>CM064909.1:93183244-95790744 GCA_032727855.1 Quercus ilex subsp. ballota | reverse complement strand
AAAGCAAAACAAAGTCTGGAAAAAAAAAAAAAAAAAAAGCAACAGTTTTAATTGGGAAAAGAACATTATTATTACCTTTGAAAAGTGAAACAAAAATTATAAAAGGAAACTCAAGTTTTTATATATAGAATAGTTTATTTTCTTCATGAAAATAAATGACAAATACGTGCGTTAAATGACATATACATGCGTTAAATTAAAACCTTAAAAAATAAATTTTTATAGAATGAATATGTTAGTTTTTGTAATTCTCAACATTAAAATATCAGTACCCAATATTTATATGAATTACTATTTTTTAGTCAAATTGGTTTCAACCACTTGTTTGTTATGTTTAGACCCCTTTTGGAACATATTAGTTTAACCTAATGAATTAGCTAAGTAGTTACATAGGTTAATTATGAGATCTAGATTAAACACATGCAAACATATTACTTGGTGCAAAAAATTAAAGAAGACAATAATATGAAGACCCAAGAAAACTAATGAAACCAACCATTTCAAGGTAAAAATCTGGAGAATATTTAACCTACCTATTCTCAAGGTAAACAAATCCACTACGATAAATTGAAAGCTTGCAATAAATTTAAACCCTAAATCTAAAACTACATTTTGTAGGACTTACTAACACGACCACAGGCAGCTCCGACTCCATGGACTCTTCTATTTTGAATTTACTGATCACAAACTCCCACATTTGTGACTTTGACATCTCACTCAAAGCTTTCAGATCACCATCAGTAGTAGATCTTTATGCAGAAACTTGTTTCCACTAATTCCTGATTGTAGATCTCGTTTTGGTAGACACTTGTTGAGTTAGAATGTTACAAAAACCTCACAAATCTCACAAAAGTAACTCACAAGTCTTCCAAGAACTTCTAAAACGTGATTGTGGTTTTCCTTTTATACCTAGTAGCGTTGGACTGAAACCCTAAATGTTTTCGCTGGCTTGGGCTTGATTTTCGCGGTCAAACCTTTCTTTAGATCGATCGAGCTTTAACAAATCTGAACTCTTCTTTCTACAGCTTGACAGTTCTTGAAACTTGACTTGAAGAATCTTAAGCAATGTCTAACACTTAATCCACACATTTTTTTTGTTCTTGGTTTGCCAACATACATAAATTAAGAATCTAAATATTTATCCTAAATATTTAGAACCTAACCCATGATTTAGTCATCGGATTACCTAAGTCTAACCCCATTAGTTAGTCCCAAATATAGTAAGTAGGTATCTCATAATGCAAGAATTTGACATAGAACGAATCTTCAAAGTTGGAGATTTGCATTGAAGTACCTATGGCCAACCCTATTGGCTAGTCCCAATGGAGATCCTCATTTTTCTACAGGACTCTTTTAGCTAATAGAGTGACCATAAGGTTTCAAAGCCACTAAAGAGTATTATGGTGATTCCCTTTACATAAAATTCTCCACTTACTGTTTCATACTAACACGACATTACATAAAGAAATGACCATTTGCTGACATTAGGAAAAGTACCAAAAGAAACATGAATCATTATTCAAACCTCTCACCGACGATGCTGCCCCAAAAAAAAGTTTGTAAAATCCTACTAATCATTATTCAAAACTCACAATTTCTTCCGGAAGAAATTGTGAGTTTTTGTTAGGTACTTATTCTCTCGAGTCTAATTTGGCATGAATTATATATAGAATTCCCTGCAATCCATAGATTAAAATTAAGCCTGAATAATGGACCTATAATGCGAAATAAAAATTGGTTCCTAGCCTCGGAAGTTACTGCTATAACTTGTATTCACTCACCTATGCCCCAGGTTTGAATATATACCTTTTTCTTATAGTTAAATTGACACCTCCCCATACATAAAGTGTTTGGGAGTCTAGGGAGAAAGGGTTCGAGCTACGGGGTTAACAGTATATATGTTGTAGTTATCTATCCAAAAAAAAAAAAACCCTTTTTCAAAGACTAATCACCATAACAAAGGAAAAAAATTTACAATCATTGAGCTTAATTACTAAGTATTTTTCTTATGGTTGATCATCACATTGATGTCTCTTACATAGAGTAGAATTTTTCTTTTTAAATTTATATATATAATATATATATATATATATATATATATTCACAATATTATTAGTAAGCATCAAAAAGAATATAAAAAAAGTTGTGTGCAGCTGTATACTAGTACCTTTCTTTTTTTGTTCACTTGGACACTCTTTTGTACAATACGAGCATTCTTTAAAAATAAAAATAAAAAATAAATATTTTCTTAACTCACGTAACGGGCTCTAATAAAGTAATAATAAAAATCCATAAAACAAAATTTCAAAGCACCATTGAACATTGATAACTGATTAAATAAAGTCTAAAGCAAATGAAGAGAGAAGTTTCTAATTAAACATTGAAAATTGAAAACCCCCCAATGTATTAAGTATAACCTTACGTACCCTCCGTGTATAAATACACCTTTACTCTCCGTAAGTCTCATATCATCCCATCAATAATATTATTTCCTCAACTTACTCAAGAAACATATACCATTTAACCTAAAACAAACAATCTTCATGGCAAGGCTCAACGGCTTCTCAGTCATGGTGGTGGCGGCCATGCTCTTAGCTTTTGTGGTGGCTGCTAAACAAGATTTTAACTCTTTGATAATTTGCTCAAACAAACTAAAACCAGACTGTGGGGAAGAAATCTTTATGAATATCTTTGGGCACAGTTCTAAGCCAGTCAGTGATTATTGTTGTTACTCGCTTGCAAGAATCGGTTTAACATGCCACAATAAGTTGTTTGACAATATCGTCAATAGTCAACCTGGCTACAAATCCAATGAAACAATAACACGACCAAGAAGTGTGCAAATCTGGAATAAGTGTTCTTTAGTTGCAGGGCCTGTTCCACCTGCTGCTTAAGCAGCTCCCCACCCAAAAAAAAAAAAAAGAATAAAGCTATCTCTATTTGTTTTTGCCCACCATGTAACCATCAATTTTCTATAAAAATTAATAATGTCTTCATCTTTGTATCATCACTATTTTTTTATTTTTTGAAAGAAACATTAATAATTTCATTTTATTTCAAAATTTATAGATCCAATTAATGTAGTAATTAAAAGTTTGTGCACTAAATTGTGATCAGATTAAACGACAAGGAGGAGATTGTGATTATCCACTATATATATTGCGGAATTATCTTATATAAATTAAATAACAAATATTTGATAAGGAACTTAAATAGTAGCAAAGGCGAAACCAGCCCCCTTGCCCTACTAAAAATTCCAAAACCTTTCATTTTGTTACCATATCTGCCCCTTCTTCTTTCAAAAAATAATCTTCACCTTTTTTCTTATCCATTATAAAAAAAAATGATTTTTTTTTCTTTTCTTTTTATTTCCTTTTGTAATGAATTTTCTTTATTATGTATTTGTTTTATAGTTATATCATAACTATTAAACTTTTTTTTTTTAATGTCAAACTTCATTTTGAAAAGGGAAGAAAATCTTTTCTATTTTATTAATATCAGAACATACAAAAGCAAAAATAAATAATAATAAAAAGCTCTGAAAATAAAAAAGAAATAAAGAAGCGACATTTTTAATCGGGAAAAAAAACATTATAATAACCTTTCGAAAGTTATAAAAAAAATTAAAAAAAGAAAGAAAAGAAAGATAAATTATACTTTAGGTTTGTCTAGCTATTGATACTTTAAAAAACGGGGTGGTGATTGCTAAGCTACTCAGAAGCCTTTCATGTGAATCACAAGTGTAGTTTTGACTTTAAAAAAAAAAAAATCAGAAAATGACTTATGCATGTGTTAAAATAAAACCCTAAAAGATAAATTCAATTGAATGAATATGTTAGTTTTTGTAATTCTCAACATTAGAATATCAGTACCCAATATTTATATGAATTACTATTTTTTAGTCAAATTGGTTTCAACCACTTGTTTGTTATGTTTAGACCCCTTTTGGAATATATTAGTTTAACCTAATGAATTAGCTAAGTAGTTACTTAGGTTAATTATGAGATCTAGATTAAACACATGCAAACATATTACTTGGTGCAAAAAATTAAAGAAGACAGTAATATGAAGACCCAAGAAAACTAGTGAAACCAACCATTTCAGGGTAAAAATCTGGAGAATATTTAACCTAGCTATTCTCAAGGTAAACAAATCCACTACGATAGATTGAAAGCTTGCAATAAATTTAAACCCTAAATCTAAAACTACATTTTGTAGGACTTACTAACACGACCACAGGCAGCTCCGACTCCATGGACTCTTCTATTTTGAATTTACTGATCACAAACTCTCACATTTGTGACTTTGACATCTCACTCAAAGCTTTCAGATCACCATCAGTAGTAGATCTTTATGCAGAAACTTGTTTCCACTAATTCCTTATTGTAGATCTCGTTTTGGTAGACACTTGTTGAGTTAGAATGTTACAAAAACCTCACAAATCTCACAAAAGTAACTCACAATCTTCCAAGAACTTCTAAAACGTGATTGTGGTTTTCCTTTTATACCTAGTAGCGTTGGACTGAAACCCTAAATGTTTTCGCTGGCTTGGACTTGATTTTCGCGGTCAAACCTTTCTTTAGATCGATCGAGCTTTACAAAATCTGAACTCTTCTTTCTACAGCTTGACAGTTCTTGAAACTTGACTTGAAGAATCTTAAGCAATGTCTAACACTTAATCCACACATTTTTTTTGTTCTTGGTTTGCCAACATACATAAATTAAGAATTTAAATATTTATCCTAAATATTTAGAACCTAACCCATGATTTAGTCATCGGATTACCTAAGTCTAACCCCATTAGTTAGTCCCAAATATAGTAAGTAGGTATCTCATAATGCAACAATTTGACATAGAACGAATCTTCAAAGTTGGAGATTTGCATTGGAGTACCTATGGCTAACCCTATTGGCTAGTCCCAATGGAGATCCTCATTTTTCTACAGGACTCTTTTAGCTAATAGAGTGACCATAAGGTTTCAAAGCCACTAAAGAGTATTATGGTGATTCCCTTTACATAAAATTTTCCACTTACTGTTTCATACTAACACAACATTACATAAAGAAATGACCATTTGCTGACATTAGGAAAAGTACCAAAAGAAACATGAATCATTATTCAAACCTCTCACCGACGATGCTGCCCCAAAAAAAAAGTTTGTAAAATCCTACTAATCATTATTCAAAACTCACAATTTCTTCCGGAAGAAATTGTGAGTTTTTGTTAGGTACTTATTCTCTCGAGTCTAATTTGGCATGAATTATATATAGAATTCCCTGCAATCCATAGATTAAAATTAAGCCTGAATAATGGACCTATAATGCGAAATAAAAATTGGTTCCTAGCCTCGGAAATTACTGCTATGACTTGTATTCACTCACCTATGCCCCAGGTTTGAATATATACCTTTTTCTTATAGTTAAATTAACACCTCCCCATACATAAAGTGCTTGGGAGTCTAGAGAGAAAGGGTTCGAGCTATGGGTTAACAGTATATATGTCGTAGTTATCTATCCAAAAAAAAAAAACCCTTTTTCAAAGACTAATCACCATAAAAAAAGAAAAAATTTACAATCATTGAGCGTAATTACTAAGTATTTTTCTTATGGTTGATCATCACATTGATGTCTCTTACATAGAGTAGAATTTTTCTTTTTAAATTTATATAATATATATATATATATATATTCACAATATTATTAGTAAGCATCAAAAAGAATATAAAAAAAGTTGTGTGCAGCTGTATATTAGTACCTCTTTTTTTTTTTCTTTTCTTTTTTTTTTTTGTTTACTTGGACACTCTTTTGTACAATACGAGCATTCTTTAAAAATAAAAATAAAAAATAAATATTTTCTTAACTCACGTAACGGGCTCTAATAAAGTAATAATAAAAATCCATAAAACAAAATTTCAAAGCACCATTGAACATTGATAACTGATTAAATAAAGTCTAAAGCAAATGAAGAGAGAAGTTTCTAATTAAACATTGAAAATTGAAAACCCCCCAATGTATTAAGTATAACCTTACGTACCCTCCGTGTATAAATACACCTTTACTCTCCATAAGTCTCATATCATCCTATCAACAATATTATTTCCTCAACTTACTCAAGAAACATATACCATTTAACCTAAAACAAACAATCTTCATGGCAAGGCTCAACGGCTTCTCAGTCATGGTGGTGGCGGCCATGCTCTTAGCTTTTGTGGTGGCTGCTAAACAAGATTTTAACTCTTTGATAATTTGCTCAAACAAACTAAAACCAGACTGTGGGGAAGAAATCTTTATGAATATCTTTGGGCACAGTTCTAAGCCAGTCAGTGATTATTGTTGTTACTCGCTTGCAAGAATCGGTTTAACATGCCACAATAAGTTGTTTGACAATATCGTCAATAGTCAACCTGGCTACAAATCCAATGAAACAATAACACGACCAAGAAGTGTGCAAATCTGGAATAAGTGTTCTTTAGTTGCAGGGCCTGTTCCACCTGCTGCTTAAGCAGCTCCCCACCCAAAAAAAAAAAAAAGAATAAAGCTATCTCTATTTGTTTTTGCCCACCATGTAACCATCAATTTTCTATAAAAATTAATAATGTCTTCATCTTTGTATCATCACTATTTTTTTATTTTTTGAAAGAAACATTAATAATTTCATTTTATTTCAAAATTTATAGATCCAATTAATGTAGTAATTAAAAGTTTGTGCACTAAATTGTGATCAGATTAAACGACAAGGAGGAGATTGTGATTATCCACTATATATATTGCGGAATTATCTTATATAAATTAAATAACAAATATTTGATAAGGAACTTAAATAGTAGGAAAGGGAAACCAGCCCCCTTGCCCTACTAAAAATTCCAAAACCTTTCATTTTGTTACCATATCTGCCCCTTCTTCTTTCAAAAAATAATCTTCACCTTTTTTCTTATCCATTATAAAAAAAAAATGATTTTTTTTTCTTTTCTTTTTATTTCCTTTTGTAATGAATTTTTTTTATTATGTATTTGTTTTATAGTTATATCATAACTATTAAACTTTTTTTTTTAATGTCAAACTTCATTTTGAAAAGGGAAGAAAATCTTTTCTATTTTATTAATATCAGAACATACAAAAGCAAAAATAAATAATAATAAAAAGTTCTGAAAATAAAAAAGAAATAATGAAGCGACATTTTTAATCGGGAAAAAAAACATTATAATAACCTTTCGAAAGTTATAAAAAAAAAAAAAAAAAAAAAAAAAAAAAAAAAAAAAAAAGAAAAAAAAAAAAAGAAAGATAAATTATACTTTAGGTTTGTCTAGCTATTGATCCTTTAAAAAACGGGGTGGTGATTGCTAAGCTACTCAGAAGCCTTTCATGTGAATCACAAGTGTAGTTTTGACTTAAAAAAAAAAAATTCAGAAAATGACTTATACATGTGTTATAATAGAACCCTAAAAGATAAATTCAATAGAATGAATATGTTAGTTTTTGTGAAATTCTCAACATTAAAATATCACCCAATATTCACATAAATAATTATCTTTTAGTCAAATTGGTTTCAACGACCATGAAATTTCATTTAATGCTACTTAACCATTGATCAACATCATCATTCAAAAAGAGATTAAATTCTATAAGAATCTAGTGTAAAACACCTACAATCCCAACATGTCACATCAGCATTTCACAAAATAAATAATAGAAAGAGTCATACCCAACAATTAGACATGGCAAAACGGGTCAGAATTTTTTGACCCGACCCGACCTGAAAAATACCCGACCCGAACTCGATTTTTTTGACCCGAAGCAAAAACGGGTTGACCCGTGACCCGACCCGTGTTTTTTGCGGGTCAACCCGACCCGAACCTGAACCATTTTTTTAAAACTTTTTTTTTTTTGGTAAAAAAATAGTAAAACTAAGACAATATTGATTTAATTGTTTATTGTGAACTTTAAGGAAACAATTGATACATTTACATAACTATATGCAAATTAATTGAAAGATAAATGGTTGAACATTCTGTAATGAGTAAATATTTTTAGATATTAAATAGCAAAGTACATGCCAAGATAATCTGGTTACAGTAGAGTTAAAAACATAGATTTAAAATTGTAGACATGTGAGAAATATTCACAAGTGTGAAAATAGTGAAGCTAAAGTATCAAATTAGCATAAATTATGAATACTTAGACCTATTTTTTAATAATTTATGTCCAAAATAAACGGCTTTTCAAAATAAATTATGATATTTTCTAGAGTGTGTGTTGCTTAACAATAATATGATATTCATAAAACAGGCCATGTAGAAATAAGTAAGAAATCAAATTTTAAACTATATCTCAAATTGAAATAGAGCGTCAACCATAACTGATAATATATTATAAAATTAATTTTCAAGATTGTAAATTTCTTATATATTTTTATTCTTTATCAAATGAGTTATCCAATAAGTCATTTGTAATTTTGTTTTATATTTGGAATGTTGATATTGTGTAGAAATAAAATTTGTGTATTTGTTTTACTTATCTTTATGTTATTTTGTTTTAGATAGTAATGTTAAGATTTGTATAATTTTAAAATTGTTGAATAAGTATTAATAAGTTTAACTGAGTTCATTCTTGATATAAGTGATGAATTCAAAATAATGCATTTTATATCAAGTAATTTGTTGCATAACTTTTCAAATGACAGATACATGTTGTTTTCTTTATAAAAATTAAAAAAAAAAAATTCATGTGAAAAATACGGGTCAACCCGACCCGACCTGACCCGACCCGCAACTCGATTGACCCGAACCCGATTTTGACCCATCTTAAAATGACCCGTTTTTGACCCGTGACCCGTTTGACCCGCAACCCAATTGACCCAACCCGAACCCGACCTGACCCGCCCGTTTTGCCATGTCTACCAACAATCTCTCATCAATACCCTACACTCTTCCATGCTCTCTCCCTCTGCTCCTTTCCACTTCCACTTCCACCTCTGCCACCTTCTCCCTCTTAAATTCAATCGTTCCCTCTTCATCGCCTCCATCTTTGCCACCATTACCGACCTCCCCCCCCCCCCCCCCCCCCCCACATAAACTCCCTCTAGCTCTCTATCCGATTACAATGGCTAGAGCTACCTTAAGCTTTATTGCCTAGACTCTCTCTCCCTCTCTCTTTCTTCAATCTAGGTGGTTTCTGAAATGGGTATAGACAATGGTGTGATTTGGGGGTTTGAAACTTGAAAGATGAGGGTTTGGGGTGATTTTGAGAGAGAGAGGTGGGTGTGGTAACCACTACTAGGAACTATGGCAACAACCAGCAAGCAATGACAAAGGTTGAGAAGATGGTGGTCTGATCTACAAGAGTAGATGGATTATAATTTGAAAGTATTGTGTGTGCCACTTCCTATTCCTTATTTTGTAAAATATTGATTTGAAAAGCTTTTATTGGATGGCATAGAACATAGATTTTATACCACATCCTTATCAAATTTGGACTTATTCGAAAAACCATGGAAGAGATGTTATCTCACCCACTCCATTTTTGGGGTTCCCAAAAGAAAAAGGGTGTCAGTACTCCCCTTTTAATTTAAGGAAACTGGAAATTTCTATAATACCCATAAGGAGGTGACTTGTAAAATTATAAATAGCAAAAAAACCTTTAAAAACTATATACATATTTTACATTGAAATACTTACATGCAATCTATATATTGAAATTTTCCTAAAATTATTACATGAGTTAGTCATTAGAGTAGCTATGGCTGACCTCATAATGCAAGAACGTGACATAGAACGAATTTTCAAAGTTGGAGATTCTCATTGGGATATGATATGTTCTAAAAGTTTAGAACAATTGGCAATTCGTGAATACAAACTTGTCTAGATATAGATCCTAGAGTCTATAGGTATTATTAGACAATGTTCAAGGTGATACAAGTCAACATTCAAGAATATACAAGCTGCAGAAAGAAGAGTTCGGAAATTGCTTGGTTCAACCGATCGAAAGACAGGCTCAATCGATCGAGAGTCGTATCTGCAAAATTTTAATTAAGCCCAAACAACAGTTCAAGCCCATTAAGGATTAGGGTTTTAGATCTACTTCTTCTAGTATATAAAGAAAACCTTAGGCACATTTTATTGTGACTTTGGAGGTGCTCTTGTGAGATCTAAAAGGTTCTATGCCTTCCTCTATCAAAGTCACTACCAGAAATCACTCTCATATCTTTAAAACTAGTAGATCTGAAGTTGCTGCATGAAGATCAACAATAGTTGAAGATCTAAACCTTCAAGGGAGGTCTTGGAGGCGCAAACAGGAAAGTTTGTGTTTTTTATCACAAATGTGGGTGCTTGTGTTGTAAAGGTCTAATAGAGAAGGAGTCCATAAATTCGGAGCTTGCACGTGGTCGTATCAGTAAGTTCTACATGTAGTAGTAATAGGATGTTAGTGGTCTAAGTATTATTGTAAACTTCGATTCTCTAAAGTTGATTTGCTTTTTACCTTGAGGATAGTTAGGTTAAATCCTCCCCAGGTTTTTTACCAATTTGGTTTTTTTGGGTCATCATATCCTTGTATTCTTTATTTACTGTTGCTTTACATGATATGACTTTATTGTTTTAACCTATATCTTAATAATAAACCTAAGTATTCACTTGGTTAATTAATTAGGTTATAAAATCTAGTTTACAGGGATCTAAAAACCCAACAGAATACCTATAGCGAACCCCATCGGTTAGTCCCATTGGAGATTCTCATTTTTCTACAGAGAAGTACTCTTTTAGCTAATAGAGTGACCATAAGGGTTCAACACCACTCAGAGTTTTATAGTAATACCTTGTACCTAAAACTTATACCTTGTACCTAAAACTTTCTACACTCACTGTTTCATCCTAAAACAACAATACATAATTTAATGATCCTTTGCTGATAATAGGAAAAGTACAAAAGGAAGCATCAATCATTAAATCAAATCTGTAATTCACGATGGTACCCAAACAAATAAGGAGATTTGTTAAATCCTAATAATGGAAGAAATTGCGAGTTTTGTTAGATACTTATTCTCTGGAGTGTAATTTGGCCTGAATTATAGAATGTCTTTCAACCATATTTGATTGAAACAAGTGAGCTGAATTTAATCAGAATGTCACTTTAATCCATATATTATAATTAAGCATGAATAATGGACCTGTAATGAGAATGTCAAACTTCATTTGCAAAAAAGGGTTCAAATCCTCTAGATTTCCTAGGATGCTCTATCAATAGATTTCCTTAAATTCTAACCACTTTTTAATGATTTAATGGTCTAAATTCTGCTATATATGTCAGCATTCCATTAACAATATTCTTAAGATAATAAAATAATGTTGCAAACAAAATAATTAAGATTATTGTGAGTGGAATGCTGACATGACAGAATCTAGACTATTAAATCATTAAAAAGTGGCTAAGATTTAAGAAAATTTATTTGATAGAGTACCCTAAGAAATCTAGAGGGTCTAAATCCTACCCAAAAAAAAAAATCACAAAAAAAATTAAGAACTTTTCTTATGGTTGGTCATCACATTGACATCTCTTTCATAGAGTAGAATTTTTCCCTTTTTATATACACTACTCTTCAATCACAATATTAATAGTAAACTAAAAAGATTATGAAAAAAATTGTGTGTATTACTTTTCTTTTCTTTTTCATTTTTTTTCTTCTCTTGGATATTCTCTTTCGTACAGTACATGCATTATTCAAAAATATATATTTCTTCTTAATTTCACTTAACTGGCATAAATAATAAAAAGCCATAGAACTCGAAACTTCAAAGCTCCATTAAACATTGATAACTGATTGAATAAATTCTAATGCAAATAAAAAGAGAGAAGTTTCTAAATATTGAAAATGGAAACCCCCCAATGTATAATTAAGTATGACGTTAAATTACGTACCCATACCCTCCAAGTATAAATACACTTTTACTCTCCATGAATCTCATATCATCCCAACAATTAACAATATTATTTCCACAACCAACACAAGAAATTAAGATATATTACTCTCAGCCTTAAACAAACAAACATCATGGCCAGGCTCAACAGCTTCTCAGTCGTGGTGGTGGCGGCCATGCTCTTAGCTTTTGTGGTGGCTGCTGAACAAGATCTTAACTCTTTGATGCTTTGCTCAAAAAAACTAAGTCCAGACTGTGGTCAAGAAATCTTTTCGGATATCTTTTGGCTAAATTCTAAGCCAGTCAGTGATTATTGTTGTCACTCGCTTGCAAGATTAGGTTTAACATGCCACAACAAATTATTTGACAATATCGTCAATACTCAACATGGCTACAAATCCAACGAAACCATAACACGGCCAAGAAGTGTGCAAATCTGGAATAAGTGTGCTTTAGTCGCAGGGGTTGTTGCACCCGCTCTTAAGTAGCTTCTCCCTCAAAAGAATAAGCTATCTATTTGTTTTTGCTGCCATATGTGTAACCATCAATTTTAAGATAAGAAATAAGATCTTCATCTTTGTGTGATCTCAATATCTCATAAATAAATGGAAGTAATTTATATATAAAGCCTCTATATCAACAAACAATATAATTATTATATGGCAAGGCTTTACCATGGTTGTTTTTATACAAAGCCTTAGTGTTGGCAATATAAAAAAATTAAAAGAAATATAACATGATTAGTATTTTCAAACTATTGGTGAATGAGTATGTTAACACTACTGCAATATAATTTATACCTTATCTTGTTCAGTCGTACCACTTTGATAAATTGCGTTAACTTTAGCCATGCACCCACAAAACATATTTGTCTCCTTGTTAATCATTCTCCAACGACTTATTAGGGAAATAGCAATACATGCAGTACTGAAAGTATTGTGCTCCTTGAAGTATTCCCAAACTTTTTGACAAAATGTATTTTGTGTTTGCTCATTACTGTGTATGGCATCAACACTACCCCATTTTGCTTTCTTAGAAGAGTCATGCTAAACTTGAGGTACATAATCAAAAAAGGACATTGGATTATTTTGAGATATACCCAAAAGTGGTGAGTCAATATCAATATCCCTATTTATGATACCAGTGTAATATGGCAAGTCTCCTTGTGACTCCATAAATTAGAAATAGCAATATATATACTTCTAGGCAGACTAAAAGTAAAGACATTTACTGTAATAAATTAGAAACAACAAATATAAACTTCTATGCACATAGAAAATTCCCAAAATAACATTTACACCAATAAATTAGAAACAAACAACATATACTTCCCTGTAAACAGAACAATTCCCAACATGACATTTATTGTAATAAATTAGAATCAACAACTATAAACTTCCCCGTACACAGAAAATTCCCAACTAACATTTACAGTAATAATTTTGAAATAGCAAACATACACTTCCCTAAAATCAAGAAAGGGTTGAAATGCAAATGCAAGAGCATGTATGACAGTATAAGACATGGAAAAAAAATTTTAAATTTCTTCCTTCATAAACTAAACTCTCATGTTTGACAGCTTTATATTTTGAGATACGAATGTTAGGGAAAGACATGCCTTCAAATTATATGCTAAGTCATGAGTATTTCCCACATTTATCATTCCATTTGGAATGCATATCTGATATATTTATCATCTCACATTTATCATTCCAATTCTAGCAGACTAGAAGCAAAAGCCCTAAGCATTACATGAAGAAGATAGAGATAACTCACCTGTAAATGGGCGAGCAAGCTTTGACACAATTGGTGGCACCCAAAATTAATCCCTAACCCAAAACCAAACAAAACTCCAAAAGAGAGAAGAAAGGGTGAGATGGGTCAGAGATGGGTCGGCGATGGAGGCAAAGATGGGTCAGTTTGGGGCTTGGGTCGACGACGAGTGGAGGAAGAAAGATGGGTCAGCATTTGGGCAAGGGAGTTGGGCCAGCGAGGAGTGGAGGAAGACAGAAAAAAAAATTAAAAGGAGAAGAGTACCTGCTGGCTTGGGTCGACTGCGAGTGGAGGAAGAGATGGGTTGGTTGGAGGCTGGGCAAGCAAGATGGGTTGGAGAGGTGGAGGTAGAGAGAAAAATATAAGGGGAAAGGCTGAGAGAAGTGAGGAAAGTGAGAAGAGAAAGGAGTCTGCAATAGGAAATAAGAAAGGAAGAGGGAAAAAAAAACATATGTGTGTGTGTGTGCGCACGCGCCTTTTGCTCTATCAATGTAGCCCACTTTTGCTATATTTTGATTTGGGGTGACCACGGGTCAGTCCAAGTCGGGTTTGTGCCCAACCCTCGACCAACCCAACCAAGTTGGGTGCCATATTTCCAGACTCACGACCGACCGGTCAGAGAGTCAGGTCAAATTGGACAGTTCTTTTTTGGAAGGTAGTTGGGTCTCGATCGAAATCGGATCTGTCCAAAACTCACCAAATCTGGCCGAAAATTTGGTGAATTTGGCCGAAAACAGACCGTGTTTGGCAAGATCTAGCCAGATCTCGACAAGATCTCACCGGATCTTGGTGAGATCTAACTGAGAAATTCCTCAGACAGTGCAGAACAGTGGCCTTTTGGTGATAGAATCAGTCGAGTCGATCGAAATCAGGTTTAGATGCAAGGACCTGCCAACTGACTCTTCGAAATCGGGTTAGGTACTTTGGAAACCGCATCCGACCTGTCACAGTAGTCGGATCGAGCAGTTTTCGAATCAAGTCAGTCAAAATGGCAAGTGGGTCGGGTCCACAAGTGATCTTGGACAACCCTGATTTTGATGGCAAATTTATCATTTTAGCAAAAATGCCTCCACCAATGTTGATGCTTTAATGAGAATATTAAACTTCATGTGCAAAAAGAAAGAAAATCACCCCCAAAAAAAAAAGCGACATTATTAATAACTTTTCCTATGGTTGGTCATCACTTTGACATCTCTTTCATTGAGTAGAATTTTTTCCTTTTTTATATACATTACTCTTCAATCACAATATTAATAGTAAGCTAAAAAGATAATGAAAAAAAAAGTTGTGTATTACTTTTTCTTCTTCTTCTTCTTCTTTTATTTTTTCTTCTCTTGGACATTTTCTTTCGTATAGTACGCGCATTATTCAAAAAGTAAAAAATATTTTCTTAATTTCACTTAACGGGCACAAATAATAAAAAGCCATAGAAACATTGATAACTGATTGAATAAATTCTAATGTAAATGAAAAGAGAGAAGTTTCTAAACGCTGAAAATGGAAACCCCCCAATGTATAATTAAGTATAACGTTAATTACATACCCATACCCTCTGAGTTTAAATACACCTTTACTCTCCATGAATCTCATATCATCCCAACAATTAACAATATTATTTCCCAACCAACACAAGAGATTAATATATATTACTCTCAGCCTTAAACAAACGTCATGGCCTGGCTCAACGGCTTCTCAATCGTGGTGGTGGCAGCCATGCTCTTAGCTTTTGTGGTGGCTGCTAAACAAGATTTTAACTCTTTGATGCTTTGCTCAAAAAAACTAAGTCCAGACTGTGGGCAAGAAATCTTTTCGGATATCTTTTGGCAAAATTCTAAGCCAGTCAGTGATTATTGTTGTCACTCACTTGCAAGATTAGGTTTAACATGCCACAACAGGTTATTTGACAATATCGTCAATACTCAACATGGCTACAAATCCAATGAAACCATAACACGACCAAGAAGTGTGCAAATCTGGAATAAGTGTGCTTTAGTCGTAGGGGTTGTTGCACCCGCTCTTAAGTAGCTTCTCCCTCAAAAGAAAAAGCTATCTATTTGTTTTTGCCTGCCATATATGTAACCATCAATTTCAAGATAAAAAATAAGATTTTCATCTTTGTGTGATCTCGAGATCTCATAAATAAAAATGGAAGTAACTTATATATATAAAGCCTCTATATCAACAAACAATATAATTATTATATGGCAACAATATTCAAATTGAAAGGCTTTACCATGGTTGTTTTTACACAAAGCCTTCTTGTTGGCAATATAAAAAAATTAAAAGAGATATAACATGATTAGTATTTTCAAACTATTGGTGAATGGGTATGTTAACACTATTGGAATATAATTTATGCCTTATCTTGTTCAGTCGTACCACTTTGATAAATTGCGTTAACTTTAGCCATGCACCCACAAAACCTATTTGTCTCCTTGTTAATCGTTCCCCAACGACTTATTAAGGAAATAGCAGTACACGTGGTACCAAAAGTATTGTGCTCCTTGAAGTATTCCCAAACTTTTTGACAAAATGTATTTTGTGTTTGCTTATTACTGTGTATGGCATCAATACTACCCCGTTTTGCTTTCTTAGAAGAGTTTTGCTTTCTTAGAAGGACATTGGATTATTTTGAGATATACCCAAAAGTGGTAAGTCAATATCAATATCCCTGTTTATAATAACAGTGTAATATGATAGGTCTCCTTGTGACTCTATAAATTAGAAACAGCAATATATACTTCCAGGCAAACTGAAAGTAAAGACATTTACTATAATAAATTAGAAACAACAAATAGAAACTTCCATGCACACAGAAAATTCTCAAACTAACATTTACACCAATAAATTTGAAATAATATATATATATATATATATATATATATACACTTTCCTACAAATAGAAAATTCCCAGAACAATTCCCAACATGACATTTATTGTAATAAATTAGAATCAACAAATATAAACTTCCCTGTACATAGAAAATTCCCAACTAACATTTAAAGTAATAATTTAGAAATAGCAATCATACACTTCCCTACAATCAAGAAAGAATTGAAATGCAAATGCAAGAGCATGTATGACAGTATAAAACATGGAAAAATTTTCTTAAATTTCTTCCTGCATAAACTAAACTCTCGTGTTTGACAGCTTTATATTTTGAGATACAAATGTTAGGGAAAGACTTGCCTTCAAATTCTATGCTAAGTCATGAGTATTTCCCACATTTATCATTCCATTTGGAATGTATATCTGATATATTTATCATCTCACATTTATCTTTCCAATTCTAGCAGACTAGAAGCAAAAACCCAAAATCAAAAACCCTAAGCATTACATGAAGAAGACAAAGGTAACTCACCTGTAAATGGGCGAGCAAGCTTTGACGCAATTGGTGGCACCCAAAATTAATCCCTAACCCAAAACCAAACAAAACTCCAAAGAGAGAAGAGAGGGCGAGATGGGTTGGCGATGGAGGCAGAGATGGGTCGGTTTGGGGCTTAGGACTTGGGGCATAGGGCTTGGGTCAGCGGCGAGTGGCAGAAGAAAAATGGGTCAACATTTGGGCAGGGGAGTTGAGCCAGCGAGGAGTGGAGGAAGAAAGGGGAAAAAAATGAAAGGGAGAAAAGTACCTGGTGGCTTAGGTCGGCAGCGAGTAAAGGAAAAGGTGGGTCAGAGCTGGGCAGGGGAGATGGGTCAGTCGGCAGCTGGGCAAGCGAGATAGGTTAGAGAGGTGGAGGAAGAGAGAAAAATATGAGGGAAAATGGTGAGAGAAGTGATGAGTGTGAGAAGAGAGAGGAGCTTGCAACAGGAAATAGGAAAGGAAGAGGAAAAAAAAAAAAAAAACATATATATATATATATATGCCTTTTGCTCTACCAATGTAGCCAACTTTTGCTATATTTTGATTTAGGGTGACCACGAGTCAGTGTAGGTTGGGTTTATGTCCAACCCTTGACCGACCCGACTAAGTCGGGTGCCATATTTCCAAACCCGCCACCGACCTATCAGAGAGTTGGGTCAAATTGGATGGTTCTTTTCCGAAAGGTAGTTGAGTCTTAATCAGAATCAAATCTGGCCAAAAATTGTCGAATCTAGCCAAAAATTCAATGAATCTAGCCAAATACCGGCCATGTTTGGCGAGGTCTTGCCAGATCTGGCGAGATCTAATTGAGAAATTCCTTAAACGGTGGAGATCGGCGGCCTTTTGGTGATAGAATCAATCAAGTCAGTTGAAATTAGGTTTAGATGCAAGGACTTGCCAATTGACTCACCAAAATCGGGTTGGGTACTTCAAAAACCACAGCTAATCCATCACAGGAGTCGGATTGGGCGGTTTCCGAATTAGGTCGGTCGAAATGGTGGGTAGGTCGGGTCCCCAAGTGAACTTGGGCAACCCTAACTTTGATGGCAAATTTAGCATTTTAGCAAAATGCCTCCACCAATGTTGATGCTCTAATGAGCAAGGTTGTCAAAATCGGCATCCTACGTAGGATTGTAAGAGGTAGGTGGGATCATGGATTGTAGGATCGGATCGTAAATCATAAAATCCTACATTATTTGAAAAAAAAAACAAAAAATACACATTGGTATGTTAAATAATCACATATTATACATTCATTGATATAATTACCATACATCACTACATCCATTTGTAATAATCATTTAAAGAGGCCAAAAACCTCAAAACGTGACACTCTATTGGGATATTTTTTATTTGGATCCAACTGACACTCTCTCTATATTAGAGTGAAAAAACTTAGTCTATTGGGATTTTATTTTTCATTTGAGTCCAACTGAGCCTTCTGTCAAGTTAAAGAAAATTACAAGAAATCAAGCTCGTTTGGGATCGTCAAAATCATACAATCATACAATCCTACCGATTCTGAACGATCACAAAGATCCTTGAAAAATTTGGATCGTTTTGAGTAGGTGTGATCGTAAAATAGGAGGCTTCAGATCGGGATTTTGACAACTATGCTAATGAGAATGTCAAACTTCTTGTGCAAAAAGAAAGAAAATCACAAAAATAGCGATATTATTAATAACTTTTCATATGGTTGGTCATCACTTTGACATCTCTTTCATAGAGTAGAATTTTTTCCTTTTTTGTATACATTACTCTTCAATCACAATATTAATAGTAAGCTAAAAAGATAAGGGAAATTATTGGGTAGTCCCGGACTACAAGGTCAGCATGCTTACCTTGTAGTCCGGCCCAATAAAAAGAAGACAAGTATTAAAAATTTGATGACATAAGTTTATCGCCATGTCACCTTAGTACTAACCTACTAGTCTACTAACGTTCCTAACATCCCTTTTAATCTGTCGGTTCTAACTCTTAAGAGGAGATTCAACTCCTCACTCGGCAGCGATGGAGACTTCAACACTACCCCACTCATTGCCATAGGCCACCTCCACGTTTCCTCCCCTGCAATCCCTTGCCTTCGCATCGTGGATAAACAAATAGCAATCCAATTATCCAAACCTTCTAGACCTGAGAGGTATGTTGTTCCTCCAACAAGGATGATATTGCTTGCTCCAAGATTCAAGCAATGAATGGGTGAGTCCACTTTCTCTTTCTATTGGTCAGATGAAATTCCTAGATTTTCTTCTTCCACAAAATTTGCTGCCATAGGTATTCTTAATTGTTTATTATTTAAATTTTTATTTGTGTTTGCTTTTTTTTTTTTTTTTTCCTTTGATACTCATGTTGATCTCTTTGATGATTATAGTTAGTATTTGATGGACTGATGTGTCTTGAATTATTTTTGTACTGGGTATTTTAGAATTCATGGCCAATTGATTTTACAACTCTGGCTCATTCCTTTTGTACTCTGATTGTTTGATAAAATTCCTCAATGAAAAGACTATCATTTTTAAACAATTTTGGTATAGACCTTCATGAAACTAGCTTATTACCATTAGAAAAGCTTGATGTAATTATCATAACTCATTCTTGGACATGTTATTGATGGGGCTTAGACATATTGGAGTTCACTTATGATTTTTTTAATAACTGTAAATTTCACTTATGCTATTTTGTATTAATCGTGTGATGAATATATATATATATATATATATATATATATTATATTCATACATTATTTAGTTTTGATATTCAATCATTATGCAGAAGAAGTTCAGACTTTAGAGAAGCAAAATGAGCAGAGGTGGAGAGAAAGGTTTCACAACTACAAAAATCTAGAAGGATATTTCAATGGATAGCTGAAAAATAAGTCTGATGATGCTTTCATTTGTGGAAACAATTATACTTTCTACATTGAAGCCTTGCTGCCTAGCTTTCTTTTAGGAATCCTTTGTTTTTACTTTTCGGTTGTCATCTACCAAAGTGAATTTGTTTTTAGATTGCTTTAGTTTGAAAGAAACTTCTTTTTGTGCTAATTTTATTTTTGAGTTGGAGCCCATGGAAAGTTATGTGCTAATTTTATATGCTTAGTTGCTTACATTCCAAAGAAAAGCTTTAATGATCCTGTAATATATAGGTTTTTTGAACTAAAAGAAAGATGCCTTATCTTAATTTAGTTTCTTGGAATTTGAAAGCATTTAGTGGAAGTGCATATTATGGTAACACTTGATGTAAAAGAGTAGTTCTAGGATCACAAATTATTCCACAACTTTTTTGCCATAACTTTAACATGGCAGATTACGAGTGGTTAACTATCGCTTACACATGGACCCACAATTTTTTCTTTACCAATCATACTCTACCCCATCACAGTTGTGGCAAGAAATTGTCAAAAATTATGTGGTCCTAGACTTTTCCGATGTGAAATGGTTAGTGTGATAAACTTCAAACACATATACAAGATTTGTTGAATTCCATGATTTTTTTTTTCTTACCAACAATGGTATATAAAGCATTTAAAAAAAATAATGGTATAGAAAGCAAATGTGAGAATTGCATTGTAGCAAAATGTATCTTAAAGTTAACCTACCTCAACTTTTTATTATGGTTAATGGTCTTGTTTCACAGTCATGACCAAGGGAATTACTATGTAATTTAAATTGACAACCACATCCAATGAATTCAATAGTAGTGGGCAATGAAAACACAAACTCACATTACATGTGTATTTTGAAATTACAAGAATTCAAATCTCATTGGTTTTTTGAGAGAAAAGATAGAATTGTTTTGAATATCTAACAAAGCAAACATAAACAAAGTATGACCCCTGGCATAGCAAACACCTAGCCAGGGAGAAATAGAAAAAGATACAACTTTGGAAATACAGCCAAAAGAACCAATAACCAGAAAACTACATCAAGGAAGCAACTTATGAATGTTTGTGGGAAGCCATGAGTCTCTAGTATTCCCCCAAAAAACTAGTTGCTCCATCCAGAATATTTCTCGGCTGAATATGGGTCTTCTCAAAGTAGAATTTATTTATGTCATTCCAAATTGCCCTAGCCAATATCACCCAAATTGCAAGCTCCTCGATATTCAGCTTTTCAGTCAGCTGTTTAAGAAAAAATCCTGTGTCATTACTAGACTTCTGCACTTAGTGTGCTTAATTGGTTAGGTATGAATATAGGGTGCTATCAAAACCTCAAAACAAAGATAAGCTGCACCTTCACAAATTTACATAACCAAGGAGGTATTATTACATCAAATGGGTTGCAATAGCATTAAAGAGTATAGACTAGTCTCTACAAAGATTGATAGTATAAAACACAATCCAAACAGAATTGACAAAATAAAAGTGAAAAATAATGTTTAATTAAAATTCCATCAACTTATTTCAGCATCACATTAACATGAATACAAAAGCCACAAGAAGTTTAGACTAAGTTACAGCTTGTATACCTACCTGCAGTGCTCTTCAAGAATTACTACATTTTTTATTCAGCCAAAAATAAGGATTCCTGAAATTTGTTTTTGATAATCCTAACATGACAACTCCTTTTGATGTTTTATGTGTGTGGAATATTAACTTGCTAATTCCAAAATAATCTCACAAGTACAGAAAGGCTTGAAATAAAAAGAAGCTACTAAAGCAATTATAGATTCACTGAAAGCCAGCAAATACTTCACTCAAAGAAACTAAAAATTTTACAATCCAACCAATGTATGTGTTTATTGATAGGATAAATTTACTACGGGTTTAGATATGGCTAAAGATAATTCCAAGCCACTTTCTAAAGATCACGTTGTTGCTCATTGAAGATAATGCCAAGCCACTTTCTAAAGATCATGTTACTGCTCAAAATTCAAATGTTCCTTTAGTTATCACACGATTAATACAAAATAGCATAAGTGGAATTTACAATTATTAATAAACATCACAAGTGAACTCCAATATGTCTAAGCACTATCAATAACGTGTCCAAGAATGAGTTATGATATTTACATCAAGCTTTTCTGATCGTAATAAGCAAGTTTCATGAGGCCTATACCAAAATTCTTAAGAAATGACAATCTTTTCATTGGAGAATTTTATCAAACAATCAGAGTAAAGAAGGAATGAGCCAAAGTTGTAAAATCAATTGGCCATGAATTCTAAAATACCCAGTACAAAAATAATTTAAGACACATCAGTCCATCAAATACTAACTATAATCATCAAAGAGATCAACATGAGTATCAAAGGAAATCAAAGAAAAGCAAGCACAAATAAAAATTTAAATAATAAACAACTAAGAATACCTATGGCTGAAAATTTTGTGTAAGAAGAAAATCTAGGAATTTCATCTAACCAACAGAAAGAGAAAGTGGACTCACCCATTCATTGCTCGAATCTTGTTGCAAGCAATATCATCCTTGTTGGAGGAACAACATACCTCTCAGGTCTAGAAGGTTTGGATAATTGGATTTCTATTTGTCTATCCACGATATGGAGGCGAGGGATTGCAAGGGAGGAAACGTGGAGGTGGCCTAGGGCAATGAGTGGGGCAGTGTTGAAATCTCCATCGCTGCTGAGTGAGGAGTTGAATCTCCTCTCAAGAGTCAGAACTAACGGATTAAAAGGGACGTTAGGAACATTAGTAGACTAGTAGGTTAGTAGTGAGGTGACGTGGCAATAAACTTATGTCATCATATTTTTAATACTTGTCTTCTTCTTATTGGTCCGGACTACAAGGTAAGCATGCTAACTTTGTAATTCGGGACTACCTAATAATTTCCAAAATATAATGAAAATAAGTTGTGTATTACTTTTTCTTCTTCTTCTTTTTTTATTTTTTCTTTTCTCAGAAATTTTCTTTCGTATAGTACATGCATTATTCAAAAAATAAAAAATATTTTCTTAATTTCACTTAACGGGCACAAATAATAAAAAGCCATAGAAACATTGATAACTGATTGAATAAATTCTAATGCAAATAAAAAGAGAGAAGTTTCTAAACACTAAAAATGGAAACCCCCCAATGTATAATTAAGTATAACATTAATTGAAACTCTCAAAAAAAAATCAAAAAAAAAAAAGTATAACGTTAATTACATACCCATACCCTCCGAGTTTAAATACACCTTTACTCTCCATGAATCTCATATCATCCCAACAATTAACAATATTATTTCCACAACCAACACAAGAAATTAATATATATTACTCTCAGCCTTAAACAAACAATTGTCATGGCCTGGCTCAACAGCTTCTCAGTCGTGGTGGTGGCAGCCATGCTCTTAGCTTTTGTCGTGGCTGCTGAACAAGATTTTAACTCTTTGATGCTTTGCTCAAAAAAACTAAGTCCAGACTGTGGGCAAGAAATCTTTTCGGATATCTTTTGGCAAAATTCTAAGCCAGTTAGTGATTATTGTTGTCACT
This sequence comes from Quercus ilex subsp. ballota, assembly GCA_032727855.1. NCBI lineage: Eukaryota > Viridiplantae > Streptophyta > Magnoliopsida > Fagales > Fagaceae > Quercus > Quercus ilex. Next base: position 95,767,274 of record CM064909.1, on the reverse strand, counting down.
CACTTGCAAGATTAGGTTTAACATGCCACAACAAATTATTTGACAATATCGTCAATACTCAAAATGGCTACAAATCCAACGAAACCATAACACGACCAAGAAGTGTGCAAATCTGGAATAAGTGTGGTTTAGTCGTAGGGGTTGTTGCACCCGCTCTTAAGTAGCTTCTCCCTCAAAAGAATAAGCTATCTATTTGTTTTTGCCTGCCATATTTGTAACCATCAATTTTAAGATAAGAAATAAGATCTTCATCTTTGTGTGATCTCGATATCTCATAAGTAAATGGAAGTAACTTATATAAAGCCTCTATATCAACAAACAATATAATTATTATATGGCAATATATAATTCATTAATTGAAGCTATTATTGCCATCCTTATATAGTTTTTATTGATTCTGCATGCTGTTTCCTTCTTTCCTTTGCCTTGCCACTATTTATCTTTCTAGACTCCAAGGGCAAGGAGCATAAGGGATCCCATCCACCATTTATCTTTCCATTCTAGCTTGATTCCAAATTTTGATAGACAAACAAAGACAAGTTCTAGGGCAATAGCAGACTTTTGCAAGAATTTCAGACTAGAACTAGTCTAGCTAGAGATTGAGTCTTGAATTGAAGAAAACAAAAAACAAAAACAAAAAAGCCGATAAATAAAGAGTAATTCTAGTACCACATAAAATACCACAATTTTTACCATAACTATCTATTAGTTTATTTAGACCCCTGAACACTCAAATTGTTTAACCTAATTAATTAACCAAGTTGATACTTAGGTTTATCATTCAAATCTAGGTTAAACACAAATAATCATATCACATAAAGTGGAAAAGTATATAACACAGGCGATATGATGAACTAGAAAAACCAATGAAACCAACAGTTTCAAGATAAAAAACCTAGGGATTTAACCTAATCTATCCTCAAGGCAACAAATTCACCATGATAGAATGGAAGTTTTACAATAGATTTTCTCCCTAAAATCTAAAGTTATCTCTTGTAGTACTTACTCACACGACCACGTGCAACTCCGAATCCACAGACTCTTCTATTTGAATTTGTTGAACACAAATACCCACGTTTGTGACTCTAAGATCCCACTCAAAACTTTAAATTATCAGATATGTATGATCTTATTGTAGCAACTTCAGATCTACCGGTTCTAATAATATGTAGATGGAATTCTAATAGTGACTTTCAAAGGAGAAGACACAGTACCTTTTAAATCTCAAAAGAGCATCTCCAAAGTCATAACAAAATGTGCCTTAGGGTTTCCTTTATATACTATGAAAATTAAATCTGAAACCCTAATCCCTTAATGTGTTTAATGAGCAGTCGGTCCAAAATTAAAATCTGCAAAACGCATCTTGATCGGTTGAGCCTTCTGCTTTCTTCTCGATTGGTTGAACCTAGCATGTTTCGAATTTTTAAACCTGTAGCTTCCTTGTATTTTGACTTACAGCACCTTGAACATTGTCTAATTATACTTATAGACTTAGGAATCTCTATCTAGACAAATTTGTACTCATAGTTTGCCAATTGTTCTAAGCTTCTAGAACCTGACAATATGTTACGTGGCAAATTGTGACTGACTACTTGTCACTTTCACATGAACCCACCATGTTTTTTTCATCACTCACAGTTTACCAAGTAAACAGTCGTAACAAAAATTGTGGTCTAAGTTGTGGTCCTAGAATTTTTGATAAATAAAGAGATTAATCTTATAAACACATCGTGGTGTAAAACCTTTGGTTTATACTCTTCAATAGCAAGATGCCACATCAACGTTTCACTCATTAATGAATAGGCTAGACCACACACAATCATTCATGTGAATTCCCAATTTCATGAATTCCTAACCGGTAATAGATGGAAAACCTAGCCACTACCATAGACCCTAACAAGTAGAGAGGCCGCTAGAAAAATTGTCGGAGTCTGGGAAAATCACCGGAGCCACCGTTTGGTGGTGGTTGTGACCTTCAGGATTTTTCTTGATTTGTTACTTTTGTTAAAAATATCTTCTTTGACGAATTCATATGAGATGCTTTTAGTTTCAACTTTGTCCACCTATTCCTTGGGTAAAATTCACAAAAACAAAGTCAATAAAACAATTAGCAATAGTCACTCATTGCCGGCATAGCAGTTGTTCAATGCAATTGGCGTCATTTGATTTGACATGGCTCTCTCAGGAATGGCTAAGGTAAAGCGATGGAAAACCAGCTTATGAGTCTATGAATATTGTTGAGTATATTAACTAGACCACGAAGCAGCGACTCCGACAGTGTCTCCAACGGCTTCTGCGCTTGTTAGCGTCTCCAACAATAGCTAGCTTTCTCATTTTATGGGAATTTTTTATTTTCTAAAATTGGGAAATAAGTAGGAAAGATTGTGTGTAGCATGTCATAGGGATAAAATCCCTAAGCAGACCGACACAAATAACGGGGGCAAACATTAGTGATAGAGTAGCCAAAAGAGACGGCCGAAGCACTCTACCAACCAAAGAACGAGTAGACAGGCTCATAACATAGACGGAGAGGATGGGTGACGGTTGGATTCCTCAAAGGTAGACAAACCCAAGGGAGACGATTTGCTAAAGCCACATGGCACATTTGTGGCATCTACATGGCATGAGTGGTCTCCAAGAACCTTAGTTTGGAAATATCTTGCATTATGTGCCCAACCACAATCAGAGAAATCTCTACAAAGAAATAATCCCATAAAATACGGGTATTAATGAGAATCTTCTTTACAAGGAAACACATTTTCCACCAAGAAACAAAGATCAGTACTACACTACTATAAAAACCCCAAAGCCCTCTTAAATCAAGGTACGCGTAATTTTTCCAGTTCTGACACTCTAGAGTTGTAGAAATTCTCTCTAACTTAACCTTCGGAGGGTATTTGGCCGGTACCACACCGGTACTCTTTGTAAGGTCTTTTGTTTTTTTGTTTCATAGATTCTGTCAAAGAGCACGTAAGCACTGTGCGACTCACTGACGATTTTTGGCATCATCAATCTTGAAAGCTAATGAGGGCAGACAGTACGGTCCAATACTGGCAAAACAACAGAAAGAAACCAGCTTGGGGGGTTACGTACTTATGTTACTAATAAACACAAGAGGTTGAATCCTTTATGGAGTGAGAGAGATCGAGACCAAGACTAAGGAATCACCATGAATTATATGTTTTATGTTCATTCACAATGTTATTAGTAAGCATCAAAAATATTATGAAAAGGGTTGCCTATTACTTTCTCTTTTTTCACTTTGACACTCTCTTTCGTACAGCACGTGAATTCATTAAAAAAAAAGGTTTTAAAAATATATATATTTTAAAGCCTTTTTTTTTAATGTGGGTATATATATATATATATATTGATTCACGAAATGAGCACTAATAATAAAAGCCATAGAACGAAACTTCAAAAGCTCCATTGAACATTGATAACTGATTGAATAAATTCTAATGCAAATGAAAAGAGAGAAGTTTCTAAACATGTTATAATAAATTTTTTTTTTTTTTTGGTTATAAAACGAGTGATTTAAGAAAAAAAATCGCAAAGTTAGCGATTGTTAAATGTATTATTTATGTATGGATGAATGTGGTTATGTGGATCAATAATTAATATAGGGTCAATAATTTATAAAAACAATAAAATGGTCACATCTACATTGATAATAGATAATGATAATTAATAATAAACTATCATCTGACGATTTCAAAATATGAAAACTTGTAGAAAGAAATTGTAAAACTTCATGTATTTGTATTTTTTTTTTTTCAACAACACAATATATTCAAGTTCTCTTTTTATTAAATTTTGTTTAATTTGAATTTCCTAATAATACCCCTCAAAAAAATTCTCAGAACTGCTATTGCCCATACATGATGATTAAAAAGATAAATGTCATCACAAGACTTCATCTCATGATCTAAACACAGTTTTCATGCGGAAAACTTGGGACCTGTGGTTTGGTGGGAATAAGTGTATTTAGTAGCTTTAGTAATTTGCAGGACTTACCTTGACAAGAAGTTTGCTGGCATGCTAAAATGATCACCTGAACTTTTGAAAAGCTAGTGCACCATAGGTCTCTCATATGCCAATATTATTCACCAACCAACAATGGTTCTGCTATATTTCCCTTGTAAAATACACATTTAATGCCTCTAGTTCATTAAAAAAACATTTCTTTTTTGGATAGAATTAAAAGAACAAATTTGGTTTCTCTTGTTGGTGTCCCATTTGCCCAACAATTTTTGTCTTCATTAAGATTTTTTGTTGTCCCCAATGGACCACCTTTTATTTAATGGATTCAATGATTTGGGCCTTCAAGATACGTGTATGGCCTTCACAAATTTAGCCATTCGATAATAGTTTTAGATTTGTTTTGTTTTTACCCACTTCATGTAAATAAGGGGCTTTTATTGGGGAGTCAATCATGGAGCCATGAAAACAAATGAAGTGGGCCTTTGAGCCTTCAGTTTCTTTAGGAGAAATAACATGGGCTCCAAGCCCAATCATAAGGTCAGAGAAATACAGGTCATCAGCCCACCGTGTGATATTGACAATATTATGGGCTGCGAGCCCAATTCATGAAGTGGCAAGATTAGAGTTTTAAGCACTTTATGTAAAGTGATAAGATTCGGATTTTGAGCCTATTCTGTGAAGATAAAATAGTAGGCCATGAGTCTAATTTATGATAAAGAGAAAATTGGGATTTTAGGCCCAATTCGTGAAGTCAAGAAATGACATGGGTTAAGTCTCTCTCTCTCTCTCTCTCTCTCTCTCTCTCTCTCTCTCTCTCTCTCTCTCTCTCTCTCTCTCTATATATATATATATATATGAGATGAGTTTAAGTTACAGTTGGTGTAACTATATAAAAATTACACATTTTTTAAACTATTGATTTCTATTAGATCTAATTGTTAAAGAAATACTAGTGTCATATCACTAAGACATTAAATTCTCTTTTAAAAATAAACAAAAAATCATTATATTCTTTCACCTAGTTACAACTTAAGCTCGTTAACAAAAATAAATATATACTTGAGCTACGATCTAAAGGCTAATACTTTAGTTACATATATTTTTCTAGTATTTTTTTTTTTTAAATGGTGAAAAAAGGGATTTGTAGAAACAGAGCAATCTACATCTAGTACTATTCTTCAATCATGTACAAAACTGAACAATTAAGACAAATTTGTAGAAACTCACATCATTAATTCTAATAAAATGGGAATTTTTAAAAACTCTCGAAACATTAATTAAACCTTCTCAACTCCTCTTTGTCCCTTTAATAAACCTATATTCTCACTCTAACAGCATCATGCAATTTCTCTCCCACCACACAAGAGAGCCTTAATCACCATGGCCAGATTTACAAGCTTCCCAGCCATGGTGGTGGTGGTGTTGTTGGCTAGTGCAATTGGTGTCCTCTTGCCCAAGGTGGCTTCAGACATCTTTGAAGAATCCATTGCCCCGGCACCCGAATATGATGGTTCATATGTTGAGGAAAGACCCGGATTCATAGAAGACGGTGAGTATGAAGCCAACTTCTTGGACAATTGCAAAAAGAAACTGACAGATAATTGTGGGACATCTATCTTTACCACTATATTTCTAAAAGATGAAGTAATTACCCAAGATTGTTGTCACCAGCTTGTGAAAATTGGACTAGCCTGCCATAATGGATTGGTGAAGCATATTATTTCAATACCCGAGTTCAAGGCAAATCAATCTGTAACTTTGCCTAGGAGTGTGAAAATCTGGAACAAATGTAAACTAGTTACGGGATCCTTCTCACCGAGCCATTCTCCTTAATTCCTTTTGATCTGAGATTACCTTGTATTGTATTTGTCTACCATGCATATAGATCATGTAGACAACACAAAAATATAATAAAATCTACATGACTTTCCTTCTTTCTTCCTTTTATATTATGGTGCTGAAGTGATTGGATTCTCGGACAAAACAGGTGTAGCCATTGGAGACCATATTTTAGGCATTCAAAGCCATCCCGAGTTGTACCATTGACATTCTTCTTAATCTCATTCAAGACCATATTGCATATTATGCATGTATTGGTTTTTAAGTTTTGAATAAAGCCTAGGTAAATCTATTGTACTAATTAAGTAAAGACTAGAGTACACTTCTAACAAATGTAAAACAATAGAGTGAATTTCATCAAAATCAAAATCAGAGTCATCCAGTTTATTGAACTAAAACCAAAATATCTCATCAAAATCAAAATCTAAGACATACAGCTTATAGAACTAAAACCAAAAATCTCCAAACAGTCATCCAGTTTATAGAACTAAAACCAAAATTTCTCCAAACATGAGTGTAGACTACACTCTCCTAAAAGTGCCAATAACACTGATAATAAAAGCTGCATCCCCCCTGCACAAGTCTCACATCCCTTGCACAACCTCCACGTGCACTCCCTCCTTTTACTGGGCTGCAGCACCAGCATCTCACCCCGGACTATGTCAAACTCTATAGTGGCTTGACCATCAGACTCAAATAAATTGAAAAACGAGGTGGTCAATGCATCCAATCAATGCAAAATTAAAAGGGTGGTCAGATTTACACAATTTTTTTTACAAAAATTACTCACATCAGTCATCTACAACAGTGTACATATGATACATTATTACTACATTAACCGTATAAGTTTTTTATTTGATTATTTTTAACTCTCCCTCTCTCTCCCCTTGACTAACTTCAATGTCATAAGAGAAAAGGAAGAAGAAAGAAGACCACCTAAAATTAATCAACATCCACCTACCACTACCCAATTCAGCATCATCATAATCCAAATACAATCTTACCCAAAATCAATGGAAATCAAACCAATATCAACTCAAACTCATCCCAAACCAAACTCAGAATCAACCCAAAACAAAACCCATTAAAAAAAAACCCGAATCAATCCAAAACTCAAACGTAAAAATTCATTCAAAAAAACAAGTGGTTATGCTAAAACAAAAGAAAATTTAGATAGACTAATGCAAATGAACTTTGAAGACATACTTCAAATATAGCAATCCATACGACACATCATGACTTTGTTAAACTTATTTAGAAATAAAAGTGATTACTCTTAAGTTTTTTATGAATTAAAAACAGTCACTTTAAGTGTGCATTTCGGTGTCCCATAATTTTTCAGTAAATAATTTGCAAGATAATTATTAAAATATATAGTTTTTGGTAACTTTAATACTAAACTTAAGGCATGGTTATAAAAACCAGAATGGACATGCCAGTTCGACCAGTTGAACCAGTAACTAGTCACTAGTCCAGTCCCAATCCTCCCCCCCCCCCCCCCCTTTAAAAAAAACCGGTAAAAACAGCTAAAATCGATCAAAAACTAGGTTAAACCAAGAGGTAGGAACTTGAGGCAAATTCAATTTTACCCCGGTTCAGTTTTTAAAACCAAGACTAAAGGTGCAACAAAAAGCTAAAAACTACTTCATTTTCATAAAAATAAAAAATAAATAAATAAAACTAGTTTCATTAATTTCTTTTTAAAGTGAGACAAAGAGTGAAAAAAAAGAGCTAAAAACTAAAAGTTTTTGGCAAATACAACACATAAACTAAAATGTAAGAACCAACATTAACATATAAATATTTTGACATGTAAATTTTTAATGGGATCCAATAAATCTTCACTTGAAGTATTTATTTATTTTTAAGTAAGCATTTTCATTCAAAGTTTTTTTTTTTTTAATTTTTGAGAAAGTCACTTAAAGTTTTTTATTTATTTTTAAGTAAGCATTTTCATTCAAAGTTTTGTTTTTTTAATTTTTAAGAAAGTCACTTAAAATTTTATAAGGCCTTTTATAATTATACTCTAATTATGTAATATATTATAAAATTAATTTAAAATATTAATATTACTATTTTTGTGTGTATTAAAATAAATATTATTATTTACTAAAAAAAATTTAACTATTTTTTTTTTCTACTTGATAAATTTGGCTACCCAACCCCGCTGGATGGGTTAATTTTAAACTACATATCATACACGTTGTTTTTTTTTTTAATGGGTATCATACACATTGTCGACTTGACGTGTAGGAACCACACAAATTGTAGCATATACCGAATCTCTGACTGTGAATCAATAATAAATAATTAATCAATCTGCCAACAAAATATAGCAAAAAATTCGGAAATAAACTCAAAAAAATGGGTAGCGGAAGCAGAGCGTTGGTGTGTAAATCGGCCTCACTTGTTTCACTTATAGTTGCACCCTCTCTCTCTACAACTTCAACTACACCTCGGCTCAGATTCAAATCCTCTACTTCTAGACCATATCGCATGGCCGCCACGGAGGCATCGTCTTCGTCCTCTTCCGTCACAGCCGGTGACGGTAACACTATCAACCCTCCCTCTTCCTCCGCCGCCAATGCAAACGAGAGAACTCCTCCTTCTTCTGCTTCCTCCGCCATCGATTTTCTCTCTCTCTGCCACCGCCTCAAGGTTTGATAATACTATTTTTTTTGTTTGGTAGCTGAGAAAAATGTAAGAAATGGAAAAGAAAGTTACTTAGAAGATTTTTTAAACGAAAGTCTAATGCATTTTCTTGGCGGCCAAACAGGGGATAGGGTTATCGGTCATACACATTTTGAACTCTGTGAATTTCTTCTTTTGGTTTTGATATTAATTTTAAGGTGGTGTTTTGAATATGGATGAAATAGACAACGAAAAGAGCTGGATGGGTGAAGAGGGAGGTAAAGGATCCAGAATCTATAGCGGATCACATGTATCGAATGGGATTGATGGCTCTCATTGCTTCGGATATTCCTGGTCTTGATCGAGACAAGTTTGGCTTTCTCTTTCATTTTTTTTTTTTTTTTTTTTTTAACTTTTCAGCTTTTAACTTATACTTCTCTTTTTCTTTTTCAATCTTTGTTTATTGAAATGAGTGTGCTTTTTTTGTCTTTGATTTTCAGGTGTATAAAAATTGCGATTGTTCATGATATTGCAGAAGGTGAGCTGTTTCCCTTTCATTTTCCCCCCTAATTGTGTGTGAAAATAGAAAGAAGAAATAAAGTAATGTAGTGGCAATGTGATGGATTTTACGTGGTTCGTTTTCACGGCCTACTTCCACAGAGGAAACCCGTTGATGACTGCATTTTTAATATTTAAGTACTGTGTATTACAGTGAGCGAGTCCATAGCGCGGTCTTTTATAGGATTAGAGGAAAACTTCTCTCTCTTTGTTTTCTTTTCCCACAAAACCCTTCACTATAGTAATGTTGTCAATTACTGAAGTAACATAAAGTATGAGTTCAAATAGAATATAATGGAGGAAAAGAATACATGTGACTAACTCTAACTAATCTATTGAGGATTCATAGTTGACCCTAAAAATTTGGGACTAAGGCTTTGTTTGTTGTTGTATATAGCAATGGCATTAATATAACAGAGGGTGATGATCATTTAAAATTGGAATGAATTAGAAACAAATATAGTGATGACAAACACTAGTCAAGATCCTTTTTTTTGGTTGGGGAGGGGGAACGGGGGGTGGGCAGGGCGAGAAATAGAACTTCCTTTTTACACTAATGAAGAGTAAGTAGCTCCACTTAAGCTACATTGAAAAATATGTGTATCAATTTTGTGATGTCTTTTGCCTTCTAGATTGCTTTCCTTTTCCCTTTAATTTCTTTTAATCAGTTCCCTTCCAACCAAAGAAAATTATGTTAAGGTTCATATTTTGGTTTGCAAGTAATGTTTTGTAGTGTACACTATTTTATTCCTTACAACAACAAAATTTTACCTTGAGTTATTAAAACATTTGGAAATTTAGCAAAAACTAGCAAGACTTTTGTTGAAATGAAGTTCATGTAACTTTACAATTTGGGAATCCCAGTTGGTTGTTTTTTGGTGTCATGGAATATTGACATTGCAAGCAAACATAGATATGATGGTGCAAAAGTTATTTCTGAGTTAAATAAAACAAAAATATGATAATTTAATATTTTACTAGCTATATAAACTTGCTGATTAGAATCTCAATGAGATCGCTTAGGTCTAACTAGACTTACTATACTACAATGAGAACACTTAGGTCTTGATAACCTTCCCATTTTTTTCCTATATTGAATAATGGTCCACAGCCACACATAAGTGGATTGGATCCATATGATATTGCAGCAGTTTGGTCGACATAGAAATTTTGAGTTGTGGAGAATTGTGCCTCATTGCTTGTTATGGTGTATTTGGCGCGAAAGGAATGCAAGAAGTTTTGAGGGATGTGAACGCTCTATGTTTGAGATTAAGTCTTTCTTTTTACACACTCCTCGATTGGAGTGTGGTCTTTTGTCATTTTTCTTGTTCTTCCCTTCCTGTTTTACTTGATTGTTGTAATCTTGGTTTTTGATTTCTGCCCCCAGTACATTCCCAATGTACTCGGGTTGGCTGTTTTTCATTTTTCAATAAAATTTTTGTTACTTATCAAAAAAAAAAACAGGTACGCTACAATTATGTGACCTTAAATGTTTAAAAGTTCTATTAGTCATGATTTATGAGGATCATTGTATAATCTCTACTTATTTGTGTTTTTCTTTAGTAAATTCTCTTGGTGAACGATTAAAAGTTATTTTTACCTTGTGAAATTTTTTTTGAATAGCCATTGTTGGGGACATTACACCTTCAGATGGGATTTCAAAGGAAGAGAAGAGTCAACGAGAACGAGAAGCATTAGACCACATGTGCAAATTACTTGGTGGAGGGTCAAGAGGTTCTTTATTCACTAACTCTATGTGTGCGCACGTGTTATTGTCAATGTTAGGAAAATGAATTTGTTATTCCTCTACCTGAAAGTGATTAGTTGTTTGACAAATTTTGACTTCCTATTTATAAATTGCAGCCCAGGAAATAGGTGAGTTGTGGTTGGAATATGAGGAGAATTCTTCACCAGAGGCTAAAATTGTTAAGGACCTTGACAAGGTATATTGCGTCTGTAGTAATGTATTTTATTTAATAATTTAACTTTGATTCACTACTTTTGCCAAGAAGCCTTGTAGCTCAACAACATTGCTTGGTGTTTCCAACAAAGACATCTAGGGTTTAAATCCCCACTCCCAACTTAAAATGTATCAAAAAAACATTGACACAGTAACTTTGAAGCAACTTTTAGTTTGAAGTTCAATTATTCCTTTTTTAAAGATCTTATGGTTTCAGTAACTGATGTTCTTTATTTAACTGCTTGATTGAGGAATTGGTTTTTTATTTATTATCTGCTCAACAAAGACTAGTTGCTTTCTTGATACAGCATTATGGCATAATGTATTACCTGTTCTTTGTACTTTTTCTTAAAATCTGTTGGAAACCCATCAATTGGGTTATTTCTAATGATAATTTAAGTTTTAATGGTTGTAAAGCAGTAAGTCAATCTTAAATGGAGGATATTTTGACTTTTCTTTATTTTATTTTATTTTATCCCTTGGGAATGAGAAATCTTATGCAAAAGTTTGGTAAAAGAGGAATGCCGATGTAGACAAACTGTAAAGTAGCTAATGACTGATCAAAAACAAAAAAATAAAAGGGGAAAAAAAAAGAAACAAAAAAGAAGTGGCTAATAAGCCAGATTCTAATGACAAGTTGACAACACCAGTAAAGATAGCATTTAAAGTGGTGTTGATACAACTTTGGTGATAAGTGACAAATCATGCTTATACTTGAAAAAGAAGTTTCTGATTGTTTAATACATATACTGGATAATCTGATTTAAATACATTTTTCTATCCAGGTGGAGATGATACTTCAAGCCTTAGAATATGAAAATGGTAAGGCTTTCTTATGTTTATATTTTCTTCTCAAATTTTGTATAATTGCATGCTTTATATTTCTCTGTCTTAAATATTATTTCATATTGCCCATGAATCTCAATGGCCAAGAATTGGAAATTGACATGGTAAGAAACTATAGAATATATAGAATAGTGCAGAAAGATTTCGTTTGTTTGTAGGAAACCCCAAACCTTTTGGGGGAAAAAAGTTCAGAAATAGGGGGACATAAGATAGACAGAGAGTTCATGGACATAGAGAAGAAAAAAAAATGTTGCAACTCTGTTTGGACCATCATGTCAGTAGGTTGGAAACTTGGCTATGATGTACTAATAACTTACCATGAGCACTTTTTTTTTTTTTTTTAATTGGTAAGTTATGCTTATGCATGCACCCAATGGGTCCTAAACCCAAGACCTCACTTTCCAACGAATTATTGTACAATAAGGAAGTGCCAATTGAGCTATAGCTCATTGGTAGCAGCTTAGAATTCAACTACACTTGTTAATAGATTCTAGCATAAATGAACTCATCCCCAATGTTATTAATTTTGAATCTATGAGCAACCTCCCCAATATGAATGGGGAAGGGATACCACATGCCTTGTCTACAAAGGCCGTAGTAGGAATCAGACGTACTCACTATCACTAGCAACCATCAGCATAAAGCACAGAACATGAATATGTAAAAAGGAATTAGGGGGATATTAATTAATGTTACTCTTTTTCCTGTTGATATGCACAAAATGTACGAAGTCCTAAGTTCCTAACGGAAGTTCCCAGCATTTCTATCTTGGTTCTATAACTAGTTATAGCAGGTGATGAATAATAATAAGTTAAAGCATCTCATGAATAGAAGATTAACAGTTTTAAATAATAGTTAGGGAGTCTTGCTCCTAAGTGTGCATTTATGAAATTAAGAGTAATCAAGTAAGACGATGATCAAATTATAACATGTTTTCTATGCTCAGATACTGTGAAAGAAAAGAAATTTTTATAATTCACATATTAAAATATGTACGAATATCAGTTTTAAAGTCAATCACGGATCACCCTGGAACCACAAGTTTGCCATTATATGTGTTGTGGTTTGTTACATAAATATACATTAATGTACAAGAATCATGTGTAAAGCTGTACATATTGCAATATGATGTGACACATTATCTGTGTTTTATACTAATATTAATGACCAAGAAAAAAATTTGTTGACTTTTCCATAGCCAACTTAGAACCCAGTTCTAAGTCAGACTAAATTGGATGAGATATGCTTGTTTGAACATCTAAATTTTCTAGAGATATTGTTGTCCAATTCTGCTTTAGAATTAGTTTAAATGGGCCAAGAATCTTGTAATTTAGTGACATTGCCTGATCTCTTTTATAAGGAAAACCAGCATTTAAATCCCCCTCCTCAATAATTGAATAGGGTTTAGTTTTTGTTTTCAAAGAGGCATTTGGTTCCTAGAGTTAAAAAGCACCCCTAGCTTAAAGCCCTAAGTTCTATGTGCTTTGTTGGCCGAATCATAACTCATTTAGTGACACACACTCTTCTTTTGCTTTTTGAAAAAGCAAAAAGCAACCCTAGGTGCACTTTCTTTTTTTTCCCTAATATATATATATATATATATATATATAATCATTAAAACTAATAACCCAGATTGTGAAGAAAATGGCATAGACCAATTATTATATAAACATTATTCTTGAGGTTCTTTTTCAAACTTATTAGATTTTATAGATCATTGTAATATTTGAGCTTAGTTGTAATGTACTTCTAGTACACATCCTGTGTACTGATGTGTACTTGGTGCATTTGATTATCTTAATAGAACTTATTATTTAGCTGAAAACACTATTCTTAAGGTTCTGTACTACAAATAATTTTTTTGTATACATATCAAAAGTTGCAAACATGGATAATTTACCATTATTATAGTTCTTATCATAGTTATCAAAATTATTATTTTTATAAAGCACAAAAGAATTATATAAAAATGTAATGTTTAAACTTTATATGACTAGATTCTTATTGGGTTGTCCATTGATGATTGTTTTCAAATTTACTATATAAAAATTTAAAGGAATTGAAGTAACTCATGTAAAATTTGAACTTACAAACTTTGTAATTGCACCATCCATTGTAGCACTTTTCTTCAATCAGTCTTTGCACTTTGTGCCTAGTCTTTAGGAGGCCTATACACTTAATTGCACTAGACTCTTTTAGCTACACTGCTGGGTCCTATTTGTAATATGACCAATCATGGGTGGTAGAGAAATTTTTTTCTCCACGCCTTTTTTCTTTTCTCCTTTTTGGTAATGGGATGTTCCCCCAATATTATGCAAATAAGAGTTGGACAGTTCAAAAGTATCTCCTGCAGGTTCCATTTCTTTTCAATCTATCTTGGTTGATTCTCCTTGTGTTTAGACAGTTGAAAGTAGTGAATAATGATTACGTTCCTATGGGTGTTTATTTGGATGAGCCTCAACTGTATAACTAGATAATTAACAATACCAAGTTTGAGTAATTCTTCGAATGTGGGGCAAGTTGTAAATTCTTTTATATCCTTTGTTATCTTGTTCTCATAGTATCAGGTTCTTTGTTCCCTATTTCTATTTCACTTGAGCTTATATTTAAACTAAAGCCTCTCTTTATGGAACATGTTAATGTATTTAGAATAGTGCTTTGAATTTTGTTAAATTACCGATTGTCCCAAAAATTTAAGCTGTTAGGAAATAATGAATTTAATCATTAACCATAATTCTAACACTTCCCCTCATGTGTGGGCCCAAACTCCCCCGTAGCCTTAATAAATGGAGCTCAACATGTGGGAGTTTTAACATTTTAAATGGGAGGTAGAGTAAAACCACGAATCGAACTTAGGATCTCTTGCTTTGACACTATGTTAAAATACCAATTGTTGCAAAAACTTAAGCTGTTAGAAAGTGCTGAATTTAATCAACCATAATTTTAACAACTTTAATTTAATTAGACTACAAACTACAGATGTGGAGGCTGGCTAAGATTATTGCAGTTTTCTTTTGCACATGATAGTTTATCTCATTCATAATCTACCATTTCTGGAATTTATCATGAGAACTGAAGTTATTTCTGTCTTTATGCAGAGCAAGGGAAGGATTTGGATGAGTTTTTCCAGTCAACAGCTGGTACATATATCTGACTTATCTGAGCTTTTTAAAGAGCTAGAACTATCTAAAAAAGGATAACTTGATTTCCAACTAATGTGTAGATTTTAAATTAATCAGTATTTGAATCCACTGAGATCATCATGTTATGTGAAGCAGCATTGCATTTTACTGTAGAATTTGATTTGGGCAGAAAACTTCAATTTGGTAGAGAGCCATATGCAGTTGTGTTTCCTTGTCATTCAGCCCATCCTTAAAGTGGTTTTCGGGTTGATGATAATCAACCCTTTGCAACTGAAATAAAATTTTAATGGACTGGATGCTATAGAATGAGTATTTCTTGCTATATTGCTGCATTTATATTTATCATAAAATACTAAAGATAATTACAATACTAATTGCATAGTCATATTATCCATGCAAACTTATCTGATATATATCGATTCCAATTAGCACTTCTTTAAAAAGATGCTAATTACCTTCCTTTTGACTCTACGGAAGATTAAAAACTTTTTTTTTTTAAATGGAGAAGATTTAAGAAATCAGGAAAGTCATACTAACTGGTTTCATTTGAATTTTCTTGGATGATCGTCTCTCTTCACTAGAAATTATTGAAGCATGCATATTTGCTTACTCTGTAGAAAGTGATGCTACAACTAAAAAGGAGAATGAATTTGTTTATCATCTATCGTGGAAGTATGTATATTTTCCAATGATGTCATTGCCAGTGGAAGCTATTTTAGTAGGCATTCTTTTATCTGTCTGTATTACCAACCATATCTAACCAAGCTTCCCTAAACTCTGTAGGAAAGTTTCAGACTGAATTGGGCAAAGCTTGGGCCTTAGAGATAGCATCAAGAAGAAGAAAAGAAGGCTGATTAATGACCTTAAGTTTCCTTTTAGCTGGTGCCGTTGTGCTGGTACTGGCAGTAGTGGTAGAACAGTACAACAATTCTTGACATGTGTATATTAATCTTGATTACTTTTAACCATATTATCAAAAATAATGAAGTTTTGAGTATGATTTTATCATGTCAAACCTTCACTTAAGGGGTTAGTTATAAATCTCACAACTGTAAGCACTCACAATAAGGTTGCTAAAATGACTAAATAGTCATTTTAGCAACCAAGACACTACACAAAGAAGGTAAAGCTAATAAGTTTTGAGTGATTGCTACAGTGAACTACTATCTTTAGCAACTCACTGTAACTGGATGGTATAACAAAAAATCAATTTTTATTCCCACATGCGTGCCTTGTTTCCACTATGTCCCTATCTCACTCTCACACGCAGACAACCCACCATAACTCCTGCCCTTTCTCCCTCCAACCTCTCTCTGCCCAGCCCAGCCCTCTCTCCCCTTCGCCCAGGCGTGTGCAGTGATTTTCAGTGTGTTTGGGTGCCATGGGTAGGTCGATCAGTGCAATGGGTAGCTCATGTGGCTGGGTCGATCGGTGCAATGGGTTGTTGGGAGCTGTGGTTGGCTGGGTCGATTGGTGCAGTGGGTTGTTGGGAGCCGTGGTTGGTTGGGCTGATCAGTGTGGCTTCTTCTCTAGCGTTGGTTTGTGATTTCTAACACGGGTTTGTGATTTGTGGTGGCTATGGGTTTGTAATTTGTGATTTGTGGTGGTTGTGATGTGGGTTTGGTGAGTTTGTGATTTGGTTTTTGGGTGGCGGGGGTTTCGATTTGTAGAGGTTGTGGGTGCCGATGATGGTGGCTATGACTTTGTTGTGGTGGTTTATGTTGGTTGTTGGCTATGGCTATGCTCTAGCGGTGGTGGTTTGTGGGGGTGGTTTGTGTTGATTGTGGTTGTTTATTGTATTGAATATATTATTTAATTATGTTGTTTATATTATTTTAATGGATTGAGTGCTAAAATAAAACCTTTGATATTGAGTGTATTGTAAAGTAAGTTGTTAAAATAAATAAAGTGGCTTTTTGAGTTGATAAAAGCTATAATTTTTAGATGCTTTGCTGTGAATGCTCCTTTTTACTCAAAATATATTTTATACTTGTGCCATTTAGGCATGTGTTGCTTAAGAAATTAATTTCAAGGTCCTACTAGAAAATTGGAATGCTAGAAAGTATGTGAAGAAATAAAAGAAAGAACGAGGCCTTCTTAAGTGAAATGGGCACTACTAATTTGTCATTATCTATAATATTTTAAGTTGTAGTTTTTATTATTGTTACATTCCTGTTATGTCACATTAGCCTAGTATTTCCCATTTGCTCCACTTTAGTTTGCTTCGGTCCATTCAGTCTAATGTAATCTAGTTCGGTCCATTCCCTCCAGTTCAGTTTATTATGTTCAATCTGTTCCCTTTGATCTACTTCGATCATTTTGTCCAATTTGGTCCAATGCAGTCCAATTTGGTTTATTTCAGTTTATTCCGTCTAGTTTGGTAATGCTTAGGGAGGAGAGGTTTGTATAGAAAGAAAAGCTGCTTCATTGACAATTATGTCACATTTTCAACCTAATGTTAGTAGGTTCTTGATGGAATAACATTTGTCTGAGTAAAGTCTTATTTTTTTTCTTTTTCTTATATAAGTGATGGATTTACTTATATATGCTTTATATTTAAGCCATTTAAGACATATAGAAGATGAATTATTTGTAAGAACTAAGAAGCACTAGAAACAAATTTCTTTTTTTCTTTTTTTGGTGAGAAACTACTAGAAACAAATTTCAACTATACATTACAATATTTACAAAATATCTTGCAATTTTTTGGGCGCATAACGTGAGTTTGCGACTAGTTATCCTATAATAGTTGAATTAGTCAAATTACTTATCAATAGCATGGGTTTGCAACTATAGTTATCCTATAATAGTTGAAATTAGTCAAATTACCCCTCAAAAGCTGAGAGAGGTTATGTTGGGTGGAAAATTGCTTGAGAAATGTCCAAAATACTGTCGGGTGTGAAAACTTGGGGATGCGTACGTAGCTGAAGCTAGACAAGGAGAAGAGTTTACATGTACCTTGCCCTTCAGCCCTGATCATTTTCTTGTTATTGTGTGCGAGGGTGGCAAAGGACCCCATATGCCACCAGAAGAAAACCATGAGGATCAACCCTATGAGATTAGTATTTTTCTTTTTCTTTTTTCTTTTTTTGAGGGAATTTTGGGATTAGTATAATGATCTACAGTTCTTAAGACAATTTTTAAATTCTTATCCATCAATTTTAAAGCAGGTATATCAGATTTTGTTATATCATCAATAATTTAAATATACCAAAATGGTAATAATCAATGCTTGTTTAATTGCTACTGACGTTAACAAAATATAAATACACTCATTACTCATTAGATAGATGAGATTATAAGAACTCTATGGTGGAGTTAGTAACCTAATCCAACCTCATGGAACCGATAAATTCCAAGAGATGAAATGATTGCTGCGTTTGAAAAAAAAGGATCCTTTTGAGTATGACTATGAGAACGCAACATTCTCTCGCATTTTAAGAGACCAACTTCCATCCACCAAAACCAAAAAGCAGATAAAATTTCATTGACGACTGAACAACAACAAAAATTATATACATCCACTCATAATAACAAGAAATTAGAAATTTGAAGACCCTGCTTGTTCCATTTACGGAATGGCTACATATAAGACTTCCTTCTTTCACTAACATGCAGTGCCCTCCACAAGCTTGTTTAACTTCTTGGTCCTCAACCTCTCAGCAAAAACTTCACTTCCTTGGCATTCATACCTGTGCATAACAAAGCATTAAATTCAGCTCACTTACATCATTCTTTATCCATCTTGGACATAAAAACAAACTACTAATTACTAAATCTTACCTAGCTGGTAAGGATATTAAAGGGCTTAAGCTTTGTGCAAGTTTAATAGCTTCTTCCTCAGTATTGACTATCTGATTGAAGCAGAAATACCGCCCACATGTGGACCGATCCTCAAAGGCTCGAATATGAACATCGACTAGAAAATTCACATCAACAAATGCCAGTACTCCATTTTCATACATTTGTGCAGCACCTGTTTGGAAATAATCTCAAAGTGAAACTTAGTTTTTGCTCTCATGTAACAAAATGAATAATGTTGCAACGTAGAACATGTCTACCTTGAAGATATGACATTGTTGACCTAGAATTCTGTTGAGTGACACCAGGTCCAAGAACTAGTCCAGCATTTATGGAAACCATGTTGACCATGCGATCCATGGCTAGAGCCCAAGCTGCCTGCTCTGAGAGGGTCTTTGCCAGGGCATACCACAACTGTAATTTGGAGAAGGAAGAGCCAAAATAAATAAATAAAAGAAAATTAGTAATAGTTTTGCAATTATAGATGCTAAAGTGAAATTTTAAACTTTTTTCCAAAATAATTTTTTAAACACTCATTTGAAATGCTAAATGTATAATATATGTGATTAAATTCATTGCTTGTTTTTTTATCAGCTCAAACTTTTAGAATATGTGATAATTTATCAAAGAATCGCCAGTAACTTATTAATATAAACTTAGTCCATAATAGTAAGTTTTTCCTTGCTTCTGAAGTAAAACATAAATATATTAATAATTTAGAAAAATGAAAAACGAATATTTGCTAATGCTGTAATGCATCAGCACCAGTAAATTACATCTCTACAATAAGTAGAAGAAGAAATATAGAATCATATTGTTGGTGAATGCTATACAATAAGTCAATAACTTCTGAAAGGAAAAGTACCCCGTTTGATTAACCCCTAGCTAAAATTGCCACTACCATTAATTGTCCCGTCACATTTAAGCAATAATGGCGTGTGACCAAGGCCAACACATGACTATGAATAGTGAATAATCATTCAACTCGAACAAAAAAGTCGTACTGTCCACTAATTTTAGAGTACCCCCATCCCCATCGTAGCCCCCACTAGCACCAATAAAGCCAACCTGATTTCTTTTTTTTTTCCCCCACATTTTTAGTTGTGTAAAAATATATCTGCAACTTAAATGGTAATTAGCACTAGGGAGCTCGTGACAAATGTTTTTGTTAAGTATAGATGTATAAGTGAAGTTAAATATTAAATAATAATAATGTTTTTTTTTGTTATCATGAGTATAAGTTATTACTATAACATAAAAGAGGCCAAATTCATATGTTTAAAGTTTTGAGTTAAGTGTTGTTCTTATATATTACATTAATTATTTAAGTAAAATCTCTCGAAAGAAAAATCAGTTGAATTCAAGACTTTTGACAGTTCTTTCTTTTTTTGGTTAAAACGATAGGGAAATTCTAAAAAGTTAATTGGTCATGAATTTGAGATTCAAAGTTTTGGCTATTTTATTATCCTTATTATTATTATTATTATTATTATTATTATTATTTGTGCTAAGCAATATATAAACTACATATAAGATGATTCCAAAATTATTGACATGACTAGCTAGCTTTGTCCGCATCCCTTTCTCTAAGAAAAAGACACCGGTACATAAAACAAAGCATATAAAATAAACTAATTGTTCTAGGTATCCTATCGGCCCATCCTTTCTACTTTTTTCCCTTAAAATATAATTGCGGTTAATGTATGGGGACAATGGAGACAATGCATGCACCAACGTCATGATAAGGATTTCCAAGAAATAGAAATTCTTTTACACAAAAAAAGGAAAATAGAACAAAATAATGAAATATACAAGGAGATAATTATTAAGTTAAAAATTAAAAGTGGGTTTGGTATAACTTATTTTTATTGGTTTATTTTATTGAAAAAATAAGCTAGACTAAAACATAATTAGTAAAGTAAAGTTTACAAATTTGTATATATAAAAAAAATTAAATAAATAAATAACTAACTAACAAACTTAAAAAGTAGTCAGAATAGAGGGCAAGCCCATAAAATGAAGCTCAAATAAGCTTTTCCTACAAGAATGAACTTTTATAACAAATAAACAAGAATTTAAATAAATAAATAAATCTTGATTTGGTGTTGGCATCAAGGTTTCGTTTGGGTAAATTGGTTGTTTAATCAAGGACCTTGTTGAGACATATAGTATTATTTTACCCTGTGTCTCAAAAAGGTCCTGTTGTTGTTGATTGTTGACACATGCACTTCATTTTTTGAAACTATGTATTTTGGACCAAATGCACTTCATTTTTCCTTTTTCATCTCTCTTCTCCTGTGCAGAAAACAAATTGTGACCACTTACAGAAGATACGGAACTACTTTTCAGGGAAAATGCTTTTTTTGAGGTTTGACAAACTCAAGGTCATTTGGAAAAACTCAAAAGTGCATTTGGTAATGTTTATTCAAGAATCTGCACCTGGCAACACAACAAAAGGGTCCCAGTTCCACATCCCCACTCAGAATTCAATTACTACCCAAAAAAATCTCAATATTTGAAAAAATTAATGACTTGGTATCTAATATTTATTATCCACTTTAACAATTTCACTTTAAATAATTGAAAATCATTTTGTGGGAAAAAATTTGTAGCACACAACTTTACACACAAAACAGAAGAACAATTGATATATAGATTTTAATTGCTTTTTTCGCATGTAAAAAATTACTCTGTGATTCTAAAATTATTGGAAACATATAATCTTGCCCTTGTTTTGGTAAATAAAAAAGAGTATACAGATTCAGGTCCCAAACCTTCAATTTTCTGCAAAACTCTTGATCACTCCATGACCTCTCATCAACATCCTTCTCTGCACAAATGTTCTCTCTCCAAATTGCTGCAGTTAAACAAGAAGTGAACACAATCTTCTCAATACTCTCTGTTTGTGCACATGCTTCCACTACATTAATTGCTCCTCTCACCTCCAAATCCACAATTTTATCCTGCCCAAACCATAAATAAAACTTATATACTGCTCTTACTAATATAAAAGCTAAGAGCATAATCATTGACAGAAACAAGAGGGTTAATTTTGCTTTCTTTTCTTTACAATTAAGGCACATCATATCATCATACCATTTGAAAAGGAACAATAAATAAATACACTTACATCATATCCATCTGAACTGTCTAAACAGCAGAACAAAGCAGAGCAGCCCTTCAAAGCTACAAGGATGCTATGGTAATCCAAAACATCTACAGAAAATACCACCAGTCTCTCCTCAATTTTTTCCATCTCCCTAATTTTCTTCTCTATCTCCGTCTGACTCTGATCCCCTGCAACAAACCCAAATTCATATATATTTTGCTCATAATTCATATTATCAAAAACTAAACCTCCTCAAAAAGATACCAAACCAAAAAAGGGGAGAACTTGCCATGCTTTTGGATAGCTGCATGAACTTCATACCCTCTACTCAACAATCCTTTGAGAATCCAAAAACCCACATAGTTTGAAGCATCAAGAACACAAATTCTGGTCTTTTCGTGATCCATTCTTGCTCTTTTTGCTTCTTTTTCTTTCATTCTTCTTCTTTGTTGTTGGAGTTCTGAGAACAAATATGAAGGGTGAGATGGGTACTAAACATAGAGGATGACAGGTTGGTGAACTATTTGTGACACGTTCTCAGCTACTTACTCTCTTCTCTTGTGGGCTGGACAGACCCTTTCCCTTTTTTGGCTTTTCCATGTGATGATGTGAAACTTATATTTTCCAATAATACTTATTATAATTTCAATTTAGGATATGCACTAACACTACGTAAAATTGTAAATACTAAAATAGCAGACTACATATTTGATCTCTATTTTTTATACTGTATTTTAATTTATTCACTAACATTTTAATTGTATCAATTTGATTCCTAATCTTTTTATGTTGTATCAATTTAGTTCTTACAGTTATCTTTTAGATGAAAATTGTTGACATGACAATCAGTCAAAATAAAAAATTTGTTTATTGCCACCTTGATTGCCACCTTGATTGCCACCTAGTCTAACATGTCAGAATAATCTTAGATAAATAAATAAAAAAGTGAGTATTTTTTGGAATCAAAATTCCTAACCCATGATTACTTCACATTTTTTCTTTTTTTTAAACCCAAATCAAATATTTTTCTTTGATAAGAAAGCTTCCTGATTTCATTAAACAATCGTAAATGTAATTTAAATCCAAAATCCCTGCCTCCCTAAAATCCAAAATCCCCAACAGTGAGGACGACAACACCTTCTCCCTGACAGCAGTTCCTTCTCCTTCCAACAATGCCTTCTCTATTCCAGCAACACCAGGCCTTCTCCTCACCGATTTCTATCAGTACACAAACCCACTTGCTATTCTTACTCCTTTGCGATGATGGCGACAATAGTGGCCTTGGCAAAGACTTTCTTCCTTGTACTTAAAAAGTGCAGCACCTGCACTCCAAGCTAAAAAAAAAAAAAGCATGTCTCCAAAGAGCTAAAGGTTGAAGCAAAGCCGGCAGTGAAAACTGGGTGGAAATGTTATGGTGTTCTAATTTAGTTTAAGTATTTTTAAAATCTTAATGAATACTTTAAACTTGACTTCTTATTATTTTATGTGTATTTTAGTATTTTTAAAAAGTTGATGTGTATTGTGTCATATCAACCATTTGTAAAATAATTTGTACCTATAATTATGTCAGCAGTTTCTATCTAAGAGATAACGGCAATGACTAAATCGATGTTATACTAAAAGATTAGAGACTAAATTGACACAATTGAAAGATTAGAAACCAAATTGAAATATGGTGTAAAAAATAGAGACCAAACATATAGTTTACCCATACTAAAATTATATGTTTCCTGAGCCTCTTTATCCTGCATGCATGTGCCAAGAGTGTGTTGTGTCATTTTAATCGTGACAGTTTAGTATAGAAAAGGTCTATAAAAAGCAACACGCAACTTTTTGGAGTTTTTGGGTGAAATCGCCAATTTAATTAGGTAAAGTGCATGCGGTTTATAGAGGAGAAACAGTTGGGGGTTTGGCAAGTAAACAAATGGTCTTTTTTTTTTGGTTAAATAAACAAATGGTCTTTGATATGGCGTGACGGGCACCCAATTGCTTCATGTATCAAAACTATATAATTGGACTTTGGCTTTTGTTGAATTAATGAATCACAAAAATATATAAATAAATGAACAGCTATTATAATGGCCCATAGGCAATAATGGTTTTTTATAAGTGGCCCAATTTTTTGAAGTATGAAATGTATTAGGTAAGGTCTTTTCCTTCTCTTTATGCAAAGGGTTTTAAACAAAAAGTTATCTTGTGCATGATATGTGGGACATACATGTTACAAGAGATTTGATGCTTATGTTGAATGGATGAAATATTTATTACTTAAACAGTGTGGGCCAGAAGCAAATGGTAAAACAGAGAAGAAGAAAGGAAAACTTAAAAAAGAGTTAACTTTTACTTAATTTGCTTTTTCCATAGATGTGGCACTGGACAGGGTCAAGGTTAGATTACTTGGTCATAAAAAATAATTGATGACCTTTAGATATCTCAAAACTAGCTTTTTCAAACCACGTAATTGTGGCGCTATAACAAATTTGAAATACCTTAACCGCCGTTCAAGCACAGATTGACTACTGATTCAATCTTCAAATTAATTAAGATAATAAGTTGTGATTGGTATCACATGAAACTAATTATATCACTTCAACTACTATAAGTGTGCATGTGGATTATCTTATTATTGAAAACCTATTTATAGAAAAAAAAATTTTAATTCAAAAATTGACTATTGTAAGTGTACATGTGGATTATCTTATTATTGAAAACTTATTTATAGAAATTTTTTTTTTTTTATTTGTCAAAAGTTCTAAGTACAGTTATACCAAAAACAACCTTTTAAAAACTGTAAACAAACAAATAAAAATAAATAAATAAATGAAAAACCTCATACATAGAACTTGGGAAGGCTCTACAAGGAAACAAAAAACAGCTTATTAATAGGTGGAAGTTACACAGGAAGGGAACATTAACAATCCACCAAGTGGCAAAGAGTAGAAAGTTTCCACCCTTTGCAGGATTCAAACTATTTATGATTAGTTAGAAAACCCCTAAAAGAAGAAATAGAGAGAAGAAGACGTTTCAAAGTTTGCCCGAAATGTTGATGAACAATAACCTGAGGCAACCTACTGTTGATGAACAACCCATAAATGTTGGAGATTTGACCCGTACCATCATAAGTGATCACGTACGGAACAACCTTATGTATTATGTTACACATTTGCAGCTACGGGTTTATTTTTGAAAGTCAAGCTGATATTGCTAACAAAAAATAAAAACCAAAAAACAAGAAATCTACTCATAAAAAATATATATTAAAAAATTCACAATCTCTTTCAAAACTTTTGAGGTAACATTAGCTTAAAATTCAAAGAGGAGAGAGAGCCATTTTTCTTTTCTGTTTTTTGGCTGAGTAGAAGTAGAAGATCCCAGATATATTCATTTCTATTCAAACAATTATATTCATGCTCATATATATGAGAATGTTTCGTGACATCAGAATCATTTAAAGAATAAAAGACGATGCATAACACTTATATTTGTGTCCATTTATTCCCATCCATTATGGAACAAAAGTGTATTAGCATTGCCCTCCTTATAGCGGAATCCTCAATGAATCAATCAACTTTAGTTGCCATCTCTGACGACGAACAAATTTCCAAAAATTGGTGAATTGCCCTCTTCATATTTGTTTATGGATCTATCAATTTTCGAACAAGGTTGATGGAACCTGAAAGCAAAAGGAACATGTGAAGGGAGCTATTGAGAGAATGTAGGAGGAAAATAATACACATAAAATAGACCATCTTAGCAACTTGAATCCATGCCTGGATGAAAATCACAAAAACCCTAGTTCTTTTCTTCAAGCCGGGTCAACCAAGCAAAGAGTTCCAAGTTTATAGGGCATATTTGAGCATGTTTGAAACCAAACCCTGTTTAATGGCTCCACCATTCAAGGGAAATTCTATAAACCACATGTTTTAAGACACACAATGCAAAGCCAAGCATCCACATTTGACTTAAACAGAGCACACATTCTCTGAAATGAGATAGACAGAGTTCATGGACATAGAGAAGGAAAAATAATGTTGCAACTCTGTATGGACCATCATGTCAATAGGTTGGAAACTTGGCTATGATGTGCTAATAAGTTATTAGCTTCTTACAAGGAGAACCTTTTTTTTTTTTAGTTGGTAACTTATGCATGCACCCAATAGGTCCCAAACCCAAGACCTCACTTTCCAACCAATTATTATAAAGTAAGGAAGTGCCAGTTGAGCTATAACTCATTGGTAGCAGCTTAAAATTCAACTACACTTGTTAATAGATTTTAGCATAAATAAACTCATTCCGAATATTGTTAGTTTCGAATCTATGAGCGAACTCCCCCATATGATGGGTAAGAGATACCACATGCCTTGTCCACAAAGACTGATAGTAGGAACCAGATGTACTCATTATTACTAGCAATCATTAGCATGAAGCACAGAACATGAATGTGTAAAAAGAAATAAGGGGGGAACAATAACTTCTAAGAAAAGCCATATCATACCTTCACATGATGTGGCATGATCTTTATATCAAAGGGTGATTGAAGCCATGCTTCAGGAGGATAAAATAAGAAGTTCTCTGGCTTGCTGGTATACACATCTGCATATTGATGAATGTGATAGGCAAAAGCAGATTCTTGGCCAGTGTCAGTGAGGAAAGTAGCTCCAAAAGATCTATTGAACATTCTCTTCATCATGCTGCGTGCATTTTGCCGCTCTTCATTAAGCTCCTCAAAAAGTGACTTGTATGCTTCACATCTCCGACTTTGAGCTACAGTGGAATGCAATTTACCCAAAAGTTCCTGGGTTATATGAAATTTTGCCTGTGTCCAGAGAAAAGGAACAGAAGGAAGACAAAGATTTGAAAGCTTTAAAAAGCAGAAAAACAGTGCTCTGAAGTTTTTCATCTATTAACAAAGAATTCATCTGTCACTATTTTTTTTTTTTAAACAAATTAAGTGTATGGTTCAAGTCATATCAGGCAAAGAAACAATTGAAGAATTTTAATGACTTTCATGGATTCATCAGTTGACAAGCTAAAAACCAAAGCCAACTGTAAACTTTAAAATCTGAAACAAACTAAAAGTGAACCAATCCAGTAAATAAACAAGTTGTAGAACCACTTGAAAACTCTCCCTAACATACAAGTAGCATGTCAAAAACCAAAACGAGATAGTGTGTGGGTGGATGGGGGGTGATTGAGGGCCCAATGCTCCATTAAATGTTTTATATGAAATAAATTTTAACTTCTGATCAAATTCCTACCCTACATTTCGTAAATCATAAAATCAGCATAATCAAGTCAATCATAGAATCTAATGTTCCTTTTAGAATATATGATGAATGTCATGTATCGTTTTAATAATTCATCCAAAAGTATGTTGTTGAAATGTTTGATCAACCTAAAGCTCAATAGAATTAATCTACAGACAAGATCCCATGATGCATTAGGTGCCAATCAATTTTGATGGTGACATGATGAGATTTTAATTGTCTGCTTGATATAATTTTGAACAATCAGCCCGAAAACTTTATTCTTGACTAGGCTTGATCAATCATAGAGTACTGACGGTAAATCATTGTCAAGGGTTATTAGAACATTAATTCAAATAAGAATAACCCCAATTTTCTTTTAGCAATTTAGTTTTTCTTTTTTCTTCTTTTGTTTTCATAAATTTTAGGATTTCACTGTTTGTTCATATAAATAAATGGTTTTTCCTTCGATTAGAAACATAGGTTGGCACCATATAAATTCACAAACTGAAACAACAAATTTATTTGTCCATTCCAACTTTATCCCAAGTTGCAATATTTCCAAACATTTGGATTTAAGGATTATGATGAGTTATATAGAAAATTGGGGATGAGGGATGGAGAAAAGAATACCTATAAACTTGCTAAGACAAGAGAAATGAAAACAAAAAACATGAAATGTGTCAAGTGCATTACAGAAAAAGATCAAAGAGTGTAAAGGAAGGGAAGACTTAAAGAGAGATGGAAGAGTTATTCTGATAAACTTTAATGGAAGCCAAACAAGAAATTAGAGTAGAGTAAGTAATCCAATTGATAGTAAAAACTGTTGATTTATTCAAAGAATTAAGATGACCAAGGTAAATGATGCATTAAAGAGGATGAAACGAAAAAAGTCGTGAGAAGTGATGAAATCCCCATTGAAGCTTGGAACTGCTTTCAATGACACAGGCTTAGGATGTTTGACAAACCTTTTCATTACAAGCTTAATTGATAACAAAATGACAAGCGTAGAACTAGTACTTTAATACCTATATATATTATATACAAAAACGAAGGAGATATTCAAAACTATACAAATTCCCATGGTATTAAGCTTTATGCATCACATCATGAACCTCTAAGAGAGTGATTGAACATAGGTTAAGATACGAAACAAAAATATTGGATAATTAAATTGGTTTTATGCCAAGGAGGTCTATCATGGAAGCAATTTCTTACTTAGATTCCTAATGGAAGAATATAGTTAAGCCCATGAAGATTTCCATATGGTTTATCTTGGTCTAGAGAAAGCATATGGTAAATTACCTAAACTAGAGAGGTTTCGGTCTTAGAAAGGAAAAAAAAAATACTTATTAATATATGAAGGTGACACAAATATCATGATGAAACTGTAACTAATGTGAGAACAAGTAGAGGCATCACAGGTGAGTTTCTTATCACAATTGATTTGCATCAATGATAAGTTCATATCTCTTTGAACTAGTTATGGCCACTAGACTAATTCAAGATGAAATCCCTTTAGTGCATCTTTTTTTGTAGACAATACAATTATAGTGGATGAAATTAGACATGAAAGTTAACATCAAGTTGGAAATTTGGAGGGATGTTTTAGAATCTAAATGCTTAAAACAAAGTACGTTGAGTATAAGTTCCATACAAGGACAAACAAAAATACTACAATTATAGATAGTCCAGAGATACCAAAGTGAGTTTTTACGATATGTTGGATCAATAATTCATAAGGATGGAGAGATCAAATAGGATGTGAATTATAGGAAAGATTAAGGTGGATGAAGTGGAGAAGCGAATCAGGAAAATTGCAAGATCATAGAATACCCATTAAGTTAAGAGGAAAGATTTACAAAACGACTATAAGACTAGCTATGCTATATGGCACTGGATGTTGGGGTGTAAAGAAGTAACATGTACATAAAATGAGCACTGTTGAAATAAATTATTAAGATGGATAAGTACAAATATAAGGATAGATAGAATATGAAATGAAGAAATTCATTAAAGTTGGGGGTGGCTCCTAGTAATGAAAATAGGAGTAAAGTAAAGATAGGGGAGAGTCGTTTGAGATGGTTTGGTCATGTGGAAATGAGACCAATTAATGCACTTGAGAGGAAAAGTGATTCAATTCAAGTCAAATGAATGAAAAGAGGTAAGGAAAGACCTAAAATAACACTAGTAAAAGCGGTAAAAAAAATGATGTATTAATTAAAGAAGCAAAATATAGTATGATTTGGATGGATAGAAGGCGGAGAATAATACATGTGACTAACCTTACTTAGTCTATTAAGAACCTATAGCCAGCCCCAGGGTTTTGAGACCAAGGCTTTGTTGTTGTAGTATCCAATTTCTAATCCAAATTATCAAAAAGTTATATACTTCTACAAATTTTAGCCTAAAAAATATATTGAAATAATTTTTACAACAAATTTTGATTTATTGTTCTGGATGGGGGTAAGAAGATATGGAATTAGAAGAATTCTTCACTATTTTTTTGCCTCAAAACAACTAATCAACAGATATAAGCAATCTAAATGGAACCCTATTCAACTAAACAAATTTGCAACCCAAACAGCTTAAGGTTCAGATGCATGAACCTTTAACAACCCAGTGATCAGAAAACAAAAGTATAAGACCAACAAAATTCCAAGAAAGATGAATCATGTGCAGAATAATACCTGTTCAAAACGATAGCTATCCTCATTTTGTATGTGTATTTCACTCTGCATTTATTAGCAAAACAGCCTCAAGAGAGTTTTTATTTAAAAATAATAACATATAATATATGAGGAATAAAATGACACTCAACATAAATACAATTTACAGTATGTTCAGATATCTAACTATATTACAATAGACTTTAGAGTAGCACTTCAACTGCTCCAAATTGACTAACAATGTAATATAACCAAAACATGATTGTAATGCCCTTCCCCACCCCCAACCCCCCAATCAAAAATGTATTCAGGATGGCTAATCTATATCTCTTGGAATTTATAAGTTTGCATCAATGCTCAAGAGTCAATTTGTAAACAACCAATATTTATTGTATCTTTTTTTCCTTAATCATGCATTCCCATTCACCATCAAACTTTGTAGAATTCTTAATGAACCACTTTGTAAAGACTATCTTCACCTATCATAATGCAGAATGCCAGCATTTTTTTTCTTTTTTTTTTGTTATTCGAAAGTTACACATGCATACCTCACCCTCCACCTATTTTTATTGGAGGAGGAAGTGCGATTTGAACCAAAACTCATTGGCAATGCAAAATGCCATCTGTGTAACAAAGACACATTTTGCCATTTTTCCTCATCGATGCACTTCATATCAATGTCAGACACCAAAACCGACAGCCTTTTTTATACTTATAGGAGCTTGAAGAGCTACAGGAGTTGCTGTTTTGTTGTATTGTAAGTTGGGATCGCTGCCTATGAAATTCCTAGGAATGCTTTTTGGGAGCTTCTTTTGAGGCTAGTGCAGGGTGAATTCAGTTTTAGAAAGGTAGGAAAGGAGACTGGTAGGATGGAATAATTTATACAGGTGGAAGTATTTTGCTCCTTAAGAGTACTCTACCTACTTACCTACCTGCTTTCTCTTTCTTTACTTACTATTCCTACTCATGGCAAACAGGCTTGAGAAACTCCAAAGGAATTTCTTCTGGGGTGGGGAAGATGAAGAATTTAAGCTTCATTTAGTGGATTAGGATACAGTGTGTTCCCCTATCAAAAATGGAGGACTAGCAGTGAAAAAACTAAGCACTTTCAATCATGCTTATTTGAGAAAATGGCTAATGGCATTATGGTGAGGGGATCACTTCAGTAGGCATTTTGTAGGTGTAAAATATGGAGGTAAAATACGAAGATACATGAGATCAATGGACATCATAAACAGTCCACAGCCCTCATGGTTGCAGCCTTTCGATTAGTATTTGAATGGGCTGATATAGATTCAGTTTTTATCATCTTCAAGGTTCGGGGTGGTAGTAGAATTCGGTTTTGGCATGATGTGTGCTGCAGGGAATGGCGCTTCCTCCTATAATAATGGGATGCAAGGTAAGGTTGGAAGGTAAGGTTGTGGGTTCAAGACCTACTAGATGCATGTGGAACTTAACAATTAAAAAAAAATGACGTGTGGTAGCAACTAGCAAGCAGGATAAAAAAGGGGGGTGGAGGGGATTCATGAACTTACCGCATTGCACAAACAATAGCAACTTTAAAACATAGAAAGCAGGAATAAAGGAAAGTGATAATAAAAGTAAAGGGTTAAACAAACTACTCTGCCCTGTAGATTTGAGTCAGCCTCAATTAAATCCTTACAATCCAAATTTGAGTGATCAAGTCAGTAAATTCTCCAACTTATGTGAATGTTCTACATTTTAGATATATTTTAAGTCCTGAAAATTTTCTAAAAGCATTTAAGAGACAAGTTCAAAAATGTCTAGCTAAATACGTACTTCCAGTTCTTATTTATCAAAAATAAAATAAAAAATACATACTTCTAGCTCATGGATGATGGCAGCAGTGCGCCAACCAGCCTTTGAGGGTCCTCTCAGGTCGCTAAATAGGTGATCCCCAAAATATATAACCTAAAAAAGGGAACAAAAAAACAGGGGCTCAGTGCTCAACCTGTTCCAGAGAAAAGTATAGGTTTGCCTCAGAAATTAAAGTTGTTCAAGTTTCAACTCAGCAATTAAAGCTGCTCAAGTTTCAACTTGTATGACAAGCATCAAAAAAGAAAATAAATTTAAACCGGTTAACAAAATAAATCATGAAATATGATGTACCTCTGGGCCATTCCACTTGGTTATTTGGAGGAAAGATTTTAGGCATCCATGGTAGTAAATTTTATTTGGAAGGAAAGCATCTACCTTAGTGTAAGCTAAAGTGTCCTTTTCTGTGTCATAACAACTGCATGGAAGATAAAAGACAGAGCATGACAGATCACCAAACAAGATATTAGTTTAGCCTTCAGTGCATTGTTAAGGAGATAAAAACATAAAATTCGAGTCCAAAAAGGACATGAAAGGGAAAAAGAAAAAAAAAACAATGAAAGATGCTTAAAAAATAAATAGTTGAAATTATCAAAATAGAAAACAAATCAGGGTTTTATATACAAGTAACCTCATAAACCACATCAATCTTACTCCTTATAATTATCCCAACAGAAAATTTGATAGAAAGCCCCATGAAATTATTTGCATGAACAAGAACATTTTCACGAAATTAATTTGTATTTTTTTCTATAAAAAAAAAATTAAAAGAGAAAATTGAAGGAAAAAAATAGAACAATGAGCACAGATTTCTATCTTATGCTCAAGAATCTAAAAAGAGGTTTTAAAAACAAAAACAAAAAAGTGCTTAGCAAATTGAATATACAAACCGGAATGGATGTTCAGATGTATAAAACTCTGGCTTTTTTGCTTTAGCAATCACAACATCAAAAAGTTCCCTCCAGGAGTCTTTGTAACCTAAAGAATCCTAACAAAACAACAATAACACCAATTATATTTATGCAAATATGCATCAGGAGAGAGAGCATGCTTTAAATTCCTATCCTTGAAAACAGTCCATATGCTTTGTATATTTAATTGTTTTCAACTAAAACATAAATAAAACTTTGTGACATCCTCTTTAGCATTCTCTAACCATTTCACAAGTTATGTAATCAACAACTACAAAAATAAACTCCAGAACAGAAGTATTCTGTGAGAATCTAAGTTACAAACATAAAATCCTCAACTTCAAAATACAAAAAAGGCTATAATATGATTTCCCCATGAAAAATTACCTCCAACATAAAACGCATCCCTCCATCCACAAAGTAATATGGAGAATTCGTCAGCAAGAAAAGTTTCTTTCCCTTCTCCCTTAGCATCCTGAGAAAGCGTAATAGCTCCCCCTGAAATTTTCATCCACACAAAGACTAGTACAAAGTCTCAACTATAAGGGGGAAAAAAAAAAAAAAAAAAAAACTCATCTTGATAATAAGAACAGGTTCTTTCACTTGTATCATCAAGCCATCATTGTCAGCATGAATTAAACACATTATGTAGTTCAGAATATATGAAAAAAAAAAAAGAGAGGAACCAGTAGAACTCACATTTTTAACTAGGTATCTATGAGGATCAGCAAGAATTCCCCTGTGAGCGAAGCCACTTCGATGGACATGCTGAATTGCACGATTTACATCTTCATAAATGTAACTGGTATCAAATTCCAGCTTAGCATCAACAAAATGTTGCACAACATCTGCAATAAGACAGGCCTACAAACTCACAACAAAAACAAAATATTCAGGGGTTGAAAGAGAAGCGAAAATAGCCACTTTGTGAACAGTCTGAGTAGAAATATGACCGTCCACTATACATCAAGAAATATGAGTCAACTACAAAGAAGAAAAAGAAAAACAACTAGATGCCACCATCTCTCTTGTTTTTATAGCTCTTTCTTGTTCCTTAAGGGAAGAGAAACCAAATTTCTCACCTATATCCGAAAACCCTGTATCTTAAGTATGAACCTCTAACCGGAGCTCTCAGATATACAAACAAACTTCTCTCTTTTGTGATCTATGTTGTGAACACTTTGAACTAGATGTCACCATCTCACTTATTTTCATTAGGCCTGATCATACGATTGTCACAGATAACCCAAGTTTCATAGAATCTAAAAAGACACATTCATGTATTAGGTTGATTTCTATAAATAAATAAATTTTTTTATTTTCCTTTGACCATTCAGATCATAAAATTGACTCGAATGTCTGCTACAAAACTGTCTATAAATGCACAAGTAGACATAGTAAATGAAAGAAATAAATAATCAACTTAAAATGTCACAAACATAGTATATTAATCTGGGCACAAAGCAAATACAAATGGTAAGTTTCTGAGAATTCATAAATTAATATCACATTTCAGGGCTGTTCCCCAATTCCTACAATGTAACCCATGGATATGATTAAACACGCCATATGTACTATGGACACAGATGAATATAACAGAGACAATGCATCTATCAAAGAAAAACAAAAATAATGAACATACACAGACAAAAAACATGAGTTTGTGCTGATACACACATCAATTTTATCTTTGCAAATCTTTTCTTTGGAAGAAAGCAGGCAAGATATTTGTTTAGGAATATAGTAAATGCTTGAAAGGAAGTAAAGTACTTCATGTCTAACTAATTGCTTCTAAGTTTGTTCAAATAAGCATATTATTTAAGAAAATATATAGAACAAGTTTAAAATAAAGTGATATATTGAAGCAGTTTTATACATTGATAATTGGGTTACTATATGAGGTCTTCTGTTCTAAAAAACATAAGAAAACAATCACTTTCAAAAGTTCAGTATATATATTGTAAGAGGGCTTCAATCAACTAAAACTGTCTCCTATGCATCACCCTAAAAACTTAACATGTCCTCACCCAGGAAGAAAATTGTTACAAAGATACTTAACATGCATAGAATGAAGTTCACTGCTCAATGAGTCATGTCTGTGTCCATGCCGAACACAAGAAAGACTACCACAACTCCTACGGCCAGTACATGGTACTTAGTAGAGAAAAAATATATATAATAATGAAACCAACCTCACTAAAGCAGAAGAAATCCATCAAACCATCAAGCCCACGGGCTTGATCACGGCCAATATGCCGCGTGCCATATAGCTCTTCTATTTCCTTCCTGCTGAGCTGTACATTCATAGGAAAGGAAAGATATTTAAGAAACATTTTTTCATTGATACCTTTTAAATGTCCAAACTCTGCAATAACAATCTTGACAAATTGAGCTAGCAATAGGAATACTATGTTTTGATTATAAATAAAACTGACCAAGCATAGACAGGTCATGGTGCATTATTGTATTGTTTTTTTTAATAAAGTAGCTTTGTAAAGGATGGAAGTAAAATGTATACAAGAAAGCTAATAGAAGAGAGTTTTTGAAAAACAACCCCTCCCCACCACCCCCCCCCCCCCCCCCAAAAAAAAAAAAAAGAGAAGAAGAAGAAGAAAAGAAGAGAAAGAAAGAGAATTACCCGGAAACTATAAGAATGTTAAGCCATAAAAGAATGGAAAAGGTTGATACACAAGAAATAGGCAAGAAGATCCCCCCCCCCCCCCCCCCAACCCCATTTTGTTAAAAGCTCCATATAAAAATAGCTTGAGTCATTAGTTATATTACCCATCAAACCAGAGGTGGACAGATGAGACGTAGATGCAAAGTGCATTGTGATTATAGTAAAAAAAAAAAAAAAAAAACTGAAAAGAGCATCTTTATCATAATAATTAATGAGAAGTACCTTGCGACGACCAAAGTAGCACCCATCCGGCTCAATCGACCCAAAGAAATCCAACTTCAAAAGACATCCTTTTGACCTATCATAGTATAAGCCTCTAATAGGAAAAGTTGGATCATATTTGAATTTCATGCATACTTCAGGATACCTAAGCTGAGAACCACAATAAACAAAAGCAATAAAAAAAATAGTTCAATAAACAACATACCCAATAAAATATAATAACATCACCTCAATAGGATAAACCTAACCTCATTAACCATGTGCTCCTTTGCAAGATCATAAATCAAACTCTGCAAATTGGCAGAGTAATGTGCCAATGTGTAATCATAGTCGAAACCATAAACTTGTATGTTGTCCAATCTTAAGTTCTTATTTACATAAATTCCTAATTCCAAAATAAATGACAAATCATCAATACGACAAACGATGTATCAAATCAAACTTAAAGTCAAAACAGAAGCATAACAGACCTTTTGGATTCATCTTAGGCATTCCCTTCAGCACCTTGGGAACCTTGTGAAAGCACTGTCTCGCAGCATCAAACTCATGCCGAATCTTCCTAATCTCATCATCAGTTATGAAACTATCTGCCGCAACTTGCCCACAGTCATCATCTGGTCTCAGTACAGTTTGCTCCGACGAAGCAATCACACTATAGCCCCGGAAAAAACTTCCTCCAAACCCTTAATTCAAGTATAGTTCAAGTCAAATTCCGTTAAAAGAAACAAAACCTGTCTATAGGAAAATGAACAGTAGTGAACAAGACTTGCACAAAGATATAAACAATTGCTTAAATTTTATATAATCAACTGCAAATACCAAAAATATCAAATTGAGAGTAATTCTACACATTTCTCCGTTTGTTTCGGCAAAAAATAAATAAAAATCCACTTTTCAAAAGCCAAAAAAAAAAAAAAAAAAAAACCCACTGCAAATGCTTTGTAGCTCATTTTCAAGGTCACAACCAAACAAAGGAAAACAAATCAATTTTCAGGAAAATGTTTTCCAGTAAAACACTACATAATGATCATATGATATACAAATACATACTATATGCACTTCTTAAGCAAAAATATATGTTTTTTCTAATGTAAATCAGTTCAAGATATAAAAACGCAATTATGTGCTAATTTTAATCCCTTTTTTTAGCAAAGATTAATGAATCTAAATATTCAAATGAAAATAGAGAGGAAGCAAGAAAACCTTCACGAGCTTCAGAAGCTGAAAATAACGCTCTCTGCACAAAAAGGAAGTAATTGTGAGAATGCCACAAAACAAACAAAATCCAAAGCTATGAAAAAGAGAGCAAGAGAGAGAGAGAAATACGTTAATGGAGGAAGAGCAGAGAGGGAAAAGCCTACGAAGGGAGGCCATAGGAGAAGAGTTGAGGTTGGCTTGACTCAGCTAATCAAATAGCATTTCCAAGTTTTTAGGGTTTTGATTTCTGTGTGAATGAAACTAAGTTGTGTTTTCAGAAGCAAGTGTGCGCGAGTTCTAGGGATTTTTCTGTTTATTTCGTTGCCATTGGAGAGAAGAGAAAGTCAGTCACATGCGAAGTTGAATGGCAAGTAGCAACTTTCCTTCCTGGATTTTCACTTCAGCCACTACTACAGTCCAAATGCCCCGGTTTGTGCTGAATAGTGAATACTACCATTTTGAATTTTCTTTCTTTTGCTTATCTCAAGTCATTTATTTATTCTTCTCCCAAAAAAATAATAATAATAATAATCTTTTTTTATGGAACTTATCTTAATTTAATTATTTTTTTATAGAAAAATGTTGAAACCATAACCTTTGTCACAACTTGCTTATGTGACAAGTCGTGAGTGGTGGAGTAAAAGTGATGGGTTCACAACTCCACCACTCACAACTTGCCACTTAAACAAGTTGCGGTAAAAGTGATGAGATTTTGTTTTTTTTTTTTTTTTTTTTTTTTTGGGGTTTAGTAACATAATTCTCCATTTATTCATCTCTTTTTGTGCATTGAAAATCCATTGTGAATTTGAGTTTGCTAAATGTCTAGAGATTTTTCTGTCTAAAATAAAAGAGAACGTAGAATGACTTGGGTTTAATAAGAGATTTTAAATTGTGAGCTTTTATTTTACAAATTTGTCTCATTTAATTAAAAACGTGTAAGTGAGTCGAGAAAGAATATTTTGAGATATCCAAAACTTAAAATCCATGTCTTGGAAGTTCCTCAAATAATAGTATAGAGTATAGATATAAATATAAATATAGATATAAATTAATTATCAAAATAGTGAGGAAGCCATCAAATCAGTGAACCGTAAAAAATTTCAAGTCGAATATAAAAGAAGGATGTTGTTAACTGGTGCCCTTAAAGCAATTATTAATAAACTATTTTTGAATATTTTGACACCTCTTTCATGAAAAATATAAAAAATTCATCAAAAAAATTAATTATTTTTTTCTTTTTTCATAAAAAGTTTCTAAAAATATTTTCTAAACCAATGTCCTTAGGACATTGTTTTGACTTTTTTAATAAAAGAAATAGAAACTTTGAAAAATTAAAGAAAAAATAATTATAAAAAAGAGAGGTTTTTTTTAGAGAATTAACAAATCGAACCGTGCTATTCAAACTGTCCATTTTTTTTTTTTTTTTTATCTTGACTTAAAAAACTATTGTATATATATATTAAGCCTACGAAGGGAGGCCATAGGAGAAGAGTTGAGGTTGGCTTGACTCAGCTAATCAAATAGCATTTCCAAGTTTTTAGGGTTTTGATTTCTGTGTGAATGAAACTAAGTTGTGTTTTCAGAAGTAAGTGTGTCCGAGTTTTAGGGATTTTTCTGTTTATTTCGTTGCCATTGGAGAGAAGATAAAGTCAGTCACATGCGAAGTTGAATAGCAACTTTTCGAATAGCGGCTCTTTTGAATTTTTTGGGATACCTTTTCCTTGCAACTTTTCTTTAAACTTCCCTTCCTGCATTTTCACTTCAGCCACTTTGTGGGGACTGCTACAGTCCAAATACCACGGTTTGTGCTGAATAGTGAATACTGAATACTACCATTTTGAATTTTCTTTCTTTTGCTTATCTCGAGTCATTTATTTATTCTTCTCAAAACAAAAGAATCTTTTTCTTTTTATAGAACTTATCTCAATTTAATAATTTTTTTATAGAAAATATTGGAACCACAATCTTTGCCACAACTGATTTACGTGGCAAGCCGTGAGTAATTGAGTAAAAGTGGTGGATCCACAACTTCACCACTCACGACTTGCTATGTGAACAAGTTGTGACAAAAGTTGTAATTCACAACTCTACCACTCACGACTATATAATAAAATTTTGTTTCTTTTTTTTGGGTTTAGTAACGTAATTCTCCATTTATTCATCTCTTTTTGTGCGCTGAAAATCTATTATGAATTTGAGTTTGCTAAATATCTAGAGATTTTTCTGTTTAAAATAAAAGAGAATGTAGAATAACTTGGATTTAGTAAGAGATTTTAAATTGTGAGCTTTTGTTTTACAAATTTGTCTCATATAATTAAAAACTTGTAAGGGAGTCGAGAAAGAATATTTTGAGATATCCAAAACTTTACTCAATATTTTTTTATTGGATGTAAATTTTGACAAATCAATCATTAGATTACATCTTCTTCTTATATCCTTCATACTTGCAAAATTTCTAGAAAATTAAAGATTAATAGTTATGTCATCAATAAATTGTTTAAATTGTAAGTTTTTGTAATTTAAAATTATGTATAAAATATAAGTTTATAAATCATATAGTAAATAATATCCAATTGACACAAAATTTGACATATGTATTAAGAGAGTAAAGAATATGCAATTTAACTGTTAGATTTTCAAAATATGTAATAATATTTATTTTATTGAGTAAAATTGTAGTGTTAGCCCTTAGGCTATAACCAGTTTTGTAACTAAATTTTGTCCTATATATAAATATATATATATATATATATATATTAACTATCAAAATAGTGAGGAAGCTATCAGATCAGTGAATCATACAAAATTTCAAGTCGAATATA
This sequence comes from Quercus ilex subsp. ballota, assembly GCA_032727855.1. Taxonomy (NCBI): domain Eukaryota; kingdom Viridiplantae; phylum Streptophyta; class Magnoliopsida; order Fagales; family Fagaceae; genus Quercus; species Quercus ilex. Next base: position 95,727,820 of record CM064909.1, on the reverse strand, counting down.
AAAGAAGGATGTTGTTAATTGGTGCCCTAAAAGCAATTATTAATAAACTATTTTATAATATTTTGACACCTCTTTCATGAAAAATATAAAAAATCGTCAAAAAAATTAATTACTTTTTTTATTTTCTCATAAAAAGTTTATAAAAATATTTTATAAACCAATGTTCTTAGGGCATCATTTTGACTTTTTTCATAAAAGAAATAGAAAATTTGAAAAATTAAAAGAAAAAATAATTATAAAAAAGGGAGGTTTCTTAGAGAATTAACAAATCGAACCGTGCTATTCAAACTGTCCATTTTTTTAATTTTATTTTATATTGACTAAAAAAACTATTTTATACATATATTTATATATTATCTATAACAAGATTTTCTTCTTTGGACTGAACTTTTATATGGTTCAAAAATATCCCTTAAACCCTACACCTAATAGGGACACTAGACAAACAAACAAAAAAACCTCATCGCACACGCAAAGCGTATGTAAAGAAGTTAGTTAGCTTTTAAATTTAAAATAAATAGTTAAAAGATGTATTCAAATGTATGTTACAAACTCATGGGAATAACTCACCATTGAAAACGAGCTTGCAAGAGCAGGGTGCTCAAAAGTTTATAAACACATGATTAAGCTTACACTTAACAATGTGGGACATTAGGATCATAATATACCACCACGCTCCGCAGCCGACGTCCACGACTGCTCACTCTAGCGACACTGACCTGTTAGTAGCCCTTTCTCTTTTTGGTGGCTCCACTCAACTATCAGTAATTTTAATCCAGTCTCTAGGTCACCCCTTCCGGGATCTGACCACAAAGCCACAACTCATTTGATCCCATACTCAATAAGCTACACCTGATTAATCGGGATGATGGTTGGTTTTGATACTAAATGTTATAAATTCATAGGTAGAACTCACTCTTGAAAACCGCTTGTAAGGGGAGGGTGCCCAAGAGCTTATAAACATATGGTTAAGTTTATACTTAACAATGTGGGACACTAGGATCATAACGATGTACCTTTTTTTTTTAGAATTTTATTCAAATGTACTATGTTTAGTATTTTTATAAATTAAAAAAACATTAATTCTACATTTGAATAAGCATTTTAAAACAATAATATATATACTAGTTCTACATTTGCATATCATTTTATATATAATATATAATATAACAAAAGTTTGGTCTAGAGGTTGTGGCTGTGCTAAGCGACTATCTTCTCTCTGCGACAAATTATTAAAGCTTCGTTAATTAGGATCATTCACTTTATATAAAAGTCTATTAACTAATTTCAAGAAATTTGAGTTCTACTTCAACTATTTTGGTTTATGTGAAACTCTATTTGCTAAGTTTCAAGAAATTTAAGATTCTTCTCCGTCTAAAAGTCTACTTCAAAGTTCAAAAAAAATTAAGAATTTTAAAATAAAATTTAAAATTTATTTTAACTATTATGAACATTTATCATAATGTTATATTTTAATATAATAAAATTTGCACATTACTTGTCATCCTTAAGCCCAGTAGCTCAATATATTTTTGCATTTGATAATTTAATTTAGATGAAACTCTATTAAAATTTCAAGTGACTCACTAAGGTTTCAATAATATTTTAAATATATCTTTCTTTAGTATTAAATTTGTTAATTAATCCATGCATTGTACATGCATACTACTAGTTTATGTTTAAATTAAATACCATTTCATTTCTTATATTGTATCTTCATTCTTCTTCATGTACTCTTTAATTTATTTATAGATATTTTAAAATAAATTAATTATTAATCTAAGGTTGAACCAACAAACCATCATGCCATATTCCCCTGACTTTATAATTGATACTGATTTAATAACTACTATCTACCTATGGGCTTTCAGGCATGCCCAAAAGTATTTTTTATATATATAATTATAATTGCAATTCACTATCTCACAATCCAGCCTATTATCGATGACCAATTAATACGATATGTTTCGTCATGTTTGAGTTCCGGACAAATTTCCAACATGTGTTTTTGGATTTTGGTTAAAGCTGGCTTTTTGCTTAAAATTATTTATTGTTGCGGGTCCCACGTTGACTTACTTCAACAGCTCTTCTCTTCACATGGTCCGTTATTGTTTTTGGCCAAAAAGCTAGGGTCATATATTGTTTGTAAGTCTCACTTTATATATTTTTTTCTCACCTTTTAAATTCGGATAAAAGTAGTAAAAGTGATGGTAACCGGTAAAGTCTTTACGCAAGAGTTAAGAAAAAAGAACTGGTTTCTAATTTGGTTTTAAGTCCTTACATTTTCTATAAATAAAAAATAAAAAAAATAAAAAAATGAAAAAAAAAAAGTTCTTACATTTGATGCACAGGGTAAAAGTGGTGGTAAATGAAATGATCTGGCGTACAAGCATGTGGAATGGGTCTTTCTTTGTAAATTTATGTAGAAATTGGGCTTCTTGTTTGGTAGAGCTAAAAAGGGAAGAATGTTTATGAACCATGCCTATATTCTAGATAGCTATGAAGCTACATCAGGCCAAAAAAAATTAACAAAGAGGATACTCCCTTATTCTTTAATAAAAATACTCCATTAGCTAATTCTGGATGATATAAAAGACATGTTTTGGGTTCCTATATTATCAAGGAATTTGAGAAGTACTTGAGTCAAGCTATACCTATTTTATGTCATGACTCATGAGTTGCCTTATGTTGCCAATTAGTTTTAACAACTGAGTTAGATTCCTGTATAAGTAGATCTTGGTTGGGGACGGATCAAAAACTTAAAAACGTAAAATTCACTGGCTTGCTTGGGATAAACTTTGTCCATAAAATGAGAGTGAGAGAGTATTACAACCTGTAACTTTCTTGGCCAAAGCAATGTGTTTTTTTTTTTTTTTTTTTTTTTTTAATTGGAGAATAAAGGCCTATTTTGTTAAGGTGTTTGAACAACAGTTTTCAATATTTAAACACTGAAAACTATGGCTAAAAAAAAAAGTGTTTAGTAAGGGTGTTTTTTACTGGAGTGTTTTATGTTACTCATTTTAGGGTATTTAAACATTGAATTTAGAAAACTTCTTTTACTAGTTTTCAGTTTTAAAACAACATTATTCAATGATATTTTTGTAAATATTTTAAAAACTGTAAGTTCCACTGATTAGACTACATGTCATCACTTTTTGTATAAAAAAAATACACACATACCAAACACACAATTATATTTTTTCATTTTTGAAAATATGTTATTAGAAATATAGTATCAAACACATTTTTTGTATTACGAGTACTTTAAATACGTGTTTTCATAATATTTTTTAAACCATAGTTTTCACATTATTTTAAACAACAATACTCAAACACCTCTACCGAACAGCCTTTAAATGTGTTTTATATTTTTAAATTTTTTTATTTTTTTATTTTTAGTTTGAGGAAAAACCAGGCCTCCCAAAAGACTAACGTCTGTTATAATTTTCTCATTAATATTATTGTGCAAATGGTTCAATCATTTATAGGCTTACACTTCAAATTGAAAGAAACACTAATCAACCTAATCAATAGATAAGGATAAATACAGTGCTTATCAAGTATCAACTCTTATTCAGAGACTTCTAACTGATAAAGATAATTTTCCTCATTATTCAAAGACTCAAAACAAATAAATAAAATACTAGTCTCTGAGCACGCACTCATATGTGTGCTCAGAGGCTCTTCTATTTTTTGTGTAAATGTTAATAGTGTTCATTTATCATAATTCAAAAACATTTTCCAATCGTAAAATATCAAAGGAGTGTGATTATATTTATACCAAAAAATTATTTCACTCGCAACAAAACTTCCAAATGTTTAAACCCAAATTCAAAATAGATTATAGTTAGTGTAAACAAAAGTCATGAAAAAAAATAAGAATAATCACAATGAATAACAAAATATTGACCAAACTACAATATGTCTTCAATCAGTGCTAGCAAAAAAACACCCTACTAAATATATAAAATATAATGATAATTAAATCAGACATAATAGCACGACAAAACAACATACTGTCATCAGCAAAAAAAAAAAATTGGAAATTTTAGGACCCATTTTACATAGAGAAAAACCTTTGAGTGAATCCTCCTTATCTGTCTTTTGTAATAATCTATTAAGACCTTATGGGCATAACAAGAAATGGTAGGGGTACAAAGGATCATCTTGTTGAATCCCTATGAAGGTTTAATATCCCACTAAGTTCTCCATTCACCAACACAAAATATGAGACTGTGCTAATACACTCAAAAATAAGAGAAACCCACTTATCACATAATCCCATATTCTCCATAGTTTTAGCCAAAAAATTACACTCTACTTTATCATAAATTTTACTCATATCCAATTTCATGGCCATAAACCTTGCTTTCTTGGATTTCTGATTTTTCATAGGATGCAAAGTCTCAAAAACCACCAAAAATATTATCTGAAATAATTTTTTAGACTGAAAAGCACTTTGGTGTTTAGATACTAAATCAGGTAATATTTTTTGAAGTCTATTTACTAAAACTTTAGAAATAAACTTGTAGAGAATATTACACAAAGCAATAGAACGATACTCATAAACTGTAGTGGGGCCTAATTGTGATGTCTTCTAGCAAATAAGTAAAGAACATGAAAAAAATATCAAATCAAATGTTCACCGACGACCAAAGGCAAATGTCCCACTGCCAGTCTGCCCTGTATCCATCCTCAGCAGTTAGCAGTCCAAGTGCACGTGACATAATAGTAAAAATGTAAAATGAAAAATTGGTTGACGAAGCAGATTTGGAAGAATAAGAATAACGGATCAAGGACAAAAGCTCCAGACAGCTAGACCAACAACCCAGAAAGGAGAAAACTCAAAAGCGTGTCTATAATTGTAGCAAACAGTGCAAAGAGATACGTAAAATGTAATATTTAAGATAATAAGTGTTATGTTGATAATATTTTTACAATAAATTAATCTTTATGCATGTGTAGCTTCTATTTTTTTTTCCTAGGGGGAAAAATTTTCATATATACTAATTCGGAGTTAATACATTTTTCAATCATCAAAATTCTTAGAGAGTGATAAATTCTATCACAAAAAATTTATTTTAGGCTGCGTTTGTTTCAGTGGTATAGGAAATCAGGAAAACGTTTTACACCCTTGAGGGTGTTTGGACGCGCAAGGAAAATTGGGTCAAACGGAAAATCATTTCCATTGACCGCAAAATATGCCCTTTGACCCTGTAAAACCATTTTCGTTTGTGTTTTACCTTCAAATCAATTCTGCCACAGGAAAACAGAAGAGAGAGAGAAACAGCAAGGAAGAGAGATAGCACACCAGCACCCGCGAGCTCGTGCCTCATGATGCACCACCGAGATCGCACACTAGCACCGGCCAGATCGCACACCACCATGCTCTCCGATACACATCCAAGCTACCCAGAGAAACATAACTCAATCCCCATTTTAGCAAACCCACCGATCTCGTTGCCTCCTTCGTCCCCGATCTCGTAGCCATCGCCTCATTCAGATAACCCAACCTTCGCCGGTATCAGACCCAACCCAGTCGCCTCTCTCTCTTCCTTCTTCTCTCCATTTGACTGATTGAGACCGGATTTGATGAATTTTTTGGTTTGGTTTGATATTATATATTTGTTTGATTTGAGAAAATGTGAGTATGAAGTAGAAAATGTGATTTTATTAGTATTTTTAGCAACACAACCAAACACTAGAAAATATTTTCCAAAGCATTTTTTGGAATGCAACCAAACACTTGAATACATTTTCCTTTCCCGAAAATAGCATTTCCGGAAAATAAATATTTTTCAGAAAATATTTTACATGAACCAAACACAGCCTTACTCACAAACGTATAAATCTCACACACCCAATGAAATTATGTGATTGAAAAATGTGTCAGCCGGAATTTTGTGCTTGCCTTTCACCATAAACTTTGTGCTACCTTTGCCCGAAAGGTTACATATTTGTCATCAAGAAGATTTATTATAAAAAAAAAAAAAAAACTTGTTATCAACCAAATTTCTTTTTCCTAATCAATTAACTTCTTAAAGATATTTGTAAAGAGAGAATAAAAAATCACCTATCATCACAATTGCTTCCCCTACATACATTCAAATGATTGTAGAAAAAAGATGAATTTCAATTTGACAAAATTCTATTTGAGATGAAAGGAAAAAAAAATCTTAAAAATGAATTTGAAATTTCATTAAATATAAAAATAAAAATAAGCTAGGTGAAAAAAAAAAAGCACCTGAAAGTCCTAACTAAGCCAAAAGAAACAGTTTTTTTAAATTAACAAATCTAAGATTCAACATAAAATCCAACTAAACTAAGAATTCAAAACTTTTTTTAAAAAAAAAGTACATTGTGCTTGCCTTTCATCATACATTTTCTCCCAAAGATGATACCTGTGATATATAAGGAAAAGATATATAAACAAATAAAGAAAGATAATCAGAACCCATAATCAACCAAATCCTTGCTTTCCTAATCAATTAAAATTCTTAAGTTTATGTAAAACTAAACAGAGAAAAAAAGAAAAGAAAAACTCGCCTAAATTTGGAGAACTTAGATTTGAGTGTGAAATCAAATGGGATTGAAAATAAGGCAAAATAAAGGGAGAACGATATGAAACTGATGAGTGTGGCAGTTTTTATAGACAACAACAAAAAGATCCAAAACAATTGTGGTGATGTGATAACTGTTTTAAACGTGTAGTTTTCTTGAAATTATATTGTTTTTAAATTTTTAATTTTGGAAAAAGTGGACGGGGAGTTGTAATTTTTTTTTCTTAAAAATTATCGTATCTATTATTATGATAACTGTATGAATAGAGACAAGAACGATTAGTTATCTTCTTCTTTTTTAAGAAGTAATCGTATATTCTATACTAGTCAGAAGCTTTTTTATTTTTTTAAGGTAAAAGTTAATAATTTTCATTAATTATAATTTGAAATTAATATATTTTCCAATCATAAAAAAAATTTAAGGGTGTGATGAGTGTTAAACATTTGTGGTGAAGTAATTTTATGTGATGTGAGTAGTTGCTCAGAGGCTAGAGTTTTTTTAATTTTATGTGATGTGAGTAGTTTTTTTTTTTTTTTTTTTAATTATTATTATTAGAACAGTTGGTAGTATTTTTTTAAATTTTTATAGAAGCCGTGGGTGGGTAGCCTTCCATTCTTATTTTTTGTTAGAAATGTGGGGTAGTGGGGCTAGGAAGTGGGAAGTGTGAGGGTAGTGGGAAAATTTTAGTTGATTTACCATCTTAAACTTATTTCTCTTTTTAAGGAATAAGAATAGATTAATTAAATTAGGGGTATTTTTTATATTAAAAAAAACAATAACTGACTTTCTGAATCCTCTTAATATATACATATAAAAAAAATAAAAAATAAAAGTAACCATTTATATAGTTGAAGTATCAATTTGGATTTAAATAGATAATAGCAACCAAAAAAAAAAAATAGAAATATGAATAAAATAGAAGTAGAGAATGTGTAATAAATGTGGGTATTCAGAGAAAAAAAAAAACAATAAACATGAGTTAGTGGGAGGTTTTTTATTCAGAAGAAAAAATAAAATAAAAAAAAGTCTAAATTTTAAGACGCTTGAGATAAGAAGGTAAGAGGTGTTTATTATTTATTTATTTTTTTTATATATAAAATTACTAGAGGTGTTTAGTCAAATGAAAAAGAAAAAGAAAAAGAAAAAGAAAATGCTAAATTTTAGCGGAAAAAAATGAATATGAAGAATGAGACTATTCTTAAATTATATAAAAGTCCAATTCAAAAAAGGGAATCAAGTTATAGATAATATAAATGAACAAAAATTAGATGGTTGTTTGTTATTGGTTCTAATTTAAATTTATTAATGAAATTACTTTATGGCCTATCAATAACCGTAAGTAATAATTTGCTATTTAAGATTTGTTTTTAAAGTAGTGTTGATATAACATTTTGCAAATTTTAAAGAGAGTTGACTTGAAGCAGTGTATTAATTAAATGTTGGCTCATATATAACCTAGTCCAATGGAAGATTTAAAGAGCTTTGACATGGAGTTGTTTTAAAACTTTTAGTTGTGAAAAGAAAATACATACAATCAATACTTTCATATGAATCTAATAATCAAAAAATATTTTAAAATAAGTTTTTTTTTTTGCTTTTATCTAAAAATAAAAAATATATATATTTTAAAAAATTTTCTTTTATTTTTTTGTACATTTTAATTTTTTATTTAAAATTTCTTTTTTTTCACTTTAGATGCAAAATTTATTATAAAATTTTTGGAATTAAAATTGTGCTAACATCACATTTCTTAATTGATAAATGAATAATCCATTTAATATTTCTTGAGAAATAATAGATCTAAGGTAGGATTTATTGATTTTAATTTTGAAAACATTTTTTTCTAGAGACAGTTATAATACATACTATTGGTTAACTTTTGTAAGCTATAATGCATCTAAAAAAGAAAATAGTCTTTTTATAACTATACATGCATCTTAAAAAAGTATATAGTGTTTTTCTATAATTTAGTTTGTCAATTGAATAAGTTTCTTATGTTTGTAAAACTTCTTATAAAAGTTGTAGTTAGTGAAAATAAATGTTTGATTATGATTTAATTGACATTAAACTATAATCAATTTGTTGAAAAATGATTAAGTATTTTGATCAAAGACTTAATGTCTTTGCGATGTCTTATCCGCTTCAACTTCAATCTAGGCCCATGAACTGTCATTTTAAAGGAAATTTCATCATCTTAGAGACAAGCACAAATTCACCACTATCGGATGGTTGGACTTTTGGTCAAAACTTGACTAAACCTTAATTAAGCTTTGTCAAACTTAGTAAAAAATGGTAATTTTGAGATTTTGAACTCTTGAGCCATCAAAAAAATTTCTTCAACATCGATTAGAACAATTTTGTTTTTCCATGTAATTCCTTATCTTCCATGTTAAAAATGCATTGGCTTTTTAAGGCTTAAATTGGTATTTTGGTACTCAAATTGGGGCTAGACAAAATATAATATCAACATTCTTAAGGACTAAATTTGAATAGTGGATAATGTTGGAAAAGTTATTTATATCTTCTTTGTTTTTCTTGGAGCACCCACATCAATCAATACAAAATAGCGTAAGGGGTCAATTTTGCACATTCAACTCAAAAATCATATGTTGTTAGTGTAAATTAAGATTGTTACTACCATTAGTGGTGGAGTCAAGAATTTTTCCTAAGGGGGGCCAACCTTTGAAAAAAATTTGACAGACTTCATTGTGCTAATTGATGGGATATTCTAAATTTCTAATATTACTCATCATAATCCAAGATCATCTTCTAAGGAAACAATATATGTTTACTTAAGTTGATATTTTTGAACTTTTCAATAAGAAAAAAAAAATCATTCACTTTTTTAAGAGTTCAACATCTAAAGTTTCTGCATTTTAGACAAAATATTAGATCTTGGACTTAAGAAATAATAATAATAATAATAAGTTATGCTTTTCTCTACAAATTACTCATAATTTTTTTAAGAAACAATTACTAACGGTTTGAAACCTAAGTATTGAATTTTATAAACTAGTATATAGCAAATGAAAATTAAAACAAGTGTGTTGGCAATAAGTGTAAATTAACTTGAAAACCAAATATAAATATATTAACGTATAATAAACATTGCCAATAGTTAGTACGTGTATATTAGAAAGACAGCCACATGTGTATTATAAAGTTCAAAAAACTTAGAAAAAAGAAAGATAATAATAGTAAAAGGAGTACATCATTATTTACCAAAAAAGAAAGAAAAAAGAAGTACATCATTAAGTTTGTACAACACACAGTAAACTTTATTAATTTTTGCTAAACACAAGACACGGAATCCAGTTTAAATAAGTAATAACTTTACTCTCTATTTTTTTTGATGGAATAACTTTACTCTTTGGTTGGGATGGGTTCGTCCATGATTTTGGATTTCTACTATTTTGGGTTAGGATAAAAAAAGAAAAAAGAAAAAGAAAAAAGGGAAGGGAGATTAAGAAAATAATAGAATAGAGAGAGCAAATAAAATGGAAAGGATGCGAAAAAGGACAATCTTTTGAATAGTACTATGTTCTTGGGTGGTCAGTTAAAATGGAGGGGATAATCCCTATGGATAGAGTACATAGGCCCACCATTGGTAGAATAATATCCCCCACTTACACGAAATTAATCACCAACACCACCCACAAGTTTTTTCTATAAAATTCTCCCCAAAACATCACATAAAAGTGCGTAATATTCTTGGTATTAGTTTAGAGATTAAATAGTGGATAATGTTGTATTTTTGTCTTATTTACTTTTATTTAATTATGTAACTGTTATTATTACTAATTAATAGGATAATGATGTGTTCCCCAAAAAGGAGCGGATCATTGTAGTAGAGTAGTATTGTGTCGGAACTTCCTACTTATATAACTTGTTTAATTACTCCTATTAATTAATGTTTGTTTATAACCAATTAAATATTGAGTATTATATTAGGCAAGGCTAGATGGTTAATGTTATCTAAAAAAAAAAAAAAAAGGCTAGGTGGTTAATTTATTTTAACAATGGTGTGGGACCCATACGGCAGCCATTCGAATAAAAAGGATTACTCATTTTTCCAAAAAACAGAAAGAAACTAGTGCTCTAATGGCCATCTCACAGTACACAGAGACAAAAAGATCACTACACCACTCCACTGCCCTAAGACGCCACCTAGTACTAGTCCACAGATGAGACAAAAAATCACTACACGACTACAAACCTAGTACTAGTGCAAATGCACTCGCCCTAAAAATAATATTAAAAAAATCAAAAGCAACTATAAAAAAGTGGTGAAATGGTGTAGCCGGAGTGGAATTTGAAAAGCAAAAAGAAAAGAGCAAAGAGAGAGAGAGACGCCGAAAAGACTAGAAGAAAAGACTAGGAGAAAAGACTAGGAATCAAGATGAAGATGTTGTTCAATGTCACCGCTGAACTCACCGGACTGGCTTACCTTGTGCCAGAAGGCAAGGACTGGACAGATCCATCCCTTGCCTTCGACATCAAGGTTTGTTGTGTAGTTTCGGCTTTTAACGTTGTTCTCTCCGCTTTTGTGTTTAACTTCGATTTTCTTTTTCATTGTCGTTGATTGGTTTGGATCGTATACTTTTACTGGTATTTGGATCGTATATTTTACTGGTATCGCTAGGCTAAAGTATTTGGATGGTATCGACGCAACGATGTTACTGCGCATTTGTGTTTTTCTAAAACTTTGATCGATTTTCTTTTTCATCGTCGTTGATTGGTTTGGATCGTCGTCGATTTTCTTTTTTAGCTTTTAGTATTTGGAGATAGCATGTTATGAAGTAAAATATTAAAATAGAGGTAAGAGAGTTTTTCTAATGCTATAAAAGCTAAAAGTTTTAGATCTGTCATTGCTAGTAACATATTAAATTTGTACATTGTTTTTATTTCAGCTGCGCTGTGAGCGATGTGGTTGGTGCACCCCCGACTTCATGAGGCTGTGCATGGAGGAGCCACGCAGACGGAGGAAGAAGGGCATCGATCATATCATTTGCGAGGTAGTAATTAAATGTAGTTTATATATGGTGTGAGGTGTTAACTATTTATGTATACATGCTTTCTCATGCATCATGTTGTAAATATATGCAGTGTGCTGACTGTGGTCGTCGGGGTGCGATTGGCATTCGGCGCCAACTGGGTGTACCCCTCCGTAGTGGTGTAGAGACCACAGTGATGCTGCTTGAATGCGACGGGTTGGTCCCATTGGATGGCGAAGTTGGCACAGACTTCCAGTGGACTGCAGTTTCTGAGGTATGTTTCAATGATCTTGCGCATCTGTCCTTCTACATTTGATTGAAAAACTGTAAGTAATCTACAAGTAGCTTATGCTATTGAGCAATTTATCTGTCTAAACTACTTGCAGCTTCAAGAATCCCTGCTGATGATTGAAAGTCTCATGACAGTAATACTGGTTGTTTTGATCGTGGCCAAAATAGTCCTTGGTGTTGGTGGGGTCAATGTCTATATTTTCTTGTGGTTAGGGAAAGCTTTATTTAGCTAAAGGTTGATGGTGAATAATGTAGGGTCACAACAGGATTTCTGCACTTTTGCTTTTCTTGATACTCGGGTATATTTGGTAAAGTAATTTGAGTAATGTTGTTTGGGTGTTTTTGATATACGTGTGGGTGAAAAAATGCGTGAAAATGTGTGTTAGTATGTTTAAAATACTCTAGACGTTGCTTGAAATGACCTACCAAACAGGCCTGATTTCTTTCTCCCCTTAAAGAAACATGTTTGGGATTTGTAGACCTGCTTGTTTGAGTGGAAGCATCATGATTTGCTTTGGGGTCCCTTAAATCTAAACTGTGTAGTAATTGAAACACCTTTCATATGGGTTTGTGCTTTATAGTCATATCAGTTCATGTACGTGGACCCATCAAATAACATGTGTGCATTAACTTTTGCTCAAATATACACCATATGGATCATGGGCCATGGATGGACCCCTTTTGTGCTAAGAAGTCAGAACTACTTTGCTTATTCAATAAATTGCTCTATAACACAGTTTCCATACTTCTATTAAAAAAAAAAACAAGTGGCTTTGTTCCTCACTTATGGTTAGTGACTGATTAGTAAAGCAGAGTTTGTGATTCTGTTATCAGTGGAGTTGGTTAAGTAAGTTTTATTTCATATCTCTTTGTATCTCTGGATTCATGTATATAAGACCATTATCTATAAATTCGATATAATTGAAGCCTTTGACCAGTAGTTGACTTACTCATGTGGAGCCTCATAATTCAATGACTTACTCATATTGAATTTATCTCAGGCTGATGGTCGGGAAGCAAAACCGTTCAACATGGTTCTGGGTGTTGCGCTGGAGTGGCAGCCCATGCAAGAGGAGGGAGTGCAGATGGAAGGAGATGTGGAGGCTCATGTTGACAGTTTTGTTGCCACTTTTAGCAGATCTAGAGAGTAGGTCTACACTCATATTTGGTGGAGGTATTATGGTTTTTGGTGGAGGTATCATGGTTTTAGTTTTACAGACTGGCTGACACTGTTTGGAAGTATTTTAGTTTCAGTTTTATTGACTGGATGACACTGTTTGGAAGCATTTTGGTTTCAGTTTTATTGACTGGATGACACTGTTTGGAAGCATTTTGGTTTCAGTTTTATTGACTGGATGACACTGTTTGGAAGCATTTTGGTTTCAGTTTTATTGACTGGATGACACTGTTTGAAAGCATTTTGGCTTTAGTTTTATAACCTGGATTACCATGATTTTGATTTGATGAAATTCAGTCTGTTGTTTTACATTTGTTTGAAATGTAATCTAGTCTTTACTTAATTAGTATGATAGATTTACCATGAATGAGATTAAGAAGAATGTCATTGGTCACTCGGGATGGCTTTGAATGCCTAAAATGTGGTCTCCAATGGCTACACTTGTTTTGTCCGAGAATCCAATCAGTTCAGAACCCATAGCCAGAGGGATCTCAAAACCTCATCTTGGTGACACTCAATAATGGAAAGGGAAGTTGGGATTTCACCCAAGTTATCAAATAAGTGGCCAAAGTCTCTCACTATGCTCACCTTCCGTAGTCCCACATCCCACTATGTATAAGCTTTACTAACCCTACCATCCAATGCTCTACACAGTATACCTGTTTCATAAAGATTGATTATTACCATTATATTTGCATGATAAATCTTGTATTTTAATCAACAGAGTTTGTGATTCTGTTATTAACATTATATTTGCATGACATTCATTAACTTCTATGGACACTGTATGCAAATCTTGCATGAGATTTATGTGACCATAAATCTAATGAATTTCCTGGTGACCATTTTCTTTTTCTCCATGGCATCCAAAGTTGAAAGTTTGCAAGTGCAAGCAGAGCTTAACCAAACAAGTATAAATTACCTGTGAGCTGTGACTATAATTAATGTGCATTTTCACTTGACAAGTCCCAGCTTTCTCCTTATCACCAAAAGCTGCAAGGAACACATTGAAGTACCCACCATATACTTTCTTGGCACTGTCAGAATCCTTTGTTGCTAGAACTGCACATATATTTTCTCCTTCAACCTTCATCTTCTACAGCTAGAAACAAAAATAAATGGAATAAAATGTTGAAATTGAAGTGGCAGCTAAATATAGTAATTAATTTGTGTGTGTAAGAAAGGGAAGGAATTTAGAAGGAAAATTAAGATTTGGATTGTGAGTGTTTGTACTTGTAGATAAGTGACTGATGTAATCATGTAATCCCCTTTCTTCTTGAATAAAAAAATTATAAATATTCAATTATTTGATTTTATAAACATTTGAATAAATGAAACGGACTAAATTGAAAATAACGTTGACCAAATTAAATGTTATTAAAATGTAGGAACTAAAATTGATCATAACCTCAAAATGTAGGTAAAAAATAGTATTTTTGTATTTCTTTCTTTTTGTCTTAACTTTTTTTCTTTTTCTTTTGAGCATGAATAAAATTAAAGTTGTTAATAAACTCACCGTTGTCCTAAAATTCTTTGAACTTAATACCAGAAACGAATGCTCTTGAATTTGCAAAAATAAATGATAAGAATCTTATTGGAATTATTCCATACTGTAATAATCAAAATACAATATATAGAAAGTGGCTGTCCCCTCTTCGATATATGAATCTGCAGCAAAGCGGGTAAGCATGACAATTATTGCCATTAGAGACAGTAGAACCACTCCCATTGTTACTTCTCTTTTTTATTTATTTCCTTCAAAATAAAGTAACGAAGTTAAGCACCGCGCTACTCTGTGGTACAAAGCTAAAGATTTATCCGTTTTATAGGGGGCATCATAGCAATCCAATGGCCCCCAATTAATGCTGCTGTAGTATACCTCGTTGATTAGTGAAGCATTATCAATTATCATTTCAAAGGTTTCAAAGGAAAGATTAAAGAAGATGTCTTGATTAGATAGCAGTAATACTAATATCTTAATTTGAAACCTGTATTATTGTAGCCAATAAATTTTTTTGTGGCTTTATGTCAAGTGGGTTTCCTTCAAAATGATCCTATCATCTCTCTAGTGAGATTCATGCCTTTTCACAATATTTTTTGTGCACTCATATACGATATCACTTTGGGGGAAGACAACAGAATGTTAGTGAGATTGAGTGTAAACGGAGATGAGAGCATTTGAACTAATGACATCCATTATATTATTTTTAATTAATGAGGCATGGTTATTTAATTGCATTGCCCCATGAGGTTTTGATAAGGATAAAGATGAGCTTATGACTATGAATAAATGAAAAGGTAAACAAAGCAATTGAATTAAAGTATTGCATGGAAGAACATCTTAAAAGGTACTCTTAAACCTTGAAATGGACATAGCTAGCACCTAATCCACATCACTTATTTAAACCAATCAAGCCATGCATGATCCCGTAACAATCGATAACTTGTCATTAGCCTACTTGGAACAACGTAGTTTGAACCTAGAAGGATCAGACCCAGTACGTCATGCTCAAAGACCAGGCAACAAGGACGGAGCTAAGATTTCTCTTGTGGTAAGAGTATGAACAAAAAAATCATTGTATAATAATTAATGAGAATTAACAAAGATTAGGGCCGAATCAAGGCCTAGGCCTAAGGCCTCCCCCTTCCAATTTTATAAGCAAGCAGCTCCCAAAATTGTATTAAAATGTCTCAAAATTGTAAAATGATAGTTGTTTTATTTTTTTCAAGAGTGAAAGCAATGTCATATGACTTTGGACTAGTAATATTTTGTGTAATATGGTAGCTAGTTCCCCCTTCGTATTCTATATTGTTTTTTTATTTTTTATTTTAAAGCACTCTTATGTAGAAGATTGGTGGGTATTAGAATGTCATGTGAATAGAGAAGTTAATGTACCGACAAACTAACAAGTATATGGGTTTAGGAAAAAAAAAACAAAAAACTAAAACAAGTATATGGAAATATCTATTTTGAAATCTTAAATATATACCTATCAATGTGTTATCTTAACCTTTTGTATTCACATTGGAAGGGAATGGTTCTAACAGCCTAGATCAGGACATTTGCCCACCCAAAGAATCTTTGAGCCCATGAAAGGCCCATCATTTTTGGCACACCAAGATCAGATTGATGTCTGGAGAGGCATCCTAACTTGAAGTGAGTGTCAACCTCGAGCTCTAAGGACAACTCTAGGTCCTTGCAATAGAGGGTTGACTACTAATCCTTCCTCGTTCATTCACCCCAGCGGCCTAAAAGGTTAACTTGTTTAAGGATGACATATTTGCACTACAAGAACACCTTCCCCTTGACCAGTTGGTAGGTATTTTAAATAATGATGATATAGATATTAGTCAATTTGATGCTATAAGAATTGCTTAATATTATATTATAATCACCAAAAAAAAAAAAAAAAAAAAAAAGTACATACAAAAAGACAGAAAAGAAGAAGAAGAAGAAGAAAAGATTTTCAAAACATAAAATGTTCTCCATTCTCTATGTTATTTCAATACCAAGACATACAAATATAGTTAACCTATATTTTCTTTCTTAAATATGAATTTATTAAATTGAATAAAAATAATAAAAGAAGTTTTATATTTTTCAATTCTGAAGTTTAAGCATTTTGTAGTCAAAGAAAACAAGAACATTGAGGTATTGGTAGTTTTTTGAACAAGTTAGTTACCATGTCTTCAAGTAGTCTACACCTTTAATATGTAAGCAATGCTTGATGAGTTTAGGTATTTATAAACTACAAAAGTCTTTCTATTTTTATTTTATTTTTGTTTTAGAAGAGGGTATAAGTGTAAGTCAATTGATTATTTCTATTTTTTGTTTTTTTTTTGGACAAATTTAATTCTGAGTGATGCTTGGTATACAACAAAATTTGCCACATAATATATACAAAATTAGTGTATCACCAATCACAAAAATTGGTTATGACACTCATTTATTATGTTTTGAAATCCATCATATATATTCATCATGATATCATGTTAGAAATTATGATGTAAAATTTATAGCGTCTTTAGCATTTCTCCTATAAATTTTTAGCATTTCTCCTTTAATTTTTTAGGGAGAATTAAATGTAATATCTAAAAAGTCTAAACTTTAAATTTTTAGTTTGTAAATGATAAAATAATTAATTATATATACTATTAAAAAGAATTCATAGGATCGGGTCAAGCAACTTATGAATTAATCAAGTTCTTAGAATCGTGTCAATAGTTATAACCATTATTTCTCATAAATCATAACAAAGATCTTCGAAAATGTTCTTCCATAACAAGTCCCGATGATCCTTTATAGATAGGGTCATAGCGGTGGAGCAAAAAAAACACATTTGAATCAGACATTAAAATAAGCACGCCCTTTAGCACTCTCTCTTGTAAAATCTAGACAAGTCTTATATAACAAATCAGCTAAGATTTTTTATTTATTTATTTATTTTTTTTTACAGAGATGACAAATAAACATGTAATTTCATTATGAGGTTTTTTTTTTCCCTCACAATTTGATATATGCCGGTGTTCTCTCTTTTCAGAGCTTGGTGCTAGTTAACTCCATGAATCTCAGATTGTTTTACTTGTTCTTTATTTATACATACGCGTTCCCTTTAAGAGTTCACAAATCAATCTAACCTGATCTCAATGGCTTTGCTTCGGCATGGTTAGGCCCACACCGATTCTGCCTGTTCCTGTGTTCAACAATTAGTCAACTTGCGAATGCAGGGTTCAACTTCAAAGGACAAGGATTCTCATCCTGTTTGATTTTGTTTGGCTTCGAACTATCTTCATATTAATTAGGGTCATTACATTAATTAGATATGCATGTTTAAGAACCAACCAGCTTGGCTCAATTCTAGGTTAAAGAAAAACAAACTAACCCAATTAGGGTTTTGTTTTTACTATGCGAAGATAGAACAGTATCCGCTCAAAACAAATTCAGACATTAAAATATGACGCCAGTCATTTCAAGTTCTGGAGCAAAAAAGTCCATATGCAATAATAAAAGATTAATGTTCAACAAACTAAAAGAAAATTCAATTGGTGCCTTATTATTCCACTAAGATCAGATGAAAGACATTGTAAATAGCTTTAAGGAAATGAAAAGAGCAATCAAGTTACAGAAGGACTGTCCAAGGCACGGATGTGACATCAAAGAGGCCCAGGGAAAGTCCCGGTTACCCTCTGTTCATTCCACCTCTCAACCTGCAGCAATTTAAGATCAAAAGATGGCAAAATGGTTTAGATTTCCATTCCATATGTAACCAGTTACCAATTCAAGGACTGCAGAAAATATACAGGGTAAGAGCTATTATGGTATAGAAGATGATAGAATAGAAAAGACCAACCAAAGGACATTATGGTGCTTTAAAGATAGACAACTTTTTTTCAAGCTACTGAATTTTAAATTATAAAAAAGCTTTCTATAGTAACTTTGGTGTAGAACACAATACTGAGGATCTAGGGAGCAAAAAACTATAGGAATGATTCTTAGACCTAAAATAAATCTTAACTGGATCAAAACTTCCCACCATTTTCTACATCCTTCCATAATCCTCACAACTCTGTCCCACTAAATTATCAAGTACAAAAATTTTCAACTTCAAGGGCATGATGCTTGATCATGTATACCAATGGGCATTTTTGGCAAGGTAGAAAAAAAAGCCAGGTCACATAAAAAAATTCCATATATTCAAACAACATTACTGACTTCAGTGACTTGTCACCTGAGTAATATCTCAACAATTTCAAAGTTACAATGCTCTTGAACAATTGACCAATATGCCCGAAAGGGCATGAATTTAAAAGCACTCTTCACCATCATTGTTTCAAAGAAAAACCTCTTGCAATGCATTATAAATTTGTGCAGAGAGGGCAAATGTCGGGATGCATGGACATTGAGTACATAAATATTGAAATAAGAGCAAATAGATGACTATAAGTCTATAAGCAGCTTAGATTGATTATAATACTAGAAATGACAAAATTTAGTTACAAAATTAGTTGTAGCCGAAGGCTATAACCTTCCTCAACAAAATGGACATTACTACATATTTTGAAAATCTAACCATTAAATTGTAAGTTCTTTATGCCCTCGATACACATGTCAAATTTTGTACCAATTGAATATTATTTACTATATGATCTATAAGCTTATATTTTGTACATAATTTTAAACTACAAAAACTTGCAATTTAAACAATTCATTGATAACATAGCTATTGATATTTAATTTTTCAGAAATTTTGCAAGTATGCAGAATATAAGAAAAAGATGCAATTCAAAGGCAAATTTATCAAAATTCACCTTCAATCAAGAGATATTAAGGTTGTAGCCTTAGGTTATAACCAATTTTGTAGCTAAATTTTGTCCTACTAGAAAATGTTGACTGACTTGATCTATAAAGATCAAAAGAAAATATTTATGATACCATTTTTTTTTTTTTTTTTTTTTTTTTTTTGAGAAGTTATGATACCTAATAAGGAAGACTGGTTCTTCTACAGACACACAAATTGAATTTGAGTGTTTGTAAACTTATTAGAGGAAGAAAGGCGAGATACAGAAGGCATAAAAGTAACTTGACAGTTGACATGAAAAAGAAGTTTTGGATTGTCGATTGGAAGGAGGTATAGAAATAGTTTAACTTTGTTTCATCATTCTATTCAAACATCCCAGATTCTTACAATTCAATAAGTTAAATGTAACACCAACTGCCAACGGATTATGGTCTCCTAATTGGACCATCTAAGATAAACCAGAGCAGAAAAGTTCAAAAAGAGTGTGATTATGTAATTTATGATTTATAACATGCTTCATGACGTTAAAAAATCTAATCTCTTTATTAAAAAAGTTACCATAATTTCTGGTATTTAATAAGTGCACAATTAAGAAATGTTTTTGTCAGTTGAAAAGTTAGACTACTTACCCAGTCACCTGGGCAAAGGGATCGATAATCCTTGGCAAATTTCTCACATGCACCAGACTCTTCACCTTTTGCTGCCAAGCACCTGCAGTTGAAATTAGTTTTTCATAAATAAAAAGAACTCTGCTAGTAAGTGTTTTGTCGAACCCAATTGAAAGTTAGTATATGTATCTGTGAAACAAGTCTGGTTTGATTTGTTGTAGGGAATTGAAAATCAACAGGGGCTGTTTTCAGTTCAACTTCAACCTGAGAGTAAATAGCAGAAACATTGAATAAGTAAAAAATATGTAACAATTGAGACCAAAAAAAGAAAAAGAAAAATGATTAACTTATCACAAGCTAATCACTATAGTCACAAAAAGTTGATAAAACTCAGTATTTAGATCAATACATGAGAGTATTGAAAACATATCTAAACTTAAGCACTTCTGATCCATATGACATTCTAGTGGGTATCACTTTGTCTTTATTTAGATATGCATTTCTAAAAACATGAATAAATGCACCAGCACCATATAACAATACTTTTAATTGCTAACCCAGCATTATATATTTCAAAAACAATTGTAAAATCTCTAAAAGGCCATGAAGATGCATACAGTTGTTAGAGTCAATTCACAGAAATCTTGAGTTCACAGTATTAAGAAAAGTTGGTAAATCATTTACAGACCTCACAGAAATCTTGCAATTGGACATACACACTCTAGGAGATTGAAAAGCACACACATTTCTTAAATGCAATTCATCTACAATTCCAGTTTGACAATTTTAAGAAAATTGGTAGAATCCATAAACAATACTAAGACCATGTTGTGCATTTCAATCTTAGTTCTTTTCTATGAAGTCTATGTCAATAAACAACCACTACAAGCCCTAACAACTTAAATCAAATCAAACCCATATTACTACAGTGTCAACCAAATTCACTCTAATCTCAGAATTCTATTCCTTTGTTTTCTAATCAATAATCTCAGAAATCTTATACTTCTAAGGGAAAAAAACTCATGTATCCAATGATTCAATATTAATTTTTTAACAAACACTGGAAAGTATTAAATAATACCTAGAAAAAATTAAGAGAAAAGAACAACCAACAAGTGTAGATTCATAAAATTATGGAAGTGAAATGAAAGTTCCAATCACTATGAACCAACAAAGTTTCAGAGTTTGAAATGACCCCTAAAGCAAAACAAAGAACTTTAAGTTTAACCTATTTACTTGAAGTTTCTTGGCAACCAAACAGAACACAGAGAGAGAGAGAGAGAGAGTACCTCCGGCATGAGTGGTCCGATCAAAGGGGAGCAATTGAGCGAGAAATGATGGTGGGCTCTGATTGAAAATTTGGAAAGGCTCGGGCTTTCACTCCAGTTCGTACGGTGACTAATGATACTGTCATTGTCATACCATGCCACTGAGAAAATGAAGGGCCCACCTAGAATATACTGTATATTTTTTTCCGAAAAAATGCTAAAAATACAAATTATTTGACAATATTTTTTATAAATTATCGATGTAGTGAGTTATTATTGATAAATAAAAAAATGATATTAGCAGTGAATCCATTTCATATAAGAATTAATAAAAATTGCTTACATCAATAGTTTGTAAAAATATTATTTATTATTGGTAAGTGAAAATATTGTTTATTATTACGTAGCAAATACAAGCCCACGAAAGCTTTCAATTAACAATTTCACTAGTTAATCTAGGTCATGAAATACTTACATTTTCAAGTATTGGCTTGCTATAAAGCTCCACAAACTTTTCTCGAAGTATCCGATTCATTTTGTCCACATCACACGCATGTGTCCAGAAGGAGTTGTGCACCCCTGTAAACAAATTTATTTGATAGGATCGTGAGAATTGATGTAGAAAGTAAAAGAGCTTTTTAACAGAGAGTTTCTCTCTCAGATCTTCACAAGTAGCACATATAGCAGGATTGAAGTTTCACATATCTAGCCAAGTCAGATTTTTTTTTTTACATTCAACAAAAGCCAAATATATTAGATTTTTTTTAATGATAAACAGTGCTTCTTATACTTGAGTGGTCACAATTCAACTTTAATTTTTCACTTTTAGCAAGACATTCATATTTTCATACCATGTGTCATGATATTAAATTATTAATGTATCAGGCAGCGCATCTATGTGCAAGTCAAATTTGAAGCGAGATTACGAAATTTTGGAAAGTTGTGGTAGTATATAGAAACAATTACACAACATACTGACAAATTTGATATTAATGTATCAAAGCCTTACACATTTAAGTGCAAGTCAAATTTGAAGCAAGATTATGAAATTCAGTGTGTTGAGACAAAAAATCTGACAAATTCAGTAAATCATAGTTTTTTTTATTTGTTTATTGGTAAGTTAGGCATGCACCCAGCTTTAGAACCCTTTTTCTTTTTGCAATAAGTAAAATACTTTATTGAAAGAAAAAACTAGTACAAAAGGGGCCAGAGCACACGGGACGTGTACTAAGATAGGCATGGGAAGAAAACAAAACTAAGAAAACAAAGTACATCCATCAAGCAAAACAGCTAACGAAGAATGAACTTTTGTTTCCTTCAAAAGTTCAAGCATTTCTCCCTCTCCAAATACCCCACATCAAACAATGGGGAACCATGTCCAACTTCCAAATCACCCCATTTCTATGCTTCCTGAACTTGCCTGGCCAGCAAGCTAGTAAATCCACTACATCCTTGGGCAAAACACAAAAAACCCCCCAAAAAGCATAAACGCCATACTCCACAACTCACTAGCTATAGGGCAATGCAAGAGAAGATGGTTAGAAGACTCCCCAGCCCTCTTACACAAACAACACCAATCCACAACAAGCCGATGCTTCCTCAAATTATCATTAGTCAAAATTCTACCCAACCCCATTGTCCATACAAAGAAATTAATCCTTGAAGGAACTTTGGAGCTCCACAGAGTCTTCTACAGAAAAGGAATATGAGAAGGGGATTTGTAAAGCTTTATAGAAGCATCTAACATCTAAAGTTCCCTGAGCAGACGGTTTCCACCAAATCTTATCCATCCCTTCCCCTTTCCACACACTAGAATATAGCAAGTCTATCAAGGAGGCCACAGACTCTAAATCCCAATCTTGGACCGATCGAATGAAAATTAATATTCCAGTGGTAGCTGTCCCCCAAGAGAGAGATTAGCTCTGCTACTGATGCATCTATGTGACGAGAAATGCCATACAGTTAAGGGAACATCTCCTATAAAGGAGGTCCCCCACACCAAGGATGATGCCAAAATTTTATAGAAGAACTGTCCCCTACCTTAAAACTAACACGACTACAGAACTTCTCCCACCCTTTCCTTGTGCTCTTCCAAAGACAAACTCCATTAGGCCCTTGAACACCGTTGGAACACCAACAACCCCCCCACCCCTCCCCCAAAATAAACTTCCATACTTTGTGTCAATAACCCTTCTCCACAATGCCTCCCTCTCCACATACTGCCATAACCAATTCCCCAACAATGCTTGATTAAATAGAACCAAATTTCGAACACCTAGCCCCCCATTTTGGAGTGGCTCACACACATTCCTCTAACTCACCAAGTGATATTTGAATTCATCTCCCAATCCTCCCCAAAGAAAATCTCTTTGTAACTTCTCAATACATCTAGCCACATTCAAAGGGATAGGAAGGATGTAATTTTAGAACCCAAGACATCACCCTCGACCCCTACTTATGGGAGAAGGAAGTGACACATGAGCTAAAGCTCATTGGCATCAGTGAATTATAGTATTACTTTTTAACTTTGTCTAGGACAATATATGACTTAATTTTAAAGCAAAACTATGCAATCTTTACCAAAATAATGAGAATGCTAATTAATAAATAGGGAAAGTCTTTTGTTTTTTCCCTTTTCATCTGAAGTTACCAAGTTATCATTATTCTTGGCAACATATCATAAAATTCAACACAGAACTACGCATTTAAGAAAACAAACAAATAAATTGCTAATGGTGAATTGCCAAATGTAGGAGGAAACATGCCACTCACAGGTCTGTGGGTCCCACACCCATGGGGCCCATATTTATTGCAATTGCAGAACATGCATTACACTCCATGACTCCATACAAAGGAATTTCATTTTGCTAATCAAGATGAACTCAGTTATATCTTCACACTCAATCCACATCCGAATCTTTAAACAATTTAAAAGTATACTTTAAATTATTTTGAAAAGACATTCCTATATTTCGATCAAATTTAAAGTGGTTTTACACAATGTTAATGGTCAGTTTGTTCCCTGTACAAAGCTCTTAGTAAATAGTTCAAGCTCAATCAAATACAGAATAGCGTGACAAACCTGCAGAATGTAAGCCAGCATCCCTGCAGGCAACAGCAGTCAACATCATGCGTGTACCATCAAGCAAGTGTACAAAATTTGGAGGAAATGCAGTTCTCTGTTTTCTAACATCTACCCGAAATTAACATAATAATGAAGTTCTCCAATGACTGAATATAATATCAAGGAAAGAAATGCTGAAAACAAGACCATAACATAAGCCTACCATGTTACCCTCCCGCTGCAAAGCCAAAATCTGAAGAGACGTCCTTATCTGCAGCCCCATGGTCAGAAAAGTTAGTACAATATTTAGATTATTTAAGGAGCAGATTAGATAATATGAGAGTAACTCGGCCTGTGTTATTGCTTAGTGTTTTATTGTTTACTCATAAGCAGTCCCAAGCCCAGAAAATGGATTGTTGGCTAGCATAAAAATTAGTCACTTTTCCCAAATGATACTATTGAGTAAAAATTTGAACCAAATATGGTTTATGCATCCTACAATATGAGCCAGTATCACATGTGGTCAATGTGTGCGTGCACCTGTGTTTTCTTCTTTTGTATCAACGGTGTTCACCAAATCTGTAGCCTCAAGTTTTGTTGCCACTCAAGTAATTTCACATCAACAGAAAGTCGAGATCACAACAGTTATTCCATATGCCAGTGAATCAGTGACTATTGAGTCATCTATCCACACAACATGATTTAAGCAACGAGATAACCATTTTTTTTTATTTTTTATTTTGGGTTTCAACACAATTTTCCCCCCAGTGCAGCTGATGAGATACTCACTGATCGTCTATTGATGATCTCTTACCAAACAACCCTATCCCTAATAATTTACTCATAAACCATTTCCATTTCCTTGTGCCAGCCATTAAGGATATTACAAAATGTACATGACCTCTATTTGGATCAGTAATAATCAGATGTCACACCCACAAGATGCCTTTCACTTCTGCAGTAGGGTTGTCCAACTGGGAGACCAAGAGGAGTGGTCCAACGCACACGTTGATTTTATGAAGCAATTACCTGCAGAAGTTCATAATCCAACAGTTCAGATTTATTTATTTAATTGTGATTACACACACCCGGTGGGTTTTGAATCCATGATCTCACCCTCCACCCATTTTTGTGGGAACAGGAAATTCCATTTGAGCTAGAGTTCACTGGCAATCCAACAAAAACTACAACAAAATGTTCTATATCCACCATAGGGCTGTCAGTGAGATTTAAAATATCCAGATTTTGACAAGAACGCATATACCTTGGCACAATCACCAAGCCAACCCATAATGCCACGTGCAGCTTCAAAAATCTCTCCAAGGGCAGCCAATGTTACCTATAAAAAAGAGATAAATTGTTGACAGGGAAATTCAGATGTAAAATGCTAGTGTTTAGAATCACAAAAGCATGTAAATATGAGATTCAAAGAACTACGGGAAATTATATTTCCACACAGGTCTTGTATTACTCTGCATCATCATGTGGAGATGGGTTCCACAGTGGGTCCCACCATCACACACATGATGGTGTGGAACAATCTAAAATGGGTTCAGAAATAGCATAACCCAAAAACCATTAATATAATAACTTACAACTATGCTGTTATGCAAGCCCATCATCTAGTCTAAAACCTGATACTTAAAATATAACACCAAACTGGCTGACTTTGCATTTTTTTTTTTTTTTTTTGATAAGTAGCTGACTTTGCATTCTATCTTCAACTTCCTGGAGAATTTTCTACATGAATAAATCCAAGAAACGCATGTAACACCAGACCCCCTAACATTTTAGCTGAATATGCATTTCGAGGCAAATATGGTCTCTAATAGCTAGAACCATATCCCAACTGTTTAAGTGGCTGGTTGCTTACTTTAGCAGCATAGCAAGCTGCAGGAAACAGTAGTCTGTCATCAGTAATGAGACCTTTCTCCTCTAGTCTTCTTTTTATCTGCTCCCGTGCCCCAACAGAAGTAACCCCATATACTGAAGTCATCACTATTTGTTTCACCAATTTCCGATCAACTTGAAAGCTTCAACAACCTAAAACTGTGAGTTGAAAAGGGAAAAAAGTATTTAAAAAATTAGAAATTTTGATATGCAAATAATTTCTTTTGTAGTACAATGCAAAACTCAGAAGAAATGAGGAAGACCAACCAGATCAATTAAGACCTTTGCTAATAAAGCATGTGGATTTGTAGCTGAGTCCTTGTTGCTGTCCCTTTTCATAATATCATGCACCCTGCCCACATTAACATGTAGAAGATAAGGCAATGGAAGTATTACACAGCAGTGTTGACTGTTGAGTTTTCACTAAACGGAACATAAACTGTTGAGTATGTGTTCAGAAGACATCAAATGTGTCTGAGACCTATGGGAGGTAACGATCAAGTTAATATGCTAAAACTAAATCTTAAAACACCTCACAGCAATTTCAGAGTAAACATCAGCAGGTTTGTCACCAGCAGTTAAGTTGACTGCAGCTGCTTCCACCTGAGATCATGAATTTACCAAAGGAGACAAGTTAGGACACAATTGCATTTCAAATCAATCAGCAAAACAAAGATCTTATACCATAAGTACTCAATGATCAGATTGTATAATGTAAGGAATCAGATAAAATGTTCTGATCATAGAAAGAAACAAATAGAATTTCAGGCACAGCTTTTACAACATTTTACACTTGGCAAGCACTATGCAAGGATTTAAAATTCAATTTTGCAGTAAAAGCTACAGAAGTAGAGTTTATAACAAGATTTCAAATTAAGTAGTAGAATGATTTTCATATCAATGCTCTTCATATTTAGCAACTCAGAACACCAGGAAACAACTTCGTGAAAATTTAAAGCATACCCCTGAGTTTGCTAAAAGAAATGATTTCCAGCAAAATAGCAAACATCAGAGCTGGGAATAAGTCAATCATTACAGACCTTCTAGATTTGTACAAACAACAATGAAAATTCTAAAAGAAAAATAAAGTCTGATAATAAAAAAGGGTGCTCATCATTGACATTATATGTTCATGAAGCTGTATTACAGAACAAGTTGCAAAACATGAAAGAATGATGCTGGTAATGGCTTCGCAAAATAATTGCAAAGTGAAATAAGAAAAGGAAATAATTTCTAAAATTTCCAGCACAAAATTGCATTCAAAAAAGAAGATAACAAATAAAATATTCTGACCAAAAATGAAAACAAATGGAATTTAAGTTGATCTACCAAATCAACTTAGTCTAAGTACCCACCAGAACCATAAATGAATATTAAATTATATTGTATCATCAGCCTTATGAGTTCTGGAACCATTTATTTCCAGGAAACACAAAAATCTAATAAGGCAACACATCTGGAGTGTGACGAGCAAAGAATAACTCATCTAGCGCAGATAACAAAAAGTGTACATGTGGACAAAGCAAACTTACACTATCTCTTCCCAGTGCTGCGTAGTGCTGTAAACCATTGCACGAACCATCCTAAAAATAATTGAGCTCAGCATCAATAATATACTCCCCAAAAAAACACTAAAAAAGGAAACATTAACATAAGAAAGGTAAAGAAACTATCGAAAAGGTATATAATAAAGAATTATGCAAGAAAATTATCAAGAATGCCCAAGGAAAGGGATAAAAAAAATCAACATGAGATAATAGATAGCTTTTAGTTCTAGAAAAAACAATGGAAAAGGCATCGATACAAATACAGCCAAGAAAAAATATCAACAAAATTTAGTGAAAAAGGCATGAGGTAATAGGTCACTCTCACACGTTTCTTTAAAGTGGCAAAACTCAACACAGATTGCAGCACAGAAAGAAGATGGCTACAAATAACGAATTGATAGTTAGTGACCTCCATATATGACACACATGAAAATATCTGGTGACTTCTTTAAGAATATTTTAAACAACAAAAGTTGATCCAAAATCAGAAATGATAGCCTAGTATATGCCACTTTATAAAACCTTGCACAAAGAAATCACTGTTGTGACTTTAACAGAATTGTCTCTTATCAAAGACATGCTGTCACTAGTGTGTTAACTTCATATTCCAATAACATCTGGCTATAGTGAAATTCAAAAGTATTAACTTGATTACTTCTACACAATTATGTGAATTATCAGACTTAAAAAGTTAACATTATGATAGTAAGACGACATTCTCCAGAGGTCCAGCCTATGACAATAATCGCATATTTGATGACAAAAGAAGCAAATTCATCAAGTTCATTCTGAGTCTAGCAGAAAGAGTAACTAAAATAGTTTAAGGACTTTGCTCCACATCAGGTCCTTACAAATCCAAGAACACCTCAATTAGATATTTGGTGGGAAAATTGACAAAATTAACGGTGCCTGTCAGTCAAAAGGAAAATAGAACAAAGAACTTTGATATTGCTCCATGCTGCAAAAGAAACAAAAGGTTCCCTTTGAACTAACAATTTTTGAGTGTGCCAGATATTCATACAAATATAGAGGATATCTACACTAAGGATGAGCCTAAAGATATTTACATGTCCAGGCAATTTACAGAAATCAAGTTAATAATTATTTAAAAAATTAACAATATATTTTCATTTTGGAGAAAGTGGCATGAGCTAGATTTTTATTTTCACTACTTTATGGCTTCAGATGAATCGGCAGGTGGGAGACAACGGTATGTGGAGACGAGCTTCTTAAGGCTTCTGAAAGATTAATACAAGCAGCTAAGAATTGAAAAGGATCTTCAGCTGTTAACCACCACTGGTTTCCATTAACAGGGTTGTCTGCTGAATCAAATATATCATCAAGATGATTATCAACAAAGGCTAGACGTCCATCATGTGAAAGCTTCTCAACACCACCTGAATACAGGTTCGCTAAATGTATCTTCAGCCAGTGTAAGCCAGACTTCCCTAGCGGTCGTCCTTCAGCAAACTCAAGTATCCCTCGACAGAGATCAGAACTCAAATGATTCAAATGTGGATGCATTGGGTATGCTCGGCCACGAAAATCAAGATTGTGAGGATAATAAAAGCCTTCCTCATCAATCATTGTTCAAGCCACCTATATCAATGAGTTTGATCGATATCAAATATCAATACTTACAAAAGGAAAAGCATGTGTGAACGCAATTCTTCCCGCCAAAGTGTAGAAAGTTTTATACAGTTAAATTGCATTTATATAACCAATTCACAATAAACTACACATAACATTTTTCCCCCCCTTTGTTGTTGTGACATGTGCAGGATCATAAGATAACCAGCTTAGCAAGTGGATCAATGGACTTCCCAATGTCACAAGACACTAACACTAGTTTATTAATTAAATTCATATGTGAGAACTGAAGATCTTACAGAAAGCTTAAGTTCAGTGTCACATCGTTGAGAATGCCTCTCTAGATTAATCTTCTTTGCCTTTCTCCAACTCCATTTCCATTCTTGAATTTCTGTTAAATCCTCTGAGGATGGCTTCTCAGGTATAGGCACCTACAAGAAAATGGAAGAATAAATACAGGCCAGGTGAATCAGTTAAGAAAGAGATGAACACAACAATCCTACTATAATTAGCTATAAAATTACCAATCAAAAGAAATAACAAAATTCAAGCCAGGACAGTTTTACCACAAAGCAATTGATTGAGTGATCTTTAGTCAATAGCATTTCTTATGGGTTGTCTCAACGTGTCAAGGGAATAATATAATTATCTAATATCATGGATCTATTAGCAAAAAAAATAAGGCGAAAATATCATTTTGGTCCCTACATTATGGGGTCAATGTCAATTTGGTCCCACATTTTGGTAACGGTCAATTTGGTCCCCGTTATTTTCAACTTGTAGTCAACTTGCAATCAATTTCCGCTAGTGAGTTGAAGGAAAGGACCAAATTGATAGCGACCCCAATTTAGGAACGAAAATGGCATTTTCACCAAAAATTAATATCATGGATCGTTCAACCGAGTCAATTTTGGTTTTAAAGAGAATATTTGCAAAATGGGAGCCATCACTAGGTGGGTTCTGGAATCCTGCATCTGCAAAAGAACCAAAATAATATTGTTGCAAGTACTGCACCCTCACAAGCATATATTAAACAGCAAAAAGGCAAAGGTGTGATGTCTCAACCCTGAGGTGAGGCAAGGGCCTTGAAAAGATTTATGTAATTGACAATTTATTTATTAAAAAAAAAAAAAAACTCATTAATTATTCAATCAAATATGAAAATTCAAAAAGTGAAGTTGTCATCCCAAATTAAATAGTAAATACTTAACACAACAGAGTACATTTGGACATATTGTTAAGAATATGCAGCTGAAAACTGCAATAATAGGACTAATTATAAGTAAAAGTTGAAAAATAAAGAAGTGAAGAACTAACAACCAGCTACACATGCCTATCACTACTGAGCAAACTGAAAAGCAGGAACGCTTAAGTCCTCAAATATTGCCCAACCAACATCCCGCAAACTGAAAACTGGAAGAAAAAAAACTTTGATTGAACCAGTTTTGTGAGGAAAATTTGCACTAAAGATAAAGGAAACTAAAATCAATGAATACATGCAGAATAAAGGCAAGGATTTCTTTTAAGAGGACAAAACAGAAACACTAGCTGAGATCAAATTCTAGAGAGAAACTCACAGCAAGTAGGAATTTGTTGCCAGCACAGCTGTACTCTGTTTTCCCTCAACTCAATTTAAGAAAGCTTTGTTTGGCCTCACCAGTTGTAAAAGGTAAAAAAATATTGATAGTTTGGTTTAATAATGGTTGGCTCTAAAGGTGACCATGGCTTACTTCTAACCACAAAATCTATAATAGAGGAGCAGTCAACAAAAGGTTTGCCTGGTATGGCTACATGGGAAAAACAAATCCCACTATGTGATGTACATGCTTAGGTCAACAGATGCGAAGAATACCTTTCAGGTGTCCACAGGGAATATCTATGCCTAGAGGGCAATCAATCTATGTCTTAGTGCAAATTTGTTGCCCCTCCCTTTACAGCATGCCTTGAAAAACACTAATTTCAATAATGCTCACAAGACAGTAATGCAAAAGTAGAATACAACCTCTTTTTATAATAAGTAAAGAAAAGTAGAATACAAAACATATGTTTCAAAAAAGAAAAAGGAAAGGAAAAGAAAAAAAAAAAGAGATACATCGTTGTTTCTCAGATGTTAAACTTCTTTAGGTACTCACATCTTCACAATCAACCAAGCCAGCAATATTGCCTCCTCAAGCCAGCAATATTGCCTCCTCTAGCCCAAATGCTCTCCACTACACTAAATACTCTTCTATTTACTCTCCATTTGGTGCTACTGAGCATATCCAGAGCCTGTGCATTCAGAACAGAAACAGGTCAACACCTTCATGATGAAGAAAAAGTTAAAACCAAGTCCTAGGTTAAAGAAGCATTATCAATCAGATCCAAACTGTGATCATGCATGATGCATCTAGAAAGAGTGTGCGGCATTTAGAAACTAACACAACATGTTGAAAACAACATCCAGAAAGCCATAAATTAGGATACATTTAAATCACGAGTCAGTCTAGAATTTTATATGTCCTTATACATTATTACTGGTAGAGAAACTGTTGAGAGTAAAACAAAGACAAAAATAGTTATTAAAATGTTTTTTTTAAAACACAAAAAGGGAAAACTGATAATTAAATGCAATTCCAAAAGTAAATGTGCCACTCTCCTTTGATGCTCACATCAACGAAAAACAAGCTTTGCATCTTCAAGGCTAAGTTTAACGTGAAGTTACAGCAATCAAAGGAAGGGAAAAAACAAAATGGAATAAAAAAAATGGAACCAGGAAATAATCAACAAAGATGGCCACCATCTATGGCCTTGGCCTAGGCCTACCTACCACTAGAAAAGAGATGAAATTAAGCAAATAAGAGAACTTTAATTATTTCTCTTACCTCAAAAACCTTTGCATCTGTTTAACAGGAACATTCTTTACTGCATCCTGTTGCTTCCTAGATCAGTGAGTACGCACGACATAAGAAGGTAGGAATAAATGCCCACCCTTGTCATACCTGGTGGGAGTTTCAAAAGATTTTTAAAATAAGAATTGCAAAATATTAAAAATATTCAGGCGGTGGAGTGCCAACTGCCAATTATTCTCTTCTGTTTCAAGTCAATTATTACGTTCCAATAATTACAATTTTTAATTTTCCACTCATAGATCAATTATTGTTTCAATTTTGGAAGGGATGGAGAACTTAACCAAGCATGTTAGCTTTACAGCCACATAAGCATACCCAATAACAAGTCTTACTAAGAGAAACTTCAACATTAAGATCAATGATTCTATCTATATCATACCTTTTCCATTTTTTGGGAGGTACCAACATGGGCACATAAGGAATCAACGCATGCTTAGCCTGCACAGAAACAATGACATATGATAGTAATTAAGTAGCGGAAGTTAAAAGCAAATACACGTCCACAATACCTCCACCATGCTCAGAATCTCTACATGCAATTACGAATAGGTTTGACAATATTATCATAACTAATATGCACTTAAGTGAAAGATGAATAATCCCACTTAGAAACTTCATGTCATCTTTTGGTAGAACCACCCCAGAGAAAAGAATTGAAAAATTATGAAGTCCATTCAAACGCAATATCTTGGACACCATGTTAGCAAATATGTAGAAAAGGCAAGAAATATTAAGCCGATGCATTTACATATACTAGGTTCTGATAATTTGATTGTCTTAAGTTGACCAAATGGGTAATATCACAGATCAAAGTGGTATTCTTTTTTCTATTTCAAGTCAGAGAATTGCACCAAATGACAATGCATTTAATTGAGTTCATAATCCCAACTAATTTCTAATGCACCAAACAGGTAACATCAAAGCAAAAAGAGATGACTTAACTTACAGTTTTATCAAGCCCCATAAGGATTAGAGGGTCACATTCTATAATTCCATAATTCTTCACAATTTTCTGTCTACAAGGAGCAAGAATGATTCAGAATGACAATATTGACATGAGTGAATAAAAGTTCACCACTAGTCAGGCTCATAGTATAAATATATATGAGGAACTTAAGCATCAAATACTAACAAAGATTAATCAAATTCTGATCTTGAGAAATGACCAAATAATTGACCGTGTGAAGGTGATCATAATTTAGAAGCATTGGGTCCAGTCCTAAAAGATAATTTGCTGGTGGAAAGGAAAAAAGATTAACTTCTCACCCTGGATTCTTTGTTACAGGTTTAAATTTACGCCTGAATGCAGGTCGAATGTCAGGTGGACCATCTGCTGACTGGTTAAGTGGAGGTTGGACATAAGCTGTTTCAGTTAATAATTCTATCAAACGACTTCCCAGATGCAAAATTGCATTTAGCAACAATTAATTTCCAAATTTAGAAAATAATAAAACATAAATAGGAAATTTTGACATATTAGCCCAGTGAGGAAGAGAATTCAAAGTAGCCACAAACCTTAGCCTGGGTATCTCGACCCCAAGGCTTAAATTCTTCTTTCTTCAATAGCTTTTGTGCCTCCTTTAGTTTTCTCTTTCTAATTAAACTATTTACACGTTTTCTGAGTATCTGCTTCTCCTTGTGTAGACCATCTTCAGTATCAGCTACAATCTTCTTGCTCTGGGAATTTTTAGTTTTCTCCAAGAAACTATGAATTAACAATAATAAGATCAAGTAACTACACCACATATTTACGTGGTTTTTTTTTTTTTTTTTAACAAGTAAAGCATTATATGAAAGTACAAGAAAGATGCAAACCCCAGAACATGGGTGCTAAATAAGAGAAGCCGCCTGAACAAGTAAAATAGAACAAAGAAGAAACAGAATTTAGGAGGTCCAAGAAATCATGTGAAGTGGAGAAGGTCATGCAATTATTTGCAGCTATCCAATCATAAGGCGATCTCAAAATTGCCACTGACTTCTCAGAACCTTCAAATGACCTAGTGCTCCTCTGTCCCCAGTTGCACCACATGACACGAGGGGATGGCTCACCAAATCTCACTCTTTTTTGCCTGCCAAAGCACCCATTTCATCCTACAAACACCAACACCTCCACCGCTGTTCTAGGCATAGCCATTAACAAAGAGAATACAAAGCAACCATGGTTCTCTATTGTCTGAAATTCATACACATATTAACCAAGACCATAAGATTGTTGTATGTGAGTGTCAAATCCGCCCACCCCCAACTATTGAATTATTAAAATAAATATATTTCTTAACTATTTTTACTTATCAAAAGAGATTGTTGTATGTGAGTGTTTTATTTTCTTTCGGAATGACCCCTTTAACATCCTGGCAGCTTCAGCGAGCTATTTGGAACCATGGCAATAGCCCATTCAAACTCTAGGAATGGGAATCTGACACAAGCAACAATTACATAAGATTTAGACAATGCCATCAAGCATACAGCTCACTAGCTCTTGGACCAAGCCATAATTCAGTTTCTACTTCTTAACTTCACAGACAGACATCTGATTTGTTGGTCAGTCGGATCTGATCATTTGAGTATGCCAATAATAAATCTGCTCTACATAAACAATTTCACTAATTTTATTTCCTTCTAAAAAAAAAAATTATGTTTCGTACTTTTATAGTCTAAAAGATTTCCCATAAGCTGTAGCCATATTTTTCTAGTAAATCCATTTAGCACCCGATAGGAAATTGCAGAGAAAAGCTACCAACATTATGAAAATAGATTGTAATCACAACCCATATGTTTTACAAGTTTTCTTAAGATTGACTTAATTATACTTCGAAAACAATGAGAAATTCTGGCAATAGTTCCTCCACCGTGAACACCAAACCCCCATAGTTCAAAACATTGCAGACTTAACATATTTTCAATCATAGCTAGATATCAGCATACTTTATGAAATTAATTTAAAAACTATGCAAATCACCAATAAGCTTACTTTTTTTTATATATAACTAATATAAGTAACAACCAATAACATACTATTTACCTAATTTTAATTGAAAAACCAAAAGCAACAGGAAAAAAAAAATCAGAACTTTATCTCTCACCTCCTGCTCTATAGCCACACCAACTTGAATTGCAGCCTGAACAACCTGAACATAACCCTCCTGATTTCCCATCATAAACAACCCCATCATCTTATGCATAACAATAACCGCCATCTTATCTGCGGGCAACAAATCAATGTGAGGTGCAAACGCCGCCTTATGCTTCTTCGTACGCTGCGTCTTCTGTTCCTTCTCTATTGCATCCCTCAAAGGCTCAAACCATCCCAAAAACAATGCCTTTACATATGGCAAAGTTGGAGCCAACTTCTTCTCACACATTTCTCTTTCTAGCTCCCTATACTCCTCCACCATTCTCTCCCACGCCTCCGTCTCCGCCTTAATCTGCCTCCTCCTCAACAAGTTATACTTCCTCTTCTCCATTTCTTTGTACTCCAATTTCACTTCTTGGTTGGCCCTTTTGTACAGACCCTTCAAGAATATTGAGGCAATCCAAGGTGGGTCTTGGATGACTATTCTCGGGCTCGATTCTAGCGGCGTAATTTGGCGAATTTCGTTAATGGGTATGTGAGAATTCATGAATTCTCAAGGTCTTCGACTAGATTGTCATGGATTGAATCTGATAAAGGGTGGAACTGAATTGGGTTTGAAGGGGTTTTGAGGTTGAGTGGGAAAGTAGTGGTGGAAGGGAGTGAAGGCTTGAAGAAGGCACTGGAGCTTGGGCTGAAGAGGAAGAGGAGGTTTTTGTGGGACTTTGGGTTGAGTTTTAGGGGTCTTTTCAAAGTTTAAACATTAAACCTCGTGAAGTCTCCTAAATCAACACATATCCTACTTCAAAAAGAATTTTGACGACGTGAGGTACAAGAAATAGAATCATCCCGTCTGGTTTTCTTATTACAATTGAATTAGGAGATACTGAGGCGGCAAAGGTTATCATATATAATATATATAACACAGTTTGGTGTGATTTTGCAAAGAGAGCCGAAACACAGCCAAGCTAAGGAGAGAGAGAACTGCGCTTGTGAAAAAGAAATAAAAAAAAAGTTGTTTTATTTATTTATTTATTTAACTGTGACGGGAAGATCTCAGCCAAGGCATAGGCGATACCGCCCGAAAATTCTCACAGGTTATTATTTTTCTGTTTCTATACTGTGTATGTTTTCACTTTGATAAAATCTGCAACTGGGGGATTGATTATTGAAAAAGTGTTGTTGTTGTTGTTATTGATTTCTTTTTTGTTTTTATAAGAGTCTAAAGGATACTAGGCGTGCTTAGGAATTAGGATTTCAAACTAAGCTAAGTTAGTGGTGGTTTTAGAAATTTTTTTTTGAAGTTTTACTAAAAAAATTTAAATTATACAAAATATAATAAAGAGAAAATTTGCACATATCAATGTCATAAAAATTAAAAATTAAAAAATTTCACAACATCAACTTCACAAAACAATTTTTTTTTTTTTTTTTTTTAAGTCAGAGTGATCTGCAATTGTGCAAGTGGCACAATAGTCTTTGAAGATGTCAAAGCCCTGAGTCTATTCTCTCTCCCTCTTTCTCTATGCTCTGAAATAAGTTTTTCTTATTTGATAGCTTCTGCAATTTTAAGTTTGATACACTTTCAAGTTTTTGGGATAGAAGAATAACGTAGTTTTGACTTTTGACGTGTTGTTGAAGTAGAGTAAAGTTCTGTGGATAAATTTTGTGCTTTGAAATTAAAGTTATCACTAAACTAGACTAGGCTTTATTTATTTATATTGTTTTATTGAGTTTGTTCAACTACATTTTGTTGGCTGGTGAGGTTTAATGTGGTAGATAAGCTAAATTTAATAGGAGATATTTATCATGAGTGAATCATGTCCTTCAAATTTTCTATAATCTTCGTTCTTCATACATGCATGTTTGTGCATGTTTAACAGTATCATAATTTGTAATGTTACATATCATAAATATGTTACACACTTGCATCGTGAGATTTTCAATTCTTTTTATGACTTATTTTTGGCAAAGCAGTCATCATTCATAATGGAGCCCAAAGGAATTGATCTGAGCAATAACGTGAATAATGAGGGAGTCGATGCCAAGGATCGAATTTCCGAATTGCCTGAATTCATCATCCATCATATACTTTCTTTCCTTTCCACAAAAGCTGTTGTTAAATCCAGTCTGCTTTCTAAGAGATGGAACGGTTTTACGTCTTCATATCCTGTTCTAGATTTTAACGAGGACTACTTTCAAGATAAAAAATTTCTGACTCGTGAATACAAGCCGGAACAGAAATTTATGCCGAAGTATGAAGAATTTCAAACCAGAGAAAAGGTGATGCATTTTTTGAATAACTCCCTCCTAAGATTCTGTGAGCAGAAGATTTGCATAGACACTTTGATGCTTAAGGTGACCCTTCTTAATAAAAAAAATACTGCTCTTGTGAACAAATGGGTACAAATGGCAGTGGAGAATTGTGTCAAAGTGCTTGATGTTGTTGTCACAAAAAATAAGAAAACGTTGTATCGTTTGCCAGAAATAGTCTTTTCTGCCAAAAGATTAACAGTATTGAAGTTAGTTGGTTGTAGGTTGGAGCATTCCAATATGAAGAATACTATTAATTTATACTCGTTGAAAAAACTGTCTTTGGGGAAGGTCTATGTAGAGGAGCAGATGCTTCAGAATCTGGTTTCTTGCTGCCCTTCAATTGAGCATCTCACTCTTGAATATTGTTTCGGGTTAAAAAATTTTCACGCCCATGCACCTCTTAAATATTTAACAATTTCGACGTTAAAAAAACTTGAGACAGTTTGTTACATTGAAGGATCAAGTATTAGAAATCTTATCTATGGATATCCTATTGGTGGAGACCTGGGTGAGATCAAGGTGAATGCTTGTCAAAATCTAAGAGAGTTAAGCTTAACCGCTGCAAGCATCACTGATCAGTGTCTTTATGATCTCGGTACAAAATTTCCCCATCTTCAAACTTTGGACCTATCTCATTGTAATATGTTGGAAACGGTTCATATTTCAAGCCCTTCGCTCAATATGTTAACATTGAGGCTCTGTGAAAAGCTACGGGAGGGTGAGATTGATACCCCTAATTTACGGAATTTCAAAGTTTACAGCTATGATAAATTTCCTAAATTATCTTTGAAGAGTGGTGGTTCATGTCAAACAAGTGCTTATTGTTTGACCTACAGGCGCTCCAATTATCAGTATCACCTCAACACTGACTGGCTCCTTGAATTGAGGGAATTCCTTAAAAATGCAAATCGGACCAAGACTTTGACCCTGGATATTAAAGGGCAGGTACGTCTAGATAAGCGACTTTAATTTCATTTTGTTATTTTGGTGGTATTACAAATAATCTAACTGTTTTTGCATTTTGTGTTGGTGATGAAGGTTGCTTGTAACTTGGAAGAATTTCTTCCGACTCCACCATATGACCTTGAATTTTTGAGGCTAAATTTACTTCCACCATCGACAGGTTATTCAGATATTGTCAATGGTTTGTTTTTGACTTTTCATCCAAAGACTTTGTTAGTCCACTCATCGTACAAGAACGTTTCCTGCAAAAATGTACGTACATACTTCTTCATTTCTTTCTTTTCTGATTCCTCTAGCCTCCCAAAATATATCATTTTTTACTATCATTTCATAAACATGGTTCAGGCATATATTGAGTTATGCTTCAAAATTTCAAATACAGTTTATTCACATTGTTTTTCTAATTACTTCCCATATAAATTAATTAGGTTCACATAACTTATTTACACCACAGTCCATATGTTGAATTTTGCTTTTACGATGGCTACTTGCATTTTTTTTTTTGGGGGAGAGAAACGATGGTTGCTTAGATTGTTTCGCTAATATCTTTGCATTGCATTACAAATGGCCCACCATATTTGGTTGCATTTGAAATATAAATGGGAGATATGTTTGAAATTTTTGCACATTCACATGATTTCGAGAATAGCTTCTGAAATGTATTTTTGACTATCAACTTCTTTTGAACACTTGGTTTATATTTTTTTTGGTAGAAACTTGGTTTATATTAAACTATATAGTTGTGACCTTAAATGTATGCGTGTATATATTGTAAAAAGTCTTAAAGAGTCTATGTTATTATTAACCACCCTCTATCACCTACTTGAATTACAGTTCCTATGCGAGTGTCTGATGCACAAAGAAGATTCAGGCTGTTGCGGTTCTACTCATATCAAATGCTGGTCACACTACTTAAAAAATGCCATAATTGAGAATTTTGGAGAGAATAAAGTTGAGATGCCTCTTAATCAAGATACTCCCTTTGATGAACTGGATAAAGTGAAGGATGTTCGTTTGAAATTATTATGGCAATCTTAATAACATAGTGTAACATAAGAAACATGAAATTCAACGGTTAGATTTTCAAAATTCACACCCAAAAAAGAAATATTTGGGAAGTTTGAAGAGTTTCTTCTTGTTAAAATTACATAAATTTATATGTGAAAGAATAATGGCAAAATTAAATTAAAATCACAACTACAAGTCAACTCTTCTTAAAAGTATAAGAAAATTCCTGGCGTTTATCAAAAAAACTTCCAGACTATTATTGGTTGATAATTTTATCCAGTGACATGCATACAAACCTAGCAATAATGAGAGACACGGGTAATGCCACATTCGTAAATTGGTTTTTTTTTTTTTTTTTTTTTTTTTTTTTTTTTTTTTTTTTTTTTTTTTTTTCTGTCTTTTAAAATATGTGATTGGTTGGATTTTGGTACAAGGAATAACTGTTTTTCTTGAGCCTTGGATAGCTACCCTCTCTGATATGTTGATCGGCCTTGTGAGATCAACTTTGTATGAATTTATTTTTAAAAATATGCCCAGTGTTGCGGTTAAATTGTGCTTAGGCTTGCCTAAAGCACTAAGCATCAATTTCTAAGCACTTCACATGGTCGAAGCAAAACTCATGTATTGAAGCGTGCCTTAGGCACTCTTTTTCTAGTTCATTATGAAGAAGCACAAAGCCCGCCTTTTTTTTCTTCTAAAAAAACATGAATTGTTATAGTTAAATGTTCAATATTGAAGGAAATGACATAGACATGTTTTATTATACAAACACTATTTGATCATAGCTTTCACAATTATGTATTTTTATAAAGCACAAGAGAATTATATACATTTTTATTTTCAAAACTTCTATCACTAGATTATTATCATATTGTCCATTAATAATTATTTTCTAATTTACTAATATAAAAATTAAGAAATTGAAATAATTGAACTTGCAAATTGAAATAATTTTTTTTAAAGTATGTAAAATATTATTAATATGAAGGTTGCAAGTTTTTTTTTGAGAGAGTAAGTTTGCAAGTTCAATTCTACATAAGATATTGAACTTGCAAACTTACTCTCTCAAAAAAAAAAAAAAAAAAAAAAAAAACTTGCAAACTTCATATTAATAATATTTTACATACTTAAAAAAAAAAATTAACTTACAAACTTTGTGCAATTGAACAATCTATTTTAGCTAATTAATGTTCTACTGTTGCGGGTTTCATGTTGAATTACTTCAATAGCTTTTTTCTTCACATGGCCTGATACTATTTTTGGTCAAAAGGCTAAATTCATATACTTTTTGTGAGTCTCACTTTATATATTTTTCTCACCTTTTAAATTCGGATAAAAGTAGTAAAAGTGGTGGTAATCGGTAAGTCTTTATACAAGAGATAAGAAAAAAGAATTAGTTTTTAATTTGGTTTTACGTCCTTACATTTCCTATATATAAATTAAAAAAAGAAAAACGAAAAAAAATAAAAATAAATAAGTTCTTACATTTGATGCACAGGGTAAAAGTGGTGGTAAATAAAATGATGTAAGGCGTACAAGCATGTGGATGAATCATGGGTCTTTCTTCGTAAATTTATGTAGAAATTGATCGAGTATATTGATGTAGGATGGATGGATAAATATGGTTATGGGTCTTATGGCCTGCTAGCAATCGGTTTTGTACTCTATTATGATTAATGGTTTTCTAGAAGGGTGTATTTTTCCTAAGTAGGGACTTTGATGGGGCGATCTTTTGTCACCATACATGCATGTTTCTTTGACGTGCAGAGTATCTTATTTCTATAATAAGGAAGCCCAAGTCATGCGTTCATTAGTAACACACCCCCTTTTTTATTTTTGGTGATGATAGCTTGCTGCTTGGTAGGGCTAAAAAGGGAGGAATGTTTATGAATCATGCCTATTCTAGATAGCTAAGAGCAAGAGCATCCACAATAGTGGTGCTATTTTTTTAACTATTTGGCACCATAAAAAGTTATTTTATCTATTTTATATACTCACTTTACAAAACATCCAGTATCAGTGGATCTATTTTAGCTTTCAACACAATAAAATAATATAAACATCACAATAAAATAATATATTCACTATAATAAAATAATATATCCACTATAATAAAATAATATATCCACTACAAGTAGATATTGGTTGAAGAATGACCAAAAACTGAAAAACATAAAATTCACTGGCTTGCTTGGGGTAAACTTTGTAATGAGAGTGAGTGTGTTACAACCTTTAACTTTCCCAAAAGACTAATGCCTGTTATAATTTTCTCATTGATATTATTATGCAAAGTGTTATAAACTTAGAGACTCCAAATTGAAAGAAACAACTAATCAACCTAAGCAAAAGATAAGGATAAACACAGTGCTAATCAACTCCTATTCAACTTCTAATAGCCATATTGTTGACGTAACAAAGAGAGTGATTGGGTTTCGAGATGTACAAAAGTTCAACCTCGCTTTGTTAGCTAAGCAAAGGACAAAAACTTAGTATGGATATATAGCATGTTAAGAAATATTGCCTATGAAGAATACAATTCTAAGTGTGTTGGGACATATGTGGAATATGTTAAGAACATATGTCATTTAGAATTGGCTAATCTTTTGACAAAACACATTTTACTTGTAATTGGATAAATCTAGGATGTGTTTAATACTTCAAGAAACAAGAGTTCAAGTCCAAGTATTGAAGTCATGGAAATCTGTCTAAGAATCAAGTGAAGAAGTGTTGTTCATTAAAGCTCGACAGATAGCTCGATAGATGTATCTATCGAGGTTTAATTATTCGAAATTCGACAGATAGCTCGATAGCTGTATCTATCGAGAATTACGAAATTCAGATTTTTAGATCTATTTTTTACGCATATCCAAGCTATTTGTGTAAGGTTTCTTTTCTCACAACCCTAGATATATATAAAGATTATTTTAAGGGCCGTCTAACTTGATGCATATTGTAACCGAAGACAATTTGCCCTAGTTCATCTTTCTCTTGAAGAAGCTACTGTGTTTGTACGCCATAGGATTTTGTGACCGAGGAGCTTCTTGATCTTCATCGTGTGGATAAACTGAAGAACTCTACAGCCAACATCCTTCTCAAGTTGGTGTGTCAGTCACATACTTGGATCCGTGCATCAATTGGTTAGTTACGTACTTGAAGCCGTGCATTGAAAGTAGAGATTGTCACTACATTACAAGTCCAATTGTGTATTGGAGTAAGGGTTCAACTGTATGTTGGTATAAGGTACTAGGATTCCTTTACTTGTAACTGCTTGTTTTGATAACAGTGGATTCTCGGGAGTGGTGACCTTAAATTCACCCAGCGGAGTTTTGCCTCGGTGGTTTTCCCCATTCGTAAACAAATCACCGTATCAAATTTATTTTCCGTTGCATTTAATTATTTGGTAATTTGTTTATGCCACCACGCGTATTGCATGTTAATTGACTTAATTAATTCACTTGGCATTTAATTATTTGGTAATTTGTTTATGCCACCACGCGTATTGCATGTTAATTGACTTAATTAATTCACTTGGCTAATTAACTGGTTAATTTACTAAAGGGGTCAATACATTCTTGGCCTATCAAAGTGGTATTTTTGAGAAGCATTGTGAAGAAGATGAGGATGTGCTTCATGCCCTTTGGTTATTTAGAATTGCCTCACTGTGTGTCTGTCAGGCTAGTGGGATATATAGATCAATTAAGGAATGTATGTTGTATCAACTGGAGCTCTTGATGTATTATTTGAATAGGTTTACAAGCAGTTATAACAAGAGAAAGCGAGCTTATTATGCATCATGATGTTGTGGAAGATTTGGGCACATAGGAATGCAATCCAGCAATCTGTCAACAAGCAATGGATTTGTTATGAAAGAACA
Organism: Quercus ilex subsp. ballota; assembly: GCA_032727855.1. Classification (NCBI taxonomy): domain Eukaryota; kingdom Viridiplantae; phylum Streptophyta; class Magnoliopsida; order Fagales; family Fagaceae; genus Quercus; species Quercus ilex. Next base: position 95,684,412 of record CM064909.1, on the reverse strand, counting down.
AGCTATGTACAAACCCTTACCTACAACTTTTTGTAACTTACTTATTTAATTACACCATTGATTCTTAAACAAGATAAACAAATAAAAACAAATTGATCCAAACACAAGACGAGAGCTAAGAAAAGAGAATTAGTACACTTTGCTTCTTTTATTTTTCTTTTAATAGGTAACATGCAACCTCACGTTTTCTAAATAGTATTAATAAGAAGCAGATGAAATTATTGCATAGTGTTGAAATAACAAGCTGCTTAATAACTAAAGTTCTTTGAGAACTCCAGCAGATGCTATAGCAAGACCCTCAAATGTATCGATCATATTTGCAAGAGTTTCATTGGGAACTTGCGATCCAAGCAAATCTTTATAATCCTGGCCAAATTTCAGAGTAGCCAGTACGTTATTGCTAGCGTCTGCATAATGTCCATCCTACCAACTAGAGCGTGCAGCATCCAATTCTCCTTTGGCATTATGATGCGCGAATTCGCCATCCACCAATAGTTTCTTGATTTGCTCGTTTGGGGCACTACTTACAAAGGGGCCCAAGGCGTTCCTAATTTGAATAGACTTAAACAGTGTACAATCAATGGATGTGCGTCCCACGCCTTTCGCATCCTCACCTATGCTTCATGTAAAGCTGGAAAAGTACAGGTGGCAAAAGCTATCAGCTCTGGATTTGCGACACACACTGTCTATTAGTGTTGCATCTCAGCATCTCAATTCACAAACATTAGGTGTGGTTCTCCAATGACACCCAGAAAGATAGATACAAGTAGAGCCAAACTTTTCCAAGTGCAAGCCATTTGACACTAGTGAGGGATAAATCAAATAAACCTGTTGGGAAAACAATGAAAAGTTATCTACATATATATAGAGAGAGATAAATATGAATTTGATCATCTTAATTTGATATACATAGTACCTAACAAATTACAAATCATATACCATATAACTATAATCTATCTATAATATACATTAAGAGTACAAATTCGGTAAGAATTTGGTGTAAAACTCATATTTTACACTATCTAATAAGAGATCGACATATCATATTTTTATTTAAAACTCAATACATCTTACTATATTTGACAGAGTTGATTTTCATATGGATATTAGAATTGATTGAGTGTGGTTGTATTTATTCTTTAATATGTGATAAGATGATGTAACATGCATGTTAGGATTGGAGAATGTAAAATTTGGATTTTACACAACATCCTTATAGAATTTAATTTCATATATTAAATCAAAATAAAGTAACGATGTTAAGCACCGCACTTCTATGTGGTACAAAGCTAAAGATTTATTAGTTTTATAGGGGGCATCATAGCAATCCAATGGCCCCCAATTAATGCTGCTGTAGTCTACCTCGTTGATTAGTGAAGCATTATCAATTATCATTTCAAAGGTTTCAAAGGAAAGATTAAAGAAGATGTCTTGATTAGATAGCAGTAATACTAATATCTTAATTTGAAACCTATATTATTGTAGAATTTTTTTTTTTTGGTGGCTTTATGTCAAGTGGGTTTCCTTCAAAATGATCCTATCATCTCTCTAGTGAGATTCATGCCTTTTCACAATATTTTTTGTGCACTCATATACGATATCACTTTGGGGGAAGACAACAGAATGTTAGTGAGATTGAGTGTAAACGGAGATGAGAGCATTTGAACTAATGACATCCATTATATTATTTTTAATTAATGAGGCATGGTTATTTAATTGTATTGCCCCATGAGGTTTTGATAAGGATAAAGATGAGCTTATGACTATGAATAAATGAAAAGGTAAACAAAGCAATTGAATTAAAGTATTGCATGGAAGAACATCTTAAAAGGTACTCTTAAACCTTGAAATGGACATAGCTAGCACCTAATCCACATCACTTATTTAAACCAATCAAGCCATGATCCCGTAACACTCGATAACTTGTCATTAGCCTACTTGGAACAACGTAGTTTGAACCTAGAAGGATCAGACCCAGTACGTCATGCTCAAAGACCAGGCAACAAGGACGGAGCTAAGATTTCTCTTAAGGGTGGTAAGAGTATGAAAAAAAAAATCATTGTATAATAATGAGAATTAAAAAAAAATTAGGGCCGAATCATGGCCTACGCCTAAGGCCCCACTTGTTCCAAAAAATTATGAAGCACAGCACCACCCACCCACCCACCCCCCCCCCCCCCCCCCCCCCCCCCCCCACCAAAACACAATTGTATAAGCAAGCGGCTCCCAAAATTGTATTAAAATGTCTCAAAATTGTAAAATGATAATTGTTTTATTTTTTTCAAGGGTGAAAACAATGTCATTTGATTTTGGATCAGTAATATTTTGTGTAATATGGTAGTTCCCCCTTCGTATCTATATTGTTTTTTTATTTTTTATTTTTTATTTTAAAGCACTCTTATGTAGAAGATTGGTGGGTATTGGGAATGTCATGTGAATAGAGAAGTTAATGTACTGACAAACTAACAAGTATATGAGTTAGAAAAAAAACAAAAACAAGTATATGGAAACATCTATTTTGAATCTTATTATATATATATACCTATCAATATATTGTCTTAACCTTTTGTATTCACATTGGTAGGGAATGGGTCTAACAGCCCAGATCAGGACATTTGCCCACCCAAAGAGTCTTTGAGCCCATGAAAGGCCCATCATTTTTGGCACACCAAGATCATATTGATGTCTGGAGAGGCATCCTAACTTGAAGTGGGAAAATTCTTAGATAGTTTTGGAGTATAGTGAAATGGTGCCATCTCCTCTCACATTCATGGTAGACCCCACCATGAATCTAATAAGCGGATCCTATAATGAATGTGAGAGGAGGGAGTACCATTCTCCGTACTCCGAGAGTATCTAAGAATTACTCCTTGAAGTGAGTGTCAACCCTGAGCTCTAAGGACAACTCTAGGTCCTTGCAATAGAGGGTTGACTACTAATCCTTCCTTGTTCGTTCGCCCAGAGGCCTAAAAGGTTAACTTGTTCAGGGATGACATATTTGCACTACAAGAACACCTTCCCCTTGGCCAGTTGGTGGGTATTTTAAATAATGATGATATAGATATTAGTCAATTTAACGCTATAAGAATTGCTTAATATTATATTATAATCACCAAAAAAAGTACATACAAAAAGATTTTCAAAACATAAAATGTTCTCCATTCTCTATGTTATTTCAATACCAAGACATACAAATATAGTTAACCTATATTTTCTTTCTTAAATATGAATTTATTAAATTGAATAAAAATAATTAAAGAAGTTTTATATTTTTCAATTCTGAAGTTTAAGCATTTTGCAGTCAAAGAAAACAAGAACATTGAGGTATTGGTAGTTTTTGAACAAGTTGGTTGCCATGTCTTCAAGTAGTCTAACACCTTTAATATGTAAGCAATGCTTCATGAGTTTAGGTATTTATAAACTACAAAAGTCTTTCTATTTTTATTTTATTTTTGTTTTAGAAGAGGGTATAAGTGTAAGTCAATTGATTATTTCTATTTTGTGTTTTTTTTTTTTTTTTTTGGGACTAATTTAATTTTGAGTGATGCTTGGTATACAGCAAAATTTGCCACATAATATATACAAAATTAGTGTATCACCAATCACAAAAATTAGTTCTGACACTCATTTATTATGTTATGAAATCCATCGTATATATTTATCACGACATCATGTTAAAAATTATGATGTAAAATTTATAGTGTCTTTAGCATTTCTCCTATAATTTTTTAGGGAGAATTAAATGTAATATCTAAAAAGTCTAAACTTTAAATTTTTAGTTTGTAAATGATAAAATAATTGATTATATATACTATTAAAGAGAATTCATAGGATCGGGTCAAGCAACCTATGAATTAATCAAGTTCTTAGAATCGTGTCAATAGTTATAACCATTATTTCTCATAAATCATAACAAAGATCTTCGAAAATGTTTTTCCATAACAAGTCCCGATGATCCTTTATAGATAGGGTCATAGCGGTGGAGAAAAAAAAAAACACATTTGAATCAGACATTAAAATAAGCACGCCCTTTAGTTTGGCACTCTCTCTTGTAAAATCTAGACAAGTCTTATATAACAAATCAGCTAAGAATTTTTTTTTTTTTTTTTTTTTTTACAGAGATGACAAATAAGCATGTAATTTCATTATGAGGTCCCCCCCCCCCCCCACAATTTGATATATGCCTATGTTCTCTCTTGTCAGAGCTTGGTGCTAGTTAACTCCATGAATCTCAGATTGTTTTACTTGTTCTTTATTTATACATACGCGTTCCCTTTAAGAGTTCACAAATCAATCTAACCTGATCTCAATGGCTTTGCTTTGGCATCGTTAGGCCCACACCGATTCTGGCCTGTTCCTGTGTTCAACAATTAGTCAACTTGCGAATGCAGGGTTCAACTTCAAAGGACAAGAATTCTTCATATTAATTAGGGTCATTACATTAATTAGATATGCATGTTTAAGAACCAACCAGCTTGGCTCAATTATAGGTTAAAGAAAAACAAACTAACCCAATTAGGGTTTTGTTTTTAATATGTGAAGATAGAACAGTATCCGCTCAAAACAAATTCAGACATTAAAATATGACGCCAGTCATTTCAAGTTCTGGAGCAAAAAAGTCCGTATGCAATAATAAAAGATTAATGTTCAACAAACTAAAAGAAAATTCAATTGGTGCCTTATTATTCCACTAGGATCAGATGAAAGACATTGTAAATAGCTTGAAGGAAATGAAAAGAACAATCAAGTTACAGAAGGACTGTCCAAGGCACGGATGTGACATCAAAGAGGCCCAGGGAAAGTCCCGGTTTCCCTGTGTTCATTCCACCTCTCAACCTGCAGCAATTTAAGATCAAAAGATGGCAAAATGGTTTAGATTTCCATTCCATATGTAACCAGTTATCAATTCAAGGACTGCAGAAAATATACAGGGTAAGAGCTATTATGGTATAGAAGATGATAGAATAGAAGAGACCAACCAAAGGACATTATGGTTCTTTAAAGATAGACAACTTTTTTTCAAGCTACTGAGTTTTAAATTATAGAAAAGCTTTCTATAGTAACTTTGGTGTAGAACCTTTCTCAAAAAAAAAAAAAAAAAAAAAACTTTGGTGTAGAACACAATACTGAGGATCTAGGGAGCAAAAAACTATAGGAATGATTCTTAGACCTAAAATAAATCTTAACTGGATCAAAACTTCCCACCATTTTCCACATCCTTCCATAATCCTCACAACTCTGTCCAGCTAAATTATTGAGTACAAAAATTTTCAACTTCAAGGGCATGATGCTTGATCATGTATACCAATGAGCATTTTTGGCAAGGTAGAAAAAAAAGCCAGGTCACATAAAAGAATTCCATATATTCAAACAACATTACTGACTTCAGTGACTTGTCACCTGAGTAATATCTCAACAATTTCAAAGTTACAATGCTCTTGAACAATTGACCAGTATGTCCGAAAGGGCATGAATTTAAAAGCACTCTTCACCATCATTGTTTCAAAGAAAAACCTCTTGCAATGCATTATAAATCTGTGCAGAGGGCAAATGTCAGGATGCATGGACATTGAGTACATAAATATTGAAATAAGAGCAAATAGATGACTATAAGTCTATAAGCAACTTAGATTGATTATAATACTAGAAATGACAAAGTTTAGCTACAAAATTAGTTGTAGCCGAAGGTTATAACCTTATTCAATAAAATGGACATTTCTACATATTTTGAAAATCTAATCGTTAAATTGCAAGTTCTTTATGCTCTTAATAAACATGTAAAATTTTGTGCCAATTGGATATTATTTACTATATGATCTATAAGTTTATATTTTGTGCATAATTTTAAACTACAAAAACTTGCAATTTAAACAATTAATTGGTAACATAGCTATTGATATTTAATTTTCTAGAAATTTTGCAAGTATGGAGAATATAAGAAGATGTAATTCAATGGTAAATTTATCAAAATTCACCTTCAATAAGGAGATATTAAGGTTGTAGTCTTAGGTTATAACCAATTTTGTAGCTAAACTTTGTCCTACTAGAAAATGTTGACTGACTTGATCTATAAATATCAAAAGAAAATATTTATGATACCTAATAAGGAAGACTGGTTCTTCTAGAATTTGTGTCTGTAAATTTATTAGAGGAAGAAAGGCAAGATACAGAAGGCATAAAAGTAACTTGACAGTTGACATGGAAAAGAGGTTTTGGATTGTCGATTGGAAGGAGGTATAAAGTACAGACTAGAAATAGTTTAACTTTGTTTCATCATTCTATTCAAACATCCCAGATTCTTACAATTCATTAAGTTAAATGTAACACCAACTGCTAACGGAATGTGGTCTCCTAATTTGACCATCTAAGATAAACCAGAGCAGAAAAGTTCAAAAAGAGTGTGATTATGTAATTTATGATTTATAACACGCTTCATGATGTTAAAAAATATAATCTCTTTATTAAAAAAGTTACCACAATTTCTGGTATTTAATAAGTGCACAATTAAGAAATGTTTTTGTCAGTTGAAAAGCTAGACTACTTACCCAGTCACCTGGGCAAAGGGAACGATAATCCTCGGCAAATTTCTCACATGCACCAGACTCTTCACCTTTTGCTGCCAAGCACCTGCAGTTGAAATTGGTTTTTCATAAATAAAAAGAACTCTGCTAGTAAGTGCTTTGTTGAACCCAATTGAAAGTTAGTAAATGTACCTGTGAAACTCAATGTAGCGTCTGAAACAAGTCTGGTTTGATTTGTTGTAGGGAATCGAAAATCAACAGGGGCTGTTTTCAGTTCAACTTCAACCTGAGAGTAAATAGCAGAAAAATTGAATAAGTAAAAAATATGTAACAATTGAGACCAAAAAAAAGAAAAAGAAAAAAGATTAGCTTATCACAAGTTAATCACTACAGTCACAAAAAGTTGATAAAACTCAGTATTTAGACCAATGCATGAGAGTATTGAAAACATATCTAAACTTAAGCACTTCTGATCCGTATGACATTCTAGTGGGTATCACTTTGTCTTCTATTTAGATATGCATTTCTAGAAACATGAATAAATGCACCAGCACCATATAACAATACTTTTAATTGGACTGATCGAATGAAAATTAATATTCCACCGGTAGCTGTCCCCCAAGAGAGAGATTAGCTCTGCTACTGCCTACTGATGCATCTCTATGACGAGAAATGCCATACAGTTTAGGGAGCATCTCCTTTAAAGGAGGTCCTCCACACCAAGGATGAAGCCAAAATTTTATAGAACTGTCCCCTACCTTAAAACTAACACAACTACAGAACTTCTCCCACCCTTTCCTTGTGCTCTTCCAAAGACAAACTCCATTAGGCCCTTGAACACTGTTGGAACACCAACCCCCCCCCCCCCCCCCCCCCCCACACAAATAAACTTCCATACTTTGTGTCAATAACCCTTCTCCACAGTGCCTCCCTCTCCACATACCGCCATAACCAATTTCCCAACAATGCTTGATTAAATAGAACCAAATTTCGAACACCTAGCCCCCCATTTTGGAGTGGCTCACACACATTCCTCCAACTCACCAAGTGATATTTGAATTCATCTCCCAATCCTCCCCAAAGAAAATCTCTTTGTAACTTCTCAATATGTCTAGCCACATTCAAAGGGATAGGAAGGATGTAATTTTAGAACCCATGACATCACCCTTGACCCCTACTCATGGGAGAAGGAAGTGACACTTGAGCTAAAGCTCATTGGCATCAATGAATCATCGTATTACTTTTTAACTTTGTCTAGGACAATATATGACTTAATTTTAAAGCAAAACTATGCAATCTTTACCAAAATAATGAGAATGCTAATTAATAAATAGGGAAAGTCTTTGTTTTTTCCCTTTTCATATGAAGTTACCAAGTTATCATTATTCTTGGCAACATATCATAAAATTCAACACAAAACTACGAATTTAAGAAAACAAACAAATAAATTGCTAATGGTGAATTGCCAAATGTAGGAGGAAACATGCCTCTCACAGGTCCGTGGGTCCCACACCCATGGGGCCCATATTTATTGCAATTGCAGAACATGCAGTACGCTCTATGACTCCATACAAAGTAATTTCATTTTGCTAATCAAGATGAACTCAGTTATATCTTCACACTCAATCCACGTCCGAATCTTTAAACAATTTAAAAGTATACTTCAAATTATTTTGAAAAGACATTCCTATATTTCGATCAAATTTAAAGTGGTTTTTCACAATGTTAATGGTCAGTTTGTTCCCTGTACAAAGCTCTTAGTAAATAGTTCAAGCTCAATCAAATACAGAATAGCATGACAAATCTGCAAAACGTAAGCCAGCATCCCTGCAGGCAACAGCAGTCATCATCATGTGTGTACCATCAAGCGAATGTACAAAATTTGGAGGAAATGCAGTTCTCTGTTTTCTAACATCTACCCGAAATTGACATAATAATGAAGTTCTCCAATGACTGAATATAATATCAAGGAAAGAAATGCTGAAAACAAGACCATGACATAAGCCTACCATGTTACCCTCCTGCTGCAAAGCTAAAATCTGAAGAGACGTCCTTATCTGCAGCCCCATGGTCAGAAAAGTTAGCACAATATTTAGATTATTTATGGAGCAGATTAGATAATATGAGAGTAACTGGGCCTGTGTTATTGCTTAGTGTTTTATTGTTTACTCATAAGCAGTCCCAAGCCCAGAAAATGGATTGTTGGCTAGCATAAAAATTAGTCACTTTTCCCAAATGATACTATTGAGTAAAAATTTGAACCAAATATGGTTTTTGCATCCTATAATATGAGCCAGTATCAAAAGTGGTCAAGCATATATTAAACAGCAAAAAGGCAAAGGTGTGATGTCTCAACCCTGAGGTGAGGCAAGGGCCTTGAAAAGATTTATGTAATTGACAATTTATTTAAAAAAAAAAAAAAACTCATTAATTATTCAATCAAAGATGAAAATTCAAAAAGTGAAGTTGTCATCCCAAATTAAATAGTAAATACTTAACACAACAGAGTACATTTGGACATATTGTTAAGAATATGAAGCTGAAAACTGCAATAATAGGACTAATTATATAGTAAAAGTTGAAAAATAAAGAAATGAAGAACTAATAACCAGCTACACATGCCTATCGCTACTGAGCAAACTGAAAAGCAGGAACGCTTAAGTCCTCAAATATTGCCCAACCAACATCCAGCAAACTGAAAACTGGAAGAAAAAAACTTTGATTGAACCAGTTTTGTGAGGAAAATTTGCACTAAAGATAAAGGAAACTAAAATCAATGAATACATGCAGAATAAAGGCAAGGATTTATTTTAAGAGGACAAAACAGAAACACTAGCTGAGATCGAATTCTAGAGAGAAACTCACAGCAAGTAGGAATTTGTTGCCAGCACAGCTGTACTCTGTTTTCCCTCAACTCAATTTAAGAAAGCTTTGTTTGGCCTCACCAGTTGTAAAAGGTAAAAGAATATTGATAGTTTGGTTTAATAATGGTTGGCTCTAAAGGTGACCATGGCTTACTTCTAACCACAAAATCTATAATAGAGGAGCAGTCAACAAAAGGTTTGCCTGGTATGGCTACATGGGAAAAACAAATCCCACCGTGTGATGTCCATGCTTATGTCAACAGATGCGAAGAATACCTTTCAGGTGTCCACATGCCTAGAGGGCAATCAATCTATGTCTTAGTGCAAATTTGTTGCCCCTCCCTTTACAGCATGCCTTGAAAAACACTAATTTCAATAATGCTCACAAGAGAGTAATGCAAAAGTAGAATACAACCTCTTTTTATAATAAGTAAAGAAAAGTAGAATACAGAACATATGTTTCAAAAAAGAAAAAAGAAAGGAAAAGAAAAAAAAAAAGAGAGACATTGTTGTTTCTCAGATGTTAAACTTCATTAGGTACTCACATCTTCACAATCAACCAGGCCAGCAATATTGCCTCCTCAAGCCAGCAATATTGCCTCCTCTAGCCCAAATGCTCTCCAATACTTACAAAAGGAAAAGCATGTGTGAACGCAATTCTTCCCGCCAAAGTCTAGAAAGTTTTATACAGTTAAATTGCATTTATATAACCTATTCACAGTAAACTACACATAAACACTTTTCCCCTTTTGTCGTTGTGACATATGCAGGATCATAAGATAACCAGCTTAGCAAGTGGATCAATGGACTTCTCAATGTCACAAGACACTAACACAAGTTTATTGATTAAATTCATATGTGAGAACTAAAGATCTTACAGAAAGCTTAAGTTCAGTGTCACATCGTTGAGAATGCCTCTCTAGATTAATCTTCTTTGCCTTTCTCCAACTCCATTTCCATTCTTGAATTTCTGTTAAATCCTCTGAGGATGGCTTCTTAGGTATAGGCACCTACAAGAAAATGGAAGAATAAATACAGGCCAGATGAATCAGTTGAGAAACAGATGAACACAACAATCCTACTATAATTAGCTATAAAAATTACCAATCAAAAGAAACTACAAAATTCAAGCCAGGACAGTTTTACCACAAAGCAATTGATTGAGTGATCTTTAGTCAATAGCATTTCTTATGGGTTATCTCAACATGTCAGGGGAATAATATAATTATCTAATATCATGGATCTATTAGCAAAAAAAATATCATTTTGGTCCCTACATTTTGGGGTCACTGTCAATTTGATCCCACATTTTGGTAACAGTCAATTTGGTTCCTATTATTTTCAATTTGTAGTCAACTCGCAATCAATTTCCATTAGTGAGTTGACGGAAAGGACCAAATTGACTACAAGTTGAAAATAACAAGGACCAAATTGACTAAATACCAAAAATATAAGGACCAAATTGATAGTGACCCAAATCTAGGAACCAAAATGGTATTTTCACCAAAGATTAATATCATGGATCATTCAACCAAGTCAATTTTGGTGTTAAAGAGAATATTTGCAAAATGGGAGCCATCACTTGGTGGGTGCTGGCATCCTGCATCTGCAAAAAACCGTAATAATATTGTTGCAAGTACCGCATCCTCACAAGCATATACTAAAACAGCAAAAAGGCAAAGGTGTGATGTTTCAACCCAGAGGTGAGGCAAGGGCCTTGAAAAGATTGATGTAATTGACACTTTATTAAAAAAAAAAAATCTCATTTTAATTATTCAATCAAAGATGAAAATTTTCAAAAAATGAAGTTGTCATCCCAAATTAAATGGTAAACACTTAACACAACAGAGTACATTTGGACATATTGTTAAGAATATGCAGCTGAAAACTGCAATAATAGGACTAATTATATAGTAAAAGTTGAAAAATAAAGAAATGCAGAACTAACAATCAACTACACATGCCTATCGCAACTGAGCAAACTGAAAAGCAGGAACGCTTAGTCCTCAAATATTGCCCAACCAACATCCAGCAAACTGAAAACTGGAAGAAAAAAACTTTGATTGAACCAGTTTTGTGAGGAAAATTTGCACTAAAGATGAAGGAAACTAAAATCAATGGATACGTGCAGAATAAAGGCAAGGATTTCTTTTAGGAGGACAAAACAGAAACACTAGCTGAGATCGATTTCTAGAGAGAAACTCACAGCAAGTACGAATTTGTTGCCAACACAGCTGTACTCTGTTTTCCCTCAACTCAATTTAAGAAAGCTTTGTTTGGCCTCACCAGTTGTGAAAGGTAAAAGAATATTGATAGTTTGGTTTAATAATGATTGGCTCTAAAAGTGACCATGGCTTACTTCAAACCACAAAATCTGTAATAAAGGAGCAGTCAACAAAAGGTTTGCCTGGTATGGCTACATGGGAAAAACAAATCCCACCATGTGATGTACATGCTTATGCCAACAGATGCAAAGAATACCTTTCAGGTGTCCACAGGGAATATCTATGCCTAGAGGCAATCAATCTATGTCTTAGTGCAAATTTGTTGCCCCTACCTTTACGGCATGCCTTGAAAACACTAATTTCAATAATGCTCACAAGACAGTAATGCAAAAGTAGAATACAACCTTTTTTTTATAATAAGTAAAGAAATGTAGAATACAAAACATACGTTTCAAAAAATAAAAAAGAAAGGAAAAGAAAAAAAAGAGAGACATTTTTGTTTCTCAGATGTTAAACTTCATTAGGTACTCACATATTCACAATCAACCAAGCCAGCAATATTGCCTCCTCTAGCCCAAATGCTCTCCACTACACTAAATACTCTTCTATTTACTCTCCATTTGGTGTTACCAAGCATATCCAGAGCCTGTGCATTCAGAACAGAAACAGGTCAACACCTTCATGATGAAGAAAAAGTTAAAACCAAGTCCTAGGTTAAAGAAGCATTATCAATCAGATCCAAACTATGATCATGCATGATGCATCTAGAAAGAGTGTGCCGCATTTAGAAACTAACACAACGTGTTGAAAACAACATCCAGAAAGCCATAAATTAGGATACATTTAAATCATGAGTCAGTCTAGAATTTTATATGTCCTTATACATTACTACTGGTAGAGAAACTGTTGAGAGTAAAACAAAGACAAAAATAGTTATTAAAATGTCTTTTTTTTTAAACACAAAAAGGGAAAACTGACAATTAAATGCAATTCCAAAAGTAAATGTGCCACTCTCCTTTGATGCTCACATCAACAAAAAACAAGCTTTGCATCTTCAAGGCTAAGTTTAACGTGAAGTTACAGCAATCAAAGGAAGGGAAAAAACAAAATGGAATAAAAAAATGGAACAAGGAAATAACCAACAAAGATGGCCACCATCTATGGCCTTGGCCTAGGCCTACCTACCACTAGAAAAGAGATGAAATTAAGCAAATAAGAGAACTTTAATTATTTCTCTTACCGCAAAAACCTTTTGCATCTGTTTAACAGGAACATTCTTTACTGCATCCTGTTGCTTCCTAGATCAGTGAGTACGCACGACATAAGAAGGTAGGAATAAATGCCCACCCTTGTCATACCTGGTGGGAGTTTCAAAAGATTTTTAAAATAAGAATTGCAAAATATTAACAATATTCAGGCGGCAGAGTGCCAACTGCCAATTATTCTCTTCTGTTTCAAGTCAATTATTACGTTCCATTAATTACAATTTTTAATTTTCCACTCATAGATCAATTATTGTTTCAATTTTGGAAGGGATGGAGAACTCAACCAAGCATGTTAGCTTTACAGCCACATAAGCATACCCAATAACAAGTCTTACTAAGAGAAACTTCAACATTAAGATCAATGATTCTATCTATATCATACCTTTTCCATTTTTTGGGAGGTACCAACATGGGCACATAAGGAATCAACGCATGCTTAGCCTGCACAGAAACAAAGACATATGATAGTAATTAAGTAGCAGAAGTTAAAAGCAAATACACGTCCACAATACCTCCACCATGCTCAGAATCTCTACATGCAATTACGAATAGGTTTGACAATATTATCATGACTAATATGCACTTAAGTGAAAGATGAATAATCCCACTTAGAAACTTCATGTCATCTTTTGGTAGAACCACCCCAAAGAAAAGAATTGAAAAATTATGAAGTCCATTCAAACGCAATATCTTGGACAACATGTTAGCAAATATGTAGAAAAGGCAAGAAATATTAAGCCGATGCATTTACATATACTAGGTTCTGATAATTTGATTGTCTTAAGTTGACCAAATGAGTAATACCACAGATCAAAGTGGTATTCTTTTTTCTATTTCAAGTCAGAGAATTGCACCAAATGACAATGCATTTAATTGAGTTCATAATCCCAACTAATTTCTAATGCACCAAACAGGCAACATCAAAGCTAAAAGAGATGACTTAACTTACAGTTTTATCAAGCCCCATAAGGATTAGAGGGTCACATTCTATAATTCCATAATTCTTCACAATTTTCTGTCTACAAGGAGCAAGAATGATTCAGAATGACAATATTGACATGAGTGAATAAAAGTTCACCACTGGTCAGGCTCATAGTATAAATATATATGAGGAACTTAAGAATCAAATACTAACAAAGATTAATCAAATTCCGATCTTGAGAAATGACCAAATGATTGACCGTGTGAAGGTGATCATAATTTAGAAGCATTGGGTCCAGTCCTAAAAGATAATTTGCTGGTGGAAAGGAAAAAAGATTAACTTCTCACCCTGGATTCTTTGTTACAGGTTTAAATTTACGCCTGAATGCAGGTCGAATGTCAGGTGGACCATCTGCTGACTGGTTAAGTGGAGGTTGGACATAAACTGTTTCAGTTAATAATTCTATCAAACGACTTCCCAGATGCAAAATTGCATTTAGCAACAATTAATTTCCAAATTTAGAAAATAATAAAACATAAATAGGAAATTTTGACATATTAGCCCAGTGAGGAAGAGAATTCAAAGTAGCCACAAACCTTAGCCTGGGTATCTAGACCCCAAGGCTTAAATTCTTCTTTCTTCAATAGCTTTTGTGCCTCCTTTAGTTTTCTCTTTCTAATTAAACTATTTACACGTTTTCTGAGTATCTGCTTCTCCTTGTGTAGACCATCTTCAGTATCAGCTACAATCTTCTTGCTCTGGGAATTTTTAGTTTTCTCCAAGAAACTATGAATTCTAACCTGAGAAAATAATAACAATAATAAGATCAAGTAACTACACCACATATTTACGTGGCTTTTTTTTTTTTTTTTTTTTTACAAGTAAAGCATTATATAAAAGTACAAGAAAGATGCAAACCCCAGAACATGGGTGCTAAATAAGAGAAGCCACCTGAACAAGTTTTTTTTTTTAATAAGTGCCTGAACAAGTAAAATAGAACAAAGAAGAAACAGAATTTAGGAGGTCCAAGAAATCATGTGAAGTGGAGAAGGTCATGCAATTATTTGCACTATCCAATCATAAGGCAATCTCAAAATTACCACTGACTTCTCAGAACCTTCAAATGGCCTAGTGCTCCTCCGTCCCCAGTTGCACCACATGACACGAGGGGATGGCGCACCAAATCTCACTATTTTTTGCCTGCCAAAGCGCCCATTTCATCCTACAAACACCAACACCTCCACCACTGTTCTAGGCATAGCCATAAACAAAGAGAATACAAAGCAACCATGGTTCTCTATTGTCTGAAATTCATACACATATTAACCAAGACCATAAGATTGTTGTGAGAGTCAAATCCCCCCACCCCCAGCTATTGAATTATTAAAAATAAATATATTTCTTAACTATTTTTACTTATCAAAAGAGATTGTTGTATGTAAGCGTTTGATTTTCTTTCGGAATGACCCCTTTAACATCCTGGCAGCTTCAGGGAGCTATTTGGAACCATGGCAGTAGCCCATTCAAACTCTAGGAATGGGAATCTGACACAAGCAACAATTACATAAGATTTAGACAATGCCATCAAGCATACAGCTCACTAGCTCTTGGACCAAGCCATTATTCAGTTTCTACTTCTTAACTTCACAGACAGACATCTGATTTGTTGGTCAGTCGGATCTGATCATTTGAGTATGCCAATAATAAATCTGCTCTACATAAACAGTTTCACTAATTTTATTTCCTTCTAAAAAAAAAAAAAATTATGTTTCTTACTTTTATAGTCTAAAAGATTTCCCATAGGCTGTAGCCATATTTTTATAGTAAATCCATTTAGCACCCGATAGGAAATTGAAGAGAAAAGCTACCAACATTATGAAAATAGATTGTAATCACAACCTATATGTTTTACAAGTTTTCTTAAGATTGACTTAATTATACTTCGAAAACAATGAGAAATTCTGGCAATAGTTCCTCCACCATGAACACCAAATCCCCATAGTTCAAAACATTGCAGACTTAATATATTTTCAATCATAGCTAGATATCAGCATACTTTATGAAATTAATTTTAAAACTATGCAAATAACAACAAGCTTACTTTTTTATACATAAGTAACAACCAATAACATACTATTTACCTAATTTTAACTGAAAAATCAAAAGCAACATGAAAAAAAAAAAAAATCAGAACTTTATCTCTCACCTCCTGCTCTATAGCCACACCAACTTGAATTGCAGCCTGAACAACCTGAACATACCCCTCCTGATTTCCCATCATAAACAACCCCATCATCTTATGCATAACAATAACCGCCATCTTATCTGCGGGCAACAAATCAATGTGAGGTGCAAACGCCGCCTTATGCTTCTTCGTCCGCTGCGTCTTCTGTTCCTTCTCTATTGCATCCCTCAAAGGCTCAAACCATCCCAAAAACAATGCCTTTACATATGGCAAAGTTGGAGCCAACTTCTTCTCACACATTTCTCTTTCTAGCTCCCTATACTCCTCCACCATTCTCTCCCACGCCTCCGTCTCCGCCTTAATCTGCCTCCTCCTCAACAGGTTATACTTCCTCTTCTCCATTTCTTTGTACTCCAATTTCACTTCTTGGTTGGCCCTTTTGTACAGACCCTTCAAGAATATTGAGGCAATCCAAGGAGGAGTGTGTATTGAAATCATTTTTTAAAATGGTATTAACTGAAAATGTGTTTGAAAATATGCGCAGAAACACGTATAGAAGAAAAATATGTTTAAATATTTGTAATATTGTTTAAAAATTGAAATAATGTATTTGAGTGAATGTATCAAATAGAGCTAGTGTATATGAAGTTGTTAAGGTTGTGAAGCTAGTTTGTGTTTGATTAATTATGACTCAGTTTAATATAAAGTGTTCCGGTTTTTTATCGGAGATTTTCTAAGGCTTGGTCGGCCCAAGCCTAAAAATTTGTGGCCAATTTTTAACTCATTATAAGTCCTGTGCGTGTGTGGCCAAATTTGTGGCCAATTAATGGAAGATAATGTAGCATAATAGGCACGCTTAGGGACGGTGATTTGGCATTAATTGGGGGTATTGGTTTTGGGACAATTGTCGTCTGAGAGTGATGTGTTTTAGCACTACGTTGATGTCAGTTCAGAAGTTGATCCATACCTCTTTTCATTTGGGTATCATGCATTGCACTCACAAAGATGTAGCACACCATGCAACTAACCTACTGAAAGAGATTGATGTGGTGGTAAAATTAGAAGTAGAAAACTAACTGTAAGGACAAAAGACAAAAAGGAAAACTAATTATTCACAAAGTGAAGTTACTCTGAGGTCACAGTTTTTGTTTTTTGTTTTTTGTTTTTTTTTTTTTTCCCCTCAATGTTAATATTCTCTAAGTGATTACATAATTGTATGCTAGTAGATAACAATAATCCTCCATGACCCCTTATTGCATGCATGGTGCGTGAAATGTGCATATATATATAATTGATTTAAGAATAGGAGAAGATCACAAAGAAAAGGGATGGTTGGTAGCTCGATCTTTCTTGCAAAGAAAGAGTAAGCCCTCTTCATGAGATCGATCTTCGGCTAAAGACACTCTGATGGATAAATTGATGCTCTGGTTTAGGTATTCTAAACAATGAACAAGACATCTCTCAAGGTTTTTTCACATATCTCTTCCCTAGGGGTGAAATGCCTTCTTAAATCTACTAAATTTATCTATTTCCTACCTAAAAATTTTAGAGTATATGTTTGCCTTTTCAACATATGAATAAATCCCTTCCTGCCTTTCTATTTGATACAACATGTGTACAACAAATTACATGGGAACAATTGTTCCCCCACTTCTTCCCCACACACAAAAAATAAAAAAGGTACAAAGAAAACTCTTGATTTTGCATCCCTAAAACTTATCACTTGACTAAAACAACCCCACACACAAAAAATAAAAAAAGGTACAAAGAAAACTCTTGATTTTGCATCCCTAAGATGACCTCTTAAAATTAGCTCCTATAGCAAAGAAACATTTGCTGCAAATATTTCATCTGCATCTATCTTCCCTTCAAAAAATCAACGAATGTAGTTGTACGGGGTGTTACTTCCCCTCAAGCCTATTGTTCATAAAACCCATCACAATGATGCCACGTGTACAAGGCCTTGGACTTGTTGGGCCTCGGGCTTTGGGACATCGTGCATGATTCTATGTACTATTGGGCCTACGAACTTGGCCCAGGCAAGCCTTGACGCCCATCCAAGGCCAAAAAATCGTAATGAAGCCATTATAACATGAACGACGAAGGTGAGACCCTGCCTGGTCGAGGAATGCAATTTCCCGGGAAGGTGAGTCCCAAGATGCTCGGTATTGCCTGGGGAGTATCGTTGCCAGCCAGATCTTCTAATGTAGGAACTAGTTCCAATGCCACTCTTACCGCCTTCCACTCCCAACTAAACACTCACTTAAGGATAATAACATTGGACCTCATTTCCCACTCACCACAAAAGTAATCATAACTCTTCCACTAATCTTGAGCTATAAATAAGAGATGGGAATGAGGAAAGAGGGTTGGCAATTTTGGGAAGAATACTAAGAGAAGAGAGCAAACACTCAAAGGGAACAAAGGAGAGCTTCTGTGAGGGAGAAGGCTAGAGGGAACAGAGGTGTATTTGAGTTGCTGAGCACAGAACCACCCATAGTAGGAAATCCAAAAGCCCACAATTGGCGCCGTTAGTGGGAATCTCCTACGTAGCTATAGTTCCGTCAAAACGTGCATAGGAAGATGTTTAGGGGTCAACCAGGGAGTTATCCTGAAAGTGGCTTTGGGAGGTCTTCACAGGGATCCACATGGCGGGAAAGGAGGCAGAAAAGGTGCGAGGATAGGGAGCATGAGGAGGAAGGGCAGTTCGGACTTGGAAAGGGGTCATTTTAAACATATCGGACAGTATTCGGCACCTCGTGGGCACAACTGTTTCGACAGAAAGGAGGAGGAGCTTGAGCAGAGGGATCAGGAGCTCGAGCGTTTACGTAGGTTAGTGAGGGATTTGGAGTTGGAAGCGAGAGGTAGGCGTAGGAGAAGGGACCACGAGGAGCGAAGGGTAAGGTCGGCTAGTGTCGGGGATCACCATAGAACAGGGTCCCATCAAGCAGGATCTCATCGGCATCGGGATCGTTCACGGGAATATACAGACCGGGATTCAATTTCCTCGGAGGAGGAACGACCTCGGAATGTGGCCATGGACGCTATGAGTCGCGCGCTACACCGAGCTGCCCGATCACCATTTTCGAGAGACATTGAAAGAACACCCATGCCAAGCAGATTCACACGGCCGCTGTTCAATTCTTACGATGGAAAGACAGACCTGGTAGAACATGTAAGCCATTATATTCAAATGGTATCTTTGCACGCTCATAACAATGCATTGATGTGTAAAGTGTTTCCCTCGAGCCTCGGCCCCACTGCTTTGAGATGGTTCAATGGGTTAAGGAAAGGCTCAATCCACAATTTTTTCGAATTGATTCAAGAGTTTGGTATTGTTCATAACCTGCAGTTGAGTTTTGCAGCCTGTGGACGCATTGCTATCAATGAAAATAGGGGCTGGGGAATCCCTCCGCAGTTACGCTAACCGGTACTGGGAACTATACAACGAGATTGGTGGAGGTAATGAAAAAATCGCGGCGAGTACGTTTCAAATAGGGTTGCCCGAGGATTCCGGATTATGGGAATCGTTGACGAGGAGGCCTCCCGAGGATATGAAGCAATTGATGAGGCGTGTCGAGGAATATGAACAGTTGGAAGATGACCGATTACAAAGCAAAGGAAATGCCCTGTTCATGAATCATCCTCGGCATACCGGCTTTCAATCCAAACCCTGAAAGGATCTGAGGATTCAAGAGCCAAGGCCACAGATGGGAGAGGTGAATGTAAACTTCAAGGAACTAGTGCACAGGATTATGGATCGAATCAAGAACGAACCGTATTTTCGGTGGCCGAACAAAATGGGGGGAGACCCATCTAGGAGAAATTAGAACTTGTATTGTACTTACCATAAGGTTAAGGGGCATACCACCGAGCAGTGTAGGGTGTTAAAAGATCACTTGGAACAGTTAGTGAAAGTGGGGTATTTAAAAGAGTTTGTGGTGGACCTCAGGAATCAAGAAGTCGGGCAGGGTGCTCGGCCACGAGGGAATCCCCTTCCACCCCTTTTGGGGGTGATAGAAGTCATCCACGCAGCTCCAAGAAGTGCTCAGGTGTCTAGGAGAAGGGGGGTATTGGCCGTGGTGTCAACGAAAAGTTGCACGGGTGAGCAACCCTTCGAGAAGAAGTTGAAGTGCACTCAGAAGCCCATTACCTTTAATGACGACGATATGGAAGGTACAATTCAACTACACGACGATGCTTTGGTGGTTACAACTCAGATAAATGGCTTCATAGTAAAGAGGGTACTGATAGATCAAAGGAGTGGTGTAGAGATGATGCATCCCAACCTGTACAAGGGGCTTGGCCTGAAGAAGGATGACCTATCCAAGTATGATACGCCATTGATGGGGTTTGATGGTCGTATGGTGATCCCAAAAGGACATATTTCACTTCCCGTGAATATGGAAGTTAAGGAGGTGATCGTAACGTTCATAATGGTTGCTTCTTTTTCCCCGTACACTGTGATTCTTAGAAAGCCATGGATTCATGTCATGGGGGTTGTACCATCCACCCTGCATGTGAAGGTCAAGTTCCGCTCCGAGCAGGGAATTGCCGTAGTAAGGGGCAATCAACAAGTAGCCAGGCAGTGTTTGGTGGCCGCAGTTGACCGAGGAAACAAGCAAAAGGACCCAACTGAGAAGACTCTCTTATAGCAATTACAGGAACCCCAAGAGGAAGCAGGGACCAGCTGTGCCGAGGACCTGGTGAGAGTGAAGATATTGCTAGATGATGACAGGAGTTTTCTGATTGGAGCAGGTGTGAAGGACGAAGAGAAGGTAGAGATGTCGCTGTTTCTTGTACAAAACATAGACATGTTCGCCTGGAGCTCGTATGAGGTACCCAGGGTGGACCCCGAATTTTATAGTTCACAAACTTAACGTGGATCCCCTATACCTTCCCAAGAAGCAAAAGCTGAGAAAATCAGCAAAGGAGCACGTTGATGGCGTCAGACAAGAGGTCAAGAGGTTGAAGGAAGCCGGGGCTATAAAGGAGATTTTCTTCTCGGAGTGGCTTGCAAATACCGTGTTGTTAAAAAAGAAGTACGGTAAATGGAGGGTCTGTGTCTCATTGATGAGCATAGGCATAAGGAGGAAGAGGATAACACTATGATTGACCATATGCTTTCTTTGCAAAAATCACAGCCAGAATACTACACTGACCAAATCATTAAGGGTCTTATATTGGTAAGTGCAGTCAATAGTTCTTCCTCTCATATAACCTTCATTATCAATTTTGGGTTCGTATGTCATGTGGCCATATATAAACAAACTGTTTTTTTTTTTTTTTGTAGTTCTATTCTAAAAACCTCGTATATTAATGCACAGGTATTGCTACTTGCCGGGACTGATACATCAGCAGTCACATTAGAGTGGGCAATGGCTAATCTATTGAACCATCCTAATGTATTGAAAAAGGCTAGAGAAGAGGTAGACAATCAAATTGGACAAGAGAAATTGATTGAGGAATCAGACATCTCCAAATTAGACTACCTTCAAAGTATAATATCAGAAACGTTTCGATTGAATCCTGCTGCACCACTACTAGTACCTCAAATGTCCTCTGCTAATTGCACTATTGGAGGATATGATGTACCACGTGGCACAATGTTATTGGTCAATGCATGGGCCATACATAGAGATCCTAAGGTATGGGATGATGCCACCAGTTTTAAGCCTGAGAGGTTTGAAAATGGTGAGGGTGAAGCATATAAGTTAATTCCATTTGGGATTGGGAGGGGAACCTGTCCTGGAGCTGGCCTTGCCCAACGTACAGTGAGCTTAACTTTGGGATCATTGATTCAGTGCTTTGAGTGGGAAAGGGTTACTGAGGAAGAAGTTGACATGACTGAAGGTAATGGGATCACTATGCCTAAAGCCGTGCCATTGGAGGCTAAATGTAAGGCACGGCCAGTCATCCATAAAGTTCTATATGAGTCGACGGATAATGTTTGAACAATTTCCTGAGTGACTAGCTTAGTTATTTGTAGAAAATAATAATTTTTTAATAAACAAAGCTACAATAATTACACAATCAGTTTGAAAATCGAATTGTACTTTATTTATAAAAAGTTGTATCTCTTTTTATTTTTAATTTTATTTTTGCTTGTATTTATATCAATGTTTAAGGAATAAGAAAGGATTTGGATAATTTCACTATTTCATTTCGTAATATTTTATGTAAACTTATGATATTTTGGTATTTAGGATGCAAATATATCAAGTTTTCACCTGTTTATTTTTTTTTTTACTTAATTTGTGAGGTTGATGTCTAGGAAGTTGAGACATATTTTGGTATAAATGTATAATTAATATATATAAAATTATATGCATCTTTAATCGAATTAGATTTGTATAGTAGATTTAGTTGCATCTTTCAGTATTTACAATAATAGGCTCCGAAGCAAATAAATGAGAAAACAACTAATTGAGCTTATTATATTCCTGTCAACTTCTATTCAAAATTTCATACTCCAATATAAGCTCAAAAATGTGTTGTATCAACTATCAAGTCAAATTTGACACACATATTGGTATTGCTACAAAATGAAACTTCTATGTTGCGGACAATGTGTATATTTATAAAGCATTACACAAACCTTTGCTCCATACAAGACTGTAACCCTAGTCCAAATTGGAAAACTAGGTCCGACATAGAATTATCAATGATAAAACCTATACACATGAAATAAGGTGTACCGAGCCTCAGCCATACAATTTAAAAAAAAAAAAAAAAAAGGAAAAAATATTATTTTGATCCCTACATTTTGGAGTTATTATTAGTTTGATCCCTATATTTTGATAGCAATTAATTTCGTCATTGTTGTTTTTAACATATAGTCAATTTGATATTTATCTTCAACTCACTAACAAAAAATGCCTATTTGGCACATGATGTGCATAAATGGGGTGCTTGAAACTTACGCGTCTAATAAAATAATAATAAATAAAAAAACTTGTAGATATTAAAAATTCCAAAGAAACATTTAAATTGAAAATAATTTAAAAAATGAATTTCTCAATTTTAAAGATAAAAAAATGTAGGAACATTAATTTCTAGCTTTTCTTGCACTTTCTTGACAACCAAACATAAAAACACAAATTTTTTTTCCTAATGATTAATTTTGGCTATGTCACAAGAAAGATTAAATTAATTTGCCACATTATCAATTGAACCGGCCGGTACGGCTAAAATATTTCAAACTGGAGCTCAGACCGATACAAAAACACTGATATTTCTTACTAGTTTAAATACCGGATCTGTTTCAGCTGTATCAGGAAAAATATCGGATTTTGGCCGCTAAATAGATACTAGACTGGTATGACTCATGGTTTTTGATTGGTGGTGAGCAACGGCACCGGCGAACCATTGAGTCTGTGAGTCTTTGATGTTATGAAGAGAGAGAGAGAGAGAGATGGGAACTGGTAGTGTAGATTTTGCAGAAGACTAGAAGGTACTTGAAAAGTATAAAAAATTGAAAGTAGAAAAGGAGTGAATAACGTGTGAAAAAGAGATAAGATTTTATCAAAAATCATTTGAAAGAGATTAAGAAGGACATGGGAAGTTGCAATCCAGGTTGGTAATTTGTGGATAATAAGGAAAAGAAAAATTAAATGAAAAATGGTGGGGAGAAACAAGCAGGAAGAGTAAAAAAATTATGTTGGGCTAGGTTTTTTTTTTTTCTTTTTCAAAGAAGTCTTGGCTAATCATATACTATATATATTAATTAGGGTTAAAAGTCATGGTTGCGCCAAGTGGGTTCACCAAATTACAAAAATATTTTAGATAAAAACAATTTCTTAGATGAAAACAACTTATTTTTTCTTATCGATTTTGTTAGGACATATGTGGAACTTGTTAGAACATATGTTATTGTAAATTGGCTAATCTTTTGATAAAACGTACTTTACTTGTAATTGGGTAGATTTAGGATGGGTTTAGTACTTCAAGGAATAAGAGTTCAAGTCTAGTATTGAAGCTATGCAAATTTGTCCAAGAAACAAGTGAAGCAATGCCGTTCATTAAAGCTCAATAGATATCTCGACAGATAATATCTATCCAGGTTTAATGCTGATGGTCGATAGCTGCTCGATAGAAATAGTATCTATTGAGAATTACGAAATTCAGATTTTCAGATATGTTTTTATGCATATCCAAGTGTATTTGTGTAGGGTTTCTTTTCTCACAATCCTAAATATATATAAGTATTATTTTAAGGGTCGTCAAAGGTAATGCAAAGTGATGCAACTTAATGCAAATTGTGATTAGAGACAGAATTTGCCCTAGTTCATCATATTCCTTGTAGAAGCTATTGCGTCTTTACGCCAAGGGTTTTGTAACCAAGGAGCTTCTTGATCTTCATCGTTTGGATGAACTGAAGAACTTTGTAGCCAACATCTTTTTCAAGTTGGTGTGTTAGTCACGTACTTGGATCCGTGTATCGATTGGTTAGTCACGTACTTGAAGTCGTGCATTAAAAAGAGAGATTGTCACTACATTACAAGTCCAAATGGGTATTGGGGTAAGGGTTCAACTGTAGGTTAGTATTAAGTACTGGGATTCCTTTTAATTGTAACCGGTTGTTTTGATAATAGTGGATTCTCAGGAGTGGTGACCTTAAATTCAACCGGTGGGGTTTTGCCTTGGTGGTTTTCCTAATTCGTAAACAAATAATCCGTGTCAAATTTGATTTCCACTGCATTTAGTTATTTGGTGATTTGTTTGTGCTACTACGCTCATTGCATGTAAATGAATCTAATTAATTTCACTTTGCTAAATTAATTGATTAAGTTACCAAAGGGGTCAATACATTCTTGGCCTATTAAGTGGTATTAGAGCGGGCACACTCTGATTAGGGTTAATTTTTGCTGTGTGATCCATTGACTCCTATTTGTCATGGATATAGGATAGTCTCTAATTATACCTCCTTTATTTGATGGCATTAACTATGCATATTGAAAAGTACGCATGAGAGCTTTTTTGCAGTCATTAGATGAGAAGGTGTAGCAAGCTGTGGAGATTGGTTGAACTAAGCCAAAGGAAGTGCCGGCTGATTGGATGATGCTAAGATCAAAGTAGCAAACTTCAACAACAGAGCATTGAATACTTTATTCAGTACGGTCACCAATGAGGAGTTCAAGATGATATCCTCTACAAAAATTGCTAAGGAAGCATGGACTATCCTCCAAGCAACCTATGAAGGGACTAAGGCTGTCAAGGATTCAAGGCTTCAAAAGTCACCATGAGTTTTGAAGAGATTAAGATGGAGGAGGATGAGTCATTTGACGAGTTCTATGCCAAGCTAAAGGACATAGTCAACTCTGCCTTTAATCTTGGGGAAACCATTCCCGAATCCAAGGTTGTAAGAAAGGTGTTCAGATCTCTACTGGAGAGATTCCATGCCAAGATCACCGCCATTGAGGAATCAAAGGACATCAACAAAATTCCTTTGACAAAGCTGGTTGGCAACTTGCAAACCTATGAATTGGATTTGACTAGGATCGGGAAATCGTGTAAGAGCAAGAGATTGGCATTGAAGGCCAAAAGCAGTGATATCGATGAGTCTTCTGATGATGAAGATTTTAAGATAAAATTCTATATCATGAGGTAGTTCAAAAAGTTTACGAACAATGCCAATGCAAAAGGATTCGACAAGAATCGAAAGCAATCCAGTTCTTCACAATTCAAGAGCCAAGATAAGGGAAAGAAGGATGGTAGGGATGACAGTCAGTACACTACTCCCTCTGGACCAAAATGCTTTGGATGTCAAGGTTTTGGACATATGAAACAAGAATGTCCAACATATCTCAAGACCATTGGGAAAAGTAAGGCCTTTGCTGCTACTTTGAGTGACACCGAGCTTGAGGATGATTCAGATGACAATGATGACGAAAGATTCTTGAATGCCTTCACTGTTACAGTTGATCTTGCTGATGGGATTTCAGAAATAGTAGATGATGAAGAGGACTTGGTGGACTTTAAGTTTGAGAAAATAGACGATTAAGATGATATCCATACAGCCTATGAAAAATTGTCTAGGTTTCTGAGAAGCATGAGAAACTATATAGGCTGGCCACCAAGAAGTTGAGTGATGTTGAGCAAGATCGAGAGGAGCTTTCCATAAATTTTGACAAAGCTAATTAAACCGTTAGGGCATTGCAGTTCGTGAACAATTTCTTGGCCGAAAGGACCAAGAAGCTTGAAGTAGAGTAGTTTCAAGTCAGAGCTTAACTGGTGAGGACTTCTAGTGCAAAGCTAGATGAGATGCTTAACTTTTAGAAATCTGCTTTTGATAGAACTAGTTTGGGGTATGACTTCTCTTCTCCTAATATTGCTTCTTCTAGTAAAATTGTGATTGTCTTATCTGCTAATAATGTTAATTCTGAGAACAATGAATGTAAAGCTTGAAAAGAAAGAGACTAGAAACCCTAGGACTAAGAAGGGTAATAACCAAAAGTCTAAATAGAAGAAGTTGCATCTCTGTCATCATTGTGGAGCTTCAGGGCATACTCATCCAAATTGCTATAAGTGGTTAGCTACTCAATAGAGCAATAATATGATCTCATCTGGAAATCAAAATCAGTTTCCATCTTCTTTTACTCCTCTTGGAGATCTTCTTAAGGTCCTCATATTCCTTTCGAACTTGAACAGTTTCAATTCTTCCCCCTCACCGCCGATCAAAGGTTCGCTTAACGGAAATGTTCTTCCAAGGTGTGGAAGGAAAAAGGGTCAAAGTGATCTAGTCACTTTTTTCTCTCTCTCCCTATTTTTGTTTATGCATTACTTGTGTGTTTTGCTTTCTTGTTTTGAGTTAGTCTAGTTTTATGCTATGCTTTGTTTAACATGTTTTTGTTTGTTTATTTTCATTTTTGCTTTATTTTGTTTCTCATAAAGAAAAAATTTGAAAAATGAGAAAAATACAAAAACAGTGTGTTTTGTGTACATTGGTACTTGTGTACCTTCGATGACCATTGAAACAAAGTTTTCTAAACTTTGTATCTTTTGTAGCTTAGATGAGCATCTTAATGCACAACTAAGCAAGTGAGCTTTGTGGCTCGTATTTGTGATAAGTACGATTAAGTAATCTCTTATACTTAACACTCATATCACTCTTTTTAACGGGAAGGACTAGAAAATCCTAAGAGAAAGGCATAAATAACCATCTCACCACTAAAACCCATCAATCATGAATAATATCTGTATGTTTCAGCATAGCAAAATTGTGATGTTTAAAACTTAACATAATTGGATATTTCTTCTCTCTCTTATATGCCCATGCATGATATGCTAAAAAGAAAGAAAAAAAAAAGAAAAAAAAAGAATATGCAAAGAAAATAAAAGCAAAAAGAATTAAAATGCTTTTAAATATGGCTACAAGCGTGTTTCTAGGAGATGTGAGAGTTAGAGAATGTACCTCGAAGGTGATAGTCCCCATCAAGCAGTTATGACTATGTGTGAGTTAAAATTGATTTTCTCATATCTAAAATCGTCATAACTTGAGACACTTATGCACTCTTGCGATGTTTGCACACACAACATGCATATGCTTTGCTACTTTTGATACGTGCGCAGGTACAATATGATTTGGCCATCACAAGGTATATATGTGTTAATGTGTACTCACTAAACTGTCTTGACTTGTTTTTGAAATATAAAATTGGTTAGACTTGTTTAGTGTGTGTGTGTGTGTGTGTATGTGTGTGTGTTTTGAATCATGAATGCTTTGCATTTTTTTGTTGAGAGATGTTTTTGAGAGCTTAACATGTTTGGATCTTTAGTTGAGTAGCTTGGTTGATTGCATTCATTTCTATGTGTTTTTCCTCTCTTTGAAAAACTGCTTTTTATCAAGCTCGACAACTTCTCGACAGATTCTTATCTATCGAGCCCCTTTGACTTCTTTTCTCGATAGATCTTATTGCAATTTTGATCCATCAAACTATCTGAAATTTGTCTCAATAGCCTCTCGATAGATTCTCTATCTATCGAGAAAGTTTCTGTCTGGCTGATAGCTTCTCGATAGCTTTTTGATCCATCAAGGTGATTTTGCCGTCAACAGATTCTCAACAGCACCTCTACAGATTCATATCTGTCGAGATTTAATGCTTGACAGATCTCGATGGATCCTTGATCCATCAATATGCATTTTGTTTAAATACCTTCAGGATTTCATTTCTCTTATTCTCTCTCGACAAAAAAGGTTTTCTCACCCTTCAAACACCCTCCTCTCACTCAAAACCTCTTACCCACATGATTTTCGCCTAATCTAGTCTCAAATCACTGGGTATGTTTCTCTAATCCCTCATTCTTCATGCATTTCACGCATTAGACTTAGGTTTTTGGGGTTTTGTGAAATTTTTGGGGTTGTTGAAAACTTTTGCGATTTTTGAGAAAATTTTGGGTTGGATGTTGCTTATTTGATGCTATATGATCATGCATTGCATTCCATTTGCATTTTCACAATGTTTCATGCATTTAGATGTGTGTTTGGTTGTTGAAAATTATGTGCTGCTAGGTTTGGATTGGGTTGAACCGATGATGCAATTATTTTTAGCACGTCACATGTTCATGCATTCTTTTCATGCATACATACCCTTTCTTTTCTTTCTATCTTTTCTCTATTGTGATTGAGTTTTCTGTCTCTCTCTCTCTCTCTTTTTATCTCTTGGATAGACTTCGCATTTCACCCAAGTGCAAATCCACTCTGTTTTGGAACCTTCTTCATTTCGGGACATCTTCTTCTGATCCTACCCTCACTCATGTTCGGTTCCGTGATAGGAAGGCCTATCAGGACTTCCTGAAGAACTTCTCCAAACGTGGTATTCATTTGGAATGCCACTTGGTTCTATCGGATTTTTCAAATACTACTCTACCCATTGTCATTCATAGCTGGGGATAGGAATCTCTATGTGAGATATTTGTGAGATGTCCCACCGTCATCATACAGGAGTTCTACTCCAATATGCACGGTTTCGATACCTCTATACCTCAGTTTGCTACACACATTCGAGGTACACGTATTGTAGTCACTCCAGAGATTGTTTCCGAGATACTACATGTTCTGTGGGTGTCGCATCCTAATTACCCCACTTGTCCACATCTGAGGACTGTGTCCAAGGACGAACTTCTGTCTCTTTTCTATGAGACACCTTCTTTATGGGGTGAGCGCCAAAACACCTCATGCTCGAGCTTTGCAAAAGGTCCGAGGTTCCTAAACATGGTGATGACATTCGTTCTCCATCAACTGTCTTACTATAACTCCATTATAGAGCCTCGTGCTCGCCTTTTGCTATCCCTCTTAGAGGACCTCTCTATAGACTTTCCTTCCCACTTCATTCTCTTTGATATTGATGTCTATAGAGATACGGCAACCCGTGATAAGCTCATTTTCCCTTCAGCTATCACGCAGTTCATTCATCATTTTTCTATCTCTATCCCTGATTATCATCTCTTTACCGTCATGGGTGCCATTAGCGCGGTGTTTGTTCGACAAAGCGAGGCCTAGCTTCGACCGAAATGGCTATGGATTGAGATGACGAATTCTCTAGCCCCCTCTATTCCTTCTACCTTTGCTCCTTCTTCTTCGAGTGGTGGTGTGATGCTTGACACTCTCAGTGATGAGTTATGTCAGGTGACCACCTGTATCGGTCGTATTGCACGACGACAAGCTTACCTTGGTGGCTTTGTCGCTTCTCCCTCTCCTTCTCTAGAGGCTTCTGAGGACGAGGATGCTGATGATGGTACTGGTGATGATGATGATGATGAGGATGAGGATGCTAGCTCTTCAAGTGATGAGGAGATAACAACTTCTCAGTGACTTACCCTTTGTCATTCATGACAAAAAGGGAGAGTAGTTTTGGGATGAGAGTAGTCATGTATTTAGGGGGAGAGTTAGCATATGACATTTTTTATAGGAGGAGTGTCTTTTGTTTTTTAGGGATGTAGTGAGGATTTATGTACTTTTCTTTTCTTTTCTTGTAGTTACATTATCCTTTTGTACAATTGTCTTGTGACCATTTTTTTGATAACATACATTGTACTCATTTCTCTTTTATATATGATGATGTGTGTTATTATTCACCTATCTCTCCATGTGTTGTTTCTTTTTTCTCTTTATACACATGTTTCTTTACGTATGCAATCCTTTATTTTTGTTTCACACTAAGATGTCTTGATGAGTTTTGTTTAAAGTGTTTTAGAAAGACAGGTTGTCAAAATCTATCATGCCATGAACTCTCTTCTTGCAAAGTTTTTCAAGAGTTTGTGTTAGGATTAGATTTTATTGTTTTCAACAAGTGATTATGAGTTGAGTGATTTATCACTTCTCTCATACTTCATTTGTCTGTTGTGGTTTTGTCACAGATTGCCAAAAGGAGAGATTGTTAGGACATATGTGGAACTTGTTAGAACATATGTTATTATAAATTGGCTAATCTTTTGACAAAACGCACTTTACTTGTAATTGGGTAGATCTAGGATGAGTTTAGTACTTCAAGGACCAAGAGTTCAAGTCTAGTATTGAAACCATGCAAATCTGTCCAAGAAACAAGTGCAGAAGTGCTGTTCATTAAAGCTCAACAAATTTTTGGACAGATAATATCTATCGAGGTTTAATGCTGATGCTCAACAGTTACTCGACAGAAACAGTATCTATCGAGAATTACGAAATTCAGATTTCTAGATCTGTTTTCACGCATATCCAAGTGTATTTGTGTAGGGTTTCTTTTCTTACAACCCTAAATATATATAGAAGGATTATTTTAAGGGCCGTCAAAGGTGATACAAAGTGATGTAACTTAATGCAAATTGATTGTGCATGCAAATTGTGACTGAAGATAGAATTTTCCCTAATTCATTATATTTTCTTGTAGAAGTTGCTGCGTCTTTGTGCCAAGGGTTTTGTAACTAAGGAGCTTTTTGATCTTCATCGTTTTGATGAACTAAAGAATATTGCAGCCAACATCTTTCTCAAGTTGGTGTGTTAGTCATGTACTTAGATCTATGCATCGATTGGTTAGTAACGTACTTGGAGTCGTGCATTAAAAGGAGAGATTGTCACTACATTACAAGTTTAATTGAGTATTGGGGTAAGGGTTCAATAGTAGGTTGGTATTAAATACTAGGATTCCTTTTACTTGTAACCGCTTGTTTAAATCCTACTCCAACTAAAAATCTATTATCAAAATTTCAAACCTTATATATGTTCACCAATGGACTTTCCATAGAATCTCCCTTGCACCCCATGTATTTTTTCCTGTTTTTTCAAGTTGCAACTTATTTAAAAGTATTTGTAATGGAAGGATATATATGTTGTATAGATTCATAGGAGTTGATAAATTTATATGATACTCTCTCTCCCTCTGGAACAATTTTTTTTCTTAATAAACAACTACTCTCAATATTAATTATTAAATTAATTTTTTTATTAATTGAGGATATTATTTCTCAAATTAAGAGATAAAATTAACAATAGTTTAAATTTATTTAAGTTTTTTATTTATTTATTTTTTAAATGATCAACTTTTGAACTATTTTGTGTGTTTTAGGTTTTATTCTATGTGTTTAGTTCGTAGGTGTTTTGAGTTTTTCATTTGTCTATCACTGTGAAAAATTTGGTTTAAAATATGTCTTTCATGTGCTATAATGCAATTTGATTCCAAGTTATTTTTACTTATTGATTGTTTTTCGATAATCTACTTATTGATTGTTAAAACTTTATCAATGTTTATCTATTTTTATATTTTAAAATTCTAAAATTCTGTTTGTACTTTATGTTAATTTGATAGCATGCAGAATTCCTCTCATATTTCTTTGAAATTCTGACTAAATTCAATTTAGAATTCCTACTATATTTCTTTAGATCATAGATAATATTTGGCTAAATTAGATTTTGTCAGATTTTTAGACCCCTTAACACAATATGTTTAACCTAATATTAAGCCAAGTTGATTAACAAGTTTGTTATTCAAGTCTAGGTTAAACAATTATGAGTGAAACAGATATAATGCAGAAAGTAAAGAACACAAAGATCTAATGACCTAGGAAAACCAAACCTAACCTGAAGAGGATTTAACCTAACTATCTTCAAGGTAAAAACAAATCCACTATAGAAAGAATTGAAGTTTACAAAAGGACTTAGACCACTAACATCCTAATGCTACTACAGGTAGAACTTATTGACACGACCACGTGCAAGCTCCGGATTCATAGACTACTTCTTTCTTGGATCTGCAGCAACCACAAATTCTCCTACTTGTGACTTTGAGACTCCACTCAAAGGTTTTGGATCTCCTTGAATGTTCTTTATGCAGCAACTGAAACAACCATCAAGTTCTTGATGTGAATCTTGATCTTGATAGCTCTATGTGTGTGTTTGAAGGTACAAACCTCTCAGATCTCACAAAAGACTCAATACACAACTCAACAAAGACTTCTAAAATGTAGCTAGAGTTTTTCTTTTTATACAAGGAGCGAAACACTTAACCCTAAACATCATATGGGCTTGGGTTGCATTTGAAAATACTACAGAAAATTTCTGATCTACGATTCTCGATCGATTGAGCCTTGTAGAATTGAAGAGAAATTTCTTGCAATTACTCGATTCCAAACTTACATTAAAATAAACTTTGAGCAAGTATAAACCTAGACTAAATGTTTTGATCATGGTTTGCCAACATATATAAAATGAAGTTCTTATACATTTAGTTCTAGAACCTAACAGATTCATTCCAAATTCCAAAGTAAGTCTATTTTTACTTATCCTTTTGTTTTTTTTAGAAAATTTCTGAAATTTGGATTTTTTTTTTTCATGTGTAATATTAATACATGTGTGTTAGGACATATGTGTTTCACTTGTTAATAACATATGCCATTCTTTTATGTAATTGGTTAATCCTTTGACAAAACGCACTTTACTTGTAATTGGGTAGATCTAGGTGTTTTTAATACTTTAAGAAATTGTGTTTCAAGATCAAGTGTTGATGTCATCAAGTCTGTCAAAGAAACAAGCTAAGAAGTGCAAGTTTATTAAAGCTCGACAGCTAGCATGTGTCCAAGTTTAAGAAGCTGTTCAACCCGTGTGCTCGACACCTGCTCGATAATTGCTCGACACCTCCTATCTGTCGAGGTTTAAGAAAGAAACAGAAATTTTGATTTGTTTTCTTAGAATCCATTAATATGTCTTTGAGACTTTTTTTCTCCTAACCCTAGACATATAAAAGAATTATTTTAAGGGCAGTCAAAGATTACACAAGTTGCACAAGTTTTGAGAAAATTTTGCTCAAGCAAATTGTGATTGGAGACAAAGTTTTGCCCTAGCTCATCAATCTTGAAGAAATTGTTGTATATGTGCATCATAGGGTTTTTTGACCAAGTATCTTCTTGATCTTCATCGTTAGGATGAACTGAAGAACTTTGCAGCCAATAACCTTCTCTAATTGGTGATTGAAGTCGCATATTGGGAGCCGCACAATTGGTTAGTCTCTTACTTGGGAGCCGTGCATCAAAATGAGAAATTGTCACTACAGAACAAGTCCAATTGGATATTGGGGTAAGGATTTAACTGTAGGTTGGTCTAAGGTATTGAGATTCCTTTACTTGTAACCGCTTGTTGTGATAATAGTGAAATTTCAGAAGTGGTGACTTGAAAATCACCCGGTGGGGTTTTTGCCGTGTAGGTTTTCTCCATTCGTAAACAAATCACCATGTCAATTTAATTTCCGCTGCATACTTAGTTTAATTGGTGATTTGTTTGTGCTACCACGCGTTTTGTATGTTAATTTGATTAATTAATTAAACTTGGCTAATTAATCAATTAATTCATCACAAGGGGTCAATACGTTTTTGGCCTATCAATGTGTTCTTAAAGGCTAAAACACAATATAATTAGAGATATTGCTCAAGTTTTATAAGTTAGGGTGTTAACCATTTGAAAAAAAATCAACACTAAAACAAATGATTTAAATATCAAAATAAGACTTAAAAATGAAATTTCTATTAGGTGTACAAATACAATTAATTTTTTAATCTTAAGTTTGTAATTAATTATTTTGGGATAAATTTATTTATGCAAGTGTTAGAAAATATTTAACTACTTGAGTTCACATCACCCTCTTCATTAATGAATAAGGAATTATAAAAAAAAAAAATTAGAAAAGTTTTTATTGATTATTCTAATTATTATATATAAGGACAAATATACAAAATTATGCATTTTATATAATAATAATAATAATAATAATCATTCATTATTTTGTTGAAAATGACTTCTAAAATTATGTAATAATAACTTATTTAGTTATTATTTCTAATATATATGTGTGTGTGTGTGTGTGTGTGTATATATATATATATAATTCATGATTAAAGCTGTGCAAGGCATGAGACTTTCACTAATATATTAGTATGCATAGCATTCTTACCAAAAATAAAGTGTGTATAGTATGGATTATAATAAAATTAAAATTATATTAATTAATTCAGTAATTACTAAAAGAAAAGATTGGTTTTATAAAATTTTATTTACTATAAAAATATACGGTATATAATTATATATTATTGAAATAATCAGTTTAATATGTTAATGAAAATAACTATTGTCACATTTAATTTTATATATATATATATATATATATATGTATATTAAAATAGCAGTAATTTTGAAACAGTAAACGGCCATTAACCAGTATCGAAACATATCGTTCCCTTAGCCAAACCAAACGGCATCTAGTATAAAATTGACTCTCTTAATTGTTAGTGAACTTGAATACAAAAACTTAATTAGTAATTTTTCATCGTAAAAAGAAAAAAAATGATATTTTAAATAAAACAAATATATCAAAGATCAAATAAATATCATTTAATTAATATTTAAGTAAACGCATTTAGTTATTCTTACGAATATTTCCTTGATGATGCTTTGTTGCGAGAAAGTTTCATTTCTAATTTTCTGTGCTTTGTGGCTTTTGTTCTTTTTAATTTGGGGAATCTTTGGACAGACTGTTATTCTCAAGAATTTATTTTACAAGTGATTCTTTCGGGCAAGAAATCTTCCACTTCGTTCTTTGGTTTGGGTTTATTTACACGTTGATTTTATTTTTATTCTTAATCTTGACTGTCGTAATGGTTTTTTGTTTTTTGTTATATTAATTGTTGGTTGCAATTATAATTTATAAAGAACTCTTCTTTGGTGGAGGTCCCTCTTTTCTCGGTCTCCTTCAACTTTAGCCACTACGGTTCTCCGCGGGACTCACCTAAACTAGACAAGGTTAGAAGATTTGGATTAATTTTCTTCAAAACTTGTCAAAGAATACGATTGTGGAGAACTCCATGAAAATTATACGTTAAAAAATAAGAAAAGAAATGAAAAGCCTGGAACTTCATGAAGCCAAAATTTCTTTTCATTGCCATTTCCTATAGGGTGTTAAAAACCATCACGTGTTCTTCGATGCCTCCATGTGTTTCTTGGCATGCAACGAGGGTGTCATATTCATCCTTGGCAGTTGGCGTATTGCTTGAGCCTTGGCCCTACCTAAGACGTTTGTTTGTTTGTTTTGTTTTTTTTTTTTTCAAAACAATAAAAAAAAGTGGAAATCTTTCTATTTATTAATTATTTGTTGTGTAACCATATTTATAATATGATAGTTAGGAATGAAAGGTTTGAACTATGAATGTTTCTGTAAGGGTCATATTTTTATGTATTAGCATGTCCAATATCAAAACACATTTTATATATATATTTGAGTTTTAGTTTCTAGTGTGTTCAAGAAGACTATGAAGTGGTCTAACAAATGGTATTATTGAAGACACAAGAAAACTCAAAGAACTGCTCAAGAAAAGTTGGAACTGCAAATCTCGATAGCGATTGATCCATTGAGATTTAATGAACCTCGATAGACTTCTTGACGTACACCTCTTAATCTATCGAGTTTTGGGTATTTTGAATTGCAAGATCAATTTTTGGCACATGATGACAAGACTTCCTAGGGTTTTATGCACTAGGGTTTTAGAGTATATAAAGGGTATATTTTACGGCTATCATCATATGTACTCCGAATGACAGAGAGATACATGCTTAATAGGAGTTGTTAAGACTTTTTGTGCACCTAATAGTTTTGTGCCAAGCTACTTCTAGATCTTCAAGTGTGATATAAGGACAAATTTACAAAATTATGCATTTTATATAATAATAATCATTCTTTATTTTGTTAGAAACAACTTTTAAAATTATGTAATAATAACTTATTTAGTTATTATTTCTAATATATATATATATATATATAATTCATGATTAAAGCCATGCAAGGCATGAGACTTTCACTAATATATTAGTATGCATAGCAACCTTACCAAAAATAAAGTGTGTATAGTATGGATTATAATAAAATTAAAATTATATTAACTAATTCAATAATAACTAAAAGAAAAGATTAGTTTTATAAAATTTTGTTACATTTAATTTTGAAAAAGTAATTTTATTAAAACAGTGGTAATTTTGAAACAGTAAACCACCATAAACCGGTATTGAAACATATCGTTTCCTTAGCCGAATCGAACGGCAACTGGTACGAAATTGACTCCCTTAATTGTTAGTGAACTTGAATACAAAAACTTAATTAGTAATTTTTCATTGTAAAAAGAAAAAAAATGATATTTTAAATAAAACGAATATATCAAAGATCAAATAAATATTATTTAATTAATATTTAAGTAAACGCATTTAGTTATTCTTACGAATATTTCCTTGGTGATGCTTTGCTGTGAGAAAGTTTCATTTCTAATTTTCTGTGCTTTGTGGGTTTTGTTCTTTTAATTTGGGGAATCTTTGGACAGACTGTTATTCTCAAGAATTTATTTTACGGGTGATTCTTTTTGACGAGAAATCTTCCACTTCATTCTTTGGTTTGGGTTTATTTACACGATGATTTTATTTTTATTCTTAATCTTGACTGTCGTAATGGTTTTTTTTTTTTTTTTTTGTTATTGTAATTGTTGGTTGCAATTATAATTTATAAAGAACTCTTCTTTGGCGGAGGTCCCTCTTTTCTCGGTCTCCTTCAGCTTTAGCCTCTACGGCTCTCTGCGGGACTCACCAGACAAGGTTTGAAGATTTGGACTAATTTTCTTCAGAACTTGTCAAAGAATACGACTGTGGAGAATTCCATGAAAATTATACATTAAAAAATAAGAAAAAAAATGAAAAGCCTAAAACTTCATGAAGCCAAAATCTCTTTTCATGCCATTTCCTATAAGAGGTGTTAAAAAACATCACGTTTTCTTCGATGCGATTACGCACTCAGTGATGCAAATCAAATGAGAGAAACAAATATACGCAGTCAGTGACGTGAGGCACTGGATAGGCATCATTATTATGTCCGTTTTGGGCCAAAAAGGCACCTCATCATTGAAAAATGATATTCTAACACTAACTACCTACTACCTAGTCCTTATAAATATGCAGTGATCACATGCATCTTCAAACACAGAGCATCAGAAATCATTTCAGCAACAAAATATCATAAAAATAGACATGGAAGCCATCTTTCTATATTTGTGTCTCACTCTTCTCAGCTTTCTTGTTGCTTTCAAGCTCATCCTCAAAACAAGAACTACTCGACCAAAACACCTCCCACCTAGCCCACCTTCTCTTCCAATTATAGGTCATCTCCATATCATTAAAAAACCATTCCACCGTACTTTCCATGCCCTCTCACAAAAATATGGTCAAATATTCTCCCTCAAATTTGGTTCACAACTTGTGGTCATTGTTTCATCCCCATCAGCAGTTGAAGAATGCTTCACAAAGAATGACATAGTATTAGCCAACCGTCCTCCCTTCCTATTAGGCAAGCACCTTGCCTACAACAACACCACCTTAGTACAATCCCCATATGGCGATCACTGGCGCAACCTCCGCCGCATTAGTACCCTTGAAATCTTCTCAAACAATCGCCTCAACAAGTTCTTAGGCATTCGAAGTGACGAGATCAAGCACTTGCTACGAAACTTGTCACGCAACTCTTGCCACGGTTTCGCCAAGGTGGAGCTACAATCAATGCTATCGGAGATGACATTTAACAACATAATGAGAATGGTGGCAGGGAAACGGTACTACAGGTATGGTGAGGACGTGAAGGACGAGGAAGAAGCGAGACAGTTTAGGCGGATAGTTAAAGAGTTAACAAGGTTCGGAGGGGCATCAAATCCAGCAGAGTTTGTGTCCATCTTGCGGTGGATGGATTATGGAGGTTTGGAGAAGAAGTTGAAGAGTCTCTCCAAGTGGATAGATGAGTTCTTGCAAGCACTCATTGATGAGAAAAGGCATAAGGAGGAAGAGGGTAACACTATGATTGACCATATGCTTTCTTTGCAAAAATCACAGCCAGAGTACTACACGGACCAAATCATCAAGGGGCTTATATTGGTAAGTGCGCCCAATAATTCTTCATCTCTTATTGAGAAAACTAGGAAATC
Source organism: Quercus ilex subsp. ballota (assembly GCA_032727855.1). Lineage (NCBI taxonomy): Eukaryota > Viridiplantae > Streptophyta > Magnoliopsida > Fagales > Fagaceae > Quercus > Quercus ilex. The sequence goes on along the minus strand of CM064909.1, from coordinate 95,645,963 downwards.
ATATTTTTGTTTGATTCTTACATCTTAAAAGCAGTTACATAATTATCTGTTTAATTTTCTTTAATAGCTTCATCATAATTGCTATCTAGTGCGAAAAAGTGACATTCTAAGTCTCAAGAAAAATAAAAGAAAATCCACAGTAACATTAGACTAACTAGTTACATATCATCATCATCGTGTTGAATGTTGCAGAACATATGAACAAACCGTTTTTATTTAATATATTGTTGTTCTATTCTAAACATCTCATATATAATGCACAGGTATTGTTACTTGCTGGGACTGATACATCAGCAGTCACATTAGAGTGGGCAATGACTAATCTACTTAATCATCCTAATATATTGAAGAAAGCTAGAGATGAGATAGATAGTCAAATTGGAGAAGAGAAATTGATTGAGGAATTAGATGTTTCCAAATTACACTACCTTCAAAGTATTATCTCAGAAACCCTTCGATTGTATCCGGCAGCACCATTGTTAGTACCCCATATGTCCTCCGCTGATTGCACCATTGGAGGATATGATGTACCGAGTGGCACAATGTTATTGGTCAATGCATGGGCCATACATAGAGATCCTAAGGTGTGGGATGATGCAATTAGTTTTAAGCCCGAGAGGTTTGAAAATGGTGAGAGTGAAGGATATAAGCTAATGCCATTTGGGATTGGGAGGAGGACTTGTCCTGGGGCGGGCCTCGCCCAACGTACAGTGAGCCTGACTTTGGGTTCGTTGATTCAAAGTTTTGAGTGGGAAAGGGTTACCACAGAAGAAGTTGATACAGACGAAGGTAGTGGGCTTACTATGCCTAAAGCCATGCCATTGGAGGCCCTGTGTAAAGCACGCCCAATCATGCATAAGCTTCTTTCTAAGTCAACAGATGATGTTTGAACAATCTCCTTGAGTTACTTTTAGAGACTTGCTTAATTATTTGTTGATAATTTTAATCACTTTATAACCTAAAATAAACCATTACATATTCAATTTGAAAATTGAATTATTGTATCTATATAGAGTTGTATCCTTTCTTGGTTTTTTTTTTTTGGGTATGGTGTTGTTGTTTTTGGCTTGTACTGGATGGTGATTTGTATATTTGTTTAAGGAATAAGAAATAATTTGGATAATTTTACTTTTCCCTTCCAAATTTTAATGTTAAATTAGGATATTTTGTTATAGGATATAAATAAAACAAGTCGTCTAAAATTTGAAAGTTAACTGCAAAATGAAGAAGAAGAAAACAACTGGTCGAGCTTATTCCAGTCAACTTTTATGTGTGGGCGTGTCTTCTCTATTGTCTCTTTTTTTTGGCTAAGCTTTCTCTCTCTCTCTCTCTCTCTCTCATGGAGAGATTGTGTGACTACTAAGTGTATAAAAAAGGAGAAAAACTATGTTTTTACACAAAGCCTTCCTCCATATATACAAGAGTGTAACCCATACACATGAAATGAGGTGTACCAAGCCCAATGAAGAAAATAATCACAAATCAATTAGTGGGTTATTTGGTCTTCTCTCTTTATCTTTAAACAGTCAAAGTACTCCGATATTAGATTACAAATGCGAATAATTAAGGATTATGTTGCCTAGCATTAAGTTAAAAATCATAGTCCCTTCCACTTGGGAAACATAGGTTATTCACAATTTTTATTTTTAAAAAGAAAAACATGAAAATTAGGATGAAAGCTACGTGGTTTCAATAGAGATCCAACGCCCTGTTGATCTTGGTATATGGAGTAATAAACCTCTCAATTTTATTCAATGGGACTAGTAGAAAGATTGCAAGGATGTGAGAGATGTGTCCCCAGGAAGGCCCCCCCCCCCCCCCCCCCCAAATAGCTAGTATATTAAATTTTCGTCTTAATAGCCTCCCCCCACCCCCCCTCCCCCCCAATTAACAAAAAAAAAAAAAAAAACAAAATCTGGTATACGAATGCAATCTGAAAAAATAACCGACAAACTCTCATAAAATAATAATAATAATAATAATAATAATAACTGACAAACTAAAAACTACAAAATAAAAAATAAATATGGACTGAAGACCTAAATTACAATTCTCAAATTTTTATCCTAACCTCACTCTTCCTCCACTCAACCTCATTAACGCCTCCATCACTACTGCTACTGCTGTTCTTTTCCTTAGATCAGATCCGGACTGTTGCTGCTGTTCTTTTCCTCAGATCAGATCTGGACTGTTGCTCCTCCTCCTCACTCCTAAGAAATTTCTCTCCTCTCTCAAGTTCATATTTTTATTCTTTTTGTCTTTGCTATATTGCTCTGCCTTAGCCGGTTAGCCCCCTGCCCTCTACGTTTTTTTTATGAACTGTGGTGACTGTGTTGACTGTTGTGTTTGTGAGTTGTGGCTTATTATTTTATGGACTGGTGTGTTGTGTCATGTGTGGACCGTAGACTAGTGTGTGTTTGTGGCTTTGTATTGACTACTATGTAATTGTTTGTGGCTTTTTGTGATTGTGTGGACCGGTTGCAATGGTTGTAACTTTTTTGTTTTTTTTTTGGTTTTATTAATAAAGAAATAAAGTGGTTCCACTAGGACACATGAGTACTGAATTGTGATAGTGAATTTGTGAGAGTAGTCTTTGGTAGTCACTGTTTTGTCATTTGTGAGTACTGTTAGCTGTGATTGTGAATTTGTGAGACTAGTCTTTCGTAAGTCATAAGTGACTTTTTTGTGAAACCAATTGACCAAAGTCTTTGGTCTGATTGTTTTGGTTTTATGAAAATTTTGTCTTTGTCACTTTGTGTGATGTGGCTAATATTAGTAATATATATAAACTTGTGCTTGTCTGTTTGTGATTATTTTGGTTTTAGATTTTTTTTTTGGTTGAGAAGTCCCTTTTTTTTAGTTGGTGTATAGAACTACGAAATACGGAAATAATGAAACATTTTTTTTTTTTTTAATTTGTAGACCATGAGTAAGTCCACTACAATATTAAATTTTTTTCAAAAGAAAGAATCTAAATAATTTTGAAGTCATAGCTGATGATGCAAGGTTGCCAACCCCTAGCGTTGATATCCCAGTTTCTGAAAATCTCCAAACAGAAGTTCCAAATGTCACCATTGACGAAAGTACAGGTTTTGTGCGTGATCCTGGAATGTATAAGCAAATATGAGAATATGATGCTAATGAATGGGATGAAATTCGACAAGCTTACATTAAGCTTGGTCCATACCAACCTAAACTAGATGAGTACAAGAAAACTAAATTTGGAAGTCATTCTCGTAAATTTAAACATTCATGGTTTGCAATTAAGGCATTTAGTACATGGCTTGAATATTCACCTAGTAAAGATGCTGCTTTTTGTCTACCATGCTTTCTCTTTGACAAGCCAACTGGGAATTATGGGAGTCATGTATTCACTAAGGACAAATTTCGGAATTGGAAGAAAGTTAATGATGGAAATAATTGTTCCTTTTTGAATCATATGGGGAAAGAACCTAACTCTTTTCATAGAGCTTCCAAGCAAGCTGTGATAGATTTGATGAACCAGTCTCAACATATACAAAAGGTACTTGAAAATTTCAATTCTGATCAAATTGCAAGCTATTGATTGTGGTTAAAGGCCTCAATTGATGTTGTCAAAGTGCTTGCATTTCAAGGACTTGCTTTTAGAGGACAAGATGAAAGTTCTGATTCAATTAATCGTTGAAATTTTCTTGAAATATTGGATTTGGTGGTATAATATTGAGCAGTGTCTGATTAGTTACCCCCATCTGTCCGTTTGCTTGTGGATGTCCTGGGGATGAGAACTGGTTCTTGATCCCTAGACCTGAGCAAAAATCTTTGAAGCTCTGACTGTTGAACTGCCGCCCATTATTTGATATGATTGTCCGTAGAATCCCGAACCTGTAAATTATGTTCTTCTGCACAAAGCTTTGGATTTTCACTTCGGTGATGGTTGCTAATGCCTTCGCTTTAACCCATTTCGTGAAGTAATCAATAGCGACTAGTAGGAACTTTACTTGTCCTTTACCTTGGGGTAGTGGGCCGACGATGTCGATTCCCCATTGTGCAAATGGCCAAGGGGAAGCTATCGTCGTCAGTCTCTCGGATAGAAGGCTATGGACATTCCCAAACCTTTGGTACTTGTCGCACTTCTTAACAAGCTCCCTTGCATCTACCTGCATAGTAGGCCAAAAGTAACCTGTTCTAACGGCTTTACTTACCAAGGATCTGGAGCCTGCACGGTCACTGCATACCCCTTCGTGAATCTCTTCCAGAATATAGTTGGCTTCCTCTACATCTACGCACTTCAAGTAGGCCATGGAAAAGCCTCTCTTGTACAGGGTATCATTTAGGATCGTGAATCTAGCTACTTTCTTCCTAACCTTCCTGGCTTCCTCAACGTCTTGTGGGAGGTGTCCGTCTTGGAGGAAGGACATGATTGGGGTCATCCAGCTATTCGTACTCTGGATTGCAAATGTAGAGACTTCTTCAATGCTAGGATGTTTCTGTGTTTCCATTTCTAAGTCCATGCTCGTTGGCCTTTCTTCTGACGAGGCTAGCTTCGCGATTTCATCTGCTATCATGTTCTGGCTTCTTAGGATCTGCACGAATTCCACCCTATCAAACTCCTGTGTCAGATGCTTCGTCAGCCTGAGGTATTTTTGCATCCTTTCCTCCTTTACTTCATACTCCTCCTTTATCTATCCTATTACTAGCTTAGAATCGATCTAGACGAGCAAATTTTTAGCTCCTAGTGCTTTTCCAACCCTTAGCCCCGTCAATATTCCTTCGTACTGGGCTTTATTATTAGTGGCCGAGAATTTTAGCTTAACTCCATAGCTGAGCATTTCTCCGTCAGAGGTGATGATGACAACCCCTACTTCTCCCCTCCTTTGGGCTGACGAACCATCGGTTTGTATCGTCCACCGTTCTGTCTCGTCGGTGGGGCTATCCTTGTCTGGAAGAATGAACTTGGAAATAAAGTCCGCTAAAGCCTACGCTTTAATGGCTGTCCTGGGGTGGTACCCGATGTCGAACTGGCTAAGCTCGATTGCCCATTAGACCATTCTTCCTGCTGCCTTGGGTTTGTTCATGGACTTTTTGATGGGTTGGTCCGTCATTACCAAGATAGGGTTCGCCTAGAAATAAGGTCGCAGCTTGCGTGAAGCTACTATCTATGCAAAAGCAATCTTCTCAAGCCTTGGGTACTTGGCTTCTACCCTTTGGAAAGCTTGACTGACGTAGTAAACTAGGAGTTGTTTCCTGTCCTCTTCTCGAATAAAGACTGCACTCATGGCTGTGGCCGATACTGCCAGGTACAAATATAGGTTTTCTCCTTCTTTGGACGGGCTTTGGAGAGGCGGATTGCTCAGGTAGCACTTAAGTTCTTGAAATGCTGCCTCACATTCGTCAGTCCAGGCAAAGGCTTACTTTAACATCTTGAAGAAGGGTAAGCATTTGTCCGTCGCTTTAGAGACGAACCTATTAAGTGCCGCTATTCTTCCTGTGAGCTTCTGGACTTCTTTGACAGTCTTTGGTGACGTCATGTCAAGTATGGCTCACACCTTTTTCGGGTTTGCTTCTATCCCCCTTTGGGACACCATGAATCCCAAGAACTTCCCTGAGGCTACTCCAAATGCACACTTACTGGGGTTCAACTTCATCTGGTACTGTCTGAGTGTGGCAAATGTTTCTTTGAGGTCGTCTAGATGGTCAAGCTTTTCTTTACTCTTGACGAGCATGTCATCTACATATACTTCCATATTTCTCCTAATCTATTTGTTGATCATTTTATTCACTAACCTCTGGTAAGTTGCTCCTACATTTTTCAGTCCTAAAGGCATTACCTTATAGCAATAGAGCCCTTGGCTCGTGATGAAAGCAGTTTTCTCTTGGTCCTCTTCAGCCATTTTTATCTGGTTGTATCCCGAGAAGGCATCCATGAACGTCAGTAGCTTATGCTCTGCTGTGAAATCCACTAGCTAGTAGAATATTAGCAAAAACTTGCCCGGAGATACAACAAGGATGTGAGGAAGAGGGAGTTTGAAGCAGGAGACCTGGTACTTCGGAAGGTAGTAGGGAATACGCGAGACGTCAATGCAGGGAAGTTAGCACCAACTTGGGAGGGACCATATAGAATTATCGCTATTGCAGGCGTAGGGCATATTATTTGGAGGATATTGCTGAGAGACCTCTTCCCCGGCCATGGAATGCCCACAATCTGAAAAATTCTACCATTGATTATCAGTACACGGGGGCACCTATTGAGTGTAATATTATATGTGCATATTGTTAATTAATACAAAAGAGATGTTTATCCATGCAGGAGTATTTGTACTTATGATTCCATTATTTTTAAATCATTTTCCCTGGTCAATATACGCGGAGAAAACTAAGGCAGAATATTCTAAAGACAGAAACCTGCCCTTGGTTCGATCTTCATCACCGAGTAGGTGGAAACCTTACACCAAAATATTCTAAGTACAGAAACCTGTCCTCAGTTTGATCTGCATCACTGAGCAGGTGGAAACCTTACACTAAGATATTCTAAGGACAGAAACCTATCCTCGGTTCAATCTACATTACCGAGCAGGTGGAAACCTTACACTAAGATATTCTAAGCCTCGGTTTGATCTTCATCACCAAGCAGGTGGAAACCTAACCTTACACTAAAATATTTTAAGGACAGAAACTTGTCCTCGGTTCGATCTGCATCACTGAGCAGGTAGAAATCTTACACTAAAATATTCTAAGGACAGAAACTTGTCCTCGATTCGATCTGCATCACCGAGCATGTGGAAATCTTACACTAAGATATTCTAAGGACAAAAATCTGTACTCGGTTCGATTTACATCACTGAGCAGGTGTAAACCTAATCTCGAGATTCTGACAGGAACCTGCTTCCCGCTTAGAACATCATCACCGGACAGGAGGAAACCTTACTTTAAGTTACTCTAAGAGTAGAAACTATTCTAGTCCCCGAACACACAGAGATTATGTCGAATTATTCACTGGGTAGGTAACCACCCTATTTTTCCCTAAAGAGTCAACATACGTCAAATTTAGTTTTTTTGGCCGAGGAGCCAATTCTTTCTAGATACAGTTGATCCCGTCCAGGCCGATCCTGGCCACTATGCATGGCCGGCAATTTCCTGGCCTTTTGAAGATAAGAAACCACCAGATCATTTGTAATACATGTATGTATAAAAGAGAGAGACAATCAAAGAACATGTCAGAAAGAATAGCCTAGCAGTGATAAAGCAATCATTCATAAAAAGCTTGGTCTCTATGTCTGAGTAGTAAAATTGTTAGAGCAAACTCAAGCAAATAAAATTAAACCACTGTTTTGTCACCACAACCCAGTGACCGTAGGAAAATGAAACTTAAGAAAATGAAAGTTAAAGCTATTGTTCAGCCACCACAACCCGGTGACCATAGGCAAACCGAGCAAATAAAAGTAAAAGAAAAACTTCAATTAAACATAAATAGGAAATAAAAGTAAATTGAAACACGTAGATTAAACGGAGGCATCGTCGAGTAAAAGTTGGATAACATCGTCATTGGGCACATTCATGGGTGGTTGGTCGATAATCGACGCATCTCCTTTCCATTCACTACAGCTTGAAGGTTGCTGGTAACCTCAGGGATGTCTGTCTCCACATGAGTATCAATGGTGTGGACCAGCTCCCTCATACTGAGGGTCTCCTCTTCATCAACATCATCGACTTGACTGTGGACGGGGGGGACAGGAGCTGGGTAGGGAATTTGCTAGGGATTTCTCAGTGAGGAATCCTCTGCTACCCCCATGGTCTGTAGAGCTGCCAGCCACCCTTCACCGAACTTGTGATTCCGAGTTTGGTGAACAATGGGCTCCACTGAATTTAAAGCATCTGCAAAGCCCAGATTGTATCTCCTCTACTCGGAGGTATCTAGGGCCGCCTTAAGGTCGGCAATCTCGTCTGCCTGGGCCAGTGTTAGACTTTCTGCCTTCGCCAGTTTGAGCTCTATGCCCCCCAACTTGACCTCTGCCTCGGCTAGCTTCTTTTCAGCCACCAACCGAGCATTTTCAGCAGCTTGAGCCCTTTTCTCGGCCGCATTAGTTGCTTTGCCCTTCTCCTTTGCTGTGTCCTCTGCCACGTCCTTCAAGGCTTTCTCCCTCTCCACGTCTTCGACCAACTCCTTCATTCTTTCATCAAGAACGTGAGTCAACTGCGCGGCCTGGTAACATAACATTAATCAGATATCACAAGTGTAGGGGAAAAGGGAATACACATGCAAACTAAATAAACGAAAAGTAAAGGGTTACCACGATTGTGTGCCACTGTAACTATTTTGCCATCGACTCCTCAGTGGCCTCCGAGAAACAATTAATGTCCTTGGGCAAAAGGAGACCGTGCATCAGGCTCTAGGCAACTAACCCCCCTTGGCCCTGAGACCAAGTCCTCACGCTGGCAGTCACTGGCAGAAGCCCATCACCAAGCTTGAAGGAGGGCTGCCATCCTACCACGAGCCTGGAAGAGGATGCGACATTTCTCCCGACCTGGGCGGGTGGTTGGGAGGCACCAGTTGGTTCTCGAATTACAATGTTATCGGATGCCCAGAGAAGGGTCTTTGAAGGAGAAGGCGGAGGCGGATCAGCAACTCTTTGCTTCTTTTTTGCACGGCTAGAAGGGGGAGGCGAAGTCCAATCTTTGCCGGGAGGCTGTTGGGACTGAGGAGCTGAGCGTGTGCCGGGCAAGAATCGGTCGATGGTTAGTCCTCGTCTGGTTACCATTTCTTCACCCAAATCAACTGTTGCTTCTAAAGAATGGGTCGGATCAGCTGCTACTGGCTCGATAGTCTGAGCTGGAGCGTTAGGCACTTCAACGGGAATGTGTTGTTTATGGCTCTGGGACACACACTTGGCTGACTCGTCCCTAACTAGAGCAAGGTCCTCCACGGTAGTGTAGCAGGAGCCATGTTCCCGAGCTTCATCGGTGGTTAAAGAAGGCGGGAGGAAGTTTGCGTGCCAAACGTCTATGTAAGATAGGAGTGGGCTATCTATAAGCAATGTCTGGCTAAATGCTTGCCAGGTTGAGTATACGAGGTTGACGCCAACTATCAAATGGGATGCTTGGAGTTGTCCGTCCGTATGAACAAAATTTTTTGATCTAAGTACAAAATTAAGATCCCGTACATGTACAACTCAGAGATCTGGTTGGAACCTTTTTGATTATGCAGCAAATCAACAAAAATGACCGATTAGTTCAATACGTAAATAACTAATTAAAAGCTGCAAACTTAAAGCAAATGAGGCTTCTTAGTACCGACCAACATCACGCGGCAAGAACGGGCAAGGGAGCTCATCGGCAAACCAATTGCCGCTCACCTGGACAAATTCCCCTGCCGAGTTTTTGTTAGAATCGGGAAGGCATGATACCAGCCGTACCCGCATATCTCTAGTTTTTAAGTAATAATCGGACCTAATATTTTCGCACAGACTATACATAAAGTTAATATCGTGGTGGTTTAACTGCAGACTGAATATGTGGTTTAACCTACTCACACAACTCAACATTCGGTAAAAATTGGGGGGAAGTTGGTCGGGACACAAACCGTAAAGCCTAAGGGTGCCTATAATGAGAGGGTCAACTGAGAACCTAACCCAGTGCTCGAGAATAGCCATTAAGGGGAAAAAGACGGTGTTTACACTGGTACGCCTATGGAGGTTGATATCGCCCTCATGACAGTAGGCGATATCAACGTCTCCAGGGACCTTGTAGGCTACCCTAAAGCTAGCCAATGACGCCTCTGAAGATAGGAGGTAAGAATAACCAATTCCTAAACTAAGATTAAAAGAAAACTGAAAGAAGAAGAGGAAATGAAAGGAAAGACAAAGAGGATTTACTTTGGGACTCTAGGAAGGAATGGTGTTTTGGGCTGGAAGATGAGCGCACAAAAACAGTATGCTTGGTAGAGAGGTAGTTTGGAGAATGAGGAATGTAAAAGTGAAGTAGAGATTCAGAAAGAACTATTTATAGGAGCCAAATAAGGGAATAAATGACATTTAATAAATGGGAAGCGAGAAACCCTATGAATCCCCATCTCAACTGCCACACGTGCGCCGCCTCGGTTCACAAACCGTCAGACAATGATAACGGTTAAGCCAACAGTCAGATGCAACATGCCTTTTAAGGGCGCATTAATGAGTCTTTGAAATTGTCCGGTATCTGCCCGTTAGACTTCTCGAATAGCACTTGGCTCTTAGAGTCCTTAATTCATCCCCAGGAGCCAGGCATGAATCAAGGGAGGGCTATTGTACGAGGTGCTACTTCCCCTCAAGCCCATTGTTCATAAAACCCATCACAATGATGCCACGTGTACAAGGCCTTGGACTTGTTGGGCCTCGAGCCTTGGGACATTGTGCATGATTCTGTGTACTATTGGGCCTACGAACTTGGCCCAGGCAAGCCTTGACGCCCATCCAAGGACCAAAAACTGTAATGAAGCCATTATGACATGAACGGTAAAGGTGAGACCTTGCCTGGTCGGGGAATGCAATTTCCCGGGAAGGTGAGTCCCAAGATGCTCGGTATTGTCTGGAGAGTATCACTACCGGCCAGATCTTCTAATGTAGGAATCAGTTCCAATACCACTCTTACCGCCTCCCACTCCTAACTAAACACTCACTTAAGGATAATAACATTGGACCTCCTTTCCCACTCACCGCAAAAGTAATCATAACTCTTCCACTAATCTTGAGCTATAAATAAGAAATGAGAATGAGGAAAGAGGGTTGCAATTCTGGGAAGAATACTAAGAGAAGAGAGCAAACACTCAAAGAGAACAAATGAGAGATTCTGTAAAGGAGAAGGCTAGAGGGAACAAAGGTGTATTTGAGTTGCCCAGCACAGAACCACCCATAATAGGAAATCCAAAACCCACAATACAAATAGATTATGAGCCCAAATAGAGGTCGAGCCCATTAACCATATTTTGGATACGCACAGTTTAGTATAAATTTTCATTAGGGAAAATTTCAACCAATAGCCTCCTGAGCAAGCTGCATGCCATAGCCTTCAATATTTTAATCACTATATCAGGACAAGAGTCCCAGCATTACTTGCAGGAAACAGCATGGATCCAATTTGGAGAAGAATAGAGATAATTTAATTAAATTTTGTTTGATATTTGGTTGTTTTAGTCAAGTTATAAGTTTTAATTTGTCCAATCAGGTTGTAACAATTTTGCACCTCTTACTTTAAAATATTGGTGTAAAGAAATCAGAAATTTCAAAAGAACATTTTAAGAGATATCCATATTTTCATTTTATATTATATTTTTAAATTTGAATAGATGGTGATGAAATCTTAAAAAATCCAAAAGGCCTAGGACTAGAACTCCGCAGCTTGACATTCTAATAACAATCCTATTATGTTTCGTTTGTTTTAAAGTAAGATATTTTCATACATAAAATATTTTACTTATAAAAAAATTTTAGTAAAAATTTTTCAAGTATTTAATATAACAAGTAAAATTTTTTAAGCAAACCAAAATTAATAGCTCAACCACCGAAGCTGTTTAAAGCTTTGCCTTAAACTACGTTGGGAAGTCTTTTGAGAAATTAGTGTTTATATAGGTAGGGCCCAAACTTTTTCTTTCCATTTACCATTGGACAGTGCACAGAGCACTTGACATGGGTTTGTTGGTCCCTTTTTCCTTGGGCCGGCCCTGAGTGCACAAAGTCCAATCCACATATATGATATATTTAATAAGATATGTTTGAAGTCTCCTAAATCAACACGTATCCTACTTCAAAAAGAATTTTGAAAAAGAGAGCCGAATCATAGCCAAACTAAAGAGAGAGAGAACTGCGCTTCTGATATATATATATATATATATAGTCTTTTGGCTAAATATTGCTAAATTTAAAACATATTTGCGTTATAGGTACTGTTCCAAGTTATTTAGGAAAATGATGAGGGAGATTAAATTTCGGCAACACTGTTGACGAAATTCAACAAAAAGTAGGAGAGAGAATAAGAAAAATGAGGAAAGAGAAAAGTGAAACAGTAACCTTGAATTTCGAAAATAGTGTTGCCGAAATTCATCTGACCAATTTTCATGTGCTGCCCGGACGTGTGAGTGTGAGAAGTGCAATAATGAGTGGGTGCCCCCCAAAAAAAAAAAAGTAATTGCGGCAATAGTATTGCCGAAAATGGTAGGGAAAAAAAAAGTGAATGCCAAAATTTGGGGAAGAATTAAAGAAAAATATAATATGCTACGTACACAATATTTTTACAATATTTTCACAACAAATCACAGGTAACTGGTTATTATTAATTCAAATTTAAATTTAACATTGAGATTACTATTTTAATCCAACAATAACAATAAATAACAACCTGACACTTAAAATTTGTTGTAAAAATATTGTAAAAATTGTGTGCACTTCATTTCTAAAAAAAAAATTTCCCAATTGTGGCAATGGTATTGCCGAAATACCATTGCCACAATTGAAAAAAAAAAATTCCTAATTGTGGCAATGGTATTGCCGAAATACCATTGCCACAATTGAAAAAAAAAAAAAATTCCCAATGGTATTTCGGCAATACCATTGCCACAATTGGGAATTTTTTTTTCTTTTTGTTTTTTTAGAAATGAAGTGCACATAATTTTTACAATATTTTTACAACAAATTCTAAGTGTCAGGTTGTTATTTATTGTTATTGTTGGATTAAAATAGTAATCTCAATGTTAAATTTAAATTTGAATTAATAATAACCAGTTACTTGTGATTTGTTATGAAAATATTGTAAAAATATTGTGTACGTAGCACATTATATTTTTCTTTAATTCTTCCACAGATTTTGGCATTCACTTTTTTTTTTCTACCATTTTCGGCAATACTATTGCCGCAATTACTTTTTTTTTTGGGCACCCACTTATTATTGCACTTCTCACACTCACACGTCCGGGCAGCACAGGAAAATTGGGCAAATGAATTTCGGCAACACTGTTGCCGAAATTTAAGGTTACTGTTTCACTTTTCTCTTTCCTCATTTTTTTTATTCTCTCTCCTACTTTTTGTTGAATTTCGGCAACAGTGTTACCCAAATTCAATCTCTCTCCTCATTTTCCTATATAACTTGGAACAGTACCTATAATGCAAATATGTTTTAAATTTAGCAATATTTAGCCAAAAGACTCTATATATATATATATATATATAATTTTTTTTTTAACTGTGACGGGAAGATCTCAGCCAAGGCAAAGGCGATATGGCCGGAAAATTCTCACAGGTTATTATTTTTCTGTTTCTACATAATCAAAGTTTTCTTTTTGCTTGGGCTTGAAGCAATACAGCCCACAGCAAGTGTTTGGACTCCGAATTGCACAAGGACTAGTAGAGACTAGAGATCTAGTAAAAACTAAACCAAGGGTTATAAATATATCAGGGTTTCGGACTTCATGATACGTAACTTAAGAAAACGGTTCTTCTCGAAAAAGGAAGTTGGGAGTGCATGGTACGTTCTTTCTTTAAATCTATTGCAAACGCAGTCTAAAGAAATAGAAGCAAAAGCCAAGGACTGGGAAAGCCAAGGCATAGGCGATACTGCCTGAAAATTCTCACAGGTTATTATTTTTCGGTTTCTACACTGTGTGTATGTTTTCACTTTGATAAAATCTGCAACTGGGGGATTGATTATTGAAAAAGTGTTGTTGTTGTTATTGATTTCTTTTTTTTTTCCTTTTTTCTTTTTAAAGTCAGAGTGATCTGCAATTGTGTGCAAGTGGCACATGAGTCTTTGAAGACGTCAAAGCCCTGAGTCTATTCTCTCTCCCTCTTTCCCTATGCTCTGAAATAAGTTTTTCTTATTTATTTGATAGCTTCTGCAACTTTAAGTTTGATACACTTTCAAGTTTTTGGGATAGAAGAATAACGTAGTTTTGACTTTTGACGTGTTGTTGAAGTAGAGTAAAGTTCTGTTGATAAATTTTGTGCTTTGAAATTAAAGTTATCACTAAACTAGACTGGGCTTTATTTATTTATCTGTATATATTAAGAGGATTCAGAAAGTTAGTTATTGCTTTTTTTCTGTCAAAAATACCCCTAAATTAATTAACCAACAACTTAAAAATATGGTTAAAATAGTAAATTGACAAAAGAAAGTTAGTTATTGCTTTTTTTACTGTCAAAAATACCCTTACCTAAAACTTAAAAATGGGGCTAAAATAGTAAATTGACAAAAATAATAAATTTCTACTTTTACGTTGAAATGCCTTATTGCTTCTAATAAATTCATACTTCTATCTATACTACTATTTAAGGGGCTGCACCTGTTTGGACTAGATTTTTTTTTTGTTCCAAAAGACCCTTACAGCTTACGTTTAAGTAAGGGCAAAACTTGGTAAAAATGTTTCTTTAACTCCCACTAAAACATTGCCTACAAAAGAGGACCACTCTTCTGGTGGTTTTTAAATTACTTTATCCATTTATAAAAATAAAAAAAAAATTAAAATTAAAACAAACACAAGTTTCCTGATAAAAAAAAAACACATGCCGTTATTGCACCACAAAAAAAAAAACTGTACACCCACGTTTTAGTCACACATGACTCCAAACTTCTACCCAGCAATTTTTAATATGCCCATTATCATTAAGCACCATTTTTTTTTAACCCCACGTTTTAGGGTATTGGATATAAACAAAAATTAAAACAAATATTATCCTTTTTTTCCTATCTTTATCACTACTTTGGATAACTGTCCTTTTTTTCTGTTTTTTTTTCAGTTTTCAAAATAAAACGTTTGGTTATTTCATAACAATTTGCTCCAACCACGTGTTTCAAAAAAAAAAAAAAATTGCTCTATCCACGTAAAAGACAATCTGATAAATCAACCACAACAAAGCGGTTAACCAAAAACACAATGCTTATTATCCAACTTCCATATTAAATTCATTTTCGATTTTGACAATTGTGGAAAACTTTGAAGCGTGAAGAGGGGTATTGCTCAGGACAGGAGGTGTGTATTTTCAATAAATTTAAGTAATATTTAAATTTTACTCTAATATTTACACGTAATGTGTATCCTCTCTTTGATAATTTCTATTTTTTCTTGATTAGGATTGCTTTTGGTTTTCTGAAAGTGCTACGTTCACAGCAGAATTAGATATAGGATGCACAAATTCAGAACCCATTCGAGACTAAAGAAAACTTGCAGTATCAGGCAGTGAGTACCATTCAATTTTATCTTTTGTAATCTATAGTATTAGTATTATATATTCGGTACTTTATTTTTCTTTTTTCTTTATGTTTGGTTGAGGTTGTTCATAGTTCTTACATTCTAAATACTTATTACTTTGATGGTTTTTTTGGGATAAACTATTACCTTTGTAAATAATGATTATCATTATCTTTTTTGGTAGAACAAATAATTATTTCCTTTTGGTTTACCTTTTTTTTTTAGGCATGTTCAGCGTTCTGTGGTGATTGATGAAATCTTGCGGAAATTGTCATTTGAAAATATTTTGATGACTAGACGAGAAATTGGAGTAGTAGATTTCAAAAAATTATGAGCAGTGTTCATTTCAATGGGCAGTTGTAGTATCTCTTTTCACTACAGGATGCATTACAAAGGCCAGAAATGGTATCGAATGGTCTTCATAGGATTCTTTTGCATTTGTCTCTAATATAGTAGCCCGAATCACATAGGTGTTACTGATGTAATCCAAATTTGAGAAGCTGTATTTTCTTGCTAAAAAATAGGATGGGAAAAATTTACTAAAGTTTTATTACTTATTATCTATCATTCAAGTTAGATAATATTTTAACTAATTAATCATATACTAGCCTCACGCGCGTGCTCAGAGGCTCTTCTATTTTTTGGGTAAGGGTTAATGTAGAGTATCCATTATAATTTCGAATCACTACATTTTCCAATAACAAAAAAAACCTAGGCGTGTGATGAGTATTATGTGTGGTGAAATAATTTTTCATCACACGCCTAGGTTTTTTTTGTTATTGGAAAATATAGTGATCCGAAATTATAATGGATACTCTAAATTAACCCTTACCCAAAAAATAGAAGAGCCTCTGAACACGCGCATGAGCGCGTGCTCAGAGGCTAGTATTGTTTTATTGAGTTTGTTCATCTACATTTTGTTGGCTGGTGAGATTTAACATGGTAGATAAGCTAAATTTAATAGGAGATATTTATTATGAGTGAACCATGTCCTTCAAATTTTCTATTACCTTCGTTCTTCATACATGCATGTTTGTGCACGTTTAACGCAGGGGCGGCCCTAGACATTTTAGGGCCTAAGACGAGAACTAAAAATGTATATGTATGTGTATGTGTGTTTATATATGTGTATGTGTATGAGTGTGTATGTGTATAAGTATGTTTATGTGTGTGTGTGTGTGTGTTTATGTGTATGTGCATGTGTGTTTATGGTTATGTTCATGTATGTATATGTATGTGTGTTTGTTTATGTATGTGTATGTGTATGAGTGTGTATGTTTATGTATGTGTATGTGTATGTTTATGTTTATGTGTATATACATGTGTGTTTATGTTTATGTTCATTTATGTTTATGTATGTGTGTATGTTTATATTTATAAACATAAATATAAACATAAACACACATACACATAAACATACATGAACACAAACACAAACAAACATACACAAAAACAAACAAACATAAACACACACACACATAAACACGCATAAACACGCATAAACAAACATAAATAAAAACAAACAAACATAAACACATATACACATAAACACACACACATAAACATAAACATACATAGACATAAACACACATACAGACTGAGAAAAATTAAACCCTCATATAGACTGGAAAAAATTGCAAACTAACACCAATTTTCAAACAATTTCGTTAGTTACTTTGGTGTGCTAAATCGAGCATTTATGTGTGTTTATGTTTATATTTAAGTTTATGCGTGTGTATGTTTACGTTTATGTGAATTTATATATGTTTATGTGTATGTGTGTTTATGTTTATATATATGTATATTTATGTGTATGTGTATGTATGTTTGTGTGTATTTGTATGTGTATGTGTATGTGTTTATGCGTGCTTATATTTATGAATGTTTATGTGTATGTGTATGTGTTTATGCGTATTTATGTATGTGTGTGTATGTGTATGTGTGCTTATGTATGTGCATGTGTATGTGTATGTGTGCTTATGTATGTGCATGTGTATGTGTATGTGTAGGTCTATTTGTCTTTTTCAGATTCAAGTGCAATACCCTGATGCAATTGTAATTAATGGCTGAGATTAAAAGTTGAAAAAACAACTTTCAATCTCAACCATTAAATAAAATATATTAAAGGAGAGTTAAAAAGTTTTTTTTTTTTAAAAAGAGTAAAAAATGTAAAAAAAAATACCTACGATAGTGTACCTAATCTCAGTCCGTCTTTCTTCTCTCACCATTTTTCTTTTTTTCTTTTTTACGCGGTGCTTTGTTATTCTTCCTTTTATTTCTCCTTATACGTCGTCTAGGCTGACAAGAGAGGAGCGAGTGAAAGCCATGTCAAGAAAGAAAATCAAAGATTGTGCTGCTGAGCCAAAAACTATGAAAATCTCTTCCTCTCAACTTAGACGATCCTCTTAGGTAAAATTGTGGCTCACGAGATTTCACTGGATTATGGTGTGTGATTTTTAGTTATTTATTTATTTATTTGAGATTATGAAGCAAATAATTTTTATATTTTGCTTACCCTTTCTATTTTTTAAAAACACTTTTCTGGAAAATACCATTTTTTTTGCTTTGCTTTCAGTCTATCATTCTTGCTTGTGGTATGTGTTTGATTAATTTGAATCTAAAATTAATTCAACAAAATGATTCTTCTTCTAAAATATAATAACAAAACCAATATATGTTTTTTTAACGGTGGGTTCACTTTCAGTGTTTTCATTTTGTGATTTTGGTTGTTTTGTGGGTTTTTTGCTTTGATTTTGGTGGGTGTGATTTGATTTGTGATTTTGTGGGCTTCTAGGTTTTTATTGCGATTTGATTTTGGCTAGGTTTTGGCCGTGGTGGTGGCCGTGATTTGATTTTGGCCGGGATTCGGCAGTGGTGTGTGGTTGGAGGTAATGAGCTTGAAAAGCTCTAGTCATGGAGGTTTAGAAGGAGAGCTTGGTGGTCAGTCATGGAGTACAATATGACGTGGGTTGAGGCAGAGAGAGGATGAAAAGGAAACAGGGGCGGCCCTAGACATTTTGGGGCCTAAGGCGAGAACTAAAAATTGGGCATTTTTTATACTTATATTTTAATTAAATTAATGTTTATTTAATATTTTTCATCATTATTTTCATTTTCTTCTAAATTATTTTAAAGTTCATTATCAAGATTTGTTGTATTGCAAAATTGAACATCATTTTCTTCTAAATTATTTTGGTGAATTTCTTGCTCATTTGTGATATTTTCATCTAAATTTTGTGTTATATTTTGTTTATTACTAATAACAAATTTATCCATTGATCATTTTTTAGACTCAATTAATTTTTATTTTTTTTATTTTTTATGTTTTTCATATTCAAATGCATATTTTGTAGTAGACATTTCTAATCAAATAATATATTTATAAAGAATAAAATAAAAAATAACTTTCAAGTGTAAAGCAAATGAGAAATAGAACCTGATTTATATAAAAAGTATTGTTGTAGTTTTATGAATAATAACAAGTTTTTAGCAATCTCAACCTGCATAAATTAAAAAAAAATTAAGTACAAGCATAACAAAAATTTAAGCATAGTCATTACACTGACACAAAACTTATTAATAAGACCCACCCACAAAAAAATAAATAAATAAATAAAACACAAAACAAATCCTATCTATAACCAAAAAAAAAAAAAAAAATGCAGGCTTTAAAAAAAAAAAAAAAAAAAAAAACTTGAAGGCCCAAACTTAACGCCCAGTCCAGAAAGGGTCCAGGCAGCCATAATGATAAACTGATAAGCGATAAACAAAGTTACAAAACCAGCCAGGGAGGGCCCAAATAAACAAAGTTATCTCAAGTTCTTAACAAATAAAATGGAGTGCCCTGTGCCCAAATATTTATAATTTTATACCTGATTCCTGAGGTGAGGTGAGCAGTTGAGACTTGAGAGAGGCGGAGAGCAGAGAATCAGAGAGAGAGGCTGAGGCGGTCCAGCGGGACCAGCCGTCCAGGCGGAGGAGCTTCAAGCTTGCTGCCTTGCTTGAGCCTTGAGCTGTTGTCTGTTGAGCAGATGAGAACAGACTGAACAGTGGAGACTGGAGACTAGAGAGAGGCGGAGAGCAGAGACTAGAGAGAGAGGTAAAATTTTTAGGGTTTTGAGTGGATTTATTTGTTTTGATTTGTGGTTAATCTCTTCGACCGGATTTGTAGTTTATCTGGTTGATTTTTGGTTTGTTTTTTGGTCAATGATTTTGTTTAGAACCAATGTTTAATAGGATTTACCAAAATTTTTGTTTTTTTGGTTAAAAGGATGTGCCAGATTATTTTTGTAATTCATTTGAAACTAATTCATTTACTACCCGGTTCTTTTCTAAAATTTTGGGGCCCCCTTCCACTTGGGGGCCTTAGGCAATTGCCTAACTCGCCTAAGGGAAGGGCCGGCCCTGGATTTCAAACTAAGCTAAGAGGGTGGTGGTTCTAGAAATTTTTTTTTTTAAGTTTCACTAAGAAATTTAAATTATACAAAATATAATAAAGAGAAAATTTGTACATATCAATGTTATTAAAAAAAATTCACAACATCAACTTCACAAAACAAATTTTTTTTTTTTTTTTAAGTCAGAGTGATCTGCAATTGTGCAAGTGGCACAATAGTCTTTGAAGACGTCAAAGCCCTGAGTCTATTCTCTCTCCCTCTTTCTCTATGCTCTGAAATAAGTTTTTCTTATTTGATAGCTTCTGCAACTTTAAGTTTGATACACTTTCAAGTTTTTGGGATAGAAGAATAACGTAGTTTTGACTTTTGACGTGTTGTTGAAGTAGAGTAAAGTTCTGTTGATAAATTTTGTGCTTTGAAATTAAAGTTATCACTAAACTAGACTAGGCTTTATTTATTTATATTGTTTTATTGAGTTTGTTCAACTACATTTTGTTGGCTGGTGAGGTTTAACGTGGTAGATAAGCTAGATTTAATAGGAGATATTTATCATGAGTGAATCATGTCCTTCAAATTTTCTATAACCTTCGTTCTTCATACATGCATGTTTGTGCACGTTTAACAGTATCATAATTTGTAATGTTACATATCATAAATATGTTACACACTTGCATCGCGAGATTTTCAATTCTTTTTATGACTTATTTTTGGCAAAGCAGTCATCATTCATAATGGAGCCCAAAGGAATTGATCTGAGCAATAACGTGAATAATGAGGGAGTCGATGCCAAGGACCAAATTTCCGATTTGCCTGAATTCATCATCCATCATATACTTTCTTTCCTTTCCACAAAAGCTGTTGTTAAAACCAGTCTGCTTTCTAAGAGATGGAACGGTTTTACGTCTTCATATCCTGTTCTAGATTTTAACGAGGACTACTTTCAAGATAAAGAATTTCCGACTCGTGAATACAAGCCGGAACAGAAATTTATGCCAAAGTATGAAGAATTTCAAACCAGAGAAAAGGTAATGCATTTTTTGAATAACTCCCTCCTGAGATTCTGTGAGCAGAAGATTTGCATAGACACTTTGATGCTTAAGGTGACCCTTCTTAATAAAAAAAATACTGCTCTTGTGAACAAATGGGTACAAATGGCAGTGGAGAATCGTGTCAAAGTGCTTGATGTTGTTGTCACAAAAAATAAGAAAACGTTGTATCGTTTGCCAGAAATAGTCTTTTCTGCCAAGAGATTAACAGTATTGAAATTAGTTGGTTGTAGGTTGGAGCATTCCAATATGAAGAATACTATTAATTTATACTCGTTGAAAAAACTGTCTTTGGGGAAGGTCCATGTAGAGGAGCAGATGCTTCAGAATCTGGTTTCTTGCTGCCCTTCAATTGAGCATCTCACTCTTGAATATTGTATCGGGTTAAAAAATTTTCACGCCCATGCACCTCTTAAATATTTAACAATTTTGTCGTCAGAAAAACTTGAGACAGTTTGTTACATTGAAGGATCGAGTATTAGAAATCTTATCTATGGATATTCTATTGGTGGAGAACTGGGTGAGATCAAGGTGAATGCTTGTCAAAATCTTAGAGTGTTAAGCTTAACCGCTGCAAGCATCACTGATCAGTGTCTTTATGAACTCGGTACAAAATTTCCCCATCTTCAAACTTTGTACCTATCTTGTTGTAGTATGTTGGAAACGGTTCATATTTCAAGCCCTTCGCTCAGTATGTTAACATTGAGGCTCTGTGAAAAGCTACGGGAGGGTGAGATTGATACCCCTAATTTACGGAATTTCAAAGTTTACAGCTATGATAAATTTCCTAAATTATCTTTGAAGAGTAGTGGTTCATGTCAAACAAGTGCTTATTGTTTAACCTACAGCCACTCCAATTATCAGTATCACCTCAACACTGACTGGCTCCTTGAATTGAGGGAATTCCTTAAAAATGCAATTCGGGCCAAGACTTTTTCCCTGGATATTAAAGGTCAGGTACGTCTAGATAAGCGACTTTAATTTCATTTTGTTATTTTGGTGGTATTACAAATAATCTAACTGTTTTTGCATTTTATGTTGGCCTGTGATGAAGGTTGCTTGTAAGTTGGAAGAATTTCTTCCGACTCCACCATATGACCTTGAATTTTTGAGGCTAAATTTACTTCCACCATCAACAGGTTATTCAGATATTGTCAATGGTTTGTTTTTGACTTTTCATCCAAAGACTTTGTTAGTCCACTCATCGTACAATAACATTTCCTGCAAAAATGTACGTATATACTTCTTCATTTCTTTCTTTTCTGATTCCTCTAGCCTCCCAAAATATATCATTTTTTACTATCATTTCATAAACATGGTTCAGGCATATATTGAGTTATGCTTCAAATACAGTTTATTCACATTGTTTTTCTAATTACTTCTCATATAAATTAATTAGGTTCACATAGCTTATTTACACCACAGTCCATATGTTGAATTTTGCTTTTATGATGGCTACTTACATTTTTTTTTTGGGGAGAGAAACGATGGTTGCTTACATTGTTTCGCTAATATCTTTGCATTGCATTACAAATGGTCCACCATATTTGGTTGCATTTGAAATATAAATGGGAGATATGTTTGAAATTTTTGCACATTCACATGATTTCAAGAATAGCTTCTGAAATGTATTTTTGACTATCAACTTCTTTTGAACACTTGGTTTATATTAAACTATATAGTTGTGCCCTTAAATGTATGTGTGTATATATTGTAAAAAGTCTTAAAGAGTCTATGTTATTATTAACCACCCTCTATCACCTACTTGAATTACAGTTCCTATGCGAGTGTCTGATGCACAAAGAAGATTCAGGCTGTTGCGGTTCTACTCATATCAAATGCTGGTCACACTACTTAAAAAATGCCATAATTGAGAATTTTGGAGAGAATAAAGTTGAGATGCCTCTCAATCAAGATACTCCCTTTGATGAATTGGATAAAGTGAAGGATGTTCGTTTGAAATTATTATGGCAATCTTAATAACATAGTGTGATACTGATTTTAGACAAGGATTTGGGTTGAAGAATCGTATAATTAAACTTTTGGTATTATTCATGAGGTTGTTATTTATTTATTCATGAGTTGTTGTTTCTAGATTCTAGAGTGGGTGAAGACCTTAAGAAATTGGTTTACTATTGCCGATTTCTTAAATAAAAATTAAAATAGTTGAAAACTTGAAATAGATATGAATAGAACTGATTTTAGGAATTTTTTTATTTTTATTTTTATTTTTATATATATTTAAAACAAAAGTTGAAATCGGTCCTCCGGACCTTTGATACTAGAGACTCTAGTAGCTAAGCCACCAATTTATGTGGTTTGTGTTTGAAAATTTTTACATGACATACGAAACGCCTAAAAATATCTTACATGTAAAATATTTTATTTTGAAACAAATAGAGAAGTAAGCTTCTAATTTAAAATAAATAAAAGTTATAAGATTGGAAGATACGTAGTGATTCAGAGCACCATTCATAAGTAGGTTATGTAATTAAAAATATACGATTATAGTCTTTTAAGTTGATATATAATGGTAGGAAAAGATTCATTTGAACCAATTTTGTCTATGCGAAAATAAAACAATTGTAGTAATTCTAGTAAGCTGCAATTTTTTGGGACTGCCAATCTTCCCCCTCCTCCTCCTCTTGCTAATCTCGGATCATGTGTTGATCCTGATCTGAAGAAGAAAAGGCCCGTGTAGCAGTTGGAAGAAGGGGAGGTGCCTCCTCAAATGGCTAATAAACAGTAGAAAACCAAGGACCTCAGAGACGAGGTCTAAATTTGTCAACAGCAGGGACGACGTTGAGGTGCGCCACCAACAGCGTGCTTGGGAGGTTCTGTTGGAGTCGCCCCCTTGTTCCTATTTGCCATTAAACCCTTCAAATTGGACCTTTTCTTCTGTTGCTCCATCCTTTCCTCTCCCTCGGGGCTTGAACCAATCGGAGTAACAACCGGCTTTGAAGGGTGAACAGAAAAGAGCTTGTCGGACTCAGATTCAGAATCCAAGAGCTCCACAGGGTTCTCTTGTACTCCTTCCTCTCCGAAGTGAAACTGATCTATCTCCTCGTCCAAAGAAAATCGCGAGGATGCAACTCCCTCTACTATGGCAACTGCTTCTTTGAGAGGGACTTGTTGTAGTGGTGCTACGAACTGAGGAGGAATTTGATGACCTAGGAGTATGACAGGAGGAAGGTCGTGTGGAGCCAAGAAATCTGGTCTGGACACGTCAATGCGGTTTATCCAAGGATCACCAGCTCGGATGGCGTGGCCGAACTCTTGGAAGACCTTCGAGATAGGGACAAAATCTAGAATCAGGTGCACAACCCGCAACTGTCGGTCCTCGCTCACAAAAATTTCTGATCGAAGTAGGTAGTTAAGGGCTGCAACGTTAGAAAGACTGAGTTGAGGAGCGACTTGCCTCCTATTTGCAAAAACAAACCGGGAAATCAAACGCGATTAGATAACTAAGGTTCATTATCAGATGAAAATAAAATGAAGGACATTGGTAGGATTAAAAATCTAAGTCTTTTACTAGGGGACCTAATTCTAAGGTACCCCATCTGGCTCTCTCTCTTGGGTCGGGCAGTGGAGACTGTTGTGTCATGCCCCCGAAGCGATGAGGTAGTCATCTTTCATCCCTTTGTTGGATTTGGGGAGGCACAAAATGAGCCTGACAATGGGCGACCTGGACTTGAGGTAAAACCCACCGTCAGCTTGGGAATGACACTTGTACATGTGGACCACGTCGTGCCAAGTAAGTCCTAACCTAAGATGCTCATTGAGAGCATCGACGCAACCTAAGACCCTAAACATATTAGGCGCACACTGATAGGGACACAGCCTATGATTAATGGGGTAGTCCCGGGTTATCCTACCAATGGGAAGGGTCATCCCTCCTTCTAAGAAGGCTATTATGGGAATGATGACCTCCCCCACCTCTTTGTGTGAAACGATTTGCTCCAGAGAGCAATATCGCAGGCCGACTTCCTGGGGAATATGGAATCTCTGTTTAAAGGCTTCTAAGGTATCTACTAAACTCTCGAATCTACCCATTTAGACAACTTTAGGAAAAGCGACTAAAATGCTAAAGCGAAAAAACAAGAACTAAAAAGGCCGAGGAGACTGGCCGAGGAGAAGAAGGGAGTCTAGGGAGATGGAAACTTACAAAAGTAAGTGTGCTAACCGCAATCCTTTGGAAAGGATCCTTTACAATTTTCTTAGAGAAAGAGTTGTGGAGGCAAAAAAGTTTAGAGTGTTTTGTGAGTTGGAGTGCTGAGAATCTTTGGAGTTTCTGAAAATTCGCGAAGTAAAGAAGAAATGAGTCCCTTCAAGGCTTTATATAGAGGGAGAAAAGAAAGTGGGAATTATCCGCTCAGAATTCCAGAAGAAAAGCTCAATCGTTCGATCTGCACCCCACCGTTGGATCCGGGGGAACAAAGCGCCACCTAGAGCCATAAAGGATGGTTCGCGAACCCCGAAGCGACAGAAGCAGTTATAAAGCGCGGAAAATGGCGCTTTTGCACGTACAAGCCGAAGAAATAAATGAACTTGTCTCTTTAAGATCAAAACCCCTCTTTTTCTCCTCGGATGAAAGGGAAAAATCAGAGTTTTGGGGGGCTATTGTAGGGAGAAGGGCCCAAAAATTCATATATTGGGCCTTAGGCCTTATCTGGGGACATGGCGTGTCCGAGGAGGGGTAAGTAATTAAGAAAAGCCCCAAGTTTGAAACCACACAAA
This sequence comes from Quercus ilex subsp. ballota, assembly GCA_032727855.1. Classification (NCBI taxonomy): domain Eukaryota; kingdom Viridiplantae; phylum Streptophyta; class Magnoliopsida; order Fagales; family Fagaceae; genus Quercus; species Quercus ilex. The sequence continues at coordinate 95,620,596 of CM064909.1, read as the reverse complement.
AAGGGAACGGAGGAGGATGGTTTGAGGAGAAGGTACTTCTCGGATAAGGTAAATATTGATCAGCTCTGTATTTCAACAATCTAGGTGACCTTCTAAGGAATTTTCACGAAAAGGATGATCCTCATGCACGTACAGAAACGATAAGAACCCAGAAATATCTAAGGGAAAAACTGCTACCACCACATTAAATGCACTGCAGCTACTTTTCTGGCCACATTTATGTGGAGAAGACCCCTGAACAGTGAAATCACAATTACTACAACTCATAGAAAGCCAGAGAAGGTGCCTAATGGGACATATACTCAAGTGAAGGCTTAGATTATAGACAAGTGTAGGATCAAGATGGGTAGGAAGGAACTATATATTGTGAAAGATCTCCTATGAAAAGAAAAAGAAAAGAAAAAGAGAAAAGGATTACTGTAACATTCAGAACTAGGTTGATAATGAGTTTTATTGATTGATATCATAATCTGCCTTCTTGGACGAAGGTTTCATTCATTCATATATGTCTTCCCTGCATGTTCTTCTTTTAAATCCATACTAGCCGTTATTAAAATTCACTAAGGCTCAATTCTTTATCCCATTCTTTACAAATTTATTGTATTGGACTCATTAAACCATTACCCAATCCTTCTTTGGACTTGGGCCGAAAATTTGTGACCTTACAGTATTAAATATATAATTATGGTAATTATTAATGAGAATTTTTATGGGTGTGTCTGTATATGAATTTTTTTTTTCTTCACAAGAAAAAAGAATCTCAGTATATCATATTCTCTTAATTCATAAAATAAATAGTTTTTTTACTCAAAAATAATAATAAAATAAATAGTTTCATATATAAACACAACCATAATAAATACCCATTAATAATTATCATAATTATATATTTAATAATTTTATATAAAATACAATCATAATAAATAGCTATTAACAACTACTAGATTATTTAATTTTATATTTAATATTCCATACAAAAATACAATCCTAATAAATGTCTAATTAATAACTATCATATTTATCAAATTTCATATTTATATACAAAATAAAAGAGAGATTTTTTTTTTTTTTTTTTGAAGATAAAATCACATTTTATTAAACTTTTTCATGCATTACACGAGTTGCTAACTAATATTAATGTGAAAGCCTAGAGAAAGTCCAATCAAGAATTCAAATTAAATTCTAATATTTACACTCCATTTGTTTGAAATGAAGATTATACACTCCTTAGTAAAGATTTAGTAATTCCCAAAACTTAAATAGATAAGGGAGGTATGGTGGGGGATCATGGGCCAATCTCCCCTTCCCTCTACTCCCTTCCTTCGTATTTAAAAATTAAAAAAAAAAATTAAAAATTAAAAAAAAAAAAAAAAAAAAAAAAACCTCTTCCAAACATCTTATTATTCACCATTAGTTAGAACCCATTTTTCTCTCCTTGTGTGTGTGCTTGTTTCTAAATATAAAAAAAAATAATCCCCTCTAACAATGTCTACCTACCTTGTTCCAAATAATAATAAATATATAAAAAGGGATGTGGATATTGATCTTATCATTATATTTTGAACATCAGGATAGATCCAGCCCTTGTCTACAACATCAAGGTTACTAGCTTAGACTCTTGCTTTCACTATTCTACTTTCGTATAAAGCTTAGATCAATGCTCTGTGATTTTTTTTTTTATGATTTGTATATATATTTATTGTAAAGCTTAGAAGTTTTAAAGTTTCCTATTTTTGAATGAAATGATGTATGACGAAATGTGGTGTTTGGGGTTTATGTGGTTTCGGGATCGGAGGTTTGTGGTAGTGATGGATTTTAGAGTTTGAGTGGGTTTTAGGTTTGGCCGGGTTTCAGGTTTATGTGATTTTGGGTTAGGTGGGTTTCAGGATTGATGGTCAATGGTGGTGTTGCTTTGTTGGTGGTGTTGATATATAGTAGATTTTGGTAGTGGCAGTGTGTTGTGGTTGAGATGGTAGCTCAAATCAACTATAAACAATGCTTTGTGATTTTTCATTAGTCTACAACTTAGTAGAAAAGAAAAATTGCAAGTCCCTTCCAAATTGAATACAAGACCCATTTTCATAGTTTTTTTTTTTTTTTTTTTTTTTTTTTTTGCAATTTAAGAGAAGTATAGTACTACTCTGGAAGTATAGTATAGTATGTGTGTATGTATATATATATATATATATATAACAGAAACAATTCGACAACTCATTTTCATAGAATGTTTTTTTATACTAAAGAAAAGTATAGTACTACTCTGGAAGTATAGTACATACACACAAATATTATAAACAGAAACAATATAACAACTCATTTTCATAGAATTTTTTTTTACTCTTAAAAGAAAAATATAGTACTACTGATAGTCTAATTTAAACAAAATATTATGTATTAATTTATGGTATAGTGTGGAGACAACGGACATGTGGGTGTGAGTGTGGTTTCAATTGTGCAACAAATGGGAGAGCAGTTGGTTAATAAGGTGGAGACCAGAGTGATGGAGGTAGAAGCTGATGGGTTGAAAATAATGGATGAGATTGATTTTCAATTCCAATGTGAAGCTCATGTGGTATAATTTAATTCTTCTTAATTAATATACCGTGTATTAATTATTTGAATTCAATTTAATTTGCTTCTCTCTTAAAAATGATTTGTGTTTGTGTTGAATTTGATTTTAGATTGATGGTTGCAGCTCATTAATATTAGAGCTAGTATGAGCTGTTGTCATGCAACAAGAAACTTGGTGAAGTGAAGAAGATCAGCTGCTGAGCTATAGAAGCTCTAAAATTTTAGTCATGTAAGGGGTTCATATAGTACTCTATTACTCAGTCAGCCAAAAAGAAAATTTTATGGAAATTTATTAAATATCCATATATTACAGAAAAAAATTATTGTTTTGAAAATTACTTTATTGCATTGAGTTGAAAAAAAATGAGTTGTATTGTGCTTTTTTTTTTGGCTAGAAAGTGGTTCGATGTTACTTCATTAGTAACATTGTTATTGAATTATCTTATAATGTTGTGTTTATTATATTCAGGATAATGATAATGATGTTGCCTTTAAAAACGCTGCTAAAGCTAATTAAAAAAAGACCCTATACTAGTGTTTTAAAAATGTCGCGTTAGGTAAAAGACCTATAGCAGCTTTTTAGCTAAAGCTAATTTTAAAATAAAAACCCTATACAAGCATTATAATATAGGTAAAAATTAAAATTAAAAAAAAAAAAAAAACTATACCAATTTTTTAAAAAGATCACAATAGGTAAAAGACCCTATACTACCTCTTTAAGAAAGATTCAATCAATGCTTAGTGTTCATGTTTAGAGATCCTTACTCTAACTCTCTAAAAGGAAGGGACATAGGCAAAATAAGACTTTCCATGCCAACATCTTAAAAACGTGGATAGGTAAATTTAAAAAAAAAAAAAAAAAAAACCTTATACCAATGATTTGAAAATGACACAATAGGTAAAGACCTATAGCAGTGTTTTAAAACGCCACTAAAGATAATTTCAAAAATAAATTCGTATACCAACTTTTTAAAAACACCGCTATAGGTGAAATACCTAGAGCAACGCTTTTGAAAATGCTAGTATAGACCAGCTAGGTCTATTGTCACGGTGTAATGTCGACACTACAAAATGCAACTATAAAAAATGCGAGTATAGCTCAAATGGACCTATACTCGCATTTTTAGGAGCTATAACTACATTTTAAAAACACAGTTATAGACTTTTATTTTCTTTTTCTTTTTCTTTTTTGTAGTGGGAGGCTTTCATATTATGACTTGCTGTTTTAACTTTTATGTTTCTAGATTAGATTTTTAATATGCCATAGTGTAACTAATTTCTAGGATGAGTGGGAAGGGCAAGATTGATGGGGATTACTAACCGTGTCTCTTTCATCACCTTCGTTGCCTCTCTCTTTCACTCTCATATTATGACTTGTTATTATGTTGCTATCGAAAGTTTAATGGGTGATATGATTTTGCTGTTTTATTGTTGGTCTTGAACATTATACGGTTCATGGTGAATTGGTAGATTTTTTATAGATCAAATGAAATTAGGCTTAACATTGCAACTAGGGAAGTTGGGAGATGCCATGACTGTGTTTGAGTTGAGCCTAATGTTAGGTACAGCTCTTGAAGTCAAGTTTTGAACATTGCTTGCATGAACATTGTAGACTTCAAGATCTTCAACTTATGTACTGTTCTCCATGCTTGAACATAGAGCAATGACATTGACCCAATCACCAAAAATAAATAAATAAAAAGCTTTCTAATGACCCAAAGAAATCCGAGTGATCTAAGAAAGTTATTCGTACTTTTTTCCACCAGAATTGGGTGGTAACATGTGATAAGTGAAGAACATCAAATGGTTTTTTTTGCCCTTCTTCTTTTTGTCACTTGTTGAAAAGAAAAAGTTGGTATTACTGCTTTTGAATTCTATAAAACCAACCTAAAACTCGTCGACATTCAAATGATTTCCAAATAGCTTCTAAAATTTCCCTTTTTTTTTTGGTAAAATTATGAAATGTGTTTTTAACTATTAACTACTTTAACACTTGGGTGTGACAATCACTTACACCTTACATATGTGTGTGTCTATATATATAATGGTAAAAGAGACTTTAGAATTTATATTAACTACTCTCTACTTGAATTAGAGTTCTTATGCGGTAGATTATTGCATAGAGAAGATTCAAATTGTTGCTGCTCTACTAGGATCCAATGCTGGAGGGAATGAAGTTATGATGCCTCTTGATCAGGATACCATATTTGATGAATTGAATAAAGCAGAGGAAATTCAGTTTAAATTATTATGGTAACCATAATAACATAGTGAGATAGTGATGTTAGACATGGATTTGGTTTAAGTGATGGATAGTTAAATTTTTGGTATTATTAATGAGGTTGTGTTGTTTTTAATGTTATATATGACTTCTTAAATGTGGTTCCATAAATTCTATGGTTTAAGGAGAGCTCATTGAGTTGCTTCTCATACCTCACATTCAATAAATTGAACATCCTAATAATTAAAAAAAAAAATAAAAAATAAAAAAAACTATTTAAAAAGTCAAGGAAAAAGATAAAGAAAGAAAGTGGAAGGTTGTCATTGCAGGTCTACTATAGGTTCAGCCCTGATTTGGCCCAAAATTGTCACTATGTCCAAAATCAATTGACCCAGCGCATAACCATAAAATAAAGCCTGAAATTAAATTGGCCCATCAACGCACCTAAGAGAAAGTGTGTCTTTCTTCCTTTGCAAGAAAGTTTGATCTTACTATTAATGAAGTTTATAAATTCTTTAATAGTTTTAATATTGCAAGGGCCTTTCAACTTTCAAGCTAAGAAATAAGGGGAATCAAAAAGGAAGAGAAGTTATGCTTAAAGTAAATAAAATAATAGGTTAGCAAAAAAAAAAAGTAAATAAAATAATAATAATAAAAAAGGAGGAGGAGAAGGGTTTGTTGTGGGCTCTATAAATCAAAAAACAAAGCTACTCATGATTGCATGTTGGGCCAACAGGCCAATGTTAAGTAAGTCCTGTCTCGTTTTTGGTTTGCCAACTGATGAGATCCAATTGAACTATGAAATAAAATAAAAAAATGCTAAGACGCAACTAATCTCAACCAAAACTGTTATGGGATAATTGCTATCATCTCTAATGTTGGGCCTATTTAACTGCTTAAAACCTAGTGTTTTAGAAACCATGTGCTCATCACATGACTTTCTTCTTCTTCTTTTAGTGTGTACATTCTGTTATTATTTTTTCCACTAAATAAGTAGCTTATTTTAAATATTTCCCCTTATGGGTGGAATAATAATAGAACATAAAATTCCACAAAATATATTATGTGTCCATTTTTATATAAAAATTATTAAAAATGTATTCCAAAATATTGTAAGGTTGCGTTTGGGAACTTGGATTTGAATTTGGATTTAGATTTTAAATTAATAGATTTGAAATCGAGAGATTTCAAAATCCATTGATTTTAGAAATTATTTCAAATCCAAACATTTTAATGGGTTTAAAATCACTAGTGGATTTGTCAAAATCCAAATCCTTGACCTTTTTAAAACCTCCCAAACAATTTATTTGGATTTTAATCACTCAAATCCAAATCCAAATGCCCAAATTATATCATCCAAACACACCATAAGAATATTTTAAAGAAAAGAAAAAATGTTTTATGCACAATTCCCAAATTCACAAAAGTCAACTCCCTACTCTAATTACAAAATTTCTCTACCAAATCTAATAACGCAATAACTAACCAATAACTAATCAAATTTTCTTCGGGTTTCAGATGAACACAGGTTTTATGTCTCATTCTTATTAACTCTTTTCTCTCACAATCTCTTTTACTTAAACAAACGGCATCATCGCTCATTTTTTATGTGCTGGTCACTCTACAAGTACAAGTTTTTGTAGGGTGAGGGACAAGGGTCGGAGTTCTGGTTTCCGGTTTCCAAAAATGAACTTCACACACATTTACACTTAAATTAGACTAGAATAAAATTTTTATCTCATTAAAAATAAAAACAAACAAACAAACGACATTAGTGCCTTGGGTACTACGAACCACCATAACATTTTTTCCAAGGGCCATATTATCAAATTTCAAGGAAAATTAGTGGAATTTTTTTAAAATTTAAAAAACACACAAATTGATCACTCTTTTCAGGGACAAAATTGCTAAATGCCCTTTTTGGGCAAACTAACAGCGTTTTGCCTTATTTTTCAAACTAATTAGGGAAATGCCCCTCTTTTGAAAATCGATTTTCTCAAAATCGAGTTAGGCCCTATAGCGGCGTTTTTAAGAAGCCTATAGTGACGTTTTCAGGACCTATAGTGGCGTTTTGTAACTCGATTTATATGAAATCAAGTTATAGGTAAAAAAAAATTAAAAAAATTGCCTATAACTCAATTTAATGGAAGTCGAGTTACAAAACGTCACTATAAGTCCTGAAAACGTCACTATAGGCTCCTTAAAAATGCCGCTATATGGCCTAACTCAATTTTGAGAAAATCAATTTTCAAAATATGGGCATTTCCCTAATTAGTTTGGAAAATTGGGCAAAACGCTGCTTAGTTTGGGAGAAATGGCATTTAGCAATTTTGTCCCTCTTTTCAGTTTTTGCTTAGGCCTTTTTATAATCGCATTCTCCGTTATTACAACAAATTCAGGGCTTGTTTAATTATGTTTCTCAATCTAATTGATTTATGGTATTAGGTAATAGAGATGTCACATCTTGAACGATAAACATGTATGATTAGAGCATAGGACAAAAAATGGATACAAAAAAGAATTTAGTTCCCGGTGTATAGAAGCATTTAGGGCTGGAGTACAGTGTATAGGATAACTAAGTAAAATTATTCAATGCATGTATATGTACCTGGTGTATTATATATACTACCTTAACCTTTCCATCACATAACCGTGAGTCCTCACAATAAAGGGGAATCAGGATTGTTAAGACTGAGAAATACAATTGCTAGGATAAAGGGGCATCAAGAAAGTTGTGATTGAGGATTTTGATTCCTCATTGACATAATCATAATAATCAGTATCAATTTTTTTTTAATTGAAAAATTGATTGCCCCAAACTGTGGCTTTTCCAATCAGTACAATACGATTTTGTGGTGGTCATATAGTGTCGGTTGGCCTCGGTTGCTAAAATGGCCAAACTAAAAGCTTCAATTTGAGTTACAAATTTCCCTCCACACCATCCAAATCGAAACGAAATTAAACCCTAAGCCCAAGCCTTTATAAGTTTGTACTGGTCAAGTAACCCAATCCAACTATAATAAGGTTAGACTAGGCTTTCCTATAAACCCCCTATGTACAATTTTATTATATGAATGTAAAGTTTGCTCTCTTTTTATCATTATCCTCATTTGTTTCATGAATAACTTTTATTTATTTATTTCAAAATAAAACTGTCAATTACACAAGCTAATTAGCCGATGTTTCTTGGCCTACTCTTCCAAGTGATTTTTGTAGTTTGAATCCTTGTTAAATCCTGGAAAAGATTATCGCTTACATATGTATACTTTGCCAATGTGTTTGGATACTGCATTTATTAGATACAGAGAGGTTGTGTGGGCTCTTAAGTTAGCACTTGGTGGGAACTCTGGCATTCCTATATTAGAAATTGACCAGGAAGCAAATGTTCATTCCTTATTCCGTGTCTTGCTTGAAAAAATTTCCGATGTAGAATTGATCGTAAAGGGCTATTACAGCTTCAACTACTTGAAGCCTCATCTTAATAACTGGCTCTATCAACCTTTCTATGAATCTCTTTCTTGGATGTCCCTTGATGGGTATTCACTTGAGGATGTCTTCAACATTACAAATGTTGAACTCGGCTTCATGAATGATGTGCTCTATATATACCTGTAAGGGTTTTATTCTTCGTATTATCATTGAAGGAACCAATTGTTGAAGAGATGAAAGAGGTAGATAAAGAGAGAGGATATGCTTGGACTTGATTGGTGTTTGCAGCTTGTTAGCCCTTAAGGCTAAGGTGGAGGTGATAGAGGAGTTTGCTCATGTAGCTTGATCAATTCAAACCAAGGTGGAGATTTGTTGAAGTGGGCCCGTGTGTGGCTTAAATTGCCATAAGCCCAAGTCAATTACAAGTAAACCAAATACAACTTGTAATAGGAAACCATAAGTCTAAGTCGATCACAGTTGACTGAGTACAATTGATACAAGGAATCCTAGCTATATTGCCGACTTAAGCATAGCAATATATAAGTGCTAGTGTGCGGCAATTATAATTGACAATCCCTAAAAAACCTAGCAGCAGCCGCATAAGAAGAAGAATAGTGTTTTCTTGTCTTGTGGGTGAGAGAGAGTTAGGGTGTATTGGGATTTGGGTTTCTAGAGAGTGTTATTGTGTACTATTGTATCTTCCTATTTTTTATAGTGAAATTTCTCCGTCGTCGCCGTGGAGGTAGGTAGTTTGCCAAACCATGTAAATTCTTGTGTTGTTTGTCTGTGCTTGTTATTTAATTTCTGCTTATTTACTGTTATTGATTTGAGTCCTAGGGTGCTATCTACACAACACAAGCCTTTCACCCAAAGGGGTGAATGGGCACTCAAAAGGTATGTATTCTTCGACCATGAGTGCAAACGGAGTGTCAAGAGAGATTTAGATAAGAGCATTATTATATGGCATGTTGCAACTCATATTTGCTATCATTCAGATGTTCATTATAATAAAGCTAATTCTCGAATTGAGTTGAGCAAATTACTATCAACTTATATGATGTATCTTTTAGTTATGTGTCCTCATATATATGTTATGCATCACCACTTCCGGAATTGTATTTGACCATGCATACACTAAACTCTTGGAATTCTTAAGAACCATGCATATAGTTTTTAATTTGGTTTAAGTCCTTACATTTCCTATAAATAAATAAAATGAAAAAAAAAAGTTCTTGCATTTGATGCACAAGGTAAAAGTGGTGGTAAATGAAATGATGTATGGCGTACAAGCATGTGGATGAATCATGAGTCTTTCTTCGTAAATTTATGTAGAAATTGAGCACATTGATATAGGATGGATCTATCGATTTAGCTCAAAAAAAATGTAGGATGGATTAATAAATATGGTTATGGGCCTTATATGGCCTGCTAGCAATCGGTTTTGTGCTCTATTATGATTGATGGTTTCTAGAAGGGTATATTCTTCCTAAGTAGAGACTTTGATAGGGTGATCTTTTCACCATACATGCATGTTTCTTTGATGTGCAGAGTATCTTTTTTCTATGATAAGGAAGCCCAAGTCTGACGAGTTCATTAGTAACACACTTTTCTTTTTTTTGGTGATGATAGCTTGCTGTTTTGTAGAGCTAAAAAGGGAGGAATGTTTATGAATCATGCCTATTCTAGATAGATAAGAAACTACGCTCATGCCAAAAGAATTAACAAAGAGGATGCATCCTTATTCTTAAAAGACATGTTATGGGTTCCTATTATCAAGAAATTTGAGAAGTACTTTAGTCTTCCCTCATTTGTGGGTCAACTGCACAGATCAAAACAGTGACAGACCTTAAAGAACAGGTATGGACAAAATTGAAAGATTGGAAGGAATGAGTCTTATCTAAAGCTAGATGTAAATTATTGATTAAGATTGTAGCTTAAGCTATACCTACTTATGTCATGAGTTGCTTTAAGTTGCCAAAAAGTTAAACAAATGAGTTAGATAAGATTCATTCTTTCCAAAAATTAAAAAACATAAAATTCACTGGCTTTGCTTGGGATAAACTTTGTGTCCCTAAAATGAGAATGAGTGTGTTACAACCTGTAACTTTCCCAAATAACTAATATCTGTTATAATTTTCTCATTGATATTATTGTGCTAAGTGTTTAGTCATTTATAAACTTATAGACTCCAAATTGAAAGAAACAACTAATCAACCTAAGCAACAGATAAGGATAAGCATAGTGCTAATCAGCTCCTATTCAACTTCTAATAGCAATGTTGTTGACGTAACAAAGAGAGGGATTGGGTTTCTTGATGTACAAAAGTTCAACCTTTTTTAGCTAAGCAAAGGACAAAACTTAGCATGGATAGCATGCTGAGAAATATTGCCTATGAAGAATATAGTTCTAAGTGGTATTTTTGAGATGCGTTGTGAAGAAGATAAGGATGTGCTTCATGCCCTTTGGTTATTTAGAATTGTCTCAGTGTGTGTCTGTCAGGCTAGTGGGATATATAGATCAATTAAGGAATGTATATTGTATCAACTGGAGCTTTTGATGTATAATTTGAGCAGGTTTACAAGCAGTTATCATAAGAGGAAGTGAGCTTATCATGCATCATGATGTTGTGGAAGATTTGGGCACATAGGAATGTAATCTAGCTATCTGTCATTTGGGCACATAGGAATGCAATCCAGCTTATCTGTCAACAAGCAATGGATTTGTTATTAAAGAACAAGGTACGTACAAACCCTTACCTACAACTTTCTGTTAACTTACTTCTTTAAAAGTATTACTCCATCGATTCTTAAACAAGATAAACAAATAAAAACAAGTTGATCCAAACACAAGACAAGAGCTAAGAAAGGAGAATTAGTACACTTAGCTTCTTTTATTTTTCTTTTAACAGGTAACATGCAACCTCACGTTTTCTACATAGTATTAATGTTGAAATAACAAGCTGCCTAATAACTAAAGTTCTTTGAGAACTCCAGCAGATGCTATAGCGAGACCCTCAAATGTATCGAACATATTTGCAAGAGTTTCATTGGGAACTTGTGATCCAAGCTTATCTTCATAATCCTGACCAAATTTCAGAGCAGCCAGTACGTGATTGCTAGCGTCTGCATAATGTGCATCCTGCCAACTCGAGCGTGCAGCATCCAATTCTCCTTCGGCACTATGATACGCGAATTCGCCATCCACCAATAGTTTCTTGATTTGCTCGTTTGGGGCACTACTTGCTAAGGGGCCCAAGGCGTTCCTGATTTGAATAGACTAAAACTGTGTACAATCAATGGATGTGCGTCCCAGGCCTCTGGCATCCTCACCTATGCTTCGTGAGAAGCTGGTAAAGCATAGGTGGCAAAAGCTATCAGCTCCGGATTTGCAACACACACTGTCTATTAGTGCTGCATCTCCATTCACAAACATTAGGTGTGGTTCTCCAATGACACCAAGAAAGATAGATACAAGTAGAGCCAAACTTTTCCAAGTGCAAGCCATTTGACATTAGTGAGAAATATATCAAATAAACCTGTTGGGAAAACAATGAAAAGTTATCTACATATATAAAGAGAGAGATAAATATGAATTTGATCATCTTAGTTTGATATACATAGTACCTAATTAAACAATAAACAATAGTTTATCGCAACAAATTACAAATCATATACCATATAACTATAATCTATCTATAATATATATTAAGAGTACAAATTTGGTAAGAATTGGGTGTAAAACTCATATTTTACACCATCTAATAAGAGATTGACACATCATATTTTTATTTAAAACTCAATATATCTTATCATATATGCTAGAATTGATTTTCATATGAATATTAGAATTGATTGAGTGTGGTTGTATTTATTTTTTAATATGTGATAAAATATTGTGGCATGCATGTTACGATTAGAGAATGTAAACTTGGGTTTTAATTTATACCACATCTTTATAGAATTTAATCTCATATATTAAATCAATTTTTTTTTTTTTGGTTGATTTAATAATATTTTACCACTTATTGATGATGTCACACAATATTACACATCATTATTCTAATATATATTTTTTAATTGAATTAAAATTTCATTCCATAATTATACCCTACATTAGAATTTTGACACATATATTTTCTTTTAATGATAGAATATATAGTTTCATATCCATAAACACAATCATAATAAATACTTATTAGTGAATTTTATAATTATCAAATTTTATATTTAGACACAAAAGTGAAATATATTATATTAAAACATTGTCAATTGCACAGGTTACTAACTAGTAATCTATATATAAAACCAAAATTTTTTAACTAATTTTAGTTGACCTTATAATATTATGAGCACATAAGTTTATGAGACCTCGCAATTTTATACATTTATAATTGAGTTTAAATTCTATTATATATTCAACCCCAATTAGAATCATAAATAATATGGTAGTTATTAATAGCTATAGCTATTTATTATTGTAGGGTCAGGATTTGTAGCTCAAGCCCAAGAGATATGGATTATGAGCCCACTGAACCCAGAACAATAAATTTGTAGAGAGTGGGTGAAAGAGTTAGACTAGTTGTGAATTACATAATGACTAACTAAGATAGTTAAAGATGAATTAACATGCAATCAGACTTGAACAATTGACCTAATGAATGTCCGAAGAGATTTTTATTGAATAAAGATGATTACAATGCTTAGAGCTACAGTAAAATCATATTTCTCTCCTTTGTCTCTCTTTTTTCCTCCTCCTTTTCATCAGAGACTTCTTCCCTTTATATAGCATCCTCACCCCTCATCTTCATCGTTCGCTTGGTCTTCATCTAAGCATCAACTTGAGTATATGTCATGTCAAGTATTCTTTTTAGTTTTCTGTAAGTGGTGGTAGCTGAAATTACACTGTTCAGGGGTCTTCTCCACATAAATGCGGCCAGAAAAGTAGCTGTAATGCATTAAACACGGTTGTAGCAGTTTTTCTCTTTAGATATTTCTTCGTTCTTATCATCTCCAGACATGTTCAGAGTTTATCTTCGTTATTGGAACCGTTAGGAAGAGCATTCTGACCCTTCACACATTTGATTGATCAAGAATATTCGTATCCGAGGAGGAAGACCTCTTTGGACAACTGACGACCTTTTCGGAATGCATCCCTCATTCATTTCCAGGTATGATTCTTCCACATGGACCCTTTCCCAGATATTTTCTTCTCTTCGGACATCTAGTAGTCTTCGAATAGGGCCCCAGGCCTAATACATTAGGCTGGACTTTCATCCCCCACAATTATGATTGTATTTTTATATGAAACTAGTGATAGGACCGTGCGTTGCACACATTTTTTTTAAAAAGATTTTTTGTAAATTAGTATTATTATTATTGTGATACATGGAAACTCATAAGTATTGCAATTTTAAATATTAAGTAAAAGTAACAATTTAACAAAAAAACATAATCATAATCTTGGAAAAAAATTATTGTTTTTGCTTCCAATAGTTGCTAATCAATATAGTGAAACAATGAATAATATTTTAATTCTCTTATTTGAATTAATAATATTACATAAAAATTAAGTCCACTAAAATCCCTTAATATATTAACATTATTATATTAAAATTATTTATATTACACTTAGAAAGATTATTATATAAAATTTGAGACTATACTATGATATATAAAATATTTATATTACGATATTGATATAATTCTTAATGTAAAAGAAAGAAAAAAAAAAGGATAGTAAAATTTATTTGATAATGAGATACAATTTTTATTTCACGTGTTTAAAAAGTGAAAAAAATAAAATGACTTCTAGGCTTTTTTTTTCTAATTGTGAAGTATTTAATTATGATTTCAAAAAAAAAAATTTTAAATCTCAATATAATATATATATATATATATATATCTAATATCTAATTAGATTACACATAAATTACTCTTAAAGTATTTTTTTTCCAAAAATTACTTTTTTTTAGAAAAAAAAAAAAAAAAAAAAAAACTTGAATAGCCTTTGGAATGGAAATGTTAAGGAAAATAAATAGACAAATGACAAATTAAGAATTAGAGATCATAAATAAGAATAAAAATGTAAACTTAAATACCATAATAAAGAAATGTATTTATTTCATTCAAAATTTTAATTATATACCACATGTCTAGTATTATGACAAATACATTGACATGTACAAATAATATTTTAACACGTGGCATTGTTTATCCGATCATACCAATTAAATATAAAAATTTTCCATGTGTCATTATAAGATGCTTTGGAAATGAATAAGTGTCATTGTAACAAGCATCCACCAGTTTTAGGATCCAAATTTTATAATACGATTATAGATTAGTATTAAATATATAATTTTATGGTAATTATTAATGTGTACTTTTTATGGTTGTGTCTATATATGAAAATTTTTGAATCTTAATTTATCATATTCTCTTAATTAATAAAATAAATAGTTTCATATACAAACACAACCATAATAAATACCCATTAATAATTATCATAATTATATATTTAATAATTTCATATAAAATACAATAACAATAAATAGCTATTAAAAACTACCAAATTATTTAATTTTATATTTAATATTCCATACAAAAATACAATCCTAATATATGTCTAATTAATAACTATCATAATTATCAAATTTCATATTTATATACAAAATAGAAGAGAAAAAAAAATATTTTTTAAGATAAAATCACATTTTATTAAACTTCTTCATGCATTACATGAGTTGCTAACTAATATTAATGTGAAAGCCTAGAGAAAGTCCAATCAAGAATTCAAATTAAATTCTAATTTTTACTCTCCATTTGTTTGAAATGAAGATTGTACACTCAATAGTAAAGATTCAGTAATTCCCAAAAGTTAAATAGATAAGGGAGATATGGTGGGGATCATGGGCCAATCTCTCATTTCCTCCACTCCCTTCTAAAAAAAAAAAAAAAAACACTCATCTAAACATCTTATTGTTCACCATGATCCCCTCTAACAATTGTTAAAATCTCTCTCTCTCTTATATGTGTGTTTGTTTCTTAAAAAAATAATGATCCCCTCTAACAACGTCCACCTATCTTGTCCCAAATAATAATAAATAGAGGCTTAGAAAACTATTAACGGAAAATAATTTTTCTCAGGCAAGAGAATGGAACTAATCGCTTCACCCACACGATACTGTTATTTTAAAAATTACCTATTTCAATATTTCATAGAAGGTTCTCAAAAAAAAAAAAAAAAAAAAAAAAAATCGTAGGAGGTAGAAAAGAGAGAGAGAGAGAGAGAGAGAGAGAGAA
This sequence comes from Quercus ilex subsp. ballota, assembly GCA_032727855.1. Lineage (NCBI taxonomy): Eukaryota > Viridiplantae > Streptophyta > Magnoliopsida > Fagales > Fagaceae > Quercus > Quercus ilex. Next base: position 95,605,074 of record CM064909.1, on the reverse strand, counting down.
TGGCAAAGGGAGTAAAGGTAAGATAAGATAAGGTTTCAAATCTTCCATAATTGGAAATGAAATCTAAGATTTTAAATCTTTTATAATTGGACGTGTGATTTTTTTTTCTCCCTCTCAAAAACTATTTAAAAATATATAAACAAACTTTAGTTACAAAATTAGTTATAGATTAAGGTTACAACATTACTCAATATCTTTTTTATTTGAGGTGAATTTTGACAAATCTACCATTGGATTACATTTTCTTCTTATATCTTTCATGATTGCAAAATTTCTAGAATATTAAAGATCAATAGTTATGTCATCAATAAATTGTTTAAATTTTAAGTTTTTGTTGTTTAAAATTATACATAATATATAAGCTTATATATCATATAATAAATAATATTCGATTGGCACAAGATTTGACAAGTATATTAAGAGCGTAAAAAACATGCAATTCAGTGGTTAGATTTTTAAAATATATAGTTGTGGGGCCAGAAATAGTCAGGCAACCACGGCCCACTTCGAATCAGGCCCAAGGCCCATGCCGAGGACGTGTCCAAGGTCCGAGGATTTAAGTGTAATGCCCAGCTGCCCACGAAACAGCGCCGAGGATGATAACGTCCTCGGAATTCCGAGATCCGAAAACGGACAAGCAGCACTCCATCAAAGGGAACCCTCCCGAGCACCCAAGGACCAAACAGCAAGTACCAATTACCGGACATGGAAGCATGGTGGAGGAGCAAGTCCCAGATGAACTGTCACCTCCACATTAAATACCCTCAACTAACGTCCTGGCCGCATTAATGAGGAGGAGACGCCTCAACAGTGCCACCTTGGTTGCTGCCATCCACAGAAAGAATGGGAAGGTGGCTGATGGGACAGGCACTCGAGTGATGCCCTAATCCCTCTACAAATGTAGGGTTAAGATCGATTGGGAGAGGGATATATAATGTAAGGAACCCCTCCTAAAAGGGGGAGGGAGAAAAAAAAAGGAATACCATAGCAATCTGTATTCTCTGAGAGAACTTTGTAGCCATTCTTAAAACAGAAATTATAAGAACTCCAAGCCCTGGAGAGCGCGTCCGAGGAGCATTATCACACGTCTTAATTCACGTTCAGGCCATCCAATCCATATGCAATCATGTATGGACGTTGCACTTCTCACTAACGCCTAATTCTTGAATCCATTCTCTATAAATTCATTGCGGGGAAATTGGGCTTGGGTCGAATCCCTCAAACCTAGTCCCTTCAATAGTAACGTTAATTTTTTTTTTTTAAAGGATGTTGTAATCTTATGCTACAACTAATTTTATAACTAAATTTTGTCCAAAATAAATAATGTTAATTCATATACATATGTGAAAAGTTATTTAGTTAAATGAAAGAGGGATGGAGACAGTAAAAAAGAAAGTGATGCACATGAATTAGAAGTTGAGTGGAAGATTGTTTACCTAACTTATAGGAGAAACATCTACAAAAAACCAAAGAATTTTGAAGGGGGTTTAGTAAAATAAAATTGTATGAAAAAAAAAAAAAAAAAATCCGTTTTGACCTTTTACAGTTTTACTCCTCATGCAACTATATGGAAAAAATGAAACAGTTAAAAGAAATTGGTTTACTATTGCCGATTTCATAAATAAAAATTAAAATAGTTGAAACCTATATGAATGGAACTGATTTTAGCTTCTTCTTTTTTTTTTTTTAATTTAAAACAAAAGTTGAAATCAGTGTTTTTTTTTTTTTTTTTTTTTTTTTTTTTTTAATTTAAAACAAAAGTTGAAATCAGTCCTACAGTACTAGAGCCTCTGGTGGCTGAGCCACAAATTTTGGTGATGATTTGTGCTTGAAAATTTTTACATGGCATACCAAATGTCTGAAAATATCTTACATGTAAAATATTTTACTTTGAAACAAATAGAGCAATATAGACTAATAATTTGAAAATACATAAAGATCATAAGGTTGGAAGATAGGCAGTGATTCAAAATATACATTAAGAGTTTTTGAAGTTGCTAATAAAGATTCATCGGAACCAATTTTGTCTATGCAAAAATAAAACAGTTGTGGTAACTAGTAGTCTAGTAAGCTGCAATTTTTTGGGACACATGTTTCTGCTCTTAATGTTTTATGTCATCGTGAGAATTATTATTTTTTATGGAAGAATTTTTTTGTTATTTATTTAGAGAAGGTAGAAGAAAATGGAAACACTGATTGAGATATGTGGGTTGGACAGAAGCCAATTACAAACAGGCCTGTGTGAAATTGGCTTCTGTCCAAGGCATTGTGAAAATTACATAATTTTATATGTAGAAGAATGGCAAAATTAAATTAAGATCACAACTACAAGTCAACTCTTCTTGAAAAATATAAGAAAATTCCAGGCGTTTATCAAAAAAGAATTCCAGGCTATTACTGTGTGATAATTTTATCCAGTGACATGCATACAAAGTTCATGCAATTTTCATACAAAGTTTCGTAAATTGCAATGCTCTCTTATAATTTTATATTTTACCAAAATGCATACAAAGTTCATGCAATTTTCATACAAAGTTCATTACAGGCTATTACAAACCTAGCAATAATGCACATTCGTAAATTGCCTTTTTTTTTCTTTTTTTTTTGTCTTTTAAAATATGTGATTGGTTGGATTTTGGTACATTGAGCCTCGTTAGTTTGTAAAATAAAAATAATTTCGTTAAAAAAAAAATGGAAGAGAAAGAAATGGGTTAAATTGAAGCAAATTTAAAATTCAAAATAATAATAATAATAATAAAACTCTTTAAAAATTGGCCGAGGGACCAAAATCAAAACAAATTCATATTTGGGAGACAAAAATGTAAATTCATTCAAATAAATTAAGAAATATGTTATTAAAAATACCGAAACGTTGCGTTTCGAAGCCGTAGAGGGTAAGAGACTGAGAAACGGTGGCAAAAGAAAGCGAGGGAGTGAGGAGGAGTGCGGAGAAAAGATCGAATCGCATCATTCACGGCTAGCTGTATAAAATAAAGAGAGAGGTTTCTGGAAACTCACTATATTTTATATATATATAAAAAATATATTAAAAAAAAATTTACTGTATTTTCTCATAGCAATTAGCAATAGCTTCAGCTTCCGAAATCCCCAAATTGTTCTGAGAAGTGAGAAACCCTAAAAAGAAGAAGAAAAAAATGGTGGTGATAGAAGTGGAAGAGAGCAACGTGAATCCTCCAAAACCAGCACCATCATCGACATCGCACAACGCCTCCGATGGCTTCGAAACCGCCAGCGACGGCGAGCTACCCAGTGACGACGACGACGACGACAATGGCGGTGATGCAACCAACACCGTAAATGCACAACAACAACAACAACAACAAGAGGACCACCAGATTGTTCCTCCACAACCTCATCCTGAAGAACACGACGAAGCCGACTCTTCTTCCCAAAACGACGACGCACTCCAACAACAGGTTATTCATTCTATTTGGGTAGTACACTAGTTCATTGATTTTCTATTGGATCTCGATTTTCCTTTTGGATTTTTTATTTTTTATTTATAAATGAATGTTTCAGTTAACGTTATTCTATTCCATTATCTGATCAATCATTTCCATTAGATTAACATTTAATCTTTGATGATGCCAAGTTATATATCATCTATTTCAGCACCGGTTTCTAAAAAAGAGTTAATCGTCCAAATTTTGAAGAATCAGTTGCTATTTTTGTGCTATGAGAATTATTAATCTTCAAATTGCAACCTTAGTATGAAATCATTTATATATACATATATATAGATATATATTTATTTATATTTATATCCAATTGTTCTTTTCTTCTGTCAAAAGCAAAAGCAAATTGATCTTTGTAACATCCAATGTGTAAATTAGAGAGCATCTTCATGCGATGTGTTACTTTAACCATAGGGGCTTTATTTGTGTTGTATTTAGTATTATTCTTTCAGGCCAAAGTTAACTTGAATTGATTTTTTTTATCTGTATTTAATGCTAGATATGGAATCTGATTTTGTTAGCTGCATCCACTGTTTTTCTTATCTCCAAAAAATAAAATAAACCTGAATTTGTTCTATTTTTGTTTTAAAGCAGAAAGCCTTAGAGCAAGCAAATGATGCTAAAGCCTTAGAGCGAGCAAACGATGCGAAATTGGAAGGAAACAAGTTGTTTGGAGATGGGCAGTTTGAGGAGGCGCTATCACAGTATGAGCTTGCTTTACAAGTTGCACCAGATATGCCTTCCTCTTCAGAATTACGCTCCATATGCCATGCAAATCGTGCAATATGTTATACAAAACTGGTATGTTCTTTCCAATGATACATAGAATAAAAAAAAATTTTGATTGTTCAGAAACCCCAAATTAGAATTTACATATTCTATGCAGTGAAACATAAATTTGTATGCTTGTACAATGTTCATGTTCATATTATTAGTTATTTCTGTTTCTATTATTGGACATATCAATGCTAGTAATAATTTAATTACTGCGGCTGATATATGTTTTGGATTGCTACTCTCTCTGATATGTTGATTGCTTTGTGAGATCAGCTTTGGGTGAATTTTTTATAGAAATATGCCCAGTGTTGTTAAATTGTGCTTAGGCTTGCTTTAAGCTCTAAGCCCCAATTTCTAAGCACTTCACTTGGTCGAAGCAAAGCTCGTGTATTGAAGCGTGCCTTAGGCACTCTTTTTCTAGTTCTTTTTGAAGAAGCACAAAGCCTGCCTTCTTCTTTTTTCTTCTAAAAAAGATGAATTGTTAAAATTAAATGCTTGATCTTGAAGGAAATGACATAGACATGTTTATTTATACAAACACTATTTTAAGGTGGTGTATTACACAAGCAATATTTTTTTCATATATTAGAAGCTACGAACAATAATAATTTACTGTTATTGACTTCTTGTACTTTTTGGTCTTTGCCTTTTGAATATTTTTTTATAGTACCATTTAATTCTTTTGATTGTAGCTTTCACAATTATGTATTTTTATAAAGCACAAGAGAATTATATAAATGTTTATTTTAAAATTTCTATCACTAGATTATCATCATATTGTCCATTAATAATTATTTGCAAATTTACTAATATAAAAATTAAGAAATTAAAATAATCATATCTTATGTAGAATTGAACTTGCAAACTTCATATTAATAATATTTTACATACTTAACCAAAAAAAAAAAAAAAAAATTAACTTGCAAACTTTGTGCAATTGCACAGTCTATTTTATAGCTAATACGCAAAATAGATTACTATTTTGAGTTTATTAACTTTTTTATTATATATTATGTATCTTTCTATTAGAGGTATTATATATTATATTTGAAAATTTGTGTGCTTTATTTCAATCAGGTGCACACTTGCTCTTTGTGCCTTATGTGCTTAAGTAGAATTGAACTTGCAAACTTCATATTAATAATATTTTACGTACTTAACCAAAAAAAAAAAAAATTAACTTACAAACTTTGTGCAATTGCACAGTCTATTTTATAGCTAATACGCAAAATAGATTACTATTTTGAGTTTATTAACTTTTTTATTATATATTATGTATCTTTCTATTAGAGGTATTATATATTATATTTGAAAATTTGTGTGCTTTATTTCAATCAGGTGCACACTTGCTCTTTGTGCCTTATGTGCTTAAGTGTGCTTGACGCTTTTACCAACACTGAATAGTGAATATTCATGATTATCAACATCTTTTGATAATGCTTGATGGATTTATGTCTCTTTGAAAATCTATTGTGGAGTGGCTTATGAAGCTAAAAAAGGAGAACTCTGGTTTTATTATGAAAGAGGCCAAAGGCTAATCTTTGTGATAAGGTCATATATAGAAGCATGCTGTTGTTCAACACTGTCAAATGGGTATGAAATTTGGTATAATTGGATATGTGCCAACTAGTCACAGAATTTTAATTTAAGACTGTTTGTTCTATTGATATCTTGATAGGTTCTCTGGAATTCTTATTTTATAACTTTTTACTCTTGATTTAAAATTTTAAAATTTTTATTTAGGGAAAATATGATGAAACAATCAAGGAATGCACAAAATCATTAGAACTAAATCCTACATATATGAAGTCTCTGGTTAGAAGGGGAGAGGCTCATGAAAAGCTTGAACATTTTGAGGAGGCTATTGCTGGTACGTTTGGGTTTAATATAATAGTTAGACAGTTATATTTTTGTTCAATAAATAGTTTGATTGGATATCCTGGATTATGTTGCATTGTTAGATCCGTATGCTGATATGATGGGGGTTTTGTAATTGATATCATTCTCTGATTTACTTGTAGATATGAAAAAAATCTTGGAATTGGATCCTTCAAATGACCAAGCTAGAAAAACTATTCGCCGCTTGGAGCCGTTAGCTGCAGAAAAGCGAGAAAAGATGAAGGAAGAGATGATTTGTAAGTGTAGTGAATTTTTTTATGTGCCTTCTTCTTTCTCATCTTCTCACCTTTAGTAGTTTGAGAAAGGATTGATTGATTTTTTTTAAATCTTTATTATTGATAAGTTACACATGCACCTGTCATGAACCCCAAACCTCACCCTCCCCTTAGAACTTATAAGGGAGGGAGGAGTGCTAGTTGAGCTAGAGTTCATTGGCAAAAGAACAGGATGCAACATGAGGATTGATTCTTAATTTTTAAAAAAAAAAAGAAAAAAAGAAAAAAAAACCCTTTTGGAAATTGTTATTTGCGATGCTCTTTCCTACCAAGTTGGGTTTGGGGCAAGATATTTGAGAATCTGCCCTCCCTTCTCTCTCTCTCTCTCTCTGCCTTACACACGCACATGCCTAGCTTTCACAAAGAGGAAAGAAATGTCTTTGAGGCATCACAGCTTCTTCTGACTACTCACATCACCTTATCTTATTATAGGGGTACATGGGCATGCAAATTAGACTAATTTTAAGGTCATTTCATCACTGCCAACTTATGTTTCTAAAGACCTGTTTTATGATTCTGGCAAATGGATGTTCATACTAGTCAATAAAAGATGACCAGAATTTAGGGAAAATACATTAAAGCAAAATAACCTTAATCTGTTTCATGTATGTTTGTGTGTATTCATGACTCAAAATAACTTCATCTAACGCATCATTCTATTAAGAAAAAATGCATATTATCTCAATTCAAAAGAAATTATTCTTCCATGCTCAAAAGAATTACCAAAATAACATATGATTTTGACTGGTATATCACTGTCAATTGAGCAACTATGCAACAAACATGTTTCAGTCTATACTTAAATATTCCCTTTTCTTATACAAGTAAAATAAATATTCGTAAATTATATGTCAATCTTTTGACTTTGAACTATATCACAATTGGTATTTCAACTCAACAGCTAAAATGTCTGTTTCATCTGGATCATCAATTCTGCTGCATAACTTCAGATTTTTCATACAGTATAGTCACTCTATTAAGCAAACGAATAGCATCATTTTGCAACAGAGAGACTACACCATGGCATCATAAAGAAAATCTCATTGTAGGGGAATTAGTCAAATTCCATAAAAAGAAAAACTTGCATTTTGTCCTAATATATCCATGCACTTGTATTGAGCTTTATGAATGAAGTTGTCTGAACTTGGTAATTAGCACCTAAGCACGTGATTTTGCTCTTGATACTATTTAGAACAATGGACTCGACCAGGTATGTACTCATTTGAACGTCCGGCCTTTATGGCCCCATCATACCTGGGTTATTGCATGCTCTAAGTAATATCTTATATGTAGAAGGCATTTTTGGAGGTCTTTCCCATTATATTTGATCTTTGGCTCAAATGACACTTCCTCTCCTTAAGGATTGGGTGGAGGGTCATGCATTCAAGGCCCATTAGGTACTTGTGTAATTTACCGTTTAAAGGGGGAAAAAAAGACTCAAGACCCTTAAAAGCAAGGAAATTGAAAGTAGCATGACATTTTCAGCTGCCCAAATTGTTTTGAACATACATTCTTGCCTATGAACATTTGTTGTTTTTTATTTACACTTGTGTCCTTATATCAAAATTTCTTGTTTATGATTTTATTCTAGTACATTGACACTTGAATTTTGTATGTTTGATATATCCTGTGATGTTCTTTCGTTGGGTGCTTCATAGACTTGTATTTTCTGCATTATTGACGATTTAAGCAAATTTTTACTAGCTTCTTTGTGAACACTTCATGATTACTATTATCAACAGAAGTTAATTATATTACATTGTTCTTGTGAGCAGCAAAGCTGAAAGATATGGGCAACTCTTTATTGGGCCGCTTCGGGATGAGTGTTGACAACTTCAAGGCTGTCAAAGATCCAAACACTGGTTCTTATTCCGTTTCGTTCCAACGTTAGTCTGGATGCATTTGGTCATGTAATTACTTCAACGATGTTGAATGGAAGCAATCATAGAATGATACCACTGTGGGGCGGAGTTTTGTATGCTGGGTCCAAGTGTTACAAGTAAAATTGCGAAGTTGATAAAATGATAGAGTTTGGGGAATAGTTTTGGTTCTTTCATAGGGGCAGAAAGTGATGCAGTGTCCATTTGTGGTGGTGCTAATGGGCGAGTTACCATAAGTTTATTACTTGTATTTTATGTTCTTTATTGTTGATATTCTCTGCAGCTCCTGCTTTTGATGAGGTTTATTTATCTAGAATATATAAAATATAAACTTTTTTTTATGTTGGCTTATTTTTCTAATGTTGTCACGTAAGGCTCAAATTTGTTCATGTCACTGGTATTATATGAACATTTATATAATATAACAAATTTTGATTAAATTAGGTTTGATCTTTTCTATACAAATTCTAATTAAATTGGTAAATGCTTTTCATTTCTACAAAATTTATACTTTTATTAATTATTAATATTTATATACATCTAACAGTTCTTTTTTTTCTTTTTTCTTTTTTTTTTTCATATTGAACTTTCCCTATATAATATGGAGTTAAATCTGACTCATTGTTTTATGATTATGATGTTCGCTTTGGGAGAAGGGTCTCGTACGCTATCTAGAACCCATTAATGGAAATACCTTTCTCTTTTTCTTTTTCTTTTTTTTTGAGAAAAAAAAAAGGGAGGATTTATGGTTATATTACACCCCGAAAAATACCTTTCTCTTTGTTCTTGATTAAAGGGCTAGATGGATTATGGAAAGTTCGGGAATGCTTGTCCCTAGAAAGTGTGCCTGGTAATAGGTCGTTTCCCATAAATAGCTAAATCTGATCATTGCACAAACACAATACTATATGAAACGTACCATTTGAGACTGGTGTTAAATGGGTGGGTTTAGATTGGGTCTATTTATCATCCATTTAACCAATTACTTTTAACTTAAATCTAACTCAATCCAATTATTATGTATAAATTCATTTGGGTTAATACATACCCAATAAATAGTTGGGTGAGTTTGAGTGAGTAAATGGATTTGAGTAGACGTTGACATCCCTAATTTGAGTAGAATCCCTTTGGGCTATAATTGCATTGCTACTTTTTAAAGGAGTGATGCAAACAATGGGGCTTGGAAAGTGGTTTGGGTTGGCAAATTTCTGACTCAGGGTTTATGTGTTACAACCACCTCAGCATCATCATTTCACTTCTCAATCACATACCCATGGACTATACTGGGCCAAATTCAACATACGATCAAAATATATAATTTAATGCCATCATCATGCATAATTTCTTCAAATTTAATTTTACTTCCCTTGTGCAAAAAAAAAATAAAAAATAAAATAAAAAATAAAAAATTCTTAATCCAACCTCCACGACTTGCAGGTTGCAAGAGACTCTCATTTGTTCCCTATCGCAATGACAAGGGGCGGCGCCACCTTAAGGCCAGGGTGATCTCAGGACCAACTTGACCTGAATTTTTTTTTTTTATATAATAATTTAAAATTTTTTATTTGTCTACTCTTCAAAAAAATTTAGGAACACCCAATTTTTTTTATGCCAATAAAATTAAATTTTACTTCATAATTTGTTTTACATTCAGTGGATGAATGATTGTTTAGTTGCGTACATTGAAAGAAATATAGGTTGTAGCATTGATAATAAGACTATTATGCGATGATTTCAAAATATGAAAACTTGTAGAAGGTAATTGTAAATTTTATGTATTTGTATATTTTTTTTATTGTTGTTGTCGTCAATATATGAATTTTTCTTTTTATTAGATTGTATAATTTATGCTTTTTAAAGAACCCTTAAAAAAAAATTCTTGGAGCCGACCAGAATCAATTTTGAGAGTACCAGGCCCAGCCAGCCATCATAAAGTTTATAACTGGCCCCATGTACGACCTGTCTAAAACTATAGCCTCATGCATGGTAAAATATTGATATTAGCCCCTTTGATATTAATTTAAAATATTGATAGCATGGTAAATCTAATTTTACCGATTTCACACCATATGGATAAGATTTAAACAAATAAGATTTATGAAATTAAATTACTAATGGCATGGTAAAATTTAATTTACTCATTTCACAACGTACAGAAAAGATTTAAAAAAAAAATGCTGGATGATACTTTTGGAAGCCACGGTAGATTAGAACTATTTTTGTGTATATTTTGTCTCGCCATCAATAATTTAAATTAATGGTATGACAAAATTCAATTCAAGTAGAACTCCATGATGGGGTTACCCTAAAAACCCTAAAGGATACTAAACCAATAAACAGATTATATCACAGATAATCTTATGTGACTCAGCATCTAGTGAAGTGAAAAGTGAAAGCATTACTAGTATAAATTGGGTGACAATGGTGTAACTTTGTAACCACCCCATTAAAACAGAACATTAACATTACAATGATAAATTACACCTTATTCAAGATACAATTGATAGATATGATAAAAATTATTTACTCTTGGCACCAAAACTGAGAGCCAACCTCACTATATGAAAGGATAGAATTTTATTGACTAAGGTAAAACAGATTAGGAAGATATCTGATACTTCCCCATGTTGCCTGTAAGATGTCGGATACTTCTCTATATCATTCCTGTAAGGCATCTGACTGTCACCTTCCTATGGGAGCTACTTCCCAGCTAAAAACATATCGGCATGCTGCTCTAAGTATTCTTTGCTGTTCATCTCAGTTAATCTGCATTAATTGGTGGTGTCAATCAGCACTTACAGCAGGAAGACGATTATGACATTGTATAAACTACTCCACAAAACAGAAAAGCAAAAGAATAGCTATGTTGAAACACTGTTGCTTTGATTGCATAAATACAAATTGCAGTACAATTTTGGTCTATAAAAGCATATTGCATGAAGGAAATCAGGTTGCCATTAAGTCAGGTGCATACGCAAGAAATGGTAATCATGATATTAGAATGGAAGAAAAAAGACAGTTCCCAACTCTGCATTAAATGATTAAGGTCATGTACGATCTCTACTCAACCACATTAAAAGAAAAAGAAAAAGGGACTGACGCTATAGTTAAAATCCAGATTTTAATATTGGGGCACCGTACCTACTAATGGTGCGGTCTTTTGCAAATCCCAGTTCATTGTCCACACAAAGGTCAAAATCATCAACTTTCCTTGATCTTGAAGAAGTTCTAGGTGCCCTGTGTTGAGCATCAGAAATTGTCACTATCCTCTCGAAAAGTTCTTGAGGATTCCCCTCAGCTGTACACAACAGTCTGCCCTTGTTCTCATACATTACCTTTGGTGGCAAGAGTAAAAGAATTAGTTCAATTTTAGCTACTCATCAGAAGAAGAAGAAGATAAACATGGAAAATTCCAAGTTGTAAAGTGTAAATACAATGGCCTTGCCAGAGAGATGCTCAAGTTCAAATATTTTCACTTGATTTTTTAAAATCTCAACTTCAGGTTATGGCCTTTCAAGTAATAGAAATTCTTTGGAATTGGTATCCAAGAAAGGGTATTCATCCTTCTTTTTTCTTCCCCCAGCATTTCAGTGAATTATCAGCTTCTTTATCTAACTCTGCCTGTGTTTGTGCTTAGTGGCATATATTTAGTCCACAGCCAGTTCCAGATAACTCTGCCTATGTTTGTGATTAGTGGCATATATTTAGTCCACAGTCGGTTCCAAACCCAGGTAAAGGATGGTTGCAGTAGGTTGGCGGCCAGCACAAAATTTAGTCACTCACTTATGAACATCCCCTATTCATGTGGCCGACCCAATCTAATCTGTCGAGGATCCATAACCTACTCCAAATTTTGAGACTAAGGCTTTGTTGTATCAGCTTCGTTATCTCGGTAAAGGATTCTTTAAAGTCTAAGGGCATCATCAGCTCATCATTACTGATGGTAATATTGCATTTATATAATTTTTTTTCCTAAAAAGAAAAATAGAAGGAAAGTAATTAAAGGAACAAGAAGTCATAAGAAAAAACCATGATGACTAACAGAGAGATTGAACTCAAATTTTATTTTCATATACAACCACTATGAGCAAGTAGAGCCTATTTTCTTTACTTTTTTTGTTTAGTCCATACAAAGAAAGAGTTACTTTTCTACATTCATGACATGCCTAGAAGGTAGAAGCAACTCGCGAAAGTTAGCTTCGATTGCTTCTAAAACAATCTGTTGTTCTACTTGGGACTCAAGACTTTTGCAATTCTTAATTGCCATGGGTCCTTTTTTTTTTTTTTTTCTCCGAGCTTTTCATCTTTCCCACAACTTACAATAATAAGTTTTTCCAAATTACTATGTTGGAGAAAGGACCATGTTTGACAATAAACTGAAAGAGCTGGCTGCAAGTGGCAAATGTATTTAATCTGTGACATGAGGATGACCAAATAGCTGAAGCTAAGTTTTCTCAAGTCTAACCTAGCATATGAAGTCCAACTTTTAGTAATATAATATTTAGAAAGGTCAAAATAGTTGAGAACAATTGGGGCATACATCAACAAGAGTGACAAACCGATATGCTGCTGTCCTATTGTGTAGTCCAAGAATTGGGACACCTTCCAATGCAAGGGTATGGAATTTCTCTGCAAAACAAAAATGAATAATGTTACATATGAATAAAGTCTGACCCACACACACACAATATGCACCCAAGAATGACACTTCAGACATCTAGAAAGCATAAAGATGTTTGAAACTTGACATTTTGGTAGCTACAAGCTACGATATATCCTATGCCAAATTGGACATTAAAAGCAAACCCCAAATTTAATTAATTGTTTTTTCAACGAAGGTTAAGGAAAAGTAATTTGAAGATTTAGAAAGAAATAAGCATTAAAATTTATCTATGAATGTTCAGTTGTATGTTTTGTGTGTAACCCCTCTCCTGTTCAATAATACAGTCATTTTTTCTGACAGTTATCAATTAAATTATATTCCTGATCTATAACACGCAACTAATCTCAGTTAAAAATAGCGATATCCAACTATTTTGAATTGGATATTAAAAGCATAAAGAAAACCACTTTTAGAGGAAAAGAAAACGCCAAATTTAATTAATGTTTTTTTCAATGAAGGTTAAGGAAAAGTAATTTGAAGATTCAGAAAGAAATAAGCATTAAAATTTATCTATGAATGTTCAGTTGTATGTTTTGTGTGTAACCACTCTCCTGTTCAATAATACAGTCATTTTTTATGACAGTTATCAATTAAATTATATTCCTGATCTATAACACGTAACTAATCTCAGTTAAATATAGCGATATCCAACAATTTTGAATTGGCTATGCATATATCCTAACAAGCACATCAAAATCCAGAAAGCTAAGATCTGACTTACTGAACAATCCAAAATAATCTGCAGCTCCAAGTGGTCTGTCACAGAGTTCCTCAAAAGGAAAATATGCGCATCCATTAGCACCAAGAGGAACCTAACAATATTAATTATTTTAATAAAGGGTTTAAGAAAAATTTGACCAAGTACATGCTCTGCATAAGCCATTGCACAATATAACTTAGCAGATACCTGCAACGTCCTTCCCATTACTACTTCAACCTCTTGTGGACTAGCTGTGTGCTCCCCAATCAATTGCTGGAACTTTTGCTTGAGAAAGCCAGATATGTCTTTGCCAATGAAGTAGAATCCTTGCTCTGCCTGCAATACAAGGCAAACATGAAAAGTTAGAAATCTATAGTAAATAGGAATTAGCGGCTGAATATGCAGACAAAACTTTATATATACATATAACCGAGCTGATATCATACCGAAGTCATCTTCCGATAGTCTATTGACGAACCAATTTGATGAACTATACATCGTTCCTACACAATATAATTTTAAAATTTAGCATGTTAATACTAAAACAACAAGAAGAAAGCCTCATTCCCGAAACTTTGGAAAAATGCTACTCTTTCGAGTCTTTGCTTTCTCATATATATAAACAAATGCATAATCAGACCATCGCTTCCTTAAAAATCACAGGCATAAGTGAGGAATTGCACACACAAACTCAAAAGAAAACTTTTGGTCACAAAACAAGTGGCTTGGCATGAATTTAAAGTTTTTTGAAAGTTAAAAATCAATGCAAAAACTTCTTTTTGAGCAAAATATATGCTAAGCTCACATGGATTAAGCTATCTAATCACCAATCTTTACGAGAAAACATCAATATACATACCTTCAAAGTAGCAATGAAGGGTAGAAAAAGATCCCTCTGCAGTCCGCCTTCATAGAGGTTATCAGGAGCACGATTTGAGGTGGAGACAAGAATCTGTACTTACCTCCCACCACAAACACAAACATACGATTGTTATGTTTTCTTTCAGAATAAATGTACAAGTTAATAAATTGTAGAGCAAAGAACACAAGAAAACAGAGGCAATTAAACTACTTACAACACCATTGCTGAATAGCTGTCTAAACAAACGGTTTAGTATCAATGCATCAGCGACGTCAGTCACCTATGGGGAGCCACATTACAAAGAAAATCAGGATATTTATAAAATTACAAAGCAATTGGATGTGATATACAGAGGCAACTTTTTATGATAAGTATGATATACAGAGGCAACTATATGACAACTAGTAGTATTTTACCATAAATTCATCAAGACATAATAAAATTGCTTCATCAGATATTTCATCGGCAACAGCTTCAAGTGGATCTGCCACACCCCTGTGCTTCTGCAAAAAAAAAAAAAAAAAAAAAAAAAAAAAAAAAAAAAATCCATGGCAAACTTCAAAATCTGCATAAGACTAGGTGCCACGTAAAAACTAGAGTGAATGAGATGAACTCTGGACGGGGAAGTGATAACAAATTTCACAATGTGTTCGTAAGAGACAGAATTTGTGGGTCTAACTAAACTAAAAGATTTAGCTTTCTAGACCAATTTCTCAAACTACCAATAAGATAAGGCTGAAAGGACCAAAGAAGAAAAATAGTTCATCAATATGCATGCCAATTAGAGGTTTAAAACAGCCTGGCCTGTAAGCCTATTGATATTAACCATCCAAGAGATTGCTCACTGACCCATTGTATGTTCTGCCCTTTTTGAAAATTATCTAAACTACTAGTGGCAGGACTACCTGACAGTTTACTAGAAAAATATATATCAGCTTCAGGAAACTTAGAGCTAAGTATGAAAAATATTTTTTATTTTTTTGATTTTTATATAAGTACAAAAAATAAAATCTTTATTGAAAATAAATTTTCTTGAGTTTATGAAGGGTTTTACTAATGTATGCCCCCATTTTAGGAAACTTTTTATAGAAAAATGGAAAAGTTATTAACTTTTTTGATAGTTTTTTCAATTCCCCATAAAGTGTTTCCAAAAATGGATGATTAATGTATGCCCTAAGGACATACATTAACCAGACCCATTTAAGAAACCAAATTAAAACATATCTGGAATCTTACTTGCAAGCGGCTATGAACATTTAACATAAAGTCATGAAAATGGATCCTTTTTTTCCTCCAACTAGAGGGCCTGACAAAGGGGAAATTGAGTAATATCAGATAAATCCAGTAATAATGGTGATAAGTCAGAGTTGAAATCAAGAGAATTAAGATTAATAACATCTATCTCAATGCCATATAGCCTTTACACATGCTCTTATTAGGATATTTCTAAATTTTTCTGAATGACAGATGCATAACAACAAGGAAGCCATAAACCGTAACAGATCAAATCTGCATATCAAACTTACAATTGATCAAAAAACAGGTCCATCAACATAGTTTTTCCAGTCCCTACTCCTCCAAAAAGATATAGACCTTTGACAGGTGAGTATGAAGATTGGGGTATGAATCGA
The DNA here is from genome assembly GCA_032727855.1 of Quercus ilex subsp. ballota. Lineage (NCBI taxonomy): Eukaryota > Viridiplantae > Streptophyta > Magnoliopsida > Fagales > Fagaceae > Quercus > Quercus ilex. Next base: position 95,588,911 of record CM064909.1, on the reverse strand, counting down.
GACCACAACCACCTACTCCTGTATACAAACAAATTGGTGACCAATTGGCAAATGGGTTTTTTTTTTTTTTTTTTTTTTTTTAGCCTAAGTATATTCAGAACAAAACAAAGAACTTGTCTGTGTTATCAGAATATCATAACAAAATGGAAGATTTACCTCCCAGCTTTTCCAGAAGCCGAATACCTATCCAACCGGCAGGCATCAGCAGAAGCAACAAGCTCATCATATAGTCTCTGAAGTTCTCTTAAGGTGTCTACCTGCAAAAACACTCTTAGATCCATTCAACTAGGAAAACCATAGCAGATATGAAAGTAATTGCCTTACAACTATGTACAAAGTCCATTAAGCTCTTAACCAATCTTACAGTATACTCACATCTAACAATATCTGTTATTAATGGCGTCCAATATTCAATTATCCAAAAATCAAATAATGTTTTTTTCCCCCTCCTGATAAGTGAAGGTGTAAGGGAATGAACCCCTAACATTTCCCACCAATAAGGTGGTGGATGTGCAACTAGACGGAAAGTCCATTGGCTAATAACGGGAAAATTAAGCAAATAATAAGCTATACGATAGGTCAAGGTGAATTCAAAGTGTGCACTAATTCTCTACAAAAGCAGAATTTAGTTCTCAAAGAAGTTGACTAGAAGTGAAAGTACAATGCTCAAAATAGTTTACATAATTGGGGCATTCCAGAGCTTTAACCTTTCATTTCCCTAATTTTTTGTCTCAAAACTGACACTCAAGCATGCAGGGCTGAAGTGTATAATACCTGGAAGCTATCGCCATCCACAAGTTCGCCAGCAGCAATTCTTCGTTCATACTCAACTAGAGGCCCTGCTCCATTCACATCTGCAGTTTAACCAAAAATAACCGAAATCACCAACAACAACAAAAAAAAAAAGAGAAAAATTGAGTCAGAGTTCAATACAATTTTGTTCATACAAGGGGATAAAAATTCAATTAATGAGAACCAGAAATCAAAAGCAACCTCCATTTGTAACTTTAGCAGCATCAGCTGACATGGCTCTTGAGATCGTAAATGTGAGGTATTGAATTCTATTGAATTCGGCATTGTTAGTAAATTTACAAACAGACCCGGTATTAGTCTCTATCAAATGCTTCCGGGTATTCACAAAACCACCCGAATAATTACATTTTTTATGCTGAAGAGACAATCGAGTGTGGCGAAGGGATCGGGCCAATGTTCTCATCTTCAATCCGAGGTCTCAATAGAAATTCCCAATAAGCTTAAGCCACTCCAAGCCTCCAATCAAGAAGAGATTAAGGAGTGGTTTCAAACTTCAAAGAACCTCACAAATATACAGTGCCCCTAAAACAATAGCAGTAAAAATCCATTATTGAAAGTAGAACATATTCTTATGTCCTTTCATAAACTAAAATAATACACAGAATAAGCATTTCACGGTCATCACTATTTTTTTTTTTGATAAGCGGTCATCACTATTATATTTACATAGAATCAGAATATGAATATCACAGTAAAAAGGTACAAAATTTTACTAAAATAATAAACTTTAGGCCTTTTCAATGACAATAACTATAAAACAAGTACAGGATAATTATATCTTGATCAACGAAATCACTGACCATCTCCACATAAACCCAATATTAAAATTTTTTTTTTTTAAAAAAAAAAAAAAACCCATATCTATTAACAACAATTCATTACCAAAAACTACCATTCTTTTTTCCAATCTGCATGAAACCCAGCTCATAACAAATTGTTACAAAAACTATTATCTCAACCAAAGAAAAAAAAAAATCTAAAACAATGGCATGAAGCTTTCTTTTATTTCTTTTCTTTTTTTTTAGAGAAATAAAGAAAGGAAAGTACCTGATATAAAAGAGACTCCGATAAAACTGGAACTACCAAAAGAATCTTGGGGGTTTCTTTGAGTTCTGAGAGATAAGAATTGTGTAGTACCTCGGAAGAATCAAATTAATCAATCCTCACACGTAGCAGTAACCGAGAATAGCAAAAACTAAAAACAACAAGTACAGCAACCTATGATTTCGGAGAGACCTCGAAAGAGTAGGAAGAAAAAAAAAAAAAAAGAGTGTGTTTGTGTTTATGATCTGAGACACTCCGATGATTCTCCCAGTAGTTTTGAGGTTTGGTCTTTTTCTTTTTTCCTTTTTTTCTTTTTTTGCCTTTTAAGTTTTTGGTATAATAAGATGGATAGATTTAGCTTTACACGTTAGCTTTTGCTTGACCTGTAATGCAATAATATTGCAATTACTCACGTCACATGAATTTCAATTACCACATGGTACATGCTGTCTGTGCTTTTTTTTTTTTTTTTTTGGAAAATTGTGCAAGACAAAAAATTATTATTATAGTACTATTGGAAAAGTATTTCTTGGAAAATGAAATTTTTGTTATAACAAAATGAAAACGAAGATTTTGATTTTTTTTTAATTTTGGGGGGGCCCACCTTTGTACCATGCCGGTGGCCCTTTGCTACAAGTTTTTAGCTATAATTTTTTTGGAAGGTGGGGTCCACTATCTAGTTGGGGCCCATTTTGCTCTTTTTCGGGTTTCAACCAAATACCGGCAGTGGCGTGGCGTCTTAATTGTTGCATATAGTAAGAAAAATTGTAGGAAACCAATGTCACACATGCTGACTTGCCTTTTATATATCTGATAAGTCTCTTTTCTTTTCTTTTTTCTCAAAAAAAAAAAAAACTCTAATTTTTCGATCACTGTTATTAGATATGGAATAGGATTTTAAAGATTAAAAAATATATGGATTTCAGATTTTTAAGTATATGGAGCAGTAGTGGTCAAGTATGAATTGAATTATTCAATTGGATTTGAGATTTTTAAATATGGGCAATAGTGATCAATTATATGGGTTGAATTGTCTTTAAAATATCAACATCAAACAAGTGCAATTTCTTTTCTTATTAGTGGAGTTGGATGGTGACGGTTCATATTGATGAGTTGTGACTTGTGAGTTCTCTTTAATTTATTTTAATATGCTAAGTTTATTAATAACTTCGAACTTTTCAAATTCCCGTGAACCTGTCATATGTTTTTTTTTCTTTACTAAATTCTTAATTGTAAAATAGAAAAATTAATGCATAAGGATTTGTCTAAGTAAACTTTTTTTTTTAAAGAATATTAATTATTTTAGCATATACACGAGAAAATGAAAAAATGTCTTAAAAAAACTAACAGTGGTGTATATCAAAAATGGTCTAACTCTTGTGAAAAAGTAGGAGGATGGAAAAATAGAATGATAGAAATATTTGATTTTCCCTCTTGTATGTTTGGTTAGAGAGGTGAAAAAGTGGAAGAGTGAAAAACTCTTTTGTTTAGTTGGAGAGAAAAATGAGAGAATGAAAAATGTAATTTATATAAATTGACAATTATACCCTTATTACATAATATATAAGAAATATATTTATTTGTACTCATTAAATAATATAAAATTTACCACATCATACATATAAATTTTTATTATTTTTTATTATTATTGTAATGTAAAAAATGTGGTCATAAAATTTACACGCATTTTTGTTGACCACGATTTTGCATTGGGCAAACTTTCAACGTGGTCAAAAACTTACAACGTGAAGAAATTTACAAGGCAAAAAAAAAAATAAAAAGAGAGAGAGAGGAGAACCTAGGACGTTGCTTTGCATGTGCTGTGAAGGTAAAATTTACCACATCATACATATAAATTTATATTATTATAATAAAGTAAAGGATAGGTGAGGGGGTATTTGTGTAAAATGGATTTCTTACCACTTTTCCCTCCTCATTTTCCTCCCAATTTGGGAGGATAAAAAAAGTGAGCCCAAGAGGGAAAACTTTCTCCCCAATTTTTTGTCTCTCATATTTTCCTTCCTTAACCAAACAGTGAAAAACAACATTTTTCACCTTATTTTCCTCTCCCTATTTTCTATCCTCCCAATTTTCACTCCAACCAAACACTCATTTTTCAATATGGGATTAACTCCCCCTTTTTTTTTTGAGAACTGTCTAAGTAAACTTAATACAATAAAACACTCTTAGTTTTACATTAAGATTGTGTTTGAATACCGCTTATTTTGCTGAAACTGAAAAATTATTATTGAAAGTATTGTAGATAAAGGTAAAAGTTAGTTGAAATAGTATAGTGTGATCCATGAATAGTGCCAAAAAGTGCATTATGGCCCATGAATAGTAGCAAAAATAAGCTGAATAGTGAAATAATTTTAATTTTTAATCCTAACTCAAACGCACAATAAGGTCTTATTTATTTTTTATTATCAATTTATGTATAACATTTTAACATTTTATCTTTCCCCTAGATTGTCTAAGTTCTTTGAGCATGGTCATCTCTCATGTTCAAGGTCTAAATAAGAATTTATTACATGATTTCTATATCAATAAGCAATAGATTCATTCAAATACATTGGAATTTTAGAACTAAAATCAAAATGTTACCCCTTCTCAAAAAAAAAAAAAAAAAATCAAAATGTTACATTTCTAAAAGCCCATTTATCAACAATTAGTAATTTAGTTTTAGGGGAAATAAAAGATTTTTTCATTTTTATAATTTGTTTCATTTTTCAAAAAAGAATTTTTAGTGGTCAAGAGTCTTATAGTTCAGCTAGTTAGCACCCTCTAGTATGTTCATGACATTTATAATCCAAATCTCTCATCTTCTGTTGTAGTTACTGAATTATTATAAATAAATCTTTAGGGGAAGATGTTTTTGAAAATAAATTCATGGCATATTCTAAATTCAAAACCACTTAACTCTTTACATTATCCTTTCACCAAAAAAAAAAAAAAAACTAAGAACAATTAATGCATAAGGATTTATCTAAGTAAACTTTTATATATATATATATATATATAGAGAGAGAGAGAGAGAGAGAGAGAGAGAGAGAGGTTTCAAACAAGACACAAATCGGTTTTTGGTGTAGGCGGTGATTGAATCCCAGACCTTTTATTTAACCATCAAATACTTTACCAGTTAAGTTAACTGAAACTTACCTGTCTAAGTAAACTTAATACAATAAAATACTCTTAATTTTACATTAAGGTCTTGTTTATTTTAATTTATTTTTTATTATCAATTTATGTACATGATTTTAAAATTTTATTTTTCCTTAATAAAATTTACATTTTAACAATTTATTTTTTAAAGGTGAGAATGACATCAAGTCATCATGCCCCTTCAGCCCTGGGGTTGCCCAAGTGCTTTGAGCATGGTCATCTCTCATGTACAAGGCCCAATTTATAATTTCTTTCATTACATGATTTCTATAACAATAATCAATAGATTCATTCAAACACATTAGAAGTTTAGAACTAAAATCAAAATGTTACATTTCTAAAAACCCAATTATCAACAATTAGTTATTTAGTTTTATGGAAAATAAAGTTTTTTTCATTTTTAAAATTTGTTTCCTTTTCCAAAAAAAATTTTAGTGGTCAAGAATTTTGTAGCTTAACTAATTGACATATTCTGGTATGTATATGACATTTAGGGTTCAACTTCCTCGTCCTTGTTGTAATTACTAAATTATTTAAAAATAAAATACTTTTTATTGAAAGATGTTTTGAAAATAAATTCACAGCATATTCTAAATTCAAAACCACTAAATTCTTTAAATTATCTCTCACAAAATAAAAAAAAAAACCTTTTTAGATTAATAATGGTAATAATTCAATTTTAGAATAATTTGACATGTCCAAGTCTCCACAAAAAGACTTTGCCATACAAGGATACATTAGTATAAATGGGTTCTGAAAAATGTTTTTTTTGTATAAATTTAAAATTTTTTTAAGCATATATAAAAATTCTTTCGAGAGAAGCATTATAAATTATTAACTTCAATACAAACAATTTTGCTGTTCTTTTATTGGAGAAACAAACAGTTATATATATATATATATAAAGAATAAAAACAGTTCTTTTACTAAGGTAGTAGAGTGCCGGAACAATTTCTAGGGAGGAATGTGCAGAATAGCACAGTGAGGAGGGAGAATATAGTAAGTTAAGATGAGTTAGAAAGAAAGTTGAAAACTAGCATCTCGAGTCTCTAAGACTCGAGATCCAAAAAGCAAAAACCGAAGTGAAAATCGAGTTTTTAAGACTCGATTTCCAAACTCGAGTCTTAAAAACTCGATTTCCAAACTCGAGTCTTAAAAACTTGATTTTCAACATTTGATCTCCACAAATCGAGACTTAAAAACTCGATTTTTATCTTGGAACTCAAGTTTTAGACACTCGAGATGCTAGTTTTCAACATTATTTTGAAACGTGTCAACTAACTAAATTTTTTAATATTTAATGTTATTTGGAAATAAAATTCCAATTTCTAGCTACATCCCAAAAATATTCCCTTATCCTTCTTTTAAAAAGGGTTGGATAAAATTTTGTCCCAGTTAGCATGGAACATGACATTATGTGATAAGGGATTTCATGTGAACAGTTTTTAGTCACCGTCAAGGTATTAGAAAAATAGAAGGTAAGCGTAAAACTATTGTTTAATAAAATATAATAAACATGAACACTTGAAAATGACTTGATCCCAAGGCTCTTAATTTTAAGATAAGAAGATACCTAAAAAAGGGACGGAATAGTTGTTCCAAATCAGCATATGGATATGGTAGATATATCATATAATAAATGGATCTTAGTATTATTATTATTTTTTTATAGCAAGTAAAAATCATTTAGTAAACGAATGACAAAAAAAACTATTATGTAAATCTAGACCATCTCTTGGAATTTGCATAACAATTATAGTAAGCTCAAAAAAAAGTTATAATATCTAATATGTTCATAATTTGATATTCTAAAACTTTGGTCATATGAATTTGATCACGTTGTTCACTTGTTCTTTCCTTAGGAATATTATGTTGGATTTTTTTTTAATAATTTAATAATTGAAGGGTTGAGATTTAAATTCTAGATGTCTTATTTAAGAAGATAAATAGATATCAAGCTAAGCTGCAAGGCTCTTAGTACTCGTTTGGGTACAGCTAAAATGCAATACGTCTGCGTTTCAGCGTTTTTTTATTTATTTATATTGAGAAGCACGTTTCAGTGCTTTTCAGTGGGTCCCGTGCACCGTTCATAGGACCTACAAACCTCTTTTTTCAACAAAACTTTCATTAAAAATGGGTTTCATGACACTATTCACACTTTTAAAAATTATTTTACTACAGTATTTTCAGTTTTCAGCAAAATAAGCGGTATCCAAACGGACGCTAAACATGTTGGATCTTTATGTCATCTATAAAAGATAACACTATTTTTAGTCAATGATTTTTAATATGTTACTTTAGGAATAAATTTCATGAGAGAGAGAGATTCAATTGGTTATTGGTTAATTTAATCCTATTTACTGGAGAGAGAGAGAGAGAGAGAGAGAGAGAGAGAGAGAAGTGTTTTTATGGGGATAATATTCTCATAAAAGATGCTCTCTAGTCCCCCATTTCTAAAAACTCGTGGAGGTCCACCTCCACGTGAGAGGGAAAAAACATGCATCTAATATGCATGATAAACCATCTCCTTAAGGGAAATAAATAGTTCAGAACCTAAAGAATCCAATGTAACACTATAAAATTTATACTTATTGTTAATAATAGAAAGTAGTAAATTATAATAATAAAATCCTGTACACAGACACTCAATTTCACACAAAAATATTACAATATGTTAAAAACTTAAAATGGTCTATTATGAGTTTTTTTTTTTTTTTTTTTGGAAAAGTTCTATTGTGAGTTGGAAATAAAAAATGATGACTTTATATAAAAAGTATCTGGCAAAAAGTGTTGACCACTCATAGGTGACAACTTCAATATATTATGAAATTATGTGTAAAATTGGATATATCATTTATCACTATATTTATTGAATTAGTATATTTAAGACGCATATAGATACTGTTGTGCTGGTACAAAATTTTAAAATTTTAAGTAGATATGACATTTCCGGCATCTCCCATTTTAGCCAAAAAGTTCAGCATATGGATACGACTTTTTTTACCATTCATATGGATACAATTTGGAAGCATATTCGGTGTACGTAAACGTCACTCTTAACTCCTACTGATTTTGAAAGAAAGAAAGAGTACTAAACATTACATCATATTCCTATATAAAAAAAATAAAAATAAAAACTTGGAAGCATATGATAATGACCCTTCCAATGCCAAACATAAAGTGTGTTTTATGATTATTTTATTGCATAATTCAGGGGGGTAAAAAAGATTAGTATTAAACATTACATCAACTGGGTACTACAGCTATGAGACCTGGGATCATAAAACAATATATTATCTTCAAAAGGCACATGACAAGCTGACGTAATTTAACTTAAAATACTCCAAAAGAAATAGAGAAATAATGATAATTAATCCCCAATTCCAAGTTTCTGGTAACCTTGGTCTGTATTCCAATTAACAGCCCCGAGTAAAATATGTTTTAACTTCCCTATGATAGGCAAAATTTTGGACTTCTTGGCTGCCCTGGATTTCTAAAATAACAACACCAAGTAACACATTTTTAACGCCCCTATAATAGACAAAATTCAGAGCATGATTATTGGTAAGGGCAAAGTTTTTCTTATAAATAGGTTTGGATGAACATTCTTCAAACAATTATGCAACCATTTATAAAAACCATTTACATATTTTGAATTTTATAATTCATTAAATTATATAAACAAGTCACACGATTCATTGAAAATAGGTCATATGATATGTGATTAAAACCATCTGCAATTTGGATGATCGTTTGAATCATCACTTAATAAGTTCAAAGACAACTTAATTTGTCCGAAATCCAATTTATCTTTATGTTTTTAAATATTACAATGATTCTTTAGATCTTTTATTATGATTTTTATTGACTTTGATTTTATCTTAGCTTTGCTCAACTTTTTAAAAAAAATGAGCAACTTACAATTCTAGCCCTTGCATTTGGGGTTGTTTTCAATATGGCTCCTTTGCATTTGAGATTTTTCATTTTGGTTTACCAAGTTTTATTCGAGTTTACAAATGACTAATCAGTTCACATACGTAATTATATAGTTGTTGAGAGAGAGAGAGAGAGAGAGAGAGAGAGCAATCAACATCATTTTGTTGCACCTAAAGCTAGATTAGTCAGGATTTGGATGGCAGGACTACTTTTGACAACAAAACCAAATTTGGTAGGTCAAAATGAAAAATCTAAGACTTAAGGTAACAAAATGAAACAACCATCACAATTCTGTTCTTTAATTTCATCTCTACAACTCCTTGTTTATTGGACTGGGGTAGGTTTGATAAGTTGGGAAAAATCTTCTAAAAGTCATCCATGCTATTGCCACCCAAGTCAAAAGTTTATTAGTGAGACTAGTTTCTTGCCTCAAATTTCATGCATTTTGTTGTTATATGTTGTGAATTAATAAATAGGCATGATGTCTAATTTAGTTAATATTGATAATGCATATGATGCCTTAAAATTTAAGATGGTTGCACCTCAAATTATGGGTCTCATCTTCATTTTTTGTTTTATGTTATGTCAATTCATCTGTGAAATAAAAAGTAAAGAAAATATTAAAAGATGGCAACTAAACGAGTTACAAAACTTTTAGTAAGAAATTATTTTATTTACAATGTAAGAATACAAGAAAATTGTCCTAGTTCATATCTATGATTATTGGAAATATATGACTGGTGAAGAAGCATGACTATTGAAAAGAAAAATAAATGAATAATAAACAAAAAAAAAAAAACAATATTTTTATGGAGTATGTTGTTGTAACTTGTATCTTAAAAGTAGGTATTTAAAATAGGAAAAAAAACAAGAGAGATTTGGTTAATCTCAACAAATAAAAAGATGTGAACTCTTTTGGTAGCTAGCCGGCTTGAGTTGGGCCGAGACAGCCCAATGACCTACCCAGGCTTCTCTTCTCGTTAATGGTTAACGATGGTTGGTAAGGCCATTTTAGTCTTCTACTAAATTCAACCAAGGTCAATTCCGACCATCCATATCAAGGTGCGAAGAAGCGCAAGGAAGAGAACGCTCGCCACATGGCGAATCTCTGCCAACTCATCATCGATTGCAATGTATGCCTTCTCATACTCTATCATTTCCCAATTATTATGTATGCACTCTGTCTGTTGTTTCTAAAAAATATAATTAAAATATATATATATATATATACACACACACACATACTCTGTTCAATCACATTGCCTTCTCATACTAAATAATTTTAATAAAAAAATTGCTATCACTTTTGTCATTTCATTCACTACTTGTTACATTTATTTCATCATTTCATGTTTCTCAAAAAAAAAAAAAAATATATATATATATATATATATTTCATCATTTCATATCAATTGTTGCATCAACTTTTTAACGTGCCACAATAGCATTCCTTTCCTTTTGAAAATTGGGGATGACAATCAAAGCTGTATCAAATTGGAAATGGTACTTATAAAACAATGATGCTGATGAGCAAAATACTTATCTTTAGAGGCTTCCTGGCTTTAATTTTCTAGTTGAAAATTAATTTTATGATTTCTATTTGCAATGTGAGACCTGGCATTTAAAAAAATTATCGATTTCTTAAAAAACTCATGTAAACCAACCAAAAAAAAGGGCTATTGAATTTTTTGAATGTGACGTGTTTCACGTTTGACTAAAAATAAGAGAGAATTAGAGGGAGAATGATGTAGTCAGTCAAAAGGGCAACTTTAAAGTTGACATGTAGAGAATTTTATTAGTTGAACTTGACCAATGTCATTGTGCTTCAATCGAATTTCCAAAAAATGTCGAAACAATTAGTTTCAGAATGAATACCATATTTTAGATGATCATTGTCTCTTTGAGAAATGTTGAACTTCAGTTTTTTTTTTTTTGATAAATTGAACTTCAGTTATTGAACAATGGATTTCAATAAATTTTTTTAAAACTATTAATTCTAATTTTAATTTTGATAGAGAGAGAAAGGAAGAGCAAATTTTTTTAAAGGTTAAAATTTTTTACACTTTTAAACTACCGCAAATATAGTATGAAACGTATCAATAGAATGTTGAACATTTGAAAAGAATATAATATTTTAAAAATAAATCTTTTTTATTAAAAATTTTGGCCTTGATTAAAATTTTTATATTGTAAAATAGTGTAGACACTCCATTTTGCAAATCATATTTAACCTCACTTGCATTGCATTGCATATCATCACCATCTCATATCTCCAAGGCAAGAATATAATTCTAGCTGTTTAATCTCCAAATACTTCTCATAAAATAAATCTTGAGGTCATAATGATCAAAACAACAGTTAATGAGCATTAATCGAACCACCAAATTAAAAGATATAAAAAAAAAAAAAAGTTTTAAGGGTAAGATGGACTTGTATGAATTAAATCCAGACCGTAGATGATTATGATCTCTTAATTCTAATTAAGCATAACATCTCAAAAACATAGGCCTTCTACATTATGTTTTCTTATTCTAATCTTATCACACATCACTAATCTCGTATTCATGAAATATGTAGAGATTTACTTTCAAATTTTGTAGTTTTAATAATTTGAGGTTCACATGTGAAAAAGTTGAAGATTTCATCTTAAAGTGGACATAATAGCAATATACATAATAGTATTGCAATTTATGTTACTGGTAAGATTATAACTGAATGCTTGCCAAAGTAATATTTACAAGGATGCTCTTAAATTCAAAGCTTGCTTTACACATATTTCCATGCCAAAAAGAACTTCATATTAAGAAAGTGTTGTACAAGGAACATGCATTGAATAACTTATACAAACGTCTTAAATACTTGCTTCTTGAAGTCTTTCATCGTCCTTAATGGCTAATCCCTTGCACTGGACAACCATTTTCAACAATTCTCTTTCCTCGGTTTCATAACTTCATTGATCGGTTTTGTTATGTAAGCAACAATAGATATGCCATGAGATCCTGCGAGCTGAAAGGTCAAGGATAGCATGTAGTAACACAAACATGCAGACTTCAAAGGTTGATGTCATGCAACATTTGATCATAAACTAATGGCATTATCTGAGATCACTGTTAAAAGATTAAATTCATGCTCCAAAGTCCACACAGGGTCATTCTGCAGGTTGATACTTAAGCTGTACTCCTGGAAGTAACCATTGTAGGTAATTATGGATATGGTAGCCCTAGAAAATCCAAAACAGAAAGAACATAAGCCAATAGAAAGATTCCCACAATTTATTTAGGAGATTATAAAGAAATAAGCAATATATCTATGAAGAGGCTAGTTAAATTCCTTAGCTGCATATCCAAGAAAGATTAACACGCAAATGTTTCCTATCTCCACATAGAATTCAGGGATTGTCTCTCCAATGCATTTGGTAGCTCACAGCAAACAGAGAACCATGAACTTCGTCCAAAATAACTACTTGGTATCCTTTTATAAGTTTAACCAAAATTTCCATTAATATGGCTCTATTTATCCAGAAATTAGAACAAATGAGAAGGTGACGAGAAATGGTATGGGCAGCACTGGTGCCCTCTATATATTGAGGTCCAAGGTTCAAGATTTCCCATCTTTCTTGTTTCAACATCAACGAGGTATAATAGCTATCAACAGCATCCTGTGCATTGATCTGAGAAATCACCAGAAGCATCAAGTGACTCTGTTGAAGTTATCAACTGACACTAAGCTAAGTCACCAAAGGATGTGTACATCACAAAGGAAAATTTCCAACTCCAAACCAGTTTGTAGCTATCTTTTTCCAACCCACTATGTGGCAATTGAAGAGACTATCCATGTTATAGTCACATAACTTTTTAAATGAGTCAGGTGACTTGTTTAAACAATAAACATGAATAGTCTTATAAATCACCATGTAATGGGTTGGAAAAGATAGTTCCATACCAATTGAAAGCCAAACTTTATCCCATCACAATTGATACTTTGGAATCACTAATATAAGTTCAAGGTAGTGTCTGGGAAATAGCAAAAGCAGTAACCACCATGAGAGTGGTGTATAAGGATCCATTTACTCCTTTATTTATTTATTTATTTTTTTTGATAGGTAAGAAAACATGTATTAAGAGAATACTACTTAATTAGAAAAATGAAGTAGCCAGAAAAATATGTACAAACAGCAAAGAAGAAAACAAAAAACAAGAAAAATGAAGTAGCCAGAAAAATATGTACAAACAGCAAAGAAGAAAACAAAAAACAAAAAAAATTATGTACAGGAAGGACCCATTTACTCTTTTCCACGTAATATTATTATGCAAATCACCACCATAACTCTAAAGATACCATAATGTCACCCATTTGACATTATAAAAAACAATTTTGAGTATTGACACAACACCTAAATATCATATGAGATCATAAAACTTGCCTTCAGAAGAGAAGGCATGCAGCGGAACATGTCTAATTAAAATATCAAGCATACAGCAGGCTTCTTGGGCTATATAATTTTCACCTTTGCAAGGGCAATCAGTGTGAAAGGTTCAATGAATTCATGTTCGCTAACATACAGAGTACGTCCAAAAGTTCTTCATGCCCATTAAGATCACTACAAAACTCTTTGAATTTGTTGAGTTTATTCAATTGTTGAATTCTATAGTCCTTTTATGAAACTTGTTAAGTGATCTATTAATGTAGTATTAAGCTAATTTGACAAAAGATAAAACCTAACAGTAAAGTGCTGAGGAAGAAAAAAGGAAACCCCACAAAAGAAGAATGAACATTGTTTAAACCCAAGGATAGTATAATCAGATATTGACCACACTTTATGAAGTGGAGGTCATGAGTTTGAATCTCCCCTTTCCCCTCATCTTGGGGAAAAGAAAAAGAAGAAGAAGATGGGCACAATGTCAGAAAACTCACTTGCAAGATACAATTTCAGATGTGGACGTATCAGCAACAACCTTGTCAACTTTGCGAATCACTGAATTGCTGTACCAGAACAGAACACTTCATTGCATCAATAAAAGGGCTAGAAGAATATAAATAAAAAATAAAGGAAGAAGAAGATAACAGGCAACAATGCACTTCTATAATAAAAAAGATATTTTGACAAATGTCAATATCCTACATCTACTAGAAAGGTCATTTTTTATATGCCCATTTAAAAACGTCAAGATCTAATATCTAATGGACTGCCACATCTCTTCCTCATCTGGAAACTCAATTGAAAGATAGTAGCCATCAAGTATAATCTTGCTTATGCAGGCTCTATGTTCATACACCCTTTTTATTATTGTATTCTGCATTTGTAATTTCCATTTCCCCTCACAGTTTTAAAATATTCTCCAAATTCATATTCAACTTTAAACACTATGGAAATAACACCGTTAATCAGATAAAAAAATAAAGACCTTAATCTCCCATGGAACTAAGAAAATAAATAAAATAGAATTTGATATGTGTAATAAATAAAATACAAATCAGGCTATTAACAGTCCTATTGATCACCCTTTTTTCTATATTATTTTTGGAAGTTGTTTAGGTTTAGCTCAAGAGAATAATAGAGGGGTAGGTGGGAAAGGTGGAACTTGAAAGTATAGATTTTGTTTGTTGAATCTCAGTCAAGCAGATGCCCCAACATATGTCTCAACCCCAGGCATACCAATATATTTGTAGTGCTATAATTTACTAGACTAGTTATTTAATCCAATAAAGGGTACATTATATCAGTTATAAACTGCCTCACCTTTTGACTCCTGCAGTAACAGCACATTGAAGTACTTGATGGTGAGTTGGATCCAGTGCATCAGCAACGGAGTCAGGTATTATTGATCCAAGAATACTACTTGATTTCCTGTTTCAGCAAAGAAGTGAAAGATATAGAGAAAAAGGATTGGATGATTTTGCAAATCCTTTGTAAACTACAACTGTTCACGCATTCAAAATAATAAAGTGACTAAATTTTACGTTGACCTTGGGACTGGCTGTGAAAATAATATATAACACTATGTGTCCGTTTAGGAACAGCTTATTTAGCTTTTTGGTGAAATTTTTTTGCTAAAAGTGTGCTAAAGTATACTTGTCCCTTTTAAAAAGTGAGAAAATGCGAGAAAAAGTAATGTTTTAAAAAACTGTACATAAAAACTAAAAGCTAAAGCTGATACCAAACAGGTTAAGTGTGCGTTTGGATTAGATAATAAGCAAATTTTAGTTTTTTTTTTTTTTTGCTACAATACTTTTAGCAAAACATCAATCAACTTATTTTATTTAGCTTTTAACTTTTATCTACAATATTTTTAGCAAAAACTTTTTACAAAAGACTAGATAAGTTGAAACACAAAAACAGGGCATAATTATAAAAAAATTTAAAAGGGGGGCTAGACCCCATTTAGGCTGCATGGAAATTGATGAAAAATGAAGGTTATGTTAGTTAGAAATATACGAGATATATATATATATATTAAAATTTTTTTTTTAAAAAAATCATATAAGCAGCATGGAACTTTGTTATAGAGACACCAAGACACTACCTCACAAGGTTTCTATCCATTACAAAGAGTTCCTTGAGGTTTGTGAAATTATGCTGCTTTTACTTTCAGTTAATAAAAGATTTCAGGGAACAAATAGAATAGAAAGAAATAGATAAACTAGGAATCAGCACCAAGCAGAAAAAGAAAACAAACCGAGGGAGTCAGCACTAAACTATTGGAAAGATTCCAACATATATTTTATTAATCAACTCAACCAAAAAAATAATTTCTTACTTTTTTATAAGTAACTCAAGCATAACAATACTGATTCTTGGGGCCTTTACATAGGGTTCCCAGGTTACATTAGTGAAGGAAAGTATCTTTCCGACCAAGCTAGGACATTAAATAAATTTTAAACCAAGTAGGAAAGGAAATAAATCATAAACCAATTAATAAAAGCAAATTCAAATTAAATTCCTAGATTAAATAAGATCTAATAAATATCAGTCAGGCCAACTGGCAGCAGGCCTCCATTGTCCAGCCATGTGATGAAGGCCTGTATATCGTATCTGCACTAAAGGAGTTCCCTTGAGGTTTGTGAAACTACTTTTCCTTCGAGTCAATCTATATTGTTACTGACCCTTTATTTCTTTCCTCAGGTGAAATCTCCCTTTACTAGTTAACTGTCAATGATGATGGTAAATGACCTTTGCCATGTTCTCTCTCTCTCTGTGTGTTACAAACCCCTATATTTTCTTCCTAGGGTGATATCTCCCTCTATTAGCTGACTGTCTACGATGATGGCAAAAGACTCCTTTGCCATGTTCTTTCTCTCTCTCTGAACTTCTGGTAAGTATTTTTATTAGCTCTTTAGCCTTTAACCTTGTCACTAGCAAGAACCACACAACTGTTGAACAGAATCAATGAAGGTCCAATTACAAGGAACTTTATAGGCTGAGGCACTATTTCTATGAACATAGATAGAAATATATACAAGGTAACTATAAAGCAGGTTAAAAAAATAGTTAAAGACTTTCATAAAACAGATGTATAACAAATTAACAATAATGACATTACATCCTACAATATTTGGCTATGTTTCTATCCCATTTTCCAATGAGATATAGCTCCACTGGCATGAACTTCTCCGATAAAAATTGGGAGGAGGGTGAGGTTGTTGGTTCAAGATCCATTGAGTGTGTAACTTAAAACAACAACAACAAAGCCTTAGTCCCAAAATTTTGGGGTTGTCTATGGATTCTCAACAAATTATTTAGGGTGTGTGTAACTTACCATTTAAAAAAAAATTGTAATTGCAAAAATACAAAGAAGGCAACAGAAAGTTGTAGTTCTGACCTTTGATTTATAGCAAATCCCATAGAGAAAACATGAAGAGAACCGGAAGAACTTGTGGCCACAAGAATATCAGGAAGTTGCATAGATGGCCCAAATGATAAGGAAAATATATTTGATGGGTATGTCCCCCTCCGAAAACTATATGACTGCCAAAGAAAGACTAGTTAGATTCCAAACCCAAAGTATTACAACCAAAGACGGCTGCATTGTATTGTTTCCAAGAATCGAGTTTATATTTACTTATTAAAATAACTCTAGTTTAATTGAGCTGAGGGGTAAGGACAAATCTAGGGCACAGATGGTTATGCATCATAGATAACATGCATGCCACAAAAAGACTTGGTCTTTCCATATGGTGGATCACTTTTGAGATCCATTACACTAATTAACAAAAGATATTTAGAGCCACATACAAATTTTTTTAAATTAAAAAAAAAAAAAATTTACTTCTTTAAATCTAGGAAACCTCTCTGGATCAAAGTGATTCTCTTAACAACCATTTAAGACATCAGCAGTTTCACTATCTAATTTTCACTAGTAGTTTTACTGTGTACCACCTGTGTGGTGGCTGTGTCTTTGACAGCCTGATTGAAACATATAATCAATTACAATAGATGATCTCCATGTATAAAATACTGTGAATGGATGGTGTGCCATTCTCACCTTAGTTGCATCTGAAACCAAATGGACTCTGATTATGGTTCCCTGTTCAGAAGCAGTTGCTATATACATCCCATTGGAAGAAAGGACAATTGCAGCCAGAGGTGCATGATGCGCATCTATCTGTATTTCAATTTGAGTGAGAATATAAACAAAATGAGCTAGAGAATTAAAAAGGATCATGATTCATTTCCATATCCAATAACAAATGAAAGAAAGACACACAGTTTCAAAAAATTTGCTCCTAGATGAATAAAAAATGAAACCCATTCAAACCATAAATCAGCAAATATGACCAGAGGTTCATCCTAAGGGTCACCCTAACTCATGACCCTCAAGGCAATTAGGCTAGGTAGCCCACTGGTCCTAAAATGCCGCAAGACTTCAAAGAAAAAGCTAGCATGTCCAACGGGCTATGGTTCATGTGACTGATTTTCTGAACATTCTAAATTTGAAAATAGAGAGAGAGAGAGAGCATCAAGTGTCCATAAATAACATCTAGATATTCTATATTTTTAATTATCTTCCCACTTGAGGATAGAAAGCAGAAAAGCTCTCTGATTCACTTTTAAAATGCCTACTACCAAAATCAGCATCATCTTAAAAGAGGATGATAACAATAATCTTAATTTACCACAACAAAAAAGAGTTATCATGATAGACAAAAAAATTGAGTCCCAGCTTTTTTTTTTTGCGGGGGTGGAAGGAGCCCTGTTATTTAATCATTTATTTCATCATATATATATAAGGAAGGGATAATGCCATGACCTCACAATGTGACTGGAGCTCCATGACATTGTACAACAACACAGACCCTTTGACAGTGCTAGCAGGAAGAGCCAAGAAGCAACTATCCAAACTGGGTGAGAATGCACAAAGCCCTGAAAAAGAAAGAAAGAAAGAAAGAAAAAGGGAAAAAAAATTCTTCTACTAATCTAAGCATTCAATGTCATGTTAATTCTGCAGAATTCAAAATTTGACAGACAAAGCTCTACAGATTCTATCTCAGTATGACTGCTAGATTGTTATGAAATATAAATGCTTGGCTAATTTGCTTTAGCTCAAATGGCATTTTCTTCTCTCACAAGTGGGTGGAGTGAGGTCATATGTTCAAAAATCCACTGGACACGTGTAACTTGCCAATAAAAAATAAAAAGAAATATAACTATTTGATGACTTGCGCCACAATTGAAAATTATAAACCAAAATTCTAAATCAAGTCAAATAAAAAGTAAGAAATTAATAAATTGTAGAGGTATGACTTTGTTTCCAAATTTAGATATTTTCCTTCAGCTCAGAAAACTTTGGGGTCAAGTTTGGATAAGATTAGTTTTTTAGCCAAGGAAAAGGTATCTGGTAGCAATGGAGGTCATTGTAGAAACAAGAATGCTTACAGGAAGAGTAACACAGAACTACAGGTGGTATAAATGTTTCTTCATGGATGCAGCATATCAGAACCAACCATTATAATTTCAACCAATACAATATTAACTCACCTCCAAAGTTCATATTGGATGAGTCAAAGGGAGCATGTAAAAGATATTGCAGATAAAAATACCCTCCCAAGTTCAAAATTATATTTTGTATAGTCCCTATAGAACTTACTTAAACTCAATAATGTAATCCTTGCTCAAGAAATTTCAATATCTCAGACAATAATATCACAGAAAAGTCATATAGTTGCATGATGGCCTTTTCATTTGCTTATCCTAAGCTTCTGTGCCTGTTCTTAACTATATTAAAATAAAACCTAATCTTAATGTAGAGTCATACAGATTCAATAAACTTCATAAGCATCATGCCAAAGCAGTTTCTCACATTAGTCTGATTAGACATCCAGGAAGAAAATGCTGCATGTTCCGTAACATTTTTGTGCATATCAAAATAAAACTTGTAAGTTACGAATGGTCATTTAGGTTGCATGTTATTCACAAACTCTGATACTGATACTCCTGAACTTTATTATTTTCTTTGTACTCAGAAAAGTATCAGATATTATATTTAATTGTGTAACTAGTGGCAGAGTTAGAAAATATAACTCATTTTATGTATTGTCAGATTTATCCGACTGGCTAAACAACCTCCAAGTCAAATTCCAAGATGTCCTTCCAGGTACAGTTATATAAAGTACTTACACACTTTGGAAACCATTTTAATCTCACTTCTGTATGAATAGGGAGGTTCTACCACTGTTTTTTTTTCTTTTTTTTAACCAGTAAAGAAGTTCATTAGAGGGGAAAAAGGCCAAATAGGGATCACCAAGTACTCAAGAAACATAAAGAAACAGTCACTTATAACCAATGGAAATTTGAAATGGAAGGAATCAATAATAGCAAGAAAAGAAAAAAATAGACAATAAGATTAAGAGAAACAGGAAACCAGATATTATTAAAAAACAAATAATCCACAGTAAACAAATTATGAATACCACTTTAGGTAGAAAACAAATACTTTTAAACCTCACCTTTTAGATTTGGCACTGTATCAATAGAGTCCAAGATTTTAACAGTATTTAAATCATAGACATATGTCTTATCCTGCAAAACAACAACAAGCCTGCATTTGCCAAGACAACCAATCAAAATTATCAATGAGAAAGGAAACACAACTTAGAGTTTTCTTCAAGAAAAAATAATCCTGTCTAATGGTGAAGCTCTATTTCTACCAAATAAGAAGTGTTTAATGCACAAGATCAAGAACATAATGAATCCCAAGCACATCTGTGACATTATTAGTACCTATACACCACCAAGGTCTAACTGATTCCATGAACAGACAAAATATTATCAAATTATATGTGAGGTTTAGCCTCAAGTTAAAAGCACCAAGGCCTGAAGTACAAAATTGTGAGTTGAAGCAAGATAAATTACAATGTTGAATGACCATATAATATTCTTATTGGAACTCATTTTAGTTGTCCTTGTGAAGGTAAGGAATGGGCAAGATAAATTGCAATGTTGAATGACCGTATCAGATTCTTATTGGAACTCATTTTAGTTTTTCTTGTGAAGGTAAGGAATGGTATGTCCAAATATCCTATGAAAAAGTCTTGATAAATTATCACCTGTCTCAAAAATTTAAGCTTGTTGTAAATCATGAATTGGATCATTGTACACTCTCTTTTAACAATGTGAGGCAAAACTCCCCTTAATGAGTAAGCCTAAGACATGAAATTTTCAACCATAAATGGCACGTCTAGAATGGACGTACAGTTCAAACTTAAGATCATCTACTTTGATGCATCAATAAATTACTAGTCATTGTAAAAGCTTAAATTTTGATAGAAAATAATTAATTAAATTTATTGATCTAACAACATTTTTAATTAAATAAATCCAGCCAAGTCCCACTCACCACTGATTTTAGAAATAAATAAAAGTTCCTATTCTAGATGGAAGTTTCTAATGCCACCAAAATCGACATGAAGTAGGCCTCCTTAAATTTCATAATTTGTGAAGTATATATTTGGAAAATAAAGTGTGTGCTTGTGAATCTACCATGGTAACCTATCTGTTTACCTATGTGTTACTGCTTGCAGAAGAACCATAAGAGCAAAAGAACAAGAAAAATACCTATCACGTCTAAACAGAAGCATTTCAAATTTCTTAGCTCAACACTGCAATTGCTACATAAGGAGAACATTAATTCCCTGCTCATATCCCCCATAATTATTATTTCTGACAGCCATGATTCATGTCTCCTTTACAATAACCCTAAGTTATGTAGGATCACCATGAAACACATTATGCTTAAGAATTAATCCCCAACCCCTCTATCTGATAATTAACATCAAATAAAAAATTATTAAAATATCATCCTGAATTCATGCATCAGAAAATCAAAACAAGAATCTCTGGCAGAAATTCAGTTTCTAGGTAAGATCTTTTACCTTTTCTTATTCATGCGAACAGCAAGTATTGAAGTCAAAAAATTCAATTCTCGGAGAGCAGTTCCAGTTTTTGTATTGAACAAACAAAGACGGCGGGGAGATAAAGATGGCTGTTGTGTCAGAAACAACCTTAGTAAGTAATGAGCAGGTAAAGTTAATGAACATTGTAACACACTCTATGAGTAAAATGGCACAAGCACCTGTTCACCAGCTCCAACAATGGCAAGAAGACTGGAGCTAAACAGCATTTCAACAATAATGAAGGCTCCAATAGCTAGGCAAAAGAAAATAGATTACTTTTAATGAACTGAATCTAGGATTTCAATTTAAGCTATAGTAAATCCAAATTTCAAGTGTGGACATAAGATAAGAGCTCAATTCTTTTCTAGAGGTGTGTAATAAAAGAATGAAAAAATCATTTGTCAAATTTTTTGACCATGTCACTATTCTCTCTCTATATATGCATGCACACACACATGTCTAAGATTATTTTAACGAAATTCTCTTTCTTGTGAAGTGTCCGTGCTTCCTAGGCATCTGTTCATGTTAGAATTATGGTTAAATAATTAAATTTGCCATTTTCTAAAAGCTTAAATGTTGGGGACAATTGGTAATTTATCATAGCAGGTGGCCCTAAGTCCAACCTTATCTCTGCTCTGCGCTCCATTATGGGCCCACATGTAAGGGGAAGTATTAAAATCATAGTTAAATGATAAAATTCACGATTTCCTAATAGCTTCATTTGGGACAATCGGTAATTTGTCAATTCACAAGGTGTAAGCTTTTTGGTAGAATAGTATTTTTTTTTGTTCTTTAATTCTTTCCTAATGGATATTATTGAGACTTGTCACATCATCAAATCAAGTTAAACTTATCGGAAATGCCTAGTAAAGCAAACCATAGGGAAGGTAATTGTCACAAGCTAAGTATAAGCATGTAATTGGCCCTAATTAAGAATTTAAATAAAAGTAAATAAAAACTCGAATTATAAAAATAAATAAATAAATAGACATATAAAGAAGAAGACTTTGAAACCATGTAAGAGTATTGATTGGAAAACTCACCTCGTTCATAACAGAGTCTTCCTGTATTCGTGTCAAAGACTTTGAAACCATCCCTTGTCCCTATCACAAAGCAACTGCAAATTCGGAAAAACCAAAAGTCAAAAAAAAAAAAAAAAAAACCAATCAATCAATACGTTTATGAATTAGAACCAATCAGAATTATCCGCTTGTTTCAATAGAATTCGATTTTGTTTTTCCCGAGAAAATGAATTCCCGGAAATAAGAAACCCTAAGTCGGAAGAGAATAAAAAATAGAAGGATGAGAATAGAGAGTATTGGTGAAGCAACCTGGCGTCCTGGTTGAAGGAAGCGCAGAGAATTGGGTAGGTCGAGGAGGAGGAGGAAGAGGAAGAGGACTGATTGGCCATTAAAGGAATTGGATTTTTGTTGTGAAGCTTTTTTGTGAGGAAGATTATTAAATACCAAGGTCGTTTCTTGGAGATTGAAACTTCGAAGCTTCAGTTCAAACTTAGAATGATTGGAACAAGGGAAACTCAACAGAACATAGACGTTAAAAAAAAAAAAAAAACATAGACGTTAAAACTTTTTTAGTGGGTCCCGCTACCAAGATACTCCATATAAGTCCATATCATATCCTACAAGCAAAGTTACCCCCCGCCCCCCCAAAAAAAAAAAAAAAAAAAAAAAAAAAACTAAGGTTATTACAAGTTTCAGTACATTATAAATTTTAGAAATTGAGATGACAATAATTGTAATTTGAGGACTTTAAATATCTCATAATTGAATATTTGAGTTTTTTTTTTTTAATTCACGATACATTAGTTTGTCAGCTCAAAGTACTTGTTACGCTGCTAAAAAAATTGTCAGCATTTTTAACACATTTTGATGTGGCAAGTTTGTATAGATTTTTATTTGGACTCAATTCACTAAATAAAACGGTGAGAAATATTTAGTACAATTTTTTTTCATAATTAGTGTATATATATTGTATGGAGTATGATTTTATAATTGATATATAATAAAAGTTATATTAACATAAATCCATGTTAAAATTTATAAAAAAAAAAAAAGAGACAACGGGAAAATGACGTTTAAACTTTGAACTGCGGAGAATACTAAGTATTTTAACATACACACGAGGAGGGAAGAATGTCGTAAAGAAATTGACAGTGGTGTATATTTAAAATGGACTGACTCTTGGATACACAATACATGCTTTAAACTTCTTTTACTCATCAAACCACAAATATAAGACACCATAAAAATGTCATTATTATTAAGTTATCATTTGAAACTCCATGATAAAGTAACGTTATACACTACCCAATATTAACTTAAAAACATCTCACAATTTCAAACTACTTGAAAAAGTGAATTTATAATTTTTGTTATATCGGACACT
The DNA here is from genome assembly GCA_032727855.1 of Quercus ilex subsp. ballota. NCBI lineage: Eukaryota > Viridiplantae > Streptophyta > Magnoliopsida > Fagales > Fagaceae > Quercus > Quercus ilex. The sequence continues at coordinate 95,565,160 of CM064909.1, read as the reverse complement.
GTAAACCCTGCCATTTCTAAACACACCCTTTCTAAAACATCTCAATTTCTTCTCCACATACCTCTCTTTCAATTCATTCCATTCTACAGTTTTTACTCATCCTCCTTCTCTCCGAAACAAGCTATAATATTATTGAGATCGTAGTAAATAATATATTTAGAGCGTGGCAAGACAGCCAGAACTCATTCCTACCTCGCCGTGTAGGTCGAGACAAAGATCTCTCACCCAGTTCTTGCCCCATCCATCCAAAATATTATACCACAGACAATACGTAAAGGACATAAATATTTTTTATTCGTTAAAATTGAAGTCTTTTTGCTTTCAAGATTCATTAGCTACCCTATACCTCTTCATTGCTAAACTATTGTTATTCATTATCATTATTAGTATTAGTTTTTAGACTTAACATTAGTTGATAATTCATTTGGTGAGGAACAAATTGAAGTGGTAAGCGTAAGAAGATTAATTTCTGTATTTTTAACTGTTAAGGATAATTGGTGAATATTGAGATAAGCAAATTTTTGTTAACAAATAATTGTAATTAATAAAAGAAGTTTTAAGTGTAAAAGAAAAAAAAAAATATTCAAGAAAGATTTGAGTAGATTTTGAAATTAAAAGACCAAATATATGGGTTTTCACAAAAGACCAAATATATGATTTAACAAATGATAAAGAAGTTTTTATTATGTTTTTTTTTTCTAGACATAACGGCCAGTCGACCACGCCTTGCTGACATTTTTTGTCTGGGGTTGGAGCATGTTCTTGAGAATATGAGAGATAGGTCAAAAGAGGTCCAGCAATTTGGAATTTATTCACATAAAAAGTGAGAAGTAGTGGGGATGGAGTGAGTGAAAGGGATTTGATTTACCAAAAAGAGTAAAAACTGAGCAAAAATAAAGGGCGCGTGACCCTGCAAAAGCAATATAAAAAAAAAAAAAAAAACAACCCCTTACAGCTCATGCTTTTTTTTGACACTTAATCCTTCCACAGTTTCACCCTTGCCCCACCAAACAAACAGCTAAGAAAAACAGTACAAAATTTTCATACCATTTTTCAGTCAAAACTCAAAAACAGTCAAAATCAACCTTACCAAAACACTCTGTCTCACACTTGGGAACAGAGCATCTTATGATGTATCCTATAGACTATATATAGTCCTATCCCACACATAGCAAAATAGCATGCCCCCCTAATACTTTCCTACATTTCTAATTGAACCACCAAATACATACAAAATAAAATGCAAAAGGGGAATAGGAAAGTGTACTAATACTAATACCCCACTATTTACATTACAAGCCTAGAGAGGCCAGCAATTATAAACAACACAAAAGTTTTATCAAACAGAAAACTAAACCTATTTTTTTGGGAGCAAAGATATCTTGACTTGTAAGAAATTAAATTAAGACAAAGAATTCATTTTTTTTTCCCTCTTTCTATTTCTTTTTGAACTTTCTTTTTCTATCTTGGACCAGAGAGTTCCATGGCAAAGGAATCCAAGGAATGTTCATCATCATCCTCACCAGCTCCAAACATGCTTGAACGATCATGACCATTGTCATCATGTTTTGATGCAGTGGGATTAGTGTTAGTGTGAAAGTGGTTCATACTGGGATTGGTGTTATTGTGTGATGCTGCCCACTTCTCGGCCAGGCCGTCACCTTCGAGCATCCGGACCACTTCCGACATCTTGGGGCGGTGGGCTGGCAAGTATTGAGTGCATAGCAAAGCTACTTGCAGCATCTCCCCCACCTCTATCTGGTCGTAGTTGCTTCCAAGCTCTCTGTCCACCAACACTTCCACTTTCTTCTCCTGTTGTATTCTTTTCACCTGTCACCAACATTATCAACTTTATTCTTTAGCCTTTATACATGAAAATACTAGGCTTTTGGGTTAACACTACTTTATTTTTTGGGACAAAAAGTATAGCTACAAAACCCACTCTCTAACTCCTGAATATATAAATCTATTAGAACATAACAGAACAAGAATTACACAGGAACTAAGCAATAGAATTATAGAGGAAGCTATAGTCCCCACTTATTAAGGACTAAGGAGCCTGGACCAACACAAGAGAGGAAGCATTAGAATAATGGTTAAATGATTGAATTTACCAATGCCGAAAACTTTGAACTTTTGGTATAAGTGATAATTTATCATAAATTCCATCTAACCTAATTTACATGCTGCCCTGTAGCCATGAATGCAATGCAAATCCTAAGCACTCACTAATTTCTTATGTAAAATTACCCTCTGCACGTACTTTTATCGATACCTTGAAGTAACTGAGAATGTACCAAGCCATCACTTCCAAAAAAGAAATTCAAATTCTATCTAAATAGTAATTAAAATTATGGTGTGACCTTAAACTTCACTTCCAAGCCAAACCTACCAGATACTTCTCATTTGCTCATAGAATTATAGACTTAAGCTTACAGTAGTTCCAGAGGAAACTTACCCACTCAAGCATGGCTCCTTTCTGATTAACAGTTTTGCCAAACTCAAAAGCTCTCATTCCAGTTATGAGCTCTAACAAGAGAATGCCAAATCCAAACACATCAGTTTTCTCAGATGACTGGCCAGTAGAGAGGTACTCTGGTGCAATATGGCCAACAGTGCCTCGGACAGCAGTGGTAACATGAGAGTCTGCATGGTCAAGGAGCTTTGCAAGGCCGAAATCACCAACAACTGCTTCATAGTAATCATCCAGGAGCACATTAGCAGCCTTTACATCTCGGTGGATTATCTTTGGATCACATTGCTCGTGTAGATATACAAGACCCCTAGCAGCTCCAATTGCTATTCTCTTCCTTGTGTTCCAGTCAAGTACTGGTTTTCCTGTCATAATTGAAACAGGATATCAGCAGTTTGCTAATACATGGTGGATTTAGGTTTAAGAACAGTTCTTAGCACTTAGAAGAAAATGTTGTAATCAAATCAACATTGACGCCTCAGCAAAACACATTGTGGGGGATGTAGCTCTATGTCAGTAAGAACTCATTCTTCAACTTCCATTCATTTTGCCCTTTTTCTTCTATTTGACTCATAAGATTTTACCAATAGCAGAATGCATCCAGATTAACTTGTCACACCATGTTCATCAACAATTTATTCATCAAAATTATATAATGATCAGAGTAGTTAATATATATTTATAACATATAGGTGGACAAATTCTAGATTCAGATTCGGCATCTTAACAGTGACTTTCAGATAAGATTGCCTCTTGATTTTGATCAAATAGTCTCATAGCAATTTTAAAGATCTAAAAACGTTATCAAATAAAAAAGAGCCTCCTCAAAACTCATTAAGTACCTATTTTTTGAGAAATACAGCTTGTAAATGGGAAGAAAAAAGCATCCATAAGGTTGCCTAAAGTAAAAGGAAGTTTCAACTTAAGCTTAAATTTGGCTATTAACCTTTTTGTTCTTTGTATCATTAGTCAGTCAGGTGGTATATTTATTTGGTTAAGAATTTGACTTATTATATTGACCAATACTTCAACGAATTTGGAAAATTACAGAAACCTATCAGACTAAAGTTAAAAAAATTTCTCAATATTTGGAATTTCGTTATTATAAGGAAATTGGCCATTGGAAACAATTACCGATTAAAGCAAAAGAAAAGATATCCAGAAATTAAAATGAACTACACGTTGGCCCCAAACACACATGTTGGACGTTTGAACTAAAACAGATATGCACACGACCCCAACCAATTGTGGTCCATAGCAAGATCAAATTGTGGGTATTGCAGTACTCTAACAAGAGAACAATAAAAATCAATCATGCCAACAATGTTTTTTTTTTTTTTTTTTTTTTAAATTAAATAAAAATTGGTCAGTCACACACATGCTGACAAAGAATTTTAGTGACAGCAGTTGCAGCAAAGTAAGATAGGACCAACCTCTAAGTCTGGAGGCCACACTGCCATTAGCCATGTAAGGATAAACCAGAAGCCTCTCATTAGGGGAGGCACAATATCCAATTAACCGGAGCAAATTCCGGTGAACTGCCAAGCTGATCATCTCCAATTCTGTTCGAAATTGCGATTCCCCTGTGGCTCCAGTCACATCCTTTAACCGCTTCACTGCCACCATAGCTCCATCTCCCAACTTTCCCTTATATACATTTCCAAAACCTCCAGCACCAAGGATGTTCTTGGAGCTAAAATTTTCGGTGGCTGATTGGAGCTCTTTGAAAGTGAACTTTCTTAGGTTGCCTAAGCTTGTAAGTCCCTCTTCTTGGTTGTCTGCAAAAAATATTAGAGACCAATTTGAGGTAAAAAGTCAAAATCAGTCATTGTTGTTTACTAGAGGAGTTTCGCAATTGAATAGTGAATACTACTGACCATTGACGTGTAGGATAGTTTGGTTTCTCTGTCTCTTTCTGCACCAAATGGCAATTGCTAGACATAAGAGAAAGGTAAAGCTGATGGTGACCCCTAGTGCAATTGCTAGTTTCTTGGACTTGTGTTTTCCTATCAGACCATTAAAAATATTATTATTATTTTTTTAATAAACAAAAGCAAGAGAGAAAGAAAGAGACGGTCTAAAACCAGCGGAGGGTTTAGACTTTGCAGCATTACCAGGTGATGATTCTAGGAAGGAGGAGGGAGGGACAAGAGTGACCGATCCAAAGCAACCTTCATTGGAACTAGTTCCACAAATCAATGGGTTTCCCACAATACTAGATGAGATAAGACAAATGTGAAACAGAAAGCAAAATCAGGGTATATACAATAATTGTCTACATAATAGAGTCAGAGAGAGACAGTAGCAGTGGCATAGTAACCATACTTGAAGGTCCTAGCTGGGGATTTAGGCACTGGTCCACTGAGATTGTTATAAGACAAGTCCCTGAGTACAAAAATAGTTTTCGTCAATCGAAAAAATACATGTTTTTAATCAATAATTTTCAGTTTTTAAATAATATTTTACATATTTTTATACACTTTTTCATTTACTCATGTTTTCAAACAACAATTTTCAATTTTGAAGTTTATTTACCAAGCACCAAGATATTGCACATTTTTTCAGTTTTCAAGACATTCTGATGACAAACAAACAAATCAATGAACATAAAGTGAGAAACAACGAAAAACCATACTTACAAGAAAGCAAGCTGAGGGATTTTGGCCAAAAACACGGGAAAAGGCCCAGACAAGCTATTGTTGTTCAGCCTCCTAGTCTCATAACATGACAAAAATAAACAGTATTAACTAAGATCGTATAATTAATTGCATAAATAATCCCAAAACGTAAACTATACACAGTATATATATATATATATATATATATATATATATGTATATATCTATAATTACAATTTTCGCCTTAAAATAGTGCATTACAACTGTATGACTAATTGGTTGTGAGCATAAAAATTTGTTTTCAACGAGGACAAAAGAAAACGTTAAAAAATCAGATTGTGCTTTATATTCCTTAGCTCCACTTTCTTGGCAACCAATTAAATTAGAGAGCAGGATAACAACAAACACGATGAGATACTATTACTCACAGGTATTGGAGACTATTCAACTCGGCCAGAGACCCTGGAACCACACCGGATAATCGGTTGTTAGATAGATCCAACGTTTCAAGTTTTGGAAGTGTGCCCAGCTCCGGTGGTATATTGCCAGAGATGTTGTTATTTTGCAATAACCTTCACACAGACAGTCAAAAATTTCAACTTTCAAAAGGCCAAGCAATTAACACCAAAAACAAACTATGACCCAGAAATTCTTACGCTTGTCTAAGATTAGTGAGATTTCCAATGGCCCCAGATAAAGTACCAGACAGAGATTGGCTTGGAGCTCCACTGCAAAAGAGCCAGAAACGAAAATGGAGTGGTCAGTTTTTGTATGACATTAAGATTAATAGAACCAGAAGAAAGAAGAATACAACAACTCACAAGCCTATGACAAGGTTTTCAGGAGAGCAGGTGATCATGGCCCAGCTACAAGGATCCACAGAGTCTTCATCCCAGTTGTTCAACACTCCGTGTGGATCACTCAGACCTACTTTAATGTTTATCAATGCCTCCACTACAACAAAACAAAAAACAAAAACCCAGACTAAAATTTTGAACAAAAACATAAAAAGAAGAAAAAGATGAGAACTTTACTGTATATGGTTCATGGGGTTTGCTTACCCTCATGGTTACGAGGTTCATAGGACATACAAAGTGGAGCTGAAGGGAGAAGAAGAAGAAGAAGAAGAAGGTGGAAGACGAGAAAGGCATTGGGAGTCATGACTATAGAATGATTATGGTGGTGATTAACAACATAACATGTTCCACAAAGACATGAAAATGTTAGAACTTGAACCAACCTCTCTCTCTCTCTCTCTCTAAAGTCACAAAAACATACACACTCTCTCTTTCTCTCTCTCCCTCTCCCTCTATCTGTGTATAAAGTATTGTATGTGGTTTCTTTTTCTTGTAATTTTTTTTTTGTAAAGCAAAGGTTGGTGACTGAAAAAGAGAAACTGTGGAAAGACCCAAGAAAGAAAGAAAAGAAAGAGAGAGAGTGAGAGAGGCAAATCAGGTGGGTGATACGAGTTGTCAGGGTGGGGAGGGGTGTGCTAGTGTGTGTGTGTGTGTGCAGAAATTGAGAGGGACGTGAGTTGTGTAGTGTGTACTACTGAGATTGTACTGAGTCTTCCTGTATCTGGAACTAACTAAGGCTTTTTTTTTTTTTTTGATAAGAACTAAGGCTTTTTTTTTTTTTTGCCGAAAGAACTAAGGCTTTTTTTTTATTAAGCTAGAATCATAATAATTTAGAAAAATGCAAAAGTCATAATTTTTCTTAATAAACTACTAATATAACAAGTGATAATTGGTAAGTGAAAATTAGGACTACTGGGCTTTAGATGGAATTGAGAACCAGAAAAAATGGATCCAACTTTTGCTATATCAATTATTTATAAAAATATTGTAAAATAATTTTTGATTGTATCATTATGCTAATAATTTATTCAATCTGTGCTATATATTCAAGAGTTAATCGTTTTGAATATACATTACTGTCAGTTTTTTTAAGATTTTTTCTACGTATATGTTAAAATACTTAATATTCTCAAAATAATAATAATTTACCTAATTTTTACCATAACTAACCATCATATGACAAATTGTGGGTAGCAAAGAGATAGAGTCAAATGAATCCATTAGTTTATTTTCACAATGGCAAAAATTGTGTAAATTATTGTTGTCCAACTTTTTTTTTTTTCAACACGCGCCACTCGGCCCACTCTCAATTTTTAACTCATTCCAGCTTAAACATGGAGAAAGTGAACTCCGATAGCCTATTGAAAGAAAGAGAATCTGTTTTTTTTTTTTTTTTTTTTTTAATAGCAAAGAGAATCAAAAACCAAAAAATATAGGGGTTTCTGTTGATGTGATTTTGAGAGGCCAACTCTCTGATCTGATGTCTTGGTTCGCTTCCTATTTTTTTTCCTTTTGATAGTCTAGAGACTCTAGAGGTCTAAGAGGTGCCCCTATTACCAATCCACTATTATGGAGATTTTTCTTTGCTTGCTTTTTTGGCCATAATTTCAGAATCATGTTGTTACGTTTGCAAGCCATTTTTCCTCAATAATTAGTACTTTTTTTTCTTAATATTCTTAGTGGATATTTTTTTTTTAAAGTTCCACAGTCTGGTGTGAATAAACCAAAAGGAGATATCCTTTTGTGATAATAAGCAAAGAATAACGTTGTTTTTGGTCTACAACAAACTGGGATGGTCCTATTTACCTATGCAAATAGAAACGAAGTGTGGATTTAGGTGCTGGTGTAACTTGTGAAATCATTTAATTGTTAGATGTGGACCTTTTAGTTTCTTGAATATCAAGTAATGAAACCAAAATTTTGTGGGGGAAAAATATCTGATACTTTTTGATGATTTTTTTTTTTTTTTGGGTATCACTATTGCTTGAGAATTTAAGCCACCAATTCAATAAATCTGATCTTTTTTTTTAGAACATTCAATAAATCTGATCTAACCCAATTCACTCTGATTCTAAAATCATGGATTAATATGTTGGGTTCTAGATCCTTTTAAGTGTCCATTTAAAATTAGATTATAAGCTCAGCTTTTAACTTTTAACTTTTATATAAAAAAATTTTAAAACCTTTCTTTAAAAAAAAAAAAAAACTTTTTCATAAAAATTACAAGGTATAAGTATATTTTAGCACATTTTTAGCAAAAATTTAAATAAGTTGTTCCCAAATGAACACTAAGTATACTTGTACCTTGAAAAAGTGAGAAAAAAAAAAGAAAAAGTGAGGTTTTAAAAAGTTGTACATAAAAATTAAAAATTAAAAGCTTAAACTTATGTCAAACAAGCTCTAAATATGGGTTGGATCAAGTTTGGGTTGACAAAGTTTTCAATCCAACATAACTCGTGAACACTCATAACAGTCAATATATAAAAGCATAAAGGGTATATTTTGCATATTCAATTTCAAAATCACTCACATCATTTCACGTAAATTTGTGTGAATTTGGATTGTTATTATAACAACCAAGTAAATATACATAGTTACTATTTACATACAAATCTAATTTTTAATATTTTTTTACTCGTATACGCGAGAGAGAGAGAGAGAGAGAGAGATGAATTTCAAATAGGATCTTTTGATAAATTTTTAATAGCAACATACAAAATATAATAGAAAATTATGATGCTCACAATTGAATTCAATATTTAATAATAATAAAAATAAGAAGTCATGAAATAATTCAACAAAAAGAGAATATGAAAAATAATCATAATGATGTTCAAACATGTACTATAAACATTGTTTATTGTATGAAAAAAAAAAAAAAAGATTCTATACCAAATATATGTCTTGCATACAAAATTGTACTTACAATACTTACTATAATTGCTTTTGCATAATAAATTCTTTCAAAATTATAATAAATAAATTGAAGATTGATTATATTACAAGAAAATTAAGTATTTTTTTTTTTTTGAATACTAAGTACTTTAACACACATACGGGAAGATAGGAGAATGTCTTAAAGAAATTGATAGTGGTGTATATCCAAAAATGTCTAACTTTTGAATACACAGCACAAGTTTTAAACCTCTTTAACTCACACTCATTTTTCAATGTGGGATTAACCCACTGTTTACAAGAAAATTAAGTAGATTATAAATATTATCAATTGAAGAAGAGATGTTTGCAAAAATTAATTAATAATTTTACATCTTAAAAAATAAGAATAATAGATTTTAAATAATAAAAAAATTACTATTGAAAGTTAAATAATTATTATTTGATATTTAAATATATAAAATTCTCCCACTTAAAATTGTAACCTCAAATTATATCGAGTCACCTTGATGACAATTCAATCGGATTTATGTATGCTAGAAGGGACAAGCCAAATGTAAGTCTATTGCACCAATTTGTGGGCTTGGCCAATCATAGATGACTTGAACCTTCTTCTTAAAAAGAGCAAAATTTCCACTCCTCAACTTGTGTTTTATTCTAATTTTTATTCTCATGCCTCTAATCTAATGCATTTCATTATAATTTTGAATTCCTAATAGTTTTTATTACAAATTAGTGTATTATTATTAGCATGACATTTTGAGTTATTAATGAAGTTTCAGCTTATTCATTAAATAAAAAAAAAAAAAAAAAACCCATTATGAGATCCATGAACCCAACTAAACTTTTATAGTCAGCAAACTTCTTCTTTGCATAGTATTTACATTTTTCAAAACATGAATCTACTCTCTGGGACAGATAAGGAGTGAGGTTAAAAAAAAGTAAGAAATGTTCACAATATTTTCACAATAAATCTTAAGTGACAGATTAATGGTGGGTTAAAAAGTAATTTTGATAGTAAATTTAAATTAAAACTAATAAAAAACTTGATATTTAAAATTTGTTGTGAAATTCTAGTAGATGTAACATTTCTCTAAAAAAGTTTATACAAAGAATAGCTAAATAGTGTTATAATGCACTATAACTGAGAAGCTTAAGCAACCTAGCCCCTTCATATGCAATTTTTATATGCTGTACCCAGCATATATGCCAGGTACAGCATATAACACTCCTTCATATGACTCCAGAATCTTAACAAGTTGATATGTGCAAAAAGAACCCATGTGCCTAATTTCTAAGGAAAAAAAAAACTATAAAGCGAGTCTTTCTTAACGTAGAATTAATTATAATCTTGGAATCTTTGTTCTTGATCCTTCTTTGTTTTTTATTATGTAGTTTTTTTCTCTTTTTTTTCCTGAATTTTTATTATAAATCTATATTTTAATCTTAAAAAGGATTCTTAAAAGTTATGGTGAAATTTGTGTCAGTTTAGCATTTCTCTATGGAAATTTAGACCAATACGTTTGAATGTGATTAAAAGAAGAGAAGTTCTCTTTTAAGGTTGAATAAAATAGCAAGAAGAAAAAATAATAATAATTTTTTTCAGTCTTAGGTCCAATGACCAACGCGACGCGGATTAATAGATGAACCCGTCCCATTGTTATGATTATACCTGTTGTCCATGTTCTCTGATCCAGACCCAAAAAGAGCTTGTTGCTTGGACATATGATAAACTAGTTGCATTTTCAATACCAAAATTTTACTAATATAACAAAAAGTTATAGAGCAATGATTAAAGAACCAAGGGAAAGTTATAGAGCAACTATTTTTTCTTTAGAGAGAGAGAGAGAGAGAGAGAGAGAGAAGAGAGAGAGAGAGAATTTGAAATTTTGGACCAATTGTGTTAGTTTGATAATGATTATATTTTTATTATCGAGTTATGACATCAATTAACTTTTGGTGTAAGATTGATTTTAATTCATATTCCTTATTTGACAACAAATTTTTTTTACTAATTAAAATCCACAAAATGCATTTATTTTAAAGGGTATACTCCACTAACATATCTTAACATTTGGACTAATGTCGATCAAGTCTAAAACTTTTTAAAACTGACTAATTTGGTCCCTAAATCCAACTTAGTCCCTAAATAGTTACTTATTTTTTCTCAATTGTTTTAGAGATTAAGTTGGCTTTAAGGACAAAATTGATTAGTTTTGAAAAGTTTTGAATCTATTTGGCATTAATTAGCCCAAATCTCAGAGTACATTAATAAAATTTAACCTCTCTTAAAATATTAAAAAAGTAAAAAAAAAAGGCATGTGAAAACTAAACTTTTCCAAGAAAATTATATTTCATGACCTGTGGGCCACCTCTTGCAACCATCGTTTCAAAATGAAATGCCCAAAAATAGAAATTCGCTGTAACGGAATTGGCATGAGATGGATGCTTCAAGCTGAATTAAAAAAAAAAAAGGAAAAAGAGATGGATGCTTCAAGAGAATCAAGATTCAAAACCATCACATTATCTAAATGATGTGTCCAATCATTTCCTACTATTTGAAAACTGAAAACAAAAGATCAAAATAAGCTCTTGATCTCTAAAATTTAGCCCATTAACGACTTTTATCTCCAACTTTGCTTTTAGTTCTAAATAAATTTAAAATGATCAATTTTAGTCCATAACAAATTTTTAGTAATTTTTTTCCTAATCCTCATAAAGCGATTTAGTGTCAATTTTTAATTTGGCCATTTTATCTAAAGAACTAAAATTAATCACATTAAATTTCAGGACTAAAATTGACCATCGACTAAAACTTTAGAAAATAACAATGTATAAAAGCTCACAAAACTTTGATTCAATAATTTCAAATCGTCAACTACTTTTTGGTTCAAATGGTATTAACCTTTTGCCATGATTGAGCATTAGGATAGAAAGGAATTGGGGAAAAAAGATTTCAAACACGAAACATCAAACAATAGTGGGTTGATCATCTATCAATTCTCTTGCCAGTAAAAGAGAGATGGACCTAATAATTGAATCATATTCAACAATCAACATGGGGACATAAACTTGGAGAATATTATCTTCAACTGTGTGCTTGTGTGTTTAAAGCAATAATAAGATAACACCTTATTGCTAGAAATTCTTATCGAAGGCATCTATCTTACATTATTAAGAACCAGTGAGCAAAAGAAAATACAAATAGGTAGTTGCAAATGGATTCCTTGGTTTTGGTTTTGGTTTTGGTTTTGGTTTTGGGTTGTAATCGACTCGAGAATTTTCTAAAGAGTTAACTAGTCCTTTCTCGACCTTACAACGTCAAATGGCATCTAAGGTCATTTCCCGTTAGAATCAATTCCGAAGTGTTGGGCATATTCTATAACTAAAATTCCATAACTAGGGAATAGTTTAGCTATTTAGAAAATAAAAAGTAAAAAAAAAATCAAACCGTTCATATTGTCGGCAAGTGCCTTGTAGTTCATTCTAGGTTTTTTGCTCCTAATGCTAAGTGCAATTTCCAATCAATCGAAGGATCAAGGCTCAATTTATCTCTTCCTCTTCGGTTATTTCTCTACTATAAAATCAGTTGGTCTTCTTTGTTCTTCATCTCTAAAATAAAGTGTCTATTTTTTGTCCAAAGCAATTTAGTATTTCGTTTGTTTGTCATAGGTTGAAATTAAAAAAAAGAAAAAAAAAAAGAAAAAAGAAAAAAGGGAACAAGTATAGTATTAGTTTGGAACGCAAGGTTTCTTTTTCTTCTAAACAGATACTATGATATTGAGATTTTTTTGAAACGTAGTTGGTATTTTTACTATATCAAACATCTTCCTACACGTAAAACCCCTTTTCGAAATTATGTTCTAGACTTTATCGAGACTACTTCCTTGACTTATCTCCTTTAATGTTTTTTTCCTCACCACAAATATAAATAGAAGAATAAAAAGTCAACATGATTCTGACCAGTGCACTTTGATCAATTCTTTGGCCATTATAAATGATTGGAAAAGGCAGTGCACCCAGTTTATCAGATGCAACCGTTTGAGTATGTCGGAAATGAAAGTAGGTAATTGGGAGGAATAATCAGAGTGAGCACTTTGGATCTTGGAAAAATAAAAGAAATTACTCATTCTTACTGGATGAGTCCTTTATTTTCTCTCTCTTCTAATGAGAAGAGGAAAGACTCCTCCCATAAGAATATGAATAAATTATGGGAAAGAGAGAAATGGAAGAACGTAAATAATTAAATCAATAAGTAACAATTATAGTTTACTTCAAGTTTGAGACCTATAGTTCAGTTTATATGAACACAGTTTTGGAATACTTAAGCCCAATTGACAGGAAAAGTGTTTTGTTAATAGTTATCCAATTAAATTAAGTATTTTTTAATAGCTTAACCGAATTAATAATTTATTATGTATCAAAGTAGACCATTTGAGTTTGAACTTTGTTTCGACTTTACCTCTTATTTAAAAAATTAAAAATCTCACATATTGAACCCACTTATTAAGGGAGAATCTTGTTCACACTTGAGGGAGGATGTGAGAATATTCTCAATTTAATCTTGTAAAACTCTTTCGTAGAAACTTGAATTCCAAGTCCTTAGCACTTACCCCTCACCCTCACAAAAATTTCATACGTATAGAGTGATTATCACATCAAGAGTACGTAGTGGTAAAAAGAGCAATCTTTAAATAGTCAATGGGAGGTATAGTTCATTTTATTTAGAGCGTAAAAAATACAGTTTTACAAAAAGTGAAACTCATCTAAACCTTTATAATCTGTTTGGATTGAGGGGGAGAGTGAGGGCGTAGAGTATAATAGAGTAGATTTAGCACAAAATTAGCTTATTTTTAGTTAACACTACTCTACTCCCCTCCACTCCACCTCCTTCTCCCCTTCGTCCAAACAGGCCATTAACCTGGGTCATTTTTGCAGCCATGTACATTGACACACATTTTTGGTAGAAACCGGAGATAATGACATTCCTTTTGAATCACAGCATCGGGATCCCTTCAATGAAGGCCACTTGAAAGGGGAACATATCAATGGAATTAATTCTAATTCCAGACAGGCTATCACAGCACAAGTACAACTCATTTTTGACCAAGTTGATCCAATATTTGCAATTCTCAAAAGCCATCTTAAAATTTTGAGAATAATTCCCTCTAAAAAGCCTATTATAGGCAAAAAATAATATTCTAGTTTTATAAGGGCCTCCAGGATCAGCCTATCCCCAAAAAGGAAATAAAAAAAAGCAACAGTACTAAAATAATACTCCATAGAGAAGCTCATGAAGTTTTTTTCAACTCAGACCACAAACATAGCATATATATATATATTTTTTATATCCTATAGAGAGATGCGTACAACTACAAACTGTGATGTTAATATATAGGAATCCTCATACACCAAAATCTTCGTTGGAGTGCGTTTATTCTTCTATGCAGTTGGAATTGATTCTTCCACGTTGGCTTTTTTTTTGTTGTTGCTCTTTTTGCCTCTTTCTCAGTGCTTAAGATAAAAATAAATAAATAAAAGTTTCCTCAAACAAAAAATATATATAAATAAAAATAAAATTGGAAAAAGCTCCTAAGCTAAGAGTTTAGAATGTCAAAAAAGCAAAAGGTCAAGCACCCGTGCCCTACCTCCCTCAGCTTTTTCAGGCCCACAATAATGTATAATGCATGTATCAATGTATGAACTCGACCACAAACTATGCCGTTTTGAGCCCAAAGCCAGATGTATGGTAAGATAAAGATTCTCATTTCTGGTCCTACAAGTCTCATATATGATATATAGCTGCTGGATCCGGACCTACATGTCATACATACTAAAAGTGGGGTGCTCACTTTAGGAAAGGTTTGATGAAACATGGGCTAATTAGCTTGTGTAATTTACAATTTTATTCCTAAATAAACAAAAAAATTTATTTATGAAACAAATGAGGATATATATATATATATATATATATAAAATAAAATTGTACATAGGGGGTTTATAGGAAAGCCTAGTCTAACCTTACTTTAGTTGGATTGGGTAATTTGTCCTGCAAGTACGAACTTATAAAGGTTTGGGTTTAAGGATTAAGGTTTAATTTGGTTTTGATTCGGTTGGTGTGGAGGGAAATTTTTACCCCAAATTGAAGCTTTCAGTTTGGCCATTTTAGCAACTGAAGCCTACCGAAACTACATTATCACCACAAAATCATATTGTACCGATTGGGAAAGCCATAGTTTGGAGCATTCAATTTTTTGATTTAAAGAAAGAAAAAAAAAATTCGGTAGTTTTAAGAGAAGAATTTGGGAAGATATTTAGGGTCTGTTTGGATACCGTTTATTGCTGAAAACTGAAAATACTGTAACAAAATAATTTTTAAATATGTGAATAGTATCATGGGACCCAATTTTAAAGAAAAATTTGCTGAAATTCGTAATTGTGGGTCCCGTAGACAATGCATGGGATCCACAGAAAAAACGCAGACGCACGTCTTGTTGCTTTTTGTTGCAATCCAAACCCAGCCTTAGTGTAGCCCTAGTGCACATGACATAGCATAAAGTAGTCAACCTTTTGTCAAATTCAATTGTGAATCAGCTGTGAGAGGAGAAATCTTGCATTGCAGTAATGGGTAGAAACCAAAAGAGAAAAGTTCTTTTTGTTTGGATTGAATTGGCTAAGAAACAATTACCACTAAGAATGCAATTTGTGAAGGTGATCCATGCAATTCTTTGCAGCCCCACTGGTCAATTGAGCACCTCATTTTGGTATTTAGATTTTTAGAGAACTACTTATTAAATCCTTTGATGGTTGGTTTGTAATTCCTTCTTTTAGATAAACTAATTTTGTGGCCACAATATTGTAAATGGACTCTGTTGTGTAATTTGGACAAATTAATCCCCATCTCTCTAATTCCATGACCCTTTTTTTTTCCTGGGTAAATTTGGATGAAACTCTGCTATCTTTTTTCCTTGGTTGTACTCTTTTCTTTGTGGCAAGTCTTTTATTTATATATTTTCCCATTTACTTACTTTTCTCAAGGAGATGGAAAAACAAGGTTAAGAAGTTGATGGAAGAAACAGCAAGAGCCTTCTAACTAGCTACAAGCCTACAGCCATGCTTTCATCGTTTCTACCTAATTCCAACACCGACCTCACCATAAGTTTGGGGAAATAATCCAAACTCAAGTGCTTTTCTGCTTGTCTTGGTAGGCATTTTAATGTCACATTTGTTTTCTAGTTGATTTGATTGAAAACTTGGAAATAGAGGTCTTTGAACTCTCTCCTAATATATAAACCCCAACATCTTAATCTGTAAGAACTTTCGGCAATGCTTAATGGACATCCACTTCCAAGTAAAACATGAAATATTTTGGAGACATAAATTGGGTCCCAGCAAAACAAAAAAAAAAGTTGTGATTACAATCTCACGATCATATCAAAATCATATCGAGTTTCATCTTTACTCCAATTAACTTCCTGGTGAATTTGGAAAAAGCATAAAGTTTGCATTCAAGATACCGCAATGATATCCAAATCATTATGAAAATCTTTGTATTTTTCAAAAATCCTCTCTTTTTATTCGACCACACAAACAGCAAGTGTGTTTGTTAAAGGCAGATTTCTAATGTAGTTAAAAGGTATGCATCTCTAGCATGAATCCCACCACTTCATCATCTTATTATTCCAATGATTAGGACATAAATAGCATCACTTCTCCGATACCCATTTGTATGTAGTAGTAGTAGTAGTACCCAATTGGCTAAATAGAGGTGGGACTCAATTATTGATTATTATGATTATGTCAACTAGTCGCAAACCCATGCAATGCGTGAGAATAAATAAGTATTTTGTAATTGTGGTATAATGTATAAATTGTTTTTTAAATTTTGTGGAAGATAATTTGTTCTTCCTATAAATTAAACAATTTCTAAAATTATTTTTCATCTATCCATCTTTACAAATATATCATTTTAATATTTTTGGTGTGTGTGATTTATATTATTCTTTTTTGAGGTGGTCCATATTTTATAATTTATATTATGGTACGTTATATATATATTTTCATTTTACAACTAAACACTTTAAGTTCCAAATATATTATTCAATTTTCTCATCCTTTTAAAGGAGATTATTATGTTAATCAAAATTTATCACAAATTACACCTAATATTACTCAAATAGTTAGCAGACACATTCAAAATAACTAAGTATTATGTCAAAAAAAAAAAGCTAAGAGAGAGAGAGAGAGAGCTTGTGATGGAGAACTCAGAAAACACACTACCAAATCATATTAGCTCAAAATAGTGTTATAAAAAAATATATAATGATTCATCTTGGAAATTTTTTTAGGGTGGTCATTAAGAAGAATTTACGACCACATTAATTTTTCTTGGTATTGTTTTTTAAGGAAAAATGAAATTATAGATTATTTTTATGTAATGTGCTAAATGAGTTACAAATTGGAATGATTACGATTTTTTTTTTTTTTTTTTGGAATAGGATTTTTGTTGAATAATTTGTTCATTTGTTGTTTAGTTTAGTCTTGTTTTTATTTTTATTTTTTTTGGTTTTTTTGGATCATTTTTATTGATGTTATTAACCTTTTTCTTTTGTTTAAGAGGTTAAGGATTAAGGATTATGTTTGAGGGCCAAAATTATTTTTGGAGTAATGCTATGTCTACAACATTTTCACAATAAATCGTATATGTCAAGCTGTTATTAGAAGGTTTAAAAGTAATGTCAATGTTGAGCTCAAATTAATCAGTAACTACTTACTACGTAGGACTTATTGTGAAATTGTTGTATATGTAGCAATACTCTTATTTTTGTTGAACTCAAATTCTTGTGATTTTTAAGTCAAGGTGCCAAATATTTTTATTAGGGTGGCTTAGTATATAATTTTTTTTTTTTGTGGCAAATATATATATTTTTTTGCAAGTCAGGGTGGTCACAAGACCAACCTAGCTTAGAGGTGGAGCTGCCATTGTTCATCAACCTAAAATAAAGTTGCAAGAAATAATAAATAACAGAGAGAGAGAGAGTAATCACTTTTTTTTGGAGAGAGATAGTGTTAATTAAAAATTTCATTATTTAAAAATCAAAATATTATCTCTCTCTTGTTTTTAACTTTTTTTTAATTATTAATTCTCCAATTTATTTTTACACTTTCTCTAATATTTCTCCTTGCATTTTACATTTTCATCTCCACATTACTCTCTACCTTAGTGTTACTATTCCTCTATCCATTTATCTTCATTCATTTTAGTTCTTCTTATTCTCATCCTCTTACTATAAATTTGTCATTCTCTCTTCCATTTTATGCATAGTTTTTCCACACAAAAAAAAAAAAAAAAAAATTATTTCTCTCTCTCTTTACATTTACCACTTTTGAACTTACATGTTAGTTTGCTTTCTAGACATTAGAGCATCAACCATCACGTTTTGCTCTCACGACTTTTACACATTGGCTATTAGATATCTTTCTTGGCATTTGCACAATTGGCTTGGCATTTACACACCTAAATCTAAGTGGTTCCCATTAAGTTTAAGAGAATAAAATTATTTATTGTTGAAAAGAAATAAATAATAAAAATTAAATAAATCGTGAAAATATTAATTAAATTTAAATGGATATTCATTAAGCTTTTATTATTGGAAGGTTAGAGAATGACACATGGTATATCACAATAGCAAAAATATTTCATATCAGAACCGTGTAAAATACGTAGCAAAACATAGACTTAGTGAGAAACACTTCCAGCATATGCTGGCACTTTGGTCTATTTTGTTCCACCTTGAGGAAAAGTAAACCTCAAGAAAGGTACCCTTATATTCGAATTTATTACATTTACATTTACTATACTGTCACTGAACATTGTTTTCTAGAAAAAATAAAGGTGTATGCGTCTCCATTTATACTCTCAATGTCCATACAATTCTAATCCATATAAAACATAATAAACTAATGAAACTTCCAGTAACACTATCAAATCTGAGCAAAATATACAAAAAATTGAAATTAATGGGTCATTCATGTAACTATGTAAGTGAGAAAATAGAAAGATAAAAGAAGAAAGATGATGAGCAAAGCTCAAAATGTGATTATATTCACACCAAGTTATCCAAGTCATGATATATAATAACATTATATTCTTATATACTATATAACAATAAAAAAAAAAAAACAACTTAAAGACACAAATCCAAATTTTATCAACCCAAAGTAGAGTTCTAAAGAACACAAAATTTGACAACATAAAGTAAAGGTACAAAAAATTAAAAAATCCACACAAAAAAAAAAAAAGCATGAGAGAGAGAGAGAGTAGTAACCTTTTTTTGTATGGGAAAATATATATAGAATGAGAGGGAATATGAAATTTTTAGTAAGATGATGCGGATAAGAAGAGTCAAAATAAAAGAAAGATGAAGGGATAAAAGAAGAGTTACATTAAGGTTAAGAATAGTGGGGAAATGAAAAGGTAAAAGTGAAGGGTAAAGGTTTGAGGAAATGTAATAGTAAAGTACAAAATCAATAGAAAGAAGAATGGTAAAAAAATAAGAGAAAGATGGTTGAAAATAAGTGGGTGATGTGGCCACTGATATGGTTCAACTGGAGCATAGAGTTTTTAGATATATAATAATAATAAGTTATAGATAGATGAGGAATCATAATCCACAATCACAAATTTCTTGATGCCCCTTATCCCGGCAATTGGATTTCTCAGTCTTAACAATTCCTGATTCCCCTTCTCTTGCAAGGCCAAACTCTCTCTCACTATTAAATACTTAAAAAATAAATAGTACTAGTCCTAAGAACCTTGTCTCTATCTCCTATAGTGATACCATATGGCATATACTCTTTAGTTTTATCTATAAACTCTTATATAAAAATGAGCCCCATATACAAAACTTATTGTGAGGACTCACGATTATGTGATATAAAGGTTAAGGTAGTATATATAATACACCAGGTACATATACATGCATTGAATAGTTTTACCTTTTTTTTTTTCTTTTTTTTTTTTTTTTTTGAGAAACTTGAATAATTTTACTTAGTTATCCTATACACTGCACTCCAGCCCTAAATGCTCCTAAATTATCCTATACACCGGGTACTAAATTCTTTTTGTATCCATTTTTTGTCCTATGCTCTAATCATATATGTTTATCGTTCAAGACGTGACATCTTTATTATCTAATGCCATAAATCAATTAGATTGAGAAACATAATTAAACAAGCCCTGGATTTGTTGTAATAACAGAAAATACGATTATAAAAAATCCCACAAATCCTATTATTGGAAAAAAAAAAAATATGTAGAGACGAAATAATATTATAATAATAGCTGTAGTGAATGAAATTCCAAATTTAAGAAATCCCAAAGTCCTAATTATCACCTGAAGAATTATTGGCTCGATTAAATAAAAACTTATTAAGGTTTTTGAAAGGCCTTAACAAAACTGAAAAGAGTGATCAATTGTGTGTGTGTGTGTTTTATATATTTTAAATAACACTAATTTTTCTTGAATTTTGCAAATATGACCCTTGGAAAATGTTAACCAAATAATTAATTATATTTTTAGACCTCAGTTGTCTCAAATTTATCAAATCTTAGCCAAATAATTAATTATATTAATTATGCAATAGATTTGAATCAAATCAACATGGATCATATGAATACCAAGAATGATGTTTTCGAAAAACTTTTTTGTTTTTGAGAGAGTTTCAACCTATGACGTCCGCTCCTGATGATAGCTCTTTATCATCAAACCAAGACACCAATTAGTTTTCGGTGTAGGCGGGGATTGAACCTCAGATCTCTTATACAATCATCAGAAACTTTACCAGTTGGGCTAATTGGAACCCACGACTTAGAAAAACTTTTGAAACTGTGGTTTCAAAGTAAACCTAGGGAGGATTTAACCAAAACGATCCTCAAGGCAACATTTCACTAGTAGAATATAAGTTTGTACAATAGACTTAACCCTAAATCTACTACTACTTTACGTAGTATTTACTCATGTGACCACATGCAACTCCAAATTCACAAACTCTTCTACTGTGAAACTGTTGCACACAAACAATCCAGTTTGAGACTCTAAGATCTCTACTCAAAGATTTGGAAGAACATCGCAAACTCTCCAGTTTGTGACTTTAAGATCTTCACTCAAAGACTGGATCTGCTGCTTGCACAAAGTCTCTAGCTGTAGCTCCAAAGATGTATGGAAAATCTCCAGATCTATGTACAAAACATTGCCCTCTTGAATTGATAAAAACGTGCTCTAGGGTTTGTATTTATATATATTTAAGATCCATCAAAACCCTAGATTAAACGGTTGAGAGAAAATTCCAATCTGCAATCTGCATGAATCTTGATTGGTCGAGATAAGTGATTTTTTTTTTTTTTTGCACTTTTTTTTTTCTAATTTCTTGAGTCTTCATCGGTAGGGCTGGTACTTCCACTAGGCCAATTAGGCCATTGCCTAAGGCCCCAAGTGGAAGGGGGCCCAAAATTTTGCAAAATAAGGGGTAGTAGAAAATAAAATTTAGTTTCAGAAGAAACTCTGAAAAATCTGATACATCTTTGTGACCAAAGAATAAAAAATTTGGAATATCCTTGTAAATATTGGTAACCCAAAAAATTCTTTGGCCTAAAAAAAATCATTATCCTAAAAATATCATCCTTAACCTCTAGAAAAATCAAAATTCAACGGGATAAAATGCAAATCCAGTCTAAAAAATTACTCACAAAACAATCTCAAATCAAAACAAATCAAAAATCTCAAATACCTAAAATTTACTCATACCTTTCCTCTCTCTCTCACTTTTGCTCTCCACCTCTCTTTCTCAGCTCTTGCTCTCCGCCTCTCTCATTTTTTCTCTCAACTAGTTCTACTCTTAAATCCTTTTGTTGGTGGCTCATGCTTTCTCCGATCTAAAGGAGTGATTTGTTTGAACTCTGTGCTCATGATAGTTTACAAAAATACTGTTTTAAACTTGAATCTTTTCTCAAACTTGATGTTTATTATGATATTGATTGTTTAGATTTATTTTTGGAGTTAAAAGTTTTAAAAGAAATTTTACAAATAAAAGAATATACTCCAATTGACATACTAAATTATATAAAAAGGTTAGATTCATTTCTAAATATATGCATTACTTATAGAATTTTACTAACAATACCTGATACAGTTGCTTTTGTAAAAAGAAAATTTTCAAAATTAAAATTAATTAAATCATATCTAAGATCAACAATGTCCAAGAAAGATTGAGTTGATTAGCTGTATTATCGATTGAAAATGAGATGTTAGAAGAACTTGAATACAAAAATTTAATTAGTCAATTTGCATCTCAAAGGGCAAGAAAATAAGATTTAAAATGAAATATATTATAATATAAAAATATTAAATAAAAATTAATTTAATTAATACATAAATATAAAAAAGGCTCTATTTTAGTTCTCGCCTAAGGCTCCAAAATGTCTAGGTCCGACCCTGTTCATTGGTGCAAAATTTAATTAGTCTTGTTTAACAAAATATTTCTAGAATTAACCACTATACAAACTAAGTTCTAAATGTTACAATTTGTTCATGGTTGCTAACCTAAAAATATAAATTTTATAGAAAATATGTTACAGTAGTCAATAATACCCTAGGCACTAATGCCATTTATATATATATGAGATAGAAATTTTACTCTAATCTAATATAAGTGTATGAGTATGTGAAACTTACTATTGGAAAATTTGCCCCTTCAACCCTACAAGAACTTGTACTTGTGGAGTGATCATCCAGTCAACAGTGTGCGGTGTTGCTATTTGTCAAAGTAAAAAAGAAATGTGGGAGGAAAGAGTTAATGAGAATGAGACATAAAACCTGTGTTCATCAAAAACCAAAAGAAAATTTAGTTACTTACCGAGTTATTAAATTTGGAAGAGAAATTTTGTAATTAGATTAGGGAGTTGATTTTTGTGAATTTCTGGAATTGTACACAAAACATTTTTTTCTTTTCATTTAAATATTCTTACAGGATTTTGGAATACCTTTTTAGTAATTTTTATATATAAATGGACATATAATATATTTTGTGGATTTTTATGTTCTGTTATTATTCCAACCATAAGGAGAAATATTTAAAAAAAAAAACTATTATTTAGTGGAAAAAATAATAATAGAATGTACACAATATAATAATTGATTAATCATATGATGACCACATGGTTTCTCAAACATTAGAGGTTTCAAGCAGTTGCCCAACATTAGAGATGATACATGGCAAACCAATGAACAGATCCGAAGCATGGCTCACATTTTAAATTCATTCTAATAAACGAGACAGGACTTACTTAACCTTGGACTGTTGGCCCAACATGCAATCATGAGTAGCTTTGTTTTCAGATTCATAGACCAACGGGGGCTTGGTTGAGTGGGTAAGGCTCGGACGCTTCGTGCACCACACTTAGGTTCGAGTCCCGCTGCCCGCAGGAGTCCGTTGGTGGGCATACTTAGTGAGGGGTGTACTCAAAAGAGGTGACTCTCACACAGGTGTACGCTGAAGGCTAGTAGGTACGCACCTGGCTCCCTGCCCGGGGGTGTAATATAGCCATAAAGGCCCCCTTTTTCCATTCTCAAAAAAAAAAGATTCATAGAGCCCACAGCAAATCCTTCTCCTCCTCCTTTTTATTATTATTATTATTATTATTATTATTTTAAGGATAACTTCTCCTCCTTTATAAATCCCCTTATTTCTTAGCTTGAAAGTTGAAAGGCCCTTGCAATATTAAAGCTACTAAAAGAATTTATAAACTTCACCTATCTATACTATCTAAAAGAGGATTTTTCTCTTTGGATTCGACTTTTATATGATTTAGAAATACTCCTAGATCTTACGTTTAATAGGGACAAAACTTGATGACAACCCAGTAAAAATATATATCCCAACTCCACATAAAATGCCTACAAAATAAAACACTCTCCTACTAATTTGTCTTCAAAACTAACTTATCAAAAAATTATTTTTTTTAAAAAACTTCTCAATCCACTTTTATAGTTCCCTCAAGACCACATTCTAACTTTTATTTTATTTTTTTATTTTATACTTTATCAAGACTCACTGGTTTCTTTTATTTAATTTTTGAATTTCCAGTTTACTTAATTCCTAATCTCACGTACACTAGACCAAGAAAATAAAGCATACTCAAAGTGCGTGTGATGAAGCTAGTATTATATATATATATATATATGGCAAAACTACTATGTTGGTTCTTGAAAATTACCTACTAAGTGCATTTGGTCTCTCAAGTTTCAAATGAACTCTATTAGTCCCTAAAGTTTTAAAAAATGAGCTATATTAGCCCCTCTATTAACTTCTGTTGATTTTATTGTTCATGTGTCTAACGGAATAATAATGTGGCATTTTTTTAATAACATGTCAAATACAATATTAGTTATCAAAAAACAAAATTGCCACACCATATTTATTTATATTAATTCATTTTTGTTTTGAAAACTAAAAATTAAATATAATTAAAAAGAAAAAGATTAAAACCTAAACAACCAATTCTCAAAAATCCCCTTTCTCATCGTCCATTCCAAATTTCTTTCACACCGCCAACCTTAATCTTGAATCGCACTGTTAATCTCATCGATGTGCCATTATACTTTTTTAAAGTGTTTAGACGATATAAGTACCTAAAGGCATAAAGATGACAAAGGAAAGAAACCAAGAAAATTAAGGATAGATGTTGATTATAAAGTGTGCCATCCATTTTCCTTTCTCATTAACAAGTTCTACTCATCTTCCTTTTGAGTAGACATAATATGCGAATAAAAACCAATATGGATGCTGCCCAAAAATTGATTTTGGTTCTAAGATCATGATTTACTATCGTTTTGGTGACTATTATTCTCGACAATTGGGAAGTAGCTAAAGGAGATAACGATGCCCAATTCCTAATCTGGGTGTACTTCAAGATTGGTTCCGCAATGAAGAGGAAATCTAGAAATGAATGATGAGATTGAGAATTTTTGAAGATAATTATTTTATTTTATTTTATTTTTTGATATTTTTCTGTTTAATTTTTAAACTAAGATGAATTAATATAAATAAATTTGATTTGGCAATTTAGTTTTTTAAAAACTGATGTGTCATCTCTAGTATTTGCCACCTCATCATTCCATTAGACACATAGGTAATGAAACTAACGGAAGTTAATGGATAGATCAATAGTGCTCATTTTTTAAATTTTAGGGACCAGTAGATCTCATTTGAAACCTAAGAGACCAAAAACACCCAATAAGTAAATTTCAGGGACTAACAACGTAGTTTCGTGTATATATATATATATATATATATATTATAAAATCGAAACATTTGACTTTTTTTGACTTTCTAAAAGTTTGACATGTAGAATTTGAAATTCTCACAAATTTCTACATCAGAAATATTTAAAAATAAATAAATAATACACTATTTCTCACCTGAGAGATGCTACGTTCAAAATATTTTTACAACATTTTCATAACAAATCATAGATGGTTAGTTGTTATTGGTTCAAATTTGAACCTAACACTAAGATTACTTTTTTGCTCCAATAATAACAGTCAGTAACAACCTGTGACTTAAGATTTGTTGTAAAAATATTGTGGCCATATCATTTCTCTACTCACCCAAAAACAAAACCCGATTAATTGCAAACTCAGCAGAGTCCCCCGAAAACAATACACCAGATCAAACTCACAAACGCACTCTCATCTCCTTTTTCTTCTCCTTCACGTAGTCCCATCTCCCATCTCTTTCAAGGGCAGCCCAGGTTTCTCTTCTGCTTCTCAATTCTCTCTTCACTCTTCACCCTTGCAACCGTGGTCAAATTTATTTGAACCCTGAATCTTCATCGCCTTCAATTCACCTGTAGGCTTCCACCTTTGTTTTAGTTTGTGTCTTTTTTGTTTAGGTTTGTCTCAGATCCTAAATTCCTAATATGTAGAAGGAAATTTTATGTTTTCAGTTAGGCTGTAGCTGTTGCCAGATTCCAAATTCATGCCCCTTAAAAACACAACACATATGCCACATTTTTATATCATATAATTTCAGCAAAATAGTTTGTAGCCGTAATTGCAGAAGGGAGATGATGACAAATAAGAATTGAAGGTTCATAGCAGTTGAAACATGGAATCTCAAAACTTGAATAATTAATGTTATATGATTTGAGTATTGGATGGTACAGTGCATTTTTTGCTTATTTATAAAAAAAGATATAAGTGCAATTTCTGAAATTTATAATAGTAGTTTGTTATCGTTTTTCTTTACAAAATAAAGACGACAGGAAATTTGTTATAGATTTTTGAGTTTGTCATAGATATATGTTTGCATATGAGTTTGTTTGCTTTTAAATGTCTAATTCATTTATCTCTGTAATTTTTCCACCAAGATGGTTTTTCTTTTTTTGGGTGATTTTTATTAGCTTTACTTACACCAAGTGATGTTTGTATGCAATTTTGTTAATCATATGGTTCGATAAAAGCGTATAGAGTGTAGACATTTTAAGTAGAATTTCATGGTGGGTTTGTGGGATTGCGTTTGAAATTGTAATTTTAAGATGGATTAACTTGATTTTGATTGCTTGAATTTCTTTATTCAAAAGAATTTTCCACAATGATACTTTTTGGGGTTAGTTTTATTACTTTTACAATTTTACTTAAACTAAGTGATATTTAAATGTTGGTGGAA
Organism: Quercus ilex subsp. ballota; assembly: GCA_032727855.1. Classification (NCBI taxonomy): domain Eukaryota; kingdom Viridiplantae; phylum Streptophyta; class Magnoliopsida; order Fagales; family Fagaceae; genus Quercus; species Quercus ilex. Next base: position 95,538,590 of record CM064909.1, on the reverse strand, counting down.
TTTCATAGTCAGAACTTTGAAGCTATATAGGCATGGTCGTAAGAATTTTTTTTTTTTTTGAGAAACAGTGGTTGTAAGAATATGTTTGTTCTACTCTCTACCCCCTACAACACTTCCATATATAACATTGGTTACACATTTTTTGATTGAATTATGGATTGAGAAGAATTTTGTGTAAAAGGTTGCCATCTTTGTATTAACCATTGGGCCCAAATACTAGAAAAAATGCTTCTTATAGGACCTTTAATATTGCCTTAACAGTTGTAGCTGCTCTTTCACATACCCATTTGTGCCACTATCAAATAGGAAAGAAGTTGATGCAGCAAAAAGACCCTTTGCCAGTGATTTTTGTAGTTTAATTATTAAGTTGAGTGATATTGGTCCTTTTTCAGGGCATTTGAAGAGTTTTTTAGGTTGACTTGATCCTATTATTGATTCCAAACTTTAATCACATTTTTATTCTGTGACTGTATGTATATCACCTCTTAATGCTTTTGAAGGATGGAATGATGCAAACCATAATGAAAGAAAGAGACAATTCTGTTGGGACAATTTTTATCTCTAATCACCTTACAAATAACTAGGGTGGCAAATGGGCGGGTTTGGGTGGGTTTGGGGTGGGCATAATTGGGTTGGGTATATAAAACCCATTTACCCATTTAAAACCCATTTAACTAATTCCTTATAACTCAAATCCAACCCAACCCAATTATTATGGGTAAACCCCAACCCACCCAATTACCCAATTATCAAAATTACCAAAATGCCACTAAAGTGAAAATGACCAAAGTACTCTAAAATCTTCAAAAATGACCAAAATGCCCCCAAAACCTGAAAATTACCAAAATACCCCCAAAACCCAAAAAAATGACCAAAATACTTCTGAAACCCAGAAAATGACCAAAATACCCCCAAAACCCAAAAAATGACCAAAATACCCTTGAAAGCCAAAAATTACCAAAATACCTCCTAGAACCTAAAAAATGACCAAAATATCCCCAAAACCTTAAAATTACCAAAATACCCTCCAAAACCTAAAAAATGACCAAAATACCCCTGAAACCCAGAAAATGACCAAAAGACCCCCTAGAACCTAAAAAATGACCAAAATACCCTCGAAACCTAAAAATTACAAAAATAATCTCAAAACCTACAAAATGACCAAAATACCCCTGGAACTCAAAAAATGACCAAAATACTCCTGAAACCTAAAAATTACCAAAATACCCCCAAAACCCATAAAATTACCAAAATATCCCCAAAACTAAAAAATGACGAAAATACCCTCGAAATCTAAAAATTACCAAAATATCCCTGAAACCAAAAAAATGACCAAAATACATCTGAAACCTAAAAATGATCAAAATACCCCCAAAACCCATAAAATGACCAAAATACCCCTGAAACCCAAAAAATGACTAAAATACCCCCAAAACCTAAAAATGACCAAAATACCCCATAAACCCAACAAATGTCCAAAATACCTCCAAAACCTAAAAAATTACTAAAATACCTCTGAAACCTAAAAAATGGCCAAAATAACCTCAAAGCCTAAAAATTGACCAAAATAACCCTGAAAACTAAAAATGACCAAAATACTCCCGAAACTTAAAAAATGGCCAAAATAACCATGAAGTCTAAAAATTGACCAAAATAACCTAGAAACCTAAAAATGGCCAAAATACCCCCTAAACCCAAAAAATGTCCAAAATACCTCCAAAACCTAAAAAATTACTAAAATACCTCTGAAACCTAGAAAATGGCCAAAATAACCTTGAAGCCTAAAAATTGACCAAAATAACCTTGAAAACTAAAAATGACCAAAATACTCCCGAAACTTAAAAAATGGCCAAAATAACCACGAAGTCTAAAAATTGACCAAAATAACCTAGAAACCTAAAAATGACCAAAATAGCCCCTAAACCTAAAAAATAATCGATATACCTTCGAAACCTAAAAATTAACTGAAATACCCCCTGAAGCCTAAAAAATGACCAAAATACCCCTGAAACCTAAATACAACCAAAATAACCCATAAACCTTAAAATGACTAAAATATCCTCAAAACCTAAAAAATGACCAAAATTCCCCGAAACCTATAAAATGACAAAAAAGCCCCTTAAATCTGTAAGTCGATAAAAATACACCCTAAACCTAAAAAATTATCAAAATCCCCCGTAAAACTAAAAAATGACCAAAATACTCCCTAAACATAAAAAAATGACCAAAATACCCATAAACCTAAAAAATGACTAAGATACCCCAAACCCCTATTTTGGTAATTTTAAAGGCTTCGAGTGTATTTTATTCATCTTATAGGATTAGTTGTATGTTGGTCATTTTAGATATTTTGAGGGGTATTTTGGTCGTTTTATAGGTTTAGAGGTATTTTGGTCGTTTTAGACGTTTCAGGGTATTTTTGGAAATTTTAGAGGTTTCACGTTGTTTGTGGCCATTTTAGCGATTTTGGGTTTATTTGGGTCATTTCAAAGGTTTAGGGGTATTTTCGTCACTTTAGAGGTTTGAGGGTATTTTGGTCATTTTTTAGGTTTAAGGGGTATTTTGGTCAATTTTTGGGTTTTAGGGGGTATTTTGGTCATTTTTTTGGGTTTCAGGGGTATTTTGGTCATTTTTAGTTTTTGGGGTATTTTGGTCATTTTTTTGAGTTTCGGGGGTATTTTGGTCATTTTTAGGTTTTGGGGGTATTTTGGTTATTTTTGGGTTTCGGGGGTATTTTGGTCATTTTTAGGTTTCGAGGGTATTTTGGTCATTTTTGGGTTTCGGGGATATTTTGGTCATTTTTTGGATTTCAGGGGTATTTTGGTCATTTTATTGGTTTTAGGGGTATTTTGGTCATTTTTAGGTTTCGGGAGTATTTTGGTCTTTTTTTGGGTTTCGGGGGTATTTTGGTCATTTTTTGGATTTCAGGGGTATTTTGGTCATTTTTAAGTTTTGGGGGTATTTTGGTCATTTTTTGGGTTTTAGGGGTATTTTGATCATTTTTAGGTTTCGGGGGTATTTTGGTCTTTTTTTGAGTTTCGGGGGTATTTTGGTCTTTTTTTGGGGTTTTGAGGTATTTTGGTCATTTTTTTGGTTTAGGTGTTATTTTGGTCATTTTTTAGGTTAAAAGGATATTTTGGTAATTTTAGTAGTTTTGGGGTTGGGTAATTGGGTACCCAATTAAAACCCAATAAACATTAGTGTTAATTGGGTTTAATTGGGTTAATACCCATTTAACCCAACTAATAATTGGGTGGGTTTGGGTCTATTTTAAGTGGGTGGGTTTGGGTGAGCAAATGGGTTTGGGTTGATTTTGCCACCCCTACAAATAACAAAGGATATGAGAATACAATTTGTAGATCTATTTAACATTGACTTTGTTGACAAATTAAATGGCACTAATGTAAACTTTTTAAGATTTTCAAATTTTAAAGCATTTAATTTGTTAAAAGTTAGCATTATTCAAGGGAAGAAGTAAGAAACCAAAAGTTCCCAACTTTTTAAATCAAATTGTTTTCTTCTAAAAGTCTCTGCTATTACTCAATCCATTAAATGTCATTCTCTATGTTTTTATGCTAAAAGCTTGTGTTTTGGTCAATTTATATTATTGTGGTGGGGAATTTATTTAATTTTTTTTTAAAAATCCCATATTTAATAGTTATTCTATGAATTGCACGAGTTAGCGACTAGTTATAAGATTAAATTTTCCTTTTGGTATTCGGCAAAGGAAGAAAGACACAATGTGTTTTGGCCTTTTGACAAGTGTTTTAAAATAATCAGGTAAGAACCTATGCTTGAATTTCCATGTGATTGTTCTTCTTTCATTTACCCCATAATCATATCTTTTTGTCAAATTCTTTTTTCATTGGACATGCATCACAATATATTTTTATTCTTTTGTGGGGGTGGGGGGGTTAGTAGATGGTTAATTGTCCCATGATGAGATTTACTTCTATGAACTACTTTTAAGGGTTTCTTTTTTGTTTTAAGTGATGTATTTATGATTGTTTTTCCTATTTGCCAGTTTACAGCCACCTTTTAAAAAAGTATATATATATATATATATTAGAAAATTTAAGAATATGTATGTGTATGAATGTTAAAGGTTGTAGAATCAGTGGATCTATTATTCCTTTAGTTCTGTAGCTGCAAAAGTTTAAATGTGTACATGCTGATGCATTAGCATGGAGTGGTGCAACTTAACAGTGTTTTCTTATTCCCTTCTAAAATTGTTGGGCTGATGGGCTAATTTAATTTCAGGTGTTAGTTCAACTGATTTTAGGCATAGTGAGAATTTATTTGAGCTTAATGCCTTAATCAGCTGATAGGAAATAATCAAATCAGGGCTCAACTTATAGTAGACCCGCAGTGACAACCTTCCACTTTTTTCTTCATCTATTTCCTAGACTTTTTAAACAGCTTCTTCATTTATTTATTTATTATTAGGACGTTTAATGTATTGGATGTGATGTATGAGAAGCAACTCAAAGAAACCAAACGAACAAAATCTAGAATCATTAAAAAGAAATATTATATCTCACGATGTAGAAAGAGTGAAGACGTTGAACTCGTCACGTTGTGTGTAACTCTTGTGGTGGGCTGAATCACGTTGAAAATACAAGCAAAACAAAATGGTAATTTTTTTGTGGAATGAACCAAATAATAACATTAGCCTACTCCATTAGTAACCTCTTGATCATGCTGTTCAGTTCAACAATATCCTTTTTTTTTTTTTTTTTTTTTTTTTGGGCTAGGTAATTGCAGGAGATAGAACCCCCGAGCTCATAGATACACATTGTACCGGGTACCACCAGGCCAAAAGGCCCGGCAGTAGTCCAACAATATCTTCATGACCACAAAAAAGCCAAAATAGTATGTCAAACCAATTAACCTAACCCCCCCATGCATTTGACTAATTAATTTCTTTTCTTCCAAGTGTCAAAATCACACTGAAATACTGGTGGCACATATGACTCGAGCACACTGAAGATACTGTCATCTCCTTCACCATAAATACTTGAATTCTGTTGGCTCTTTTCTTGCTATTTTTTTTAAGATCAGGCAGGTCGGGTTGGACCCAAGACCAACCTGGGACCTGAAGAAGACCCCAATATGCCCAAACCCATCCTGAGCATCCATTCAACCTGCCCAAGATCCTTCAAGTCAGGTTGGCCAGGTCTGTGCGCAGCCCTAATAGAGTCGCAAAGCAAAATTATATTTTGCATGTGGCAATGGAATTTTTTTTAGTTAAGGAAAATATGTTCATGGTTACTTACTCCTACGACATTACCCTTGGTGAAAGAGACAGAATGGAGACTACGTCAAGTCTTTTGATGAGAAAAGGGTGACAATTAAGTACTTGGGGAGTTAGGGTTCTAAAAAAAGGACTTAGGAATAAGGAAAAGAAGGAAAATGATACATGTAAAAAAATAAACCTTTTATGTGGAAAAATTTTCAAGGATAAAGAGAAAATCCCCGGGCCAATCCACCTTTATTAACTGTGTAGGCAAAATTTGCCTAAAATACAAGTATTCCCTTCCTTATATAGACTCGATGATTGGAAAGAAATTTGACAACAATATGCGACCTTGAAGGAAAAAGTGCTCATTGGGCACTAGCTATCATCCATAACAAGTCTGACCCCCACGCGAGTAAGAGTAAAAAAGCTTCACCCGCCAAGGGCCTTTAATGTGAGAATTCAAAACTTGGTTAGCCATTTTTAATCCTAGTCACTTTTATATGTTCTCACACTATTTACAGGTCCTCTACTTTTGAATGCCTTCTTATTGACTCCATCATACTTCGGACAAAATGCCCACAGCCATGTATTGCAATAGTAATTCAAGCTCGTATGTAATAATATAAATTCACCAGCCAAACGGATCACTCAGTAGATACAAACTATAGAAATGTTCACCACTCTAAAGAACAAAAGAATCCTTTCATCAATATGTACAAATGATAGAAAAATCTTAGAGCACTAAGGAAACCAGTATTCCACTAAGGAGATGTTTAGTTTTGCTATAATGTGACCTTGATGTGATGCATATGACCTTAACATAACATTAGGATTTTTTTTTTCTAACATTAAGGTAAAATCTAAAATTACAAAATATATCACATCATATTCTTAAATGGGGTAATCTTCATTATTTTTTTGGTGGGGATATACTCATTTATGGAATCGACAAAATTGCCCACACTAACAATTTTTATTTTACTAATGATAATGACTAAAATACCAAGAAACCTCTAAAATACCCCCAAAACTTCTAGAATGACCAAAATACCCTTGGAACCACCAAAATGCCCCCAAAACCTCCAAAATGACCACACTGCCCCCAAACCTTTAAATGACTAACCCTCCCCAAAAAAAAAAAAACCCGCGAAAGTGACAAAAATACCACCAAAATCTCAAGAAAATAACCAAAATAACCTCAAAACCTCTAAAAAACCAAAAATGCCCCTAAACTTAAAAAATGACCAAAATACATTGAAACCTTTAAAATGAACAAATATACATTGAAAGATCTAGAATGACGAAAATACCCCAAAACCTCTAAAACGACTAAAATACTCCTAAGACAACTAGAATGACCAAAATATCTTGAAACCACTAAAATGACAAAATATACCATGAAACCTTTAAAATGACCAAAATACTTTTAAAACCACTAGAATGAACAAAATGCCCCCAAAACCACTAAATGACCAAAATACCTAAAAACTTTTAAACTGGCATAAAATACCCAAAACCTTTAAAATAACAAAAATTCTTAGGTTATTTTTGTCATTTAGAGGTTTTAGGGGTATTTTAGTCATTTTAGAGGTTTTTGGATTTATTTTTTTGTCATTTTAGAGATTTCAAAGGATTATCGGTCATTTTAGAGGTTTGATTATATTTTAGTCATTTTAAAGGTTTTGTTCATTTTTTTGGTTTCAGGGTATTTTAGTCACTTTAGAGGCTTGTGGATATTTTGGTCATTTTAGAGATATTTGGGTCATTTTAGAGGTTTCAATTTTTTTTACTCATTCTAGAGTATTTGTGGGCAATTTCTATGTCAGGATGGTAAAGTGGTAGGGTCTCTTAACCCTAGAGAATATGCTGCTCCTGCCAACCTTAATATGGCTATAGGAACCAATGCCCTTGAGTTGATTGAAGATGATGACTCTTCAAAAGTTGAAAACCAAGTACAACCAAGCCATGCTGATGCGTTGAAAGAGCGATTGTAGTAGCTTATTAACTCTCATCAAATCATGCTATTCATAGAAGGAACCCCTAGAGAGCCTAAGTCTTGGAATAGCAAGGTGATTGTTGATATTTTGAGGAATGAAAATGTTATATTTGGAAGTTTTGATATCCAAGTTGATGAAGAGGTTTGCGAAGGATTGAAGAAATTTTCTATGTGGCCAACCTTTCTTGATTTCATATTTATATACGGGCATGCATGTATCTTCGATAGTGGATTTGATGAAGTTGGTGATCATCAAATTGAAATGGTTAGTGATGGGATGATCGGACTTGCTAATTGGTATCCTTGGCTTTATTGCAAAGGAGAGCTTCTCGGTGGGTATAAAATTGTAAATAGATTGCATGACAAAGGTGTATTACACCTTTAAAGCTGTAATACATCTTCTTCATTCAATCTATTTACAATTATATACCTCGAGAAGCTCTCCTTTGCAATAGAGTTGATGATACCAGTTAGCAAGTCCGATCATCCCATCACGAACCATTACAATTTGATGATCACCAATTTCATCGAATCCACTATCAAAAATATATGCATGGCTGTAAATATGAAATCAAGAAAAGGTAACCACATAGAAAATTTCTTCAATCCTTCACAAAGTTCTTCATCATCTTGGATATCAAAGCTTCCAAATATAAAATTTTCATTCCTCAAAACATCAACAACCACTTTGCTATTCCAAGACTTAGGCTCTCCAAGGGTTCCTTCCATAAATAGCACGATTTGGTGAGAGTTAATCAACTGTTGCAATCACTCTTTCAACGCATCAACATGACCAAGTTGCACTTGGTTTTCAACTTTTGAAGCCATTTTCTTCAATCAACTCAAGGGTAGTAGGTTTGTAGCCATACCAAGGTTGGCAGGAGCAGCATGTTCTCCAAAGTAGGGGTGTCCAAGCTGACTCGCACCCGCACCCGGCCAACCCAACCAAACTGCCCAGGCCCTAACCTAAAACCGTCCGACCTAACTCCGACGGTCGACGGTAGGTCTACATGTTCAGGAACCGAATCCGGCAAGTCAGTTGGCGGGTTTTCACATGAAAAACCGAATCCAATCGACCCGACTGAGATCCACCACTCTTAGACACAGATCCAGCGAGATTCATCAAGATCTAATGAGATTCATCGAGATCCAGCTAGATCTCGACGAGATTTCATTAAGATCCAGCCAGTTCTCGCCGCTGGTGCTGCTCCATCGGTTTCGATCAAAATCGAAGCTATCTAATTGACCCGAAACCAAATCGAATTGTGTTTTCCGGCGGTCGACAATGGGTTAGATTTCCTATCACCCGAAGTGGTCAGGTCGATTCCAGGTTGGGCACAAACCCGACCTGGACCAACCTGTGGACTGGCTTACTCCAGGGTTAAGACGCCATGCCTTTTTCCCATCTTCACATAGAAAGTATATTTTTCATTACCACCAAAGATTTACCAAAGAACACTATTTTAGGGGGAAAAAAAGATGGTTCAAGTATTTAGATGCAGTGATTTCTATATATATAATTACAAAAATAATGGGGCTGTTACAAAAGTAGATATCAAATCATAAATTTCCAAATCACATCCAAGTTTGAGTATCTAAAACAAATTGAAATCAAGTCCCTCTCAAAATTTAGCTCAATGGCATTATTTGGTCTCCTTTCACAGTAGAATAAGTAGGAATCTCATAGGAATCTCCCTCTCCCACTTGTAACAATTGAATCATTAAAAAATAGAACCTCCCAAATAACCACTAGCAAACTTCAATAAAAACAAAATGAAAACTGCCCATAAAACAGAACCCAACAATATAACAAATGATCCTTAACACACATAGAGTACTTGCCAGCAGCCTAGCATAATGAAATATCAAGCAGCCTAAATGATTATATTAACAACTAAAGGACCATAGTCCCATTGATTTTTGAGGGAGTAAAAGAAAAGGAAAGTTGGGGTTGGGGGGGGGACTTTATCACCCAAACTTGGCCATTAACAGTAATGCAAGGCACAAATGACATTTCTCCCAAGGAAAAGATCATTGGGTGGTGCATGCATAACTTACCAATGTAATTAATTAAGTAATTAAATTCATGGGTGAATAATTATGAAACTTTACAACAAAAACATTCAAATTTCGTGATCTGTTTAAGCATTCCCTAAGAGTTTCAGCCATACATAAAGGGACCAAGTAGTGGTACCAAATGTACAATTGTAATTTGAACTATAATGACTAAACTTCAAAGGGTAAATTCAAATTCAAATTCAAATGCACATGCATGCACACACACTCATGCGCACTAGCCACCGTGCTTTTGTGAAATTTGCTAAAACATGTTATTTCAAGGAAAATCAGATGATATATGAGATTTTCCCCTTGGTTCAGCCAAAAATGAAGATTGACACCACAGAATTAAATCATAAGTTCATAACCATTTCAATAAGAACCACCACACTGCAATTATCAAACAAAAAGGAAAAAGAGAAGTGTACAAAATGATCATTTGAACCACTTCAATGCTCAATACATACTTGGAATTGCCATAAGCCATATAATGCACTTTGGAGAATGTAACAATTATTTGTTAACTCATTCTCCCAAATCACTCTATACAAGCAACATAAAGCATCATTTGGTGATTTGAAAATACCAAAGTGATATCTATATTTTGAAAGAGAAAATGTTCCTGTAAAATGCGTAGGTATGAAGGTAAGATTTGCAAAATGCCAGACCAGTTACATTAAAGTAGATTACATATTTAGAAAAAAAGAAGAAAGAAGCTTGCTTGGCTAGGAGCAGAAAGGGAAGAGTTGATTTCTGAATTTTTGTGTGTGTGTGTGTGTGTGTTTATAGTCTAAGGATAGCAATCCCATTGTTCAATATCAGTTTTATGGCATTACTATTCATGAAATGAAATGAAAGGGAAGTGAATAATTAATTAATCTGCAAATCAAGGTACACATGCAAGAAAATTTTGAATGGTAGGCTATACAAGTCACCCTTCTCAGGACATCACTTAAGTTGGGCCAGCACTGGGTTAAAGAACTTTTTAAAACCTTTGTACTATAGGTCTGCTTTGAGGCATATGCCCAAATTCTAGTTAGGTAGGTGAAGAAATTCAGAAATCAACTTCATCACTCACCAGTAATTTTATTTTCATAATTAACATAACAAACTCCTAAAAGAATATGTAGATTTCATAAACTTAATTGACACATGGAGTGTTTATGAGTCCTATTCCAAACATCTATGGTGCTTTTACAGAAACAACTCTTGATCAAACCTCCTGACTATATAGTTATAGAGGATGGTCCAGATAATGTTTTAAGGACTGCTAAAATGTTTCTGATGAATACCAAACAGCATGATACCTTCTTATGAACAATATCAGTTACTTGGACATGTTGATGTTAAGAGACACTCAATCAAATTACAACTCTTATACATTAAAAATGTATAATTCATCAGATAAATGAATTAGGTTCTGAAGCAAAAGAGATGGCATATGTCAATATATAGATACATAAATATCTAATGGTAATGGAGACAATACACATTCTCCTTCCTAGTTTTCCTCTTTTTTGGTAAAGGAAATACAATTACAAGATATCCAAATACAACTTGAAAGAATCAGTCCTAGTGTCCTCAATAGTTATCCTGCCAATTATCCAAGGACATGGAAATCCCAAGTCCAACAATTTTCAACTTGTCACGTTACTCACAAATTATCGTCAAGTTGCATTAAGATTTAGGACATCATTACTTCATTGTATCACCACATCTCACCTTCTAAGAGCATTCCTGGATTTTTATGCATTTTAGATGTTACCGACACTATAGGTCTGTAGCATCAAATCCACAAAGTTTCCGTTTGGAAACAACTTACTTAGTTTTTTTGCTGAAAGTATGTTAAAATATATTTATACTTTGAAAAACTGAGAAAAAGTAAGGTTTTAAAAAGCTATACATAAAAACAAAAAAACAAAAAACTAGCTTATAATCTATTCCCAAACACACAAAAATGGAGCCCCACATCCGGTGATGCAAAATGCAATGTTGCCACAATAACATCTAAAAATAGACGTCCACTATAGCAACGTGTATATCTTAAACGCTATTATTTTATTCCACCCCAAACTATTTTAATCTCATGAAAAGAATAGAGTATGGGATGTAGGATGTATAGTTAAAGTGGTAATGTAAAATATAATAAAAAAAGAATATTTAAATATAGTGGTTAGAGAATGAAGCATGGAATCTAGGGTGTATTGTTAAGCGGTAATGTAAAATAAATAAAGTAGTTTTGGATGATATAAGATGCAATTTTTTTGGGATTTCCATGTGTGAATGTTCAAACAGTTCCTCCCAAAATTGCATTCAATCTAAAATAGGCAGTCAGTCAACTTGATAAAATTGATGATGTAAAAATTCTACAATACATAGTGCCCATTTGGGGGTTTAAGTAATAGTTCAGTGGTAACGACCATCCTTTGTGGTATCCCATGTTGACTTATCAAAAAGGTTTGAAACAACATTTTTTCAAAGTAATAGCCTTTTCTTTTTAAACCTCACTTTATTCTAAGTACACCTCTTTCAAACAACCCAATTTCAAAAATCTGAAAATAATAATAAGTTATTCCAAAGTCCAAACAGACATAATGTTTGTTCCGAGTTCAGGTCATATGGTTCACTGTTACCTCTCTCCCTCAAATAATGTGGTTCTAAAAGTTACATTGCTATTTTCTACTTCAAATCCATGTAAAAACCCATAAAACTACTGGCATAATCATATGCTCACCATTAATTCTGCTCTCCTTTTTCATTAATGTTAACAATCTAAAAATCTTATTGCAAATTAGAACTCCATAATTATGTAGATATAAATATTTTTACTTCTTTATCAACAAAATACAGAAAGAAAGAAAGAAAAAAAAATGGTTATTAGGATAGATTTTGCCACCCCTAGAACATTGTGTCACGGCTCATTTCTCCTGGAAATTCCCACTACAATTTCCATTTCTTTTTTGATAATTAAATTCACACTGCCATTTCTTCTTTCTCAAGCTTCCTATAAACAACATTATCATATCCATCATATCACTTTACCCATATCTATTTAAACCTAGGGAGACTTAACTCTTAAGCTGGGATGCCTAGAAGTCAACAGAATTTTTCTCCAAAAAAATCAATTAAAAGTCAAACTACCACTAGGAAGTTATATCTTTATACAACCAGCTAAAATATTGCTAACCATCTCACCTTGAAGTTGAAGGCATAGATCTCTAAAATCACTATTCCGTCCAGCGGAGACCATGCATTTCACTTGTTCCATGTAAAGGTAGTATGGTAAATGTGAATTTTCTATTTGATGCTGCAACCAATCACAGCTCTCTCATGTGTGTCTATGCACAACTCGTACGAAAGCCCTCCCCCCCCCCCTCTCTCTCTCTCTCTCTCTCTCTCTCTCCTCCCTTAATGGCTAGTTTGGATGAAGGGAGAGTAGAGTACAGTTGGTTGGAAATTGACTAGATATAACGGAAGGAAATATAATAGGCTGCTATATATATTTAAAACAAGGTGAAAATGTGCGCGTGGACAGCCAAGTCCAAACACTTAGATATAATGGAAGGAAATATAATGGCTAATATTTATATTAACAACTAATGTGTATAGAAAGGGAAAGGTAAACACAAATGCAGTGCATATGTAGGTCAAACTATGGTGCCATAGATAAAACAAACGGTCAAATAACCCCAGGATGTGCCTAATCATAACTAGCCAGGGGGGCCATTATACCTTCTACAAGCTCAAACAAGAATATAACAATTGAGAGTAAATGTGCTGCTATTCCCTAATTTATCCAAATCAATCTAATGCTGGCGGTATGAATTCTATTATAGAATATGACCAAAAAGGCACCACTAAAAAGGAGCTGGAATGCTTGTTGGGGAATTCATTTCGACATATCCTAAAGATTTAATATCTACTTGCTAAAAACTGTGTTCCATACAGACTAAGAAGGCTGCTATTGCTTGTTAATCAATCACTACTAAATCCGCCTGGACAGAGTAGCATAAATTTCTAGAAACCAACAAGCACACTGGAGGAGAATTTTGCTCAAGTTGGCAATAATTATATGATAAGCATCGTACATTGGAAATCAAGTACCATGAAAGATAACAAGAGTTCATATTAATGCATGGGCAGGACACCAATTATACACTGCAAAATGACATAATTCAGAAACAGCATGAAAAATATTAGTGTGTGCTAACAATCTTAACAAAACTATTTCCCTAATATGTTATCATCTACCAGTAAAACAAATTGGAGACACATGAATAACTTTTGATTTGGAAATTGCTCCTATTAGAACAATACCATATACTGACCAGATGACCACCAAATAATCAAAGTGTGTATACGCACCAAAACAATACCAGTATCCAAACAGAAAAAGTAGTTGCAAAACAGTAGTACCAATATATACTACTTTCAAAAGACAGCCCGATAAGCTAGCAGTTGAAATGCAAACAAAAATATTAATCCACGTAAAATAATTTGCATATCCTATCAATCAAACAACAGCACAATTATCTCCATAATATATAAAGCCAAAAAGCGAGTAGGAAATACCGAACCTGGAAGTAAACAAAGTAAGGAACAGAATAAATTGAATAAGCCTGGCAGATCTCAGGTTGCTCTTCAGCATTAACCTACAATACATTTACCAAAAATTCAAATAAGAAAAAAGAAACAAAAATATGGACAAGTAGAAATTGATATGACAATCCTCTGTGAAAGTAAACAAAGATGTTCATAGGATGAAAACCAAACAACACAATTAATTACAGAACATTGATTGAAGTAATGACTTGTTAAGCAAGTTATTAAAATAAAATAAAAGAATAATTTAAGCAAGATTTCATGACCTCTTATTCCAAGAACCAAGAATTAATCGCCTGTTTGGCACATACGTTTAAAAACTGCAAATTGTTGTTTAGAAACCTTTGTGAAAATATGTGGGTGAAAAATATGTAAAAATACATATAATATTATTTAAAAACTGAAAATGGTTGTTCGAAGGCTGTGTTTGTTTCGTGTAAAACGTTTTCCGGAAAAGGAAAATATTTTTAAGTGTTTGGGTGTATTATGAAAATTGTCGTGGAAAATATTTTTGTGTTTGGTTCTATTAGGAAAATGCTATTTTCCTACCATTCAACAACAAATTCCGGCAGCAAATTCTGGCAACAACAACACAACAACAACAACAACAACAATCAAACTTAAAAAAAAAAAAAACTGAGTCGTCGACGAGGAAGAGAGAGCCAACAATCAAACTTAAAAAAAAAAAAAAAACTGAGTCGTCGACCAGGAAGAGAGAGCGATGGTTCGAAGGTCTGGGTCTGGGTCGTCGAAGGCAATGGTTCGAAGGTCGAAGGTCGAAGCCTCGTGGGTTCGTCGGTGGGGTGCGATCTTCGGTGGGTCGGTCTTCGGTGGTGATCTAGGCTCTGGGTTCGCCGGCGAAGTCGAAGATCAGTTCGTGGCGCGAAGGCGAAGTCGAAGATCGTGGGTTCTGGGTTCGTCCGTTCGTGGCGCCGGCAAAGTCGAAGATCGTGGACGCCGGCGATGGGCTGTGGTGGTGGATCAGAGCTCGGGTTGGTTCGTTCTCTCTCTCGCTCTCTCTCTCTCTCTCTCTATTCGTTCTCTCTCTCGCTCTCTCTCTCTCTCTCTCTCTCTCTCTCTTCGTGCTCTGGTGGTTCGTTTTCCGGAAAATGCCATTTGAAGTGAAAATAGAAGGTGAAATGAATTTCACCCTTGGGAGCTCTAATTTTCGGTCAAAGGGGAAATGATTTTCAGTTGACCGAATTTTCCAATTCAGCCAAACACTCAAGTTTTACGGAAATGGTTTTCCGGAAGTACTTTGAAGTCAAAACAAACACAGCCTAAAACACAAACCAAACACCTCTTAGTTTGATAAAAATTTAGAGCATATGAAGGAAATAAAACGAACCATGAGGAAGTAGCCATGGGGAAATTTGGTGTAGAACACAAAATTCTTTTTCCAAAAGAACACAAACACCGGTGCCCTACTCGCCGCCACAACGCCTTCGATCTCCGCCTTTGATTGCACTTCTTTCATTGACCCATCCATTTGCCCCAATTTACCGAACCCTAGAGGAAGACTAGTACCTAAAGAAAGTTGAAGAAACGAAATGAAATGATGGATTAGAGAGTGACACAAATTTGAGTACGAGTAAGCACTTCTATTACAAAGTCGATTGCTATTCGGGATTCTTCTAGAATCTAGAGGGAAGTTACACGTGTCTCTCTCATTTAATTGACAAAATTGCCGCCGTGGGCCTAAACACACTTTACCAATTGGGCTGGAGATGTGGTTCAGCCTTTTATGATAGACCACCTAAGCGATTTTTGCATGAAATTGTGATTGGATTGTAAAGTTGTCTTAGTTCCTTGTTCCTTTTATTAGCATAATTTTTATTTTTATTCTTCACTGACCTATTGCACACAACTGTACACACATTTTCTGCACTAATTTCTGCACTAAAATCATGATTTCAATAATGATTACAATGCAAAAAATATGTGTAATAAGTGTTGTAGGGTCAAGATTTGTAGCCCAATCCCAAAAGAGATAGGATGTGAGCCTACTAAGCACAATACAATGAATTTGTAGAGAGTGGGTAAAAGAACTAGGCTGTTTGTGAACTCAACGACAGTTAATCAAGATTTCAATAAAAGAACAAGTATTAAAATGCTGGAAACTTGAATAAATTTAGGTTCGAGGAGACAAATTATAGTTCGAATGGTTAAGGTCACTCTTGGAGCTACAATAAATTTTTCTTCTTCCTTTTTTTCTTCTTTCTTCCTCCTTTCTTCGTGAGAGGTCTCTTCCATTTATATAGTTTTCTTTTAAACAATCTTCATTGTACACTTGTTCTTCATCTAAGCATTCACTTGAGTACATGTCACATCAGGTATCTTCTTTAGTTCTCCATGAGTGGTGGTAGCTGAGATTGCACTGTTCAGAGGTCTTCTCCACATAAATGCGGTCAGAAAAGTTGCTGCAATGCATTAAATGCGGTGGTATCAGCTTTTTCTTTAGATATTTCTCAATTTTTATCATCTTTATGCGTGCATGAAATTCATCATTATCGTTGAAACTTCCTGAAAGTTCACCCAAACTGTCTAGGTATATGCTTGACCGATATTCTTCAAGTCCGAGGAGGATACACTCCTCGGACTATACTCCTCCTCCCTTTCCTTACGTGATTCTCTATTCTGGGGCCTTTCCCAATCCTTTACTCCTCCTCGGATATACTTATATCTTTAAATAGGGCATAAAGCCCAACATACGCATTTGGGCTTTTACCCCCACAATAGCCCCTCAAAATTTTAATTTTTCCCTCGTGTCCGAGGAGAAAAAATAGGATTTTGAACTGCAACAGAAATAAAGGCTAAAGATGTAAAAGTACCTGAATTTACGCGTCTGGGAGCATAGATTTAGGCGCTTCATCATTGCTTATGACGTTTCAGTATTTACGAGGTGCTATTAATTGTTCCAGGCGGCGTTATGTCTTTGGCATCCAACGGTGACCAATTGATCCAACGAACAACATTTTTCTTCAGGATTTAGGCGGGATAATTCCCACTCATTTTCTGGCCCCTATATAAAGCCTCAAAGGAGATCATTTCTCCTTTACTTCACAATTTATCACTCTCCAGCGAACTCAAGCACTTAATCTCACAAAGTTTTTCTTTAAATCATCAGTAGTACTTTCTTACGAATCCACAAGAATCCTTTTAAGGATCTAAAGATCACTCCCCAACTCAGTTTGCGTAAGTTTCAATTCTTCAAACCCTTATTCTCTCTTCGGCCAACCTCCTCGGCCTTCAAATTCTCCTTTCCTAGTTATCGTTCTTAGTGTTTTCCTTCTTTCTGCTTATTCAAAATGGGTAGATTTCAGTATCTGGTGGATAGTCCTGCCCAGATAGAGGAATTTAAAGAAACATATCGCATACCTCAGGATGTAGGTTTGCGATATTGTCCCCCAGAAAGACTATTAACAGACCGAAGAGTGGGGGAAGTTATAATCCCCGTCATCGCTTTCCTAGAAGGGGGGATAACTATCCCTATGGGTCCCATTACAAGAGATTATCTTCGAAACCATAGGCTTAGTCTCGATTAGTGTGCGCCTAATGTCTTTAGGATCCTAGGAGCAGTTGATGATTTGAACCGACACTTAGGTCTGGAGCTCACTTGGGGTGACGTAGTACACATGTACGAGTGTCATAAGCAAAAGAGGGCGGGATTTTACCTTAAATCCCGATCCGACATTGTTAGGCTCATCTTCTGCCTTCCTAAGTCTAACAAAGGGATGAAAGACGACTATCTGATCGTCTCGGGCGCGTGACATGACGATCTTCATTGCCCAATCCAACTAGGAGAGCTAGGTGGGATATCCTAGACTTAAATTTCCTAACAATAGATTTAAGGTCCTCGTCTTTTAGCATCTTTTCTTCTCTTTGTCTCAGTATTTTTAAGTGTCTGATTATGCTTAATTCTGTTGTGGTGTTAACAGATAAAACACACGTTACTCCTTGGCTCAGTTTGACTAAAATTGCTGCACTTAATTACCTACTGAGGTTAGAGATTTTTGTAAGTAAGGGCGGACAACTTTGGGTTGCCCATCTTATCCTCGGTTTTAGGCCCCTCTCGAACACATTTCAACCGGTTGGCAACACTATAAGGCAGGGAGACTATCGAATAAACCGAATAGACGTTTCTCGTCCGAATTTTCTAGCTCCTTTTGATCTTGCCCCTGTACCACATCCAAATCCGCAAGGTGTGCCGCAACTCATTCAGCCAGTTCAACAAGTTCCTTTGGAAGCAGCCGCAGAAAGGGAAAGAGTTGTTTCTTCATCCTCTTCACTTGAGGAACAGATTGATCAGTTCCAATTTGAAGAAGAGGCACCAAGAGAAGTTCAGGTGATTCCAGTTTTGGACGCCAAGGAGGAAACTGACAGATAGTCCAGTGTCCACGCCCCTATTTTAACAACTGCCATTCTAGATGGTTCTTCGGAAGAAGAAGAAGAAATGGCAAACCTAAGGGACTTAATGAAGGCTAGAAAAAACGGGTCTGAGGCCAAAGAGACTGGTCCATCTCAACCACCTATTAATCTTCCTCCACCATCTCCTCATGTTCCTTCTGACCTCGGCCTAAAGCCATTACCAGATCCGAAGAAGAAAAGGCCTATTACAGATACTGAAGAAGGGGAGGTGGTGCCTCCAAAAGGAACTAAGCAATAGAAAGTGGTCAAGGACCCCAGGAGTAGAAGAGCTTCGTCTGCTGAGAGCCGAGAAGACCTTCTCATTGCTGAGGTGCGATGAGGACACCGCACCTGGTGTCCCAAGCTAGAATTGGATGGCGCTCATTTCCCTTGGGACACCTCTGTCAGAAATTATCAAGGGGGAAAGGCAGGCCTCATTGCTGAAGCCCTGGAGCAACCACTTCTCCTACCAAAGGATATAGAGGCTTACAGGCACTTCAGCCAACATGAACTCTTCTTATCCCTTAAGAGGGATTTAGCCATGGTAAGTGAATTAATCCACTTCTTTAATTAAGATGCTGATCATGTTTATTCGTTCCTTTTCTTTGCTTTATACTACAATTCTCCATTCTGTTGTGTAGATTACTCAACAAATCTATGTGGCCGAGGAGTGGAATAAAAATGCTTGTAATGAAGCCCAGGCAGAGGCCTATTCTTGGTCTGAAGCTGAGAGGAAGAGGAAGATGGGTAGTCTTAAGAAGGACTACGATAAGTTGTCCGAGCAGCTAAAAGAAATGACCAAGCAGATGAATAGTCTTGATGCAGGCCTTAAAAATGCCGAGAAGCAGGCCGAAGACCAATGAAAACAATTGCATATGACTGAGATTAATATGGAGACAGAGAGAGAATTGGTGAAAGGTCTTCAAGCTGAACTTCAGAAAGCCAAGGAAGCTGCCCAATTGGCCTATGAGGCAGTTGAGGCTGAAACGCAAGCAGCATACAAGTTTGGGGTGGAGGAGACCCAAGTCAAACTCACAGAGGAGTTCTCCGCAGTTAGCAGAGATTATTGCGATATAACCTGGGGTAAAGCCCTTGACGCTGCTAGGGTCCCTGCAGAATCTGACCTGAGGCAGCCTGAGAGCATCTATTACGATCCTGAAATTCGCGAACTCCCAGGTTCTGACTCCTCTCCACCCAAACAGCTCCCGGAGGCCTCAGAATAGCCTTTGGTAAGCCAAGTTCCTCCTGCCCTTCCTGAAGCTCCCAAGGAGTCTAGGCAAACTGGTAGTCAAGGCAAGCAAGCCGAGGATCCTCAAGACAAGAGTAAAGACTTGGGTAAGAAGGCAACTTCTTCTGAACCCAAGGACCAAACCCAAGATGCTACTGCCACCCAGTCCGACAAGGCTTAGATACTTAGGAATTTTATTTCATCTGTATTAGTCTCATTATTATTATTATTATTTAGTTTTTCTTTTTAGTATTGTAAGGTATTAAAAAGTACTTTCCTTTTTGATCAATGAAATTGTTCTTCTTTTATTTTCTATGTCTTCGTTGCACATATGAGAAGATTCATTGTTATGGCAAATGATGCTAACCAATAGCTACTGTAATCTGAGCAGACTTAACAATGTTATCCTGCTAGTTATGCAAATAACTTGTACAAATACTAGGAAAAAATAGACCTTCTAAGAATTATTAATGAACATAAGAAACAATGAATGATATGAAGGTCTTATATACTTTCTAGTACTTAAATAATTAGATATTTTACTCGAATTGGTTTTTGTACAATACTTACAAAGAATACTACTGAGCATTGCTTCTGAACCAAGTACACGGCTGAAGAGGCTTATCATAAGTTAGAGCTTATTTAAATATCTCCGAGGGCTTCAGGTGTGATTACATTTAAATTTAAACATTAATAAGAACTGTAAGGAGGTGTTAACTAATCCATATCATCTGGTCCGAGAATTTCGAGCATGATTGAATTTAAGTTTAAACACTTATAACTGCGAAGCAGTGTTAACTAACCCATATCATCTGGTCCGAGGACTTTAGGCATGATTGGATTTGAGTTTAAACATTTATAGGAACTGCGAAGGAATGTTAACTAACCCATATCATCTGGTCCGAGGACTTCAGACATGCCTAGATTTAAGTTTAAACACTTATAGGAACTGCGAAGGAGTGTTAACTAACCCATATCATCTGGTCCAAGGACTTCAGGCATAACTGGATTTAAGTTTAAACACTTATAAAAACTTTAATGGAGTGCTAACTAACCCATATCATCTGGTCTAAGGACTTCAGACATGACTGAATTTAAGTTTAAACACTTATGAAAACTGGTAGGACATACAAGACTCTTATGTAATAAATAGACAAATTGCTCAAGGAAAATACTCGTTTAATAATAATACATTTTTAGGTTGTTTACATTCCATGGTTGTGGTATTACATGACCATCTAAATCTTCCAAAAAATATGCTCCGATGCCAGCCCCTGAAGTAATGCGATATGGCCCTTCCCAATTAGGTCCTAATTTCCCCCAAGCTGGGTTCTTTGTAGTGCCTACAACCTTCCTTAACACCAGATCACCAAGTGACAAAGGCCTTACTTTTACGTTGGTGTCGTAACCCTGTCTGAACTTTTGTTGGTAGTATGCTAATTGGACCATTGCATTCTCCTGCATTTCTTCAATCAAGTCCAAATTTTTCTCTAGCTGCTCGTCATTTCTGCTCGGGCTATATGAATTAGTTCTTAGCATTGGGAAACCAACCTCTAGAGGGATGACAGCTTCAGCTCTATAAGTCATTGAGAGGGAGTATCCCCAATAGATCTGCGAGGTGTAGTCCTGTATGTCCAGAGAACATGTGGTAGTTCTTCCACCCATTTGTCTTTTGCATCATCCAGCTTTTTCTTTAGTCCGTTTACTATGACTTTGTTTACAGTTTCCGCCTGTCCATTTCCCTGGGGGTAAGCAGGGGTAGAGTACCTGTTTGTGATCCCCAATTCACAACAATAACTTCTAAATACTTTGTTGTTAAACTGGAGGTCATTATCCGAAATGAGTGTATGAGGAATTCCAAATCGTGTGACAATATTTTTCTAAACAAACTTCTTTGCGTCCACATCTCTGATGTTAGCAAAAGGTTTGGCTTCCACCCATTTGGTGAAATAATCTGTGCAAACTAGCAGATATCTCTTGTTTCCTACCACCTTAGGGAACAGACCCATAATGGTTAGGCCTCACTAAGCAAATGGCCATGAGTTGGATAATGGATTAAGGACTCCTCCAGGCTGGTGTATATTTGATGCAAATCGTTGGCATTGATCGCATTTTTTCACGTATTCTTGGGCTTCTCTTTGCATGTTTGGCCACCAATAGCCCTGGGTAATGGCTCTATGTGCCAAGGACCTACCCCCCGTGTGGCTTCTGCAAATTCCTTCGTGTAATTCCTCAAGGATTGATTCAGTCTCCTCAAGGAGTATACACAGCAAATATGGCCCCGAAAATGAACGTTTATACAACTTATGGTTCTCGGACAGCTAGAAGCTAGTGGCTTTCCTCCGCACTTTCTCAGCTTCTGACTTGTCTTCAGGCAAAACATCCTCCCTCAAGAATTTGATTATAGGGTCCATCCAGCTGGGTTCAACTCTGATTTGATGTATCCGGACTGTCTTTCCTCTCATCTCAGTGGGTTTATGCAAGTCTTCCACCAGGATAACCCGAGGCAAATCTTGTGCCGAGGAAGTTGCGAGAGTGGCTAGGGAATCCGCATGTGTGTTTCCACTTCTGGGAATGTGCAGCAAAGTGAAATATTCAAACTCTGATCGAAGATGTCTGACTTGGCTTAAGTACTCCTGCATTCTTTCATCCTTAACTTCAAACTCTCCCTTCACTTGGCCAACGATTAATCTTGAGTCTGAGAACATCTCCACTATCCTTCTGCCCATCTTTTGAACCATGATCATTCCCATTAGTAGAGCTTCATATTCGGCCTCAGTATTGGTAGCCGAGAAGTCCAGCCTCAATGACTTTTCAATGGTGATTTTTTCAAAGGATATCAGCACTAATCCCACTCTGGAACCTTTCTGGTTCACTGCGCCATCCACGTATACTTCCCAAGATAAGGGACCCTGTTGAGAAATCATGCTAACCGATTTTTCATCCATGTCCTATGTTGGCGTTACTTCTTCTAAATGAGGCTCAGTGAACTCGGCCACCAGATCTGCAAGAATCTGGCCCTTGACTGAAGTGCGAGGCATGTATTTGATGTCAAAAGCTTCTAAGATGGTACCCTATTTAGCAATCCTTCTTGTATAGTCAGCACTTCGGAGTATGGCTTTAAGTGGGAGCTGGGTGAAGACAACGACTGTATGTACTTGAAAATAATGAGGTAGCTTTCGTGTACCAAACACAACTGCCAGGATGGCTTTTTCTAATGGCAAATAACGAATTTCAGTTTCATGCAATGACTTACTCACGTAATAAATGAGCCTTTGTATATTGCCATTAACTCTTATCAATACCAAATTAACTACATAGGGGGCCACAGCAACATAAGCATATAAGACTTCGTCTATTTCAAGACTAGACATGATAGGGGGCCGAGCTAGATATTCCTTAAGTTGCTGAAAAGCTATGGTGCATTCTTCAGTCCACTCAAACCCTTTCCACTTGTTAATCAACAAGAAGAAATGTTTGCATCTATCTGTTGACCGAGAGATAAAACGATTCAAAGCAGCGGCCATGCCAATCAACTTCTGGACTTCTTTGGGATTCCGAGGTGGCTGCAAATCGTTAATGGCCTTTATCTGGTCAAGGTTTACCTCAATTCCCTTGTGAGTTACCATGTAGCCCAAGAATTTGCTTGACCCCACACCAAACGAGCACTTAGACATGTTTAGACGTAATTTATACTTTCTAAGAACTTCAAAAATATTTTCAAGGTCCTTTACGTGTCCTGAAACAACTTTGCTTTTCACCACCATGTCATCTATGTAAATCTCGATATTCTTTCCCAACTACGGCTCAAAACTTCCTCGTCATCATTCTTTGGTATGTAAATCTTGCGTTCTTCAAGCCAAATGTCATCACTTTGTAGTAGTAGTTCCCAATAGGGGTAATAAAAGCAGTCTTTTCTTGATCATCTAGGGTCAGGGGTATTTGGTAATAGCCCTGAAAGGCATCTAAGAAACTCATTCGAGGATGTCCTACCGTTGCATCCACTAGCTGATCAATTTTAGGCATGGGAAATGTATCTTTCGGACATGCCTTATTAAAGTCTGTAAAATCCATGCACACTCTCCACTTCTCATTCTTCTTCTTTAACACTACAGTATTAGCTAGCCATTCAGGACAAAATACCTCCTTAATAACTCCAGCCTGCTTAAGTTTTGCTACTTTCTCTCGTATTGCGTTAGCATGTTCCTTAGATGGGCGCCGAGGAAGCTGTTTCCTAGGGATGACCAGGGGGTTGACATTGAGATGGTGACAGATAAACTCTAGATCCACCCCTAGGACTTTATAAGCATTCCAAGCAAATACATCTATGTTCCCTCTGAGAAATTCTACTAATTCTGCCTTTTCTTGAGGTGGCAACTGTGAGCCGACTTGAAAAAACTTCTCTGGGTCATCCCCAATAGTGACTTTTACCAAATCTTCACATTTGGCCTCCTCGGCTGTTTTATCGGTAAGCGCTGCTGGATGTTTTAACAGCTATAACTTTTCTCCTGGATGATCCGAGGACTCAGCTTTGGACTTATGTTGTATGGCCGCCACCAGGCATCTTCTGGCCACCGACTGATCTCCCAAAATTTCCTGAACCCTGCCTTTGGATGGGTATTTAATCTTCTGGTGCAGAGAAGAAGGAACAGCCCCTAGTGCATGAAGCCATTATCTGGCCACGATCGCTGTATAGGGTGAATATGTGTCCACGACAATAAAATCTACCTCTACTATCTCCGTACCAGCTTGCACAGGTAGCCGTATTTGGCCCCTCAAAATGACTACTTTTCCATCAAAGCCCACCAGAAGAGAACTATAGGGAGTTAAGTCCTCAGATTTTAAGTTCAGTCCCTTGTAGAGGTCAGGATACATTACCTCAGCCCTATTGCCTTGATCTACCATCACCCTTTTCACATCATACCCTCAAATTCTAAGGGTAATTACTAAGACATCATCGTGTGGTTGGATGATCCCGATCTTTTCCTTATCCGAGAAGCCCAGTACCAGCGGGCTCTCCCTTTTAGCTCTTTTTGAATCCTGATTACTGTTTCACGTGGCTAAATGAGCAACGGACATTATCCGAGATGGCCAGGATCCTGTTCTCCCTAGTGCGGCGAAGATGACATTGATAGTTCCCAATGGGGGTTTTAAAGAATCATCTCTTCGGGGCTCTGAGCTTGCTTGACTTCCTCAGCCACTGGAGTAGTGCAAGAGTTGTTTCAATTTACCCTCACGGACAAGTTGGTCCAAATGATCCCGGAGACTCCTGCAATCCTCTGTAGTATGCCCATGGTCCTGATGATACTGATAATAAAGGTTATGATTACGCCTTTTTGGGTTTCCCACTATCTTGTTTGGCCACTTAAAGTACGGTTCCTTCTTGATCTTTTCCAGAACTTGATGCACTGGCTCTTTAAATACAGCATTGACTGCTTGAGGATTTGCTGATCTTGACTACCCAGCGAAATCCCCACGCGGTTTGCTGTTGTTGTATCTGTCCGACCTGAAATCCCTCCTCTCCTGAGAGATAACCTTGTCCTTTCCTTTCCCTTGCTGTTAATCATCCTCAACTTTTGTATACTTGTCAATACGGTCCATGAGTTGACGCATGTTGGTAACGGGTTTGCCAGTTAAGGATTTTCTTAAACCGTGCTCGGACGGAAGGCCGAGCTTAAAGGTATTGATAGCCACATCGTCGAAATCACCCTCGATTTCATTAAACATTTCCCAATATCTGTCCGAGTATGTTTTAAGATTCTCCTATTCTTGCATGCTCAGGGACAACAGGGAAGCTACTGACCTAGGAACTCTCCTGCATGTCACAAACCGGGAGCCAAATGCTTGGGTGAGCTCATGAAAGGAATTTATGGATTCCATCGAACCATCTCATCGCAATGGGTCCAAGGCTGGATAGAAAGACTTTGCACATCAAGGCCTCGTGTTTAGAATAAACAGCCATTCTTTGGTTAAAATAGCTTACATGCTCAATAGGATCCGTTCGCCCATTGTAAATGGTGAATGTTGGCTGATGAAAACGCTGGGGAAGTCTCGCCCCTTCAATTCGACACGTGAAAGGCGACTTAGATATTTGGTCCAGGACTTTACTCATAGCATCGTTTCCTACACCCCTAAGTGGAGGGCTCTTAAACTGCCGCTCGTCATGGAGCTCTTCTTCATAAGAGAAAGATTCACTAGGTAGAGTTCGTGACCTCCGTTTGTAACTGATATCTCTTTCATCACTAGAAGAAACATCACTGTCCAAGGAAGCTTTCTTCCTTTTTGCATGGCGTAGCTTCATTTTCAACCGGTCAATCTCCAGCTGCATGGCCCTGTTGCCATCTGCATGGGAGATACGACTATCACCTTGTGACTGGCGCCTCTCATCACGTATTGTATGTACACTTTCTTCACGATCACCTCTTCATTCGAGGTTGAGGAAAGGATCACCGTGTTGGGATGCTCTGGACTCTGCTAGTTGTTGGCCTGGTTCAGCCATCGTTAACTGGTGATTTCATTTCGGCTCAAGCTTTTCCCACAGACGGCGCCAATTGTAGGATCAAGATTTGTAACCCAATCCCAAAAGAGATTGGATGTAAGCCTACTAAGCCCAATACAATGAATTTGTAGAGAGTAGGTAAAAGAACTAGGCTGTTTGTGAGCTCAACGACAGTTAATCAAGATTTCAATAAAAGAACAAGTACTAAAATGCTAGGAACTTGAATAAATTTAGGTCCGAGGAGACAAATTATAGTTCGAATGGTTAATGTCACTCTTGGAGCTACAGTAAATTTTTCTTCTTCCTTTTTTTCTTCTTTCTTCCCCCTTTCTTCGTGAGAGGTCTCTTCCATTTATATAGTTTTCTTTTAAACCATCTTCATCATACACTTGTTCTTCATCTAAGCATTCACTTGAGTAAATGTCACATCAGGTATCTTCTTAGTTCTCCATGAGTGGTGGCAGCTGAGATTGCACTATTCAGGGGTCTTCTCCACATAAATGCGGTTAGAAAAGTTGCTACAATGCATTAAATGCGGTGGTATCAGTTTTTTCTTTAGATATTTCTCCATTCTTATCATCTTTATGCGTGCATGAAATTCATCTTTATTGTTGAAACTTCCTAGAAGTTCACCCAAACTGTTCAGGTATATGCTGGACCAATATTCTTCAAGTCCGAGGAGGATACACTCCTCGGACTATACTCCTCCTCCCTTTCCTTATGTGATTCTCCATTCTGGGGTCTTTCCCAATCCTTTACTCCTCCTCGGACATACTTATATCTTTAAATAGGGCCTGAGGCTCAACATACGCGTTTAGGTTTTTACCCCCACAAGTGTGTACTAGTATTTACCCTTTACAATAAACAACTGATATTATTCAATTTGGGTAAGTTGATGCGATTAAATTGGTGAGATAACTATGTTACAACTTACATGTTACAATAGAAGTTACAGTGGACGCTTATAGGATTTGAGGATTTCTGATTTGACTTCATCATTATTGCAATAGTAATTCAAGTTCATGTGGGATATATAAATTCACCAGCCAAACAGATCACTCGGTAGATACAAACCACATAAATGCTCCCAACTCTAAAGAACAAAAGAATCCCTTTATCAATATATACAAATGAAGAAAAACCACAGCACTCTAAGAAATCTCTTGTGTCAAATGCAGGCTGACTTTACTTTTATAGTTTTTATTTTTATTTTTTGGGGTTAAGCTATTTGGCCAAAATGGCGAAATACCATCAATTTTCGAAATATTTGGCAAAAAAACACTGTTTCGAAAATAAATGGTGATCTACCACTTATTTAAGTACTCGAGTTTGGTGAACTCGAGTACTATATTTTATAACTCCACCGTGGCATGGCTGAAATGGCAATTGGGATTTAAAAATTCCAAACAGTACTCGAGCTCAGGAAGCTCGAGTACTGTTCAATGTGATACCTGAGTCCACTAAACTCGGGTATCAATCTGTATTGGCCCCAGTTGCTTCAGCAGTCATGCAAGTCAGCCAATACAAATTAATACTTGAGTACGGGAAGCTCGAGTACTGTGTTCAGTACTCGAGTCCACCAAACTCGGGTATTAGTCTGTTTGCCAATTTCTGGAGAATGCAATCTTTACGTCCTAGTTCTGGGGTTGTGGCTGCCCTTAGCTAAATTCACTGGTAGGTCCACTTGGCTAGAAGCTCATGCTCTCTCTCTCTCTCTCTCCCTCTCTCACAATAAAAAAACAAAGAAAGAATATGTTTTTTTCTTTGGTTTTGGTTAGCCATCTAACTCAAATCATTAGAAACAGAATACAATGGCCCAATGGTTTCTTTAATCAGTTTGTTTCATCTTCTTCTTTTTGCTTTTTGAAGAAATTTACAATATTATATATATACATATATATATATATATTTTCCCAATTGGTTGATTTTCTTCCCGCTACACCTCCCTTCATTATTATATTATATTATATTATGACATGCCTAAGGTTTTTTAATACTTACATGTGATCAAAATGGGTGGTATATGGAAAGGCTGGTTATAAAATCACCAGCATCATAACTCATTCAGCACCCAACTTATATGGTAACCTTGAGAACTCAGAGGTGGTATTATTTGGGCATTTTCACTTAATCCCAGTGTTAATTTGTATAATTGTTTTTTTCAAAACAGTTCTATTTGTTTTAGAACTTAACATCCCTCCAAGCCAAACAGAAAATGTTATTGTTGACACCCCATTTTGCAACCCGTATTTAACTTCACATAGAGGGTAAAATGGTACTTTCATCTTGGAAATATACATCTTGATTCTGGCCATTAGATCCTTAATCTCATTTCACTAAAATGATCTTGATATTGTAACGATCAAATCGACTGGTCATAAACCCTAATCGGACCACTAGATTGAAAGTTATCATCAAATCAAGTTTTAATGGCTGATATGCACTATCACAAATTGAGTCCGACTATGTGTGATTATGAACAATTGATTTCAATTGGTTATAAGTGTAATTAATTTAATATCAATGATGTGTCATAATTTGATTGGTTAAGATTATATTTTATGGTGAGGTTGCATACACCTAATTAATTAGATAGTTAAATATTAATTATTCAATGAGTAATTTGTGCAATTATCTTTTAATTAGAGTAAATTTGAGACTAATTAAGTTTGAAATTGGAGTGATTGGAGCCATTTAATGTTAATTGAGAGCCAATTTGGGACCTATTAATGTTAATTGTGCTGAAACCATTTTCTAACAAATGACCTTTGCTCACCATTTCATCGATATCCCTCAAAATATTTTGAATCTGTGAATGAGGTTAATTTTTCCAGAAACTAGACATCCGGGGCTTCAATTTGAGTATAAGAACGAGACAATTCCAATCAGAATTGAGTCAGATATGATTTTTCGAAATTAGCTCTACAGGCTGTTATAGCAGCTATGGGAAAACCGAATTTTGGCTTGCTCCCCACTCCCACCAATCTCTCCATTTAATGCACCAAATTTTTCCCAAAGCTAAAATGAAGTCTAGGTTCATGATCCTTGTCAACCCTCATTAAATGGCCTTCCATTTATATTCCCTCTACCACTACTATATAAACCCTCTCTCTCCTTCATTCCAAGACACAAAAACTCCCATCTCTTCCCCTCTCTTGAGTTCTAGTAAAGTTGAGTAGTCTTGTCATATCTTGATATTCCTGAGACTCAAGGTATTGAGTGAGACTCACTCTTCCTTTCCTAACTCTTTTTTTCCTCCACCCTTAGGATTTCTATCAAGAGTCTCCTCTTCTACCATATGGATCTTGCATGAAGGTATAATCCATTTCCCTAACTTGTTTTTTTGTTGCTATGATGAGAATTTAATATTAAAGCATGATAATGATCATTTAAATTCCTTTGAATATGTTTGAATGTTCTTAGTTGTTCTAATACGTTCTTCACATGTTCTTGGTTGTTCATCACATGTTCATGCATAACACTAGTTTTAATCTTAAATCCATATCAAAAATATGAAAAACATGTTTGTTTCATAATTCTTTCAAATCCTTGAATCTAGGATATCACTAATCACACACATTCACTAGAATTTATTTGTCAATCAAAATGAAATGCTTAATAAATTGAATTAGGATTTATCACATGCACACACTTCAAATTCAACATACAAATTGATTAACATATTGGATGATGTGATATGAATGTTGGCCACCATAGTCTAGAAGACCGGTTTCACCGGGTAAGGTGGATGCCTAACACCTTCCCACCTTGTAACATAGCCTCCGAACTTAGATCAAGAATTAGTAGATCAAACGCTTATCCTTGTAATTTTCAATTTCTAGATTGTAACTAGGAAACAAAATCATGTACTTTATCTTAGATTGTATCTAGGACCAAAGCCATGTAATTTCCTATGTTCAATGTAAATTCAATTTCAAATTAATAAAATGATGAATTTTTCAATTATGGTTTTCTTATTTATTTCAACAATTAAATAAGTGGCGACTCCATTGTAAAACCCTTAATCTAAAGGGGAAAATATAACTAGTCAAACCTCCATTTTGAGAGGCAATAACACGACTCCACCCATTCACGTGGGTTTGGCCCAACACTCTATAAAAAACGGGCCGGGGGCGCGATCTCTCACAGTTATGAACTTGTTAAACTGTCCAGTAATGCATAGGTCATTGCAATTTGCAAGTTGTTGCTTTTTACATACTAAGATTCACCCCCATCCCCCAAAAAAAATAAAAGAGAGAAAATCTCCCCTGTTAGTAATAGTATAATGCATGGGAAGTAGTCATCACCCATGCTTTCCCATGCATTTCTAAATTTGGAGACTCCCACTTTCAACATGTAATCAGTTGCTACAACCTCCAGGTCCTCTAGCTGGTATTCATCTTCAACACCATCATCCTCTGTCTCACCAGTGGTTGGATCAACCTAACTATGATATGTTTGATATTATCAGTGCTTCATGTGTCAGTACCCTGCCTTTCAATTGTGAGTCGGTGCAGCAAGTTTGATATTATCTACAACATGACGTTACAACTGAATAGCTAGCGCACGACGATGTCATGTTCATAGAGTTATTTTGATTAATTCATAAAAGTACACTAAATTGAATCAATCAACACCATCAAATTACTCTATATTAATGTTGCCTTAAAACAAAAAACTTTAACTTGAGAGCCCAAATCCGAAGCTTAAGAAAATAATTACAAAATATAACACAAGATATGTAACTAAAGAGCAAAATAACTCTTCAATGGACTTGAGATGAAGTTGATATCATACAAGAGTCCTCAGTAAACTTGTCATCCATTTCCAATCGTTCTTTATCACTTTCAAACTTGCATCTCTTTTAAGCGTTTCCAATATTCCCAGTTTAGTCAAACTTTTCTATGGCACATAATCAGGTGCAAGTAGTTTTCACAAGTAGAAAGGGGCAAACTTCTGTGAATTTTCTGTTAGAATTTGTAGACATACCGATATTAGTATGCCACACAGGCACATAAATAAGAAAATTTGTAGCAGGACCCCTAGAACAGCAACTGCTCAAACAACGCGAAGCTGCAATCACACAGTTATAGAGTTTGAATCACAATTTCACTAAAAGAGAAAGAAAATGAAGCAGGCCAAAGAACAAAATTTGACCTTCGTTATGGAGAACTCCAAGCCTAGTGCAAAAAGAAGAAAAACTACACCAAACTGGGCCACTGTTTCAACCTATGTGCATTCATCAGGGGAAAAAAGTAAGTGACCTGTAGAGACATCTGATAAAAAAAGAATACCAAGATGAAATCTTGATTACCACCAGAGAGCATCTTGTGACAATAAGAGCATATGAGCCTAGCAAATAACTACATGGGCAAATCATCTTTATTTTCAGTTGCTATTATACAATGAAGGCCACCATTTCATGCTTGATGATTTGTTTTTAAATTTTTGTGCCCTTGACTCCATATCAATGTAACAAAATGCATGATCTTTAGTAAATTTCTGACATAGGTACATTGACACAAGTTACAAACACCTAAATAATTGCAAACAAAAATTCTAGAACAAGTGAAAAATGTCTAGGCTTTAACTAATTTCAAAAGGAATTAACGTGATAATAAGATGGAGAAAATTGTTGGCAGTAGAGAAGCTTTGTATATAGAGAGATATTTCATGGGAAAGATAGAGAAAATTTAACGCCTGTCATTGGTGTTCAAGCCTTACAGCCTTGTCATGTATAAGCAAATATATCTAATTGGCTTGCCTGCCTGTTTTCACCTTTTCTTTTTTTGGTTGAGTTTAAAGAATTCTATTTCCTATTTGGTGTTTAATTATATTTTACATGTCATAAGAGAAGCAAATGTGTGCAGATCTGTGCATTAGGAACAGAAGATAAAATATTTGAACAAGTATGGCCAGTTTTTGCTGCATGCAAGGTATGTTTTATTGTCAGTAATATTTTCCCTTTTCGGTTCTTATCTTCATCTCTCTTCAAGAATTTTCCCGTGATTATCATGATATTAACAACTTTATTTTCATGCACACCAACTCTTAATTTTTAATCTCTGATACTTATAAAATAGGTATTTAGCAAAATCACCTTTGTGGAATGCCTATACAAATTAGTACGGCATGTAATTTAATTTTGTGGCTCTATACTTTAACGTTATAATATAAGCTTTTAGGCAAGCTGGAAGAGTACCAATCAGCCAAAAAGCATCATATTCTTGTTTGTTGAAGGCAATAACTTGGATTTTATTTTGCAGCAGGTGATTCAGTGAAAGTTAATTTATGCGACAAGAAAAGTAGAAGTGGGGCAGATCCTGGTTTTAGTTGGGAGTTACTCTGCCTATCTTGGCTGATATTACCAAATGTTAATGGCTTACTATCAGCTTTCTAAGGAGGTGGGGATTCTTAGTATAAGTTGCAGGGAAATCAGTTGAGGCAAATATTGTTGTTGTAGCTTTAACTCCTCTATTCTTAACAACAATCACCAACCCCACCCCCACAAAAAAAAAAAAAAATTGAGAGCCAAGTAGAGATCATTTTATTTTGTGTAATGAAAATGGTACTCTGGGAAACAAATTAATATAGCTAGTTGCTATTAATGTGATAATACATATGTACTATAATTAAATGACATTTCTCTACTATCCAAAAGTTTAGAAATAAATGTTATGAATGAATACAAAAGAGATCTGTTATTACAAGGTAAAAATCCATTTATTACATGACACTCAATTTGTTATATCTTAGATTAAGAAAAAAAAAATGCATGCCATTGATCTCAAATCTATACATGGAGTAAACTCTATGATTAGCCCTCAATGTGAGCATATCCGATGATTGCTCCAATCATATGTTAGAAATCTAAAACTACTACTTTGTCTCTACTATAATTTCATCACTTAAGATTGTTAGTTTTCATGCTAGTGAATGGTGAATCCATTCTTAACAAAAGGCAATGTCTTAGACACAGAATCCCTGATTAGGAAAGGCCCCAATGTCTTGTTCATTTTTGGACCAAAGACTTTATATTAGCGGTCTCAATGTGAATGCAACTCCTTCATTGTTAGGTTCCTTTGGTTATGTAAAAATGCATTAGTTCTAATTGGATGCAAATATAAACCTTATAATGGTTTGATGACCATTCATATAAATACACTTTATAATTTACAATAGCTTGTGAGTTATAATTTACAATAGCTGGTGAGTTAATAGACTGAAACTTTCCATCAATACAAAATTTGAGTTGATAGATTGAAACTTTCTATCAATATAAATTTTGGAACCTAAAGGCTAGAAATTAAAATGGATCGAAGAGAAGATTTCTTGTTATGAAGATGATCTTCATTTTCTATAACATGGATGTCATTGCCCCCTATGCTACCAATGAACTTCTTAGTCATTGCCATGCTACCATGTATTTTTTTTCTCAATCACAAGTTACCAAATTATGTGAAAACAATACAGCTTACCAATTACAAACTAATAAAAATTTACGCGTTTATATTCTAAGTTAAAATCCTTGCTAACACAATCTTATTTCCAAACAATGTTGAAGTAAGGAAAAAAAAATCATCTTTCTTATTGGTGATAGAATTGTTGGGAGTAGAGAAGCTTTGTAAGCTAATTGGCATTTAAGTAAAACAATACACAAGTTCAATAATTTAAATATAAAGAGAAAGTCATCATCATCATAAGCATAATAATTTGAAGTTTTGAACTAGTGCAATCAAAGACATTTAGGAGGAACTAAAGCGTTCAATTGTGATTCTTTAGGCAATTCCTTTGATTCGTAGCAATGTTTAAGAACAAGTCAGAAGTTAAAACTTTTACGATGAGCATTAAAAAAATGGAAAAATTTTACATTTAAAAGGATGTCATGGTTTAAACTTAGCGTACCTAGTCCGCGAGACCACCACTCGTCGGTACCTTGTTCCGCTAAGGGCATGTTCTTCGATTATGGCCTTCTTGGTCACACAACCTGCATTGCACCTTCCTCCCCCTTCCTTCCATGGTGTGGTTCTCGGCCTTCTCCTGCCCTCGTCCATCTCATTCCTAATTCGTGTTGAGACAGGGCGACCCTTCTCTCGGATTAATCGAGGGTTAGGGAGGACCTTTCGAGTTTCTGTAGGATCCGGCCATGATAATCTATCTTTCAACACAGGGAAAATGGGAGCATAGCTCCGGAACAGTGCGTCCACGCTATAGCATGGGTCAATGTATTGCTCTGCATCATGTCGATACCTAATACAAACTGCAATGACATGTGAACATGGTATCTTGTACAGTTTCCATTTCTGACATGTGCAAGTTCTTTGCAACAGATTAACTCCATGTGTGTGATCCCCACGTCCAGCAGTCCCTAGATTATGCGATGTATCTACTTGATATGATTGTTGTTGCGCGCTCAATCTCGTCACCCTGTGATTCTCCACCTTCGCCTTATTTCTCATGAAGATATCCAAGGCATATTTAGTCCATCTTTGACCCGATTTCAACTGCGCTATGCTCTTATTGCGATGATCATCAAAGTAAGCATTTAGTTTGAACCATGTGTATTTCACCATTGCCGTAATAGGCAGGCTACGAGCACCCTTTAGAACACCATTGAAGCACTCGGACACGTTTGTAGTCATCGCCCCATAACGGTAATCGTTGTCAAAAGTTAGAGCCCATTTCTCTTTGGGCACATCCTTCAGATATCGGTGCGCATCCCGGTTGACATTCTCAATTGAATCGAAAGTGGCATTGAACTTTCGCTCCTGAGTAGCATTTGCTGCCCTCCATACTAGATTCTTTAAAGTTTCATTTTTCCATCTAGTGTTGACGTTACTGCATAGATGACGAAGGCAGTAACGATGTTCTGTCATGGGAGGCCGCAGGGAGACATCTCGATTAGTGTCTCTGAAGATAGCTTGTATCCGAGGGTGTCTGTAAGATATGACACACAGGTGTCTCCGGTCGGTAACATACGTTCTTATACAAGCCAAGAACCAACCCCAAGTCTCTGTGCTTTCGCTCTTGACAACGGCGAAGGCTAGTGGATAAATCTTATTATTAGCATCTGTCGCCATTGCAATCATCAATTTCCCTTTATATTTTCCATAGAGGTGGGTTGCATCAATGCTAATTACAGGCCTACACTTCTTGAACCCAACAATACATGGTCGAAACACCCAAAATACGGACTTGAATGTACAGGTTCCCCTTTCATAATTATCGTCCACTATTAACTTATACTGTGTACCCGGACTTGCATCAGTAAGTCCTGCCAAAAAACGCGGCAACTCTGCATAAGACTCCTTAAAATCTCTGTATATAGCTGCAACAGCCTTTTGTTTGGCATCCCATACCTTGTATGTGAATTATGATGATTATGTTAGAAATGAATACAAGTAATTATAGTTGAAGAAAACAAATCAAGACTTGTAAGGCTATAAGATGAAGATAATATTTCTTTATCATTATTCCTTTTTTTCTTTTTCTTTTTCAATTTCAATTTTCATAATATAAAGTATTCATAGGTTTTGGGAAAAAATATCATGCATAAAACTTCACAGAAGACTGATGTCTCTACATTGTATTGAAAAAAGAATGCAAGTTAAAGAATACCTTGTAGTGAGATACTTCGTGTTTTAAGTCTGCCAAAATAACGTGGCGTAAGTTCTTTATCTTATACGCAAGGTCTTCTCGTATATAGCGCTCAAGTACGTATGCTAGGAACGCTGAATCAATCATCCGACCATCATGAGCATTCTGAATTTTGTCGCACATGTGGGGGCCCTTGCATTTTGCGATCTTCCAGACATTGTCTCCTTTGCAACAAATTGCACGGACTGACCATGGACATGAATCATCCTCACAACTCACCATAAGCCTCTCTAAGTCTGAATGCTCTGTTTTGAAGCTAAAATTCTCTCGCAATGCGTACCAGGTCAACGCATGTCGCACTGCCAATTTAGTGGCGAATACCATCCCTTTCAGTGGCTGCTCCCCAGGCGTCCAACTTGATACTTCCGCTTGCATAACTGGTGATGGATCAAACATATTATCCCAAGTGTTTTTCATGAACCATTCCGGCGTAGGATCGGGACCGGGGCATGTGTCTCTATTCTCTTCTACAACCACATCTTCAATATGATCAACATCCTCATTTTCACCCATGGTATCTAGGAACTCTTCGAAGTCATCCCTAGTAACATCAATATGGGTTGCATCATCACCATGTCCATAATGATCTTCATTTTCGGATGTGCCCCCATGCAACTCATCATGAGATAAATGCTCTCCTTCATGCACGTGTGGGGGCCCTTCCTCCTCCTTAGTTGAGTTCACACCGGGAAATGTCTGCTATGGTTCACTGCCATACCCATCTCTTGTGTTCTCTGCCCACCCTTGATAAGACTGTAATGGTATTAAGTCGATGTGCTCATCTACAGTTCCATCCAAAACAGTATGTTGTGAACCCTCTCCAACCTCTACCATGGTGGGCTTAACAGTGACATAGAGCTCTAAAGCAATGAATCCTTTCACCACCATTTGTTCAACAACTGCCCACATCATCTTCACTTTGGCGCCACCCGATAACTGTAGTGAATTGTAGACAACCTGGGTGCCTACAACCAGTTGAGGTGCTCGATACACGATGGAAATGTTATGCCTAGACTGGTCTAACCCCATCGCCTTCAATATTCTTCGTTTCACGTTCATAAGGCCTATCCCACGCTTCACCTTAACACATTTTTGCTTTTGGTTTGAGCCTTGGTATGACAACCCATGCAACTCATGATAATATATCTCTCCATCATAGTACACATAGAAAAAGTGAAAATCCATCACCGACCTGTTATTAACAATATAAAAGTTGTCATAATCTATAACCACATACATAAATTTGGCGTATGATAAAAACAATTTATATTCAAACTCAACCTCCTCAACTTTGTGTATAGACATATAAATAATTGAATCTCGATCATACAAAAAATTTATAGGCAAATAGACATAATGTGCACACACACACACACATATATATATATATATTAAAAGGTCAACCATACACATATAGAATAATAAAAGGTCAACCATACTTGTCAGTAATTGGGAATTCAACAAACGTATGATAAACTAGTTCCACTTGCTTAATTTGAAGGTATTGTGGGATTGCATATTTTCAAAGGATTTGCTTAATTTTATTATGTTTACCCCACTACGTGTATGTGTGTAACTTACAAAATAATCTTATGCATGCTCTCTATTTGCTATCATGATCAAGCTTGATTCTTTTATATTTGTGCTCAATTTGTTTTGACAACAAAGTTATATACATACATATATATATATATATATATATATATATAAAACTATATAACCACATGCTCTCTACGTGTATGGTCAAGTATATATATATATATTCCATATTTATATATATTTTCCATATGTAATATTTATATATATGTTCCATATTTATTATATATATATATATATATATATTTTCCATATGTAATATACACGGACCTTAAAATTGCAAAAAATGAATTACATGAATTCCACCTCATGTAAACACAATCTCATATAACCATATGTATATATATATATATATATTCCATATTTATATATATTTTCTATATGTAACATTTATATATATATATATATATATATTTCCATATGTAATATATCAGTTGTTTTGTACATGGACCTTAAAATTGCAAAAAACTCATTACATGAATTCCACCTCATGTAAACACAATCTCATATAACCCACATGTAAACACAATCTCATATAACCACATGTAAACACAAACGAACAAAGCATTTATATTACCTCTATCTACTGACAGGCAGGACCCAAAGGATAATGGTTTGTCTTGGATGGAGACCACACAGAGACTTGCATTTGCTTTCACCCGTTCTGACTCATCACATGGACTTGGACAGTGAAGACAGAAAACAGGTCCTCCCAGATATTGAAAATAGCTGAAAGCGAGCGAGGGTATTTAAGTTAAGCAGTACTCGAGTTCTCTGAACTCAAGTACCATTCATTGTGCATTCAACAAGGTAGTTGGCGCCAGTAAAAGTAGGTTTGTAATAAGTAAGGTAGATTAGTACTCGAGTCCACTAAACTCGAGTACTTTATGATGTTGAACTCTAGTATGGCTCGGGGTTTCTTTTCAAAAAGTCCACATTTAAAAAAAAAAAATAGGCTAAGGCAGATTGGTACCCGAGCCCAGTGAACTCGAGTACTGTTTGAAGTACCCGAGCCCAATGAACTTGAGTACTGTTTGAAGTACCCGAGCCCACTGAACTCGAGTATGGCTTGGGGTTTTTTTTTATAAAAAAAGTCCACATTTTTGAAAAAAATAAATGCTTGGCAGATTGGTACCCGAGCCCAGTGAACTCGAGTACTGTTTGAAGTACCCGAGCCCACTGAACTCGGGTATGGCTCGGTGTTTGTTTAAAAAAAAGTCCACATTTAAAAAAAATAAATAAATGCTTGGCAGATTGGTACCAGAGTCCAGTGAACTCAGGTACTTCAAACAGTACTCGAGTTTATTGGGCTCGGGTACTAATCTGCCAAGCTTTCAAAAAATGTGGACTTTTTTAAAAAAACCTCGAGCTACAATGCCCTAATTTTAACTAAACAACATTAAAAGCACCTAAAATTAAGGAAATAATAACTATTATGAATGTTTGTAAACACATGGCTTCTAATTTTAGAAAGAAGACATTTTGGGACATCTCATAGTCATAGTTCAAACACCTTGAGCCCAGTTAACGTGCGTTTGGAAAACTCCCAACCGATGAAATTCGAAAAAGTCAGAATTGTTCAAATTTGGTTAGAGCGTTAAGAACAAGTTGAAGTTCGATCTAGCATTAAATGTTTTGGTGCTTTTGCACCCAGAAATTTTGACTTCATTAAGAGATTTACAGATGGTTATGTTATCAGGAGCAAACCTTTTTTTTTTAAGAAACAAACTAACTGTTAAACACACACACTTAATTACACTCTCTCACCAAGTAGGAACAAATATTGACTATAGTATGAATACGATTTTTATCGATATAGTATGTCTTCAGACTACACAAAGAAAATGGCAACACTCACTCGAGAGAAGACATACTTTGGTAGTTTGAGGAGCTAGATATAACATATTATGTACTTATAATACATTTGTCATTTCCACTATGTGGAACCTAGACAATTTTAACCAGTTCTAGTTTCTTTGGGCGACGTACCAAAAAACATACATATGTTCTCTAGTCTCTACCTCTTTTAAATAATATGTTCCACTTGAAGACGTTATTTTCTCTATGATGAACTACGATGAACTGTACAATATTCCGTCAACTAATTAAATATCTCCCGTAAAACAGATCGGAGACAGACAAAGGAACTTTCATCTTGTTTCTTGGCATATAAGTTAAGGAGAGCTGAACCTGCAATCCTCCAAACAAAGAAACAATATTTGGCATCTCTTCGGTGATTAGCATAATCATAAGTGACGTGATATATTACAAGAGCCTCATTGTAGACCTCATCTATCCCCCTTTTACACTCTTCAAATTCCGCAGCACCATACAATATCTACAATGAAATGAGTAGTAGTCAGCAAAGCAATAAAAAGGAAAGAGGTTTCTTCAACATGGAGATTGCTTTTCATGGGAGTGAATACTCTAGAATTTAAGAAGCATAAGCTAAAGCATCACCATCTTATACTTCTTTATGACTTCATCAGCAGCCTCGTTTTTCCCCTCACGACCATTCCGCAAGGCTGCAGTCATGTCCTGCCTATTTGCTCATAGTTCCATTTTTCCATGCAGGCTTCAGGGACTTCAACATCAAAACATGGAAGTTTCCGAACTTCTGAATGGTGCACAGAAAACATATTACAATTCTTGTTACATGATGCTCTCTGAATGGCACAAGAAAAGAAAGAAACTAACTTCTTTCAAAAGCCAATTCAATAATTTCATGAGTTTAAGCACCATATGATGTTCAAAACTTCTAACTATACAATTTTATCATTTTAATTAGAATATTAGAATACTGCAGAACATAATTTGAAGAAGAAAATTTGCCACTGAAGTCCATCTTCTATCCTTTAAAACATTAGATTTACCATATCTTTTCTTATTCATTAAACAGTCTAGGGGCTGCCATGGGGGAAAATTAATTGGAAAAAAGACTGTCATTGTAAAAAAGAATCCTCACCTTTCACGGACTGATCTTCTGTTTGATATTTATTAACCGTATCATAAATTAAACCCAAAATTGATGTTGAATTGAAAGAATTATCCCTCTCCATGTAATGTGGAAACAATTCAGCCTTCAGTTCTCTTGGAACTTCAATCTGCAAATAATAATTACAATAATTACAAATTTCTAGATAGAATCAGTCACTACAAGGCAACTTGGGAGATCAAGAATCAATAACACAAAATAGCTAGATATAAATGTGGGCGTGGGTATCTACTTACACAGAATTCTAAAAACCACTAAGAGCTTCCAACAATATCGTATCATAAAACAACAACAAAGCCCTTCCAGATTTTGTCAATGTTCAAGTGTCCTTCATCACATTAAACCACCAAACACCTATTGATGAGATTGTTGCCTTCAATTTTGCCCACATTCATCGATATTCACAAAAGTTTTCTTTCCAGGCATCATTGGACCTCAAAATTCAAGACAATACAGACACATTAGACAAGCAGGGGTTTTAGCAAGTACACTTGTGTCAGAAGTCACAACAATGTGGAAGTGTCTAGTAGCTTCAGTTTTAAAGAATTTAGCATTTCAAAATAAAGTGTGAAATTTCAAAGAATTTTATCTTTTTTTATTTTTTATTTTTAAAGACTGCTTCAAAGTTTCTGTACTCTTTTGAGCCCTTTTTTTTTTTCTTGATTTGCTCTATTAAAAAGAGGGGGGGGGGGGGGGGGGGGTAGCATGTACTTCTGTCGCTTACAATCACATTCCTCTTTTCATCCTTACAAATGAGTATGTTAAACTAGCATTATAAAGACATGGAATGTTTACAACATCATGAAAAAGAACATGCATTTGACAGCATTATTTGCCTTGGAACGGATTTAAACTAGAACTAAGAGAAAATCTAATCGAACCAGATTTTAAGCAATCTAAGAAAAACACTTGATGGTTCCCATCAACTGTAATAACTTTCAAAGGATGCCAGTCAGGGTCCTTCAGAAATTCCTCCCACAATGAGCATAGCTCTGAAGCTCTGTCTTCTGCTTCTTCCTCATTATACTTTCTTTTCATTGCCTCATGGAATGGTTTACTGTCAAGTTCTCCCATTCTCTTAACGCCAATATGAGCACGGCTAGCTAAGTCTTTCAGGTCCTACAAAGAAAGAAAATTAGTACTTTTGCACAAGCTATGGGAACTTGTATTAAGTTTGGGGTTGAAAAATTGGACACATTAACACTTGAATCAGTCTCTAGGGGTTCCTAGTCATAATAAATAATATATCAAAACTTAAGTCATGTATATGATTACAGCATCTTTGTATTAACTTATGATAAAAACATACGCAATTTTTGAGCTTCTTGCTTCTCATCATTGAAGAGGCAAAACACTTACATTAACTAATTCTTTTCAAGCTTCTTGCAGCTCATCATTGCTCTTGCGCTCCTTCACTATTAATGTTTGGTTCAAAGCTTCTAAATCTTCAAGTTCTCCTTCTTTATCTCGCAACTGTTTGAGTATTGTATCCACTTTTTCCAGAATTTTCACATCTCCATCGTCTCCCATGTGCTTCATGACATTTAATGACCCTCTTAATCTCTCAATTTCCAATTCCAGTGCTTGATTTGCATCTAGTTGCTTTTGTAATTGAATTATTCTCTTATGGAGTTCCTTCTTTAGCCTTTGTGTAAGAAATCAATTGTAAAGTATAACTAATCTATCTTTATCCAAAATGACAAGGAAATGTTTAGGTTATCCTTTAAGCACTTAGAAACAACTCACAAACCTTCTGATCTTCAGCCAGTTTCAATACATTCACATCAGCCTTTTCTTGCTCTAATGAGGCCAATTGTAGAGAACTATTTCTTATAGCATTCTGAAATAATAACAAAAACAGCTCTGTCGTCTTGCAAACATGAAAGTATAATCATAAAAAGAACACTTCAACTGATGCTGCAACTAGTTGAATTTTTTTTTTTTCATTTCTTTATTTAGATAAGTAACAACTAGTTGAATAAATTAAAGCAGATAATAGGAGTTACTTTGACAGTGTCAAGTTTAACGGTTTTCTAATCAATCATTCTGGGGGTTATTAGATTTGATGAGTACCAAGGAAAAAAAGATCACTTTGTTCTTCCCCTTTTAGAGCAACTTGATCATTTCTCTCAAATTCAATTTTTTTTTAACCACAGACAACTGCTCCCCATCATGTTTTGAATGAAACAAATGATGCTGGAACTATAGCCTTGGGATCAATAATTACCCTTTCTCTTTCTGCATCTTCCTAAATGAAAGTAACATTGTTAAACATCTAAAGGAGAAAAAAGCAAAACATCCTTATCAATCAGTTTCCTTATCAATGTATAATAATAGCTAATTATTAGCACATTCTGTTATATCATTCTATGTCAAGAAAATGTAGAGGTATTAAGAAGGTTTAACATTATTTTATCACTTCTTATATGTAATCCTTCTCCAAAGAAAAACTGCAAATCCTTCTTAACTTCTTATATGTAATCCTTCTTACATATCACTTCTTATATGTAATCCTTCTTATATATCCTGAGTAACACTCTTCCACTAAAGAAAAATTGCAAATCTCTAACTTGTGTTAACAGGGACATTACTCAAACATTCTTAACACCTAGCCATTCCCAATCCCCCCCACAAAAATTTTTTTGTAGTTCCAATAATATAAACCAAACTAGTAAGAAATCATAATTTGTCCATATTTTATAGTATGATGCTGGCAACTCTTTAATTTAGTCTTAAATTTTCTTAGATGTTCTCATAAAATGTTATCAAGCCTCATCATGTACTT
The DNA here is from genome assembly GCA_032727855.1 of Quercus ilex subsp. ballota. Taxonomy (NCBI): domain Eukaryota; kingdom Viridiplantae; phylum Streptophyta; class Magnoliopsida; order Fagales; family Fagaceae; genus Quercus; species Quercus ilex. The sequence goes on along the minus strand of CM064909.1, from coordinate 95,495,528 downwards.
TATATTGAACTAACCACCCTAGCTGAGTTAGAAAAAAAACTGTACTTTCTACCATCAACACGGAGAATGAAGCAGACCATTAACCATGTAAACACAATCACATGAGCAAATAATGAGGTGGCAAAGCAAAGGACATAAAACAGATAATAGCAAAGCCACAGTGACAACAATAATAACAGTAAAAAAGAATAAAGTACTTAACAGAAAAATAAAAAGCCTACAAGAAATAGGACACTAAATGTTAAAAAAGAATCTAGAAAGATGACACTAAACCTCATTTGCCAATGCAAAATCAAGACCTACTTCTTCACTCAACTTTGCAATCTCATCAGTGTAATGGTCAATAGCAACCACTTTACTTCCCCAAAGTCCCCAGAAACTTGTCTATATATAAATGGATGTGAGATGAACTCAAGAGTCTTAAATCACTATGAAATTTATTATCATTTTCAGGCCATCAGTAATTACCAAATGTGTCTCCTCCCCATGGCAGTATCAGTTGGACTGGATAAAATTGACCATGCTTAGGAACAGATTAATATAGTAGACAAAAGTTTTGCTGACAAAATAAAGGAGAGTGTAATACAGTTGTGCAACTGAAAATAACTTACATAAGTTATTCTTGCCCATCAAAAATCATCCCCGTTTTCTTCTCCTCACTGGTTCCTTGACTGGTCTCACCTTGCCTGAAAAGAACACAAGCAAATACTAATATGCAAATCATTTAACTATAAAGAGATGTATATGTAATCGGTATTGAATCGAAGTATCGTACCATGTCCAGTCCCACAATCAGGAGGATGTGTCCGTGTCCGTTGCGGCCTTCGTGGCCGATCCTGAATGGGTGAAGCCTCTAGTGAGGGGGCGGGTATATGTGTCTGGATGAACTCGGTATGCATAAACTCAGGGGGGACAGCACCAGGGGTGGGCATGAATCTCATCTCATCTCTACCATGTACATCTGCGAGGGCAGTGCCGGTAGTCAGTGGGGGAGACATACGGGTGGTAGGCAATGGAGATGTAGTAGGGGATGTGGGTGGGCAGGTATCATCGATTCTCATGGATGGGGACCGAGATGTGTCCCCATGGGCAAACGTATGGGATGAACCCGCATCATCGTGCGCCATGGAGCCCATGTCATAACCAATGTCCAAACATATCTTATTTGCTGTTTGACTTGCTTCCTCCATGGTGTGGTCATGCACGGGTGTGTGACGCCGACCAGATGTGGGACGCTGACTAGATTGACGGCCTCCTTGCCGTTGACGTCTACCTGCTTGCTGACCACGCCCTACAACCGGTTCACTTGTGTTGCCCACAGTGCGTGCATCGTCCAATGTCAACTGACCGAGCTTTTCAACAGCTCACAAGACATTAATACAGTCGTTGTAGATCTCAAACCCTAGTTCGCAGTTCTCCATAATCCTCAACTATGATTCAACCTGTCACAAGTATACAAGAATAGTGTTAGTAGGTTGAACTAAACTATGCGAAGTGAGGTACATTTATAACAGAACAGTGTTTGTAAACTTACCAAAGTGTCCCAGTACGAGGTCTCTCTCGTAATATGGCGAACAGTACGAGGACAAAACCACACCATATAATCGTCATTGTAGCTCATCTCCCCATGAAAGGGCGGTGCATCGGCAATTGTGGCATGCGCCGCCCATTTAGCAATATGTGTTCTATGTTCAACAGCCCAGTTTTTTTCGTGCTTGCCCTGAAGTGTTATCTTGGTGAAGTTCAGTTGAAGTATCGACATTGATCGGTACGTCTTGCTTCATCCCAAACTGTCGGAGAACACGTTTTGGGTGATGGCCTTCAACCACCCAAAAATGTATGAGCGGCACGATAGACCTCCATATGCGTTGGCTTGCCGTACAATATGCGGGCAGGGAACCCAAATAATTTCTGTATGGCTCTCAGACAATCTGCAATGATCCAACATATGTAAACAACCATATTAACAATATAATTAGAAAAAATGTGTAACGGATGTGAACAATACATGACAACAATGTTTAACTCTGAAATAAAAAATGTTTATTCATTCCCACTTGTAAGTACGACCTTAAAATTGCCAAAGCGATTCCCACTTGTAAGGCACGATACCTGATTTGGCCGTAGCGAAGTGAGCGACAAACGATAGGCGCGTAGGACGTGCATTGGATGTTCAGTTGTTATCTTAGCCCCTTTCCATCTACTAAACAACACAGACATAACCTTCATATTAGTTACTTACATAATTCCCATGCGAAAAAGATAATACAAAAATGTAAAACGGTAACTATCTAAGATCCTACATACCTGATAGCAAATGGACCTGGGGACAGTGCCTGGTGTGGATGCCTCATCACAGGACATATGTGTGGAAACCTCTCCTATGCCCACAACTGCACCAATAGCACGGCACCGCCAATCTGCTTGGCTTCCTTCTCTGATGCCTTACAGAGGTGTCTATATAGCCAACTTAGTGCTGCACTACCCCAATTATATCTCTTTCCATTTCTAATTAGATTGAAAAATTGCAAATACATAACTGAGTGCCGTTCGCCAGACTTGTCCATAAACAATATACTAGCCAACATCTCCAGTATGTAAAACCGAGCATACTGCTGCAAAAGCTCCTCACTGGCATTAGCCGGGAAAGGGTTCCTAAACCGATCCTCAAGCCATTTGGCTTTTATCCTCTGCCCTTCCATCACTCCAGTGTTCTTAACTCCACGAAGACCTCTCGGCGGCCTATGCCCTAGCAAGTTCGAACATAGGTCACTCCAATCATCCATATGGGTATATCCCACCACCGGCAACCCATCTACAGGTATCCCCATTATAACCTCTATGTCTTGCAGCGTGATGGTCATCTCACCGAGGGGCAAGTGGAATGAGTGCGTCTCCGGTCGCCATCTCTCCACCAAAGCCGTGATCAGGCTATGGTCAATGTCTATATTTGGGACCCGAAGTAGTCCATCTAATCCTGCATCTGTGATATGAGCGGCGATACGTGGGTCTAACCCACCTTCAAACAGACCTTCAAGCAAAACTTTGTCTCGGTGACGACAAGTCAGTACACCTGGCACTTCCTGCAAACAGAGCAACTTAGTATTAATAATAGCATTCACTAAGCACGTAATAATTACGCTTCAAACTTAAATACCAAAAATCTTTCTACTACATATATTGACAACGATTTTGGACAAGTGCATACCTAGCCTGCCAAAGGAGCATCCCAAAGCAAACTTGAACGATGCACATCCTGCCTCGTCAAGACATCCTGTATAGAGGGTCCTGCTCTATGTGGGTCCATATCTGGCATAAATTAAAGGTGATTAATGGCTCATTAGGTCAAATACAAAGCATATTTTGTTTGAAAATACAAAGACTAGCTCCACTTATTTTGAAGTTGCATGTTTTATGTCGTTGATAGTAAGCAAAACTTTCTTGTCTTTGTTTGAAAATAATATTCCAACTGACCAAAGTTGTGACTGAGGATCAATATTATAAAATCAGTCTCTCAGATTCTTTTACAACTTAACAGCCCTATGAACCACTTATCTTAAAGAGTACAATTATAGAATAGAGTCATTAGGTGATATTAAAAATATGACTACAATCAATCAATCATGATTATTAATTAAATATAAATACTTCAAAAACTTATGGTTAAGAATGTGGATTGAGCCCTCACACCTAAAATCTCTAAATTGCAATTACAACTACCTATCTTCCCTCACCCACCAATACTTACCATAGCTCTCACATTTATCAATTCAGTATCAGCCTTAGTTATGACCTAGATAATGGAAATTTTCATTCAACTTTGTCTATACAATAATTCAATCAAAACAAAGCTTGTAAACTTCACAGGTTTTAATCCACATTTCTATTATACTCATGATACATGATACATCATATATGCAAGTCATAGAACCAATACATTTAGCATTTAGGCCTTTCTGATGATGTTCCTTCTTTCTTCCAAACTGTTTTAGTCCCTCTATGTTGGGTTGTAGAAACAAAATCAAGTCCTAGAAACTAAATTTTTACAGAAATAGAAAATAAAGACAAACCCAAAACAAATCATTGAAAATACTATGAAACAAAACGCATAAACAAATGAACAAAACCCCAACAAAACCCACAATAAATCAAATGAAACCCAAGCAAACCCACAAAAAAAAAAAAAAAAAATTCAAATGAAACCCACATCCCAGAGCCTATATGGATTTAGATTTAGTAGAAATAGAGGATTAGAGAGGTCAATGAAGAAGAGAAAAGTTAGAGTGATGAACCTGTGTTGCCGTGAGAAATGGAGAAAGAAGAAGAGCTTGTGGTGCCGAAGAAGAGAGCGAGAGCGAGACTGAGAGGGAGATTGATAGCGTGTGGGAGATGATAGCGAGATTGAGAGGGAGATAGCGAGACTGAGAGCGAGAGGTCACCGACGAAGTCTTCTGCCGCCAACGGGTTTTCTGCCGCCGATGGTGTGAGGGTTTGGGTTTTAGGTGTGAAGGAGAGTGAGAGTGTGTTCTAGTGAGTGAGAGTGAGAAGTGAAAGTGAGAAGTGAGAGTAGCAAATAAGATTGAGTTCAGTTGCTTATCCGCACAGTACTCGAGCTCAGGAAGCTCGAGTACTAAGCGGATTTTTTAAATCCAAATGTCATGTCATCGTGCCACGGTGGAAGCATAAAATATGGTACTCGAGTTCACCAAACTCGAGTATTTTAAAAAGTGGTAAATTCCTGTTTATTTCCGAAACAGTGTTTTCATGCAAAAAAGTTCAAAAATTGATGGTATTTGGCCAATTTGGCCTAAGCTATTTGATAGACTTGTCATGTTTTAACTCCATGTCCCATTCTCCCTTAAAAGCTATCATGACTTTTGAATGACATTCATTTCTAAAGATAGCTCTTTATCATCAGACCAAAACATCAATCAGTTTTTGGTGTAGGCAGGGATTGAACTCTAAATCTCTTATACAACCATCAAAGACTTTAACAGTTAAGCTAACTAAAACTCACATAATAATTGCAAGCTTAATTGGCATTTAATAGTCATATCATTCTTAGAAACATATAGAAAAATTAAATTAAAATTAATATCAAATGTTAAGGACTAAAATCAAAATCTTTAATTCAAAGGACCAAAATCACAATTACCACAAAAGTTTGCTTTTGCATTCTAGTCTAAAGTAAATGAAAACAATAGTAAAAAATTAAGGATATCATAATGAAACAGGAATGAATTATATATATGGAAGAAGAGGAATAAGGTAAAGTATAAAGATGATAATGAATCTCTAGCACCATATTGACACTTAATCTTTGATGCCAAGATTTTTGCAGAATCCATCGATTTTATTAAATTTCTTCATGTTCATAGACAAGGAAATTTTGTTACTCATAATCTTACTAGACATATTATTTATGTCTCAGATCTCTTGGTGTGGATGGAGAGTGTTCCTCCACACCTTCATGCCATATTCCAAGCCAATTTGGCTTTTCTTTAATAAAATTTACAGTTTCTTCTTAAGAGAGAGAGAGAGAGAGAGAGCAATAATAACTGTTTAGTAAAAGCACATTGAATAGTAAACCACCACTAATGATGAAAATTTGACAAAGACAAATTTCATTCTACTTTCATCATAAATTACATGGCCCTACATATTGAAACGAAGCTACCTTTTTTCCTAACATGGATTTATATATTGGAGACAATTAACTCAAATGCTTCACAAGATACTAAGATCTTATTACAAGAAATAACTGCTAAAATATCTCAAAACATACCAATATACTATATTAGTCACTGGTATAGAATTTATCAGTCTTGTGGGCTAGCTAGGAGAAGCCAAACATGAGTGATCAATCCCCCACTCGATCGCCTAAGTTGATCTGCATGATTATCCATAGAGCAATTACTTACTACAAAAGAAAGCATCTCCATCCACACACTACTTACGATATGCCATCTATCCTCCTTGTCCATCAATTTCTGAGCCAATATATTTGCATCTTGGAGCATGTGCCATTTTGATGTGACCATAGTTTCCTTATTTCTATTTGAGTTTGATTTATTAGGAAATTCATAAGTTCTCAACATTATACTGGCTTTAGCTTCCTCTGTTATTATTGATGGAATGGTTCTCAAGTATTCCAAGAGTTTAGTGCATGCATGTTCGAATACAATTCCGGAAGTGGTGATGCATAACATATGAGGACGCATGACTAAAAGATACATCATATAAGTTGATAGCAATTTGTTTAACTCAATTCGAGAATTAGCTTTATTATAATGAACATCTGAATGATAGCAAATATGAGTTGCAACGTGCCATATAATAATGCTCTTATCAAAATCTCTCTTGACACTCCGTTTGAACTCATGGTTGAAGCATCGATACATTTGGGTGAAAGGCTTGGATATCCATACTCAAAATGTATGGATATCCATACATTTTGAGTGCCCATTCACCTCTTTGGGTGAAAGGCTTGGATCCTCTCTCTTTATCTACCTCTTTCATCTCAATCAGTTCCTTCAAATCATTAGGGGAGCCAGTCCGAGTCCTACTCCAATACTTCTTATATTTCATGTCCATGCATGGACATAATGAAGGCAAAAGTTTAACAAGTTGGATTGTGCTACTAAATTAGACCACCTTTTCCACTTACTTGACCGTGGGGCGAGAATACATAAAGAGTTGCATCATAGCCGGCTCGTTATAGTGTGTAATCATCTGAATTATTGCCCAATCTGAGAAAGGAAGTAGTATAATTTGATAAACCTCTAAAACTAGCTAGAGCTCCTATCAACAATACATAGGTAAAGAGATTTCTCTCTTCGTTGCAGGCATCGACCTTGGGCAAGATTACAAATCCGCATAAGCTACCAACTAAACTGAGTAAATTGATAATACGAAGAATAAAACCCTTCCAGGGATATATAATTGGTGCTTTCTTGTAGAGCACATCATACATGAAGCCAAGTTCAACATTTGTGATCTTGAAGAAATCCTCAGGTTAATACCCATCAAGGGACATCTAAGAAAGAGATTCATAGAAAGGTTGATAAAGCCAATTATTAAGATGATGCTTCAAGCAGTTGAAGCGGTAATAGCCCTTTACGATCAATTCTACTTTGGGAATTTTTTCAGGCAAGACGCGATATAAAGAATGAACATTTGCTTCTGGCCCTCTGGGTCAATTTCTAATCTAGTAATGCCAGAGTTCCCACCAAGTGCTAACTTAAAGAGCCCACACAACCTCTCCGTATCTAATAAATGCAGCCAAACACATTGGCAAAGTATACATATATAAGTGATGATATTTTCCAGGATTTAACAAGGATTCAGACTACAGAAATCACTTGGAAGAGCAGGCCATGAAACATGGGCTAATTAGCTTGTGTAATTTACAATTTTATTTCGAAATAAACAAAATTTTATTTATGAAACAAATGAGGATAATGATAAAAAGAGAGCAAACTTTATATTCATATAATAAAATTGTAAATAGTGGGTTTATAAGAAAGCCTAGTCTAACCTTATTATAGTTGGATTGGGTTACTTGACCTAAAAGTACAAACTTATTAAGGCTTGGGCTTAGGGTTTAATTTCATTTCTATTTGGATGGTGTGGAGGGAAATTTTTAACCCAAATTGAAGCTTTCAGTTTGGCCATTTTAGCAACCGAGGCCGACCGATACTCCATTACCACCACAAAATCTTATTGTACCGATTGGGAAAGCCACAGTTTAGAGCAATCAATTTTTCAATTTTAAAAAAAAAAAAAATTTAATTCGGTAGTTTAAGAGATCTAAGAATTTGGGAAGACGTTTAACGTAGCCATGGTATACTTTTCTGGTCATACGTGCATGAGAAAGAGAGATTATTTTGTGCAACAATTGTGTACAATATCTCTCAAGCTCCGTATATGTAAGGTCTACATTCATGTATGTAAGGTTTATATCTATGTGAAAGAGAAATTTTATACAACAATTACACAAGATAATAGGTTGTAATATGTGAGAAGATCTCACCTTGAAAGTGGATGAATGATGAAATAATTTGGATTGAAAGAAGACATGTTGTGGGAATTTCGCTCAAGCAAGTGACAATTGAATGAAAAGTGAACTTTCTATCTGAATTTTTGAACAAGTGCTAAAAATGATTAAATTGACAGGTTACATGTATTACGGTCTATTCTACTTTTTGATTTAAAAGTTAAAAAATCACATATGTTGGTCCTCATTTATGAATGGAGTTTGAGGCAACAAATGAGGAAGAGTATTAAAATAATAGATAAATGATTAAATTAACAAATTTTTAATAGGTTAAACATCTCAGATAATCCTTAATGGACAAAGTTTGACTATAAACATGTTTGAAATCTTGAGCTACCCCTAATAGGAAGATAAGATTTGTCCTTGTTATGTGTCATTGCCAAATGCATTGTACATTATGAGACATATGTCATCTTCCTGTTGGAACTTAAAACTAAAGGGTAGAAAATGGCTATACTTTTTCTTCTTTTTTTTAATTATTTAGGAAAACAATAATTTTTTTCAAAGTATCTAACAAAATACCTTTATTTTTGAAACTCGAAATTGGTGAAATAGAGTTTCAACTTTCAAGTGGAACTTGACATTTCTAAGTATATTTTGCTACTTAAATTTTTTTGAAAATTTTGCATAAAACTCGATATTGCTAATATCAAATTCTACTTAAAAATACACATAGAACTCGATATTGCTAATGTCAAGTTCTAGACAGAACTAGATATCAACAATATCGAGTTTCAAAACATGAATATTTTGCTAAATACTTTGGAAAAAGAAGAAGAAGAAGTTATTTCTAAATAGTTTAAAAATAAAGGGTAAATCCGTAAATAGCCATTTGTCCCATGATTTTACAAACATATTTGAAACTAAAAATTTTCCATCATTAATTAATTTTCCTATTTATTTTTTCTTGATAGACAAAATTAAACACAAGTTGTTAAATCAATACTCAATATTTTAATCATAGTGGGAGTTGAGTCATGTGGGGCCAAAGAGGCACCGATGTGGACGGTGAACTAGTGAAATTCCAACCTCTGAATTCGTTATAACCAGGGGCTGAAGGGTTGTCGCAAATAAAATTTCTACTAATCCTTTAAATTTATCTTTATATTAAATGTGAGTTTTAAACAACTAATCGTTAAATTATATATTTTTATTATATCGGTCATATTTGTAAAATTTCAAAAAAATCAAAAATTAATTGTTATGTCATCAAATAAATATTAAAATTTCAAGTTTTTATGCTCTCAAATTGTGTATAAGAAATAAGTTTATTAATCGAAAAATAAAAAATATCTGATTTGAATGAAATTCGATATACATATTAAAAATATAAGGAATATATAAAATTCAATGGTTAGGTTTTCAAATTTTATATATAAAAAAAGAGATATATGAGAAGTTTGAAAAGTTTTTCTCTAAATTAATTTGTAGAGAAATTTTGTTCCACCACGACCACACAAAATTTTTAAGAGTTGATTTATACAAGACAAAAATAAGACACATCATCTTTTTTTGTAAGACCTGGTCCGGCAAGAAAATAATTGCCCTCCTCCCATTTGTGACTTTTTCAACGTTCTTCTCTTAGCTTACCTGAATACCTGGTGTTCTCTTTTGCAATATCTAATTTGGCTCTCTTCAATATCTATCTCTTTTGCAATATCTAATTTGGATCTCTTCAATATCTATCTAGCATACTAAATACCTTTTATAGGTGGTCTGAAACTCTGAATAAAAAATGTTATTAATAATAGCATAGTGTTCTTTTTTGACGGTACAATTTTTTTCTTTAAGTTTTTTCCCTTTCTATTTCTGTTTGTTTATCTTATAATTTATGGGTTCTTTTTATTTTATTTGTTCAACCAATGGTAGGTTTATTTCACTATTTTTGTCTAGAATTTCGTATTAGCTTCCACTCAAATTTTTGTGTTTGACATTTGGATAAACAAATCTTGAAATTGATGTATGAGTTTGAAAATTCAAAACTGCTGATACGAGAGCCATTGCTTAATTGTGATTGCAAATTTAATATTTACTTTGGAATTAAAATTTTGAGACTTCAAAAAAAAACCTATTCACGAAGATGTATGTATGTGTGTATGTATGAAGGTATTTGATTTTTTGAGTTTTTTGTTGAGTTATACTCCCTCCGTCCCATTTTTTTTGTCCTCTATTCCATTTTGAGATGTCCCAAAATGTTGTCCTGTTTCTAAATATAAAAGTCATTAATTTACTAATGTTCCTATTATACCCCTATTAATTTACTAATTCAATTTTTTGATAAATTTTTTTAAGGGTAGTTTTGGAAATTTATACATTTTTAAAAGGTAGACAAAACAATAAATGATGTTCCCTTAAAAAGTTTGACTTTTCAAACAGGACAAAAAAAATGAGACGGAGGGAGTAAATTAATTTGAGAGTTTAGCCCTAGCCCCCAAACGAAAATTTCTGACTCTGTTCCTGATTATAGTTACTATTTAGGCACCATTTTCTAAGTAGAAATGGGTGCTAAGATAGAGTGATCTCTCTTATATTTAGCCAGGCACCTATCAAATAAAATTTCTCTATCTTTGTTATGGGATTTCATCATCGAGGACTTGGGGACTTAGTCCTTGGAGACTAGAGGCAAGAGCCATGATTGTGGTTCTTGACATCTTGTATTCCATCGATACTTGGAAGACAAACCTCGTGGGTACAAGGGAGAGAACGTTAAAAGAAGCCAAGTTGATCCTATTAGTGAGAATGGTTTACACGAGGTTTTTACCCCAAAAAAAAAAAAAAAAAAAAAACCTATAAGTATGAACCCCAAATTGTTGATTTCGATATGTAATTGATATACCTCTGTTCTCCTTGATCAACTAACATTTCTGATCTAAATTTCCAATCTTGGTCTAAGTAGTCAATAATGTACTTCTACTGGTTGTTGCACCAAAAAAAATTTCTAGTTTCTTAGCATATGCACAAAAAAAAATTTCTAGTTTCTTAATTATGTATCTATATAATTAATTCATTCTAATATATTTCGTGTCAAGTGTTCTTTTAATTCAAAACTATTTAGAACTACTTTTAACATTTTTAAAACCTTTTCTTTTGTGCATTTAAAGTACTCCATCAATTTCTTTGATGCTTACACTAGGAAGCTATGACATTATTTTTTAAAACACAAGTCTAAATTTTTAGCATATCAAGGTGTTTGGTACATGCACTAAAAAATATGTGTTTTGTTGTTTGAAAACATGTGTGGAAATACGTGTAGTGAAAAAGTGTGTGAAAATACGTATAATGTTGTTTAAAAACTGAAAACATGTGTTTGAGTGGGTGTACAAAACGGTGCCCAAAAACGTGGAAATTGTAAGTTGAAAACCATATTGTCTCAAAAATAAAATATTTTAGAATAGATAATAGTCTAGAATATGGTGGAAATGAATTTTTGAACTCATGTGGATTAGAAGATAGCATTCATTACTTCATAATAAAAGGCACTTGGCAAAAAACATATGGTTGCAGAGAGAAAAAGAACTTAGTATTGATTAAAAGAGTTAAATGAATGGACAAAGTTTAGTTATAAAATTAGTTGTAGCCTTAGTCTACAAACTTACTTAATATCTCTTTATTGGAAGTAAATTTTGAAAAATCCACAATTGGATTACATCTTCTTCTTATATCCTCCATGCTTGCAAAATTTTAAGAAAATTAGCAATGTTATCAATAAAAATTTTAAATTGCAAGTTTTTGTAATTTAAAATTATGCACAAAATATAAGCTTATAGATCATATAGTAAGTAATATCCAATTGACACAAAATTTAAAATGTGTATTAAGAGCGCAAAGAACATCCAATTCAACAGTCAGATTTGTAAAATATATTGTAATATTTATTTTATTGAGTGAGTTTGTAGTTTTAAGTTACAACCAATTTTGTAGTTTTATTGAACACAAGAGAATCATTATGCAAAGCAAGTTGCTTATATCTTTTCATTTTATTAGGTTTGGAAGTAAATTTGATCTAAAGGTACGTTTGGTATACTGAATATAGATTACATTAAAAATAATAATCTTTATTATTGGGAATAGAAAACATTGTAATGAAATAATTATTACTATCCATAAATTTGGTTGTTACATAAGGAAAGTTTGTAAAAGATGATCTATAAGGAAACTTTATATTTTTGGAAATATATTAATTTTAAAAGTTATTATATGCACTAAGGAATAACTATTACATCCATTTTAAAGAGGAATAATTATTCTTCAATTTAAAGAATAATTATTCTAATGTAATAATTAATCTGATGCAACCAAATGACCGAATTACTATTATACATGAATAAGTCTTCCATTACAGGAGCTATTATAGCATACTAAACATACCTTTAATTGTTAATTGATATAATCATACTTGGTCCCATATTTATTTAGCTGAGCCCACCCAAAAGAAAGTTTATGTCCACCTTTGCCCAATACCAAAAAGAAAGTTTGATCTTACTGTTAATGAAGTTTATAAATTCTTTTAGAATTTACGCTAAGAAATAAGGGTAATTAAAAAGGAGGAGAAGTTATGCTTAAAATAAAAAGCAGTCACAGAAGGATTTGCTATGGGCTCTATGAATCAGAAAACAAAGCTACTCATGATATTGGGCAAAATTTGCTAGATAGTATATTTTCGAGAAAAAATTAGGCGGATGACATGCGTTCAAACTTAATTAGTAAGTTGGACTCTTTTTGGAAGTCGATTTTAACAAACTCAACTTCCTACAAAAAATTAGTTCTGCAAAAGCGTAGAACACCTGAAAGTCGAGTTTAACAAACTTGACTTCCACTGAAAGTTGAGTATATTGAACTCGACTTCCAGGTGCAGTACAAATCATACTTATTTACTTGCTGGATGAGGGGTTGAATTTTCCTGGAAGTCGAGTTTACTAAAATCGACTTCCAAAAAGAGTCCAACTTACTAAATAAGTTTGAACGCGTGCTATCCGGTTGAAATATTTTGGAAATTATACTGTTTGGCAAATTTTGCCCATGATATTGTATTTATAAGGAATCAAATGAGTGGGTTTGGGGTGGGTATAATTGGGTTGGGTATATAAAATTCATTTACCCATTAAAATTCATTTAACTAATTACTTCTAACCCAAATTCAACCCAACTCAATTATCATGAGTAAACCTCAACTCACGCAATTCGATTTTTAGAATTTTGCTACTACGTATTAATCTAGGCCTGTTATCTGAATGGATTTTTGAAATGTGAGCCATGCTTCGGATCTGTTCATTGGTTTCCCAACTGATGAGATCCAATTGAACCTTGGAAAAAATGCTAAGACTGAGTATGACATTGTTGAGGCCCAACTAATCTTTCGATTATTTGCTATGTCCCAAACCAAAACTGTTACTGTTAGTGTTAGGGTATAATTTCTATTAACACTAATGTTGGGCATATTTACTGCTTGAAACCTCTAATGTTTGAGACCATGTGCTCATCACATGATTAATCCATTATTACATTGTGTACATTATTCTAATAATAGAACATAAAAATCCACAAAATATATTATGTGAGTGTTTGGATGCGCGTCTCTTCCCCTGTGTTTGCAGTTTTTTTTTTTTTTTAGCGCCTCCTGCACTGTTCGTGGGACTTGAACAGTGCATTTAGGCTTATGAACAGTAACCAGCACTGTTCATGCAAATGGATTATACTATGCAAGAGATATTGTGCACTGTTCTCGAGACTCACAACCACTTTATTTAGAAAAAAAATATTAAAAATGGGTCCCATGGTACTATTTATACATTTAAAAATTATTTTGTTACAGTGTTTTCAGTTTTTAGCAAAATAAGATGTATCTAAAGGGACCCTATATGTCAAATGACTCACACAATTCAACTTTAGCTAACCTAAGATGTCAAGCCTAATAATTGAATAGGAAACACTTTTGAAATTTAAGAACTGTACAGGTAGTTTTAGTTTGGAGGGCAATGGAAAATGGAAAGACAATCTTTTTATTTTGGGAAAGTGGGGGTGGCTGATGGGCCAATTTAATTTTGGGCTTGATTTTATGGGTATATGTATTGGGTCAATTGATTTTGGGCATTGTGATGATTTATTTGAGCTTAATGCCTTAATTAGAGGATGAGAAATAAGCATTACGGTTGTTATTCATTCATTGTCAAAATTACAAGAGACTTATTTTCATTTTTGAACTATAATTGCATGTGGCATTTTCTAAAGGGGAAAAAGACTTCTCCAGAAAATCATCAAGCATCAACAATTTTCACTTCCAAGAAGAAAGACTAAAGTTCTACCAGCTGTTGCAATTCCAGTTGTAGCATCTCTAGTAGACAGTGCTAAGTATAGAAAACAGTTAGCTGAAAGCACAAACAAATGCAGAATTAGAAAGAGTTGATCTCTTTATAGCTGGAAATATTGAAGTGGGAAGAGAGTGAAGACACTCTTCAAATCTTATTTTGCCTTGTGTTAAGGTTGGGAAAGACTTAGGTTGTTAATAACAAAGAATATATGCTACTCTTTACCTTCTTCTGATGACGGTTTTCATGAGAGACAACATAAAACATTTATATGCTGTGATAATGTAATGGTGGAGAAAGAGTGAAGACTGAAAGTTTTTGATGATGAAGAAGGAATCTTCTCTTGTTCTTCATTTTTTTTTTTTTTTTAAGAAATAATTACAACATGCTGCTAACCCCGCAGCTCGAACTCTTTCTCCCCCAGACCCCCAAGCACTTTATACATGGGGAGGTGCCAATTCAGCTACAAGGGGAATTTTTGTAGAGACGACAAGGGGAATTTATTTATTTATTTTTTTATTGTTAGGTTGAAATTTTTCTTGTTATCTAGTGGCTTTATTCTGTGCCAATTTCTTTGTAATTTCATGCATATTTTTCTATGTAATTTGTGAGATTAATTTATTGGAGCAGTGGCACTCATGAGATGTTCACAAGAACAAGAATCTCATAAGTCATCTTGTGAGTTGCACGTGTTTTTTTCAAAAAATATTATTGCAAGACAACTCACGATGCAATTCAGAGAGAGAGAGAGAGAGAGAGAGAGAGAGAGATTCCAATTAAAATTTCAAATTGAAACCTAATTTTATGACACGTGTACAATCTAATTATTTTTAATTTTGTTGTCAAGTATAGAAGCCAATGAGACGAAATTAATAACACATTAAACACTCATTCTTTGGGAATTGGTAGTATTAATCTTACTTCATTGGACTTGCTTCGTGATATAATACAACTGTGAAGCATGAATAAAAAAATACACAATTACCCATCTTTTTGTGGTCAGATTGTCTCTCTCTCTCTCTCTCTCATATTCATTACCTTTATTACATAATCTAAAAAAAGAGATTGAAAGAGAATTTTTTTTACCAACCATAAAAATTCATAGGTTTTTTCTTCACATAGATGTCCATCATGTTACAAAATGACCCACCCTAAAACTACAATCCTGCGATTCAAATTGTGCAATTCAAATTTACTATTGTAGAAAAAATCAAATTACAAAAAATAAGTTATTATTGGTTAAAAAAAAAAAAACCTCAAAATATTAAATTTGTTAAAAAAACACAAAAAAAAAAAAAATGCTATGTCTACAATATTTTTGCAACAAATTATAGATGGTTAGTTATTATTAGTTATAATTTGAATTTATTACTAAAATTATTTTTTTTTACCCCACCAATAATAACTTACCACTTATAGTTAAACACTTAAACACACCCAAAAGTATTTAAAAAGAAAAAGAAAAAGTTGGGCATCAAAAGTTTGGATGGCCTCCAAGAACTGCACCCAAGCATCTTATGGTGCCACCAAGTGATAAGAGAAAAGTATCTTGAATTTCACTCAGTGGCACCAGAGATTTCAAACACACCTAATTGAAACGCTGTATACATCTCCTCTTGCTCAATTGGATGATCTTAATGACATTAAGTTTAGAGTATCCTTGCTTTTCATTGCGCCCTTTTTTCAAAAGGAAGATAGAATACTCTTCCTTGCACTTGTGGCAAGTGGCATCTAAATGTTGATCGAATGTAGTTGTTGATTTTTTTTTTTTTTTTTAATGGCTTTGTTGAACTACATTCTTGTGGGTGGTGACTATCATGGTTCAGCAAAGCTATAAAAAAAAAAACAACAACAAAAAAGTTTATTATGAATAAAATATACGACACTAAGTGCAAACAAATGCAGAATTAGAAAGAGTTGATCTCTTTATAGTCGGAAATATTGAAGTGGGAATAGAGTGAAGAAACTCTTCAATTCTTATTTTGCCTTGTGTTATTGTTGGGAAAGACTAAGGTTGTTAATAACAAAGAACATATGCTACTCTTTACCTTCTTCTGATGACGGTTTTCATGAGAGACAACATAAAACATTTATTTGTTGTGATAATGTAAAGGTGGAGAAAGAGTGAAGACTGAAAGTTTTTGATGATGAAGAAGGAATCTTCTCTTGTTCTTCATTCGTTTTACATTTTTTTGTAGAGACGTATGCGGGAAATTTTTTTAGTTGTTATTGTTAGGTTGAAATTTTTCTTGTTATTTGGTGGCTTTATTTTGTGCCAATTTCTTTGTAATTTCATGTGTATTTTTTTTAATGTATTTTGTGAGTTTTATTGTAATTTGGTTGGGCTTAGAATTTCATGATCAGTGGGAGTAGTGGCACACATGAGATGTTCACAAGAACAGGAATCCCGTAAGTCATCTTGTGAGCTGCACGTGTTTTTTTTCAAAAAACAATTATTGCAAGACAACTCACAATGCAATTCAAATATATATATATATTTATTTATTTATTTTAACAAACAAAGCATTGAGAAAGTTTAATTAGAATTTCAAATTAGAGTCTAATTTTGCATCTTGTGTCCTAAATTATTTATTTTTAAAGAGTTTTATTTTCTAATTTTAGAATCAAATGTAGGACTACATCATAAATATTCATCCAGGTAAGTTATGAGTACAAAAACCAAAGAGTCTAGAATAAATAAATTGTAAAAAAAAAAAAGCTTCACAATAACTAAAATTAAGAAGTAATAAAAAATTAAGAGTAAATTGCAAATTACACCTCAAAAGTTTGAGGATGTGTTGATTTTACATCCCGACGTTACAGAATTTGGATTTTACCCCATAAAGTTTGGGACTGTTGGATTTAAAACTCCAAAATTTTGAAATTTCAAGGTGTAAAATCTAATTAGATTTCAAATTGGACTTCAATTAGAATCTAATTTTGCACCATATGTCTCATTTAATCTAAAATTTTAAATTTTTGTGTCAAGTGAGTTCATTTAGTATAAAAATTGGATTTCAATTAGAGTTTAATTTTGCAGCATATGTCATATCTAATTTAAATTTTTTGAATTTTTGTACCAAGTGAGTTAATTCTGTGTTAAAAACAAGGAGTCCAATATAGATAAACCTAGGTAATATATATATATATATATATTTGAAATCAAAGCTTATAGAAAATTTGATTAGAATTAAAATATGATTTTTCATTTGTTAGCTTTTTATACAAATTAAATTGTTTAAATTTTTGCTGTTTTTTTTTTTCCCTGAACTAATGAGTGTATTTTTTTTTTTCTATTTACATATTTTGTATGTGAAAATCTTGAGCATAACAAACTGTAATTTAAGCTAAACGATCCCATGCATCTATCTTCATTCAATTTAGGAGATACTATTAAACCAATTTATTCTTTTATTTTATGTTGTATTTAGCAGAATTTCACGGACAGTGATAGTAAATTAATATTGTTTAAGGAATTACATGTTACATCATCACATGGTTTAAGGAAAAAGGGTTGTCAAGGCCACTGGCGAAGATAGGGGGAGGCCAGGAGGGCCATGGCCCCCCTAGCTTTTTGAATTTTCCTATACAATAGGTAATAAAATTAAAAATGGAACAAAAATGTATTTGTCGGCCCCCGGGAGAATTTGCACTCTCAAAAAATAAAATAGTCTCCTCAGATTTTTGAACTTATCCAGGTAAAAAAAAAAAACTCAAAAAAAAAAAATTGGTAAAAAAAAAACTCAAAATATTAAATTTAGTTAAAAAAAAAAAACCCAAAAAAGAATGAGAAGTGCTATATCCACTATATTTTCACAAAGAATCATGGGTGGTTAGTTATTATTGATTATAATTTGAATCTATCATTAAAATTATTTTTTTGCCCCACTAATAACAACTTGCCATTTATAGTTAAACAGTTAAACACACCCAAAAATATTATTAAAAAAAAAAAAAGTTGGGCATCGAAAGTTTGGATGGCCCCAAAGAACTGAACCCTAGCATCTTGTGGTGCCACCAAACCATAATGTAGGAATAACATTCTCATTAAATTAAACCTTCAAGGTCTACATATCTACATTTTATCTACTAAATGATAGAGATGATAGGAGCTTCATAAACGCCAATCGAGATTCAATTTCTAGAAGAGAACATAATAGTGAAGCAGGTAGCAGTTATGAGCAGAACTCAGGATCTTTAACAGACCCTGCGATGGTGGTTCTTCGTGATTCCATTGCTAATTCCATTTGGGAGAATAATAATTAGTAGTTGTCTTTTTTATTTATTTATTTATAATATCATGTAGTACAATTTAAACTTGGATTATTGGTATGTATTTTATTATCTTTTTTACATTTTTGTGTTGTACAATTTAAAATTGGGTTATTGATATGTATTTTATATGTTTTTACATTTTTATGTAGTACAATTTAAATTTGGATTATTGGTGTATATTTTATCATCTTTTTACATTTTCATTTTGTGCTTCATGATGATGAAAATTATTTAGATTTAATTAATATTAATAAGAAGTCGTTAATGGTAATAACAAATAATTATGACACTAAAAACGAAAAATTGCCCAAACATTATTAGAATAATACCAATAATATATTTATTATTATTATTATTTAGTAAGTATATGACGTAGTTGATTTTTAATTAAGTATGAAATAAACTCACATTAAAAAAAAAAAAAAAAAGTATGAAATAAACTCCCTTATAATACATTGTCCTTTTTGGTAATTTACCCTTCAAACAGCCACTTTTATCAGTGCTAGCCAAACACTCAGCTTTTTCAAAAAGCACTTTTTAACAGTTTTACCAAACACTCAGCTTTTTGAAACTCAGTTTTTTCATTATGGACTTTTTAAAAACTCAACTTTTTCATTATACACTTTTATAAAAAGCTGAACCAAACTCACCCTTTATTACTTCATAGATCAAGAAAACCTATGTCACAAGAGAATAACACCATAATGCATTAATAAAACAATACTCTTTATGATAAAATCTGACATATTTATATGTGGAAATCACATTTCATAAGTCAATTTTAATATTGAAAAAATTATACAACCTCATGAACAATACAAAAAAATTTATTTATAGCATTAGTCAATCCAGATTTCAGATCCTTGTCTAAATTCATTGTCTGCCTTTATTATTAAGATTGCCATAATTATTTGAAACGAATTTCCTTCTCTTTTATCCAATTCATCAACAGAGTATATTGGTCAGGAGACATGTCAACTTTATTCCCTCCAGATTTCTCAATAACGACATCTTTTATGTAGTGTGACCAGCATTGCATATGAGTTGAACAACAACAATCTGAATCTTCTCTGTGCAATAGTTTCCCATATAAGAACTGCAATTCAAGTGGTAAGTGATAGAGTGGTTAACAAAAATTTTAAAACAAATTTTACAATATATATATACACATACATTTAATGAATAAGTGACTGTCACAACTATATATTTTAATATAATCCTCAAGAAGTTAATTGTCATAAATATGTTCAAAAAGCTATCGTATTCTGGGAATCATGTGAATGTGCAAAAAATTCAAACACATCGAAGTGACATATGCATGAAATTGGATTGGGTGTTGTCTAAGGACCATTTAAGTGTTAATAAGCTATTTAAATTTTAAACCAAATTCATTTATGAGAAATAGTTTCATTTAAGTGTAAATAAGTTAAGGGTTATGTTAATCAGTGTCCTTATGAAAAAAAATTTGATACCACTTTTATGGAAGATGAAAAAAGCTATCAAAAGATTAATTTTTTTTTTCTTTTCTCATAAAATATTTCTTTAAATGGATTATTAACCATTGTCCTAATGACATCCATTAGCATTTCTCATAAGTTAAATAGGATTAGGTGTGGGAAAAAAATTGAATAAGATGTATATAAAGCTTAACTCAATAAACCCGAACCATGTCTATGGAATGACAGTAAAAAAGGATCAATTTTGGCAGGTGAGGGGAATCAAAAGAGAAATTAAGGAAGAAGTTTATATATACCTTCACGAAGGGTTTGCCGGAATCACGCTCTGAGAGGACAGACAAAGTCTTAGGATGACAAATCGAAAGCAAACCATTGACAAAATCTAAATAACTTGTCTCTGGTAAACATAAATTTAGCCTCAAAAACTGAAGGTCATAGGATGGAGTTAGAAGTAATTCTTCAAAGGTACACACAGCGTTCATTACCTACATAAGATGCAGAAATACTTAGGGCCAATTGGGTAGAGCATCTTAAACACATATTTTCAGTTTTTAAACAACATTACATGCATTTTCACACATTTTTTCCCCCACACGGCCCTTAGATTTGTAAGCCAGCAAAATAAAATTAAAATTAAAATTAAAGTCACTTATCTGTACGTACCTGCCCGTGCAGAGTCAAGAACGTAGTCTTGGCCCTAATATTTTCAAAGAATTCTCTCAATTCAAGGAACCAGTTAGTGTTGAGTTGATGCCTGCTGGAGGATAAATAAAGTTCAGCGCTTGTTCGACATGGACCACTCTTAAAAGACAATTTAGGAAATTTCCCACTACACCCTACATGGAAATCCTGTAAATTGGGGGTATCAATCTCGGCCTCCCGTAGCTTACCATTAAGCTCATCAAGACACAATATAAACCTCTTGAGCGAATGGCTTGAAATATGAACCGTTTCCAACTTATTACAAAACATTAGGATCAAAGAGTGAAGATGGGGAAATTTTGTATTGAGATCATGGAGACACTGATCAGTGATGCTTGCACTTTCTAAGTGTAATTCTCTAAGATTTTGACAAGCATTCACCTTGATCTCACCCAACTTTCCAGTAAACTGCTCAAAACGAAGATATCTAAAGCTCAGTCCTTCAACGTAAACCGTCTCAAGATCTAATTCTGGGGTAATATAAAAATATTTAAGGGGTTTAAGAGCTTGAAATTTTTTGAACCCGTAACACAAAAAAAGTGTGAGATGCTCAATTGAAGGGCAGTGAGAAACCAAATTCTGAAGCATCTGCTCATCTACATAGACCCTTTGCAAAGACAGTTCTTTCAAAGAGCAGAAATTTGTTGTATTCTTCAAATTGTGATGCTCCAACTTACAACCAGCTAATTTCAATACGTTTATCCTTTTGGCAGAAAAGACTCTTTGTGGCAAACTATACCCCTTTTTCCCTTTCATTATGACACAGACATCAAGCACCTTGACACAATACTCTACCGCCAATTCTATCCATTTTTTCAGAAGAGCAACATTTTCCATATCAGTAAGGGTCACCTGAAGCTTGAAAGTGTCTATGCAAATTTTCTGCTCACAGAATCTTAGCAGGGAGTTATTCACAAAATGCATGAACTCTCCTCTGGTTGGAAATTCTGGACACTTTGGCCTAAACAATAGTTCGGGTCGGTGTGTATATCTATCTTTTTTTTTGTTAGTTTTTTCTTGAAAGTCGTCCTCATTAAAATCTAGAACAGGAAATGAAAACGTAAAACTTTTCCATCTCTTGGAAAGTAGACTGGTTTTTGCAACAGCTTCCGTGGAAAGGAAAGACAGGATATGATGGATGGTGACTTCAGGCAATTCTGAGATTCGATCAACTCCATCATTCATGTTATTGCTCAAATTTCTTCTTTCGTGCTCCATTATGATCGATGGCTGCTTTGCCTAATATTAGTCATAAAAAGAACTCCAAATCATAAGATGCAAGTACATAACTTATCTCTGATTTCTAACATTACAAATTTATGATATCATTAAACAAGCACATATATGTGCATGTATGAAGAACGAAGTTAATATAAAACTTGAAGGACATGGCACACTCATGATAAATTTCCTAATAAATCTAACTTTTCTAGCATATTCAATGTCACCCATTGTACATACTACTTAAGATGCAGTTCAAAAAGCATATAAAGATTGATATTGCTAATTATTAACCGGTATTTCGCTTTAAGATTTCTATACTATCTTTTTTTTCTAGGTTATATACCATCTATTTTAGAGTCTTTATTTATAAATACAAAATAAGAAGACATTTATTTATAAATGTCATTTAAAATGTTCAGGATCAGAGATAAGATACAATTAAACAATATAGAAATTAATTTTTTTTTCCTCCTAAGAAATCACTAAAAAAAAGTCAAACGAAAAAAATCATAACCTATGAGAATTGTAAATTGGAGAGAACTTTGGCATTCCCAAGTCCCAACCCTTAATATATAACCCTAGGTTTTTAGTTTTTACTAGTCCTTGTGCAATTTGGAATTAACTCTCTCCTAGTCAAAAAAAAAACTCTCCAACTACAAATTGAAATCCAACATGGACAGCGGCAGTGGGTTGGCGCAAGCCTAATTGGACAAAACCCAATCAACCCACTTGTGTACGGTGTAGAATATATTAATCGCAAAAGTAGACATTGATACTTGGGCCCAATTGCCGAGAGGTATGATGTTTTTATATTATTTCAAAAGTTATAATAAACATGACTGATATGGTGTGTTTATTATCATGATTTCATTAAATTCTTGTTTTTAATTGAAACCATATTTTAAAAAGAAATTAAATTATATAAAGATTTTGCAAAAAGTTTTTGGCTTACACCCTCCAATAAGGGCATCATATTACACGAAAACATAATCTCAATACATATCATATTTAAGATTCTTCTTTTTAAGATTTCTTTACTATTTTTCTTTCCGATAGATTCTATTGTATCGATTTAACCATCTTTATTTATATATATAAACTAAGGGACATTTATATATAACAAGCACGCATAATCGTTCTTCTCAAAAAAAAAAAAAAAAAAAAAGAAAAGAAGAAGAAGAAGAAGAAGAAGCAAGCATGATCAGAGCTAATATGCAATATACAAAATAGAAATAAGATTTTTTTTTTTCATAAGAAGACATAAATCACTTCAAAAAGTCACAAACCATTTGAAATACTACATTCAACCAGTTCATGCAATTGGGTATTCATCCCTCTCCAGTAAATCATACGAAACAACACTTTTTCAATCTTTTATATGCCGCTGCTAAAAGATTCAATTTCCCAGTTCGAAAAGTTGCAGAATATATCCAAAAAAAAAAATAAAAAACCACACTGAGTACAAACCGAAAAATAAATAATAACCTGTGCCCATGCCCTGGCTTTCCTAATCCTTGGGTTGTGTAATGAGCCGCAAAAACTTTTTCTTCTTTTTCTTTAGACTACAATAGAATTAGAGAGAACGTAGATACTACCAAGTCCAACGTTTTCCCAACTCTTATAATATATAAACTTTGGTTTTTAATTTTTACTAGTCTTTGTGCAATTCGGAATTAACTCTCTCGTAGACTTCCTCTAAAAAAAGACTGTATCCAAGCCCTTGTGAGATCGGAGTCCAAGTTCAATTTAAAATCCAATACGGACAGTAGTGATGGGTTGGCACAAGCTAAATTGGACAAAACCCAAACAACCCACATTTTGTAGGCTGTACCTGTAGGCTATATTATTCGATTTAGCCCAAACAAAAAGTAGACAATGATACTATAGGTCCAATTGCCAAGGCCTAACACCAAGACATCGCACTGTCGGCCCAGGGCTCCAAAACGACCCAGCATGACATCAATTACCTACTGCTATTATGTGTGTATACGATTAGACTTGTACATTTTTATCATTTAAAGCTTTATTCTCACCAAATTTTTAATCTATACTAGTAATTTTTTATATTTCTTATTTTTTGCCTACAGGGAAAACAATAGATTATAAAACGAAATTGTTAAAGTGAGACAATTTTTTTCCTTGCTTATTTGATAAAATTTTTAGCTGAGATCTAAACTTCCGTGTGGTGCATCAGTTGGTTTCTTATGGGTTTTGTTTAAGATTATGTTCTCTCTCTGTTTTTGTGATTTAGTGGCTTTGGTTTTGGAGTGTGCTTTGTTGTACATTTGTTGAATTTCAATTTGGGCCCTTCTCTTTTCTTTTCTTTTCTTTTTTTTTTTTTTTTTTTTTTTGAGGGGGCTGGGTGGGAATGCAAAATTTACCCTCTACATTTCACCACATTTCATTTCAGTGCTTTAAGTTTGCATTTGGTAATTTTAGTCCTCTAAGTTTCAAAACTATTGAATTCAGTCATCTATTAAACAACCATCCATTTCTACCGTTAACACCCCCCAAACAAGGACACTGTTTTGGACCGATTTCAATAAATTTATTTAATAATTTTTTTCTTAATTAAAAAAAAAAGTTAACTAAACAAAACTAGAAATTAAAAAAATACTCAAACCCCAAACGATGTCGTCCATCACCAGATCTCATCAATGGCTTCCATACCAACCAATCAACAATGAAAATCCCAACAAAAATTTAATAAACTAAGCAAATAATTAATCCAAGCAAAGATATTATTAAAGTAGTAAAAAGATGTAAACAATCGAGAGAAAAAAAAAATTTAAGGTTTTGGAATTCGCCTTGTTAATTCAAATTAGCATATATTTATTATCATTAATTTTTCCCAACCTACTGCATGATAATCTAGAATTCAATCTTGCTATCATGGGAGATATTCTCATTAAAATCTCTATTTTAAAAATCTAAAGCATGCTCATATTCGCTTTTTCGGTGTAAAATCAAATCATCAATTGTATTTGTTGACAAATAAATCACAAGGGATATCCAATTTTAAAATCAAACAATTATAAACCAAACATTCAATTAATTAAAATAAATCCAAATACATGATTGAACTCATATTAAGGGCAAAATTTGCCAAATATTATGTTTTTAGAAAAATTTTAGGAATGCACGAAAGAAGTTATTTAATTAGTTAGATTATTTTTGAAAGTCGAGTTTGGCAAACTCAAATTTGGGCTGGAAGTCGAGTTTGTCAAACTCGACTTCCAAGCAAGACCAAGCAGGATGCATCAATATTGCTTGGAAGTCGAGTTTGCCAAACTCGACTTCCAGTCCAAATTTGAGTTTGCCAAACTCGACTTTCAAAAACAGTCTAACTAACTAAATAACTTCAAACATATGCTATTCACCCAATTTTTTTCTAAAAAAAGTACTATTAAGCAAATTTTGCCCATATTAAGAATCAAATCCTAGTCAATTGATGTGAAGTAAGAACAATTTAAATCATTAAAGAATAATTATTGTAGAAAAAATCAAATCACATAAATACTGTTGATAATATTTGACAAGGTTTCATCCCCAACTTTAATTGAAAATTTAGCTATTCAAGAGTCTTTTCAAAGAGGAGGATATCTTTTTCCCTGAGCACCTCGAGCATCTAATCTTGCCATCCATCATTGAAGGGGAAATGAGAATCTCCAAAGGATCCCAACCCTGGAGGAAATCAAAGCTTTTCTATTTCAAATGCAAGAGTTGAAGGCCCCTGGACTAGACGGTTTTCCTACTATCTCTTACAAGCAGGTTTGACCCACGGTGAGCGATGATGTTATCAAGGCTGTCACATCCTTCTTCCATGTGGGCTCTATGCCAAGGGAGTTAAACAGTTCTTTAATTGTGCTCATCCCTAAGATATTTAAGTTATTTAACCCTATCTTCGCTAACCTTTCAGGCCCATAAGTCTTTGCAACGTTGTCTATAAAAAATATCTCTAAGTTGTTGGTTGCAAAGCTAAGGCCTCTCCTAGACAAGCTCATATCTCCAACACAGTCTACCTTCGTCCCTAACAGATGGATCGCGGAGAACCAGGTCATTGTTCAAGACCTCGTTCATGGCTTCAAAACTTGAAAAACCAAATCGGGTCTAATGGCCATCAAACTTGACCTCCAAAAGGCCTATGACAAGGTCAATTGAAGTTTATTAAAGCTGTTCTACTCCACTTTGGGTTCAATGATATCTTTACAAACTGGATTTCTGCCTGTGTATCATCTGTTTCTTTTGAAGTCTTAGTTAATAGAGACAAAACATAAAGTTTCAAGTCAAGCTAAGGTTTAAGGCAAGGAGACTCTTTGTCCTCGTGTCTTTTCATTCTGGGTCAAGAAGTCATGTCAATGCTCATCGACCATGAGATGCAACTTAAGAATATTACCCACATGATGTGCGTGGATGATATAATTATATTTTCCAAGGCCTCCAAAAAGGATGCTTCCAATTTAATGAAGGTCCTAGACAAATACTGCAAGTGGTCAGGGCAATGCATCAACAGGAGCAAGTCAGGAGTCTTTTTCTCCAAGCACACCCAAAGCCAAACTCGTTGAATGATCAAAAGTATCTTACACGTAAAAAGCCTAAAAAAGGATGTTGTTTACCTTGGAGCCCCACTTTTCCTATCTAGAGTTCCCTCCAAAGATTTTAGCAATCTCCAAGACAAGCTTGAAGCTAGACTCACAGGTTGGAGGAGCAAATGTCTATCTTGGGCCAGGAAGAAAACTCTCATCAAGTTGGTAGCGCAATCGTTACCTATCTACATCATGTCCATCTTCAACAGTCCCAACAAGTTATGTGACAAACTGGACTCCCTTGCTAGGAGATTTTGGTGGAAGCCTAGAGATCTAGATGGTAAGTTTTTGGCGCGGAGAGCTTGGGATAAGCTCTGTCAACCAAGGGGCCCTACTATTTTGTGTACGTTTTCTGATGTAGTTGTGTTTTCTGTTTCTTCATCTCTTCTAATAATTTTAATTTTTTTATAAAAAAATTTGCCCTTTTTTTTTTTTGAGATATAAGAAATTTGCCCTTAATTTGCAATTTGTGGGACCGGTGCTCTTTTTAGGACTCAACGGTATTTTTGGAAGCTCACACTTTATACATGTGCATATTGTGATGTCGTCAGAATATGAAAAAATCACCAAATTTTATCCTTTACTCCTTTATATATCTTTCCTTGTCAGCTCATGAAATCAAAAACCTAACCGACCTAAGCTGTAGCTATAAAAGCCATTGATTTCCGCTAGTGATATAAATGTCCATGATACGTTTTCTATCTATAACTTTTAAGTATTAACTAGTGAACCAATTTATATTCTTAATTGACTTTACGTATTAAACAATACAATCGTAAATTTAGTTAAAAAAAATACAGTATTTAATGAGAATTTGAGAACAAAATGTGAGGTTCCAAAAAAAAAAAAGTTGACCGATTTGATAAGATTGAAACAAAATTTATCAAATCATTGATTGAATGAATCCGATTCAGCTAGCTAGTGAACTAACCAATTCAATTTTGTTATCTGCCATGTTAACCAAATGGAGGAAAGGACAACACATTTCCTATCATTTCTCTTCTCTTCCTCTCTCTTTCAACGTTTCCAAACACGCTGTAAGGGCATCTCCAGCAACTTCTCTAATTTTTTGTACTGTTTGGAAAATAAATAATGACTTTTACATTTTAATTACCCACTTTTTCAAATCCACTTTCCAACAGATTCTCTATTCTATTCTCTATCTCATTTAAATATTATTTCTTCATTCTTTTTTTATTCTTTCTTTAAACTTTTTTAATCTTTCTTTATTCATTCCCACACAATCACAACAATGCTACTATCGCTGTCACCACCACGCCACTACCACTGCACCGCAAACCCGCATCAACCCCCACCACCATCAATCACCCTACCCCCCACAACCAACACGGCAACCCCCCACCACTACCACCACATCAGTCACAAAACCCAACCACTCCCACACCCACACTCATCTAACCCACCACCACTAAAAAACAAAAAAACGCCACAACTCAACTACCACAAGCTACAACCTATCAGCCACTACCATGCAATCTCCACCATCAACAACACAAACACCACCCATACCCAAATTAATTCAACCAAAAAAATGACCAAAACAACCCACGGCCAAAACCCATCATCAAAAACCGATTAGAAACCCATCACCACCAACGACCGCGCCGATCTCGCCGTCACAGCAACCACTTCTCCACAAAAACCATGCTGCAACAACCATGTCGATCTGATGGGGTTGTCTCCTTGCTGATCTGAGAGAGGAAGGAAGTGTTGATGGGTTTCGAGTTTGAAGAGGCTGGTAAAGCTTGCCAGAAGTGGTTTTTTGAAGATTTTGAGGAAGAAGTTGATGGTGTGGCTGTGGCGTGGCGTGGCGTTGAGGAAGAAGCTGGGCAATTTTAAGGAAGAAGCTGATGGTTTGGATGAGAGAAAAAGAATAGTAAAAAATACCATTGTTCAATTTTTTAAGATAGAATAAGGGAATAGAGTTGCTATAGTGTTCTCTAAATTAAGAGAAGCACTGTAACAATTTCAAAAAAAAAATAGAAAAATTTTGTGTATAGCAAACCAGTTGGAGCGTGAACAATAGCCATTTATGGAGAAAAAATAGAGTTACCACATCTGTTGAAGATGCTCTAAGGGTTGGAATTATAACATGCAAAAAGCAAAGAGTGATAGGGGTGAGGTTGAGAAGGGTTCGTTGATACTTGATACTTTTGGTTTGTCGAGTAACTTGTTGATACTTGATATTTAGGACTCGTTTGTTACCGTTATTTAAACAATATTTTTCAGTTTTTAAACAACATTACACGTATTTTTACACACTTTTTCACCTATACTTATTTCTAAAAAATACAAACAATATTACTATAACAACATTACCAAAATGACCCTTATTAGCTGATACTCTTCATCTTGTGTAATTAACTAATTATTATTATTTTTTTTAAATTTGTTGCATTTGTGGGACCGGTGCACTTTTTAGGACTTAGCGGTATTTTTGGAAGCTCACACTTCATACATGTGGGTGGCCTAAATTGTGATGTCTTCAGAACATGAAAAAATCACCAAATGTTCTCCAACGACCAAAGGGCAAAGACTAAAGTCCCATTGCGGCACTGCCCTATATCCTTCCTTATCAATCCAACTATTGTTATATCAACGATTGAGATGCTGTCATTATTTTAGTGACGATTAGTTTTGGTTTTGGGTGGGCAATTGGTATTCTTTGACATTTTAAGCGAAATATATTCTTCTGCAACAGGATTTTTTTTTTTTTTTTAAATCATTCCCTCACATACAAATTTCCAGTGTAGAGGGAGGCTAAAAGGAGACAACTATTCTTTTAGGGTTTGACTTACTTTCAGTATTTTTTTAATTGATTTTTTTTAAAATGAGAAACTGACACATTACCCACTAACTAAATAAAAATGGAAATTAAAACTCACTATTACTTGTCATTGTATATTTAATGATGATGTCAAAAATCGTCAGTGAGCCACACGATCCTCACGAGTTCTAGACAAAACCTGCGAAATTGAAACAAAAAAGACCTTACAAAGAGTACCAGTGTAGTACCGGCCAAACACCCTCTGAATGTTAAGTTAGAGAACTTTCACAACTCTAGAGTACTAGAGTTGAGGTAAATTATGTGTACCTTGGTTTGTGAGGGCTTTAGGGCTTTTATACTAGCGTAGAGCTGACATTCGTTTCTTGGCGAAGATGGTCTTTCCTCGTAGGGAAGATCTTCATAAATACATGTATCTTGAGGTATTCTTTCCTTATAGGGATTCTCTTGATTAGGTTAAATCGTGGGGTACAAGATATTTCCTTGTATAGATATTTGTGGAGGTCAAGCAAGGTCACGCTAGACCCGTCACACTCTTTATTCCTGTTGGCTTCTTTATTCCCGTCGGCCCCTAGTTCCGTTCGAGGATTCCCGTCGTCTCATGTAGATGTCGTCGGGTATTGAGGTGAGGTCGTTGGCCTATGGCATTGTCGCTTTCGTACTTCCGCACATGCATGTGAAGCTGACGGGCCCAATGGAGTCGTCGTCTTCCTTTTATGTAACGAGTTTACTTTCTAAAAACACCATTGTCAGCTGCCCCCTACTCCATGGCTCCATCGGTTTTAGCTGACGGGTCATGGAGTGTAGCTTTTCTTTTATTATTTATCCGTTGGAAAAAAATGGGTGTTCATTAATGGCTATTTGAGTAGCTTTTATTAAATGCTAGGACACGTGGCATAGGCTGGTTAGCCTTGTTTTTGAACAAAAACATCGCTTCATTTCCCGTGCACTTTCGTCCTATAAATAACTCACCACCTCCTCTCATTTTTCCTTATTTCACCATTGCAAATCTTAAAAGGGAGAGCTGTCGTTCCGTCACCTTCGTTGCCATCACCTCTATAGAGTCATCTACTAATCCTGTAAGTCCTCTTCTCCTTTCATTTCTTTTTTACTTTCATTTTTCTTATCAGTCGTCACTTCTATAGAGAGACCCGTCAAATAGGTTCTTAGAATACCTCTGTCGCTTATAGGTGAATAGATGTCAGGTGACAGAGAAGTGACGAGTAAGTAGTCATCGTCAGTCCGTGAGGGAGTGGGCTACGACGAGATCTACCCATTAGGTCATGGGCCCGATGAGGGCTTATCCTGGTCGTCAGAGAGGGAACTATCTGCCCATTCTCTTGATGACGAAAAGGAAAATTATGATGGAGAGGAAGTAGAGGAAGGAGAGAGAGGAGAGGATGAGGACGAATATGACGAGGGAGAAGGGGACGGAGTGGAAAGGGCAAATGAGGAGAAGTGTGAGGGAGAAGATGACGAGGACGAGGGTGAAGGCGATGAAAGAGCTCTTGAGGGAGGAAGTTTAGGAAGCCCAAGGAATGGTAATACCCGTCCCTTCATCCTTCCAGCGATATGGATTATGGACCATAAACAATTTCAAGCCGACAATGACAACTAATATTTTCAAGAACTTATGGGATCGTTACCAAATCCCTAATAATGTCCCAATTCTTCTGCCCAGGAAGTTTGAAAAGTGTTACTCTGGGAAGACTGCGAACTTTGGCATGCATGACGCCATGTTCGTGGTGGGATTGAAATTGCCATTGACGAAACTACATCGTCAGTTGGCCAATTTCCTAGGTTTTCGTCAGCCAAATAGCTCCCAATGCTTGGAGAATATTCATAGGAGCTGAAGTTCTTTGGGATTGTCTTAGTAGTGGGAACTGTCAGTTTACTCTTTACGAGTTTTTTTGGTGCTATAGACCCCAACATATCTCCTCGTCTCAAGAGATATATCACTTTGCAACGAGGAAGAAGTCACTTAGGCTGGTGCCAGACATGCCTAACTCCAATAGAAATTGGAAGAATAGGTACTTTTTTGTCCAAGGGACGGATTTGGTATATCGACGAGAGGAGTGGGTTACCATGCCTCATGGCTTCAACAATACTTGGGGTATTGTCAAGGATTCAGGTTTAGTACGGTCTACATTTTCACTTTTTCTTTGTTTATTTGTTAAGTGTTTAATGTCGTCTGTTTTTTTTTTTTAGCTAGTGTTCGTTCGCGGGCTGACGAGTAGGAGGCTTTTACCTGTCGAGTGCTTGACATCAATTTTGATGAATGGAGGTGTAAGGACTTGATCACCCTCAACACGCTGCACGCCTACTTTGGTGGTCCTGAGCTGACGCCTGCAACCCGTAGACTGAACGCTTTCTCCCATCAACGTAAGTTCTTACTTCTTGGCTTTTTTTCTTTCATTTGCTTCATACTTATGTTTGCTTATCTAACGTTCGTCTTTTATCCTTTGCAGAAATGGAGGTAGGGAGGCAAAGAGCTTTGGTAAGGGCGTTAGCCACAACGCCCAAGCAGAAGGAGAAGGAGGGGGCCCCAACGTCGGCTCCTAAGGTCATCGGTAAGGGAATGTCCAAGCGAAAGAATGAAGGGAAGGATGACCATTTGCTCAAGAAAGGGCTAGGCACCCTTGCGAGCATCAAGCAGCCATCGCCCCCAAAACCCAACCATGGGGTTGGTAAAGGGCTAATAACGGGGAAGGGTCCCGTCACCTAAGGAACTATCCACCACCTGCTTACGCATAAGGAGCTTGCCATCGAGATGGTTAAATCAATTATCAAAGAGACAGAATTGGATCCTTGTGCCGACCAGACAATCGAAGACTTAAGGTGTTGGGCCTCTTCGACCTAGCCAGGGTATGTTTTTCTCATACTTTGTTCCATTTTGTGTTTTATTCTCTTGTTGACGGTTGTTTTTTATTTCAGGCGTTGGTGCACATGAAGGCGCTCCAGGATAGGTGCGTCGCTCAAAAGGGAGTGATCCATTTGTTCTAGAAGCATCAAGAGACTAAAAACAAGGAACGGGATCAGTATAAGGAGGTTGTCCGTACCCTAAACGAAGAGCTGACGACTCTTACTGAAAAGCTGAAGGAGGAATCCCATCTCCAAGAAAAGGTGTAGAAGGCCAAGGCAAGCTTGGAGATGGAGCTGACGACCCTTCGTGAGTAGACAGAGAAGGCCAATGTCGACAGTGTGGTGGAGTTTAGGGCCTTGCAGTCTTTTACTAATGCGTGCGCCGTCTACTATGGTGACGGTTTTGACAACTGCCTGAAGCAAGTTAAGTCTGTCTATCCAGACCTCGACTTCTCTAAGATCTCCATGGATGATCCAGTGTCGATGACTCCTGCAGGTTGTGACACCGTCAGTGAGGAGACTGAAGACTCTACTCATACAGAGCAGGATCCGAAAGACGATGGTGTGGTTCTTGCTCAACTTGCTCTTGAGGGACCCGTTGCTCCCTTGGTCCTATCTGCTGAAGACCCTCCTACCAAAGATGTTGAGAACCCTTCTGCCCAGGACACTGAGAACCCTTCTGCCTAGGACGCCCAGAATCTTTCAGCCTAGTTTTAATTCTTTAACATTTTTGTATCCCATGTTATTTTCAGACAATATTTAGTGTCCTTTTGTTTTTTGGGCCTTGTTGTAAACACTTCCCTTTTTCATGGCATCTATTTAATGTTTTGTTGTTACATCTGTTGCTTTTGGTTGCCATGAGTATGCTTTTATTATGTGTTGATTCTCTATTTTGAAATATGCATTTGTCCATCCACCTTGGGACTAGTATACATGTTAGGATGCACCCATCCTGTTGGGTGTGCCTGTCCTTTTGAGGACTTAATGCACTTTAGGAATGAACCCGTACACTTTGGTGTGTTTGTCCCCTTGAGGACTTAGTGGATTTTTGGGATAGGCCCGTTTACTTGGATGTGCCTGTCCATTTGGACTTAGTATCTTTTAGGTACCCTTGGAACGAGTCTGTCCACCCAAGGGCCTTGTATTGAATCCGTCAAGTACTTAATACTTTTAAAACATCCCTTAGGATGAACCCGTCTTCTTAAGGAATCTGTAATAAACTCATCCATTTAAGGACTTAATATTTCCATCCACTTATGGACTTAGTAATAAACTCGTCCACTTGTAGACTTAATAATTTCTAGGCATCCTTTGGATGATCTGTCCACTTGTGGACTTAGTAATGAACTCATCCACTTGTGGACTTGGTGAATCCGTCAACTTGTGGACTTAATAATTTCTAAGCATCCCTTGGGATGATTCCATCCACTTGTGGACTTAGTAGTGAACTCGTCCATTTGTGGATTTAATAATTTATAAGCATCCCTTGGGATGATTCCGTCCACTTGTGGACTTAGTAGTGAACTCGTCCACTTGTGGACTTGGTGAACTTGTCCACTTGTGGACTTGGTGAATTCGTCCACTTGTGGACTTAATAATTTCTAAGCATCCCTTGGGATGATCTCGTCCATTTGTGGACGTAGTTTTGTATACATACACATGTCATATCTAAATAACTCCTCTTATTGTGATAAATACGTGCGTAAGTTAAAAATAGTTCTTGAAAGAATTAAAAGCTACCCTTTGGGTTTAAAAAGTACTGTAGATAAAAATTAATTAAAAGAAATAAACTGGAAATGAGGAGTGGCACTCTTCATGCTGTCATCTACTAGCAGTATTTCTTGAGATGCTAGGCGTTTCATGGGTGGTGTAACTTCTGTCCGTCTAGCGTCTCTAGATAGTAGGTGCATTTTCTCTGCCATGAAGTGACTCTGTAGGGTCCCTCCTAATTAGGTCCGAGCTTCCCCTGGGAGGGATTTCTAGTGGCGCCGGTTACCTTCCTCAAGACGAGGTCTCCAACTTGGAAGTCTCTGTGTCTGACTCTAAAGTTGTAGTGCTTAGCCATGAGATCTTGGTATCATGCTAACCTTTGTTCAACGATCGCCCTGACCTCGTCTACTAGGTGCTGTAGTTACATGGCTTCGTTGTTCCTACTCTTATCATAGTTGTTCACTTTGTAGTTTGTGAGTTCAACCTCAGCTGGGATAACTGCCTTGCTTCCATATGCCAGTCGAAACAACGTCTATCCTGTAGGCATTTTAGCTGTTGTCTTGTATGCCCATAGTACGCTAGGCAACTCTTCTGGCCATATACCCTTTGCCCCCTCGAGCCGAGTCTTGATGATTTTGAGTAAGGATCGGTTTGTGACCTCAACTTGTCCATTGGCCTGAGGGTGGGTGGGGGACGAGTAGTGGTTCTTGATCCTCAATTATGAGTAAAAGTCCCTAAAGGAGTTGTTGTTGAATTGCTTTCTGTTATCAAAGGTCAAGACTCTAGGGATCCCGTACTTGCAAATGATGTTTCTCCAGAAGGAGCTTCGTACATTATTTTCAGTGATGGTGGCCAAGGCTTTGGCTTCTACCCATTTGGTAAAGTAATCTATTCTGACCACTAGGAACTTTAGCTGTCTCATAGCTATTGGGAATGGACCTATGATGTCCAACCCCCTATTAAGCAAAGGGCCACTAGGTCGTCATTGGAGTGAGTTCTTCTATTGGTTGTCTAATAATGTTGTTGAACCTTTGACACTTGTTGCAGGCTTTGACATAAGCTTGGGCATCCTTTTGCATGGTAAGCCGATAGTATCTAGCCCGAATCAGTTTATGCACCAATGACCGTGATCCCGAATGGTTCCTGTAGATCCCTTTAGGATTTCTCTCATGATATAGTCTACTTTCCTAGGGCTTAAGCACCTTAGGTATGGGCAGGAGATGCCTCTTTTGTACAAGACATCCTTTATTAGGATGAATCATGCCACTTGGACCTTTAGCTTTCTTGTAGCCTCCTTACCGTTGGGTAGGATGCTGTCTTTCAAATAAGAAACTATTGGTGTGGTCCAGTTGCTTCTCAAGTCTATGTCCTGCACACTGAGGGTGAGCATGTGTTCTGCTGATGCAGCTTTTGCAAGACGGTCAACTTGCTCGTTCTCTTCCCTGGGGATTTGAACAAACTTGGCCTAAAACTCGCCCGTCTGCTTCTTCACTTGCTCCAGATATTTCTTCATTCTCCCCCCTTTACATTAGTAGTCACTGTTCACCTGACTTGTGACCACTTGAGAGTCGCAATACATAGCCACATTTGTGGCTCCTGCGACTTTGGCTAGATCCAGCCTTGCTACTAAAGTCCGTACTCCGTTTCATTGTTGGTCGTAGGGAAGTCAAGATGAATCATACACTCGATCTCGTCTCCTTCTAAGGAATGAAGTACTATATCTGCTCCGCCAGCCTGCCTATTAGACGATTCGTCCATGTGGACGGTCCATTGAGAACACTCTTTTGCCCCTTGGTCTTTCATATTAGTAAATTCTACAATGAAATCAGCGACCACTTGTCCCTTTATGGCAGTACGCAAGCGGTATTGTACATCGAATTCGCTCAATTCAATTACCCATAACGCCATTCGTCGGGTAGTTTCAAGGTTACTTATTGCTCACCATAAAGGCTTGTTTGGTAGAACGACTACAGTATGGGCCTGGAAGTATGGCTTAAGCTTATGAGCTGTGGTAACTAAAGATAAAGCGAGCTTCTCCATCGGTAGGTACCTCTCCTCCGCGCCTCGGAGTGCTCGGCTAATGTAGTATACGGGCTTTTACACCCTGTCTTTTTCCTTAAATGCTTGTTGACACTCGGCCGTCCACTTGAAGGACTTCTTCAGCGTGTGGAAGAAAGGTAAGCACTTGTTCATTGCCTTTGATACGAATTTATTCAACGCAACTACCTTGCCGTTGAGTCTTTGTCCTTCTTTCACGTTCCTTGGCGGCACCATCTCCATTATGGCCCGAATCTTGTCTGGGTTGACTTCAATACCTCTCTGAGACACCATGAACCCCAAGAACTTTCCAAAATTCACTCTGAACACGCACTTGCTCAGATTAAGCTTCATGTTGTAAGAGTAGAGGGTGTTAAGAGTCTCCTTGAGATCATCCAAATGGTCGTCTTCCCTTCGGCTTTTTACTAGCATGTTGTCAATGTAAACTTGGACATTCCTTCTAATCTGATGTGTAAACATTTTGTTCATGAGCTTCTAATACGTTGCGCCTGTTCTTGAGATTGAACGGCATTACTTTGTAGCAGAAGGGGCTTTGGTGGTGATGAATGAAGTTTTCTCTTAATCAGCTTCGTCCATCGAGGGGGCTTCCTTATTGGATCGGGTTATGTAGGATCTCAGCGTCTCATTCTCCCATTGCTTGATGCTCATCAGGAACGCAGTGAACTTCTTATACCTGTACCCCCCGATAAAGTGTGAGGCAAACTGCACGCTCAACTCCTTGAAGGTACTGATGGAGTTGGGCGACAAATTGCTGAACCATACCCTTTCAGGACCCTTCAGCATAGTTTGGAAGGCTCGACACATGATCTCGTTCACCATGCCTTTGTGAGAGACCGCGCCCCCGGCCCGTTTTAGAAAGTTGGGCCAAACCCACATGAATGGGTGGAGTCGTGTTATTGCCTCTCAAAATAGAGGTTCGACTGATTATATTTTCCCCTTTAGATTAAGAGTTTTACAATAGAGTCGCCACTTATTTAATTGTTGGAATAAATAAGAAAACTATAATTGAAAAATTCATCATTTTATTAATTTGAAATTGAATTTACATTGAACATAGAAAATTACATGGCTTTGGTCCTAGATACAATCTAAGATAAAGTACATGGCTTTGTTTCCTAGTTACAATCTAGAAATTGAAAATTACAAGGATAAGCATTTGATCTACTAACCTTTGATCTAAGTTCGGAGGCTATGTTACAAGGTGGGAAGGTGTTAAGCACCCACCTTGCCCGGTAAAACCGGTCTTCTAGACTATGGTGGCCAACATTCATATCACATCATCCAATATGTTATCAATCAATTTACATGTTGAATTTGAAGTGTGTGCATGTGATAAACCCTAATTCAATTTATTAAGCATTGCATTTGGATTGAAAAATAAATTCTAGTGAATGTGTGTGTATAGTGACATCCTAGATTCAAGGACTTGAAAGAATTATGAAACAAACATGTTTTTCATATTTTTGATATGGATTTAAAATCAAAACTAGTGTTTATGCATGAACATGTGATGAACAACCAAGAACATGTGAAGAACACATAAGAATAATTAAGAACATTCAAACATATTCAAGAGAATTTAAATAATCACTATCATGTTTTAATCCTAAATTCTCATCATGAAAACACAAGAAACAAGTTAGGAAAATGGATTATACCTTCATGCAAGATCCATACGGTGGAGGAGGAGATTCTTGAGGGAGATCCTAAGAGTGGAGGAAAAGAAGAACTAGGAGAGGGAGAGTGAGTCTCACTCAATACCTTGAGTCTCAGGAAGACCAAGATATGATAAGACTACTCAACTTCACTAGAATTCAAGAGAGGAGAAGAGAGGGGGTTTTTTTCTGGTCTTGGAATGAAGGAGGGGGAGGGTTTATATAGTAGTAGTGGAGGGAATATGAATGGAAGGCTATTTAATGAGGGTTGACAAGGATTATGAACCTAGACCTCATTTTAGCCTTGGAGAAAATCTGGTGCATTAAATGGAGAGATTGGTGGGAGTAGGGAGCAAGCCAAAATTCGGTTTTCCCATAGCTACTGTAACAGCTTATAGAGTCAATTTCGAAAAATCATATCTGATCCAATTCTGATTGGAATTGTCTCGTTCTTGTGCTCAAATTGAAGCCCTGGATGTCTAGTTTCTGGGAAAATTAACCTCATTCACAGATTCAAAATATTCTGAGAGATATTGATGAAATAGTGAGCAGAGGTCATTTGTTAGGAAGTGGTTTCAGCGCAATTAACATTAATAGGTCCCAAATCAACTCCCAATTAACATTAAATAGCTCCAATCACTCCAATTTTAGACTTAATTGGTTCCAAATTTACACTAATTAGAAGATAATTGCACAAATTACTCATTGAATAATTAATGTTTAACTATCTAATTAATTAGGTGTATGCAACCTCACCATAAAATGTAGTCCTAACCAATTAAATTATGACACATCATTGATCTCCAATTGATTACACTTATAACCAATTGAAATCAATTGTTCATAATCACATATAGTCGGACTCAATTTGTGATAGTGCATCTCAGCCATTAAAACTTGATTTGATGATAACTTTCAATCTGGTGGTCCGATTAAGGCTTATGACCAGTTGATTTGATCGTTACAACATCAAGATCATTTTGATGAAATGAGATTAAGGATCTAATGACTAGAATCAAGATGCATATTCCCAAGGCGAAATTACCCTTTTACCCTCCAAATGAGGTTAAATGCGGGTTGCAAAATGGGGTGTCAACAGAATGTCCCTCATTGGCAGAGCTTGAAAAGCGAATGTCAATGTATGAAAGAGACACCTAACTTTGCAATCAGTATTTAACCGTGGTAAATGTATGATGCATGTAGATAAAAATGCAGAATGTCATGTTGTAAATCAAAATGTGGACCGAATCTCGAGGGAGATTGCCTACATACCTCTTGGTGGAAGGATCAGGTCCAAACGTAGTTCATGCATGGAAAATTTTTTTTTTTTTTTTGAATAAGTGCAAGACATGCTTACCTGAGGTCAAAAAATGGAGGACCAAGGATCCTAGCTCATGTTTTTGGAGAACCTAGGATTTTTGGATCTTGGCTCGTGTTTTCACAGGACCAAGTGTTTTTTGGGGCTTTGGCTCATGTTTTCAGAGGACCAAAGGTTCTGGATCCTGGTTCATGTTTTCAGAGACATAGGATTTTTGGATCTTGGCTCGTGTTTTCAGAGGACCAAAGGTTTTTGGAGGCTTTGGCTCATGTTTTCAGAGGATCAAAGGTTCTGGATCCTGGCTCATGTTTTCAGAGACCTAGGATTTTTGGATCTTGGCTCATGTTTTCAGAGGACCAAGGGTTTTTGGGACTTTGGCTCATGTTTTCAGAGGACCAAAGGTTTTGGATCCTGACTCATGTTTTCAGAGACCTAGGATTTCTGGATCTTGGCTCATGTTTTCAGAGGACCAAGGGTTTTTGGGGCTTTGGCTCATGTTTTCAGAGGACCAAAGGTTCTAGATCCTGGCTCATGTTTTCAAAGACCTAGGATTTTTGGATCTTGGCTCATGTTTTCAGAGGACCAAGGGATTTTGGAGGCTTTGGCTCATGTTTTCAGAGGACCAAAGGTTTTGGATCCTGGCTCATGTTTTCAGAGACCTAGAATTTTTGGATCTTGGCTCATGTTTTCAGAGGACCAAGGGTTTTTGGAGGCTTTGGCTCATGTTTTCAGAGGACCAAAGGTTCTGGATCCTGGTTCATGTTTTCAGAGACCTAGGATTTTTGGATCTTGGATCATGTTTTCAGAGGACCAAGTGCTTTGGCTCATGTTTTCAGAGGACCAAAGGTTCTGGATCCTGGCTCATGTTTTCAGAGACCTAGGATTTTTGGATCTTGGCTCATGTTTTCAGAGGATCAAGGGTTTTTGGAGGCTTTGGCTCATGTTTTCAGAGGAACAAAGGTTCTGGATCCTGGTTCATGTTTTTAGAGACCTAGGATTTTTAGATCTTGGCTCATGTTTTCAGAGGACCAAAGGTTCTGGATCCTGGCTCATGTTTTCAGAGACCTAGGATTTTTGGATCTTTTGGCTCATGCCGATGTGTATGGGCCTTTTACCCTAGTACCTGCAAAATAAATATTTTCAATTAGTAACAGAGTTATTCATTGAAAAGAATTCGGCATACCTGGCGAATGCCCTTAGTTTAGGACATATTCCATGCTTTGATGAATGCTGAGGGTAGACAGTTGACTTGATGTTGCACCACTGGAGAATATGAAAGAGGATCATAGCTTTCTGTTCTTGAAAAATAATTTAATGAAGATTTTTTTTTTTTTTAAATTTTGGAAATCTTGAATTTTTTGAAGGAATTGAAAATTTTGATTGATGATCTTTTTTTTTTTTTGAAAACAACCTAGGAACCCGATGCCCATAGTCCCAAGGCTTTTTGAAAAAAATTTTCTCTTCTTTTTTTTTTTTTCTAAGCAACCTAGGAAGCATGAGCCCCTAGTCCCAAGGCTTTTTTGAAAGATTCAGAAAGAATTGATTTTTTTTTTTTTTTTTTTTGAAGATGAAGATGGAGAAAAAGTGATGAAGATTTATTCATGATGATGATTTTTTTTTTTTTTTTTTTTTGAAAAACCTATCCTTTGAATGAGAATAACTTTGGCTGGAAGTTAACGCGGATTGCTATGTCCTTCCTTAATTCCTGCAAAAAAAAAATAGTTTCAATTTAGTAATGGATTTATTCATTGAAATGAATTGGAAGTACTTACCCAATGCCCCTAGTTTGGGGCATATTCCATGCTTAGATTGAAGCTGAATTTATTTGATGTTGTGACCATTGGGGTACATGAAAGAAGATCATGGTCTGCCATCCTTGGTTCCTGCAAAAATACTTTCTTTCTCTAGCTTGTTAGAAACCAATTATTGTGAAAACTTGTACACAATATAAATAGGTCAATGCTCCAAGTTTAAACATGCTTAATGCAAACAAATGGGCTTAACCTAACATGCACCCAAACAATTTTGTCACATTGTTTTGATTTTGTTCTCCAAGGTTGTTTAGGTGAATGGGATCGGGCCTTTGCAAGGCTGCCTACGTACCTCTCTCATAGAGGATCAGGTCAAGACGTAGTTCAAGAGAACTGGATTTTGGAAAAGAATGTTTTTTTTTTTTTTTTTTTTGAACAAGAGGTGATCCTTTGAACAACCATTT
This sequence comes from Quercus ilex subsp. ballota, assembly GCA_032727855.1. Classification (NCBI taxonomy): domain Eukaryota; kingdom Viridiplantae; phylum Streptophyta; class Magnoliopsida; order Fagales; family Fagaceae; genus Quercus; species Quercus ilex. The sequence continues at coordinate 95,454,299 of CM064909.1, read as the reverse complement.
TAGCAAATCAAAGTATCTAAGAATCAAACAAATCTCTTTGATTGGAAAGGATCAAGATCATTAAACTTATGTAATCAAATTTGCTTCATCCTTTTGAACATCGTCAGATTAAGTTTCCAAAGGCAATCAATAAATGAAATGTGATAATGTTTATGAATCACATTGTTGGGTGCAAACAAGGAGAGTGCTCCAGGTTTGGAAGTTCTTTTGAGTCATTTTGAGGATTTGAGAATTTGAGAAATTTTGTCCTCGGACATATCATCCTGTGGGGTTTAACAATTTTAAGCATTTTTCATTTTTAATTCAAGAGAAAATAATATTAGAGCTTAAGATGTGCCTACAACTAGCAACACTTCAAGCAGGTCTTTACTCATAGGTTGTAATGTAGGCCGGGTTTGGGTTATGAAATGAAAGATATAAAATGCTCAAAATTCCCTATGTTGTTTCCCCCAAGTATGCATTACTCAAAAATCAAGTATTGGAGGAGTTTTACCATTTCTTCTTTGTCATCTTCTCACTAGTCTTCATTGATCACTTGTATCAATATTTGTTTTTATGCTCATCCCCTTGAATCATACCTCTAGACTTTCATCTTGTAAAATCCTTTTTTTTTTTTAGGTTACATCTTCAAGTTTTCAATTTGCAAGGATTTTTTTTTTTTTTTTGCCCTAATTTTTGCGTAGACCGCCCTTTTGAGTTTTCAGCCTAGCGGGGCTTTTTTTTTTTGTTTTTTTTTTTTTTGGCCCTAACTTTTGCCTAGACCGCCTTTTTGGGTTTTCAGTCTAGCGGGCTTTTTTTTTTTTTTTTTGCCCTAACTTTTGCCTAGACCGCCTTTTTGGGTTTTCAGTCTAGCGTGCTCCTTTTTTTTTTTTTTTTTTTTAATCTTTCTTCTCTTGATTGAATGATCTTTTGCCCTCCTTGTATTTCTCAGCTTAATGATTTTCGGTCATCTTGATGCACTCTCTAGACTTCTTTCTTGCCTCAATGCACTCGTACCTTTCTATGCTTGATGAATCTTTTCCTTTTTTGATGAACTTTCTTTTGGATGAACCTTCTACTCTTCTTGGCATGATGAATTTTAGGTTCTTCAAACTTGATGCACATTTTTTTTTCTCTCACATTGATGGAATTTCATTTCTCTTTTCTTGATTGAGTGAAAACTCCTTTTACTTTGATGATTTCTTATCTTTAGCTTAATGAATTCTCTACTTATCTTTCATGTCCTCTAGGAGAGATTTATCAATTAGCTTCAAAGCTCAAGGTCAACTCCTCCTTAACATGAGATTTAAGCATGCATACTTTGAATTTTCCCACCCTAGGTTTAGATTTTAGTGGGTTCATGCGAAAAAGAGGCTAAGTGTTTAAAGGCTCAAATGGGCTAGCAATGGATAATGATCATTCTAGATATTAAGGTATAATCTTGTTTTACCAAAGACGGCCTCCTATCCCTAGCAATACTTGCTTGTAGGCACAGTGACTTGAGCTCTTTTAATAAATTCATCTTAAAAGAAAAAGTATAAATGCTCTATTGTTGTGAAACAAAAGATCTTTGAAATTGGTTTGAGTGCATGGATTCTTGGGATTTTTTGACGGATGGATTCTTTTTTATTGCCTTTTAAGACCATTTCTTCTTTTATTCAAAGTAATTTAGCAAAAGTGTTTACATAGATCAAATGAAATCAATCATTTCTCAGTACAAGTTGATTGTTCAAGCCTTTAAACATCTTAATTTAGAAAAAGTTTTGTCCAAGGGATCCTCATGTACCTTTTTGAAAAAAGGACTTTAAAGAATCTTGAAATCTTTGAAAGAAAAAAAAAATGGGTCTTTTTGAAAAAATCACTAGGAAGTCCAATGCCCCTAGTTCAAAGAATTTTTTTTTTTTTTTAAATGACTTAAGGGCTCAATGCCCCTAGTCCAAAGACTTTTTTTCATTTGAATTTTTTTTTTTTTTTTTTTTTTTTGGGAAAGATTTGGAAATCTTGAATTTTTTTTTGAAATTTTTTTAAAATATATACATGAACAAAGTACATCAAATGCTACATGGATTTTTAGAATTCAAAGAAATATAGAAACATGGAATAAACAAACAAACTTTAAGCTTAACCATGATGTTACAAACCAAATGTGGAGTGAGACAAAGTTGGGCCACTTGCTTCTTCTTGGTCCATTTAGGATGCTTGAGGCTTGGTGTGCTTGAACCTTGATTATGATGAAATGGCTTGGGCTTGCACTTGGAAGGCTTGAACCTTAATTATGATCTTTTGATATTTGCTTGAAATGGCTTGGGCTTGCACTTGAAATGCATGCATCTTATGAGCTTTTGGCCTTTGATGTTGATCATGTCTATACACCTTTGATGGGCTCAAGTATTAGGCTTAAACTCATTCAAGAAACACTTTTGAGCTTCCATACCAAGTAGAGTTCAATCATGGGCTTTTGGGCTTGAGTTCATTCACATCATACAAGGTTCAAATAATCATGATGGGCTCAAGCGTTGGACTTGAGTCATTATGGTTTAAACAACGGCCAAACAAATGCATAATGAAATGCAACTTACATCGACCGACCTAAAGGTAGGTACTATGGGTCATTACAATAAGGGTAGAAGGTAGGTTAAAGGTTCCCACAAGCTAGGACGTCGTACCTCCTAACTTGTGACGCCAGAAGCGCCGCGTTGGTCCGAATGGTACAGTTTGTCCTTATGAACCACCATGACATAACCATGATGATCCTTGTCGCGGTGGGTGGTAGGTTCACCGCTGGGTATGTGAGTCTCAGGAAGACCACAATCCACGGCTAATACTACCGGGCTTCCGGGCTAGCACACAAATAAAATAAATTTCATTCAAGTAAATGATGCATGACATGCAAAATAATGACATATTAGACATATTATATACAAAAAAGTAATAAACAAACAATGACATGGTTGACCACCATAATTTAATTGAAGCTTAACCTTCAATATCCCCAGTGGAGTCGCCACTGTAAGAGACCGCGCCCCCGGCCCGTTTTTATAAGAATGTTGGGCCAAACCCACGTGAATGGGTGGAGTCGTGTTATTGCCTCTCAAAATGGAGGTTCGACTAGTTATATTTTTCTCTTTAGATTAAGGGTTTTACAATGGAGTCGCCACTTATTTAATTGTTAGAATAAATAAGAAAACCATAATTGAAAAATTCATCATTTTATTAATTTGAAATTGAATTTACATTGAACATAGGAAATTACATGGCTTTGGTCCTAGATACAATCTAAGATAAAGTACATGGCTTTGTTTCCTAGTTACAATTTAGAAATTGAAAATTACAAGGATAAGCATTTGATCTACTAACCCTTGATCTAAGTTCGGAGGCTATGTTACAAGGTGGGAAGGTGTTAAGCACCCACCTTGCCCGGTAAAACAGGTCTTCTAGACTATGGTGGCCAACATTCATATCACATCATCCAATATGTTATCAATCAATTTACATGTTGAATTTGAAGTGTGTGCATGCGATAAACCCTAATTCAATTTATTAAGCATTGCATTTGGACTGAAAAATAAATTCTAGTGAATGTGTGTGTATAGTGACATCCTAGATTCAAGGACTTGAAAGAATTATGAAACAAACATGTTTTTTATATTTTTGATATGGATTTAAGATCAAAACTAGTGTTTATGCATGAATATGTGATGAACAACCAAGAACATGTGAAGAACACATAAGAATAATTAAGAACATTCAAACATATTCAAGAGAATTTAAATAATCACTATCATGTTTTAATCCTAAATTCTCATCATGAAAACACAAGAAACAAGTTAGGAAAATGGATTATACCTTCATGCAAGATCCATACGGTGGAGGAGGAGATTCTTAAGGGAGGTCCTAAGGGTGGAGGAAAAGAAGAACTAGGAGAGGGAGAGTGAGTCTCACTCAATACCTTGAGTCTCAGGAAGACCAAGATATGACAAGACTACTCAACTTCACTAGAATTCAAGAGAGGAGAAGAGAGGGAGTTTTTTTCTGGTCTTGGAATGAAGGAGGGGGAGGGTTTATATAGTAGTAGTGGAGGGAATATGAATGGAAGGCTATTTAATGAGGGTTGACAAGGATTATGAACATAGACCTCATTTTAGCATTGGGAAAAATCTAGTGCATTAAATGGAGAGATTGGTGGGAGTGGGGAGCAAGCCAAAATTCGGTTTTTCCGTAGCTGCTGTAACAGCTTGTAGAGTCAATTTCGAAAAATCATATCTGACCTAATTCTAATCGGAATTGTCTCATTCTTCTCTCAAATTGAAGCCCCGGATGTCTAGTTTCTGGAAAAATTAACCTCATTCACAGATTCAAAATATTCTGAGAGATATTGATGAAATAGTGAGCAGAGGTCATTTGTTAGGAAGTGGTTTCAGCACAATTAACATTAATAGGTCCCAAATCAACTCCTAATTAACATTAAATGGCTCCAATCACTCTAATTTCAGACTTAATTGGTTCCAAATTTACACTAATTAGAAGATAATTGCACAAATTACTCATTGAATAATTAATGTTTAACTATCTAATTAATTAGGTGTATGCAACCTCACCATAAAATGTAGTCCTAACCAATTAAATTATGACACATCATTGATCTCCAATTGATTACACTTATAACCAATTGAAATCAATTGTTCATAATCACATATAGTCGGACTCAATTTGTGATAGTGCATCTCAGCCATTAAAACTTGATTTGATGATAACTTTCAATCTGGTGGTCCGATTAGGGCTTATGACCAGTTGATTTGATCGTTACAACATCAAGATCATTTTGATGAAATGAGATTAAGGATCTAATGAATAGAATCAAGATGCATATTCCCAAGGTGAAATTATCCTTTTACCCTCCAAATGAGGTTAAATGCGGGTTGCAAAATGGGGTGTCAACAGCCTTGCAAGTGCATGAGGATTTTGAATGACTCCAAGTGATCTAAAGGATCATTTGACCCATCGTAGGCTTCTACTTGTGGCATACGAAACTTCGATAGAAGGGGGAATAAAGTGACAGGAGCAATAAAAGGCAAGTCCGTCCGGTGGACTAGCTCGTCGAGGTCGCTTGACACCCGTCCTTTGAGGGCGTTCATCATGAAGCCCATCCGCTCCTTCATCAACTGCATGTTTGCGACTATGTGTGGTGGTGCTGTTTCTGCGACGGATGGACGACTAGTATCTTGTCACTCCTATCTGCTCAGAGCATTGCTGCCTTCTAGTCTTTTTCGGTCCTTCCTTTCAGCGCCGATGCCCTCTTGCTCTTCTTCGTGACTATTGGACCCAGCATCCCTTTAGTACAGCTGTTCCTCCAGGTCGTGGTTTTGCTTAGTAAGGCGTTCCACAGCCGTAGCTAGGGTATGTATCTGTCTTTCAAGGGTAGTAGTGCATGGTTCTTCTCCAGTATGGTTATTGGTTGCCATCGAGCAAGTGAGTACCATACAACTCTTTGTCTAGGAAATGGTAATATAGCTGTTACTGTTTTCGTTCTCCACAGAAAGCGCCAACTGATGGTGCCAAAAATCGTCAATGAGTTGCACGGTCCTCACATGCTCTAGGCAGAACCTGTGAAACAGAAACAAAGAAGACCTTACAGAGAGTACCGGTGTGGTACCGGCCAAACACCCTCCGAAGGTTAAGTTAGAGAACTTTCACAACTCTAGAGTGCCAGAGCTAAGGTAAATTATACGTACCTTGGTTTGTGAGGGCTTTGGGGATTTTATAGTAGCGTAAAGCTAACAATCGTCAATGAGTTGCACGGTCCTCACATGCTTTAGGCAAAACCTACGAAACAGAAACAAAAAAGACCTTATAGAGAGTACCGGTGTGGTACCGGCCAAACACCCTCTGAAAGTTAAGTTAGAGAACTTTCACAACTCTAGAGTGCTAAAGTTGAGGTAAATTATGTGTACCTTGGTTTGTGAGGGTTTTGGGGCTTTTATAGTAGCGTAAAGCTGACATTCGTTTCTTGGCGAAGAAGGTATTTCCTCGTAGGGAAAATCCTCATAAATACACGTATCTTGCAGGATCCTTTCCTTATAGGGATTCCCTTGATTAGGGTTAATCGTAGGGTACAAGATATTTCCTTGTATAGATATTCATGAAGGTCAAGTAAGGCTACGCTGGACCCGTCACGCTCTTTATTCTCGTTGGCTTCTTTATTCCCGTCGGCCTCTCTCTTCTTGTCGGCCTCTAGTTTCGTTCGAGGATTCCCGTCATCTCATGTAGATGCCATCGGGTATTGAGGTGAGGTCGTCGGCCTACAGTATCGTCGCTTTTGTATTTTTGCACATGCATGTGAAGCTGACGGGCCCAATGGAGTCGTCGACTTCGTCGTGTGTAACGAGTTTACTTTCTTAAAACACCCTTGTCATTTAAAATAAAATGGGACCTCTAATTAAAAAAACAATAGAGATAAGCCAAATTCTTTTTTTTTTTTTTTTTTTTTCTATTCTGCTACGTCTTTCATTTACTTTTTTGGGTCTATCACAGTAATCTAGCTGTGCTGTTATTGGTCCCCTTGTTCGAGTTGATATGACTTAGCTTTTACTTGTATTTACAGTTTCTACCTTATAAATACAATTTCTTAACTTTTCTCAAAAAAAAAAAAAAATTGTAGAGGGAGGATTTAAAGTCCTTAACCAAATATATTTGATTCATAGTGGCGCACTAGGAAAAGAGTCATAGTATAAGTATGACCTAAATTGTATCCGTATTATGACTTGTAAAGGAGTCATAATGATTATAGTAATATGATATTTTTTTTTGGTAAGCCATAGTAATATAAAATAATATTATAATTAGAAAATTGGAATTTTTTTTAATAGATGTTGAGATTATTTGTAAAAGAGTAACTACCACCACTATTTTGACCACGATTCAATTATATGTCAACTTGTAAATAGTTGTAAATGGTAGAACAAAAATAGTGGGTTTATGTGATAATACAATTTCATAACTTACAAATTGCTATGGGCAAATTGTGAATGTGGAAAAAATATCAAATGATTATTGAGATAATGAATAAAAATGTAAAATTCATAGAATATTGAGGAAATTGAGTTGGAAGAAATAACAAGTGAGTGCAAAAGCTCAAGATCAATAATTTAATACTTAATTACTTTATTTTGACTCATTAAGAACTAATACTTAACTTATTGTGAACCACCACACACCCCTGGTGTGATAGTCACTTTACAAGTATAAGTGTTTGCGGGGGAGAAAGAGCAGGGTTTCAAGCCTCTAGGAGGGAGTTTCACACATATATACATTTAGATTAGGTTAAATTAGAAATTCTATCTTGTAAAAAAAAAAACTTATTGGGAAAATATTATGATAATTTGTTGTGTATGTAACACAACTCCTTAAATTTAGCACAACATCCACTCATTAAATATGGATTTTACTAATGTGTGCCCTAAGGGCACACAATAATTTTCATTTTTGAAAAATATTTTTTCGGGAATTGAAAAAGTATTGATAGTTTTTTCAATTCTCAAAAAAATATTTTCAAAAGTGGATAACTTAATGTGTGTCCTTAGGGCACACATTAACTGGACCCATTAAATATTTATTTATGCTATTTCTCGACATAATTGGACTTATTAAATTTCTCCTTCTCTTCTTCTTTTTTTTTTTTTTTTTTAACTATTAAATTTCTCCTTTAACCTGTACGTATACACTTGCATACATTAAGACAAAGCCCCCAAAATTTCAAGTTTCTAGGAGAGAATTTTACACATATATACACTTAGATTAGGTTAGAGTAGAAATTTCATCTCGTAAAAATAAAAATTAAAAAAAAAAACTTATTGGGAAAATATTATGATAATTTGTTGTGTATGTAACACAACTCCTTAAATTTAGCACAACATCCACTCAAGAAATATTTATTTATGCTATTTCTCGACGTAATTGGACTTATTAAATTTCTCCTTCTCTTTTTTTTTTTTTTCTTTTTTTTTAACTATTAAATTTCTCCTTTAACCTGTACGTATACACTTGCATACATTAACACAAAGCTCCCAAAATTTACTAAATGAAACTTACAAATCAATATGTCATAATCACGTAAATGTTTAAGTCCACTAATCATATTTATTATTATAATCTAAACTAACTTTGATAGTTATTTTAGGTAATGACTTAAAAATGATAGATAATAAAGTAGCATCAATAACAAACTTATATGAATACCAATAACAACTTACCAATTAAATAATTGTGAACTTGCTCAAAAAAAAGAAGGCAAAAATGCTATTTTGGTCTCTATATTTTGAAGTCACAGTTAATTTAGTCCTTATATTTTGGTAGCAATCAATTTGGTCCTTATTATTTTCAACTTACTGTGAATTTGGTCCTTACCATTAACTCACTAACAGAAAATGCCTATGTGGCAAATGATTTGTACAATTGTCCCATTAAAGATGACATGGCTAAGAAAATAATATTAGAATATTTGTACAGTTGGCACAGAAAACAGTTGGCACATTAAAAAATAAATCAGCATTTGAATGAAAAATCTAAATAACAAAAATAAATAAAATGAATAACAAAAAAACTCCAAAATCAAGCCATCTTTGCCTCTTAATCAAATAACTCAAATCCCACAGATCACCCTCACTTCCTGTAGCACATTGACAACTACTTTAACATTCTTGTATTGGTGAGTGATCCAAAACAATGAGTTTATTCTTCATCCCTTTCAAAGTATTCAAGCGCAGCAACGTTTCCTTCTTCAATTTCTTTTTATAGTGATTATAACTTATAAGCCATGATTTTGGCACCAATGTCAGGCTCACCAATACATATTCTTGAGTAACGTAAATTGAAGATCTTAGAGTTGTTTTTTGATGAGCAATATCCCACCACCATCAAATCAAATAACCCAAAGGCCAGAAATTTGCCAAACCCAGAAGATCTAAAGTTGTTCTTTGACGAGTAATATGATGTTTGTGTTTAATTTTTTCAAACTATTTCAATAATTTCGAGATCTCTATAGTGTGGGTTGGTTCTAATGCTCTGTTTGGTGGCTGAGAAAACCTGGGAAATTTGTGTTTCTTGCAAGCTTGGTGTTTTTTGTTTTTTTTTTTTTTTTAAATAAAGAAAGAATGGATTGATGGGTTGTACTTGTAGCCGTGTTGGACTGTGGGTTTGGGGAAGGGAACAGTAATTTTAGATGTGTTTGGTAAGCGAGAAACTGAAAGTTTTTTTTTAAAGGCCAGATGAAAGTTTTTAAAAAAATTTTCTCCTTTTTTACAATTAGGAATTAATATATATATATTTTTAATTTAATGTAAAAAAAAATTTGGATATAGATTTTTTATGATATTGAGGTAGCTTTTTTAAATATCAATTAAATTTTTTTAATATTATTTTATTATACATGTCAACTTCAATTGTGCTGACTGTACAAACCGTTTGTCATGTAGGCATTTTCTATTAGTGAGTTAACCGTAAGGACCAAATTAACTGTAAATTGAAAATAATATGAACCAAATTAATTGTTACCAAAATATAAGGTTCAAATTGATTATGACCCTAAAATATAAGGACTAAAATGGTGTTTTCGCCAAAAAATAAAAAAACTAAATAATTGTGAAGTTTATTGTATCAATGTTGTGTGCATTTAACGAAATGCATCCATTTATATATCGCATCTCACACTCTTAGGGGGAAAAATTGGGTTCAGTGTTTCTATTCCCCGAGCCTGATAAAATATATTTTTTTTGATACTCCATTTTTTTTATTTATTGTTAATTGTGCAATCTTAGGTAAAAAATTTAGTATTGTTAATTAGTTGCTTAGTCAAAAATATGCTACCATTTCTCCCCAATACCCCTAAAACATTTTGTACACAAAGATGTGTTAATTTAACTATAAAGCCAGATATGTTATGAACATAAAGTCCTTAACCATATATGTTAATTTATTTTGCCCCACTAAGGAAAAGAATCACATTAGAGCATCCGTAGCAGATGTTCTAAAAATTATGTCATTTTACCACACCAAAAGCCTACTTTATTATTTTACCACATCATTTTACAACATCCTATTTATCAGATGTTTTATAATTCAATTCTATACATTAAAATAATATTTACTACACATTAAAATAATATTTATTACAACTCATCAACACAATCAACACACTAAAAATTTTACCACATGCATTCCGTACCGTGGCAAATTTGCCACGGTACTGTTCAATGTTGCAAAAAAAATACAATATCCCACATCTGCTAATGGCCTCAAATTGGGTTTGGTGTGGGATATGTGCCAAATATTTAGCATTTGGCACATATCCCACATCTACTGTGGGTGCTCTTATAACATGAATTGGAATCTTATTATGACTTGGAAAGAAGTAATGAATCTTGTAATTGTAACTTACCTATAATTCCCACTTTGTTTTTGTGTGGGGCCTAATTGTAAAAATGTAAAATGTGATGATGAAGCAGATTTGGAAGAAACATCGAACCAAGGACAAAAGCTCTGGGTGGTAACTGGTAAGCTCAAAGGCGTGTCTATAATTCAGAAAAGAGTGTTAAAAGAGTTAAAATGTAAGAGACTGAGTATTATGTTCACAACATTTTCACAAAAATATAACAAATATTAATTAAGTGGTTACTTATTATTGGTTTTAAGTTAAATGATATGTCCATAACATTTTTATAACAAATCATAAATGACAAGTTGTTACCGGTTGTTATTATTGGGGCAAAAAAGTAATTTTAGTGTTAAGTTTAAATTTAAACTAATAACAATTAACCACCTATGATTTTTAGTGAAGATGTGGACGTAGCACCTCTCTTGGTTTTAATTTAAATTTATTACTGAAATTATTTTTTGAATAATGCTAGAGATACAAGTTATTTTATAAAAAAATTTACAAACCGTTGATATAATGAGTGATTATTGATAAATAAATAAATTAATATTAATAGTGGACCTAGATAAAAACTAATAAAATGTTGACCACATTAATATTTTATAAAAATGTTGTAAAATAGTTTGTAACTGTAGTATTACTCTTACTTTTTTGTCTATCAAACTCAGTAATAACTTGAAATTTAAGATTTTTTTTTTTTTTTTTCATAAACACTTGAGATTTAAGATTTTTTTTTAAAGTGCCGTGGATACAGTATTTTACAAATTTTAAAGAGAGCTGACCACTTGACCAGGAGGAATGTGTTAATTAAATGTTGGCTCATATATAATCTAATCCAATGTAAAGTTTAAAGAGCTTTGAAATGGAGTTATTTTAATTTTCAAAAAAAAAAATGGAGTTATTTTAAAACTTTTAGTTGTGAAAAAAAATACACACAATCAATATTTTTATATGAGTCTAATAATTAAAAGAATATTTTATTTAAACTCTTTTAATATACATAAATTAATATTTTAAAATAATTTTTTTTTTTGCTTTTATCTAATAATAAAATAATATATATATATATATATATAAAAGATTTTCTTCATTATAATTTTTTATTTAAAATTTGTTTTTTTTCCTCTTTTTTTAGATGCAAATTGATTATAAAATTTTTTGAATTTAAATTGTGCTAACATCACATCTCTCAATTGATAAAATAAATAATCCATTTAATATTTCTTGAGACATAATTGATCTAAGGTAGGATTTTATTGATTTTAATTTTTTTTAAAAAAATTTGTAGAGGATTTTTTTTTTTTTGAGAAACGACACTGTAATTTTATTCAAAGAGAGCCAAATTGGCTTGAATGACAGAAATTAGGTATGAAGGAACATCCTTCATCTACATCGTAAACTCGCTAACATGTCTTGCATGTTTAGCAATGTTGTGGGTTGAACTATTACCTTGTCTTAGTACATGACCAAACTAAATATTTGAAAAATCCTTAGCTAACTCCTTTGCTTCGTCAACTAAGTGTCCATAGTCTGTCAAGGATGAGCTCTTGCACAAAAGGGCATCAAAGTGATTTTTTGAGGACGTTTCTTTTGTTAACTTCATTGCGTCCTTCCAATACAAAAACAGTCCCCTATCTCTATGAATCCGAGGTACAAAGAACATGTGATCAAATTGTAAATTTTGTCTTTTTTTTTTTTAGCCTTACTTCGTCCATCCATGTCTCGGCAAAGAACACAACGGAGGGATCTTTTGCCTGGATTAAATCAGCAAGCTCCTTCTTTGTCACTAGGTTCCCAAGCCCGCGACAATTCCATATTAAGAGACTCATGAATCTTGGCGGGACTGCCCAGTAGCCTCCACCATTAAACCTGATGAGGGGTTGATCTTCATCACTTGCAACCTTTTGCTTGGAGAGTTTGTGGAAGTCACCATGCACGATGGCGGAGCCACACACAAGAGTGGGGGGGCCAAGACCCCCCCAAATTTTAAAAAATTATTTTATAGTATATATATTATTTACATTTTAAAAAATGTAGTATGTAAAAATTGAAGTTCCCCCCCTCCCAAATTTTGAGTCATTTCAATGGTGCTATTAAAAGAAAGAGAAATTATATTAAAATCATATAATTTTAGAGGTTTAACAAATTAAACTACGTAGAAAAGGATAAATTTTTGTATAAGTCTAATAGAAGAAATACATGACTTTTATGTACTAATTAAAATTTAGAAGATGAAAAATTCTATTAGTAAATTAATTTATGTGTGTGTGTATGTAGAAGTTTATCTTAACTAATATATTAGCATCACAACTTGGCCCCCCCCAAACCAAATTTCTGGCTCTGCCCCCGACCATGCACGTGCTCAACTTTCTCTTAATTTTTCATCACAGTTATTCTCGACCCCAGCTAGGTTAACTTGGCGCATAAGTATTTTCCAAGCCCTAATGCTTGTTGGTTAATCATTAATCTTGGCCGTTAACCCGCTAGCCTCATCATTTAGATTGGTAGGCACGTGCATATTTTGCATGGAGGTGGCTAGGGTTTGTATGATGGTATTATAGAAGTTTGGTCACACTCTAATTCTGCTGCCTTAATGGAATTAGCATTCATGTTGGACACTTCAATGCTATTCCCCACTAATATTGCCCCCATTAATTCCGCATCAATTGACTTAGCTGAGTTGGAGTGGTTAAAGACCATATTAAATTCATCCTTTTTGGAAAGGAAATTAGAGGCCAAAATTGGAAATTAACACCGTTTGCCAAACAATATAATTAGTAGGCACTGTTTTCAAACTATATTTTTTATTAACATCTCGAAGACTCGATTTAGGGCCTATAAATCGAGTCTCAAAGACTCGATTTCCATGGTCTGATCACGTCTGATGTGGCATTTTTTCCACGTGGTGACCACCTAGAAATCGAGTCTGTAAGACTTGATTTATAAGCCCACCTTTTAACCCTACATATTCAGCCTCCTTACACTACAAACCATTCACCCCACCCCACCCCACCTTCTCTTCAGACCAGAAACCAAGAACCCATAGCCACCCGATCTAGCCAGAACACGCCACCACCGCGCCAAACCCATGCCGCGCGACCCAGGCATCAACCCGACGAGGTGAAGTGAGCTCTCTCTCCTCGAATTCTTTCTCCCTCTGATCTGATTTGGGTTTTCAAGTTCAGTTTTTAGTCAAAATAGAAAAACCTACAAAATTTGTTTAATTGTTGAATAAATAGTGAATGTGTTTCATTGTGCGGGGATTGTTGTGTTTTTGGGATTTCTTTTTCTTTTTTTTTTTGTGGGTAGTTTTGGGAATGGACATGAGAGACTTGAGACTTAAAATTTTTTTGGTTTATAAATCAAGTTTTAGAGACTTGATATGTTAGTAAAATATATACTTTTGAAATCGTGCCTACTAACTATATAGTTAGGAAAATGGGCTTAATTCCCAATTTTGGCCGAAATCAAAATCATTGCACCTTATGTTAGTCATAATCACTTCCTTATTTTTCGGCATTGAGTGATTATCATTTATGGCCCCAAACATTTCTGTCTCCTTCCTCAAGCTTTGCTGCACAATTACTTCTGTAATTGCCTCCACAGTCTGATTTTCCTCATCCCCTTTCTTCACCACTGTTGGTTCTGTGTCCGCCAGAGTTGTAGTGCCTGACTGAACGTGAACCACATTATGAGAGCTACCTTCATCCCTACTCCGTGCTTGCAATTTGCTTGCCCTCTTCTCATAGTAATCGGGGAGATAGATCACGTCCTTCCCTGACGATTTGTATGGCTGTGCTTTCAGAAACGGGCCAAATTGTTGTTGGTCCAAGGTTAAGGTACCATTACTTTGAACCCATAGCTCACAGTCTCTGTTATTGTGATTCAGGCACCCACACCAATAGCATAGACTCAGTAATCGTTCATATTTGAATCTAATCCATCTCTTCTCACTTGAAAAAAACTACCTCCGTCCTTATCCACCACTCCGTTGGACCTTTGAATATCACCCACTATTTTGCACAAATTTTCTGCCACTTTCCTAGTTAGAAAGCTAGTAGGGATGTCGTGGACTTTAACCCAAAATGGTACTCAATTGAAAGCGAGCTCATGCACTGGTGCATCTCCCGTATATCGTTGCATGACGATCAGATGCCTATCAAAACTCCAAGGTTGGCTTTTTAAAATTTTATCGACATTCGCCAGATTATCGAACACAAACAATCAGGGATGGAACCAGTATTTGAACCTGGGGGGCAAGCATAACCCAAAAAAAGTTTCACAAGTGGTGATTTTAGCCTACCAAAAAATGCATACACATGCATCATAATAACATATTTGTGGATGTATTCTAATATTAATTTTTAGGAATTTATTCTATGTAATGATTCAAATTATTTCTTGACTTGCAAAGTCAAGAATCTTTAACCAATATAAAAATTAATATTTTTTTATTTTCTTTTCGATATTTATTTCTTTAGTTTAAAATTTTAAATTTTAAAAAAAATAACCCACAGGCCATAGCAATATTGTTATTAATAATTTATTAACACAATAAAGTTACAACAAAATTAATAGATATAAGATAGTATACTACTACATTCATTTCAAGATAACTTTATGTATATAAGGTAGTACATACTATAAGATCAGACCCAAAAAAAAAAAAAAAAAAAATATATATATATATATATATATTAAGTGCACGTGGCTTTATATTGGCCACAAGAACCACAATGAGTTGGAGCCATCTTTGCCACAATCTCCAAGGTGCCTTTGTCAATCATCATTTTGCAAAATAGAGCGAAGGCATAGACTAAAGTCTGAACGTTGTGGAGTTAGGAAAAAAAAAAAAAAAAAAAGAAGAAGAAGAAAGCAGCAGAGATGCAGCCGGCTAGAGAAGAAGATGCTGGTGGTGGTGCAGCACTAAAGGATTGTTTTGCTAAAGATTTGTCATTTGTACTTAACTTGTTGGTATTTTTTTTCTATACTGAATTTGTGATTGGCTAGAGGTTATTTTAATTATCCAAGTTTATGAATTGTTTTGTTGGTTTGTCAGATGGATTTTCTTGATATTTTTGGGGCAACGCAGCAAAGGGATGGTTTGATTCAAACAATTTGGGAAATTTCATGGGTCAATTTGTAAAAATATTTGGGGAGGGGGGCAAGTATATACAATTTAGGGTCAAAAGTTAGAATTTTTGTATAGTCTATGCATACTACTAGTTAATTTTTCAAAATCTGAGGGGGGTCATGGCCCCCCTCAGCCCAAGTATAGTTCCGTCCTTGGTTCCTAACTCTAAAACCATTTGTCGTCCTCCAAAGTTGCCGGAAAGTGCTAGCAACTGATTCCATTTGGAGGAATCGTGAGGTGAAGAATTTCGTAGCAATAACAAATTTGCCCCTCCTATGATCTTCAAGGAGGATGACTCCAGACCTCCTTATCCGAGAGTGATAGATTGTTCCAACTCATTGTCAGTTGTTCCATTGTCCACTCAGGTAGTTCACAAGTTCAATTTCGGAGGAGGGAATTTTAAGAACTATTTCCCCAAACCCACAAAAAAAAATATATATATTACCACTAGCTTGAAGAGTATATGCGATACTCTTGAGAACAGACGTTGTAAAAACAAACTCTCCTTCTAAGAAGGGACAAAACTTCTACAGCCTAAACAAAGCAGGAGATTCTACTTTCTTAGAAACTGAGAGCCTTGTAGTTGTTAAACCCGTTAAAAGGGCTTGTAGAGGCAGTTATAATATATACTATCGGTTAACTTTGTAAGCTATGCATGCATCTAAAAAATAATAATTCTTTTTATATAATTTATTTTGTCAATTGGATTAGTTTCTTATGTTTGTGAAACTTCTTTTAAAAGTTGTAACTAGTGAAAATAAACATATACGTTGTCATTCGAGTAAAATTAATCGACATTAAACTATAATCATACGTTGAAAAATGACGAAGTATTTTGATCAAAGATTTGATGTTTTACAATATCTTTTCCGCTTGAACTTCTAATTGGGCCCATGAACCGTCATTTTAAAGGAAACTTCATGATCTTTTAAGACAAGCACAAATTCACCATGATCAGATGGTTGGACTTCTAGTCAATCATTGACTAAACCTTGATTAAGCTTGGTTAAACTTAGTAAAAAATGGTAATTTTGGGATTTTGAGCTCTTAAACCATCAAAATGATCTCTCCAACATCTTATCAGGTAAATGTTTTTTTTTTCATGTAATTCCTTTCTTTCCATGTTAAAAATGCATTGGCTTTTTAAGGCTTAAATTGGTGTTTTGGAATGCAAATTGGGGCCAGGAAAAATACAATATCAACATTCATTCTTAAAATCATTAGGGATTAAATTTGAATAGTGGATAATGTTAAAAAATCTATTTCTATCTTTTTTGTTTTTCTTAGCGCATTCACAGCTAGGCCTATCCACGAGTTGGGTTGAGTCAGTTTTGGACCCAACTCGGACTAGACTCGTTGGCATCTGGTGAAAGACAAAGGGACCTAAAATTGACTATCGACATCAATCGGTCGAGATAGTTTTCGGTTTGGGTGGTGGCCAATCGGTGGTGAAGGTCACCAAAATACGCTAAAAGTTGTCGGATTTGGCAAAAATTCTCTGAAATTTGCTTAGATTTGGCTGGATGAGGCTAAATCTCACCAGATCTAGTCGAGATCTTTCCAAATTTGGCTGGATCTCGTCAAAACAGAGCTTGGTCTTGCCAAACTTGGCTGAATTTCTTATATAGCATTGGTCGGGTCAAGTGGCTCGAGTTTTGGAGAAGGAAACCCACCACTCAACCTGCCAAAATCAGTTCTTGGAGGTGAATACTCATTGTAGAGCGACGAGAGCCTTGATTCGGGTTGGAATTGGGTTGGTGTTAGGGGGTTTGGTTGGGTTTTTGGGTGGTGGTTGAGTCTAGACTCCCCTACTCACACCATTCAATGCAAAATAGCATAAAAGGTCAATTTTGCAAATTCAATCCCAAAAATCATTGACATATTGTCAGCTAAAATTGTGTAAATTAACATTGCTACTACAATAATCATTTGAATATAAACAGCTATTGTTGCTTTGTCTTTGAATATTTTTATATTGTTTTCACATTTCTCTTTTCTTTCTCTAAAAAAACCAAGACTCTCTCTTGTTGTCTCTATTATTTCTTGCTTCTCTTCTCCCTTTGTCAGTGATTGAGGTCTAGGAGGCTTGGATTCACGGGATTTGGATTTTCTTGTGGTGGCAAGGTGGTTGTCGAGTTCTGATTGGTGCAGATTTGTTTCGGGTTAGGTTGAGGATAGTTTTCTGTTGATCGGTTTTGGAGGCTACTTTTAAGCTCCATTGATGGTTGGATTTTGTGATGGTGGCTAATTGGTTTTGTGGTGGGGGTTTATTGGTGGCAGGATGAAAAATTTTGGGTTGTCACTTTGTGGCGGTAAGGATGGGCTCAATGACATGGGTTTCTCTTTGCTTGGTGAATTGCAACTTTTTGAGTATGAAATTTTCTACGTTACTACGATTTTTTATTTTTATTGTATGAGAATTTATGAGTTGTCACTTGGTGACTGTTGCGATGGGTTCTTCCATGGTTTTGGATTTCTACTATTTTGGGTTGAGAGAGAGAGGGAAAAAAAAAAAGATGAAGGAAATAATACAAAAGAGAGAGCAAATAAGGGATGTGAAAGAGGATGATCCTTTGAATACTATGTTCTTTGGGTAGTCAATTAAAAAAGATAAACATTGGAAGGATAATCCCCTATGCCCAGAAATAGATGGTCCCCAAGCCTACCGAAGTACTGTTGGTAGAATATCTCCCTCTTTACACGAAATTAATCACCAACTCCATCCACAAGTTTCTTCTATAAATTCCCCCCTTGAAAACAGAAAACATCATAGAAAGATTGTGAACATCCTTGACACTATTAGAGTATCAGCACTGGGAAATGCAAATGGCAAATGTAAGGAGAATTTGGCATTTCAAGTCCCAAAGTGCTCAGCATCAAGGAATGCTAAACCCAAGTATTGCAAATTTTTTTGCGATACTGCTACAATGCAATTCTACCTTTAGAATTGCACTGTAGCACAATTCTAAAGCTAAATATTAGTTTTTTATTCCATCAGTTCTCTCTCTCCTTCAGTTCTCTCCCTCACTCCCACTCTATCTCTCCGTCTTCCATTCCCTACAAAGTCCCTCTTTCTCTCATCTCACATCTCACTTTCTCGTTCAAGGCTTTCATCGGAGTTGGGTTGGGTTGGGTTTGTGGTTTGATCTGGGCATGGTGGTGGGTTGGGATCGGTTGATGATGGGTTTGGATTGGCGTGGATTGGCGGGCTGGGTTTGCTGGAGATGGCTTCGATGGGTTTGACAAAGGTTTGAATTGGAGAGGGTGGGTGGCTGTGTTTAATAGTGGGTTGCTGTGTCATACTTGGTCGGCGAGGTCTGGGTCGTGCTTGGTCGGTGAGGTTTGGGTTTTGCGTTTTGGTTGGCGTGGGTCACATAATGAGTTTTTTTTTTTTTAATATGAGTTTTTGTTTCGGTGAGATTTTGGTGGGCAGTGGTGGCGTGGTGGGCATGGTGGTAGTGACTGGGCAATGGAGGCGCGGTGATAGAGGTTGGGGGAAGGTGGAGGAGAAAATTAAAAAAAATTAAAAAAGAAAAAATATATTTTATTGTGTAAATATATTATTTTAATAAGTAAAATAGGAAAATTAAAATTAAAATACTGAAGATATTATAAAATGATATAACATAATAATAAAGTGATTTTTTTAAATAATAAAATTGAGTAAAATTGAAATTTTTATATGATTACGTAACTTTTTTATTATTAATATGATGTGTCTCCGGAAAAGGAGCGGTTCATTGTACTATTGTGTCGGAACATATCAATTACTTGTTTAATTAATTAATTTTTTGTTTATAACCAATTAAATGAATGGTTTTCTTATTTAAAGATATTGAATTGAGCATTATATTAGGCAAAGTGGTTAATTAATTGAAACCATGGTGTCGGACTCAGTGAAGCAAATTCCGTACCGTACCGGCCGGTACGGCCGGAATATACCGTACCGGCCAGTAATCCGGTACCGAATACCCTCTGTTTCGTACCGGAAAAAATACCGGCCGTACCGGCCTCATACCGGCCGTACCGGCCAATTTCAGTCAATACCGGCCGGTATCGGGCGTACCGGCCGGTACAAAAAAAAGTTTTTTTTTTTTTTTTTAAGTTTTGTAATTTTTGAATTTTTGTTAGGATAAAATGGTAACTTATTTGCATTAACTTATTAGTATTATTTATTTTCTTAGTATGTAATGGTAACTTTTAATCTTTCTATTTTTTATATTATGTTTTTTTTTTCTTTTAATTGATACTAAAGTCTAAAATCATGAATAATTAGTTCTGAATTGAGGAAATGTTTTATGATAAACTTTTATATTTATTATAATATATATATACACACACACATACATACATACATACATACATATATATCTTTATTTATTTATAAATATAAAAAATAGCGGTAAACCCGAAATGGTACACCGGTATTGACCGGTATCCAAAATATATCGTACCGCTGGCCAAACCGGTACAGCCTCCGATACAGTATTGACTCCCTTGATCGGACTCATAAGGCAGCCATTGGAATCAAAAGGTTTACTACTTTTTCGAAAAAACAAACAAGCTAAGAAATAGCAAATAGGGTTTTACACTTTTACTTTTACTACTACACTGCCTTAAGATATTTAGACTACCAGACTTGAGTAGCCTTAAATCATTACTAGGGATAATCATTGACTACCGTATGCACCAACACCACCCACTCGCATTATCAACTACACGCGCGAGTGGCCTTTGATCATTACCAGAGAAAATCATTGACTACCTAGTTATTACATTACTTTTGCATCTGTTTGGAAGAGCGAGTAGCCAATCTAAAATATATTTTTTTTTTGAAAACTTATTCTAATTTTGCTTTTTAATGGAATATTCTTAGTAAAATTTGTGTTTGTTTGAGAATTGTAAATTTAATTTTTTATTGAAATTTTTTCATTGAAAATATGATAAATAAAAATTCTAAACTAAATAAAATAAGTTATTGATTTTTTTGTTAAAAATACTATAACAAAAAAAAAAAAAAAGATTGAGGACTATAAAAAAAAAAAAAAAAACTTGTTATTTTGAGAAAAATCATTACATTGGATCCACTCAGATAATTGCATAACCCACGAAACTCAAATAGTGCTTAACGATTTGAAAAAGGAGAAGAAGATAAAAGTCAATTTATTTGGTGAGCAAAAAGAACTTAACGATTTGGAAAAAAAAAAAAAACTATAGCAGATCCACGTTGTGGTACTTGCAAAAACATCATTGTGGTACATGCAAAAAAATCAGTTATCAAAGAAGAAAAATTCCTTTATTGAAGGACTCCTAGTAGAGCTGCAAACAATAGAAAATTAAAATATTCATATTTTCTTTATTCCTTTTCATTTTATATCCAAACACTTGCATGTCACAACAACCAAAAAAAAAAAAAAAGGAAAGAAAAAATATTTACAAGAATCATATCAAAATTCAAAAGAGGAATCCGGTTAATATATGTGCAAATCAGTAAAACCCTTCTTTTGAACATATTTTTCAATAAAATAGAAAAGACAAAAAAGAGATTTCGGTGTGTTACTTATTGTCATTTCTCAGTGTTATTGTCAATTTATTACTTTTTTTGTGGTTTTTTTTAACCAAAAAAAAGTAATAAATTGACCGTATAGTAGTCTGCTCCTGTTATTGTCATTCTCAGAACAATTAAAAAAAAGGACAGTAATGTAATAAGAGAAATGTTAATAAAAAATTTCAAGACATTATTTAACCATTCATTTAAAAAAAAAATAATTTTATGATAATTTTTTTATTTTTTATAAAAATAATATTAAAAATTTTCTAAAATAAACTATCAACTAATATTTTAAAAATACTCGCTAGCATAATCAATAATATATACCTTCTCTTTTTGCAAATCAAAATTAAAGTAGACTAGAGTAAGCAGTTGTCTAGCTAGTGTAGACTAGCTTATTTGTCAGTCACTGTAAAACATCAAATCATAACAAGTAAGTCCTATGAATATTTTAAGTTGTGTTTTTAATTAGGTAGATCTTAATTTATTGTTTTATTTTAACACTTAAAAAATTCTCGAATTATTTTTTTGATAAATATATTATGGTAATTTGCTATACTCTTGACGGATACCTCAACGTATTGGTGATCAATTTTATTTATTTATTGGGAGAATAGCACAGCATCCACCTAAATGTATCTATTTTTTATATACTTTCTAAATTCATCCTTTACCTGTACATATACACTTGAGTGAAGTTCTTTTTGGGAGGTGTGTACGAGGGAATTTATTGGG
This sequence comes from Quercus ilex subsp. ballota, assembly GCA_032727855.1. Lineage (NCBI taxonomy): Eukaryota > Viridiplantae > Streptophyta > Magnoliopsida > Fagales > Fagaceae > Quercus > Quercus ilex. Next base: position 95,432,471 of record CM064909.1, on the reverse strand, counting down.
GGTGAGGTAGGTAGTGGAAATATGCCCCTTTACGAACTTGCATTTTTGCTTGGGCAATAAAGATAGTTTGTTAATTGTTATTGTTAATTGTTACTAGAGTTAAGCTGGTGTAACAGGTTGTTGCACAATTTGAGTCGTAATTTTTCCACATGGCAAATCATGGTACAAATTAGGTAACAAATTGTAATATAAATTGTGCAACAATAGCATAACTCTTACTTTTATCTCCCACAAAAGGTGAATATTGGGATTTAGTCACAAGTGGTAGCGCGGAACCCACTGTTTTATGCGTGTACTTTAGTTTTTCTCTTTGGTGACAAACCGACTTGGTTTTTTTCTTAATTGAGTATTCTGATGTAATTAAAAATGATACACAACATGCCATGGCTAACAAATTGGAAAGACTGAATATATCCCCCATTCTTAACAGTATTTGGAAGATTAAATTAATTTTCAAGTAACAAAACGTGCTCTTCAAATCAACATGAAATTTCTTGAATTAGCAGCAACGAAAACCGATACAAAAAAAGTAAATTTTTGGTCCAAAACAGTGTAACTCATCCCACCAAGGGAAACATCAGTGAATGATTCCTAATAAATACAACGCTATGCAAAAAATAATTACTATGGTTTCATGAGCGGATTTTGTTAACTGATGACAGGGCCATAGTTGAGATGCATTTATTATTTTACTAAATAGTGTTTTCATACAATTTTCAGAAAATAAAGTCAAATTGTACATATAAAATAAAAAAATAAAAAATACTATAATAAATTTGTGTACATAAACCAATAAATAATTAACACATGTATTATTATTTGAAAAGTGTAAATTATATATCATAATTAATAACATATGCCCACTAATTAATATGTCTGACCCATATGGCCAAATCTCCACTTGTATTCAGCTTGAAAATAGTCAAGTGAATTCAAGTTAAGCCCGCGCGTTTTATCAAAAAAAAAAAAAAGTTAAGCCGCGCGTCTTTCGCACTGAACCATCGTCTTTTGTCACTGTACACTATAAAAGGCACAATACTGATACAACCGATTGATATAACTGAAAAGGCACAGGTCCACAGGAGGTTGAGAAGAGAGAAAACAGGAGAGTGAAGATTCTTGCATAGTGAGCTATCAACATGGCTAGGGCTAGCGCTAGAGCTAGGGCAAGGGGATCAACCACGTCGACGAAGACAACGTACCACATGAAGTTCACGGCGGTGATGACCGATGTTACGGACCTCGAACCTGTCGCCGGCTGGGAAGACGAGTCAATCGCCTTCAACATCAAGGTAAATTTAAGTTTCGAGTCACTTTTACATAAATAGAAGTCCTAGCTAGAGTCCGAGTCCAATTGCAGGAAGAGTTTCTCTGTGAAAATGAGAAAGAAAGCTTAAAACTCTGAAAGAAAGAAAACTAGAAAGAAAGAAAAAAAAAAAAAGCCGCTCTCTAGCTACAAGCTCTCTCATCTTTGTTTAGGTAGTTTTTCTCTTTCTTTTCAATGTTGTTGCGATTCTTGATTTGGTTTTTTTTTTCTTTCTTTGAGGTAATTTTTCTCTTTCTTTTCATTAATTGTTGTTGCGATTCTTGATCCATGTGTGTGTATATATATATATTGTCATTTTTCAAATCAAGAAGTTGGATTTCTTTATTCGGATTTTGTTGAAGGTTTAAGAGCAAAATTAAAGATTATTAAGAATCTTAACATGTCTTAATTATAATATAACTTTTTTGTTAACCAAAACTAATTTTATTTTCATGCATCTAATGTGGAGAAAAGAGTTGTCAATTTTGATGGTTAATGATTTTTGTCCTTTGTTTATGGAATCTGTTCTCATATATTGTTTGGATGTAATCCAGCTGAAGTGTGAGTACTGTGGGGGTATCAGTCCGGAATTCAGGAGGATTTGCAAAGAGGACCTTGTTCAGAATGATGCACATTTGGTTGAGAGGGTATGTTATGTAACTTAATTTTAAACAAAATCGAAAATTAGATGTGGTTTTAATGTGTGTATATAAATAGTGCTCCGGTTTTAATGTGTGTGTGTGTATATATATATATATATATGTGGTTTTAATGTGATGTTATTAATTGTTTATAGTGCTCCGACTGTGGAAAACGCACTGGTGTCGTTACTATTCTGAGACAGATAGGGGTGCCATTGAAAAATGGGATTGAAACTGTTGTGATGATTCTTGACATAGAGGGGATGACGCCCGTTCCTAATCAGTTTGATACTGAATTTTACTGGACAGCCAAAAGTCAGGTAAATCTCTCTTAATTCTTTTGGACTAGGGAGCTTAAAAAAGTTAAGCCTCTAAACTGTATTATTAGAATTAAATATTCATGGGGTTGCTTAATTGTCTGTTTTCAGGTTACTGGAGCATCTTCAGCTCATTTCAAGATTGAACCAGGACAGCCCCGAGATGTGATGCGTGATGATGGGATGCATGGATACCATGGTTCTACCAAGACCCTGATGGGTACGATTGACCGCATTTCTTGTTGTGTTGAGAGTGTGTAATGTCTACCACTTGCACTATTATCTTTTATTCTGTTCAAGTTTATTTGAGTCAGTGTCATGTAAAAAAAAAAAAACTGTTGTCTTGTGGATTTTCTATATTTTGTTCCACTTGAAATGGTCCACAGTCCGCACGTAGAATTCTGCTTTTATGATAGTTACTTACGGTGCTTTGCTAATATCTTTGCATTGCATTGCAAATGGTCTACCATCTGTTGTTGCATTTGAGATATAAATGGGGAATGCATTTGAACTTTTTGCACGTTCACATAATTTCCAGAGCACAATAGCTTCTGAAATATATTTTTGACTACTAATTTCTTGAACACTTGGATTATATTAAAATATATAGTTGTAACAGTTACTTTTATATATATATATATATATATATCTGCTGGCAAAGGCTAATAATTATATTATTAGTCTTAAGAATTTATATTAATTAATCACTCTATATCACCTGATGAATTGCGGTTCCTATGTGGAAGACTAATGCACAGAGATTATTGTTGTTCTACAGTCAAATGTGACCAGCTTAATAGAAATCCAAATTTGGAAGTGCATATGTAATAATAATGACCCAATTGTTGTAAGTAGAGAAAATATAATTATTAGCCTTTGCTAGCAGAGTAGGTAAGAGATCCAAAGAAGACAAAGGCAAAACTCATGTAATCCTTCAATTAACTATTAACTATTAACTATTTTGGGGGGGGGGGGGGGGGGGGGGGGGGAAGCACTATTAGATAGAGCAAAAGATAAAAAGGACGAACAAAGTTTCTCTCCAAACTAGTTTGGAAAGAAATCCTTCAAACTTACCATATATTTTCATACTAAGTGTGAAATTTGAAAATCTAATTGTTGGATTGCATATTTTTATTATATCCTTCATGCTTGCAAAATTTCAAGAAAATCAAAAATCAATTGCTATATCATCAAACAAATGTTAAAATTTCAAGTTTTTGTAATCTAAATTTGTGTATAAAAAATAAGTTCATTGATCAAATAGTAAATAACATCTGATTTGAACGAAATTTAACATGCATATTAAGAATATAAGAAATATGAAATTCAATGGTTAAATTTTAAAATTTTAGACCTGAAAAAGAAATATATGATAAATTTGAAAGGTTTCTTTTCAAACTAGTTTGGAGAAAACTTTTGTTTAAAAAGGACGTAGTTAGATATCATATGGCATAAGGCATCATCTGCTGGTTGTGCTATTAAATTGTTTCGTGGTTGCTCCACACTATTGCGCAATAGAAATGACCTGCAAAAGACATCCTAATACAATATTAGGATTTTTTTTTTTTTTTTTTTTTTTTGAGGAACTAATACAATATCAGGAATTAAATGCACAAACAACGAAAAATAAACAATGGAATAAGAGAAAAATCTAGATTTTTCAAGAACTACTATAGGCAACTTGAGCATTGTAAGCTTTAAGATCAACACGACCTCTTCCATGAATAAGGATGCTATTTGATTGAGAAGTCGCTAACAATGGAGGTTCCAATAGGGTTCTCAAAGATGGTAATTATGTGCTTGTTTAATTGAAGAAGAAAACCAAAGGTTGAGACTTGAGAAGGGGTTTGCAATATGGTAGCAATCTTTAATAGCAATGAGAGAGAGAGAGAGAAGAAAAAGAAGAAGAAGAAATTTGAGGTTTATTGCTGCTGAAATTAGTGGACACTGTTAAGAATCAATGTTAAGGACCTCGTTTTGTTTGAAGCAATTATAGGGGTAGGATTGCAAATGTCAAAATGATGTCGATTTGATTGCAATTACCTAAAGCACTCACATTAGTGTATGTAAAATAGTCTAAGGTGTTTATTTTGCACATTTCAACCCAAAATCACCCATATTAGTATTTTATTTTTTGAAAATCCATATTAGTCTATTTTGAAGTGTGTAAATATGCATTGTTGCAATGGTAGACAAGATTGCTGGCATCAAAATGTTCCAAGCCTGTATTCATTACAATTGTGACCTAATTTTGGGTATAGCCACCAATTTTTATGGCCTTGAAAAATTTCCACCCAGAACTCCCACGTTTTGCCAGCATCGATGAGTTGGCTTCATAAGAAGAAAGTGAAGGGTTCGAAGGGAAGGAGGTGGTGGTTTGGGGGACTTGAAGTCCCTTAAGCGAGTTCCTCGTTGATAGAGAGCTATAATGGCTTAGGGCACATGAATGTTGGGAGTGGGAAAGAGGTCAGTATCAAGGAGTTGGCTGAGCTAGTGAAGGATGTGCTGGCATTTGAGGGGAAGCTCATTTGCAACATGTCCAACAATCCAAGTCTGATGGGGCTCCTAGGAAGCTTATGGATAGCTCGAAGCTCGCCGCCTTAGGTTGGACCCCAAAGATTTCTAATACAACGGTGGAATGAGAATTTTTTCGAATGAGTATAAACTAAAAATAAATAAATGATGTCTACATCCAAGGTGTTTATCATGTATTTTTTTATATTATAAATTACATTTAGGTTCAAGAATGATTAAACATGTAATGCATTATTGCATACATTAATCTTTATATACATATTTTTTTAAATAAATGATGAAAATAAAATGATGACGTGATTGCTAATGTGACTTAATTAAAGCGTATCAACAATAACTACCATACTTCAGTTTTTAGATATATGTAGATACAGATGGATCAAGGTCAACTATATTTATTTCAGCCTTTTCCTTTCATGCGTATATTTGCATAATATTTGTGAAATTAAATATGCATTAGACCAGAGAATTCATACTCAACCAGAAGAAATCATTGTGAGTATTCTATTTGGACTTTGGGGCCCACATAATACCCAAGACAAAACATGACAAAACATGGGCCAAAATGGAAAATTAACCCTGATTTTCAAACATTATAATTAGTAGGCCACGTTTTCAAACTATATTTTTTACTAGCATCTCGAGTTTAAGAAGCTTGATTTTGGGCCTATAAATCGAGTTTCAAAAACTCGATTTCCATAGTCTGATCACATCTGATGTGGCTTTTTTTCCACATGGCGCACACATGGAAATCGAGTCTCTAAGACTCGATTTATAAGCCCAGCCATTTCTACATGAATATCAAACATTAGTGGCAAACCAACGTACACATTAGCTGTTTGAAGGGATGGGTGTAATGATGATTTTCTTTTTTTATTTTTTTCTTTGTCCTGGGTGTCAGGCTAGTATGTATAGCCCTGGAGCACATCAAGACCCTTACTTACTCCTTTGTACTTTTATTTTATTATTTTAATTCAAATTCTATCTTTTAAGTCAAAATTTTTTTTTTCAAACATTACAGTTAGGTCCAAGATATTTTGAAAATGAACAATTTGGTGGTTCCTTTCTTCCTCACAGACCTGCTCTCCCACTCTTCCTCTTGGTGGTTCCTTTGATTCTCACAGCCAAAACCCCACTCTCCCTCTCTAACCTCAAATCTGCTACTACCACCACCAGCCATAAAACCTAGCCAAACCATAGCATCAAGACCCAAATCCAAAAAACCTATAGCATCCTCCACTGCAAATCCAAAAAACCATAGCATCCTCCATTGCAAATCCACCCCATACCGGAAACCACCACCACCACTGAAAACCACCACCGGCCACAAAACCCAAAGAAAAATAAAACCCCAAAACCAAAACAAACCACACAAACATCAGATCCCACCGCCACCAGCCACAAGTCCCAAAGAAAAAAAAACCCCCACAAACCCAAAACAAACCAACCACATCAGAGCCCACCACCACCACCGAAAACCACTGCCGGCCACAAAACCAAAAGAAAAAAAAACCCAAAAACCCAAAACCATCCAACCACACATCAGAGCCCACCAAAAAAATCATCAACAAACCAAAACCAACCACTAGAAAACGCACCACCACCGCAAAAACCACCCAAACCACAACTCACAGCCACCAAATCCACGCACCACTATGAAGAAAAGAGGCATGGACGAGAGAAACAGAGGCTTGAAAGGGAGGAGAGTGGATCGGCTTGGGGAGAGAGAGAGAGAGAGAGAGAGAGAGAGGGAGAAGGAGAGGTATGAGGAAGAAGAGAGGAAATAGAGAGACAGACAGGCCTGAGCTTACAATATTGAAGCGGGACTTTTAATATTGTAGTTGTGTTTCCTTTGTCCTGTGGCTTTTTAATATTGTATTAGTGTCCTTTGTCCTATGGCTAGGCCTGAGCTAGTGAGGTTAGCACTGATTGGTTGCAGGACCCCTTTTTTATACTATTGTACTTTTGGTTTTCAGTTAAAAAAAAAAAACACATATAAATCGAGCCTTAAAGACTCGATTTCCATGTATGCATCACGTGAAAAAAACGCCACATCAGACGTGATCAACCCATAGAAATCGAGTATTTGAAACTCAATTTATAGGCCAAAATAGAGTCTCTAAAACTCGAGATGCTAGTAAAAAATATGGTTTGAAAACATTGCCTACTAACTAGATAGTTGGGAAATCTTGGTTAAATTCCAATTTTGGTCCAAAACATGTTTACATATGCGCATGTCGCAGGAGCATATTGAGTACATTGATTCACTTTTGTGGTTTCCCTTACTCATGTCAATTGTTACAACATGATTGTGTAAGGATCATATTTTATGTGATTGACATGTCCAATAGATAAAACGCAATTTATACGTAATTGAATGTTAGTTTTTAGTGTGTTCAAGAAGTACAACAAGTAGTATTATTGACAATATAAGATTGCTCAAGAAATTGCTCAAGAATAGTTGAAATTACAAATTCCAATACCTACTCGACATCTCTCAATCCATTGAGTCTCAGGTAAATTGAATTTAAAATTCAGTTTTCTGCCCATAATAACTTGGCTTCCTAAGGATTCGTGTACTAAGGTCCCATAGAAAATAAAAGATATATTTTATAGTCGTCATCAAAGAAACAGAGAGAAACATGCATAACATGAGTTGTTGAGATGTTTGTGTGCCTAGCGTTTTGTACCAAGCTACTTTCGGTTCATCTAAGCGTGGATTGAAGAACTCTACAAAGCTACAAAAATAAAAAAAAGGTTGCTTTGGAGTTAGTCACCGCATGTGCACTATGTTTGGCCCTGATTTGATTATTTCCCATCAACTGATTAAGGCATTAAGCTCAAATAAATCATTACTATGCCCAAAATCAATTGACCTAGTACATATCCATAAAATCAAGCCTGAAATTAAATTGGTTCATCAGCCACCCTCTTTTTCAAAATTACAAGATTGTCCTTTTATTTTCCAATAGCCCTGTGGACGCAAGGGGGAGGGGGGGGGGAGTTGCCACCTAGTTTTTGCAATGGCCTAGGAACCATATATATAGTGTCCTATCAATGAAGGATCTTTTAATCTTACTACTAGAGATATGGGTTCGAAGTTAAGGTACGGTCTTGGGAAGGTGTTAGGAACCCAAAACCGCCCAACCCTAAGGTTGGCTTCCCATCATTGTGTCTTATATCTTTACTCTAATAAAGGCATGCTCAACATTTGTATCTAACTCACACACACACACTAGCATATATTTAACAATCAACATGGCATCAAACATCCCTAACCATACACCTATCATGCTTATCAACCAAAGCCTACCATACATCTAATCATGCATATCAAACAACCTAGCATACATATCATCACACCAAAGCATTCATCACAACACAAACCCTAATCATACATCTAATCATGCTTCATCACAAATCATATTACATCATAGCATATCTTAAAATTCATCTAGCATGGCATTTTGATAGGCCACAAACTGAATGACCCCTTGTGATAAAATTAATTAATTAATTAGCCAAGTTATTAATTAATCAATTTAACATGCAAATACGTGGAAGCACAAATAAATCACCAAATACTAAATATGCAGCGGAAAAATAAATAACACGGTGATTTGTTTACGAATGGGGAAAACCCTAACGGCAAAAACCCCACCAGGTGATTTTCAGGTCACCACTCCCAAAACTCCACTATTATCAAATCAAGCGGTTACAAGTAAAGGAATCTCAAGTACCTTACCAACCTACAGTTGAACCCTTACCCCAATACCCAATTGGAGTTGATCTGTAGTGACAATTTCCACCTTTGATGCACGGCTCCCAAGTACGTGACTAACCAATGCTCGGATCCCAGTACGCGACTTCAAACACCAACTTAAGAAGAAGAGGTTGGCTGCAAAGTTCTTCAGTTCATCATACACAATGAAGATCAGGAAGATGCTTGGTTACAAAACCCTATGGTGCACATACACAGCAACTTCTAGAGAGAAGATGAACTAGGTTAAGAATTTCGTCTTTTGATCACAATTTGCTTGAACAAGGATTGCTCAATACTTTTGCAACTTGTGTCTCACTTGACGGCTCTTAAAACAATCCTTTTATATGTTTAGGGTTAGAAGAAAAGAAGGCTCAAAAACATATTCATGGATCCCAAGAAAATCAAATCAGAAAAGCTGATTTTATAAATCTCGACAGATAGCAGGTGTCGAGGTAGCTATCGAGCAGGTGTCGAGCTTTAATGAAATTGCACTTCAGCTTGCTTTTTCTTGGACAGACTTGATGACTTCAACACTTGTTCTTGAAACCTTGTTTCTTGAAGTATTAAAAACACCTAGAACTACCCAATTACAAGTAGAGTGCGTTTTGTCAAAAGGATTAGCCAATTTACATAAACAAGTGACATATGTTCTTAACAAGTGAACACACATATGTCCTAACAATCTCCCCCTTTGGCAATCCGTGACAAAACCACAACAAACAAATGAAGATATGAGAGAAGTCATAAATCACTCAACTCATATGCACTTGTTGAATACAATAAAATCTATCCTAATACAAACTCTTGAAAAACTTTGCAAGAAGAGAGTTTATGGCAAGTAGACTTTGACAACCTGTATTTCTGAAACACTTTAAACAAAACTCATCAAGGCATCTTGTGTGAAACAGAAATAAATAGATTGCATACAAGTATAAAGAACATGTGTATAAAGATAGAGAAGAAACAACACATGAAGAGAGAGGTGAAAGAAATATACATCCACATATAAAGAGAATAAGTACAATGTATGTAAAACTGGTCAAAAGACCTCATATACAAGATCAATGTATCTATAAAGAATAGAAAAGAAAAGATACATCAAAACCTCACTACATCCCTCAACATATCAACACTCCCCCTATCAACATGTCCTATACTAACTCTCCCCCTAAGATGACTACTCTCATAAACCCAAAACTACTTCCCCTTTTTGTCACGAGTGACAAAGGGTAGAGTGTCATGTAGACATCTCATCAGTAGAGCTAGCATCTCCATCATCCTCATCATCCTCATCATCCTTAGAATCTGAAGCTACTAGAGTAGGTGGTGAAGGAGTAGCCTCTGGAGCAAAACCACCCATGGTCGCCTGCCGTCGTGCAATACGACCAATACGAACATTCACCTGATACAACTCAGTGGAGAGTGTATCGAGGCGAGCGTCCATGCGCTGCAGCTGCGCCATAATATCTCCAAGAGATACATCGCCCGTAGAGGAAGAAGGAGCAGATGTAGAAGGAGCGGATCTGGATGGAACTGATCTGGACGGTGCTGAATGGGAGGAAGGAGTGGCATCCGTCTATCGCGACCTAAACTGAGCCTCACTACATTTTATGGTGGCGGCATCTATAGCACAGATATGAGTGAAGTGGTTGGACACAGGAAAGGGAACAGAAAAATGGCGTAAGATCCTCGTGATAGCGGTAGGAAAGATGAGCTTACCACGAGACGCCGAATCTAGATGGACATCTATAATAGACAGGATGAAGTGAGAAGGAAAATCTATAGTAAGATGCTCTAGAAGTGACAACAAAAATCGAGCACGAGGCTCTATAATAGAGTTGTAGTGAGAAAGTGGATGGAGTACAAATGCCATCACCATGTTAAGAAATCTAGGACCTTTAACAAAAGGCCTACATGATGTGAACTGATGCTCACCCCAATCAGCAGGGCGCTCACAAAAAGCAGAGATGAGCTCATCTTTGGACACAGTCCTCAGACGCTCACAAGAAGGGTAATCAGGAAAATCTATCCTAGGTACCCTAAGTACATCCGCAACAAGCTGCGGTGTAACAGGAATGCGCGTACCTCGAACACGAGTGAAAAAGAGAGGTACTGAACGGTCAATCCTGTGCATGTTGGAGTAAAACTCCTGAATCAGCACGAGAGGGCAAGTGACCGAGATGTCACACAGTGACCTCCATCCCCTACTGTGAATGACAGAGGGAAGGTCAGTGTCGGCGAAGTCCGCTAGAATGACTTGGCGTTCCGAATGAACACCTCGTCGAGAAAAGTTCTCCGAAAATGCCTTGTGGGCATCTCCATCATGGAACCGAAGGTTAAGAGGAGTAGAGTCAGAAGAAGAGGACGCTCCAGAACGCAGAGGGTTCCGAGCGGGAGTGGATTTACGTTTGGGTGCCATAGACACTACTAACGTAAAAGAATGAGAAAGAGATAGAGAGGGAGACAATCAGAAAAATCCCAACATAGTTCAAATATAAAAAATATTTTGAACAACAAGTACGTATGCATGGGAATGCATGAGCATGTGACAGGCAAAGGAAAAAACATCATGGGCTCAGCCCAATCCAATCCTAGCAGCACACAAACATAGAGCACACATCTAAATGCATGTAAATATCATTATAATGCATATGAAATGCAATGTATGATATTTTGAAATCATTTAAGTACAAACCCAAACCAAAATTTGAAGAAAAACTCATCAATTTTGAAAAACCTCAAAAAATTTAAAAAAAATTCCCAAAACCTAGGTTTTAAAACATGAAATGCATAAAAAAGGAAGGGAAAAGTGATCTTACCAAGAGATTGAAGCAAGGAATGAGCAAGATCCAAGTGGGGTTGAAGATTTGAGTGAGAAACCAAGTTTGGGAGATGAAAAGCCACGGACAGATCGAGAGAGATCGAGAGAAATGAGATCAGAATCGCGATCTGACCTTAAATAGGCACCTCAGTAATTCTCGACAGCTGAGGTGTCGAGAGGTATCGAGGAAACTGTCGAGGGAGGTATCGAGGAATTGGCCTTCGACAGATGCAGGTATCGAGAGGTATCGAGGTGCAAGGCCAAATTCAGATCCAAGAAGCTCGATTGATCGACCAGGTATCGAAAAGCTATCGAGCAGACAGAGACTTTCTCGATCGATCCAGAAGGTGTCGAGACAGGTGTCGAGATTGCGATTAGAAAAGGCTTGAGAAGCTCGACAGATGACCAGGTATCGAGGAGGTGTCGAGCCATCAGTGAAAAGCAGTTTTTCGAGAAGTGAAAAACACAGACATGAATGCAATCCAACATACATCTCAACCAATGATCCAATCAACATAAAAAGCTCTCAAAATCATCTCTCAACCAGAAATTTTAAGCACATAAATCCTCAGAAACACACACACACTAAACAAGTCTAACCAATTTTATATTTCAAAAATAAGTTAAGACAGTTTAGTGAGCATACATTAGCATATGTAAACACTTGTGATGGCCAAATCACATTGTACCTGCACATGTATCAAGAGTAGCAAAGAATATTGCGTGTTGTGTGTGAAAAATATCGCAGGATTGCATATGTGTATACATGTTATGACGATTTGAGATATGAGAAAATAACTTTAACTCACACACAATCATAACTATTTGATGGGGACTATCACCTTCAAGGTACATCCTATGACTCCCACATCTCCTAGAAAACACGCTTACAATCATGTTTAAAACATTTTTAATCTTTTAGCTTTATATTTTCTTTGCATATTTTCTTTTAAGCATATCATGCATGGGCATAGAAAGAGAAAAAAGAAATACCCAACATGTTAAGCATAGACATTGCACTTTTGCTATACCGAAGCATACGGATGTCTTTGACACTGCACTTTTGCTATGCCGAAGCATACAGGTGTCATACTATGATTGGCGGGCAACAGTGGTGAGATTTTCATTTATACCTTTCTCTTAGGATTTTCTAGTCCTACCCGTCAAAAAGAGTGATATGAGTGTTAAGTTTAAGAGATAACTTAATCTTACTCATCACAAACAAGAGCTACAAAGCTCACTTGCTTAGTTGTGCATAGAGATGCTCATCTAAGTTACAAGAGATACAAAGTTTAGAAAACTTTGTTTCATTGGCCATCCAAGGTACACAAATACCAAAGTACACATACACACTGTTTTTGTATTTTTCAATTTTTTATTATTTTTTTTTATTATCAAAAACAAAATAAACAAAACTGAAAATAAACAAACAAAAACATGTTATCAAAGCAAAGCAAAAACTAGACTGACTCAGCAGAAAAGAAGGACACACAAGCAATGCAACAAACAAGAAAAACAAGAAGGGAGAGGAAAGTGATGAAATCACTTAGAGTCCTTTTTCTTCCACTCCTTGGAAGAACCTTTCCTTTGATTGAATCCTTGAATAGGCGGTGAGGGGGAAGAATTTAAACCGTTCAAGTTCGAAAGGAACATGAGAGCTTTCAGAAGATCTCCAAGAGGAGCAAGAGAGGATTGAAGCTGATTTTGGCTTCCAGATGCTATCATGCCATTGCTCTGTTGAGTGCCTAACCACTTATAGCAATTTGGTCGAGTGTGATCAGTAGCCCCCACAATAATGACAGAGATGCTGCTTCTTTTGTTTAGGCTTTTGAGAGTTAGCCTTCTTAGCCCTAGGATTTTTAGCATCTTTCTTATCTAGCTTAGGGGGTGCTCCTAAGATAGATTTTCCCTTGTCTAAGTTCTCACTAGCTAATTTAGTTTTAACATCAATGTTTTCAATATCAGTGCTATTAGCAGGAGGAACAAAAACAGTATTGCTAGTAGAAGCAGTATTAGAGAAAGAAATACCATACCCCAAACCAGTTCGATCCGAAGCAGGTTTCTGATTGCTAAGCATCTCATCAAGCTTTGCAGTTGATGTCCTCTCCAGTTAAGCTCTGACTTGAAACAGCTCCGCTTCAAGCTTCTTGGTCTTTTCAGCCAAAAAGTTGTTCTCAAAACTCAGTGCTCCAATAGTTTGATTCGCCTCATCAAACTTCGTGGACAACTCTTCACGATCGAGTTACACATCACTGAGCTTCTTGGTGGCCAGCATATATAATTTCTCATGCTTTTCAGAGAGCTTGTAAAGCTTCTCATAAGCTGAATGGATATCATCTTGATCATCCATCTTCTCAAATTTTGACTCCACCAATTCTTCTTCTTCATCCACTTCTTCAACAATCCCTTCAGTAGGATTGACTGTGGCAGTGAAGGCATTTAGGATTCCGTCATCCTCATTGTAGGAATCATCTTCAGGCTCAGTGTCACTTAGGGTTACAGAAAGGGCCTTGCTTTTCCCTATGCTCTTCAGATAAGTAGGACACTTATGTTTCATGTGTCCGAACCCATGACACCCAAAGCACTTTGGTTCTGCGGGAACAGTATACTGACCGCCCTCCTTAGCATCCTTCTTTCCTTTGTCTTGGCTTTTAAACTGAGAAGAACTGAACTGCCTACGGTCCTTGTCGAAGCTCATTCCATTGGCATTCTTCATAAACTTTTTGAATTGCCGAGTAATGTAAGACTTCATCTTGGAATCTTCATCATCAGAAGACTCATCTGTATCACTGCTCTTCGCCTTCAAGGCCATGCTTTTGCCTTTATTAGACTTGCCAATCCTAGATAACCCTATCTCATAGGTCTGCAAGTTTCCAACCAGCTCAGTCAAAGGAATCTTGTCTATATCCTTTGATTCCTCAATTGTCGTAATCTTGGCATGAAATCTCTCAGGTAGAGATCTGAGCACCTTCCTTAAAATCTTGGGTTCAGGGATGGTTTCCCTAAGATTGAAGGCTGAGTTCACTATGTCCTTGAGCTTGGCATAGAACTCATCAAACGACTCATCCTCCTCCATCTTAATTTCTTCAAAGCTTGTAGTGAGCCTCTGAAACTTTGAATCTTTGATAGCCTTTGTTCCTTCATAAGTTGTCTGGAGGATGGTCCAAGCCTCCTTAGCAGTTTCAGTTGAGGATATCTTCTTGAATTCCTCATTGGTGACTGCACTAAAAAGGGCATTTAGTGCTCTGCTGTTGAAGTTAGCCGCCTTGATCTTAGCATCATCCCAATCGGCCGGTTCTTCTTTTGGCTTAGTCCAGCCAATCTCTACAGCTTGCCACACCTTTTCATCTAAAGACTGCAAGAAAGCTCTCATACTTACTTTCCAGTATGCATAGTTAGTACCATCAAATAAAGGAGGTATGATTAAAGATTGTCCTCTATCCATGACAAACAGGGGTCAATGGATCAACACAGCAAAGATTAAACCTAATCAGAGTGTGCCTGCTCTGATACCACTTGATAGGCCACAAACTGAATGACCCCTTGTAATAAAATTAATTAATTAATTAGCCAAGTTATTAATTAATCAATTTAACATGCAAATACGTGGAAGCACAAACAAATCACCAAATACTAAATATGCAGCGGAAAAATAAATAACACGGTGATTTGTTTACGAATGGGGAAAATCCTAACGGCAAAAACTCCACCGGGTGATTTTCAGGTCACCACTCCCGAAACTCCACTATTATCAAATCAAGCGGTTACAAGTAAAGGAATCCCAAGTACCTTACCAACCTACAGTTGAACCCTTACCCCAATACCCAATTGGACTTGATCTGTAGTGACAATTTTCACCTTTGATGCACGGCTCCCAAGTACGTGACTAACCAATGCGCGGATCCCAGTACGCGACTTCAAACACCAACTTAAGAAGAAGATGTTGGCTGCAAAATTCTTTAGTTCATCATACACAATGAAGATCAGGAAGATGCTTGGTTACAAAACCCTATGGTGCACATACACAGCAACTTCTAGAGAGAAGATGAACTAGGTTAAGAATTTCGTCTTTTGATCACAATTTACTTGAACAATGATTGCTCAATACTTTTGCAACTTGTGTCTCACTTGACGGCTCTTAAAACAATCCTTTTATATGTTTAGGGTTAGAAGAAAAGAAGGCCCAAAAACATATTCATGGATCCCAAGAAAATCAAATCAGAAAAACTGATTTTATAAATCTCGACAGATAGAATGTGTCGAGGTAGCTATCGAGCAGGTGTCGAGCTTTAATGAAATTGCACTTCAGCTTGCTTTTTCTTGGACAGACTTGATGACTTCAACACTTGTTCTTGAAACCTTGTTTCTTGAAGTATTAAAAACACCTAGAACTACCCAATTACAAGTAAAGTGCGTTTTGTCAAAAGGATTAGCCAATTTACATAAACAAGTGACATATGTTCTTAACAAGAAAACACACATATGTCCTAACACATTTCACCTCATCCTAGCATTTATCTAGTCATGGCATAACATATCATCATCAAACAAGGCAACAAAAGGGCATAGCAATCCAACATAGGTCATAACATACATTCCAAACTCTTAAGCATGAAATCAAGCATCAAACCACACAAAAATGCATGTTCATACTAATGCATGACTTACCTCACTTACCTTGTAGTAACTCAGCTCCTATGGCATTATGCATGGACATGTGAATGCATGTTTATGGCATCAAAATAAAGCAAAATAATATAAACCACAATTCTAACATGTGAAAGCAAACAAGCAATTAAACATGTGAAGCAGAAGCTTTGAAAGAATAAAAATACGGAAAAGAGGCTAAGTAGATATATACACGTGAAAGCAAAAACAAAAATAGCAAAAGAAAAATTAGGGTTTCTGGGCAAGTTCATATGTACACATGAACAACCCTGCATGCACATAATCAAGCCTATGTGCGTAGGCAAGAATATGCACACGTGAATTTTTGCCTAAAAAACCCTTAAAACACAACAACAGAGCAGAACACTTAAACACACATTCTAGCAACCTAACACGCTTTTAAAACATGCAAAAATGTAAATCTAGACTAGATAACATATTAAAGCATATAATAAGCAAGGAAACAAGCAAAAGCAGAATTAAACTAAGGAAAAAAAAAAGGTTTAGAACTATACTTCAAAGAAAAACTCTTCAAGATTGATTTTTGATCATTCTCTTCAGTCAAATTTATTCACAATTAACAAAAGGTGTGATTAGTAATCTCAAATTCGAAGATCAAGACCAGAAAGGGCCATAATCAAAAGAATATTGACTTGAGGATGTTTTGTGAAAAAGTCCCTCTTTGATTCACTATTTATAATGAATCTTAGGTTATGTCTAGTAATAGTTTTTGTTTTCTATTTTCAAAAACTTGTTTTTGAGAATATAAAGAAAAACAATTTTCTTGTAATTTTTTTTTTTTTTTTGGCTCTCACACAGTGTATCCTCAAGACTTTCAACCAGAGACTAATCAATGTTCACATCGGATGGGCCCATGAAGGGGTAAAACGCTAGCCCAGAAAATTCTTTTCAAAGTGCAGGTAATAGGACTCGAACTGGGGAGCACACCTAGTTAAGCCCAATACAAGCACCATGAGACTGAGAGCCTAACCAACTCGACCAACCCCCTGGGTTAATTTTCTTGTGTTTTTGAAATAAAAAACATGTTTGGTTAGTTAAAATTAAAACAAAAAAAAAAAATGAAGAAAAAAATAGAAAATACTAAAATATATTGTTACTAGGATTTGAAATTTAATGCTAAATCATTAAAAGAGACAGACTCATTGAATTAAATGCGTATTTTCATTGACTTTTGAAAATTAAAAATTGAAAACAGCATTTTGCATGTTTTCAGTTTCCTTCACAAATTGAGTTTTGAGAACAATTTTTGTTTTCTGTTTATTTTGAGTTGCCAAACAAGTTTTTTAGTTTCAAAAAAAGAAAATTGATTTTGAAAACAGAAAATAAGGAAAAAAAAAAAAAGTTACCAAACATACTCTTAGTGTTTGTCAGTGGGATTTCTGTATATTTTTGAAAATATACCATGTAAGGCTACTTATAGTGTGAAAAAAAGGGTTTGGAACAACTCCCAGAAGATGTGGGATTCGTTTGAGATAGACTCATTAAATTAAATGCGTATTTTCATTGACTTTTGAAAATTAAAAACTAAAAACAATCTTTTGCATATTTTCAATTTCCTTCACAAATTGAGTTTTGAGAACAGTTTTTGTTTTCTGTCCATTTTGAGTTGCCAAACAAGTTTTTTAGTTTCAAAAATAGAAATTTGTTTTTGAAAACAGAAAATAAGGAAAAAAAGAAACATACCCTTAGTGTTTTTCAGTGGGATTTCTGTTTGTTTTGAAAATATATCATGTAAGGCTATTTATAGTGTGAAAAAATGGGTTTGGAACAACTCCCACACGATGTGGGATTTGTTCCAAATCTCAACATTAATGCAGAAAACTTGTCTTGTTTAGGTTCTGGAATTCGATATGCATGCGCAAGATCAAGCTTGCGTAAGTATGCAGAAAGCTGCATGCGCAGGCTGATTCTTGTGTGCGCATAACGAGGGTTTCCTTAACCTTATTTTTCCAAAAATAGATTCATTTGCTCGTTAAAAGTTATATTTTTTTCATTTTAACATTTTCCAAGTCAATTTAACATTTAATTAGGCCCTAAACCAACCTTGTGTCTTAGAATTCAGCATCATTGAAGAATTGAGGCCCGAGTCAGTAGGGGTACAAAATTCGGTGTCTATAAGCCCCCAAAACTTCCCCTGCATTTCTTAAATTTCAGGAAGTCCGCCCAGTTTCATTAAAATTTTGTAGACAGTAAACCCCTACCCCACACTCCATATATTTACAATTTGGCTTTTTTTTTTTTTGAGATTGGCACAAATATCTTCAAACTTCTAATAATTGCACAAATGCAATCCAAAATTATTGAAAATGATTTTCTCAAAAAAAAAAAAAAAAAACTTATTGAAAATGCCAAAAGGCACTTCAAGTTATCATAATCGGGCTCAAATTGCTTACATTTTCTCGGAAATTATAGAATCGACCCAATATTACACCAAATTAAATTACCAAATTCATCTTGTAAGGGCGGGTTTTGTATCTTTGGGAACAAAGGTAAATGGATTAAGGCCCAAATAGCCTAATACAATGAATTTGTAGATAGTGGGCTAGAAACTAGGTTTCGATGAACTGGACAACGCTCACAATGGACTAAAGATGGTAAGAAGGCAAGGAAAAACAAAGAAAAACAAGTTTTTGTAAAGAAAATCTTCCTCGGCAGAGTCCGACAAGAATATCTCTTGAATATATTGCTCTTAGACTTGATTACAACTACAATTCTTAGTGCTACAATATTTTTCACTACCAATTCCCTAATCCCCTTTGCAATGGGATCTCTCTTCTTTATATTACCCTCCTTTACTCCGTCTTAGCCCTCCACATGTAGATCAAATGGCTGGCTTTTACTCCTATCCCATCAACACCTTCCTGAAGCTTTTAGGGGCAGCTGTAAGGCTGAACATAACTATTCAGGCATTACCTCCACATTAATGTGGCCAGATAGTTAGCTACAGAGCATTTAATGTGGTGGTAGCAGGTTTCCCTTAGATATTTCTTACCTTCCCCTTATCTTATCCCTTCCCAATGCCTATCCACACCAGTAGAACTGCCCAAAATGTCGCTCTTGATGGCATGTCAACCCTTCTGGCCTCTGCACTGTTAAGCCGAGGATGCATTTGTCCTTGAACCACCTTCCTGAAGCTTTTATGATCAATCCTCTTTCTTCATCCACTAATTTGCACTTCCATACTAATGTTTACATGTCTCCAGACAGGACCCACGACCCAATATACGTTTCTGGGCCTATCATCCATACACATTTGAAATGAAGTCAACATAAATTTAAGCAAAAAAAATTATCTTTATATGTGTATTATTGTATGATGGTAGATTGAGTTTTTGAGACAATATAAATCATTATATTTATACACAAAACAATAGATTTTGTGTGTGTATATATAGATTTTTTGTCTTTAAAGCCTTTTCATTTATTTAAAAAAAAAAAATTGGTTGTTTTTGATGTGGGGGCTATGTAATCAAAATTCCTACGGAAAGGGCTATCCTTTTGTTTGTAATTGGATCATCAACTGTAAGTCTTAACTGGCAACTGAAAAATACTGTCTCGTACATGTAATCAAAAATTCCTTCAACGTAAGAAGAGTAATTAAAGGTGCTTTTCTTTTAAGGCTCCAAACTCAAAACACTACCCTTGAAACTTTTTTTTTTTTTAATTTTTGTTTTGTCTTTGATACTGTTCTTCTACATTAGAAGAGAAATGTACCTCGAACAAAGTGAGCTACATTAGAAGAGAAAATTACCTTGAATTCATTATATGGCACTTGGGATTTCAAGGAGATTCTGGCATTTTACCCTTAATTTTTAAAAAAATTTGGCAATATACCCCTGTTTGCAATCTATATAGGGGCGTGCCCCTATTTCGATACTCGATTACCTTAAAATCGAGTTTCAATTAAATACTCGATTCGTAGAAAATCGAGTTATGTCCGATCAAATTAAAAAAAAATAAAAAATTGCATGGAACTCAAGTTCCATGCAATTTTTTTTTTTTAGTGTGATTGCCCCATATTAGGTTCAGGGAGCCCTATAATGGCGTTTTTAATGGAGAATCCCATTTATAGTTGGGTTTTAGGGGGTGATTAGCAAATAATCTTTGCTAAATCTTTCTCAATCTTCAGAAAATCATTAGAGAATCGTTCTTAGGATTTTAGCTAAGAGTAGTAAGCTCAACCTTCATAAAGTTCTTGTTATTTTGGGCAATAACAGCTGGGTTTTTGGCTTAACATTGAATGCTGATTAGCCTTAACTGATGGGATTAGAGCATGCTTGAGGCTAATGATCTTGGATATGCTGCAACTAGAATCAGAGCTCCTTAGGGCAGGTTGTGTCACCCCAAGCCAGGTGTCAATCTTGGAGCCCTTGCTGGGAACTCTGCTAGGATCCCCTTGGTGCCCTCCAAACCACATTTCCCTAAGTTTTCCCATTTGGGGTTCATGTGCTTGGTTCATGAACCAAAGAATACACATTTTTAGTATGAAAATGAGCTGATTTTATGTCGTTTCAGGAGCTTCACTGGCCTAGGTATGGTAGCTTGGGTTCTTGACTGAATGAGTTGAAGGAGAAAGAAGTGACAGCTGGCTGAAGCTTTCCCAGCTTTCTGTCACATCACCTTCAGTTTTATGTCACTTGAGAGATGATGGGATTTCAGCTTTTGGAGAAAAAATTCATCCCCTGGTGGACACGTGTCCATTTTCTGACATGATTGAACAAGTTGGGACCTGATGGGAAGGGGCTCCAGCTGTTCAATTGTTGCTGAAATTTGGCTGACCAATTCACGCGTTTTCCAATTGGTAGGATTTGTGTGTGGGCTGGCCTGACCTAGCTGGGCTTTGTAGATAAGCTTCCTTGGGCTTGGTTAACCCTACAAAATGAGTAGTTTTGCCATGGGTGATATTCATGGGCTTTGTAGTTAGTTGATTATGGAAAGAATAGACATAGTTCCCATAAATTTTTTGGAAGCAATATTTTTTGAGAGATAAGTAATTTATATTTCCCATGAGTGAGGGATTTAGTATACATAAAACAAATGTCAAAATAGTATTTGATTTTGTAAATATGTGCCAAAATAACATTTGGGTTTTATGAAATAGTTGCCAAAATAATATTTGGACTTTGTAAAATAAGTGTAAAATTAATAATAGTGCCAAATATTAATGTTTGAGCTTTGAGCATAAAGTAATTGTTTTCGCCAAAATAGCATTTTAGGTTTTGGAAAATAAGTGCCAAATTAGCATTTAGGCTTTTGGAAAATAAGTGCCAAATTAGTATTTGGGCTTTGAGTATAAAGTAATTGTTTTTGCCAAAATAGCATTTTGGGCTTTGGAAAATAAGTGCCAAATTAGTATTTGGGCTTTGTAAAAAATAGTTGTTAAATTAGTATTTGGGTTTTGTAAAAATAGTGTCAAATTAGTATTTGGGCTTTGTAAAAATGATTTTGAGATTTTGTAAAATATTGTCATGTAGCAACGAGCTTAGTAAATGGTGCCGTATAGTAACGGGTTTTAAAGATGCCGCATCGTAGCAGGCTTTAGAGGTGCCGTGTAGTAACAGACTTTAAGGTGTCGTGTAACAACGGACTTTAAAGGTGCCGTGTAGCAACGGGCTTTAAGGTGCCGTGTAGCAACGGGCTGTAGAGGTGCCATGTAGCAACGGGTTTTAAGGTACCGTGTAGCAACGGGTTTTAGAGATGCCGTGTAGCAACGGGCTTAGTAAATGATATTGTTGGGCCTTTTTGGGCTTTGCCCACAAGGTAAATGAGCTTGGGAATTTTTTTGTGGGGATAGCATAATTTTGTGGCCCAATTTTGATAGTAACATGATGAGTATTTTTGTAAAAAATTCTAGTTGGGTAATTATGTGGTATATAATGGGTAATATTTGTGAAAGGGCCCAAGGCAATTTATGAGCTTATGTACGGAGTATTTGTGAAGGCCCAATAGCATAGAGAATATTTGAGTAATATATATATATGAGAATATTTATGTGGGTTTAGAATAATGTGTGGGCTCATGTGGGTATTTTTGTGAGTGGGCTAATAAAGTCAAGGCCCGAAAATTTGTACCTCAACACCAGACTTGATCTATCTTATTCTATTCAGCAAGTCTGTTAGTTTATGAGCCAACCTACTCAGCATCATTTGATGGTAGCCAAGAGAATTCTTAGATATATCAAGGGTACCTTGCATAATGGGATTCATTTTCAGCCTGGTCCATTAGTTCTTTCAACCTATTGTGATGCTGACTGGGCTGGTGACCCTCTTGATCGAAGATCCATTACAGGCAAGGTGGTGTTTTTAGGGAATTCTCCTATTACATGGTTTGCCAAGAAGCAACTTACAGTGGCTAGATCATCTACTAAAACTGAATATAGAGCCTTGGCTGCAACAGTTGCAGAACTGTGTTGGATAAGAATGACCCTTTTGAGCCTTGGCTACAACAACTGCAGAGCTGTGTTGGATAAGAATGATTCTTAAGGACTTGGGGGTGTACTTATCTCTGCCTCCTATGCTATGATGTGATAATGTTTTTTCCTTGGCATTAGCTTCCAATCCCATTTTTCATGCCAGAACCAAGCATACAGAGGTCGTTTATCACTATACCAAGGAGAAAGTTCTCAATAAAGAATTGAAGGTTAATTTCATTTCCACACATGATTAGCTGGCTGACATTTTCACAAAGGCTTTGTCTTCTCCATTGTTTCTAGATCTCACTTACAAATTGATGGGTCTTCCTCCCCTCAGTTTGAGGGGGATGGAAAGCCATATGACAAAGCTGAAGGAAAACAACCTGTAGTAGAGTAGTCTAAACTGCAGGTAGTTTAAGCTAGTGGTTATCAGTGGGGTTAGTTATTGTTGCAAGTCCACGTGTTAGCACATAATTAGTTATGCTATAATTAGTTAGAGTGATTCCACCCTTTACGGAATTGGTTAAGTATATGTATTGGACTTAGTGAATCAATCAATCAAGAACTTAGAAGTTTAGTTCATTGAATTTTCTTTCTTTTTCTCTGCTCTGCTTTCTCTGGTTCTCTGGTTCTTCATATTTTTCCTTTTTCTTGTATTCCTTTTCAAGGTGATCTTGATGATGTTAAATTTAGAATTTCCTTACTTCTTATTCCACTTTATGGCAACTAAAATGTTTTTTTTTATCAGGCAACAAATTTTTTTTTCTAATGTAGTTGTTTCTTTGTTTTTAATTTATTATTATTATTATTGCCCTGAACTCTAATGTCAAGAAATTTTTGTTTCATAAAAAAACATTCAGTGTCAAGCTCATTACTGGTCTTTCCTTCTTAGTCCCGAGTTCAAAAACACCAATTAAAAAAAAAAAAAAAAAGTTTCTCCAGAACTAACACCATTATTTCTTGCCAATCCCAACAAACAAATTCAAATCCCAACTTGATGTGAGGCCAGGATATATATCACGGGCCTGGATGTAAGATACGGACCCAGGATATTTCTCACGGGCCTGGCCAGCACTAAAAAGCCCATACTTTGTAATAGGTAGGCATTGGGTTTTAGTGTGGCCACGTGGGAACTTTGCCGCCTCTTCAAAAGATTCAAAACACACAAAGATGTGCTAGGGTTTGAGGGGAAGCTCGTTTGGGACATGCCCAAGCCTGATGGGACTCCTAGGAAGCTCATGGATAGCTCGAATCTCGCTGCATTAGGTTGGGCCCCAAAGATTTCTCTCTGAGGGATGACCTTGTTGATACCTATATAAGTGGTACTTGCAGAATGTGGTGCAATGATTTCAGGTGATTTAATCCGAATGTTATTTCAGTTGTGACTATTTATTGTTGCTTTGTCATTGTTATTTATCTTTCTTTTTGATGAATTGTTATTTATCTTTCTTAAATTATATACACTCACTCAAATACATGTGGGGATTATGGATATTCGATTTTGTACCAGTAATATTGTGGGATAATTATTTGTGATGCTTTGTTATTTAATTCAGCTCTAGAGGGTTACGTACTATGAGAACCGAGTGAGCCACAGAGCTATTGTTAGAACTTGCAGAAAGTGCTATTATGTATTAGTGAAATTGATATTGTACTGACTTTCTGGTTTATAATTATGGTTTCATTATTGCTCACTGTTATATATTATAATTGTATGGTAGGATTTTCCATAATGTCATCTTCTCCACCAATGAATTATGGGCGGAGGGTAAAGCCATGAGTCTAGTTCTGTATGGGTACAAAATTGTTTTTATAAAATAAAATGAGAGGATATGCATGAAATTGTTGCCGGTGCTTGCCATGGTATGGTTATGATTTCCAAATGCTCTTCATTTCCCACCTTAAATTGTTCTGTTTTCCAATTGCTCTTCATTTCACATACAATAAGTCTTCTGCTACACTGTGATGGAGCACTCTCTCATACGAAGCATTTCCACTCTTTAATGGGAGTCGTATGAGTCACTGGTCTTCTTTAGTTCTTTGTGAAACTTGTTATTCCTAAACTAAAATGTGCGAGCATCATCATGTCATTTTTTCCTGAGTTATTGCAGAAGCATCATCTATTGCTAGGGCGCTGGTGCTTAAGTGATATTTTTAGATGATTTTCTTTTTAATGGAGTAGTAATTTTTATTGGTATGAAGGAGAAACGAGATCGCTTGGTCTGAATACAAGCTGGAAGAAATCCAGGTTTAAGTACCAAATAATGTGGACTGGAGGAGCAGAATAAACTAGAAAGTCTATTTACGTTTTTAACAACCATATTTGGCTAAAATGTCGGTCCAGCAATTAGCTTTCCGGAAAACATGCTTGACACTGGAAGTTTCAAACTTGCTCAGCAACAGCCTACAGTCACACAACAGATTTGATAGAGTTTTGCTAACACAAGTATTAGAATTGAGAAGATCCACAATAATTTTGCACTCAGTTCAAATTTCAATGTAACATTGTAGTTGTGCGAGATGGGACAAGGCAAGTAGGCAAAGATGCTTGTTGGGGTAGAGGTAGAAAATTCACTCTGATGCGGTCCCCAACCCGTTGCAATCTCTAGTACTTAGGCCATACTTTAGTTACTTATAATGTCAACATAGTGTCACTCAAACTCACTCTCGTCAGTTTTCATATATACCTCCACACTTACACACAGAGGAGATGAGGGGACTTTCTATAAAGCACACACAATACAATACATATGCATAAATTCAGACGAGTTTGGAAAAATGAAGAGCTAGTACTTTGGGAAATCCTCTCTCAACCCTTGGGGTTTCTGTGCAGAAAACTCTCCAGCGAAGTCGATGCCTATGGTGATACTCAAATGACTCACACAATTCAACTTAAGGTAACCTAAGATGTCAAGCCTAATATATGAATAGGCAAGACTTTTTAAATTTAAGAAGTGTACGGGTAGTTTTGGTTTGGAGGGCTAATGGAAAATGGAAAGACAATCTCTTTTTTTTTTGGGAAGTGGGGGTGGCTGATGGGTGTGGACACCTCACTTTGTATCCGTTAATAAATTTTGGTTCTTGACCCAGTGATGAGCTTGACATATGTCAACCAAGAATAATTAAAGAGTCTACAGTAGTTTAGATGTAATTACATCTCAAAAGTATTCAAATCGTTTTGAAAATGATACTTGAAAAATGAGATATTGGTTATGCTTGCAATAGTTCATGCTTTGTATCCTATATTGGTTAGAAGTGAACCAAGTTATATGTGTGTGTGTGTGTGTGTGTGTGTGTGTGTGTGTGTGTTTATAAGCCTTTATCCTCCTTAAGTGATAACTTGAAAATAATGAGCTAGGTGTTGGTCTTGGGCTTGGGCTTGGGCTTGGGCTTGGGCTTGGCTTTGTTCACATCTTTCTTGGGTTTTACCTTTTTCCCTTTCTTTCCTTCTAACCAATTTTCTGTTTAGCCCGTTGGGGACATTTAATGTGCTACCCGTTAGGCATGCACAATGACCGTTGGAGCCCATCCATCAACTCATGTGTCCTTTGCTTCTTTGGCTTATAAAACCCCTATTTTCACTCTTCTTCTCTTCAGTTTTTCCAGCTCTCACTGCCACCTCTCTCCCTCTGTTCAACACAAAAATTTCAGCTTTTAATTTTGGTTTTAAGGAAAGGCAAATAAGGTTGTTCTTAGTTCTTCTTGTTTGAGTGTGCATTCAACTTGAAGAAATCACTATAGTCTAATCCTGGGGGGTTATTCGGCCAAGAGAGTCATTCGTACCAAGTTCTACTCAGGGTGACATGAATCAACCTTTAAGGACGATGCAATTTGCGTGATTCTATAGTTTGTGAAATCTTTCTAACTCTATCTATTTATTTTTGTCATTGTTAATTTTTAGGGTTTATATTGTTGAATCAAAACATGTTTATTTTGTCGTATTTTCCAACACTATCTACAATAAACCTAATGAGTTTGAATAGCAATAAAAACTAAATTAACGTAGACATACATTACATGATACATTATCAAAATCTTGCAACAAACAAGCTTATGTAGGACTCTAATTCTATTGTTTAAATTATATATAAAAAAAAATCTAACTATCCATTCTAAACAAGTTTAGAGTGTTTGATTTTTATCAAAATTCTTTTTTGTTCATATCATCAACCTCTTCACAATTTAAAATTCTCTATGTAAAGGTGGAGTGTATGTATAAAATAAATTTTTTTTACAATATTTTGGTGTACAACTGTATATTCTTCTCTTCTGCTACCCACTCTATGATTTTTAGATGTATTCTCCCCTTTTCCTACCTACAACCTTACTAGTATGTATTTGTTTAGCCTTTTTTTTATCAAATTGAATGGGTTTTGTGTATTTGTAGCCTTTTGTTTAAGCTAATTTTCATTGAACTCAATATAATTACACTTTAATCAATTTTGAAGAAATGAGTAATAAACAATATCAAAACTGCATCCAAAGAATTCATGTGAACGGACATATGAATGCATGTTCATGGCATTAAAGCGAACAAATAGAAAATAAACCCTAATCTAGCATGTGAAAGACAAAGAAATAATAAACATGTAAAATAGAGACTCATATCTATGAAAAAGGATAAAAACAGAAACATAGCATGTGAAACAAATAAGGAAAAGAAGCAAAGAAACTTAAATTAGGGTTTCTGGGCAGTGGTATGCATGCGCATGCAGAAGCTTGCACGTGCAGGTCAATTGCATGCGTACACATACTTTGACCTATGCGCGCATGCAGGCCGCATGCGTGCATAAGCTTGCTCAGAAACCCTAGCCCAGAATGCAACAAAATAGAA
This sequence comes from Quercus ilex subsp. ballota, assembly GCA_032727855.1. Classification (NCBI taxonomy): domain Eukaryota; kingdom Viridiplantae; phylum Streptophyta; class Magnoliopsida; order Fagales; family Fagaceae; genus Quercus; species Quercus ilex. The sequence continues at coordinate 95,405,153 of CM064909.1, read as the reverse complement.
AACAGAGCAACACTTAAAAATGATAAATCTAATAACCTAACATGCTTCTAATTTAAACTAAACAACCTAAACTAAGAACAAATATATCAAAGATAAACAAAATAAAAACTATTCCTAACATGCATCGGATTTAACAACAAATGAAAGCAACACTTAACACATCAAAACTTATTCATCAATATATCAAATCATTCAACTCTCCAATAAAATTATGATGAGACACAACAAAACAAAATTAATCAAAACAAAATATATTTCTAAGAACATATAACATATAAATCACATACGAAAAACAAGAACACAAGTTATACAAAACCAAAATTAAGGAAGAGCCATGAAGAGAGACTTGTCTTACTTATGGAACACAACTTGGTTGATATTTAACCGGCCGCTCAGTACCTACACAACAAGATTCAATGATAATCAAGGGAATCAAAATATTCAATAGTTCATAGGTAATCACAACTCAAAATAAAAGATGTTCTTTAGAAGATTGTTTGAAAAAGGTTTTTTTTTTTTTAATTGGATTAGAAAGTAGTTTCTACCCTAATGAGTAATAGAGAAAGGTTTTGAAAAGCCAAAAACATGCTTAGTGTCTGATGTGCAGAAAAATCAAAGTAAGAAAAGAGTTTTGGAGAAGTTTAGGTGAAAAATCAACTCTCTCTTGCTAGGGTTTGAGTTTGGAGGTAAAATGTTGTATTTGTATGTTTAAACTAGGGTTTTCAGACTCATTTAGAGGGTTTTGGACATTCCAAAGAGTCTAGGGGCCGAACCTCATCAAAGAGGGAGGTTTTGGGCCCTAAAAAATGAAGTTCTGGGGAACTCGGTCTGCACACGCAGGTTTGGGGTTGTGCGTGTATGCATGCATGCATGCTCCCCACTTAGGCATGTGTCCCCAAAAACCCTAATTTTTATAGCTCTGATGGCCCAACTTCAAACAGCCATAACTCACTCAATATTAATCCAAATTAGGCAAAATTTGTGTTCAAATTGAAGCCCACTACTTTCCAATGAAACCAACCTCACTAAAAAATTCTTTGTGGATCAAAAGTTATGGTTAAAACAGTGAGCAAATTATCATTTTTCATCATCATTTTCAAAGTGATTTGAGCACTTTTGAGTTGTGATTGCTTCTAAACTATCAAAATAACTTCAATTACCTTTTGTAGACATGTCAAGCCCATCATTGGGACTAGTGACTAAAGTTTATTAACCGAGTACAAAATGAAGTGTCTACAACTGCTGTTATGGTTCTTGACATCAAAAGGTTGGTACCCATTCTTGAGTTTGATACTAAATTTTCCTGAACAACTAAAGATGAGGTAAATCTCTTAAGCCACACGACTGACACATCTTTATAAAATAACCTAAACTACTTGTAGCTTAGCAGAAGTAACTCTTAAGCTACTGTTGTTTCTTCTTTCTTCTCTTCTTCTTATCTATACTCAAATCTTTGACAGAAATTGCAGTGTTAATTAATTTCACCATGTTTAATTTAATTGGGAGTCAACAAATAATTTGTATGACCCCTTCCAAAAAAAAAAAAAAGATGATGGCATTGCTTTCTCTCTCATCTACATATTTGTACACCTACTCTCCTTTTCTCTCTCTCATCTACATATTATCCATTTCCCATTTTTTGATTCCATTATGTACCGCTCTGTTCATATATGTATAGTGGATGCCTAGGAGGATGGCACGATGGATAAATTTAAGTGCAGCTTAAAAGGAATACAAAATAGAGTTGGCAATCTTAACTCAATCATGGATTATATATACTTGTAATATTGAGAATAGATTTTCTCTTAGACCTCACTAGCTATTTGGGAATAGAAAACAATAAGCACTAGCATAAAATACAAGAAGGGTTATGTTGCCAATTTTTTTTATTCACAAAAATCCAAATTTCTTTTGCATGATTAGGGTAAAATTTACTTCTGTTTTGCTTATCCGATAAACCGATAATATTTATAATGCTTGACAATTTGAAACCATTTTCTTGTGGTTTCTTTTTGTTTCCTGTTGCCGGAGAAGGAGATGCCAATAGTATTGGCATTGATAAAAAAAAGAGTTGCAGAACTTGTGAGAAGTTGTTTCAAACAAGATTAACACAAGATCAACCTTAGTCAAATCTTAATTTGTTTGACCGAATAAAATAGCGGTTTGATATTATTATTCCAAAATACACCAGCTTTTGCTTCTATTTTATATATATATATATATATATATATATATATATATATATTCCCGCCCAAAAATAAAATAAAAAACACATGCACCACCTTAGTTATGGAGATCTCCCCTTTTATATGGACTTGCCACCCTTAGTTTATAATTATTATATATATCATATGGGCCAAGATTAATGTTTTTTTTTTTTTTTTTTTTTTGAGAATACGAAGTATTTTTAACACACACATGAGGAGAGGGGGAGAAAGTTTTTTAAAGAAATTTACAGTGATATATATCCAAAAAAGCATAATTCTTAAAAACACAAGCATAGGCTTTAAGGGCCAAAATTAATGTAGTAAGCTTTTGCTTCCAAGTGCTTGTACCAAAGTATCACAATCATGCCCAAGCAACCCCGCCGGCCAATATGACATTATGATTTATGACCCACTTAAAAAACTTTTCAACTATTCTTCGAGGAGTGAAACAACCAAAAAATTTATATCAATTAATAATACATCAAACGATCATTCAAGTTAAATTAACTCTGAAAAATAATAACAAAAATAAGTAGAAGGTCCGAATTAGTCAAACCCCACCCCCCCCCCCCCCAAAAAAATTATTCGATCTATTAGTGCCATTATCCCAAGATTATTAAATTTGTATTTTTTTTGGTAAAAGATTATTAAATTTAACAACAACCATTCAAGTTATATAAGTTTAAAATATTACAATTAAAATAAGAAAAAATTCATAAATATTTATTTGGAACATTTTCATAATTATTTTAAAAAGATTATTGTCGTCAAATGCAATGCATGGAAAATGTTGTCTTTGCAAACAAATTTAATGTAAATGATAATGTAGAGCACGTGCTAGCGTGCTACTCACATGTCTATGATATTGAGAATTTCATTTGGAAATACCTATGCCCATCTAGAAAAAAGGGATGGAAATTAGGGCAAGAAGAATCATGAAAGGGATTTTGGTGAATTAAGACATTTAGGTTGGTGCAGACAATAGACATTGTGGGTAATCCTGAAGCAAATTGAGAAGGGATTGGGGTTGATTCCTTGATTCATTCATTGCAAGTGGTTTCTAATGTGGAACTTGCTTGTGAGTATTTGTGCAGTAGCTAGTAAGCCAACTATGTGATAAGTTGTTACTAGTTTTAATTTAAACCTATCACTAAAATTACTATTTTACTTACTAATAACAGCAGATAACAACCTGTCGCATAAATTTTTGTAAAATTGTTGTAAAAATATTGTGATGGACACTTTTCACTATTCTCTTTCGGTGTTACGAAAGGTGCACCATGCGTTAGTTGTGTAGGCTTTAATTGAGGACTCCCTACCTCTTGGTCGCATATTGCATGACTAGATTCTCTACAAAAGTGGCTAGTACAGCCTTAAAATCTGACCTGCATAAACAAATATGGCCCAACTCAAAGAAGCATTCGGTATTACTAATTAATGGAACAATTTGACCTAATTAATGATTCTAAAGAGGACACGGGGCGGAATTTTTTTTTGTCTAGTGATTGTTAGAATCAAAATATCAAATACAGCTTTGGTCCTACGGCATTAAATAGATTATATATGAAAGGTTGGGCTGCCAAATTTTGAAGGAAACAATTCTCAAAGCTTCTCTTCTTACAACAAGTGATCACAGGAGGGTGTTTCAAATTTTGATTAGAACTACAATGTCTTTGACTTGTAAATATCTCACCCCTAAACATATTTTCCTGAATGTCAATTGAGCCATTGCCCATTGGACAATATAGATGTGAACAGTTAGCCCCTTGAACATTAGGTTTGTAAAATTACAACAAATTAAACACTTTATTAGTTTTTTTTTTTTGGGTTAAAACCTAAGAAAATTAATCGCATCATATGCACTTGATAATGATAATATTTCAAATTTATTGAGGATGTGAGAAGAATCATGTGTGAAAATCATATAATTAATCCATTATGATTCAATAGAATATTGTTTGCCCTATCCCAAACTTAATATTCAATGGGTTAATTGTTCAAATTAAAAATCTAAAATCCAAATTAATACTCATGTCATAGTCCAAAGTGATATTTGTAAAAACCCTATATAGAGGGGTACGTAGCTCATATTATTATCATTTTTAAACTTGTTTAAAATGCCCATATTATAGATGCCTATATTATGTGCACGTACACGCGTACTCAAAAACATACATGCCTATATGTGCATGGGTTTACGTTATAATATTTGTGTGATTTATGATATTACATAAGTTAATATTAAGCCATTTGTAATCTAATAACATATCCGATATGGTGAGAAGTTTGACTTCGAATCCCAAAACCTCCTATCACTTGGAAGAAATTAAATAGATCAGTTAATAATTTATGAACAATATATTATATTTTGTCATTAATCTAAAGAGAAATGTTGTATTTTCAACATTTTCACAACACTTTTACAACAAATTATAGGTGGTAGGTTGTTATGGGTGGGTAAAAAAAAAATTAAATTGTGAATTCAAATTACAACCGATAACAACTTACCATCTATAATTTGTTGTAAAAATGTTATAAAAGTAATACTTTAAACTGACGTAAGTTCAATATCATACGGTAAGGACTAGCTTTGTGATCCCAAGCACTATTTTAAAAAATGGACCGAACCGGCCGGTTCAACTGGGAATCGGGAGCCAGTCCGGTCCGATTAAAAGCCTCAATAACAGGTCAACAACCGAAAAACCGGCCAAAAATCGGTCAAAAACCGGGGTTGAACCGAAAATTAAAAAAAAAGGTTCGATGACCGGTTCGGTTTTTAAAACCATGATCCCAGCCCACTACGTGGGTGGACTTAGGTCTAAAAGGCCAAAAAAAATGAATTTGTAGAGAATGAGTTGGAAAACTAGGTTTTAATTAGTTGATCAAACAAACGTTGGAATAGATTCAGATGATAAGAGAATGCAAAGAAACAGGGTTGTATTGAAGAAAAATCGTCCTCGGCATTACCCGAGGTAATCTGTTCTTGTATATTGTTCTCAAATCAGGTTACAAGTTTGGTTCTTGAATGCTACAGTGTTTCGTCTTATAATTCTCGATCCCTTTATCTTGTTGCCACCATGTTCTTTTATACTCTCCTTCCTTTTCCTTCCCACCTTACACGTGCATGCCAAAAGGTTGGTGTTGATATTTGTACCATCAGCCCCTCCTCTAAATCATGATGTAGTAGCTATAAGGCTGAAACACACTGTTCAGGTATTACCTCCACATTAATGCGGCCAGAGAGTTAGCTGTAGTGAATTCAATGTGAAGGTAGCAGCTTTCCCTAGAGATACTACATGATCAAGTTCTGTCCTATTCACCTGTAGTACTTATCTTCTCATATGGAATGGTATGGAAGGTTGCCTCTGTTGGTAAAACTCTTCTTCGTACCTCAGCCTTGGTTAATCAAGGAAGGGTTCGTCCTCGGCGTAGTTTCTTGGACTGTTACGATCAACACTGTCTTCTTCGCTTACAACTATGGGCTTCTATGACACCATGTGTTTGTCCTTGAACATGTCCTCGTCCTTGGCTCGGGCCTCGGGCTCGATACATACGTGGATGAGTATCTTTGGACCCTCTGGCCCTACACATACTTATCCTTGATTGCCATGTCTTCTATTTCAGTATCATACTGTTAAATATTAGTATTAATATAGCATGTTGAATATGCTAGTATAAATGCGAAAACAAAAGCATAAAGTATAGAACATAATAACAAATTAGGATTACGTGGTTCAGCCTAACGGCCTACATCCACGGAAGAAACTCTAAAGGGCTACATCAATAATATATTATAGTGTAGTACAAATCTTGTGTTACAATGAATCATAACATGTGTATATATAGTAGACCAAACCCTAGACTAATAGTCTTCTAATACAAGTAGGAGACTTGACTTGCACACAAAATAGAATTAGGATTGAGTTTATGCTAATGGGCTAATATATCTCTAACCTATACAATTGCATAGTGATTTTTTAAGCGCCAACCCTGCCAATAAAAGCCAAAGTACTTAGATTAGTGCATAAAGCTTTTTATTATTTAAAAAAAAAAAAAGTTCCAGCGAACCCAGGATCATTGCATCCATCTAACTTTTAATACGTAGAGGACAGCTTTAGGTCAAAGAAGATTACTGAGAGAGTAAGGCAAAAAGGTGGAGAGATTTATTTTAAAATTCGAGTGTCCTAGGTAGGGTTTTATTGCCTCTTTCACTAGCGGACAAAAGTAATAGAAGAATATGAAAAAAAAGATCTCGATCACTACGTGAATGGAGTCGAAATAACTCGAGTTAAGGGTTGAAATAATAAATAATAAACAAAAATCAAAGAGCGATAGGGATGAGATTTGAGAGGTTCATTGTCTAATTATTTTTTAGGAAAGGCAAAGTTGGCAAACCATGTTTCCATGGTCAAGTTTAATCATAAAACTATAAAAGTGCACTCATAACATAGTACTGTCCAATATGAATTCTATATTTGGACTCGCATCTTCCTAATTGACTAATTCACACCAAACCTAACTTGTAGATAAGTTCCATCTCTTCTTAAGAAAAAAGAAAAAAAAAAAACTCACTCATGGAACCGAAAGGTGGTCGGCTGACTACCATTGGATAGATCAATTATATGTTCATTATAATCAAATAAACAAATGACTATAACTTTACAAATTTATTTTTCTCGTTGGCTCGTCATGGCTAGGGACTTGGGGTTACAAATTAGAGCACTAGAATCAAGTATATTAAATTGTAAATTTTGTGCATTAGCATTTAGTATAGCAAACATCAAAAACATTATTTCATTAGATGTGTCAAATGTCAAATAAATTTGGCATGAGCTATAATATCTTGGCAATTTTTTATTAGACTTTCTCTTTCTCTTTAACAAAAAAAAGTCATTCTCTTCTCAATTCTCTCTCATCCCATTTGGCCATTCCTCTCCTCTCTCTTCCTCTCTTGATCACTCACTCTCACTCTCCCTCCGTTCTCCACTACACACTTCACCGAGGACGAAGCTTTGGTTACGTCGATAGCCACCATGACTCGACGGCCACCGTTGGGTTGTTTCTTTTTGTATGGTTAGTTTTGATTATGGGTTTTTGTTGTTGGTGGTTTCAATGGGTTATTGATGGTTTTGGCAAGTGGTGGTGGGTTTTGATCTCTCTCATCTTTCATCCTCTCTCACTTATTCTTGACTTAGTGGTGGGTGGTAGTGGTTCTAGGCTGGGTTACATTGTGGCTGCTAGGTCTTAGTTGGTGGGTTTGGTGAATTATGTTGCAACTTGTGGTTTGCTAGGTTTTTATTTGCAGCTTGGGTTGATTTTGGTGGTGGCCACAATGGTGGTTGAGTTGTTGGGTGTTTGATTTTGTATTTATTTTTATTTATATTATAGGGGTTATTATTTTAAGATCTTTTAATGTGTTGTAATCTTAAAATAGAAGATGTAATGTAAGATGTATTGTAAAACGATGTGTTAAAATAGATAAAATAACTTTTTGATGTGTTAAAATAGCATTTGTTTTAGCACAACTGATGTTGATGTTCTTATTATTTTGAAAAATGCATGTTTACTCAAACAAATCATTATAAATAAATAAAAAATTTCCTCCCCCAAAAAAATTATGAGCTCCTTCCTAAGGAAAAAAGTTACATTTTTTAAAATTCAAATATGAAAGAGTCTTGAACATTTAAAGAAACAAAAGTTATTTCATTATGAGAATATATATAGTTATAAATATATTATAGAAACAATACAAATGTTTAATTTTCATTCATATTTTTAGTAAACAAGATTATAGTTATAAAAATCCCTAACTTTGTATGTTTCCTATTAAGATTTATACAATCATATATGAAAGAATAATATCTAATTAAAAGCCATCATTACGTTAAAATTTACTTATATAAAAAAAAAAAATTAAGAAGTTGAAAAGAGAAATTGAAATTCAATAATCTTCCGGTGTTAGTTTACTCATTTCTCAATATACATGCATGTGTGTGGATACATGTTGATATGAAAATTTAGCCTCTCTAGCAAAAGTTTTCAATTCCATTCCTCGTTAGTTATATCATCGGTTCATCACTCACATACTTGGGCAATTTGTCCGTAACATTGTCTTCACTACTTGTGCTGGAGTACTGCAAGGAATCAATGAACATGCATGCAGTGTGTGTGTATATATATATATATATATAGTAGTTCAACATCATGACTATAGTGAAGCCGATAGATATGCAGATGTTTTGGCAGAGAAGAGCAAATATCAGACTCAGAGGACGATAGCATACCATTGGTGTGTCCTACTTTTGTTCATTAATTAGTGTTTTGTATGAATCTATTTGGGTTTTGGTCAGTAATCGCATTTGCACGATGTACTGATATAATATGGTGTTTTAATAATTAGCTAGTGAACTAACCAATTCAATGTGGTTTGGTCTAATTCAACTAAATTAAGATGGTTCAAAGGATGAATGGAACAAAAAAAAGTAAGACCACTTCATTATTAGCTGCTTGAATCAATTAATTCGGTCCCCACCCCACACCCCCACCCCCCCCCCCCCCCCCCCCCGGAATTTTGGCCTTGTAATTTGTTTTTGGGAAATGCTAACGAGTGCCCTTAGGGTACTGGTTAATAATCTATTTAAAGAAAGTTTTTATGGGAAATGAAAAAAAAAAAAATTAATATTTTGACAACTTTTTTCATTTCCCATAAAAGTGGTATCAAAACTTTCCTAAAATTAATTATTAACAAGTGCCCTACCCTTTGTTTTTTACAAAGGGGGGGGGGGTTCTAACTTCCAAGGCTGGGATACACAATGAGGATATTCTTTTGTATATCCATGTACCCTATGAGGCTATGACCTAAAGTGAAAGCAGGTTTAGACAAAAATTTTAACATAGTTCAACTAGCTAGGTTACACTTTCAATTAAAGGATGTTTAACTTATATTTCTTATGCCCTTCCTCTAAAAGAAAGATAATAATTGAAAGTTTAAATAGCGTTGAAAACACTATGAACGTTTAGACTCCCAAAAACAAATTATCAATTCAAGCTTATTATCAAAAAATAAATGTGCAAATCATGAACATAAACTAATGATAGAATTGATAAACAATCTAAACCAATTTAAAATCACATCCACAGTAGAAATTAAATGGTAAAGATTAAGGGAAGAGAGATGCAAACACAAAGACAACACGGCGATGAGTTATTGAAGAGGAAACCGAAACCCTTGGCGTAAAACATTTCCGCCGCCCTCCAAGCGGTCAATAATCCACTAGAAAATGTAGTTGGGATATATGAACAACAATAGACCATCCAAGCCTAATCTACCTAGGTATCTAAGCCCTCCAAGCTTCTTGCTCCAACAAGGTTGCGCCGAACCTTTTTCTTCTTTAGCTTACCGGATTTCGCTATAGCCCATAGCATCAACCAATAACCATTGGTTCCTTCCAAACTGCTTCCCTAAGCACCAAAAGACCTTCTTACAGACGTGAGTATGGTGAGAAAAGGATTTGGTCAAGAACCTCTCAAGGATGTAACAATGGAGAGGGTGAGAGTAGAGGAATTTGAAGAGTCTCTATGTGAAAATTGTGGATGAATCAATCTTGTTTTTCTCTAGGGTTTCTCTCTCAAAGTTCTCTCTGGAAGCTCTCAACATTTTGTGGGTTTAAGGGGTATTTATACTTAGGTGAGAAAGGAATGCGAAGAGTCAGTTTTTCTCAAACAGGGCTGGTTGGCGGCTTGGTCTCGCGACTTGACTGAGTCGCGAGTTCAAGTTGCAAGATAACAGAACGGCCAGGCTGGACCTTTTGTCCTATAGTGCACCAACTGGCGTGACTGTTCATCTTCTCGCATGCTTTACACGTGTGTTGCAGTTGGCGGCTTACCAGTCGAGAATCACCTGCGAGTCCCAGCCGCGAATCCCTGCATTCTTACACAAATTTGAGCATTTCTTCACACTCTCTCACTCACTAACCTTACATGAATCCCACCTAAATACAGGGTTTCTAAGTACTGAAATACAAGCAAATTGACACATAATAAAACCAACAAGATGGTTAATTAAATTCAACCTTACAATAATAATAATAATAATAATAACAATCTCACATCCTAACTTCAAGCTTGAAACTTTTTTATTTTTTAGAGAGTTTCATTCTATGACGTCTACTTTTGATGATAGCTCTTTACCATTAAAACAAGACATCAATCAGTTTTTAATGTAAGTGAAGATTGAACCTCAGATCTCTTATTCGGCTATCAAAACTTTAACTTAAAACTGGTTAGCAATAATGGCTTAAATCAATGAGTTTATTTCTCTTATCTCCCTTTACCTTTTCTATTTTGCTATCTGTGAAATTACTTAAGATTGCAAGGTAGTGTGATGTGTTATTGAATACAAAATGCTTAAAAATTAGGAATTATATTTATATGACCTTATAAAAGTGAATAATAATAGCTAATAAAATAATAAGTAATAAAATTAACAATAACTAATTAGCTTGTAGTCTCATGCGTATACATAAATGTAATATATATATATATATATATATATTTTTTTTTCAAATTTTACACCATTGTGAAGAAATTCTCTTAATTCTTCGAATATTCCTCTGACCCTTTTAACAAACTATTTAGGTAGGAGTCAATATTATCTTAAAGGCAACAACAATTAAATTGTGGCTCTAATCAGCCATTTTAATTTCTTTTGTTATTTCATTATTTGCCCAACAATCCCCAACAGTAGGCATGCGTGTTAGAAATATGAACATGTTTTTTTTTTTTTTTTTTTTTTTTTAAAAAGAAATATGAACATGTTTAATTAGTATTTGTAACCGAATGATATATCTTACAAGAAACTATCTTAGAGTGGCTAAAAAAGTTTTCTTTTTCTTTTTCTTTTTTTTTTAAATTAAAAAAAAAAGGACAATCCTCATGCGTTGCCTAAGTTTTTTATTTTTGGACAAAGGGTTAAAACAAGTTTATCATTTTTTAGGAGTATCAGTTCTGAACGTGTGTGATAAGGCTCTACTACCAATTGCCGACCCCCCCTTTTGAATTTAATTTTTTCGAGAATCCTACTAATTCCTAACTAATATAATACTCATTTTTTAATATTAATTTATAGGAATATATTACTTGTTGAAAAGCATAAGGTTGGCTTTTGGTATTCAGAAACAGAAATACTCCAATTTCGAAGTTATTTGTTTGCTTCCATTATTGGAGCTTTTACCCCACACACACACACACACACAAATCAGTTTTCATATTTAATGCAAATTTATTCACGTGGGTGGATTCTTGAATCTGATCATATTTCCAAAATTATTCATAGGAAAAAGTTAACTAATGCTCTATGATATTAGTTTATAAAATAATTTTAGAAATATTTTATTCAAAAATGATAAGATAATTAATTTTTTAACAATTAATTTTGTATTTTTCTTGAAAAATTGTGTCAAAACTTTCTTAAATTATTTATTAACAATTATTTTAAAGGCATATGTTAACATAATGTAACAAATAGCATCTTCAAGGGCGTAACAAATAACAAATTAAAACAAAATTTCAAAAAGTAACAAATTAAAACTTTAGCTCATACTAAACTTCCAAAACAATCTCAATCCACTAAATTAATTGAGTTTTTTTTTTTAAATTTATTATTAGAGAAATATCAAAGAAGTTTCAATCAATTAAATTACAAAATTATTGCCAAATTGGTTAAAGAGTAATTTGCTCTTAGAGTTTAATTTGTTACTTTTTAAAAATTAATGGTTTAATTTTATTACTTTTTTGGTAAATACTAGTGGTTTAATTTATTACTTTAAAAACTATTTTGGTTAATTTGTTACCATAAAGGTTTAGATGTAATTTTCCTAAATTTTAATTTTTAAAAATAAGATAAGATTTCTAATTTGCTCAAAAAAAAAAAAAAAAAAAAAAAAAAAAAAAGCCTGCCCATCTTTCTAATTGACCCTTGTATTAAACAATCCTACTTTTTTTTCACCCTGGGTACCCTTTTAGCTCCTCTATAAATACTCTCTTTCCGCTATCTTCTCTTCTTCACAAAACACAAAGCCTCCTGTCTCTCTGTGTAACCTTTAAATCAATCAAAAGCCTGCCCATCTTTCACTTTTCCTTGGTTCTCTATTCTCATTTTGGTTTTCTTCATCATACCAAAAGTATCCCTGATTTTCCCATCCGCAGATTAATTTTCCAAGGAAAAGTAAGTCTTTTCACTCTCTGCATGTACGGTTTTTTCTTTGAATGTTCAATATTTATTCCCTCTGTTGTTAAAGTAATAATCTTTTTTGTGTGAAAATTTGATGGGGTTGTTTGGATATTCAAGATTCATTCTTTAAAATGGAAATAGTAATATGGGTATCTTGAGTTTCAGAAGCGTGAATGTTGTAATGGAGACCAAAGGTGGTAAAAAGAAGTCTAGCAGTAGTAGTGGCTCTAAACAGTACGAAGTTCCTCTCGGTTATATCATTGAAGACGTTAGACCCAACGGTGGCATCGAAAAGTTCAGATCTGCTGCTTACTCCAACGTAAGAACCAACCTCAAAAAACATCAAAAGCCCTCTTCATTTTTGTGCTATGAAAATTGATTTTTGTAACGCTTTTGTTGTTTTTGCTTTTGTTATTGTTGCAGTGTGTGAGGAAGCCATCCTGATATTCGATACAAGAGATGACTTGTTTGGTAGAATAGGATTTCCCTTTCGTTATTTCGTTTTCGTTAGAACAATAATCTGAATTCTCTTTGGCCAAACAAAACCCAGAAAACAAAAAACCACACAAAAAAAAACACTCCTTTGCATAAAACAAAGTACTTCTCTTTTTTTAAGCAATGGGCATTTTCAACGATCCTCCACCACCTTCACCAATAGGGTTCGAAGGCTTCGAAAAACGCTTGGAAATCTCATTTTCTGAGCCATCCATTTTCATAGATCCACAGGGACTCGGTCTCCGAGCTCTGACTCGGGCCCAACTCGACTCCATTCTCGAGCCAGCTCAGTGCACCATCGTTTCCAACCTCTCAAACTCCGAGTTCGACTCATATGTTCTGTCCGAGTCAAGTCTCTTCGTTTACCCTTTCAAAATAGTCCTCAAAACCTGTGGGACCACTAAGCTACTCTTGTCCATCCCACCGATTCTCCAACTCGCTGACTCACTCTCCCTCACTGTCTCCTCGGTCAAATACTCTCGTGGCAGTTTCATTTTCCCAAATTACCAACCTGCCCCTCACCGTAACTTCACTGAGGAAGTCGCTGTTTTGAACGGGTACTTTGGGCACATGAACGCACGGGCTTACGTCATCGGCGATCCCAATGTTCCGAACCGTAACTGGCACATTTACTCGGCGGCGATTAAAGACATTGAGAACAGTGAAAACTCCCAAATTACCCTTGAGATGTGCATGACTAAGTTGGACCGCGACAACGCGTCCGTGTTTTTCAAAAAATCGGGAAGCAATGGGGCATGTGAAATGACAAAAAAGTCCGGCATTAGTGAAATTATTCCAACTCACGCGATTTGTGACTTTGAATTTGACCCGTGTGGGTACTCAATGAATGGAATTGATGGGTCTAGCTACTCTACCGTGCACGTGACCCCAGAGGATGGGTTCAGCTACGCAAGCTACGAGGCCATGGGGTTCGACCTCGAGTCTATTGGGTTCGAGCCACTGGTCAAGAGGGCGCTCAAGTGTTTTGGCCCGGCTGAGTTTTCTGTGGCGGTCACGTGTTCTAATGGGGCCCAGTTCTTTTCTGCTGACGTGGAGGGGTACACGTGTGAGAACGTGGTGAAGCAGGAATTGCCAGGTGGGTGTTTCCTGGTGTACTTGACTTATGCGGAGAAAAAGGCTGAGGCCGAGGCTGTGGCTAAGGCTACAGAGGAGTGCACAGTGGTGCGCACACCTATCAAAGCAAAAGCGAAAGCTGTCATGCACTGCTGGAAGGAGTTTGTGGTGGAGGAGGAAGAGGAGCTGGTGACGTGTCGTTACGTTTCGTGAGCTTTTTTTTGGCCACAGCCTAGAAGCCAATCAGAGTGTCAGTTGTCAGTCAGTCACTGCCAGTCAGTCTGTTGAGTGGCATTTTGGTAATTTATGTTGTTGTTTGTCTTTTCCATTGGAATTTCTATGGTCTTTGTGTTATGTTTTGTTCTATGTTTTTTTTTTTTTTTTTTTTTTTTTACAAAGTCCAATGTATTGGGTCTTTGGTGTTTGGTCTCTATTATTACTTGGAATAAAAGAGCATTGACCAGTGGTCATGTTGTTGCTGTAGCAATGGTGTTGCTTGGTACTATTTTCAAATGTATGGGATAAAATTATGAATGATTTTAAGGCTTTTAAAGGATAACCACCGGGCCTTGTAGTTCAAGTGGTACCCGGTTTACCATGAAACCGTTAGCTTGGGGATTCGAGCCCCAGCACCTGCATAAACAATTACTGAGCAAAAAAAAAAAAAAAAAAAAAGAGGCTTTTAAAGGGTATGGGTATGGTGATGGATGTTTGGTTTGGTGTGGAATAAAATTGCACTAATCGGTATACAAATTTGACTTGCCCAATTGTCCTTTTCTAAGAGAGAAGGAAAATGGAAATTCTTGCGCAATATGCCCAACGGCTCCAACGTATTCACACTTCTTATTTATGCTCTTTAACTCTTCCTTCATATTTGATTATGTAAAATGTATTTAGATGTCAAATCGGTCTCTTTGTTCTCTTAATTTATTGAAATTAGGACGGCTAGGGTTGAAAAATTTTAGTTTTATATATTTTATTCAACTTTGGTCAATTGAGGTCTTGATTAGCTAATGAAATTTCAATCTAAACATATGATGATTGTTTACACTAGCTTTTTGTTAATTTGTTGAAAGTTGACAAATTTACTATTTTGCCTAAAAAGAAGAAAAGATACTTTAAAAAAATAAAGTATAAATTAATTAATTAATTAAGAACTTTAAAGCTGATCCAAATGACCATTTAAAAAGAACCTATGCCATGGTGTACGTGTTTGACAAGGTTGCCTGCTAGATTCCCTTTAGGCTTAGTTGGAAAAGCTCTTTCTCTTCACATGTGAAACGACCATTAATGGTCTTTCTCGTGACTTCTTCGAAATCTCTCTAAAGTTTGGAAATATATTGAATCTTTTAGTCAAAAACTGAAAAAAGTAAAAAAAATTCATTGAGATTGGTACTTTGGTGCTTTGAATGTTTTCTAAGGTCTAGATTTAAACGTCTAGTATATTAGTACTCTCTCTTTCGGAAGCATCGAAGAAATGAGCAAATAGTTATGAGAGATGCACCTTTATTCCTTGCTGCATTGGACAAGTTGAAATTGCAATACCAAATCAAATAGTTTACGCAAAGCCAATCCAATGTGTTTCTAATGCAAGCAATATTTTAATGAATGAATACACCCGCTGCTTAGATAGAGATTGAGCCACAAAAAATGGAGTGATATCAGGAAAATTTATTATTTTTATTTTATTCAATTGTCAATTTTAATGGCTATAAATGAAAATAAGCTACACTAGTTTGGGCCTCAACCATTACATTGAATCCAACTTCGGCATTCTTTTCATCATGCTACATTTTAAGCTATTGTACCATATTTCTCCCCCTTTATTATTGATTTTTATATCGACTTTGTTTATTATGTTTAAACTAAAGGATGAAATATGTATGTGTGGTGATACTAATCATATTTTGCAATTTTTTTCGAGAAATTTAACTATTTAAATTCAAAGTTTTTAACATATTATTAGATTTTTGTTAATATTGATAATATTGGATTGTTGAAATGTTCATTTTTTTTTTTTTTCCATAATCCAGTTATTTACTTGTTTTTTAGTAGAGAAATTTAGATTAAGCGAGTTTACACTTAGCATGTCCTACAAATTTGGCTGTCCACAAAACCACAGTCAGAATATCCTGTGGTCGAAATGTGAATAGGTATTAGGTATATTAGTTAGAGAAATGCTATAGATAGCACATTTCGTTTGTTCCTTTCGAGCCAAAAGTTGAAGATATTGCATGCAATAAACATAGGATAAAAAATCAAACCAAAATCTCTTTGATAAAATGATTGATTGATGACAAGTGATATGGGCCGACAGCCCCATCAAATTGTATACGATGGCATGCTGCTTTGTTGTTGTGATAGGTCTTGGCAAGAGTGGGGGATGAGAGAAAGAAAGTAATCAAAAAAAAAAAAAAAAAAAGAGGTTCTTTTGGCAAACTTTTTTTCTATTTTATTTACTACCATTCTTTCTGAAATGGGACAAACAATTTGCTTTTTCAATTTTTTTTTTTTAAATTTTTTATGATAAACTTTGCTTTTTCAATGTTATCTTTACATGTATCTCTTTCTCTTATCTGTGCCTCACATTTCAAATCTCTTTGCATAAAGCTAATAATGATGTTATTATTAGCTCCCTGACTTTTGCTTTTGCATATAAAGATGTACTATAACAAATCATACTGAACTATCACCCATTTATTTGTCTCTCTTTAAAAGATTGAGAACAATAAAATTTCCAAACACTACTCAACATTACATATAGATCATTGCCATCGTTATTGGTTTCCAACAAATGAAAGATAATTGGGTAAGTTAATTTTCAAAACTTAGACTTTTAGATATGTTTTTTTAAAACATTAAACATTGAAATTGTTCTATTAAAATGTTTTAAAACAATTCATTTAAACCATTTGTCACATATATGTTAACTACTCGTTAAACATCAACTGCAAGCTAGTTTAAATAAAATTTATTTCAAACTCTAAGGCTTACATAACGCATTGTGACAATTTAAGGTTAAAATAAGACATATTTTAAACACTAAATTTTAAATAAAACATTTCGAAACTATAAGGTTTAAAACTATTTGATACTACCAAGTTTAAATTTAATTTATCCAAAATGATGACATTTAAATGAAAATGATCTAAAATTTCCTAATAGAAAATAATTGGATTATTACAGTGTGATGTTTTATGTTTTGTTACCAAATAAAATTACTTTGTTGAATGCATGGTGTGCTAAATATGTTACGCGGATATACTATATAGTTTTTTTTTTTTTTTTATACCAAATATACTCTATAGTTTGTTATAGGGAGAATGCTTTATACTTATAAATCACTGTTTTGTTCTTTAATTAGGATAAATCATACTTTCTTATCATTTTTCTTCCCTAATACTTATTTTTAAGTATTGCCCTCATCATGTAAATGAAAAATTGTTGAGATGAAAAAATTGAGAAAGAAAAGATGCTCATAAATTATATAAGGTTGTAATATCATATAGGAACAGTCCAACTATTTTTTAATATTCATGTTTTAGGAAATATTCATTTAAACCTTACAGTTTTGATAAGTTCTATTCAAAGTTCAAACCTTATAGTTGCAAATAATTTTATTTAAACCTATAATCTTGGATAGTTATTTAAACTTTAGATTTTTTAGTATTTTTTATTTAAACCTCAAAGTTTGAAATTATTTCATTTAAAGCCAGCTTGACACGAGATGTTTAACATGAGATTAACAAATTTGTGATAGAAGGTTTGAATGAAACATGGTAAAAACTTGGAATTTTAAATGAATCATTTAAAAATTTTATACCCAAAATAATATTATTTTAGATAATATTATTCGCAGTTCCCTCAATTTGAACATCCATTTGTGGTTTGGATTTACTTTTAGACTTTTGCAAGCTATACATGTAATTAGATACAAGCATGCACCCAAATTTGGTTAAATCATTTGATAAATGATGAGAAGTTACGAAGATAATCCCAAAAGTTGATTTGGGGTGCACTAATGCATGACAATATTTACAAAGCAAGTGTGATGGATTAGAATTTATAAATCACTTTATTAGGAAACAAAGAATCCGCAAGGAATCAAAGACATTACAAGGACAGCTGCTATGATTGATGTTTCCATGCTGTTTAGTTAAATGATTTTACCAATTAATGTCCAAAAGGTCAGGCTAAAAATAATTAGATAGGGTCTGCATGAGGGAACATCTTAATTAGGTGAACTACTAATCTGTAAGATTAGGGCAATGATGCGACTTCAAGATGGGTTGGGTTTGTACGCATGCATCATGATTAGTATATGTTTATGCATGACTGACTGGATTTAAACGAAAACTGTCATAGTTTATGCATGACTGGATTTCTATATTGTTTTGTTTGTTAATCTGTTGAATTTCTTCCTTTTTGTGCCAAATTACGTGAAACACGTACACGCATTTCTTTGTGCATGTGCTTATGTATGAGCCAGTAATGTGAATTTCTTTTCCTTTTCATTCAGAGAGAGAGAGAATTTTGTTAGTGGATATTTTAAGGGTATTCGTTTAGAAAATACTTTTAGAAACTTTTTTGGGAAAAAAAAATTGATTTTTTAATAGCTCTTGATGATAGCTCTTTATCATTAAACTAAAACACCAATTAATTTTTGGTGTAAGTGGGAATTGAACCCCTGATTTCTTATTAAACCACCAGAGACTTTACTAGTTGAGCTACTTGGAACCCATGCGTGCTAATTAATCTTAAGTTAATAAAAGTAAACAAACATTTATGCATATAAACAATACTTTTAGTGGAAACTGAGTTTTTGATTTGTCAAAAGTTTATAATTCCTGATAATAAAAAATTGTAATTCAATGGTATAAGGGGTTTAATCTCAATGTCCCATATATATATATATATATATATATTAATGCACATTTGATTTGACCATAGCAAGCAAATCAAAGGTGGATCTTAGGCCTCTACGGGCTGGATATTTTGATCCGCGGCTTTTTGAATGTTGAGCTCACCAACAAAAAAGACAAGCCTAATTCGAAATACTGAAGTTTGTCAGTTGGGTGGAGATAAAAGATAGCCCAAGCCCAACATCAAGATCCCAATAATTCAATGGTTTTATGATTGTTGAATTGACAAAGGAAGTTTCAAACAACTTGGGTCTTGGGAGTGTTTACAAATAGTCCAATGTAAAGGAATGTCACCATTCGTTAATTGAGAGACTTGCAAGTACGATTCCAAGAAATATTCGGACACAAAGGAATGTAATCTCCTACATCCCTTCCCACCTTTAAACAATGAGCACAAAACTAGCTTTTAGAAGAACTATGAAAGCAAACAATTCCAGTGTTTCTCAAAAAATTTAAGGCATAATGTAGGCCAGATGTATGGTTTAAGGCCTAACCGCCTAATCAGATAAATTCAAGTAAATTTCATGAATATTTAAATATCAAATGAATAATATTTATTTAATCATTTATATTCTAACGTTTTTGTTTAAAAAACATTCTTACTTTTTGAGATATAAATTTACTAATTAGGTTTTTATATTTATTAAAAAAAAAATGGAAGGGTTTTGGAGTTCTATTTTTCTAGGGTTTTTATTGGATCAAATTGCTTGACTTGAATATTCTTTTTGAAATTTTCATATTTTGTCCTCAAAATCCATAGATCATTAGAATATGGTTTATTTACTTTACATGAAAATTTATTTGGATGATAGTTTCATATCAAGTTAGTTATGTCTGTTTGTTTTAAGAAATAGGTGTTTGATTACACTAGTTAAAGAGGAATAAAGTATGTCTCATTGTATTGGAAAGTAGTAAAAGTAAATACACAACCTTTTAACTTAATATTATGTGACTCCATAAAAAAAATAATTGTCTGCAATAAAAATTTCAACTTTAATAAATGCACTTAGACTTTTGATAATTAGACTCCCTGTTCAAGAGCAACCATTTATTTGAACATAAAATATTCTTGTTTAAAAAATATTTTTCAATTTTCAAGTATTTTCTCGCAAGTTGTGGTTAAATAAAAAATATTTCAGAAAAAAAAAAGGAAATAACAATTTACTTTCCTCTAGTTGGTACTTAGTCCTATATTCACTGAGTTTCGATTTTTAGATATATTTTTTAGACTTGAGATTATTTGACAAATAAGGTTATTATATGGAAGAATTCGTTAAGAGTGGTCCAAAATGCTAGCATGAGATTTCAATTTTTAAATTTAGCTTTCAAAAGTTTTGATTAAATTTTTTTTTTTTCCGGTGAACAAAATTTTATATAATCCAATCCCATAAAAATTTTAGCTGTTAGCCTGTTTAGTTGTTACATTTTAATTCTTTAAAATTTAGATTATAAAATGAAATTGTTAAAAATATAGTACTTATTTAGAACATTTTCAGCCTACTCTCTTTCATTCAGAGACACAGAAATCCCCACCTCTCTCAACGTCTCTCTCGCTCCTTTCCCCGGCGGTGTCTCCACAGTCTCGCGAACCCTGCCCACCGACTTGCTGGTTTCGCAAAGGCCGCACCACAGCCCACAGCAGAACACACTTCTCTCTCGTATGCACCATTCTTGTATTTCCATTTGTTTTTTTTTCCCTTCTTGCTAATTTGATGAAGGATTTTAGCTGAGATCTAAGATTCCTAGCCTGCATTAGTTTATTTCATATGGGTGTCTTCTCTTTTTATGATTTAGTGGTTTTGGAATGTTCTTTGTTGTACATTTGCTGAATTTCGATCTGGGTCTTTTTTTTTTTTTCTAGTTGGTTTCCATTTCATGATTTGTCAATTTTTTAAGCTACATTGAATTCATTTGCTAATTGCTAATCTGGGTCTGCTTCATTTCGTCCCCAGAGCTGAGATTCTTTGTTGTGTGGACAATTCGTTTACATTGCATATTTGTTTATGTTTCTGAGTTAGTTGCTTCAATTGTCTTGGGCTTAAATTATCAAATAATGTTTTCATTCATAGTCACAAAAAATGAAGTCTTTAATTTTTCAATTGCTGCCTGTGGATCATCTTAGTTTGGTCCTAGAAGATAAGAATTTTGTTATTTTTTATTAGTTTCTACAGCATGATTTATTGGTTTTTTGAGTTGCAGTTTTTAGAATTGTTACAAACTAATTTCATCGGTTTGGTGTGTGCATGTTTGACTGGTGGAATCATTTGAAATCTGGGTTTTCCCACTTGTTTAAGAAACCCAACTCTCCAGTGGATCTTATTTGACTAAAGGATTCTTTTGATGATGGTAAAGCTGTCTAATTCCGGGCTATATCAACTAACTTGCATTGTGTTGAATGGAAAATCCATTCTTGTTTATATGACACAGTAAAGGACTTTCATCAAAGCTTGCACTAAAAAACTCTACTTTCGTAAACCACTCTACTTGCTCCTTCAATGATAGTTAAATAAAATAATGTAATGTGTTTTTGGCTCAGTGTTTATCATTTTTATTTATTGTTAGTCTGCAATTGCATTAATTTGTTGGAGTTTAATATGTTTGGGCATATTGCCTATCCAGATATGAAGTATATATACAGATCAATAATGGTTCTCATTCAAAAATAGTTGGTAAATAATTGAGACACGGTGACTTGAGCAGATCATCTTGTTTTAGGTTTGTGGTTAAGTTGATTTTATTTTTTATTTTTTTAAAGATAGGAATTGGTCATTTGTTTTTTGAATAGTAAGTACTTAGTTGAAAGCAAAAGAGAGATGCTTTTAGCTGTGCGTTTTCTTGTTTATTAGGGGTAGGAGGATGATTTTGTTGTTTCAATTTTGGGGTACAAATGTAAAATGTTGGGTTGTTGTTAATATATTGAAATCAAGTTTGCTGTTTTATAATGCTTGTAAAGTATTATTTACTTGAACTGTTATGCTCCCACAATCCTGCTATAATTTATCTTTGAGGTTTTTGTAATTTTTTGTTGCTGATTTACTTGTACTCTACTTATTTTGCAGGGTATTTTCTTTCACTCAGCATAGACTGGGTAAGGCACAGTTTTCCTCAAAAGAACTAAGTATCATATTTGTCACTCTAATTGGCCAGCATAGACAAGACAGCGACATAGCTTTCGTGTGAACATGGGTGACCCTTCCAATGGTACTCTCTCTCTCTATGTTTGTATGTGCATTTGATAACTGAGAAAATGTAAGAAAAGAAATGAAGAATTGGAATAATATCTCGTAAAAACCTAAACTTTTGATAAACCATAACAACCTAAACTTCAACTTACTAAGATATGAAACTCACAATTTGTTTCCTCACATTTTCTCTCCATCCAAACAGTCCCTATCCCCGAAATCATCAAAACTCTAACCCTAAATCCCCCCCCCCCCTCCCCCCTCTTCTTTGTCTATAAAACACTAACCTCAAAATTTTGTGCAGGATCTGCCTTGTCCTTTTTCTCTGACAAATCGGCAAAGATCTTTGTAGCAGGCCACCGTGGGCTTGTGGGCTCTGCCATAGTCCGCAAGCTTCACCACCTGGGCTTCACAAACCTTGTCCTTCGCACCCATTTGGAACTCGACCTCACCCGCCAAAATGACGTCGAATCCTTCTTTGCCACTGAGAAGCCTCGATTTGTCATCCTAGCAGCTGCCAAAGTTGGTGGCATCCATGCCAACAACACGTACCCGGCTGACTTCATCAGCATTAACCTCCAGATCCAAACCAACGTCATTGACTCCTCTTACCACCATGGTGTCTCCAAGCTCCTTTTCCTCGGCTCCTCTTGCATTTACCCCAAATTTGCACCCCAACCTATCCCTGAAGATGCGCTCTTAACTGGCCCATTAGAGCCCACCAACGAGTGGTATGCTGTGGCTAAGATCGCTGGCATCAAAATGTGCCAAGCCTATCGTATTCAATACAATTGGGATGCGATTTCGGGTATGCCCACCAATCTGTATGGCCCCAACGACAATTTCCACCCTGAGAACTCCCATGTCTTGCCTGCATTAATGAGGAGGTTTCACGAGGCGAAGGTGAAGGGTGCGAAGGAGGTGGTGGTGTGGGGGACTGGGAGTCCCTTGAGGGAGTTCCTCCATGTGGATGATCTGGCTGACGCAGTGGTGTTCATGATGGAGAGCTACAGTGGCTTAGGGCACATGAATGTCGGGAGTGGGAAGGAGGTCAGTATCAAGGAGTTGGCTGAGCTGGTGAAGGATGTGGTAGGGTTCGAGGGGAAGCTTGTTTGGGACAAATCCAAGCCTGACGGGACTCCTAGGAAGCTCATGGATAGCTTGAAGCTTGCTGCATTGGGTTGGACCCCTAAGATTTCGCTTAGGGATGGCCTTATTGATACCTATAAGTGGTACTTGCAGAATGTGGAGCAATGATTTCAGGTGATTTAAGCCAAATGTGATTTCAGTATTGACTATTTGTTGTTGTTATGTCATTGTTATTTATCTTTCTTAGATTATGTATACACACACTATACATGTGGGGATTATGGATATTCAATTTTGTACCAATAATGTGGGATAATTAATTAAGATGCTCTGTTACTTAAGATTCAGCTCTAGAGGGTTACTGTTACTATCAGAACTGAGTGAACCGCAGAGCTATTGTTGTGAACTTTGCAAAAAGTGCTATTTTGTATTAGTGAAATTTATACTGTACTGAGTTTGTGGATTATAGTTATGGTTTCACTATTGTTCGATTGTTACATATTATAATTGGAGAAGAAATTTTAATAAATTTTGCCACTTAATTGGTCTCTCGACCTAATTTCATCATCTCCACCAATGAATGATGGGTGGAGGTAAAGCCGTAAGTTTAGTTCTGTCTGGGTGCAAAAGCTATACTTACAAAAAAAGTAAAATAAATAAATAAAAAGATGATATGCATGAAGTGTTGCCATTGTATGTTAATGATTGTTTCAGAATGCCTACGTGAATTGTCTAAGATTGTGTGCAGATGTGATTCTTATTCAATTTTTGGATCTAGTGGTGCATGGTGGGTGTTGGCTGCATTTGTTGGTGCCATGCAAGACGTCTGGGTAAATTGGTGTACGCTTAAAAAATCTTGCATTAAATATGATTCATTTGAATTAGTTGAAAGTATTGTGATCTTCCTTGAGCTTGACATTCAAGCTTCTCCCCTCTATTTGCTTCTTTTGCCATGGTTTACTTTTAAGTCAATCAGCTCACAGTAGTTTAACACTCTGTCCTAGCACAAATTTTCCCATTTCTCTTCTTCATTTTCCAACTTATTGTTCTGTTTTCCATCCTCTGTTATATTTACACATGGCAAGTCTTCTGCTACTTTGTGATGGGGAAACTTATGAGATACGTTTCTTTATACTTCTGCTATCCATGCACTGCATTGCCCTATTGATTTCAATTTTGATTACCTAGTGATGAAGTGTCTTGTGAGCTGCTTGACTTCCTCACATATAATATATAGCCAAATTCTCAGATGAAATGTACAAATGGTGATTTTTCTGAGTTGGTTTTTCTCAGATGAAATGCACTGCATTACTCCCATGAGTACTTTTAATAACATTGAAATCAATATCACTGAGTTGGTTTTTCTGTTACCTCTTATAAAGCATTTTCACTCAATAATGGGAGTAATATGGGATAAGTCTACTTTAGTCCTTCGTGTAACTTGTTATTTTCTCACTGAAGTGCGTTCACTAGAAAGTCTACAGTCTACACATCGGTTACAACCATCGTTGGCTAAAACATCAACGCAGCAATTAGCTTCCCGCCGTTCCCGGACACTAAAAGATTCAACAATTGTTGACAACAGCATTAGACTTGAGAAGATCCATAACTTTTGCACCTAGTTCAACTTCTATTTGTTTAATCAAGTTGATTTGCTAGAACCAGTTTATCCCTTAAACCCCATCACTCTTAGAATACCTTGAGGTTTCTGTGCATAACAGCTCTTTAAGGAAGTCAATGCCTATGATGATACTCAGTTGACTCACAATTCAACTCAAGCCAACCTAAGATGTCAAGCCTAAAAGGATGAGCAAGCAAGACTTATACCTAACCTGGTCCAAAAAAGATTAGCAAAACTACACTTCTTGAATGTGCGACTGATGGATTTGTATAAAGCTCTCTGGAAAAATTACATTTTTAAAAGAATTACACTCCAGAAACTATATAAAGTCTAAAATCAAATGTGTATCAATCGCTAGTCCCAAGAGTGCAATCACTCCGACAATGATATCAAAAACATGGATTTCAGCTCATGCAACAAAATATGCACATGCAAGATAAGTCTACCAATAAAATTGTAAACTGTCAAATTTTAGAGCTTTGTCACACCATATACTCCTAACAAGGAAACTCAATGTTTTGTGCTGAGAGATTTTCTAATGGTTGTTCCTATCGCATGTATTCCTCCTGTTTTCCTTTCCCTTGCCGCTGATTAACTGTATGCTGGCTCAAAAGCCTCAAATGTTTGTGCCTTTACAATTGCCTCTCAAGTATATTTTGGATGCTTTATTTCAAGCTCCAATGTAACTTCTTGAATTCTTGAGTGCATTTCTACTTATAGCTTATAAGACTATATTTATTGGGTGGCCTCTATATTATTATAGACATGTCTTTTTTCATTTGGAAATTAGGATTTTTAACGTTTAATGCCTTTCGAGATTCTGAAGAAACTGGGCCTGACCTTCCTTCTAGTTTAGATTTTTATCCTTTGTCTGATTTGCTAGAGTTATATATGGTAGGTTAATTCTACCCTATAGAATAGGTACTAGGCATGCATTCCCCAATTCGGATTTAGATCTTGTGCAATTATTTTGTAATTACCGTGTGTTTTTGAGATGTAAGTTAGGAAGGTGAAAAAATCAAAAAATTTCTGATTCAAGTGTTGAGATTAAAAGTGATTTTTTAAGTTTCAATCTCAGTTATTAGTTCACTATTGCATGGCACCAGATTTGAAACAACCCCGCCCCCCCAATTCAATGAACATTTTCCCACATGTTTCAAGCGTTTGCACCAATCCATGATAATTGCATCTTAGTGCCGAATCTTATTGTCTTTAACTTTATATGAAGAGCTTAAATGTAATTTTAGGCTCCTTGAGGAGTGCTAAAATATTTTTCCTGTTGTTGATTATTGATGTTGGCCACTGTAAAAAGCATGAACTAAACTATGATATGTAAGCTGTCTCTCCCTATCGGAGATGAAGTCCTAGCTGATGCAAGTGACAAGGCAGATGTATAAGCATGTATTTGAGTGAATGTTTCCTTTTATATGTGGCATGGGACTTATAAGATAGTTAATTTTTGGAGCTGAATTGAAATATACATCAGAATACGATTGTTGTCTTGGTACGTAGCTAGTAGTCATATCATGTGTTTGTGGCCATGCATTCTTTCTGGCTTTTGTCTTGGTGAAAGATAGAGTTGATTTAATCAATCTTACAATCAATCAATTGTAAGAGTACTTACATCTGCTTTTCTATCCTTGACTAAATTACTGGTTCAAAAACTCTCTTTTTCTACAAAACACTCTACATCCTTCTTTTTATTTTATAATTTATCCTCTAACTATATTTTAATATTAATTCATTCTTTTGTTTTTTTTTTCTGGCATGGTGTATTTTCTGTAGAGCAGTAGGCCAATTACCTCTTGCAAGCTTAAGTTGCTTGACATTAATTTACTTTGAGCTTTGTGGCTAAATTCAGCATGATTCTTATTGTTTGTGTAGTATCATTTTGTTTTATACTCGTTTAACTATTGTTTCTGAGTAATAGGAATAGTGCTTTTGATTTTTTGTTCTTGAAAGAAAATGTTGAAATTTTTCGCTTTTTTTTTTTTTTCATGAGGTTCTGTCCAGTATTATTGTTGATTGGAAATTTGCATATCCAAAATGAAGATTTAATTTCACTTGTCTATGACTGGCAAGTGTATGGTGGTGGATGTAATTTTTATTTTCTCTTATTTGTACTTTGAAGCAGACTCTTGGACACAGCAGGCATGGTTTTCACTCTCTTATGGCAAAATAGGACTGACCCTTTAGGAGCACATCTGTTAGCTTGCAAACAAAATAAAGACATTTATATTAGATGTTTCCATAGGCTTTTTTATTTTATAGATTATTGATTTATCTCTTTCCCTTGTTTTTATCTCCTGGTTTGGCCTTACTGTATTTCCTTTTTCTGTTTAGGTGTAAGCCTCACTTTATATCAGTAGCTGAAGTTTTGCAATTTCTAGAATTACAATTGAAGTAGACAAGCTACCTTAACTGGCTTCTGTTTCTGACTGGTGCATGACATGCAAATATCTGCTGTTAGGTTTATATTATAATTCTGGAGATGGTTAGTCTATTTACTGAAAAGAAAATATGGCTTTTATTAACATAAAAGATAGGTCTAAAATTACTGACAACAGTAGCACAAAAAGACACGTGATAACTTGTCATTAAGTTCTGAGATGGACTAGACGACTGAATTAAATTGAGACCTAAAATTTGCAAATAAGAGGAAATACACAAGAACAAGTGGACAAAAGTTGGGAATTTTGCTTAGATAAATGATTCTTGAACAATGCCACATTTCCATATAAACAAAAACTTGGAAAACAATTCCCATCCAAAGAAGTGGACGTTTGTACTTTGTGTGGATTAACGATCGATTAGTGTCAAGTTACACAAATTAACTGGTGGAACTAGACTTTCTCAAAAAAAAAAAAAAACTGGTGGAACAAGATATCAAAATGAGTAGTTTACACTTTACAATGCAATTAGAGATCTTGGCTGTCCATTTACCCCAGGTCCCCAACCCTGTGAGAGCCTTTATGTTCACATATTTGGTGTTGGAGTAACTATTATGTTGTTTAGCTGTGTTTTCCTTTCAGGGAATAGTTATTCTTTACAAGTGAGTAATAACTATTTCTTACTAAATGATCTCTAACAATTTTCCTCAATGGCTCAATCGATTTAATAGTTTTTTTTTTCAATCACTTATAGCCTCGAGCGATGGGCTATCTTGGCGTGGTTGATTTGGAACGCTCGTAACAAGTTTTACTTTGGGCAGAGACAAGTTCACCCCAAGTCAATTTTAAATGGGGCATATGGACTGTTGGAGTACCAGAGGTTGATGTTGTCACGGGTATACCGGTATAGGCTGCTCTAAAGTCCTTTAACTGCATTTTGTGTAGGGTCTTGCTGTAAGTTACTTTCCTGCATTATTGTGTAGTTTGTTTCCTTGGCTAACTTAGGCCTTGGGTTATACTTATATATATATATATATATAATCGTTAAATTTCTATGCAATTGAATGCTAAGCGAGAACCCAAAAAAAAGTGTAAATCTAATTATATAGGTAAGAGTATTTTAATTTTTCTATCTAAAATATTCCATCATCTTACCAAATTATCACTAAACAAATGAATAATAATAATTATTCTATATTATTCTTTAAAAAGTTATTCTATTACGGCTTTTTACATTATAGTACTAATTTCTATTCTCATATTTTTATCATTATTGGAAACTAGGTTACCAAACTTTTAATCTTGAAAGAGACTCGAAGTAGAACTTTGAGGAGGCCAAAATAGTGTCTAGAATGGTGAGGTACGAATCATTTCTTCTCTACCGCTATATAAACTAGTTTAATTTACAATCTAATATGTTATCTATTAAAACATACAACCAGGAAAGTATTTAAGGCGCTTGTTTCAACTTAAAGGTATTTTTCAATTTTTGGAGCCGACTAGAAAACTCGGTCAAACTAAGATCATTTTCTGATGACCTAGTTAAACACTCTTCAAGGTTGAAAATGCTTTATGTCCTTAAACACCACCATGAAATGTTTTTGAAAATTTTTTTAGACCACAACTAATCATCAAAAAAAAAAAAAAAAAAGTAGTTTGCCTTGAAAATGTTTTTAACAAAAATAAAGGAAGCAAGGCTACGAGAAAAACCGAAGAATTCCAAAGAACATAAATTGGAAAATTTTGTGCAGTGTGTACATGCTTGTTAGGTATCACCTATGCAATGGATGAGAGGTTTAATAATTGTGATATGGTCGAGATAGAATTACATGTATCCACCATTTCATGTATTGGATCATGATAGGTTCTCAATGGAGTGAGAATGGTACTTGACAAGAGTTTGTTATCCGGAAAACGTGGGCATTCTCCGACAAATCTTTGGACCAAAGTATGAAATACTCTAGAATTCACCCTATGTGAAAGGGTGAATACACATCTGATACATTACTGAAATACTCAAAGATTCACCCCATGTGAGAGAGTGAATATATATCAGATACATGATAAATTTTCTCCATAGAGTGAGGGTGGTTCTTGACAAGAGTTTGTTACTCGATAACGTAGGCATACGTGGGCATTCACCATACAAATATTTGGAGAAAAATATCAGACTGATACTCCAGTGAGAGCTGAAGAGTATCACATTGCAACTTTATATATACTTATCTAATTAAAAAAAAAAAAAAAACTCATACATTTTGTGACGAAAATGTGCAGAATCCACGACAATAAAGGTATAGACTATGGTATACAAATATTAATTACTACTTACGAGCTCCACAATCCTTGGAACAAAAATAAAAAATCGAAAACACAATCCAGACACACTGGAGCTCTGGCTGAAAGAAAACTTGTCCAACTTTTTAGAGCCACAATATCAAAGAAGAAAAAGGGTGGAAATGAAATTTCACCAAATGGTAATTGAGTTTCCATCACAAATCACAAATGCCAAATCTTAAGAATTATCCTTGTATTCACCCAAACTCCACTTTCCTCGAAATTAGCATCATTTCCAGGACCCACAAAAGATATATATCAGAACTTTTGAAAATAATAGTCTGTATATAAGCTGCTAAAATAAACAAAAAGCCAGGTTTTCACATGCATACAAAAACCAAAAGCAGAAGGAGAGAAGCCAGATTGCAGTGCACACAATTGATAGGACACTTCCATGGACTACGAGGGCCTTCCATCACTCAAACCCTCAACTTTCTTTGTCTTTGCTTCTGTTTTCTTACTCAAGTCTTTTTTGCTATTCTTTCCAAAATGCCTCTCTCTATGTTAGTGCGCAAACTCTAGGACACCTAGACCGGCAGTTTCAGTGTTAATAACTGGACCCTATGGTTCTTGCATTGTCACCTCAAATACACCCAATACCCCAAAATCATAGATCTAAAAGAACATTACAAACCAACCAGTTCAAAGTTCAAACTGAAACCAAAATTAAGAATAGAATTCAACATCTTACCGTTGAAAAGGAAATCCTCAAGGATAACTTTTTTGCTTCACAAGTATGATACATAATAATGAAAATGAAAGTACCTAGTAGAATTTAATGCTAGCTATCAATTCCAAGAGACAACAAAAAAATACATTGTAAAGAGACAGAAGCAAAAGACTGACAGAAAATTTTGTAATTGATAATAAAACAGTGCTTTAACATTGAATGCTCTGCAGATAAATGGACCCCAAAAAATTAAAAGCTTTGCTCAGTACTCACCAACTCCTAAACAGAGTTGTCTGCCCAATATTTACTGCATAAAATCTATCATCTTCTGCTTTTTCTTTCTTTGCTTTATGAAGGAATATTGGGGTTTTCTTCAAGAAGCAGTAAGGCACAAATGCAAAACCAAAAGGGCAAGTTAGTGTCATTAGAAAGAACATTTGCATAAACTTTCAATATGGACAACATCATGATGAAAAGAAAAAGAAAAAGAAATAAAAATTATATCATAAAATTAAGAGATTGAGCCGTCCCGCCAATATCACCACCACCAACACCATCATCAAAAGGCAAAGCAGAAGAGAAAGAGCACAGCGAGTTGCAAAGATTGGACTTTGAAAATGGGGTTTATTCCATAATCAGCCCAACCTTCGCATAAGCCAAAGAAACCCATTTGCTTCACAAGCATTCTCCAAGTTGTGACAACCACAGCCTTCTCCATTCTTCACAGCTCCAGTTGCCACTGATCTTCACCACAAAGCCTAGCAATACAAATGCGCACACACATACAAAATGAGATAAATAAAAAAGTAGGTTTTTTTTTTTCAAAATCTTTCAATAGAAGCTTGAAATAGAACATTGTGAGTGAGAATAGCCACATATTTTGGTCAAAAAACTCAAAAATGAACATGAATTGTAAAGCGTAAAGGACTAGTGAAACATGGGATATAACATATTGATGGGAATAGAGTTGTACGTTTTTTTCTTCTAGTTTCTGCTTTCCTTTGTGAAACAGACCCCCCCTTTGAGTGATGGGTTCTATTGTCCTATCATAAGAAAGCAAAATTTGTAGAAGAAATAGTTGTGTGTTGTAAGAAGCTGAGGCCATGAAGGATTGCCTTGTGGGCGTGTCTTCTGACCCACGCTGGGACTGTCTGTCTAAACATAATGAGGCCAAGTAAATGTGTATGTACGGTTTGGAAATGGCTTTGCTTGGTTTCACTCAATCCTCATATCTCGAACCCACTTTCACTTTGCTTGACCAAGAAGCCCAGATTAGCTTTAGCTAGATTTGCGCAAGCAATCACTGTCCAATTCTTGTTTCCTTGCCTACCCTTTATCAACTTTTTAAATTCCCACTTACACCCTCTCTCTCCAATTTGGGGTCCTACTAGTGTGATACTGTGACTGTGAAACTTTTTCTATGTTCAAATTGTTTTTCAAATTCTTACTTCAAAAATGAAAAAAAAACCCCAATATTTTATATAAAAAACAAAAAAAAGTATTATTTTAATAGCAGTTTAAAATACTGAGGCCTGACTCTACCTGACCAAACAGGCACAGTAGCCGAGGTTAAATACATCGAGACCGCCACCAAACCCTATATTAACAGTGGTTCTTGGCCTAACATTCGTTTGTGGATTCTAGGGGGGGTGAGGACCAAGCAAAGCAGTATAAATATTAAAACCATAAAAAAATTAACAATAAAAAAAAATAAAAATAAAAATAGCCCCTTTGTCCAAGAAATGTGTTCGACACTATAGTCAAATATAATAACTAGCAAGCACTATAATATTGTGGGTCCCATACAAGGACTTTGGAAACAAATGGGGGTATTTAGGTCATTTGGTAATCAATGGTAAAAGTACCCCGGATTTCACGTATCCAATTTAACAGAAAAGTGGCTTCAGCCTAGAACAAGTGACGTGAATTTCCCTTTATGGGTCTCTTCATTTTACTTGCATGGATGAACAAGTGTGCCTCGTCCAAGGAATGTTTTAAAAAAAAAGTTAAGCCAACAAAAGCGAGTCGGTAAAGTTTTTAAAAAGATATGGGGTACAATTCTTGTCTGCAATTGTTGTTTTGATTTGATGACAAAGAATAATTGAATTCAATTTTAAAGATTTGAAATATTATTATATTTATAAAAAAGAAAACGTGAAGCTAACAAATAATAAATTATAAAAGAAAGTTGACAACAATGTCCTTTAAAGATGTTATATTGATTGAATATAAGGGAGGGGCATTGTGGTCAATCTAATAAGTGATGTGCAAACTTGCACAATGACACTGCACATGATTGCTATACTTTCATTAAAAAGATTGTGTATCTCACTCTAAAACATATAAAGGTATAATAATTTGATTAAAAAACTAATATATATATATATAGGTGTTTAGCAGAAATAATAAATATATGAAGGTCTAAAGGTAAATGGTGGACTCCACAAGCGCGGAACTCATCTTACACGTGTGATTACATATGCCAGCTACACCGCACCATATAACTAATCAAGATTGTTTGCCACGTGTACGGCTGAGGGAGTAAGGTGAATTTTATGCAATGTAACATGATTTTTTGAGCTCAAAATACAGGTTATAGACACTAAACACAACAGAGAATGATTTTACCATAGAAAAAAAAAAAAAAAAAAACCAACAGAAAACAGAATGTCGGAGGAAAAGTCAAAGAAAGAGCAATGAATTTTTACAGTAAAAAAAAAATAAGAGAGTAAATAGAGAGTTTGAGAACCTGAAGAGAATGTTGGGCAGCTCACCCAAGACAAAGATTGAATCAAGCCAAGGGTCCTGATTAAAGCTCTTTTTATCTGTAAAATAAAACACACACCAAAAGAATTTAACTACCACATCACAAACTTAAGAAGGAGAAGAGAGAGAAAACAATAAAGAATGTAAAAGGGATGTGAAAGTCCGAGATATCTCACGCAAGAATGATGGGTGTCATGGTGTCTGTAGCAAAGGAGCTTTTGTTGTGTTCCAAATTTAAACAAAAAGAAGCACTGGAGAAGGAAAGGCTAAGAGGAGGAATTTAGAAATGTCTCAGTGTATAGAGAAGAAAAAAGGGTGCAAAGATATCAAATCGTTTTCGACCCAGATCTTCAGAATATGAAAGTTCTGCTTTTGTTGGTGTGACTGAAACATTGGCAGTTTTCAAAGATAAATGTGTACAATACTCATCTGCAAGATAGTACTGTGTATGAACAAACTCGTGCTCTTGTTAGAGGAAGAGAGAGATACTTTTTTTCTCTTTTGCTAAGCACAGAGAGAGAGAGAGAGAGAGAGTACTAAGTTAGCTACTTAATCAACCCGTATCTTACTGTTGTGTTACCTAGCTAGATGAAAACTGAAGCTTGTGCATTAAACTTTGCAGATTGATGTTTAGAAGTTTCATTAGTGAACAACTGAGCATGAAGTAGCTAGAGAGAGAGAGAGAGAGAGAGTTTTTTTTTTTTTTTTGATAAGAGAGAGAGAGAGTCTTATAACTCAAACAGATCCATGCCTTAAATTGTTAGACAGACAAAGGGATTTTTGTTAAGGGAATGAAATTAAATTTTGCTTGTTTAATACTCCAATAATTATAATTAAAATGTCATATTTATTATTTATTATTTTCACATGAAAAATCAAATTTCACGCTTTTTTTAGTTCTTTTTTTTTGGGGGGTTTGTGTTAATTAAAGAATTTCTCTTAAAGAAAATCACATCAAAAGCTTTTAAATATGATGGAAAGCATGATAATAGAATCACAAAGAAGGTGAGGTTTTCATAGCCTTTCATGAGAAAAGCAGGTCAGGATTAAGATTTGTCACTTTATCCACCCATATTTATGTATATCTCAGAACCTTGATTGAATAAACATGAATTAACCCCCATATTTGCCAAAACTACAAGGAGTGCCACACACCATGCAGTGCTAGTGGTACATTTGACAGTCCACCATAATATCAACAAGTGTCTCCAATAACCCTGTTTCAACGGATGGGCCCAAAGACTTGGCTAGATTTAAGACATGTTAAGTAGACTGTAGTAGGCGCTGTAATGTAATAGTTATTCCTATGATTTAGTTATTCTTTAGTTTTGTTATGTTTTTATTACAAGGAATAATAATTCCTTATAAATAGTTATTCTTCAAAATGAAGAATACATATTCATCTTTAAAATGTTGTATTAGATATTTCTTAGTAAGAGTAATAATTTCAAAACTTAATATATTTCCAAATAAACAAACTTTCCATATACATCTAACAATTATAAAAATAAAAAATCATAAAAAATAACACATATATCTCTTAAATTTAAAAATAACAATTTTTAAGGATATATAATTATATAAGTAAGAAATTTCCTAAAATAAATGTTAAGTTTCATTCTAATGTTATAATTCACAGCCAAACTAATGAATATGTTTAGTTATTATATTACAACAAATTTTATTCCTAGTAATAAAGATTACAATTTTTATCGTAATTCTCATTCAGTGTACCAAACGTACCTTAGTGTCTCAAACTCCATATACGACAAGGCTTGGCTGTGAATCAATGCGGTACAAAAGCTATACAGAGGCCTATAGCGATATAATTAATGAGACCTTTTTGTTATTATTTAAATGATATTTAACTAATATTTAATATCATAATTTTTTTTAAAACAAAAATCTATTAATTTCATTTTGTAATATGCATTTTTTTGGGGGAAAATGTTAAAATTATAACAAATTTTACTAAAAAATCTTTCAAATGATGTAGAAATGAATTCAATTAATGACACCTCAAGAAGATAATAAACAAGCATTTGAATGAATGATGTTAGTAAAATTATAAATTTTATAATATGAGGCTTACAAAGATGTATCACTAATCACAAAAAATAATTCAAAAATGCATTTAATAGGTTATTAATGTTCACATATCATATTAATTGTCACATCAATTTGTAAAATTAATAATATTTTTAACATTTTCCTATCTGAATTATTTCTTGTAATTAGTAAAACATATATTTGTAAGGGAAAATGTTAGAGATATAAATTATTTTACAAAAACTTTTACAAACTGATAATGTGGTAAGGGCAAAACTTAGGTACAGTTTCTTAGATACAGTTCTTTAGGTTCCTTATTTAAAATTTTGATATCTGTACAATTTAACAACCCAGACAAACCCCAAACAAACGGCGTTAAAACTTTTTTTTTCCCTTCTTCCTTTTTTCCCTGTACTGCAACTGCAAGAGAAAATCAAACCAAAAAATGCATAACCAAACAAGAAAGATCAAAAAATCAAAAAATAAAAGTCAGATCTACTGGGTTTCAAACCAAAAAACGGACCCTTCTCCCTCATTTTTTCAGTAACCAAACAGGAAAGATCAAAAAATAAAAGCCAAATCTATTGGGTTTCAAACCAAAAAACGGACCCTTCTCCCTCATTTTCTCAGTAACCAAACAGGAAAGATCAAAAAGTAAAAGCTAAATCTACTGGGTTTCAAACCAAAAAAGGAACTTCTCTCCCTCATTTTATCAGTAACCAAACAGGAAATATCAAAAAATAAAAGCTAGATCTACTGGGTTTCAAACCAAAAAAGGGACCCTTTTTAGCTATACCCGAAACTTCCACACTCTTAACATTAACAAAGCCATCGTCACAGCCTCTTTCATTAATTTGTCCAAAGAGAGAGAGAAAGAAAGAATCATAGATCAAAAAAGAAGAAAGAAAACAGATACACATACATACACACACACACACCGAGAGAGTGAGAGTGAGAGAGAAAGAAAGAATCATAGATCAGAAAAGAAGAAAGGAAAGAGATACACATACATACACACACTGAGAGAGAGAGATATGAGATTTTTTCTTTTTTCTTTTTTTTGGGTTTTGGGTTTGGAAGAGTAGGTTTGGAAGAGAAGCTTACAGGAAAATGAAGGAAGAAGGAAAAAAAGAAAAAGAAATTTTAGTTTTAACGCCGTTTGTTTGGTTGTTAAATTGGATAGATGTCAAAATTTTAAGCATGGAACCTAAAGTATTGTACCTAAGTTTTGCCCATGTGGTAAATGATTATAGATCAATAAAAAAAGTAATGTTATCGGGGGGTCTAGATGAGAACTAATAAGAAATTGGCTATAACAACAATTTGTAAAAATGTTGTAAAATAGTTTGTAACTGTAGTATTATTCTATTTGTAAGACCCATATATTTAAAGTCGTATTATCTCTAGAATTACTCAATTTTTTGGAACTTCGTAGAGGAAAATATAAAACTATTTTTTTTTTTCTATATCTCCAATTTATTTTTTAAATATATCAAATTTCCCCCCAAAATTTGGGGCCTTCCTCTAGTTGGGGGCCCTAGGCGGTGGCCTAAGTGGCCTAGGCCTAGGGCTGGCCCTGACTATATGTTACGAACTGAAGAT
Organism: Quercus ilex subsp. ballota; assembly: GCA_032727855.1. Classification (NCBI taxonomy): domain Eukaryota; kingdom Viridiplantae; phylum Streptophyta; class Magnoliopsida; order Fagales; family Fagaceae; genus Quercus; species Quercus ilex. Next base: position 95,368,518 of record CM064909.1, on the reverse strand, counting down.
AAGGTTTGTGATGCTGAATGTTCATTACAAAAATGACCAAAATAATAAACATGTACATTAGCTAGCTAGTAATTAAAATGGAGAAAGAACACATTTAAAACTAGTGTGCCGACTGATAGTGGCACCCAGACCCAGTCCAAAAATAGCCAAGTTGATGACAGCTCAAATGCATGTTATGTTATACTAGTGTGTCGCTTTTATATAGCCTGTTTTGGATTGCATAATTCTTTTGGTTTTAGGGTAAATTACTGTAAGGACAAAGGCTGTTTATGGAGATTTAGCTAATTAAATCATAGTTGTGTAAGAGATTTGACATTTAAATTTGAATCTCGCCTACGCTAAAAATATAATGGTTCAGGAGAAGGAGACTTTTCCTAGTAAAATTGACGATTCCTTTTTTCAATCTAAATTGTCGCTAAGTTTTGACCTTTTATAAAAGGTTTGATTATGTGTAACACTTAATATTTGGCTAATTGAAACTGGGTTTGGGTTTCACACAAATAATGCCTAGCCTATTTGGGCCAATATAATAGATCAGCAAATAGAAGTTAGTTCACAAACCTCAGCCCACCCATATATCAATCAGAGCCATCATGCACAGAGTTCATCTGGACTGTTGGATCAACATTTCGCTACCATACGACGAGTGAGTATCATCCACCTCGGTCACGTAATTTTATAGAGTCTCATGGGCTATCTCATATTCTCGTTCATCCTAAAATTACTACAATCAAATTTCCTTCTTTGTTGCCATAAAAAAAAAAATTATATATATCTTATACCTTCTTTAGGAAAATTGAGCAAAGATCAAGAAATAAATAAGCCAAAAAGGGCAAGAAGGTGGGGCAAATAAAAGAATTGTTGTGCGAGGGGGACCAAAAGGCTATTATACCAATAGCCAATGCCAACTACTACTTTTATTTTTTGGGCCACCAACCTTCGTAGTAAAAATGTAAAATTTAATGTGTTTTTTCTGACTGATGGAAGGAAAAAAAGAAAAAAGAAAATAAAAGTTGAAGGAAAAAGATGATTAGTTAAAAAAGAAAAGAATAGAATAAAGAGATGATTTTGTCATGATGAGACCACGTTGTATGGGAAAATCTTTTCCGATACTTTACTTTTAATATCATATTGTGTGTCACATGTACATTTGTCCACGCCCTTTTGCAGAAACCTAAACCTTAAGAGCCTATCCTACATTCCTACTTGTGAGTGATAGGCACATGAATAAATGGTTCTAATATTACCTTTTGAATAAGGCTCTACCTATAATTCTTAGAAGTGGTTACCTTTCTCGTGATCTCCTTTTTCATATTTTCTTTGGAAAGGAAGAAATAGGTTCTTCACATTCGGGTTGATGCCTTCACTTGTTATTTGAGGTTTATGCTACGTTTGGATGGAGTAATTTTTGGAATAAAAAATGTAAGTGAAAAATAAGTGGAAAATTTGATGGAAAATGGTGTTTAGTTGAAAGAGGGAGACAAGAGAAAATTAGTAGGGCTCGATTGTTTTCTCTTTGAGCCCACCAAAACTTCATCTCTCCAAATTAAATGTGGAGAAAATGAGAAGAGAAGCACAAGTTCTAAGCATTTTTGATAAAATTACCCCTTTATTTTGAACAAAATTTTGTCATTTCTTCTTTACTCTTCACCAAGCTACATTTAAGAAGTTACCCTCTTTTTTTAAAGAAAATAGTTTTGGTTCTTGAACTTCTTGTGTCTTTTTTTTTAATGAAGTATTCATTCATACACAAATTTTTAATAAAAATATAATGTGTTACCTTTTGTTTTATCTAATAGAGACATAATAGTAAATTTATACAAATTCTATTTTCTATAATTTCATTTTTCTTCTCAACTAAATAAAAGAGTTTTCTATCCCTACACTTTTCCATCCTTTCAACCAAACACAATGAGAGGAAATTTAAATATTTTATATTTTTCAATTTTTTCATCTCCTCTCCATTTTCTATCATCTCATTTTTTCATCTCTCCAAGCAAATAGACCCTTAGAGAATGCGTAATTACTGTTGGAAAACCTCTACTTAATTGACCATTTGGATCAAGTGAACAACGAATAATTTCCCTATTTAATTGACATCTCTTTGTTACTTGAAAATTGGTGAAGACTTTAATTCTAAAGAAAAATCATTCAATAGTCTATGCAATAAAAACAACTTAAAAAAAAAGAAAAAAGAGTACTTCAGATTTTTATTGATGAAAATAGTATATACAAGGGATATAATAAATTAGGTGAGAACTTGATGGGCTGATCAAACCAACTATGCTTAATTTGACTTAGCATTCATTTGGCATGACTAATTTTGCCAACTTATTTTATTATTTAGCTTATTTTTGCTACTATTGATGGCTCTCACTACACTTTTTAGTACTATTTATGAGTTTCAATATATTATTTTAACTAACTTTTACTTTTATCTATAGTGGTTTTAGCAACAAGTTTTCAGTTTCAACAAAATAAGCGGATTCCAAATAGACATTTACGGATAAAAAACTATAAATAACAAAATAACCAATGATTTTAGCAACAAACAAATTAAACAAAACTGTGAGAGAAAAGGCAAGTACAGAGAAAATTTATATCAGTTTACGAAAATGGAGAAACAGCAACAATTGAAGCTATATAAACAGATGGAGATGGACCATCATCCTCCTTCGTAGCTCAACAACATCAAACAAAAAATCTCTAACATAGTTATGAATAGAAACAACTTATCACCGGTTCTAGGTTGTCTCTAACCCTAAGTATTATTTAATGCTAAAACGTAGTATTGTTTTTGCAAATTCACCACATACCTTACTTAAATATTTAAAAATGTTACAAATGTGATATTGTATTGCAATTGTTTTTAAGTTAAATTAAAACTTGCACCCTATAATTTTAACCGAAATTCAATTCCAAAAAGTATTGTTTCAACATCTCCTTTTCTCTCGTGCTGTACCAAGGAGAGTGACTATAAAGTCTATATTATTCAGTATCTGACCTCCCTAGATGTCACTATTCCATGAAGATTGGCTAATTTAATATTGGATATTAAATTTAAAGCAAGCTTAATCCTGATTTCATCCCTCATCTTCGCCTCCTATTCTACTTGATGTAATTTTCGAAGAGACTCTTTGTATTGCTTAGCTTTTGTTGTTAAGTAAACATTTTTCTATTCAGAAAAAGGGAAAATAAATAAATAAAAAAGAAATAGCAGATCAAGAAATATCATTTCAAGTAAAAGGGGGTGTGAAAACAATACTTTTTGTTGTTGAAATATCATCTGCTTAAATAAAAAAGTATAACACTACTAAATGCTGATTAAGGGGTGGATCCAACATCAACCGCAATAAAGTATTTGCTAGGTTAACCTTGCTCATGTAAGGAAACATTAAACAGTAGCGATGATTTGTGATCTTACTGAGGTGTTCTTATCCTGGATTTTACTACGAGTATTATGAATTGATTATTTGGCATTAAAATTAATATATAAAAGATAAGTTTATGGATTATATGATAAATAACATCTAATTGACATGAAAATTAGTATGAATATTAAGAATATATAGAACATATAATTCAACGGTGGGATTTTCAAAATATGAATTTTATAACAAGTTATTAGGTGGTGTAACTTTGCTTAGAGTTATACCAGGTGTAACTTGAACCAAACTCTTATTATATAATATATAGGGTAAAATATCATTTTCGTCCCTAAATTATCACAAAAGTTCATTTTTCGCCCCTAAACTTTTAAAAGTTCTATTTTCGTCCCTAAACTATCATAAAAGTTCGTTTTTCGTCCCTAAACTATCACAAAAGTTTTATTTTCGTCCCTAAACTTTTCCAAACGTATTGATTTTCGTCCCTCCCACATCAGCACTCTGTCAAGCCACGTCAGCACTCCGTCAAACGGAGGGACGAAAATCAATATGTTTTGAAAAGTTTATGGACGAAAATAGAACTTTTGAAAGTTTAGGGACGAAAAACGAACTTTTGTGATAGTTTAAGGACGAAAATGATATTTTACCCTATTATATATATTATTATGAGCAAGACTTAGGTACAATACTTATGTGCTATTCCTTGGGTTCGTCTCTTAAGATTCTGTCATGTAGCTTTTTTCTCATTGATGAAAGTATATTTTTTAAGTTAAGTAGTCACATGAAAGAATCTTAAGAGGGGAATTTAAAGTAAGTTTTGTCCAATTTTTATTATACAATAGAATTTGAACATACGTTTGTTTGTTTGTTATTATTGTTCTTTATTGTCTAATCAAGATAATAATATATTTTTTTAGTTTAGGGGAGACTGAATTATGTATCCTTTATTTGACAAAAATACCCAATACTACCTGAACTCTCAAATGCAAGGCTGTAAACAAGCCGAGTTTTGTCGAGTAGTGCATGTTCAAACTTGGCCCGTTAGGAAAAATCAAAAACTCGAGTTTGCCTTGAACTTGTGACAATCTTAAAAATAGTGTTTGAGTTTGAACTTGTGAGAAAACCAAAAAGTTTAAGTTTGGCTTGGCTTGATTAATTAGTCAAGCCAAACTCAAACTTAATATCAAGCTCAAACTCGAGCTCAGGTCAAGTTTTTGAGCTCGAGATCTAAAAAAATTACATTATTAAATGCTTGGCTTATTTATAAATAAATAAACATGAACAAATTATTTATCGAGTCGAGCCCAAATTATTTATCATCGACTTGGTCCATTTACTACCCTACCCAAATGTATAGTTGGTAACCACGAAGGGGTTTAGCGCTATTAGCCAACTCAGGTAGCCTTGACTCTTCTCAAAAAAAAAAAAAAAAAGGTTCGCCTTGGCCCTTGAGCCCCTGGCTCATCCATTAGATATATAATAATAAGAATGTTGCTGTAAACGGTCCATGCAGATCTGCACTCTGTTGAACCTGCGAGGTTGGGCCTATGAATTATAATAAGTGATATATTTTTTAAACTCTTGAGGTCCAAGAATTATCAGCCCAATTTGATTTTCAATTCTGCAGCCCATAACTTGGCTACTTATTGGGCCTATTAATGTCCCTTTTGGAGCCTCAGCCCTTGCATATGGTTAAAATGTTCAGCTGGTTTGTTTGCGTTTTGGTTTCTTAATTTGTAATTTGCTCAATTTTTAATTTTTATTTCTTAACCAAAAAAAAAAAAAAAAAAACTCATGTATAACACAGAATTTGGCATTATTGTCAAAGATTCTTCGACAAATGAGAGAAATCACTATTCCTTTTGGTTAGTGATGATATAATAGGTGTTTTTAGTTAATTCAATTGGTAATGTTTTTTCTCATTGAACAAGAAAAATGAGAACTAACAATTTATCCATGTGGGCAAACAAAAATATAATGGATAAATACTTTTTAGTATGGGCAAAATATAGGTATAGTATCTTATATTAGGTTCCCAATTACATCACAACACGTGGACAATTTATACACAATCACCAAACGGCGTTAGGCCCATTTTTCATCATTTGTCGGATTAGAAAAAAGACCCAAACCAGCCATCGTCAAATCTCACACTTCAACCTTCACTCCTCCTTTCCTTCCCTCACAACTCCTCCAAGCTCCACCACACAACCAACAACATCTGCTCTCCCTCATTGGAAACGTCTACAGTGTCCCTTGAAGACCAAAACCCTCTTAACCCAAAATTTCCAACACCACTAAATTCAATCCAAAAAAAAAAAAAACCAAAAACCAATCTAAATCCAAATCACCCATGACAAAGCAACTGCCTCACCCACCATGGAAACCACCACACCCACAACACAAATCAAACCAAAAATCAACAAAAACCCAACAACTACCACACCCACTGCACAAATCAAACCAAATATCAACCCAAACAAATGAGAGAGAGAGAGAGAGAAGAGGAGGAGGAATGGCGGCCATCTATGGTGGCATCGCCGATGTGCTTTGTTGCCTTTGATGGTGATGGAGCTTAGGGTTTTGGCCTTGAGTTGGAGTTGATCGAGAAGTGACTAACCCAAAAAAGCCACTATGATGGTGGCTTGCTGTGGCTGCCCTTGATGGCAGCCATGAGAATTTGGCAATGCAGAACTTAGGGTCTGTTTGGTTGGAGGGGTGGAAAACTAGAGGATAGAAAATGGGGAGAGGATAGAAAAGTTTTTAGTTTTCCCTTATGGTGTTTGGTTTGAAAGTTGAAAAGTGGAGAGATAGAAAATATAGTTTGTATAAATTTACTTTCATGACCCTAATAAATAAAAAAAAGTAACAAGTTAGAAAAAAAAAATACGGAAGAACAAAAAAAAAAAAAAAAAAAAAAAAAAAAAAACACCAACCGAATGAAAAGTATAGAAAAGGACAAAAAAACTAAAGAAGGAAATTAAAAAAAAAAAAGGAAACAGTTGACATGTAACAAAAAAAGAATGACAAAATGTGTATAAAAAAACTGACAAAGCGGAAAAGAAAGTAAAGGAAAGAAAGAAAAAATGCAGAAACTATGAACAATAGAGAAAACCCAGCACGTTCGTAGGGGGATGTTTTTTGTCCAAACATTTTCTCTCATGTTTTCTCCCCAATGCGGGTATAAAACATTTTGGTGGGCCTGGGGAGCAAACACCAAGACCCCACCAAATTTTTTCCTCTCCTCCTTCCAACCAAACACCCACTAAAAACACATCTTTCCACTTTTCTCTCATTTTTTCTCTATCCTCCCTATTCTACCTCCAACCAAACGGACCCTTTAACTAAGGTAATTTGAATCTTTTGGAATGGTTAGAGAAGCAAGGGATTTTGAATTTTTTGGAGAGGCAGCAAAGTTTTTATAAGGTAATTTGCACGGGCTTTGAATTGTTTGCTTGCAAGGTTATTAAATATGTCCCAATTAGCCTGGCTGACATTAGTACCCAATCTATTACAAAGAATGGGATTTTTTGACCAAGTCCATGATATATCTCCTTGGTCTGTTACATCTAGGCCTCAGAGTAATCATTAATGCAAACATATTATTATTCATTGCTAACAGATTGGCCTCATATCAAGTTAGGATTGGCAAATGTTTGATGAAATGTCTAGCATAAATAATAGTGTTAGTTTTGGAGAAACTTTTTTTTTTCTTGGGTAATTAAATTGGTTTTAAACTCAAACTAAGAAGGAAGAACCAATAATGAGCTAGACATTGAATGTGTTTTTATAAAACAAGAATTTCTTGAATTCAAAATCTATTAAAAAAAGGGCAAAGAAACAACTAAATTCGACCAACATTTTTGTTGCCGTAAAGTATAATGAAAAAGTAAGGAAATTATAAATCTAACGTCATAAAAAAATAGGTTAAATGATATTATTTCACACTATTTTACACATATATTCTTAATTGATGTGGTAATGTCACATTATTAATACATAAAAGTAAATGTGAAATAGTGTGCGACAATAAAACCCTAAAGTGTAACACTCAAAAGTGGAACAAAACATATTTCTATAGAAAATCCTCAAGACCATGGTATTTTTTTAGTACATGTGAGAGAATCAAAACCCTAAAGTTTAATAATAATTAAAATGGAACAAAATATAGAAAATCCACAAGACAATAGTTTTTTTTTTACATGACACTCTTTTGAGTACACCTAAAAAGGACAATTTTGTTTTTTGGCCGAAAAAAAAAAAAAAAAAAAAAAAAAAAAAAAAACTCTTCAATTACCATATTCCCCTCTCACAACATTTTTTTCTTCTTCTAAAAAGTAGAAACTAGCCTGCAAGATAAAAACATACTGTAAAACATTTTTAGAACATATAACAAATAGAAGAATGTAAAGAAAATAAATAAGAGAGAGATTTATTTAAACCCACTCATTTAGTAAAACCCAACCACTTCATAGTCAAAGACTAATATAAACTTCAACATATAATATTTCAGTAAACTAATCAAGTAGTAGAACAGTAATTCCACTACATAGTAAAAGACTCAAATAAACCTGAACAAAAAGAAAGATAATAGTGCAGTATACCAATCAAGTGGTAGAACAGCAATTGAAAGGACATTGATTGAAAAATGTAGACATATTACACATTCTCGTAACTGCAAGAAATGCGGTGAATCCTACCCATTCATATCTATGTAGAAAGATGGTATCCATGCATCCGCTCTTGGCTTAGATTCTCATCATCACATTCCTCACCATCATGCTGCTGCATAACATCTTTTGGTTATCCTGATTCAATCTTGAAAGGAATTGAAGATGTTCTAGTAACCTGAAAACAGACAATGAAGCAAACTAAATAACTTTGTTAAGCTTACTAGTCTAGAAGAATCAATAGAGATTTACATGTTTAGGAAAATTTAGTATCAAACTGATTAGCAACAAGCACCATCCCCTTGATTTCAAGAACCATGACAACAGTCTCAATACCATTTTTCAGCGGCGCCCGTATCTGTCTCAGAATGGTAACCACACCATAGCTGGAACACTATAAACAATTAATAGCATCACATTAATAAGAATCAAATATATATATATATATATATAGACACACACGTTAAAACCGCATCTACTGTTCGATTTTGTTTAAAATTAATTTATATAACATACCCTCTCAATCAAATGCACATGATTCTGAACAGGGTGCTCTTTGCAAATCCTCTTGAATTTTAGATTGGCACCCCCACAAAATTCACACAATAGCTGGATTATGTCCAAAAAATAAATGAGAATATATTCCATACAAGAAATAGCTGATTATCAAATATGTACATTTGGAAAAACATAATAATCAAGCCATAAACAAAGCACAAAACCTGAGTTTATTACATCAAGTATTAGTACAACAAAATAAGTATAGTAGTATTAGACAAAATATCGCGTCTACAAGTTAAAATTGTTGCAATAGTAATTTAAAAGTGTTAAATTATTGCATAAAAAATAATAAGTTGCAATAACTTATATTTTTGATTGCTTAGGAAAAATTGTTGCAATAACTTATAATGAAGAAATTGTTACAATAAATTGATACTAATTATTTTTGCAATCTATTGCAACGAATATTATGAACTAACAGCTTATTGCAACGAAGCTATCTTTTAAAATCTATTGTAATGACAAACACGAAACTGCAATGAATATATCATCGCAATAACCTGGTATCAATTATTTTATAATCTATCGCAATGATAAAATGAAGTAATTATCTATTATAATGAATATATCATTGCATCAAAGTTGTCATTAAATTATTGGGAGTTTATTGCAACAAAAGTTTTTGTTGCACAAACTTATTACCTCAAATTTTATTGCAACACTTCGTATCAACTATTACAATGACTCTAATATTATTGCAACATTTTTTTATATATTTTTTATTTTTTCATTTTGCAATAAATATTATTTCTTGTAGTGTATAGTTTGCATTATATATATTCAACTTCACTTTTCGTTAAGACTAAAGAAAATGCCTTAAGTCATGTAATGTTTTCATTTTGGCGTAAATACACTTTTGGTCCCTACATTTTGGGCCGTTTCTCGATTTGGTCCCTAAATTGATTTTGCTCCTAAGTTAGTCCTTGATTTTTTAAAATCGTTTTTAAAATGGTCCCTGCCGTCAACCCAGTTACGAAAAATGCTGATGTGGCAAACAGATTTTACTGTTTGCTGACGTGGTTAATAAAATAATAATAAAAAATATCATGTCAGCATCCACGTAGCGTGTTAATGCCAAGTCAGCATTTTACTTTAAAAAAATTAAAAAAAATTAAACTGAAAAAATTCAAAATCAAAAACAAAAAAAGAAAAAAGTTTTTCAAATCCTCTCTTTCTCCGTGTTAGTGTCTGTATCTTTCTTCTTTTCGTTTCCCTTTTTTTTTCTCAGATCCTTTCTTTCTCTGTGTGTTGGTGTGTATTTGTGTTTGTTTCTTTCTTTCTTTGTTCAAGCTTTCAATCCCTCTCTCTCTCTTAATCTCTGTCATTTTCTATCTCTCTAAACCCGACTCTCTAATCTCTGGGTTTTTCTAGTTTTCCGTGGGGTGGTCGGTAATGGAGGTGGAGATCGGTAATCCATGGGTCTTGGATTATGGGTTTGGTTGGAGCTGGAGCTGGAGATGGAGATGGAGATGGCTGGGTTTGGTTGGAGAGGCTGGGTTTTTCTGGGTTTCAGTGAGGGTGGGCTGTGGCCGTGGAGATCGGTGTGGCCGTGGAGAAGGAAACGGTGACGAGAACTCAAAGACGACGAAGAGATCCGAAAAAGAGAAAATCTTTCTTCCGAGCTTTTATGAGCAATACGACGATCCAGAATGTCCATCATCGTCTTTTCCGAAAACTACGCGTATTCCAGGTGGTGTTGCAATTCAGTGACTCGGTGTGACGTTTCAGATCTGGCCATTGACGAAGTGGATGACTGAAGCAGAGATTCTGAGGTCTGGGTTTGTTGCTGACTGAAATAAGGAGCTGCTTATGGTTTTTGGGTTGTTCATCTTAGTGGGTTTATTGCTTGATCTCTCTAAATGTTTATTTCTGGGTGGTAAATTTGCTGGTTTGATGTAATTTTTCTGGGTTTGTTGTTTGATATTGATTTATGGGTTCGATGTTCACTTCATATTTTGGATTTCATGTAAATTACTGGGTTTTTCTTATGGTTTCTTGGCTGTTCATCTCAGTAGGTTTGTTGCTTGATCTCTCTAAATGTTTATTTTTGGGTTGTAAATTTGCGGGTTTGATGTAATTTTTCTGGGTTTGTTATTTGTTATTGATTTATGGGTTTGATGTTCACTTCATTTTTTGGATTTCATGTAAATTTCTGGGTTTGTTGTTTGATATTGATTTATGGGTTCAATGTTCACTTCATTTTTTGGATTTCATGTAAATTTCTGGGTTTGATGTTCATCTCAATTTATGGGTTTAAGTTTATGAGGTTAACCAAAAACAAAAGCAAGAAGAATTAAACGATTATGAATTTTTAATTTTTAAGAAATGATTTTAGTTTACATTAGATTTTAGGTTTTTTTTTTTAAATTTTCTTAGCTGGCTTTTTTTATTAATTTAAATGCTGACATGGCATTTAAAAAATGTTAAATATATTTTTTTATTATTATTTTATTAGCCACGTCAGCAAACAGTAAAATCCGTTTGCCACATCAGCATTTTCCGTAATTGGGTTGACGGCAGGGACCATTTTAAAAACGATTTAAAAAAATCAAGGACTAACTTAGGAGCAAAATCAATTTAGGGACCAAATCGAGAAACGGCCCAAAATGTAGGGACCAAAAGTATATTTACGCCTTTCATTTTTAAGGTTGATGGAATTGAGAGAGTGTTACATGAGGTTTTAGATGATGTTGAGGAGATAGAATACCTTCTTCTTTTTTTCTTTTTTTTTTGGTTGACTGTTAAGAAGCATATTCGTATTGACTGCTAAGAAGCATTTACAATGAAATTAAAAGTAGAATGATCCTTTGCCTTCTAGCTGGAATGAGTACAAAAAAACTCAACTACATGACTGCAAAAACATATGCTCAACATATTTACTATAATGAACTAAAGTCCAAGTTTTCCAAGAAGCTCGCACCATCTTGGAGTCTCTTCATTAAAAATGAAGTTCAATTTAGAAGCACAAACCTCACTGCATCCAACCGCTTTCAGATGTCGTACAACCTTGAGCAGTGCCATTTGAGGTACACATATGGACTACCTTCCCATCACGTTTACAAAATACTGTCATAGATTGCAAAACAATCTATGACTATAGAATACATACAAGAAATAGCTGATTATCAAATATGTATATTTGGAAAAACACAATAATCAAGCCATAAACAAAGCACAAAAACTGAGTTTATTACATCAAGTATTAGTACAACAAAATAAGTATAGTAGTATTAGACAAAATATCGCATCTACAAGTTAAAATTGTTGCAATAGTAACTTAAAAGTGTTAAATTATTGCATCAAAAATAATAAGTTGCAATAACTTATATTTTTGATTGCTTAGGAAAAATTGTTGCAATAACTTATAATAAAGAAATTGTTACAAAAAGTTGATAGCAATTATTTTTGCAATCTATTGCAACTAAAATTATGAATTAATAGCTTATTGCAACGAAGTTATCTTATACAATCTATTGTAATGACAAACACGAAACTGCAACGAATATATCATTGCAATAACCTGGTATCAATTATTTTATAATCTATCGCAATGACAAAATGAAGTAATTATCTATTATAATGAATATATCATTGCATCAAAGTTATCATTAAATTATTGGAAGTTTATTGCAACAAAAGTTTTTGTTGCACAAATTTATTACCTCAAATTTTATTGCAACACTTCGTATCAACTATTGCAATGACTCTAATGTTATTGTAGCGTTTTATTTATTTATTTATTTATTTATATTTTATATTTTATATTTTTCGTTTTGCAATAAACATTATTTCTTGTAGTGTATTGTTTGCATTACATATATTCAACTTCACTTTTCGTTAAGACTAAAGAAAATGCCTTGAGTCACGTAATGTTTTCATTTTTAAGGTTGATGGAATTGAGAGAGGGGAAGGGCTTGTGTCCAGTGAAAGTTTTCACTGTCCAATGAAAACTTTCACTGGACACAAGCCGCACCCTTGAGAGAGTGCTACATGAGGTTTTAGATGATGTTGAGGAGATAGAATACCTTTTTTTCTTTTTTTTTTGAATGTTAAGAAGCATATTCATATTGACTGCTAAGAAGCATTTACAACAAAATTAAAAGTAGAATGGTCATCTGCCTTCTAGCTAGGATGAGTATAAAAAAACTCAACGACATGACTGCAAAAACATATGCTCAACATATTTACTATAATGGACTAAAGTCCAAGTTTTCCAAGAAGCTCGCATCATCTTTGAGTCTCTTCATCAAAAATGAAGTTCAATTTAGAAGCACAAACTTCACTGCATCCAACCACTTTCAGATGTCGTACAACCTTGAGCAGTGCCATTTGGGGTACACATATGGCCATTGCAAAGCAATCTATGGCTACCTTCCCATCACGTTTACAAAATACTGTCATAGATTGCAAGAATACATTCAAGAAATAGCTAATGATCAAATATGTACATTTGGAAAAACACAATAATCAAGCTGTAAACAAGGCACAAAAACTGAGTTTATTACATCAAGTATTAGTACAACAAAATAAGTATAGTAGTATTAGATAAAATATCGCATCTACAAGTTAAAATTGTTGCAATAGTAACTTAAAAGTGTTAAATTATTGTATCAAAAATAATAAGTTGCAATAACTTATATTTTCGATTGCTTAGGAAAAATTGTTGCAATAACTTATAATGAAGAAATTGTTATAATAAATCGATACTAATTATTTTTGCAATCTATTGCAACGAAAATTATGAACTAATAGCTTATTGCAAAGAAGTTATCTTTTACAATCTATTGTAACGACAAACACAAAACTGCAACTAATATATCATCACAATAATCTAGTATCAATTATTTTATAATTTATCGCAATGACAAAATGAAGTAATTATCTATTATAATGAATATATCATTGCATCAAAGTTGTCATTAAATTATTAGGAGTTTATTGCAACAAAAGTTTTTGTTGCACAAACTCATTGCCTCAAATTTTATTGCAACACTTCGTATCAACTATTGCAATGACTCTAATGTTATTGCAACGTTTTTATATATATATATATATATATATATTTGCAATAAACATTATTTCTTGTAGTGTATAGTTTGCATTATATATATTCAACTTAACTTTTCGTTAAGACTAAAGAAAATGCTTTAAGTCGCGTAATGTTTTCATTTTTAAGGTTGATGGAATTGAGAGAGTGCTACATGAGGTTTTAGATGATGTTGAGGAGATAAAATACATTTTTTTTTGGTTGACTGTTAAGAAGCATATTCATATTGACTGCTAAGAAGCATTTACAATGAAATTAAAAGTAGAATGGTCCTTTGCATTCTAGCTGGGATGAGTACAAAAAAACTCAACTACATGACTGCAAAAACATATGCTCAACATATTTACTACAATGGACTAAAGTCCAAGTTTTCCAAGAAGCTCACACCATCTTGAAGTCTCTTCATCAAAAATGAAGTTCAATTTAGAAGCACAAACTTCACTACATCCAACCGCTTTCAGATGTCGTACAGACTTGAGCAATTCCATTTGGGGTACACATATGGATATTGCAAAGCAATCTATGGCTACCTTTCCATCATGTTTACAAAATACTGTCATAGATTGCAAAGCAATCTATGACTATAGAATACCTTGTTCCTTAGTCATTAGTATCATTTCCACGTATGAAGAGGAAGAGGGAAATTAAGCCTTAAAGGCATTTTAGTTTCTTTTCATGCTTTGTTTTTTAATAACATGGGCGGCTTTGAGCTTTCATGTTATCTACCTTAAGACCCTTTGTTTTGACTATGTTTTCCGAAAATGTGTGACGTTTGTTCACTATAATATTTGATGGAGATTTTAATTAATCTGTGTTTCTGTTTTAATTTGTGTATTAAAGGTTTGATATGTGAGATTTCTATGGCAATGTTAATGAAATTAATTAGTTTCCTATCTAATCTAAAACTCACGTCCCACTATCTGGATAAACACCATATACTAATGTAATATGGAGTTTTTATAATTCCTATCCAAAAAAAAAAAAAAATGGTGTTTTTATAATATATAATTGCCTTGTTGGTTAAAAAAAAACTATTTAAAAATATTAGTACCAATATAATTTATATGCTTAAATAATGTATTAATAAACAATCCAAATCGTAAATTTAGATTAAAAAATACAATATTGAATCATTATTTATAAATATAATTGCCTTTATATTCAACTTTTTAAGTGTAGGCAAACATTGTTTTAAAGGCAACTATTAATTCATGCCTCTAATTTATGTGCCTGGTGATCCTCAACAATTTATATGCCTAATAGAAATATCAATCTATTAGGTATTTGTAACCAAATAAGATATGTTGCATGAAAGTATCTTGATAAGAAAGCATGTTCTCAGCCAAAAAAAAAAAAATAATAATAATAAAATTCACAATTTAATTAAGACTTTTAAGAACAAATATTTACTACTATATTAACTTTTCTTGAAATTCAAAGATTTGTAGTCCACATTTTCATTTTAGGAGGGGGTGATGGAAAAGTTGGGAAGCACGGGTGCGGAATTTTGGTTGTTGCACCCACGTCATACATGTCGGGACGCGCGGTGTGCGGCTTGGACGCGACTGCGTGCGCGTTCCAAATGAATTTTTTTCCCCGACGTGACCCAATAAGTCAGGACATGGGAAGCTTATTAAAAAAAAAAAAAACTTAATTTTATACAAACTGGTCTCTGGTCTTGTGAAAGAACCCACCCACTCACCTTTTCATCTTCTTCTTTTGGGTTTCGTGTCCTTCGTCTCTTCTTTTTTATCTTTATGTGTACTGTGTTGTATGTGGGTCTATCATTTCTTTGTTTTGGGTTGTCCACTTCTCTGTTTTGTGTTTTAATTTTTTTTCTTTGTTTTCTAAGCCCCACATGACTAACAGTAAAGAGGAAAGTTAAGGGGGTGTTTGGTTTAGAGACAGCTCAATTTTCAATTCTCAAAACTCATTTCTCATCACTCTAAACTCTAATTCAATTCTCATATGTTTATCTCTACTTTTCTATTACTCATTTCAGACTTTTGTATGGTTGCTATTTTCGGGTGTAGTTCTCACTTAAAAAAAACTCAATTTCGGACAAAGTTGTGGACCCACACATTGACCCAATGTCAGAAAACTTTTCTCTCTCCTTTTCTTTTCTTTTTCCCCTAACTCATCTTTCTCTGCCTCTCCTTTTTGTTTTTCCCTTTATCTTTCTCTGCCTCCCACTCTCTTCTTTCTCCTCAATTTTCTCTTTCACTCTAGCGCTATCTCTCTTGATTTTCTCTTAGCTTTTGCTTGTGTTCGCTAATTATGGCTCAAATCTCCGAATAGAAGCTAGATCAGAGACATGTGAGACCGATTCCACCCTTCTTCTCCGCCCCTCTCCTCTCTTTCGTTTCTCACTTCTGGGTTTTGTTTGTGTTGGGAGAAGAAATTTTTAGATTTATTATGTGGATGAACATGTTTGTGGGTTTGTGTTTGTGTGTTAGTGTGTATGATCAGTATCATGTGTTTATGGGTTTGATTTTCTGGGTTTGAGAAATTGGTACCCATGTGTTTCTTTTCTTCTTTTTTTTTTTTGATAAAGTTACCCATGAGTTTCTGTGAAGAAGAAAAGAAAGAAAGAGAAAGAAGAATAAGAAGAAAAATAAAAAAATGGTCGTTGGAGTGAGTCTGTGAAGAAGAAAGAAAGAAAGAAAAAGAAAGAAGAAGAAGAAAAAAGAAAATGAAAAAAGTCGTTGAGTGAGTTTGTGAAGAAGAAAAGAGAGGAAAAGAAAGGGGAAGAAGAAAAAAAAAAAACCCGTTCAATCTGACTTGATAGAGACAGGTCAGGAAGGTGGGTCCTACCGATTTGATTTCTTTTACAACTTTGCCATCATGACTCATATTCCATAATCTGAAAACACCAAAAATTTGTTTTCATTTTTCATCACTCAAACTCATTTTTTTGAGTTATGAGTGATGGAAACTAAGAAAAAATATTTAGCCAAACAAATGGAGTTGATGTGGGGCCCATAAAAAGTGAGTGATGGGTGATGAGAATTGAGTGATGAGTGATGAGTGATGAAAATCACTCAAACCATACAGGGCCTAAAGTTTCAGCATTTTATTATTTCTATTGACTTTTAACCTCTTCCGCAAATCACTTCAATGTGCATAACACTCTTAATATATTCTAGATATTTATTATTATTGTTATTATTATTATTATGATTATTGTACTTGATATTGATATGTTGGTTGATATTGATATATAGATTTATCATTTAATAGTTATATATTCACTTTATTATCTATTATTGCTCTTGAATTTATATATATTTAACGTTATATAAAAAATGCTTAATAATATATAGAAATAAAAATATATTTAATAATTAATTAATAAACGTATCCCGCCGCACCCGTGACTTATGTTTCAGATATCACGAATGAGTGTGAAGAGAAAAAGCGAGAGGCAATTTCTGAGGTTTTTTTTTTTTTTTTTCTTGTTCGATAGTATCTCAATAGAACCCATTTCAAACGTTATTAGTGATTATACCGCATCGCACTGTTGTAGTTTCCAGGTTTCAATTATTAAGCTCCTAAACAGTTTATGAAGAAGAAAATGAAAATGAATGTAAGGAGACAAGATAGCCTGCTTCATCATCATCATAACTGCTCTTGTCAACTCAATCGTGGATGTGTTTTTCTTGAAAGTGCTATGAATATGTACAAAAAGATCCAAACTAACATTGAACATGACTTCAAAATTCAGAAGGATAAGAGAAGGATATCAGTGTAATTAAAGAAGAATATCAATTTGTAATGTTTTGGTCGCAAGCAAGTACAATACAGTTAAGTCTCTTAATCAATTTTATTTTTATTTTCTTTCTTGCTTTACCGCTGGTATGATTGCAAGCAAGTACAGTTCAATTCTTTGTTCTTCTTTGGGATAAAATTGCTAAATGCCCTTCTTGGGCAAACTAAGCAGCATTTTGCCATCTTTATCAAATTAATTAGGGAAATGCCCCTCTTTTGAAAATCGATTTAGGCCTTATAGCGGCGTTTTTAAGGAGCCTATAGTGACGTTTTTTGGACCTATAGTGGCGTTTTGTAACTCGATTTCTATGAAATCGAGTTATAGGTAAAAAAAATTAAAAAAGTTGCCTATAACTCAATTTAATGGAAGTCGAGTTACAAAACGTCACTATAGGTCCTTAAAAACGTCGCTATAGGGCTCCAGAAATTTTTTTTTTTTATAACTCGATTTTGAGAAACTCGATTTTCAAAAGAGGGACATTTCCTTAATTAGTTTGAGAAAGAGGGCAAAACGCTGCTTAATTTGCCCAAAAAGGGCATTTAGCAATTTTGTCCTTCTTCTTTGCTTAGCGAGGTAGTATATATAAACTATAAAGGAAGTCATTAATGAGATTGAGAGAGAAGAATTCGGCTATAGATAGTTAATGTCTTATTCACTAATTAGCAATTACTAGACATACCCATAAATGGTCTTAACAATTAAATCAAATATAAATCAATTATTTAAAAAATGTATAATTCTTGTAAAGTTACGGGACGAAATGGGTAACTAAACATAAAATTCTAACTATATAATTAGTTGTTAACGTTTTCAAACTATATTTTTTACTAGCATCTCGAGTTTCAAAGACTCGATTTTGGCCCATAAATCGAGTCTCAAAAACTCGATTTTTATGGCCTAATCATATCCGATGTGGCATATTTTTCCACGTGGCGACCACATGGAAATCGAGTTTCTAAGACTCGATTTCCAACCCTTATAAATATAAACAAATAAGAGAGATACCAGAATAGAGAACAACCAGAGGAAAAAAAAAAAAAAACCAGAAGGAGAAGATCCAGATCGGACCACCGCGCGCGACCCAGAGGCCCAGGTCGCGGCCCGACCCAGGCGCCGCGCGCAAAGCCTAGGCCGTGCGTGAGCCCAGGCCGCGCGCCAGCCCCGGCCGTGCCTGGCTGGTGAGGTGAGCTCTTTCTCTCCCTTTGATCTGAGTTTGGATTGAGATTGATGTGTTTGAGATTTTTGAAATTTGTTTTTGGGTATTTCGGCTTGTACATGGACTTAGAATTTTAATTTTTTTTTTTTTTTTTTTGTGTTAGAAATCGAGTCTTAGAAACTCGATTTTCATGTGATCACCACGTGGAAAAATATGCCACATCGGATTTGATTAGGCCATGAAAACCAAGTCTCGAAGACTTGATTTATAAGCCAAAATCGAGTCTTTAAAACTCGAGATGTTAATAAAAAATATAGTTTGAAAACGTTGACAACTAATTATATAGTTAGAATTTTATGTTTAGTTACCCATTTCATCCAAAGTTACATCATATGTAACTTGAACTCATCTTTATTATTATATACATATACAATAGAACTTGAACATATAACCCCATAAAAAAAAAAAATAAAAAAAAAAAAACTTGAACATATAACATTCTTTTTATTATTATTATTATTGTGCTTTACTATCTAATCAAGATACTAATTTTTTTTTTTCCAAAAAAAAAATACTAAAAACTTTTTAGTGTAGGCGAGGCTGAGTTATGTGTCCCTTATTTGACAAAAATACCCAATACATGAACTCCTAGATCCAATGTATGGTTGATTAGTTGGTAATCATGAAGGTGTGTTGCGCTAGTGCCTTGACCGCTGGCTCTTCCATTGCTGCTGATCTATCAGCGGTGAAAACAAAAGTAGCACTATTAGCCAATTCATATATGTTTTTTAAACTCTTGAGGTCCAAGAATTATCAGCCCAATTTAATTTTTACTCAGCTACTTATTGGGCCTATCAATTCACTTTTGGAGCCTCAGCCCTTGCAGATGGTCAAAATGTTTTGCTCGTTTCTTTGTGTTTTGGTTTCTTAATTTGTCATTTGCTCAAATTTTTTTTTTTAAAAATAATTTTTTCTTAAAAAAAAAACCATATATAACACCGAATTTGGCATTATTGTCAAAGATTCTTTGACAAATGAGAGAAAGCATTATTCCTTTTGGTTAGTGATGATAGGTGTTTTTAGTTAACTTCTCCTTTTTTTTTATTATTTATTTAATGTGTTTTTACTTAACTCAACTGATAAAACTTTTTTTTTTTATTGAACAAGAGAATTGGGAACTAACAATTTATCCATATGAGAAAACAAAAATATAATGAATAAGTATTTTTTAATATATACTTTAAACCAATTTAAAATGTAAATCAAGTACTTTATAACCTAATATAGTAATGATAAAAAAATTGATAATTGATTTGATTTTTATACTACATTTAATTGATAATTAATTACCTTTAATCACTAATGAAAATTTTTTTTGAGAGTCAAAAAAGGGTGGCTCATGTGTGATATCATAGCTGACCACACCTCACAGATACATCGCCTGTGAGTACTACCAGCACATAATGGTGTCTGCGACTTAGACTCCATCCACGCACTTCGTTTTTTTTTAGAAACCAAAGTCCAAACCCCACACCCTTGGGGTATGAGGAATCGAACCCGCGCCTGGCACAGCCATCAAGAAGGGTGCAACCACTATGCTACACTAGCTGGTGGTTAATCACTAATGAATTAGACGCTAGATAAGTACAAAAAATATAACAATAATACAAAATCTATATATTTTTATTTAAATTAAGGAAAAAAAATCATGTATGAATTAACCTAATTTTGTATTCATAACTTAACCCAAAACTTCACCATAAAAACACATTTCTTTCTCCATATATTTTCAAATATTCTATTATTGTAATTTGGTGCATTATAAATATAATGTTATACAATATTCTTCTTCTTCTTCTTCTTTTCTCCAATAGTTACAATAATGGGAAATGAGATATTAGAACTCTAAAATTTTTCGTTAGAAGTACTATAAACTGTCAATTGAAGTATATGGCTTTTGCAACATTATTCCATTCAAATATTGTGCAAATGGGTTTATTTATAAGCTTATAGGAATAGGATTAGAACTTCTCATGATTCGTGTGAATTAGGACTCATTTATTCACATAAATTAAAAATTTGTTCATTAATATGGAAGGAGTTTCTGAAATTAAAGATTCAAATTTATAATTCAAGCCATGCCACTGAGTTTCTCCACTAAGTTTCTATCATTGAAAGTTTGAAACTCTTAATCTTTTCAACTATTAGTCCCGTTTAATCCAAATAATTATTTAATAAAATAAATTTAATCATATATTTATTAATATTAATATGCACTAATGCTTTCCAATTTATATGTCTGACTTCTTGGCAATTGTCCACCACTTAAAAACATCTTTAATCAACCACGAAAGCTTGTTCAAGGAAACATCTTTAATTATAAAAAAAAAAAAAAAAAAACCTTATTCAAATACCATTTGTTTTGGAGAGAATCAAAACGTGAATGTGATGATTTTTCATATAGACGATGAACTTAACACTTGCGTAAAGAAGTTTGCAACACTGATGAAGCATTGGACCCACTTACCTGCCCCAATTTTAAGATGCTTAAGTTTGTTCGTTCTTTAATTAATTTTTCTAACTTTATAAGCCGACCAAGGATTCCATTGAAGTAAAGAGAATAATTGTTCGTATCATCTAGTAAAAATTTGCTTAACTTCAAAAGAATCATATGTATATTAATATATATATATATATATATTTTCAATAATATTATTTACATTTAAAAATAACTAGATGGTAAATATGTAAGAATAAAATTAATTTTATATTACATTACAAATGCACCTCGTATAAACTTGATCAATTTTAGTTTCCAATCTCATTTTTTTTTTTAATTCATTGTTTTAATTGAAAATTTTAAAAATTTATGACTGAATTGAAAGCCATCTTACATTATTGAGGAATTATGTAATCTATTCAAATCTTTTATAAAATGATAGCAAGATAGGTAATTACCACATAAAGACGATAAACACTTGATGGAACTATATATAATTTCTAGAATCAAACTTTTATTATAGTATAATATTGACAATTTGACACACTTGAGATGCAATTGGATTAATCTCTAAAGCATCAATATATTTTTTTCTCAAAAAAAAAAATCCTTCAACTATTAAGTCAAGAGTCTTAGTTTAGTGACATTATTTAGTTTCCTTTACTAGGAGAAACAGATTTTGAATCCCCATCCCTACTGATAGTAAGAATCATATAATAAATAAATAATTTTTTTAAAAAAAGAGCTTGGACAACAAAGGCGGCTCCAGGATTTCTTTTAAGTGGGGTCATTAAGAAACTTAAATTAAACAAAATTTAATAAAAAAAGAATTTGAATATATTGAGTTATCATAAAAAATAAAAATAAAAACACACACAAATACTTGAAATTTTACTATTTCTTTCTATAACTTTTCATATTTTGACATCATTATAAATTTTCATTATCTATTGTCAATGTGGGTAGGTATAACTATTTTATTTTGTAAAGTTCATATAACATTTTGTATTTTTATGCAATTTTCATAATCAATTTGTCATTGTTTTTATAATATTTTAAACTGAATGACAAAACTCAACCCACATGCATTGTATTAATTATTAACTCAAAGAGCCACACCCATCCATACATATATAAATAGTACATTACGTATCTACTTAACCAATCAAATGTTTGAAGAATCACTAACTTTATTATTATTTTAATCACTAAATTTATAACAAAATGTATTATAACATGATAACATGCAATACACATATATTTAACATACCTTCTATATTTTCTAATTATTAAATTATATAAAGTTATATTATATTTATATTATACGCACACACATTCACACAAATAATATTATAACAAAAATAAATAAATAAATAACTCACACAATCAGTATTGACACACACTCACGCAAATAATTAATATATAAATTTATAATAAAAAGAGATGCATTTACAATTCACAAATATTCACTATTTATACCAATAGTCGGATAAAGAAAAAAGATTCATATGAGAGAGATCTGTAATTTATGTTATTAGTTGGTTTTGGAATGGCCTTATTTGTGTTGTTTAATTTTGTGTTAAACTCAAAATATACAAGATCAAACTCAGGATATGCAAAAATATTTTCAAAGTTAGATTAAACTAATGAAATAATATTTTATACATATAATTTTTTTATGTCAAGTCAAGAGGGTTCATTTGAACCCCTGAAGTATTTTCAATTTTCAGTAATGCCGCCCTGTTGTGGAATTAGTAATCCCTGTTGGAGAATTAATATTCTTATGGGGGAATGTGAATGTGACTCTGGCCCTGTTGAATGTGACTACACACGAAACTAATCTGAAGGGGGTATGGAATTTTGCCAAAATTTCAATAATTCTTTTCCTTTGAAAGACCACGCAAACCCACGTAAGCCATATCTCATTAAAGATTGAAAATATATGGAAAAATGAAAAGAAGTGAATGTGGAAAAGGCAAATTTTGGAAGATTTTAGATTCTCATCTGTGCGCTTTAACTTGATACATTTGATAGGCATGGCAAAGCTCATATTCGATGAAAAATCAGAAGTGAAGATAATCCACAAGGCAGGTATATATAAAGTATAAACTAAAATGACAAAGAAAATCCTTACAGTTTCAGCGCAAGAAGCTAATCAGTGGAGCAAATTGCTTAAGGAACAAGCATGTTCTAGAAGGTAATCGTAAGATATACTATACCACCATGTGAATTGGAATCCAAAATTAACAAGGAACCAGAACCTAATACTTTAAAATTGAAGCATCCTCTCACATGAAGTATCCAGCAAAAAATGGTATAAATGATGGTTTCACGTCCACATACAATGTTTCGATCGGAATTTTGGTTGCCTTTCTAATTACAAAGCATGAAAGGATCGAGAAATTGGTTTCCAGTAGGGATGAAAGATTCGATTTGTTACGTCATTTCTCATTTGCCAAGACTTCATTCATTATATATCCAACTTCTAGAATCATAATCCCTATTATTAATCTTCTCAAAAAAAAAAAAAAAAATCTCTATTGTTAAGAGCACCATGCCCATACAACTTCAAGTACGAAAGCCTAGTGCACTTCTTTCAGTTTGTCAAAATTCTGTACCATCAGCAAAATTTTGATGTTTATCAGATTTTAGAAAACGATATATAAGCCATAAGCCCATAAGCAATACTTGAATGTTCACGTAGGCATGGAGTTTTCTTATTTTGTTGTACACGTGGATTGGGTTTTGACATGTCATAAATAACATTTAAATAAATGTTAATAATATATTATATAATTTGGTTGTTATTTAATTAAGTTATCAACAATGTGGCTTTATTTAATCTATTCATTTAAAAATAGATAAATAGGATTTTAGAAATTTTATGGTAGAATGACGCTAAGAACTCTAGAGAATTGTAATCTCTTGTCTCTTCTTACTACCAATATTTTAGAAAATTTTAGGACAACTTTACAAAAAACTTTTTAAATTTAAATTTATTAATTCTTAAATTAATAGATTATATTTTACCATGTCATCAGTACTTAAAAAAAATGATGACTATTACTATTTTGGTATCTATTTAAATTATATGATTTGGTAATAATACAATTTGGTGTTGATGCTCTCTTGTGTTGCATTAAGATTTACACAGTCATGCATTGTCTAAACTTTTACATAGCTCATGCATTATTTCAACATTTACACAACCCATGCATTACAGACTTTTCCAAAATTTACAAACAAATTAATCACAGTATCAAATATCACACAAGTTCAACAAGTGATTAAATGAAGGTTCATTATCAACAGATTCAGTTGTTTACATTTCCATCTTTCTTGTACACATAGATTAATCTTAACTAAACTCACTCAATAAACGTCAAAAATTAACTTTTATTTAACTGCAACTATGACACTCATCAACTTCGTGAAAACCCTGACGATATATAGCAACATCAATATTTCACAAACACATGCTGTGTAAAATTGATATTCTCCAAAACAAAGATCAATTTTACTTTTTGATAGGCTAAGAATGTATTGACCCCTTATGATGAATTAACCAATTAATTAGCCAAGTTAATTAATTAATTCAATTAGCATGCAATAAGTGTGGTAGTACAAACAAATCACCAACTAAGTTAATATGCAATAGAAAATAAAGTTGACATGGTAATTTGTTTACGAATGGGGAAAACCTCCAAGACAAAAATTCCATCGGGTGATTTTAAGGTCACCACTCCCGAGAATTCATTATTATCACAACAAATAGTTACAAGTAAAAGAATTCCAATACCTTATACTAACCTATAATTGAACCCTTACCCCAATACACAATTGGGCTTGTTCTGTAGTGACAATCTCTCATTTTCAATGCACGGCTCCTAGTATGTGACTAACCACCAACTTGAGAAGGATGTTGACTGAAAAATTCTTCAATTCATCAATATGATGAAGATCACGAAACTCGTTGGTTACAAAACCTTACGGCGTACAAACGCAGCAACTTCTTCAAGAGAAAAATGAACTAAGGCAAATTTGTCTCTGGTCACAATGTGCTTGAACAAAACCTTTTCATCAAATTTTATCCGCTGTGATGGCCCTTAAAATAATCTTTATATATGTTTAAGGTTGTAAGAAAAGAAAGCTCAAACAAATATACACGGATATGTGTGAAATCAGATCTAAAAAACTGATTTTCATAAATCTCGATAGATAGGTTATCTATCGAGCAGCTGTCGAGCATCGGGCAAAAGATCCATTTCAATAGATGTTGTCTATTGAGCTAGCTGTCGAGTTTTAAAATCTAGCATTTCTTCACTCGTTTCTTGGACAGATTGCATGTCTTTAACACTTGGACTTGAACTCTTGTTCCTTAAAGTATTAAACACATCCTAGATCTACCTAAGTACAAGTAAAGTGCATTTTATCAAATAATTAACCAATTCTAAATGACATATATTTTTAACATAATTCACATATCTCCTAACACTTTTCTTAAACCTCATAAGTTGATGACAATAGATGAAGAATGCATGGAGTATTTTTCAAATCGACCAAAATCACAAGGGACTTTTAAAATTTTGCTATAAAAAAATAAAATAAAATAACAAACAAACAAAGACGAATAGAGTGCAAATGGAATTTTTTATATTTATTGTCAAAATCAAATCTTTTTGAAATAGCTTTTTTATTGGTCATATTATCCCTTTTTTATAAATTATTGTGTATTTTATTTTTGGTGCAAATTATTGTGTATTACCTAAGAAGCAAAAAAGATAGGAAAATGTCAAACGGATATTTATTACGCATGAGTCCTTAGGTGACCATTATTAATTATAAGCTTTTTGACGATGATCGAAAGAGAAATGCTGGACAATGCAATTCACGTGAAACAGGTTTAATTAAAAACTTTGATTGGATGTACACCAACATGTAATCAGTGTAGTGTTGATTTTTATTTATTTTTAATTACAAATATAAGAGTACCATAGTATCCTCCGTTTTGTTTTAAATTTACTTCTGTCTCTCTCTCTCTCTCTCTATTTTTTTAAATATTTAAATTATGTCTCTGTTTATTATCAAATAAGCACTACACATAGTCCCTAATTTCATTTGCACACTCATTTTATGAGATGTTACCCTCTAAATCCCTAATTTCTTCAAATCTAGATGTCTCCATTAGTTTCTCAATTGAAGTATTTTTCTCCATTTGTAAAACGTCTTTTAAATTTTGTAATTTTGAAAATGAATCTAAATCATCAAAATTTCACCTCCCTTTTTTGTTATATTTTGCTTAGCCTAGTAACAAATTTCTCAAGACACCAATTTTCAGATTCAATTATTTCTAGTACTCTTGTATTTTGAAGAAAAATATTATTCATTTGAAGAAAATCATATTTTGTAGCATACTGTTTTAACTTTAGCTATAAATATTTACAAATGAAAAAAAATTCCATTTACAATATAAAATTATAATAGGACTAGAATAAATAAAATTTAAAGCATAATATGATAGAACCTAATTTATCAAAAACAGTATTACAACGCTACTAATCAATAGAATATATCACCCACTAACCTTAATTAACCTTTACGGTACCTTCTCCCAAAAATAAAATAAAAAACCTCTACGGTGAAGATGGATTAATTTAAAATTTAATAAATGTTATAATTTTTCACATTTATTTTATATAAAGCCTATAAACTTATTTACCGTAAATGTAACTCTTTAGATATATTTTAATTTGGATTGCTATAAAAGTATGGTATTGTACTATGACCAAGGGATATATATGGGACTTTTAAATTTTTTTTTTATTATAAAAAATATATATACTTAAAGGCGACAATTTCATAAATAGCCTAATCTATAGAGCCTACAATATTGTTTTGGATTTTTTTTTTTTTTTTTTTTAGTGGTTGTATATATCTTATCATTATTTTTGTTTTTCCCCAATATCTCTCAATATGTTGTATTCATTGGTCCATATTTTTTTTAACAATATTTCTAGATATTATTTTGTTTGTGGTTATCGATAAATATGGTGATCAGTGATCACAACGTTTTGACAATATCAAAATCTGTGATGTCAATTTATTTGAGATACATGAATTTATTTCTCTTATTGAGTTTTGTTTCGAAGAATAGTATTTTGACCCTTACGTGTTTTAAAAACTCTAATACCACTTAATAAAATCTACTTTAGACCAAGTAATTTATACAACAAAATTAATGGATATATTAATAGATATATTAATCACAAAAATCAAATATCAAATCTAAAGAAATAATAATAAAGTAGAGATAATGCCATAAAAAGATTTGATAACAAAATGGAAAACTAATTAATGAATAGCCTCTTCAATGGAAAAACCTCAGAAAATCCAATATTTTTAGAAAATCCACTATAAAGAACAATTATAATAGTTAATGTAGGTTCCAGTTAGCTCAATTGGTAAAGTTTCTGATAGTTGTATAAGAGATCTGGGGTTTCATCCCCGCCTACACCAAAAACTGATTGGTGTCTTGGTCTGATAATAAGAAACTATTATCAGGAGCAAACGGGTTGAAACTCACTAAAAAAAAAACAATAGTCTATACTCTATACTCACAAAACCTTTACAATCATACACTCTATTAATCCTATTTAGATTTGTTTAGGTTCAAGAGTCAAAGAGTGTTTACTCTTAGAGTAATAATGTTGATATTATAGGTCAGTAACCTCCCTTCCCTCGATTTGTGAAATAAGGGTGGTTTTTTTTTTTTTCATATATAGATAATCATTAAGTTAAGTTGTCTAGCATTTTATTTGCAGTAATTTCTCTCAAGCGAGTGTATAGCAAAATCTCGACGACAATATAATGTACCAATTTTAAACAATCATATTTCACTCAATGAAAAAAGTTTCATTTAGAATCCTAACAAAATTATTTTGAAACAACCCAATTTGATATATATTTTGACACTGAAATTTACCTAGTACCAACAATCTCACCAATTTAAAACATGAAATATTATTTTATTATTTTTTTTTGGTAGAAAAAATATTATTTTATTATTATTATTATGAACAAAATATTCTATCCACCATGGCTATGGATAAGGATGGCATAAAAGTAATTGGTGGCTAAGGGTATTTGAGTAGTTAACTTGGAGTTGGAGGGCAGTTCATTACCGCCCGCACTTGCACATAATTCACCGTGGTCGCTTGGCGGACCCCGCAGCGTGTAAAGAGAATCCGACGCGGTCGCGTTTAAAACTTTAAAGTTCACAGTTACGTACTGCCGTCACAAATATTATACTAATATTACTTTTACTATTTTGTCTTTATAATAAGAGCGTTAACTTCAGCGTGTTGGCTAGGTTGTTCTCCACGTTTTATTTGGTTGAAACCTGAAATTCCCACGTGAAAAAGATCACCTCCTGCTTACTACTATAATTGGTTTTTCATTTTATTGGTCATAAAATTATAAACCGAGAAATCCATAAAAACAAATGGAAAAAAAGAAAAAAAAAAGTCGTTTTGTCCAATATGAGCAAAGTTAGGGGGAAAAGAAACCATTGAAAGACACGATTTTGTACTAACTAAAAATAATATGTCTTAATTCGCATTGTGAAAGAATTGGTTTCGATTGTGACAGAGGAGCTAGAGATTCATCTAAAAAATATAAGCAGAGTCTACTTTAAATGCTATTTTATAAGTATAAAAAAATAGAAAATAGTAAAAAAACTGACAATCAAGTGATTAGTGTGAGTTCTAATTAACTCAATTAGTACTAATTAATATTTTGGTCTAATGATAAATAATAATCATCAGAATGAGCAGATGATATATGTTAAAACTCTCTAAATAAATAAAAAAAACCAAAATTGTCAATTCTCATATATATATATATATATATATGTACATTATGATTTCCTTTTCTCAAATGAAGAAACTAGAAATAATGGCCAATTGTTCATTGCCTAACTCTAGTACTTAGTACTTACTCCGATTTCAATTTCATTGGTAATATCAAAATTGAATAACCCCTTGGACTTTTGAAAAGGTTATGTGTCAATGACTGTTCATTGTTACAATGAGACATTATTTGAAATTTTTTATATTTTTTTCAGTCTACAATTGTATACAAGATTCGGAATATATTTTACGAATAATTTTGGTTTAAGCTCCCATGCATGCGCCTTTCCCTATTACCGTCTTTGTTCAAATGACTCCTAAAGATTCCCTCTAACGGTCTCTCTCTTATCTAGATTTACTATTTACTGTTCAATATTTGCTTCTCTTTTTATAATGGATCTAACACCAAGATTATTTTTTTGATCCAACAATAACAATATGTAACAACTTGTTATTTAAGATTTGTTATAAAAATGTTGTGGACATATCATTTTTCTTTTTATAATGAACTTTCCGTTTCTAACAAACCTTTAATATATAACCAAAACAGCCATATATATCATGATTTTTACATGGCCATGTTGATGGTGTGAAGTACATGAGCATGACCAAGTAAAAATGTGTATCTTCTTCCTACACTGCAATTGCTTTGTCAAAAATTCCATTCTTTATTATAATTCCGGAACTTCATAGGTAAGATTTTCTTGTTTGGTAACAGCTAGCTTGTTTTATTTTTTACGAGTAAATGCAATCATACATATAGATGTGTTTGCATTTTGTGTGTTCTACTTGAAGTAAAAGAAAAATAGTATTTAACTTCATGACCACTATGAATTTAACAACTTAATGCTGTTCAATAAATTTAAAATTTTGGTATCAGAGAATTAAAAGCTGAATTATTAGTGACGAAATTATAAATTCAGAAATTTTGTAACTAAAAATTAACTGTTTCTATGTTATTGTGTTATTTGATAATTTTAGTAGATTTAACCCAAGTGTTTCTTGATTTATTTTAGCATAAAACAATTTTTCCCAATAAGCTCAGCACCCCCCCCCCCCCCCCCCGCGGCCGACGGGGGCAGGGGCCGAAAACCTCATATATATCGACACCCTTCACATCTTTGCTCTCCCCACCCTCCTGCACACCATGGCCACCATCGCCACCACATATTCCAATGTCACCTTTGACCTTGTCTTCCCACACAACCCACAACCCAGCCACCTCTTTGTTGCTTTCAGGTTGCCGATATGCTAAAAAAATATATGTCTTTGTCAATGCCTCTAAGTCGATTTGATTCCAAGCCTTTTCTACTTTTTTTTGTTTGCTTTATTTTATTTGATGAGTATGCTACCCTGGCCCTCTAATTTGCTTGTGATTTAGTAGTATTATATTTGTTAGAAAATATTTTCCATATATTTTCAAAAATACAACCAAACACCAAAAAATAAAATGTTTTCCTTAAACTGTACGTGAATGTGAACGTTTGTAGTGATTCAAATAATAATAGTGGTAACAGATAGTTTTGATGGCCTTCATAATATGTACGTTGTAATTAAAGGGACTGAAGAGGAAAAAATATAGGTTGACGGAACTCCATGAAGTGGGCTTGACGATTCCTCATCCGTGGGCCGATGATGGATGAGTCCATTGCGTGCAAGGCCTGTTGTGGATGGATCCTTCATGGACGGACCCAATATAGACGAATCAAGTATCCACTTGGCAGCCAGAAACCCTAGATGGGAAATACTTGCGGCGCACATTTAGTCATTATAGAATCCCAATGTAAATAGAATCCTAGCGCAAAGAGGATTCCAAAACCTGCGCTCATTAATGAAGATCTTCTCTATAAGGACAAGACTTGTCCATCACGTTCAGGACTATTTAAAAGGATTCCTATAAGGAAAGGACTTCTACTCTAATGAAAAGATGTCAATCTTCGACTACTATGAAAGCCCCAATACCCTCACAAATCAAGGTACGCATAATTAACCCCTCTCTAGTATTCTAGAGTTGTGAAAAGTTCTAACTTGACCTTTGGAGGGTACTTGGCCGGCACCACACCAGTGCTCTCTGTTAGGTCTTCTCTTTTTTTGTTGTGCATGTGACATTTCGAGTGTGCGAGTATCATGTGGTTCACTGATAATTTTTCGGCATCATCAGGGACAATGTGGTGATGATAGTTGTGGTAGTGGCAATATAGTAGCAACAATTTTCATGTGTTGTGGTAATATCGTCGTTTATAATGTGATAAAGAAAATGTTCATAAGGGGGTTGGGGATGTTGATGGGTCTTGAGGGATCGAGACTTAGTGCCCAAACATCACAATAGGTGCTTGAAGAACCTTCGATTAAATATTTCGTTTGTCCCAAATTGTTAGTTATCTATTCCATTTTGCGATGTCTTAAACTAAAATTTTCATTGAAAAGTCAATAAATTAATTTCCTAATAGACTCTTCACATTATTTAAAAACTAAATACTTATCTTTCACTAAAATTTAAAATAAAGAATAATGCTAGAGATACAAATTATTTTACAAATTTTTTTACAAACTACTGATGTGATGAGTGATTATTGGTAAATGAAAAAGTGATATTAATGGTGGACCTAAATGAAAACTAATAAGAGGTTTGCCACATTAACATTTTGTAAAAATGTTATAAAATAGTTTGTAACTATAGCATTACTCTAAAATAAATATGATAATTTTGAAAACTTGTATCTTTTTATGTAATAAACAATGTATTAAATGATATTTCTTTAATAAATTAAATTGGATTTCTTTTTTATATGGAAAAAGTTGAATTTTTTAAATAGGTCCAACAATATGAAGCAGAAGAAGTAGCTCTTTTGAGTAGATGTATTAGTGCTATCGCCGATAACCTTATAGCTCAAATGGCATTTGTGTTTTCATGAGAGGCATCTAGGGTTCAAATCCCCCTCTTCAATTATCGAATTATATAAAAAAAGGGTGTTAAATTAATTTTAGTTATTAAAACAAACATTGTTAAGTGCAGTAAAAATCAAACAACTTAAAAAAGGTTTTTTCTTTTTCTTTTTCTTTTGAATAGTACAACTTAATAAGCTTAATGCCTTCTTACTTCTCATATTACTATATTTGTTTTTATTTTATTTTTTTTGAGAAACATATTACTATATTTGTAAATAATAAGTAATGGAAGAAGGATGAAAAGGGAAGTCTGCTTTTAGGAACCAAAAATGTTAGGGTCACAAAAATAGATTGATTCTTAATAAATCTTATAAGATGTTAAGGAATAATATAAATGTTAATATATAGAATTTACAAATTAATATGTCAAAATCCACATAAAAATAACTTAAATATTCATTTATTATATTGTTGAAATTCATCAATCATATTCATTATCACATCAATTTGAAAATAATTTGCAATAAATTTTGCAATATCTTTTTTTTTTTAATTATAAAACTTATGAGATGATAATTAAGTATTGATATCTAGACCAAGATCTTGTATAATACCTATAGGTGTGGTGTTACTAATGTTTCAAGGGGTTCAAATGAACCTCTTGACTTGATATTAAAAAAAATGATATGTATAAAATATTATTTTATTAGTTTAATTTACCTTTAAAAATGTTTTTGCACGCCTTGACTCATATTTTACACACTCTAACATAGATCAGTTTAGCCCAAAACTAAACAACACAAATTAGACCATCCCAAACCAACCAATAACATAAATCACAGATCTCTCTCTCATGAACCTCTTTTCTCTATCTAATTATTGGTATTTCTGACTTTAAAAGTAAATAATGAGTGTTTGTGAGTTGTAAGTGTATCTCTTTTTATTATAAATCTATATATTATTTGTGCGAATATGTGTTTATACTGATTGTGTGAGTTATTTATTTATTTTTGTTATAATAGAAGGATTACGTTAATATAATAACGTAAATATTATTTGTGTGAATGTATGCGCATATAATATAAATATAATATAATTTTATAAAATTTAATAACTAGGAAATATAGAGGGTTTATTATTGTTATTGTGTTATAATAACATTTTATTATAAATTTAGTGATTAAAAAAATAGTAAAGTCAGTAATTCTTCAAACATTTGATTGGTTAAGTAGACACATAGTGTACTATTTATATATGTATAGATGAATGTAGCTCTTTGGGTTAATAATTAATACAATGAAAGTGAATTGAGTTTTGTCATTCAGTTTAAAATATTTTTATAAAAACAATGATAAATTGATAATGACAATCGCATAAAAGTACAAAATGTTATACAAACTTTATAAAATAAAATGATTACACCTACCCCATTGATAATAGATAATGAAAACTCATAATAATGTCAAAATATGAAAACTTGTAGAAGGAAATAGTAAAATATCATGTATTTATGTGAATTTTTTTTGTCGATAACTCGATATGTTCAAGTTCTTTTTTATTATTAAATTTTGTTAAATTTAAGTTTTTTAATAACTCCTGAAAAGAAATCTTAGAACCGCCATTGAATATCTAGAATATTGCATGTGATGTAATACCATCTTGATATATAGACCAAGATGGTAGAGATCTCAGCCGTTGAATAAGAAAAATTAAATTTTATTTATTTGACAATTGAGAAGGTAAAAAGTTATTTTTTTTTTCTCTTCTTAATATTGAATCCCATATCTAGTGATTCTTTAGGAAGAACCAATAATGGAACCTAACCTGTAGCCAGAAAAAAGAAAAAAAAACAAAGGGAAATCTAGCAAAATCGTGTTTCCTTCTAGACAAAAGTCTGTCAAAGTCAAATGGGTACACGTTCTCACTTTTGAATTCATGAATTGCACAAGCGACGAAGGTCCCAACTTTTTTTACAGTGGCATATCATTTTTTATTCACCCAAATTCCCATCGCAAGCAGCCTTCGTTTTGAAGCGCGTTTAATTTGCGCGTTTTTTTAGCGGAAGTATTTTTTTAGATTTTGTGTACTGTTTAAAATATTTTTATTTAGCAACTTTTAGCAATTTTTTTTTTTTTAAAACGAGGTATTACAGTACAATAAACTGTATCTAAAGGGACCTGCAAATTAAATTTCATCTGACTCTATTTTGATTTTTTTATTTTATTTTGCTTGGTCACCTATCTCTATCGCTTACACAAAAGGGTTCCATTATTGAGATTCTATAAAAGGGGTCATTTGCCTCTACAAACACTCACAATCCAAATCCTAATTTCCTTTCAAATTCCTTCTCTTTTTTACACACACATATCACTATATTTAGTAGCCACTTCAATTTCAAGATTTTACTCAATTTATTTTTGTTCTCTAGCTATAGAAGATGAAGGTTGAAGGAGGAAAAAGATATGCTGTTCTTCTAGCAACAAAGGATTCTGACCATGCCAAGAAAGTATATGGTGGGTACTTCAATGTGTACCTTGCAGCTTTTGGTGAAGAAGGAGAGAGCTGGGACTTATTCAGGGTTATTGACGATGAGTTCCCTGACGTTAATGAGCTCCAAAACTATGATGGTTTTGTAGTTAGTGGCAGTCCTAGTGATGCTTATGGCAATGATATTTGGATTCTTAAGCTCTGCTTGCTCTTGCAAACTTTGGATTCCATGGAGAAAAAAGTCCTTGGGATTTGCTTTGGTCACCAGGTAAGTAATTAACTTTTGTGAACCGATTCTAATTAGCAGTACTACTTTTTTTTTTTTTTGAATCGAAGTCACATAAATTTGTTAAAAACTTTATAACTCAATTGGCACTTTTAATATATCTAATAAAAACGTTTATATTCAAATCTTTCTAACTCTCAATATATTCAAATCTTTCTAACTCTCAACTATCTCAACTATCGAATTAATAATATATATACATATAAAAAAGTCACATAAATATTGTCATGCAGGATATGCATGCAGTGTCCATAGAAATTGCTGAATGTCGCATCCATTCTTTATTAAGTTTGGGGCCTACATTTACTTTTGATTCAAATACAATATTTATCATGCAAATAAAATATTGTTAATAATCAATCTTTATGAAACAGGTATTATGTAGAGCATTGGGTGGAAAGGTTGGTAAAGCCTATACAGGGTGGGATGTGGGGCTAAGGAAGGTGAGTATAGTGAAAGACTTGGCCCCATATTACTTCTTTGATGACTTGGGTGAAATCCCAACATCCCTTTCCATTATTGAGTGTCACCAAGATGAGGTTTTTGAGGTCCCTCTGGGTGCTGAAGTGATTGGATTCTCAGACAAAACAGGTGTGGAGATGTTCGCCATTGGAGACCATATTTTAGGCATTCAAGGCCATCCCGAGTACACCAGTGACATTCTTCTTAATCTCGTTGATCGCCTTCTCAGTATGGATGCTATGGAGGTAGTTTTTTTTTTTTTTTTTTTTTTTTTAAATTAAAAAAAAAAAAAAATACAAACACTTTGTCCATTGATTCATAGTCTCTATTTTGGTTATATATATATATATATATATATATATATTTAGCTTGTTTTTAAGTATATGAATTTGAATAATTACAGAAAGGTTTTGCGGACGAAGTAAGGTTGGGAATGCAGACAGCTGAACCGGATAGGATGTGCTGGGAAAGGATATGCAGGAACTTTCTTAAGGGATGATAGACTCACGTCACTTGCTTTCTTACTGACCCTGGAATCCTCTTTCTTTCTAAGAAAAAAAAATTGGGCTGTTTTCTTTCTTAGACTAGCCCAACATGATTAGCATGAGCAGGTCTTATACTGTGTAAGATCCTTTCATTAAGAAAATTAACAAACTGTGATGCATTAGTGACAACAAAGATTCAAGTACATGTGGGAGTAATTTCTGTGACTTTCAGTTTTGCAGTCTTGAATAATATCCATTTGGGAAACAAATTAAGCCAATTGACTTTCAGTTTTGCAGCTGGGATAAAGTGAATTTCTGTAACACAAAGCTTTGTGGATTGTTTTTGATACTTTTGTTATCCAAAAAGCATTCACATCAAATCAGATGTGCAAAAATAAAATAAGGCCCAAAATACGTCCACGTCTTACCTGTCACTGTAACTCATGCAAAATAATTTTTTATTATTTCTTTATGCTTCAAAGATGAAAGAAAAAATTATGTCTATAATTATTGTGTGAAAATTAAGAGAGAAATGATTAAAAAAAATTGATATTTTTTTAATGAAATAAAGTATCTAAATAGATAATCTAATGTGTTTGTTTTGAAAAATTGCTAGATAAAATAGACAAAATAGGTTATTATGCTAAATAGACAAAATTTTTTGCATGAATTAATGCAAATGCTAACATAGATTAAGGTATATGGACAGAGGCTCCTCCAATTCACAACATGATAACTTTCAAAATTATTTATGTGTACTTTTAGTCATATAACCTACTTAATAATCATGTGACTTATTTAAATAATTTAATAAATCATGCGATAATTCACATGAATAGTCTAAACCGTTACGGAGTTGATTTAAGAAAATTCATCTAACCTAGTTTGGAGGTGCAATGGTGTGTCAATTTCACTAAAACCCGGTTTGGAGGTAAAAGGGTCTTCATCAAGTGCTGTGATGTTTTAGTTTCTGATGATGTTCACATCTCAATAGGCAGGAAGAAGGTAGGTTTTGCATTTAAACCAATGAACAAATTAGTTAGGTGAAATATTGACAGGACTCTACAATAATAGTGAAATCGACACCCTTGTCCCTCTCATCATGTTTACGGCCTCTATGGTTGTTCTTATCCTAACTGCATTATAAACCTCTGCACACACACTCACACACAAAAAGCCTCTCAAGAATAAACGTGTCTGCAAGTATGTGTTTCAATTTGGGCAACATAAGCGCATCGAGTTCTAACCTAATAACATCCTGCGTGACTTGGGCGCACTAAAATTCAACTTGAACCTTAATGAAAGCGTTGTGGATTTAAGTGCGGTAGATTAGATTCTACTTAGATTGTGTAAATTTGAACTTTAAAAATATTATACATGTGTACATGTGTCTTACATCAAATATGTATTAAATCAATTTGAGCTTATATATAATATATTCACAATTATAAGAAGTTTTAATTGTGACTAATTCTTTTAGGGGTATGACACAGAGGTGATTATGCCAACTCTACTCATAAAAATTATACTTTATTTTTAGGGTTAACAGTGTAGAGAATATTATATTTTTAGGTGTAACAGTGTAGAGAATATTATATCTTTTAAAATATTTAATCTAACTCAACACTTTATACACGTTTAAATTATATATTTTTTTAATCTAAAAATTCTGAATCAAAAGAAACGGATTCAATATCTGAATTGGAACATAACCTTTCCGACATATATAGTAGGATTCTTAACTTAAAAGTCTGTTCCACTAAAATTATGGGTAAGTTTAGTAGTACATTAACGAAGGGCTTTTAATACATATTGCAGCCGGAATATTAGTATCCAATTCTTCTTCTAGATATATATAGAAACGAACATAACCGAGGAACCTTGGAATCTGGAAAGTGTAGCATTACAATAGAGTGGTTATTAGTTTACCTTTTACAGATCCTATCTGTGCTATTCTTTTAGTAATGAAATTGTTTTAGTGGGAGGCTAGGGATCCCATTAGGCAAGGCCACCAAAGAATAATTCTCATAACTTTATCCAAGAGATTTGTCAAATTGAGTGTAAATGTTTTTTCCCTCACATGTTCGAATCACATACTTCACACTATTAAATAGATTCCATGCAAAGCAGTCATGCATGTGAATATTAGGCAAACAACCTAATGATGTCATCATGTCCACGTCAATGACACGCAAGCATGCCACATCATTAGCCACAGAAGCCCTAGTCCACGTCAGCACCACGTCATCAGGATGAGTCAGCGGCTCTGTAGCCCGATCTGTGACCCAACTCGAAAAACCTGGAATTGACCCGGACCATGTAGCCGTTGACTTTGACCCTGATCTGTTGACTTTAATTATAGTTGACTTTGACTTTTGCGTTGACCTTTAACCAAAAGTCAAAATTTCCTAATGGGACTATCTTACTCAGTTTTTCATGTAGATTCCAATTTTGGACTTTGTTTTTTCATTTGAAGCTCCAAAATTGGTCAATTGGCACATTCTTCATTGTGGTTTCTTAAAAGGCATTCTTTAAGGCATCTCCAAGTGATCTTCTCATGCTTATCCAATCTCAAGCCTGCATTGAGCTTCCACCTTGAGTTTGAGGGAGGGTGTTAGAGATATATTAAATATATTAGCCCAATGTAATAGGCCCAAGCCCACTCCTACTTGTACTAGTAGTCTAGGGTTTAGTCGCCTATATATACACATGTTAGGGTTCATTGTAACACAGGTTATTATACTACACTCTTATACATAATAAAGATGTAACCCTTAACGGATTCCTCTGTGGATGTAGGCCAACAAGGTTGAACCACGTAACCCTTGTGTTCTTGATGTTCCTATTCTATGCTTCCTCTTTCGCATCCACTCTAGCATATACAATATGGTATAACACATCTCGTTGCTAATAATGTTATTTACTTCCCACGCGCCAGCCACGCGATGAACAACCTGATGATGTCATCATGTCCACATCAGTGACATGCAAGCATGCCACATCATCAGCCACAAAAGCCCTAGTCCACGTCAGCACCACGTCATCAGGATAAGTCAACGGCTACATGGTCCAGGTCGGGTCACGGGTCGGGCTGCAGAGCCACTGACTTATCTTGATGATGTGGCACTGACGTGGACTAGGGCTTCTGTGGCTGATGATGTGGCATGCTTGCGTGTCACTGACGTGGATATGATGACATCATCAGGTTGTTCGTCGCGTGGGAAGTCCACCGGCGCATGGAGTAGATACCAAAAATCCTAAGGCATGTAAGGGCGCGTGTATGGTCTGATGACGGCCAGAATCGTAGGTTTCGTAGATTGGCGGACGAGGAGGCCGACAGGGTGGCGCGTGTGCCCAAAAGAAGATCTGGAAGTTAGGAATCTATGGCGGCGCGTGGGATATTTTTCGAAGACAACTACGGTGTGTGGAGGCGCATGGGAAGGCTTCTGGTGACTGGATTTCTGGGTTTTGGTCATGGGAGATCGTGTAGCACGTCTGTGGTGTTGGTTTCGTTAGGCGAAGCTTGGAGTTGTGCAGATCTGATAAGTTAAGTCACAGCTTGCTTGGTTGTTGGATTTTGACACAGCACAGAGCCATAAAGGCTGCGAGATGCCTTAGAGTCTTGATCCAGTAGACAAACATGTGTGACTTCAGATGGTGGTATGCACGTGAGAATCTTCTTTGCTGGTGTAGAGATGTTTGTTTGATGCCAAGAACGAAGTTTGGCTCTAATACCATGTTAAATAACATTATTAGCAATGAGATGTGTTATACTATATTGTATATGCTAAAGTGGATGCAGAAGATGAAGCATAGAATAGGAACATCGAGAACACAAGGGTTACGTGGTTCAGCCTTGTCGGCCTACATCCACGGAGGAATCCCTTAAGGGCTACATTTTTATTATGTATAAGAGTGTAGTACAATAACCTGTGTTACAATGAATCCTAACATGTGTATATATAGGCGACTAAAGCCTAGACTACTAGTACAAGTAGGAGTGGGCTTGTGCCTATTACATTGGGCTAATATGTTTAATATATCTCTAACACTTACATCCATTCTATACTATTATTATTTTATCCATAATTATTACATAATCTGGATCCCTGAAATTGTATTAGACAATGATATAAACTTACCTTTTAACCAAGATCCTAATGATTTGGTTTAACCTCATATTTCGCATCAACTATTGAAATTAATACAAAGAACAACAAAATAAATTGCTATGGCATTAAAAATTTTGCTATGCTATGCATGGGTTGGTTTTTAATTTTTTACTAAAGCTTACATCATGGTAAATCTATTATAATAATTAAGCAAAGGCTAGAGTACACTTTTGGCCTTAAAGTCTAGGATTGTTTTCAAATTTAACCTCATAACTTCTATTAAAATAATTCTAACATATAATAAATAATAATAATAATTCAAAATTTGTATATTTTATCTATTAGATAAGTGTAATTGTATAATGTTTGTAAGTTCAAATTTTACCTAAATTATTTTAATGACTAAAATTTTTATGTAGTAAATTGAAAACAATTATCAATAATCAATATCATAATAATCTAGTCATAAAAAATTTAAACATAATATTTTTATATAATTCTCAATCCCAATCCAGTCTCTAACAAGAAAGTCACCAAAATTAACTCGGAGTATACTTCATTAACCCTATATTTCATTGCTCAAACTAGTTAACATAGTAAAAACATTGATCACAAGTGATCATGATTTTGAGAATGTCTAATAAAATATTCGTAACATATAATAAAAATAATAATTACTCAAAATTTGCATATTTTAACTATTAGGTAAGTGTACTTTTTTTTTTTTTTGAGAAGAAGGTAAGTGTACTTGTATAATGTTTCTTAGTTCAAATTTTACTTAAGTTATTTCAATTCTTAAAATTTTTATATAATAAATTGAAAAAAAATTATTAGTGGTCAATATCATAATAATCTAGTCATAGAAATTTTAAACACAATATTTTATATATATAATCCTCCCGTTTTATAAAAGTATATAACCATAATAGTCATGATCAAATGATGTATATGGTTTAATC
The DNA here is from genome assembly GCA_032727855.1 of Quercus ilex subsp. ballota. Taxonomy (NCBI): domain Eukaryota; kingdom Viridiplantae; phylum Streptophyta; class Magnoliopsida; order Fagales; family Fagaceae; genus Quercus; species Quercus ilex. The sequence goes on along the minus strand of CM064909.1, from coordinate 95,327,842 downwards.
ACTGTACATCTAAAAGTCAAAGACCAAAAAGCACAAGAATTGTAAATTAACATTGTTCTTATCTTATGAAATGTAAATAAAACTAAAGTCAAAATATTGAAAATGAGTACTACACCTTCTTAACGCTCTGTTTGTTTCAGTATTAATGTTTTTTGAAAAATTGGTCATTTTCTAGAGAACATTTTTTGGAAAACTATCTCATTTTTCAGTATTTGGTAAAACCTTGAAAATGGGCTTACGAATGTTTTCTAGTGTTTAGTACGAATAAACATTTTTTTGGAAAACTATCTTATTTTTTTTAGAGAACTGTCTCATTGCAGCTATACCATTGAAATTTTTGTGGCTCTAGAACTTTAAGCATCAATTTTTCTAAGCTTCCTGTCATGATTGAGCATGGCACTTACACTCTCAACCACCAAAATTATGCAATCAATATCCACTAGTAACAATGGCAAACCAATCATTCCATATTAAAATAATTTTTAGCCAACAAAAGGACAAAAAGTTGCTTCCAGATCCACATGCATATGAAACAAAAGGACTAAAAGTTGCAAATCAATGCCCATTAAAATGATCTCGAAACCTAAAAACTAGACGCCAAATAGTTTGATAAATACCAAAATGCCAAATTGTCCAAATAGAAAAGCCTAAATTCTAACAAAAATGCACCTACATAATCAAAATTGGCTTAAATAGTTGTCAAAGAAGTTCTGCAACCATTGTCTATGGAGCTTGTCAATTTTCAACATGAATGACCTTGCTTGTTTTTCATCCCCATTCAAATGGTCAAATGTAGATGCAAGCATATTTTCTTCAAACCGATCCATCTTCATAATTTCTTCATAAAGACTACCAAAATTTAGCTGATTTTTCAAAAATCTTTTCTATTGCAAAAGCAACCTTACCAAGTTGTATAGACAAATCTTGGTAAACAACATCTTTAATCATAGCAACATGACTTCGTTTTCTGTGAGACCATGTTTCATTTGAGGCCACATGTGAGGGATCAACTTGCTTCTTTTTGGATACGTCATCAGCATCAGCATCAACAAGCGGAGGTGAGTCATCCAATACTTCTACACCTATATCACCAACTCCCTAGGAAAAACCTCCTGTAGCCATATCCTTATCCACAACCAAAGCCATCTCATCAAACATCTCAATTTTCTTGTTTAGAAATTGTGCATGATTTGGATGTGCCTGTGTAAAGAAAGGAAAAGAAACAATTAAAAAAAAGAAAGGAAAAGAGTTAAAAACTAATATGAGAGCAATAAGAATAATGAAAAAAATTTAAACTTTACAATGATACAAACTAAAACGTTTCTACCTATAAAATAAAAATAATAAAAGTTTCTTACCTCGACTTCTTCATCATACACTGTCCTATCACAGGTGATCATTTTCAAATCATCATTCCATCCAAACCCGCTTTTCTTATTACGAAGTAATGCAATTGTATTCCAATTGGTTTTGAGTGTTTTAAAGCGATGTTCCACATGCTTTGGAGTACATTTAGTCATAAATTTCTCAGTAATTGCTTCAGTTACTTTAGCATATGATGCATGTTTAAATGTGTTGGATTGCTTATTTCCATGAAGAGCCTCATCTACAAGTATCTCAAGCAATAAATTCTGCATTGGTTGTGACCACCTGAAGTTGGTCTTGGTGTCCTTGAGCTTCTGAGTATCCTTTTTATTTCCTGTTGCAATTCTATTACAATGATATTCACAAGAAAAATGAGACAAAATTAAAGAAGAATATAAATAATATTCAATACAAAATATGAATTAGGGCTGTCCATGACAAACAAAAATAATTGTAACATAAAAGCCTTGAAAATACGAAACCAAAAAAATCCATTACACAACCAACTAATATAAAGAGTATGAAATCACTTCATAGCATTATAATCCTCCCACATTTTACGACAAATATCATCCCGTTTTTGAACCCATTCTCTATTTTCTTCTTGGACTTCCCTTTGTGATTGTTGGACTCTTCTACTTGTACTGTCATTTGCAATTCCACGAAGCCCATTGCTCATAATTGAGCCTAAAGGGTCAACTCCTATTATATGATTGTGAATTATGCAAAAAGCTAAGACTACATCCACTTGTGTTGGGAATGACCAAAAAGGTTCTGCATATAACACACGAAAACGTTTCTTCAAAACCCCAAACCGCTCAATGCTAGTGCGTAAAGAAGAATGGCGAAGATTGAATAATTCTTTGTCATTTCTTGGCGGGTTATCACTAAACTCTTTCAAATGGTAACGAATACCACGATAAGGGGATATAATTCCTTTCTGAACTTCGTAACCAACATCACCAAGATAATATTTACCTACACGTTCATAGTCAAAGGGAAAAGAAATCACTCCAAAAGCTATTATCCATAATAAAATCACTTTCTATTCCTATAATACCTTCAGGAATTTTGAATCCCCTTGGCCTAGAGAGTGTGTCATTTAAGACACGTGAATCATGTGCACTTCCTTCCCAACCAGCTAATTCATAAGTGAATTTTAAGTCAAAGGTAGCAACAGCAAGGACATTTTGTGTTGTTCCATCATGAAACCTTCCTTGTATCTGAATTGGAACAGATGCACGAACATGAGTTCCATCAATAGCTCCCACACAATCCTAATTACGACCAATATAAGTTACATTTATCTTTGTAGGGTCAGTTTTTGCGGCCCAAGCCCAAGGAAGTATGGATTTGGAGCTCACCGAGCCCAAAACAATAAATTTTGTAGAGAGTGGGTGAAAGAGCTAGGCTAATAATGAAAAGAACAGTATTAAACGGCAACACCAATGGAAGGGTTTGGATTAATGTGTTCTCGGACTGATATGAGTGCCATGTCCGAAGAGGTGCTTTTCATTGATAATCTAGGATTACAATTTTTGGAGATACCGGAATCCCATCTCCTCCTTTTCTATCCTCTCCCCCCTCCTTTATATAGCACTGCCTTCCTACATCTCCTCCGTCCACTTGTTCATCATCCAGGCACCCATTTGAGTGCATGTCCCATCACCCCACTTTCAGCCTTATGTGAGTGGCGGTAGCTGAGAAAGCACTGTTCAGGGGTCTTATCCACATAAATGCGGCCAGGAAGGCAGGTGCAGTGCATTAAATGTGGTGGTTGAAGTATGCCTCCTTGATATTTCTCTGTTCCCGTTAGCTTCATGTGTGTCCGAGGTTCCTTTCTTTCCTGACACTTGTCAAACAGATCACTTGAGCCTCCCATGCTCGTGTTGGGTCAGACCTCTTCGGATCCGAGGATGTTGGACTACTCGGACATATGAAAGTCTCCTCGGATAGTACACGTGCTCATCTTAAGGCATTCCCCTTTGACATGGGCCTGACTGAAGGCCTCGCCTCCTCGGATGAAAAGTGTTCCTCATTCAGGGCCTTGGGCCCAATAAGTTGGGTTGGGTTTTTCTCCCCCCACAATCTTATATCTTTATATTTATATAAAAAAAAAAAAAGGAAAAGGAAAGCCTTTGGAATTTACCTAGAAATAGGAGTTAAACCTGTTGCTATTTCTTATCTCCAAGGGTGCATCTTTGTCAGGCTCTCTAATCATGTGTTTGTATAATTGCAAAACTGCTCTAAGGACATGCCTAAAGTATCGGTGCACTGTCTCAACTAATCTATAAAACCTCCCACCAACAACTCGAAACCTCACATCATGCCCAATAGTGTGTAAAAAAATTAACACTTGTTCTTTAATGGACATATGAATGGTCTCTTGAAGTAGATTATTCTCACTCAAAATTTTACATAGCGCATAAAAAGCAATGGGTCTCATCCTTATATTATGGACACAATGCGTACCACCTCTACAAAGAATATCATTCATATATGTCTCTCTTTCATACTCTCGATTGACATGAGGTTCTCTAGGCATAACTCTCCTAGATCTTAGTCCTTTCAAAAGAACAACACCCAAAGCAATAACAGATGTACCTTCCCCCATTATGGCAGCAGGAAGTGATGGGTTATCCATATATATTCCAAAAAAGAATGATGAGTATGAATTAAATGTGTACTTAAAGAAAGCATTCATATATACAGGTACATAAAGAAAGCAATTCATAAAAAAAAAATGACCACTTTAAGTTTGATGAGACTAAACTATAAGGTAACAACATCATCAGTCCATAAGTACTAGAAACAATAACTTTTGAGTTTGTTATTAGAGGCTAAAAATTGACAAGGTAATAGATGGTGAAGGAGGGACATTTGCTCTTACTCGTTTTTTGAAATTTATTCATATTGTTGTAAAGTCTATTCATAGATTAATTAGTAGAGCCTCCTACCAGTTAGAAAAATTCAAACTATGCCTAATGAGTATTAAATACATATGATTTAAGTTCATTATATAGAGTTTGGCACCTTGCTTCACTTGGGTGAACACCTTTTTTATACCTCATGCCTCTTGTGGTACAAAGACTTGGCACCTTAACTTTGCCATTTGCATTTGACTACGCTGTTTCAGATATAACTTTATCTAGCAAATTAATTCTGATAGTGATGTTCTACTTGAGATATTAAACAAGTATTACCTTAATTTGACATGCCCGAGTCAGTTCACTTCTCAATTTCCAATTGGCAAATGAGGAGCTTTCTCAATACAAGGACCAAAAAAAAAAAAAAAAAACTCTTTAATTATTTTAATTCCCTAGACATTGAGAGAGGTTTCTAATATTACTAATAGAGCACTACACAATCTGCATAATTCACAGTGACAAAAAATAAAAGCAAGCTCAAAATTCTGTAGTAGTCCAAACAGGAATCCATCAAACCAAGAAGAAATAAAATCAAGTATACTGAAACACACACGAACAAGAACCAGCTATGCAAATCTTAGGAGACTAAATTGTGAACAGAGTAGGTAGAACAACAAATTGTATCATGGAAAACAGAATGCACAATAGAAATTCTCTATAAATTTTTATTACAAATAATAAGCCGTAAACCAATCACGAATTTGGTGTGCAGAAAAAACGTATCTACTTTGAACTGTACCAAGTAAATAACAATAATCACTAGATCAAAGCAAAAGTTTTCCCATAAATGTGTAAGATTGTACATAAATTCAAACTCAAAATCCGGCACAATCTTCAGTAGCAAACTTTCTTCATAATGTTAAAAAAAATATCTATTGAGTTTATTAATTAGAATTATGGATGTCTGAACATGCCCACATGCTTGACTGTCGAAATCATCAAACACAAACATCAAAAACCATATAAAACACCTAAACTGTAGTCTATTTGTTCTCATACAAATTTTCAACTCAAACTACCCCCTGCCCCACAACAAATGCCAAAGGTTATAAAATTTAATATTAATTAATGTTGAACATGGGAATACTGTAATGAAATCAAGAAACTTATCTTATAAAAACATGAAATTACTATATATATCGTTAGCAACACAGAAAGCAAACTATAGAATTGGGGTTTTTGTAGAGAAGAATGAAATATTACCAGTGCAAGGAAGAGTTGTTGACCGTGAGAGATAGATAGAGAGAGATCTGTGAAAAGAGGAGAGACCAAAGGGGGAGAGACAGTGAGAATATGAGAGGAGAGAAAAAGCAAAGAGAATGGGGAAAACTGAGAAAGCTTACCGTGAGACTGTGAGAGAGAGAGTAGGCGCCAAAATAAGTTGTTCCCACTGCTATAGAGGGTAAAGAAAAAGATAATATTTATAGGAGATATGATGCGTGAGAGAGAGAGAGAGAGATTGTTTAAAAAAAAAAATTGGAAAACATCTCATAGAAAATAAGCCTTATTTTTATTAGGTTTTTCATTGACTAAAAATAGTTTTCCGTTGATTAATTTTTTTTATGCTACCAAACACTAAAAAATATAGAAAAATATTCATATAGATAGTTTTCCAGAGAAACAAACGGAGCGTTATTGAAAATTTGACCTCATTGCACATGCATATCCTCCTCAGGCTCAACCTCATCCAGCACATCCTCTTCTTACTCAGGCATTAGCTCTTTGACTTCGCCTGGATATATGTGGAATGCTTGTGTCCTGTACATAAAATTAAAAACATAAAAGATGAAGTCAGTAATATTTGGATGTAGTTTCTGAAGAAATTCAGAATCTCTATAAGTTGTTTGTTGTGCTAAAAAGTGAGGGAAAGAGAAAGAAAATCAGAGTGGAAGACTTGAATGGAAAGATATAAAAGAAATGGAATGCTTTGAATACGTACCTCAAACGTAGCAATCCATTTGAAGTTGGTGTCAAGTTCATCGTCGATCGGGACCATGCCATCGCACTCCAACAGCATCACTGTTGTTTCCTCGCCATTATTGAGGGGCACACCCAGTTGGCTCAGAACTTGAGACAGCAATACCATATATGAATATTTAAAACCACAAAATCTAATTACTAACTTGCATATAATTTGAACCCTCTTCTTCCTTCTATAGCGACATGTCTTCTCCATGCACAACCCCAACTCTTGACTGCACCAACTGCATATCTCACAGAGCATCTGCAATATAACAGAGAAAACAAGGAGCAAATTTAACAAATTAGCAAGAAATTTTTGTCCTGCCGAATTGAATTAAAAAGTCTAAAAGCCAAATCCAGCAGACAAAAAAGTTACTTCTACCAAAAACAGCACAAGACATAAAACTTTATCTACTACATACAAATACAATACAAAGATCATAAACCTAAAATTACCACTTATACACGAGCCTAGCACCTTACAAAACATCTAAGTTAATACAACTTGTATAGTTTTCATTATATATATATATATTTAGCTTCACTTTTCGTTAAGACTTAAGAAAATGCCTTGATTTACCTAATGTTTTCATTTTTTAGGTTGATGGAATTGAGAGAAACTCAATTCCATTCTACTTTAACCCAGAGCAAGAGATGAGACTTGAGCTCGAGCCACTTGAACAAGAAGGGGAGGAATCTAAAGAATTTGAAGAGGAGTTTGAAAATGTGGTTGCAGTGTTGCATGAGGTTCCAGATGGTGTTGAGGAGACCTTGTTCCTATGGTCATTAGTATCATTTCCACGTATGAGGAGGAAGAGGGAAATTAAGCTTAGAGGCATCTTAGTTTCTCTTCATGCTTTGGTTTTTAATAACATGGGCTACTTTTATGAGAAGGGTTCAAGTTATACTAATTATACATTTTTCTAACTATTGATTTTAATTAGATTTAATGGTTTATAACACACAAGCTGTCATGTCATCAACTTCTAAAAAATAAGTAATCTAACGCATTAAAATTCATTAATTCTCTAGTAAAAAAAGAAGAAAAAAACATTAATTCTCTGTCCACCCTCCCATCTTCTTCTACTATTCTCTCTTTAAACTCACGTCCTTCTCCTCCGTTAACTCACACAACTCACTGGAGTTGTATGTAAAATTTAGTTTGTTAAATCTAGAACTATAATTTAGTTTTCTAACACACCTCAGCAATCACATAAAAAAAAAAGTTTTATTTAAAACCTCTGACTAGCAAGTAATATATAGATTAAACTTTTCTTTTTGCTTTATCCAATTCATTGTCTTCTAATAAATCTAAATTTAGAAACATCTTATTGAGAGTTCATTGTCCTACATCAATTTTGGTATTAGAGCAAATCCCAATCTAGTCTCTAGCAAAGACAAGAAAGCTACCATAATTAACCCAGACTATACTTCAATAACCCTATACTTCATCGCTCAAACTAGTTAACAAAGTGAAAACATTGATCACGAGTGATGAAGTATAGGGAACTTCTAATAAAATATTCATAACATATAATAAAAATAATAATTACTCAAAATTTGTATATTTTACTTATTAAGTAAGTGTACTCGTATAACGTTTGTAAGTTCAAATTTTACCTAAATTATTTCAATTCTTTAAATTTTTATATAATAAATTGAAAACAATTATCAATGGTCAATATTTCTAGTCATAGAAATTTTAGACATAATATTTTATATAATTCTCAAGTGTTTTGTAAAAGTAAATAACCATGATAGTTATGATCAAACAATGTATATAGTGATGAAGAATAGGGTTATTGTTTGCATATTTGAATTCAAATAATTGTAATTTAATTTCTCACAATTAACTTTGTTACTCATCTTATTGTCAGTGCCAATTTGTATTTCTTTCCTATTGACATTATTTATTAACTTATTCATTGATTAGATATCCCTTAGGAAATAGCATGCGTAACTAATCACGAAGCAGAGAATCTATCTTTTTATTTATTTATTTTTGTTAATGATTTTGAGATTCTTCTACTTTGAAATAATGATATAATAAAAGTTATTATAACTTTGGAGTAACGTTTGTAGTCTGGCTTTGTATTAGAATCTTTTTTTTTTCCCCCTTGTAATTATGTTTGTTGAGAGAGAGAGAGAGAGAGAGGATGGATAATTTGATCTAATGTTCCATATTCCTATATGGATTCAACATTCAAGGCATGACATATAAAAATACTAAAAGCCAAATCTTACATGCTTTACTCAGAGTTAATAGACGTCACATGTTATACAACATACTTTTCCCAAGTATCTCACTTTAAATACATTAAAATTATTAAGATAATTATACTCTAAGGCAAATCTTCATTATCACTCCTCTCCTTCTCCTTAATCACTTGGCAAATTAATAAAAAAGCCTAATAAGTATAAAACATTATGATTTTCTTTTCAAAAAAAAAAAAAATTTATGATTAAAATTCTATTACAAATTTTTTTTGAATAAAACCGAGTTTAAAATATGTGAACAAAATTACAAACTTGGTTAAAGGCTTAAATTACAACCAACAATAAGAAGATGTGTCATTATAATGCAAGTAATACTATGAACACATAAAAATGCACAATTTTGTTACACAACTCACCACGTGGCAAGTTGTGATTGGTGGATGTGTGATTGTGGGCCATGTGGGAACACACTTCCACCACTCACAACTCGCCATGTGGTAAGTTGTGGCACAAAATTGTATATTTTTATATGTCCCTAGCATGACTCTTATAATGCACATGACTTACTAAACCACACTTTAAAAAAGAAAGTTTTAAGTAAGTCATGTGCATTGTACATAGCAAGAATATATGTTACTTCTTATTGTTATTTATAACTAAGTTTGTGGCCAAATTTTATTAAAAAGATATTGCATTATTTATTTTAATTGTTTACCATGATTTTTAGTTTTAATTAAAAATAAATAAACTCTTGCACAATAGACTAACCCGAACATCTCATATTTCTCAATATTTCAATTAAATAATTATACCATGTTTAACAATCCTTGTTTCTTTTCACATCTTAGCTTAATTCAAACAAACTCCCCAAATGTAAATGCCATTTTATACCACAATGAACATTAATATTATACATGGATCATATACAAAATTAGAAATCCGCAGATAAGCGGACGTATAACTGAAATTGGAGAGGAAAAGGTAGAATGCAGGTGCAATGAAGAATCAAAATAATCCTTCCTGTGACTAGTATGGTACAAAAGAATTGGACTTGGATAAATGATTAAAAAAATAAAAATAAATAAACCCTCAATGAACATAGGTCGCCTTTGGTCAAGTGAAGATGGACAAGGTACTAAGAACATGAACAAGCATCTGCCATCCTATAAGGAAATTCACTCCTTAAAACCAGCACAGCACTTTGTGTTTCACACCCAAAAGGGAAAAACCCAACAGCACACTATTCGGGAATTTGAGAATATTTCTTAATTTTCTTATGATAATAATGTCAGGTACAAAATACCCAAGACAATGGAATCAATTAGTCATGAAAAGGATGCTGTAAACACAAGTTTCAGTGCCACATATCCATCAAAACTATAATTCCAACCAATCTGACATTCTTTCAGAATTTTTTTACCTGACTGACACACAATGTTACACTTACAAGTTACAAGCCTATAGAAGAAAAATTCTGGGAATAGGGGAATTAGATGTTACAAAAAAAAAAAAAAAAAAAAAAAATCTGGAGAGGATGTAATAGATTGAATGGTTGTAAAAACAATGACAAGAGACTGTACTTTCTACTCCCCTTCTTTTTCCTTTTCTTTTTCTTTAGTTTTTTTATTTGACCACATTTTATGGGAAGTGATATATGACACGACTATCCCACCTATAACATTTGTCAATACAAATCATACTGCTATGATAGTTAAGCAAGAAGTTGATGTTCTCTTCCGTTTTGTTCCCCAGCAAATATCCACTTTACCAATCTTTCTTTTGGTCCCAAGATAGCCTTGACAACTTGGAGCTCCACAGTGGCACTTCACCTCAGGTCCAAATTGCACAAATCTACAATGCCAAAAACCATATAACTTCTCACTCTTTTGCAACTCACAGGTCCTGACTCTTAACAAATTATATGCTAGAAACTTGTAGTAGCCATAAAAATCAGTAAAACAAGGACCTGTTGCTTTATATAATCCTCAGTCAAGGTGTACTAATTTGAACCACCAGCTATGGGATGCCTGGAGGGGTTCTCCCATTTTTCTATAGATAATATTCTTATATCTTAGAAAGAAACCTCAGAAAACAAAATAGGAGATTGCTCACAAGCAAATTTCATGCTGATAATTAGTTAATGGAGCCAGTCACGATAATGAACCCAATTTCTTAATAATCAATCACCCCTTTTAAGAATTTAGAGATTGTTCACATGCAAAAACTTCATTACAATTAGTCTACAGATAAAGTGGCACTGATTCTGGAGAGAAAGGCAGCTATGGCAAAACCAGAGAGATCATAAAGCAATGCTTTTAAATTCATTGTATGCAAGACAAATAGGTGGACTTTTTGTTGAGGACATGACAGAATTAAACACATATTGGAATAATAAGACAAGAAGATATAAGTAGGTTTGAGGAATACTTTCCTATAATTACTCATCAGGGAAAATAGTTAGATGCTTGAAGAGATCTAGACACTCACGTTAGCAAAAAAGAAAAGATAAAAAAAGAGCCTATTCCAACTAAAATTGTCTAAATGAAATCTGATATCTCTTCATCTAAGCCACTGAAAACCCTGACATAAATGGTTTAAATTATGATACAAATTGACAGTCCAACACATAAAAGTCCACAGAACCTCTTATTAGCAAACTTCCACCACATCATATCCACATTTCTGTATTTACTGATTTAGTTTTTGTTCATAATTTGTATAATGTACATCATCATTTGTATAATTTGATGAAGCACAGAAATCTGGTGCCATTATCAGAAGACATGGAATGCATGACCACTACAAATGGTTATGCAGATTTGAACATGGGAGCCTCTATGGTGTAATTGTAAATGCTCAGCTGATTAAATATGATGTACTATGACTCATCTAAACAAGTTCCATCACCCCAACCCTCCTACTTCCAAACCCCAAACACACGAAAAGAAGAAAGAAATATCAAGGAGCATAAGTGACCACAATATAGTTATGTTGATTTCAACCAATAAAACTCAGGCAAGCCTTGATGAAATTTGACAGGGTCCCCTGTTAAATTTGAAATACAGTTGAATATTTCAAAAAACCTAACACAAAAATGTGCAGTTTAGAATTAAGTTGAAAACAAAGTAATCGAAATAAAAGCACATATCAAATACTTTGTATTTTCATCCATATGTATGACTGGTTTTGATTGTTTTATTTATTTATATGTGACTGGTTTTGATTGTTTATATTGTTGGACTACTAATAAAGGACCAGCAACATAAAACATGGGTTTATATAAACAAAGTAAAGCATTAGTACAAGGTACAACCAGATATACCTGTAATCATACGTTAACGCCTCTCCAATCTTGATTGACCGAGCAGCAAAAACACCAACGCGTACTTCCCCCTCGACTTGCCTGGAAGGGAAAATATCAATTAGAAACAGGAAAGGACATGACAGTCACTAAACTAATCATACTAACCACTTTTCCAGAACACAGTTGGGATCACAACTATGGTTTAGAAAGCGAGAAGCATTCCCCTTGAAAGTTGCATCAATTGTGAAGTCTTTTCGAATTTCACACATGTAAAAATTATGTGCACCTCTGTATTTCATGTCCCAAAGTCTTTTCTCACACTGAGCATCATCAATGACTGAAACAGAAAATCAACAACTTAGCTAGTACAAAAAGCTTGAAAAGTATGTTTAATTTCACAAGAATGACACCACACTTTATTTTACAAAGAAAAGAATTTTGTCATTTTCACTAGCAACCCCAAGAAAAGTCAAATGAAATTTCCTATAGAAGCAAAGCAATTATGATTTATATGAGCACACAGCTGCAGCAACAAGAAGTTGCTTCGAAGGCTCATGTTTTAACACACATACACAACAATTTGAATAAACTTCCAAATCCTCCTAAGTCCTACCTAATTATAATTATAAAATGACAAACTTTCCAAGCAAGTAGGCAGGATATAGTGACCTGATAATCATATATACACCCAAGAAAAGTGAAAAATAAAAAAGAAGATTGGCATCACAAGGCATGAGTAACAGAGGCAATGCTTGAAATGCGAGATTCTTATTCATGAAAATAAAGCCAAAGCAACAGAACAAAAGGTAAAAAACCAAATTTTTTTTTTTAAAAAAAATTTGTAGGCATGTGACAATATGAGCTAAATTCAAATAAAACAGACTACCTTCTCCAATGTACTCAATAATAAAATCGCCTTTATTAATTTTTTCCGCTGCCTCTACTCCCCAACCACAGAGTGTTGTCTGAGAGGAAGATAACCATTAAATGGTTAGCAAACTTAGAAACCAAGAACTACATCAACAGAGAAATCAAATTTTTTTTTTTAAAAAAAGCCTAAATAATTTCTCCTAGAACAATACAAGTTTGAGGTAAAAAAAAAAAAAAAGAAACTTCATGCACTCCTGAATTCAAAATTTTCACCTTGACGATGTTGATCTTTTTCTCATTGCGAAATGGCCGGTTTGTGCAATTTTCTGAGCATCGACATGCCTTAGAGCAGCTTATGCATTGAACCCTATTAAGCAATACAAACAAAATGCTAAAGCAGCTAGAGTATCTATAACATTGCTACTCAAATGAATAGCAATGTAGTTAATAAAGAATTTAATTGAAGGAGGTAGGAGAGAAAGTAGTGCCACTGCTGCACAGGGAATTTTTTTTTTTTTTTGATAATTCGATAATTGGGAGAGGGGGAAGTTGAACCCTAGATGTCTCCTTTAGAAACACTAAGAGGTGTCAACCACTTGAGCTACATGGCTCTTGGAAAATTGCAATTTGCGCAGGAAAAATTTTGTGGTTTATCTACCAAAAACTAACCAATTACATTTCATAGAGAAAATTATCAAACTGAGGAAACATGATAGCTTGGTCTGAATATGAGCTATTCTTTTAGTGTTTCATTTTTCAAATGAAGAAATGATTTCTCTGTTTACCCCAACCTTATGTCCAATCAATTCCATAATTAAGAGAATCAAACCCCTGTACTCTAGTACATGACCATGGATAATATCTCTCCCCCCCCACTTTAATAGAGAAAAGAAGGGGGTGGGGTGGGGTGGGGGGGGGGGGGGGGGGGGAGAGCAGGCAGGGCGCACCCTCCCAAAAAAAGGGGAAACGAAAATGACCTGCAGACACAATCCTCAGAGCACATAGAACTGCAATTTGTGCATCCAATATCATCATCAGCATCATCACGCTTCTTCTTAACTAGGTAGATATCTATTTTCAGTTGAGGCCAGTGCCATAGTAGTTATAAACACTGAATTCTAGAATAATGGAATAAAAAATAACCTGCCAAATTGGAGCAACATTCACTGTTTCACCAAGAAGTTGCTCAATAAATTTTTTAACAAATATGCAATGATCTGCTTAAATGATTGATACAATGATAGTGCAGAGAAAATATAACTAATCCAATATAGAACATATCAGAATAGGATACTGCGCCTGATGTGCATATAGGGGGGCGGCTCCACTTTATTTTCCATGTCTTTCCATATTGAGTCAACATTGAACTCCTCATTTGTATAAGGCAGAGGCAAGCGACCAAAAACTTCCTGAAATTTGAAGAGTTTCATTATCATTTTGGGGAGAAAGAGAGTTAGACACTGGTATATGATGATGACTAAACAAATATCTATGGCTTTATATGCAATAGAACATTTAGGACTTTCTTTGCTTCTCTAAAAAGTTACAGGTATAAGTCGAAAAAATTTGCTGATTCAATAAGTCGTATTAAGATTTATGTTCCCTCTACTTCCATTTTGTTCATTCTTTGATTTGGTAAGGGCCTAGACTAAAGGCCATCCTGACAAGGTAAACCATAAACAACAAACACTAACACCCAAAGTACAAGTACAAAACTCCTCTACTGAACTCACAGACAAAGCATATTAATTTCTAGGTTTAGACTTTGAAGGTAGGAAAATATTAAATGAAAATATGCAAATTTCCTAAAGCATTTCTCAAAATTACATTTACATGGGGTGATTGTGTTGGGTGTTAACTTGCATCTGATATTGAGTGCCTCCACTTTCAATTTCTTTTTCTTTTTTTGATAGACACTTTCAATTTCTAACCAAAAGGAGACAAATCAATACCAAAAGATTCAATTTTTTCATTTCTATGTCACAACAGAATAAATTATTCGTGCAAACACAGTTGCGTGCAACAAAATTATTCTTATTATAAAATATTCATCCTTGCAACATATTGGGAAAAAAAGTCTTCTAGATTCATAGGATCCTGAATGTTAATCTCTTTGTTTCTTTGGCACATCTATAACATCACCGTGGGACAGCAGGCAGGCCCAGCATATCCCATGTCCATACCCCTAACCAAGAATTGTCATGTCTGACATGGGTACATAATTTCAGGGCATTCATGTAACATGTGATTACATTATATAAGTTCAAACAATTATATTAACAGATTCCTCATGAATTTTACCTTTATGTCACTTGTCCAAGCTGCATGCTGCTCATTCAACAAATATATCAGTCTTGTCAGCCAGCCTAATCAATGAAAAATTTGAATGAAGAAATAAAACTTCAATGAAAATTTAAAATACAGAGAGATAGTTGAATAAAATTCAATCCGTATAACTCAACCCCAAAAGCATCTTTTTCTCTTTGATAAACCACAAAAGTATTTAAAGCACTCTAGATGGTAAATCAAAGAGCCACACAAGAACAGCGACTTCATGTATCAGTTACCTAGTTAAATAGGTTTAAAGAGAATGACAAGATAACGTATTGAGAAGTCCATAGATCACAGTTCAGCACTCTAAATGCTTAACTAGAGGTTGAAAGCAACTAAAATACAAGCACTATACAGACAGAAAAATGGGTACAGTATGTGAAAGACCATTGAACAAAGAGGTAAAAGGGATCTAAGATACACACACACACATTGAACTGAGATTCTAGTAGTGCAACAAACTAACCAAAAACTTGAAGAGGTAAAACAAAATGCCTTACTTTCAACAATTTCTCTCACTTGCCAAAATGATTATATGGATTTTAACAAAACAACAACAAATGACACTAGAATGTTCCTCATAAAAGATATTTTCTAGATTTTAATTCATTTTATATTTTCCTAAAAAAATATAGAACTTACTGATGCCAACCACATGCTTATAAAACAATATTGTCACAAGATAGAAAATATCAGGGAAGGGACAACAACCTTCAAAAACCTACCAGTGGGGTCATATACACTAGAATTCTTCCTCATAATCAATAGATGGTCATAAAGTCAAAGTGTCATGCTATGGAGAATATTGGGGAAGTTGCAACCTCTAGAAACCTATGAGTGGGATTCAAAGGGTTCTCATAAATGTACAAGTTTGTAACTACCATGGCACTTCATTCCTTCAGCATTTCTCCTCCTCAGTGAGCCCATGCACCCCTTCTTCACATCCAACCTCTTCAACTCCCCCAGAAATTTCTTTTATTGATCCCTATGTTCCTAAACTCCCTTTGGCAGGTTATTTTTTATTCCATTATTCTAGAATACAGCGTTACAAATGAGATTTGACTCTTTACAATTCCCCCCACAAACTGTTGGTGGGTGCTACAAGGGCTAACTCTGATTTGTAGTCCAATGGGGATTTAAATAACCCCCCACCAAAAAAAGAACTTAAGATGTACATGTTGATTCATGAGCAATTAATAAATGTAATTTGGGAAGAGTTTCCTTGTTAGGGCTGTTATATTTATATTAGATTGAGCCGTTAAGCTTTGACTTTACAATTGTATATAGAGTGTGAATTTACATTCATTGACAATAATATGCAAGTTGAACACATCAATCATGGGTAAGAATCATAATTAAGATATGATTTTCTCCATTACATGGAAGGCATCAATCATGGTCATGAATCATGGTTAAGATTTGACTCTTTATCATTTCCCCCTCAAATTGTTGGTGCGTGCTACAAGCAGATTGGAATGATACAATTTAAAGATTGGTGAACGGGAGGCCCCTTAGTGAAAATAAAGGCCAATAAAGCACAAGATAACAAATTTAACGCCCATTGATCCATTTGCAAAGACAACAAGCTTCAAATTGTTTTTGTCCACGCATACATGACAAGATTGGCAATCATGTGTGTCGTGACCTGATGAAAACGCTATCCACATCTGCTCCATATCCCAAAAGGACTAGTCAAGTTACAATTAGAGTTCCTCATAATTGCTTATATAACCCAGATTAAACTAGTACACGCTCGATGTGGGAATTGACATGCCCACGCAACTCACACTCATATCCAATTTAGGTATCAAAATACCTTCCACCTATATCCCTAATGTCCTTATCAAGGTCCTTAGATACCATTTCTCACAGCTCAAGAAAAGCACTAGCCACATCAAGTTATAATTACTGTTTCTCGCAATCGTTATATAGTTAAGATCTACCCATTAAACACCAGACATGGACTCAACACATGCCCACACAACACACAAAAAGGCCTTCACAAGAAGAATTTAAAAATTATTTCTTGTCTAATGTTGCTTCCTCCCATGAATTATACAAACTCAAAACTAGACATGTAATACTAATAAAAATTGACTAATGAATTTTTGTTAATCAAGACACAATCATGGTACAATGAGTCAATACAAAAGGTATAGAATATAATATAACAAAAGAATGGTCCTCATGTGGACTGTATTGATATAACTAAAAATATTGCATTGATATAACTAAAATGGTCCTCATGTTAATCAAGACAATCATGGTACAATGAGTCAATACAAAAGGTATAGAATATAATATAATAAAAGAATGCTCCTCATGTCGATTGCATTGATATCACAAGCATTTATCAATATTACTAAATAGGCAACGACAATGCCCTTACTATAGATATTTCAAAAAGGTAATAATAGTAATGAAACCAAATTGACAAAGGAAAGGAAAATTTGACCTTCCTATCTAGTCGCCAATCACTAGGATGCCTCCAGCAAACAGCTTTCCCTGGTTGGCTTTCAAAATGCCGTACTTGGTCTGGCCATGGTGCACACTTATCATGCGATGCTATTGGACACCGCACACACCGCCAATGTAACTTCTGTTTGCAAATGAAGCAGGCCTGCTCATTGAAAGATGGAAAACACATTAGCACCTTTACAAGTAGAAGTATAATAATGAATAAGAATATCTAGATATTCATTATTCTGAATAATTAACATATATCAATCAACAGGGGCAAAAAAGGAGTCAATTTAACCATCTATAAAAAAAAAAAATTTGAGATTCAGAAAATGACAAAAAAATTCAGAAATAATAGTATTATAAAACAGATATGAAAAAAGAGACATTCCGAAGTAATAAATAAGGGATCTTAATTTCTCCTAAAAGTTAAGACTTAAGAGATGACTAGATTTGAAAATAATTACCACAGTTACCTCCAAAATAAAATGAGAGATAAAATCATAATAAAGCTGGCATTTGACGGCAGATAAGACACCAAACAATATAATAGAAGCACATCATGGCATTAAATGAAGGCATTCTTTCTCTTTTTTTTTTTCCTTTTTTTTCTTTTTTAAAAAGGGAGTTGGGGGGGGGGGGGGGGGTGGGGTTCATAAGTAAAGAAACATTAAACAAAGGATTTCTTACAACAGCAAAAAAGAACCAAGGAAACCCACATTTCAATAGCCTATATAAAATTCAATAATAAGTAGTGCAAATATAAGAAGGGTTGTATTAAATCTATAAAGCACAAAAATATACAAAGCAACTTCAACGTATAGAATACAAGCAAGATTTTTTATTATGTAGAGGCATAATATAAGATAAAGTGTGTATGCAACCTCATTCCATTTAATCAAATTAACAAAATGCAAGGAATAGTAAGAACCAAAAGAAGTCTTGGTATGCCTTTCCATTTCAATATAGTTAGAATTTGATGTGATCCACATTTTAAAAAAGACCAGCTATTATGTGTGTATCAACAGCCTAGACAGAATTTCAATAATAAGTGGACCAACTACTGAAGGTGTATCAAAATCAATAAAGCACAAAAATACGCACGGCAGCTTCAAAATACAAATTAATAGCCAGCTTGTTTGCTGTATACAAGCATAAATTATGACATATTGTGTGTGTGTGTATCTATTATTGTTACATTGAAGCGAATTAACACAGTGCAGTGATTTATACATCCAAAAATCAAGAAAAAAGAAACTACTATTGGGTTTGATGAGACCTTACATGTTGAGGGCACTTGAATTTTTTCAGATTTGAGACCTGAAGCTTTTCCTTTGCACATTGTATGTGGTAGAGTCCTTGACAACCACGAACAGAGCATAACACCCCCTCCTCAGGGTAGATATAATTATGACAAACAAGACATTCAATCTGAAATGGATGCCAACAAGAGAGGAACAAAATGGGGAAGTATCAGATGACAAGAATGCATTACAAAGCATCATGTTGGAGTCACAATTCTCACTAAAAATCATTAACAAGTCCATGAACAAAAAATACGAAAATATGCCTTTCAAACAAGTTCATTCCGTTGAAAATGCTTCAAATTTAATACAAATATAATATAATATAAAAAATAAAAAAAAATCAGCTCCACCTACCCTTGAAAACTGGTGGAAAGATTGGACAAGCTTCAAATTTAATCACCCAAGTCTCAAGCTAATCTAACAGAATCTGAGGTGATACAGTGAACATAATTGAACAGAAAATGGACAAAAAGGCCACCAGACATATTTGTTCTAGCAAAAAGCTATTCCTCAATTATAAGGAAGTCATAGATGGACCGAGCACCAATCTAGAAGACGCACATGCTACATTACTTGCAGGGCAGAGAAAAATACTCTTGAAATTAACTTCTGGCAATTCTCTAGCTTTGAAATTTGCTCTTCATGCTCCTCACATTAGAAGAAACCTAGTGTATGAATCATCACTCAACAAAGTGGGGACTATGTTTGATGCTAGTAAACTTGTTGTAAATTATAATTGATGGACTAGTTAAAGCTTAAAGCGGATAAGCTCCCAATCTTGAAGAAGTAGAATTGTCCCTAAAACATTCTTATGAACTAACATTCATTTCAATAAAATTGCTTTAAACCACATACAAATTATACTAAAAACAATTCCCAAATTACTGTACCAATTCTCAAAATTCAAAAACTTCACCCTCAATTTCTCAAAAGTGAGTAAAAATGTAGGTACCATTTTGGGAGCTCCGACGAGGAAAGGAAGCGAGCAATGCGATTCGGGAACCCCTAACTCCATCTTACTCAGAGCCCAAGCTTTCACATGGTCCTTCAAGCTCTTCCCATTGTTGGCCTTCTTAGGCCGGTCCAACGAGCCCCGGCTCCGCTTCAAAACCCTAATTCCATTTCCATTACCATTGACATCGCTGACCTCCCCTTTGTGAAGAATCGGGAATCGCAACCTTTGGTCCCAATGGCAGGCTTCTTGGTCTAGGGTTTTGGGTGGGTCTGGGTCAGGATCTAGCTTGAGGTTAGTCAGAGCCAGAGAAGACGAGAGGGAGAGGTTTCCGAGGTCTGGCATTTTTGTGAAGAGAACATTATTTCTCTCTCTCTCTCTCTTTCTCTCACTATACATAGTGAGAGAAAGAGAGAGAGTGGAGTTTGGGCGGGAAAAGTGAAAATTTTGTAGTTGCAGAGAGGAGGGGAAAGTGAAAATTACGGTAATGGTTTTATTTACGAGAGTGCCCCCTGCCAGGTTAGATGGGTTGGTGTTGGTGGGTGCTGAATAATTCGAGAGAGTGGTCCTGTTGATGGGTCCCAATTCCCAACTCCTGCACTCTTGTACGTTCGGATTTTAATACTAAAAAAATCTTCTCTTTTCTTTTTTTTTTTTTCAACCAATCAGCCACCGTTTGATTATGAATCAATCAGAACAGATCAATTTTGCTTTCCATTTACATCCTCTAGGACGGACAATGCCAATTTTTCTGAAGCTTTTTTTGTTTTTATTTTTTAAATAATGAATTTCCCTTCACATTCTTTACATTTTCCCACAAATTTGGTTAAGATTATAAGGTATGTGATTCATGTTTTTTTTTTTTTTTTTGCTAAACTTCAATGTTATTCATAAGAAAAAGAGAATACTACAGCTTGGGAGTCTACCACACAATCAGAGCGAATAGCCTCAGGTAGATTCTCCTTGTTAAAACACAAAGGCAACGCAAAATTCAAAGCTAACTTTGTAGCATTATGTGCTGCAGTATTACAAGACCTACGGACCCAAACAAAAGAGCAACTAAGGAAACTGAAACAGAGTTTAGGATATTAACAATATCATTGTTGATGGCCCAGTTAGGCATAGAAGGATTGTCAGACAGTGAATCCATACACATCTTGGAATTGCTCTCGATGATTACTTGTTTCCACCCTTCACTAGAGGCTAGGTTGATTGCCCATTGGATTGCACTTGCTTCCGCTTGGATGGGGTGCAGCTATGGTGAGGTTTAGCCCAAAATTTGATCACCTCACCGGGGGAGTTCCTTGCTACTACTACTAGTGCAGTTCTTGATGGTCCAGTTGCAGCATCCATATTTAGCTTGATGAACCCAATCAAGGGGAGCTTCTAAACCTGGGACGAAGGTGCACAATGAGCTTGGTTGGCAGCCTGGATTACATTACGGAACTCTATGATTCTGCTTTGAATTCGCAAGCTGGCTTTAGGGATGTTAACTTGAATACAGCTTTGTTTCTTAAATTCCATATTCCATCTACCACGAAGGTCATTGCTGAAGAAACATACTAGCTTTCTACGTCCAAGGTGGCGGTGGTAGGAGGGGGTGCAAGGATGAGCTTGATTATGTCACCGTTGCTCCGTACATTCTGAGAATCAATTTTGAAACCCCAACAAGACTCGAACCAAACAGCTCTGGCGATTGGGCAAGTAAAAAACAAGTGGCAGATGGACTCAAGCTCATTTCCGCACAAACACGGTAGGAGTTAAAAGGTTTCAAACCTTTGGTTCAAGATGTCTCTTGTTGTTAGAGAGTTTGTCACCATCCTCCACAGTAAAATTCTGATTCTTTCCGTGGTTTTGATTTTCCATAAGCCTTTCCATTGAGCCTCGTTCAAGGGGGTGGTAATATTGAAATTGTGGTTAGCTCTGTAAATTAACTTCATGGAGAAGACACCCTTAGCATCAGGAATCCATATCAATTTATTTGGTCTGCACCTTTGTGGAATAAGGAGAGCTAGGATTGCTTGTGCCGAGGCTGGCTCAAAGATTTCATTGATTAACCCAACTTTCCAGTGATTGGTGGTGTTGTCAATAAGCATGGAAACCATCATAGGACAATCCGCATACACTGCCTGTGGGAATGAAGTTCTCAAGCCACGGAACCCAGGGGTCCAGTCAAACATTAATGGTAGCACCATCTCCAATTAGGTAGCAAGCCCCCTTAATGATCAGTTTTACACCCTCAATGGCCCTCCAAACCAGTGAGGCTTTTATAGGGGGGTCATCATGTTACCAACTATGCCAAACTTTATACTTAGCTCTTAGAATGGACATACATAAACTATCCCTCTTTGAAGCTATCATCCATGCTAATTTAGCTAGGAGAGCATCATTGAACTCCTTGGCCTTTCTAAGTCCTAAACCACCTTTGCAATTTGGCTTGCATATGTTATCCCAGGTTGTTAGAGCTAGGAAAGAGCCATTTTGGGATTTTGGTTTCCACCAAAATCTGCAGGATAAAGCATCCAACTTATCACAAACACCTAAGGGGATTTTGAAGGAGGACATGGCATAGTTTGGAATGGCTTGTGCAATAGATTTTATAAGGGTGGTTCTCCCCGACCTAGATAGTGTTTTGCTTCTCCAACCTGTGAGCTTGGTTTCAAGCCTGTCTACCAAGTATTTGAAATCCTTGGATGGGGATTTTGAGAGGAAGAGGGGTGCACCTAGGTAGACAGCATCATGCTTAAGCTTTTTCATCTCGAGTATGTGCTTGATGGATCTTTGGGACTGTAGGGGCGTGTGTTTTGAGAAAAAAAAAAACTCCAAATTTTTCCTTATTCAAGCTTTGGCCAAACCACTTGCAATATTTGTCTATGCACTTCACAATGGTTGTAGCATTCCTCCTGGTGGCTTTAGAAAACAAGACTATATTGTCGGCATACATGACATGCGTGATTGTCGGGGCATTTATACTTGCTTTAACACCATCTAGATTCTTGATGGCAAGCTGAAGGTCAATAATTCTCGAGAGAATCACCTGGCTAATAATGAAGAGGTAAGGGAAAAGGGGGTCACCCTGTCTTAACCCTTTTGTTGGCTTGAATTGAGCTGATTTTCCACCATTCACCAATACTTCAAAAGAAACCAAGGTAACACATGCCAGAATCCAACTAATAAACATATCACAGAACCCAAACTTTGATAGCACCGATTTGAGGAAAGCCCAGCTGACCCTATCATAAGCCTTTTGTAGATCAAGCTTGATAGTCATCTGCCCTGTTTTAATCTTTCTAGTTTTGAAACTATGAATTAGCTCATGAATAATCACTTGATTCTCTGTAATCCACCTGTCCGGTATGAATGCAGATTGGGTTGGAGAGATTAACTTAGGCAGGAAGGGTCTGATCCTGGAGATTAGAATCTTGGAAATAACCTTGTAAACTACATTACATAAACTAATGGGACGATAATTATTGAAGGTTAAAGGAGATGATACCTTTGGAATGAGGACATTGAGAGAACTGTTAATCTCCTTCGACATGGAACCATAACGGAAGAAAGAAATGACAGCTTAGGTAAAGTTCTCTCCCACAATAGGAGAATAAGTTTTGTAGAATGGCACTAGAAAGCCGTCCGGACTAGGGGCTTTAAGGTCTTGCATCATGAATAGAGTGGCTTTGATGTCCTCAGGAGTAGGGATGGCACATAACCTCTCATTATCCTTTTTTGATAAAGAAGGATGGATGAGACCCTCAAGTCGATCCAGGAAATCCACTTCTTCTTCGAAGAGCTCTCTGAATTTGTCAAGGAAGAACTGTCTGATATTTCTAGAACCATTGATCCAAGTCCCATTATCGGCTTTGATAGTATCAATATTTTTATGTCTCCTCTAGATGATGGTTGACAGGTGAAAGAAAGATGAGTTTTTATCTCCTGCCTTGAGCTAGAGCTCCCTTGACTTCTGTCTCCAAAGACTTTCACTACGAACAAGCCACTCAGATAATTCAGTTTGAAGACTGGCCTTAATTCTAGGAACAAGATTTTCATGTCTTGTTTGTTTGTTCACTTTGGCTTTCCCAGTTGTATGTTTGTACATTAGGTGTTTGAAAAAATGTCTAGACACGTATTCAATATTTTTAATGAAAATCTCACCACAGATGTATGCATGGAATTTAGACCCTGATTGCCAACAGTTTTGCAAATTTAAGCCAATTCAAGTAATTAATTAATTATGATATTAACATTTAGTTTTGGTTAAAGAGTAATGCTATAAACACAAATTATTTTACAATATTTTTACAAACTGCTGATATGGCGAATTCTTACTAGTTTTAATATGAGTCCATCACTAACAACAAATTTTAACTTGCAATAACTATTTGGAAAATACTAAAGCCACATCAGCAGTTTGTAAAAATATTATAAAATAGTTTGTGTCTGTAGTATTACTTTTTGGTTAAATATCGTTGCAAACCAATATTACTAAATAGACAAGTGTAAAAAATAAAAAAAATACAATTAATATGGTTATGAAGTAAAAAGTCTAATAGGAAAAATACTTTGGTGGTTTACTGCCAAACTTTTAAGGAAACAGATCCATTAGTAAAATTGAAGTTTGTACAATAAAATTAACCTTATAAGTCTAAAGCTACCTCCAATAAATACTTATTAATGTGACCCCTGACCACTCATAGCTCTAACTCCGTTGGATTAATCTACATAATTCATTTGTGACTTCAAGAACCCTATGGAAGATTTGCACAGTAGCACATCTATGTTGATTGCAGCAGCTTCAACTTGATCACTAGTTCTTTTGATCTTCTTTGATTGATGGTGAGCAAGAATTTGGTCACAAAGCCCTAGGCGTAGAAAAATGCAACTTTTAAAACCTATTTAAGTCGTTTGTATTTAGGGATGACAATTTTGCCCCACCCTGCTTGACTCGCCCCTCCCCGTTTCATCCTATGCGGGTTTTCCTTACCCCACAAAGGTGGTGGGGCAGAGATGGAGCAAAATTTTGGACCCGCACCACGGGATAGGTCGGAGATGGGTTTACACTTTTTAGACCCACCCACCCCATCCCTGCCCCGCCCTGCATTAATAAGGGTTAAATTGTAATTTTTTCATACCCTAAAACTCTACTATTTAAACAGAAATATCATTAGCTTATTTTATTCTACCTAATGTGGCTCTTTACGTCTTTTTTCTCTCTAGCGAAGTTGGAAATAAGGTACCAATTTTAACATTTTCTTTTATCTTTATTAGAAACAAATTTATATAGTATTGAATTACTGATTTCATTCATGATTCATACATTTTTCTCAACTTAGATTTCATTATGAACATAATATAATTTTTTTTTTTAACAAGGTACGGGTCTGAGACTGAATATTTGTGTCTGTGTCATTGTGTGTGTGCGCGCATTTGGCTGTTATGAGGTACAGGTTTGAGACTTTGTCGCTTTCTCTATGAAATAGTCACAAAATGGGAGGAATTAAATAATGCGCACTACTTAGTAATTTATAACATTTATTGGGTAAAAGAGACGCAACTTCAATGCGGCTTTATCTTCCATTGAATGGATGTTTTGAAAAAAATTAGACCTATCAAAGGGGAAAAGAAAGTTATAAAGGAGATTTGTTTTAGTGTTTTTTAGGCCAATGAATACCCATTTGTGTATTTGCTGCCGGTGCTATGATTTCTAATTTAATTGTTTAACGACGTTGCTTAATTGTTTAACGACATTGCCAAGGAGATTTGTTTTTTTTTTTTTTTTCTTTCCCATTATTTTATATTATCTTTGTTGGAGAAATATAGTTTGTCCAAAACTAAGGAGTGTGAAAAAATGACAATAGTTGTAGGGAAAATTAACAAGAAATAAAGTTTACGGGATGGTGCGAGGCTTCGCGAGGCCTTAAGGGGCGGGGATGGGGCAAGAAACTTTTCCCATCATGCGGGGCAGGGCGGGGATGAAGCAAGAAAAATCCATGCAGGGTGGGGACGAAGACCCCATCCTTCGGCTCCGTCCCGCCCCACTGCCATCTCTATTTGTAATTAATCATTTTATACTCTAGCAATTAGAGCTCAAAATTTTAGAGTTTGAAAAGCTTATTGGGCCTAAGTGTCTAGATTCCAATTACTTCCTTTTGCTTTGAGTTGGGTTGGGCTTGGATCTTGGACTTCAAATAGACTTTCAAGCACATACAAGACAAACTTTTTGTTACAATTTTCCAACCTACATTTATGGACCTAACCGGCTAACACAAATGAGTCATGTGCTAGGGTTACAAAACGTTGGTTAGTCGTGAAGCTATGCTACGCTGTATATTATGTTATTGTAATCTTACATTAATGTAATCTCAATACAAGAATATGACATTACATTGTTTAGGAAGATAATGAGATTAAGATGATGTGATATATTTTGTAATTTTAAATTATGGTAACGTTAGAAAAAATAAAATAAACCAAAAACATTAATGTCACATCATCGTAATGTGCATCAAATAAAGAGCACATCATAACAAACTAAATACCCTAATGTCTAGTCTCTTTCTATAAGTATAAAAAAATTTGTAACAACTATATCTTCTATAGTAGAAAATTTTATTGTAAGATTAGACACCCTCAAAGTGATTTTTCTTTTGAAGAATTCTTCAAAAGTGTATCCCAAAAAAAAAAAAAAAAAATTCTTCAAAAGTTTTCCACTTTCACCAAAATCTGTATATATATATATATATATATATTTATCGCATTGGATTGTGGTAATTATTATTGTGATGGTGTTAATTTGAGAATAAGTGACAAATAATCCATTACTTAGCTTCACTAGGATCAATATATGGAAAACTTCCAACAAATAGTTCAGAATGAAAGTAGAAGTGTGCTAGGCATTTTGATGGTTTCCTAAAGATGCCTGTAGTCTGTACGAAAGAAAAAAGATCAATTAATTATTATAACTCAATGCCATTTTAGTAAATATTGTTGGCAATGACTTCATCAATGTTATTCGTAAGCCTTTGTTTCAAGACTCCTCTAAAATAAAAAAATAAAAAACTAGAAGAATCACTTAAAATAAAAACAGTGTATTACCATCCATAAATTACACGACTCTAACCCACACCACCATCAAAGGAAACCTCTTATAGAAGCCAACAAGTGATAGGCATTTATTGTAGAAATATCCCTTGACAGAACTTGAATTTTATTTGAAAGGAATAATTTTTTGATACTCTGAATTCAAAGGAATATATCAGTCACTTGTACTGAATTTATCTGTCTTGTGGGCTAAGAGAAGCCAGACATGGGTGATCAATCCCCCACCTCGCCTAAGTTGTTCTGAATGGTGATCAACAGGGCAATTACTCGCTGCATAACACAACATCTCCATCCACACACTACTTATGATCAGCCATCTGTTCTCCCTGTCCAACAAATTCCTAGCTAATCTTTGTGCATCCTTTAGCACGTGCCATTTTGACGTGACCATAGTTTCGTTCTTTCTATTGGCGTCTGACTCATTGTGAAGTTCTTCTGTCCTCAAAATCCTGCAGGCTTCATATTCATCTTTTATTGTTGATGGCCTTGCTCTTAAAAATGTCGAGAGTTTGGTGGAACTATGTTCGAAGATGATTTTTGCAGTGGTGCTGCATAACATGTGAGGGCGTATTGCCAGAAGATACATCATGTACTCAGACAGCAATCTGCACATTTCAATTTGGGTGTTTGTTGTATCATATTGAGCATTATCTGAACGATAGCAGATATCTGTTGCAATGTGCCAAATGGTGATGCTCTTGTCGAAATCTCTCTTAATACTCCATTTAAAATCATGGTTGAGGCATCCATACCTTTGAAGTGCCCATTGACCTCTTTGAGTGATGGGCTTCAACCCTCTCTCTATATCAATCTCTTTCATCTCTTGGACTATCAGTTCTTTCAATTCTTCGGGGAAGTCCACTCGAGTTTTACTTTTGCACTTTCTAATCTTCATGTCCATTCCTTGAAACTTGAGGATTCCACCGAACTTGAATTGCTCATCACGGAGGCAGAAGTCTACCAAATTGAATTGTGCAAGTGAATTAGACCATCTTTTCCGCTTATATGACCGTGGAGCTAGAACTCGCAAGCAAGGCATCACAAATGGCATGTCATAGCGCTTAATCATTTCAATAATCGCCCAATCTGAGAAAGGCAATAGGATGATCTGATAAACCTCTAGAATGATGGCTCCAATTAGCATTGAATAGGTAAACCCGGCATCTGTATGACTTATGAAGCCCTCTCTGAATAAGATTGTGAATCCAAATAATGTGAAAACTAAACTAAATAGACTTATGATACGGAGAATGCAACCTATCCAAGTATATATAATAGGAGCCTTTGTATAGAGCGCGTCATACATGAAGCCAAGTTCAGAATCAGTGATTCGGAAGACATCCTCAGCTGAATATGCATCTATGGACATCCATGAAAGAGATACATAAAATGGCTGGTAAAGCCAGTTCTCAAGGTGAGGCTTCAAGCAATTAAACCGGTAATAGGCCTTTAAGATCAATTCTAGATCGGGAATGTACTCTGATAGCTTTTTGAATAAAGAAAGAGCATTCTCTTCTTGGGCAAGATCAGCAGTGGTTAGACCAGAGTTCCATAGTGCTGACTTGAGAGCCCAAACTGACTCTCCATACTTGATTATTCCAGCCAAAAACGTTGGCAGGTATAGAAATGAGAGTGGAGAATTAGTCCAGCACCTAATGAGGATATAGACTACAATACCCACTTGGAAAAGGAGGCTAAGTAACTGCCTTAACCCCAATCTATTATCTTCAATAGAGTAGGCAGTAATAGTATCCGGGTTTCCAATTTGGACTAAGAGCAATGGTGCCAACAGTGCCATTAGTTCTATAGTGATATTTTGTTTCTCAGTGTCTCTGACCTCAATTGTAGTGAGCTTACCCATGATAATTTTCACTACAGAACCAGACAACAAGTAGGCAAACCAAACTGTAAATCTTATCTGGATTCCAGGGATGTACCTTCTGCGGCTGCCTAAGAGAGTGAGCACAATTTGCAAAGTAAAGCTCACTAAGGCTAGCGTAATCATACCCCACGCATTCCATAGTTCCTCCAATTCTCCTGGAAGCAAGTCTAAGATCAACATTTCTCCTTTTGCCAAAGTTTAGAATGCAGCTGCAACATAAACATATTTTGAAACTACGTTAATTAGAAGTTCATCCTTTCATTTTCAAAATACAATTTCACCATTTCACAAGTCAAAGCACGATTCAGCTGGAGTGTATACAGCAATGTATAACTCAGCGTGTGCAACAATAATTAATTTTCCACAAATGTATATAGACCTCTATGTTGAGCAATAAACTTAACCCAATGGTACTTGACTTTGGTAAACCCATCAATTTCAATGTGGAACAGTCATATACAATATTTACCTGGATAGGGTAATGCAGGGGTGAAAATCGGTATTAATTAGCTCAGACCAAATATGATTCCTAAGTACTTACAAAATATGTAACTCTGAATTCGGTTCAACTCCAAGATTTTCATAGAATTCATGCTTTTACTTATGTCCTTTTTATCTTAAAAATAATAGTTATTTATAGGAGATTTCTTCTAAACACAAAATATAAAATGGTTTAGGAGTAACGAGTATTTTAATCAATCCAGATCTTAATCGAATTGAATGGACGGAAAAACAAGTTTCTAGGATACGAAAAGAGCTGGCAATAAAGATTTGGTCATGACTCAAAACAGAAGGAAATGAATGTATGGCCAGAGACAGACATCTCTAGGTCCGATGATTCCACACATTCTTTATCGAAACCTTACCAATAAGAAAAGGCAAAGTGATTCGTTTAGCCCAATGACAATAGTCGCTGTTGAAAACGAAATGGGAATCTTCAAAAAAACCAAAAAAACGAGTAGTCCAAACACCAAAACAGAAAAGCTCAAAAAGAACCTACAAATCGAAACCAAGTAGCATGAGGAATATAATGCAACAGTTTACAGTTCACATGGTAGCTAGCTTAGGCAGAAAAGGAAGAACAAAATGGTTCTCAAATCAGATTTGTAATTGATATCCCTCTTGTTAGATGAGTGAATCTGGAATCTCAGTGGATTCAAAAATGTTTATCTCCCAACTGTGATTTGGAGAAATTTTATACAATTTACTATTATTGATAAGACTATCTATGATTACTTTTTGTTACATGACTTATTTAAAAAGTTATATGATTTGTTTAAATAATACACATGGACACATCATGAATTGAAAGAAGTTCTATGTTCCATATGTGATTATGTATAGCTTGTGTAAACTTACATGCATGTCTAAGAATTACTTTTTTTTTTCCCTACAAATTAAGGCATCTGGAGCAATTCTACGTTCATTGCATGCCTACCTTGCTATATTGAGGTAGGTAGATATCAATTTACAAACATGCATGCATGCATAAGGTAAAGGATACGAAATTAATATGCACATAGAAGATGTGATAGGTGATAAAAAATTTATTACAATCCCAATCCTCAATATATTATATACAAACAAAATTTGTGGATGCAATTTTTTTTTGTTAAAAACTTATTTTCTTATTTACTGAAAATTGATGAAAGTATAATTATACATAAATTTTTTTTAAAAAATTGGACATAAGCAAAAAAGTTAAAAGAAAAAACCATTGGCAAATGCATGTGTATTAAGTGATTAAGTTTGCTATTAGTTAAAAAAAAAATCAACTTATTTGGGTTTTTGAGCTAATTTTGACAGGTTTCCATACCAATTTTTTTGTTTCCTTTTAATTTTAACCCAATCTTATCTATCACACTTTTAGAAAATAAGTAATAAACAAGGCACATCCAAATGCACTTTAATTAGTTTTCAAGTATAGCCTAACTTGAGACAACCTTCCGATCAACAATTTAAATAGAAAAAAAAAAAAGGAACAAATAAATCATAAGGTAATAGAACTTGCACATCTATTAAATCCGTATTCTATTAATATGAAATCCAATATATTATGTAAAATCCATCATATTATGTAATGTATGGAATATATGATAGAGGTTGAGTGTTGTTGATGAGTCGTATCATATACTATTGAGTTACATTTGAATTTGTAAAAGGTAAAAAATATAACATATGAACTATAAACAACACTTCCTACAAGTATATTTAGTCATAGAGATGTTAACTTAAAAAGTCTTTCGTAACTATTGTGGGCTTGTGGTTATTGTCTGTTTTCTTTATAAGGAGAACTATGGTTCAAATCTTCTCTTCTCTATTGATTTAACTATTGAATTATTAAAAAAAAAATGACATAAACTTGAAAAAGAAGTTAAATATTGTATGTAACGTACCTGAGCGACCGAGTTCCTAACTCCAGCAAGATAGAACGTAATAGTGAAGTATACAGCAATCAGAAAAAAGAAATGGAAAAATAAAATGAGGTTTTTGATCGATAGCCAATGAGGATTGGTGTGAAGGAAGTGTCTCCTTCACCTCCAGTAGTGCTAATAGAAAATGTGAATCAAAGAACCAAAAGGGGAGGAGATTGTTTTCTTCTTTTCTACAAAGTTTTGGCTCGAGTTGGAGGATGATTTTCTTATCTTTGATAGCCTATGAGGGTTGCTCATTAACTAAGTGATCTCTATTAAGTATTAATGACCTTTATTTATATGGTACCAATTATTCACTTTTAAAATGGAGTTTGGGGAACCAATTATTCTTACCTTGTAATAGTGCTTTGGGATGCTTGTATCTATGGTATCATAGCATTGGACCCTTTGCTTTATTCCCTATTCCTTGTGCCCCGCTCACGTGAAACTTTATAAGGGCCTTAAGCTTGGCTTTCTTCTTAGGAGTCCTTTGTGAATCTACCATGCAAGAGATCTACAATAGCCTTTTAGTTTAGCCCACATGAAAATGGAAAACTCTGCTTTCTTGTCTTTTATTTATTTATTTATTTTTTTCCATTTAATGTACCCAAAAATTTCACACGATTCTCTCCGAGAGTATAATGCATTAACAATATAAGTCTACACACAATAAATTTCACAAGATTTTACACAATTACTAAGATCATTGATTGTAATTAGTGTGCAATAAAATTATGGAGAAAATTGGCCTTTGCCCTTTTCGTGCAAAAAATCTAGCATTTTCTCATTTTCTCAAACTAATTAGGGAAATGTCCTCTATTTTGAAACTCAGTTTTTTCAAAATCGAGTTTTAACGTCACTATAGGCTCCTTAAAACGCCACTATAGGTATGGGGCGATCAAACTTAAAAAAAAAAAAACTTGCATGGAACTCGAGTTCATGGAGCTCGAGTTCCAAAACACCACTATAGGGCTCCAAAATTTTTTTATTTTTTTTTTTTTTTTTCAGTTTATTATAACTCGATTGTCCAAAAATCAAGTTTTAAATTGAAACTCGATTTTTAGAAAATTGAATTTTAAAACAGGAACATTTTCCTAATTAGTTTAGAAAATGGGGCAAAATGTTGACATTTTCTCCATTAAGGAGATTAGTATCAATGGCGGTTCTAGTGAAAGTGCGTTACACACCTAAACTAATTCCAGTCTGTCACAGTAATCATTGATACCATTTTTATTATGGACCAAACAAAACAATTAATACAACAATTATGAAAAAAAGAAATAAAACAATTTGTTTCCAGATTTAATATTTCAAAATCAAAACAAAATAAAAGAAACCGTTCAAAAGAGAAAAAGATAGTTAAGGTGACGTGTCACATGCAAGTGATTATTTTTGGGTTGGTCGGACGTTACTTTTGCCCAAAGTAGCAAGTAGCAACTTGCATGGCATGCTTAAACCTATTTAATTAGTCTTGGCTCGAAAGAATGAAGGCGTGCATTTTGCAAAAAAGAATAAAGGTATGCTGGTTTCTTGAACCAGAGATTGAATCAAATGAAAGTTTAATGGTTCTCAAAAAAAAAAAAAAAAAAAATTGAAAGTTTAATGCATATATATATATATATATATTTTTTTTTTTTGGGAAATGCTAACGAGTGCTCTTAGAGCACTGATTAAGAATCCAGTTATAGAAAGTTTTTATGGGAAAAGAAAAAAAAAATGTTTTGATAGTTTTTTTCATTTCCTATAAAAATAATGTCAAAACTTTCTATAATGGATTGTTAACGAGTGCCCTTAGGGCACTTGTTAGCATGACCCTTTTTTTTGAAGGGAAAGTTTAATGCATATTAAAATACAAGCAACTAATGGAAAGTGGAAACCCAAGATCCTTAGAATTAATTGTAGCCAATGAAAGGAGGATTGAATAAACCATAACACTGCCTTTACATAGAGAGTCCAACGGCAAGAGTTTTGTAAGTAGGTTTTCTTTTTGGTAAACTGGAGAATTCAATAAACTAAAGCAAAGGAGAAATTACAATTGAGCCAGGACAAAGCTTGGAATGATAGAGACCATAGAGGTCTGAAACAAAAGTGCTAAACAAACTGGGGGGAGGGGAGGAGAAGTACAAAAAATTAGAAGACATCTTTGATCCAAGCCGAGCAAGAGCATTCGCACAGGAATTGGATTCACGGTAGCAATGCCTCACCTTGACTTGGGGAATCCTAGAAATCAAGAGTCTACAATCTGCCACAATAGAGGAGTTGGAAGCATTGGAGGACCACGCATTGTTCATAAGATCAGCTACCACCTTAGCATCCAAATCAATTTCTAAGGCATTAATACTAAGATCTAGACACATAGTGAGGCCATCCCTTAAAGCCCAAAGTTCAGCCAAGAAGCTGGTGGTAAGACCAATTTGTCTAGCAAAACCTTTGACCTATAAACCTGTATCATCCCTAAGCACATCGCCTCCTCCAGCAATACCAGGATTCCCTATTGCAGATCCGTCTGTGTTCAGTTTAAACCAACCCCTATAAGGCCTTTCCCATCTTACCATCTTAAGCATTTTCGACTTATACAAGCTATTTTCTTGAGCACAGAAGAAGAATTCCACAGCCCTTTGAATAATTTCCTGGTGAATAGAATGAGAAGGAGCTTGGTTTTGGAATACCACCTTATTACAGTGGTTCCAAATAGTCCAGATACCAAAGGAAAATAAGGTATGCCACGGTACAGAGGATAGGTTGGCATTACTAACCATTCTGCAGTTGTCTTCAAGCCAAGTATGTAAATCTTGAGAGAAGAAAGAAGGAGAAAGACTTAGAGGATTGAGCTGGTGCCAAACATTTGACGCAATAGGGCAGTCTCGAAGAAGATGTAAGATTGATTCTGGAACTTGGTGGCAGAGAAGGCATAATGGATTAACCTGAAGACCCCTTTTGGCAAGGCATTCCCGAGTAGCAATACTTTTGTGTAAGCACATCCAGATGAATGTCTGAATTTTAGGCAGAATATTCAGCTTCCAAATCCACCTAACGTTGAAGAGAGGAACGAAATCAGCCTGAGTGGTTGCAAGTTTGTAGGCACTAGTAAGGTTAAATTCCCCATTGGAGGTAGCAGCCCATATAAGTTTGTCCTTTTCTTTTGACACCCGGGAATAGGGCATGGCCTTTATTTCCATGTAAATCTTAGCAGGTAGAACCATAGAAATTTTGCACCAATTCCATCCAAATTCCGTTGCAACATCACCAACTCTCAACTCCTCCTCCTCCCTAATGAGGGGACCATGTATCAGATTTCTCAACGGACCTTTTGAAGTCCAGTTATCAAACCAGAAACTAATGTTACTTTCTCGACCTAAGCTCCATCTGGTTCTTGCATTAAAGATCACCTTGCCTTTTTGAAGAGCCTTCCAAGTGCGGGAGCTAGGAAGAGATCTCTCATTACTAGAAAGGAGATGTCTTTGGGATAAGTATTTCTTCCTCAAGACTTGGGACTAGAAAGCATTTTTCTTCTCATGAAACCTCCAGTTTAACTTAGAGAGATAGGCCAAATTTCTACCCTTCGCTGTTTGAATACCGAGACCTCCCTCTGCCTTGGATTTAGTGATTTTTTCCCAACCGACCCAATGCATTTTTCTCTTAGACACCGAGGAGCCCCACAGAAAATTCCAGCTGGTTTTATCCAGATTATCTAGAATTCTAGAGGGCAAGAGAGTAGATTGCATGACATATGAAGGTATGGAGCTAATAGAAGCCTGGACCAGAACCTTTCGACCAGCAAAGGATAAGAGGTTAGCTTTCCATCCAGCTAGATTCAGTTCAACACAGCTCAAGACAAAGTTAAGGTCTTGATTTGAAGAACCTGCATGTCTGAGGGGAAAACCCAAATAACTGCCAAGATTAGGGGTGGAACGAAAACCGAGAATGTTGCTAAAAGTTTCCCTCTGCTCCTGATCCACATTAGGGGAAAAGAAAACTCTGGATTTGGAGAAATTGACTTTCTGCCCAGACAGCAAGCAAAACTCCTCAATAGCTTCTCTCACACTACCACAATTTTCCTTATTTGCTCTCGCAAAAAGAAGCAAGTCATCTGCAAAGAATAAGTGAGAAAAAGCTGGACCACTAGAAGAAGCTTTAAGAGGATTCCAAACTTTCTGAGAGCATTTGTCCTCAATGATTCTGCCTAAAACTTCCATGCAAAGAATAAAGAGGTAAGGGGAGAGAGGATCACCCTGCCGAATACCTCTTGAAGGGAAGAAAAGGTCAAGGGCTCCACCATTAACTAAAATGGATGCTGTGGAGGAGGAAACACAGCTCATAATAAGCTGAACCATATCCGAAGGGAAGTTGGTTGCTTGAAGGACATCCCGAATAAAAGACCATTCAAGCCTATCATAGGCTTTCTCAAGGTCGATTTTGATGACCATGTTCCCCACTTTTCCTCTTTTCCTACCAACAGTATGAATAATCTCTTATGCAATAATGGCATTATCCACACCTTTTCGCCCTGGGACAAAAGCAGATTGGACAGGAGAAACCAACTTCTCCAGGCAAGGTCTAATCCTTGTAACAATAATTTTGGAGATAATCTTATAAACAGAGTTACAAAGGGATATGGGACGGTAGTTACCAATGGTTTCAGGCCTTTTAATTTTAGGAATAAGGACGATATGCGTCTAGTTAAGATATGTAGGAACCTTCCTTTCCCCGAAAACTTTTTTTAATCTCCTTAGTTACAGAATCCTTCACAAGCAACCGGAATCTCTGATAGAAGCCAACATGAATGCCATCAGGCCCAGGGGATTTGAAAGGTTTGAGGGACCAAAGGGCATTTTTAATTTCTTCATCCATGACTGGGAGGGATAAAGTTTGGACATCTGAATTAGGCAGGGTAGAGCAATTTGCTGAGGTGGGAGGAGCAAACCTAGAAGAGAGCAGCATCTCTGAGGAAAAAAGATTCCGAAAGTGATTTTGAATGAAATCCATGACTGCTGGCTATTCAGAAATCCATTCTCCTAGGGTGTTTTTGATACTGAGGATTTTATTGTGCTTCCTTCTAATAATAGTGGATACATGGTAGAAAGAGGTATTCTGGTCGCCCTGAATCATCCAGTTGATGCGGGATTTCATCACCCACAATTCTTCTTCATGATTTAACACCTTGTTAAGCTCCCCTTGGAGCTGTTTTTCCAGATTAACAAGAAACAAATTGGGACTACTTGCCATGGCTCTCTGAATACCCAATAATCTAGCTAGCAGTCGTTTCTTATTGGCAAAGATATTACCAAAATGCTCCCTATTCCAGACTTAAGCTTCTCTTACAAAATTTTTTGTAGCTTAATCTAAACTGGACTGGTTAGCCCATGCGTTCCGAACAATATTTGGAAATGAGGAGTCCGACAACCAGAAGCTCTGAAACCAGAAAGGTCTGATAAGTCTGCCGTTGTTCTGAGGTTCAAGCTCAAGGAGAATCGGGCAGTGATCCGAGTAGCACTTGGCAAGGTGCGAAACTTGGACTTCTGGATACAACATACACCAGTCAGGGTTGGCGAAAGACCTGTCTAATCTTTCCTGGATGAGAGAGCTAACATCATTTTTGTTAGTCCATGTAAACCTCGGACCTTGGAAGCCGAGGTCAGCCATATTACAAAAATCAAGACATTCTTTAAAAGCAGTGGCCCTAGAGGGGATGAGGGGTCTACCACCCAATTTATCATTAGTAGAGAGTAATTCATTAAAATCACCAGCCATCAACCAAGGCATATTCTGGGCATTTGCAACAGTAGATAAATTATTCCAGAGAAATTTCCTTTCCCTAAACCTAGGACTAGCATAAATTGCAGTAAAAAACCAACAAAGATTAGAAGATTTCACCTTGACAGGAACGCGGATTTCTTGCTCTGTGCTAACCAGATTGGTAATCTCCATCCTTTCAGTGTCCCAAAGTAACTAAAGGCCACCAGCAAAACCTATAGTATCAGTGTGAATAGCTCCTTGAAAAGGAAGCCTATCGGTGATATCTTTGGCTCTATCACCTCTGATGTGGGTTTCTATCACAACAAAAATGGCTGGGTCGTGCCAAGCAACTAAATCTCTAACATAATTTTGAAAGGAAGGTTTCAAGGCCCCCCTGCAATTCCAAATAACTAAATTCATGGAGACTGATTGGGAGGGAAGAAGAAAGTCATCTAGAACAGAGGTAGGCCGTTCCTCCTTCTTCACACACCATTTGATCCGGAGCATAATCTCCTTGGATTACCCCATCCCCGACATGAGAGGTGTACATAGTTGACGGATCCCTAAAATCTCTCTGAACTAGATGGGTAGGCTGAACTCGATCGGTTGGAGAACCTGAGCAAGCATGGTGAGGCTTTTGATCCCCATCATGAACGTTGAAACCGGTTGGCACCCCGGGACCCTCCTCATCAATTGCTCCGAGCTTGGGACGAATTCGCACAAGGTTGGCAAAAGAAATAGCTGCAACACACTCTTCCATAGACCGACCTTCACTTCTTGACACTCTTGAGTAATTGACATGAAAGGTTTCCACTAGATTTCCATCAAGAGCCAAATTGGAACCTAACGAAAGTTGCTCACAAATTTTGGAATTTCGGTCACTGCTTCCACCAGCTTTATTACCCATCTCCCTTGGAGCTTCCCAATTGGATTTGAAAGTAACATCAAAAAGCGCAGAAGAACTTGAAGCGTGAATGAGAGGTAGAGATTGATCTGTGAGAGCATCAGGCTTAGGTAAAGAGATAGCCCCAGCATGCAGATGGTCTATCTTGCCCTTATGATTACGCTTTGCCTTAATATTGGGCCCATGGGAAGACGGATTGGACGTCCCAAAAGAAAAACGCATGACTCTTGGAGATGGTATAGGCCCAGTGGGCTTCCTTTTCACATCTTTGGGTTGGACCCTCTCAAGGTTGCTGCCAGCAAGGCAATGGGCCTGAATCGTTGCCAGGAAAAGGCCTTTAGGAGACGTGTTGCCATTCGTCCTCTTGGAGAACTTATTTACTTGTTTTCTGCGTGTTACTACAAGCCACAGACCGTATTTGTCTTCTAGCGATGGTCATGTACCATCACCGTACCAGTATCAGTAGTGGGATTGGTGCCTACTGTGACAGGACGTCTTTCGTCAAAGTGTGTAGTGGGAGCGCTACCTGTGGTTGGTGAACGTACCTCCCCATCCGAAAAGCGTGAGTCCTCTGCCTGAGCAGAGTTGCCCGGCAGTTGAGAATTAATGGTATAACAACAGTTTTCTCGCCGATGACCGACGCGACCGCAGGAGAAACATAATTTGCCTATTCCCTCATAGACAACTTTCCCAATCAGAACCGTGTAAATCAAAGGTTTATCAATATCAACTTGGACGCACAATCTGGCGTATCTTCCCCTGGATTCAGAGGCTGTGTGAGTATCTATCCTAAGCACTGTACCAATCGCTCGGCCAATCTCCTTGAGAGCTTCAGGATCATAGTACTCAATAGGGAGGCGTGGGAGCCTAACCCAGACTGCCACCGATGCAATATTCACTTCCTTAGGCCTGAAGTTGGCCTCCCTAGGTTTGATAGAAAGAAAATGCTCCCCGATAAATCAGGGACCCTTGATAAGGACTGCATCATGATCCTTTTTGAGGGCGAACCTGATGAGATAAAAATCACATTCCAAGTCCACACAATCTATTTTGCCCTTTGGCTTCCATAATGCATGGAGTTTGGAGAGCAAAAAATTGTAACCGACTGATCTACCAAAAACCTTAACAATGAGGGCACTAGACCATGGTGCTCTAATACGGTGAATAACATCCCTTGAAAGGCGAACCGCAGCAACTCCTTGCCTCAAAACATCCATCTCAGATTCAGATTCCGATTCCATGGCCATTGTCAATAAATTCAGAGAAATCAAACGCCTGAGCATAAGCACCTGGTATTTCACCTATGAGTTTGTCCTTAAAAGACTTCTTAATGCTGCTGGGCTCAGCTGAAAAGGAAGGACCCATACCACTTGCTATGGAACCATGGAGAGGGCGTTGCTGGGAATCATCACAGTGATATTCTTTTCCTTTTTTAGTGCTTCTGCAGAGTTCCGCCTCTTCTTCTCTTGAGCATTCCAAAGAGCGTTCCATTTTTTCTTAACGGGGTATGTTTTGTAAGTAGGTTATTATAACTTTTTCTTTTATAAATTTCGACGGGGATGGATTTTTCAAAGTGTATTTTTTTTTTTTCCTTTGAAGATGTTTTTATTTATTTTATTTTACAAATTTGTATGTTGTTCATTGATTTAATTTTATTGCTTTTAGATTAGGTGATTGGAAACTGTGGTTGAAGCACTAGATTGTAACTTTGATCAATTACTTATTTGAAGTATTTGTTTGGACTGAATTGTAACTTGACCAATTGCCCCAGTGGTTGAAATACTTGCTTGAGCTATTTGTTTGGATAAAATCATAACTTGAACAATTAATCTGTTGCTTAAGTTGTTGGACATCTAAATCCTATTTTTCAAATGTATTAGAGCTTTTTGAACAAATAGGGGTCAAAATATGTTTTTTTTTTTACCCTTGTTTAATGTTGTCAAAATTTAATATTTTATTTCTAAATAGCCACAATTTAACAATATATATGGGATGGACAAAATTTAAGTACAATACTTACGTGCTCTTCTTTGAGTTCATCTTTTAAGATTTAGCCATACAACTTTTTTCTCATAAATAGAAGTTCATTTTTAATGAAGTATAACTACATGGCTAAATCTTAAGAAGGAGAATAGCACTTAAGTACTGTACTTAAGTTTTGCTCATATATAACTATATATTCAGTTTTAAAAATTGTAATGTCTTTCCAGTTGCCAAACAAACGGCAAAGGATAGAAACCAATGAAAGTTTTAAATTAAGTATTACCATCATAATTAACTGTAGCTCTCTAACCCACATTTGAAGGAAGCTAGTTCATCCTAACATGAGAGCAGGATTTGTTGGAGATGATATATCCCTTCAAACTTTTCACATAATAATTGGATTACATTTAGATATTACAGCTAAAATACCTCAGAACATATAGAACAAACAAATACATTGAAGGAGAGGTTTCCGAGGCAGGCTTGAACAATTAATCTGTTGCTTAAGTTGTTGGACATCTAAATCCTATTTTTCAAATGTTTTAGAGCTTTTTGAACAAATAGTGGTCAAAATATGTTTTTTTTACCCTTGTTTAATGTTGTCAAAATTTAATATTTTATTTCTAAATAGCCACAATTTAACAATATATATGTGATATACAAAATTTAAGTACAGTACTTACGTGCTCTTCTTTAGGTTTATCTTTTAAGATTTAGCCATGTAACTTTTTTCTTATAAATAGAAGTTTATTTTTAATGAAGTATAACCACATGGCTAAATCTTAAGAGGGAGAATAGCACTTAAGTACTGTACTTAAGTTTTGCTCATATATAACTATATATTCAGTTTTAAGAATTGTAATGTCTTTCCAGTTGCCAAACAAACGGTAAAGGATAGAAACCAATGAAAGTATTAAAGTATTACCTTCATAATTAACTGTAGCTCTCTAACCCACATTTGAAGGAAGCTAGTTGCATCCTAACATGAGAGCAGAATTTGTTGGAGATGATATATCCCTTCAAACTTTTCACATAATAATTGGATTACATTTAGATATTACAGCTAAAATACCTCAGAACATATAGAACAAACAAATACATTGAAAAAAAAAAATGCATTAGTCACTGGTATAAAACTTGTCTGTCTTGTGGGCTAGGAGAAGCCAAGCATGAGTGATCAATCCCCCACCTCGCTTTAGCTGTTCAGCATGGAAATCCATTGGGCAATTACTTGCTGCATAGCACAGCATCTCCACCCACACACTGCTAATGATGTGCCATCTGTTCTCCCTGCTCATCAAACTCCTAGCAAGTCTCTGTGCATCTTTTAAGACATGCCAATTAGATGTCACCATAGTTTCCTTATTTCTATCAAAGTCTAACTCCTTGGGAAGTTCTTCTGTCCTCAAAATCCTACAAGCTTCACCTTCATCTCTTGTTATTGATGGTCTTGTTCTTAAAAATGTCAGGAGTGTAGTGTAGGTATGTTGGAATATTATATCTGATGTGGTAGTGCATAACATGTGAGGACGCATGGCAAGAAGATACATCATATAGTTTGACAACAATTTACCCATTTCAATTTGAGAGTTTGCAATGGCATTCTGAACATCTGAATGGTAGCAAATGTCTGTTGCAATGTGCCATATGCTAATGCTCTTATCGAAATCTCTCTTAACACTCCATTTGAATTCATGATTGAGGCATCCATACCTTTCAAGTGCCCATTGACCTCTTTGGGTGATGGGCTTTAAATCTCTCATTGCATCCACCTCTTTCATCTCTTGCACCATAAGTTCTTTCAATCCTTTAGCCAACTCCACACGGGTCCTACTCTTGCTCTTTTTGTACTCCATATCAAAGCCTCGAAACTTGAGGATTCTATCGAACTTCAGTGGCTTATCATGAAGGCAGAAGTTTAACAAATTGAATTGTCCCAATAAATTAGACCATCTTTTCCACTTATTTGCTCTTGGGACTAGAAATCGCAAGAATGGCATCATAATTGGCATATCATCGTGCTTAGTTATTTCAATTATTGCCCAATCTGAAAAGGGTAATAGTAAGATTTGATAAACCTCTAGAATGATAGCTGCAATTAGTACCAAGAAGGTAAAGCCAGCATCCATATGATGTAAAATGGCAGTCTTGAACATGATTGTGAATGCACAGAAAGTTGATGCTAAACTGAAAAAACTGATGATACGGAGAATATAACCTGCCCACGTATATGTTACAGGTGCCTTTGTATAGAGCACATCGTACATGAAGCCAAGTTCAGAATCTGTGATTCTGAAGACATCCTCAGCTGAATATGCATCAATGGACATCCATGGAAGAGATTCATATAAGGGCTTATAAAGCCAGTTCTCAAGGTGAGGCTTCAAGCAATTAAAGCGGTAATAAGCCTTTAAGATTAATTCTAGACCAGGAATGTCCCTAGGTAGCCTTCGGAATAAATTAGGAACATTTTCTTCATGGTTTATTTCTTCAATGGTTAAACCATAATTCCTCAATGCTGACTTAAGAGCCCATGCCAACTCTCCATACTTGATTACTCCGGCCAAAAATGTTGGCAAATATAGGATGGAGAGCAAAGAACTAGTCCAACACCTAACAAGGATATACACTACCACACCCACTTGGAAGAGTAAGTTAAGTGACTGCCTCGATCCAAGTTTATTATCTTCTATTGAATAGGCAGTAATGGTATCCGGATTCCCAATTTGAACCAAGAGCATGGGTGCGAGCAGTGCCTCTAGTTCCAAGGTGACATCGTGTTTCTTAGTGTCACTGATTTCTATTGTGGTGAGCTTACCTATAATAACCTTTGCAACTGAACCTGACAACAAGTAGGCAAACCAAATTGTGAATCTTATCTTAAGTCCTGGGATGTATCTTCTGCGGCTACCAAGGAGAGTGAGAATGACTTGCAACGCTATGCTCACCGTGACTAGGGTATCAATACCCCATACATCCCAAAGGACCTTCAATTTTCCTGGAATCAAATCTAGGTGCATGATTTCTCCTTTTGTGAGATGTAGCTGAAAAATTAGCAAAATTTTCTTATTATTATCACTTTAACTTCCATTTCTAAACCAAAAATGAAAAAGGAATTGAAAAACCTTGTCATTGATTTAAAACTGTAGGCTATACATGTCTTGTTGCCTAGCCAATGGACTGGAATTAAAGAGAAAGATGATAGAAAATGGGGGAAAGAAATGGGAAAAGAAAATGTTATTTTTCATTG
The DNA here is from genome assembly GCA_032727855.1 of Quercus ilex subsp. ballota. Lineage (NCBI taxonomy): Eukaryota > Viridiplantae > Streptophyta > Magnoliopsida > Fagales > Fagaceae > Quercus > Quercus ilex. Next base: position 95,284,880 of record CM064909.1, on the reverse strand, counting down.
TTTGGTTGGAGTACAAAGAGATAGAAAAGAAAAGGGAAAAGATGGGGCTTTTTTACTTGGGTCTATCATTTTTTCTTTCCTTTCCAAATTGAGGAAAAAACATGAGAGAAAATAGTAATGAGAAGAAAAGTAAAAAACTATCCCCACTTTTTTATTCTTCTACTTTTAATAATAAGAGCATGATAATAACGGAAAATACAAGTATATTTTATCCTCCACTTGAACGTAGGGTGACACTATTTCACCAAGTGTTTTGAGTTGAGTCTAGCAGTATAATATATTAACGTATCAATTATGGCATGCATGAATTATGTTAAACTTAAATACAGATTTCTAAAATTATCCTTTGTTTTTCATCTTCCCAACAAAAAAGAACTTAGCATCAAAAATTAAAAATTTTGAATTAATTTGATTATTGAATTTATTCAAATCGAGTTTGCTTTAGAGTTGTTATAAACACAACATTTTTCATAATATTTTCATAACTTATTGAGGTGGTAAGTAGTATTTATTAATTTTTACATTAACCTACCTCTAAGAGTGCTCATAGTTTACCATTTACAACTTGGTAACTCAAAGGATATAAAAAAAAAATTATAAGTATTTTTAATGTGCAAAGAAAAGCATATTACAAACTTGGTAAGTTGTTACATCTATATATATATATATATATATATGGTGAGTGAGGATGAGGATGAAGGGAATCGGTGAAGGATGAGAGCTGAGAGCTGAGGGCTTTCGAAATAGGGTTAAAAGATTTGTTAGTGTGCTATTTATAAAAATCCTAGAGCCGCGTTTTTAACATGCGGCTATAGGTTTTGGCCTGAAGCCCCGTTTAAAAAACGCAGCCTGATCCCTGGCTGAAGCCGCGTTTTAAACGCGCGGCTTTACACCATATTTCAAGCCACGGTTTTGAAACGGGGCCATAGCTGGCCGCGTTTAAAATGCGGCCCAAGCCCAATAAAACACGGTTGAAGACTCAGTCTATGGCTCCGTTTTTTTAAATGCGGCTCAAAAAAACGTGGCCCAAAGCCCCTGCGTTTTGTAGTGACACAATCAGAATGAGAGCAGACAACAAGAAGAAGAGGACGGGTAAGCCTTTCATTCATTCGTGGCTACCTTCTTACGCATAAATATATAACTATGTATATGTTACAAAAGGTTCTATTGATTACAGTTGGCTACCATCATCTACATTCGTGGCTACCTTCATTCGAATTCGTGCAAGAGTGTTTCTCCAAAAAAAAAAAAAAAAAAGGTTCGGAGCAAGAGTGAAAAACTACAAAAATTATAACCCCTATCCCCAAAAGTTAACTAAATTATATTGTAAACTTCCAACTTAATTTTCTTTCTTAGACCTTTTTGTATTCATTGGTGACGAAGAACTTCAAAAATTAACAGTTTTAACTTTCAAGCTACTGGGGTAAAAAATATTTAGAAGAATATAAATCTTTTGTTTCACTTTTTGTGTTTTACTTTCTCTAAAAAAAAATTATATTTCACTCTATACTCCACTAATCACAAATTGTAATTTATTTCATTTACTTTCTTTATGAAATAATTAAAAATTAAAAAAAAAAAATCATACACACATCAAGTTATAATTGATTGAGCATAAAGTGAATTAATACAAAAAAGTAAGACATAAAATTTGAATTCATATGTTAATTAGTCCTTCCAGATAAATATTTGTGTTTTACTCTCTTTTTACAAAATTACAGTAACCTAATTAATGTGGACTATCTTAAAATTAGAAAAATAAAAGGCACCCTCTGCATGAGTCAAATGCGCATGCAATTTCAACACGTAAATGGTAAATGCGCATGCAATATCTACACGTAAATGGTAAATGATGCACTAAATTATTATGAACAAGGCCTACAAATCTGTTCAAGTGAAAAATGATGCTAACAATAGTAACAGAAAGAAGAACCAGTTAAAACTATATAACTATATAATATATATGGGTGCGGCTTGTGTTCAGTGAAAGTTATCACTGGACACGTTGGATTGCGGACACGTGTCCGAATCCTGACGTGTCCAGTGAAAGTCCAGTGATAACTTTCACTGGACACAAGCCCTTTTCCTATACAAATTCATCAAAAAAAAAAAAATTATTGCACAAACCTTATCGGCCGAGTTAATTCCCGCAAGGCAGAAGTGGTCACACTGTTGCAATCAGCTCAAAACAGAAATGGAAGAATTGAGGTACTAAAAGTTGATGAGAACTTTCAAATGGACTCTTTTTATTGCATGGGTTTTCTGTTTAAAGTTGGTGGCCCTTCACTTAATCTGGAAGATGATTGTTTGGAAGTTTCTTCTTCAGCTCCAATGCTTGATATAGAAACTACGAACTTTTGATTAGTTTGGAAGATGGGGTTTGTTTTTTCTTTGTTAAGCTAAGCAGATATCTATTAATTAACTAGATGATCCTTAATGATCCCTTGCTTATCTGGCTATATGGTCACATTTCTATTGAGTTTAGGATGCTTACCTTGTAACAGTGTTTTGGTATGTTTCCATCTATGATGCCATATTTTTTTATATTTCTTTTCGCTTTATTCCGCCTTACTTGTGCGTACCTCTCTTTTGATACACATAAATTTTGAGTATTTTGGGAATAAAGTTTTGAAGGACTGTCTAGGAGTACTGAGGAAGGTTTTAATATTCCCAACCACTTGTAGTTTTATATAATTGTACTACTATACATACAAAAGTGATACGAATTAGCTTTTTAATTAGTTTAATTAGTCCACATGAAATGAGAAGTTCTGTTTGTTTAATTAATATTTCCAGCGAATGTCTGAAAGCTTTTTAATGAATCTAACCTAGATTTTGTTTTCTTCCAAAAAGAATCTAACATAGATGACAATGCATATAAATATAAATATTGCTAGACACTTCAAAAAAACATGATTTGTTTCAACCCACTTTTTCCAAGCGTTCACTAAAAATGGTTGAAACAAATGCTAACAAACTGGCGCGCTAATTAAAATCTAACTAATCTTGTTACAATGGTCATTAAAACCCTTGAAATAAACTAAATAACTAAAATCCTGAGTAATTGCTGCCTCCAAATTTTTACATTCTTCAACAAAATTCTAACACAACCTTTAATAAAAGATATCCAAATGTTTCAACCCTTGAAATAAAGTCTCTCTCTCTCTCTCTCTAACGCAGAATTTAGAAAACCAATTTTCGAATAAAGTCTTTGCTCACTCTCTTAGAAAACCCATTTTCATTTTGTTCAACCATCCTCCAAACTAAATGAGAACTCCTAGAAAATTCACTCTTTCTCTCTCTCGAACTTTCAAAAACTTTCATGGAGTCCAACAACAACAAAAACATAGAGACCATCAAATTCCTCTGCAGTTATGGCCGGAAAATCCTCCCTCGCTACACCAATGGCACTCTTTGTTATGCCGGTGGCCTGACACGTGTCCTCGCCGTTGATCGCTCTATTTCTTTCATAGGTTTGTGTGCTCTTCCATTTTCAGATTTGATTTTTGTGAATTCGTTTGTTTTTTTGTGAATAATTAATCAAAAGTTTTTTTTTTTTCTTGTTATTGTTACAGAGTTGATGGTGAAGCTTGGAGAGTTCTGTGGCTCATCGGTGAATCTTCGGTGTCAATTGCCGACCAGCAACTTGGAAACCCTAATTTCGATCACGTCCGACGATAGGTTGAGGTACGATGGTTGGCAATCCTATCTCCGACGATGACCTGCCGTTGATAGTCAGAACTTTCTCCTCCGCCCTTTTGTCTAATTACAGGTCTCTTTTTTTCTCTCTCTCTCTCTCTCTGTTTGTTTCCCGAGAAAAAAAAATTGAATTTGGAAATTACCTAGTAGAACTTTGCAACGAATTTTTTGGTATTCTCTCTTGTTTTCTCTCTTTCATTCTCTCCATTGATATTTCTCTTCCTCGCCAATAATATAATTTGGGGCTAGGGTTTGGATACTTTGGAAATGGAATTACATACCAGTCCTTTGGAATTTAAAGTATGGTTTGAACATATTAAATTGAAGAAATGCTTAAAAAGGAGTTGGTAAGTGTTAATGGTGTAGTGCTTCACTAATATCAATTTAAGTATGGGTTGGATCTATGAGGTTTTTATGTGTTGCTGTGTTTGTTAATTTTAGGTTTCCTGTGGAAACGAGCATTGGTTTATCAATAGTATCAATTTAATTTTTACTTGGTTTGGGTCATTGCAATTCAATGCTCTGTTCAGCTTCTTTACATTGCAGAGATTTTTTACACTCATTTTGTTTATAAAACTTACTAGAACTTATGAAGTTTATAAATTCATTTTCAAGTTATGTAGTTTGGAATTGGCAATCTATTTTTCCCTTGTATTTGTTATTGTTCTATTCCAATGAATACAGAGCTTGCATTCTTTTTTCTTTTTGATAAGATGTTTATGTCTAACCTGAAAGTATTAACTCGGTGTAGTTATGGCATGGTGTCAATGCATCATATTGATGCATTATAAACTTGTAAAACTTCCTATAGTGCTAGAAAATTCACCATTTGAGTATGTGGGTAACAGGAATAAGACCTTCCATCTGAGTTAAAATTTTGATTGCAGATATGGGCAATTTGACATTTAAATGATGACTTCCAAGTTTTCATGAAGCATTCCTTTACCTTAACATTCAAATTAATTACTATGCATGGATTAATGCCGTACAAAAATGTACTTGGATTCAGAAAGTGTCATCTGTAATAATTGCTTGTTAGGCTGCTGAATATATCCTTTTGCTACTGATAATATAGTCATTTGTAAAATGAGTTGAGTCTCCTTGTAAGCATTAGAAGTTGCTAGCATAAGGTCCAGTTGTAAGCTTGCAATTGAATCATAGTTCCTACTAGCCTCTTGAATACTGTGTTGTGTGATATTTTATTAAAGATAACAATTGGTCAGTGTTACTTCTAAAAGGATTTTATGGTATTGCTGTGGCACTAAAATACTTCCTTGAAACATTAAAAGTAGCATACTACTCTCAAGAAGTTCCATCTGTGAGATATGTTGGTTGGTTGATTCTTGAAATTGTCTCTTGAGAAAAAAAGGCTCTCGGGTTCTGACCCACAAATGAATAGGAAGCGAGTCTTTGAAGGAAGCATGCCTGCATACCTCTTCTATTTATTATGTTACGCGGTGATTGACAATATTTCATTTCTTGTCTGCAGGCTCTTGCTTGATGAACGGTTCATGAACTTACTCTTCTGTCTTTCAAGATTCTTCTTTTTAGAGTGGTTGTTCCTAGGCCGGGTTTAAGCCCTGATAGCGAGTTTGATTAAACTAGTGGCCCTATAAAGTTTGTTCTTACATATGAAATAATGGCTCAAGTATGTTTCTTCATTTTTCCTTTCTCAGTTCTTCCATCTGTTTGCCTTTTTAGTTGCATTGTTTTTGGGTTTTGGAATATTTCTATTTTATTTTATAATACAATTATCACTTTCCCATGTTATATTTTAATGGATCATTTGATCACATGAATATTGATGCTACCAGGTACCATCCCTTTCTTTCTTAATAAGTTAATATATTAAGACACTTATCCCTTGTCCCACATATATCACTACACCTTTAAATAGTGGTACCTTCTATTGAAATAAATATTTGGTTGATGTAGGTAATGATCTATTCTATTTTATAAATTGTTGTCAAGAAATTTTAAAGTTGAAATTCGATTACAGTGTCCAAAATTTGGAAATTATTGAGCCATTTCATTCAAACCTCATTTGGGAGCTGTGTTAATGCAATTGCATTGTTTTCTTCTAGGTTTTGAAGAAAGACATGGATGTATATCAGCTCCAGTGGTATGGTTATTGTCTGTTTAGGGCCCTTGCATGTTTGCATAAGCAGGTAAGATACTCTTACAATTGTACATTTAGAGAAGTCTTAAAAAATGCCTAGCTGTAAAGGTCTTTATTTTGTAATTGCATTGGGTGGTTCACAGAGATGTTAAGCTTGGGAACTTCATCTTCTCTTGGAAGCTAAATAAAGGCTATCTCATTGATTTCAATCTTGCCATGGTTGAGTTACTTATCCTGCTAGTGCTGCCATACTAATGTGAATTTTTAAAGCAATCATTTCATTGAATTAAAAGTTAAAACATCAAAATAATCTGATGGTGTCTCTGTCTTCATTTTTCTTTTTTCACAGGATTTGCAAAGCAAGAACACTATTGGAAGTAAGCCTAGAAGAGAACTCTTTGTTCTCTTCTAGACACTGCTATTATGGATGAACTTGACAACCAAGTCAGTTTCAACTTTCAAGAATACCTTTTGGTCTATTCTCTTTCTTTAACCCCCACACACTAACTCTCTTTCTCTCTCTGCAGGTATTGGTTGAGGGCAAAGCTTGGTCTAGAACAACAATTATGAACAGGCCTTTGGTTCTCAATTGTCTTACTACTGCAATGGTGTGTGTCTTTTACTAAATACTCTTTGTTACTCTGTGTGCGTGTTTGTGTTTTTGGCTATTGGGTTGGCACCCAATTCGTAAAGATTAGCCCAGTTGAAAGATTTGTTTTATGGGTCTTTGTTTTTATGGTGTTTGGTTGAGAATCATTATATTTAATTGGGTTTACTCCAATTGTGTAATATCCCATATTTGTGCTATATACCCTTCATTTGTTTCAATTGAAAACATTACTTGGGTTATTGTTTTCATGGTGTTTAAATTGACAACTATTATCATGCATAGTTATATGGCTTGAGTTTGCTCCGAGTAAACCTAGAGACACAACCAAATTTACAACTAGTTGACGTGGCAAATTATGATTTGTACATTACAACTTGCAAACTCAATTGTTGTGAAAAAAGTTGTGGACTTTATTGTGCACGTAGACTTATTGTTTCTCTCTCTACTCTCTAGTGTTAATTTGTAGTAATTTTGTGTGTGTGTATATATATATATTTGTGCATGATTATGGTTTTGTTTTTTATAAATAAAATAAAATCTTATTTTGAGGGTCAAGAGACCCCTTAAATAACCTTATTTATCAAGGTTTGTAAATGTAAATCTTTTAAACCTTGGTAAAAGGTTATTTAAGGATCTCTTGACCCTCAAAATAAGATAGAGCACTTGTTTTGAGGGCCACGAAGGCCTTCAAAATTTCCTTTTCGACAGTATAAATTTCGAAGGTTATTAAGGGTCAATTGGACTCTTAAAATAATTTTTCTCAAGATTTTTAAATACATTTTTCAAGGGTTTTGACCTTTGAAAAAAGTCAGATTTGTTGTAGTGAGACCAAATTTCTAATCTTCTTCTTCTGATCTGTAAATATTTCATAATCAAATGTGAATGATTCTTTGAGTGACAGAATTTTTGTTGAGAAATTGTTATATTCTAATTAAATTTCATAGCCATTAATTTTTATTTTAAATTGATTGAGTATCAAAGTTGTTGAATGATTAAGTGACGAGTGAAAGCATAAAAGAGAGAACAAACAGAAAAGTTGATGGGTACATATTTACTATTAAACTCTTGTGTTACACTAAATTCAATGTAAGACATACATACATACTAGGGAATATCCAGACTAACCTTAGGCTAATTCCATAGACTAATCTAAAGTAAATTTGCTTTTTTACAAGTACATGAACCTACAATTAGTTTGGGCCACCTATGCTAAAAACACACACGTCATGTTGCAAGAGGCTGGCTCTCATACCATGTTAGAGATGTTAAATGATTGAGTGATGAGTAGAAGTATGAAAGAGAAAGTAAACTCAAATGTTTATGTGATTTAGCCTAATTGCCTATATTCACAATAGTAAACTCTTGTGTTATAATAAACCAAATGTGGGGTTTATATACTAAAAGAACACTAGATTAACCTTAGGCGTGCTAACCATAGAGTAATCCAAGATTAATTTACATGAGCTTATAATCAGTTTAGATCACTAACCATAATGTGTCCAAGAGTGAGGGGAAAATTGGTTGAAAACCTCATGTATTAACGTTCTGTACATGCACTTTTTTTTCGTCTCACAGTAATCTATCAATCAACAGGAAAAATAAAAAAAATTATAAAAACGGGGTGTAAAGGAAGTTTAATTTCACTGAAGAAATTAGAGTCTTCTTCTGTTATCGTTATTAAAATCACTCTGTCAATCTCTCTTTGTTTTGGAGCTTAATAAAAGTCCTCCATAAAACGTAGAATTATTAGACTCAATAGCTCAGAATTAGTGCAATATTCTAGTATAATAGTATAATATATACTATGGCACCTCTTGGGCCTACAAAATCAACTAACTCCCTCGGCATTAGCTGAATATCTTCAAAGAGAGTTTGGGCTTCCAAGTACACCAGAAGCCAACAATTTGTAATATTGGGAATACGACATTGATCCATACCTATTGATTTTATGGAGCTTGGGAAGAGTAAGACCAACCATTGTGACACGATTGGAGGCTAGGTCGTAAAGCACCAACTTGTCCAATCCTTGTCTTCTGCCTTTTGGGCTGTGGAAGATAAATCATTTTTGTTTGTTTTTTAGACCCCTTAAAGCACAATTGGATTAACCTAGTTAACAAGTCAAGTTATTACTTAGTCCAAATTTCAGATCTAGGTTAACACAATCATATAATCATATCAATGCAAAGTGCGAAATATAAAGAATACAAAGATATGATCACCCAGAAAAACCAAACCGGTAAAAAAACCTAGAGAGGATTTACCTAGCTATCCTCAAGGTAAACCTGAATCCACTATGAAAGAATTGAAGTTTTACAGTAGCGACTTAGACTACTAACATCCTATTACTACCTCATGTAGAAAACTTACTGACATGACCATGTGCAAGCTTCGAGACCACGGACTCATTTTTTCTTGGATTCTTCAACAAGTACAAGCACTCCCGTTTACGTATCTTTAAGCTCTTTAGTGCAGCAACTGAATGATCATCAAGCTCTCAATGAAATCTCATTCTTGATAATCCTAAGCATGTGTGAAGACAACCACCTCTCAGATCTCACAAGAGATTCACACACAGAGCAAAAAAGCAACCTTAGAGAGCTTCGGGTACAAAACCCTATATCTACAAAAGAGGCACAAGATGCACTCTAATCTCTCTAAAAAACTTATAAAAACGTTTTAGGGTTTCCTTTATATATATGAGTGTTTTACTTGAAATCCAATACGTTTAAGTAGAGTTTGGGCTGAACTGGAATTCTGCAAAAAAATAAATTTGCACGTGGTTCGATCAATCGAGTCTAATTTTATATCAATCGAGCCTTGCAGATTTAGTCCAATAAATTCTGCAATCACTCGATTCTAATTTTACATATAAACATACTTTGAGCAAGTCTAAAACAAGACTAAACGTTTTGATCATGGTTTGCCAACATTACAAATTGAAGTTCTAATACATTAGTTTTCAATTCCTTAGAACCTAACAAACTCTCCCTTTGGAAATCTGTGACAAAACGCAAACTAAACAAAGTGCTCAAAGTTACAAAAAAGCCCATTATAACAACATTGCCCAACACAACAAATTCAACCTAACTACTATCTATCAGTTGTAAGTGTAGACAGTAGCACGATTGAATCAACCTGTAGATTCTTGAAACGCTTAACAAACGTATAAACGCATGTGTGGAAAATACAAGTAAACCAAAAATAAACAAACTAAAACAAATAACAAATATGCAAACTAACTCTCCCTCTAAGTTAGATACATCAAAAAAATGTTATTTTCTCCCCCTATTAAAAACAATTTCAACTCCCCCAAAACAAATAGGTTTCCCACACTTCATCTAAATCTCCCCCTTTTTGTCACGTATTGACAAAGGCAACTCATTATTGCCCAAATTAAAAAACATACGCAACAAAAGTCAAGAGAAAATAGAGAATTAAGGGAACACAAAACAATTCAACTTTATAGAAAATAGAGACAACTCCCCTTATGAAGAGCAACAACTCCCCTTAGGTTTTAAAAACATATTTATTCCCCTATAAAAATAAGAAAAACAAAACACGTTTTGGGAAAAACAGTTTTGGGGAAAATATAGGAGGTGGGGATAAATAAAAAGACACAAACCAAACTTAAAAACTAAGTTGAGAATACACATGAAGAAAAATATTCTCTCTTTCAATAAATGCAAACTTGACACTATGTGACCCATAAACAGTTGTATGAGTAGAGAAAATATTGGCACATTGATTATCCATCATATCTCTTAAGAAAAATATTTTTTGCAGTTCACATATAAAAATAGCATATACTAAAAGTACATAACTCAAAAATTAATCAATCAATTTTTAAATAAAGTTGAGTACCCAATTTAGCAAAGTGTATGCATGTTATGTGTGAAAACAATGAGAGATATGACTACAAAACTGCAAGATGAATAAAGAAAACAATGCAATGCATGTGAATCCTAAACACAAATGATGCATGAAAAAAAATTTGGTCAAAAACTTAGAAACTGAAATTTTTCAGTCTCAATCAATCGAGAGTTGATCGAATACCAATTAAGCCAGGCAGATTCAAAACAATTTTTTTTTTTGCAATTTTGATTGGTCGAGAAACAGGTTCGATCGATCGAAAATCTGGAAAAATCAAATTTTTGAAAAACAAAGCATTTTAATGTAGAAACTCCTCAAAACACAATATTTTATGAATAAAATGCATGAGTATGAGATGAAATGCTTTTCAAAAACACTTGTTTTGAGCCTAGTTTTCCCAAAAATAAGATTTTCAATAAATTTCTCCTTAAATTCTCAAACAGCAAACATGTTTTGCATAAAACTCAAGAAATTTTCAAACTTGGTTGGCCAAACCAAAATCACACACAATAGCATGTACAAAGTTTAGCAAAGAGTAACTTGTGTAGTGTGTGCAACTAGCAAAAACTTGAGATACATGTGAGGTGATATGTGAATAGAAATCAAGCACAATTTCTACAAAATTCATCACATAGAATTTGAGAGAGACTATCACCTAAAGAGTTACATTATATAACTCCCACATCTCCTAGAATAAAAGCTTGTAATCATGTAAGTTTCTTGATTTGCCTCATAATGTACACACCAATTTTATTTGATCAGAAACTTATTAGTAATAGCCGGGATAATGTACACACCAATTTTATTTGATTTAAAGTTATTATAGCCCAATAATGTACACACTAATTTTAGCATTTAAACTGAGGCTACACCTATGTTCTTTTTGTGCATGTGCTACACTTTCTCGAGCACAAATATATGCACTAAGGTGTTCATGATTGGTTAGTAAATAATGGTGAGATGATTATTTATGCCTTTCTCAATAAGTTCAAGTTTGACAATTAAAGGCATGTGACTTCAAGATCAAGATCATGTGATAAAAAACTATAAACATCTTCCCACACAACATGCACTACAAAGCTCAAACTAGTAAAGTGCAATAAATAAGCTCATCCAAGCTAAATAAGGCACATAAACATGTTATGTAAAAATAAATTGGCCAACCTTGATTACAAGTCCAAGATATATAATACAAAACATAAAATCTTTTTGGTTTTAAAAAATTTTATGACCAAAAACAAAAAGCACACATTATGCTAAATGAACAATGCAATACATGACAGTGCTTAACTAAGCTATAGAGGGTACACAAACAAGAAGTATCAATTTCTTAATTAACCCATGAGTACATGTACAAACTAGTACATACTCATTTAAAATCATATATAGCTTAGCACTTATATAACACATACTATTCAAGTTTCTCCATAATGTCAAGCATGTTTAAAATCAAGAGAGAGATATTATAACTCCTGTAATCCTCAAGAAAAAATAAAACTAGACACAAAATAAAATATTTTTGTCTTTTTAAAAATTTTCAATGTTTTTGGATTTTTAAAAAAAAAAAAAAAAAAAAAACAATCTAAAAAACAAAAACAACCAAAAACAGAAACAAAACATGTCCACAAACAATTGAAAGAATTAAATTAGGGACAAGTCAGCAACACTCCCCTTAGAGAATCTTTTCTCACCCATATAACACGAGTCTTCAGCTTTATAGGTGAAAATCCATGTGAAGCAGTGTGTATTTGAGGGATTACACCAATCTTCTGAGAAAGACTAAAATCCTGCAATTTCTTTTCACAAGCCAACAAGTTTAAATTTTTCCAAAGCACATGAAATAATTTATTTGGACTTATGGCAAGAGAAATATTATCACATATCCTAGATTGAAATACAAAATGTTTAAATTTCAATTTATGACAATTAGGACGAATGTGACCAGAGACACCACAAAAGTGACAAACAGGAACAAATTTAGGAACATCAGTATTCCTAACAGCAAATCTAGTCTCAGATTTTGATTTTTGCCTCAACAAAGAACAATTTGGTCTAATATAACCAACAACACCACAAAGGTGACAAGTAGGCACAAAAACAGATTTATTATGCTCTCTAACAGTAGGTTTAAACATAAGTTTAGAAACTTCAGTGTCTACATCAAAACCTTTACCTTTGTCTAATCTAGCAAAATAAGCATTTTTTTTATTATTCCTCTTGAAATTAGGGATATAAACTTTCTCAGTTTTAGGCTTAAGAGAAACAAAAACACTCCTGTTATCAACAGCAGGCTTGGTACTAGTCAAATTTTCAATCTTAGTTTTAGATTCAACTAACTCTTGTTTCAAGCTTTTCATCTTCTCATCTTGAGAGGAAATTTGATTTCTCAAAAATTTATTCTTTTTATTAGATTCATCTAATCTAACAACAAATTCCTCTTTTTCAAGATTAGCCAATTTTAACTCTTCCTTGAATTTCTTAGAAATTTTCATTGATTTTAATAATTCCTTACGGAGAGTTTCACAAGTATCAATAAGATCAACAGAAATAATAGTGTCATTTTTATTCAAATCATCACAATAAAAAACAGTAAATCACTTAAAATTATCTATGACAACAGGGGTCAATGATCAGCTCTTAGATCAAAAGATCTACAACAAGAGAGCTACCTATTCTGATACCACTTGTTTGTTTTTTAGACCCCTTAAAACACAACTGAATTAACCTAGTTAACAAGCCAATTTATTACTTAGTCCAAATCTCAGATCTAGGTTAACACAATCATATAATCATATCAATGTAAAGTGTGGAATATAAAGAACACAAAGATATGATCACTCAGGAAAACCAAACCGATAAAAAAACCTGGGGAGGATTTAACCTAGCTATCCTCAAGGTAAACCTGAATCCACTATGAAAGAATCGAAGTTTTACAATAGCGACTTAGACCACTAACATCCTATTGCTACCTTATGTAGAAAACTTACTGACACGACCACGTGCAAGTTTCGAGACCACTGACTCTTTCTTTCTTGGATTCTTCAGCAAGTACAAGCACTCCCGCTTGTGTATCTTTAAGCTCTTTAGTGCAGCAATTGAATGATCATCAAGCTCTCAATGAAATCTCCTTCTTGATAATCCTAAGCATGTGTGAATACTTAGACCACTTCTTGATAAACCTGAATCTACTATGAAATAATCGAAGTTTTACAATAGCGACTTAGACCACTAACATCCTATTGCTACCTTATGTAGAAAACTTACTGACACGACCACGTGCAAGTTTCGAGACCACTGACTCTTTCTTTCTTGGATTCTTCAGCAAGTACAAGCACTCCCGCTTGTGTATCTTTAAGCTCTTTAGTGCAGTAATTGAATGATCATCAAGCTCTCAATGAAATCTCCTTCTTGATAATCCTAAGCATGTGTGAATGCAACCACCTCTCAGATCTCACAAGAGATTCACACACACTGCAAAAGAGCAACCTTAGAGAGATTTGGGTACATAGCCGTATATCTACAAAAGAGGCACAAGATGCACTCTAATCTCTCTAAAAAACTTATAAAAATGTTTTAGGATTTCTTTTATATATAGGAGTGTTTTACTTGAAACTCAATACGTTTAAGTAGAGTTTGGACTGAACTGGAATTCTACAAAAAAATAAATCTGCACATGGTTCGATCGATCGAGTCTAATTTTCGATCGATTGAGCCTTGTAGATTTAGTCCAATAAATTCTGCAATCACTCGATTCCAATTTTACATATAAACATACTTTGAGCAAGTCTAAAACAAGACTAAACGTTTTGATCATGGTTTGCCAACATTACAAATTGAAGTTCTAATACATTAGTTCCTAATTCTTTAGAACCTAACAATTTTCCAAAGACACCAACATGACCCATGACATAAATTATAAATATGCCATGAATGAAGTTACAAATTTGTTTACGAGGATTTGACTGGTGGTGTCCTCCTAATGCCTTAACTGTTATTGTTATCTGTCTTCCGAATGGGTGATTAGAAATATTGTTAAAGAAAAAAAAAATCCTTTTACACTTCTTTACGTACATTAATTTATGTCAATATTTGCATTTGATGCAGAAATGTCTACATTTTTAAATGTTTACATTTTAACACAAGAAACAGGACGTTAAAAAAAAAAAAAAACCAAGTGTAAGTGTAAAATTAAAAGCCCTTTTATTAAACTAAACTTATTTTGAATTCCTTTTTGAGAATATTTTATTAATTACAAGTATAAGAACTAAGGAGGCTAATTTTGTTGTCCATAATGTAGTCAGAACGTTTGCATAAGTTGTATTAAAATAGCATAAGACCCAAAATTTGCCCAATCAACCCCAAAATACAAACACTTTAGTCTATATATCGTTGTGTAAAAGTACATTTGTGCTACAGTAACTATGCTACAATAGCTATATATGTTAATGAATATTCTAGTAAATTTTTACTTCACCCAATGTGCACTCCCCCCGTCCCCCCCCCCCCCCCTCACTCTCTTTTTCCTCTTTCTCACGTACCCAAAGTCTTTGGGATAATAATAAAAATTGATAAGATCAAAAATAGTTCATCTAAGAGCATTCGCATTAATTCATGTAAAAAATCATGAGGGAAAGATTCCTATCTCTTCTATCCCACTGCCTAGGGTCCATGGAAAGAGAAGGTTCTTCCTCTCTCTATTTGTAATTGTTGTTAAAAATCGGTGAAACAATCTGTTTACACAAGGGTAAAGAAGAGAGAGAAGAAAATATGACACAAAGAATTTACGTGATTTGACAATATGCCTACGTCCACGGGAGGTGACAGAATAAAGTTTCACTATAATTTTGGAGGTTACAACAATAGCTTGAAGATACTCTCACACAAATCCAAATCCCAAATACACCCTTGGTTCTCTCACAAATAAATAGAGAACACTCTATTGTATTAGACAAAAATTGCAGAACACTCTAGTCTCTAGCTTCCTATCTTTGGTACACACACAGAAGAAGCTCTTTGCTATCTCTCGTAGAAACCCTCTCTTGCTCCACTTCTATTTATAGCTAAAGATTCAGCCGAAATATTAATAGTTTTAGCACATGAAACTTATCATGCCAAAAGAAGATGGCCAACATTTATTGCCAATGGAGTCATTCATTTCAGCTACAAGCAGAAAGCATGAATTTGGTTTGCATGTCAGGTGTTGTTCCTTGCCTTTTTGACAATTCATCCAAGACAACATTTAAATACAAGCTTGTTGTATTTCTTCACGCCTAATATTTGGTTGAATGTCATCCAAACTTTCCGACATGGGCACGCAAGCCTTTTAATGGTTTGTTGGCTAATGTCTTAGTGACAATTCAAGCCATTCCAATAGTAATATTTCTTTTGTCAATTGAAGCTATTAGGTTCCCTTTTTAAAAAGAGGCTAGACACAGTTCATTATAGATTTGTCTGTTAATATTACAAGGTTTCCCAAGTGAATTTGAAAGTAATTCTTCCAATTTATGTGTTCCTTAAATAAGAACTTATTAGAAATCTTGCACTACCTATTAATAAAAGAGATAGCTTAATTAGTTAACGTTGAGGAGAGGCTCAAGGGTTGTTTGGTTTTTTTTTTTTTTTTTTTTTTTTTTTTTTTTTTTTTTTTTTTTTATCATCACTCATCATTTAAAATATCCAAATTTCCCCAACCCCACCCGTTTGGAACTCATCACTCAGTGACTTTGTTTCTCAAAAAAAAATAAAAACTAAAAAACTAAAAAGTCAAGATATGCGGCTGGTTGCGGTGTTTCAAAAAAAAAAAAAAAAACCCAAAAAGTCAAACATTGTGGCTGAAATTTCAAAAGTTGTGGGTTTAATTACGAAAATGCCATTGAAAACTGAGTTTTGAAAATTAAAAACACCTAAAATGTGTTTTCAGTTTTCATAGCTCATCATTAAAAAATCAGAGAATTCAGTGATGGAAACAAAAAGAGGAAACACAGCCAAACAAGCTTTCTTGGAGTGGGTCCCACTTATTTTGAGTTATGGGTGATGGAAATAGAGTTATGTGTGATGGAAACATAAAAACCAAACAGCCCCTCAGTAATCTTGAAAAGAGCTAAGAACCTTATAGACTTATAGTTTAATTGGTTAGTATCTCTTGATGTTCTTAAAAGAAACATCTTTAGTTTAATAAGGGGCTTATTTGTCATCCTTTTTATTTTTATTTTTTCCCGTTTACGTGTGACAACCGCTACTTAAATGGGATACAGTAAACATTGATTACAAATATAGTTTCGCTTTCACCACTTAAAACTTCTCTGAACATGTTTCACATCCAAAGATTGCTTGGAATCATTAACACATCAAGCAAGAGAAAAAGTCTCAATTTAATATTATTCATCAAATTCAACATATCACAATTATTTTCTAGAGCCTTTAAGAAGGGTTTTTAGAGTTACAACAAATCAGGAAAGAAATAATTTAATCAATTACATTAAATTAAAAAATAAAACCAGAAATCAAATCCTCATCATTAATCCTTCCTCAATTGGCTTGGTGTGGCCCCAAAAGAAAGCTATTCTTATCCTATTTTTGATAGGATTTTATTGGAGCCAATTGAGTCAAAGGTTTCAATTTGTGTGTGCAAGATTAGATTGCTAAAATACCATTACAGCAAACAAATAGTTAATCACTCGTATAGAACTTATCTGTTTTGTGAGCTAGGAGAAGCCAAACATGAGTTATCAGACCTCCACCTCGCCTTAGTTGTTCAGCATGGTAATCCACTGGACAGTTACTTGCCGCATAGCACAACATCTCCACCCACACACTGCAAATGATGTTCCATTTGTTCTCCCTGCTCATCAAACTCAAGGCGAGTCTTTGTGAATCTTTTAGCACATGCCAATCAGATGTGACCATGGTTTCCTTTCCTTTATCCGAGTCTAATTCTTTGGGAAGTTCTTCCATCCTGAAAATCTTACAGGCTTCTCCTTCATCTTTTACTAAGGATGGTCTAGTTCTTAAAAGTATCATGAGTTTAGTGTATGTATGTTGGAATATGATATTTGCTGTGGTGGTGCAAAACATGTGAGGGCGCATTGCTAGAACATACATCATGTAGTTTGACAACAACTTACCCATTTCAATTTGAGAGTTTGCATTGCTATATTGAACATCTGAATGATAGCAAATGCTTGTTGCAATGTGCCATATGATAATGCTCTTATCGAAATCTCTCTTGACACTCCATTGGAATTCATTGTTGAGACATCCATACCTTTCAAGAGCCCATTGACCTCTGTGTGTGATAGGCTTTGAATTTCTTGCACTGTCCACCTCTTTTATTTCATGCACAATCAGTTCTTTCAATTCTTTAGGGAATTCCACGCGTGTCCTATTCCCGGTCTTTCTGAGCTCCATGTCGATGCCACGAAACTTGATGATCCTACTATATTTCAAATGCTTGTCGTGAAGGCAAAAGCTCAACAGATTGAATTGTCCCATCGAATTGGACCATCTTTTCCACTTACTTGACTTTGGGCCAAGAGCTCGCAAGCATTTCATCGCCAGAGGCATGTTATGGTACCTCATCATTTTAAGAATTGCCCACTCTGTGAAAGGTAGTAGTATGATCTGATAAAGCTCTAGTATAATTGCTCCAATCAGCATCAGATATGTAAATACAAGATCTTTACGTGAAATTTTATCGGAGGCTGTGTTAGAAAATATTGCAAATACACATAATGCTGAAACTAAACTTAGGAAACTGATGATGCGAAGAATACAGCCTTGCCATGTGTATATAATAGGCGCCTTCGTATAGAGCACATCATACATGAAGCCAAGTTCAGAATCTGTAATTCTGAAGATATCCTCAGCTGAATATGCATCAATGGACATCCATTGAAGAGACTCATATAAGGGCTTGTAGAGCCAATTCTCAAGATGAGGCTTCAAGCAGCTAAACCGATAATATGCCTTTAAGATCAATTCCACACCAGGAACGCTCTCTGGCAATTGTCGTAATAAAGCAGGAACATTTTCTTCTTGATCAATTTCTGAAATGGTTATGCCAGATTCACCAGTGAGTGCTGTCCTCAGAGCCCATACTGTCTCTCCATACTTAACTACACCGGCCACAAACATTGGCACGAAAAGAAATGAGAAATGAGAGGAGCTATTCCAGAAGCGAACAAGGATCCAAATTACCACACCAACTTGGAAGAATAGGCTAAGTAATTGCCTCAATCCCAAACGATTATCTTCTATTGAGTAAGCAGTTATGCTATCTGGGTTTCCAATTTGCACAAGGAGAAGTGGTGCCAATAAGCCTTTCAGTTCACGGTGACGAAGGTCCCTAGTATCTAAGCCAGTGAGCTTGCCTATGACAACCTTTGCAATAATATTGGACATCAAGTAAGATGACCATAGTGTGAATCTTATCCAAAAGCCAGTAATGTATTTTCTGCGGCTGCCGAAGAGAGTGAGGAAGATTTGCAAGGCAAGGCTCACTAGTATTAGCATTTCGATGTTCCAGTCACCCCATAAGTCCAACCAGCTAAAAAGATCATCTTCGCCCAGTGTCATGATCTCTCCTTTTGACAAATAATAGAAACTCTGCAAGAAAGAAAGATAAAATTTAATCACTTAAAACTTTTGGCAAAGTTCTTAATTTTAAAACAAAACCTATATAAGTGTAGGAAATGTAAAAATTATTACAAATTAACTATATTATTGAAGACTTTCAACAATAAAAGTGATTGATGTCAATTTAATTATATATAAACAAATTCTTAAGTTACTTTTTTATAATTAATAACTCATCAATTTATAAGAATTATATAATAAAATTTGTAATAGCTTTATCAGTACTATATATGATTGACCCAGCTTATAAATCGATTATATCAAAGAATTGCAATTAATGTTAACGTATCATTCCATTGTGAGTGTTTATTATTAATTTTTTTTAGGCCATTCCATTGTGAACTGGCCACCATCGTCCTCTTAGCTAGACTATGAAATATATAAAACGATTAGTTACAAAACTCCTTTTTGACCAGCTAAAAGAGGGAAATAATTTAGAAAATTATTTCCAAGACCATCTCTGATAATAATCATTACGATCCGTTGCTAAAGAGATAAGGGAAGGCAACGATAATTTAAAAAACAAAAAATAACCTAGCTACTTTGGCCCCACAGATAGAAAAAAAAGAAGCACATTCTCAAAATATATTCTAAATTAGGTGGTCGAGAGATTAACTAATGAGTTTTTTTTTTTTTTTTTTTTTTGAGAAACTATTAATTAATGAGCTGATGACTTGCTCTTTTAATATTTTGAAGGAAAATGCTAAATCTAGGACACTTTTTTTTTCTAAAAAAAAAAAACTTACAAAGTGAATGTAATTGGTACCGTATTAACAACTTAATAAATATTTTAATTACTTTTATGTTTTTTTTTAATTAAAAACAATCACTTTTTTTTTTATAAGAAAAAAAATTACTTTTATATCTTGTGTTTAAAAATTGACACATCCATTTATAAGAGTTATGCCGTAAAGTTTGTAATATATTAACTATGCTTAAAGAATGAGTACTTCCCCATCCAAAAACAATGAGTACATCAGTCATAAGAATATTAGAAATACAAGGGGATACTCCTCCACCTAATAAATGGCATCATTATGAACAAACGATTTAAAACCTTTTTTTTTTTTGGAAAACTAAAGATACCCAGGAAATCCCTGGCCTATAGTTAAAACTACACAAGGAGTACATTAAAACTTATATTATGGACAACTTTATTCAAGTTCGATGGTCAAAGAGTTATGAAGTAAAATTTATAATATAATTTAATGATATTTGTGACTTTTATAGAAATGATAATATATATTTTTTAATATATATAAATGCGATATAATTTCAATCTATGGTATATATCTCATGATGATGATTAAACACTTTACCAATTGAGTTATAATTAAAACCCACAAATGATAATAATGCTATGTATCTTTTTGTATATATGTGAATCCAAAAATGCGTTTTGTTTTTTTTTTTTTTTAATTGTGTATCACCCATGGGCATCCTATGAACACTAGTTCATTTTTATTATTTTTTATTTTGTCACATTTTACTACACTATCACGGATGTTCATAAATTATGCACTATATAATCTGTATACTTTTGTAAATTTGTGAATCCTAATGGTTTTTTTTTTTTTTTTAATAATTTTTTTATCAATTATCATTTAGCAAATTATGTGGGTCTTATATTAAAACTAAATTTTTTTTCGTTTCATTTTGTCACATTCTACTAAACTATTACATTACATATGTTCATAAAATGTAAATATCTCTAACTTAGTTTAAGAATTTTATTATATTGGGTTGTTTAGTACTAAATGTTGAGCTTCGTGTATGGATTAAATGCTTCTATGCTTTATGTCCTCATAATATTTACTTTAGAGGGCTTTCAATTAAGTGAGACCGGCCCTTTAATTGAATTCAAATTCTACTTTATATTTAGAGTCTTCATTAAAATCTTGGTAAATTATATTTCTTTGAATATATAATTCTATATACAAAAACAATGATAATAAGTGTCTAATATCTATTAATAACTAAGTAATGCTATAAGCACAATAGTTTTCAAAACAAATTTCTCAATGGTTGAGCTGAAAAATATTATTAATTTTTATATAGGTCCACCATTGACACTACTTTATTACCTACCATTAATAACTTTAGACCTTATATAATTGTGAAATTTGTGTGAATAATGTTGTGCCTTTAGACTTATTGATTAATATCTATCTTAATTATCAAATTTCATATTGGACGTATGTTTATATAAAATATAAAAAGTAATATTATGTTAAACTTTTTTATGCATTGTACGAATTATCGACTAGTGTATAAAAACCTTTAAACAATGTTTCCTTGACAATATCAAGGGCTAGAGTTAGGTGTGATTTTCTAAGTAATTAACAGTACTATGTGATGCTTATTTTAATTAATTTTTATGTAAATATTAGAAAAAAAATTCCATAAATATCATTGAAATTAAAAAATAAATGATTAAATAAAAACTAAACAAAAAAAATTACTTAGGTTATATGATCGTATGTAAGACTAGATTTTTTTATGTGAAAAAGATCCAGATTATTGTTATTTTTTAAACCACTATTTTAAAATCAAACTAGACCAGTCAATTCAACTGGGAACTAGATCCTAAACTAGTTCAATAAAAATCATAAAAACTAGCAAAAATTGAAAATCGGTCCATTTTCTAGTTCTTTGATCATTCCAATTTTTTTAAACCATGGTTTAATTTAAATCATTTAATAGGTGGAGTATCTTTTTGCATGATAGACAATCAAGTGAAAATTATAAATTAAATATTATTTTTTGTTTGTATGTGCAATACTATTTAGGGTTTATTTGGTTAGGGTGAAAATTTGGGGATAGAAAAATGGAGGAGAGAAAAATATGAGAGATGTTAGGTGGGAGAGGTGTTTGGTTGGAGTGATTTGGGGGGGAGAAAATGATGGGGTCTAATTGTTTTCTGCCCAAGCCCACCACTTTTTAGCCTCCCCAAATTGGAGTGAAAATGGAAGGAGAAGATTGGATGAAATTTACCCATCTACCCCTTCTCCCATCCCCTGAACTAAAGTAATGTTATTTTTTTTTTTCTTCTTCATTATTGAATGTTTGGTTTGTTTTATTATTATTTTATTTTGTATATATTTTTTTATTTCAACAATACTTTTTTTTCCTTTATAAAATATTTATAAAAAAAGTTATAAAATAGGGGCATGATAATAAATTTATACAATATTTTCTATTCCTTCACTTTTCTATTTCCCAAATAAAATAAGGTATTAAGTAAAGTGAAATTAAAAAATATATATCATCAGAGCATCAGCATCAGGCATTGTAAATGCCATATGTAGAGGATATTTAGCATTTTTCCCTCAAAAACCTCCCACATCAGGAATGCTATATACCAAGTATTGCAAAAAAATTTGCAATACTGTTACAGTGCAATTCTACCTTTAGAATTGCACTATAGCGGTATTCTAAACAAAAAAATAGTATTTTAATCTCTCCACTGAGACACTTTTCTCTCTCTCTCTCTCTCTCTCTCTCTCTCTCTCTCATTTTTCTATACTTTCTCGGCGTGGTCTTGTTCTGTTCTCTCCTCTCCTCAAACCTGAAACCCTCGTGTGGCTGTGGTAGCGACAGAGGTAGGCGTGGTCTAGATCGGCGATTGATGTTGGCGGCATGGCGGCATGGCAAGGTGGAGATTGGCGTGGCGACGCGGTTGAGGTAGAGATTGGCGAGGTGGGTTTAGGTGGGTTCCAATGGGGTTTTTTTTTTTGTGGTTGTCTGGGTTTGTGGAGATCGGTGCGTCTGGGTTTGTGGGGTTTGTGGAGATCGGCGCGTCTGGGTTTGTGGGGTTTGTGGAGATCAGCGCGTCTGGGTTTATGGGGTTTGTGGAGATCGGGTGGGTCGTGACTGGGTTGGTTTGGATTCGGATTGGTTAGTTTAGGTTGCTTTGGTGGTGGTGGTGTGGTGATTGATGATGGTGGAGCCGTGGAGGTGGGGGTTGCCGTGAGTGGTGAAGGTGTAGGTTTACTGGTATGGGTCTGGGTTTGCTGTCATGGGTGTGGGTTTGGGTTTGCCGTGGGTCTGGGTTTGCCGTGGTGATTGATGATGGTGTAGGTCTGGGTTTGCCGTCTTGGATTGCTTTTTTTTTTTTTTTTTTGGTGGTGATGATGGTCGGAAAGGGTGGTGTTGAAGGTTAGAGAGGGTGGTGTTTTTTTTTTTTTTGGTGTTGAACAGAAAGAAAGAGAGATATATTATTTTATTGTGTAAATATATTATTTTAATGAGTAGAATAGGAAAATAAAAGTTTGGGATGCTGAAAATATTGTAAAATGGGATGGTATAATGATAAAGTAGCTTTTTGGAATGGTAAAATAGAATAAAATTGAAATTCTCTGATGTGAATGCTCTCATAGATTTTTTTTTGAATGAATTAAATTCATAAATAATATAATTAGTATATATAAAAAAGTGTGGCCCAGGAAGTTTGATGAGGCACTAACTTATCACAATTTATCAATTACATAACTGTGCTTAAATTGATCAATAAATTAATACTTTATAGTTCGAAATTTTATGACACGTCACCCTCTTTAATGGGAATGAAATTGTTTGGGGTTGTACCCAAAAAAAATAAATTTTAAGGAAGCTGTACTTTAAAAATGTGTAATTTGAAAGCGCACGCATTATCAAAAGGAAACTGAATGCAAAGATTCAATTATAATCTAATTTCCATGGTTCAAAAACTGGAAGTAGAGTGTTAGAGTAGCTCGCATATGGAACTAGAAATACTAATCATGCTCAATAATCAGTACTAAATCTTTGCTCTAATGTAACAGCTAATGAGTTTGGGTTTCACATTTCATTGCGAGGCCAACTTTAGCCTTCATCAAGGCGCTGCAGATTTTTCAATCCTTTCCTATAGTTAGTCTATTTCAAGGCCAAAAATTGAGACAAAATGCAAGGGTATAATTTTTTTTTTCCCCAGATAATAAAATTTGAATGGCCACTGGTCTTTGAAGTGCTTTTTAATTGTTACTTCCTAGATTTATACGGCTATGTAAATGTAAGCTAATAGTTTAAAACATGATAAAGCTTCCAGACATAATGTCAAATATGTGAACACACAAAGATGGTGTTAAAAAAACAAGCACTAAATATCACAGAAAGTTTACAATATGATGAAAATTTCAAGTCAAAATCAGTAAGCAAACCTGAATATATAGTTTAGTCCCTGCCCCAGCTACACTGAATTAGTTGTCGTTAAGAGCCTACTAGAAGAGCTACAATGAAAAAAAATGTTATAATGGAGACAAGAAATTTTGAAAGGACTTCATGGATTTTGAATAGAAGTAACAAAAAACTGATAGTTTCTCCTTCACTTCCAATGCTTAGAGACTTATATAGAAAAAAGAAAAGGTGAATTTAATCAAGAAAGGAAAAGTGTAAATGCATTTCTACAGTGTTAAACACCTTTGCTTGCTTTGGAAGAAGTTCTTTATGACTGTGATGGGCTGTACAAGCAGAAAACGTTTTTTTTTTTTTTTAAATTATCCATTACTTACCTGCATGGTTATGCTTTCATTTCATGTGTAAGGAGGAATTAATAATTTCTGATACTTACCTTCTGGTTATGCTTTGCTTTCATTTTTTTTTTGGTTATAATAGTTGTTTTGTTTTGCTTTGTCCTGCCTCCCTGGACCCTCCTGCTTCCATTTTTGTGGAAACATGCATGCCGCTATTAGCTACATAGGACTATCTTTTTGGATTAAATAGTATATATTTGAGCATTTTAGTCGTATATACAAAAGTACTTTTGAAGGAATGGATATATTGAAGAAGGCTTATTCCACACTCCTGCCTTTCATTTGCACAAGAGCTGTTCACTAGTACAGCTGGTTAGATAAGGCCCCATGAACAGTCTAAGAAGCCTTTAGGCCTAAATGTTTAATGTGAAAATTCGCATATATCGTCTGTTAATTTGCTTTTTGATGAATGGTGGAGATGGTTTTAGTATTTTAATCATTGTATGAAAGTTATGTAAGATTGTGAAGGTGGTGAAGAAATTGAAGAAAAAGATCAGTTTTGGTAGAGTGAAACCAATATTCGCTCAAGCGAATCATTTAAGTAAGCAACAAGTAAATTTGAAGAGCAATTGTTCAAGTTGGCGATCAAAGCTAAAGTCACAAAGCCATCCTTATTCCTTTGCAGTGAAGAAGAAAATTTTAAGGCGGTCCTTGAAGTCATAGATGTGTTTCGTGGGAGATTTTTAAATTAGAGTTCGAGCGGCTTGGAATATATACAGTGTTGTCAAATTTGTAAGTATCTACTAGGTAGAAACTAGGGATTTGGGTATATCTCAATTATAAGACTTTGATACAAACCTATAGGTAGAACTAATTCTTGATACCGGCTTGCAAGGGAAGAGTGCTTAAGAGCTTATATGCACATTGTTAAGCTTTCGCTTAAACCATGTAGGACACTTGGATCAAAACATACCACCAAGTTCCATAGTCGATGTCCAAGATGGCTTACACTATCTACACTAAATCGGTGGTAGCCCTTTTTGTGTGTGTGTGTGTGACTCCACTCACCTATCAGTTATTCAATGACTTAGCAAGACAATTTAATTTAGCCTCTAGGTCATCCCTTTCAAGATCTGACTACAAAATTGCAACTTATTTGATCCCACACTTAATGAGCTATGCTCAATTACTCGACATGGTGGCTGCTTCTTGTACCAAATGATACAAATTTATATGTAGATCTCACCATTGAAAACCAGCTAATTATAAGGAGGGTGCCCAAGAGTTTATATACACATAGTACTTAACCATGTGGAACACTTGGATCGTAATAGACATTGATTGTAAATGGTAAACTTTTTCTTGGGATTAGGATAAACCTTAGAGCATTAGCATCAAGTAGGAATGGCAACGGGTCGGGTTCGGGTCGGGTTTTTTAATACCCGAACCCGACCCGCTGGCCTGAACTCTTGGCCCAAACCCGGCCCATTTAATAAAAGGGCTTTTTTTTTAAACCCGAACCCGGCCCTTCGGGCCCCGCGGGCTCCACGGGCCCCGTTGGGCTATGGTACTTCAAGGCTCATTTTGTGGCCCAATAAAAAAAAATAGTTTGCTTGATGTTGATTTTCTCGGCAACCAAACAGTAACGGAAAAAGAACACAAGAAAATCCAGATATGAACAAATGGAAACCAATCAAAACCATTATTTTCTCAACAACCAACAGATCGGAACAAGAATTATAAAAATAGCACTTAAACTAGAAAATACAAATTTGATTACAATAGAAAATACAACAGATCGGACAAAAACCATTATTTTTCATTACAATATTTTCCCACATCAAAAGTAAAAAAAAGATTTAACATATAAACCCTAGGTTCGAACAAGAAGACCCTACAAAATCAAATCAAACAAGTAGATCCTATTCAACAAAAATAGCACTTACACTAAAAAATATAAATTTGATTCTATGAACAAACAAAACGATTTTCATTGCAAGAGCTTGAGTTCACGACGAGGTGAGGGAAATGAGAGCATTGCGGCCTTGTGAGGTGGAGGAGGGCTTGACGAGGTAAGGGAGGAGCAGCGGTGTCTGCAGGCTACGGCAAGGTGAGGGAGGCAGGGAAGAAAGACCGACGAGGTGGAGAACGGAGCGGCGCCGGAAAGGTGAGGTATGCAAGGAGTAGCAGCGCCGGTGAAGGAAGCAGCAGCGGTCTTATTCAAGGGAGAGTGAGGGTGAGGGAGAGAATGAGAGGCGGCTTGGCAAGACAGAGAGGGTGAGAGAGTGAATGCGTCTAAGGGATTAGGGATTAGGGTTAGAAAGTGAGTATTTATAGCTAGGGTTTTTTTTTTTAAATTTTTGGGTTGGGTTCGGGCCGGGTATGCCTAATACCCTGACCCGACCCGAACCCGCTTCGGGTTTTTTAATTAAAACCTAGACCCGATCCTAATGTTAAACGGGCCGGGTAAAACCCGACCCATTAGGGTCGAGTCGGACCGGGTACCCGCAGGTCAGGTACATTTTGTCATCCCTAGCATCAAGAAATGGTACTCTTTTCTATTTTACCATCCCAAAAAGTTACTTTATCAATTATACCATCCCATTATACAATACTTACAGCATCCCAATCTTTTATTTTCCTATTTTACTCATTAAAATAATATATCTACATAATAAAATAATATTTCCTCCAATCACCATCATTTATTCTTTCTTTTTCTCAATCACCATCACAATAAAATATTAGTTTTTATTTTAGAACTGTGCTACAATACAATTCTATCTTTAGAATTGCACTGTAGCACTATTGCAAAAAAATTTGCAATTCTTAGCAATAACATTTCCTGATGCAATACATTTTGGAGCTTAAAATGCCAAATATCTCTTACATTTGACATTAGCATTCCCCAATGCTAATGCTCTTATAGTTGTTTTTCATTTGAATTCGTCCACAAGTTTTCCACTTTGTCACTAGTTGATTGTGTTATTTAATTTACTGCACTTTCATTATTGTTGGTGACATATTTACAGTGGATAATTTACTAGAAATCAATGTGAATTCATAAATGTGAAAAATTGATTAGTTATACTAAAATCAACCAAGGGGGTCTAAATTGTCTGCTCACTAGGGATGCTTGCAAACCCGTGGGGGCCCATGAGAGATACGCAGTGCACAAGCTAAGTTACATGGGGAATCTTTATTTTTTGAGGAGTTACATGGGGAATCTCAATGACTTACTACATAAAAGTATTTTTCTCACCTATCAAAGTATTTGAAAATCTTGCAAATATTTTTAGTGAACCTATAAAACACAAGAGTCCATGAATAACACACTATACAACGACCTAAAAATACACAGAAAACTCCCTTGTATTTGCTAAACAAACTATGTTTTTAACTATTGCTCATTTCACCCAAAAAATGCCATTATGATCTCCATTATTGCATATTTTCGTGATATCTCACGTTTAGCAAGTTCAAGAGGCATAATTCCCATTTGGAAATCAAACCAAATAGAGGCAAATCAATCGGATTGTCTTAATTGCTATAAGACTAGTTTTGCAACATTCCCAAGAAGCCTGCAATTCTCCACTGCCTAATGGTTGCGTTCCACTTTTGGGATAACTGCAACACATTTTCGTACAATGTTGCTGTAGAGACTAGGTTTGAGCACTTTTACTGTTGAGTGAGTGAACTCAAGCCCAGCTAGCCCAATACAATGAATTTATAGAGAGCGGGTTCAAAAACTAGGCCCTAGCAAGCGGACAACGCCCAATGTGGTATTCGCCACCATCGAATGTAGATGAACTGAAATTATCTTAGAAAGTCTATCCTCGGCTCGGTCCGAGGAGTTTGGTGGTAGTATTTTCTCCCCTGAGAATGGTCCCTCCTTTTTGATTTGTTTCTTCCCATTATATAGTCCTCCTCCTACGATCCTTTTCTTCCACTTGTTGATCATCCATGACTCTTTCTGACACCCCGTCCCATCAGCCACCTTACCAGACCCCCTGTGAGTTGTTGAAATCGAGACAGTACTGCTCAGGGGTCATGTCTCCATTAATGCTGTCGGAACATTAGTCGTGCGCATTTAATGTGGAGGTGACAGTTCATCCTGGTCTTGCTCCTCCACTATGCTTCTATGGCTGACATGTTATACTTGCTCTTTCTCCTTAGATGCCCCAGGAAGTTGCCTTTGGTGGCCCGTTACTTCCTCCTCCCATGGTCTGGGTTGGCCGAGGACAGGGTTGTCCTCAACAAGGTTCCTGGGCAATTTGGACTTTCACACTTCGTCCTCGGGTGCTTCCTTCTTCTCGGCATGAGCCTTGGGCTTGGTATAAAGTGGGCCAGGTTACCAAATTCTCTGACCCCACAGTTGCTAAATTCATTTATTAGCCTAGATTTTTTTTTTTTTTTTTGGGAAATGCTAACGAGTGCATTTAGGGTACTGGTTAATAATCCATTTAAAGAAAGTTTTTATGGGAAATGAAAAAAAAAAGGTAATTAATATTTTGACAGCTTTTTTCATTTTCCATAAAAGTAGTATCAAAACTTTTCTAAAATGGATTATTAACCAGTGCCCTAAGGGCACTCGTTAGCATTTTTTTTTTTTTAAATAGTTACATTATGCTTCTAACCCAGCAATTTGGACATTTTTCCCCTAAACTCTTAAGCAATTTGTGCATTAATACAAGGTTCCCCACAGTATAGATTTTCTACTATATATTAATTTGCCTGGGCATGGATGAATTTATTCATTTAATCCCATTAAATATATTTATTTGGCCTTCCTAATAATAGCCTAATGTATTTTCTTACATATATGCATAGGTGTAAATGCACCTTTGATCCCTACATTTTGGGCCGTTTCTCGATTTGGTCCCTAAACTAATTTTGCTCCTAGGTGAGTCCCTTCTTTTTCATAGTCGTTTTTAAAATGGTCCTTACCATTAACCTAGTTATGAAAAATGCTGAAGTGGCAAATGGAATGCACTGTTGGCATGTTAATCGCTTGTGTTGCTAATAAAATAATAATAAAATATTTTATTTGATATTTTTTAAATGCCACGTTAGCATTTTCTGAATTAAAAAAAAAAAAAGCCATGTCAGTTTAATTAAAAAAAAATTATATTTTTCAATTTCAATTTAATTAAAACTAAATTAAAAAAAACTTTTAAATCTAATTTTATTATTATTATTGCTTTCATTATTTTTTAAGTAAGAACACAAGAACTTGTTCTTCACGTTCTTTTCAAATCTAAGAACAATCAAACCCAAAATAAGAGCACAATCAAACCTAGAACAATGCGAAATTTCATACAAAATCCCTATCCTTCCCCGAAACCACCAGAACATGAAAAAATCATCAAACCCAAAGTCACATGAGAAAACCAACCTAGAAAAATCATCAAACCTCCAACCCAGAAAAATGTCAAACCCAGAAACCTCCAACCCAGAACATGAACTTCATTCTTCATGTTCTTCTCCAAATCAAGACAAACCCAATTGACTAACCCACTTAAAATCAATCTCAGCACAAAAAATTCAAACACAATCAACATTGAAACCTCTAGGAAATCAAACCCATAAATCTAGAAAAATATACAAATCCGCAAAAAAAAAAAAAAACACACACACACAAACACAAACACAAACAAACCCAGAATTTGCCATCAACAACAACATCCCGCCGATCAACAACACCAAATCCGCCATCAACAACACCAAGTCCGTCGTCAACAAACCCAAATCCACCATCAACTCGCCATTAACAAACCCAATTATCTGCCATCAACAGCACTGAATCCACCATCAACAACACAAAAGCACCAATGTTCTCTACCTTCCTTCTTCAGCGGAAAACTCCTCATGCAAAGCGACCTCGACCACTCCGATCTGGGGCTCCAACGCCATCGTTCTCTCTCACCTAGGTCGAGTTCATTTTTCCAGCGAAATCCATTGTTCCCATCGTTTTCTCTGCATCAAGAGAAAAGCTTGATTGCTGCCTTGATCTGCTCGCATTGATCTTCTCGTCGTTGGTCTTCTTGTGTGTTTGTGAGTTCCTGCGCCTAGTGGGGAAGAAGTCTGAGCTTGTGAGCTTAGTGGTAGAGAGTGTAGGGTGAAGAGAGAGAGAGAGGGAGTTTAAGATTAGTGGTAGAGAGTGTAGAAGATTTTTTTTAAGCTGATGAGGTTAACCAAAAACAAAAACAAAAAGAATTAAAACGATTATGAATTTTTATTTTTAAGTTAGTTTAAATTAGATTTAATGTTTTTTTTTAATTTAATTTAATTTAATTTTTTAAATTTTCTTAGGGCTAGCTTTTTTTTATTAATTTAAATACTGACATGGCATTTTAAAAATGTTAAACATATTTTTTAACTATTATTTTATTAGTCACGTCAGCAAACAGTGCATTCTGTTTGTCACTTCAGCATTTTCTGTAATTGGGTTGATGGTAGAGACCATTTTAAAAACGACTATAAAAAAGAAGGGACTCACCTAGGAGCAAAATTAGTTTAAGAACCAAATCGAGAAACGGCCCAAAATGTAAGGACTAAAAGTGCATTTACGCTTATATGTATATGCTTAATTCATAGCCTAAATTATTCAAATATGAGAAAATTATTTTCCTTGTTATTTTTTTAACTTCCATCACTAATTATGATTTATTGCCTAAGGTAAAATACATCGATAGTGCCCAATGACTAACCCATTGATGTGAGCACCGGATTCAATTACTTCAAAATTATTCAAACTTGACCTCTAGTTTATCAAAACAAGATATGTGTTACGATCATAAAAATACCACCTAACACCTTCAAAAAGCACTTATTAGTTCATTAGAAATCTTCCATATTCTAAGAATATAGAAAACATGCAATTCAATAGTCAGATTTTCAAAATATATAAGCTGTATTAATTTTTTTAGTGAGAATTATAGTTATTGACTAAAACCAAGTTTATAGTACTCCGTAATTTACAACCAAGTTTATAGCAATCTATAGATTGTACGCTTTACTTTTTGTAAATTTTTTTTTTTAAATCTCTAAAATAGAAATGGTCTCCCAAACAATTTTTTTCAGTATTTTTAAAATTATTCAAATGAAAGCCAAACACATATTATATACAAATTATTATAATTATTCAAATGAAAGCCAAACACGTATTATATAAAAATTATTATCTAAAAACTAATTTCAATTTCAAATTTTTTGAAAATTTTTTCATGTTTTAAAAATAAAAACAAAAGTCATCCAACAAAACAGATCCTAATGTTCTTCTTTTCCGTTTTGGTTTTGGAAAGTTCTTCTTTTCCGTTTCGGTTTTGGATTATTACTAGTATTTAGTACTATTGATTTTAACTAAAGTAGTCAAGAAAGCGATACTAAGTAAAATCGAGCGGTCCGGAAAACGCCACGACATAATAAAAACCCTAAGATCTCTCCTTAACCGCACATAACAGGTCATCTAGGGAAGACTATAAATATGCCTCACTCCTCGCTCACTCTCTCCCCCTGAAACCAAAACAAAAGCTCTCAGAATCTCTTTCTCACTCACATTGATTCACGGCTCTAACAAATTATCAGAAAATACACATAACAAAAGCCTTTTATCTATATTCTTTCTGGGGAAAGAAAGATTACAATCATTGTCATTGGGGTTTTACTCTTTTACGACTGAGAGGTTCGTTAATTTT
Source organism: Quercus ilex subsp. ballota (assembly GCA_032727855.1). Classification (NCBI taxonomy): domain Eukaryota; kingdom Viridiplantae; phylum Streptophyta; class Magnoliopsida; order Fagales; family Fagaceae; genus Quercus; species Quercus ilex. The sequence goes on along the minus strand of CM064909.1, from coordinate 95,252,762 downwards.
AAAGAAAATTTCTACTCCTTTTTTTGAAATTTTTATTTATTTATTTTGGTTCTATATTTTTGGGTTTTCTTTATTTTCCTTGTTTGAATTTTTCTGGGGTTTGTTGGAAAAAGGTTTTGTGATTTTCGAGTTTGGGAATTTCAAATATTACTATGTGATGCGTTTCCGGGGGTTTTCAAGGGTTTTAGAGGTTGGGTTATTTTTAAACAATTTCTGATTTTTTATTTGAACTTTTTTAATTTCCTCTTTCCGTTTGGGTTTTCTTGATTTTCCTGGGGTTTGTTGCGAAAGGTTTTTGTGATTTTTCTCTTAGAAAATCCGACATTGTTATCTGAATCATCTCTCTGGTTTTCGTTGAACAGAGCAATCATTGGAGTTTTCTGAAAAGTTGGGTTATCTTGATCAAGGTGTGCCCATGGAATCTTCGAAGAAGAGGAAGACTAGAGGTGAAGGATTGTCTGTGGCTGAGACCTTGGCCAAGTGGAGGGACTATAATGCCCAGCTTGAGTCTTTTGGTGGTGATGCGAAACGTACTCGTAAACATTCCAAAGGGCCAAATAAGAAGGGGTGTATGAAAGGAAAAGGAGGGCCTGAGAATTCAGGGTGTAATTACAGAGGGGCTAGGCAAAGGACTTGGGGTAAATGGGTTGCGGAGATTCGCGAACCAAATAGGGGAAAGAAACTCTGGCTTGGGACTTTTGATACTGCAGATGATGCTGCCTCTGCTTATGATGAAGCCGCTAGGGTGATGTATGGTGCCTCGGCTAGACTCAATTTTCCAGAGACTGTTTCCACTGTGTCGGGTCCTACTCCTGCGGGATTTGAGGCTTCTGCTGATGAAGAAATTCATTATGCTGTCACCGAAGCTGCTAGTTTGGTGGAGACAGACGTAAAGGATGAGTCTACAGCTATGCCAAGTACAAGTAGTTTGGTAAAGGATGAATCTACTGGAGATAATGGACAGAAGGAATTGCTGGCTTTTTCTGAAAATGAGTTATTTGATGATGCAGAACTTATGGCACTGTTCGAAGATATTCCACTTGACTTCTCGGATTCAGTACTGGATTTTGGTTTTGATGTGAATCAACTTCGATTCCCTGACATTGAAGCTGACATTCCAAGTTTGGTGGACACAGAAGGAAAGGATGAGCTTGTAAATGAATATTTTGATGTGGGATAACTTGGGATAGGGAATTTAGCTTGTTGACTTCATGTAAACAAAGTTTTGATCATTATTTGTATACTTATTGAAAAGTTTTGGTAGGTATTTGTATTTTCTTATCGATTCTGATTCACTATATAATTGTTCATTCTTTTTTTTATCTCACCGTTCTTTGTTTTTTTCCTCAACTGATAGGTTGCTCTATGTTTCTATAATTGGCTGTTAATGTGTTTCTATAATTGCTACATGGTAGAGGTAGTGTTTACTCTTAATACACATTCCTATGGTTGGTGATGCTGTCAAGATCAGTTATTTTTTATTTAAGTTTTTGTTTTGAATATTTAATGGTTTTTTCAAATGGTACATTCGGGAATTTTGATTGTTATACTAGGTTGTTTGATGTGTTTTGGTTCAAGATGTTCATCACATCTGGAATATTCATTAACTGCATTTGAATTAAAAGCTAAGTGAGAGGATAAACAGAGGAACTAAACTGGGATGGCCTTGAACTAGGAGATTAGTATTGAAAATGTGTCAATTAGTCTATTTAGGGGCTACTGTCAAGTAAATGAGATTGATGGTTCATTGCGGATGCTTTGTGGTATAGCTCAAAAGATGCTAAGAGCTTTTGTATTGCTTGTATATTAACGTTTAAGATTAGGAGGAGCCATACTATGGCCTCATCTTTTTTGCAAAATAAACAAATCCCTATTTAGAGCACTCACAGCAATGGTGCTATATTGCTATATTGCTAAATTTTAGCTCCTTAGACACTAAATTCATGCTTCAGCAGTGGAGCTAAATCTATTTTTTTTAGCTCCATTGTTCATGAGAGCTAAAAAAAAAATTTATTTTATTCCGGTTGTTGATTAAAAAAATGCCACTTGCTCTTTTTTTTTTTTCATTCTTTTATCGCCGTGCCTCTCTCTCTCTCACTCATTGACTCTCATCTCATCTCTGAACCTCATCTCTCTCAATCTCACTCTCTCAACTCCGGTCTCTCAAGCTCACTGCCACCGAAGCTTGACTTCACCAGCCCACCAGCCGTCTTAAGCTGCCGATCAGCCTTAGACCCACGCCGCCATCCACCTCATACCCACGCCGCCGATCGCCTTAGAACCACTTCTCTTCCACCGATCCACTTCAGGTCAATTGTCTCTGTCATTTTGTTGTGGATGCTTGGGATTTTTGATTTGGGTATAATATCAAAATTTTATTATTTTAGACCCAATGATTTTGTAGTCACCTCAGACGCAATGATTTATTATTTATTATTTATCATTTTGTAGTCGTCTTAGACCCAATGATTTCTTTTTCTTGTTCTTTCAGTTTATTATTTTAGATGCAATAATTTTTTTTGCTGTATGGACAGAATGTATTTGTATTGGAATGAATTGGGAATTTTCTGTTTTGACTCAGAGCATCCATTCGTTTTGATTCAGAGCTTCCATGAATGGACAGAATGTATTTGTATTGGAATGTATTGAGAATTTTCTGTTTGCAGGAATTTGTTGTGTGGTTTTCTTGTAATAGAAGTTCTTGTCTTAGTTTTATGTTTTGTTGCACAAAACCATAAATAGAAGCACACAAAAAGGATTTCTTGTGGTCATTTTAATGAGATTAAGCTACATGTCAAATTAAGTATTTTTGCATAATCATGTACTATTGTTATAATTCTAAGTATTTTAAGTTTTGATATAAATGTTAGTTTGGGAATTTTTTGTGTGCAGGGAAGTTTACATTTTTTTTTTTCTAATTTTATGAAGTCACATAGAGACACAGAGTTACATAGAGACCTAACATATTTCACGGGTATCATGAATGGGGATATAGAAATTGACTCACAACTTTTGGGAACGTCTCAAAATACTTTTGGCAGTGGCAGCGGTGGCAGTGGCGGCGGCGGCGGTAGCAGTGGCGGTTGCAGGTGGTTGTGATTGTTATTTATTGTAGTGGATATATTATTTTATTATGATGTTTATGTTATTTTATTGTGTTGAAAGCTAAAATAAATCCACTGCTACAGCATGTGTGTAGGTAAAATAGATAAAGTAACTTTTAGTGGAGCTTAAAAGTTAAATTTTTAGCTCCACTCTGTGGATGCTCTTAGTATCCGTTTGACATGATTAATTTTGCCAACTTATTTTACTATTCATCTTATTTTTGCTACTATTCATGGGTCTCATTGCACTTGTTGGTATTATTCATGAGTCTCATTGTACTATTTCAACTAACTTTTACCTATATTTACAATACTTTCAGCAAAAAGTTTTCAATTTCAGCAAAATAAGCGGATCCCAAACAGATCCTTAGTATGTTTGTTGCTTGATTATGAGGGTTGCTGATGTTCTGATAGAACAAAATAAGCTGCTGGTTGGTAAAATGAGTGTAAAAGCACTTTATTTGGTGTATCTATTTGTTTTCTACGAATGCAGTTAGACATGAATTTTCTTATATGTGTGCATGTGTTTCTTTTAGACATGAATTCATTTCTTCTGAGTCAGATCACATACCCACAAATTCTATAACCCATAGTTTATTGTACTATTATTTACCTGCTCTGCTAAAGTTGCTTTCTAAGCCAGGAGCATAAGTTTTAAAATAACTTTGTGAATCTTTCACAAAAATTGAACCTTCTATTGAGGTGGAAGCGGTTATTTGGTAGTTTCAGTAAGGATACTGGTGTAACTGAAATTAGCTGATCATTGAGTCTCCACCCACTACCACTCAAGTACACTGAGAATATTAAACGAGGTAAAAAGAACCTCCCTTAATTTTGCAATTTCTTCTTTCACTGGACCTTCCTGGCATTGTCTCTAGGAGTCAAAGATGGCCATAGCATCACATAATGGCATGAGATCTATGTTTAATGCAAAATAATAGCTATGTCTCTTCACTCTTGAAAATTATATATAGATCACATAGTAATTTTTTTTGCTTGAAAAATAACTTGGGTAAAACTAAAAGTACATTTAAAAGAAAAAACAGTATATAAAATAAATAAACCAAAAATAAATAAATTCTGAGGCAAATAGAGACATGTTTGATCACTCAGTAATTAGCTTTTGTTCGTCAGAAGCACTTACAACTAAAATGGCTGTCCACAAGGTAATTTGTTATAGAAGCTCTCATGGGTCTTATGTCGATGAATTTTAATTACACTAATTTGTCATAAGATGAATTTGTATTATTCTAATGAAAATTAATAGTTACTATTAAATTTGAAAATTAAGATTTAATTAGAATCCTAGAATTGGCTTTTAGCAATTTTAACAAATTGATCGAGTTAAGTCTAAGTGATAATTAGCCAATTACAATCCAAAAAGGATAAAGTAATAAATGGGAAAAATTCTTTGAGGCCTAACCTAATAAAATTTATTTTTATTTTTTTTTATACCATAAAAAACATAAGGATACAGGACACAAGTTAATTTACATAAGATTTGGAGAGATCCAACAGTAGTGGATCGAAAATTTTGCAGCTAGAGAAGCTACTTCTAACACATTACACAGGGTAGCTTTAGGTACAAAAATGGTGTGAAAAGTTAAACCCTAGTGTTAGAAAGTGCAGGTCAGTCTCATCATAGTTTGTTCTAGCCACCTTAATTTGTTGACTTCTTCTATTACAAACTTGTTCAATCCTTTTACAATCACTGAGAATCTAAATTTGTCTAAAACCAAGGTCTTTAGCTTTTATTAAAGCCTCCATGATTGCATCCTGAACAGCTGCTGCCTGCTGGATAAGTTGTTGAAACACTTCTCTCTCCCACACCAAAAAAGCCAACCATGTTGGAGTGGGGCACAAGACCATTATCGTCTCAAAAAAGAGAAAAAAAAAGCACAAGACAATTAAAAAATTCTGTTGGAGGCTCTAGTTATTTAACTTGTTTACATGATGTCATTAACAGAATCTCATATATACTCACATACTACCCTGCTTTCAGAGCTGGCAACGACTTCATAGATTTCTTATTTTTCACAACTTGGTTTTAACTTTTAAGAATCGTATGGTGGCTAGAAGACGTGCCAAAAAATACTACCAAGCGAGGAAAAACAGAAACAATGTATAATTTTACCATCACAATTTACAAATAATTCAACTAGTTGGTACCATCTAGTGTTTCCAACGGAGATATTCATGATTTAGATCCTCCCTCTCATATTCTAATTATCAAATTATGGAAAAAAAAAAAAAAAAAACCTACAAATATCTCTAATTATTCATCAAATTTTGATTTATTTTTTATTTTTATTTTTATTTTTTTAGAGTGGTAGAGAGGATTGAATCGTGGACGATTCTATTGGAAACATCAAAATGTGCCAATTGAGGACGAAAGACTTAGGGTCCGTTTGGATAGAGCTGAAAAATGAAAACTAAAAACTGAAAAACACTGTAGTAAAATAATTTTTAAATGTGTGAATAGTACCGTAGGACCAATTTTTAATGAAAAAATTGTTAAAAAATGAAATTTGTGGGTCCGAGGACAATACACACTATGCACTGTTCCAGGAAAAGTCAACTATTTAAACTCAAAAAGCAAATAAAAAAAAAAACAACTGAAACGCAAACGTGCGTTTGGGAAGCGCAAACACGCTTCCCAAACGCACACTTATGGCTTTTGAAATTAAACATATCACAATAATTTTAAGTAGGACTTCTAGATTTACCGCAAATAAGGAAAGAAATCATGTAATCAATTTTAGATTTAATTTAAAATAAAATAATAATTGAAATAAAATAAAATAAAATCAATGAGCAATAATCCATTCTGAATTGGCATGGTGTTGGCACCAAAAGGAAGCCAACTGAGCCAAAGGCTTCAATTTTTTTTTCTTTTTTTGTCTGCAAAATGTGATTGCTAAAATACTTTTGAAGCATACAAATATTTTAATCACTGATATAGAACTTTTCTGTTTTGTGGGCTAGGAGAAGCCAAATATGAGTGATCAAACCCCCACCTCGCCTTAGTTGCTCAGCATGGTACTCCACTGGACAGTTACCTGCTGCATAGCACAAAATCTCCACCCACACGCTGCAAATGATGTTCCATTTGTTTTCCTTGCTCATCAAACTCCTGGCGAGTCTTTGTGCATCTTTTAGTACATGCCAATTAGATGTGACCATGGTTTCCTTTCTTTCATCCGAGTCTGATTCTTCGGGAAGTTCTTCCATCCTGAGAATCCTACAAGCTTCTCCTTCACCTTTTACTAAGGATGGTCTAGTTCTTAAAAATATCATGAGTTTGGTGTAGGTATGTTGGAATATGATATTTGCTGTACGTGGTGGAGCAAAACATGTGAGGGCGCATTACTAGAACATACATCATGTAGTTTGATAACAATATACCCATCTCAATTTGAGAGTTTGTAACACCATATTGAACATCTGATGAATGGTAACAAATGTCTGTTGCAATGTGCCATATGATAATGCTCTTATCAAAATCTCTCTTGACACTCCATTTGAATTCATCGTTGAGGCATCCATACCTTTCAAGTGCCCAATGACCTCTTTGTGTGACTGGCTTTGAATTTCTTGCATTATCTACCTCTTTCATTTCATGCACTATAAGTTCTTTCAATTTCTTAGGGAATTCCACGCGTGTCCTATTCCTGGTCTTTCTGAGCTCCATGTCGATGCCACTAAACTTGATGATCCTACTATATTTCAGATGCTTGTCGTGAAGACAAAAGCTCAACAAATTGAATTGTCCCAACAAATTGGACCATCTTTTCCACTCACTTGACTTTGGGCCAAGTACTCGCAAGCATCGCATCACCACTGGCATGTTATGGTACCTCATCATTTTGAGAATTGCCCACTCTGTGAAAGGTAGCAGTATGATCTGATAAAGTTCAAGAATAACTCCTCCAATCAGCACCACATAGGTGAATACAAGATATTGAAGTTTAACTTTAGCAGAGGCATGGCTAGATAAGATTGCTAATCCACATAATGTAGAAACTAAACTCAAGAAACTAATGATACGGAGAATACAACCTTGCCATGTATATATAATAGTTGCCTTCGTATAGAGCACATCATACATGAAGCCAAGTTCAGAATCTGTAATTCTAAAGACATCCTCAGCTGAATATCCATCAATGGACATCCATTGAAGAGATTCATATAAGGGCTTGTAGAGCCAATTCTCAAGATGAGGCTTCAAGCAGCTAAACCGATAATATGCCTTTAAGATCAATTCCACACCAGGAATGCTTTCTGGTAATTGTCGTAATAAAGTAGGAACATTTTCTTCTTGATCAAATTCTGAAATACTTATGCCAGATTCACCTGTGAGTGCTGTACTCAAAGCCCATACTGTCTCTCCATACTTACTTATACCGGCCAAAAACATTAGCAAGAAAAGAAATGAGAAAGAAGAGTGCCTATTCCAAAACCGAATAATGATCAAAATTACCACGCCTACTTGGATGAGTAGGCCTAGAAATTGCCTCAATCCCAAACGATTGTCTTCGATTGAGAGGGCAGTTATGGTATCTGGGCTTCCAATTTGCACAAAGATAAGTGGTGCCAACAACCCTTTCAGTTTCTGTTCACTCAGATCAAATTGCTTGGTTTCTATTTCAGTGAGCTTGCCTATAGCAATCTTTGCAACATAATTGGACAGCAAGTAAGCTGACCATACTGCAAATCTTATACCAATGCCAGGAATGTATCTTCTGCGGTTACCAAAGATAGTGAGGATGATTTGCAAGACAAAGCTCACTAGTACTAGCACTTCGATGTTCCAGTCCACCCATAATTCCTTAAAGTAACCTACGCTCACCATGATCTCTCCTTTTGACAAATAGTAGAAATGCTGCAAGAAGATGAAGAAAGCTTTAATTACTCAAAAAGTATTGGAAAGTACATCTACGAAACCTATATACGTGTAGGAAAATTTTAAAATTATTATAAATTTACTATAAAAAGCTTCTAAACTTAAGTGACAATAAATGTAATTGCTATAGTTTGACTTAAACCATTTTAAAAAGAAAATAGTGATTCTCAAAAAAAAAAAAAAAATAGTAACACAATAATTTATAAAATTTATCCAATATATTTGTAGTCCTTTATGCCTCTCATAAATATAATGAGTAGTTTTAGTATTATAACGTCACTTATAAAATACCATAATTTTTACCACAACTAACTTACTTGTCAGATTGCAATTAACTATATATCACTTTCATATAAACCATTATTTTTTCTCCACTACTCACAGTATGTCTTGTGGATAATTGTGGCATTTTATATGATTTTAGAATTTTTGAAATATATATAATTGATATGTTGCCCCCAGCTTATGAACCGACCATAATAAAGAATTGCAATTAATATGAATGTCGCATTCCATTCATCTATTGTGAACTAGCTACCATCATGTAATTTCTTAGACTAAAAATATAGAAAATGATTTAGTTACAGACCTTCTTTTAGACTAAAAGATAAAGGACTAATTTAGAAATATATTTTCCAATATCATCTACGATAATCATTACATCCATTACTAAAAGGAAAAGGGGAGGATTTTAAAAATAATAAATAAATAAAACTTAGTTAGTTTTGCCCCCACAGACAGAAAAGAGGAAGCAGGTTGTTAAAATATATATAATTTGAATGAGGACAACAGATTAATAAGTCTCTCCCACTTTCAATATGTTTGAAAAAATAATTTTCAAAAATAAATATAAATTGATATAGTAATGAATGCAATTAGTAATTCATCAACAACATAATAAATAATTAGTATAATTACTTTTTTGCCATATATTTGAAAACTGATATATTTGTTGAAATTTAAAAACTTACATATAATATATCTAAAATCGCTTGATATTTATAATGCCTTTGAGACTTTTTTTGTTTTTGAGTTGAGAATAATTAATGGTCTTTGAGACTCTTATACAAATGATAATAAGGTTTTAATTGCATAATATATATGAATAATTTTGCATAAATGTGAATCCTCAATCCTATGGTTTTTATTTTTTTTTTTTAATTTGATAAATGTTAACACTTAAGGGCATCTTTTTGAACACTACTTCATTGTTTATTATTTTTCCTTTTGTCACATATTACCAAACTATCACATATGTTCATAAATGTATAAACTAAATAATATGTGTACTTTTGTATATTTCTGAATCCTAATGGATTCATATTTTATTTTATAATATTTGATCAATTATGTGGATCTTATGGCACTACCTCATTGTTAATAATTTTTAAACTATCACCTATGCTCATAAATGTAAATATCTCTTAGTTTTTTATTTTATTTAAATCTCTTAGTTGGTTTAAAAATTTTATTCATGTTAGGTTGTATAGTACTAAATGTTGCTATAGGTCAATTAAATCCATCTTAAAAGATAAAGACTTAATTAGGGTCTGGATTAATTCAAAGTCCTCTAAATCAATATATAAGAAATTAAAGTACAACCACCTGCAAAACCTAAGATTACTAAAGACATATGTGCAGCTTAACATTAATATTAAAAAAAAAATCACATAATTTAGAGAGAGAATAGCTTTATGATCAAAATGAAACTAATATAATTTTGAGAATTCGGTAACAAAATAGTAACATGTTAGAACCTTGAAGTTTGATGAGCACCCTATCATAGTTTAACAAAATATTAACATCTTCCGTTAGTACTAATCACGCTCACTACTAAAATTCTTGCTCTAATTCAACTTCTCTTAGCTAAAGAGTTTGGATAACGCATCTCGTTGCAAGGCCAACTTTAGCCTTTATTTTAGCCTTTGCATATTTATCAATCGCTTCCTATAATTAGTCTATTTCAAGGCCTGCATGCAGAAACTGGGATAAAATCATAAAGTGCAAGGGTATTATACTTTTTTCTTTTTTCCTTCTGGATAATAAAAATTGAATGAGCAATGGTCTTTGAAGTGCTTGTTATTATTTAATAGATTTAGACCATTGTGTAAATGTAAACTTTATCTAAAGCACAAAAACATGATAAAGCTTCCAAACATAATCTCAAATGTGAAAAAACAAATTAAGATGGTTTAAAAAAAAAAAGCCTAAACATCACAATAAGTTTACAAGAATGATGATGAAAATTTTAAGTTAAAAATCAGTAAGCAAACCTGAATATATAGTTGAGTCCCTGCCCGGACTAGGAAGCTACACAGAATTAATGGTCGTTAAGAGCCAACAAGAAGATCTACAAAAGAAAAAAAAAGAGATACTATGGATAAGAACTTTTGATAAGGGAGTACACGGATTTTGAATAGAAGTTCGCAAAGAACTGAAAGTTTCTCCTTCACTTGCAATGCTTATAAAATTAAACATAGGGAAAGAAGAGTGAATTTAACCAAGAAAGGAAAAGTAATGCACTTCTACAGGGTTTAAACACCTTCGCTTGATTTGGAAGATGTTTCTTCACTCAGATAGGCAGTACTAACAGATAAACGTGTTAACCTTTTTTTTATCCGTTACTTGCCTGCATGGATATGCTTTCATGTGTCTTCAATTGGAGGATCAACTGCTAATTATTCTTACCTTCTAATAATGTTTTGCTTACGTTATCAAAAAAAAAAAAAAAGTTTTGCTTACATATTATGTACAAGTACAACAATTCTTGATATTATTAATATTATTATAATTGTTTTTCATTTCTTTTTTGCTTTACCCTACCGACATCTTCCCCGCACACTTTCTGTGGAAAAAGTAAAAACATTCCAAAAATATTCAATAGCATATGTGTGGGAATCTCAATCTTTATATATGTTAATTACTACTAGCCTTATCACATGCGTTTCACATGTGCGATAAGACTTTTTTTTATAGCAAAAAAAAAAACTTGTGTTTTTATTTTATACATACAGTACAATTTTATTTTGAGAATCTAATTTATAAGTGGATAAAGCAATTTAAAAATCAACAAGAAAGTGGCCCTATTTTTTAGGCAATATTTTAGTGAAAGTTATGATTGTATTTTTACTGGATTGTCCTTTAATTTTATCTCTACTTAAACATAGAGGTGTAGGAGATTTTTTAAACTAAAAAAAATGAGGATTCCAAACAAAAAGAGCCTCTTAAATAGTAGCATAGATAAAAGTAATTTTCAAGGATGAATATTTCAAAGAAGGGTTTATTCTGTACTTCTCCCTTTAAATTTGTATAAGAGCACTGTTTGCTAGTACAGCTTGGTGCTTGTTTAATTAGTTACCACGTTTTGCATTTGTGAATTTAAAACCTAATTATACGTTTTTAGACCCCTTAAACACAAACAAATTAACCTAGTTATTTAGTCAAGTGATTAACTTAGGTAAATTATTCAGATCTAGGTTAACACAAGTAAATCATATCATTGAAACAGTGCGGAAAAATAAATAACACAACGATATGATAACCCAGGAAAATCAAACCGGTAAAAAACCTGGGGATGATTTAACCTAGCTATTCTCAAGATAAAACAAATCAACTATGAAAGAATTGAAGTTTTACAATAGCGACTTAGACTACTAACATCCTATTGCTACCTCAAGTAGAAAACTTACTACCACGACCACGTGACAGTTTCGAGTCCACAGACTACTTCTTTCTTGGATTCACAGCAACCACAAGTACTTCCACTTGTGTTTTTCTTTAAACTCTTTATGCAGCAACTGAAACGATCACCAAGCTCTCGACATCAATCTTGAGATTGGAAACCCTAAGTATGTATGAAGATAAATACCTCTAGATCTCACAAGAGATTTATACACATAGCATAAACAACAACAATAAAATTTGGCTAGGGTTTTTCCTTTTATACTTAAGGCAAAACACAAAACCTTACACGTCATACAGGCTTGGGCTTGAGTTGGAAAATTCTGTAGAAAAACAATTTGCACGAGTTTCGATCGATCGAGTCTAATTTTCGATCGATCGAGCCTTGCAGATTTACATAATAAATCCTGCACTATACTCGATTCCAACTTTACAAATAAATACACTTTGAGTAGCCTAATTCTAGACTTTACATTTTGATCATGGTTTACCAACATTACACATTGAAGTTATAATACATTTAGATCCTAAATTCTCAAAACCTAACACTAATTTAATGCGTTAGGTAAAATTTACAAATGGTGCTTTTTGAGTCTAATTATGTGATTATTCTAAGTTTTTACATTGAACCAGGTGAATAGTAGGAACAAAAACCTATATTTTTCAAAAAGCATATAATTTCAAAGTAGAGAGGCCCCATGACCAATCATAAAAAGCAATTAAGCATAAATGTTTATTTTGAAATTTTACATAGTGGATTTGCTTTTTGATGAATGGCATGGAGACGGCGTCAGCTTTTAAATTTGAGAAATTCTGTGTGACGACCATATGTTGCAGAGGGTTGTAATCATTGTATTATGAAAGTTGGGTTATACTGTGTAAGATTGTGTCAAGAAGCTGAAGAAAAAATTTAAGAAACAAAGGTTTAGTCGAGCAAAACCAAGATTTGCTCAAGTGAATCATTTAAGAAGGCAATAACTTCACGCGACACTTGTTTGTAGGGACGGAGCCAGAACTTGAAGTTAGGAGGGGCAGTTTTACTGTTAGGTAAAATTTACAAATGGTGCTTTTTGAGTCTAATTATGTGATTATTCTAAGTTTTTACATTGAACCAGGTGAATGGTAGGAACAAAAACCTATATTTTTCAAAAAGCATATAATTTCAAAGTAGAGAGGCCCCATGACCAATCATAAAAAGCAATTAAGCATAAATGTTTATTTTGAAATTTTACATAGTGGATTTGCTTTTTGATGAATGGCATGGAGACGGCGTCAGCTTTTAAATTTGAGAAATTCTGTGTGACGACCATATGTTGCAGAGGGTTGTAATCATTGTATTATGAAAGTTGGGTTATACTGTGTAAGATTGTGTCAAGAAGCTGAAGAAGAAATTTAAGAAACAAAGGTTTAGTCGAGCAAAACCAAGATTTGCTCAAGTGAATCATTTAAGAAGGCAATAACTTCACGCGACACTTGTTTGCAGGGACGGAGCCAGAACTTGAAGTTAGGAGGGACAGTTTTACTGTTAGTTGCGTGTTGTGGCTCTAGCTTCCGGCTCAGTTGCTTAACAGCTAATGAGTTTTTTTGTGTGTGTTTTTTATGTGTGCATCCAGGTATGGACAAAATTATTTTGTTTAAAATTTTTTAAAGATCAAGTTGTTTGTTTTAGATAAAATTGGTTGATTGAGTTTAATTGTTTTTACTTAGTTTTACTATTGGTAATTTTTGTTGTTGAATAATTTTTTTGGGCTTGTTTATTTTGCTTTAGATTTTAGAACTAGCCTTTAAAAGGAGGAAAATGCAAGAATTACAAACTTTTTTTTTACAAATTATTAATGTGGTGAGTAGTTATTAGTAAGTAAAAATGCGATGTAAGTGATGAGCTCAGATGCAAACCAATAAAAGTTTACTACCACAACAATTTGTAAAAATGTTATAGAAAATTTTGTGGTTAGAGTAGTACTCCTAAAAGAATCAATGATAATATTAAGGAAGGCAAAGTGTGACTTTATAGAACAAAATTGCTAAAATTAGTGACTATGTATATATTAATTAAAAAAAAAAAAATTATGGCCCCCCCTAGTCCAAGTCTCCCTCCGTCCCTGCTTGTTTGAGAGACATTACACAAAACTTGGTTCCGATTTGTTTTAGAAATCTGATTTCTAGCACACTTTAATCTATCTATATATACCCTCTTAAGCACGATTTTCAAGGTAAAGAAAGCAGTCCTACAAAAAAAATTTTCTAAATCCTTCTCCTTGAGCTTAAATAGAAAATTTTGATGTAATTTTCAACTTTGAGCTAGCCTAAACTATAAATTGCTTGAAAGCTTAGGCTGCATTTGGTTTAATGTAAATCGAATTCCAAGTGTAAAATGAATGCAGGGGAAAGTGAATTCCCGTAAGGAAAATGAAATCCGAGCGTTTGGGTATGCAATGAAAAATAGTCTGGAAAACGATTTCTAGTGTTTGGTAACATTCTGAAAATGTTATTTTCTTACAAATTTTTCACATTTTCTCAGCTTCCAAAACAAATTTTATATCAAAAATCCACCAACATCCACACACCAGCACCCAGAGTAAATCTACCACTATCCACACAAAACCCACCACCACACAACACAAAACACCACCAAAACACCACCACAACAACAACAACAACAAAATCAGAGATCAAAGAGAGAAAAATTGAGAGATTAAGGGAAAGAGAGCTAGCGGCGACGTTAAGGAACAACCACCATTGAAACCCACAAACCACCATAGCCAACAATCCACCACGGCCAATCGACCACCATCAACGCTTAAACTCACCCCCAACCCACCACCACTGAAACCCATGAATCACCCTAACCACCAATCCTCCAAAACCCAAGCAAAAATGTTATTTTACAATAAATAAATAAAATTTAAGGTAGCGATGGCATGGGTGGAAGAAGGATGGGTCTGATGAGTGAGAGAGAGGACAAAGGTAAAGTAGATGTGAAACTACCTTCACCGGCAGAAGGACTTGCAGGCACGACAGTGAGGCCGTGGGTCGAGGACTGGGATGTGGTGAAATCGGGATGGGTTTAGCTGGGTTCATCGGAGATGGGTTTGAGCACGACGGAGAAGCTGAGGCGGCGCGATCAGATCGGCGATGGGTTTGAGCGATGCAATCAGACTGGCAGAGCCGTGGGTCAGGGACTGGATCTAGGCTTCACCAGCGATAGCTCTCTCCGTCCTTCGACTTGGGCTTGGCGTGAGTGATGAGAGTGAGTGAGGAGAGAAATTTTCTGAAGAGGAAATGGTTTGAAGGTAAAATAAAACTGTAATTGGTTTTCAGTTGTTTTGCTCTCTATTTTACGATCAACTGAAATTTATTTTCAGTTTGACCGAATTTTCATGCATATCCAAACACCCCCAAGGGTGTAAAATATTTTCCCGATTTCTTTTACCACCGAAACAAACGGACCCTTAAAGTTAGTTCTTTGACAATAAATCACTATCGTTGCTTTCCATAGTTTTGGGCTGTTATGAGTGAGGTTTTTTGAAAGTCAAACATGACGTTTCCTGAGATTACTTATAGAGTCCAATAAGACTAAAATTGTTCTGTAGGTAGAGATTATTCGAATTTTTGTGCCTTTTACATAAAATGTCTAAGATTGAAAATAAAACATTTGTGCTATTTTTTTTGGAGTAAATCAAAACTTAAATCAATATTTCTACTGTTTAAGAACCTGTTTGGTAACATTTAAACAATACAACACGTATTTCCATAACATTTTTTTACCCACATATATTTTTACAATATTTAAACAACGTTACTAAAAATCTCTTACCAAACAAACTCTAAGTTCTCTGAAGGTCTAAATCAATATCTTTTTCAGACGATAATTGAAATTAAAGTATTGCCTACTGTAAGGACCAAATTTGAGTCCTTAGCTCAAAAGGTGGATGGACTTAGGCTCAAAAAATCCAAAACAATAAATTTATAAAGAATGAGTTGGAAAACTAGGCTCAAATGAATTAGACAAACACTAAAATAGATTCAGATGACAAGGGAATGGAAAATAGACTAGTTTATATTGAAGAAAATTGTCCTCGGCACAGTCCGAGGAGATCTATTCCGATATATTTCTCATAGGTTTGATTACACAGTTAGTTCTTGGTGCTACAGTGTTTTCTATGTCTTTTTCTCGATCCCCCGTCTCATTGCCTCCTTCCTCTTTTATACTATCTTTCATTTTCATCTCCACCTTCCACGTGCATGCCAGATGGTTGGTGTTGATACTTGTCCCATCAGCCCCTCCCATAAGTCTTCATGTCGTAACTATAAGGCTGAAAACCACTGTTCAGGTATCACCTCCACATTAATGTGGTCAGAGAGTTAGCTGCATAGTATTTAATGCGGTGGCAGCAGCTTTCTCCTAAGATATTTCAGGACTTCTCCTTGTCTGACGTCTCTACAATGCTTATTCGCACCAACGAGACTTCCTGGAACGTTACCCTAGACGATAGACAAACTCTTTGGACCTCGACATTGGTCAGCAGAGGATGCATTTATCCTCGGCCCACCCTCTTGAGCCATTGTGACCAAAACCAACCTCTATTTACTAACACAGTTTCTTCTGATAAAGATTTCTCTTTCTTGGGCAACCCCTCGTCCTCAGATTGGGCCACAGGCCCAACATACAAACTAATAATGAATTCCTGGGCCCAATATCCCTACACCTACTATTTTCCATTTGAGAATTTTCTTAGACCTAACATAATAAACTAATCAAAGCATACTGAATCTTCACCAGGAGCAGGGAGGACCTCTTAGGTTATTTTTTTTAACCGATAATCATGCTACCTTGCTGTCTAAGTTGGCAAAGTCTTCATAGACTTGTTATTTTTTACAACGTGGTTTTAAAAGTCTTAGGGTAGCTAGAAGATGTGCCAAAAAGTACTTCCAAGCAAAAAAAAAAAAAAAGCGTAATTATACCACCATAAACTATAAGTAGTTCTATTATTCTTCCGACTCTGAATTTTTTATTTTATTTCTACAATTCATTAGTTGAGGTAGAGGGATCTGAACTATGAACATCTTCTTTCAAAACAATAGAGATTCTCCTTGAGATATAAAACTCTTTGCTTCTAAAATTAAACACATCTGTGAGAGACCGCGCCCTTGACCCCTTTTTTTTATGGTGTTGGGCCAAACCCACGTGAATGGGTGAAGTCGTGTTATTGCCTCTCAAAATGGAGGTTCTACTAGTTATATTTTCCCCTTTAGATTAAGGGTTTTACAATGGAGTCACCACTTATTTAATTGTTGGAATAAATAAGAAAACCATAATTGAAAAATTCATCATTTTATTAATTTGAAATTGAATTTACATTGAACATAGGAAATTACATGGCTTTGGTCCTAGATACAATCTAAGATAAAGTACATGGCTTTGTTTCCTAGTTACAATCTAGAAATTGAAAATTACAAGGATAAGCATTTGATCTACTAACACTTGATCTAAGTTCGGAGGCTATGTTACAAGGTGGGAAGGTGTTAGGCACCCACCTTGTCTGGTGAAACCGGTCTTCTAGATTATGGTGGCCAACATTCATATCACATCATCTAATATATTATTAATCAATTTGCATGTTGAATTTAAAGTGTGTGCATGTGATAAACCCTAATTCAATTTATTAAGCACTTCATTTGGATTGAAAAATAAATTCTAGTGAATGTGTGTGGATTGTGATATCCTAGATTCAAGAACTTGAAAAAATTATGAAACAAACATGTTTTTCATTTTTTTGATGTGGATTTGAAATCAAAACTAGTGTTTATGCATGAATATGTGATGAACAACCAAGAATATGTAAAGAACACATAAGAACATTTAAGAACATTCAAACATATTCAAGAGAACTTAAATAATCACTATCATGCTTTAATCCTAAATTCTTATCATGGCAACACAATAAACAAGTTAGGGAAATGGATTATACCTTCATGCAAGATCCACACGGTGGAGGAGGAAACTCTTGGTGGAGGTCCTAAAGGTGAAGAAAAGAAGAACTAGGAGAGGGAGAGTGAGTCTCACTCAATACCTTGAGTCTCAAAAAAACCAAGATATGACAAGACTACTCTACTTCACTAGAACTCAAGAGGGGAGAAGAGATGGGGTTTTTGGTGTGCTTTGGAATGAAGGAGAGGGAGGGTTTATATAGTAGTAGTGGAGAGAATATGAATGGAAGGCCATTTAATGAGGGTTAATAAGGATCATGAATCTAGACTTCATTTTAGCCTTAGGGAAAATCTGGTGCATTAAATGGAAAGATTGGTGGGAGTGAGGAGCAAGCCAAAATTCGATTTTCCCGTAGCTGCTGTAATAGCCTGTAGGGCCAACTTCGAAAAATCATATCTGACTCAATTCTGATCGGAATTATCTTGTTCTTTTACTCAAATTGAAGCCCCGAATGTCTAATTTCTGGAAAAATTAACCTCATTCACAGATTCAAAATATTCTGAGAGATATCGATGAAATGGTGAGTAGAGGTCATTTGTTAGAAAATGGTTTCAACACAATTAACATTAATAGGTCCCAAATTAGCTCCCAATTAACATTAAATGGCTCCAATCACTCCAATTTCAGACTTAATTAGTCTCAAATTTACTCTAATTAAAAGATAATTGCACAAATTACTCATTGAATAATTAATGTTTAACTATCTAATTAATTAGGTGTATGCAACCTCACCATAAAATGTAGTCCTAACTAATCAAATTATGACACATCATTGATATTAAATTGATTACACTTATAACCAATTGAAATCAATTGTTCATAATCATATATAGTCGGACTCAATTTGTGATAGTACATCTTAGCCATTAAAACTTGATTTGATGATAACTTTCAATCTGGTGGTCCAATTAGGGCTTATGCCCAGTCGATTTAATCGTTACAACATCAAGATCATTTTGGTGAAATGAGTCCGAGGATCTAATGGATAGAATCAAGATGCATATTTCCAAGGCAAAATTACCCTTTTACCCTCCATGCGTGGTTAAATACGGGTTGCAAGATGGGATGTCAACAACATCACAGTTATTTAATAGAGCCTTTAAGTAGGTTTCTAGATTTACAAAAAATTTGGAAAGAAATCTTGTAATCGCATGCATTAAAATCAAAAGTAAAATTAGAATTCAAATCAGCAATAATCCTTGATCAATTGGCTTGATGTTGGCACCAAAAGGCTAGGGAGCTATTTTACCCTATAATGGATAGAACTTTATTGGAGCCTATTGAGTCAAAGGTTACAAGTGTTTATAGTTAATTTTTTGCCAAAATATGATTGCTAAAAATTCCTTTGCAGCATACAAATACCTTTAGTCACTATTATAGAACTTATCTGTTTTGTGGGCTAGCAGAAGCCAGACATGAGTGATCAAACCCCCACCACGCCTTAGTTGTTCAGCATGGTAATCCACTGGACAGTTACTTGCTGCATAGCACAACATCTCCACCCACACGCTGTTAATGATGTGCCATCTATTATCCCTTCTCATCAAACTCCTGGCGAGTCTTTGTGCATCTTTTAGTACATACCAATTAGATGTGACCATGGTTTCCTTATTTTTATCCAAGTTAGATTCATTGGGAAGTTCTTCCGTCCTGAAAATCCTATAGGCTTCACCTTCATCTTTTATCAAGGATGATCTAGTCCTTAAAAGTATCATAATTTTAGTGTAGGCATGTTGGAATATGATATTTGCTGTGGTGGTACAAAACATGTGAGGGCGCATGGCTAGAACATACATCATGTAGTTTGACAACAATTTACCCAGTTCAATTTGAGAGTTTGGAATGCCATCTAGAACATTTGAATGGTAGCAAATGTCTGTGGCAATGTGCCATATGAGAATGCTCTTATCGAATTCTCTCTTGACACTCCATTTGAATTCATAGTTGAGGCATCCATACCTTTCAAGTGCCCATTGAGCCCTTTGTGTGATAGGCTTTGAATCTCTTGCATTATCCACCTCTTTCATCTCATGCACTGTCAATTCTTTCAATTCTTCAGGAAACTCCACACGTGTCCTATTCATGGTCTTTCTTAACTCCATGTCGATGCCACGAAACTTAATCATCCTACTATACTTCAACTTCTGGTCATAAAGGCAAAAGCTGAACAAATTGAACTGTCCCAATAAATTAGACCATCTTTTCCACTTTCTTGACTTTGGGCCAAGAGCTCGCAAGCATTTCATCACCACAGGCTTGTTATGGTGCCTCACCATTTTGAGTATTGCCCACTCTGAGAAAGGTAGTAGCATGATCTAATAAAGCTCTAGTATAACTGCCGCAATTAGCACCACATATGTAAATACAAGATATTTACCTGTAATTTTATGGGAGTCTTGGCGAGACAAGATTGCAAATCCACATAATGTGGAAACTAAACTCAAGAAACTGATGATACGAAGAATACAACCTTGCCATGTATATATAATAGGCGCCTTCGTATACAGCACATCGTACATGAAACCAAGTTCAAAATCTGTAATTCTGAAGACATCCTCAGCTGAATATGCATCAATGGACATCCATGGAAGAGACTCATATAAAGGCTGGTAGAGCCAATTCTCAAGGTGAGGCTTCAAGCAGCTAAACCGATAGTAAGCCTTTAAGATCAATTCTACACCAGAAATCCTCTCGGGTAGCTGTTGCAGTAAACCAGGAACAGTTTCTTCTTGGTCAATTTCTGAAACGATTATGCCAGACTTCCCAGTGAGTGCTGACCTGAGAGCCCATACGGTCTCTCCATACTTGGTTATACCAGCCACAAACATTGGCAATAAAAGAAATGAGAAATTATACTTAGTCCAGCACCGAACAAGTATCCAAATTACCACACCTACTTGGATGAGTAGGCCAATTAATTGCCTCAACCCCAAACGATTATCTTCTATTGAGTAGGCAGTTATGCTATCTGGGTTTCCGAATTGCACAAAGACAAGTGGTGCCAACAACGCTTTCAGTTCAGGGTGGACATCAGTTTGGTTTGACGAAAGAGTTGCATTTAATACACTGTGCTTAGCATCTATGGTAGTGAGTTTGCTTATAACAATCTTTCCAATAGAACTGGACAGCAAGTAAGAGGATCATACTGTGAATCTTATCCAAAAGCCAGGAATGTAAGAGGATCATACTGTGAATCTTATCCAAAAGCCAGGAATGTAAGAGGATCATTCTGTGAATCTTATCCAAAAGCCAGGAATGTATCTTCTGCGGCCACCAAAGACAGTGAGGATGATTTGCAAGGCAAAATTCACTAGTATTAGCATTTCGATGTTCCATTTAGTCCGTATGTCCAATATGTTCTAAATGGAAAGTTCAGGCGTCACCATGATCTCTCTTGCAACGGGTAGAAACGCTGCAAGAAGATGATGAAGGTTTTTGTTACTAAAAGTAAAACTTTTGGTTCTTGGATTAAACTAAGTGAGTGTTTGGGTTCAGTGTTTTTCTCCTACATTTGTGTTTCTGGCATTTCACGTCTCTTTTTTTTTTTTTTTTTCCTCCACGCGTTTCAGCTTTAGGGGACAAAGTGCACTGTTCACACATTGTTCACGTACTGTTCATGTACTGTTTACGCACTGTTCACGGGACTCGCATCCACTTTATATAGAAAAAAAAATTAAAAATGGGTCCCACGGCACTGTTCACACATTTAAAAATTATTTTGCTATAGTGTTTTCAGTTTTCAGTTTTCAGCCAAATAAGCTGTATCCAAACGGACCCTAAAACTTATGAAGATGTAATTGACACAATTGTATTTAATGGAAAATGTTTCTCTCTAAACCTGCTCCACTCTATACACTACCAATAAAAATTTGCCACATGTTCACCTAATTAATTAAATACTAAAATTAATTAAAAATTGTAGTATTTAATAAGTCAATAATTGTAGTATTTAATTAAATAGGTGAACATGTGGTAAGTTTTTATTGGTAGAGTATAGAGTGGAGCAGGAAAAGTGGAACAGAAGATTTGGATTCTTTTATATGAGATATAAATTTTGAAAATTTAATTGTTGAAATGCTTGCTTTTATTATATTCACATGCATGCTTGCAAAATTTTAAGCGTATCAAAGATAAATAACTATATCATCAATTAAATATTTAAATTTTAAGTTTTTGTGGTATAAAATTCTGCATAAAAAATAAATTTACTGATTAAATGGTAAATAACATTCAATTTGATATATATGTTAAAAACATAAAAAAATATATATATATAATTTAATTGATAAATTTTTAAAATTCACATTTAATAAAAAAAAAAATATGATGAGTTTTTGACACCTTATCAATATTTGACTGCTGCATATAAACCAACTATATGATATTATCATTCTCTTAGACTAGAAATATAGAAAATTATTTAGTTACAGCCTTTTAGACTAAAAGATACAGATAATAATTTAGTCATTCATTTTCCAAGACCATAATCATTACGATCCATAGTAGAAACTAGAAAGACAAGGAATTGACAAAAATATTTATTTAAAAAAAAAAAAAAAAAAAAAACTTAGCTGCTTTTGCCCCCACGGACAGAAAAAAGGAAGCACATTCTTTTTTTTTTTTTTTTGAGAAAATAAAATGGGAGATTTTATGGTTATATTACGCCCCCGAGCAGAGCACACAGACTTAGCGATGTGATGCCCATTCTTATAATATAATCTTAGTGGAGACAAAAGATTAATATAAGTCTCTCCCACCTTGAATATATTTAAGGAAAATATTATAAATCTAATAATAACTTTAATAGAAAAAACTTACACATTGATGTTGAATTGAATGTAAATATTAATAACATTATAAATAAATAAATAAATATTTTGATTACTTTTTCTGTCTTGTGCTTAAAAATTAACATATCAGTATATAAAATTGAGTAATGCTACAGCCACAAACTATTTTACAACATTTTTACAAAATGTTGATGTAGTCAATCTCTTATTGGTTTTCATTTTGGCCCCTCATTAATAACACTTTTTCATTTACCAATAATCACTCACCATATTAGCAGTTTGTAAAAAAATTTGTAAATAGTTTGTATCTCTAGCATTATTCTATAAAATTTATATAATAAAATTTGTAGAATGCCTAAAATTCCTCTATATCTGATGGTCTTTGTGGCCTTTTTGCATATATTGGAATCCTAACGTATTTTTTGTTATTGTTGTTTTGATTTGATAAAATATTATTATTTATGAGCATCTTATGAACACTACATTATTTATAATTTGTCATTGTCACATTAATTTTTTTTGTTACATTAATTGTTCTAAACTATCACAGATGTTAATAAATTTATAAACTATATAATCTGCATATTTTTGTATATATGTGATCCTAATAGATTTTTTGTTTATTTTGATAATATATTATCAATTATAATAAGGATCTTATGAACACGACTCCATTGTTTATCATTATCACTATTTTTATTTCGGATAATAAAATTTGAATGTGCAATGGCCTTTGAAGTGCTTGTTAGATTTTTGTTTTTGGGTAGAAACTAGAAAGTTGTAATTAATTGTTATTTATTGCCGCTGTATAAATGTAAATTTGGAGATATAAAAAATCGTCAAAATAATTAATTATATATTTTTCTTTCATAAAACATTTTTTAAATTAACGTCTTTAAAATATTGGTGAACTTTTTTCGTTTAAATTTTAACTAGCGCACTAAAACATGATAAAGCTTCCAACGTTAATGCCAAATGTGCACACACAAAGATGGTGTTAAAAAACAAGCCCGAGACATCACAGTAAGTTCACAATAATAATAATAATAATATCCAGCAAAAAAAAAAAATTCACAATAATAATAATAATGATGATAATGATTTTAAGTTAAAATCATTAAGCAAACCTGAATATATTATATAGCTGACTCCCTACCCTTACTACACTGAATTAATTGTCGTTAAGATCCAACTAGAAGACTTGCAAAGAAAAAAAAATGTTTTCGAATAGAAGTTGCATAGAACTGACAGTTTATCCTCCACTTCCAATGCTTAGAGACTTATATAGAAAATGAGAATGTGAATTTAACCAAGAAAGTAAAAGTACTGATGCATTTCTACAGTGTTAAACACCTTTGCTTGATTTGGAAGAAGATGTTTTTTGACTTTGATGGGCAGCACTAGCTAGAGCCTAGAGCCTAGAGGTTAAACGTGTTAACTTTTTTATCCATTACTTACCTTACATATATGGTTATGCATTCATGTGTCTTCAATTGGAGGAACAAGAACAACTGCTGAGACTTACCTTCTAATGCTTTGCTTACATTTCCTATGTTATAACATAATAGATGTTTTTTGTTTCTTTTTCTCTCTCTCTTTTGCATTGCTGCCTTCCTGGTTTCCGGCTTGCGCTACCTTTTGTGGAAAATTTAACATTCTGCTATTAGCTACGTGCTATATACGATTATCTTTTTGGATAGATATATATCAAGGTTTTCAGACCCGGACCGTTCAATAAATCGTAAAAGGGAGAAGTTTAAGGTTTTTAAGGTCGGAACGAGGTCGAACCGTGATGACGTCATAATTATTTTAATAATTTATTAAAATATAAATTAATATTTTAAATTAATATAAGTAGACAAATGAATTAAAATAGTCCAAATAAATATAGAAATTTAATTTTCAAATGTCTTTTTTATATCATAACTTTTATAAGGCAAATAAAAAAATATTAAATCTTAAGCAAGAATAAATATCTTTTTTTATAAAACTCAATATTGTACTCTTTTAATCTTTTTATGAGAACTTATGTCTAAATTATCTCAAGTTATGCTCAAGCCCATTTGACTCTCCAATAAATTGTTTCATGCCATAGCCCATTTGAATATTCAACTATTTATGAAAATTTTTAAAATAAAAAATAAACAAAAGCTAAAAGAGTGGCCGGATAAGGCATTAAAAAATTGATTAAATAAAGAATAAAGTCCTATAAAATTTTGAAAAGAGTAGTTGACACTTGACACTTGACAGCATGTATTTAGTTAAATTTTAAAAATAAAAAATAAACAAAGCTTGAAGGGTGCCCAGCCAAACCATTAAAAAATTAATTAAATTCAATAAAACTTAAAGAAGAGTTGTTGACAGCTTGCATTTAGTGGGTGACAGAATGCAAGTTGTCAATCACCTTCAAAGAGTCCAAAAGACTCTAGAGTTCATTCAAAGGAAAAACGCAGAAGGGAAAAACTGCAGAAATAACAAACGAAAAAAACGCAGAGAAAGAAAAAAATGCAGAAACAGCAGTCGGCAAAAATGGAGAGAGAGAGAGGGCGAGCGAGACTGAAAAGAAGAATAAGAACAAATAGTGGTGCGATCTCAATGTCTGAGGTTGAAGCTTCATCAATGGCTGAGCTGTAAGTACCCCAAAAAAAAAAAAAAAAACCTCTAAATCACTGAACCTGCAAGAACCGTGACAACCGTGACTATATATTAGGGCATTTCAATCGTATATTATACAAACAGAAGTACTTCTGAAGGAATGGATATATTGAAGAAGGGCTTTTTCCGCACTCCTACCTTTCAATCTGTACAAGCTATTGGCTAGTACAGATTGCTATTAGATAAGACCCCATGAACAGTCATAAGAAGCCATTAGGCATTAACGTATTGTAGTCATGTATTAAATTTAGGTTATGGGTTAGGTCCTGAAGTTGTTGGCTAATTCCGTAACAAATTTGATGTATTCTTTTTTTTTGAGAAGAATTTGATGTATTCTTTTGATCTTACACTTTGTTAATGTTCATGTAATTTTGTGGGCTTCCATTGTATCGAGCTTGTGAAGTGGAATGTTCAAAGTGCAAAAAATGGAGTTGACAAACTTCAAGACAAGAGGCGAATATGAGATGAAGCCAAGATTTGAAAATTAGTTGTGGTAGTGAGTTCGCGCCTCCTTCGTATGAACTTGGGAGGAGTAAACTTCATTGAACTGCAGAGAATTCGGTTACATAAATTTTTGTTATACCAGCCTTTTTTTTCCTACCCATATAAGCCCCATTCCTCACAAATTTATAGACCCAATTCCCATATGAAGAGTTAGAGAGAACTCATAATTCATAAACCCTAGTGCAAAACCGTCACCAATCTCTCCACCTTTTCCATCTCTCAATTGCCAAATTCAGGAAAGAAGATCAAATCCATCACACACAAACCTACTTTCAAAGTTGTTGTTTTGATTAATTGGAGCTTGGGAAGTGATGAGTCCATAAAAACTATTAAGGTCTTCCATCTTAATGGACGATAATTGCATCATTAGTGGGTCATCAAAGAAAGATGAGTAACCACTCAATCCATTCAATGACGACCATCAAAAATCTTAAACTCTCCCATCAAGACAAAGAACGTTACGATTAGGGTAATAATCGCCCTTATTTATGTCCAACGGCTACCTAAGTCACCTAGAAAAAGGGACAATCTATCCATTTGCTAAGGTATGTCAAAAACTACTACAAAATGCTATCTATAGTTGAAAAGATATGGGCTGATACTAACTTAAGCATTGGAGGCTCTCCCATCGAGCACAATCCGATAGTCTCTTCAATCAACTCTTTTTATCTTGCATGTCTTACAAGATCATCTAAAGTTCTGGATTAAACGAGTGATCCAACTGATGATTTTGGCATCATCAGGAAGTATTAATTGGAGCAATCACAAGAAAACTAATTAAGGAGGCTTAGAAATTGCTATTGGAGCTTAAATAAGAATCTAGCAACTAGAAAAGAGAAAAGACTTGAGAAGTCGGTTATTAGTAGGAGCTTGGGCTTGATTACATTTATACTTCATTGCTTAGAGGGCTTTATATTTAAGACGTACTACAACTATTTTCTCTAGTTGATCGTTTTGGTGGTGAGTGACCACGGAGAGGTTTTTCTTGCCTGTTCACGAGTTTTTAATTATCTTCATCAATGCATTTGTGTGTTGTTAGTGATTGATTTTATGTGCTTGAGTTCAATTTTATTATTATCTAGAGAATATCCAACATCCGCTTCCATTGAGTGATGATTGATCCAGATCCTATAAACAACAATGTTATGCCTAATCTATAGTAGATGCTTTATTCAACAATATTGGGGGTTGGGGGGGGGGGGGGGTGTTGGGGGGAGGGACGGAGCCCCTAACAATGTATCTTCACAGACCAAGATGAGATCACCCATGCATGCTAATGTTAATTGTTTAATCACTTAAACAATTGGGCTTTAATTTGTTCAAATAGCATAAATTGAGATTAGCGGAATAAAACTGGGGTCTAAATTTTAGTTAATGTAAGATTGTGCCAAGAGGCTGATGAAGAAATTAAGGAGGCAGAAGTTTTCTTTGAGCAAAACCAAGACTCTCTCAAGCGAATCATTGAAGTAGGCAGTAACTTTGCACGATACTTGTTTGAGTGAGATATTATTAAAAAAAAAAGGGCGAAACTACAATATTGGTCCCTCAAGTTTACCCTGTGTGCGTAATTGGTCCCTCAAGTTTTCAAAATGAGCAATATAAGTCCTTTTACTAACTGCCATTAACGGTGTTCCTTATATGGCTAACGGAACAATGACTTGACATTTAGTTTTAATGATGTGGTATATTTTTAATTAAAAAATTACAAACTAAAATTACACATGAGAAACATTATTTACCAAATTAAAAAACTATTTTCTACCAATTGTAAACACCCAGCCACAGCTTAAAAAAAAAAAAAAAAAAAAAAAAACCACCCAGCCACAATTTAAATCACCCTTTCCAAACCTGCAACGCTATTATGTCACCCTTTCCAAACTTGCAACGCTACCATACACCCAATGATTTAAATCCACATCCAACTCTCTCAGCACTTCAAGCACAGTCCTGTTGTTTTTATAGGTCTCGCCAACTATACCATTTAGCATACTTATAGGCAAGCTTGAATTGGATCTTAGAGGAGCCTTCCCTTTCAAAACTATACTTATTGTACTACTTGAAGCTAAATCAGAAGCAGAAAAAGAAAAAGAACCTTCTCTTTTATCAAAGCTCAACTGTCTATTCCGTAACAATGAAATCTCATTATCAGGTAAGTTTATCGACACCCTTTGATCCTAGCAGGCTTTGAGGACATTTGTGGTTTTAGAGGCTGCGATTCCATAGCGGCTGCTTCTGGGGTTGCTGGAGATCCAATTCCAATATCCTGGGGATATTTACTGCACTATCTAGAAAAAAACTAATCTATCATTGCGGCTGCTATGGCTTGTTCTTCCCTCTCTCCCCTTCTCTGTCTTATGGCTGGCTGGGTTTTTTTTTTTTTTTTTTTTTTTTTTAAAGCCGTAGCTGGGTGTTTAAAATTGGTAGAAAATAGTTTTTTAATTTGGTAAATAATGTTTCTCATGTGTAATTTTATTTTGTAATTTTTTCAATTAAAAATATGACATATCATTAAAACAAAATGCCAAGTCATTGTTCCGTTAGCCACATAAGTAACACCTTTAATGACTCTCAAAAAAAAAAAAGTAACACCTTTAATGGCAGTTAGTAAAAGGACTTATATTGCACATTTTGAAAACTTGAGGGATCAATTACGCACACAGGATAAATTTGAGAAGCAATATTGTAGTTTTGCCAAAAAAAATTGCTCTGAATTAAAGAAAGTTAACGAGTGCCGTAGGGCATTGGTTAACAATCCAATTAATGAAAGTTTTTATGGAAAAAGAAAAAAAAAGCAATTAATGTTTTGACAGCTTTTTTCATTTCCCATAAAAGTGATATTAAAATTTTCTTAAAATGGATTCTTAACTAATACCCCAACGACACTTGTTAACATTTCTCTTCATAATATAATAAAGGCGTAAATGCACTTTTAGTCCCTATGTTTTGGCTTTTTTCCATTTTAGTCCCTACATTTTATTTTTTCCACTTTTAGTCCCTAAAACCAATTTACGCGTTCCATTTTGGTCCTTTCCGTCAATCAACCGACGGAAATTGCTGAGGTGGCAGCCGGAAGAATTAAAATATTATAAAAAATGCCACATCACCCTGACACGTCAGCAACTATTTTTTTTGGTAAATAATTTGTAAATTTTAACTAAATAAAAAAAGAAAATTTAAAAATACAAACTCAAATTTAAAAAACAAGAACACAAGAACATAGACACAGAAAATCAAACCAATCACACGAATTCAATCACACAAATTCAATTAAAATATCACTTCTTTCTCTCTCTTCTTTGAATCACACGGTGACTCCTCTCTCTCATTTCTCATCTGCCTTTCTCTCTCCCCTCTCTCTGATTCAGTGTCTCTCTCAGATCGGCGTGGACTGGAAGATCGGCGACAACAGCGTGGTGTTTTGGAGATTGACGGCGACAGCGTGGTGGTTTGGAGAGGCGGCGATGGTGGATTCTCTCTCTTTCTCTCATTCCGATCCTCTCTCTCTCACTTCGATTCTCTCTCTTAGATTGGATATGGGTTTTGGTTTTTCTTTGAATTTTTGTTGTGGGTATTGATGCAAGATTCATGGTGGTGTTTTGGAGATCGGCGGCAACGGCGTGGTGTTTTGGAGCGGCGGCGATGGTGGATTCTCTCTCTCTCTCTCTCACTTCGATTCTCTCTCTCAAATTGGATGTGGGTTTTGGTTTTTCTTTGAATTTTTGTTGTGGGTATTGATGCAAGATTCATGGTGGTGTTTTGGAGATCGGCGGCAACGGCGTGGTGTTTTGGAGCGGCGGCAATGGTGGATTCTCTCTCTCTCTCTCTCATTCGATCCTCTCTCTCTCACTTCGATTCTCTCTCTCAAATTGGATGTGGGTTTTGGTTTTTCTTTGAATTTTTGTTGTGGGTATTGATGCAAGATTCATGGTGGTGGTGGTGGAGGATTGCTGTGTTGTTTGTGGGGATGGGTTCACTGTGGGTTTAGGGAGGTTACTACTGATGTGGGTGGTGATTTGGTGGCAATGGGTCTTTGGGTATTCTGATTCTCTCTCTCAAATTGGATGTAAGTTCTGGTTCTGCTTTGAATTTTTGTTGTGGGTATCAGTGCATCTGCAGCTTCATGGTGGTGGCAGTGGAGGGTTTCACACTTAATCCCTTGAGTTTTTGGGTTTCTGGGTTTTTGAGGGTTTGAGATTTCTGGGTTTCTTTGATTTTATGATTTTGGCTATGAATCTTTGGGGAAGAACCAGAAAAATTGATGGGTTTTCAGCATGGGTCTTTCAACATTGGTCTTTGTTCTCTTCTCAAATTTTATTGCATTATTGATTTGATTTTAAGTGGGAAAGGAAGTTGATTCAATGGGTTTAATTTTGAATTCATGTTGTTGGGTCTAATTTTCTGGGTCTCTGTTCTTGTGTTCTTGTTTTTTAAATTTGAGTTTGTATTTTTAAATTTTCTTTTTTTATTTAGTTAAAATTTACAAATTATTTACCAAAAAAAAAAAAAAATAGATGCTGACGTGTCAGGGTGATGTGGCATTTTTTATAATATTTTAATTCTTCCGGCTGCCACCTCAGCAATTTCCGTCGGTTGATTGATGGAAAGGACCAAAATGGAACGCGTAAATTGGTTTTAGGGACTAAAAGTGGAAAAAATAAAATGTAGGGACTAAAATGGAAAAAAGCCAAAACATAGGGACTAAAAGTGCATTTACGCCTATAATAAATTTCTCCCTCATTTTAATAAACCTATATATGCCTCCTTAAGCACGAATTTCAAGGTAAAGAAAGCTTTTGTACCAAGAAAATTTACCGCTTTTCTCCTGGAGCTTAAATTTTGATGTTAGTTTGTTCACCTTTGAGCCCAAACTATTAATTACTTGAAACTTTAAAGTTAATTCTTCGACATGCATGGATCACTGTCGTTGATTTCCGGAGTTTTGGATTTTCCGATACTTAGGTTAACAATGGTTTCTTTTTCTATGCTTAATTGTCTGGGTTTAAGGTTGTGGTTTGAAATTTGAGTCATAGTGCCCATTTTCTATCTTGGAAAATATCCCACGATGTTAGGGATAGGATCTAGAGATCTTAGCGAACTTGGTTGAATTTAAATACACATTCTCATATAAAAGGGTTAGAAGACTTTCGTTACTTTCTCGCCTGATGAGAGAGGCCAGCCATGTTGAGCTCTCCTACTGCTCTGGTAGAGCTGCTAGCATAGCAAGGTTGAGCTGCCACAAAATCCGTTCTTGCCGAGGTGACATGGCACTACCTTATTCATCAATACTTAATGTATATATATTACATCTACAAGAAATATGCCAAATTATGAGCTAATTAATCAACAATAAACAGATGGAAACGTATGGCGTTGCATAGGTTACCTGCGTTTCTTAAAAACGTGACTATAGGGTCCGTTTGGATAGCACTTATTGTTGCTGAAAGTTGCTAAAAACTGATTGTTGCTGAAAACACTGTAGCAAAATAATTTTAAATATGTGAATAGTGTTGTGAGACTCACTTTTAATATTAAATATTGCGTGAACAGTATACGCACAGTACGTAAACAGTAAATTTTGTCCCCCAAAGTCAAAAAAGCCGGCCAAAAAAAAAAAAAAAAAAAAAAAAAGGAGAAAACGCACAACCTAAAACGCGCCGCAACTAACCATTGTATCCAAACCCATTCTATAAGTTAGCTGTAGCCGCATTTTTTGAAAACACTGCTAAAAAATTGTGGCTATAACCTGCATTTTAGTAGTGATATATTATGTTCAGTAAATATAAACAATAAAAGTTCGGTTGCCAAAGCATCAAATGCATATTCAACCTTTGTCAGTTAGATCCCTTTATTATAATCATGTTAGGAAAACGAAAGAAGTCTGATATTACGCCATTAAGCTACAAAATGCAAGCCTAAGTAATACAATAAGAATACTAAACTTGACATTAGAATGGTACAATAAGTAGAACAATCTTTATTATAATCATGTTAGGAAAACGAAAGAAGTCCGATATTGCGGCATAAAGCTAAAAACTGCAAGCCTAAGTAGTACAATAAGAATACTAAACTTGATCTTGGAATGGTACAATAAGTAGTACAGTTAGAATGGACTTAAAAGAGGTAATGATATTGATTGCCTTAATGCCGAAAGTCATAAAGTAACTGAAGGAAGCAAAACCATGCTAGAATTTCCAAAAGGAATATTGCATCCACTTTAATTAAAAAATGGCATGTTGCCAACTGTTTCCTTTTAAAATGTTGAGCGGACCAACGAGAAAGATAAAAGAATTGTTTATTTGAGGATTACCTTTCTTTTCTTTGGTATCATGATAAACTAAGGTTAACTGATAGACAAATTAAAGTATCTTAATATTTTGATCATCTAAATAAAGTAAGAAAATTCTGACAACAAGTGATATATGAGATGAGAGTAGGGTTGTCTATCAATCGGCCAAACTAGACCCACCCGAGATCCAAACTAGTGTGTGCACGTTGATAGCGGGTCACCACCATCAATACCCAACTCTGACAGGTCAAGTGGCAGGTTCTCTCCTCCAAAACTCACCGTTTTCTGCCCTTATCTTAACGGATTTTTGTCGTTTTCCAAGTCTCCAATGCTAACTACCACCTGTTGAAGACTTGATCCAATCATCCTTTCTAGTCAAAGGCGGGTTGAGATTTGATCTGACTCATGAACACCCTTAGATGAGAGGATAAATCATGCAATGAAGGCGTGTCTAACATTAAAATACTTTAGTTTACCTAAAACACGTGCTCATTACCTGGCACGAATATAGTGGCTGGAGAAGTTACACTAACCAGGAATTTAAAGATGAACAGAGGTTTGGGCCTAACTAGGCAACTGTCCTAAAAATCGAGGAAGACGTGATAATGGACCATGAGAGATGTTCTTTAGGATCGAGACCATGGAAAAAACTTGTTCAACAATATCCTACTAGAATTTTCAAGCAGCATATATAAATGAGGTTTTAGTTGAAGGAAGGAAACCTAGACTCCACACAAAACCCTTGTTTAAGCATAACAAATTGGAACTGAATCTCTTATATATTCTAAGTTTAAATGTATGAAATTGCATGTAAATAATGGTTGAAACAAAATTATAGTATTATTGAAATAACACTTGGTATAAAATTTGAATGTATTTAAAATCAAAAGACAATTAACATCAAATTGTAGGACAATTAGAAAAACACTTAGTGTATAGAATTGGAGTGCAATTAAAAATTAATTTTAATTCTTAATTGAACTTCCACTTTAATATGTTATATATGATCAGGCTCGATTGTAGTTATTTCATCACTTTAATATGTGTAAGTTCATTTTACAACACCTTAGTTTTATGCTCAATTTTAGTCTTGTATTTTGTTGGCGCAAATACAATGATAATGGAAATAACACAACGAGAAACTGAATAATATTTCTGAATATTATTAATGTAAAGAAAGGAATTACACAACACTGTTTGAACTGAGGTGAGGCACTCGCTTTCTTTAAGGAGATTCAAGTCCTTGGTTGGCTAAACTTTGTAACCGGTGCAGACCGTCTCTGACTTGTCTCCCCCAGGATACAATAGCTCAACAAGTGTCGTATGGCTAGAACAACCTTTGCACAAAGTGTTCAAGCCCAAAACTCCACCAGAAAGAACACCCTTCCTTGCCAACAATCTCTCTCTATTTTTTTTGTGTATGTATTGTAGTAACTTGGATTGAATCTGAATAAGTCTTATTTATAGGCTCAATGGGCCTCACGAAATTACTATCCAAATTAATCTGATTAATTAGGTCCATTATTCTGATGTAGTGGGTGTTACAAGATTAAATGTTGGATATTAATCTGATGGGTTACAAGATTAAATGTTGGATATTAATCTGATGGGTTGGACTTACACAATTAATGGTGAGATGAGAAGTTTCTGGAGAGTGAAAATGCCCAAACGGATAATCCATTAAGTGGGTTAATGGTTCTTCATTGTCCATAATAAAAATGGAGTATTAATTCGGGTCATTTACTCACCAACGAATATAGTAATTACTCTGAATGGGCTGTCAAGTAGGAGGATCCAAGAGGCTGATTCATTTCCAAATTTGATACCTTCACTCTTCACCTCCCCCTTATTTAGCCCAATATCTGAGACAATTCATTTTAACCCATTAATCACCACAATTAAAAAGAATAAAATAGCATCTCTCCTTTTCAATGTGGGATTAAACATTTTCACTAACTCTTCATCTTCCATATTCACTCCCACATCTTTACATTTATGTTATAATATTTATTCATTTTAATTATTTAATATTAAAATGCTCCAACAATCCCCCACTCATTTTTAATATTAATTTTTTTTAGTTAAAGAGAGATTACCAGGCAAAGATGGGTACTATGCATCATGAAGGTGTGCTCTGCATTGAACCTTCACTTAGTAAAACAACGATCTCAACTCTAGAGTCGTAGTGGTCTCCAACTTGAACTAGGACTGCTTTCGGGAAATTAAGCGTCACTGCTTACACATAATAACCCAGGTGTTGACATGAGCTTTTATAGTTAGCACTTTACGGCTGTGTGCTGATCCCGGTTTCATGAGTGTATTTGAGATTAAGTCCAAATCTCATAGGGAGCGGCCCCACCCCCACACTCACATAGGTGAAATTTTGTCAAGGGTGCTCCTATAATTCTGACACCTTACTCATACGAGCTACAAATTTCATTAAAATTTTTTTACTCAACCTCTCCACATTACAGGATAAATGCACTTACATCATAGGGATGAACAATTAAAAAATTATTTACAAAATAAATAATTAAAAATAAATAAATTGTGCATTTCTTACGACCATCATATGATTCGTTTTTCCCATTGAACCCAATTCTCAGGATCTTTGGTCCTTGGGTTGGGTATCCTTATACATGGCTCATGATTCTATGGACTTTAGTCCCATCCCCCTCGATGTATTCCAGACTCTATCTTTTGCCAAGGCCTTGGTAAATGGATCTGCAAGATTATCATTAGATTTAATATAATCCACAGTTATGATGCCACTACTCAAATAAGATCGCACGGTACTATGCTTTCTTCTTATAGGTCTGGATTTACCGTTGTAGTAACGGTTTTTAACTCTACCAATTGCGGCAGTGCTATCACAATGAATTAATATAGGTGGAATTGGCTTTTCCCACAGTTAAATTTCATATAACAAATCTCTAAACCAATTTGCTTCTTCACTAGCTGAAGCTAATGCTATTAATTCAGCTTTCATTGTTGAATTAGCAATTATTGTTTGCTTTTTAGATTTCCAACAAATAGCACCACTACCTAAGGTAAAAATATAACCAGTGGTAGAGAGAGAATCACCTGACAAAGTATTCCAATCGGCATCACTAAAACCTTCAATCACAGTAGGGTACTTTTTATAAAATAAGCCATAGCTTTTTGTACCAATTAAATATCTCATGACTCGCTCAATAGCTAGCCAATGATCTTTACTAGACTTGCTAGTAAATCTGCTAAGCACTCCTACTGCATATGCAATGTCAGGCCTAGTACAATCAGTAGCATAACGCGAACTACCAATGATACTAGCATAATCCTTTTGATTAAAAATCTCATCATCATTATTCACAGGAAATAAATGAATACTAGAATTAAAAGGAGTAGCTACACTTTTGTGATCATGAAATTTGTATTTTCTCAATATTTTCTCAACATAATGTGATTGATCAAGATATATTCCATCACATGCTTTTGTAATTTCCATGCCCAAAATAAAATTAGCCTCACCAAGATCTTTCATATCAAAATGGCTTTTAAGCATATTTTTTGTCTCATTTATAATATGCATATTTGAGCCAAAAATCAACATATCATCCACATAGAGGCTAATAATAACATGTAAATTATTCCATGATTTAGAATAAATACATTTATCACATTCATTTGATTTATAACCATTCTCAATCATGCAGGAATCAAACTTTTCATGCCACTACTTAGGTGCTTGTTTTAAGCCATATAAAGATTTAGTTAGCTTACATACCTTGCTTTCTTGTCCAGGCTCTACAAAGCTTTCGGATTGATCCATATAAATCTCTTCCTCTAGGTCCCCATTTAGAAAAGCAGTTTTTTACATCCATTTGATGAATTTTCAAATCAAAAATTGCAGCAATAGCAATTAACAATCTAATAGATGTAATTCTTGTTACCGGAGAAAAAGTATCAAAGAAATCAAGACCAGCTTTTTATTAAAAGCCTTTTCCATCAAGTCTAGCTTTAAACTTATCTATTGATCCATCCGGATTCAACTTTTTTCTAAGGACCCATTTACAACCTATGGTCTTATAACTCGGTGAAAGATCTACTAATTTCCAAGTTCTAGTAGAAATTAGAGATTCCATCTCATCATTTACAGCCTCTTTTTAAAATATAGCATCGGGTGATGTTAAAGCCTCTTTTAAAATTTGGGGATTTTCCTCAATGTTAAAAACATAATAATCATGACCAAAATCCTTTTCAACTCTAGCTCTTTTACTCCTTCTAGGTTCCATTTCAAAATTTTCTTGATTTTGTAAATGTGAAGTAGAAGAACTAGGTTGTGACAAAATATTTTCTTCACCCCCACTATTTTTCAATTTAAAAGGAAATTTTTCTTCATGAAAAATTGCATCACCAGATTCAAAAATTATTTTGTTTTCAATATCAAAAAATCTATAAGCTGCACTATTAATCGCATAACCAAGAAAAGCACAGGTAGTAGCTCTTATACCTAATTTAGGCATTTTAGGGTCAGTAAGCCTTACATAAGTAAGACAACCACATACTCTTAAATATCCCAAATTTGGCTTATGTCCTTTCCACATCTCAAAAGGTGTGGTGTGTGTTAAAACATATGTGTGTTCACTTGTTAAGAACATATGTTACTTATTTATGTAAATTGGCTAATCTTTTGACAAAACGCACTCTACTTGTAATTGGGTAGTTCTAGGTGTTTTTAATACTTCAAAAAACAAGGTTTCAAGATCAAGTGTTGAAGTCATCAAGTCTTTCCAAGAAAAAAAACAAGCTGAAGTGCAATTTCATTAAAGCTCGACACCTGCTCAATAGCTACCTCAACACCTGCTATCTGTCGAGAATTACAAAATCAGATTTTCTGATCTGATTTCCTTGGGATCCGTAAATATGCTTTTGGGCTTTCTTTTCTTCTAACCCTAAACATATAAAATGATTATTTTAAGAGCCGTCATGTTGTACACAAGTTACAAAAGCATTGAGCAATCTCTGTTCAAGCAAATTGTGATCAAAGACGAAGTTCTTGACCTAATTCATCTTCTCTGAAAAAGTTGCTGTGTATTTGCACCAAAGGGTTTTGTAACCAAATATCTTCCTGATCTTCATCGTGTATGATGAACTGAAGAACTTTGCAGCCAACCTATCCTTCTTAGTTGGTGTTTGAAGTCGCGTACTGGGATCCACACATTGGTTAGTCACGTACTTGGGAGCCGTGCATCAAAGGTGGAAATTGTCACTACAGATCAAGTCCAATTGTAACCACTTGATTTGATAATAGTGGAGTTTCGGGAGTGGTGACCTGAAATTCACCCGGTGGGGTTTTTACAGCAAGGGTTTTCCCCATTCGTAAACAAATCACCGTATCATTTTATTTCCGTTGCATATTTAGTTTTTTGGTGATTTGTTTGTGCTTCCACGTATTTGCATGTTAAATTGATTAATTAATAACTTGGCTAATTAATTAAGGGGTCATTCAGATTGTGGCCTATCAAGTGGTATCAGAGCAGGCACACTCTGATTAGGATTTAATCTTTGCTGTGTTGATCCATTGACCCCTGTTGTCATAGCTGTAACTGGCTTGAAGAGATCTTTGTTTTCAAATACATCTTGTTTTTCTAATCACTATTTGTTTGTGTCTCAGAAAATACAAGTCTAAAAGTTATTTGAATTCTCTTATGATGACTATTGGAAAAGATCTCAGTTTGGCCAAAAAGAAACTAAACTGTCTCAGAATGAAAATGTGTAAAGGAGTTCACCTGAGAAGAGTGAAAGTTATAGGCGTAGCTCATAAAAGGCAGTTGAGAGAAAGAACCATTCCCTCTGATCTGTCATCTAAACATGAAGTGTGTTTCATGATGAAGTCTGCATTCAAAGTAATGGACACATGTCCGTGGTATCTTGACAGTGGTTGCTCACGACACATGACTAGAGACAAATCTCTCTTTAAGGTCTTCGAGTCTAAGAAATGTGGCAATGTTACCTTTAGTGATGGAGGCAAGTCACAAATGAAAGGGAAAGGAATCATATCTCTGCCAGGACTGCCGGACATTGCAAATGTTCTTTATGTAGAAGGTCTAAGGGTGAACCTATTGAGCATAAGTCAGATATGTGATCAAAGCTTCATGGTGCTATTCTCAAAGGGAAAGTGTCTTGTCATGGATGAGTCTGGAAAGAAGCTCATTAGTGGGGTTCGCACTTTGGACAACTGTTATGGATTGGTTCCTGATGTTGATATTGTGTGTAATAGCATTCGTTTGCCTAATGAAGATCTGTGACATCAACAAATGGGACATGCTAGTTACAAGCATCTATCTATTGTATCTAAGCATGAATCAGTCTTGGGGATACCAAACTAAGTAGAATAAGCAATGTGGTGTGTGGACCATGTCAGCTTGGAAAATAGACGAAAGCTAAGCATCCAAGCACTCAGACATCAGCTACATCCAGACCATTGGAGCTGTTGCATTTAGATCTTATGGGTCCAACCAGAACCGAGTCTCTTGGGGGTAAGAGATACATCATAGTTGTGGTAGACGACTTCACTAGATACACTTGGGTCATTCTACTACGATCCAAGTCTGATGCTTCTAAGCACATTGAGGCTTTATGCACAAGACTGCAAAATGAAAAGAGCCTAAAGATTGATCGAATTCGAAGTGACCATGGGAAGGAATTCGAGAACTCATACATGGAGTCTTTCTGCATAAGATCAGGTATATCTCAAGAATTCTCTGCTCCTATTACGCCTCAGCAAAATGGTGTGGTAGAAAGGAAGAATAGGGTTATTCAAGAGATGGCCAGAGTCATGCTGCATAACAAAGATGTGGCTAGAAACTTGTGGGGGGAAGTTGTAAACACTGCATGTCATACAGTTAATAGGGTATACTTCAGACCCGGTACCAAAAAGACTCCCTATGAGTTGTGGAAAGGAAGGAAGCCTAATGTGAAGTACTTCAGAATCTTTGGAAGTACTTGCTTCATTCTCAAGGATAGAGAGAATGTGGGAAAGTTTGACTCTCGGAGCAATGAAACCATATTTCTCGGCTACTCTTCTACAAGCAAGGCTTATCGGGTGTACAACAAAAGAACTATGAAGGTAATGGATATAGTAAATGTCGTCATTAATGAGTCTTCAGAGTCCAGTTCTAAGAAACGCATTGAGGGACTCTCCAAAGAAATTCTTCCTCCTGAGCCTAGGGAAGTTCAAGACATTACTGAACAAGAACCTGCTTCTCCAAGTACTCCCAGTATTGTGGAAGACCCTGCAGACTTACCCATTTCACCAGAGTCTAAATCTCACGAAAAGAAGGGACCTTCATCTAGAATCAAATTAAATCATCCTCCAGAAGTTATTGTGGGAGACATGAATGAACTCACATTAAGGAAACGCACAGTTGATAAATGTGTTGCTAACTTTGTGTCTTATTCCTGCTACTTGTCACAGGTTGAACCTAAGAAAGTTGAGAAAGCATTACAAGATGAGAGTTGGGTCGAAGCAATGCATGATGAATTACTTCAGTTTCAGAGGAATGATGTTTGGACTCTAGTACCTAGACCGGAAGGTGAACACATCATCGGTACAAAGTGGATATTCCACAACAAGACTGATGAAGAAGGCAATGTGATTCGCAATAAGGCTCGACTTATGGCTCAAGGATACTCGCAAATGGAAGGAGTAGACTATGATGAGACATTTGCCCCAATTGCCCGAATGGAGTCAATCAGAATTCTTCTTGCCCTAGCATGTCAGCTGAATTTCAAACTTTATCAGATGGATGTAAAGACTGCTTTCTTGAATGGGTTACTCGAAGAGGATGTCTATGTGGCTCAACCAAAAGGATTTGTCGATCCACACTTTCCGAATCATGTGCTGTACCTTAAAAAGGCACTTTATGGGTTGAAGCAAGCTCCTAGAGCCTGGTATGATAGACTCACACAATATCTGGTGTCACATGGGTTCACAAGAGGGAAGGCTAATCAAACTATCTTCATCAAAAAGGAAGATGGTGAGTTGATAGTTGCTCAAGTCTATGTTGATGATATCATCTTTAGGTCAACTAAGGATGAACTTGCTCATGGCTTCTCAAAACTCATGCAAGCCGAGTTCAAGATGAGCATGATTGGAGAGCTGACTCACTTCCTAGGATTGCAGATTCGCCAACAAGATTCAGGTATATTCCTTTCTCAATCTAAATATGCTAAGAATCTTGTGAAGAAGTTTGGTTTGGATTCTGCTAGTTCTGTTAGAACCCCTATGAGCCCTAATGTTAAACTCACTGTAGACTTGTTAGGTAAGAGTGTTGATCCTTCTCTCTATAGAAGCATGATAGGTAGTCTTCTTTACCTTACTGCTAGTAGACCTGACATTAGTTATAGTGTTGGTGTGTGTGTTAGATATCAGGCTAACCCCAAAGAATCTCACATGACTGCTTTAAAAAGAATTATAAAGTATGTTAAAACTACTGCTGAGTTCAGTGTGTGGTATAGTAAGGACACTAATGGTGTCTTAGCTGGGTACTCTGATGCTGATTGGGTTGGAAATGCTGATGATAGAAAGAGTACTTCGGGGGATTGTTTTTATGTGGGTAACAATCTTGTCTCTTGGATGAGCAAAAAGCAGAACTCCATCTCCTTATCCACTGCAAAAGCTGAGTACATCGCCGCCAGTAGCTGCTGCACCCAACTCCTCTTGATGCAAAAACTCCTTCATGATTATGGTATTTGTTAAGAGCATTTCACTATTTACTGTGACAATACCAGTGCCATCAATATCTTTAAGAAGCCGGTTCAACATTCTAGAACCAAACACATAGAGATTCGACATCAATTTATTAGGGAGCTTGTCGAAGATGGTACTCTCACTCTTGAGTTTATCCACACTGATGATCAGAATGCTGACTTGTTCACCAAACCTCTTGACAGCAAACGTTTTGAATTCCTTCGTCAAAACATTGGTGTCATCTCCATGGATTGATCTCCTTCTCTTGTTTCTCTTCCTCATGCATTTGCATCTAGTTTTTGCTTTGTTTTGATAACATGTTTTTGTTTGCTTATTTTCAGTTTTGTTTATTTTGTTTTTGATATTAAAAAAAAAAAAAAGTGAAAAATTGAAAAATACAAAAACAGTGTGTGTTTTGTGTACTTTGGTACTTGTGTACTTTGGATGGCCAATGAAACAAAATTTTCTAAACTTTATATCTTTTGTAGCTTAGATGAGCATCTCTATGCACAACTAAGCAAGTGAGGTTTATGGCTCTTGTTTGTGATGAGTAAGATTAAATTATCTCTTAAAACTTAACCCTC
The DNA here is from genome assembly GCA_032727855.1 of Quercus ilex subsp. ballota. Classification (NCBI taxonomy): domain Eukaryota; kingdom Viridiplantae; phylum Streptophyta; class Magnoliopsida; order Fagales; family Fagaceae; genus Quercus; species Quercus ilex. Next base: position 95,211,529 of record CM064909.1, on the reverse strand, counting down.
ATATCACTCTTTTTGACGGGTAGGACTAGAAAATCCTAAGAGAAAGGCATAAATGACCATCTCACCACTGTTGCCTGCCAATCATAGTATGACACCTGTATGCTTCGGCATAGCAAAAGTGCAGTGTCATAGACACCTGTATGCTTCGGCATAGCAAAAGTGCAGTGTCAAAGACATCTGTATGCTTCGGTATAGCAAAAGTGCAATGTCTATGCTTAACATGTTGGGTATTTCTTTTCTCTCTTTATATGCCCATGCATGATATGCTTAAAAGAAAATATGCAAAGAAAATATAAAGCTAAAAGATTAAAATGCTTCAAATATGATTGCAAGCGTGTTTTCTAGGAGATGTGGGAGTTATAGGATGTACCTCGAAAATGATAGTCCCCATCAAACAGTTATGATTGTGTGTGAGTTAAAATTATTTTCTCATATCTCAGATCGTCATAACATGTATACACATATACAATCTTGCGATGTTTTTCACATACAACACGCAATATTCCTTGCTACTCTTGATACATGTGCAGGTACAATGTGATTTGGCCATCACAAGTGTTAGATGTACTTAATGTATGCTCACTAAACTGTCTTGACTTGTTTTTGAAATATAAAATTGGTTAGACTTGTTTAGTGTGTGTGTGTGTTTTTGAGGATCCATGTGCTTAAATTCTTGTCGAGAGATGTTTTTGAGTGCTTTATATGTTGATTGGATCTATGGTTGAGGTGTATGTTGAATTACATTCATGTCCATGTTTTTCACTTCTCGAAAAACTGCTTTTTAAAGATGGCTCGACACCTCCTCGATACTTGGTTATCTGTCGAGCTTCTCAAGCCTTTTCTTATCACAATCTCGACACCTAGTGGATCGATCGAGAAATCTCCTGTCTCCTCGATACCTTCTCGATACCTTCTCGATCGATCGAGCTTCTGTTCTTGGTTCTGGTGTTCATTCCTCGACACCTTCTCGACACCTTTAGCTGTCGAAAGCCATTTTCTTGATACCTTCCTCGACAGCTTCCTCGATACCTCTCGATACCTCTCAATACCCCAGCTGTCGAGATTTACTGAGGTGCCTATTTAAGAGTTGTCGCGATTTTTCCTCTCATTTCACTCGATCTCTCTCGATCTGTCCGAGACGGTTCCTCTCCCAAACACCTTTTTCTCACTCAAATCTTCTAACCCACTTGGATCTTGACCATTCCTTGCTTCTAATCACTTGGTAAGATCACTTTTCCCTTCCTTTTTCATGCATTTCATGTTTTGAAACCTAGGTTTTGTGATTTTTGAAAATTTTTGCGGTTTTTCAAAATTAATGAGTTTTTCTTGAAATTTTGGATTGGGTTTTCACTTAAATGTGTTCAAAATGTCATACATTGCATTTCATGTGCATTAGAATGGTATTTACATGCATTTAGATGTGTGATCTATGTTTGTGTGCTGCTAGGATTGGATTGAGCTGAGCCCATGATGTTTTTCCTTTACATGTCACATGTTCATGCATTCCCATGCATACGTACTTGTTGTTCAATATATCTGATATATATGAACTGTTTTGGGACTTTTCTGATTGTCTCCCTCTCTATCTCTTTCTCATTCTTTTACGTTAGTAGTGTCTATGGCACCCAAACGTAAATCCACTCTGGCTCGGAACCCTCTGCATTCTAGAGCTTCCCCTTCTTCTGATTCTGCTCCTCTTAACCTTCGGTTCCGTGATGGAGATGGCCACAAGGCATTTTCTAAGAACTTTTCTAGACGAGGTGTTCATTCGGAACGCCAAGTCATTTTGGCGGACTTCGCCGACACTGACATTCCTTCTATCATTCACAGTAGGGGATGGGAGTCACTGTGTGACGTCCCGGTCACCTATCCTCTCGTGCTGATTCAGGAGTTTTGCTCCAACATGCACGAGATAGATCGTTCAGTACCTCTCTTTTTCATTTGCGTTCGAGGTACGCGCATCCCTGTTACACCGCAGCTAGTTGCGGATGTACTTAGGGTTCCTAGGATAGATTTTCCTGACTATCCTTCCTGTGAGCGTCTGAGGACTGTGTCCAAAGATGAGCTCATCTCTGCTTTTTGTCAGCGTCCTGCTGATTGGGGTGAGCATCAGTACACATCATGTAAGCCTTTTGCTAAAGGTTCTAGATTTCTAAACATGGTAATGACCTTTGTACTCCATCCACTCTCTCACTACAACTTCATCACAGAGCCTCGTGCTCGATTTTTGTTACCACTTCTAGAGCATCTTATTATAGATTTTCCTTCTCATTTCATCCTTTCTATCATAGATGTCCATCTAGATTCGGCGTCCCGTGATAAGCTCATCTTTCCTTCCGCTAACACGAGGATCTTACGCCATTTTTCTATCACTTTTCTTGTGTCCGACCACTTCATATACATCTGTGCCATAGATGTCGCTACCGTAAAACGTAGTGAGGCTCAGTTTAGGTCGCAACAGACGGATTTCACTCCTCCCTCCCGTTCGGCTCCATCTAAATCTACTCCATCTACATCTGCTCCTTCTTCCTCTACTAGCGATGTATCTCTTGGAGACATTATGGCGCAGCTGCAGCACATGGATGCTCGCCTCGATACACTCTTCACTGAGTTGTATCAAGTGAATGTTCGTGTTGGTTGTATTGCACGACAGCAGGCGACCATCGGTGGTTTTGCTTCTGAGGCTACTCCTTCACCACCTCCTCCAGCGGCTTCTGACTCTGAGGATGATAATGATGATGGTGATGACGATGATGCTTCGGATGATGATGGAGATACTAGCTCTACTGATGAGATGTCTACATGACATTCTACCCTTTATCACTCGTGACAAAAAGGGGAAGCAGTTTTGGGTTATAAGAGTAGTCATCTTAGGGGGAGAGTTAGTATAGGACATTTTTGATAGGGAGAGTGTTGATATTTTGAGGGATGTAGTGAGGTTTTGATGTATCTTTTCTTTTCTATTCTTTATAGATACATTGATCTTGTATATGAGGTCTTGTGACCAGTTTTACATACATTGTACTTATCTTCTTTCTATATGTGGATGTATGTTTCTTTCACATCTCTCTACATGTGTTGTTTCTTTTCTATCTTTATACATATGATTCTTATACTTGTATGCAATCTATTAATTCTGTTTCACACAAGATGCCTTGATGAGTTTTGTTCAAAGTGTTTCAGAAATACAGGTTGTCAAAGTCTACTTGCCATAAACTCTCTTCTTGCAAAGTTTTTCAAGAGTTTGTGTTAGGATAGATTTTATTGTATTTAACAAGTGAATATGAGTTGAGTGATTTATGACTTCTCTCATATGTTCATTTGTTTGTTGTGGTTTTGTCATGGATTGCCAAAGCGGAAGATTGTTAGGACATATGTGTGTTCACTTGTTAAGAACCTATGTCACTTATTTATGTAAATTGGCTAATCCTTTGACAAAACGCACTCTACTTGTAATTAGGTAGTTCTAGGTGTTTTTAATACTTCAAGAAACAAGGTTTCAAGATCAAATGTTGAAGTTATCAAGTCTGTCCAAGAAAAAAAACAAGTTGAAGTGCAATTTCATTAAAGCTCGACACTTGCTCGATAGCTACCTCGACACCTGCTATCTGTCAAGAATTACAAAATCAGATTTTCTGATCTGATTTCCTTGGAATCCGTGAATATGCTTTTGGGCTTTCTTTTCTTCTAACCCTAAACATATAAAAGGATTATTTTAAGAGCCGTCATGTTGTACACAAGTTGCAAAAGTATTGAGCAATCTCTGTTCAAGCAAATTGTGATCAAAGACGAAGTTCTTGACCTAGTTCATCTTCTCTAAAAAAGTTGCTGTGTATTTGCATCAAAGGGTTTTGTAACCAAGTATCTTCCTAATCTTCATCGTGTATGATGAACTGAAAAACTTTGCAGCCAACCTCTCATTCTTAGTTGGTGTTTGAAGTCGCCTACTGGGATCCGCGCATTGATTAGTCACGTACTTGGGAGCCGTGCATCAAAAGTGAAAATTGTCACTACAGATCAAGTCCAATTGGGTATTGGGGTAGGTTCAACTGTAGGTTGGTAAGGTACTTGGAATTCCTTTACTTGTAACCGCTTGATTTAATAATAGTGGAGTTTCGGGAGTGGTGACCTGAAAATCACCAGGTGGGGTTTTTGCCGTAAGGGTTTTCCCCATTCGTAAACAAATTACCGTGTCATTTTATTTTCTCTGCATATTTAGTTGTTTGGTAATTTGTTTGTGCTTCCACGTATTTGCATGTTAAATTGATTAATTAATAACTTGGCTAATTAATTAATTGGTTTAATCATAAGGGGTCATTCAGATTGTGGCCTATCAGTGTGTGACTTTTTATGTGGCACCCTATTCAAAACATGACATGAAGTTAAAATAGTTTCACCCCAAAAATTTAAAGGTGCACCAGATTCAATTAACATGGCATTTGCTAACTCAATTAAAGTTCTATTTTTTCTTTCAGTCACAACATTAGAAGCAGGTGAATATGGTGCAGTAGTTTCATGGATAATTCTCAAAGACTGAACAAATGAGTTGAATGCACTTGATTCATTCTCACGGCCTCTATCACTTCTTATTCTTTTTATTTTTCTACCGAATTAATTTTCAACTTCTTTTAAAAAATCTTGAAATTTTTCAAAAGCATCACTTTTATTTTTCAACAAATAAATAGTTGTATATTTTGAGAAATCATCAATAAAAGTGATAATATATCTATTTCCTCCACGAGTTAAAATTTCATCAAATTCACATAAATCAGAGTGAATTAACTCAAGCAATTCGGTATTTCTTACAACACTTTTATGAGGCTTTTTTGTAATCTTAGCTTGACTACAAGTTTCACATTTTTCAAAATCTTTTGACAGTCTTGGAATTAATCCTAAACTACTCATAATTCCCACATATCTACTATTTATATGACACAAACGATCATGCCAAAAATTAATAGAAGAAAGCATATAAACTGAACTGGTAGATGCTTTATTATTCTCAACATTCAATTTAAACATTCCATCACAAGCATAACCCTTGCCCACAAATAATCCCTTTTTAGTGATTACATAATTATCAGATTTCATAATTTGCTTGAAACCAGCCTTGTTAAGCAAAAAACTTGATATCAAATTCTTCCTCATGGATGGAGTGTAAAGAACATCTTTCAATGTTAGCACGCGTCCAGAAGTGAATTTCAATTCAACCTCACCACTTCCAAGAACCTTGATTTTGCTAGAGTCACCAAGCATATTAGTTTTTTCTTCTTCAAAAGAAGTGTACAATTTGAACAAATTTTTGTCATAGCAGACGTGCCTATTAGCACCAGAATCTGCCCACCACCCTTCAACATGTTGCACCATATTGATGTTTGTAATCATAGCCACTAAAAGCTTTTCAGTTACATTAGCCTACGGGACATATTCACGTTTCCGAAATTTGCAAAATCAAGCAATATGCCCACTCTTGCCACAAACAAAACAAGATCTATTAAATTGATCTTGTGAAGGGGGTCCTTGGTTCTTATTGTAATTTTTATTCAGGTTTCCCCTTCCTTGAGGTCTATTATTATTTTTAAAGACTCTCTTTTTAGGCTTCAATTGACCATTTCTAGAAAAATGATTTTTGGGTATATTATTATTGGCAGAAATAAGGTTTACCTTTGTGGTGGAATTACCATTGCTCTCTTGTGTCATGAGTGCATCTTGTCCTCTAGCCTCCTCTTCCACACGGATGCGTGTGATCAAAGTCTCCAAGAATGTCTCCTCTTGTTTGTGCCGCAAAGTCTTTTGGAACTCCCTCCAAGATTGTGGTAGTTTATCAATTATGCCAGCTACCACCAAATTGTCTCCAATCTTTATACCTTCGGATCTCAATTCTGCAACGATCATTTGGAAGTCTTGTGCTTAATCCACCACCGATTTTCCATCCACCATTTGGTAACGGAAAAATCTGCTGGCAGCATACTTCTTTGCACTTGCCTCCTCGGTATCATACTTGCTTTGTAAGCTTTCCAAATTTTCTTAGCAGAATTGTAAGTTGTATCATAATAATCATAGAAATGATCGGCAAGACAATTCAATAGATAAGAGCGACAATTATATTCATCTTTTGTATACTTATCTATTTTTTCTTGATGGAGAATATATTCTTCCTCACTCATCTCATCGATAGGAACTTTTGATGGATTCTTGTCAGTGAGGATGTAGGAGACTTTGAGAAGACTCAAGTAGAAGAGGACATTTCCTTTCCACCTCTTGAAGTGGGCTCCATTAAAGCGAAAGGGCTTGTTAAGATCTCCAACAGGCGCATTTGGTTTCTCTTGTGTAGGCTCCATGTGATGAATCTCCTTAAAATTGTTGGCGCAAATACAATGATAATGGAAATAACACAACGAGAAACTGAATAATACTTTTGAATATTATTAATGTAAAGAAAGTAATTACACAACACTGTTTGGACTGAGGTGAGGCACTCGCTTTCTTTAAGGAGATTCAAGCCCTTGGTTGGCTAAACTTTGTAACCAGTGCAGACCGTCTCTAACTTGTCTGCCCAACAAGTGTCGTATGGCTAGAACAACCTCTGCACAAAGTGTTCAAGCTCAAAGCTCCACCAGAAAAAACACCCTTCCTTGCCAACAATCTCTCTCTATTTTTTTTCATTTCTAATTTTGATACCTTCACTCTTCACCTCCCCCTTGCGCACGTATTTAGCCCAATATCTGAGACAATTCATTTTAACCCATTAATCACCACAATTAAAAAGAATAAAATAGCATCTCTCATTTTCAATGTGGGATTAAACATTTTCACTAACTCCTCATCTTCCATATTCATTCCCACATCTTTACATTTATGTTATAACATTTATTCATTTTAATTATTTAATATTAAAATGCTCCAACATATTTTATTATTCTCGTTCAAGTCATCTTTCTTATGAATTCAATTAGGGTAAATATTGTCACTCTCAAATTAGTTCGACTATGTTTGTAATATCATGCCTTGGCTTAAGTCATCCTAATTGAGTCAATACCAAACAGGAAACAGCCTAATCAAGGAGACTCTATCTATCAAACTCGAGTCAAGATTATTCCATTAATCCAGCAAATTGGTAACCACAGTGGGAGATGCCAGCAAGGAAAACAAGATGTATGAAAAATATTAAGAGTTCAAGTAATTTATTTCCTATTCCAAACCTAAAAGAGATACCTTTTGAGCTTCTCCTACAAACCAATTCCAAACTCGGTGGTTAATTTGGCAGATAAAATGGAATGAGGATTCCAAAGTATACCATGTCGAATAGCATAAAGAACAGTTGACTGTTTAAACATGACTCAACTATTGAAGAGGCTTTATGGAAAAGTTTAAATTTTCTTCATTTGAGTTCCACTACTCGAGGAGTGGAAAATACAATCAAGCTGATCTCTCGAGCAACCATCTCGAGAGGCCAATATAACCTAGTTTAATTAATCAAGTCCTATGTATATCCTTATAAGTTAGAGATGTACGTGCTGCCAGTATTATTTTCTTTCCAATTTTGTTAATTAAATCATTTCATGGCCTCAATTATATTTCTGACTTCTAAATTAGTTTATTAAGTATTTGTTTGGGATCCGCTTATTTTACTGAAAGTACTGTAGATAAAGGTAAAAGTTAGCTGAAATAGTACAATGAGACTCATGAATAGTATCATAAGGTGCAGTAGGACCCATAAATAGTAGCAAAAATAAGATGAATAGTAAAATAAGTTTGCAAAAATAATTTTTGCCAAACGGACACAAAGTGTGCACTTGCGTTTTTGGCTGGGTCCCATGGCATTATTCATGGCCCAACCAAACTCAACAAAACACAAATTTCTAAGTAAATTTAGGTCCCACGGCACTATTCACACATTTGAAAATTATTTTAGTATAGTGTTTTCAGTAATAAGTTTTCAGTTTTTAGCAAGTAAGCGGTATCCAAACAAATCTTAAATTTCATTTCTATCTCTTTCTCCAAAAAAAATAAGTGTCATTTTTATTTGTTAAAGATATATATTGGCCCAATAACATAGGCTCAAACTCAATCATTTTATGAGTGCAAATCTAGTCTCTTACTTGCATGTAGAATGATTGGGCTTGGACTTATTCTATTGGGTCAAATTAATATCTAACATATCTAACACTATCAATATAAGCTTTTTTTTTTCTTTTTTCTTTTTAAGAATTAAAGGAAAGACAAGCTTCGAAGGCATATATAAATTCACTACCCAAAGGGATCACTCAAGAGATACAAAGGATAGAAATTAATATTCACCGCTCTAACAAACAAAGGAATCCAGTCTCAACATATACAAATGATACAAATGCTTAGTACTCTTAAGAATCCACTAATGAATCTAATAAGAAACTCTGATGAGCCATGAAGGTAGACGTTTTAATTTTTATCTCCATTTACTTACCTGCATGGCTATGCACTTATGCTTTCATGTTTCTTCAATTGGAGGACTAACAGCTGATACTTACCTTCTAATAATGTTTTGCTTACATATTATATATATATTATCATAGTTGTTTTTCTTTTTTGCTTTACCACCCTTTTTTGTGGAAAACTCGAAAAAGGAAAAACATTCCACTATTAGCTAGATACGATTATCTTAATTATTTTGGATGGATAATAAATTAGTGTATATGTGGGCATCTCAATCTTATATATTTAAAGTACTTTTCAAGGAATGGAAATATTGAAGAAGGGCTGATTCCGTACTCCTCCCTTTGAATTTGTACAAGTTCGTAGTTTGATAGTACAGCGTAGTAGAGGAGGTCCCATGAACAGTCATAAAAAGCCATCAGGTGTAAATGTTTATTTTGAAAATTTACAGCAATTGAGCTGCAGTCCAAGTAGCATATTTAGCATAGTTTTGAGCATATCTTGAACAGTTTTTTGTGTCTTCAACTTAGATTTTCAAACACATAAACTAGGCATTCAAAACTTACCACTCAAGTTACATTTGGCCAACACTAATAGACATTTGACACTAACAAGTTTTAACCCAAAGAAGTAGCACAATTGATCGGGCCTCACTCAATCATAGAATATCAAAGAATTCATAAAAACAAATGAATATCAAATAATCATTTCTCTACCTTTCTTGTTGTTGATGCCCAATTTTGTGAATCCATATCCAAAAGTCCATAAGGAAGAAAGCCCAGTAAGTTGCAAAACACAAATCTACCGCAGAATACAGTTCTTTGGCAGAATGACTTCGGCAGATAAAGATAAATTAGGCCCAAAACCCTTTTGATCCAGTCAACATTATTTGGCCCACAAAGGCCCAAATCCTTTTGTATAAAAAAGATAGGTGTGAAAACTGATATGAAGAAGCACGGTGAAAAGAAACAAGGAACGGCAGGAAGTGTTAGCAGTAGGAACAATAATTTGGTATGGTAGGAAATGCCAAGTCACGAAGCAAACACCCAAACTAGAGGGAGGCCCAATGATCCAACAAGGGCCAACCCCCCAAGAAAAGGACAAGTCATAAACGTTGGAGATGCAACCCACACCAGAAAAAGCCAAAAAGCGCACGGCAGGATATGCGCACCCATTCTCAGATCTCGACAAACGTATGAAACAACAAGAAGGTAAAGCACGCGTACGACCCCGACATCACCAGCCTGTACCCAGCCACTATGGGAAAGGGTGTGGTCATGGGTGAGGGCACGGTCTGGCGGTGGGGAGAGGAGTGGAAACCCATTCTTGTGGTTCTTGCTCAGGCTCTTTCGGTGGGCACAGTCCTGCTAGGATGACATGCCACCCAAAAGAGGCAAGAGTGGGTAAGAACCACTGGGTGCATGTCATGAGAGACCGAGAGGGAGAGGGTGCACACTGGACGAGTAGAAAAGGAACCTTCGTTGTCTGAAAGCTACAGGTCAATGGTGGTAATCAGAACCATTGACTCGGTAAGTGGTCGGCAAAAAGCTCCCATATTAGACAATGGCCATTAAGGGGCTAGAACAGTTAAACAGGTCACGGCAGACTCTATATAAGGGACTCATGGCTGTGTACAAAAAAGGAGGGAAAGACAAGAAAAAAAGAAAAAGAGCCAGGAAAGAATTGAAAGAAAGAAAAAGAGAGAAAAAGATAAACAAAAGAACAGAGAAGGAAGAAAAAAGAAAAACAGAGTGTTTTATAGCAGGCATGCACCCAAATGGGTTAACCCCCTCTCTCCCTCAATAGCCTTGCCCTCTATTAGAAGCAAACGGTTTATACTCGGGCACACACCATTTAGGACTGGCCTCTCAAAGCAACTAATTTCTCCTCTAAAGTTACTTGCGTTGAGGGAGCAGTTTTCCCTTCCCTGGTTAGAGCCCCGTGATAATACTTGGTGTGGCAGACCCATTCCTTTGATTCTACTAACCCCGTTCTACCCCCTTGTTTAAGTTTTATTCTTTGAACGTGAGGCATTTTAAGTCATTTACTTTACTTATTGTGGCAGGAATAGTGACTGTACTTTCTTTATATTATCTATATTATACCTGCCTGCCATAACCTCTTAACAGTGACTCTGCCTGCTGTGAGCTTATAAACAGACTTTAGCAGACGTGGTGTGGTTTGCGCACAAGCCGGGCCAAGGTGTGTTCCAATTGGGCCGGTCCTGACTCCTTTACTCAGAAACAACTCGGGCCTAGTATGGCAGGAAGCAACCCAATATTCCGATCCAGACCCACTACCTTACACTATTATACAAGCTAAACATTTCCTGCCGAAGCTTTCTTCTTCATTTGTTATTACGCGTTTTACTTTTGACACAAACTAATCATTATCCTGCCATAAGTATATATATACATATATCTTTATTTACGAATATGAATACATGTTTGGGAATATGCTAACCCATTTAAACTAACTTTTGTTTGGTAGGTATTTTCTTTGGGTTTTAGATTTGTTTATGTGCAGGAAGTGAAAAAGTATTTCTGCAGTAAAAATGAAGAGTAGTCATTCACACGGCAGAAGGCTTTAAAGTACAGCAGACAGCTTTAACGCACAGCAAACAGCTTTATTGCACAGCAGAAGGCTTTACGGCAGGAAACTTTACTGCACAGCAGAAAGCTTTATTGTACGGCAGACAGCTTCACTGCATAGCAAAAAGTTTTACTACACGGTAGAAAGTTTTGCTGCACAGTAGAAAAATCAGACCTGTGGCAGAAACAGGAGAAAAATTCCTTCTGCGGCAAAAACGTCAATCCTGCGGCAGAAACTGGTAGCGGCAGAAACAGAAAAGTCAATCCTGCGGCAGAAACTAGAGAAAAGTCTTCTGCGGCAGAAACAGAGGAGAAGTCCACTTTGCTGCGTCTTCCCTTGGACTTGGATTCAACGTTTGCGCACAAGTCGGACCAATTGAGTTGCAGTTGGACCGGTCTCAACTTCCTTACTCAGAATACTTAGGCCTACTACCGCAGGAGGCAGCCTAGCCCAACGTACAACGAAAAGGCCCCTACACTTGTTCCGCTTAACATTTTTCTATATATTTTAACGACTAACTCATGGATACAGTTGGCAACATATCATATATTAATTAAAGTTGATCCACTCCTTGTGGAAATTCTGGTATGGTTTTGGTTGCTTCATTCCTTTATATAGCTTTCGGCGTTAAGAAAATCAATACCTGTTGTTTTACTCCATTGTAAATTCATTACTGACAAACTTTAGTTACAAACTTGGATGTAACCTCAAGTTTTAATTCACAATAGGAAGATGATGTATCCCTATCATATGCAATTAATGCATATAAATTACTTAACTACACTTAAGTGATTGCATACAATCATTTTAAGTAAGTCATGTACAGAGACACGTGTCATATTCTTATTGTGGGTTAAAGCCTAAGGATCCATCCAAGTTTAAAGACAAAATTTGTTCATTAGTTATTGACTACCTGCTAGTGTTGTAGCTGCTATTTTGTGCAATAACATTACACATTTTCCTTTTGGAAAAAGTTTGGCTCCAACCCATGATGTGGTGATTAATAGTTTTAGTCACGTGACTTTTTTTAATGGGTAATCTTATTGATCACTATTTAATAGGTTAGAAAAAATAGTTCCAAACCAGTTTTGGGCCAAACTTTGTAATTTTCTTTTTCCAAACATGATCATAACAAAGAGAACATACTAAGGTCGAATATGCACAGATGCTTTGACCAATTAATTTTACTAAGACTTACTAAGAGCACTAGTATCACTTATGTATCTCAAATGTCATTTTAACACACCAAAACCTACTTTTTTTTTCTATTTTAACATGGTACTTAACATTACACCATACATCAAATCTTCTATTCTTCCCTTCAGTATATTAAAATAATATATACAACATTAAAATAACCTAAAAAAACTCCTACAATATAAAACAAATATATATATATATATATATACACACACACGAAACACGTATATCACCTCACAACCGACCACTACCACCACCACCCATAGCACCCACAACCACCCACCATCACCCAAAATCAACCATCAACCACTATAACCACAACCCAATATTAGCCCACTGCAACAACCCAAAAAAAAGGCCACAAAAGTGTTATAATTGCAAGCTTAGTTGGCATTTAATAGTCATGTCATTCTTAGAAACGGATGGGAAAATTAAATTAAAATCAATATCAAATGCTAGAGACTATAATCAAAATCTTTAATTCAGAAGACCAAAATCAGAATTACCACAAAAGTGTGCTTTTGCATTTTAGTCTAAAGTAAATGAAAACAATAATAAAATTTAAGGAATATCATAATGAAACAAGAATTAATCATATATCGAAGAAGAGGAATAAGGTAAGGCACAAAGATGATAATGAATCTCTAGTACAATATGGACACTTGTAACCAATTCCTTTTAACAACTTGATGAGTCTCACTTATAACTAATTTCTCATCCATTGGTGCTATATTAAAACAAGATTAAAAAAATCCACACTATATTTTAGGATAAATGAAAAAAAATGATACAAATAAAATAAGATAATGACAAGATGCCATGTGCTCCAACATAAAAATAAGAACAACAACATAATTTTTCACTTTTTCTTTTGGCCTTTTCATGTTTCCTTATACCTATAATATTGGTCTAGAACTTCATTTTTCTTTTATAGATAGAACTTTCAAGAGTACACAAGAATTTCTTTTAACAACTTGATGAGTCTCACTTACAACTAAATTCTCATCTATTGGAGCTATAATATACAACATGTATTAAACATAAAGATTAACCTCATATTCAAATATATTTATAAAATAAATATGAATTTAATAAAATAAAATTATTGTACCTTGAAAAATAATTGTTTAATCCTTCATTGAACATTTGAATTTTTCTTCATCTCTTTTTTTTTTTTCTTTTTCTTTTTTTGAACTGGGTTTGATAATGGTAAAGTGAAAGAAAATGAGTATGATATTGGCAAAGTGAAAGGAGCTGAAAGTAAAATATTGATAAAGTGAAATTTGGTGAGAAATAGAAAGTTAAATAGAAGGAAATGTGTTAAATGTGTGTTAAAGGGGCACTGTTGTCCTAAATAATTAGAAAAACCAAGCTTCACGCCAAAAATAAATAGCATCTGAAAAGTAAACTCTTACCAATTTCCTATGCAAGTGGGGCCCAACAGCTAGTTCATTAACAGCTGCTGGCCGGCTCTTGTTAACGAGCAAGTATATGGTGTACCTGGCATATATGCCGGGTACATAATATAATTTTCGCTTGTTAACAACATACTTTTTGCCTTGCTACTATTTTGTTTGATCCTTATTTGGTTAATTACGTTTTGGTCACTTTTTAAATGGAGGAATAGGAAACAAATTACCTATCATGATGTTGTCTCATGAAGTTTTTACGAACTCTCTAATTTTGTCTTTTTTTCCCCCACACTAGTGGATCTCGTTTTGTCACATTTTTTTATCCGACCTTTTGAAGACAAACATGAGTTTTTTTTTTTGTTTTTTAATGAGGATGAGATTGATTTGTGTTCAAATTCTAAACCAAATGAAATTTTAGAGGCCATATCTAATAAATCACCACTTTTAGACTCAAATTTAATCAGGCAATTAATCTTCCAATCCAAGTCAATTTAGGAATTTTACCTTACTCCAAAAGGCAATAATTAATCACAAATTTTGTCAAACTCTATAACAAGGAAACCCTCCGAGACGTATCAATCACCACCCAGTAGAAGAATTCAGTAAGTAGAATGGAATTTTACTATACAAGAATGTAAATCCAATCTTAGTGTTCCTATGTACTCACATGACTTGATGCAACTCAAACCCAATTGGACTCTTTTACTCGTGAATCTCTTCAATGCAAATTTAATCCATGTCTAACCATACAACAACTTGATTGAAGTAAGTATTCATAGCAGTTTCATGTGGATCACCTCAAGATCTTTAATATGATACTAAAAATGATGCTTAGTAAAAACCTTGGCACACACAAACATAGTAGGATCTCCCCCTTCTCAATATATATCTTCAAGCTGACCTAAAGAATACTTTCAAAAAAAATTGGATCCTTAGGGCACAAATATCAATGCCTAGCTCGTCATGGGCTTGAATCTGAGAATTCAGTTTTCCTAAGGCTTGACCAATCAATTGGTGTCGAGGTGTGAATCAAGCTTTGATGAACCTCGATTAATTAGGTTGTAGTATAGGCAATAGATTCAAAATAGTCTTGAGAACATCTTGAGCAATTTCTTGTGGGGATTGGCTTAACTCCAATATTTTTTTAACTAGACATGTCCTTTTATTTTAAATATACAATGCCAAGTGATAGTGGATTTTAATCTCCACTTTTTATTTAATTAGTGGGTGACGTGGCAGTCTCTCATTAAAACAAAAGGAGATTCCAGTTAAAAAAGTACTGGAAGCAAGCCACACCCTTTCTTGTGAGGGTTACAACTGTGTTTATACATAGCATAACCCTACATGGTACAAATTTCCAAATTACCCTTGATTTTACTATATTGTAGTGCGGGCAATGTTGTCCCCCACACCCTCTAACCTATTATTCGATCCGCAAATTAATTCTAACTAAACTCCAACATTCTTATGGGGGCTACACTCATAAGGCTCTTTGACCGATAGCCCATAAACAAATATTAGCCAATTTCAACACTACTTGATCAAAGAAATCAGGAGAGAGGAAAAAAAACTACATACCCCTTTTTTTGGGGGGGAGGGGGGTAGTTGAGAGTTTCTAACATGTGGCTAATTCATTGATTGCTCTCTCTCTCTCTCTCTCTCTCTCTCTCTCTCTCTCTCTCTCAACAAAATATTTAAATAATAAATAAAAGAAGAAAAGGAGGACTCTTCTTAAAAGCTTCTCTTTGCACCAAATCTTATAGATAAGAAGAGAGTTTCACACACCTATACATTTAGATTAATATAGAGTAAAATTCTATCTCGAAGCAAAAAAAAAAAAAAAAAAAAAAGGTTAAACTCAGCCATAAAAGTATAAAACATTAATGAATCAGATAAAAACAATGACAATCTTCTAGCTATATAAATTCTGACGGATGGAATAAAATATTAAGGAAAGGTAAATAAAAAATGTGAGTAAGAAACACAAAGAATAATTATGCTTTGGTCATAGAGACTTAAATAGGGATTGCAAGTGGGTAAGTTTGGGGTAGCCTGGAAGGGATCCTATTTCCTTTGGTACCATGAAGTAGGAATTTTTAAGTGGTTTTTTTTCTTGCCCCATAAAATATTTATTACTTAATGCTTGCTTTGGATTTTCTAGTAACTTTTCCTGAATGGATTTTCCAGTCACTTGGTATAAAATATTAATTTTCCATGACTAAATGAAATGGCATCTATAAGGATGAAAGGCCCAGAGATAAGGATATTGGGCCGTGGGCCGCACCCGAGGATGTCAAAGAGCCCGAGGACAAACAAGTTTTAGTGAAGGTAAGTAGGTTATTGGGCCGAGGAAGAGGTCTGGTCACAATAAACAGGTGACATTGTCCGAGGAGCCACCCTTCCTCGGCCAATAAAGTGGAAGCCTAAAGTCCAACCACCCATCAAGTACTGGGCAATGGGCAAACGTGCTTAGGGATAAGCTTCAGAAAGAAGTAAGTCAACAGAAAATTGAGAAATATCTAGGAAGAAAGCTGATACCATCGCATTGAATGCTCTACACCTAACCAACTGGTCGCATTAATGTGGAGATGATACCTAAACAATGACTTCTAGCCTTACAGCTACCCACAAAGACTTCAGGAATGTTCTGATGGAACAAGTATCAAGGAGATTAGCAATCTGATGTACACATGGAAGGCTAAGATGAAATAAGGAAATGGGGGTATAAAAGGAGGAGGATTCCATTACAGAAGGGGAGATCAGAGAAAAACAAGAACAGAAACAACTGTGTAACGAAGAACTTAAATATTTGTATAAGTATAAGAGAAATATATAAGAATACACCATCCCCAGACTTGACCGAGGAGTATTCTTCTTTTCAAATTGTTTGTTCTATTCATTCTAATACCAACTAGCCTATTGTGATCTATACTTTAACTCATTGAACATTCATTAACAAGCCCACTCTCTAACAAATTTATTGTTTTGGGCTTATTGGGCCACTGTCCAAATCTTTTGGATTGTGGATCAAAACGTGTCCTTACAGCATCCCAAGTGGTTCCGAGTTGCCAAACTACCAATTTAAATACAGTGAGTTGAAAAAATATATATATATATATATATGTATGTGTGTGTGTGTGTGTGTGTGTGTCTGTGTGTGTGTATATATCTTAATAGGTAAGAGCATGCACATTTGGCTTCTCCCATGGGTTAGCTCAAGTTTAGAGTACCTTGGGGAAAGAAAAAAAATCCCTCACCTTAGGGGGAAAAAGTATCTTACAAAACTTACATATTAAATTCATGTGGGAACTTTATTTTCAACAAATTTCTTTCTAATAAACAACTATTAAAATCCCTCCCTAAGTGGGTTTCTTTTTCCTGCCCTACCCAAGATAAAATTTTCATAATTATGGACTTATAATAAATAACTCCATAACCCATGAACCCAAAACAAAACAAGAATCAAATTCACAAAAAGTAACCAGTTATGACAAGAACACCACATTTTCCATCATTTTTGTTAGAGATATATTAGACATATTAGCCCAATGTAATAGACCCAAACTCACTCCTACTTGTACTAGTAGTCTAGGGTTTAGTCGCCTATATATACTCATGTTAGGGTTCATTTTAACATAAGTTTTGTACTACACTCTTATACAATAAAGATGTAGCCCTTAAGGGATTTCTCAATGGATGTCTATTCTATACTTCCCCTTTCGCAAACACTCTAGCATATACACCATGGTATAACACATCGCTTTGCTAATAATATATTCATCATGGTATCAGAGCCAAACTTCGTTCTTGGCATCAAACAAACATCTCTACACAGCAAACAAGATTCCCACATGACCAACACAGATCCACAATAGTGCCCACGCCTTCTTTCAGATCTGGGCCTACAGCATCACACAGCTCCCACAGAAACTCCATTGTTGTCTCGTCGCTAGGTCTTTGATCTCTCAAGCAAGCCGTCCCACTCACCATTCACATTTGTGCAAATCGAACATGCCTGACGAAACCAACCCCACAAGCGTGCTCCTCGGCCTCCCGTAAGGAAAACCCAGAAATCCGGTCACCTAAAGCCTTTCCACGTGCCTCCACGTGCCACAATTGTCTCCTGAAAATCTCCCACACGCCGCCATAGATTCCTGACTCCTAAATCGTCTTATGGACACACGCGCTGTCATAAAGGCCTTGTCGTCCGCCGATTGACCCAGCTTGAGAATCTGACCCTCATATGACCTTACAATCACCCTCACGCGCCTCTAGGATTTCTGGCTTCTACTTCACGCGCCGGAGAACTTCACATGCGCCAACCACGCGCTGAAAATCTCCAATGATGTCATCCTGACGTCATTTGATGATGTCAGCAAAAACCACGTCAACTTGATCCATGTCAGCCCTAGCTACGTCATCAACCACACAACTCACCACGTCAGCAATGTAATAGGCCCAAGCCCACTCCTACTTATACTAGTAATCTAGGGTTTAGTCACCTATATATACTCATATTAGGGTTCATTGTAACACAAGTTATTATACTACACTCTTACATAATAAAGACGTAACCCTTAAGGGATTCCTTCGTGGATATAGGCCGACAAGGCTAAACCACATAACCCTCATGTTCTCGGTGTTCCTATTATATGCTTCTCCTTCCGCATCCACTCTAGCATATACAACATGATATAACACATCACGTTACTAATAATTTAACAATTTTTACACGTATAAAGCACAAACCATACCAAAAAAGTTAGCACAATGATAAAGCATGTAAATGCAAGATACTATATAAATGAAAGAAATTATTTCAACCCTGGCACAACAAATCGACAATTAGAAAATATACAACAACAACCTTTCAAGTTCACCAAAAACCTTGTAACTCAATTGGTTGATATCTCATAGTTAGTGTTTATAATGAAAACATCTAAAATTCAAATCCATCAGACCCTCAACTATCAAATGATAAATAAAATAAATCATTCATGTTAATAAAGTCCACATATTATACGTCACAAATATAGAGAAAGTTGGCTTTAACTACAGAATAAACATTAATTTAAAGATAAAACAAAAAATAACTTAAAATAGATAATACAAATAAAACATTTACATAGAGATCACACCAAGTCATCGATCATTAGAGGCGGTGGTACTGGTACTGCAATTGTCACATAATTAGGTGTTAGGTTCTAAAGACTTAGAAACTAATGTATTTAGAACTCTAATGTGTAATGTTGGCAAATCATGATCAAAATAATTGTTAGTCTTATTTAAACTTGCTCAAAGTATGTGCATTGTATGTAAAGTTGGAATCGAATGGCTGCAGAAGTATTAGTGACTTTCGGCCTGGCTCGATCGATCCAAGCTTAGACTCAATCGATCGAATCTCGAGCAGAATGTTTTTTCTGCAGATTTTTCCAACTCAGCCCTAGCTCATTTAAAACGTTTAGGGTTTTATGTTTTGCCCTAGGTATATAAGACAAACCCTAGCCACGTTTTAGTGGTTGCTCATATTGCTGTTTGTGTGAATCTCTTGTGAAATCTGAGAGGAGTTTTCCTTTACACAAGTTTAGGATTATCAAGAAGGAGATTTCATTAAGAGCTTGATAATCATTCAGTTACTACACTAAAGAGCTTAAAGATACACAAGCGGGTGTGCTTGTACTTGCTGGAGAATCCAAGAAAGAAAAAGTCCATGGTCTTGGAGCTTACACATGGTCGTGTCAGTAAGTTTTCTACTGGTGGGTAGCAATAGGATGTTAGTAGTCTAAGTCGCTATTGTACAAACTTCGATTCTTTCTATAGTGGATTCAAATTTACCTTAAGGATAGCTAGGTTAAATCATTCCCAGGTTTTTTACCGGTTTAGTTTTCCTGGGTCATCATATCATTGTGTTATTTATATTTCCGCTACTTTGCATGATATGATCGTTTGATTGTAATAACCTAGATCTGGAATTTGGACTAAGTAATAACTTGACTTATTAACTAGGTTAATCCAATTGTGTTTTTAAGGGGTCTAAAAACAAACATTAGGTATTAAACTTGCCAGCAAAACTTTTATTATATTTCAATATACAAGGATCAACCTTTCGACACACAAGCTAGGCCACAATCTTGTTCTAACTCGTAACTTTCTAACCGATTAAAATTGAATAAAACATTACTAAAATGATCTAATTCTCTCATGGCCTAACTAAAAAGGTTGAATAACTCTATATTTTTCTTTTACACTATGCTGAGAAGACCAAGTCAAGTTGTTCAATTTTATTTTTTTTTCGCACTTTAATTTTTATCAAAGATAGGTAAAATATGTAATATTTTTCTTAACTTTAGTGAATATTTATTAGTTTTGATTTATAATTTTTTTATACTTATATTTATAACATAATAACTTATAATAATTTGATCCCCTCAAAAAGATAATTCTTTTTACTGGGCTGCTAACCTACCCCACTTTGGGTAGGGGTAAAAATACCCCATCTTACAACGGAATGAGTTTTACAGTGAACCCTAATTAGTTAATAATATAATGCAGTTGGACCTTGGTATCTTTTTACACCGACATCGAGAAACTTCAATTTGTCTCTCTATTAACAGTACATCATCTTCTCAAAAAAAAAAAAAAATGTAGGTCATAATTTCAAAGAAAACAAGGAAAATTGTGCAAAAGTTTGAAAGAATGTCTCAAGCAAATAATCAATTCTCTACCTTTCTTGGTTCGCTTAACATTTTTCTATATATTTTAAGCCCTAATTCATGGATACAGTTGGCAACATACCATTCATTAATTAAAGTTGATCCATTCCTTGTGGAAATTCTGGAATGGTTTTGGTTGCTTTCATTCCTTTATATGGCGCCGGCTTTCGGCGTTAAAGATATTCAATACCTGTTATTTTACTCCTCGGTAAATTTGTTAGGACAAAGTTGTAGCCAATAGCTACAATTCATATAAAAAAAAAATTTATTATGACTACATATTTTAATGATCTAACAGTTGGATTACATGTTCTTTATATATTTAACATGCATTTCAAATTCCATACCAATCGTATGTTATTTATTATTCGATCCATAAACTTATTTTTTATGCATAATTTTTAAACTATAAAAAATTTAAATTTAAATATTTGATTGATAACATAATTATTGATCTTTGATTTTTTTTTTTTGAAAATTTTGCAAATATGGAGGATTTAAGAAGAAAATATAAATTCAATGATAGATTTTTCAAAATTCATATCTATTAAAAAGATATTGAGTGAAGTTGCAACTATTGGGTACAACCAAATTTGTAACTAAATTTTGTCCAATTTGTTATTGATATATATATATATATATATATATATATGCCATGGTTACAGCCACTATTTTGTGCAGTAACATTAGAACTTTTTTTTTGGGGGAAAAGTTTGGTTCCAAACTATTTAGGAGCTATCTTACTCCAACTCAAGATGTGGCAATTGAAGAAACTATCTATTTGTAATTTTAGTCATATAATTTTTTCAATAAATCGTGTAACTTATTTATAAAAAAAATACACATAAATTAAATAGTGTTATAGATCATCACATAATAGATTAAAAAAGATAGATCCAAACTAGTTTGGAACCAAACCCAAACTTTGTCAATTTATTTTTCCAAACATAATCATAATAAAGAGAACATACTAAAGTTGAATACGCACGGATGCTTACCGATTAAATTTACTTTGAATTACTAATGGGTTTAAATAAGATACAATATATGGTATTATGCGAATTTGATGTTTGACTTTATCAAGAATTATATATATATATATATATACACACTAATTTTTTTAATATAATATAATTCAAATAAAAAATAAAGATAGTAAAAATAAAAGAACAAAAATTACTTGAAGTTACATAAAGAATTACGTTGTGTAAGGTATTTATCAAAAATAAAATATTATATTAGAATATAAAATAATTTTAAATAATTAATGTAACTCATTTTGAATATCTCAAAAAAAATTATAACCGCATTTAAATCTAAGTAATATTTAAAAGAAAAAAAAAACATTGGCATTCACTTAAAATAAATTATCTTAATAATTTTAATATAATTATTATAATGAGTCGTGAGTAATTCTTAAATATTCCCGGAGCACAGAGAATTATGCTTCCTCCTCTCACATTCATGATGAGGTCCACTCATTAAATTCATGGTAAAGTCCACCATGAATGTGAGAAAAGGGAACACCATTAATTTCTCCGTGCTCTGAAAATATCTAAGAATTATCCATGAGTCACAAAGCAAAAATATATCTTGCATGTGGCAATTAAGGATAACATGTTAATGATTACTCCTACGACATTAACCTTGGTCAAAGAAAGAAAGTATAGAGAATTACTCCCTCTGTCCCAATTTGTTTGTCCTGTTTGAAAAGTCAAGTTTTTTAAGAAAATATCATTTATTGTCTTATCTGCTTTATAAAAATTTATAAGTTTACAAAACTACCCTTAAATAAATTTATCAGTTTTTTTATAAAAGAGTTATTCTTAATGAGTCAACTAAAAAGGTGTCCCAATTAGATAGATTTTTTAAAAATATTTGTTAGTTTTCTTTTCAAATAGTTTTGAAAATAAAGTAGGGGTATAATAGAAACATTAATAAATTAATGACTCTTATTTTTAGAAACAGGACAATATTTTGGAACATCCCAAAATGAAATAGAGAACAAACAAACTGGGACAGAGAGAGTATTTAAGTCTATTGATGAGAAAATGTTAACAATTAAGTGCTTAGGAATAAAAGAAAAGAAAGAGACAATGACACATGTAAAAAAAACTTTATATGTGGAAAACATCTTGCGGGCATGTTGCCAAGGCCATAGGCATGCCTGCATGCATGCTCCCAAGGCTTTCACAGCCCATGGGCAAGCTATCTAGGTCATGGCAGCCCAATGTGGGCATGCAGCCAAGGCATGGCATGCATGCTTGCACTCTCCCAAAGCCATGGCAGCTCCTGCGGGCATGCAATCAAGGCCAAGGCAACCCTCATGAGCACACTATTATAAGGGAAAATCAAAAGCCAATTAACTAATATTCGCTATGTAAGAAAATTTTGCCTAAAATACAACCATTCCCCTTCCTTTTATAGACTCGAGGAATTGGAAGAAATTCGACAACTACTGGCTCCTCATTGGGTAAGTGTGAGTACTGTGATCTAAAGCGGATAAAATGGAAAGGGGTAGGAATCCCCCACTAATGCTAAGGTTGTGAATGGGTAACAATAACTAAAAGGCATTTTGCCTTTCAAATATGGGGTCAATTCAATTTTGGTCTCCCAAAATTTTAAATTGTAATAATTAATTTAGTCCCTGCATCTATTTTTCATTCATATTTCCTAATAGAATGCTGTGGTTCCCTATATTTAAGGGATCAAAATTGTACCAACTACATGGTTTGAGGTAAAAAAAAAAATTGCAAGAAATGGATGTGAAATAGACAGAAAAAATTGTCCCCCATTTGGAAATTAAGAGTGGAAACCACGTTAAGAAAAGGCATAAGTACTTATTATTCTTGATTGATAGAAAGAACGTTGATTACCAAATGCTTATTCTTCTTTACATCTAGAAGGAATGAACCAAATAATAATATTAGTCTACTCCTCCATTATGAGAAGTGTAAAGTCAAAATTAATTAAAAGAATCTTCTTTGTTAACCTCTTGATTATGTTGTTGTTCAGTCCAACAATATCTTTCGTGACCACAAAAAAAAAAAGCCCAAATAGTATGTCATATACCAATAAACCCAACTCCCTCATGCATCTTACTGCTTATTAATCTCTTCTCTTCTAAGTCTCAAAATCACACTGAAATACTGGTGGCACATATGACTTGAGCTCACCAAAGATGTTGTCATCTCCTTCACCATAAACACTTGAATCCTGACAATCAAAGTATGTTTGTATATCATCAGGAAATGAGCTTTGTGGCGGGTCAGACTCCGATGGCATTGGTGAACATTCGGCCACCGATGACATCTCCATCATTTCCCTAAACTTTGAGGACTGAAGCAGAAGCCCTAGGGCTGATGTGGCAGTTGCAGCTGGTCGGGGTTGAGTCAGCAAGGTTTCTCCTGAGTTGCATGTTTGTTGGTTGTGGTGGAAAGTTGATGCAAGTTCTTGGTTATTAGGGTTTGGTGTTAAATTAGGTTCAACATTAGGAATATGGAGACTGGGATTATAATCAGTACTGTTACTACTATTATCTTTATTGGGTTTTAGCCATTTGATGTAACGACTAAGATCGAAGTTTGTGACTGCATTAAGTCCACGGTATTCTATAGCCGCCATGTCATATGCAGTGGCAGCTTCTTCTTGGGTGGCTGCAAAAATCAATGAGATCATGATTAATGATATTTGGGTCTTTGTTAATGAGTACCTTAGTTCAATGACTAAGAAATAACAAATATTTAATTATACACACTTTTTAAAGAAGAAAAGTGTATAAAAACATATATTCCGGTTAACCATTTGCATAATTAGTTTGTATACGCTAATTCATTATGGTGTGTTTTTCTTCTTTTTGGATACAAAATAAAAATTCTAATCTAACCTAATCTAAGTGTATATGTGTAGAGCTCCCTCCTGGAGACTTGAACCCCGGCTCTTGCCCCCTACACCCCACAAGCACTTATACTTGTGGAATGACCAACACACTAAGGATGCGTGATGGTGTGTTTTTCTTCTTATTTGTGCACAAACTGACTTTATTTTTAAAAAATTGTATAAAAACATCATTTAATGCAATATTAAGTGTATCTTAATTTGGAGCAATTATTTAGTAAACTAAGAGTAATATTCTCTTTTTTTTTTACAAATAATAACGAATCCTACTAATTAAATTCATGATAAGACTCAGCATTAAATCATACAAGAGGATGAAACATTAAGGGGTTTTTGGTTTAGAGATAGCTCCATTTTCAATTCTCAAAACTCATTTCTCATCACTCTAACCTCTAATTCAATTCTCATATCTTTATCTCTACTTTTCTCTAACTTATTTTAGACTTGTGTTTAGTTGTTACTTTCAGATGTAGTTCTCACTTAAAAAACTCAATTTCAAACAAAGTTGTGGACCCACACACTGACCCAATGTCAGTAGACTTTTCTCTTTCATTTTTTTTTCTTTTTCCTCTGACTCTCATCTTTCTCTACCTCTCACTCTCTTCTTTCTCCTCAATTTTCTCTCTCTCTCTCTCTCTCTCTCTCTCTCTCTCTCTCTCTCTCTCTCTCTCTCGATTTTCTCTTAGCTTTTGCTTGGGTTCACTGATTATGGCTCAAATCTCCGAATAGAAGCTAGATCAGAGACATGCAAAACTAATTCCACCTCTCTTCTTCGCCCCTCTCCTCTCTTTCATTTCTCACTTCTAGGTTTTGTTTGTGTTGGGGGAAGAAATTTGTAGATTTATTGTGTGGCTGAACATGTTTGTGGGTTTGTGTTTGTGTGTTTGATCAGTTCTCATGTGTTTCTATGAAGAAGAAAGAAAGAAAAAGGAAGAAGAAGAAGAAGAAAATAATGGCCATTGGAGTGAGTCTGTGAAAAAGAAAGAAAGAAAGAAGAAGAAGAAAAAGAAGAAGAAGAAGGAAAAAAAAAAAAAAGCCCCGTTGAGTCTGACTTGATAAAGACAAGTCATGGGGGTAGGTCCACTCAAACTCATTTTTTTGAATCATGAGTAATGAAAACTGAGAAAAAAAAATTAAGCCAAACAGATAGAGTTGATGTGGGGCTCATAAAAAGTTAGTTATGGGTGATGAGAATTGAGTGATAAGTGATGAAAATCACTCCAACCAAACAGGACTTAATTGCTTTCAAAGTTATATTCATAGAAATTTGGTAATTTGTTTTGAGAAACCTTGGTAATTGGTAGTACTAAAATACCCTTAAATTGAAAATTGTACCAAATTCTAGGTACTATATATGCGGTTGACCTTACTGGACACAAGACAAAGATGAATTTGAGACGCAAAGAACAAGTAGTGTTTTTGGCAGGCCTCATAAACACGAACTTTCTTTTCAATCTTTTTTCATTTTTTTTCTTTTCTTTTTTGGTAAGTTGCTCACTTATCCCTCGCCACTATCGTAAAATTGAGTTTCAATTTTCAAAATTTTGGATGAATGAAAGAAAACAAGAGTGTATCATTTGATTGTCTAAAGAATTGTTTTTATAAGCCATAACAAAATTTGAATATTTTTTACCATCGAATCTAATCATGTTAGACAAAGCTGATTTCAGATTACGATAATAGAGGGAGGAGGAATACCATATGTCCCGAGATAGAGATATTTATTTCCAAAGACTCGACCAATTCGAGCTTCCCATCTTCCATTGTGATGATGCCTGCCCATTGATAATAAAAGAAATCCATATTTCAAATACGAGACAAGTTGCAATTGAAGCTTTGATAGTCACAGACATATATATGTTGAAAGATCCCACGGTATACTTGATACGCGATATTGATCCTCTATATATCTTAATTATGTCATCTCGAAAATTTCGTGTATATATATATGTATACACACATACAAATCGATTCATATAGAGTACATATTTGGTCTTTATAAAGCACACTTCAACAAATTATGGGAAAGAACTGTGTCTTATCAAAGAGCACAAACAGTGAAACTTGGAATGATTTATTAATTTTTTTATTATCTTTGAGACAATAATTGTTGAGGTAAATGACATTAGGCAGTTCTTAATTATTTCTTGAACTATTCAGTTCTCATATGCTACACTCTACTCTCACATAAGAGTGAGTCCTACCTTGTGAGTTCAGGGGCAGAACTGTAAAGTTCATATGCTACACTCTACTCTCGCATAAGAGTGAGTCCTACCTATGAGTCCAGGGGCAGAACTGTAAAGTTCTATTGACATTTAGTTTTAGCTCAACTTTCGTTAGAAGCTTTATTCACATTTTTCCCAAAAAGTTTTACACCGTTAACTTCCTTTCTAGTTAGCCACTCAGGTCTCTCATTAGAACCGGTGCTCTCACATTTACTTTTAAGTTTAACTCTTTTCAATTAGATCTATCTTTGGCTTAAAATACCCTCTAATGATGGCAATCTATATATAATTCACCTTGTTTAGCAAATGCTCTCACGCTATTTTTATTTAGCAGTATGAAGACTCTATATAATAATGAACCATATATATAGCTTGTTCTTTCTTCCTTAACAAAGAATTTTCTTATTTGAATCTAAAGTGAAAATAGCTTTAAAATCTTGACAAGTTCAAAATTCTTTTTTTAAGTTTTTTATTTCTATTTATTCAAATTATGCTTTATGTTTTTCCCCCTTTAATTTATTTAACCAATTGACAAGCTTTATTCACTATTTTATCTAGAATTAACATTGGCTTCTACTTAAATTTGACATTTGGAAAATCTAAATCGATGGATGATATCGGTTGTTTAGCTTGGTTAGTATTTTGAGTGTTGACTTTAATGGAAGATGATAAGTTCTTTTTTATTATTTATTTTTTAAATATTTGTTACATGATACTTTGGCAATCGGGTAACTTTTGTGTGTAGCATCTTGGCCCCTCCACACATTAATTTCTGGCTCCACTCGTGTGAGTCTCATACATAAACACAATCTGGCCAATTGAGAGGGGATAGAAAGTTGTGTTTTGTTTAGATCTCTCTCTCTCTCTCTAAAAAAACATAACTTTCTTCCGCTCTCAATCAGCTGGTCTTTTTTTTTCCCGGGTGAGTGGACTATTAACTTATTTAATGGCAAAGTGACAAAATTATCTATTTGGCACATATGTAAAGTTAAGGGAGTAAACTAGAATAAAAGTTCAAGTGGTGTCATGGCTACTACCTTAAAGTTCAGGGGTGTCATGGCATTTTCCCCAAAAGTGATATATCGAATATATGAAATAATTTATAATTTCACTTATTAGAATTGTACAAAGATTTTATTCATAATAAAATTTCAAAAGCCTTTGAAAATTATGATAATTACCTTGCAACACCTCTATATTTTGAAACTCCTCGAGAAAAACCACTGCTTTTCCTGCAAATTATATCTCACATCAATTCAAATTGTGAAATGTACACCTTATTTTTCTCAAAATTGAATGTAGATGTAGATTCTAAACCTTCTCAATGATCCAATATATTCTTCTCTTGATAGACCCTCCATTTCTTTGAGTTGTTTATGGTATATTGATAACTGCAATTGTTAAGAGGGATTAGCCTCTAGGCCCTCTTCCTTAATCATCTATTCTAGTCTATAGCATTATTAAAAAATAATTAACATAAAAAATCAATAAAACAGAATTACCGGAAAGTTAAGAATGGTTTCTTCACCCCAGTATTTCAGTGCTGCAAGGTCATAAGCATGTGCAGCTGCTTCTTCATCATCATAGGCACCTGAAAATTCAACAGTGCAAAAGACTAAGAAATTAACACTACAAAACCAGAATTACAAAATTATAATAAAGTTGCACTCAAAGTAACTACAATTCCTTCATTTCTATAATTAAAGGGGTAAAATTTAGCCTTTATTTTCAAGAATACATGTAGCAGCAGTAATTAATACATACCAAGATAGACTGCAATTAAGTAGGATTCCCACCAATCACCAACAAGTATGCCAAAGCCAAAAAGAAATAGGAAGAAAAAAAAACATAAGAAATATGAACATATAATCGATTAAGAAACATAGAGAAAATAAAAACAAATAAACATGAGCATGAACCTTGTCTTCCTTTCTTGTTTTGGGATTCATTCCAACAGTTCTTATCCCACAAATGAGCTTCATATCGGCCTGTCCATCGATGCCTGAAAATAATCAAACCACACCCACTTCAGAAAAGCTAAAGGAAATGAACATAATGGAAAAATACAAATTAATAAAGTTGGTACGTAGTAATTTATTGACCTTGTGACCCCTCGATATATTGAGCTACGTTGAGGAGGAGAGTCTCTAGGGACACTATTCCTTGTTCGTTTCACCTTTGTGACAGTGTTAGAGCTATTAGTGTTATTGTTATTGTTATTGTTATTGTTATTGTTACTGCTGTTTGCATTGTTTTTCTGGTTTTTCTGTGATGATTTCGCCATGAAAGTCAATGAAAAAGATGAATATGAGAGAGAAAAAATGTTAAGAGAGAGAGAGATAGTCCTAGAATGAGAAGGATTATAAAGGATGACAATGATATAAGAGGCAAAAGAATGGAGTCAGAAGAGTAAATGGGCTGGCAAACTAGAGAGGCCGGGCCGACAAAGGAGCTAGGTACGTATTTTGTGACCGTCTAGTTTAACCGGCTCATAAAGCCTTTTTCTTCTTGTCCTCACCTAACATTGTGCTAAATTAGTTTCGATCATATTGAAATCTGATTGATGTAGCCCTTTTTGTCTTTATTTTATAGGATGAACCTTATTTTATAAAATAAATCTTTTTTTATTTCATATTTATACAAAAGTCGTAATGGTATATTGTCACCTTTAGATATTTTCTGCCCGCCTGTGAGATGAAAATATAGTTAATTTATGTTTCATCAATGACAATATGCTACATGTTTATGTTTTTTTTTTTTTTTTTTTACTATGCATGTGGAACGAAGATCTTTTATCTCATTTTAACTGTTCTATTTTATACTTCATTAATCAATCAATCACAAATTACTATATATATTTTTTATTTTTTTCTTTAAAAAAATATATACATGATATATTGTGGTTAGTATAATATAAAATGTAATAATAGAAGTGGGATACAAAAAAATTATTGGCGTGTGTGTGAATACATTTATTGAGGGAGACAGAAATAGAGATTAAATTAGATGAAGTATAAGATATGTCGATATTTTTCGGCCACTTTAATTGTGTGTGGTTTCTTTTGCTTTTACTTGTTAAAGATTTCATTGAATTGAGTTTAGATGTCATTGGCTAGAGGTAGGAAAATGTGCCATGTGGGGTTAATGTTAGCTCCTAGTAAATTGACTTCATCAGAAATCAACCACCACAGTGCAAACCGAAAAACTTAGGCAACGTGTCATAGGGAAATAGGGTATAGAGTATGGTTGTCCTTAAAAGTTGGTAAGCTAAATATCTTAGAGGTCCCAGTTAACATAACCTAAAACTAAAATAGAATAGAAAATTGTGGAACTACTTGCACACAGGAAATAAAGTCACTCACTCATGAATTGATGACCAAAGCCTCAATTAATACTCATTGCATAGTACACGTCTTATTAAATACCTTCACATGACATGATCAAAGTAACCCAGCTAGGAATAGGGCCTCAGGGAGACTTTACGTGCTCTATTCGATGTGGGACACCAAGGTAGCTAGAATTTAGTGTTTATCTGGTGCTACAAATTAGTGCTTAATTTTGTACCCAATTCGTTTATGTGGTGAGTTGTAATTGGTGAAAAAATAACTTACCATCATTTTTTTATCAACCACAACTCGCCACATAGACGAGTTGTGCACAAAATTATACACTAGTTTGTGATATCAGAAAATCTCCTAGAATTTATTGGTATATTTTGCACACGATGGCGCAACTGTAACCAACCCAAGTTGATCGTATAAGTATTAATGATATGTTGAAAAGTTTCTGAACTTTTTAAGGTTTACCAAAGGAAAAAAAAAAACTTTTTTAGGTTTAGGGTGTCCTAGGCTCCTAGCTAGCTACTTTCATATCTTGCGTACTGGCCCTGTTGTACAAAACTTTCAAATTAATACTCATAGTGGATGAGGAGCCAATAATGACTAGTTACTAGTTTTAATGGCAAACCAACAATCAGAGAGATTATTTTGTGTTTTAATTAAGGAAGTTTGGTAAGCAAACTGTTGGCATCCATATCTAGTATAGCATAAAGATTTCTTGTTCACCTAATTAGTGCAATAGATTATCGGAGAAATACTGTATTGTTCAACTGTTCATGCTTGAGTGCTTGGTATTCCTTTAATTAGGGCATAAAATACATTATGCTTTTTCATGATGATATCTTTTCTTGACACAGACACTTTTTTGTTTTTTGTTTTTTGTTTTTTTAATTTTATGATTAACTGAGAACATATTTAAGGGAGTTAAGATCAATTATATATGATTTTTTTTTAATTTATTAGAAAAAATAGAGAGAGAATGCGATGGGGCGACCAAAAACATTTTTCCTACTTAGGCGTTACCATAGTAGCATCCTACCGGTTGAGTCCAACCTTGAAAGTAGGAGAATCAATGAGTTATAGCTGTTATCCCAACTCCACAAAAATGCTAATGAGCATTAAACAAGTTTGGTAGATTATATGTGATATATCACAAAGATATATGATAGGAAGTAAGATGTTTTGACTAATCAGGGTGATAACCAATAGTCTCATATATCTCACCAAATAAGAGATCAAAGTTTGAGGTTCAAGATGGACAAGTGGAGATTAGTTCTGAGCACATCCAGCCTATGAGCTGAGCTAATGAATAAATTTTTCTGGGCTAATCAGGTTAATACAAGGTGTTTTCTCAAAAAAAAAAAAAAAAAAAAAAAAGGTTAATACAAGGTGTACTTGTCAAGAGATGAGAGGTTAGTTTTTCTGGGTTTTTTTTTTCTTGTAGTTCTGGCATCTTTGCTACCAAAAAAGAAAAAGACTTTCTTTGGTTTAGAAAGAAGATACAGTACTGTCTGATGTCTGGTGTTAAAGCCAAGGACTCAATTAACTCTAGGCACATTTTTTATAGAAACTTTAGGCACATCTAAGTAATATCAACCATCAAGTATGATATCGAGCCCACACTTGCCGACTACAACTGTCAAAAAGGTGAACTTCGATTCAACATAAATTTTTATATCTACACCAGACCACAACCCCGTCCCCGTGTCATCAATTTTCATAACTGCTACAATGCTGGGGGCCATACAACGTATTGGGTCTGGTCCCATTTATACAAGCTTTGGGCTAATAAATCTAGACCAAAATGGGGCTAACTGGCTAAGTGAGAAGTGGGCCAATTCAATTTAACTTATTTCAGTAAGGGACCACACTTCTAGGCCAGTTGAGTACTTTTCCCAGAAATAATTTTCCCAGAAACAAAACAGGAAGATTAGTTGAAATTTTTGTGATGCACCTTTAAATCTCATTGTAGTAAGCAATATGTTTGTTCTATCATTTATGCTACAAATGAGAGGATAGGAAAGATACTTTAGTGATTACCCTCTTTGATAAGCTTTCTTGTTCCAAAAAAAACACACACAAAAAAAGAAAAGAAAAAAAAGCTTCAACAACAGAATCCTTCACCAATCCCTCTGGGCCAAGCTCTTTGTAAAATAGGACATTAAATCCATCTGGTCCTAGAGGCTTGAAGCCTTGTCATTTCTCATGGCAAATAGAAACTGCAAAAATTTCAACCTCAGTTTTATCCCTTCTGCATCAATTCTTTCACATCCTTATGAATCTGATCTGAAAACAGAAAAGTTACTCTACTAATAATTCTACCTTCATTTGTGGCAATAGGAGATCCCAATGATAGATTTTGTAGAACTCAATTACCGCTTGTTTAATTTTAGAAGGTTTATCCAATCTTCTTCCTGTGTTGCTGTCTTGCTGATAGTCAATCTATTCTTAGAATCTGAGATGCTATAGATTTTCCAATAGAATCCCTTTTTTTATTCCCTAATTTCTGGAACTCATTTTCATCTCACCATTCTATCATGTTCAATGATTTTAGAATTGATTATTCCCACAGTTATTTACAGAGTGACTATAAAATTTACTTTTAAAGCATTCCACTGGATGCTTGCTAAATTTTTAATTTCAAGCATTTCTTCTCATTTGAGCAGGACAAGAATCAGAAGGGCATGTTTGGAAATTACGTATCTAATTTATTTTAAATTCTTAAAACCAATTCACAGCTTATATAAATAATTAAATATGATAACGTTTTTTTATATTAAATTTGTGTAATATTTTTTGGGGTTAATTATGTCCTAGCCATTAGCTAGATACTATTGTCTTTTTAAAAAATCTTGTTTAACTTTTTTAAATTACTTAGAATAAACAAACAATATCCTACACAATTCTTACCTAATCCTACCACGATAATGTTTTTCTAGGTAAAATTTAAAATACTGATTATTAATCCCAGTATCATCAATTTCATATTTATGTACTACACCAGGTGCGCTCGAGGTTGATAATTGTTTTATCAATAAAGTTTAGCAACAAAATTAGTTGTAGCCTAAAACTAGAACCTTAATCCATAAAATAACATTACTACATATTTTGAAAATCTAACCGTTGAATTATATGTTTTTACACTCTTAATACACATGTCAAATTCTGTGTTAATCAGACATTATTTACTATATGATCTATAATCTTATATTTTATACATAATTTTAAATTACAAAAACTTGCAATTTAAAAAATTTATTGATAACATAACTATTAATTTTTAATTTTCTAGAAATTTTGCAAGCATAGAGAATATAAGAAGAATATTTAATCTTATGATAGATTTGTCAAAATTTACCTCCAAAAAAAAGATATTGAATAAAGTTGTAGCCTTAGGCTACAACCAATGTTATAGCTAAACTTTGTCCTTGTTTTATGGCATCCAGATTTTCTTCTTTTTTCTGTGAAAATATTAGACTACTGCAATTTGGACTTGAAATTTAATAATTTATATATTAGTAACTTTTAATTTCTAGTGTTTTTTTCTTCTTCTTCTTTTATATATTTATACTAGCTTGTAACCCACGCATACGCATGGATGAATTTTAAAATAAACACATTTTTTAATCATAAAATATACATAATTAATTAAATTATTAGAAAATGCAAACGTAATTAGATGCATGTTAAAATTTATGCCTAAGTTTAGTACTAATTATGATCATTTTTATTCTAATTTTTAATAAGATTGAACATGTAGTGATTTTTGTTTTGTGGTGATTTTTGTTGAGTAGATCTATGATTGGTTTTTTTTTTTTTTTTTTTATAGTTCATTAATATTAGACATTTAGTATTTTGCACTCACTAACACACTTGACACAAATATTAAAAACCTTAAGTGGATACATGCAACAAAATTAGCCCACAATCGAAATCTAATTTGAAATCTAATTGAATTTTCTCTTAACACAAATATTAAAAACCTTAAGTGGATACATGCAACAAAATTAGCCCACAATCAAAATCTAATTTGAAATTTAATTGAATTTTCTCTTAATTTTGACTTTATTTTATATATATATATATATATGAAACAATACATATCACATTATGTTGATCTTCTAACCCATTAAAAACCGATAAGGGTCATAAGCTTTGCAACCTATTCTAAAATGTTTATGGCCAAATATAATTTGACCCGTACCCAATCAACGCAAACACCAATATGTCCGACTTGACATGTTTAGGCCTAATTCGCGGTTACTGTGGACACCCCAACAATCAACAATGTAAACCATAGTCCCTTCTCACGTTTCCATTATTTTTATATTTTTTTCATTAAAAAGAAGCTGCCCAATATAAAATGAAACAATCATTTTTTTTTTTTTATTATTATGGGAATGAACCGTCTTTATAATTTTATACATTTAAATCATGGATAAAATGTGTGTGTCTATATATATATATATATATAAGACAAGACTTAGGTACAGTACTTAGGTGCTATTCTATAGGTTTTCCTCTTAAGATTCTGCCATGTTAATTTTTTCTCATGGGATGAAAGTTTATTTTTTAGTTAAGTACACACATAACAGAATCTTAAGAATGGAACCTAAGGTACTGTACCTAAATTTTGTCCATATAAACTTAGGTACAGTACCTAAGGTACAAGATAAAAATTCTACTCTAACCTAATATAAGTGTATATGTGTGTGAAACTCTCTCCTAAAGACTTGAACTCTGACTCTTGCCCCCCACATTTTACAAACACTTATACTTATGGATCGGAGTAATCATCGCGTTAAGAGTGTGTGATGATAAATGTCAATATAATTAAGTGGTATTGAGTACTCTCTTTTACTAGAAACTAGTTATTTCCCATGTTTTGCACAGCTTTTTATTCAACTTATTAATTTATATATATCATTAATAGTCATGTTATAGAAAAATATTCTTTATTTAAAAACAAATGTGAGAAGTTTTTTGTTATTATTTTATGTTGTCCTGTTTTAATTTGTGTCTAAATTTTATTAGAATTTTTTTACCTTTAAAACATAACTTCCAATTTAACAATGTTTATTTGACTTTCTCTCTCTCTCAACTTATTTATTAAAAAGTCTGCACACCTATAGTTAATAATAGTAGTGACATTAAATTTTCTATTTAACAAAAAATAAAAATAAAAGCAATTGGAAGCTTATTTGAACATCAACAACAATAGAATTCCATTGGATCAAGAAAAGTGATTTGACAAGCTTTGCACCTCTCCTTTTATCTCTAATTAAAAAGGGAGTTTCCAAATAGAACTTCATCAGCATCAAGACAGGGAAACCCACAAAGTCCATCTCTCTCTTTGTCACCTGCCTTCAAGATTTGTTGAATAGAAGTTGAAAAAGAAGAAGAAGTTAACAATGTCATTCATTTGTTAGAATTCTTTTTTTGCAATTGGAATTTGTTATATATATTGAAATTATCATTTATTAATAAAAATTAAAAGGTTTTTTCTTTTTTCTTTTTTCTTTTTTGGTTTTTGGTTTTTGAAGGAGGTGAATGGCTATGACTTATGAGTTACACCGATGCTAAAGAAAATGAAGAGTATGAGTTACAAAAGATGATATAACAACTCATTAGCTTTTTTTGGCATTTAAAGTTAATACCATATAAAAAGTCACAACTTTTACTACGACAATCCTACATAATAAATTGTGATTAACTGTAAATCACTTTTACATTGACTCACAACTTTTTTTTTAATCACTTACAGTCTACCAAGTGGACCATTGTGATGAAAGTTGTAATTTTTATTTTTATTTTTATGTGGTCTTAGATTTTTGTTTTTTTGGTTGGATGTAACAACTTATTAACTATACCTATGGGCGTAACACAAAAGGACGTGCATAGGTATTGTATTAATTGGCGTAAAGTATTTAAATTGGCAGGTTTTTCTTTCAATGTGTAAGACAAAAGGACCAAATCACTCTATTGCATTAATTATGCATTCAATTTTTTTTCTATAAAACTTAAATGACCTATTAACCATAAGTGGCGCTCTTCCTCAAAAAACCTATAAGTGGCGCTGTATTTAAATTGGCTGGTTTTTGTTTGCGTGTGTAACGCAAAAGGACGTAAATCACTCTATTTGTCTTAATTATGCATTCAATTTTTCCCCCGACAACTTAAACGACAATGATAAATTGAAAATGAATAGGAGTGTGAATAACTAATACCAACTTAAAAGAGAATGGTAATTATTATTATTATTATTATATATTTTTTTATTGTTAACTAATCATCTAATAGCAATGGTTAAGATGTATATAATGCTTTATTAAATAATAATTGTATACATTTTCTAAAAAATAAAGTCAAACTGTACACATATATTCAAAAAAGCACACAATTTATGTTCATAAGCCAATGAATCAATTAACACAAGTATTTTATTTTTTGAAAAATGTGTGTTACAACTCATAATTAATTGAGCATTTATTAGTTAGGGCACTCGTTAACAACTTAACATGACTTTTTTTATTTCTAAAACTCAAACAAGATTGATAATTAATAGGTGCATTGACACATGTCATTGTTATATAAGGATACATGTAATCAGAACATGCATCCTCTAATTTTGGAAATCTAACTTTTATAATAATTAGATAAAGTTTGAATTCTCTCTCCTTTATTATTGTAGTTGTACAATTATTAGAAAAAAATCATGGATAAAATGAACTAACATTTTTAAAGCTAGTGATAAAAGTTGAACATGATAACTAATGACTGGCATAAGAGTAATTATTAAGTACTTTCGAAGTATGGAGAATGGTACTTTAGGTCCTCTCACATTCATGGTGGGGTTCACTCATTAAATTCATGATAGGGTTCACCATGAATATGAAATGAGGGATCACTATTTTTCCATACTCCGAAAGTACTTAAGAATTTTCCTTGACGTAGGTAGGATATTGTCACATGTAAAAATTACTTATGATATTGTTATATAAACAATCATTAAGCAAATGAATAAAACAGAATCGTATAAAACTATTTTTTAGATATATTTTTATACATAGTAAGTGAAGGATGGCAATTCAAGCCTTAAAATTTTCTATTAAAAACACCAAAAAATATCAATTGACCTAAATATTATAAACGTATAAAACTATTAAGTTTGTAATGAGCTTGAAATTAAGTTATCACCTACCAGGATTTGCTGTAAAGAACCTTTTAGAATATATATATATATATATATATAGAATATTCTGATATGGCAAATGATATCCTTATCAGATTGAGATCAAGTGATATCCTCATTTCCCTCTCACAAAATATTTTTACATTTTTACTTCTTTTTACCTTTTTTTTATTCAATGTTCGAGATTGATAGTTTTTTATTTATTTATTTATTTAACTTTCAATTTCTGACATGACTAAGTATTGCATCAAGTGCAATTCCTGATCTCAATTCATCCTTATCACTTCACTAGTAAAGTCTTCAGTCTCTTAACTCTACAATTAATGCTATGGTTTCACAATTGGGGACCCCCTCATAATATTTGTCGTTCTTCGCCTTTTGGTTTCTTGTAATAAATTTGTCTTGTGAGTTTCAAAGGAAAACTCTAACATCATGAACCAAATGGCTCAACAACCCCCACCATATATATAATTGTGGAAGTACTTGAATCGTATGGGTGAGACTGAGAGCAATGGCCAATTTCTTACTTCCTTGGTGAAAAGCGAACTTCAAAGTGTATGGTATGGACTTTAAGCAGTTAAATGCGCCTTATTACCCAACAACTATTCCTACCGTTTTAGGAGAACCCCCTAATAACATAATTTTGACAAGTTACAAGGCAACATGCCAAGCTTTTGCTCCTTGAGATTCAGAAGTCACTGTTTTTGGTTTAGTTTTTTCTTAATTATTCATGCTCATTGTATATTTTTCGTGTTTTTTCCACTCTATTGCCAAAGTATCCATGGAGCTACTAAGCTGGATCAATGGTTTAATTTTTTCTTAATTATTCAAGTTCATTTTATATATTAACTTTATTTGTGCTATGGGTATACACTTATGCTACATCTATCCCAAATTGTTGGTCCTATTTAAAAAGTTCTAACTTTTTAAGGAAATATCATTTGAAAAGTTGTTTGTAATGAGTTAAAAAGGTACAAGTTTTCAAAACTACCACCATCAATTTAAGCTCTAGAGAAAGAATGATATTGACTTTTTAAATAAGGTAAAGAGATAAAAGAGAAATTATTTTTATTTATTTTTCAAAGAGACTGCAATTTGAGACATCCCAAAATGGAAAAGATGACCAATAATTTAGGACGGAGAGACTAATTATTTTATGCATATAGTAAGTATATATTTACATTATACATAGATACATGCAACATTGCAACTACAAAACAGTTTATCTGATGAAATCCACATTTTACTACCATCACTACCTCCACCATTGTTGACATTGCTATTACAATTGTCATCGCCACTCTACCACCCTCATGACATTGTCACCACCACCACCGCACTATATCCGATACCACTGTTACCACCACTTTTATCGTCACCAAACCACCATTTTTGTCCCTGCTATCGTCACCACACTACTTTCAAAACTACGACAACACAAGGACGAACCCAAGATCTCAAGCTAGAGGGGGTTGGAGTATAAGGAAAAAAAAATTCAAATAGACATCCATATAATATTAACAAATTATAAATACACAAAATCATTATTTCTCAATACATTAAAATGTAATCATCTACCAAAAAAGACAAAAAAATAAAATAAAATAAAATAAACAAACAAAACAAAATAATGTTTTTTTTTTTAAATACTAGGCTAGCTAGGATTTTTTTTTCTTTTTTAAGTTAGCGCATTCACAGTAATGGTGCTAATAAATTTAACTTTTAGCACCTCAAAAAATTAATTTATCTATTTTACCACCTCACTTTATAACACACCCAACATCAAATGTTCTATTTTTTTTACCACTTCACAACATGAAATATTAATAATTTTTTGGGCAAGTCAAGCTACATATATAATTTTTTTTAGGGTTATTTTTAAGAGTTGCTACAAAACGAAAGAAAACAAATCAAAAAAATAAAAATAAAAACAAAAACAAAAAAAAAATGGGAAAAAAAGAAAGAAAGAAAACAAATCACGAGAAAATAATATCTAAAGAACTAGACTCACACGCTTTGCGCATGCAATAATTTTTATTTATTTATTTGTTTTTTTGGTTTAGTGTTATAATATTTAAAAGTGATATATAAATAACCGAGTTTATTTTGTTTTTTAAAGAAAGAGATAAAGTAACATAGAATAATGTTTAAAAATGAAATAGAGATATTATCCTAAGTTTTAGGCTGAATGTAAAAGATAAAAGAAAAAACCTAAAACTTATGGAAAATTAAATTACTCTTTTAACTAGTTTGTGTTTTTTAATTTAAAATTATTTAACTAAATGATAAAGGTATTTTAGAGAGTTTAAGAATTTGTGTAAGAGTATTTTAGTATGTAAAAAGTTAAAAACCAAACAGAAAATCATATTATTAATAGTATAGATAATGTTGAGTAGTCCCATATTTCCTTGATTTTGTAACGCTGGAGGTCAAATACATGTACTAGTAGGTAGGTAGAGGTCTTGTAGTTGGAATTAAGAGAGACCTTCTCTTTTCTTTTGTTTCTTTTTTTTTTTTTTTTGACATTATATTTGCAAAAGAATATTTTAAAACACACACGTTATAAATAAATAAATAAATAAATAAAAAATTAGTCGTTCAACTAGGACTATTTTATAAACGAATGGGAATATATTGGTCACCCTCAAATACGATAAGAGAATTTAGGAAATTAACCCCCAAAACACACCACATTAGGCTCCCCACACATTTCCTAAAATAACATTTAGCTAGGGTGCTTCCTTGAATGTAAAGGAATTGAAGTACCATTCATTTCTAAACACTTGATTTATTCTTTTTTATGTCTTGATAACTGAAATAAAGAAGAAAAGAATTGAAAAGAGAAATAAAGAAAATTTGGTGCTTTGAAAAGTGAGAAAAAATAATAAAATAGAGGATCCGAAATATGGATTTTATGTCTCACTTTATAGTTTATACTCCACCAATTACATTCTGTCATGAATTTTTTTTATTTTTCTTATAAAATAATTAAAATTAAAAAAAAAAATCAAACATATAGGTCACTATTGGTGAAACATAAAGTTTTTTTTTTTTTTTTGGTAAGGGATGGTGAAACATAAAATGAAACACAAAATAAATCAAATAATTTTTATTTAACAATTAGATATCAATATATTGAAAAAAAAAAAACTAAAATAGAAAAAGATAAATATTTATTCTAAAATAGGAAAAACAATTTAGGAAATCCAAGGTTATTTATATTCTTTTCTATCTACTAATCACCAAATTTATTATCATTGTAGAATATAATAAATAAGATGTTTGTAAGAGAAATCGCATCAATTAGTGCAAAATAGAAAAAAGTGGACAATTTTAGTATTTTATACATTTTTTCTCAAAAAAAAATCACCAAATTTATTCTCTCACCTTCCGCCAAATTTGAATTTCCCAACGGAATAGAATTAAGAAAATTATTTAAAACCGAACAGCATACAATCGTAACATACGCTTTACACAACTCAACTAAATACGTGTCAAAGCATAATTAGCCAAACCATAAAAATTCTAAAGCTACTTCACTGCAATTTTTACTTTATCATATTCTTCTACCCAATAATTTAAAGAAACGTAGCCGAGCTTAAAAACAATTTTACATACTAACCCTTACTCTATCCCAACCCAAAAGAAAAAACTAAAAACGTCGAGAAGCTTCACGGTTTTCATGTGGTAGCTTTATTTAATTGGCTCACACCGGTCCTCGCTGGGTATAAATAGAAAAGGACTGAGAAATTGAAGGTAATGATCGATCAGAACCTCTCAGGACTCGGACCTCACAGATCTGCCGGAGATTTCAGATCCGGCGGATTTCTCGCCGGAGAACAAAATCTCAAGGAAAGCTACGGCTACGACGATGAGTATCGTTCGCCGGAAAAGCGCGGGGAGTCCGAACCGAACCGGCTCGGAAACTCAACAGGAGACGAAGAAGATGAAGGCGGAGAAGAGGCAGAGATTCGAGCGGCGATTGGTGAAGTACGAGGAGTTGCCGGAATACCTGAGAGACAACGAGTACATATTGGACTATTACCGGTGCGAGTGGCCGCTCAGAGACGCGTTCCTCAGCGTCTTCTCCTGGCACAACGAAACCCTCAACGTATGGACGTACGTGAGAGACCGATTCTCAACCTTCTCTTTCTTATTATCCGTATATGTATACTAGCTTTATCGCACGCGCTATGCACTCAGTAATTATTATTTCTAGCCTCATCACACGCGCTTTACGCATACTCAATATTAAATTATTGAATATTGTGGTGTG
Organism: Quercus ilex subsp. ballota; assembly: GCA_032727855.1. Classification (NCBI taxonomy): domain Eukaryota; kingdom Viridiplantae; phylum Streptophyta; class Magnoliopsida; order Fagales; family Fagaceae; genus Quercus; species Quercus ilex. Next base: position 95,170,269 of record CM064909.1, on the reverse strand, counting down.
TGCAGGCATTTAGGAGGTTTTGTGATGTTTGTGGGATTGACGGTGATGAGCTGGATGGAGATGGTGGAGCTCGGAGGTGTGCTCGCCAGTTGGCCTAGGTAACAAAAAATAAAAAAAGACATGCTTGTCACTCTGAATTTTTTACTTCTTTTTTTTTATCAACTTGTTGATCACGTTGTTTTTGTGGGACCAGGGTTGCAGTTAAAGGAGGACCTTTGACGAATGTGTCTGACAATATATTTCCGGTTAGTACATTTTCCAGTTCCGACTCTCTTAATCGGCGCTTTATTCCCAATTTTTCTTTTTTTATTAGGTTCTTTTATTTTATTCCATTCTATTCTATGTTTTTGGGTAATTTTTTTTATTTTCTTTACTTTTTATTGGTAAACTGTTTTACGTTTCAAAAAATAATTAAAATCATGAGGTTACCGTTTCAGTTGTTTTTTAGATGGTGTAAAATTGTACTGCATCAATATGGTCGCTCTCTGGATGGAACCACACTAGCCCTTGAAGGGGTCTTGGCCTCTTGTTTGGTAAAAAAAAATTAGTAATTTAAGTTTTGTGAAAATAAGTTAAAAAATATGTAAAAATACGTATTGGGGTCTTTTAATAACAGTTTTTATTGTTTAAACGTTGTTACCAAATAAGGCTAATTCAATTGAACTCATGGAAAATAAAACTTGACCAATTTCTATTGAATAGCTCAAATCTTCACATATCAACCCAAACAATCACATTTCACAGATTATCTGTCTCTAATATGACTAAATTCATTTCAAACGACTTTTCTTTATTAGGGTCATCTTTACATTTAAGTGGATTTTTTTAGAGAATTAAAATTTATACTTTTGAAACAAAATGATAACCAAACCACTACCAGGGTTGAATTTGAACAAGCGGTACTTTAGTTCTTTTTCTTTTCTTTTCTTTTCTTTTTTTTTTGGGCCTACAAACGCGAAGGCCAGGTGAGGTTGACACCAGTCACACCACTCACCACCATGCGAGAAAGATTCTCTCTCAGTCTCAGACGAAAGCTCATTTAAAAGCTTAGCTAAAACGTGGGGCCATGCCATGTCATATTGACCGATACAAATATCTTCATCATTTTTTGTGTTGTTAGTATATTATATTTCACTAAATGGCCATTTATTTCTGATTTTTTTTCTTTTTTATAAAATAAGTGAAATTTTAAATTTTAAAAAATCAAATACATAAAATATTATAATTTTTTCCCAGAAACATAAAATATTATAATATAATAAAACTATAAAATAAAAGAAAATGCTAAAAGATATTTTTAAGACAATAGTTAATAATCTATTTTTAAAAAATATAAAAAAATTAATTAATATTTTGATTTTTTTTTTATCCCTCATAAAAATTGTGTGAAAATTTTTTTAAACCAGATAGATAACCATTGGCATGGCACAGTTAGCTTGACCCAAAATACAAAAATTGGTGTACGTACTTTTATTCACATTGATGTCATGCTTGGTTGCCACGTATTATTTTTTAACGGTAGTGATACGAAAAGAATGGCTACCCAAAGCCGACTAACCGAGTGACGTGGCTGTACTTTCGCTTCAGATTTTGTCCATCGCGTGACTTACCAACAACATTTAAGTAACGCTTTAAATTTAATTTTAAAGCTTTTTTAATAGATGAATAGATTTTTAATTCATGACCTTAATACATATAAATTAATTATTGGTGTATATAGAATTAATTATTGTTAATTTAGTGTCAGTTTATAAGTTTTTTAGTTTTTTTTAGTTTTTTAAATTATGTATAATTTTTATATTAAGATGGATAATTTGACAAATTGTGAACCTAAGTCTTTTTTTTTTTTTTTTTATATACTAATAGTCTTTGGATTAAAAAGATATTTCTTCCTCTGTAACCATAAACAAGTAGTGATTAGTGAAGTAAGAGACCAGTGTTTCAAGACACATGTATGAACATATTCTTATCTTAAAGATGAATTTAGGGCCCTTTTTTTTTTCTTTTTCTTAATCATAATTTTTTCCATATTCATCATGTGATATCTTTATTTAGCGTAACCAATCCGAAGGATGTCTTATGCCTATCCTTTTCTTTTTTGGCTAAACGTCTTATGCCTATTCTTATTGATTCTTATTTGCAGGAGTCGCGTTTGAGACACATTTCAGAGTCATCAGTGTTCCATGTAAACAAAGAAGACAGTTCTGAGTTTATTCCTAGATGGCCTTTGTTTGTTTTCTTAGCCGGAGCTATGGGCTGCTTGGTTTGTAGCTCCCTCTCCCACCTCCTCGCTTGCCACTCAAAACGCTTCAACCTTTTCTTCTGGCGCCTAGATTATGCAGGGATTTCCCTTATGATAGTCTGTTCCTTCTTCTCTCCCATTTACTATATCTTCTATTGCAACCCCTTTTGGAGTTTCTTCTATCTTACCTCCATTTCAGTACTAGGGATCCTTGCTATCATTACCCTTCTCTCCCCTGCTCTCTCCACTTCTCGTTTCCGTTCCTTCAGGGCTTCCCTATTCTCCACCATTGGCTTCTCAGGAGTAATTCCGGCAGTTCATGCTGTTGTTCTCCACTGGGGGAATCCACATATAATTGTTGCACTAGGGTATGAGCTTGCTATGGCTGTTATGTATGTTGTAGGAGCTGGGTTCTATGTTAGTAGGATACCCGAGCGATGGAAGCCTGGTGCATTCGATATTGCAGGGCATAGCCACCAGATTTTCCATGTGTTTGTTGTTCTAGCAGCAATTGCACACAGTGCTGCCACACTAGTTGTTTTGGATTTTCGCCGGCAATCACCAACCTGCGTGTCTTAGCCATTCAACTATTAGTCAGAGACTGACAGTAGTGATGGCATTTTCTTAGCCCCAGTTTGTCTGTTGTTGCTCTTGTCTGTTCAACTAGCATTGTAAAATTATGAAGAAGTTCCTTGCAAATGTATTGGAAAAGGAGTGCAGTTCATGTTGTAATTCTGTTGAACAAAAAACTATTATCATTCCCACTAATGCATTTCGTAGCACCAGATTTGTATGTTGTTTATCCTAAACTTGTTTAAACTGTGAGGCTATAAAACCATCTCAAACACAAGATCTCTGTGTCATTGAGACTGGTAATTTTGCAGCGGAGCTTATTATGCAGGATTTTGGACAATGCCAATTGACTAATGTAAAAGATCAAAACTAAATACAGGCAAGAAAACTGAAGTTTATTGTTGTAGATTGTCCATGCAGTCATCAGTCCTAAGAGTATGTCCTGGGAAGCATAAATAGTCCAAAGTTTATTTCTGTTTTCATAAGGCAGCTAACAAAAATTACAGCAGGGAAAAAAAGAAAAAGAAAAGAAAAGGATGAAATGAACAAATATAAGGAGATTTAAGCCGTTGACTAACTACTCAGCAGGTCCTTCCGCGGTAGTTGTGTTTCTTTGGCTTACCCACTTATTAACTCGACTCAAAATTTAATATTCTCCTTCCTCACCACTGCAAATTCAAACTGTACGAGTGTATTCACTATACCTGGGCTTGCAATCAATTACGCCGTGGATTAGGAGAAAATAACTTCCGCAGTCATTATCTGGCCTTTGTAATTCACTGTACCTTACACTTCTGTTGTCTCACAGAAATACAGCACTGAGTTGTGAACAAATTAGCTGTCCAAAAAGGAATTCAAGATCCTTCTTCAACTCGTAACCTCAACAACCTCAGATTCACTGTCACTGTAATCTCCCCAACATTTGGTTTGTTTTTCCTCAATCACTGCAATACTGCAAGTTTCTTTTGCCACGACAGTGTCACCATCCACCGGGACTGTATCTGTAGTTTTCTCTTCAATTTCAGGATGACTATTCTCATTGTCTGCAGCTTCATCTTCTTGCACTTTCTGCTCAATCGGCTGCTTTTCATGTGCAACATCTGTAGAGGACTCATCAGTACTCACCTCCACTGCAGCTTCATTTTTGTTTTCAACAGTGATGTCAACATTTAAAACTGTTGGTGATTCTAAAGGATTGACTGGAGATGCTGGAAACCCATTTTGAGTCACTGGAATACCGTTCAGTGATGCTGGATATCCATTTGGTGACACCAGAACACCATTTGGGGATATGGGAAAACCATTTGGTGAAACTGGAATACCATTTGGAGAAGCCAAATAACCATTTGGAGATACAGGATAGCCATTGGGAAGCCAAGGATGGCCAGGTACAAACTCAGCTGCATGTGGGTTCATTATTGTAGGAGGGCTAAATTGATTCCCATCTCCAGTGTTTTCACCATTGTGGAAGCTAGCTTTATTACGTGGAACCCGATTTCCGGATCTGTTATAGCCACCAGATAGCCGTGGACCATATGGAACCCTCGCTGTTGCTGACTGATGGGGTGATCTACGGACAGGATTGACTGGAATTATTGGGGGAATATTAATTGGTGGGGGCAGAATTCCTCCATGATCTTTAAAGCCTGGAACTGGAACTGAGCCAAAGACAGGAATTGTGGATGGATTAAATGGAGGTGCAGCAGCAGATAGTTTCTTGGCCGTCTCCTTTCCAGTTTCTGCTTCATCTTGTTTTTCTCCTTCAGCTGGCATTGGCTTAACACTTAAGCCACCATCAGATAAATCATGCTGATTTTCATCTCCCTCTGCCACCCTTTCTTTAGAAATGGAGGCATCTTTATCAGGCAAAACAGTAATCTTTTCAATTAAAGCAGATCCTGAATCAGTGGAAGTTGCTTGGCAACCGTCTTGCACAACTGTTTCCAACACTTCACTTCTCAAAGAACTAGTGTTTGAATCCACCAAGGTATCAGGATTCTCAACTTTAAGAACTACAACATTTCCTGTTTCTGCTTCATTGTCTTTAACAGCATCACTCTTTAATTCTACCTTATCACCTTTCACTACCATATCTTGAGAACCACTCTTTACAACCTTGAGGGGTTTTGTAGCCACAGAGTCCTTGACTTTTGTTTCTTGCTTTTCTTCTTCATTGATGGTGCTTTTTGATTCCTCCTTAGAAACCTGGAGTTGTTTCTTTCCTTTGGGGTTTTCAACTGTTTTTTCCTCCACATCCTTTACTTTCGTCACTTCACCATGAGTGACCTCTGTCACAGCTGCCTCCTGGCTAACCTGTGGATTTTGTTCATTGGGAACATTTCCTTTTGGCAACTGTTCCACCACTGCCTTCACAATTGTTCCAGGTGGAGCCAAAGCAACTTCTTTGTAGGAGAAAAGTTTTCCAGCTGCCTGAACACTGATTGAACTTGCCACATGAGCAGCCTTAGCAGCTTGATTAGTGGAAGCTGGGGTAGCAGGGGCTGACTTTGGGTTAGCGATTTTCTCTGCGACAGCCGTTGAGGTGCTAGAATTATTTAACTTAGGGCTGAAGCTTGCACTCTTAACAAACTTTTTCATAACAGGAGCAGCAGGTCCAGTTGAAGCAACAGGCTCATTTTGGGTTGCCCTTGGGGATGCGAAATTAGTGGACTTTCCACGGTATCTTGATGAAGGGGGTAAATTCATAAAGTTTGTATTTAGTTTTGCTAGGCTTGGCCTCTTTGAACTAGATTTGCGAGCTGTAGGTGAGCGACCTTTTGGAACAGCTTCTTGCCATCCTTCATCAGATGTGTCATCTTGTGCCACATCATCATTTTTATTTAGTATCAATTGATCAGAAACGCTTGAATCAGGTTTGTCATCTCTAGGTTCTGCAAACTGAGCTTCAGATTTGTTTTCTTTATCACTTGCATTTTCTGCAGAGGGATGACTAGGCGACAAAATTTCATCCTTTTGATATTCATCCGATACTGTTTCCCCATTCTGGTCCAGTTTGCCTTTAACCTGTAAGATAATGGGAAATCATATTATTTTGGTAATGAGAAAGAAGTTGAGAAGACATAAATGAAAACTAGGCTTTTTTTTTTTTTTGATAAATACATAAAAGAAAACTAGGCTTAAGCTAGAAGCTTTTTGACCTTGGCACGAGCTTTCCTTTGGGCATCTCTTGCTCTCATATCTGCATCTGGGGTTATATAATCCAGAAGGTCCGATACACTGATCCAGGAAGGGTATATATTATTTTTTAATAAGTAAATAATCATTTTATTAAGAAGAGGAGAAATCTCTAGTACACAGGAAGTATAAGAAGTGAAGATATTGAATATAATTGTTAATCAGCTGAATTAACTCATTTTTTTGAGAGATGAATAATTGATGGAATTATGAATGGGCTCAGTATTACAAGTTTTTTTGTAGGAGAGTGTATCAAATATATAGGAGGCGGCCAAATTTCTTCTTATCTTTTATCGTATCTATCCTATATATTAATATGTTATTAATTTTAATTTTCTTTTATAAATTTATAAGATAACTTAATAAGGTATTCTCTTTATCCTTTATTCCTTCGAATATTTCTATCTTCGAATTTTCTTGATTCCAATTTATTTTTTTATAGTGTTAAAAATTGATTAAAAAAAATGTGGTCACATAACTCAATTGCAAATTTGATTTGATCAAATTTCAAATGGTCTTTGTAGGGACTAACTTTGAAACATTTCAATTCATATATAAAAATCTGTCAATAGGTTTCTAATCACATAAACAATAATGGTGACAACGACCACCAGCAGCAGAAAGAAAAGAACAGTATGGCCAAAATCATGCATTAACGAACTGCTGGAACCCTATCAAACAAAATTATTAATAAAGTTTGACTGACCAATCATACATTAAGTGTGACCAGGGGCAGTGCTAGTAAGGAGATATGTTCCCCCCCACACAACCACCCCCCCCCCCCCCCCCCCAACCCCAAAAAAAAAAAAGAGTCAGCAATTTCTGGCTCTGCCTCTGAGTGTTACTACTGAATCAGCACATAATCTTGGTAAAAGATCTCCATTAACTTATCATTTAAGCAATGAATTCCATCTACAAGGACGCAAAACCTTGGAACACATAATGAGCAGATTGAATTCATATATCTTTTAAGTGACCAGTTATAATCCTTTTGGCTCTTTACCATCAGATGAGAGACAATCAGTTCAACAATGTGGATTAAAGCAAAGGCACAATTATTTGGTTTGTAATTATTACCTTAAATGACCTTTGCTGGAGATTGAGGCATCTGGTTTTGGGGTACCATGGCGTGCAGCTTCTTGCTGCTCCAGAGCCTTGGACTCAAAGTACTCGAGCCATGCAGCCGCATCCTACATAAGTTCATTGAATACAAGTATGAGGAACACTAATTACTACATAGAATGAGAGGCAATCATCATATGCCAAACATAATCCTACCTGTGTTCGTAGATCCTCGGATCCAAGTTTGGCCTGCAGTATCTGTAGGGTAGTTTGTTCATGCTGAACACTTAAGGAGTATGCCTCCATCAAAGAGAGAGCAATTGCTATTGCATGATAACTGGCAGCAGTCTGAACAAGAGAGAATTATTGTTAAACATGGAAGGACACAAGCAATCAACTATGTTTCCAACTCAATTTTACCCATATAGTCCTAAGTTCAAGGTATTAGGAATATAATGGAAGGACCCATTGACTATCGTCAAATCCTTTTAAATATAACTGCTCTTATAAAAATCTTTAAATATTTAACATATTTTAGGTTCAAAATTATTAATATTTTCAAATAATGGGTTGGTTGGTTGTGATTGTTTAGGATCTTTGATTCTGCAATTGAGAGCCTCAAGAGGAAATTTCAAATCAGTGAATGTAATCACAGCTAGTTAGGTCAGTACCAAGTTTCATGATGATAAATATATTTTTTGATAATATAGTGAACCTTGACCCACCCTAACTTTACCCATTCTAACCATACTACCAAATTCATCTTGCCCATTTTGTTTTAGATTTAATTGCTTAGCGCTTCAAAGAAAGTCTAAAAAGTCAATGAAGAAAATTAGACTGAATAAAATATAAAGAAGTTTAGTTGGTACAGCACACCAGTGAATTATTTAACTGCTTGAGTGCAGTAAGCTTCCCAAAATTTTTATTTTCCCTTATTATTTTTTCTCTTGGTTTGAATTAATTTATGACATGGAATATTTGAATAAAAAGGAGTGGAACATTGCCTATTGAACAGTTTTTTTTTTCGTTTCCGTGTAACCCTTTTTCTTGGTAAGTATTTTCCTCTGCAAAGTGTTTGGATTTCAATGTTTTTTTTAAACAGGTAACAAAACTTATATTCAACTTCAGATCATTGGTCGCATATAGTTTCGTCTTGTACATCTTAATGAGGCTTGTAAAATTACTCTACATTTCAGATCATTGGTCATACAAAATTTATGCTATTAGTAATAGTTGTAGCATATGATCCTAAACTATTAGTAATAGAGTTATTTCCATAACATAATTACTAATAGTTGTAGCATTACTCTACATATACCTACTTTTGTAATTCATACTTACAAGAAGAGAGAGAGAGAGAGAGAACCTGTATATGATCAGCCCCAAGTAATCTTTGGTTACATTTCAAGGCCTCATGGAGATACCTAAGAGCAACATGGACATTCCCCAAACCTTCTTCCATCATTGCTACATTGATATAGGTGGCAGCAGTATTCGGATGAGAAGGCCCACATGTCAAGTGCAACAGGTACAGAGCACGATTGACGTACCTAGAATTAGGAAAAGATAGGAATAAGCTATTATCTTTTTTCTTAAGGACATTTCCTTGATGGAAAGCAAAAGATAAATTGAATTTAATTGTCGTTCTATTTCATAAGACAATTTCATTCTATACTTGTATCTCCATGGGTTAGTTCTAATTGGTTCCATGGTACATCCTTTTTAGTTTACAATTTTTTGCTGAGTAGCATTAGGATATGGCACATTACATAGGTTTCATAATTCTCCCTGCTGATATAGTCTTAGGGACATGAATACTGTAATTTAAGAAATTTAGTGTTTCTTATGCAAGTTAAAATTCCTTGACTTTTTAAACTGTTAAATCAAGTTAACATTTTAGCCTCTCCCTAGACATATTTTAGTAACCTCAAACAACAGTGTTCACTTTTAACTTGTAAATGAGTTTTCGAAACCTCTAATTATATGATTGAAAACTCTTCCAAAAATATTATTCTTTTTTTAAAAAACTTCCTTGCAGATGACAACAGACTGAAATGGAACTGCTAGAACTAAGAAATTGATCAATACTTTGAATGCACATCATTTTGTAAGCCCACTGAACAATTACAGAGCCATCATTTGATTGAATGGAGCACTATTTTATGATCTTTTTAGCTATGCAGGTGCGGTACACAAAAACTTTTAACCTAAGAAATTGGGATTGAAGTACACTAGAGAGCATCTGATGGTAACAAATGGGAATAGCATAGAATAGCTTATTGTAGTTCCCAATATTTATGACCAAGGTGCCTCATGCATATATTCAAATACCAGAGTGTGCAAAGATGTTCCTGATACTAGAAAGCAATGAAAAAACAAAAAGAATAGCCACCATAATATTAATTCATCTAGGAAGAATTTATTTTATTAGTAAATACAGAAGCATACTTCAAGGCCAACTCTGTATGCTGAAGCCGATAGTAGAAAACAGCAAGATCTCCATAGCTTTTCATGGTATCAGGGTGATCAAGTCCAAGCTCTCTCTCATTAATATCCAATGCTTTTTGCTGATAAATGGTTGCCTAAACCAGGAAAACGAGTTCAGCATATTAAATAAGTCTGAAGCTTGACATTACATGTCAAATAGAAATTATATATGGGAACATGCACAAAACATGTGCAAATCTTGAAGCAAAAAAAATATAGAGATTTATTTAGAATAAAACCGTTAGTTTTAATCCACGAATTGATTATTACTTTTTTTTTTGTATAAGTTTTACTTTACAAACTTATTAGTATACACAAGGAGGAAAATCTCATGCTTTAAAGTTAAAATGTACTTGGTGCATGCTTACGCATCTATATATATATTGGATAGGTAAAAAAAATTATCTTCCAGGAAACCTTGACAAAACCCTAGAAAGCACATGGAAATTGGCTACTTTTGGTTTTATAAGAATGAAATACGTTCTGAAGTCTGATTAGTCAAATACAAAGCAGAAGTGTTTCTTTCAAATTCCTATTGACAATCAGCATAGTAAAATCTCTGACACATATACTTTTGTATTATTCTACCTTTTTCTCTTTATTCTACCTTTCTCTCTTTATTCTACCTTTTTCTCTTTATATATATATATATATATATAAAGAGCCTAGAAACAGCAGATGATAACCAAGCACAGCAGCTAAAACCAAAACACAGATCGCCTTACAAGCTGAGAAAAAATCAAGACATCACTACCCATCTAACCAACTCAAGCCTCAAACCAAAACAAATCAGTGAGAGCTTTCTAAAATAGTAAGAGAAATTCCCATAGTACAAAACAGGGTCCTCTTCAAAATGGGACACTTATTATAATCTTATACAATGTAAAAGAAAATCAGAATATTTAAAATTTTAATAATGAGATTATTTTCCCTTTCTCTTTATTTGATCTTGGGCGTCTCTCTGTGTGTGTACGATCTGAATAAATGTTTCTGAAGGTAATTTGGACCACTAGTATCATTTTTTACATACCAAGAGCTTAGAACTAGATTTAAATGAATTTTAGGAATGTCATAAATCAAATTTTCGAAGAGAAGTAATATAAGACCAAAAATGTTGGTAGGTTGGTAATTCTATCAAAATCTGTCACACATTCAGCATAAGTGCATTTGTCAATTGAAATTCATGCGGACCCAAATAATATTTAATACAATAAATCAAGATGCAAAGTGTTTCGTCATCTAGACAAGATACACATTGGCAGCACATATCACTTGTCATGCAATTCATTCATATAGGTATGCATGTACTTTTAAGCATATACCTGATTAAAATCCCCTGTATGGTAGAGAACCACTGCCAGAAGACTATATGCTCCAGCTGTCATTCGATGATAAGGACCGCAGACAGACACAAGTTTCGAGAGTGCCTTCAAAATTCAATTTTAAATAATATTTCAATTAATTGGAAATTTATTTAGGTAAAGAGAAGAAAGAAGATAGATAAATAAGAACAAAATGAGAATTTTTTCCGTACCTTAGTGCCATAATTAACAGCGTCCTCCAATTTACCTTTATCCAGGGAAGTCTTGGATGATTCCAACAACGTACGCCCATCAGCAGATGAACATGCAACATGCTGTGAGAAAGAGTCAACATTGTCAGAGTACTGCAAAGAATCCTAAAGGGAATTACGCATTCCAGTTTTTAGAGTGAATTAGTAATATATGTTACCTTATAGACAGGGACCATGCTGATGATATCTGATTTCCTAAAAGGTGATGTACTGTCCATATCATAGTCCCTAGGAACAAGCTCAAGTCCAACCTGACAAAAGATGATTCCCACTAAAGCTGGAGAAAAAAATATATATGCATTTTCATGTAAGGTAGATAATAATGAGACAATTTTTTAATGAACCTTATGGCACAGCCCACGAAGAATGGCAAACTTTCTCAGATCCTGGGAGCTTTCATATTTCCAATGCCAAGAAAACCTTTTCAAAAGGAATGTTTCCACCCACTTCCATTTTATATTATCATCATTAGTAACATCCGCATCAGGGTCTTCAGGTGATGGTGTTCCTAACAATAAATTCAAACATGATGCTATTGATGCAGCCAAGTCAGCACCATTATCAACTGCTGCTACAGCAGCCTGCAATATGTGCTTGTAGGCTCGAACAACCATCTCATGTATACAGAGTGATTGAACATGAGGAAGCTTATCTGCAAGTTCAACCTACAGTAACAGAGGAAAATAAGCTTTGAGTCTCAGCCCTGTTATATATATTATTCTCTGAAACATATCATCATGAGAGTAAGCAGAACTTCTTGTGCCAATGACTAAGGTGACTAGGTTGAGAAGAATTTCTATGGCGTCACATATTTATAAATAGGAGGGAAAGGAGGAAAACAATATATAACAACAGCTTTAAAATGTGGAGAGCAACAAATAAAGGCAACTAAATTTGCAGTAGCTTCAGTGATTCAAATCCTTTGAAATAAACAATCTCCCAAAAGGAAGAAACCATACTGAGAACTTAAGACTTCAAACACCTCTTATCCAAAGTGATCTTTGGTAACAGCATATAGCAGCCTTCTCTGACATTTGTCTTTGTTTTTAGTGCACATTTGGTGGCATAGAGGCGTGGCATGTGTCAGTGAGGTGCAAACATTTGGTTTGAATGTAAGGTCTAAAGTAATATAGGGCAATGTTTTCTTACCCCAAAAGCACCCAAAAAAAAAAGAAGAAGAAGAAGAAGAAAAGAAGCAGCAGTCCAATTATCATGAATGGTCAAAGTAGAAGTGATAGAAATTCAAAATAAAACTAATAAGATAAAGCAATTACCACGCGCCCTAAGGAACACATCTGCAAACCCCTGGTATGCATAAAATCTGTCAATGTCCTTCCATCAACCGGTGAAAGTTCAAGGGAACCAAAATCTGCCACCTAATAAAATTTTGAAGTCACACCCATCAAACATGTTTGTCAAACACCTCAGGAGTGAAGAACATTTTGATAATTTAGGAACTAACCAGCTTTGGAAGAGCTGTATCAGCATAGTATTTATGAGCCATTTCAATCAGCTCATCGGGCAACTGCAAATGGTAAAGGCATCACACCACATATAATTAGAAAGGTTACATGAGATGAAGCAATAAGAAAAACTGCAATTATGTATGGAGAAGAATTCTCAACACCAAAAACTTCAGCTCTTGGTTAAATGAGCTTCAAAACCTTTACAGATCAAATTGAATTAATAAGTTATTCTCAGGAGAAAACAGCTGGCAAACCTTATGGTGAAGACCGGTCTCTGATTCTTTAAGGCGCAAATATGCTGATTCAGGAAGCAGCTTTTTCCACATCATTTCCTTCTCCTCATCTTGTTTCTCCAATTCCTTCTGACTAATGTAATCTGATTTCTTGTTTATGTCAGGGTTGTTACTCATAGAGACTTCCTTCCCCAATTCAGTTTTGCTGCTTCTGACATCCGTCTTTCTCTTTATATCCTTCAGCAGTCCACCTTGCTTCCCAAGGCCCTTTACAGCAGGCTCAGACTTAGCTTCTTCCGGTTTCTTAGACTCGGTTTTCCCTGAAGCCTGGTTTTGTAAATGTTGCACCCAACAAGCTCCAAGCTCCCATCTGATAGACCTAGTCTGTTTAGTGGGTTCTTCCTGCAACTTCAGCAAACTTCCTTCTAATATTTTCCTTACCAAAGACCTAGAAGCACGTAAATTTTCAATATCTGAACTCTGAAATCGTTGGCCTGTACTAGATGATTGAGGCATAGATGGCTTGTGTAATAGCATTCTCAAGCTGAAAGGTAACGTAGACAAAAAATTATATCAATAACTCATAATATCATCATGAAGCCAATGCACCATATGCCACCAACAAAGGCTGCTAAGCAAGCAACGGTAAGTATATAGAATACATAGTTTACTTGTGAACAAAGTAAGTTTCCCAAAAAAAATAAGTAGTTGATTGATACCATACTCTGGTTCCACAATTACACAAATGAATATTAACCCTTTATATAGATTGACTAACCTGTTGACATTCAAGGCATTGGCACCTCCGTCAGGCTGGTCCTCAATGTCAATGTCTTGTGGAATGGGATTCCCCTCCCAATTCACTTCGTCTGAAACTTTCACAACAGCTGTGTATCCACAATGTCTAACTACCACTACACTTAAAGTAGAAGTATCCTACAAGACCAAAAGATGACCTCAGCAACTAATACAACATGTTTAAACAAGTGACAACTTAATTTATTTTAATTCATTTACTGACATGAACAGTAGCACTCTCATCAGCAGTTATGCCTTTTAGTAAATTTCTCTGAGCAAGCTTTTCCTGTGACATTCCCAGAACTTGACTCCCATCATTTTTGCAATCCAACTTTGTACTCGCATCAGGCACATCTCTTGTCAGCTTAATAATTAAATCTCCAACTCTTTCCTCATGCAAGATTGAAATGGTGGGATCATTTAAAGAGCATTGATTACTGTCCATGAGATGTTTAATTGCTGCAACAGCTTTAAGAACTGAAACGTCGACAAATAAACTGTGAAGCAGAAAGGCTTTCCTATCTCGAATCTGCCTCTCTTCTGATGTTTTACAAGGCATCGCTGCCAGTATTGCAAACTCCTTTGCCCACTGCCTGCAATCATGTTTTCCATCTCTTCCCTGCCCACCCCCATTGCCTCCCCACTTATCGTCTTCGATGGGAAGTGATGGGAAAACAGATGGATTATCAGCAACAACTGGAGGGACAACCCATGTGTTTGCCCGAAAACCATAAGGAAGATTGCCAAACTGAAATAAAACACATGAATGTAAAATTATCTTCTTTGATTATTATCAAAGTGTCAAAGTACATAGTGATATATACATACTTTATTGTGCTCCATGAAACCTTTCATAAGGCCTTTGTATGCCTGCAAGCAAAAGAATAGTATGATGAGTACTCCGGCATTTGACCAGAACCAACACATGAATGATACAGACATGCACATAGAGAAGAATTAAAGAAAAAGACAAAAAAAATATAAACTTACAGCGTCGAAAGCCCTGCTTATCTGCTGCAGCAGACCAACCAAAGAGTGACTGAGAAGAAGGCGTTTCCCAGCAGGGTAGAAACCATTTCTGGAAGCAACAATTGTTGTTGGCTTCCCGCTGCAAACTCGAACCTTCACATTCACAATTACACACCATACCAAACAAATTCATGAATAAATTAACCACAGCCAATCAGTTCAGTGGATTAAAAGTATAGCCAGTTTCACAGCAATATAATCAAATAATGAAACAAAAGGGGGGTTGTGGTGCTCACATCAATTTGAAAGAAATCATCTTCTGTTTTATCTTCAAGGAAAGGACGAGTAGATCTCCGAATATCTGCAAAGAGAACCCGAGACAAATCAACAAACTAGCCTCTGGGTTGAAGTTTGAAAAGACAATCATGCTTTGCAAATTTCAATATATATACATTCACTCCAATTGGAATGCATTAGTTTCTATGATATTGCCAAATGGAAAACAGATACACAGATCTTAACAGTCTAGTGGAAATCAATCGATGTCAACTTATCTAATTTCTCTTTAAAAAATAAAATGATTTTCATAGAGCCTATGATGATTTTTTTTTTTTTAACTATATATTTTACTTTTAAATTTTACATATCATGTAGTACCAAAGTTTAGCCAATTTGTCTAACATCACGTTATTTTTTATTGTTAAATATGAAAGTCACAGTTTAAGCAAACAAAAACTTACTTACACTGAGCTCATAGAGACATTTCCACAAACAGTTAGCACGCAAACGAGAGAGAGAGAGAGAGCAACTCACAGTGGAGAGGCGGAGTGAGATGCGAGAAGGAGAAGAAGTCGTAGAACTCTCCGAGCCTCGGGGGCGGGCACATCGACACGTCAGCTTTGTCGTTGGCATCGGGTGCCACGTGGAGTCCTGGACCCGGTTTCTTGTCGGCCGGCTTGGGAGAGGGCTGGTCTCCGGCATTGTCTGAAGCTTCACCGTCAGCCGGTCCAGGCTCTTTGGGCTGGGGTCGGGGAGCAGGTTTGGGCGAAGACGACGAAGGAGAGCCGAAGAAGGTGGTGCAGGCCACAATGTCAAGGAGTCTCCGGATGTGAGCGATTGCTAACTCTTCCGTGTACTCCTCTGCCAAAAATAAAATCGATTATTGCACACCAGTGTGTACGGAGTCTACGTTATAAAGCTACATGAAATCAATCTTGGTTTCAATAAAATAGTAAAACACGGTTTTCAAAAATGTGAATGAAACTAAAAATAAATAAATATAATATAATATAATTGGTAAATTGTTGTTGGTTCTAATTTAAATTCACTACTTAAATTACTTTTTTATCCATTCATAATAATTAATAATAATCTACAATTTAGATTTTTTTGTAAAAATATTTTGAAAAGTGTTATGAATATAATATTTCTCCTTCTAAAACAATTTATTAAGAGAAATTCTTGAGCCACAAATTAGTGTACAACTTTACCCACAACACCCATTTGGGACACCAGAATTTTTCACTTATTAATGCATGTCGTGAGAGCATGCATGAGGAGGTAGTGATCCAGTGAAGTAGGTGAATGGGTTAAGATTGTGGTTTTGGGATTGAGAACAGATATGGACCGCTGGATTGGAGGAAAAGTGGTGCGGGTACCTTCAACGATGGTGAGATGGCAGGGTTTGAGCGAGACGATGTCCACTGAATCTTTCAGACGTGGTCCTCGCACCTGTTAAGACAAGCCACAAAAGAGAATTAGCCGTTTTTCTGGTCGTTAATTTCGTTACTACTCTAGGACTGGTGGGTCCCATCTAATTTTTTTTTTTTTTTTTGAGGTTTTTTAAGAAAGGAAAACATACACAAACGAAAGATGGAAAAGAAAATATGAACGTTACAGTGAACAATCGAATCCAAGTGAATAATTCCATATCCTAATCCTATCTAAAACAAAACAACAAAAAGGAAATATCATTGTTGTGATGCATGTAAATATATGATGCACTTTATTGGGAGCCGCAATCACAAAAACCAACAAGCGCACAGAGAGAGAGAGAGAGAGCTCAAAACTGAAAAACCACATGACCCAATTATGAGAAAGACATAAATTGTAACTTGGGCATGGAATGGCCCAATATCAATGGGTTGGCCATTTTTAACGTTGACTGAAAACTACATGACCTTCATTCCCACGTTTACTCAAAAGCAACACACCAACGTGAGACCCACCTGCGTCTGCCCACTTTCTTTGTCTCTAATCAATTACTCTTCGGAATATTTTTAACGGACACGTTTAAGATTTAAATACCTTCCATTCTATTATAATTATTAAATTATCCAAAAAAAAAAAAATTCACTCCAATAGGGGCTGAGCCTTCTTGGGTCCAATTCAACTCGATCTAGTTTCTATATTGGTTTCTTTTTTTATTTATTCTATTTCATGGATGGGTAAGTAAATAGGTTCTCAAAGCCTAATTTTATAATGTTATCAAACAATCAGAGTCGATTAGTTTTTTTTTTTTTGACAATTGACGGTATAATCCCACCCCTTTCCACTCTAGGACCATTAAGGCTTTAAGCTAGGGAAGACTAGTAAGAAGAAGAGGCACACTCATGTGGGTCCCTTTATGTGTTGGTGCTTTCTGTTTTTAAGAAAGTCTAAAAATCTCCTTTTAAAAACGTAAAAATAAAAAGGTCCAAGACTCCAAGTGGTGCACATGTTGAGAGAGTTTGGATTCATTTCAGCCCGTTTGCATCTTTGTTAGTGGGTCCTGTGTACTATTTACGAGACTCATAAATTATCTAATTCAGCAAAATTTTCATTAAAAATGGGTCTCACGACACTATTAACATATTTAAAAATTATTTTGTTATAATATTTTTAGTTTTTAATAATAAGCAGAATTTAAACAGACTCGTTATGTTATGATATGACTCATCCCTGACTAAGGACAAAAATCTCCACAGGTCAAGACAAACAAATCCCCACTCTTCCTTACCGTTGGAGTCTTTTTCTAGCTTTAAGACTAGCAAATGAAAGCTTTTATTTGGTCTTTTTTATCTCTAATTTTTGTGTGGTCACAAGCAAAAAAAAACACTTGCTAATAATGCCTAGACGTTTCGCAATATTACACGCGTAACTAACATCTTTTTGGATAAGCTTATATAGTTTTATCTTAAACGGAAAAAAAATATACAGTTTTTTAAAATATCATCTTTTTAACATATAACTCTAATTTTATATTATAAACAAAATTAATTAATAAAAATAAACTCCTCCAAACATTTAGAGGGTCATAATTTTTTTTTAATAGAGAAAATAAAGTTCTAACATAAATACACGAATTATGGGCTATAATTAACAATCTTATATTTTTTTTTTAAACCCTAAAATGTCCTTTCTTGCCACACTTATAACATTTACTATTCTTCTTCTCGAATGTTTTTTATGTTAGATTTTTTTTCTTTTATTATTGGCCTTATGGTAATCTCTAGACCTCTTACTTTTCTTATAGAAATCATTTCTGCTGAAGTTGATGGGCTTCTTATAACTTTTATAATACTTAGTGGCCGTTCTTTTTCTAGGATATTCTTCCACGGTCATCACAAATTAACAAAGAATGAAAGTGCATTACTAGTGAAGGAAGAGTACCTCGTGTGATAAGGAGAAGTTGGTTAAATGACATGTTTCGACATGGACACCTAAAAGTTTTCTCACATCTAAGATCTTGTCCGTAGAGATTCCCTGCAAACCCAAAGAAATAAACACAAAAAAAATTAAAATAAACACAAGAAAAATACGTATTAAATAAATATATCTTATCGTGACACGTGCTCGAACCTTATTGTGCACCTTAGATTAGGCTCTGCTCGTAATTAAGTGTTAAAAAATCGTACCAAGTACGTACATTATTGGAACAAGAGTAGATGAACATTCATACCTTGAGGGTCACATGTGTGTCTTCTGGTGTTTCAATGGGAATCTCAATTACATTTGGCAAAACTGGATATAAACATCAAAACTTTGTTATAATCAATGAATTTAAAGCAGAGTTTCAGCAAAAAAATGAATTTAAAGCAGAGACTATATGGTTTAAATTACATCTAATTTAATTCACGAGAATACATGAATGATGAAACCCAGTTCAACTTATAAAGTTTAGCATAACAATTTGGTTCCAGCTATTAGTTTGCTCGAAATTTTGAGCTGAATTTCGCTAGTAAGAAACATATATAGACGACAAAACATTACACTCCAAAATCTGTTTGTGTTTTTGCAATAGTAATATCCAAAGAGAAAAGAAATGAGTTGAAAAGACTGAAAAGAGTGTACACCTTTCTCTTCCTTTTTCTTCTTCTCTGCCTTGGCTTTATGTGGTTTCGCCTTGCCTGTTTTGGGAGCCATTGCACATCAAACTGTTGCCTGCTGGGTTAGTTTAATTTAAAGCTTTTTGGTTCGATTGGTTCTTGAACTGAAATAGCTATAACTTAGGATTGAATTTATAGAATAAAACAAATTCCTCAGCACATAACACAAAGGCTTTTGTAATTTCTTTCTCCTTCCAAAAGTTGAGAACTTTGTTCTTAAACTACCAAAAGCAAACAGTAGCTGGAGAGCTTAATCTCATCAACAAGTGCTCCATTTGACTCCAAAACTAAGCATTAACAAATACATATGTATATAAAAAAGTTTGAAATTGCTAATAATAATTTTAATGGAATGAATGATAGATTGGAAAGAGTGGGAGTTGGGTTTGCTTTAGAAAGAGGTATTTTTACATGGAAAAGATTTGGAAAGGGACAGAGTCGTAAAAGGGAGGGAACTGAATTGAAGAGGGAATAATAGTATTGTTGAGCATATTAAAGGAGCTAAGTAAAAGAGGTTGCTAGGGACAGAGAGTGAGCGTAAGACGGTGAGAGTGTGAGAGAGAGGAAGATATAAGAGAGAGAGAGAGAGAGAGAGAGAGAGAAGTGGATAGGATAAGCTAAGCCGAGTCCTTATACACACGTAGAGAGTATAACGCTAGCGATTTCGAGCCTCTCATTTTTTCTCCTGTCTCACCCAGTATCTCTCTCTCAAACTATCTTACAATCCTTATTTAGATTTGTAGCTTTTTTTTCCTTTCTTTTTTTTTTTTTTTTCCTCTCTTATTTTTATTTTATGTATGAAAAAAGTTTTGCTACAACTTCTATTAAAAAAAATATTAATATGACTATATATTTTGAAAATATAACTATTAGTTTTATATTTTTTATGTTCTTAAAAAGCGTGTCAAATTTCGGGCCTATCGAATGTTATTTACTATTCGATTGATAAATTTTTTTTTATGTATACTTTTATTTTACAAAAATTTGAAATTTAAACATTTGATTGATGGTATAATTAATGATCTTTGATCTTTCAAAAATTTTGAAAGGATAAAGAATATAAGAGAGTTATCGTCACCTCTTATGTTGTACTTCCCTTTGTGAGACCTATACATGGCCGCCATGTGGCTTAGATGGTTTTTTCTTTCTCCAAGGTTGGGCAGTGTTGTAAGTTGCAACTGTCCTCCCACACACTATTAAATCCTTATTCTTTACCAGGTTAAAGTCTTTAGATGAATTTCTAAACCTTTGGTACGGGACCAAATTTTCCATAAGTCTGTTGTTGATACTCATTTTCGTGACACATTTTTTACAAACCCAATTCAACTAAGCCCGAGTTACTCGTGGGCTCAATTCATGTATTATATTATACTTTTTTCTTTTAAGCATGGCCCAAGCCCATACAACTTGTTAAGGAAATTGAGGAAGTGTGGTTTGGAAGGTATGGGTCGGTTCTTTTTGGACCTTTTGCATGAGCCTAGCACATGCACGCTACCAAGTGGGTAATGGACACTGGTAGCACCTCAAGCTCATAGAGAAGGTTTTGTACCAGAAATTTTCACCCCAAAATAGCTTTTATTCTCTGGTTAACTATGGCATAAAGTTTCTACCCTAACCCATTTTTGCCTTCAAAACATAGTTGGCTCTTATTGGCCAACTCCAGCTGTTATCCCTCGCTTAGGTGGGCATTCCAATAATCTGAAATGGCTTACAAAAGGCAGCTAATTAGAGCAAACTCCTTTTTTTCCAAAATTATGTAAAAAGCAACCAACTCATTTCGTAAGCATAAAGCAAACTACACCAAATCATGGAAATAGCACTTAGGAGGTCCAAAGCCTCTCTCTGCCCAAAAACTAGTCATTAGCAACACTCCAAATTCAATATAAAACTCTCCCTTCGGCTCAAAACAAAAGGGATCATGTTTTACTCTAGGAGAAACACCCCAAGCTCAATGCAAGAGTCTCTCTTCAGCTAAAAAGCCAAAGAACCACGTTTTCCCCTACAGGGCTGAAACTTTAGAATAAAAGCCCCTTCAGCCAGTTAACATCCTCATAATTCTGAAGTTTAGGAGTGGAAATATGGATACAAGGGAACCTTCCCTCTCTTCCTCACAACCTCTCTCAATTTCTTCTTTTCACTGACTGTGAGTCGAAGTTCCGGATGTATTGTTTTTATGCACTTTTTCTAGGATTTTGTTATTGGCATTTTGATTCTCTCTTGCTAAAGCATCATTAGCTTTTGTTCGTTATATATTTGGAATTTTGAGTTTAACTCTCTACAAATAATCACTTCTAAAGAACCCGAAGGGAAAATTTGGGCTAATCTTGCATTTTTTGCCTTTGTCGCAAAAATGTCCCAACATCTATCTATTCACACAAACTGTTAGGCTAACACTGCATTTGTTTCAATTGCAAATATTTTCCAATCGAAACAAAATATTTTCAAAAAAATGTCTTATATTCACCTGTTTGTTTATAACTGAGGAAAAAAAAAACTAAAAGTATTTTGTATAAAATAATATCACGTCATCCGTATCAAAATCTAATAAATAAGAAATACATGTACAAAAATAACTACTCACTAACACATGTTTTTTAGTTGTTAGTGGAGTAGTTATTTTTCGCAGACATGTTTCTCAATTATTGGATTTTGATACAGATGACATGGTATCATTTGATACCAAATACCTTCTCAAAACTAACACCCCTAAAAAATATTATCATGTGTCTATCTCTTCAAAAAATTCCACTGAAAATAAAACTCATATTCACCAAATACAAAACACAACCAAAAAATATCTTAAAATTTTGTATATCTCAACAAACTTTAACAAACCAAAAGTAGCAACATTGACAAAGATAGAACCAAAAGCAAGAGCTTCACAAAATAAAAATCACTTGGGGATTTAGAAACAAAGATTGGTTGGGTAGTGGTGGGGGTCATGAAACGGAGATCAATTTGGTGGTAATGATTGCAAAATAGAGATCAAGATTGGGGGTGGTGGTTGTGAAACACTAATCAACTGGGGGTGTTGGTGTGAAACACAAGTTGAGATTGGGGTATTACAAAGGAGAGGTTGATTTAGGGATGGTGTTGATCACAAAACAGAGGTTGATTTATAGTGATGTTGGTCGTGAAACAGTAATTGATTTAGGGGGAGGGTTATCATGAAACAAAGGTTAAGGGAAGGGGAAATTTAGCTAAGGTTGAGGTTTTTGTTTTTGTTTTTTGGTTGCAATGGTGGCATTTGAAGGGAGGAGTTGGGGAGGTGAGCTGGGTGAGGAGGGAATGGGGAGATTAGTAGGAAACTGTGAGACATAAATAGTTTTAAGCCAAAAAAAGGGTTATTTTACAATCATTCAAAAATTATTTTTAGTTTGTCCAACAATTTTAACTAGACCAAACACTTGAAATTGAAAATATTTTCTAAACAAATATTATCAACTGAAATAAACATAGACTATGCTAAAAAACAAGCTATAAAAAATATAGGTATATAATGCTTATTTCTATGCATTTACATGTTTGCATATTTTTTAAGTGAAAGGTATATGTGGGGGGGTAAAAGCCCAAGCTTATGTGTTGGGTCTGGGTCCCTATTTGAAGATTATTCTGTGTCCAAAAAGAAGAAAGCGGTTGAGAAGGAATCCATGCGGAAGAGAGATACCTGGAAATAAGGGGGGCAGTCCGAAGAGGTCACCATTGGTCCGAAGAGGTCATTCTCCTCGGATACAAATGGTCTTTATCAATCAAATGTTTGGAAGGTCCGAATGATCTTCCTAACAACTTCAATGATAAGGATAAGCTTTGGGCATGCCTGGAGATAATAGGAACAGAGAAATATCTAAAAGGAAAAGCTGCTACCACCACATTAAATGCACTGCAGCTGCTTTTCTGGCTGCATTAATATGGAGAAAACCCCTGAATAGTGTAATCTCAGCTACCACCACTCACAGAGAGCTAAAGAAGACACCTGACGGGACATGTATACAAGTGGATGTTTAGATGAAGAACAAGTAGACGATGAAGATGATGAGAAATGATGCTATATAAAATGAAGAAGTCTCTGATAAGAGGGGATCAGAAAAAAGACAAGAAGAGAGAAAGAAATATTTTACTGTAGTTCTGAGAAATGTATTCACTGTTCATTCAATAATAAACCTCTTCGGACATCAACTTATTTAGTTTCTAAGTGCGTTTTTATGTTGGTTCGTTCTTGGATATCGTAGTTAACAGTTGCTAAATTCACAACTAACCCAGCTTTTTCACCCACTCTCTACAAATTCATTGTTTTGGGCTTGGGCTACAAATCCAGACCCCACAGTATATATATATATATATATTAAAAATAGTAATTATCTTTTTACTTTTTCATCCTTTCTACCAGACACACACGGTGGAAAACACAATATTTTTTATTCTCTCAATTTTTTTATTCTCCTACTTTTCCATCATCTAATCAAACAAAACCTTAACAAAAACTTATTAAAAGACATGTACGAAATGAAGCAAATCCAAAATGATATTTATTTGTTCTCATTCATTATCCATAGTATGATTCACTAATTCCACAATTTTCTTTTTCTCTTTTTAATATTTCGATAATTATAACGAGGGAGATATGTTTGAACTATGAATGTAATGGACACACCAGGAAATATCAACTAGTTGAATTTCAAGAGTTTTGGCAATTCTAAATTTTGCATTAAAGAAGCCATTCTCATTTTGAACTTTTCTCGTTTTCACTTTTCACGTTAACGAAACTAAGAAGTTGTACGTATAGTGTTGTATATATAGGTGTATACAAAATATGTTATAATATATGTATATACCAAAATGTGTCTATTGAAAGGTGTGGGGAGTGGAAGAGTCCCCATCCAGGCCTTAAGCCCAAGAAGTAACTGGGCCACGAGGAACGAATTGGGCCCCAGCATATATGCTAGAAGGAAGGCCCAGGGGACAATGGGCTGTGAAAGAAAGGAAGCTAGACCATCCTAAGTACTACAGAAGAAGAGAGCGATGTGGGAAAGTCATTCCCATGGAGAAGGTAAGGAACTAGCCTTACCCAAGGAATGGTGCATGGATGATCCATGTATGGTTTCCAAGAGATGCCTAGAACCATGGAAAACTTTCAGAGCACGCAAGAAAGTTGAAGATTTTTGCCTCCACATTAATGATGGGGTTCTTACCTAACCTTTGTGGCATTGAATGCATATGAGACAGCCTGAACAGTACAAACAACCCCCAAAAGTTAGAGTTCCAAGATAAGGGTGGGGAGAAAACTAATAAAGTAAAAGAAAATATTCTAGCAACAACACAACTGTAGAGATTAGAGCAAGGAATGTAGCTATAAAAAAAGGGAAAGAGGCAAATGAAAAGGGATCTTGGTCGAAGGGAGAAAAAGAGAAAGGGGAACAATTTGAAAGAAAGATACAAAGAAAGAGTGTGTAACACCACGGGAACGAAAGAATTTCCTGTTGTAACATTTGAGTAGAAATTGAAATATATGTGGTAAACGAAATCAATTATTTGAGTATCCCATTGTGAAATGTTTATTCCTTATTATTTACTTGCAAGTAGTTGTGTGAGACATTATAGTGGTGATCCGTGGAGAATATCACGGGAGCTAGTTTTTGTCTGCCCACAAAAGGTCATAACCCTATAAATTGGATATATATTAAAAGTGTCTACTAAACCAAAATGTGTTTATTATAATGTCATAACTTTTTGGATTTGATATATATAAGAGGTGTCTATTTGATGAAAATGTGTCTATTGAATTAAAATGTGTATATTGAAAGGTCATAACCATTTGAACATATTAAAAGTACTCATTAACAAGTCATAACTATTTGGATATACCAAAAGTGCCTATTGAAGAGTCATGATTATTTGGGCATAAATAGTGGATTATATTCATTTGGTAATTTTTGTGTACGGACAAATTTGTAGTAACCCATTAGCAATTCTTGAGTGAGGACAAATATTATTTAAGAATAACATTCAATTGTGCCTCTAAGTTAATCAAATTTTTTGTTTGTCTACTGAATCATTTTCTTCTTTCGATTTTACTTCATGAATTTCCAAGATAGAATTCAAATGTTCAATAATACAAATCGCCATTAATTTGCCAACAATAGCTTAAACAAATCACCACTTGCATTTCACATTGAAAATTTCAGAAATCCCAGCAGGATGAAAAACAAAAAAAATCAATCCTCAGATTCCTTGGATAAGGAAAATATGAGAAAGATACACAAAGGAACAACTATAAAAGCTGCAAACTTTAGCAATTCCTCATTCTCCTTTGAGATGACACCAATCCTAGACCAGTCTCCACTATACCTGAACATTTAAATTTTTATACATTTAGAAATATAATGATAGTCTCTGACAAAAAAGAAATATGAAACAGTACAAAAGGACCTGAAACTCTGATTTCCGAAATCATACCCAGCATCGATAAATCCCAACCCGAGCACAGCAACAACAGACCGAGCAAGAATAGGGTTGGACACTTTCAATGGGAAAATGTTTTCTTGTTGGGTTGAATTCTCGGACAAGTCTCTCTTTTTAGCAAATGTGATTCCAATATTTTTGCCATTTGTGGTCTTCACAAATGGATAAGAGGTCAGGTGACTCAGGGTGTTCAAGACAAAGCTCTTTTCTGTGATTGACATTGCGTTTCCTCTCATCACTCTTTGACCAATCTTTACGATCCAATTCCTTTATCCGACAAGGGCAAACTTGTAATTTCAAAAGATATCAAAGGAATCACCGAATCAGTAAAGAATTTTTTTTTAAAGCATAAAATTAATAATAATGTGAACATATTTTGTAATAGTGCAAGATTTAGGTATAATATTTAGGTGTTATTTTTAAAATTTTTCTTTTAAAATTTAGTCATGTGGATTTTTTTCTTATAAAATGGAAGTATATTTTTTGTTAAGTTATCACATAACTGAATCCTAAGAGAAAAACCTAGTGAACAACATTTAAGGTACTATACTTAAATTTTGTTATTTGTAAAAAGAGTTTGTACCTTTAAAAAAAAAAAATTAATAGGGTCTTGACTCTTGACATCGTCATATAACGGTAAAAAAAAAAAAAAAACTACTACAAATTTTAATTAAAGTAGCTTAATTGATGCCCATTAAAACAACATAATAAACAAATGGTTAAATTATTGAAATATGTTAAAAATACTACAATTTTTTTTTCTGTGCATAACCTTACAAACCAATGTGAGTATGTGACAATATATATGATTAGTGAATTTTAAAACAAAATAAATGAAAGTTTGATTTTTTATTTTTTTGAGAATCAAATGAATGTTTGAATTGTTTTTTTAGAGTTTGGTGATACATCTGTGGGAGGAACGAATCTTTTCCCAACCAGGTATTGTCCGCTTTGGGATTAGGGAAAGATACGTTCCTCCCACAACATCAATTTGTAAATTTTACATAATAAAATTTGTAATATTCATAACGTCATCCTAAACTTTGTTGTAACATAATAACATGTGCCTATGGATGGAAACAATCAATAATATTGATGAGAAGATGGTCAATTTGGCTTTCACGGTAAAATTTATAGTATCCTAACAACTAGTGTTACTAAAAAAAGTTGGCTTCTGTTAACGAGTGCCTTTAAGATATTTGTTAATAATCTATTTTAAAAAAATTTTAATACAACTTTTATGAGAAATATAAAAAAAAGTCAAAAAAGTTTTTATTTATTTATAAATTTCTCTAAAATATTTTTTTAAATATGCTTTAGCTCATTTCTTAAATTCTTAAATTTTTTTCCCAAAAAAAAAAAATAAATAAAAAGTTGTGTAGCTTACTGTAGTGTACAGTTTGTTAAAAATTTAGGAGGGAAGACTTTCTCAAAGACAAAAACAAAAAGTATTTAGGAGGGATTGAGTCCCAAAACCCCTCTGTCTTTCTCACACACACAAATTTGATTTGAGAGCCAAAAACCCCAACAATGGCAATCACAGGCACAGGCACAGGCACAGCTCTCCGAGACCCACCTCAAATCCACAGATTCCCACAAACCAAATACATCGACGCCGTCCGCTGGCTCCCTCAGCTCTCCGCCTTCGACCGCTTCGCCGTCCTCTCTCTCTTCGACTCCGACTCCAACACCCCCTCTCTCGAAATCCACTCCCTCAATCCCCAATCCCAAACCCTAACCCCTCAATCCACATTTTCTCCGCCTTCCCGAATCTCCTACCTCAAGACCTCCCAAACCCCAACCCACAAACCCCTCATCGCCGCCTCCACCTTCTCCGGCTCCCTCCACCTCCTCTTCGCCAACGCCGTCGACGCCTCGCTCGAGTCCGAGTGCTCGGTCCCCGCGAAGGAGCTGCACGTTGGGGCTGTGTCGTGTGTCGATGTGAAGGACGGTGGGGCTGAGTGCGTGACCGTTGGGGAGGACGGGAGGGTCAATTTGGTTGGGGTTACGGGTTCCGGGTTGAGTTGTCGCCGGGTTTTCGATAGTGATGGGTTGGTTTCGTATACCGCGGCGAAATGGGCGTCGCCGGTGGAGTTTGCCACCGGGGGTTATGGGTTTAGTCTTCAGTGGTGGGATCAGAGGAAACCCGGCGGGGCGGTTTCTCAGTTCAAGGGCAATTGGTGAGTGATTTTTAATTTCCAACATTATGTTTCTTGCTACATTATAGTTTATATAGCTTTTAAATTGTTAATTTGCGCGTGTATGTATGAAAATTGGGATGTTACTTTAGGAAAGCTGACTGTTTTAGTGATTCAGAACTTAAAATTGTAATTGTTGAAAATGAAGAAAAAACATTGGCCTAAATTGATAATTTTCTGTATCAAATATGTAAAAGAATCGGATATTTAAGGATGTGGGATGTTCTTAAGATTGTCCTAGTCATAAATTAGTGTGCTCATTTACTGCTTGCTCCTATTTGTTTAGTTGTTATTACTATTTTTTGATAATTCAATAGCTGGGGGAGGAAGAAAAATCCTGGATGTTTTTGTTGGAAACACTAGGAGGTGCCAACTAGTTGAGCTACAAGGTTCTTGGCTATTTGTTTAGTTATTATTAGAACAGTGGAAACCTAAAAATAAATGAGAACTTAAAATTTGGGCTTGGCTAGGCTGATTTGATTAATGAAAATGAGGATGGGATAAGTACCATGATGTTCATAAAATTTGGAAAAATTTTGGGCTGGGTTGATGGCCATTGTCTCATTTTTGCTTACAAATTGGTCCCTGCCATGGCCCAAATTTTTGAAGTCATTTTTTTTTTCTACAGATGGCTAACAATTTGCATTTGATTTATGCATTTATCATTTCGGTGGTATTGATTGGTATTGGCCATGTTAGTCATTAGGTAGTAATTCATTGGTTGAACCATTTCATCATCTGTAGAGGAATCAATAAGAATTCAAATTTCATGTAAGAGGAAGCTCATTGCAAGATATTTCAGTATAAGACTATAATCTTCAAATATTGAGGCATATATAAAGATGTTACTTTTGGAGTCAGATGGTAAAAGTTTTATATACCAGATGTTGGGAGAGGATTTGCATTCTTGATATGACAATCGTGGTTTCAGTATTTTGTTTAGGTTTATTCGCTTCATGGATGAAGCTTTACTGGTTAGTGGCTTCATGAATGAGCATCAGTGGCACAAGATATCTGGTTGTTTGTGTTTACTTTATTTGGTGTATCTTGGGTTATGCCAAAGGTCATGCTCCAATTTCTGCAGTTTTGGCCAAACAAATTTCCCTGCCATTTCAGTAAAAAAGATTTGGAAAGCAACAACTCTTCTTTGTGTTCTGTGGACAATCTGGCTAGAGAAGAACAAATAAATGTTTGATGGTGTTGAACGCCCAAATCATAATATCAAACAATTTTTGCTTAGATCATTTTATGAGTGGATGGCTACTTTGGGTAGCATCACTTCATTGCCTTATCTTGATTTCATAAATCTTTTGAATCCTGCTTTGTAATTCTTTAGGAGTGTTTCAAGTGCTCTTTTTGTACATTTGATACCTCTCCTCTTTTGAATATATATAAGATTGCCTTTGACCAATTAATTGGTAACTTCTTGGGTTTGGAACGCAGTAGATAAACAGTCTCAGTATAGTTGTCATCTCAATGCAGCCGGTATATCATGACACCTCCTTTTTCTACTTTCACCACAACACCAAAAATGTTGAAGCAAAGGTTACTTTAACCACCCCCCCCAAAACAAACACCAAAAAAAAAAAAGACCTTACAAAAAGAATAACCATGTTTTTACTTTTAGCATCCTGGAAACCAGCATACTTGTTAGTTATCAACAATTACTCCTACTACCCCAAAAGTACATATATCTACATGCATATGTATTCATGTATTCGTTATTGTTTTATATGCATCTATGTGGGTGCCTAGATGGATGTTGCCTGCAAATGACATGACTAAAAGGTTAGTGAAAGGTCATTTTGTACAAGTCATTGTTGGTGGTATTAGGCATTTGATTTGCTTAAAACAATTTTTCTTTGACCTTTGTTATTTTAGTGTCTATTTCACAGTTTGTTTTTGTAAATATGTATTCTAAATGACTTGATTGCATCTCTTCTAACCTTTCACAGGTGGAAATCTGAGTTTTATTCAAACATATAATTTTACCACATCTGAACAAAATCTATGTATTTTAAAGTGTATTAACTCCATAAATATGTTGAAGGACAATTCATACTTTGACCTTGTGCTTATTAATTTACCCTTCTGAATTAAGAAAGCTGTCCATACTATCTCAAATGATATGCATATGGAAATTTTGTGGTGGTAATATTGCAGGACTCAAGGAACAACTTCTGGGATTGTACACTCCATTGATATTCATCCGTCAAGAAAACATACTTGTCTGGTAAGATGCCTGCTCCACCATTCCTTAGTACTCTCCTCTTTTCTTTCCATTTAGTGGGACAGAATTTTTATTTTGTGGTTTTTTTTTCCATATAAAATATGCCTAAAAATAAATAAAATATACCTAAAGATATTTTTTGATAGGTGCATTCCTCGTCAATGCCGGCGCCGCCCGGAGAAAAGATATTTTAAAAAAGATATTAATTAATTAATTGTCATATCCCCACCGATGTTCTAATTTTTCAGGAATTGATGTTTCTCTAGGTCATGTCATTTCCATGTCTATACTTCTTAGTTAAACAGTAATAATGCATTTGCATAAACACGTGAGGGTAAATTTATTGTATAAAATCAAAACATAGAAATTTCAATGTATTCCGTGGTAATTCAACAAATAAATAAAATAAGTACACACACAGATTTAACTAAAAACTATTAAAATCAAATAAATCTTTTCCTCCTAGCACACCAAGGACATGCATGCAGGAGTGTCCTCAGCGTGTCTGTGTAACACATGTCCGACATGAACATGCCAGTGATTTTGGGGTGTCCATGCCTCTTAGCTGGTTAATTATAATTATATTTGATAATATGATAATATCACTAGCCATTGGCTTGAATGTTGGTAACTTGGTATCAGTTAGGTAAGAGTTGAGAGCCTTGGCTTTCTATATCTCTCTCTCTCTCTCTCTCTCAGTTTGTTTCTTTTAATTGGTGGAATGTTGGAACTCTACACGTTACCTATTGGGTATTTTTGTAGCTTTATCCTTAGTATCTCCGTCACCCTCTCTTTCCTATTTTCTCAAAATTTCTTGAACTATTTGTATGTACTCTGTACACTTTTTTGTGGTTAACCATATATCTTTCTTCTCACAATGTATTGCCCTTATCTGCCAAGACATCCTGTAATGCTTGGGTTGAAGTTGAAGTTACGAATGAAGTGTGACCATTGGCCAACTATAATGGAAACCAAATACTCAACTAAAAATTAAGGGAATCTGGATGCTAGTGAAAATGGTTTAGTAATCTTTTTATTATCAGTTCTTAACTGTTTATTGCTTGTATTGCTGTTTCAAACGCATATCACTGTGTATTGTTTTGCCAAAGGGTTAGCTCTTGTATTTGATTGTCTAATTATTTTTGGGGCAACCGCTGGGTACATATGCAAGCAATAGAATCAACAGCTTATGCACCATAAAGTGATGGGGTACTGGACTTTTTAATGTACTGATTCTAAAAATTATAACATTGCTTTCCTTGCATAGAATTTTGTGACCATGAGACTTGTGTCATGTTCCAATAATGTTACTTATTTAAGTCAAAACATGTCCAATTTGGTGTGTTCTCCTCTTTCATTTCAACAATAGTGGAAGCAACTGTTACAATCTAACGGTAATTATTAACCAATGAAATACATTTGATGTGATATGTGTTTTTATAGTATCCATCTCACATTATCATGGCTCAGAATGATATCACATTCAAGTGGTTTTTAAACTTCAAAATAACTGTCCATGATCTCTTTAATACACTGATATTCAACATAATTGTCTGATTCTTGCACGATCATGTCAAAGCTGAGCTAGCTTTTTGAGTAAAAATTTGGTTTGCATGAATCTTATGCTATTGTAATTATATAGGCAGGAGGCTCTTTAGGCACTGTATTTGCCTGGGATCTTAGGTGGCAACAACAGCCAATTATTCTTTCTGGGATTGGGGCAGGTGATGCTGCAATCCCTTCAGCATGTGAAAGTGAGGTTTGGGAGGTTCAGTATGACTGCTATACCAAGTCTACAAACATGGGCAACATCTCATCCTCACGGATTTTACCTGCTATTATATGCTCAGAGGATGGTATCCTTGCTGTTGTTGAACAAGGTATGAATTGTTGTAACTACTGTTGAGTGATCACTTTTGCGGATAAAATCCTGTGTTATTTCATTTGCTAAGAGATGAAGTTGTTGTTTTGTTTTTTCTAAAGAAGCAGAAATTTGCTTCCAAAATGTAAAGTGGGGCTGACTGACTATTTATATTGCACAGATGAAGAACCCATAGAGCTATTGGCAGAACCTTGTGCAATCAACAGCTTTGACATTGACCGGGAAAACCCCTCGGTAAGTGAAAATTGTATTAATATGGGTTTGAACTTTGTGGAAGGGTAAACAAGTAAGGTTATTTTATCTATTTCCCCAGCCCTCTAGTCACTTAAAATTTTGTGATGGTTCTATGTTTGGCTGTACAGGACATGATATGTAGTTTGGAGTGGGAGTCTATAGCCATCTTGACAAGGCCATAATATCCAGAAATGGAAACTAAAAAGTTTTGCAGTTAAAATTCTACTCTGTATCTCTTCTTGGGTGCTCTTACTCAAGGAATGAAGTTCTGCCCAACTACTCTGCGCTGAAACAGCAGATCATGCCCACGAAGGATGTATGGAGCACTTCACTGTTTTTTCTTTTCGTTAAGCATACGTGTGACTGGATTGTAAGATTGAAGTAAATACTAATGTAGTAGTTTCTAGTTATCTCTTTAACATAAATAGCTTAGAAAGTTTTTTGTCAGGTACTTGTGGAGAAATATTGTTACTAGAAAAGCAACTTGACAATTCAAAACCATTTCGCTTGGGTAAGCTATTTTTAAGATGCTTGCCAAAATGAGAGATGCTACATCAATGTAATTTCACTCTTCAACAGATAATGAGGCACAGCTTCTGTTATCATTTTCAAATTCTTCATTAGGCTACATTTATAATCCTTGCTGGGGTTACTGCTCTTCTTTAATAAGGAAGCAGTTTCTACTTCTTCTTCTTCACTGCATCCCATCAGAAATGCCTTGCTCAGCAGTTAGCATGGGTCGTATTGCTTAACATCCGAGTCCCATCCCTCAGGCCCAAGACAGCCAATATAAGCCATGTTGATTCATGGGTGATTGGACGAGCCTGGCGAGCACCTGTGGGCAAGGGAGTCATGTCATGCTAAGCTTAATTGCTTGGGGTTTTATAGGAGGTTATGGTTTGGTGGGTCATGAGACAAAGGTTGAGTAGTAGGACCTGATTGTAAATGTGACCAAAGGTGTGGTTGAGACTTGAGATGGCTTAGGGGGAGCATTTATGTAATTTGGTGGGTGGGTTATATGATATCCCAAGAAGAGAATGTTGCCTATAGGACACATGTTATCCATTTGTCTTTAAACACCTACACAAGTTTCATTCATCTGCGTTTGCCTATAAAAGCCCATATGGCCAAATGGAGGTACTCCTGGATGTGGCTCATCCCTCACCATAAATTTCTCATCTCTCTCTCTTGCATTGCATCCACACATACACCTTAAATTAAATGGCCCCTTATGACTCTTTCTTACTTCACCGACTACACCTCTTGTCCCACATGACTAAGATATTCAAGAAAATAAAAATAGACGAACTGTGCAAAGTTTGTAAAAGGTGTCTTTCGAAAATTTCATTTTCAATTTGGCATAATCAGATCATTATTCTAATTCTTATTAGCACCCCCTCTCCCCAAATCACCCAAAAAGAAGAGAAAAAAAAATTTGAAAATGTGTGCATGCACATTTCTATGTTTCATTAATAAAAATTCACTAAATTTCTTTGCAATCAAATTAATAAAAAACCACTGTCAGTTTTTTTTAAGACTTTCTCTTCTCTGTGTGTGTTTGTTAAAATATTTAGCATTTTCAAAAAAAAAAAAAAAAAATCTATAACTAAGAAAAAAAGTACTTTCTTGGAGGGATCTTGTAAATTGAGAGAGTGAGAGAATTGTTTGGGTTTAACCCGGATCCATTTTACACCAGGTCCAGGCCTAGCTCAGGACCCAGTCCATGAACTGGCATTGGCAGTGTCCTCATTCGTAAATTCCAAGAAAGATAGAGGTCCAAATTATTCCGGCCTTTATCCAGATTCCAGACACAGGTTCTGCTTCTTCTGCCGCAGAAGAAGCAAAAGAAAGAAAGACCACAAGCTTAAAAAAAAAAAGAAAAAGAAAAAACATGGGTTGCTCCGCAACTTTAACGTTGTCTTTCGGTTTCAGAATTTCCCCATTATGCCCTTCTTCTTCGACTCGTTCCTCTCACGCCTCAATCAAGCTCGCTTCATTCAACAACAAGTTGAGCTCACTCAGACTCAGTTCCTCAAATTCCATTTCTGGGTTCGGCTCCTTTTTTCCTCACAACAACAACCTCTGCACAATTCCTCAGAGACCTCGCTCTCTCACCATTGTCTCTGCCAAAGGCTACAAAATGAAGACCCACAAGGTCCCCTCCTCTCTCCCTCCCTCTCTCTGGGTCTCTGTGTGTGTGTGTGTGTGAATTGCTGAGAAATTCACAGACCCAAAGTTCGGTAAATTAGGATTTCAAATGTCACGGCATTGTCATTTGCAAACGAAATTTGGCTCTACTCGATTAAACCCAGTGCAAAATTTTGAGTTTATCTTATCCTAAATATATTCTCAGCAATTCAAATGAGCTTCCTTCTTTTTCTAATTATTTGATAGGCGTCAGCAAAGCGATTCAGGGTGACGGGTAGAGGGAAAATAGTTCGGAGGGGAGCTGGAAAGCAACATTTGCTGTATAAGAAGAACGCCAAGAGGAAATTGCGTCTCTCCAAAATGGTACCCTTTCTTTGCACGATGCTTCTCACTTGTTATATACATTTTCCCTGTTCATTCTTAAAATTCTTCTTTAGGATTTTTATGTATCTAATCTATTGGTTGTACCATGTCACTTGCTTCTATGTCATTTAGAATAATACTGCGGACACACACAATTTCACAACTTGCTTAAGTGGTCAATTGTGAGTGTGGTGGGAAAAAAAAAGTTTGGGTCCATGTAAAATGCAGTGGGTAGAAAGTGTCCAAACACTCACAGTCGACTGCTTCGGCATCTAAGATTGGGTGTGTCCCTAGACATATTCATTTCATGATTCATGCTTTAAGTTTGTGGGGAGACTATACAATTAGCACTAAGCTTGGGACTTCATAAAAGAATGGAATGGAATGAAATGGGTTGGGTAGATTGTAAAAGAATGGATCGGAATATAGTTATTTCTTTTCTAGCGTGTTTGGAAGTTTATAAAGGAAAGAAATATATGATTTTATTAGTATACACTTTATCTTTTATTTGTATTTTCTCAAGATAGGGATAAAATCGATTTTTCACCTCTATTTCATTAAATACATTAGTGTTTCTTCCACTTTTGGGAGGAATGCTTAAAGAGTGAATGGAATGGAATGGAATGGAAATTTCCTTTTAACCATTCCAATTTTTCCCCACTAAACTCCCAAATAGGAGAATGGATTGAATGTATTTTAAAGATCATTTTCATTCCATTCTTTTTCCCCTTCCAAACAGGCTGTTAGCCTATTAATAGTGTGTTTTGTCAAATGTTCTTTTTAGGGATAATCTTTTCTTTGGCTGTCTTTAAGGCATGGAAGTTATTAAAGTTACTTAGTTTTACAATTCACCACACACAGATACCGCGTGGGTTTTAGTTTTTAAATTAATTTGAGTTAGAGGTAGAATTCAGAAAACATGTGAGTAGGATATAATTAGTGGATCATGTTTGTATAAATAGGGAACCAGGGTTCTACTCAAGGAGCTTATAAGAGTGAAAAGAAGAAAATACAGAAAACTATCCTCTCTCTCTTATTTATTTATTTATTTTTAATAATTTGATAATTACAATGGGGGAGAGGGGGATTTGAACGTTGGACTTCTCCGTTAGAAACACCAGGAGGTGCTAGTTGAGCTACACGGCTCTTGGCAAAACTATCATGTTTTTGATAATTAAAAAATATGAACAACGAGAACATGGTTGACCCAAGTTGAGTGATTATATTATCTTTTATTTTCTAAATTATTAATATTGTTAAAAAAAGACTGGATCAATGTGTTAAGCCAAGGAGATAAAAGCATTGTCTCTCATGTTGCGTGTACATATTTGACTATATCTACATATATAAATACATTACAGTAGCAAAAATACATAACTGTGTGAGGAAAAAGGGATGAACGAGTTTCTATGCAGTATGGAGAACATGCTTTGGTGAGTACTCTGATTGAGATGTTTCCTTATTTGTTGTGCTGTTGAGGAAAGTCAGGAGTCCCTGGGAGCTCATTAAAAACCCAATCTTAATATTCACTTTCAGACCTTTAGGTTTGTGAAAACTTTGAACAAGTAGTGGTCCTAGGTACTAAATATCTTTCTAAATTCTAACCCCCTTTTCCCTCATAACTTTGGTGAGTGGTAACAAGGCAGAAATAGGTAGGGTTTGCTTATTATGAAGGGCCTTTTTTCTGTCATAGAATTCATCTGTTCATTCATCATCTCTCAGCTTCTGTGATAGATTTTGATGTTGTTTGGATATTTAAGATGGAAATATCATCACATTTTAATTAACAGAATAGGTCTAATTATTTATTATTCTCCTACAACAGTGTCATGTGATTGTGGCTTTAAAGAGATGAGGGATTACCTCGTGTTTAATTTCCTTCTTGGGGTTTGTTGTCTAGTATGTTCACTTCCTGTGCTGTGAAGTTTTAGGTGGTATAGGTTTTGTTTGGTGACCTCTTCATGAGTTTTCATATTTAGGTGTTCAGTTCCAAGGAGTAATGGAGAGCAATGATAATGTTAATGTTTGTAAAGGAGAAGCCTGAAGACTTTTATCTTCTAGTGGAAAAGCACAAATTATTGTCATATTGAGCGGGTTTCTGCCATGTATCTTTAAGGAGGAGAATATTTTGACCTCATATCTATGAGAAAGATTAACCATAGTTGCCTTGTAGAAAATGGTGTTAAATGATTTATGGTTAGCTTTATTGTTCAAGGTTAGGTTGAGTGGTGCCACCTATTGAAATTGGTTATCTTAACAGAAGAGGATCATCTTTGTCTTCTGTTACAGAATTAAAAAATGGTAAATTACCTTCTCATCCGTTTTGGGCCCTTATAACTTGTTCCATATCTTTAATCTTCTAGTCCTTTTCATTCGGATGGTTTGCTACTCTTCTTTTTTTTTTTGGATTAATCAATTAGCATTATAAAAGCTAAGGTTCAAAACCAGTTCAAACCCCGACCATCAGATCTCATTGCCAATGAGCTCTAGCTCAAATGACACCTCCTCCCCTTATAACCAAAGTGGGGTGAGTTCATGGATTTAAAACCCATCAGGTGCAGTGTTGTTACCAATTAAAAAAATAAAAAATATTTTGTGGATTCCTCCAATCAAGTAATGTTAACATTTCCACTGAGAAATTTTGATTAAGATATGTGGCCAAGAGGTACTACAACATACTCAGTGTAACATTCCATTTCAACTAACATTTGGTTTCTGATGCAGATACTGCAAAGGTTAGGTAGAACTCAGTAGACTGATTCTTCTAGAAAGAGAGTTTGCATTAATGTCATGAGGGAAAAATAAATTCAAATTAATTGCATAGTTTACTATTTGCATGTAAATTTTAATATTTTATCTCTCGGATTTAGTATCATTGTCTCAATGCCACTGTAAAATTTCTTTCTAATGCTGCTTTGGTTTATTGTCATATGAACAGCGAGCAGTTAGCCGGAGTGACTATGACAACGTGATTGGTGCCTTGCCGTATCTGAAAGTAAATAGAAAGGCAAAGTAGTCTAAGTAGATATGATGCTTACTTGTTATGAGAGGGACCTATCTGGTATGTAAGATGTTGATTTCTCTCACTTGCGTGAAAGACAAGCGATTGATTGCATCCTCCCAAGCAAGTTTAGGGTAGTTGGTTTTCCATCCCCTGGAATTTCTATCTAATTCGATCATATTAAAACTTCTTTTCTGCCTTCTTTAACCCTCACAGCTTGCGTACTCGTCACTTGAATTTGCTAGAGAATGATGGTTATTTTTTTCTGCATTGGAATGCTTGTTGGAAAATGTCTCTGATCAAATAGCTTGTTATATCACTTATTGCAAGCAAAAAAATAAAAGAAGAAATTTTTAGATGCACGTCTTGTATTCTGCAAGCAGCCGCACAAGCAGCCTACGGCAAGTGATCAGACAATGCCAAGTAGAACTTATAAACAATCATTTAGTTTGCTATGAAATTTGCTAACATAGCTAATGGCCCTTTCTTTATTTGGTAGGTTCAACAGAGTTAACTGGTTGTTTGTCATGACATCAGGTATAAGTATTGTGTTAGTTGAAGCAAGAGCCACGTTATAAATCAATGATAATGTCCCCTTCGTGGACTTTAACAACTGGGCTACACTTTGTTTTCATGACTGAACAGATTTCTACATCACTCTAATTTCTAATGCGGCTTGGAATGGAAAAGAGCTTGACATGATATTCTCACATGCCTGGGAGAAACCCATATTTGTTGTATAAATAAACATCTCATCAAATCAAATCAGAAGGCTACAAACTGGATTGAGAGGTATTGCACCTGATGCAATTGCAATGAATGGTTGAGATTGAGAGTTGGAAAGAACAACTTTCAATCTCAATCATTAAATAAAAAAATATATATATTAAAAAGAAAAAAAATATATATTAAAAAGAAGTAAAAAGTTAAGAATGTAAAAATTTTTGTAAAGGGAGTGGGGTTAATTGCATGGTGCAATTATCTCAATCCAAAGAGCCTGTGTTTGCAAATAGATGCTGCATGATGCCTAGGCGGTGTTATATGAGCATTGAAGGAAAGTATTTTGACGTAGGAGAAAAAAGGCTTTGTAACAATAAGACTTGGCCAATATCTAGACTGTTAAAAACTTGGTGAAAGTAACAGTAACTTTCTTCAATCTTGCTTTTTATTTTTCAATTTTTTTTCAATTTATTCCATGGTAAACTTTATGGGAATTTTGTGCGTAAAGATGTCTATAACCTCACTTAAATAAAAAAAGAAAAAAAAGAGAAAAAAAAGAAGACTATTGGTAGCTTTTTGGGAAAGTATAAATAAAGGTTGTGTTTGAATTGGGCGTAAATCATTTCAGGAAATGGTTTTTCACATTTTCTGCATGTTTGGCTGTTCCAAAAAATAGAATTTTTCGGAAAATCACTTCCAATTTTCCCTTACATGACGGAAATCATTTTCAGTACCTATTTTCACTTCAAAGTATTTCCGCAGAGAGAGAGAGAGAGGAAGGAAGAAATGGAGAGAGAGGAAGGAAGAAACGGAGCGACCCACGAACCCAGAGCCAGAGCCGGCGACCCACCGCCACGAGCCGTCGACCCATGACCCACCGATCTTCGAACTAGAGCTAGCGACCCACAAACCCAAAGCCCAAAGCGTTTGACCCAGACCCAGACGTTCGACCCATCGCCTTCAACCTTCGACCTTCGACCCATGGCCTTCGACCCAGACCTTCGACGACCCAGACCTTCGACCTAGATCTCGTCGTCGATCCAGACCCGACGGCGACCCATCGCTCTCTCTTCCTTGATCTCGTCGACGACTCAGTTTTGTTTTTTTAAAGTTTGATTGTTGTTGTTGTTGTTATGTTGTTGTTGCCGGAATTTGCGTTGTTGTTGTTGTCGCCGAAATTTGCGTTGTTGTTGTTGTTGTGTTGTTGTTGCCGGAATTTGTTGTTGAATTGGCGGTGATGTTGAAATTTTTTATAATAAAATTTGTTTGGATGCTAAGAAATTGTGAAAAAATTGTAGGAAAATAGCATTTTTCTAATAGAACTAAATACATGAAAATATTTTCTACAACAATTTTCATAATATAACCAAACATTTGAAAATATTTTTTTTTTCTGAAAAATAGCATTTTCGAAAAATAAGTATTTTTCGGAAAATATTCTACGGGAACCAAACAGATCCAAAGACAAATGGTAGCTCTATCCTTGCTCATTGGGACTCTTTAAATCTAGACTTTCATAAATGTACAAAAAATCTAAATAAATTACACTTTCACGTATGAAATGTACAAATATGTACATAAAAGTATGGCGTTTAATGTGTCTCAAAGATAAAACTACGAGTTTTTTTATTATTATCTTTTTTCTTTTTTTTTTAATTATAACTTTCTCCTAAATTTTGTAGCGTATATTAGAATCTATAATTAATATTCAAATCCAACTGGATTCATAAGTAGGGGAGGATAGTGATACAACACCAAACACACTTGAGCCATGAGGTTGCCACAAATTTTTGCTGAATAAATAAATTTTATTTATATTAAAAAATAAATTAAAAAAACAACAACAATCACAAAATCAAGAGCCAGCGAAAAAGAGGAAGTCCATCTCCCCTTGAGAAAAATCAAAGCAGGTAAGAGCATTCCCATCCGATAATTTCATTCTATTCTATTTTACCCTCTTAAAAAATTACTTTATCAATTATATAATATTATTTTATAGTAAACTTAACATCCCAACTTTTATTTTATCATACTACACATTAAAATAATATATCTATATAATAAAATAATATATTTATATAATAAAATAATATATTTATATAATAAAATAATATATTCGAAAAAGCAAGAGAAAATGAGACAATGAAAAGAGGAGGCAGATTTTTGTAAGTAGAATAAAATAATAATTTTTAAATTTAAAATGGTGCTACAGTATCATTGCAAATTTACAATGATACTTAGGAATACTGCAAAATTTTTTAACTTTAACAGTCCAATTGGTAACGTTTTTTGTGCTAAAATAGTAAATCTTGGTGAGATATAATATATACTATTCTAGCTACGAATGCTCTAACAAGGAAGTGCCATAAATTTCTTGTTTGTACACCCGACATTTGCTGTTGAATGCCAAAAAAAAAAAATAATAATAAAAAATGCCGTCCGCAACACAAGGCCCATTGAGTGAGGTTTAAGAATTAAAATAGTAGTACTCTATCTATCTAGTCTCTATAGAGTCTAGAACACCAATTAATACACATCATCTAATGATAGATATGGCAATAAAATAGACATGAAGGTAGAAAAAGTGAGTTCATGCAATGATTATCATATTGTTTGAAAAGCAAAAACCAATAAGGCGGTGTGTAAAGATTTGGACATTTCGCTCTTGATTGACGGCCTAAACAAATGTCAAGTTCCGTGTAGCAGTTGAAGTTTTGGTATTAAGTTATCAACTCTCTCTCTCTCTCTCTCTCTCTAGAGTCATCTTTGGCGGCACCAAATTGCACAATCTCACGCTGTTTATAGCAGCGTGGACCAAGGCAAAATACAACAAGTACTTCACTGTATTTGTCCTTATGCGAAAGAGCATCATTGCACACAGCTTACAAGAGCATATCCATGATATTCATAATTTATATGTGTGTGAACAGAAGAAGAAAAAAAGAGAGTCAAGATAGCATGTGGGCACGCCTGTCCTGCTTTTCTTAACAATTTGTGGAAACTTCAACACAACCCAAGAGTCTCTGATCCAAAAGAAAAAAAAAAAATATAGTATATTGTAGAGTAGTTTTAGACCACAAATTATTCTATAATTTTTTATTGTAATTTTGACGTAATAGATTGTGAAAAAGATTGTGGAAGCATAGTTAACAATCACTTATATATAAATTCATACTATTTTTTTTTTACCAATTACATTATATCACGTCATAATTGTGGTAAGAAATTGTGTAGAATTTTGTTATTGTAGACTTTTTCTATATTATATGATTTGTATCCACAATTCCAAGTATCTAAGCCGAAAGAAACTCCCCAAGAATCCACTACAATTGGTTTGTCAAAAACTAAGAATGGTTGGATTCCATTTCCTTTTTCCAAATCTATATAGTTGTTTACTATGCAGACTTTTTGTATTGTTTCACTCTTTTTTGGGGAAAATAAACAAAACAAAGTAAGATAATAATAATAATAATAATAAGCATGCAAAACACGTGTTGTTGAGGTCTCTCTTTAATTATTCAGTTATTTTATTCCTCGTGTTCCTTCGTCCTCTTTTTTTAAAGGAGTCAATGAAAGATAAAAATGCTTGGAGAGTTTTTAACTTTCAACGAAATGTAACACCAAAAACAGACTTTGTTTCGTGTAATCGTGCCTAGAGAAATATGAAAAGCAAGTTATTCTCTTTTGCCTGTAATATGAAACAACAATCATGGAAACCATGCACGCCGAAGGTTTCAAATTTTATAATATTCTATATATTTAAAATAAAATAAAATAAAATAAAAAACTTTGTGACATGTGTTACTCTCCTTTTAAAGGAAATAAATTACAGTATTTGTTTAACTTTCCACTTCAACAAATTTTTGTTTTTATGTTAAATTATTATTTCATTACCAATTTATGTTAAATTATTAATTCATTGCCATATTTGTTAATTGGAAAAATACATTTATTTCCATGAATTAATTGTGGTAAATTAATTGTTTATTTATGTAATAATAAATGGGTTAAAGTTATGGGTATGTTCCATTTAAACCTTAATTTATTTATTTTTGGTTCAAAACCCCTTAAACTTTTAAAATGTTTCAAGTAAATCTCCTTTTTTTTTTATTTTATAGTTTCATATAGTCTATTTAAACTAAAATTAGGGTAAGCTTCATTTAAACTCCAAAATTTGAATATTAATTTCATTAATTTAAACTAGTTCCTCATGTGATGTTTAATGGGATTAACAAAAAATGTAACAGAATGTCCAGATGAAATGATTTAAGAAATTTTAAGATTTAAATGAAACATTTTAAAATTTAAAATTTTAAACTTTAAACGAAACCTACTCAAAATTCTAAAATTAATTTACCCACTAGAATTTATATGATTTTTTTAATAGGATAACAATTCTTAATTTTTGGTGTTGTACTTTAGATTTCACAATTAAAGTCAACAATATAGTTGCATTGGCCAATACACAACATATAGTGTTCTCTTTCCTGGACAAGAATAAAGGAAAATGCTTAAACTATTATCAATTTTATTGTAAAATTTTTACAAATTGACATGGCAAACTGGCAATACTTGTTATTGTTAATTACTACTCCCAACAATATAATAAATAAATTTCTAAATTATTTTTTTGTTATTGGTGACATATTAAATTGTAAGGATTATGTGACAAATTAAATTTATAACATCACTTTAACAATTAAACTCAATAATGTGGCTTATTGGTCAATGAAACCATATGAAATATGACATTTTTGCTCACATTTAGTTGCCTTGGCAACAATTGAAACAAAAAGGAAAAAAAAAATTATAGCACATGTAATTAGATTTGTAATCAAGACTATTTATTTTTAAAAAAAATGACAAATTAGCCTTAAGGGTTCACAAGATGGCACTCCCTCCCTTAAGAATATTATAAATGCAAATGATAAGTCCATGTAATTTGCCCCATAACAATTGTGTGCGTTAATCAAAATAATTAAATATGGACAAAATTTAGCTCCAAACATTGTTTGGAGGCAATGGCTACAACACTAACTAAAAACTTATAAAATCTTTCTCCTTTTTGTTTCTCTCTCACCTTTTTCTTTTTATGAGTGTTCAATTCTATCATAAATAGACCCAAGTTGATATAATCTCCCCAAAAAAAAAAAAAAAGTTAGAAAGTATAAGGAGAGGTGGTACCTAATTTTATGGGATATAGAGAAACATGACGGGCTTTTTTTTTTTTTTTTTTTTTTTAATTTTTATAATTTATCTAAAAGTTAAGAGTTTTATTTAGAGTCTACAGTTTAAATGGCTTGGAAGTTCCTTGATAATATTATAGAAAAATAACATTATTATATTTTTTGAAAATTTAATAATCGGAACACAAAATGATTTTTTTACAAATTTTGGAGACAAAAATAATATTTTAACCAAAATGTTTAGATATAAACCTATAATATATCAGTGTATCCTGTAAAACATCCACTAATATGAAATATTATCTATAAACTCAACGAATTATGGACAGATCATCATAGTGTTAGCAAGTAAAACGAATTAAGGTATCTCTAACATTTTCTAAAAAATGCAAAGACAGGTATTATCTCCAGCATAGTAACATTGTTGTTTCGACTGTTTTGAGCTTCACATACACTTCATCTTACTCAAAAAGAAAAATAAAAAATCTATACAGCAATAAGATTGAGCCAACTATTCAAGTTTTAACTTCCTTGCCAATTTTGTTTTTACGATTATGGATAAATTTTCCTTATCAAAATTGTTCTCTAGCTTTTAGATATTTTTTGTTGTTAAAAGTTTCACACTTTCTTTTTAATAATTCATTAGAAACATCAAAATGTGTCAACCAATTGAATAATAATGCTTTTTACCATGCTTCTTTTTTCTCCTAATAAAAAGTCATATAAAATTTCATACTTGAACTAAAATTTCCAAAATCATATAAGTTTCTTTTAATTCTTTAAACACATAATCTGGTCTTATTAAAAAAACAAAATCTACAAACACTTGAACTAAGATTTCCAAAATCATATACATTTTATTTTAATGCTTTATACATAGAATTTGGTCTTATATAATTTTTTTTTTAAAGAAAAGGAAATTGGTTGTATTTTCCAAAATTGCATGCAAAATTGAATGGGATTTGTAAATGAGTATATTCATACATTCCTTAAAGGAAGAATTCAATGAATCCTATTATATTGGAAAGCAACAAAAACAAATAAATAAA
Source organism: Quercus ilex subsp. ballota (assembly GCA_032727855.1). Taxonomy (NCBI): domain Eukaryota; kingdom Viridiplantae; phylum Streptophyta; class Magnoliopsida; order Fagales; family Fagaceae; genus Quercus; species Quercus ilex. Next base: position 95,125,834 of record CM064909.1, on the reverse strand, counting down.
TACTTTATTTAATTTTGTATCAAGGAGACCATAAGATGGGTTCTAGTTAGAAAGCAACAAAAACAAATAAATAATTACTTTCTTTAATTTTCTATCAAAGAGACCATAAGGTAGGTTCTAGTTAACTCAACTAGTAAAGTTTCGGATAGTTAAATAAACCTCTATTTATACCAAAAACTAATTAGTATTTTAATCTGATAATAAAAAATTATTATTGAAAATGGACGCTATAAGTTAAAACTTTTTATAAAAAAATATAAAATAAAAAAAATAAGAAAAAGACTATAAGAACCAAGAGCCCACGGTGACCACCAACACTAGCCCGCATCATATATTTTTATGTCATCCAGTTCAACAATCCACGTGCCGACAAAACGAAACCATGTGTGACAAGCTACTGCGGGATCTGCTGCCACGTGTCGTACCAGACCAACCACCGCCGTCATTTATAGACAAACCTGGACCCCCACATTTATCCATTAAATTCATACGTGTCGCCAACGCATGCTCGCACATTCTTATAGCAAATGACCAAACTAGCCTTCATAAAAATGCAGTACAAACTACGTAGTACAAAACGAGTGAAATCTTGTGTACTTCTTTAACATGAATTTTTAGTAAGGAAGTAGAATTTCTAAATCCATCTTCTTAGATAATTTCTCTCTTTGTGTATGCTATCCATAAGAGAATATAAGAGAATCCTCCTCTTTATATTAAACTTTTGTATGATTCAGAAATACTCTTAAACATTATGTTTAATAGGGGGGAAAAAAAATTTGAGGACAACTTGATAAAGCTGTATCTCCAATTCCACTTAAAATGCCTATAAAATAGGACACTTTTCTATTAATTCATATTTTCAAAACAAATTTATACAAAAAAAAAAATTAAAAAAGAAAAAATTTGAAACTAGACAATTAAAAAAAAAAAAAAAACTTCATCACTCGCGTTTTAAATTACAACACTAGACCAACAAAAATAAAAACCTCATTTTAAAATAAATGGATTCAATATATTATCATTTCTGTTTAAAATATTGATGATATTATAAAATTTTATAATGGAGTGTTATCTTACGAAATTTAAAATATTTTTTTTGATGAAAATCGAAATGGACAAAAAAATAAAATTAGACAAAAATTTTCTTTCAAATTGTTTTGAAAAAAAAAAAAACTCCTTCAATTTATTATTTGACGATCTATAAAGCTATTTACAAATATTAAATTATATTACTCATTAAATTATTTAAACGTGTTAAATGATCCATTAAAAATGACCCAAATTGCAGGATATTACTATCTTCAAACATATTTTGCTAAACTTCCCCAACCGAACTTATTTGGGGATGTAGCCTCCATTTGAAACTCAGCTTGAGTCAGTCAAGCTCAAGGCCTAAATCAGTGCTAGCTAAATTCGACTTTTCTATATTTAAATAAACATGTACACTATTGGTTGAGAAATGCCACATGTGTTAGTTTGTTCTTTGTGATCAAAATGGTACGTTGAGATCCTTGAGAACAGTGGGAGGAATATATCTCACACAGTTGACTTCATTGTTGTAAATATTAATGTTTTAGTAAGAACTTAGCACCAAAAGAGTTGTTTCTGTTTAAATCAAACTTTAAAAAAAATATAAAGAACTTATCATTAAAAAGTCAATTTTCAGGTAGCACAAATTTATAGAGAACTCAACTTTAGAAAAGTCAAGTTCCTTCAAACGTTGAGTTCCAAGTGGGCATTTAAAAAAATGCCACATTAGCTGCAACCACACCACACGTCAGTTAAGATGCACTAAAACTAGACTTTTCAATTTTCAAATAAGCCTGGATGGGAGTTATTTGGCAAAATAAGTTTTGATATGGTAATATCTTGCAATTTTGGCTAACAAATACGTCATGTGATTAAAAGCGCACATAAATGGTTGTTTGAATTCTTAAAAAAAAAAAAAAAATTCTCATGTAGGTTTTTTTTATTTTAATTATTTGATAGTTGAAGGATGGATAATTTGAACTTAGATATCTCTATTATTTCTAGTAAGTGGCAGTTGAACTTCAGTGTTTTTTGGCAAATCCCTCACTTTTTTGGAAAGTAAACTCTCACCTCTAGTAATTCAATGACTCTAAAACCATAAATTATTAATTAATTACATAATTTTTTTTATTATAATTTTAACATGACAGACTATAAATGATTACCAATTACTTATACATGAACTTATAATTTTTTCTTTACCATTCACACCCTACCAGAGCATAATTGTTATAGAAAGTTGTAATAATTTGTGGTACTATATTTTTTCTTAAAAAGTAAATTGAACCTTCATGATTCAATTTAACTATGTAACTATTTAATTAAAAAATATACTTCTATCCTATGAAAAAAAAATTCACATAGCAAAATCTTAAGAAAAAAAATCTAAAAAATAGCAACTAAGTACTGTATCTAAGTTCTGCTTTATTAATTTTAAGCAACAAAGTAATAAGGGGGAAAAAAAAAATCAGTAAAAGGGAAATAAACAACAAGGACAATTGGGTAATTTGGTCAGGGCCCATTCGAAAAGACACGTGCTCGCCGTCAAGCCCACCACTCTCTCTCTCTCTAACACCGTTAAAAGATTGCCGAACCATTTTTTCCCCCTAGGGTTTACAGAATCTCCAACTCCTTCGATCACAACAAACTTTTTATACTTTCTCATTTCTAACTTTCTCGGTAAAATTTTTTATCGATTTTCTTTGTGAAAATTCCAAGAAAATTTTAATGGTACAGTTCATGAAATCGACGAATATGAGGCCTGAGCCCGAATCAACAACAACGACTACAGCGTCGTCGAAGCTTCCGGTGAAGTTAGAGATCGAGGACTCTCTAGAAGAAGAGCACGGACCTCTCAACAAGCGGTCAAAGCCTTCTCAATCTTTTCAAGAGGTACTGAATATCATTTTTTTTTTTTTTTTTGGCTTGGTTGTTTGGTTTTGGGGAAAACTTAGGAAACGGTGAGAAAATCGTGAGACTCAGTCAGAGCTGAGATTAATTATATCGAAAAAGGCCTAATTTAAAGTGGTTTTGCTTATTTGAGTGGATTTAAGTCTTAAATCGGAACTGCATGAAAGATCAGGGAGTCAAAAGTGAATTTTTTCCTTTTGTTTGATTCTCTATTTTCTCGGAAACCAAACGGTGGATTAGGGTTTGGTGATTTATGTATATGATCTTCTTATAAGAAGTTTGAGTTTTTATGATTGGTCGAGGATTTGGGGTTTTTCTGATTGTTCATCCTTCCTTGAGTTCTCAGCTTCTCTTAGACCTGCCTATATATATATATATATATATATATATTGTGTTCATCATCGTGAACTCAAAGTTTATATTTTCTCTGATTAATAAAATTGCCTATTTACCTATCCAATAAATTTTTTTTTTTTGAGTTTTGCTTTATTTCTGTATTGCTTTTTTGTATGTGATATGGTAATCAATAGAATTACTGGGTTCCCTGTGTTTTCTGTATAAGATATGTATTTTCTTTTGCATGAAAAAATACGAGTCAGATATTTTCTGTTTGATCCCTGGGAGATCGTAGGAAAGTGAAAAAATAGTTATATTGGTGATAATTTTGATGGGGTTTAAGTTTCTGATTTTATTTTGGGGGGGGGGGGACTTAAGATCTTCGTTGGTTACTTTCTGGTTTTCTGACAAAATTTGCATCTTCTGAGATTTCAAGGTATCTTTAAATTACATGTGGCTTTCTATGCAACTATGTCAAGCATTAATAATTCTTGAGCTTGTTGAGGATTTTGGATTAAAATAATTTTGGTTACTCGGACATTTTTTTTTTTTAATAGATTATTATCAATGTTGAGATTTGGGTTGCATTGGAAATCTAAGAGCTTCTGTTACTTTCAGTAGTAATTTGGATTCTTTTATTTATTTTTTGTCTTACACAATCGTGTTGCCTAATCAGCAATGGAGTTCAGGAACTAATGCATACCCTATTCCTCCTTCACAATACAACCCACTTGATGAGCCTAGCCCTCTGGGTTTGCGGCTGAGGAAGAGCCCATCTCTGTTAGAATTAATTCAAATGAAGCTTTCTCAAGGGGGTGCTTCTAGTAACGGAGCTGCTCAGAGTGAAAACTTTAATGCGGTAGTTAAAAAGGAAAGTAAGGGGGCTGCTTTATCTAGTGCTACGGACAAGCTAAAGGCTTCAAATTTCCCAGCTTCACTTCTGAAAATTGGCGGTTGGGAGGTATCTTATTTACTTTTGTGCTACTTTTCGCCCAGGGGGTTGGGTTTTGGGGGGGGGGGGGGGGGGGGGGTGGGGAGACATTCTGAAAAATTTAGAAAATTTTGTGGAATTTGGCATATAACTTGGCAGTACCAGCCATCTCTCTCAAATCCCATGGAAGACCCTTTTTTTTTTTGTCATTGAACTCTACTTTTTTTTCTGGTGGCAGTATAAATCAAGATATGAAGGAGATTTAGTTGCAAAATGTTACTTTGCCAAGCATAAGCTTGTTTGGGAAGTTCTTGAAGGTGGGCTGAAGAGTAAAATAGAAATCCAATGGTCAGATATTATGGCTTTGAAGGCAAATTGTCCTGATAATGGACCTGGCACATTGAATGTCGTGGTATGTACGGTATTCTCATGCTTTCTATGTGTTTGTGGCAGCGTGTGTACCTGTTTGTAAGTTTTATGAATGTTTGTTAGAATGCTGAGGTGTGCACACATATAAATGGTTCATTAAGACACTGGTTATTCCTTGTGCAGCTGGCTAGACAGCCCCTTTTCTTTAGGGAGACCAACCCTCAGCCTAGAAAGCACACCTTATGGCAGGCTACGGCAGATTTTACTGATGGGCAGGCTAGCATAAACAGGTAAGATTAGTTTGGTTTATCCTGTATTCCCTCTTTATAATTGAAAGCAGGACTGCCAAAAAGTCTGCTGCTTCTTCTATACTTAAGCCTTGGCTAGAGCCTAGAAAGTCTTGTGCTGACTTGGGTTGTTCTGGGTGGCTTATTGTTTGCTGGATGGTGTTCTTTCTCTTATCCATACTTGTTCCCATATTCTTTTACTATTCTCATAACTCTATGCAATCAGGTCTATTGTTTCTTTTATTTTCACTTTTTGTTCTAGCTGCTTGAAACTGCATTTTCATGTCCTTCTTGACTGTGTGTGCGTGTGTATCTGAAGCATTTTTTTAATTGATCTATGCCACAAACAGGAGGAAACATTTATAGTAAAAAGACATTTGTGCCAGTTGTGCATTTACAGTTTCATTCCTTTTGGTTGGGTGGAAAATGGGGAGGGTGGAAATGAAATTTTTACTTTGTTTGGTGTGGTGGAAAAGAGGGAGGATGGCAAAGGGGTGGGCGGAGTTTTCTACCCAGGACCACCAAAAAAATCCTTTCAATTTGGGAATAAAAGTAGGGGACAATTGTTTTTTATGTTCTCTAATCATTCTCATTCTCTCCTTATGTAACAAGGGTACAGTAAATCTATTCAAATTACATATTAGGCTACTTCGTGTCTATTTTCATGAAGTAGTCTTTCTTAAATAGAATTTTCTTACCTATCAAAAGAATAAAATAAAATAATTCTATCCTTTATACCAAACACGCACTAGGGAAAATTGAAACCTTTTGTATCCATCCTACATTTTCTGTTCTCTCACTTTTCCTTAACATATATGCTCATTATTGATACACACAGAACTCCTTACCCTTTTTTTATATGTAATAATTTTAATGAAAAGAGGAAAAGCTTATGTATTCATGTATGCACAAAACCCTCCTAAAGAATTACAAAGAGAAAAATTACCATCTAAAAGAAAGAGAATTCTACAATCAAATGCTCATCACTGGTTCCAAGAGTATGAGACCACTTAAACAAACATCTCATAAATGAAGATTTAGTTTTTTGTAACTTTGGTATTGATTGAAAATTTTACTTTTATGGTTTTTTAGGCAACATTTTCTGCAATGCCCACAAGGGTTGTTAAATAAGCATTTTGAAAAGCTTATCCAGTGTGACATGCGCCTTAATTTCTTAAGCCGACAACCAGAGATAGTTGTGGATTCACCATTCTTTGAACCGCGACCTTCTGTATTTGAGGATCCAGAAGAATCTAAAGAGCATAGTTTTGATCAAATGGATAGTGGAGGATCCATGTCTGGTTTCCAGGATGTAGCATCACCAACTCCAACACAATCATCTTCGCTGAAAATTGAACATAAACAGGATTCTGCTGGTTTGGCATTGGAAAATCGGTTACGAGAAGCTCCTTCTCCCAGTTCAGGTACAATGAGTGTTGTTTTGGGCATGGTGATTGATTGTTTTCACCTTTTTTTCTTGGGCTTTTGTAATTTAACTTTGGGCATTATCATATGGTGGCATGTTTGATAATTGCTTCTGATGATGGTCTTTATGTCCTAAATTATTTGTTTTAATTAACATCTTGTGAAATCATTGCTATCTGAATTTGCCAGGTGCATAGCTTAATGATGGCACACACTCCAATTAGAAGTTCTGTTTAAGAGCCCTTATGTACTAAGAGTGTAAAGAATGATGCATAGCTTAATGGTAGCTTAACATATGAATATTTCAAGTTTAAAATAATTTATCCTGCTTTGCTTCCACATTTATGTGGTTATTTTTTATGGTAGGTGCATGCCTGAATGATGTGCTGTCTAGATCTATTCTTGTCAAATCTGAATGGATCTTAGACATAACATTGGCCGTTAAGGACCTGCATGCATGTTCTGAAAGGCGATTTCATATTTTGTGTTTTATTTTTATATTTTTGTGTGTGTATTGCAGCTTATTTTTAGAAAGCTGAATGTTTGACACGTTTACATTTTAAATTTTTATGCCTTTATCATTTTGAAAATGTTACAACTTGAAAGTGATTTTTTTTTTTTTGGTAAAGACCTTCAGTTTTCCATTTATATTCCTCTAATGTTTCTGAATACTAGATTCTGCTTAGCCCTAGGGTTTGAGTGCATAAATTTTATATTTTGAGTAGGATGTTTGGTATAGTTGTAAGCTGCAAGTAAATAGTAATTACATATCTTGCTTGGCGTTGTCCATTGGTCTCTGATTGTCATTCTGATATTTAGTGATGGACGCTCGTGCAATTGAAGGTAATGGAAGTTCTGAAGCTGTTGATTCTGCGGCTTCAAGAAACTGGGACCAGATAAAACTGCTGCCTGGGATCCATCCATCCATGTCAATGAGTGATCTAATGAGCCATATTGGACAGTGTCTTTCAGAACAGATGACTTCTGGAAATCCACCCGCTACTAATGAAAGTCCTGAATACCAAGACATACTGGAGGACATTGCTCAGTACCTGCTCAATGACAATCAGTCTACTGCAGCTTCTGATGAGAAATCCCTCATGACAAGGGTCAATTCCTTATGTTGCCTTCTGCAGAAGGACTCTGCCACAGTTCAGAATTCACAGGGTAGTGGGGGAAGTTGCGCCAATGGGCCTAATGGTGGGACGAGTGTTCAAGTTAAGAACAACCCTGAACAAATACATGATAATAAATATAGAGCTGATTTGAAGCTTTCTGACCAGGATACAAGGGATTTATCTGGCAGCAAGCAGGCAGCCGGTATGTCAAGGAAAGACTCGTTTGGGGAACTGCTACTTCATCTTCCTAGAATTGCCTCCCTCCCAAAGTTCTTGTTTAACATTTCCGAAGAGGATGCGGAGAGCTAATGTACATAGTTCTGTTGTTTTACATTCCAGAAATTGCAAGAATCAATCTAAGATTGCAAATTCTCTCTCTATCTCTCTCTCTCTTCCTTTCTCTCTGTCTCTCTCTTGTTGAAGATTTACTGGCTGTTTAATATAATCTGATCACTCCAATGAGGTGATTGTCCTTTACTTGAACCTCGGGAAGTTTTGGGATTCAGAAATTTGTTTTGATGAAGAATCCTGCTCAAAGTCTCTTGTAAAAATTACCGTATTAGGTGTAGCTTCATAACTGTATGTTTTCATGTTCTATGAACAGCTTGCTACATCTATTTGTACAAATCGTGCAAGATCAATGTATTTATGGTTCGTATTAAGCAATTTGTCCTGTGGTTTCACATGTTTTCTGAGGATGGTATATTCTGGTTTGAACAAGGAGTAACCGATGCGATCTCACACCCAGGACACACCTATATGTTTTAGCTGTGAGAGCTTTGAACCCTTATCATTTAAGTAGGTTTAATCAATTATGTACGGAAGCCCTATCCGGCTCTAGGCTGATTGTATGAAAACATTGACATAGGAAATCTTCCTTTTTATATTATTGTTATTTCTAGTGTTCTCAGTATTTCGTTCTTAATAGGGTTCTGACATTTTGGCCGTATGAATTAAGAAATAAATACATGAGGAAAGAAACAGTGCTCTCTCTCTTTTTCTTCAACCCTCGTAAATCTTGTAAAGCTTATCTGGAAGCATGGGCAAACCAACTATGTAAACAAAACATTCTTTTCACCTCCACTTGAAGAAAAGAAGCTCGACTTATAAGAGATCTTACTGGGACTTAAGACATGAACCCATATGGTTTATCAATTACAGAATTCAAGAAAGGAAAGGAAAATATAGTTGCAACTTTGAGAGGCTGATAAACGTGGACGAAGGGCTCATGACAATTCATCAGAGAATTAAAATTTCTAAATGCTTAACACTGTAAAGATCAGAAATCTAACCAATATTAAATAGTGACAATTAATTGAGGCTAGAAGGGTTCTTGATCAGTGGTCAAGCCACTGGTTCAAGTTTTGTGGATCTGAATTTAATTTCTCTTGCCAATTTTCTCGGAAGCCATGACCTGATTGGGCATGTAAACAAGTTGAAACAACGAATATTTTGATGAGCAAAATATCACCATAATGAGGACTGGGATACCTCACATCCATCTTAGGAGCAATCAGCAAAGCAGGACACGGCCTTCAAGTGCCAGGACAATTCAGATTCACCCTAATTCAAGGCCTTCGGTCCATTTTTATTATTGGTCATGATAGTAATATACAAACGGCACTAATTTCATCAGTTTTAGTGACAAGTTACAATGAAGCAGGGACCACGCGCCCTTGTAGGCAAGGACAGAATTAGGGTTTTGAGTTATTGAAGGTCGATGATCTATGGATTGTGGTGGTTTGAGCTGATATGTGGATTGTAGTTGTTTGAACTGATTTGTGATGTTATTTGAATTGATTTGTGAAGTTGTTTGAGCCGATTTGAGGAGGGAGGACAAGATCTTGGAGAGAAGGAGGGCCAAGTTTTATTTTCCTTGAACCCAATTCAAATTAAGCCTTAATATATCTATAAAAAAGAAAAAAACTTGGTGGGGCCAGGTTTGGGGCCCTAGTGTGGCTCCATCCCTGCTTTTAGGCAGATGAAACCTTTTCATGTATGGGGTGCATGGGGGGAGAGGTTTAAGTTGCAAGGTCAGCAGCCGAGAATTTTTTTTTTTCTAACCATCTCACCCCCACCAAAAAAAAAAAAAAAAAAAAAAAAAGGGCTGGAGTAGAAGAAGCCTCTGTGGCACCAATTTTTTTGGTGGATTAGCTAATCTGTAAAAAGTTATATTATAATAATCAATAATTCAGCTAGATTTGACAACAAAGTAAAATACATACATAATTATCTGTCACTTTTATGAATCATCAAAGCTGTACGTACATTTGCAATAATCAACCAATGACTGTTCAAACAATCCTACAGTAATTTTTCTTTTCTTTTCGTCTGCTCTACTTACATTAGGAATGTGTACAAAAACATAAGAGTAGAATATCAGAGAGTATTGCCCTGATTTGTTAGAGACAAGCCATTCACACAAATAAAACATGGTGGATCCATGGACTGCTCTTCAGTTGAGACAAGCAGCAAGCAGTGGCAATGGAAGGAATGTCCACATGAAAGAACAGCAACCTCTGGGAGAACAGAAGAACATAATTCTTCTTCATCTGTGGGTGAATATGCAAGATCGTCATCACACACAGGACAATTTTGTCCAAATGGTTCAGTGATAGAATCATCATCATCATCATCATCATCATCAAAACCTGCAAATGGAATTCTGATGATAAATGATGGTACCAAAATAGGAAGCCAGATATCACAATATTGAACATAAGAGCATCAAATAGATAATTGAGGTTATAGAACAACAATACAACTATGAAAGCTCCTCCTATGTTATATTTCATTGAGCTAATGTGAATCAATGAATTTGTGGTTGTAATTTGGCATCATCCTATTAAAAGTTGTATAGAACTTTGGGTTCTGTAATGCCATTATGCCACTCACTTTATATTTGTATGCGAGTTAATCAAATTTAGTATGTCAATTTTTGAAATAAAAATGGACCATACTTGGTTTTTCACATACTTGTAGATGACCTAATTTATAACAAAAATGTCAAGATTCACTGGTAAATTCAAGAATATTTGTTTAAATTCGTCAAAACATGAAACTTAAATTTTCCAAAAAAGAGGCATATGCTTCTTACATAAATTGTTATAAGCAGCATAGCTTTTCCACCCTCCCCATTTCATCCATGTACATTACAAAAAGTATGAAGCTGTTGATGTGCTTCTGCTGTTATGTACTTTGCTTATTCAGGAAAACAGTATGCAAGAGGGTGGTTATGCAAAAAGGTCTTGGTTCTCACTTATGTAACCATGTCTAGTTTAAAAGATACCGTGAAATATAAAGTATTAAGTTATAGACTCAATTGAGCACAGACCATGAAAGCAGATGTGAACATTTGGTACCTAAGCTTAAGCAAAAAGGACTAATTAGACATTCTAAGCATGGTACTTCTCCAAGATACATATCGCATCACAGCAAGTACAATGCATAGTACCGAAATTAAAGCATAACATTCTTTCCAAGACACATCAGAGTGCAAAAGTAGGCACAATGTTGGATATTCTCAAGAGTAAAATTTTAATTAGAAAAAGAAGTAAAAGGTTTTGTTTAGACATACCATCCCACACAATATGATATGATGGAATATTTTGTTTTGACTGCTGTTTGGATGGCCTTTTGGAAGGCTGCTTCTTGACCATAGATTGCTTCTTGGAAGGTTGCATCTTGATCTTAGATTTCCTTTCAGAAGGTTGCGTCTCTACTTTTTTCAGCCAAACTTGGTGGGAAGATGGAGTGCTATGGCTTTGTCCAGATTGGTTTTTGGAAGGTTGCATCGTGACCTTAGATGGCCTTTCAGAAGGTGGTATCTCAACTTTCATTTGCCAAACTTGGGAAGATGGAGTGTTATGTCTTTGCCTATTCTTAACAGGTGGCATAAAATCTTTGCTCTTCTGAGTAGACCGATGTTGTGGAGTGTAAGTTGTTTTATCTGTGGAAAACAGTAACAACAATAAAAAGCTGCTAATTTTTCCAAGGATGATCCTAAATATTATGTTTTCTTGCATGTGAAGACTAATGCTGGTACTAAACTGTAACAGAACAATGCTCAACATTGAGCGCATTGAACAAAGCTATCTCATGTTAACAAATGACAAATACTGGTAGATAAATTAGCATAGGAGCAAATATTTATGTAAGGGATGCTAAAGATATGACAAAACAATAATACTTGCATATATATATGTGTGTGTGTGTGTGTGTGTGTTTTTATATTTATATATATATATATTTTTTATAATATATTTAAATTGGGGGTAATTCTAGCTACGAATCACCTCTCAAAGACCCAGCAAAAGTGAGAGCTTTGGGCATAGACATCTTTCACATATTTATGTGTTTTCTTTCGGGAAATTGGGTTGGAAGTGGCTTGAGGTTAAGGTTAAGATTGTACACTACCTGTCTGAATGTAAGCTTTAATGCGTCGTTTGGCCCTGGCTGTTGGAGAATCTGAGGATAATTCAGCTTGGGAGGTCTTGACTGCATTCTTTTCATCATGCTGTACTTCAGAAGGATTTTGTTTATCTAGTACTGAACTCACTTTAGACACATTAACTTGATTCTTTGGTCTAACTTGGGAGGTCCCCACAGTATTGTAATTGCTAAAATGTACTCCTGAGGGTTTTTGTCTATAAGAGACAGAGCTTATTTTAGACACATTACCCTGGTTATTTGGTCCAACAAGGGAGGTACTGACAGGATTGTTATTGCTATAATGTATTCCTGATGATTTTGCTCTATTAGGAGGAACCGAGCTTAATTTAGACACATTTCTTTGATGCTTTGGTTCAACTAGAGAGGTTCTGACAGTATCATTATTGCCAATCTGTAGTCCTAAGGATTTTGGCCTATAAGAAACTGAGCTTATTTTAGACATATTGCCCTGATGATGCTTTGGCGCAACTCGGGAGGCTCTGACAGTAGTATTATTGCCATTTTGTGCATCACAAAAATTTTGTTCATTGGTTTTCCTTGTAACAATATCCTTTGAAGATCCCATCCTAGACATATTTACCTGAAAAAACGTTGAGAACAACAACTGCTTAGAAATTATCATTCTGAAACTACAACATATACAATATCTTTGAAGTATAGCTGTAAATACAAAAATTATATACAGAAACAAAAAAGAAACCACAAAGGGTATGTCTCATACTCAATTTATTAACTACAAAACAGAACAAAAATATTCAAGAAGAAAAGAAAAAATTGGCAAGCAAAAACAGGATTTCTTGAAAATATTGATAACAGTAGGAAACTAAATTCAGTATCACGGAGATATATGTTGCTTCACTTCTAAAATTTATCTTTTCGTAAAGTATCCTTGTTGAACAATGGTACATAGAATCATATAATGCTAATAAAGATAAATTTTGTTAAAGAAAAAAACAAACGCAAGAACAACCCAGAAACATATACCAACAAAAGAACCAAACTTTAATATGCTAATAAGAATAAAATTTACCCACAATCCTTAATGCCCTTTAACTACAAAATTTTCAAATAAAAAACAAGAAAGACAAAGCAAAATATTTTACTCAGAACTTAAAAAAAAAAAAAAGAAAAAAAAAAATCTTTAACATGAAATTCCAGAATTTAGAGAAAAAGATCAAAAGCAGTAGCTAAAGTAATTTGTAATTCTTTATAAGTTTGGGAAAACAAATAGAACTGGAAATTATGGATATGGGAATTGAAAGTTGAAGATAAAAGAGAGAATAGAATAGAAGAGAAGAGAAAGAAAATCTTACTTGGTTGGTACTATGAACATTGAACTACGAAGAAGAAGAAGAAGAAGAAGAAGAAAGAAGAAGAAAAGTGGGTTTGAGAATTTGCGGCGTTAAAGAGAGAGAGAGAGAGAGGGGGGGGCTTTGGGTTTTAAAGGTTTTTGCTTGGTATGGGGTCCACGAAGTATTTCCCAAGTCTAGTCGAACTACACTTAATGAAACCGACTTTGAAAGTTTTTTATATTTTTTATATTGAGAGCCGTTGATGTTAGGCGGTGTGAGTTTGCCAGATCTTAGAGTCTTGTGATTGGACGGTGCTGATACTATTGATTCATACAACCACTTCAATCCTAGTCTTCTTCCTAGAGAAGATAATAAAGAATCCGCCGGAATAAAATAAAAATAAATAAAAAGTGAATAAATTGGATGATGTGGCATAACACTTTTAAAAAAAAAAAAAAATGGTGTTTATTCTACAGTGTGTGAAAGTGTGGAGCAGGTTTTTCCCAATAAAAATAAAAAGAGTTTATGCATAATGTAAAGTACACGTCTAAGTTTCTTAAAAAAAAAAAAATTATAATGATGTGAATTTCAATTAGTTTAACTGATAAAATTTTTTATTATCTTATACAAAGAATCAATTAGTGTCTTATTTTGATAAAATGAACAATTATCATAGGTAAATATTACATTTTTTAAATTCTATCCCCACACACACAGATGTTCTTGCATTTTTAGGGATAGAGGCATTTGTTTGTGTAAAGTGTGGATAGTACAATTTTATTTTGATCTAAGTTGTGTGTTAATTTTGAGAGTTAAATTTCATTCATCTTTAATTGACTTTAATTTTTATGATGAATGATACATATGACTGTTGTTAGGTTCTTTTTATTTTGATTTCATGGATGTTTTAATTAATTATGGAATGAATTGATAGACTATTTATATTGGCCATTGTTAGAGCTTGAAAATTTGAACTCTAACCCAAATCTATTGATTTACTTGAAGCTGAAGAATGAAAATTGATGTGAGTACAAATGTTTCGATATGTGGATAAACATGACAACTCGTACTTGACTCCTTAAAATGATGGGTTGAGTTGGGTTGATCGATAGCTCAGAAGGGTTGATCCCTTTTCCTTTTTTCTTTCTTTCTTATATTTTGTAAAAAAAAAAAAAAACAAACTCATTATTGTTAATTTTGGATTTGAAGGTAATATTTAATCTATTTATAGAACAATCATATTTTTAAAATTTAAAATTTTAACGCATTATTTGACGGCCCAAGCCCAAGATGAATGGGATGATGGCCCAGTGAGCCCAATACAATAAATTTGTCGAGAGTGAGTTAAAGAACTAGACCCTAGTGAGTTTAATAATGGCTAGTATGGGTTCAGAAGATGATCAAGCAAGAACAGAACACATAGGACTGGGTAAATTCATTGTCCGAGTAGACGATTCTGAGTATAAATTAATATAACTATTTACAAATACAACTTTTATTGATACATTAGTTCTTCTCCCTTTTTTCTCCTCCCCTTTTTCTCATGGGAGGTCTTTCACAATATATAGTTCCTTTCAGACCATCTTGATCTTACACTTATTAATCATCTAAGCTTTTACTTGAGTGCATGTCCCATCAGACATCCTCTTTGGCTTTCTGTGAGTTGTGGTAGCTGAGACTGTACTGTTCAGAGGTCTTCTCCACATAAATGCGGCTAGAAAAGTAGCTGCAGTGCATTTAATGCGATGGTAACAGCTTTTCCTTTAGATATGTCTGAGTTCTTATCGCCCTTGTACGTGCATGAGGCTCATCCTTATCGTGGAAACCTCCTGGAAGGTCACCTAGATTACTGAAATATAGATTTGATCAGTATTCATCATATCCGAGGAGGAGTTACTCCTCGGACTATTCTTTTCTGTTCCTTTCTTATGTGATTCTAAACTTGGGGTCTCCCTCAATCACTTACCTCTCCTCGGACACGCCTACATCATCAGATAAAGCCCAAGGCCCAATACACAAATTTGGGCCTTTATCCCTACAGAATATTTTTCAAGTTTCATTTTATATATTTATTTAATGTGAAAAAATAAGGACACTCAGAAGGCTGACCTGAACTATCAAAAGATTAGATAAGTCATAAAAAACATAACCCATTTTTAACAAGTACTCATTTTGACTAGTACCCAACATTCTATCCACACCCAAAAAAAAAAAAGAAAAAAAGAAAAAAGAAAAAAAAGCTCTGTACCCAACATGGTCAAACTCTTAACATATATGATCCGAACAATTTTCCAGGTCTAACCATTAAATCCTAGGAGATTGATTCTCATATTAGGTGGGGTTCGTGCCTTGGGGGGTGTTTGGTTCGCCGTGATATTACATTACATCGTAATACTTTATTAATGTAATCTTACATCTATATACTACCAAAAGCTGAAGCGTAGCTGTGGGGCCTGAGGGCCTGATGACCTCGGCCCACTTTACGTCCGGCCCATGGCCCATTCCGAGGAAGAAGGCCCGTCTGAGGAAGATGCGTGGGCTCATATACTTCAAAAACTCCCGCTGAGGATAACCCTGTCCTCGGCGGACCGAGACTAGCTATAGATGGGGAAACGGGCCCAGGACAGGTCGTCACCTCCGCACTAAATGCACTCACCTAACCCTCTGGTCGCACTAATGAAGATGTGACTCTTAGACAGGGCGATTTTGGTTATTGTGAATCACTTGAGTACTGATAGTATTGCTGATGGGACGGACATTCAGAGGGAAAACGCATGGATGATCAACAGATGGAAGGGAGAGATGGAAAGATAGGGCTATATAAGAAGGACCAATAGAACAGCAAAAGGGGGGAAAAAGGAAAAAGAAAAGGAGGGGAAGCTCCTTGGACCAAGGCCGAGGAGCAATTTTGAGAAGAAATTTAAGGGCACTGGCCTTCAATGGTGATGGGTTCATGGTTGTGTTCCGTTTGCTTGTAAGGGCCAATTTCTTCAAACCCACTCTTTAAAAATGTATTGTTTGGGGCTCTACAAACTGAGTCCCTACAATAGCATTTAATACCGCTGTTCTCATGTTGCGCTACATCAGCTACCACGTCATTTTTTTTTATAAATATAATTTGTTCTATAATTTAAAAATGGTTTTTACAATTTTCAGCCCTATAAATGCAGTCCACTGCTTATTTATTTACTTCCACTACTATCACCCTATAATAAATCCAACCCACTACTTATTTATTTACTTCTACTATAACCCTATAATAAATCTATATAATTAATTTAGCCCACCTCTTATTTATTCAGTTACACTATTAAGCCCAACCCAAAACCTTTTCAGTTTAACTTTAGGGTTTTGTGTGAACCTTTTTAGCTTGAAGGGGAAGAAGAAAAAAAAAAAAAAAAAAAAAAAAACAACAACAACAACAATAACAACGTTGAAGCCTTTCAAGTTTTAGGGTTTTTTTTTTTTTTTTCTATAATTTTCTTTTAACATTTATTTTTTTTAATATTTACACTTCTTCAACATTTCTCTCTCCCTTACCATTTCATCTCCCCACTATTTCTTCAATCTTTCTCCCTCCCTTACCTTTTCATCTCCCCACTACCTTCTACATTAATATCATTCTTCCTCTTTCCCTTCATCTTCCTTTATTTTTGTCTCTTCTTAATCACACCCTCTTACTATAAATTTGTCACTATCTCTTTTATTTTATGCATAGTTTTCCCTTACAAAAAAAATGGTTCTCTCTCTCTCCCTAAATTTTTTGGTGGATATTTTTATTTTTCTTGCATCTCTACTTTAGGTTGATAATTTTTTATATTCTTTAAAACTCTATTTTGGGTTAATGCGATTTAGTTTTATTTTTTAAATTGTTATTGTTGTTTTTTTCATTTTTTATTCTCTTTGATTGTTAAATGTTATCCTATTGCGTTCTAAAGAATTAAATATAGCATATAAAAATATAATATTATTCTATTATATAGTATGATTTGGATAATTTGGTATTTATTCTGTTACATAGTATGATTTTTTATAGTACTCAATTTAGATGTTAAACTATGAGACTTTACTAATTCTTGTTTATTTTCTAATCCTTTGTGGTGGACAAAGTACTCTTAATAGTTGTATTAAAAGTACTCTATAATGCCATTCATTTAAAGAAAAGCAAAAGTTAGCCAAACGAAAATAATCGGATAGGTGACAAATTTTAAATTTTGCAATTTTATTTTAATTATTATTTTATAACAATGCATGTATAGAAATTTAATTCTTAGATTTTGCTAATAATTGTTTATTTGATAATATGTTTTGAGTGGCCAAAATTATAATTTCTTCAAAGAAAATAACCTTAATAGATTATCAAAAACAAAATTTTATCATAATATTGGTTCAATTAATCATTGTTAAGTTTTATTAATTTTTTTTAGTTTACGTTTTTTTGGTGTCTTGGATTGTTCCTATAATAAGTAAAAATATAATTACAAAATACATTACTCATTATTAGATTAGTTTAAATTGTAAAAAATAAAAAATAAAAATAAAACCACCATAAAAATAATTATCACGCGCAACGCACGGGTTCGCGGCTAGTTAATATAATCTCAATACAAGAATACAATATTATATTGTTTAGGAAAGTATGAGATTAAGGTGATGTGATATAATTTGTAATTTTAGATTATGGTAATGTTAGGAAAAGTAAAATAAACCAAAACCCTTAATTTCACATCATCGTAATGTGTATCATATTAAGAGCACATCATAGCGAACCAAACCCCCCCTAATATATTCCAACTCCATAACTTAGCCTCAAACTTAGTTAAGGGAAAGTAGCTTAGGTTTTGTTCATTGAATTCTCTCCCACACAAAGGATTTTAACATGATAGTGTGTACACTAGATTCAACAATATAATCTCAATACAAGAATACAACATTACATTGTTTAGGAAAGTGATGAAATTAAGGTGATGTGATATAATTTGTAATTTTAGATTATGGTAATGTTAGGAAAAGTAAAATAAACCAAAACCCTTAATTTCACATCATTGTAATGTGTATCACATTAAAGGCACATCATAGCGAACCGAACCGAACCTGCCCTAATATATTCCAACTCCATAACTTAGCCTCAAACTTTGTTAAGGGAACGTAGCTTAGGTTTTGTTCATTGAATTCTCTCCCACATAAAGGATTTTAACATGATAGTGTGCACACTAGATTCAACAATATTGCAAGACATACCCTCTAGTTCATCACAATGAAGCATATACAAATGTCTATATAATATACCAAGGAACAAAGGAGCAAAGGGAAAGAGACACCTTCGAAAATATCAATACCAAGCCTAAATAGTGTAGGCTTGTGATTTGTGAATGGGTAAATACATCTCTAAACACGAATTTTCTAAGGAACTAATCAATGAAAGCCACTCTGCATATATGATTCCACAATTCATTGTTCAAGCAATCCCTACACAAATTTTCCTTTTCTTTTCACCTCCATTTTAAATGAGCTGAATGGCTGAGAAAATAGACATGATACATTCAAGACTAGCCATTGACACATATAAAACATGGTGGATCCATGAGCTGCTCTTTACATGTGTTGAGCAGTAAGCATTGGGAATGAAAGACATGTCCACATGAAAGAACAGCAACCTCTGGAAGAAGAGAAGAATATAATTCTTTATCATCTGTTGGTGAAAACGCAAGATCGCCATTACATAAACGACAGTTTTGTCCAAATGGTTGAGTGGCAGGATTATGAAAACCTGAAGAAGGAAAAAAAAGAGAGCATATTCTTATGATAAATTATGGTGCCAAAATATAGAACCTTTATATCACAATAAAGAAGATAAAAGCATCAAATTGAGGTTTCAAAATAACTATGTTAGCTAATTTCTGTGGCATATTTTAATGAACTGATACGAATGAACGTGTTTGTTGTTGTAATATGGAAACATCCTGACCGAATTTGTATAGAACTTTGGATTCTCTAACGCCACTCACTTTATGTTTCCATGCTTTTATTATAAGTAGAATGGCATTTTTTTTTAAATAACTAGACTATATCTAGTTTTTTAATTCACTTTTTAGACTACTTGATTTATAACAGAAATTTCATGATTATTACCACTATCTTCTACCTATATGTAAAAACTTCCCAACTCATGGTTCATAATTCCATAATAATGGCCTATTCTTCTTTAGTAAATTATTATAAGCAGCATAGCTTTTCTACACTCCCTATTTCAGCCATACACATCAAATTATTGCTAAACTTTGAATTTACTTGAAGAGACTGGTCTCCAACTTTCACTAAAAAATGAAATTATTTTGATCATGATTTGAGGACAACACTTGTGTCAGTGTCCTTAAAGATGCATGAAGCTGTTCGTGTATTTATCTAGTGTTATCTATCCTTATACCGGACAACATTATTAAGGGTGACCTATGCAAAATGGTCATGATTCCCACTTACAGAATTATGTCTAGTTCATAAAATAATGTGAAATGAAGTTATAAACTCAACTAAGCACTGACCGTTATAGCAGGTTGTGAACATTTGGGAGCTTAAGCTAAGCAACATTCTAAGCCTGTTACTTATCCAAGATACATATCTCACACAAGAAGTAAAATGCATGGTACCAAAGCTAAAGTGGAAGATTCTATCTAAGACACAACCAGAGCTCATAACTAGGCACATCATGAATATTCTTTGGGTAAATTTTTGAACATGGAGAGAAGTAAAATGTTTCCTTTGGACATACCATTCCACATGATATGATGCTTCAGAACCTTCTGCTTTGAGGGCTGTTTGGATGGCTTTTGGGAAGGTTGGCTCTTAATCTTAAATTTACTTTGCCAAACTTGGTGGGGTGAAGGAGTGCTGTGGTTTTGACTCTTCTTAACATGTGACATAAATTCGCTCTTCGGAGTAGACTGACACTGCAGAGCATTACCTGTTTTACCTACAGGAAACAGTAACAACAATAAAATGCTGCTTATTATTGAAAGGGCGATCCTTAATAGTATGTTTACTTGCATGTGAAGATTAATTCTGGTCCTAGACTAAAACAAAACAAGGCTTGATATCTAGTGCATTGAAATAAGCTAAAGATGAGTGCTCCCATTCATAAGCTTAACAAATGACAAAAGGTGTACATAAATTAGTATAGGAGCATATGTGATTGTCATACCAGTACAAAAATAAACTCTTACATGTGTAACGGATACTAAAGACATGACAAAACAATACTTGTAGTATATTTTTCTTTTGGGGAGGAGATGTTGGATGCGGTCAAGATTTTGTACACTACCCTATGTGAATGTTAGTGCTGATGCCTGCTTGGCCCTAGCTGATTATGTTAAAAAATTACACAAAAAATTATGCAACAGCAATATCGTGGAGCATGAACTGGTTTACCTATAGGATAAATGCAATAAAAAAGTTGTTAGATGAATAGGAGCACATGTGATTTCCCTATCAGTATAGAACTCAAGCTCCTATGCATGTAAGGAATGTTAAAAGGCATGACAGATTTTTTATTTTTTTATTTTTGATGAGTAAACAGAGTAATTTTTATTTTTCCACTTTGGAGGGAGGGTGGGGTGGGCAAGGTCTTCTAGTTTTGCAAAACTAGAAGACCTTCATTATGTTAGGAAAGTCAAACATAACTGATACATAAAAAGGTTTGATTAAAGTTACAATAAAATAGACTGAAGAGTAAGGGTCAGTTTGTACATTACCTTCGTGAGCATTCAACTTGGCGCCTCCTTTGGCCCTGATTATTAGAGAATTTAAATATGATTCTTTTTGAGAGATCTTGGCTGCATTGTCATTAACATGCTGTACTTCAGAAGAATTTTGTGTATTGGGGACTGAACTTATTTTAGACACATTTCCTTGATTCTCTGATCCAACTAGGGAGGCCCAGACAGTATTACTATTTCCATACTGTAATCTAGAAGAATTTTGTTTCTTGAGAACTGAGCTCATGTTACACATTTCCCTGTTTACTTAATTCAGCTTGGGAGGTCCTCACAGTATAATTTTGTCCATTGGCGATACTTGAAACAGTAGCATTTTCTGATCTGATCCCATATAAATTAACCTGCTTCATATTTGGCAAAGTAGCTTCTTGGTGACTATAGGGTCTTGAAGCAGCTTTAGGGCCTTGAAGGCAATTGCAATGATCTGCCTTTACCCAACTTGCATCTCCAAAACCTCCTAAACTGGAGTCCCCACTGTAAACTGCACCATTAGTCCTCCTACAATCATTGTTAGATGAAGTCTGGCCACCCATGTTAAGGACATAACCGTAAACATTACGTTGATACCTATCTTCATTGTTACCTCCACAGCCAAGGGGAGGAGAACTGAGATCAATCTTCTTCGGATGGTAATGGCTACCATTTTGAAATGAATTGTGGGCGTTGTAGGCACTTGGCGCCCCGGAATTTCGTTTCTTGATGACTGAGCTCATTTTAGACACATTTCCCTGATCACTCAATTCAGCTTGGGAGGTCCTGACAGTAGAATTTTGTCCCTTGGCGATACTTGTAACAGTAGCATTTTCTGATCTGATCCCATATAAATTAACCTGCTTCATATTTGGCAAAGTAGCCTCTTGGTGACTATGTGTTCTTGAAGCAGCTTCAGGGCCTTGATGACAATTATAATGATCTGCATTTACATAACTTGCATCTCCAAGACCTCCTAAACTAGAGTCCCAATTGTGAAATGCACCATTAGTCCTTCTACAATCAAGGTAAGACGTAGTCTGGCCAGCCATGCTAAGTCCATAATTGTAAACATTATGTTGATATCTATCTTCATTGTTACCTCCACAGCCAAGGGGAAGAGAACTTATATCAATCTTCTTCGGATGGTAAAGACTACCATTTTGAACTTCATTGTGGACATTGTGCGTGCTTGGTTCCCTAGAATCTTGAAGATAGTATGTGGCTGGAAAATGACTTCCAAAGCTCATTTTTTTATCAGACTCTGGCTGCTGAATATAATTTGATTGAGCTTGCAGAAGATTAGCTGCATTCAACATTGTACCAGAAGAAGACTGATATGTATTGGCCATGTACCCTCTTGGATGTGGACTAGCAATTGCTGGTATGTATAAGGTAGGTCTTTGGACATTGTCAACTCCCATGGAATACATTGGCCTATAGAAGTCTTGTCCTTCACTTTGTAAAATGCGAATCTCTTTAGCTTGGTAATCTTCTTGTGCAATTCCCACTTGGTAAATTTCACCCCACTCCATTTAAAAAAATGAATTCTGGATTAACATTAATACATAAGAATTGATCAAATACTCCTTTTCAAGCCGCAATATATTACCAAAATTATAAACAATTTTTTTAACAGTGGAACTTCATTAAAAAAGAAAAAGAAAAAGAAGAAGATTTGTAACAGCATTAAATCCAGTGAGGCAAGGCTACCAATGATTTTTCTGCACTCTAACCAAAAATTTTCTCGTAATGCTCAATTTTTTCTAGTAAAAAAAATCATTGCAACCCACAATAGTTTCATATTATTGCTAATAACAACAACCAAGCCTTAGCTCCAAAATTTAGGTTTGACTATGGATCCTCAATAGACTACTTAGGGTCAAGTATATGTATTTTTTTTTCTTGTCATCCTATTTTATTTAAAGTCATACCATCTATTACTTCATTAATTGAAGTATCTTTTTTTATTAACTTTTATTAATGTTATTTTTTTTTCTTTTTCTTTTCTCCAACTTGATTCAACTCACTTTTCCTTACTGGTACATTAATCACTCTCCTTTGAACGCGACCAAACTATCTCAAGCGACTCTACTTCATCTTTTCATCAATAGGTCACCCCTTTCTTTAAGCAAATTCCAGCATTATCAAATCCTATCATTCTTAGTATATCTACTTATCCAACTTAACATTCTTATTTCCACTACACTTATTTTATGAATAAGCCACTTCTTAACAAATCCAATATTCAGTACCATAGAATTTATGAAAATGCTACTTTCACATCACTGAGCAGCCAAAAAAAAAACGTAAAAAACAGGTTTCCCATGAAAATATTGCTGGAAGTAGGAAAAGATCTATTGCATCACTCCTAGAATTTGTTTTTCTCTTGTGGGAAATTTTCCATTAATAACAAAATCACAGAGAGCCAGAGACAGCTGTTGTAATTATGGTGAAAGAAACCAACCCAAATCCCACTAACCAATAGACATACTAACAACAAATAAAGAACAAAAATTTGAACAGGATGCAACAAAGATAAAATCACCCACAATATACTTGGTATAATTCTATGAATAATAACTAGTCAAGTAATATACTTTTATTCCTCTTATTACAATTATTATGACCCTCTAAAGCCTTATAAAAATCTCATAAATATTTTTTTTTGAGAGGAAAAAAAAATCTCATAAATGAAGAAAGAACATATATATAAGTATATTAGAAGAAATATAGAATACCTGTTACAGAAAAAATTTCAACCCAAGCTGGGTTTTTGACACACAAACAGAAAATTTTGTTACTGGGAGCTTTAATATTATAGTACTAAGTATAGTGGCAGTCAGCAATAGAGTGTGATAGGTTAGCTGCCGAGGCCTTTGGCTTTTAAAGGTTGTGCTTCTCATGACTAATAACAGTGACAATTTGCTAATGGAACCTTTATTGACTGATTGCAGGAACCTGCTGAGGGAAATACCCAATAAACAGATTGTTCATGCATACCGCGAAGCTAATCAATGCGCTGATGCTTTGGCAAAGTTGGGAGCGACTTCTTTGTCTTCCTTTACTGTGTTTTTGTGCCCACCGCCTGTGGTGGATAGGTTACTAGCTTTTGATAAAGCAAATATGTGTTGTAACAGACTTGTTAACTTTTAAGTTTAATGAAATTTTCATAGTTTACCAAAAAAAAAAAAAAAAAAAAAAAACATTAACAAAAGTCGGTTTAGACAAAGCAAAAACATTCAGACCGACCTACTTTTCACCTACCTTTTTTTCTTTTTGCTTTTTGTTTTAATTTTTAGTCTTGTAGCTCGAGTAGAAATTCCTGGCTTTCTCAACAGATACAATAACACATTTTATTTCTCATCATTGGATGGTATAGGAAGAGAGAAGAATGAAGTTCATTTATTAAATCTTGGTCTAGAGTATAGATGAGGAAGTGCAAAGTTGATTGGAGAATGGGGGGATTACCAAAGGAGAAACAGTTGTTTGAAATGCTCTTTGAATGGATCACCTTCTAAACCAAATGTTGTCATAGTTTTTTAAAGTTGTAAAATGTTAGATGAGTGTCTTAGCATGGAAGAAATATGAAAAAGAAAATTGTAATAGCATTTTCTTCATTTATATTTTTTGGATAATTTGATAATAGAGGAAGGAATATTGATGGTTTGGCAAAAAGAGATAATTGAATTCCATTCCTTTGCCAAAATATGGCAGTTTCTTTTGAAAAATATTACCAAAAGTTTTTTTTTTTTCCAACTAATAAGCCAGTCTTGTAAATGTGAAATCTTTTTATATTTAAAAGGTTTTTTTTTTTTTTTTGAAAAAAAAAATTATATTACCTAAAAAAGGAAATCAAGTTAGGACCAGAACAGTTTTTAGACAATGTATTCAAAGAGGCCCTAAAGAACAGTTTTTAGACAGTGCATTCAAAGAGGCCCGAAAGCATCAAAGGCTATATATATGCAAAGTAATATTACAAGTGGTGTAAGATGGGCTCAAATGAACATAATGCATCATAGGTGCTGCACATCTTTCTCGCATGAGACGGATTTAATTTACAACTCCTAAATAATTGACTGATCATGTTTTGACACATAAATACCAAATAAAGATCAAGAGCTGGATAATATTCACAACTTTTTTCTATTTTTTTTTTTTTAAAGATAAGAGTAGCTATATACACAATAGGGGATACTAACTTAATTGGATGATCAGCTGTACAAAGGAGAAATCAAGTTCCAAGTCCCACCAGGTTGGTTTAACTTTTGAATGCTATACTAAGTATGTACACTTGGATTCTTCCATCACATCTATCTGCCTGAAGCAGGGATCAGGAAGGAGGTGGTGAATGAATGGTAGTATCGGGTAACATGGCTACCGTCACTAAGAAGTATTCACAGCCAATGGGAAGACCATATGGGTTCAAGGTTGATCCTGAATTCAAGGTCAACCGATCGGTCCCTGTGTCGGAGGTCAGGTTTTCTGCTTGATCCATCCTACCATGCTCAGGCCGAGTTGGAGTAGGGAGCAACGACTTCACAATTTGGCGTTCAATATGCACAATCTGCCCAACAATGTAGTTAGGTCTGCATGGGATATGGTCAGCAAACAAGGCCACAGATTCAGCAGACAAGTAATAGTTCAAACAGTTCCGAGTGATCGCCTCATAATGCCCGGCAGAGTTAAGAACAAATGCAGCGATCTCATGAACTTCCAAGCGGCCAAAAGATATCTTTTCCTTGTTCGCCTGTAACACAATCACAATCAAAAGATAACTACTAATTTTAGTTGGTGGCTCAATCAGAACCGCATCCCATTATTTTCATTCATTCAATTTTTTTCTTTTCAAGTAACAATGAAGAAACCATAAAAACACCACGAACAAATCAATTAAAAAATTACCTGCTTCTCAAGTTGATGCTTAGTGTATAAAGTTTTAACCAGCTCTTTCTTCTCATCCAATTCCTTTCTAAGTTGTTCAACTGCAGCTTCAACCTTTTGGTGCTCTTCACGGCGCCTGGATAAGTAAGTAACTCTCTCTGCAAGGACCCGGATGCATCTTCGAAAATCAGCAGTATCATCATCTTCATTGTCATTCATGGAACTGACAATTCAAACCAAACCAACAAAAATCAAAATTATAAGGATGTCAGTGCAAACACCCCCCACCTCTCTCCTTGCCCTTTTTTTTGGGGAGGAGAGAGGGGGAGGGGACATATTTGACAACAAAACGTAAACTCATCAGAAAATTAAAATCTACAAAATTGATGTACTGATTGTTTTAGAAGAGGCACTTATCACCCCCTTTTTACTTGCAAATTAATTAACTGATTTTAGTGTCAGCATGATAATTGAAGTATTCACGCATAATAAAGTTTATTGAGGCATCCACAACACTTTGGACAATTTGAGAATCCCTCCTTTGAAGGAGGAATAGAGAAAAATGGGGAGGGGGATCAATGGAAGCTTTTTCACAAACACTAATTTTAGTCTTCTGGCAAGAGTCTTACTTAGCCAAAGATTGTGCTAAGGTCTGCAAGGAATCTGCAAAAGCGGCCACTCCACCAGTTGGATTAATACAGCTCCGAAGTCTTTCAAAAAGGCCACGCATTTTCAAAGCAGATGCACGCAGTGCACTATACTCTGAGGCCCTCCGATCAGCTGCACAAAGATGGGTCTGGGCTTCCTCTCTTGCCTCATGCAAGCAGTTTTCCAAGTGAGCACAATTCATCTGTCATGCAGGGGAAAAAATGTAATAAGAAAAAACAGAGTCAGTGGGATAAAAAATTAAAATTATTAAAAGCATGTTTCTCTAATAGACAAGAAAATTACGGTTGCATGAAGATGATTTACAGGAGACACCAATAACGCAACCAGACAAAGGCGTTTGGTTCCCAACCAAAAATTTCATATATACATTAATATATAAAAAAGTACTACAGATTTTCCCTTGCATCTAAATGTCAAATAACAATTACACCTCACACATTTTGTGTTGATGCTGTGATGCTGAATTAACAATAAAGTAGGTTGTTAGAATAGCAAAGAAAGCAAAGAGGATTGATCTAAGGAAGCTGCAAGTGTCTGCTCAGTAGTTATTTTGTTAAAAAAAGGAAATACTTACTCTGATTCACACAAAGTTAGTAACAGCCACTAAGGCCAAAGGAATTTTTTGCTTTCTCTTATAGTGTATTATTAGTTTCTTAATAAAAAATTGTCAGAGGATTGCTTAGCTGGCTAGCTTCAAGGAAGGGAAAATTGGTTTAGCATGCATCTCCTTCTGAAGACTGTGTAGTAAATTAAGTTCTCCAAATGAGCTGTTCCTTCAATAGACAACTTTGATTTATAATTCAGTAGTTCCAGATACACGAGTCAAATGCTGTTTCTTTTTCTTTTCTGTTCTTTTTTTCCATTTAATTATTTTACCATATGTGAAGCAGCAAATGGCATTTATTAGAAACTCTAAGTAGGTAGGTTATCTAGTTTCATTGTTCTCCCTTATCCCTAGGGTTACAAATCTTTTTAGTTCAATTCAAATCGGTTGCCCAAGGATCATTTCTGAAATTCTAAGAGCTAGAAAGCAAACACAATAAACAACTCTTCTATTTTTCCAGCTAATGTTTTCCAAAAATGCTTCCTTTAAAACAACAAAAAACTTTAAAATTTTTGTTATTTTACTAAAAAAGTAAAAAATTCTTCCATTCCTTCAATAGATAACCCCTGATAAGGTTTTCATTTAGAACTAGCAACATAGCCATCACCAACCTTTCCTTCAGTGATCTTACAACAAACAGGGGTTTTTTGGATAATTCAGATAATCCTATAGAGGATCTGTAGAGGCATTCACTTGGACCAACTAATGATATTCCTATTCAGGCAAACCAATATTGTCATCCCACAGGGCCACAATATCAGGAAAGGCAACCTGAAACCTTGTAAGTTTCACTTTTAAATCATTTTCATTCATGCATAACTAAACATCATGCCAAACTTCGCCAAAAATGTAATAATTTTCCATAACAAAGAAAAATGTCAAAGTTATGAGAAAAGAATATATATGATAATCTCTTCACAGAGCCAACCAATATGAACAAAGAATTATTTTAATGCAAAACATTTCATTCGACTGTAATAAAGATTAGTTACAATCTTTAGTTTATCCAAAGGACTTGACTAAAGTCACCGTAAGACAATAGGAACCTATAATTACCAATTCAGAGGGCAAGGACTAAAAAAGAGGGTAAAGTTTCAGCCACAGGAATCCAACTAGGGATCTGAAACTTTTGTTATTGTTTCAATTGTACATTGTTCCCACTTCAGAAAAAAGCCATAGAACAACTAAATCCAAGCTGAACAGACTGTCAATCATAAACTTTCCTACCTTACCCCTTTCACAATTTCCTAATATTAAACATGTTGAAGATCTCTACAATTGACAATGTAGCTCCTTAACCCTCTAAGCATATCCAAATTTAATTGGAATCTAACATTACTCTTTATGAGACAAGGTGTGTTAAAGAACAATTAATACTTAACAGGCTATGCTACATTTTCACTTCCCCATTGCAACTAAACCTAACAACCCTAACCTAGTCATAGAAAGTTCACAAGTATGCATTATGTTATGCCCCAGAATTTCAGTGCCAACACCAAATGCTTGCAGTATCACTAGAATCTAACCATACACAAAACTCAATTTCCAGAGTAATCATGATAACCTAGTGTCATTAAGTGCTAACATATTAAAAAAAAGGGACATTTAACTATCCTTTCAGAGGCACACTCACACATACTTTAGTTTGAGTGTGTATATATGCATGCCTAATGGACACTCTATACTAAAAATGAGTATATATAATTCAGTCTTTTATATCTCAAAGATAACAGCATTCTGTAGAAATTCAGAAAGACAAGAACGTAAAAAATTAGTGGGGCAGAAATGAGGAAATCATCTAAGAGCTAGTTGTAATTTGTGTGTGTGTGTGTTTCTGAGAGAGAGAGAGAGAGAGAGAGAGAGAGAGAGAGAGAGAGAGATTAAATTTGACAAAGAAATAATGAACATTTCTTCATAGAAATTTGAATCAATTAATACTTATAAAATCTCCTAAAACAGAAACACTGAGAAACCACAAAAAAATGTTAAATTTCAGCTAGCTAGTACCTGAGATTCATCAAGGAGCTTCCGACTCGTTTCTAACTCCCTCCTAAGCAAGGAAAACTCCTCCAAGGTAGCTTTAAGCTTGGTTTCAGTTTCAGTCAATTGGTTTGACTTGTCTGCAAGTGCACTTTGTAATTCCAACAAAAGATCACTACTGACTTTGGAATTTAACCCCAGCTCAGCCTGTGTATCAGAAGGTAAAGCATTCAGAGGCCCAGCCATGCTCTCAGCAGTGGAACTGTTTGTAAGGGACATGCCCAACTGTCCTATCATCTTATCTTTTCCATCTTTATCACTGACAAGAAGTTCTTCACGATTTGGCTCCACCATTGAGGAATCAAGCTGAGAATTTTGCATTCCAAAGGAATCCATCATATTCTCATCCACTCCTTCTCGAGCTTTGCCATGTTGCCCAGTTAATAGCCCCAATTTTGCATTCAAAGAATTTGAGATACAAGAAACCTCATCCATGGGCTCAGAAGTAGATATGCAAGGTATGTGGGCTTCACAACCTAAGACTTCTTGCTTGCAATCATCAACCTTCTCAGCCAAAAGTGCAAAGTCAGTTGTATCTTTGTTATTTGAAAGCTTCTGCCCTTGCAAATATTGATCAGACAATCTCTGCTCCAATTCTTGAATGCGCTTCTCATAAGACACACACTGTGTCTGCTTAATCACAAGCATAGATTGCAGATGTTTCACATATTCGTCTTTCAGATGCAAGGCTTCAGATGTCTTCTCTTGAGCATTTTTCAATAAGCGATCCAGTTTATCATCATCCAGAGATTCGTATTCAACTTCAGGCCAGTGCAAACAATTAAAGGCAATTGCAGAAGCAAGGTCAGCCTTCAGTTTTGCATTCTCAACTTCCATTTTGCTAGTCCCAGCAACCTCAACCAACTCACAGCCTTCAAGAAGCTCCTCAGAGTCATATTTCTCAAGGGTGTCCACAGAAATCTCCTCAGGCTCAGCTGAATGGGAACTGTCATTAGACAAAGAATATGAACCTTTTAAGCTTCCCTGCTTCTCACCCTTCAAAGGCAGTCTGGCCAAATGCTCAGGAGCATATCGATCTAGGTCTGAAATGTCAATATCAAGCAAACCAGTATCAAAAGGAGCTATATTGACATCACATTGATTGGGGGTATCAAATAATCCAAGGGATCCTAAAACATCCCCGGGTATGTAAGAACTATAAAACTTCAGAAACTTCTCCCGTCTCTGAACCTCAACCTCCCTCTTTGTAGCAAGCTTTTCAGCCAATTGTCCAGCCATGCCCATGTAAAGCTTCATAGAAGCCTTTCTTCTCACAACTTCTGCAAGGCAGGCTCTAAATGCAGGGCCAAGCCCACGGAGTAACTTCAACTCCATAAACTGATCATCCTGATGCATCATTGCCTCTCTAAAAACAGGAAACTGTAACTTAGCATCTTTGACGACAACAGTGACAATTGTTATCTGTTGCATGTAATTATGTAGAAAGAGATTCATTTCATTCTTCTTATCCCTGCAGAAGTCCAATAGCTTAGAAATTTCACGATCACAAGCCTGCATCTTAGGCAGGTGATTCCTGTCATGGACATCATACATAGGACCCAAGGCTGAAACTGCATCATGAGGACGGAGGGATGAAGATAATTGGCTGGACAGACACTCATCCACTAGTTTCTTCACTGTATTGACATCTTTGCTGCATGAATAGACACATGTAGGTATTCATAGGCTTTTAGAAATAACATGATTAAAGCAGAAACAGGTATCATGATCATACAAACCACGGAATACAAACAGTAAATACAATATTTAATACAAAAGACACAAGTGACATCCATAGTCTTTTTTACTTATATTGGTAAGTTACACACACATTAGTGATTAGGCTGTCTACCAACCACTATTTCCAAACCACACAGAAGTGGGATCCTTGTGTATTGGATATGACATTTTTTAAAGTTACACACACACCCAATGGGTCTTGAACCCATGAACTACCCTCCACCCCATTATTAAGGGAGGAAAAAGCTCCTTTTGTGCTACAGCCCATTGGCCAGGTAACATCCAAAGTCTTGTGTACTTTAAACTTGCCTAAACCAAGATTTGGACTCCATGGCCGCTTTCAATTTTGGGGTTTAGGCATTTAGCATTATAGGCAGTAGATCCAAGCAAGTGAGGTCCAAAACACCATAAAGGTAGTTCCCTTATCTGTATCGCAATCCCTTGCTATGCTATGAGGAGAACCTAGGTTCAAATCTCTCTCCCCCCACTTACTGAAAGCACACAAATTTTATTTGGAAAAAAAAAAAAAAACTGCCATGCTATCCAGTTTCCCTGTGTGTATATACATATAATCTAGGTCATGGCTTCAAAACGTTTAATATCATGACATGGACCAAAGATCTCTAAACAATAAAAAGCACACAGGTGAATGCGTGCACACATACACCATACAGACTAGGTGCATTACTAGCCCAGATGGTATATCATATTGTAAACTGAACCACTCCAAGTATACCTGATGAACAAGGCAAGGCATCATGTGTGTCTATTGGAGAATGTGTACATATGGAAAAAAGCTAACTAGCACACATTTGGCAGGTATGCACTTCTAAATTAAATTGAACATAAACATCTTCAATCATATGTCCAGAAAATGCTCTCCATTTGAGATATGCTGAGTAAAAATTTATCCTAAGACTAGTATAACAATGGAACAGCGTAGCACAAATCAACGAGGCATACATGCACAGAGCAAGTAATGAGGCTTCATCTGTCTTGGAGAATACAAATACCAAAAAGCGAAAGACTACATGCTTAGAAAGCATGAACCTTTAATTAATTAGGGAATCAAAATCTTCAACCACACATAAATATATCTCCATGAGGGAAGTGCCAACCAACTATAAGATTACCCTAAGACTAGCATTGTGTTCAAACAATTTTTGGAAATTATGTAACTCAGCCACAACAAAGTTTTGAAAAGATCAAATCCAGGAAAAACTTAAATGACCTGAAGTGAGTAGCATAATAGGCATTTCGAGACCAAACAAATAATCAAAAAGATAAATATATAGATAATGCTGAAACTACTGCCAAAATAAAAGAGAACCCACCTCAAAGACTGCAGTATGCTCTTTTGTTCATTGATGAATTTCTGGTGCTCCTTAATCATCCTCTCCAAATCTCTAGCAGGAAAAGATATCCTGCTAGCAAACAATTCCTCAACCTTGTATTTCGCTTCATTAATCTTTTGCTTAAATTGTGAAACCTTGTTCTCAAACTGCCTGTGGGAACTGCTACAATTCTCAGCTGACTTCCGCAGAGTCTCTTCCTTGACAAAATCCAGTAAGCACTTGCGTGTGGAAGTCTGTAAAGGAGGGGGAAGCTTGATGGACCTCAATTTCTCAATATCCTTCCCAAAATTTCCCAGGAGATCAGAATGAAACCGGTGCTGTTGCGAATAACGCTTCATGAATTCTGTGTAATTTTGGTTAGTCATCTTATAGAATTGATCCAAATTACCACTTGCAACCTCCAATGCCCTCTCTTGAACCTTCTGCTCCTTCAAAAACCTCACACAAGTATCATATTTCTTTTGGCTACATTTATAAATTGCATCTCCCTGGATGAAATGGTACCTGAATTGCCTCTCATATGAAGGCAAAGCCTTCAAAGCAGGGTCAGGAGCATTATCCAAAGGATGAGGATTATGCAGAGAGGCCGGCAATGGAATCTCTGCGCTATCAAAGTTCTCAACTTGCTCCGGCTGAGGACGAGGCGAATTCATATGCAGTCTTGCCTTATTAAATACAAAAATTTCCCTGTCATCCGAAGGAAGATTATATGCTGATAACAACTTCTGCGGGTCAAGTCTAACCTCCAAACACAGAACAACCTGCTCATGTAAACCAATGCTCTCCACGGATTCAACATATTTCATAACCACCTCAACCGGCGTGTTTCCACTGCAGTGGGGCTCATATGTGTGCCCATTCTCAGCAATTCGAACCACAAGCTTGCCTCCACCTTCTGAGGTAGTAGAACTCATCTGATCCTCTAAGAACAAACTATCCTCCACCACAAATTCCCAATAAACACAATCAAAACCCCAGTACCACCTTGTTCACACAATCCAATTCTCAACCCCAACGCCTAACCGAGCTTAAGCCTCGATAAAAACCCGATTTCTTACAATCCCACCACCAAATTTTGCAGAAGCAGCCCGATTCTATACAAACCCACCAAGGTTTTTTTTACCCCCAAAAGGCACTAATTGCCATTGACCCATCAGTGAAACCAGCAGAACCAACCTATCCAACACAGATTTCCCCTCACAAAAACTAAAACTTCGATCACCAATCCTTGCCAAAACCCCCTCAAACCAACACCGACCCACAACAAAAATCTTCGAAAATATACACAAATTCCCAACGAACCCACCAACGATTACAAACAAAACTCCAAAATAATCATCGACCCACCATTCAATTCCGCAAAATTAACCCAAATCAAACAAGACCCACCAAGTTTTTCACCGTGAAATCCCCAATTTCACTTCCGGCAAAGCCCCAATTCGTTCCACCCTCCAACAATGACCACCACACGAAAACAACCAATCGAATCAAAAAACGAATTTTGAAGAAAGGGTTAAGGAGAAAAACTTGTACAGAGGCACGAAGATAATCAAAGAAAAGGGATTACGTGAAGCTAAAGAACCTTCTAAATTTTTTTTCTTTTGTTTTTTTGTTTTTTTTTTTTTTCCTCTTAGCACAAGGTTTGCACGAAACCCCTATTTTTTTTGTGCTTGTTATTTTATTATAATCTACGTTATCTTCTTCTTCTTCTTCACCGATTTTTTTTGCTATTTTTTCTTTTTCAATAAACAAACACAGAGAACCTTCTGCTGGAAGTAACCACCGCGAAGCAGAAGAGCTCTCTCTCTCTCTCTCTCTCTCTCTCAAGAGTGTGTGTTTTATGTTCTGTGTCTCACTCTGTCTCTGTTTCTCTCTCTCTTCACAATAACTTTGGAAGGAATAGAGAAAGGAAGCAGCTTTATATAATCGTTTTTTAGATATGATTGAACTTTTTCTATTTCACTATTTTATTCTGCTACAATTTTCTCAGATTCGTATTTTAGTAGAGTATTTAACTATTCAACTCAGATAAAGAAAACTATTCAACTCAGATAAAGGGGAAAAAAAAAATTAGTATTCAACTACTTGGGGAAAAAACCAAGAGTAATGTTCGGTTAATAACTTTCGACACAATTTTGCTATGTTTTGTTTACGCTATTTGTTGCGAGTGGTTAAATTATAAATTTATTATTTTTATTTTACTATTTATAATTTATCGTGTGAATAAATTGTAGTAAAAAATGTGTTAAAAGTTGTAGTTCTAACTTTTTATAAAAATAAAATAAAATTGTTAGACTAATAAATATCTCAAACTACCATTTTTTTAGGAGTCATTCAAACTCGGAATGTTTTCAATGAAAACACCGAGATATACCAACCTAACATGCCAAATGTCACCTTAGTATGTTTGGTGAAAATTCTCACTAATTTTAAGCGTCTCAAATAGGTGATAATATCCTCATTGAGATGCCTAGGTAGTGGGTTCATTGGTTGGGGCAAGGTAAATTTGGAGGTCTTCATCTGCTACACTATTGTTCCATGGAGTTTTAGGGTGTCTTATGGATAATGAGTGAAATAGACTGGCCAAAGGCAGCGACACCACTTCTGTATATATAAATATATATTTGTTTATAATTTTATTTAATATATATTCAGATTTTTTTATGTATAATTTAATTTTTGTATAGATAGCTTATTTATAAATTATTTTTTATAATTATTCTCTTACCACCTTAAAAATACTTTTTTTCTCCCTCTCTCTCTTAGTAGTCTCACGATTGTCTCTCTCCTTATTCTTTCCTCCATCTCTATCTAATTTATGTCATAGCAAAATCCTTCTAATTGATTTTGTCTCGAACTTACATTGCTCTCGTCTCACACATGTTTTCACTACCCAAAAAGTTAGGATAGAATGGGAACGAGACACTTGTAATCCAATCCAACATGGCTTGCATCCGTGTTTTTCCTTTGTAAGTTCTTATACTGAAAATGATGGAATGGGTTAAAGTTACACCCGGTATAACTTTAAGTAATGTTATACTACTCAATATCTTTTTATTTGTGGCAAATTTTGACAAATCCACCATTAGAATACATTATTTTTGTATATTTTTTATGCTTACAAAATTTCAAGACAATCAAATGTCAATAACTATGTCATCAGTAAAATATTTAGACTTCAAATTTTTATAGTTTATAATTATGCATCAAAGATGGGTGTATGATTAAATAGTAAATAAAGTCCAATTGACACAAAATTTGGCATGCGTGTTAAGAACATGTAATCCAATAGTGAGATTTTCAATTTATTAATCCAATAAAAATTTATTAAGTAGTGTAATATTGTTTAAAGTTACACCAGATGTAACTTGAGTCCAACCTAAAAACAATATATATTATTAAAACTATGTTAATAATCAATGAAATAGAGTTTCACTTGTATTAAACTATCATAATTAATACATACATACATGATACATGCATACAAATAAATATCGAGTCATTTGGCATTATGATGGTTTTAGTGGGTAAGTTTTACTATATTAAAATACAAAATTATAGTAGATTATCAAAATAATTATTAAAAGATATTAAATGTTATTTTAAATTTCTTAAATATTTTTTTGCAACATTATTTCAGTTTGAGTAGAATTTCAAATTTCTTAATTTTTTAAAATATTTTTTTATAATTCGATAGTTGGGGGAGGAAGTATTTGAATCCTAGATATCTTCATTGAAAATAGTTGAAGGTGCTATCCAATTAGGCTACAAGGCTCTTGACAAATTTCTTGAAACTTAGGTAATAAAGTTTTGTTTGAAGTAAACTATATCCTAACAATTAATAAATTAAATTATTTAAATAATTTATGAGATCATATCCACTTGTCAAATAGAAAAGATATATAGTCAATTGGCTCAACTAAAATTTCTATAACCCAACTTTTATCGTATAAAATATAATTTTTATTTTATTTTATTGGTTTTCTATAGCATTTGTAGCAGTGGAGCTAAATAGTTATATAACTATTTTAGCTCCACCAAAACACAAAAATCAACTATATAGTAGTGGATGTGCACTGTAGCTTAAGGCCTTGTTCATTTGGGGTGAAAATAGGGAGGATGAAAAATAGAGAGAGGAAAATAGGGTGGAAAATGCTGTTTTTCACTGTTCGTTTGGGGAAGGAAAATAGGAAGGATGGAAAACTGGAGAAAAAGTTTTCTCTCCGGGCCCACATTTTTTTTCCTCCCAAATTGGGAGGAAAACTTGGGGGAGAAAAGTGCTAGTGTAGCACTTTTCCACAAATGCCCTTCCCAGGTTCTCTTCTCTCTCTCTCTCTCTTTTTCCTTTTTTTATTTCAACGTGATGTTCTGTGTGTTTTTTTTTCCTTTTTTTCTCCAACTTGACGTGCTCTTTTTTTTTTCCTTTTTTTATTTCAACGTGACGTGCTCTTTTTTTTTTCAACGTGATGTGCTTTTCTTTTTTTTTTTTTTCTTTTTTTTTTCAACGTGATGTTCTCGTTTTCTTCTTTTTTTGGTTTTTTTTTTCTTATGACATTAATTTTTACATTATAATAATAAAAATATAAATATAAATTTATATATATGATGTTGTAAATTTTCTATTATTTAATGGGTACAAATAAATCTATTTCTTACATAATATGTAACAAGGGTATAATAGTCAATTTATATAAATTACATTTTCCACCCTCCCACTTTTCCACCCCTTCAACCGAACACACAAGAGGGAAAACTAAATATTTTCCATCCTCCCACAATTTTCCATCTTCCCACTTTTTCACTCCTCCAACCGAACAGACCCTAAAGGTTAAAAAAAAAATTATTTTATTTGTGTTCACACTATGGTTGTGTGTGTGTTAGTTTGCCACTAAAGGGAAAAATTATCCGTTTACACAAACACATTTGAGTAAACTAACGCATTTTTCCCTTTAATTTATCACCTTTTTCTTTGGTAACGAGTAACCTCAAAATCAATGACAACCACAAGTTTGAGACCTAAATGTTTTAAATTGGTTAACACCAACCAACGTTGCATTTAGTTAGATTTAATTGCTATAGGACGCATTCACAGCAGTAGAGCTAAAAATTTAGTTATTTGGCACCACAAAAGTTACTTTATTTATTTTACCTATACATATGCTGCAACAGTGAATTTATTTTAACTTTCAACACAATAAAATAATATAAATATCACAATAAAATAAGATA
Source organism: Quercus ilex subsp. ballota (assembly GCA_032727855.1). Classification (NCBI taxonomy): domain Eukaryota; kingdom Viridiplantae; phylum Streptophyta; class Magnoliopsida; order Fagales; family Fagaceae; genus Quercus; species Quercus ilex. The sequence goes on along the minus strand of CM064909.1, from coordinate 95,088,421 downwards.
TCTATTAAATTTTATGTTTTATTAAGGTTTTGGTTCAAACCTAACCAACTTTAGAAGTCAATATCACATTATCACAATATATTAAAATAAATAAAAACAGAAGAATTTATATATTATTATTACCTATTCTCCTTGTTCTTAGATGTACATCATTAATAATGGCAGCTTAAGGTAATGATGACATTCAATCACATCAAACAATTGAAATTATATATATCTTTATCTTTATCTGTTAGCATTGTTGATATATGCAAGTCTATTAATGTAACACGCTTTTTTTTTTTTTTGGGATAAGTACATGTTTTTTATATGTTAATGATGCTTTATGTCACCGAATCCATAAGTAACTTACACATTATTGTTATCCTTTGGCTTCTGTATGCTAACATTATAGTGATCCGATCGATAACATCATCACAATTTATTCTTTGGGTTCACCATCACAAATGTTGCACTTAATTAACCTCTCACTACTTTCATCACCATCTCGAACAAGCTAAAAACATCAGGCTATCATCAATATTGATTTAGTGTCATCAACCCACAAACTCAATCATCAATAATTTCACTAGAGCAAGCTCGCAAACACTGATGCTACATCATATATTGCCTAATTTGACACTTCCCAACCATGTTGCACATGCATTGTCTGTGCAGTTTCAACTAGTTTATATTACAAAATATGTGTCTAGACATACGCAATTTAATTACTTCGAGAAAAAAAAGAAATTTAAATGAAAAATATTATAAATTAAAGGCTGAAATTGCATGTAGTGGATAAGATGAGTTAATTTAATAGAATAAGAGTTATACAAGAACTTAGCTTGATTCGATAATCTTTTTAATTTTTTTTAAATAATTAGATAGTTTAATTCTAGAACATACGATGAAAATCTAAGTGGAACCTAATTTTCGATCGTTGCCCCCTCAAAAAGAAAATAATAAAAGGGTCACTAGCATCTAGCAAAGACAAAAGAATAAATTCAGATTGTGAAGTCAAATATTCTAGATGATAATTAAAGATCTGAACCGCTGAGAATATTTTGCCGCCTTCTTTGCAACAAAATAGTGTAACCTTGGTCATCAAGAAATTTAATGGTGGACTCTTGTAGAAAAAGTAGACCAAGAACTCGTGCATGCATGTGTAATGTGTTGTATATAGAGGAAGCCAAGGAAGAGGTCCATTTTGGTAGGCTAGGATAGGGACTAATATTAGTATTCAATAGAGAATGATCAAAACTATATATGAAGGGCCAAAAAATATGAACTGGGTCTAGATTTTTTTGGATGAAACAATCCAAAGTATTAGGTCATTGAGAAATTAGTTGGTAAGTTCTTGGCAATTTCCCTGGTTTCTGGGTTTGCTTTTAATGGAATCTGTTTGCATGTGTATGAAAATTTTAAAGTTGAAATTCTAATGTCTGCCATTAGATTCTCAATGTCCAAATTGTCAGGGCCAGCAATTTCCCATGGCTTTTTCTTGGTTGGCCAAATAAGCAACACGTGGAATTCACTGATTTTGTTGTTTATAACATGTAAATTCCTCCACCACTAGAGGAAAAAAAAAGTGATTTCAATATCTAACACTTGTCAAGTTTTGGAGTTTTTTGTTTTTGTCGTTTAACAAACTTTTGTGTTAATTAATTAGTTGTTGGAGAATAAAGCAAGGTCAATTCCACATCCGAGGATAGAGGGGAAAGATATGTTGGTATTATTTTATTATTGAGGAACTAAAAAATTGTTATAGTTTTTTGACAATGAATCATGAATGTTTCACACAATTACACTACCTTTCACTTCCTTTGTTTTTTTTACCTAAGAAAGCCTTTAAATACGGCCAGTTGGACAGCCTTGAAAAATTGGATTTGGGGTTGGTAAAGTTGAAGAATTGGTGAAGGAAAAGCATGGAATGAATAAGGCCACAAAATTAGGTAATATTACATTAACCCTCACAATTTCCTACATTTTGGTTTGTTTTTAATGAGATTCATTGAACCTTTAGGCATAATTATAAAGCGTGTCACTATGATTGATATATTTCCAATTTGAGCTTGCTACAGTAACTGTGCTAGAACTAAAATCCATTCAATCGTACATTGGTCCAAGATGGTATAGATTTCATTATTGAAATACTTGAAGCAAATTGAAGTTGGTTCCAACTAGCTAGCTACTGCCTACGCATGCATATGGAACAATGTGAATAGAGCCAATAAACCATATCAAGTACAATATTTGGCATCATAGAGGCTCCATTCAATGAACATTTATAAAATTGAAACAAAATGAAAGTTAGACATATTTACAAGAAGTTAATAAATGTTTAGGAGTTAGGTTTGTGTATTTCCAAAATTAGCACCACCTACCTATATAATGTTCTTGAAGATTGTGGTCCTACTTTTTAGGACAAATAACGAAAGTAAAAACAAATAGTCATTACTCATATCATTTGGACTTCTTTTCAAAAACAAATGCGTTAGTTTGCCACTAAAGGGAAAAAGTATCGATTTTGGAAATTGCTATTAACTTTAGCTTTGAGTTGAATACTTAGGTGAGAAGGTAGATAATCGCTGGACACACCTTTCTGTTACATATGAATTTGTTTATTTGCATGATTTTAGAGAAGATGGAAAAATGGGAGTTAATAAGATTTTAACCGTTATAATCTTAAAGTTTCTATTGATCTTATTTTTATTGTGCGCCTTTTGTGAACATGTTTGGATCCACATAAAGCAATCACTCAGATGTTTCCCTAACCCAACCTAGAAACTTGAAATAGACCAAAGGGAACCACACCATAGGTCCAAAGGGAATGTATGTGTCTTGTTGCAAGGCTCATTTTGAGTTATGGGTGACAGGGTGCAAAATTATATGATCAAGGGTCGGGCATAAGGTTCCTAGACTCCTAATACTATCTAGGTGTAAAGAACTCTAGAGATGACTACAATGAGCAACAATCTCACTCACACTTAAATGGTGAACAAAAACTCAAATGTCAGAGTAAGTTTAGTAAGAATGAAAATAGGAGGTTATTAAATTACCCATTCTTTCCAAAGTTTAAGTTATAAAGATATGGTAAATTTAATTATTTAACCAATACTTCTAACACTTCCTTTCACGTGTGGGCCGAAACTACCTGTTAATAGGTAAGACCCAACACGTGAGAATTTAAATGAGAGATAGAGTGGAGGAGATAATGATTAATCTTAGAATCTTATGCTCTGATATCATGTCAAATTACCAATTCTCCCAAAAGCTTAAGTTATTGGGATAATTGGTAATTTAACAATAAAATGGGGATGGGTATCATTTTTCATATAGACCCACAAAATTTAATCCCAAAATTGAAGAGAAAAGAGGAAAAAATAGGAGGGACTATACATTTACATTGTCCCTCTATGGACTATATGCACTTTTAATTTTGTTTTCTTTTAAATGTTGTTATGTTTTGGGATTACTAATTCTTTTTGTTTTGTTACTGTAGGGTCTGGGTTTTTGGTTGCCCAAGCCCAAGGGACACGGGTCAAAAGCCCAACGAACCCCGCAATGAATTTATAGAGAGTGGGATCGAAGGTCTAGGCGCCGGCCGGCGTTCACGAGGCGTGAACTCCGGTCTCTTTTATTCAATGAAAGACTTAGAGCAATTTACAACTGGGGTTGCTCCTCGGCCCACGGCCGAGAAGGCTCTTCTTCCCCTTTATTCTTAGACCTTTCCTCCTCCGGCCTCCCCTCTCTGAGGGATTCCTTTACATTATATACCCTTTACCCAACCAATCCTAGCCCTACACTTGTTGAACGATCTGAACGTTGCTCAGGTGCTTGTCCCATCAGCCGCCTTCTCAGTCTCTTTTGGGAGTCACGGCAGCCAAGGCGATGCTGGTGCGGGGTCCTTTCCTCATTAATGCGACCAGGACAGGAGTCAGGTACATTTAATGCCGAGATGACCGATGATGAGGTCATCCTCGGACATAGGTGCCTCCTCGGCTCGGGTCTTTGGCCCAGGAATGAAATGGGCTGGGCCGTGGGATTATTTGGCCCCACAATAGCCCCTCAAAATTTTGCTGTCCGCATCCTCGGGCGAAGAGGAGGATTTTGGTGTCCTCGGGCCTGCCACACGACCCATTGAGTTTGGTCCTCCGTGGGTACTAGAGTCTTTTCGCCTGCCCCAGAAGCGTTACTGACGCCTCGAAGGGTGCGACGTGCCCCTCATTAAATCCAGACGGCTCCGTGCTCCCCACGTTCAACGGGAGGATGATAATCCAACGGTGGGGATTCGCCTAGCAGTTCGGGGTGGGAAAACCCGCACAGCTCCTTGATTTGGGGGTATAAATACCCGATTGAAAAGCCGGTTTCTCTGTTCACTTGCACTCAAGAGTCTACATCTCCAGCATAAAAAGTCTGTCCGAGGAGCTTCTACACATTTCTGTAAGTCACTATCTCTCTTGGAACTTTCTCTTTCCCCACTTCTTCCTTTTCTTTCATTTGCTCTCTCTTAGCCTGCTTAGGCATCAGTTGTGATGGGTATATTTAAGAAGTATGTCTTCACTGAGGAGGCGATGGAGAAATTCATCGCCGATTACAAGATACCGGCCAACGTGGGCTTGAGGTATTGTGCGGAGGGCGAGTGGCGCTTTCGGAGACAGGAGGGTGAGGTGGTGATTCCCATCGCTGCCTTCGTTGAAGGTGGCATGAGGATACCCATGGGTCCGGTGATGAGGGACTATCTGATGCACTTCCGGATAGCCCCTACCCAGTGTGCCATCAATGTCTTTAGGATTCTGGGCTGCGTGGATGCCCTAAATGAGAAGATGGGCCTGAGGTTGACCCATCATGACGTCAACTGGTGTTATAACCTCCAGTGCCTGAGGGGCGAGACTTACTATCTGAAGACCAGGGATGATAGAGTCCGGCTCATTCAGTGTCTCCCTGAGTCCAGCAAGGGGTTGAACAAGGACTTCCTCATCGTGTCTGGAGAGTGGCATGATGGCCTTCACTGCCCGACGACGGAGGGGACCCCAGGTGGGCAGTGGGAAAATGGGGAGAGGGTCCTGGGACCTCGACTAGTTCCATTCTTTACCTCGTCCATTTCTTTTTGCACCGTCTGGTTTCTGATATGAGTGTGTTTCCTCTTGCAGATCCGCACGCCTTCACGCGCCATTTCAGCCTAATCAACCGGGAAGACCTGCAAAAGGCGCTGAGGGCAGAGGTTTTCGTGAACGAGGCCGACAATCAGGTTAGGGCCGCCCACGAGATCTTGAAATACGACCCGGCTCACAAGTCATTTGCGGCGCCGAAGTACGTGATCAAAGCAAAGGATCCTCGGCTTCGAAAAATAACAGTGACCGAGGACGGGTTTCGGTTCCCCGAGGTGCCCTCCACATCTGAAGGCGTAATACCTGCGGGCCCCTCCTCCTCCCTTAGACTCTTGGAGCCCGCTGAAGTAGGCCCAGAGAGGGAAGTGGAAGTTGTTGATTTTGGCTTCGCCGAGGACGCATTTGACGTGTTTGAACAAGCTCGCCAGTCCGAGGACCCTCCAGGAGACTTGGGTGACCCTCGTCTGACTGAAGCAGACTTCTCAGCGTCCAAGTCCTCTTCCCGGCACGAAATGGGTTACAAGAAGAGGCCCCAACCTAGCCTGTCGGATCTGATTGAAGGCCAGCCGGGGAAATCAAAGTCAGAGCTTCCTCCTCCTCCAAAAACTCGTTCTGCCCAGGACAAGTCGGCCTCGACCCAGTCAAAGCTTCCTCCTCCTCCGCCCAAGACGAGTTTGCCTCCCAGGCGCGAACCCTCTAATCCCAAGCAGAAGAGGGATAAGGGCAAAAGGCCAGTTGAGGAGAGGTCCGGGTCCCCGCGGGAGGAGGGTGATAATCAGCGGCCATCCAAACAGCTGAAGATAGGCTCCCAAGGCCGGGATAAGCAGGTTGAGGGCCAGCCCGAGCCTCAGGCCTGGCTTCCTGCCCCAATGCTCCGTGGGGGGCCACTGAGGGAAGACTCCTCCCTCAGGGATTTCAATGAGGGCGAAGGCACGTACGTGGCCGACGCGGTGGAAAGGTGTCTACTACTCCCAGCTGACATGGCGGAGCTGGCGACTATGAGGAGCAGGGAGGTCTTCCTCTGCCTCAAGCGGTACTTGGGAATGGTAAGTCTCTCGTCATTTGTGACTTATTCGAGTTTGTAGCTTCTCTTTCGCTTTTTTCTGGGCTTAGCTGATGGCGTATTTGTCTTGTCTGCCAGGCCATTCAGGCCACTTTTAGATTAGAGGACGTGGCCCGTGACCAGGGGAAAGCCATGGACGTGGAGCGTGAGAAACGCTTGGAGGCCACTCAGGTCCTTAAACACTCTGAGGCTGATCTTGCCAAGGCCCGGGAGGAGCTGAGTGCGATGACCAGTGCCCGGGATACTGCCCTGTCCGGCCTCGCGGGCTTCCAGAAGCAGGACGAGGATTACTCAAAGCGTCTGGCTGAGGCGGAGAAGCAGCTGAAGACTGCAAAGGAGCTGCTTGCTGATCTGCCGAAGAAGGTGGCTGCCGCTGAGTCGGACAAGAGGGCAGCCGAGTGGGCGAGGGACGAGGCTGTGAGGGCCAAGTTTGAGGCTGACCAGGGCAGGGAGGAAGCCCTGGCCACTAAGCAGGAAGCCGAGGAGGAGGCTTATGCTGCGGGGATGGCAGAGACCGGGGCAGCCTTTAAGGCTCAAGTCCCTGGGTTGTGCAGGCGGTACTCTGCCGAGGTTTGGAGGGAGGCTCTCAGACAGGCTGGGGTCGAGGCCTCATCCGATTTGTGGAAAGAGGAGAATGTGTACTACCCTCCTGCCATCCGCGAGGCAACTCCAAGTGGCGCTGAGGCCGAGGAGGCTGCGGAGGAAACCGGCGCTGTTACGGGTGAGGACACATCAGTTGCTGAGCCCGTGGGTGAGCTCGTCCAAGGAAGTGACCCTCCCAAGGGGGCAGAATCGGGTGAGGGCCCCGTTGAGGAGGCGCCCCAGGAGGTTGTGAAGTCTACCTCTGAAGCTGAAGTTCCTGCTGCTGAGGAGGCAGCCATTCCTGCCACGCCTTCGCAGGCTGTCCCTTCTGGCCAAAGCTCAGAAGGCCTTGAAGCTGCTATAGTCCAGCCCCCGGCTGAGGGAGGAGAATAAGTGAGCAGGGCAGGCCCTTCGACCCTGTTGTCCCTTCGGTCTTTTGCATTTTCTTCTTTTTTCTTTTTGTTTCGTGATTGTAATGTAATTCGTATCGTGTAATTCTTTTTTGGACTTAATGAAATATGAGTTTTGTTTCTTTTCCTGTTTGTTGTGGTTGTTTGCTTACTTGTTCGCTATCTGTTTTTTCTTTACTTGTATGGTTTTAACTTCAATCGCATTTCGGCCAATCGCGGCATCAATCATTATAGTGAGGGCATGTATGCTTGGGTGGACCCACCACTCTCTAAGGGCCAGGTAGAAAATTCTTTGGGTAGTCATTTAGGATCCCCTAGAGGTAGTTGGCTTCCTCGCAGGCTTGAGCCCAAGGACCATACAGTGCCTTTGGTTCTGTCTAACACTTAGAATCCCCTGAAGGAGTTAGTTTCCCCATGGGTCTGAGTCCTAGGATCATGCAGCGCTTTTGGTTCTGTCTAACACCTGGAATCCTCTGAAGGAGTTAGTTTCCCCATAGGCCTGAGTCCTGGGACGATTCAGTGCCTTGGTTCTGTCTAACTCTTAGGATCATCTGAGGTGGTTAGTTTCCCCGTGAGCCTGAGTCCGAGGACCATGCAGAGCCTTGGTTCTGTCTAACACTTAGGGTCATCTGAAGTAGTTAGTTTCCCCATAGGCCTGAGTCCGAGGACCATGCAGAGCCTTGGTTCTGTCTAACGCTTGGCATCTGGGGCGGTTAGTTTCCCCATAGGCCTGAGTCCGAGGACCATGCAGAGCCTTGGTTCTGTCTAACGCTTGGGCGTCTGGAGCGGTTAGTTTCCCCATAGGCCTGAGTCCGAGGACCATGCAGTGCCTTGGTTCTGTCTAACGCTTGACATCTGGAGCGGTTAGTTTCCCCATAGGCCTGAGTCCGAGGACCATGCAGAGCCTTGGTTCTGTCTAACGCTTGGCCTTCTGGAGCGGTTAGTTTCCCCATAGGCCTGAGTCCGAGGACCATGCAGAGCCTTGGTTCTGTCTAACGTTTGGCATCTGGAGCGGTTAGTTTCCCCATAGGCCTGAGTCCGAGGACCATGCAGAGCCTTGGTTCTGTCTAACGCTTGGCCTTCTGGAGCGGTTAGTTTCCCCATAGGCCTGAGTCCGAGGACCATGCAGAGCCTTGGTTCTTTCTAACGCTTGGCGTCTGGAGCGGTTAGTTTCCCCATAGGCCTGAGTCCGAGGACCATGCAGTGCCTTGGTTCTGTCTAACGCTTGGCATCTGGAACGGTTAGTTTTCCCATAGGCCTGAGTCCGAGGACCATGCAGAGCCTTGGTTCTGTCTAACGCTTGGCCTTCTAGAGCGGTTAGTTTCCCCATAGGCCTGAGTCCGAGGACCATGCAGACCCTTGGTTCTGTCTAACGCTTGGCATCTGGAGCGGTTAGTTTCCCCATAGGCCTGAGTCCGAGGACCATGCAGTGCCTTGGTTCTGTCTAACGCTTGGGCGTCTGGAGCGGTTAGTTTCCCCATAGGCCTGAGTCCGAGGACCATGCAGAGCTTTGGTTCTGTCTAACGCTTGGCATCTGGAGCGGTTAGTTTCCCCATAGGCCTGAGTCCGAGGACCATGCAGTGCCTTGGTTCTGTCTAACGCTTGGCCTTCTGGAGCGGTTAGTTTCCCCATAGGCCTGAGTCCGAGGACCATGCAGTGCCTTGGTTCTGTCTAACGCTTGGCCTTCTGGAGCGGTTAGTTTCCCCATAGGCCTGAGTCCGAGGACCATGCAGAGCCTTGGTTCTGTCTAACGCTTAGCATCTGGAGCGGTTAGTTTCCCCATAGGCCTGAGTCCGAGGACCATGCAGAGCCTTGGTTCTGTCTAACGCTTGGCCTTCTGGAGCGGTTAGTTTCCCCATAGGCCTGAGTCCGAGGACCATGCAGAGCCTTGGTTCTGTCTAACGCTTGGCCTTCTGGAGCGGTTAGTTTCCCCATAGGCCTGAGTCCGAGGACCATGCAGAACCTTGGTTCTGTCTAACGCTTGGCATCTGGAGCGGTTAGTTTCCCCATAGGCCTGAGTCCGAGGACCATGCAGTGCCTTGGTTCTGTCTAACGCTTGGCCTTCTGGAGCGGTTAGTTTCCCCATAGGCTTGAGTCCGAGGACCATACAGAGCCTTGGTTCTGTCTAACGCTTGGGCGTCTGGGGCGGTTAGTTTCCCCATAGGCCTGAGTCCGAGGACCATGCAGTGCCTTGGTTCTGTCTAACGCTTGGGCGTCTGGAGCGGTTAGTTTCCCCATAGGCCTGAGTCCGAGGACCATGCAGAGCCTTGGTTCTGTCTAATGCTTGGCCTTCTGGAGCGGTTAGTTTCCCCATAGGCCTGAGTCCGAGGACCATGCAGAGCCTTGGTTCTGTCTAACGCTTGGCCTTCTGGAGCGGTTAGTTTCCCCATAGGCCTGAGTCCGAGGACCATGCAGTGCCTTGGTTCTGTCTAACGCTTGGGCGTCTGGAGCGGTTAGTTTCCCCATAGGCCTGAGTCCGAGGACCATGCAGTGCCTTGGTTCTGTCTAACGCTTGGCCTTCTGGAGCGGTTAGTTTCCCCATAGGCCTGAGTCCGAGGACCATGCAGAGCCTTGGTTCTGTCTAACGCTTGGGCGTCTGGAGCGGTTAGTTTCCCCATAGGCCTGAGTCCGAGGACCATGCAGAGCCTTGGTTCTGTCTAACGCTTGGCGTCTGGAACGGTTAGTTTCCCCATAGGCCTGAGTCCGAGGACCATGCAGAGCCTTGGTTCTGTCTAACGCTTGGGTGTCTAGTCGCTTTACTGGGGACGATTCCTCCTTCGGACGAATCACGATCTTACACGTGGCATTGATCTCGCCTCCAGCTCGAGCCCTCATCTTCCTCGTTTGCGAAGCGTCCCTTGGCCGTTCGTATTCCGCGCCTGACGCTTCGGTGCGCGAGACGCGCCTTCATTAATGGCCTCGTAAATCCATATAAGCTCAACTGTTTGCGGCTCCTTTGGAATCTGGCCGCTTCATTACTATCCAACGCTTCGGTAACTATCTTTTCGAAATTTGCGTGAATTAATTCCCACCAACCTTCATCCTCTATATAAGGCCTCCTGGGGGGATGGTTTCTCCACATTCCATGAACTTCTCAACCCAACCAGAAAGAAGATACCCCTTCAACTCCTCATGCCCCTTTAACAACCCCGCCGGAATTGTGACCGGAGTTAGGCGATATGGGGCGGCTTTGGACGGGTATGAGAACATCCGTGCCAAGAGCCGTTGTGGCCGTAGCCCCCACTGGGCTTCCGGTGTGGCAGAGTCTAGGCGTAACCCCGATGGTGCCATGCACGGTGGCCCGGAGGGATGTCGTTGAAGTACCTAACGTCCCTCCTCAGAGCGCACCCCTGACGGAGGAGACATGCGAACTCACATTATGGGCGGTGCTCGAGTGTTGCCGTCACCGACGGCCAACGCTCGCGTGGGCTGGAGAGAATCAAGAGAACATCATGGGGGAGGGCCTCCCGGAGCCCCTGCATCTGCTCCTCACTTTGTTCAAGCCCCCAGCCCCCTTCCGCCCCCTTATTGTCAAGTTCTCCCATTCTCTTGATGCCAATAAGGGTACGGGTTGACACTTCCCTCTAGCTAGTTTTAGGACGGGTCCGCCTGGGCCTCTGATTGTAGGACTAGCTGGTAGGAATAGTTGTAAAACAAGCCTGCCTGAGCCTCTGATTGTAATCTGTAACCTTTTTTCTTTATATGAAATAATATTCAAGCTTCCTTTTTTTTTTTGTTGAATCTTCTATCTTTGAGCTTTTATCTTTCTGCGATGTTTGTTTGATAGTTCTTCTTTTTTCTTGCATCACCACCAATTTTCCATAGCATATCTATTTAGAACAGTCGCCTATTGCGCCGGCGGCGCACTAATCCTCCCCACAGACGGCGCCAATTGTAGGGTCTGGGTTTTTGGTTGCCCAAGCCCAAGGGACACGGGTCAAAAGCCCAACGAACCCCGCAATGAATTTATAGAGAGTGGGATCGAAAGTCTAGGCGCCGGCCGGCGTTCACGAGGCTTGAACTCCGGTCTCTTTTATTCAATGAGAGACTTAGAGCAATTTACAACTGGGGTTGCTCCTCGGCCCACGACCGAGAAGGCTCTTCTTCCCATTTATTCTTAGACTTTTCCTCCTCCGGCCTCCCCTCTCTGAGGGATTCCTTTACATTATATACCCTTTACCCAACCAATCCTAGCCCTACACTTGTTGAACGATCTGAACGTTGCTCAGGTGCTTGTCCCATCAGCCGCTTTCTCAGTCTCTTTTGGGAATCACGGCAGCCAAGGCGATGCTGGTGCGGGGTCCTTTCCTCATTAATGCGACCAGGACAGGAGTCAGGTACATTTAATGCCGAGATGACCGATGATGAGGTCATCCTCGGACATAGGTGCCTCCTCGGCTCGGGTCTTTGGCCCAGGAATGAAATGGGCCGGGCCGTGGGATTATTTGGCCCCACAGTTACTTATGGAATGTATTTGCTTTGGTTTTGTGGGTAATATGGAATTAAAAAAAAAAAATCAATATCTCGTTACTCTTCTTAGTAAAAATAATTATTTTATATTATACATATTTGATGACTAAGTCTATATTGTTACCCTGTGATAGATTTTGATATCAATCCTGGAGGAACAATTACAGATCCTAATATTCATTTGTTAGTACAATATATTATTTTTTCTAAAAAAAAGTTAGTAAAATATATAATTGTAATAAAATTTTAGGTACTATAAAAAAAGTTAAAAATATATAGTTTCTTATGCAATCGAGGTGAAGTTGTAATTAGCACAAAATTATAATTTATTTTCTTTATTTTTTCCCTCTCAACCAAATAAAATAAAATTATATATTTTTTCTATTTTTTTTTCATTCTCTTCTACCAAATTCAAAATATAAATTTTCCTATTTTTTTAGACTTCATATTTCTCGTCTCTCCAAAAAAAAAAAAATTGGTCATTTTTGCAACTAAATAGTAAAATAGAGCATGTGGGTCCAAATTGTTTGGAAAAAAAAATGTCTCATGAAACTATTTCATGAGATATCTTCTTATTGAAAAACTAATAAAAGTATAACACCAACTTGTTACTTAAAAATTTAAAATGCAATAATATGACAAGGTTTTAAAAGCAAAAGGTGTAAAGACGCAATCTATGACAAGTCAAATAGATTATTCTTTTTCTTTTTCTTTTCTTCTCTGCAAAGAAAAAAAACATAGATTTTTCATTTTTGTACCGTTCATATGGTAATGGAATTATGCTTCTCCAACTAAAGTTTACCTTTCCCTGAAGAAACCATTAAATAAATGACCAACGATGCAGAATTCTTGAAAATAAAAGTTGATGCCACTACTTTTGGCAACTTGGTCTTTAGTAGCCAACAGAGGGTTGGCTGAGTTGGTCAGGACTTTCGTTCCCTGCTTGTCAGGCTTGGGTTCGAGTATTGCCAACGGCCTTCTGTTGGTGGGCTGCTGTGTGAGGGATTTGAGGGGAACATCGGGCCGAGCCTTGGCGGGTACCTTGGTGGGTCCGGTGGGTCCTGTCCTTCACATGGTCTCTGACAACCCGGGTGGTATAATACAACCATAAAGACCCCCATTTTTGCTTAGCAAAAAAAAAAACTTGGTCTTTAGTCTTAGAGGTCAATATTTAACGATTATATATTACACCTAATTGAAAACAAAACTATAAACTTTAAGTTATAAATTAAGATAAAATAAAGCTGTTCTTAATTTTTACGCAAATCTTAATAACACTTTTTTTTTTTTGATAGACCTTAATAACACATTTATTGAGACATTGTGAATTGCAAATCCCAAGCCATCCATCAAAACAGAATCCTATGATCAATCAAACAGAAGCATCACTCTTTCTGCAAACGTATGCATCAACACTCAACAGTCATAAAATCGTTGTCATCTCACATTTTTTGTAAATGCTTTTTTTTTTGTGTGTGTGGATAATCCACACTTTTTGTAAATGCAGCTCGAAAGCCAGTAAAACCTTTTACTTGGAATGGGAAAACTATTGCAATCTTGGCATCTCATTCACAAGTACATTTTGCTTCTTCTTTTTTCACTGAGACATAGAGCATATGATAGGACCATGGTTAATATTACTCTCTTCCCTGAAAGAGTACTTTTGAAATTTAATCTCAACCAAATACTCCTAAATAAGTAGGGAAAAAAAAGTCTAAATGCCTCCACAATCCACATGCATCATTATGCAAGCCATAATTGAAGCACTTGCCGATGGGGCCTTGGTGATGGATATTCGTATTGCAATGAATCATTGATGTCTGATATACATTACTCATCATTTGGTTGTCTATAGGGAGGAAATGAAAACTTGAAATCTTATAGCATCTTATTGAATTTCTCTTGTTTGAGTTTAGTTTTTGGGTAAATTGCAACACTCTTCTTTGTTGTTTTACTAAATTACACTCTCAAATGTTTCATGGAATGCAATGTTATTATGGTAATGAAATGTTCTATTAAAAAAAAAAAAGCTTACTCAAAGTATGGACATGCAAAAAGATACTCCCCTCCCTTGAAGTTTGTAGATGACCCATGTATAAATTAATAGAAATCCCTTTTAAAAAATAGAATGTTTTATTAGTAAAATTTAAACTTTTTTATTTATATAAATCTATAAATCTTAAGGGAGAGAGAAGTGGAAAAGTGTCATTTCGTAAAACCTTCAGGGATGTAATACACATTTTAAGTGAAAAAGAGAGAGTTGAACTTGACATATTTATTAGAAATATCAGGAAGTGATATATCTATGTATATATACACACATCTTAGATGGAGAAGAGGAATTTGAACAATCCTATACGTTTTGATTAGAAACACAATGGAAGTACCAGTTTTATCAAACACCCAAAGGTCATTAGTTAGGAAGTATCTGCCATGGTAATGCTGCCAATTAACAAAAATGCAAACAAGAAAAAAAAAATGGTTGTTATGGGATTGGTGAATGGTAAAGCGCCTTTACTCCAATAGTGCTGGTGTATCTGTCAAGGTAATGCTGGTGCCATGGTGGTCTTTGATTATAATTTCCCATAGTTTAATGGGAAACTGTTTCGTACCATATGTACATTAAATTAACATTAATTAATTATATAAGAAGGATCCACAAAATCTCATTAGTATTTTGATTTGAAATTGAATAATGTCAGACAAGTGGAGCTCTCTCTCTCTCTCTCTCTAACACTTTTCAATTTCACATCATATACCATACATGATATATATCCCTGTGATGTTGTATAATTGTTAAAAAAATCCAAATGACTATTTGAATGGTCAATGTAAGGAATTGAACCAAATAGTTTATATAGTTCTTAAATAAGCAACAAGATGAAATGTTTTAGACCCAAATGCCATGTCGTTAGCCAAATCAATGGAATGCAAACAAAAGAATATTCATAGAGCCTCATGGAGTACATTATTTACATTAAAAATTGCCTGGACTGTCACATGGGGACGAGCAAAATGTGATGGTGATGTTTTAACCACAGGTCCACAATGTGCATACAGATTACAGAGACAGTTTGTTGAGGAGGACCACATTATTGAGATTGAGTCTTTCAAAAATCTTTAATGTAAAATTATGTACTGCAGCCTGCAAGTTGTTCAATTTGCTCGTCATTTTTTGCAGCTCTCACGTGCTCATCCCTTAGCCAAAGAATCTCAAATCTCAATTGATCGACAACAAAAAAGCTTGGTCTGGATTCTGTAACAAATCTCATCACTCCCACCATTCAAAACTGAGAATGATCCATTTGCAAACTTGTAATTTCTACCAACATCAATGTATTTAGTGAATTCATTCATAATAGAGTGATCAACTTTTACGCTGACTGTCAACTTACCACAACCCCCCTCCTTTTCTCAGACTTAAGACCCGTTGTGAATACTATATAATATTTAGGCACAAACATATGTGAAATTTTACAATTTCTTTTTTACTGTTTTTTTTTTTTTTAAATTCAAAAAAATATATTTTAAGTAGAGAGGGTGCAAACCGTAATGTTTGGAAATATGAAAAATAATACTACTTGACTTCAAGTCTTTCTAAACTTTAAAACCAAGTAAAGGTTCTTTCAAAATGTTTGGTACCAAACGGTTTGCCTCTTATTACTAAGCTTTCTGTCAAATTTAACAGGAAAATCAAAATTTATATTCAAACTTATGCCCAATACTATTTTTAAAAACATTGATTTCTCCATTTTTTAAGTTTAGAAAATATTATAACTGTATCATGGTTAAAGGTAAAAATTTCAATTTACCCAAAATAAATATTAAAAACTCAAAACTAAAACATATAAAATATTAAAAGAAAGATAACAGTTGTGGTAAACTTTTTTTGGGTAAGTAAATCCTCCAGTTTCCTTTAAATGAATAATATTTCTATTTTGTTATATGCTAGTTTCATTTCCATTTGGAACCAAAAAAGGAAAAAAAAAAAAAAAAGGGGGTGTGGGTGGAGAATGTATTTTTTTATACTATATTAAAATTCTTTTAATGTTTTAAGTGTAAGATATGAATTCATGAAATCTCTTTATTGTGATTTAAAATTTTTATTAGACCAAGATATTTGACATACGTATAATATTACAATGATGACAAATTAATATAAAATAATAATTTTTTCTTAGATTAAAACTGTCTCAAAAAATATTTATAAAAGAACAATCTTTTAATTAGAAGTTATGTTTATCAGTGTTTCTCAAAAAAAAAAAAAAAAGTTATGTTTATCAGTTTATGAAACAGAGCACCTACGCCACAAAGTCCATTTTAGGTTTCTTTTGGTAGAATTACTTCTTCTTTTTTTTTTTTTGCTGGGTAATTTGTTATTAAAGGGGATTGAACCCCCGAGTGATCGGCCACAGAGGGTACCGGGTACCACTCAGGCAACTAGGCCCGGTGGTTTTTGGTAGAATTACTTTATAGTTTACAATTGCAAGAGCAAATATCTTTCATTAATTATTAGTGGAAGAAAAATCTTAGCCTGACTTGCCAAATATACCAATGGGCATCTCACATGAGAAGAACCAATGGGCTTTAAGCTTCTGATTTTACACGTCTTGTCAATCTTGTTTGTGGAACCTATTCGAGTTTAAGCAACCCACTTATACCAAAAGTATAAATATTAAAAAAAAAAAAAAAAAAAAACTGTTGACAATTCAGAGCTAGTCACATCTTCAACAAAAAAATCAACTTCGATTAGTTAGGAAATGGTACCGTTAAACGGACCATATCAATTAATAAGTAAAAAGGTACAGCTAAGATGGGTCGGCGACATAAAGCAAATTAATTAAGAACATAATTTAGCAATAAAATTAATTATAGCCAAAACTTATTTTTTTATTCAATAAAATAAGAGTAAGTACTTAGGAACTGTTTTTTAAGTTCACCTCTTAAAATTCTACCATGTAAATTTTTCTCATGAGAATGGAGTATGTTTTTTTAATTAAATAGCCACATGGCAGAATATTATGAGGGAAACCTAAGGAACAACATTTAAGGTATTGTACCTAAGTTTTGTTCATAAAATAAATATTACTACATATTTTGAAAATTTAACCGTTGAATTGTATGTTTTTTACCTTCTTAATATACATGTCAAATTTTATGTAAATCGAATATTATTTACTATATGATATATAAGTTTATATTTTATGCATAATTTTAAACTACCAAAACTAGTCATTTAAATAATTTATTAATGAGATACCTATTAATCTTTAATTTCCTAAAAATGTTGCAAGTATGTAGGATATAAGAAGAAGATACAATTTAGTGGCGGATTTGTCAAAATTCACCTCCAATAAAAAAAAAAAAATTGAGCAAGATTGTAGCCGTATCTTACAACCAATTTTGTAGCTAAAATTTGTCTATTAATTATATATTATACTTTAATGGTAGAGTTTCAATTTATTGTATTCAAATAAGTTAATAAAACTGTAGGATTGATGGGCCCAGTAGTATATACTGGGCCGGCTACTGGGCCGGGGGCCCAGTCCGAGGATGGGTAAACGTTGTTATAGAGGCCGGCACTAATAAATAAAGGAAGGGATCTGGCCATGATGGTCAGAGAAGGTGGTCTGAGGAGGGATGCTTCCTCGGCTATGCAAGGCAGAGGTCAAAAAGTGCGGTTTGCTATCTAGAGCAACGTTCTGGGAGTTTCTATTGATAAGGATGCACGTCATGAAAGCATGAGAGCTATGAAATATCTAAGAGAAAGGTGTTACTACCGCATTAAATGCTCTGTAACTAACTTTCTGGCTGTATTAATGAGGAAGTAATATCTGAACAGTAATTTTCAGCCTTATATCTGCTCCTCAAAGATTTCAAGAAGGTGTTGATGAGATAAGGATCAACACTGACAATCTAATCAATACGTGGAGGGTAGAGATGAAAGGAAGAAGATAGTATTAAATAGAAAGAAGATCCTAAGGAAAAGGGATCGGGAAATTGAGAGAAAAACACTGTAGCAACAAGAAATGTGCTTATAACCAAATTCAAGAAATATATACAAGAACTGATCTCCTCGGATTGTGCCGATGACAATTTTCTTTAGAGAAAATCAGCCTATCTTTACTTTATTGTGATCTGGATCTATTATAATTGTTATCCAACTCATTTGAGTCTAGTTTTCGAACCCACTCTTTACAAATTCATTGTATTGGGTTTTTTGGGCCTAGATCCTTTTACCTTTTGGGTTTAGGATCCAAATTGTGTTCTTACAACAATAATTGATTTTTGGTATAAATTAAATTTTGAACCTTAGATTTAAGTGAAACCAAGAAATTCAGTCAATATTAACACCCATATATACTTCTGGTCCTATTATGGGAATACTTTGTTTTATACAAATATCAGATACTTTACTAGTTAAACTAACTGGAACTCACGCTTTCTTTGTTCTTTATATAACACAAATGAAATCCGTACTTGGTTTATTAATGGCTAAAGAAAAAGGGAAGGGGTAAGGAAAGTGGTACTTATTCAAAATCAACTGTAAAGGTTTTTGTTTTTTGTTTTTGTTTTTGTTTTTGTTTTGTTTCCAAATGATAGAATGACTAATTGCAACAATACCATTTAAAGAATAGCTCTAGATGTATTATTTTGTAGTAGCAGTTAGTAATATACGTGTGGATTATATTACAGATTTGAATGAATAATACGAAAATGATAGAACATTAATTTATAAATGTTAGAAAATATCTTTTACTATATTTTATTTAGTTGTATGGGTATGTAATTTAAATTTTCATAAGATATTATAACAAACTAACTATTTTAGTGCACTAATTAAGTAATTAATATAATTGTATATATTTGTTGAAAATTTCACCATGTTTTCAAGAAAAATAACAAATAAAACTATTATTTTCTCATACTACTATAATGAAAATATTTTATTTTATATTAAACATCCAAGTTTTCTTATTTTAGTTATAAACTATAAAATAAGAAACTTTGATGTTTAATATAAATAGTAACACATGCATAGAATTAAAAAATAATAATTTATTTTTTAATTGTGTTATAGAAAAAATCTTAGTACTCCATATGAGTTTTTTTTTTTTTTTTTTTTTTTTTGATATTACTCCATATGAGTATCAATAGTAATAGTCAAATTGGAAATTTTTTTTTAAAAATTTTTATATTAGAGTTATAAAAACAACATTTAATACGTGTCATATTTTATACTTTTAAATTTTAATTAAAAGGGTATTTTTTCAGAATATTTTTTTCCTATATGGTAAGCAAGAGTTTTATAATGCTTTCATTAATAATATATTAAATGGTATAATAGTTTACTAACCATATTTCATAGTTGAGTAATGTTACAGACATAAACTATTTTACAACATTTTTACAAACAACTGATGTGGCTTTAGTATTTTCCAAATATTTATTGTAAGTAAAAATATGATGTTAGTTGTGGGGCCAGAAATAGTCAGGCAACCACGGCCCACTTCGAATCAGGCCCAAGGCCCATGCCGAGGACGTGTCCAAGGTCCGAGGACTTAAGTGTAATGCCCAGCTGCCCACGAAACAGCGCCGAGGATGATAACGTCCTCGGAATTCCGAGATCCAAAAACGGACAAGCAGCACTCCATCAAAGGGAACCCTCCCGAGCACCCAAGGACCAAACAGCAAGTACCAACTACCGGACATGGAAGCATGGTGGAGGAGCAAGTCCTAGATGAACTGTCACCTCCACATTAAATGCCCTCAACTAACGTCCTGACCGCATTAATGAGGAGGGGATGCCTCAACAGTGCCACCTTGGTTGCTGCCATCCACAGAAAGAATGGGAAGGTGATTGATGGGACAGGCACTCGAGTGATGCCCTAATCCCTCTACAAATGTAGGGTTAGGATCGATTGGGAGAGGGATATATAATGTAAGGAACCCCTCCTAAAAGGGGGGGGGAGAAAAAAGGAATACCATAGCAATCTGTATTCTCTGAGAGAACTTTGTAGCCATTCTTAAAACAGAAATTATAAGAACTCCAAGCCCTGGAGAGCGCGTCCGAGGAGCATTATTACACGTCTTAATTCACGTTCAGGCCATCCAATCCATATGCAATCATGTATGGACGTTGCACTTCTCACTAACACCTAGTTCTTGAATCCATTCTCTATAAATTCATTGCGGGGAAATTGGGCTTGGGTCGAATCCCTCAAACCTGGTCCCTACAATTGGTGCCGGCTGTGGGGAGAACTTGTGCGTTAGTAAGGACAACGGTCAAGCATGGTAGGATCGGGCCCTCACCAAAGAACTCCCAATTGACCTGAACCGGCGAAGCCACGGCATCAGGGTGACTATGGCGACCCCGGGGGTGTCAGAACGACAATGGGCGATTTCGAGAAGGAAGCGTGCATACTTCAATGGCGAGCGAAAACCAAGCCCAGAAGCGCGACGATGGCCAGGCCACGCAATCAGAAGAGGCCCATAGCCGCGCTTCCCAGGGGAAGGATGATAAGGTGGCCATGCAGCGCGAGATAGATGGTCTAAAGAGGAAACTGCGCCGTGCGCAGCGAAGAAGGTCCGAGCCCAGCCCTGACCTGCCCTCTGACGACGAGAGTGATGACGAATACAGACAAAGGTCAAGAACGCCCCCCAGCGAGACTTTCTCCCACGAGGACGAGCGCTACCAGAGGCGTAGGCGCTCCAACCCAACCCCCAGGGGCGTAGGAGGTGACGCCATGAGCAAGGCACTGGATCAGCTCTCCAGATCGCCCTTCACGCGTCGCATAGAGGAGGCCGAGCTTCCTCGGCGGTTCCAGCAGCCAACCTTCATTGCTTACAACGACAAAACGGATCCTGTGGAGCATGTGAGCCAGTTCAACCAGAGGATGGCTGTCTACTCCAAGAACGAGGCGCTGATGTGCAAAGTTTTCCCATCCAGCTTGGGACCTGTAGCGATGAGGTGGTTCAACGGTCTGAGGACGAATTCCATAGACTCGTACAGAAAGCTGACCCAGGCTTTCGGTTCTCGCTTTGTCACGAACAGCAGGCTTCCTCAACCCATGAGCGCACTGCTGTCCCTATCCATGCGCGACGGGGAGACCCTCAAGGCCTACTCGGACAAGTACTGGGAGATCTACAATGAGCTGGACGGCAAGTATGACGCCGTCGCCATCAGTACATTCCAAAATGGGCTACCAATGGGGCACGGCCTGAGGAAGTCCTTGACCGGAAAGCCCGCCACCAGCGTGCGGCAACTAATGGATCGGATTGACAAGTACAAGCGGGTGGAGGAAGATATGTTGCAAGGCAAAGGGAAGGATAAGGTTATCCTTCAGGAGAGGAGGGATTTTAGGTCGGACCGGTATAACAGCGCACGCCCGAGGAGGGATTTCCGTGGAGAATCAGGAACGAATAACGCCCAGCCTGTCAGTGTCGTGTTCCGAGAACCCGTACATAGGGTGCTGGAAAGAATAAAGGATGAACCGTACTTCAGGTGGCCGAACAAGATGGTTGGGGAACCTGAGAGGCGCAATCGGAATCGCTACTGCCAATACCACCAGGACCACGGGCATACCACGGAGGACTGCAGGAACCTCCGGAACTACCTGGACCAGCTAGTCCAGGAAGGAAAGCTGAAGCACCTGCTGCTCAACCCCGATAATCGTCAGGGCCAAATGTATCAAGAGCCCCGGAGGGACACTGCCATGGGGCAACCCGCTGGCACAATCAACGTAATCCTGGCGGCACCGGGGAGAACGGGCACGCGCCCTTCGCGAGTGTTATCTGTGGCCCAACCACAAGCCGAAGAGTCCCAGGTGGGGCCGAAAAGGGCTAGGAGGAGTTCCTGCCCTCCTTTGAGCTTCTTAGAGGAGGACAAGATCGGGACCACCCAGCCCTATGACCATGCTCTGGTGGTCACCCTTAGAATTGGGGGCTACGACGTGAAGAGAGTGATGGTAGATGGTGGCAGCGCAGCAGAAGTCATGTACCCGGACCTCTACAAGGGGCTGGGGTTAAGACCAGAGGACTTGACGCCATATAACTCTCCCCTAATGAGTTTCGACGGGAAGCTCGTCATCCCGAGGGGCATGATCAGGCTGCCCATACAGACCGGCCCAAAAGTGGTAGAGGTGAACTTCATAGTGGTGGACACATACTCCCCCTACACGGCCATCGTAGGAAGACCCTGGCTCCACACCTTAGGGGGCGTAGCCTCCTCCTTGCACCAGAAGGTGAAATTCCCATCAGGGGACCAGGTTCTAGAAATCCGTGGTTACCAGCCCACAGCGAGGTAATGCACGGTGGCTACCATATCATGTCGGCTTGACGCACAGCCCTCGGCCATTACGGAAGAGGGTTTATAGCAATCAAAGGCCACGGTAGCGCACCCTAATGTAGTTGCCGAAGGGGCCAAGTGTGAGGACTTGGAGAAAGTGGTAATCGGTGACGATCCCGAGAAGTTCTTTCGGATCGGGGCTCAGCTGCCTCCTACCGAACAAGAGGAGTTGGTCGAGTTCCTTCGAAGCAATATCGGCGTATTTGCATGGGACCCCTGCGACGCACCAGGGATTGACCCGTCCTTCATCTGTCACCATCTCAACGTTAGTCCATCCATAGTACCCAAGAAACAGCCGCCCCGACGCCCGTCGAGGGAGCACGCTGACGCCATAAGGGAAGAGGTGAATAAACTCAAGCGCGCTGGGGCTATCAAAGAGGTTTTCTATCCCGAATGGCTAGCCAACACTGTGGTGGTTAGGAAGAAGAGCGGAAAGTGGAGGGTCTGTGTGGACTTCATCGACCTAAATAAGGCATGTCCAAAAGACCCGTTCCCCATGCCTCTGATCGACCAGCTGGTAGATGCGACCGCGGGCCATCCTCGGATGAGCTTCCTAGACGCCTTTCAAGACTATCATCAGATACCACTGGTCCTGGAAGACCAGGAGAAGACCGCCTTTGTGACACCCGTTGGGAATTACCACTACAAAGTAATGCCTTTCAGTCTGAAGAACGCAGGATCCACCTATCAAAGGATGATGACGAGGATGTTCGAGCCAATGCTGGGCAAGAGCATCGAAGTCTACGTTGATGATATGGTGGTGAAGAGTAAAGCGGTATCCGAACATCTGGGGGACCTCGGCCGCACTTTTGACGTCTTGAGAAAGCACCAGCTGCGCCTCAATGCCTCAAAATGCTCGTTTGGGGTGGGCTCAGGGAAGTTCCTTGGGTACATGATCACCCATAGGGGAATCGAAGTTGATCCTGACCAAATCAAGGCTATTCATGAGTTGAAGCCCCCACAAAACCCCAAAGAGGTCCAAAAGCTTACCTGGATGATCGCGACTTTGAACCGATTCATTTCTCGGTCGGCTGACAGGTGCATGCCCTTCTATCTCTTAATTAACAAGTGGAAAGGATTTGAGTGGTCCGAGGACTGTGTTGTAGCTTTCCAACAACTCAAGGAGTACCTATCCCGGCCGCCTATCATGTCCAATCCTGATGCCGATGAGGTCTTGTACGCATACCTTGCTATGGCGCCCCACGCAGTGAGCCTAGTACTGATACGGGATGACAATGGCGTTCAAAAGCCAGTTTGTTATGTCAGTAAGTCGCTACATGAAGCAGAGGTCAAGTACCTGCCCTTGGAGAAGGCCATACTGGCTGTGGTCCACGCCACGAGAAAGCTCCCCTACTACTTCCAAGCTCACACAGTGGTCGTCCTGACTAAACTGCCCCTGAAGTCTGTACTTCGGACTGCCAATTACATCGGGAGAATCGCAAAGTGGAACACAATCCTTGGGGCTTTTGATATCAAGTATATGCCCCGGACTTCAGTAAAAGGACAGGTCCTGGCGGATCTGACGGCTGAATTCGCCGAACCCACTGTGGAAGTAGCCCACGGGGAGGAGAGCTCGGATGAGAAATTAGTTGGGGCAGTCTCCATCCCGGGGTCACCATACTGGAAAGTATATGTTGATGGCGCGGCAAACCAGAGGGGGTTCGGAGTGGGGCTAGTATTAGTATCCCCCAAGGATCATGTCATCGAGAAGTCCCTGAAGCTCGGATTCTCGGCCACAAACAACGAGGCCGAGTATGAGGCGTTGCTTCAAAGGATGGTCATGGTACGGAAGATGGGAGGAAGATCGATAGAGGCGTTCTTAGACTCGAGACTGGTGGTGGGACAGGTAAACGGAGAAATGGAAGCCAGAGATCCGAGAATGCAAGAATACCTGAGCCAGGTCCAGCGCTCGCAGTCGGAGTTCGACCTCTTTAGCCTGTCTCATATTCCCCGGAGTGGCAACAGCCATGCCGACTCATTAGCCACGCTCGCAACATCCTCGGCAGAGTGTCTGCCCCGGATCATACTTGTGGAGCACCTAGAAAGAGCGAACGAAATGGCGAGGGGGTCGATCACCGTCCATCAGATTGAAGTAGGTCCCAGCTGGATGGATCCCATAGTGAAATTCCTCAAAGACGATATCCTGCCCGAAGATAAGACAGAAGCTGAGAAAGTACGGAGAAAAGCTCCTTGGTTCTGGCTATCTGAGGATCTCCGACTATACAGGCGCTCCTACTCTGGGCCATACCTGCTGTGCGTCCACCCCGAGGCAGCAGAGTTACTGCTCGAAGAGCTGCACGAAGGAATCTGTGGGAGTCATACAGGAGGGAGATCCCTATCACATCGAGCCGTCACGCAAGGATATTAGTGGCCGGGAATGCAACAGGAGGCCCTAGAATATGTCAAGAGGTGCGACCAGTGCCAGAGGTTCGCCCCGAACATTCACCAGCCAGGAGGGGTCCTCAATCCCTTGTCCAGTCCCTGGCCGTTCGCCCAATGGGGCTTGGACATTGTAGGTCCCTTCCCGAAAGCGCCAGGGAATGAGAGGTATCTGCTGGTACGAAATGGGTCGAGGCCGAGCCCCTGGCCAACATTAGGGACGCGGACGCCAAGAAATTCCTTTGGAGAAACATAGTTACGCGATTTGGGGTCCCTTACACCCTCATCTCGGATAATGGGCTCCAATTCGACAACAAGGCTTTCAGGAAGTACTGCTGTGAACTTGGGATCACTAACAGATATTCGACGCCCGCCTATCCTTAGGGAAATGGACAGGCAGAAGCCGTCAATAAGGTTATCGTCAACGGGCTTAAGAAGAGGCTGGACGACGCCAAGGGAAGATGGGTTGAGGAGCTGCCCTATGTCCTATGGACGTACCGGACTACCCCTGGGCGGTTAACAGGGGAAACACCTTTTGCCATGACTTACGGCGCCGAGGCGGTGATCCCCCTGGAAACGAATTTCCGGATGCTACGAACGAGCTCTTTCACTCCCAGCAGCAATGATGAACTGCTAGGAAGGAGCCTGGACTTGGTGGACGAACAAAGGGAACGGGCAATGATCCAGCTGGCCTATTACCAGCAAAAGCTCAAGCAAGGGTATGACACCAATGTGAAACTCAGGCCGCTGGCACCGGGGGACCTGGTGCTGAGAAAAGTCGTCGGGGCTGCCAAGAACCCATCCTGGGGAAAGCTGGGACCCAACTGGGAAGGCCCCTACCGAATTACCTCAGTAGCAGGAGTAGGTGCATACTATTTGGAAGATCTAGACGAAAAACCTGTACCTCGCCTCTGGAATGTAAATAACCTGAAAAGGTATTATTATTAATGAAGCAGTCTTTTTGAATTCCGACTCTTAACCTGTTTCGACTTGGGATCACATGTCCGGACGGCCAGCCTAAGTGTTAGACAGAACCAAGGCACTGCATGGTCCTCGGACTCAGGCCTATGGGGAAACTAACTACTTCAAAAAGCATAAGTGTTAGACAGAACCAAGGCTCTGCATGGTCCTCGGACTCAGGCCTATGGGGAAACTAACTACTTCAAAAATACTAAGTGTTAGACAGAACCAAGGCACAGCATGGTCCTCGGACTCAGGCCTATGGGGAAACTAACTACTTCAAAAATACTAAGTGTTAGACAGAACCAAGGCACTGCATGGTCCTCGGACTCAGGTCTATGGGGAAACTAACTACTTCAAAAATACTAAGTGTTAGACAGAACCAAGGCACTGCATGGTCCTCGGACTCAAGCCTATGGGGAAACTAACTACTTCAAAAATACTAAGTGTTAGACAGAACCAAGGCACTGCATGGTCCTCGGACTCAGGCCTATGGGGAAACTAACTACTTCAAAAAGCATAAGTGTTAGACAGAACCAAGGCACTGCATGGTCCTCGGACTCAGGCCTATGGGGAAACTAACTACTTCAAAAATACTAAGTGTTAGACAGAACCAAGGTACTGCATGGTCCTCGGACTCAGGCCTATGGGGAAACTAACTACTTCAAAAATACTAAGTGTTAGACAGAACCAAGGCACTGCATGGTCCTCGGACTCAGGCCTATGGGGAAACTAACTACTTCAAAAATACTAAGTATTAGACAGAACCAAGGCACTGCATGGTCCTCGGACTCAGGCCTATGGGGAAACTAACTACTTCAAAAAGCCTAAGTGTTAGACAGAACCAAGGCACTGCATGGTCCTCGGACTCAGGCCTATGGGGAAACTAACTACTTCAAAAATACTAAGTGTTAGACAGAACCAAGGCACTGCATGGTCCTCGGACTCAGGCCTATGGGGAAACTAACTACTTCAAAAATACTAAGTGTTAGACAGAACCAAGGCTCTGCATGGTCCTCGGACTCAGGCCTATGGGGAAACTAATTACTTCAAAAATGCTAAGTGTTAGACAGAACCAAGGCACTGCATGGTCCTCGGACTCAGGCCTATGGGGAAACTAACTACTTCAAAAATACTAAGTGTTAGACAGAATCAAGGCACTGCATAGTCCTCGGACTCAGGCCTATGAGGAAACTAACTACTTCAAAAATACTAAGTATTAGACAGAACCAAGGCACTGCATGGTCCTCGGACTTAGGCCTATGGGGAAACTAACTACTTCAAAAATACTAAGTGTTAGACAGAACCAAGACACTGCATGGTCCTCGGACTCAGGCCTATGGGGAAACTAACTACTTCAAAAATACTAAGTGTTAGACAGAACCAAGGCACTGTATGGTCCTCGGACTCCGGCCTATGGGGAAACTAACTACTTCAAAAAGCATAAGTGTTAGACAGAACCAAGGCTCTGCATGGTCCTCGGACTCAGGCCTATGGGGAAACTAACTACTTCAAAAATACTAAGTGTTAGACAGAACCAAGGCACTGCATGGTCCTCGGACTCAGGCCTATGGGAAAACTAACTATTTCGAAGAGTCTAAGTGTTAGACAGAACCAAGGCACTGCATGGTCCTCGGACTCAGGCCTATGGGGAAACTAACTACTTCAAAAATACTAAGTGTTAGACGGAACTAGGGCACTGCATGATCCTCGGACTCAAGCCTATGGGGAAGCCAACTACTTCAAGGGGATCCTAAGTGTCTCCTCAAGCGCACATGCCCTCGTTATAATAATTGATGCCGTGATTGGCCAAGATGCAATTGAAATTAAAATCATATAAGTAAAGAAAAAGCGGATAGCGTGCAAGTAAGCAAGCAACCGCAACAAGCAGAGAAAGAAACAAAGCTCGCATTTCATTAAGTCCAAAAATAATTACACGATAGGGATTACATTACAAATAAAAAAAAAGGGGAAAGTGCAAAAAGTAAAATGAAGCAGGCAGAGGCGCCAGGGAGCCTACTCCTTCTATTTAATTGCCTGCTCCTGTGGGTGGTTGGACCAAGGCAGCTTCGGGGTCCTCTGAGCCCTGACTGGGTGGGATGGCCTGCAGGGGCGCAGTGGGAGTAGCAACCCCCTCAGCAGAAGAAACCTGAGCATCAGGAGAAGGCTTTGCAGCCTGCTGAGGCGCGTCCTCGTTAGAGCCGTCACTCACTTCAACCACCAAGGGAGGATTACTCCCTTGGATTGGCTCACCAGTGGCCCCAGCGTCCGAAGCCCCCCCACCTGGAGTAGCAGCAGTTTCCACAGCAGCGTCCTCGGCCTCAGGGCCATCTGGGCCAACCTCGCGGATGGCAGAGGGGTAGTACATGCTCTCATCCTTCCACAGGACAGAAGAGGCCTCCACACCAGCTTGCCTAAGGGCTTCCATCCAAGTTTCAGAACAGTAGTGCCTACATACCCCAGGGACTTGGGATTTGTAGGCAGCTGCTGTCTCAGTTGCCCCGGCAACATAGGCAGCCTCCTCAGCTTCTTCCTTGGTGGCCTAGGCCTCCTCTCTACCTTGCTCCGCCTCGAACTTGGCCCTCACAGCTTCGTCCCTAGCAAATTCAGCCACTTTTCTGGCCTCCTCGGCAGCGGCCTCCTTCTTTGTCAGATTCGCAATCAGCTCTTTTGCGATCTTCAGCTGCTCCTCTACCTCACCCAGGCGCTTCGTCTGAGTCTTGGCCTGCCTCTGTGCACCCTCAAAGCCTGCTACTGCGCTGTCCCGAGCCTGGGTCACGGCCTTCAACTCCTCCCTGGCCTTGGCAAGGTCCTCCTCGGAGTTCTTGAGAGTCCGAGTGGCCTCCAAGCGCTTCTCGCGCTCTTCATCCATGGCGCTTCCCTGGTCATGAGCCGCCTCCTCCAGCCGGAAGGTGACCTGGACAGCCTGCCAAACAAAACGGGTACATAATGACAAGCCGAGCTAAAAAAAAAAAAGGGAAAGGAAAGCAGAAAAAAACTAAAACGAGAAAAGACACAAGTATTGAGGGCCTTACCATCCCCAAGTATCGCTTGAGGCTGAGGAATACCTCCCTACTCCTCATAGTCCCCAGCTGCTCCATGTCCGCGGGAAGCAGTAGACATCTCTCCACCGCGTCGGCCACGTACGCGCCTTCGCCCTCTCTAAAATCCCTGAGGGAGGAGTCATCTCTCAGAGGTGCCCCACGGAGCATTGGGGCAGGCAGCCATGTCTGGACCTCGGGCGGAGTATCCACCTGCTTATCCTGAGACCTGGAGCCTATCCTCAGCTGCTTTGAGGGCCGCCGAGAGTTGTCCCCCTCTCGAGTGGGCCCAGATTTGTCCTCGATGGGCCTCTTCCCCTTGTCCTTCTTCTGCTTAGGACCGGCAGGCTCGTGCCTGGAAGGCGGATTCGTCTGAGGCGGAGAAGGAGGAAGCCTAGATTGAGTCGAGGCCGACCTAGTCTGAGCAGGACGATTCTTTGGAGAAGGGGGTGGAAGCCTCGGCTTGGACTTCCTCGGTTGCTCTTCGATTAGCTCGAGTAAACTGGGCTGGTTCTTCTTCTTGTAGCCCATCGCTAGCTGAAAAGATGTCTCCGACGCTGAGAGGTCTGCTTCGGTCAGACGAGGACCACCCAAGTCTCCAGAAGGGTCCTCGGACTGATGAATTTGCTCAAAAACGTCAAAATCGCCCTCTCCAAGGCCGAGATCTGCAGCTTCCCCTTCCCTCTCTAAGTTCTCTTCCGCGGCCTCTGAGAATGGGTGGGATGAAGAGGGGACTGCTACTGTGACGCCTTCTGAAGTAGAGGGACCCCCGGGAAACTCGAACCCGTCCTCGGTCACTGCTATTTTCTGCAGCCGAGGATCCTTTGCTTTGATCACGTGCTTTGGGGCCGCGAACGACTTTTGGAGCGGCGTGTACCCCAAGATCTTGTGAGCGGCTCTGACTTGGTGATCTGCTTCGTTTTCAAAAGCCGCCGACCTGAGCACTTTCTGCAAGTCTTCCCTGTTGATCAAGTTGTAGTGGCGCGCGAAGGAGTGCGGATCTGCAAAAAGAAAACACATTCGCGATTAGTAACCAAACGGTACAAAAAGAAATGACGCATGAAACAAGTTAGAGTCTTTGAACCCCCTCCTACTCCTACTACCCCACCTGGTGTCCCCTCTGTCGTCGGGCAATGGATGCCATCGTGCCACGCTCCGGACACGATGAGAAAGTCCTCATTCATCCCCTTGTTGGACTCATGGAGGCACTAGATAAGTCGGACCCTGTCATCCCTCGTCCTCATATAGTAGGACTTGTTCTTCAGGTGCTGAAGATTGTAGCAGTAGTTCACGTCATGATGGGTCAATCTTAACCCCATCTTCTCGTTCAGAGCATCCACGCTACCCAGAATTCTGAACATGTTGGAGGCGCACTGGGTGGGGGTTAACCGGAAGTATGAAAGGTAACCCCTCGTCACCGGCCCCATGGGGATCCTCATCCCCCCTTCAAGGAAGGCGATGATGGGAATCACCACCTCGCCCTCCTGCCTTCGGAAGTCCCACTCCCCCTCCTCACAATACCTCAAGCCCACGTTGGCCGGTATCTTATAATCGGCGATGAATTTCTCCATCGCCTCCTCAGTGAAGACGTACTTCTTAAGTCTACCCATCCCAAATGATGCCTGAGAGAGCTAAAGAAAGAGCAAATAAAAGAGAAGGAAGAGCAGAGAGATGAAAAGCTCAGAGAGGGATAGAGCGACTTACAGAAATGAGGAAAAGCTCCTCGGACAGGCTTTTTATGCTGGAGATGTTGGTGGAAATTTGGCTGGACCCTGAACGAAGACACAATAGCTCTTGATTGTGAATGGAAAAAGGAGAAAGCGGTTCGAATGGGTATTTATACCCTGGATGGAAGAGTCGCGCGAGTTTTCCCGCCCATAAATGCTAGGCGCACCCCGACCGTTAGATTGTCATCTGCCCGTTGAACGTGGGGAGCACAAAGCCGCCCGAATTTAATGCAGGACACGTTACGCGCACCGAAGCGCCAGTAACGCACCTTGGGCAGATGAAAAGGCTCCAACGCTGACGAAGGACAAGACTCGATTGGACACGGAGCAGATCCGGGGATATCAAAATCCTCCTTTCCGCCCGAGGATGCGGACAGCAAGATTTTGAGGGGCTATTGTGGGGCCAGAAATAGTCAGGCAACCACGGCCCACTTCGAACCAGGCCCAAGGCCCATGCCGAGGACGTGTCCAAGGTCCGAGGACTTAAGTGTAATGCCCAGCTACCCACGAAACAGCGCCGAGGATGATAACATCCTCGGAATTCCGAGATCCGAAAACGGATAAGCAGCACTCCATCAAAGGGAACCCTCCCGAACATCCAAGGACCAAACAGCAAGTACCAAATACCGGACATGGAAGCATGGTGGAGGAGCAAGTCCCAGATGAATTGTCACCTCCACATTAAATGCCCTCAACTAACGTCCTGGCCGCATTAATGAGGAGGGGACGCCTCAACAGTGCCACCTTGGTTGCCGCCATCCACAGAAAGAATGGGAAGGTGGCTGATGGGACAGGCACTCGAGTGATGCCTTAATCCCTCTACAAATGTAGGGTTAGGATCGATTGGGAGAGGGATATATAATGTAAGGAACCCCTCCTAAAAAAAGGGAGGGAGATGAGAAAGGAAAGACGGTAGTAATCTATATGCTTTGAGCGAACTTTGTAGCCAGTCTTAAAACAGAAATTATAAGAACTCCAAGCCCTGGAGAGCGCGTCCGAGGAGCATTACTACTCATCCCAATTCACGTTCAGGCTATCCAATCCACCATGCAATCATGCATGGTCGTTGCACTTCTCACTAACGCCTAGTTCTTGATTCCATTCTCTATAAATTCATTGCGGGGAAATTGGGCTTGGGTCCACTCCCTCAAACCTGGTCCCTACATTAGTGATGAGTTCATATTAGAAGAAGTAAGAATTTGTCACATCAATAGTTTGTAAAAATGTTATAAAATAGCTTGTGTCTATAACATTACTCTTTCATAGTTTATGCTCAAAACGTATATAACGAGCCTGCTGAGGAATATACCCACTTAAGCAACTTATCGCAAAGCACTACCTGTTAATAATTACGTGTTTGTTCCCATCAAGTTATCTAGCAAACAGCCCAAACCTACATAGCCATTGAGCTCTCCACAACTTTGAGACCAATAACAAATACTAATAATTAAAATAATAAAAAAATTGCGAGACCAATAACAAAGAGGCATATGTTTCTTGAAAATAATGCATGCTATAGTTATCAACAAAATTTTTTCGGATAATCTAAGAAGTCAAGGTTACAATCAAAGTGCCATGTAGCCTTTGTCCTACAGCTATCAAGATTAGAATCTTTCTGTTGATAAAAGGCACCTGCTATTCAGTATCTTATTGTCAATTTTGTGTTTATATGGTGTCAAATTAACGTAAGAGAAAGCTATTGCCACGTCTCTTTTTCTAAATATTATATGTGTTCATACACCCAGTGATAAGTTTTGTAATAAATGGCCTGATTCTTCCCTAATTTTCTCATCTGTCCAATTGTCCGGTGAGTGTGACAATGCAAATTTTGTACTGCATTTCTGTGATGCTCTTCCATTTTTGCACAACCTAATTGTGCCTTAATTCTCAAAGCTTACAATTATATTGTATAAACTCCAAGAGGTTGGTTTAGTGGTTCATAAGATCTCATAATATCCATGAAAAATTAAGTTTGAAGCCTCTTGCCATTTGCCAGTATCTTGGAGTCACTCTCAAGAGATTCCTCCCTGTAATAACATAGTGTATGTGTGGGATGAAAATACTGCACATGCTCGAGGAAATAATCATGGTCTAGAGGACCTAGTTTCTAAAAAATTAAAATAAATAAATGCTGGGGTCGAAAAAGTTTCCCTTCCGACAAATGAGATTGATATTGGGTTAGAGGTCTAAACTGAAACTCGACGATGGGTTTGATGCACGGCCCAAAGGCTATTGGTGAAGATTCAAAGAATTCACTATATTTTATGCCTTGGGCTTAGGTTGAGATTGACAAGAATGATCTATGAACAATCCCTATAGCAGACACGTCAGCATGATTAAAAAGCATTTTGCAAGAAATGGCCCAGCAGTAAAATGTTTTTGCAGAAAATGGCCCAACAGTAAAATGTTTCTGCAGAAAATAGCCTAGCGGTAAAGTAATACAAAACATAATAAACTTCCAGCTGTTAGCTATTTCACAGATTAAGGAAAATATCTACATTTTCATACTCATCATTCGTTAGCTCTGGAGAAGAGTCTTCTAATACAACAATATGAGGGAAAAATGTTATAGTAACAGTTACATCATAACCATCAATAGTAAATGAATAAGTGAATATCATGGGTTCCATTATGACAAATAATAAGAAAAACTTAGTGTGAGATGAAGGGAGAGTGAAAGATTCTAGCTAGCATAGCAAGATCATTATGGTGCCATGGCATGCTCATGGATATAGTGTATCTCGTGGATATAGTGTATGTAGTGAGTAGAGAGAGTCATTTGTGAGTAGTATGAGGAATGAGTGAGAGTGTATAGTAAGGCTGTTGGAACTTTCTGCTAGGGGCAGCTGGTGTTTTTAAGTGGAAGTTTGAGGGGTGTTTTTAAGCTAGGAGTTGAAGGACTCAGTTTCTATGCTTGAAGCTAAGAGCTCAATGACTTAGAATATTGCTAGAGTTTAGAGAAGACTAAACAGAGAAGCCAAGGAAGGGTTCTTCTCTATTGGTGTATATCTTAGTGTCTTGGTGAAGCATTAACGGAGAGTTCCATTTATAGTTGGGTTTTAGGGGGTAATTAGCAAATAATTTCTACCAAATCTCCCTCAATCTTCAGAAAATCCTTAGAGAATCGTTCCTAAGATTTTAGCTAAGAGTGGTGAGCTCAACTTTTAGAAGGTTCTTGCTGTTTTGGGTAATAACAGCTGGGATTCTGACTTAGCATTGAATGCTGATTGGCCTTGGCTGATGGGATTAAAGCATGCTTTAGGCTAATGATCTTGGTTATGCTGCTACTAGAATCAGAGCTCCCTAGGGCAGATTGTATCACCCCAAGCCAGGTGTCAATCTTGGTGCCCTTGCTGGGAACTCTGTTGGGATCTCCTTAGTGCCCTCTAAACCACATTTCCCTAAGTTTCCCTATTTGGGGTTCATGTGCTTGTTCTATGAACCAGAGAATACACATTTTTAGTATGAAAATGAATTGTTTTCATGTTGCTTCAGGAGCTTTAGTGGTCTGGTCATGGCTGCTCTTGGTTCCTGACCGGATGGGTTGGAGAAGAAAGAAGGGACAGCTAACTGAAACTTCCCAGCTTTCTATCACGCCAGTTTCAGCTTTATGTCACTTGAAAAATGATGGAATTTTAGCTTGTGAAGGAAGGGTTTAACCACTGATGGACACGTGTCTTCTTCTGATCTGATTGGACAAGTTGGGACTTGATGTGAATGGGCTCCAACTATTTAGTTGTGTTGAAATTTGGTGATGAGAATGCAAAATGTCATATTTTTCTTCCTTAATGTTTAGTCTTTTATATTTATTTGGTGCCTAAATGTACTCATTATTCTTATATTTTGATTTAGGATGCAAATGGAGGCATAAAGTGCAAAACATAGTTAATTGGGCAATTCTGGACAGCTTTGATATCGCTTCGTAATCTGAGCATAACTCTCTCATCCGAGCTCCGATTGAGATGATTCAAGATGATATGGAACGCCAAGACAAATATCTACAACTTTCATGTTTTGATTTTTGAGAGATACGGGCCGCATCAAGGTCGAAATCTGGCTTGAAGTTGCGGCACCTGCACTGTTGACGTTCTGGAATGTTCCTTTGCCTGCAATTCTAATACGCGGATTTGATGCGGTTTATTTTTGGAAGCTTCCAGATCTGGTGCACGAAAATTCCAGCTGAAAAACACCACTTTCCTAGTTATATTAGGACTTTGTTTTATTTTTAATATTTTCCCTTAATTAGTCAGATTTGGATATTATTATTTAAAATATTTTTAGGAGATTTTGTAGGCTTGGGAAAGGGGGAATTAACGTGTAAAAGGGGGAGGAGAAATCAGATTGGACATAGACACATGCCTCTCTCTCCCCTCTTCTCTAATTTTCTCCTTTAAGTTTTCTGTCATGGTCCTGAGTGGCTAAAACTTTTATACTTGGTCGAAGGAAATTGAAGTCTCGGAATCAATAAAACTGTGATATCTAATTTGTTTTTATTGTTCAATTTATACTTTGAATATCATATGTTCTTCTGTGCCTATTTTCATGATTGTCTCGTTTAATTACTAGGAGGTCTACTAGTTTATTATTCGTTGCAATCTATTGCTAGGTTAGATATCGAATCCGTAATTGTTTGATCTCTCTAATTTGTGAATCAACCAAGATTTAATGATTTGCTGCGTCAGAAATTATTAGATACTTAGGAAGAATGCTCGACTAAATTAAATGCAATCGCTTGTGTTTGTGTTGTTTAGTTTCATCGATCTCTCTAGTTCTTAAGGCTGCTACTAGATTAAACCTTTAGCGCTTGTCTTGGGTTGTTTAGTAGTTAGGGTTAATTAGATCGCTTGTTTTCTAATTAACTACGACTAAGGAGAGATATGAAAATAGTTCCAATGGTGAATATTCAAAGTGTGAATTGATATATACTTGCATTGATGATCAGTTGTAAAATTCCGATGGTGGATGTTGACTTAGACCAAGGTTTGTTCTCTTGATTGATTTTGATACTTTAATTTGAATTGTTTCTTAGTTGTTTTTCTTAAAATTGTTTTCATTATACTCAAACCCCCCCCCCCCCCCCCCTCCCCAATCATTGTTCATGTAGCATAAAACTAGGCTCTTCGTGGGAACGATCCTTACTCGCACTACTACATATAATTTTTAGGAGTATAGGTTTTATTTTTGGTTGCCTGTGACAGCACACCATTTGGTTGGTCAATTCACGTGATCTCCAGCTGCTGGGATTTGTGTGTGAGCTGAGCTGGCTCAGCTGGGTTTTGTAGTTGAGCTCCTTTGGGCTTGGATATCACTATAAAATGAAGAGTTTCGCCATGGGTGATATTCATGAGCTTTTGTAGTTAGTTGATTATGGAAAAATAAGTATAGTTCCCATAAATTTTGTGAAAGAAATGTTTTTTGAGAGATGAGCAATTTATATTTCCCATGAGTGAGGGATTTAGTATATGTAAAACAAGTGTTAAAATAATACTTGATTTTGTAAGTATGTGCCAAAATAGCATTTGGGCTTTATGAAATAGTTGCCAAATTAATATTTGGGCTTTGTAAAATAGGAGCCAAATATTAATGTTTAGGCTTTGTAAAATAAGTACCAAATTAATATTTGGGCTTTTGTAAAATAGTTGCCAAATTAATATTTGGGCTTTGTAAAATAGTTACCAAATTAATATTTGAGTTTTGTAAAATAGTGTCAAATATTAATGTTTGGGCTTTGTAGGATTTTGTAAAAATATTGCCGTATTATAACGGTTTTTAGAGATGTCGCATCGTAGCGGGCTTTAGAAATGCCGCGTCATAGCGGGTTTTAGTAAAGATGCCGCATCGTAGCAGGTTTTACAGATGCCGCATCGTAGTGGGTTTAGAGATGCTACATCATAGCGGGCTTTAGAGAGCCGCATCATAGCGGACTTTAGAGATGCCACCTTATAGCGGGTTTTAGAGGTGCCGCATCGTAACGGGCTTTAGGGATGCCACATCGTAGCGGATTTTGTAAGAAGGTTTTGTTGGGCTTTTGGGCTTTGCCCACAAGGCAAATGATTTTGGGTTTTTTTGTGGAGATAGCATAATTTTGTGGTCCAATTTTGGTGGTAAGGTGATAAATATTATTTTTGGAAAATCTATGTTGGATAATATGTGGGATATAATGGGTAATATTTGTGAGAGAGCCCAAGGTAATTTATGGGGCTTTATATAGGAAATATTTGTGGGAGCCCAATAACATGGAGAATATTTGAGTAATATGTGAGAAATATTTATGTGGGCTCAAAATAATTTATAGGCTTGTGTGAGTATTTTTGTGAGTGAGCTAATGAAATTAAAGTCCGAAAATTTGTACCTCAACAATAAATAAACAAAACAATTGCATTACATAAACATTATAGAAAATCTCATCCATACAAGAGCCAAAACCGTGCATAATATTTAAGCTAGCATTATAAATTACGACTGTTGTCCCATAGAAAATGAAACAATGAACCCCTTTGCTAATATTTCTATAATTGATGCATTTTACTTTCTTTTTATTTTTATTTTGTGGATGCCCTGAAATTAAGTTTCTGATCTGTCTAAGTAGTGAGAATGTGAGATGCTTTGTCGGTAAGAGAGATTAACAAAGCCAATAAATAAATAAAATGTCCAAATCATAATACCAGAATTGGCAACAGAGCTAGTTGGCTCTCTCAAGTATCTTCACTTATAAAAACTAAAAAGCAACTCAAATGCCACAATATGAGACATCTATTATGATTCATGACTTCAACCTGAATATCAAGCAATGATGTCCTGGCAATTTTGACTATTTAAAATTTTCTTCATAATATATATATACACACACCTGGCAATTGTAATTCGTATTAAGTGGTAAAGCAGTCAGCCACAAGAGAGAAATTAGTAGTATTAGAATTTCCAACATTGTTCATCAGGTTTGCAACTACTTTAACATTCAATTCAACTTCTAGAGCATTAATTCGCAGGTTTACTATGTGT
The DNA here is from genome assembly GCA_032727855.1 of Quercus ilex subsp. ballota. Classification (NCBI taxonomy): domain Eukaryota; kingdom Viridiplantae; phylum Streptophyta; class Magnoliopsida; order Fagales; family Fagaceae; genus Quercus; species Quercus ilex. Next base: position 95,051,349 of record CM064909.1, on the reverse strand, counting down.
TTAAATCTGCAGATTAATGTTCTTGGAGTTGAATTGGATGCTAAATTAGTTGCAGACCTGATGAGTCTAATGAACGATGTTGGAAATTCTAACGCTACTAATTTCTCTCTTGTGACTGATTGTACGCTCCTAATTTCCCAAGTTTCTCAAGTTAAGGTGACTCATTGCCATCGAAAAGCCAATTGCTATGCTGATGCTCTTGCTAAATTAGTAACCCATCAAATATCTAATGTTTTGTATAATAATTCTCCCCCTCTAATCTGTTTTCCTTTCGGATTTGTTTGGCCTTTATCATCTCTGGCTTTGCCCTGACTCTCTGATGTAGCTCCTTCTATTTCTTAGTTGATTGCATTTTCCTTTTTACCAAAAAAGAGAGAAGAAAAGAAAAGTAATGTGACTTTGAGCTGGGTTTTGGAGTGGTAGGCCTAACACTAGACTTAATGGTGCGGATATGGGCCTTCATATATTAGTCTTTCCAAGCTTTCTAGATAGTTTGAGCTCGGTCCTTTTATTATGATATGAGCCCAAATCTGTTTACGACAAATGGTCAAAAGACTCAAAAGAGTCAAACCATTGATAAGACTTTTTACTCAAAAGAGTAAAAAGTATTTTTTTAAGGAGCATGACTATATCTATAAGGTTAAGTTTGCATTTCTTATGGTTGAATAAGATATCCGGAGTTCAATTCCCATCTACACCAAAAGCTAATTAGTATTTTGTATTAGGACATATGTGATTCACTTGTTAGGAACATATGTCATTCTTTTATGTAATTGGCTAATCCTTTGACAAAACGCACTTTACTTGTATTTGGGTAGATCTAAGATGTGTTTAATACTTCAAGAAACATGTTGTTCAAGTCTAGTATTAAAGCCATGAAGATTGGACCAAGAAACAAGTGAAAAAAAGCTATTCACTAAAGCTGGACAGATAGTTTGACACCTGCGGATAGATAGCTCGATAGCTACTCGACACCTCTTGACAGCTAGGTTATCTATCGAGATTTTCAACTTTTTATCGCAATCTTGATAGCTTCTCGACAGCTGGTGGATCGATCAAGAAAGCTCATGTCTCCTCGACAGCTCCTCGATAGCTTCTCGATAGCTATATCTGTCGAAGTTTAAAACTCGACACCTCCTTGACACCTCTCGATCGATCGAGGTTACGGGAATTCAAATTTTCAGATATGATTTTCGGCCCATGATGACATGTATGTGTAGGGTTTTTTTTTCTCACAACCCCAGATCTATATAAGACTTATTTTAGAGGCCGTCACAAGAGAGAATACAAGGAGAACATATGTAAAAGGTGACTGATGTCTTATTCTCTCTGAAAGAAGTTACTGTGTCTTTGCGCCTTAGGGTTTTGTAACCAAGTGCTTCTTGATCTTCATTGTTGATGAAGTGAAGAACTTTGCAGTCAACATCTTCTTCTAGTTGGTGATTAAGTCGCGTACTGGGATCTGCACAATTGGTTAGTCATGTACTGAGATTCGTGCATCAAAGGGTGGCGTTCATATATTGAAGAGTTCAGAGGTTCTGAAGCGGTAGAAGGTTTCTGCTGTGAGTTCATCTTCGGAGATTGTAGAGTCTAGGGACAAAGGTTTTGTACTAGATCTGGAACTTCTCCTTACTATAGTGGATTGCTTTTTGGGAAGGTTTCCCCTTAGGTTTTTTACTGTGAAACTAGTTTGTTTCATTGGTTTTCTTAGGTCATCATATCTTGTCTTATTTATTTTTTTCGTTGCATGATTTTGACATGATATTGATGTTTGTTTATTTTAACAAATTTTATTCATAATAAACTTAATTAACAACTTGGACTTAAACCTTGTTAATCCTATCAACTGGGGTTTAAATTTCCCAACATTTTGGTCTGATAATAAATAACTATTATTAAGAGCGGATGCCATAGGTTGAAACTCTTACATGAATTTTCTTAGACACCAGATATTTTAATAATTATGAAAAAATTTGTGATTTATTTATTACTAAACTTATTTAATATACAAAATCTTCTAGAAATTGCATTATATAGAGATTTTGGTTGAAAAAAAGTTTGGGGTACAAATTTTCATCACATTTGTTATATCAAGTTATAATCGGTGAAATGTTATTTTCATATAGGTTAATGAAAGATACTATTTGTATTACGCATCTATCTCAACAATCTTAAGTTCTTAAGTGTAGTAGAAAAATTTGAGTTTCAGTTTAGTTTAACTAGTATGTAGCCCCGTGCTACCGCATGAGAATTGATATATTATTAATCATGAGTTTATTCATGTTTAAAAGTTTCAGTTAAGTCTAAATTCATATTATTAACAAAAAAATTTCATTAACAAAACTTAGCAGTATATATATTTTATATTAATAAACTCGTATATATTGTATTTTGGTATTATCGCACGGGAATGGTTAATTATAGTGATACTATTGGTCAATTTCTTTTTTGTCTTTTTGGGTTTATCACAAGGAGGATAGTATTAGATAAAACAATAAAAATATATATTGCATTTTATTATTTAAGTGATGCTATTGGACATTTTTAAAGCAAACTAAATGTAAAACTTAAAGCAATGGAAAACAAACTATTTTCCCTAAGTTAATTTTTTCAATCCTCATAAATATTTAGATTCATGATTTTTTTTTTTTAAATTTGTACTTTCATCAAGCCACTAAACCGCATGATGAAAAAGAAACAGGAATAATAATGAAGTCTATATTGTCATCAATCAAATACAATTAGTTCATATTAATCTTCTCCAAAAATTGCTAAATCCATCAACTCCTTTGGCTTTGGAACTGAACAATGTAGTCAGTGAACCATCCAAAACCCCATGAACCCTGGCTACCCTTCCCTTTTTCTTGCCAGCAAACTCAAAGCAGAGTCTCTAGCAAATGTAAAACTCAAATCTCTGGCTATATCTTATGCCCTTCCTGCTGGAACCCCATATATCGTCTGAAAATCAATGTTACCATCAGTAGGAGTACAAAGGGAGTCATCATAAGCATATTCAAAGGGATTTTGAAGTGAAACTTCAATTAAAATATGCTAAACTAATTATCATAATATAATAACATGATATAGAGATTCTATATTAATTTGAAGAAGACAATAAGACTTATAGCAAAACAATGAATTTTCTATCACTAAGACCCTTTCCCATCTTTATTGCAACAACTGCTGCTACATCAGATGAAATCCCTACCTGAAATAAACATGCTCTCACATTCACCACAGAAAAAAAATGATAATATTAGATATTACACGGCCTAAGGCATTACCTGGTGGCCATGTTGTCAAATTGTGCCTAGGTTGTTTCACACTTTAGTGCAACAGCAACAACCTATTAAGGATTATTCAAAAAAAAAAATCAGGAATTAAATGCTCAAACAACAAAAATTAGACAATGGAATAAGAGGAAATTGTGATTTTCATAACCATTTTATCTAATTAGTTAATTAAGTGGATGCAAAGAGAAAATGATTGTACCCAAGATCCAAGTTGTTTTCTCGCTTGTGTGCAAATCACACTGTCATCCAACACCTGAAGTGATTGAACATGAGTTTAGTTATTCACATTATTTTTATTTAAGATTAGGTACTTAACAGAACTATTTGTAAGGAAAGAAAAGTACATACATACATACATACATATACATATATACATATATATACAATACATACATATATACATATATATACAATACATACATACATACATATATATATATATATATATATATGTATAATATCATGCTGAAGTAGATTCAAGTATGTGGCTCTTTGGTATTCCCCGTCTCTTGTGAAATAAGTGATTTCATCGGGTATAAAAATAGGCTCTTTGGTTTTCACGTTTGATAGCAAAATCAAGGAAAAAAAAGCTTGACCCAATACATATGAGTGGTTTTAATGAGAATGACCCACATACATTTAGCCAAATGAAACAAAATTGAACTTCAATTTTAGATTTTAATTGAACAATTAGAAAGATAATTATGATGACATAATTTGTAGACACATGGCACAAAATTAGACTTCTAATTTGGAATTGCAATTTGAGTTTTTCTCTGCTTCACCTATTATTATATATATATATATATATATATATATAGATATATAGATATATAGATATAGATATATAGATTTGTTTGGGCTGGTCATGTCTCTGCCTGAGTCCTAGTAAGTGATAAAAATTGATTGTCTTGTATAATTGAAAGTCTCTACCAAATCACTGGCTTTTAAATTTTGTTCCAATCCATCATGATGCATGTATAACTTAATCTTAAATCAAAAGTCGCAGTGCTACCTGCTTAAAGTCCACAGCACCTATATATATGCTTCATTACACGTCACTGGAAAAGGGACCAATGCTCACAAGATCTTTTAATCAACATTTACATATTATTTGCACCATAATAATATCATTTACACTGTAACGTAGTGCTAATTATAGGATCATTTCTTTTTTTCAAAAGAAAAATAAATTTCTCTGTCATTATCTTATGTGCTAAAAGAGTCTCCCTCATATATCATCTCTCTAGCTTTGAAAACCTGAAACATCAATTAAAATCCAACTATGAATTCAAAACTAAACCCAAATTCATATTTCATAATACCACACTAAATCAAACCCTTCAACCAATAAACCAAATGCTACCAACCATCAAACATGGAATTCAATTCTCAAACATTAACAATTCACAAGAAAAAAAAAAACCCCAACCCCATTACCACATACCAATACCCACACATGCACATTCACACTCACTATTTCACAACTTCTAAATCAAAAAAATTTACCCATAACCCCAACCCAATAAATAAAAAACCCATCTTTATATAAACCTCCCAACTCCATTTCTAACAAAAAAAATCAACAACAACATCTAAATTCACTTTACAGAATTCAAATATCTAAACCACAAATAAAGAGAGTGAAAAAAGAGAGAGAGACCTCGAGGGCGTGTTTGTAACACCTGAGCTTGCGGAGCTGACGGACGATGCGGTTGAGATCGTACTTGCGAACAGTGTGGCCTTCTTCTTTCCATTTCCGAATGGCGATAATGGCGTTGCGTTTTGCGTACACCAGACTCATAAGCCTCCTACCCAGTGTGTCTCTGCCGTCGCCCGAGCTTTTTGTTGAGGGATTTGATGTCTGAGATCAAGGAGGTGAAGAGATCGGTGTTGTCGTTGTTGGCTTTGGCAGAAGGGAGGTGAACCTGTAAAACAGGCGTGTCTGATATATAAAGAATAGCAAAAGGTTTTATTTACCCAAAAAAAAAAAGAAAAAAGAGCACAACATTTAAACGTAGAACACAGATTTCTAGAAGGGGAGGTGAAATTGGACTCCAATTTCTGAGCACAACATTTAAATGTAGAACACAGATTTCTAGAAGGGGAGTTGAAATTGGACTCCAATTTCTGATTTGAATTGAACAATTAGAAGGATAAATTTAGACACTTGGCACAAAATTAGAACTCTAATTGGAATTGCAATTTGAGATTCTCTCTGCTTCACCTATTATTATATATATAGATTGGTCAAGTATTTTGTTGTTGAATAAGATATGAGGCTCAAACATCACCTATACCAAAAACAAATTCGTGTCTTTACATAATGATATATAGCAAGTGGTGGAAAAATTTTAGACTTTTTATTTGTAGAGGAAAAATATAGAATACTTGGGGATTACAATCGGTTAACGGATGCCTTTAGAGTGTTTGTTAATAAACCATTTTGGGAATATTTTGATATAACTTTCATAGGAAATATAAAAACCGAATCAGTTTTTTTTCTTTACCATAAAAATTTCTAAAAAGTATTTCCTAAACAAATGTCTTTATGACATCTGTTAACAAAATCTCTTAATTAATAAGAAAAATATTCATTATATAGGAGGAGAGAGAGTGTATTTATTGAACCTATAATTACCAAACCAAACATGCCCTTAATTAAGAATCCAAATCTTCTATCCCACTTTTCTTACTCCACTCTTTACCTATTTAATTAAATTCTAATTTTTTGTTTTTCTTATTTTGGATAACTAAAATAAATAAATAAAATTAAAAACCAATACATTCCAACCATTGCCGTTACCTCTCTCTCTCTCTCTCTCTCTCTCTGGTGTAACCACTGCCATTAGCCTACCTTCAGAAGAAGCCCACCTCCACCTCGCCGTTCCCTCCAGATCCACAACTTTGTCTACTAGACCAAGCCAAATTGCTTCGTTGATTTGAATTGAAAGTCAGAAAGCATAAACTTTCTAGGCTTGCAATCTGTTGTGATTTAATATTTAAGAAGGAAAAAGAAAAAAATTTGGTGCCTTGATGATTGAAGAGGAAAGCTACAAAAATAGTAAAGGCAATGAATAATTATATGGCGAAAATATACTTTTGGTCCCTACTGTCATCCCATTAATGAAAATTGCATATGTGGCAGACAGAGTGCACCGTTTGCATGTTAAATATTGATGTGACTAATAAAATAATAATAAAAAAAATTATTCGACATTTAAAAAAGCCATGACAGCATATAAATTGAAAAAAAAATTAAAAACAAATAAATTTTAATTTTAAGTGAAAAAACTCAAATAAATTAAAAAAAATTCAATTTTAAAGATTGAGAAAAATTTTTATAGCAACTTTCTCAAATTTTCTTGAACTTTCTTAGTCACTCAACACAACATCACACAAACCCAAATTAAAACCCTTGAGTCCCCAGCCCGATGGATTCTCTCTCTCTCTTCAAACGGGCTAAACCCGCTGGTTGTCTCTCTCTCTCTCTCTTGGTTCAAGCTCTCCCATTTTCTCAATTCAAGCTCTTGACACCTCTCTTTCTCTTAGAGCATTGTGACCAAACAAGCAAAGTCATAGATTACACCACTGCCACCCCCATCAATAGCCAAAAACCTAGATCTTTAAGGCTCTGTAGGTTCAGGTTCTTGATGTCTAGTTCGTTCTCTCTCTAATTCATTATCTTTGTGTCTCTCTTTAAACCCATGGCCAAAAATCCAGATTGGTAGTGATTGGGTAGTTTGATTGGTCCAGATATGAAAGAGAGAGAAGCATAGAGGACATCCGAGTTAGAGGAGGGTCAATTGGATTGGGTTTTCTTTGGTGTATGTAGCAGATTTGTGATTTAATGATTTTGACTGAAATTTGTGGAAGCAGAAGGTTGGGTTTTGCTGATTTGTTAGGTGATATGTTGTTTTCTTGTTGATTTTGGCTAGTTTTGATGTTTTGTTGTTGATTTGGTTGGGTTTCAATATACTAGTTTTGGAGATATGTTGGGATGAAATCTATGTATTTAGTTGAATTTATGTTATGAGAAATGTTGTATTAGGATAACAATTTTTGGTTGAATGTATAATTGATTTTTGTGGTAGAACATATACAAATTTTGGACTAGAAATTCTTTGAGTACTATGTCCTTCGTTCTTCCAGTTAGTATTTAATTTTTTTTTTTTTCATTTGCATTTTTGTGTTCTTGTGATATGGGTTTGTGATCTAGGTTTATGTTTTTGTGTATTCATGTTCTTGAACATGATATGAATTTACGTGTTTTTATGTTTCTTAATTTTGTTAAAATTGATAAATTAATTTTTTAAAAATCAAATGATGATGTGGATGCTGAAATGGTGTTTTTTATTATTATTTTATTAGCCATGTTAGCATTTAACATGCCAACAGTGCACTTCGTCTGCCACGTAAGCAATTTCCGTTATTGAGATTATGGTAGGGACCAAAATGATAATGATTTTTTATTTTCAGGGACCAACATAGGCGCTCTAAAAAAGTAAGAACCAAATGAGAATTTACCCAAAATATAGGGACCAAAAGTGTATATTTGCCTAATTACAAACAAAAATCAAACTTTATTTGGGTTTTTAGAACATAGAGGGTCGCTCCTTTGTCAAAACAATAGGGATTTAATATTTGGGTTTCTTGAACATAGAGGCGGTGGATGATTGTGATTGGCCGTATTGATGACACCAACAATCTCTTGCGAGTGGTGCTAGTGATCTTCGCTAGTGGTGACCGGTGGTGGTGAGAATGTGCTAGGTTATTTATTTTTTATTTCTCTTAGGTATCTAAAATAAATAAATAAAAAAGCAAAAAAAAATTAATTAAATAAGTGGACATGTCTTAAGTTTTTATTTGTAAAGTATAGAGTAGAGTAGGAAAAGTGGAATAGAAGATTTGGACCCAAAAAGTAGGGGGCATCTTCTATCCCACTTTTCCTACACCACTATATGCTCCACAAATAAAAATGTGGCAAGTGTTGAATTATTTAATTAAACACCCTAATTTTTTGCCTTTTACTCATTTAAGTTCTCTAAATAAAATAAATAAATAGAACAAGAGTAATGCTACACACACAAACTATTTTACAACATTTTTAGAAATTGTTGATGTGGTTTTAACATTTTCTAAATAGTTATTTCCTTATTGGTAAGTAAAAATGTGATACTAGTAGTGGACCCAAATTAAAACTAGTAATTATTTGTCACATCAATAGTTATGTTGTAAAATAGTTTTTAACTGTAACATTACTCATAAAACAAAAAAAGTTGTGGTTGTGGATTGGTGGTGGTGGGAATGTGATGGCTTTTTTTTTTTTTGTCTATTTATTTTATTTAGATAGTTTAAATAAGTAAAAGGCAAAAAATTAGGGTGTTTAATTACAGGATAAACTACATATTCGGTCCCTATCCTTTACACCATATTTCAATTTTTTAATTGTGTTAATTTGGTCTCTAACCTTTCAGTGTCGTGTCAATTTAGTCTTTGTCATTATATTTTGGATGAAAATTGCTAACATGGCAAATAGCCAAATAAAATTTTAGTTTATTTTCACATCAACGGAAGCTAATTTTTTATTTTTATTTTAGCCATTAAGCACGTCATCAATTTTCATCCAAAAGATAGCGGCAATGACTAAATTGACACGATACTGAAAGGTTAGGGACCAAATTGACACAATTTAAAAGTTAGAGATCAAATTGAAATATAGTGTATAAGATAGGGACGAAAAACGTAGTTTACCCTTAATTAAATAATTCGACTTTTGCCACATTTTTATTTGTGGAGTATAAAGTGGAGTAAGAAAAGTGGGACTGAAGATTGGAGAGCAAAACTAGCTAGGCTCTGCTTGTTGCTGTCAGCAAAAAAAAAAAAAATCAAAGTCAACATCATGGGAACCATTTATATATCATTCTACTCCTAACCAATTAAGATTTGGACTCTTAATTAAGAACACGTTTGGTTTGGTAATTATAGGTAAAATAAATACATTATCTCTCCTCTTATATAATAAGTATTGTTCTTATTACTCTCTCAAAAAAAAAATATTGTTTTTATTAATTATGATATTTTGTTAACAGATGTCATAAAGACACTTGTTTAGGAAATACTTTTATAAATCTTTTATGGTAAAGAAAAAAAAAAGATTTTGCTGACAACAACAAAAATAATATATAAATGGTTCCCATGATGTTGACTTTGTTTGTTTTGCTAACAACGCCAAGCAAAGCCTAGCTGGTTTTTGCCGACAAATCTTGAGTCCCATTGTTTTTACTCCACTTAATGCTTCACAAATTTTGGGTCTAAATCTTCTATTCTATTTTTATTACTCTACTCAATACTTCACAAATAAAAATATAATAAGTGTCGAAATATTTAATTAAACACCCTAATTTTTTGCCTTTTACTTATTTAAATTATCTAAATAAAATAAATAAATAAGAAGATTAAATTCTATAAGGACGTGACGTAAAACCTATGTTTTACACCCCACCCCATCCTTACCAAATTCGAACTCATAAATAAAACAAGAGTAATGTTACACACAAACTATTTTATAACATTTTTACAAACTGCTGACGTGATTTTAGCATTTTCCAAATAGTTATTAGTAAGTAAAAAATGTGATGTTAGTGGTGAGTTTAGATTAAAACTAGTAAGAATTTGTCACATCAATAGTTATATGGTAAGATAGTTTATGACGGTAGCATTATTCATTTAAAAAAAAAAAAAAACTGTGGTTGTGGGAATGTGTTGGATTTTTTTATGTATTTTTTTTTATTTGTTTTACTTTATTTAGATAACTTAAATAAGTCAAAGACAAAAAAACTAGGGTGTTTAATTAAATAATTCGACACTTGCCACATTTTTATTTGCGGAGCACAAAATGGACCCAAAATTTGTGGAGCATTAGGTGGAGGAAGAGGAAGAAAAGCGGGACAGAAATTTGTCGACAGAGCCAGCCAGGCTTGCTTGTCGTTGTCAGCAAAACGAAGAAAGTGAACATCATAGTAACCATTTATATATCATTCTACTCCTAAGTCCTACCCAATACCCACATCCTCAACCAGCCAGGCTCTGCTTCTTGTTGTCAGTAAAACAAACAATGTCAACATCATGGTAACTATTTATTTAGCATTCTACTCCTGCCCAATACCCACATCCTCAACCCCCATGCAAAGAAATGACCAATCCAAGAGGACCCTTTGGTTTTGTTAACAAAATCTTGACCATCTTCATATATGTCTATCTGGGCATCACTATTGCAACCTCTTCTACACACCCTCTTGTCCAACAACGACTGGACAAGGTTCTAAAACTCCCAGGACAGAACTTTAACGTGAGCTTTGCACACTATGCTGGTTACATAACAGTCAATGAAGATTCTGGGAGAGCTCTTTTCTATTGGTTCATTGAGGCTACTAAGGATCCTGACTCAAAGCCTCTTGTTCTTTGGCTTAATGGAGGTCAAACTTCAATATTATTCATACCCTGTTCATAGTTGTTATTGTTATCGTTATAAATTATTTTGTTTTTGACGTTCTTTTTAAATTAAAATATGGTTATTCTTTTATTGTTTAAATTATTCTGTACTATTAGATTGATGAGTTAGAACAGTATGTGATAGTAAAAAGTCTTTATTTCTAAAATGATTCTCTATCTTGATGCTTTTGTTTTTTTTTTTGGGATGATGAAGGAGGGATTTTACAAACAACACAACATAGAATTATCTAACTTGATCTGTTTTTTTTTTTTTTTTTTTGCTTTGTGATCCTCCTGTCTCTTGAGAACTTATAGCTCATCTACTTTTCTAATTGCTATTGATATAGTACAATCTTTTGAAATAAGTTCCTGACCAAAGACTAATTTCTTTAGGGCCTGGATGTTCATCCATTGCTTATGGGGAGGCAGAGGAAATTGGCCCTTTTCACATTAAGCCTGATGGGAAGACCCTTTATTTGAACCCATACTCTTGGAATAAAGGTAAGAAACATCTACTATTTTGTCAAATTTTCAAAACTTTTTGTCTATAACAAATATTTGATCAAAAAAACAAGTAGCCAATAACCGAATGCAGATGAGCTGGTGGGTCTTGAACCCACAATCTCACTCTCTCCACCTTGCTGTTAGAAGGGGAGGAAGTTCCATGTGAGTTGATATACAATGACATGGTGATCGATACACACTCACACACTATTTTCTTTTTTTTATCTTGGCTATTAAGTGATGCTAAAGATTTCTTAAAAAATGGATGAATTACATAAAAAAAGTCTGAACCCTGAATTGGAGATATTTGCAACTAGCTGAAGTAAGACTGTTATGGATTGGAATTAGCGCATCTTTTTACTCAGTTACATGTAAGCCACATCCTACAGACTAAATATCTGAATTATATTTATAGCCCCCTATGAGAGAGGGAGAGAGAGATAAAAGAAATTTGGTTGTCATTCCTGCACTTCATTTGAGACAGATATCATATGATTAATGTAATGTATTAGTAATATGCATCCAAGACGGGCGGAGCCAGGGGAGGTTTTTTTGGGGGGGTACCCCTGACTCTTCTAAAAGTTTCTTCACTCTACCTGTATCATGCCAAAAGTTTCCTTCTTTGCCCCACCTAAAATAGAAAAGAACAAAACACACTCCACGTCCACGCTAACAACTACAAATTATCACTAGAAAATAAAAAGCAACAAAACACTCATTGACACTATTGATAGCGTATCTCTTTGATTTTTATTTTGACCCATTTACCTTTATACCATTCTCACTAAGTAAAATTGTTTTACTTTGTTATTAATACTAATTAAAAACTTTAAATTAATTGCATTTTTAATACTGTCTTTTAATTTTGCCCCCCGAACTTAAATTTTGGCTCTGCCACTAATCCAATACAAGCAGAACAGTAGGTCAAATAAACACACCTTACCTGGTTTATAAGGGTAGCTGTGCACGAAATAAGTTTAGGGTCCGTTTGGATACAGTTGAAAACTGAAAACACTGTAGCAAAATAATTTTTAAATATGTAAATAGTACCGTAGGACTTATTTTTAATGAAAAAGTTTTTGAAAAGTAAAGTTTATGGGTTCCGTGAACAATGCACGAGACCCACTGATATGCACTGTTCACACAAAAAAGTCAACAATCACGGCTCCAAAAAAAAAAGAAAAAAAAAAAAGAAAGGCAAATGCAGGACGTGGGAAGTGCAAAACGCACTTCCAAACACTCACTTAATATCATTCCCACTGAAAATGAGCTCATCCTTCTCTAGGGGCGTAGCTAGAAATTTTTGATTGGGGGCCAACATATAATACTAATTTATTAGCTTATACAAACTTTCATAAATATGCACAAACATATATATATCTATACAAATATAACTTAGTATCCTTCACAGAATATAAGTTACCAAATTGTCTATCAAAGTGAGTAAAAAAATTTCAATTAAACTAATGAAGTATTCAAAGACATGAATGATGCAAAACTTTAACAAACACAAGAATACATTTTACAATAAAAAATAAATGTGAGAAAAATGAAATCTCTATAACTACTAGATCAATTGGACAATTTTTTAAGAGCATAATTAGACTAGCTCAAATATTTGAAGAGGGGAGGGGGCCGAGTCCCATTTTTGTAGGCTAATAATTAAAATGTTAAATATTTATATATAGTATTAAAATATTTTTAAAATTTTTGGGGGCCATGGCCCCCACTCATACCTGTAGCTCCACTCCTGTCCTTCACCTTCTCAAATTGAACAATTCTCACACCTTCAAGCACATCCACTTTCCTAGAGAAATCGATTGTGCAATATAGGGGGAGAGGAACAACTGCACATTTAATGAAGTGCAGGTATTAGTTATTGAACTAAATTTTTTGTTTTCGAGATCATTGTTTGAGCAGTCCTGCACTTTTGGCACTAGTGATATGCATTCGAATGTAGATTTTATACTCTCATTTAGAATGTAAGTATTTAAAAGAGCTTTGTACACATCTTGTGTACATGCGATTTCTCCCCGCACATCAATATAAGTCAATTAACTATAAATAAATAATATTTATGGCAGGTGAAATAATATATGAAGTTTATTTGTAGATAAATTACCAATCAATATATATATATATATATATATAGGTAAAACTGAGAAAAAAATCCAATTAGATTTCAAATTAGAATTCAATTAGTCTAATTTTGCATAACATGTCACATCTAATTTAAGTTTTTAAATTTTTGTGCTGAGTTAATTAATTCAGTATAAAAATTAGAATTCAATTAGAGTTTAATTTTGCGCCACGTGTCTCATCTAATGTAAGTTTTTTAATTTTTGTGCCAAGTGAGTTAATTAAATGTAGAAAATACAATCTGTTACTAACTAGGTAATTTATAAATAAATAAATAAATATTTATATATATATATATATATATATGTATTGTACGGTACACCTTTCAGGGGACCATCTGGACATTGGGCCCAAACTCCGCTAATTGGCCCATGGTTGCTAACCCCCCTTGTCAGAAGCAGGGCTCAAGGACCACTAGATTAGTCGAGCATGAATTTGGGGGGTAATGTACGGTCACGTGGAGCCCAAGCGCATTTGGGCCTAAAGTTCCGACGCAACAGTGCGACCCATGGCCTCAATCTAGGCCTATATGAACTGCAGACCCAGGTGTTTTCACCTGATCCTTTCTCGGGGACCTTTACTGAACAATGAAACAGGAATAACGTCCAAGCATACTATCATTTGCGTACCCGAAAATATCCAGAAGCGTCACTGCCGGGCATGCTTTCTGGAGTGGGAATCAAGTTCCAAGGCCATTTACACCACATCCCACTCCCACCTAACCATCCACTTATGGTCGATAATATTGGACCTCTCATTACACTAACCATGGAGGCAATCATAGCCTCTCCACCAATTTGAGGGTATAAATATGAGAAATGGAAGAGAAAAAGGGGTTGGAAGATTCTGAGAGAAAAGGAGAGGGTGAAAGGAAAGTAAAGGGGGAGGATAGCGACATAGAAGGAGAAAAGTGATCTCATTGAGTCTCTGTGCTGAGAATGACCCATAGTAGGAAATCCATACCCACTAAACAAGTAAGTTGTGAGCCTGAGTGAGGCCCAGTCTAGTAGCCTCATTTCTGGTGCCCACATATATATATATATATATATATATAGATAGATACACACACACACACACACACACACACATATAGGTAAAGCTGAGAGAAAATCCAATTAGATTTCAAATTAGAATTTAATTAGAGTCTAATTTTGCGTCACGTGTCCCATCTAATTTAAGTTTTTAAATTTTTGTGCCAAGTGAGTTAATTCAATGTAGAAAACACAATCTTTTACTATTGAATTTTAATTAGATTCAAAATTGAATTTTACTTTTGTTAGCTTTCCATAAAAATTAAATTGTTTAGATTTTTGCTATTACTTTTTCTCTGAACTAATGAGCATTTTTTTTTTAATACTATTTCTATTCAGATATTTTTTATGCTAGGATTTGGAATGTAACAAATTGTAATTGAGCTGAACGATCCCATTCACCTATCCCCATTCAATTTAGGAGATATTATTGGACCAATTTATTCTTTTTATTTTGTGTTGTATTTAGTAGAATTTTACGAACAGTGATTGTGAATTGATATTGTATATGTAGTTCCAATAATGATTTTCAAAATTATACACATAATAGTAGTATAATGAGAAACTTGGCAGAACCAATATCATGAAAATTGCAAGAAAACACTATTTTAGTACCTCTAAATGTTCTGGTTGAACTAATATCCTATATGTTTTAAATTTCTTGTAGATTCTAAATTTGATTTCAATTAAGGTCTAATATTGTGCCACGTGTCTAATTTAAGATTTTTAATTTTTGTGCCAAGTTAATTAATTATTCATTGAAAAAAACAAAGAGTCCAATATTAAGTGAACCATCTATAAAACCAATCATACGCTTAAACTAATCTTTTTTATTATTATTTATAAATACATATGATTTAAACCACCTTTTAAGGTTGATCTTGGGATAATATGTGACATT
The DNA here is from genome assembly GCA_032727855.1 of Quercus ilex subsp. ballota. Lineage (NCBI taxonomy): Eukaryota > Viridiplantae > Streptophyta > Magnoliopsida > Fagales > Fagaceae > Quercus > Quercus ilex. Next base: position 95,035,987 of record CM064909.1, on the reverse strand, counting down.
TTGTGGACTATGTAACATGCTAGAAGCACTATTTGAGTAGCTGATAAGTTTCGTTTTAGTACTTACAAAAATTATAAATATTTTTATTGACCAAATTGTAATTATATACATGTTAATTCAAATCAAAATCCATCCCTAAAGTTGTATTATAGAATATTATGCCAATAAAAAAACATGAAATTATCATGGTTTAAGTTAAATACAGTTAAAAGAGGTTTAAAATAAAAAAAATACAACCTAAAAATATTAAAACTACTATAAACTAAACATATGATCTGCAAATCTTAGTGAGTGTAGAATTGTAGCCGCAAATAGTGCGGGTTACATGCTAATTTAAATAATTATACGAATTTATTTGAGAAACACGGATTGTTAGGCATATATGCTTCTTTCCTTAAAGACTCTTTCTTTTGTTCATCTTCTACTTATGAGGACCTAATTGGTTGATTATTACAACTTGCTGGCATGACTATTGTTTCCATGTTGCTCTTTTGTGCTTTACATTTTCTGGAATGATAAAATCACATCAAGGTATTCCTTATGGTTTACTCAAACTACTTTTACCCTTCTGCAGTTGCCAATCTTATATTTCTTGATTCCCCTGTTGGAGTTGGTTTTTCTTATTCGAAAAATTCCTCCGATGTGCTGAATAATGGAGATAAAAGAACTGGTATTGCTGGGACCATTTTAATTTGGTGCTTCTGCTTTGAACAGTTTATTATTGTTGCTAGCTTTTGTACCTTAAATTCATCATTTTCTGGTTTGCAGCCGAGGACTCTCTAGCATTTTTATTGAAGTGGTTTGAGCGCTTTCCTCAGTTCAAAGGAAGGGACTTTTATATTACAGGAGAGAGCTATGCAGGTTGTGTTCAATCTTTGTATGTAGTTCTAAAGTAATGGCAATGTTTTTGTTCTACACTGTTCAATAGATGACACTAAAATGCCTCTGTAGCTCTTTTATTCCAGCTACATGATATATGGGCCTTTTTCAAGCATCACTTATTTTTGGGTCAAAATTAGGAACAACGAATTATTGGTATGTGTCACGTTATTCTGTGTTGCTGAATTTGAATATTTTATTCATGAAGTAGATGCCATGAGTTCGGATCCTGTTGTTTAATATTGGAGAAGGAAAAACTTCTCCAAATAATCAAAGGATACAAACATAGTGTTGTTGTTTAAGAAAACAGAAAGAATGATTTAGTAGATTGAACATGCTATATGGAGTCAGTGAGCCTAGACTTTGAAGATGTGAGAGAAATAAAAATTTGCCATTCTAATCATAAGTGTATACAAAGGTTTTTTAATTTTGCTCTAGAAGGCCATTGTAAAGGACATACAAAGGCTTTCCACCTACCACCCATCTGAAAGATTTAAGGATAAATCCCTTAGATTGACCAAATTTTATCTAAATACTGCTTAGTTCATAAAAAATGGTATCCTTGTTGTAAAAAAATTATAAAGTAATATATTAATTATGCTTATAATGTGGAATTATTTTAGTAATTTCATCATTAATCTGACCTTGCTAGCCTCCACATCCATCCCATTGTATAAGATCATTTTATATCATTGAAATGGTAGTAATTACAACACTAATGTAAAACAAGGGAAGTAGCTCTTTGTTCTTTAGTTTGACAAAGGGCTGAAGAGGTTTGTCATATTTTATTTTCTGCATTTATATTTATAACTTCTTTTGATGGCTAAGGAGGCTGTGTATTACGGTTTAATAACTGAAATCTGTGTTTCAGGACATTATGTTCCTCAACTAAGCCAAGCCATTGTAAGGTACAACACAGCATTAAAGGAAAAAGCAATTAAGCTGAAAGGATATATGGTATAGACTCTGTTCTTTGCTATAGCTAAAGTTCCTGATTTTTTATGTATTATGTTGACAATTAAAACATCAAAGTCTATTTGTTATGCAGGTTGGAAATGCTCTAACTGACGATCACCATGACCACTTGGGTATTTTCCAGTTTTTGTGGACTACTGGTTTAATTTCTGATCAAACATACAGGCAGCTGAACCTTCTCTGTGCTTTTCAGCCATTTCTTAACGTCTCAGATGCATGTTATAATATTTTAGTCGTTGCTAGTACAGAACTTGGAAACATTGACCAATATAGCATCTTCACTCCCCCCTGCCCTGCTAACGTAAGCCAGTCAAATCTGCTGAAGAAAAGAATGAATCATGTGAGTTATGCTAAACCATCAATATATATATATATATATATATATATATGGATTTTAGTAACCGGCATATATTAGTAAAACTATTCTAGGAAATTTATGATGAGAAAGTGAAAAAGTGACTGACGTTTTTACCAATTATTTTAATTTTTCGTAAAAAGTTACCAAAATGGACTATTAATGTATGCGTAGCATTATCTTTGAAAGGTCAAACTTTTCTTTCAATCTTGGAAGGTTCCTTGACTTTGTCTTTTGTTCTTTAACTTATTTAAATGGATTTAATCAAATATGTTTACAACGGTAATCTAAACTTACTTTGCAGTGCTTCAATGACCGAGAAAGCATTCTTGCTAAACAAAATTAAATATATGGCTATAGATGGTAAAAATTGAAAATAGTAATATAATATTATTTTGGTCATCTATTATCTATGTCCTTGCATTTCTTTTTTGTGCCAAATCAAAGCACATACCTGCCATCTTCAAAGAGCAGTGTATAGATTCTCTGCCATATTCAGAGAGTTTGGAATTATCAAGACCTAGATCAAACTTCTCCTATTTTTTGTTCTAAAGCTATGTTAACTTATTTAATCAGCTTTGGCCTCAATAGTCACCAAATCTAATATGAAATTGAATACACACACACACACATATATATATACATTTATTGTTTTTTTTGCTTTTCTGAAGAGATTTTTCATGATGCCTCTGAAATAGCTGAAATACTTGGTCAGATGGTTAATGATATGTAATGTCATCTGATAGATGGTTGGTCACATCGGTATGAAGTATGATCCTTGCACCGCGGATTACGCGGTTGTTTACTTCAATTTACCTTCGGTACAAAAGGCACTTCATGTTGATCCAGCTCATGCACCATCTCCATGGTCAACCTGCAGGTATATAGCTCTTTGAAGATTAACGCTTAGAGCATCTACATTGGTGGAGCTATAGATTTAGTTATTTGGTATCACAAAAAATTACTTTATTTATTTTACTTTCTTATTTTACAAAACTTCTAATATCAGTGGTTTTATTTTAACTTTTTAACACAATAAAATAATACAAAAAACACAATAAAATAATATATTTACTACAATAAACAACAATTACTGCACACAAAAAAAAAACTCCACACAAACCGATTAATGATACAAACCACGAGAAAACGTCTGTAGCTCAAGTTCTAATTGCATTGCTAAGTTTAGGTGGGTGAATAATAATTTGGCCATAAGAAAATGTCTGTAGCTCAAGTATTCCTTTTCGTTAATTGGAATTTCCTGGTGAAGGTACCCCCACAAATGTGCAGGTGGCAGTCCCAAATGATTTTAAGCAACATTCTTATATTCACTAATATGAACGTTAAGTTTTGATTGAGTTACAATGTCCTCTCAAAAAAAAAAAAAAAAGATTGAGTTACAATGATTCAGAACATGCATAATGCAGCAAAGTGATGGGGAAGTTAAGGGACGAGGTAGAGAATCCAGCCATTAACTAATATCTTTAATTAACTTTTTTTCAATTAAGTTTTAGTCATAATTTTTTTTTTTAAGAGAGTTTCAACATATGGCATCCGCTCATAATAATAGCTCTTTATCATCAGACTAAGATACCAATCAATTTTTGGTGTAAGCGGAGATTGAACCCCAGATTTCTTATACAACCATTAGAAACTTTACCAGTTGAGCTAACTAAAACTCACTTTTAGTTTTAGTTTTAGTTTCCTTTAGAAAATTCATTCAAAATTTTTTTTAAAGATAAAACAAAGGTATAGTACATTGTATTTCCCTATTAAACTCATCCATATTGAATTTAATTCTTCTTAAAAATAATAGACCATTTGTATTTTATTGGTCATGTAAACAAGTATTTGAATTTAATTAAAAACCTAATGTACTACAATTAAGTTACCGTCCTTAAGAAGTTTTGTCATTTCCCACGATATTCCCTTACACTTTATAGCCACCAAAAAGACTCTTCTCATTCCTGGTGTTCTCTCTTCAATTTTAATTTATTAATTCTTCCTTACGATGCTCTCACATAGTCACTTTTTTTTTTTTTTGATACGCCACATAGTCACATTTTAATTAACTCTTCTGGCTCTTAACAAAGAGTTTTCTTATTTTATATTTAAGCAAATCTTGATAGGTATAAATTCTTTTTCTTCTTTTTCATTGATATTTAAGTTTAATTTCTATTTATATATGAATTATGACTTACTTTGGATTTCTTCAAAAAATAATAATTAATGCATGAACACACACACACACATATGTATGTATGTATGTATGTATATACATATATATTGTACTTTGAATTTTTCTTAAATTACAAATCAATATGATAGTTTTACCTTGGCCCTCCAAACAAAAATTCTTGGTTCTGCCCATGCTAACATTACCATAATCTAAGATTATGATTGGAATGTAATTTAATGAGTCAACAACTTTAATATCACATTAAGGCAATGTGACTACATGAATCTCAAATTACAAAAACGTAGCATTACACCTTGATGTAACATTAAGCGAACCAAACGCACCCTTTAGCTTATTAGCCTGCCTGTGACTTATTAGATTGAGTGAGGAGGTCATGCATCTTTGTTTTAGACTTGTAGTTAATACACCCAGGTGTGGATATTAGTATATACCTGAGTATACACTGCCTAGTGTGATGTGATGTCTTCATATTTTTAACTAAAACTTGATGTCATCAGCTCCTCATTCTATATACAAGTCATTCAAATTTTATGTAACTTACCATACTGAGCATCTTAAAAGGTGATATGCTGGAAGTTTTAATTTTTATTTTATTTTATTTAGATATTACTGATTAAAAGAAATTGATTTTTTGATGTCACTTGTGGAAATTGTAGCTTGCATCTGCTCTGTGCGCCACATATTATGTTTAATTTATGAGTTTTTTCTCCCTAAAGAACTTGACATAAATCTTCTTCTTGCGATCTTCTATGTACATAAGTTCTGTGTACTTTGATAACCTTGACTGAAGTGATAGAAAGATGGAAGTCCTCATAATTTTTACTTATGTTGTTTTGTAGCGAATTGGTAAATACTAACTGGAAGGATTCTCCTCGGACAATGCTGGACGTTTACCATGAGCTGATTCATTCAGGACTGCGTATATGGATGCTCAGGTTCCTGTTGACATCTAAGCATATTTTTCACATACATTTACTGCCTGTAGTATTGCTTTCATGTGTAATGAACATTTGCATTGACCTGTACCTGCCAAAAATTACACGCATTTGCTTCCTTGTTAATTACTGGTATCAAAGCTAGGAAGCAGCCTGCAAAAATTCACATGCATGTCTAATGGAAAAATTGTAAAAAAAAAAAAGGATCTCTAAACTTAAATTGAACTATAAAATTGTTTCATGCTTCCTGCATCAGGCTGGTTCTGCTGGCAAATGGTTTTTTTTTTCTTTCTTTCTGATTCAAGTGATTTCAGAAAAACTTCTGGTAATGATCCAAGTTTTATTCATCTTTCCTGTATAATAGTGGTGACACAGATAGCGTAATCCCAGTTACAGCGACCCGGATGAGTATAGATGCTCTTAAGCTTGCGACTTTGAGACCTTGGCGTGCCTGGTATGATGATGGACAGGTACATAAAGTTAACCATTTTCTTCTCCAAGCTTTGTTGTCGTTATTATATACTTCTCTCTTGATATAAAAACAATCTGTTTTTCAATTATAGACTGCTTGCTTCATCTCTATAATGTACCCAATAAGTAAATTTACCGCATATGGCATGAGACACTAGAAATTAAGAAAATTTGTTGAACAGGTGGGTGGATGGACTCAAGACTATGCTGGGCTTACCTATGTAACAGTCCGGGGAGCAGGACATGAAGTTCCTTTGCATAAGCCCAAACTATCTTTTGCACTCATTAAAGCCTTCTTGTCAGGGAACTCAACGAAACTGGCCAGCGCATGATGAAGTCCCCCTTTGTCCTGTAGCTTGTTCCAGGAATATGAAGGAAAGATTACTTTTCCTTGTGTCCACTGTATCCAGCTAACATTGTTTCAGAATGTACAATAAGTCGATTCAGGGACAACAAATTGCACAACTGCTAAGTTGGTATGTTGTGATTTGTGTACAATAAAAGTAGTGTCAACTATTTTTTGTACAATAAAAGTGGTTTCAACAAGGGTGTAGGTTATTTGCTAGCATTGGTAAGGTCACAAAGTTGGAATTCCCATCATGTCAAAACATCATTGGCGGAGGTAGAGAATCCAGCCATTAACTAATATCTTTAATTAACCTTTTTCCAATTAAGTTTTAGTCATAATTTTTATTTATTTTTTTTTTTTTTGAGAGAGTTTCAACCTATGGTATTTGCTCCTGATGATAGCTCTTTATCATCAGACCAAGACACCAATCAGTTTTTGGTGTAAGCTGTAATTAAACCCCAAATCTCTTATATAACAATCAAAGACTTTACCAGTTGAGTTAACTGGAATTCACTTTTAGTTTTAGTTTCCTTTAGAAGATTCATTCAATTTTAAAAAAAAAAAAGATAAAACAAAGGTATAGTACATTGTATTTCCCTATTAGACTCATCCATATTGAATTTAATTCTTCTTAAAAAATAATAGACCATTTGTATTTTATTGGTCATGTAAACAAGTATTTGAATTTAATTAAAAAACCTAATGTACTACAATTAAGTTATTGTCCTTAAGAAGTTTTGTCATTTCCCATGATATTCCCTTACACTGTATAGCCACCAAAAAGACTCTTCTCATTACTGGTGTTCTCTCTTCAATTTCAATTTATTAATTCTTCCTTACGATGCTTTCACATAGTCACATTTTAATTAACTCTTCTGGCTCTTAACAAAGAGTTTTCTTATTTTAAATTTAAGCAAATCTTGAGAGGTATAAAATTCTTTTTCTTCTTTTTCATTGATATTTAAGTTTAATTTCTATATATATATGAATTATGACTTACTTTGAATTTCTTCAAAAAATAATAATTAATGCATGAAGACACACACACACACACACGCATATATATATATATGTGTGTGTGTGTGTGTGTGTGTGTGTATACATATATATTGTACTTTGAATTTTTCTTAAATTACAAATCAATATGATAGTTTTACCTTAGCCCCTCAAACAAAAATTCTTGGTTCTACCCCTGCTAACATTACCGTAATCTAAGATTATGATTGAAATGTAATTTAATGAACCAAAAACTTTAATATCACATTAAGGCAATGTGACTACATGAATCTAAAATTACAAAAACATAGCATGACACCTTGATGTAACATTAAGTGAACCAAACGCACCCTTTAGCTTATTAGCCTGCCTATGACTTATTAAATTGAGTGAGGAGGTCATGCATCTTTGTTTTAGACTTGTAGTTAATACACCCAGGTGTGGATATTAGTAGGACTGATATTGGGTCGAGTTAGGTTGGGTTTACTGTGACCTGAAACCTGACCTGATAGAAATCGGGTTTGGCTGCCTTAAATTCAACCCGAACCGAAAAATTAGGTCTGTAATCGGGTCGATTTGTCGGGTCTCGGGTTGGACTTTTTGTGTGTGTGTGACTGATGCCTAAAGGAAGAGGTGGGTATGGCTCAATTGGGTATGAGTTTGATATGGATGGTGGGTTTTTTTTTTTTTTTTTGTCCTGTTGTGTCGTGATTCTCGCCAATCTGGGCTGATATGGATGATGGGTTGATCTGGGTTGATCAATGATGCAGGAAACATTAGGCAAAATAGGAAAGAAATGAAGATGAAACGTTAGACGAAAGAAAGAAAATGTTAGGCGAAATGGAGGGGTCTAGAAGAACCAGTGAGAACAAAAGAGAAGCACAAAGAAAGAAAAAAAGAAAGAAATGGAGGAGTTTGGAAGAAGGTGAAACGTAAAGGTGTGGAGGAGTCTGGAAGAAGGTGAAAAGTAAAGGTGTGGAGAAGTCTGGAAGGTACATGCATGTGGAGGAGAAATAATAAGACACACATATTTAACCAAACCCCTATTAACAAATGAGTTTTAATAAACAATAAATAAATGTCCAAAATTTTAAATTAGAGAGAAAAGAACCTATAATCCAATTGGGTTTAGCCAACTACGTGTGGGGTTGTCTATATATGCTGTCCCTTATGTAGTTTTCAAACACACTAAGGGTCCGTTTGGATACAATTTATTTTGCTGAAAACTGAAAATACTATAGTAAAATAATTTTTAAATGTATGAATAGTACAGTGGGACCCATGAACAGTGCGTGAATAGTGCACTTTGTCTCCTGCACATTGAATCCATGTGCATGAACAGTGCGGTTACTGTTCATACGAGCATGGAAAAAAAAAGAAAAAAAAAAAAGAAAAAAGGAAACATGAAACTTAAAACGCAGACGCGCAATAAGCCCAATCCAAACAGGGCTTAAATAATCTAAATACGATTCATAAGTTCAAACACTATATAAACCATCCAACTTTCCAAGTCTCAACCATAAAAATCATACTATTCTCTCTCAAAACCCATCTCTTCAAAACATTATTAACTTCTACATTTGTCCAAATGGAACAAAAACCACACATAGCTATTCTACCGTGTCCAGGGATGGGACATCTGATCCCTCTTGTTGAGTTTGCCAAGCTACTTGTTCATCACCACGACTTCAACATCACATGTATCATTCCCGTACTTGGGTCTCCACCCAAAGCCATGAAAGCAGTTCTTCAAGCCCTTCCCACCACCATAGATCATGTCTTTCTTCCTCCTGTGATATTGGATGAGGAGGAGATCAGAGACCTAAAGTTTGAAGTCCAAACTATTCTCACCGTAACTCGTTCACTGCCACCTCTTCGTGATGTGTTAAAGTCTACTCAATTTTCTGCTTTTGTAGTCGATCCTTTTGGTATTGATGCACTAGATATTGCTAAGGAACTCAACATCTCACCCTACATTTTCTTCCATACAAATGCTTTCACGTTGTCTTTGGTTTTTCATTTGCCAAAGCTGGACGATATAGTTTCATGCCAGTATAGAGACCTACCAGAACCATTGAAACTTCCGGGGTGCATACCTATTCACGGTCGAGATCTTATGGAACCGGTGCAAGATCGAACAAATGAATTGTACAAAATGATTCTTCACAGCGCCAAACAGTTTCGATTAGCTGAAGGTATTATCATTAATACCTTCATGGAATTGGAAGGAAGTGCCATAAAAGCTTTGTTAGACGAAGAAGCTAAAAGTCTCCCGCTTTATCCAATTGGACCAATCCAAAGTGGTTCAAGCAATCAGTTTGACAAGTCAGAGTCAGACTGTTTAAGATGGTTGGACAATCAACCACATGGTTCTGTCTTATTTGTTTGTTTTGGGAGTGGTGGCACTCTCTCATATGATCAAACAAATGAGCTAGCCTTAGGATTGGAATTGAGTGGCCAAAAGTTCTTATGGGTTGTAAGAACCCCAAATAATGAATCAGCTGATGCTGCATACCTTAGTGATCAAACTCTCGACAACAACCCTCTTGCTTTCTTACCAAAAGGGTTCGTAGAGAGGACTAAATGGCAGGGTCTAGTGGTTCCCTCTTGGGCACCACAAGCCCAAGTGCTTAGCCATGGCTCTACGGGTGGGTTCTTAAGTCATTGTGGTTGGAATTCGATCCTAGAGAGTATCATGCAAGGCATTCCATTGATTGCTTGGCCGCTTTATGCAGAACAAAAAATGAATGCAGTATTATTAGCTGAGGATGTAAAAGTGGCACTGAGACCAAAAACTAACAAAAATGGTCTAATTGATCGAGAGGAAATTGCAAAAGTTGTAAAGGGTCTCATGGTTGGAGAAGAAGGGAAGAAAGTTCGTAATCGTATGAAAGATATAAAGATTGCTGCTGAGAAAGCATTAAGTGCAGATGGATCTTCTACAAAGGCACTCTCTGAATTAGCATCCCAATGGAGAAACCATCCATGCTTTTAGTACATGATACTTTTCTTGCATTTCAACTTTATTCTTCCATTGTTTTTCTTTGAAGTTGTTTGTTCTTAATTTCTTATTTTGTAACTTTATCATGTATTGCATATTTGACTGTACCATGCAAGGTTGTCAAAATTAGGATACGCAGGATTGTGGGAGGTAAGTAGGATAGTGGATTGTATAATCGGATTGTGGATCGTAAAATCCTACATATTTTCAAATTTTAAGCAAAAAACTTATTGATAGTGACTTTGTATGTTATATAATCACTTAAAATATGAATCCATCCATTAAAAAAAAAATTGCATCATAAAATGTAATTTGCACGCATTACATCATTCTTATGTCATTTTAATGAAACAAAATATATTTATCTTTTGACATAATGTATCTAAAAAGTTCAGTACATGTTTAATTAGCAACTAATTATGTATTTGGATAGGATTATTTCTGCGTTTGCGTCCACGTCTAGACTTTCACACGTTTCAACCTTTTTTTTTTTTTTTTTTTTTCTCTCTATGCCGTGATTGTTGACTTAATATAGTGTGAACAGTGCACACTTCAGCAACTTTTCCAGCACCTTTTTATCAACTTTTCAGCAACTTTTCAGTCACGAGACCCACAAGCCTCACTTTTCAGCAACTTTTTCATTAAAAATAGGTCTCACGGTACTATTCATACATTTAAAAATTATTTTGTTACAATGTTTTCAGTTTTCAGTTTCAACAAAATAAGTTCTATTCAAACAGACTCTAAGTACTAAAATATTATCTACACATATGGAAGATGTTTTCCAAATTCTAAGTTCCAAATCCAAAATAAGTTAGGCTAGTTAGTATATAAAAACTAGCTAACTACAAATTTATAATATGTAATCCAAAAGAGAATTCTCAATCTAAGGTAAATTAGCTTATGGTTATCAACAATACAAAAATTCAAAATTCTTTTATATAGCTTCCAATCATCATCTATAAAATGACAAGTAAAACACATGAAATTAAAATTTTGTATTAAAGTCCATGTGTCAGTGGTAAGGCAAAACCTACGGCCTCTCAATGCATTTCTCAACTTATCTTTCTCTTCAAAATAAATCCGACTCACATCTTTAGCTACCGTGAAGCGAGATGGGATATTAAAATTAGGTTGGAAGACATTACAAAACCTTTTAAATCCTTGATTCTCTACAAACCTAAATGGAAGCTCATCCAATATGATCATCTCAGCAAGAACTTTTCTACCCACAACATTTGTAAAAGTCCTAGGCACTAGATTTCCCTCCTCTACATCCTTGGACAATGGGTCTTGTCCATCATGCAATTCATTAAAAAGATATTCAGGACAAATGGGTGTATGGTTTTTTAAATTAGATGTCCCATAAATTTTGCTATCAGCCATGTACTCCTTGCTACAATATATATATCTTGCCTTAGTTCTACCTTCCTCATCTATAAACTTCTCAAAATGGTCCCAAGCCGTTGATGGTGATTTTCTCTTATTAGGATTAGAAGAAGATATCACCTGCGATGGATGAGGAGGTCTCATGGTTGGTCTTGTAGTGGCAACATTAGGTTGTGTAGACTCCATTGAATCCATGACCTAGTACCACATAAAACAAATCAATCATTAAACAATGCATTCACAAAAGAAAAACATAGAGATATATCTATATATTACTAAAAGTTGAAGCATAGCATTAATGCTACTGTTTTCACGTTGTGCCACATCAGCTGCCACGTCATTTTAAAAAAAAAATATAATTTTTCCTACAATTTTAAAATGGTTTTTACAATTTTCAGCCCTATAAATGCAGCCCACTACTTATTTATTTACTTCCACTATCACCTTATAATAAATCCAGCCTACTACTTATTTATTTACTTCCACTATCACCCTATGATAAATCTGTATAATTAATTCAGCCCACCTCCTATTTATTTAGTTTCACTATCAAGCCTAATCCAAAACTTTTTCAGTTCAGTTTTAGGGTTTTGTGTGAGCCTTTTCAACTTAAAGGAAGGAAAAAAAAAAAGTTGGAGCCTTTCAAGCTTTAGGGTTTTTTTTTTTCTTTCCAATTTTCCTATAATTGTTTTTAACATTTATTTTTTAATATTTACACTTCTCTCCAACCTTTCTCTCTCCCTTACCATTTCATCTCCCCAATACTTCTTTAATCTTTCTCCCTCCCTTATCTTTTCATCTCCCCATTACCCTCTACATTAATATCATTCTTCCTCTTTCCCTTCATCTTCCTTTATTTTGTCTCTTTTTATTCACACCTTCTTACTATAAATTTGTCACTATCTCTTCTATTTTGTGCATAGTTTTCCCTCACAAAAAAATGGTTCTCTCTCTCTCTCTCTCTCTCTCCCTAAATTTTTTGGTGGATATTTTTATTTTTCTTACATCTCTACTTTAGGTTGATAATTTTTTATATTCTTTAAAACTCTATTCTGAGTTAATGCGATTTAGTTTTGTTTTTTAAAATTTTTTTTTTTTAATTCTCTTTGATTGTTAAATGTTATCCTATTGCGTTCTAAAGAATTAAATATAGCATATAAAATATAATATTATTCTATTACATAGCATGATTTGGATAATTTGGTATTTATTCTGTTACATATTATGATTTTTTATAGTGCTCAATTTAGATGTTAAACTATGAGACTTTACTAATTTTTGTTTATTTTCTAATCCTTTGTGGTGGACAAAGTACTCTTAATATTTGTATTAGAAGTACTCTATACTGCCATTCATTTAAAGAAAAGTAAAGGTTACCCAAATGAAAATAATCGGATAGGTGACAAATTTTAACTTTTGCAATTTTATTTTAATTATTATTATTATTTTAGAACAATGCATGTATAGAAATTTAATTCTTAGATTTTTCTAATAATTGTTTATTTGATAATATGTTTTGGGTGGCCAAAATTATAACTCCTACAAAGAAAATAACTTTAATAGATTATCAAAAACAAAATTTTATCCTAATATTGGTTCAATTAATCATTGTTAAGTTTTATTAATTTTTTTTAGTTTACGTTTTTTTGGTGTTTTGGATTGTTCCTATATTACATTTATGATTGTTCCTATAATAAATAAAAATATAATTACGAAATACATTACTGATTATTAAATTAGTTTAAATTGCAAAAAATAATAATAATAATAATAAAACCACCATAAAAATAATTATCACACACAACGCGCGGGTTCGCAGCTAGTATGTATAAAGGTGTAATCATTTGTTTATAGATCTATTAGAGCAATAGCAACTATTACAACCAAAGAAAAAAAAAAACCCAAAAAAAAAAAAAAAAAAAAAAAAAAAACAGATCCAAGAAAATCACATTTGCAATCCACACAACAATTTCATAAACAAATTATGGAAACATCAAACCTTAAAACACCAAGGTATTGCATGTAGTAATATTTTGTGTATTGTGGAGAATTTGGCAAAGACAGAAACAATAGAACATTTGATTCACAAATCAGATTCTTAAGCAATCTATTTTAAGATCTTTGTATGATTGAATAATTTATAATTTATAATTTAGGAATTGAAATCTATCAGAGTATACTTTTGAAAACTTCACATGTAGCAACCAATAATTTATAAATACAGCAAAAGAAACATGATTATAACACACTAAACTTACAAAACATGATTATCTCAAATGAAAGACTATTTGCCAAACAGTAATTGACAAGTGAACCCGCATGAAAAAATGGCAATCTTACAACACTAATGCTAACCTAGATAGGAAAAAGTTCACATTTTCATGCAAAAAAAGAAAAGCGAAACAAAAGGACAAGTGAGGTGCCCATAAAGCTAAAGAGGGAGACAGTATTCAGAAGAGGAATGAAAACCAAGATGACCATTTCTTGAAATGGATAAGTGTGGATAGTGGGCAAAATTAAAGGGTCCAAATCCAATACTGTGTATAACGAGTGAAGAGAGAGTAAACACAGAAAGCAAAAAAAAAAAAAAAAAATTTGAAACTTGAAGGCTTTAGCCACAAACCCAGATAGAATCTATGAAAAAAAATTGAAACTTGAAGGCACTTAGATTGAACCCATCCATAAGTTCATAAACCCATTATTGAATATTGCTCTCTCAAATTCATATTCAGGCAATAACATCAATTACCAAAATACAACAGCAATTCACAGAATAACAGAAACACAATCGAAAATCACATCCATGAAGGGCAAGGACCATTACCTTAAATTCACACACAAACAAATCCACAAAGCATTTCAGTCTAGAAACATCAGCAACACATAAACATCATCCCTCCCACAAAACACAAAAACAATCCACCAATATCCCATCACAATTACATTGATTAAAAAAAACATTTTTAAAAAATGACTTTGATTTTGGCAAACCCACAAGGAATAACAAAAACCTAGTTCCTAAAAACTGAAATAGAAGCAAACCCAAAAGCACAAACGAGTAACACTAATACATTCACTAAACAAATATATATTTACATAAATTAATACAAGAGAGAGAGGAAGGAGGAGGCATACAAGTCCTCTTGCGGGCAACAAGTTAGGCACAGGCAGAGCAGCGACTCTTCTGAAGATGGAAACTGCGGTGGCCACACCTTACACACAGTGTGTGGGTCTTGTTCCTCCTCTTACCGAAACTCCTTGTTCCCTTACCCTATTACCCATTTTCAAAACACACAAAGATAAAAATATCAGACACATATAGATATAGAGATGGAGAATAGATCTGAAGAGAGAGATGTGGTGAACATATCACACATACACAAACACAACAACACTATCCAAAATCTAAAACCAAACACAAAACGAGAAGGATGACCTACACAGAGATAATTGAGGCCCTGAGGGAGGCGGAGAGCTGAGGGAGGCGGAGAGAGAACAACAACAGAGTAGGGTCTTTTTCAACCAAAAAAAAAAAAAATCGGGTTGAAGTAGTATATTTATATGACCCGACGCCAACCCGAACCCGAAAATAACCCAAAATTAAGACCCGAAACCCGACCCGAATATTCTCAAACCCGCCCAAAACCAGTCGAGTCGAGTTTTCAGGTGGGCCGGGTCCTTGCTCAGTCCTAGATATTAGTATATACCTGAGTATACACTACCTAGTGTGATGTGATGTCTTCATATTTTTAACTAAAACTTGATGTCATCAGCTCCTCATTCTATATACAAGTCATTCAAATTTTATGTAACTTACCATACTGAGCATCTTAAAAGGTGATATGCTGGAAGTTTTTATTTTTATTTTTATTTTTTTAATTTAGATATTACTGATTAAAAGAAATTGATTTTTTGATGTCACTTGTGGAAATTGTAGCTTGCATCTGCTCTGTGCGCCACATATTATGTTTAATTTATGAGTTTTTTCTCCCTAAAGAACTTGACATAAATCTTCTTCTTGCGATCTTCTATGTACATAAGTTCTATGTACTTTGATAACCTTGACTGAAGTGATAGAAAGATGGAAGTCCTCATAATTTTTACTTATGTTGTTTTGTAGCGAATTGGTAAATACTAACTGGAAGGATTCTCCTCGGACAATGCTGGACGTTTACCATGAGCTGATTCATTCAGGACTGCATATATGGATGTTCAGGTTCATGTTGACATCTAAGCATATTTTTCACATACATTTACTGCCTGTAGTATTGCTTTCATGTGTAATGAACATTTGCATTGACCTGTACTTGCCAAAAATCACATGCATTTGCTATTGGAAAATCTAGATTTGCATCTCATACAAAACACACAGCGGAAGCAACAATCACGGATCTACTTCATTCATGAGAGATAACATGTAACCTTGAATTCTAGAACAAAGAATAGAAAGCGTACCTTGATGCAGTGAAATTCAAAACCAAGACTTGAGAATACCTTTAATCTTCATCTCAATTCCACATGGTGCCCAAGAAGTGTGGTCTCTCAATCAGTCTTTTGTACGTTAATTCTCAAAGAAAAATTCTTCTTCTTCTCATTATAAAGAAAAACTGTTTTCTTTTCTTTTCATCATGCGTACATTCTAACTACCCTTTTAGTTACTTTATTTAATAACTCTTATTAAATAAAAACTGATTATCTAATTGGGTTAGCCTTTTTGGCCTACCCAATTGGGTTTTAGTTTGTGGCTTGAGATGGGACCAAATGGAACAAATAAGACTTTAGTTCCAATGGGCCTTGGGCTTTTTTGTCAACTCTTGACAAGTCCAAAGTTACTATTAATTATATTTAATACTACTATATAAATATAATTGCACTCTAAGTCTTTTTAATAAATTATATCCCAAGACTCTAATGATATCATTTGACCCCTCCATGAAATATCCATAGTGAACAAAGTTATAAGGAACTGTCACTTTGTAAACAACTATTTTATCCTCGAGTACCCGATTTAATCTTTTAGTTATTTACACTTATTGAAATTGGATATAAGATTTAGTAACTCCTTACTAAAGTGGTCGGCCTGAATAACCAATTCCCATTAAACTTATCTCGAGGGGATATTTCGTGTCTCTATAAAAAGAGATTATGGATTCCATCTTGAGAATATGTGTTTCACTACATGTGGTTACCTAACATACTGAGATTTTGACCGTGAATATTAGATCTCACTCTTGATATATCAAAGTAACCTACATTTCATGATTGGGTTCACTACCTTCTCAAGATAGAGAGTCTATGAAATTAGAAGTCGTGAGATTAATTATTGATGATGTCGAAAATCATCAGTAAGTCACACAGTTCTCACATGCTCAAGACAACACCTGCACAACACTGAACAAGAAGACCTTAGGAGACTACCAGTGTGGTACCAGCCAAAGACCCTCCGAATGTTAAGTTAGAAAACTTCTCACAACCCTAAAGTGCCAGAGTTGGGGTCAAGTATGTGTACCTTGTTTTTTGAGAGCATTGAGCTTTTATAGTAGTGTGAAATCGACTCTATTTCTTGGGCTGAAAGATTTTTCCTTAATGAAAAAGATCCTAATAAATGTACCTTCTTTACGAGATTCTTTCCATATAGGGGCTCCTTGACTAAAGTCAAACGTAGAGTGCAAGATATTTCCATTTAGGATTCCTTGGAGTTCACTTAAGCCTCGTGGGTACCACGTGGCCTTGACATCAGTCGCCCTCGTGTCCATACATCAAGGATTTCGTCCGTCCGTATAGGACTACCCGTCATGCATTCTTTCTGTCTAGAACCTCAATCTGTTGGCTTACATAATTTAGTGCTGTCAAGCTCATGTATCCGTCATGCTTTGATTTTTATTCCCTTCAGCTGCCCCTCACTTCTTAGGCCTGTCACTTTCCTTTACGGACGGACCTGTGGAGTGACGGTCTAACTTATCTTCTGAGGAATGTGCTTTGATTGATAGATTAGACTAGGGCCATAAATGCCGTAGCGGCACGTGGCATGTTTTTAGTGGTTAATTACTCGGACCGAAGCGGGGGAGACGGCTAGATATAGGAACAATGTTTCCCCTGGTTTTAACGGGCTTAGTAACGGCGGGGAAGAAAGATATGTCTTCTAGTCTTCGAAAGCTTGCTGACACTCAGTCATCCATTCAAATGACTTCTTTAATGTACAGAAGAAAGGCAAGCACTTATCCATTGCTCTTAAGAAAAACCTATTTAAGGCAGCTACCTTACCGTTCAGGCTCTGTACTTCCTTTACAGTCTTTGGTGGGGCTAACTTCATTGTGGCCTGAATCTTATCCGGGTTGACCTCAATACCCATTTGGGATACCATGAACCCTAGAAATTTTTCTGCCATCACCCCAAACGCACACTTACTTGGGTTCAGTTTCATGTTATAAGATCAGAGGGTGTCAAAGGTCTTTTGGAGGTCGTTTAAGTGGTTGTCCTCCCGTATACTCTTTACCAATATGTCGTCCACGTAAACTTCCACATTCCTCCCAATCTGATGCACGAACATTTTGTTCATCAGCCTTTGATACGTAGCACCTGCGTTCTTGAGCCCGAACGACATTATTTTGTAATAGAAGAGGCCTTGGCTGGTGACGAATGAAGTCTTCTCTTGGTCAGGCTCATCTAGCTTGATTTGGTTGTAACTAGAGAATGCGTCCATGAAACTTAGTAGCTGGTGTCTTGCTGTTGAGTCCACCAAGATGTCAATCCTCGGGAGAGGATATCTGTCCTTAGGGCAGGCCCTGTTTAGGTCTGTGAAGTCTACACACATCCTCCATTTTTCGTTGGCTTTTTTGACCATCATCACGTTGGTTTGCCAGTTAGGGTAGTACATTTCTCGTGGAAAAAATTGGCAAATGCCCTTTTTGAGCAAAAATTATAGCGTTTTACCCCCTTTCCCAAACTAATTAGGAAAATGCCAATCTTTTATAATTCAATTTGAGATAAATCGAGTTTAAAAAAAAAAAAATTTGAAGCCCTATAGTGGCGTTTTAAGAAGCCTATAGTGACGTTTTATGGACCTATAGTGGCGTTTTGTAACTTGACCTCCATAAAGTCGAGTTATAAGCTCTTTTTTTTTTGTGCCTATAACTCGACTTCGTGGAGGTCGAGTTACAAAACGCCACTATAAATCCTTAAAATGTCACTATAGGTTTCTTAAAAACGCCACTATAAGGCCTAACTCGATTTATCTCAAATCGAGTTTCAAAAGAGGGGAATTTCCCTAATTAGTTTGGGAAATGGGGTAAAACGCTACATAATTTGCACGAAAATGGCATTTGCCCATTTTCTCCCACTTCTCGTATAAAGTCTACTTCTTGTAATTTGCAAACCTCTTCTGCTATGGCCCTGTTGCACTTCGGTGCGAACACACGTTTTTTCTGGTGTATGGGAGAGAAAGAGGGCGACACATTTAACTTGTGGACTATGACATATGGATCAATTCCGGGCATGTCCTCATGGCTCTAGGCGAACATGTCCTAGTTTTCCCTTAGAAATGTCGTCAGTGCTTGCCTAACTGGCAGGCTAGCTAGAGTGCCGATTCTGGTAATCCGTTCAGGCTTGGAGTCCTCAAGGAGAACTCCTTCCAATCCTTCCACTAGTTCTGCCACCATTTGCTGCTCCTCTATACACATTGTCTGTAAATGATCGTCCATTTCTAACATAGCAATGTAGCATTCGTGCACTGCTACTTGATCTCCTAGTACCTCTCCTACTCCATACTCCCTTGGGAACTTGATCATCAAATGATAAGTTGAAGTTACGGCCTTCCATGAATTCAAAGTAAGACGACCTAATACGGCATTGTAAGCGAATGAACAATCTACAACCAAGAACGTGACATCCCTAGTGATCTGCTGTGGGTAATCTCTGACTGTTACGGACAAAATGACTGCTCCTAGGGGGTGTACTCTTGTTCCTTCGAATCCGAGAAGTGGCGCATTAATAGGAATCAGTCGTTCCCTATCAATCTTCATCTGCTGGAACGCTGGGTAGTAGAGGATGTCGGCAGAGCTCCTATTATCCATAAGGACTCGATGGGTGTTGTAGTCCCCCATCCGAATGCTAACCACGAGCGCATCGTCGTGTGGGTGGTGGGGACACCTAGCATCTTCCTCTATAAACCCAATGACAAGGTTATCGATCCGTGCCATCTTCAGGACAAATCCTGTCAACTAGACGTTTTGAACCATCCATAGGTAGGATTTGTGTGCCTTTTTGGACAGCCAAATGCTGTGGTTCCCCCTACGATCATCCTTATGTCTCTTAGTGGGGGTCTGGGATACTCATTTTCTCTCCGGGCAGGTGTTTCTTGGGGCTGATCTGTCCTTTCCTTATCGATGAACCTTTGCAACTTCCCTTGCCTAATAAGAACTTCTATCTGCTGCTTTAAGTCATAGAAGTCAGATATGTCATGACCGTAGTCACGGTGGAAACGACAATGCTTATCTTTAGACCTCTTGTTAGGGTCTCCCTTCAGCTTGCAAGGGAACGTCAGGGCTCCTTCATCCTTAATCTGCATCAGGACTTGATCAATCGGGGTGTTCAGTTGGGTGAAACTTGCAAACCTTCCGGTGGGAGGCTTAGAGCGCCTATTTTCCCTTCTATCTCCTATCCTCGCTATCTTTCGCCCCCCTATCCTATCGTGGTTCCTCCTGTCTTTCTCTCTTCTTGGGCTTCTCTTCACGAGCCAACAATGCATCTTCCGCATTCATGTTCTTAGTAGCCCTGTAAAGTACATCCGACATAGTCTTTGGGTCATTTTGTTATAAGGAAAACAGAAACTTACCCTTCCGTAACCCGTTCGTAAATGCGGCCACAAGTATCTTGTCGCCAGCTTCATCGATTGAGAGTGCCTCCTTGTTAAAGCGGGCTATGTACGACCTCAGCGTCTCATCCTCCCGTTGCTTAATGCTCATCAGGCATGCAGTGGACTTCTTATACCTATGCCCCCCGATAAAGTGTGAGGCAAACTAGGCGCTTAACTCCTTAAAGGTACCAATGGAATTGGGCATCAACCTGCTGAACCAAATCCTTGCGAGGCCCTTCAGCGTAGTAGGGAAGGCTCTGCACATGATCTCGTCTACCACTCCTTGTAGGTGCATCAATGTCTTGAAAGACTCTAGGTGATCTAGTGGATCTTTAGATCGGTCATAGCTCTCCACTTAAGGCATACAGAACTTCAGTGGAAGGGGGAATGAAGTGACGGATACGATGAATGGTGAATCAATTCGATGGACCAGGTCATTGAGGTCGCTAGATACCCGTCCTCTGAGGGTGTTCATCATAAAGTCCATCCATTCCTTCATCATCTGCATCTCCACGACCATATGATGTGGAACCGTATCTGCGGCAGATGGACGGCTCGTGTCTTGTCGTTCTGATTTGCTTTGGGCGTTGCTACCTTCCAGCCTCTCATGGTCCCTTCTCTTAGCATTGGTACCTTCTTGATCCTCCTCCTGAGTATTAAGCCTCGCATTCTTCTGTCGCAGTTGCTCTTCTAGATCATGGTTTTGCTTAGTGAGGCATTCTACAGTAGCGGCGAAAGTCTGAACCTGTCTCTCGAGTGTGACGGTGCGTGGTTCGTCTCTTTGAACATTGTTGGTGGTCGGCATTAAGTGAGTAAGCACCATGCAACTCTTTGTCTGGGAAGCG
Organism: Quercus ilex subsp. ballota; assembly: GCA_032727855.1. Lineage (NCBI taxonomy): Eukaryota > Viridiplantae > Streptophyta > Magnoliopsida > Fagales > Fagaceae > Quercus > Quercus ilex. The sequence goes on along the minus strand of CM064909.1, from coordinate 95,014,738 downwards.
ATGGTATGGCTTGCAAGTTATGCTTATTCTTTCCCATAGACTGTGCCAACTGATGATGTCAAAAATCGTCAGTAAGTCACACAGTCATCATGTGCTCAAGACAACACCTGCACAACACAAAACAAGAAGACCTTAGGAGAGTAATGGTGTGGTACCGATTAAAGACCCTTCGAATGTTATGTTAGAAAACTTCTCACAACCCTAGAATTCCAGAGTTGGGGTCAATTATGCGTACCTTGTTTTCTGATAGCATTGAGCTTTTATAGTAGTGTGAAACTAACTCTGCTTCTTGGGCCAAAAGATCTTTTCTTATAGAAAAAGATCCTAATAAATGTACCTTATTTACAGGATTCTTTCCATATAAGGGCTCCTTGACTAGAGTCAAACGTAGAGTGCAAAATATTTCCATTTAGGATTCCTTGGAGTTCACTTAAGCCCCGTAGGTGCCACGTGGCCTTGACATCAGTCGCCCTCGTGTCCATACACCAAGGATTTTGTCTGTATAGGACTACCTGTCATGCATTCTTTCCGTCCAGAACCTCGATCCGTCATCTTACATAATTTAGTACCGTTAGGCTCATGTATCCGTCATGCTTTGATTTTTATCCCCTTCAATTATTCAGGTGATAGTTATTGATTGAATAATTAATCTCACAGCGGTCCAGTTAAATATGTCTTAACTCTTAAGACACATTAACACATCAACTAAAGGTCTCCACTTCCATGATCAAGACAAATCATTTTAGTTGATGTGTTATAGTCTTCATAGATGAAACGCCCAATTTTATCACTAACTACGAACTACGTTTTGAGTTTACAAGGAACTTATAATTTATATCTTTCTGTGACTAAATCACATACAATGCATCTCAAGGATTATGATAATGTCACATTAGTTCATTTATAAATAGTCTCATATAATTAAACAATTAATTATTTATGGCATGCTAATAAATTGGATTTTAAGGCACAAACCCCAACATTTACTTCCTTGTTAATTACTGGTATCAAAGCTAGGAAGCACCCTGCAAAAATTCACATGCATGTCCAATGGAAAAATTGTAAAAATAAAATTTGATTTCTAAAATTAATTGAACTATAAAATTGTTTTCATGCTTTCTGCATCGTGCTGGTTCTGCTGGCAAATGGTTTTTTTTTTTTCTTTCTGATTCAAGTTATTTCAGAAAAACTTCTGGTAATGATCCAAGTTTTATTCATCTTTCCTGTATGACAGTGGTGACACAGATGGCGCACTCCCAGTTACAGCGACCCGGATGAGTATAGATGCTCTTAAGCTTGCGACTTTGAGACCTTGGCGTGCCTGGTATGATGATGGACAGGTACATAAAGTTAACCATTTTCTTCTCCAAGCTTTGTTGTTGTTGTTATTTATACTTCTCTCTTGATATAAAAACAATCTGTTTTTCAATTATAGACTCCTTGCTTCATCTCTATAATGTACCCAATAAGTAAATTTACCGCATATGGCATTAGACACTAGAAATTAAGAAAATTTGTTGAAGAGGTGGGTGGATGGACTCAAGACTATGCTGGGCTTACCTATGTAACAGTCCGGGGAGCAGGACATGAAGTTCCTTTGCATAAGCCCAAACTAGCTTTTGCACTCATTAAAGCTTTCTTGTCAGGGAACTCAACGAAACTGGCCAGTGCATGATGAAGTCCCCTTTTTCCTGTAGCTTGTTCCAGGAATAAGAAGGAAAGATTACTTTTCCTTGTGTCCACTGCATCCAGCTAATGACATTGTTTCAGAATGTACAATAAGTCGATTCAGGGACAACAAATTGCACAACTGCTAAGTTGGTACAATTGCACAATTGCTAAGTTGGTACGTTGTGATTTGTGTACAATAAAAATAGTGTCAACTATTTTTTGTACAATAAAAATGGTTTCAATAAGGGTGTGTGTTATTTGTTGGCATTGGTAAGATCATAAAGTTGGAATTTCCATCATGTCAAAACGTCATCGGTGGATTACATTTTTTTCCATAACTATTCTGCTGTATAAACTCTCCCTTTTCTAGCTTATATTTATAAAATAAAAAAAATAAAAATAAATGTGATATTTCCTTCATCTAGCTCCCTCTAACACCAGACTTCATTCTCTCTAAAACTACTACATGTATAATTTAACAAAAAGATACACAAATACAATGTGCACTGAATGTCAAGTGTGCACTCTCTAAACCTATTTTTCCCCTCCAATAAATAATTTGAGAAAGAGTGGGAGGATGAAATCTATAAGCGTAATCCCAAACTCGCCCCAGAAAGGAGCACTTCACTTTACTTTAGTCCTAATTGTCTTTTAGTGTATAAGATGTAGTGCAGGAGCACTTGGGAGTAAAAAAAGTGAAGTTCTCCAAGTGCTTGGATCTTTGTCTAAAATTTTGTTGAGAAGATTTCTTTTAAAGTTCTTAGGATGGAAAGCTAAAATTGCTTCTAATGAATGAAGTCATATTTGCCAAACTGTTCTGGAGAATAATGAATAATCCCAAAGTTCTGAGGAACAACTACTGTAAAAATCAATTTGATTTCACTGTCAAGTTAAAGGCTTCTAACTCTTGGGGATGGAAAGGGCATTATGTCTCACTGAAACACAATCTTGACAAGAGTTAAATGGCGTGTGAGAAATACACAAATCACCACATGCCATACCAACTCATCAGTGTTAAAAAATGGATTGGCATGCTTCTCAAGGGGGCTAACTTAAAAAATGAATTCATTTTGAACTCAAGAAGTTAAGTCTTTATTAGCCTAGGAAGTGGGTTGATATGCAATCTTTGAACTCAAGAAGTGAATCCAAAATTGGCTCAAGTAGTGAGTCAATACGCAGTCCCCAAATTCAAGAAGTAAATCCCTCTGGTAAGCAACTTGACACTTTCTATTCTGTAATACCCAAAAGGCCACGTGAACGGATGTCCTGTCAATTCTAATTATTTAAAATTTTCTTCTATATATATATATATATTTATTTATTTATTTAACTTTGTATTGAGTGGTAAAGCAATCGGAGTAATTAGCAGCATTAGAATTTTCAACATTCTTCATCAGGTCTGCAACTACTTTAGCATTCAATTCAACTTCTAGAGCATTAATCCGTAGGTTTAATCATGTATTTAAACCTGCAGATTAATGTTCTAGAAGTTGAATTTGATGCTAAAGTAGTTGCAGACCAAATAAACAATGTTGGAGATTCTAACACTACTAATTCTTCTCTTGTGGTTGATTGCAGACTCCTGATTTCTCAAGTTCCTCAAATTAAGGTGACTCATTGCCATCGATAAGCCAACCGCTATGCCGATGCTCTTGCTAGATTATTAACCAATCAACTTTCTAATGTTTTGTATTATAATTTAATTCTCCCACTCTAATCTTTGGATGTTTTACTTTCGGATTTGTTTAGCGACGTTTTACTACAAGAAAACTGGGTATAGGCGACGTTTTTTTTAGCGACGTTTTTAAATCTGCCGCTATACGTAGTATATTGTGACGTTTTTAGAAAACGCCGCTAAAGAGTGAACCTTTCACGACGTTTCTTAAAAAACGTCATTGTAACGCAAAACAATAGCAGCGTTTCTTAAAACGTCGCAAAACGTACAGCTTTAGTGGCGTATATTTCGTTTATAGCGACGTTTTTATAAAACGTCACTGTAGTTATTAAAGAGACCCAACGTACATGCCAAAAAATTTTGGGAGGGGAGATATAGCGACGTTTCTGGGGAAGATATAGCGACGTTTTAGAAACGTCGCTATATGTTCCCAAAATTTTTGTCTTCTACCCGCGCTGAAAATTTTGCTGGAAAGCCACTTTTCAGTTCCCACGCTTTTTGTCCCTCCTTTTTCCCTTTTTTTTTTTTTTTTTTTTTTTTGGTTCTACACTTTTTTTATTCTTTTGTTTGACTTTCCCTTACACATTTTTCTTTGTTTTATTTGTTGTCTCTCTTTTTTCACTCAGGCAGAGCCTCCATTCCCATTCTATATTCTCCCCCTCCCCTTTTCACTTCTACATTCTCTACCCTCTCTAGCCACCACCCATTGCCACCAACGTAGCCACCGCGGCCATCATCGACCTCCATTGCCACCACCATACTTTTTCCCCTCTTTTTTGGTGTTCAAGTTTTTTTAAAGGGTAAGTCTTTGTGTTTTAGCTTATGGGTTTACTTTGATTTGGTTTTTCTTTAATAGGTCATGGTGTTTTTGTGTTTTGGCTTATGGGTTTGCTATGGTTTTTCTTTAATGGGTCATGGAAATTTTGTGCTAATTTTTATTGTTTGCTTGTTTTGGTTGGATTTTGGTGCAGAAAATTCTTATTCAAATTTGGATTTTTGAGCAAAAAGACTTGAGCATCAAAGGCTGAATCATTGTAAGTTTATGTATAAGTTTGTAAATTTTGTATTTTTTTTTCTACGTAATTTTTCTGTACTGTGTAGATTTTGAATTTTTTTTTGTTATTAGTTTTGTGGTTTAACTAGGTTGAGATTAATTTTTACTTAGATGAGGAGATTCTAATGTGTACAAGGAGATTCTTCCATTAGATGAGGATTTCTACTTAAAAATTATATCTTTGTTGTCATTATATATATATGTGTGTGTGTGTGTGTGTGTGTGCTTGCTTTAGTTTTTATTTTTTCATTGAATGCAAAGAATGAGAATGAGAGAGAATTACTTATGGATGAGAATTTGTTTTTATTAAGCTGTGTTTTTGTGTGTGTTATTATATTAGAAATTACAATTATTGCTTTATATGAAATTATAGTAATTTTTTATAATCTTGGAAAATTAAGAAAGTTGTGGCTTTCTTTATTTTTTTTATTTTTTTATTTGCTGTTTTCATTTGGTGTTATTGGCCTAGGTGTTGGGGTTTCACTCTTGTTGTGAGTAAATAATCTCAACTAAATGCTCTTTATATATGTGTGTATATATATATATATATATATCTCTATATATTGTTACTAAATTTTCATGCACCATGACTCATTCAATTTTTTTGCAATAGCATTCTCATATGCAAAATTTGGATGATTTGGAGTACCTTTTTCAGTTGAGACATTTAGGCATAATGGGTAAGTTTCCTTATGTGTACCAAATGACAAAGTTTGGATATAATTAAACCTCAAATATTTTTTGCAAAGTGGTCCTTAATTTTTTTGCCTAATTCTTCCAAATTCTAACTCATAAATTTTTTTTTTTTTTTTTTTTTTTTTTTTTTTTTTGGTAGTGGCACCTTTATTTGCATTCCACATCATTTAATTGTCATCTTTTATTTTGTAGGTTAAGTACTCATTTATTGTGATAAGCTTGGACTTTGTTTAGAAAGGTGTTTGCTTGGCTTGAGCATAGTAAGTAATTTTTGCTTAAAACTTTATACTTGAAACGTTAATAATTGTGTTGGGGTGGACTGTTGAGTTTGAGCAAGCGGGTGGCTTGCATGGTGCTATAAGGTGGTTTACATTTATATTGGAAGTGCTTACTTTTTTTTCTTTTTTTTTTTTTTTATAATTATATAAATTATAAGGACAAAGTTATAAAATCATAATAGGCTAATAGCAAAAGGATATGTGAATATGATAACCACAATTTTCCACAAAGAAAATTGAAAAATTTTCATGTGCATTTAATAGTGCTTGGTTTGATGAGATTGAAATTAGTTGTAGTGCAGGAAATAATGTCACCTTTTGTTTGTCTTGTTATCATTTCAAGTTGACACTTGACATTGGAAAAGACCCAGCAAGTGAATATATATATATATATATTTTTTTTTTTCACTTACTCACACAATAGCACAAGACATATAAATTAGTCGTTACACCATTGAAAATTTTATAATCCCGCACTAGATGACATGGGCTTGATACACTCCAAAACATAAAAGTAGCTAGGAAATTAAAATAACAGGGGATCTCACCCTATTCTTAATATATTGAGAAGAAAAGAGAAATAATATTTTATAATGTTTATTCATTGTGAAGAATGGAAAGAATGAGGAATGACGGAGGGATAAGCTCTATTTTAGAACATCCTATTGTTTTTTTTTTTTTTTTTTTTTTTGGGTCATCTTTTCCCTTGTAATTTGTAGCTATACTTTATATCAAAATCATAACTTCTGGGTTCTACAAAATATTTAGTACTCAAGACTCTTCTTTAGCAGTTTATACTTATAGCTCAACTGCACCTAGGAATAAATATGCAAACTTAATAAATAAGAAAACCATACCCAAAATATACACTATTTATATAATGTACATGAATATGACAAAATGCCTTGATGAGGGCAGATGAATAGTGGGCTTTTCCTCAAATTCTTAGGAATCACTTTTTAGTGCAAGAGATGACTAGATGAGCTTTGGGACATACCTATTTAGCTAGGCCTTCCAACTTTTATGGTGGCATGGTTTTCCCTTTATTTCTTTAGAGACTTGACTTTTTTATTAGGCATTAGCTATTCAAGACTTTTTTGTAGAGATTCAAGACTTAGTCCATTTGTGTGAATGAGGATATTGATAGCTTGATATGATTTGTTTAGTATATTTAAGATTATGTGTAATCTTATTTGCATGTTTATGAAACTAAGTGGTTATGAAGTTGTTGTGTATTATAGGACAAGTTTATTTGTAATCTTTTTTAGATGGTTGTTACTTGTTTCTTAAGAGGTTAAATACTTAGTCCATTTGTGTATTCTTATTTGCATGTTATTTAATCTATGTGCTTTTAAGTATATTGTACACTATGTTTAAGTGTGTGTAATTCTACTTCCATGATTTTTGCTTAAATTTGTAGAGATTTAAGACTTAGTCCATTTGCGTAAATGAGCATATTGATAGACTTGATATGATTTGTTTAGTATATTTAAGATTATGTGTAATCTTATTTGCATGTTATGAAACTATGTAGTTTTGAAATGTTGTGTACTACATTTAAGTGAATGTGTAATTCTACTTTCATGGTTTTTACTTAAGTTTGTAGAGATACAAGACTTAGTTCATTTGTGTGAATGGGAATATAGATAGACTTGATATGGTTTGTTTATTATATTTAAGATTATGTGTAATCTTATTTGCATGTTTATGAAACTAAGTGATTTTGAATTTGTTGTGTAAATGAAGATATGAATAGAAATGGATATAAATCTTCTTTGCTTATTTTAGTTCTTGAAGGTATAAATGAAAAAGAAAGGTTTAGTTATACGTGACGTTTCGGTAAGGTCGTCACAACAAGCCTTTAATGAAGATGTGGATCATGAGTCACAACAAGAAATTGGCCAATCATCCACAGTTAATCCATCAAATGCACCAAATCAAGGTATTTTATATATTTCTAAGATCATGTTTGTGATTATGGTTAATATTGTTTGAAAAATATCCCATATTGCATGACAATGGCTTTTATTGTTTTAAAGCAATTACAGTTGTGCCACTTCCACGTGCTACTCGCGGTCCTAACAAGTACTCATTCATTTGGAATCTCCCTGAAAATCACAAGATTGAATTGCCATTAACTAGTTTAAATCAGCCAATTAAGACGGCAGGGAGGAACTTCACTGGTTGGTTGGGTACAATTGCACGAAAGCCCCATTTGTGCCCAATTAAGTATAAGAATTGGACAAAAATACCAGATGAATTGAAGGAAGAAATATGGGATCTTGTTCAGGTATTCAGAAGTTATAGACTATGTGTATTATTCTATCTTGTACTAAGTTTTACACAAATGTTTAGCTTGATATGGATTTCGCTAATTAAGCTATTGCATGTAGTCAAAATGGATTTTGCCTGAAGAGCCTGCTAGGTTGAAGGCAATGAAGAATAGCACATTGTCCTCAATTGCGAGATCTTGGAAGAACCACAAGTCATCTTTGAAGAAGAAGTATTTCCTACGAGGAGAAAATAGAGCACAAGTACCACCAGGTGTAATTTCTGAAGATTATGAAGACCTTGTTCAGTATTGGAATTTACCAAAAACGAAGGTATTATTCTATATTGATATGCTTTAATTGTTCTACATTATCATCATAACAAGAACATTCATATGGATATCTTTAGTCTACATTGAATATCTACCATGAAAAATATATTCAAATAATACTTTGTTTAAATATGTAATTTTTTTGAACGTAGGAGCTTGCTTTGAAAAACAAGAACAGTCGTTCCAAGCAAACAAATGTACATACTGGTGGTTCAAAAAACTTTGCTTCATATGCAGAAGAAATGGTAATGACTCAATAATTATCTTGTAAATGACATATTAGATTGTTCTTAAGTTTGTATGAAACCATTATTCCTAATTAAATAACTGAAATGACCATAATTTAGGTAACAACACTTGGGCATCCTGTAGAACGTGCAGATGTATATGTAAAACTTCATCTTCATAAAGATGGTACTCCTATTAACACCGTAGCAGAAGGCAACATTGTAAGTAATATCATGATTTGCTAAGTGTAATATTGAATCTATTAACATTGTTAATTTCTAATGTGTTATTGTGGAAATTTTGAATATTAGGAAAAAATCAACGAACTGTTGAGTGAGTCCTCAAATCGTGTGCAGTCATCTGACCTTACTGGGAGTATTGCATGGGCACCAGATGATGTATATGCTCAAGTGTTTGGTAATGAGCGCAATGGTCGTGTTCGAGGTGTGGGATTTGGCCCAACACCAAGTATGCATCCTGCCAAGAGCACTCCTACAATTGTTCAAGTAAGAAGCCAAGAAAGGGATGCTAAAGTGACTCAGTTGGAGAATCAAGTGGCTTCTTTGAGGGAGAAATTGAATCGTTATGAAAACTTGGAGGAGCGAATGACCCAATTGACGCAACTAGTGCAAAATCAGTAAAATCATTCTTCAGAAGCTAGTCGGGTATTAAATTTTAATGTTTTAAGAATGTATTTGGTTTTAAAAATTTTTAAGTATAGCAACTATTATTTTGTTACTCGAAATGATTTCTTTATGAACTTATTAGATATTTTAATTTGTATTCAGGGTGGTTTCGATTTAGATCATTCATCTCCAACTCCTTACAGATCACAGGCTTCATCCCATCAAGAAACTAGCATATAGTGGTACATGCAGTATTTTAAGGACTCCATGGGCTATTACATAGTTATTTTGAACAACCACAATTATTTTGGAACTATTGTACTTGGTTTATAATATTGTCATAGTTTGGGTGGTTGTTTTTTTTTTGGTATAGGTAGACAAGTATTTTGTTACAACCACATTTATTTTGGAAGTATTGTACTTTGTTTAATACTGTCATAGTTTAGGTGGTTGTTTTTGTTTTGTAGATAGACAAGTATTTTGTTCAATTTAAAATGATACATGTATTGGTATTAAACATATATATATATATATATATTGACTATGGTTAAATTGTTACTGTGGAATATTAATGATCAATAGGTATATTTGATCTATTACAAGCTTGTGTTAGTTATTATTGAATTTTAAGCAGGTTTATACAGCATTAAAAAAAAAAAAAAAAAAAAAGCGCAGGTTTTTGCGACGTTTTAAAGACGTTGCTAAAAATAAGAGGAAATCCTTTTTAGTGACGCCTTTAAAACGCCGCAAATAATCAATCTTATAGCGACGCTTTAAAAATGTCACTAAAAAACAAGAGAGCAAACGTTTTGGCGACGTCTATAAAATGTCGCTATATGATTGATTATTTGCGACGTTTTAAAGGTGTCACTAAAAACGTCTTCAAAACGTCGCTAAATGTATTTTCTTAGATTATTTACGAAAATGTTATATTATTTAGTGACGTTTTAGAAAACGTCACTAAAAGTCTTTGAACGCCACTAAAGAGTAACATATGGCGACCTTTTTGGAAACGTCGCAACAGATCTATAGCGACTGCTCTATTGTGACGTTTTTGAACGTCGCAAAAAAAAAACGTCGCTATAGACCATTGGTGTCTATAGTGACGTTTTTTGGGTTTTTAGTGACGTTTTCAAAACGTCGCCTATACCCAGTTTTCTTGTAGATATTTCAGGCTTTGCCCTGACACTCTGATGTAGCTATTTCTAGCTAGTTTGAGCTCAGCCCTTTTATTTTGATATGACCCCAAATCCGTTTACAACAAAAAGTCAAAAGAGTCAAAATACCGATATAGACTTGTTTGGTTCCATTTAGTAAAGTGTTTTTTTTTTGGAGTAGGACTATATATATATATATATATATATAGAGTAAGAGTATATGTTAAGTAAGATATGCCTTGCTTCTTGCACAAGTGAGCAATGTTTACGTAAATTTTCTTTCCCATGTTGATAAAATGGCATGTTATATAATTAATACAACGTGACTTTCACGTGAATTTATTCTTAATATTTACTCCATTTTCTAAGGCACCAATCACAACATGATATTTTACTATGAAAAAAAAATTGTGATTTTTTTTTTGGTATTACTAAACTTATTTAATGTACAAAATGGACCACTTCTAGAATGCATTATATAGAGATTTTGGTTGATAATAAGTTTATAGGTACAATTTTTTGAAACATTGTTATATGAAGTTATGATTAGTGAAATGTTATTTTCATATAGATTAATGACCGATACTATTTAAAGTACGCATCCATCATGATAATCTTAAATTCTCAAGTATAGTGGAAAAATGTGAGATTCAATAATTTAGCTCAATTGGTCAATTTTTTTTTTTATAGGAAATTGGTCAAGTTTTTGTTGTCAAATAAGATATGATGTTCAAATCTACCTATACCAAAAATTAATTTGGGTCTTAGCGTGATGATATAAAGCAAGTGGTAAAAAAAAGTTTAGAATTTTTATTTGTAGAAGAAAAATATAGAATTCTTAGGAATTATAATGAATGCATACTCTCTCTTTAATGAGTCAAAATCTTCTGTCCCACTTTTCCTGCTCCACTCTATACTCCACTAATAAATACTTACCACATGTTTATCTAATTAATTAAATACTATCATTATTGACTTATTAATACTACAGTTATTAATTAATAGTAGTATTTAATTAATTAGGTGAATACGTGACAAGTATTTATTGGTGGAGTATTGAATGGAACATGAAAAGTGGGACAGAAGATTTGAACTCCTCTTTAATAGTCTAGTTAATGAATGCTCATTTGTTAATTAATTATTTTCGAAAAGTTTCAATACAACTTTTATAAGAAATATAAAAACTGTTAAAAAAATCAGTAATTTTTTTCTTTACCATAAAATATTTTAAAAGAATTTCTTCAAAAAAATATCTTTATGACATTTGTTAACAAAATCTCTAAATTAATAAGACCAATATTTATTATATATAAGAGCAAAGATAACGTATTTTATTGTATCTATAATTTCCAAACCAAACGTGCCCTTAATTACGTCCAAAAATATGGGGGAAAAGTGGTGGGCTGGTGGGTGGTGTCAGCAAAAGCAGCCAGGCTTTGATTGTTGTTGTCAGCAAAACCAACAAACCAGACATCGTGGGAACCATTCATTTATCATTCTACCCAATACCCACATGCTCAACCCCCATTCAAGGAAATGACCAATCCCAGAGGACCCTTTGGTTTTGTTAACAAAACCTTGACCATCTTCATCTATGTCTATCTGGGCATTACTATTGCAACCTCTTCTACAGACCCACTTGTCCAGCAACAACTGGACAAGGTTCTACAACTCCCAGGACAGAGCTTTAACGTGAGCTTTGAACACTATGCTGGTTACATAACAGTCAATGAAGATTCTGGGAGAGCTCTTTTCTATTGGTTCATTGAGGCCACTGAGGATCCTGAATCAAAGCCTCTTGTTCTTTGGCTTAATGGAGGTCTCAAACTTCAATATTCTTGATACCCTTTTCATTGTTATTGTTGTTTTTGACTTGTACTTTTTGAATTAATATATGGTTTTTTTTTTTACGAAGAACACAGCACAGATTTATCTAACTTGTGTTTTTTTTTTTTTTTGCTTTGTGACCCTCTTGTCTCTTGAGAACTGATAGCTCGTCTACTTTTCTAATTGCTATTGATAAAGTGCAGTATTTTGAAATAAGTTCCTGACCAAAGACTAATTTCTTTAGGGCCTGGATGTTCATCCATTGCTTATGGGGAGGCAGAGGAAATTGGCCCTTTTCACATTAAAAAGGATGGGAAGACCCTTTATTTGAACCCTTACTCTTGGAATCAAGGTAAGAAACATCTACGAATTTGTCAATAATTTTTAAGTCTTTGTCTGTAACAAATATTAATATTTGAGCAAAAAAAAAAAACAAGTAGCCAATAACCAAGTGCAGATGACCTGGTGGGTCTTGAACCCATGATCTCACCATACACACACTTCTTTTATTTTTATCTTGGCTATTAAGTGATGCTAAAGGTTTCATAAAAAATGGATGAATTACATAAAAAGAGTCTGAACTCTGAACTGGAGATATTTCCAATTAGCTGAAGCATGGCCTGTTGTGGATTGGAATTAGTGCATCTTTTTACTCAGTTATATGTAAGCCACATCCTACAGACTATTATTCTCTTGGCCTACATAATGTATATTATATCAGAATCCTACTCAAACTTTGTATATAAACTACTAACACTTTAAAAAGAAACAGATATCTGAATTATATTTATAGTCCCCTATGAGTAATTTGGGCAATACAGGGGGAGAGGAACAACTGCACATTTAATGAAGTGCAGTTATCAGATACTGAACTAAAATTCTTGTTTTTGAGATCATTATTTGAGTGGTCCTGCAGTCTTGGTACTAGTAATATGCATTTGATTGTAGATTTTATAATCTAATTTAGAATGTAAGTATTTACAAGAGCATTGTACACATCTTGTAGCATGGTCTTTAAGTATTTCTCCCCCTGCATCAATATAAGTCAATTAACTATAAATAAATAATATTTATAGCATGGTGAAATAATATATGAAGTTTATTTGTAGATAAATTACCAATTTAAATAATTATACGAATTTATTTGAGAAACACGGATTGTTAGGCATATATGCTTCTTTCCTTAAAGACTCTTTCTTTTGTTCATCTTCTACTTATGAGGACCTAATTGGTTGAACATTACACCTTGCTGGCATGACTATTGTTTACATGTTGCGCTTTTGTGCTTTACATTTTCTGGAATGATAAAATCACATCAAGGTATTCCTTATGGTTTACTCAAACTACTTTTACCCTTCTGCAGTTGCCAATCTTATATTTCTTGATTCCCCTGTTGGAGTTGGTTTTTCTTATTCAAACACTTCCTCCGATGTGCTGAATAATGGAGATAAAAGAACTGGTATTGCTTGGACCATTTAATTTTCTGCTTCTGCTTTGAACATTTTATTATTATTGATAGCTTTTGTACCTTAAATTCATCATTTTCTGGTTTGCAGCCGAGGACTCTCTAGCATTTTTATTGAAGTGGCTTAAGCGCTTTCCTCAGTTCAAAGGAAGGGACTTTTATATTACAGGAGAGAGCTATGCAGGTTGAGTTCAATCTTTGTATGTAGTTAATCTAAAGTAATGCCAATGTTTTTGTTTCTACACCATTGAATAGATGACACTGAAAAGCCTCTGTAGGTCTGTTATTCCAGATACACAATATATGGGCCTTTTTCAAGCATCACTTATTGTTGGGTTAAAATTAGGGACAATGAATTATTGGTATGTGTCATGTTATTCTGTGGTGCTGAATTTGAATATATATTAAACCACAAGTATCTTGTTCTTCTGATTCTTTACAACCCTCATGAAGCAGATGCTATGGGTTCGGATCCTGTTGTTTGATATAGGAAAAGGAAAAACTTCTCAATAATAATTAAAAGACACAAACATAGTGTTTGTCATAGTACATGGTTGTTTGGAAAAATAGAAAGAATGATTTACTAGATTGAACATGCTATATGGAGTCAGTGAGCCTAGAGTTTTGAAGATGTGAGAGAGTTAATAAAGGGACTAAAACAAGAAATGGAATTAAAAATTTGTCATTCTAATCACGGGTGGATCTTCATCTATTCAATTCTGGAAGGCCATTGTAAAGGACATACAAAGGCTTTCCACCTACTACTCATCTGAAAGGAATTTTAAGGATAAATCCTTTAGATTGACCAAATTCTACCTAAATAGTCATAAAATGGTATCATTGTTGTAAAAGAATTACAAAGTAATATATTATGCTTATAATGTGGAAATATATTAGTAATTTCATCAACTTACTACCATCCACATCCATCCCATTGTATAAGATTATTTTATATCATTGCAACAGTAGTAATTACAACACTTATGTAAAACAAGGGAAGTAGTTCTTTGTTCATTAAATTGCTATGGCTGATGAGCTTTATCGTATTTTATTTTCTGCATTTATATTTATAACTTCTTTTGCGGCTTAGGAGGTTGTGTATTATGGTTTAATAACTGAAATCCGTGTTTCAGGACATTATGTTCCTCAACTAAGCCAAGCCATTGTAAGATACAACACAGCATTAAAGGCAAAAGCAATTAATCTGAAAGGTTATATGGTATAGACTCTGTTCTTCTCTATAGCTAAAGTTCCTGATTTGTTGTGTATCATGTTGATAATAAAAACATCAAAGTCTATTTGTTATGCAGGTTGGAAATGCTCTAACTGACGATTACCATGACCACTTGGGTGTTTTCCAGTTTATGTGGGCAGCTGGTTTAATTTCTGATAAAACATACAGGCTGCTGAACATTCTCTGTGATTTTCAGTCATTTATACATACCTCAGATGCATGCGATAATATTTTAGATGTTGCTAATGAAGAACTTGGAAACATTGACCCATATAGCATCTTCACTCCCACCTGCTTTGCTAATGTAAGCCAGTCAAATCGGCTGCTGAAAAGAATGAATGTGAGTTATGCTGAACAATCAATATATATATATATATATATATAAAATTTCCTTCTTAGATAAATGTTGCACATATTGGGGCATATGAAAAATCAGTAAGTTAGGTCACTAGTTCCCCCCCCCCCCCCCTCTTTTTTCCTGGGTAGAAAAAAGGGTAAAAGTGGTGGCCAGTTGTGGAGATCCTACTGGGGCTTGACCATGGTAGTTCCTACCTACTGAGAAAACAATGCTTGAGGGGTCTAGACAATAAGGGTAGGCCGTAGGTGCTCCTTCAAGTGGCCAACTGGATCCTAATAGATTTCAAAAAGATGAAACTATGTCAACACCCCATCCTTAATTGATTTGTTAATATTGTATCATCTTTCCGTAGTTTTTAGTGTTTTGAGTGAGTTTTAAAATGGGGAAAACACTTAGCTGGCCGAGTATTTTGCTCTGTCAATTAGGTCCTTTTAGCTATCTAGATGGTTCTCAATGGAAATTTCAGTTCATGCATTTCCTTATGTGGATAGAATAGTTTTGTCTAACAAACTACTTCTTGATTGTGGTCAGATAATTTTCTCTCTGCTTTGGAGATGGTTCTGTTTCTTAGTGTCTCAAATAATTAGTAGCAAGCTTCATTTTGCCACAGTGATGGAAATGTGGTTTATTGCACGTCATTCCATATTGCTACTCTTTCTATTGTTAGAATTAAAAATCTACCAAGGTGATACAAAAATAGTATATTAGAATTGTACATCTTCCAAAAATAGTGATTGTGGTTGCTCAACTTAAGGACTCTGGAGGAATTTAGCATAGATTTTACATAGCTTTATTATGCTTGATGAAAACTGCCATGGTTATTGAAAATATTCAAAGGTCAAACTCTTTTTCTCATTCTGGAAGATTCCTTGACTTTGCCCTTTGTTCCTCAACTTATTTAGATGGATTAAATCAAATATGTTTACAACAGTAATCTAAACTTGCTTAGTAGTACTTCAATGCCAGAGAAATCATTCTTGCTAAACAAAATTATATATATCATATATGGCTATAGATAATAAATTGAAAATAATAATATAATATTGTTTTGGTCATCTATTATCTATGTCCTTGCATTTCTTTTCTGTGCTAAATCGATGTACATACCCGTCACTGTCAAAGAGTAGTGTATAGATTCTCTACCATATTCAGAGTTCAGAACTATCAAGTCCTGGATCAAACTTCTCTTATTATAGTTCTAGAGCTGTGTTAGTTTATTTAACCAGCTTTGGCCTCAATAGTCACCAAATCTAATATGAAATTGGAAATTAATTTTTTTTTTTGCTTTTCTGAAAAGATTTTTCATGATGCCTCTGAAATAGCTAAAACATCTGGTCAGATGATTAATGATATGTAATGTCATCTTATAGATGGTTGGTCACATTGGTGAGAAGTACGATCCTTGCACCGAGGAGCACTCAGTTGTATACTTCAATTTACCTTTGGTACAAAAGGCACTTCATGTTGATCCAGCTTTTGCACCATCTAAATGGTCAACCTGCAGGTATATAGCTCTTTGAAGATAAACACTTATAATTGCATTGCCACCTAAGGTGGGTGAATAATTTGGCCATAAGAAAATGTCAGTAGCTCAAGTATTCCTTTTGGTTAATTGGAATTTCCTGGTGAAGGTACACCGCAAATGTGCAGGTAGCAGTCCCAAATGATTAAAGCAACATTCTTATATTCACTAATATGAACTTTAAGTTTTGATCCAGTTACAATGATTCAGAACGTGTATAATGCAGCTAAGGGATGGAGAGGGTAAGGGAGGTGGTAGAGAATCCAGCCATTAGGGTGGGATTTGGATGAAGTATTTAAGGGAAGGAGCTGCATTTAGGCTTTTTAGCCTGCCACTGGAATACACTGTCTTATTAAATTGAGTGAGGAAGTCATGCATCTTTGTTTTAAACTTGTAGTTAATATATCCAGGTGTGGATTAGTATATACCTGAGTAAACACTGCCTAGTGTAATGTGATGTCTTCATATTTTTAACTAATACTTGATGCCATCAGCTCCCCATTCTATATACAAGTCATTCAATTTTAAGTAACTTATCATAGCATCTTAAACGGTGATATGCTGGAAGTTTTAATTTTTTATTTAGATGTTACTATTTAAAAGAAATTGATCTTTTGACATCACTTGTGAAAATTGTAGCTTGCTTCTGCTTTGTGCGCCACATATTATGTTTAGTTTATGAGTTTTTTCTCCCTAAAGAACTTGACATAAATCTTATTCTTGTAATCTTCTATGTACATAAGTTCTGTGTACTTTGATAACCTTGACTGAAGTGATGGAAAGATGGAAGTCCTCATAATTTTCACTTATGTTGTTTTGTAGCGAATTGATAAATACTAACTGGAAGGATTCTCCTCGGACAATGCTGGATGTTTACCATGAGCTGATTCATTCAGGACTGCGTATATGGATGTTCAGGTTCCTGTTGACATCTGGCATATGTTTTGCATACATTTACTGCCTGTAGTATTGCTTTCGTGTGTAATGAACATTTGCATTGACCTATACCTGCCAAAAATCACATGCATGTGCTTCCTTATTAATTGCTGGTATCAAAGCTAGGAAGCACCCTGCAAATGGTCACATGCATGTCTAATGGAAAAATTGTAAAAATAAAATTGATTTCTAAAATTAAATTGAACTAAAATTGTTTTCACACTTCCTGCATCATGCTGGTTCTGCTGGCAAATGGTTTTTTCTTTCTGATTCAAGTGATTTTAGAAAAACTTCTGGTAATGATAAGTTTTATTCATCTCTCCTCTGTGACAGTGGTGATACAGATGCCATAATCCCAGTTACAGCCACCCGGTTGAGTATAGATGCTCTTAAGCTTCCGACTTTGAGACCTTGGCGTGCCTGGTATGATGATGGGCAGGTATATTAAGTTAAAATAACCATTTTCTTCTGCAAGCTTTGTTGTTGTTGTTGTTGTTGTTGTTATCATATACTTCTCTCTTGATGTAAAAACAGTCTGTTTTTCAATTATAGACTACTTGCTTCATCTCTATAATTTATCAATAAGTAAATTTACTACATATGGCAGTAGACACTAGAAATTAAGAAAATTTGTTGAACAGGTGGGTGGATGGACTCAAGACTATGCTGGGCTTACCTTTGTATCAGTCCGGGGAGCAGGACATGAAGTTCCTTTGCATAAGCCCAAACTAGCTTTGGCACTCATTAAAGCCTTCTTGTCAGGAAACTCAATGCCAAGTTTGGAACTAGTCAGTGCATCTTGAAGTCCCTATTGCTTGTTCCAGGAATCAGAAGGAAAGATTACTTTTCCATGTGTCTACTGTAGAGTGGTGGTTATCTATCCAGTTAATGTTGTTTCAGAATGTACAATAAGTCCAGGGACAACAAATTTTACAACTATTGAGTTGGTACATTATGATTTGTGTACAATAAAAATAGTGTCAACTATAGAGTTGTTTGTTCACAATAAAAGTGGCATCAACAATGGTGTATGTGGTTTGCTGGCATTGGCAAGATCACAAAGTAGGAATTGCCATCATGTCAAAACGTCATTGGCAGATTACATTTTTTTTCCCCATAACTATTCTGCTGTATAAACTCTCCCTTTTCTAGCCTTTTTTTTTTTTTTTTTTTTAATTTAATTTAATTTTTTATATTGTGTGTGTGTGTGTGTGTGTGTTATTTGCATCGTCTTGTTCCCTCTAACACCAGACTTCATTCCCCTAAAACTACTACACGATCTAATTTAACAAAAAGATACACAAATACAAAGTGCATTGAATGTAAAGTGTGTACTCTCTAAGCCTATTTATCCCCTGCAATAAATAATTTGAGGAGTGGGAGGATGAAACCTATAAGTGCAATTCTAAACTCGCCCCAGAAAAGAGCAATTTACTTTAGTCCTAATTGTCTTATGGTGTTTAAGATTTAGTGCAGGAGCACTTGAGAGTAAAAATAGTGAAGTCCTCCAATTGCTTGTGTCTTGGTCTAAATTTTGTTGAAAAGGTCAATGATATTTTGGAATATGGTGGATTTTTTTTTTCTAAGCCAAATTGCTTCTAATGAATGAAGTCATGCTTGCCAAACTGTTCTGGAGAATGAGGAATAGTTCTGAGGAACAACTTTCGTAAAAATCAATTTGTTTTCACTGTCAAGTTAAAGGCTTCTAACTCCTTGGGGATGGAAAGGGCATTATGTCTCGTTGAAACACAATCTTGACAAGAGATAAATGGCGTGTGAGAGATCACAAAAATCACTACATGCCATACTAACTCAACAGTGGTAAAAAAATGGATTGGCATGCTTCCCAAGGGGGCCAACTTACAAATTGAATTAATTTGGAACTCAAGAAGTTAGTCTTTATTAGCCCAAGGAGTGAATTGATATGCAATCTTTGAATTCAAGAATTGAATCCAAAACTGGCTCAAGTAGTGAGTCACTACGCCATCTCCAAATTCGAGAAGCAAATCCCTTTAGTAAATAACTTAATACCCTGTATATCGTAATACCTCATGTTAGCATTGTTTATGTAATGTGTGTGTAGTGACCTAAAAGGGCAATAGGTATAGGCTTTGTGGATGAGTGTGTGCGATAAGGTGAGGGCTTGTAATTCATAGAATTCTACATCTTCTATGTGTAATAAAGGAAAAAAAACTTATATCTGAGTTGAATATCCAAAATGTTAACAATGTATTTTTCCTTACTTTATGCTTGAGATAAAATAATTGTGGAGAAAATGAATTGTCTCAACTCTAAAACCTAGAGGGGAGGTAAATTAGTAATTTACTGCTTTTTAACTTGTATAGAATCTAATTTATGTTAATTTAAATATAAATAGTTAGTGAGTTTTTTTTTTAGAATAAAATAATTAGTGAGTTAAACACATAATTTAAGAAGAAGCTATAGGATATATTATGTTAAAAATATGAACTTAACTTAATCTTCTAAACAGAATAATTTGTCTACTTTTCTAACCTTTTACTTTAAAAAAAAAAAAAAAATTGTCTATTTCCATTTTTAGGCATTTACCAATCAATCACGATAGCTTAATTTTATATTCGAGGCCCGAGAGAGAGAGAGAGAGTATTTGAGGTCGACCAGTAATCTAAAATCAGACCCATTTCCCTAGCTGTTCCTATATTGGTAGCATCCTGTCAAAACTGCATAGTATCCCTCACTCTCTCTGATGAAACTCTGTGCTTACAAGCCTGGTCAGAAAATGCCCGGTACGTGTTTGTTAAAATGTCTGACCCAACTTTTCACATGTCTTCATTCAACACTTTTACCTTTACCTTAGTAAAACTAGCGTGATTTGAACTAGACTTGTTCGCTTAATAAGCGATCATGAACCAGTGTTTTTCTTTTTGGGTGCAGAAATCTTAGCTTAAGTATTTGGGTTTGAGGACCCAACTGCAAAAAAAGGTATTCCTGAAGTGGTATGGGTTTAAAAATCTGCTCTTTTTATTTAATGTTACTCTTTTTTAATTGTTATAGTAAAATGCAGTGATGGGTCTTTTGAATACTTGAATTCTGTTGTGTTGTGTTGGAGCAGAACAGAAGGGAAGTGAATTAAAAAAGTTTGAGGGGTGCAACAAAAAATGGTGGTTTCAAGTTCTAATCCACACAGCAAGGAGATTTCTATCAGGAGGAGGATTGCCGGCATGTAATGATAGCTCTCTCTGTGTCCATTTGTAAAGAATTGAAAATCTAACTAATTTCATGTGAATGCAATTCAGCTTTGACAATGTGGAGAACATTAGTGCATATGCATTTAACCTTTGCTTTTACCGTGATTTATGTAGAATTATTCCTTAGGTTCCAATTACTGAAGCCCGAAGACAAGGGGAAATTAGTGCATATGTATTTAACATTAGCTTTTACCATGCTTTCGCTGAATTTATTAAGAGTCAAATTACTGAAACTTGGTTGTAGGTTAAAATGTAATTTGGTTGTTAATAGGGTCGTGAGTTATATGATAAAATTAATTCGATTTTCAAGGATTGAATTTATATTGTGATACTCATGAGTACGGATATTTGGGTCTTTTTAAGCGTGGTGGCATTTTTAGATTTTGGATACTGTGGATAGTAGGATATTTTGATTCTATGTGGCTTTGTGACTGGTTGTTTTGCTTAGAAGAAGCTTATTTAGTGCTTTTTATACGAACTTTGATATGGCAGAAGCATCTATTTAGATTCACAGCAGTTTTTTAATCAAATGAACTGTTAGTGAGGAAGTCAAAAGAGATAGAATATCCATAGTAGGTCCATAATTTCGGTTCTGTACTTCAGACTCCAATGTCAATTTTTAAATGACTGCTAATTTAGAACCAGTGGATCTATTCTTTTTAGAAAGGGTCTGTTCAAACACATGAATTCTGAAGAGGAAAAGATGCCAATATTGGAGTTTTTACATATCAAGGGTTCAAAGCTTCCTATATGTAGGATAGATGAAGAATTTTTGTTATATCAACTTCTACACATACTGTTTTGATAGCAATCATAGTAAAGGTAACGACTTGGGACACATTTTTAATGTTTGTGCTTTTTGAATCAGGTTCTGGGTTTGATTATCTGATCCCCTTTTTTTTCTTAGCCAGTGTATATGTAGTAGTATTATTAAGTATCTTCTCTAATTATAACTCACTATCATACAATATTGTAGATTCAATAAACGAGAAGAGGATTTTTCGTCCCTAAAAGAATACAATGATTATTTGGAGGAAGTGGAGGACATGAGTAAGTTTATTAATTGTCCTTACTGAATTTCCATACATATGAGTGCATATTTTAACAAAAAGAAAACCAATCCGTTTCAGCATTTAACTTGATTGAAGGAATTGATGTCCCTGCTATTGAAGCAAAAATCACAGAGTATGAAAAAGAAAATCATGACCAAATAATGATAAACAGAGCTCGGAAGGTACTTGAATAATGTTCTGTTTTCTTGCCCTAACATCTGCCACTTTGTCCCTAACAAGTGGTTGAGATTTGGATTAATAATTTTTAATTAATGCCCTAGAGAAAAAAAAAAATTATATGATATGAGTTCCTCATGCTAGCATTGGTGAATTTTGTGATATGTCATTTAATATTTGCTTAAAGGCCTACTAATTCTGGTGATAATAATAAAACAGGCTGAAGAATTGGCTGCAGCTCAGGCTGCAAGCAAGGGTCCTGCACAGAATGATTCTGATGGGGTGAGAAATGAGATTATTTTTTTAACTATCATATTTTTCTTGAACTTGTGATGTGGTGTGATTTTATTTTACCTTCTATTTGTTTATACTTTGTCAAATTTTTGATTTGAGGTTTTTGGGAGCAGATTAATTGATATCTGTCATGCAACCTTTTGCCAATAGTATATAAACTAACTAGAAGCATGTAAGTGATATTGAATTGACTGTGATGACTGCTTTCAATGCTTGAAATATATGATAATTTGACTGTCCTTGATTCTAACTATAGTGAAACATTTCTCAATTGGCTGGGAAATCAAGAAAAGGGAAAATAGAAAAACCAGAAGGCAAACTTGGGATCTTTAATTTTTTGTGAACTTTTGACAAAATATACAGGTTTTTGATATTTTCTATTTAATGCTCTGCTTTATTGAGCAGGACAATCCCATTTTAATTTTCTACTTTCAAGTTCTATCTCTAACTTATGAGCATATAAATTCATATGACCACTTTTGGTTTGCTACTTTAATGGTTGCAACTGAATAGCCTTTCTTTTAGAATGAGCCCATAGGTAGTGATATTAATATATCATTGTAACTTGAAATCTTTGGTGCTGCGTATATTAAATATTATACTCCCTTGAATCAGATAACGTTATGTGTTCCTTATATACGTGTTGCTCCTAATTTAAATATTATTTTCGTAAACCAACATTTTAGCTTTTTTATTTATTTATTATTATTTTAATGTTAGAATACCTGGAATGTGGCTACACAGCTTGTGTATTGGGATTGCACTTTTCTTTAATGAATTTATAGACTAATAAATAAATTAAGAATTACTTATCAAACAAAAAAAAACTAATAAATAAATAAAGAATACCTTGAATGTGGCAATGCAGTTCCTTTTCATTGCGCATAATAGGTGTTTCTATTCAAATTTTGAGTTGATACTTAATGCACACTTGTCATAATAAAGCCAGTATCACATTATTCTTGTTACTGCTACTTGGACTTTCCAATAATTCAGAGAGATGCCCGTAAATGTTTTTAAAAGGAGAAGGATTCATACTCTGATGGATCATGGGGAGTTTGTAAATCTTCTTATATTACATTGCACAGTAGCTTGGGAATTGTGGTCACTATTTTTTTGATTATCTAAAATCCATAGGGTAACATTTGATGGAACAGAGTTACCATTGCCACAGTTAAGTTTCTATTGCTCAGGACCTTATTCAAATGAATGATGCTTCATAGGCCTTTTTCTTCTCTTCACTTAGTAGAATTTCAAGATAACATGAATACTAGGCGATGATATGTACATAATTTGCAGATGAAATGCTTCATAGGCCTTTTTCTTCTCTTCTCTTGTACATAATTTTCTATTTCTGCCTTTTTTTTCTTTGCCTACTTCATTTTTTTGAAGTAGTCTACTATTTATATAATTCTTCTTACCTATCAAAATATATATATGTGTGTGTGTGTGTGTACATTTATTAATTTTCTCTCTTTCCCCTTTTGGCACTTCCTTTGTATACATCCTGTGTACTATGGTGGGTGCCCCCCCCCCCCCCCCCTCTCTCTCTCTCTCTCTCTCTCTCTCTCTCGGTGCTTTTTCAATGAACTAGAGTTACTAAAATAAATAGTCTGGTTTTATTCCCAAGCCTTTACCACACTGGGTTGAGAAATGGTTTAGTTGGATGGACCTCCAAGGAGATGCATATGATTCAAAACGGGTGGGCAAGTAAGAAAAGAATGACATATGACCTATATGTCAATTTTTTGGCAATGAAAGGCATCATATATGGGTTAGAGTAAGTGTTGTTTGTCTTAACTATTACCAGTGTTTAGATTTTACAAAGATCAATTATAAATGAAGTTCTCCAACCAGTAATGGGACCTGAATTTGTAATTATTTCAACACACACAAGCATGTGTTGAGTCTATTATCCTGGTCTCTTAGATGCAGCTTAGACATCTAGTCAATTCACAGGGAAAAAAATACTACAAAGAGAAAAATACAACGGAAAAACTGTCCACGTTATACATTGCTCTGGTATAGGGAAAGTTATATTTCTGTAAATCATAAAGACTGATTGCTTTTCATTTTTTTTTTATATGTTCTGCATGGTCTCTGTTATACTTTGAACCTGCAATAACATTCTACTTGGAATGCCAATGAGCTTTAGCTCAAATGGCACTCCTCCCAGAACAATCTTGGGATCTTGTTATTCCGCTCATCAGCAATCATAGGATGCCAAAGAAGTTCAATATATGTTACATTTGAGACATACACCAGATGATAAGGTCATTCTTGAGAATGTTAATTGTTAATTTGCTTGTTTTCTATTTTAATTGTTGAATCCATGGGCCATTTTCAATTGGATGCTTGCTTCATGATGCTTTGAGTTTATTCTGTTAAACTTTTCCAGCCTAAAAGAGATGAAAACATATTGATACTTTTTATGGGGAAGAAGCGATGATGGTATTTTCTTCTATTTATTGAGACAGGCCCCAAACCAAAGCTCTCAAACAGGATATGGTACTGGTGCACAGGGACAATATGCTCCTACATTTGCTGGAGGGCAGCCACGACCAACCGGCATGGCGCAACAACCAGTTCCTCTTGGAGGGGGACTCGACCTCCATGGTTATGCTGCTGATGATGAGGAAACGATGAAGCTCCGAGCAGAGAGAGGTGGAAGGGCAGGAGGGTGGAGTGCAGAGCTGAGCAAGAGAAGGGCACTTGAAGAAGCGTTTGGAAGCATCTGGATCAATTAGGACCTATGTTTGTTCTTCCTTTCTTGTAACTCGGGGTCCTCCATGTGGGGTAATTCAATTTTCTGTCAGATTATGACAAGCTATCTTAGAGCTTTTCTTTTTGTTTGTCAACATTGTGTAAATTACATATGCTGAGGATAGATCATATATTGAAATGATAGATGAGGTTTGTCACTTAGAGATGGGCGCTCTTGCCCCATGTACTAGCTTCCCTCCTAAATACCCAAAGCTTGGAACAAGATAATTTGTCGTGATCAGGAGTCATTATGTTCAAAGTTCAGACTACCATACATTCAAACTATTGGATTACCATCACTCCGATTGGTGGAAGTCAATATATTTGGGATGGAAAGATAATTACTATGTTTGGACTGAGATTGCATATATGTGTGACCTAGAATGGGGCCATTTTATACACACATGTCCCCTTTCTTTTCCGCTCGAATACATCCTCTCTAATCAACCGTTGGATTACATCTTATTCTTGTACCTTCTATGTTTGCAAAATTTAACGATTATAAAATAATAATAACCATCTCATCTATGTTTTTATTGCAACAAGTTTCTAAAAAAAAAAATGTTTTTATTGGAACAAAAACCACTTTCATGTTTCAAAATTTGTTGAGGATACACAAATAAGATATGTGTGTATTACAAAGAAAGATAGAAAGGGTACCAACTACCAAGTTACCACCAATATCTACTAGATTTATGTCTTAGCTTGATAAGTGGGTTCTAATTAACTTAATTGATATAGTTTTTTGTCCCAAAAAAAGAGATCCGGGGTTCGAATTCTGCTAACACGAAAAACTGATTGGTATTTTAGCATGATAATAAAGAGCAATTATATTGTTATATGACCTTAAACGAAACATATTAGTTATCAACAATGTCTACTGGATTGGAGTCTTAGCTTTGATAAGTGGGTTCTAGGTAGCTTAATTGATAGTCTCTTGTCTCTAAACAAGAGATTTGAAATTCAGTTCTCATTGCCATAGAAAAACTAATTGGCATATTAGCCTAATAATAAAGAGAAAACATACCGCAATATGACATCAAACAAAACATGTTAGCCATGTAACCTCATTTGTAACACACCAGCACAAAAAAACAAAACAAACGGTGTAGTGTAAGACCCAAATGATGGGCTAATTTTTCCAAATAGCATAATTTTAGAAATTTTTTTTGGAGAAGTGCATACAACCAAACTTATTTAGTTATATTTATATAGCATTTTTTTGGAACTCAAGTTCCAGACATTATGGGCTTGTGTGGCAATCCAATCACTTGGAACTCGAGTTCCAAAAAAGTACTATATGACTAATAAGTTTAGCCAGATAGGTTTCTTTTAAATTTTTCCTAAAATTATGTTATTTGGCAAAAAAGTGGGAATGACAATTTAAACCCGAACTTGCGGATACCTCCCTCACCCGCCCTAATGGACAAGTTTTACTTGCCCCGCATAACATATGGGGTAGTGATGGAGGTTAACATTTTCCCCCGCACCTGCTCCACTTATATTTAAATAATTAAAAAATATTTTTATAGGTTTTTTTACAAGACATTCATGTGTGTTTTTGGCCATCTACCTTTAAATTTATGGTGTTTTTTTATATTATATTGTTGAACTTATACCTTTATGTTTTTAATATTTACATTGTTGTATTGCTATGTTTGAATTGTTTTTGAATTTTTTATTACCTAAATTGTTGTATTGTTATGCTTTGAGAAGGTTTTGAAATGCTAGAATTTGTTTTTTTTTTTTAAATGTTTTATGAGTTTTAATTTAATGCATTCAAAATAAATTTTTAATAAACCCGCTCCAAGGTGGAAGTGGAGCACAGGCGGAGGATAGCGAAAAAAACAAAAAAAAATAGTGGAAGTGGAGCAGAGGCAAAGGATAGGAAACCCGCTCCATACCCCCTGTTTTGTCATTCTTAAAAAATAATAATAATAATAAATTAAATTAAATTTAAAAAAATCCCCCACGAAATATCTCCGTTTCTTATGTCCGTTAAAAAAAAAAAAAAAATCTTGGCTCTGATTTGGACAACAATTTACACACGTACACACTGGTTCTAATTTCCTCCACTGCTTCAACTTCCGTTATCTCTAAAACCCAAGGTATGCCTAGCACACACATACACACACTCTTGCTGGGTTTCATTGTTACAAATTCCATAACAAATTCATTCACTGATGCATGGCACTTGTTTGTAAGTAGGTCACTGTGAATCATGGCCTCGCTGAAGCTTTCCATTTCGTTGGAAACCTATGATTCCAAGAAGTTCAATGTAAACCCACCTCAACCCTTGAATTGGTGCTCTGTTTCTTCAATTTTTAGTTACATTCATGTAAGTAAAGCTTGTACAATCAATTCCTTGAATAGGGTCACTCACATTAAGGTCTCTCGGTTTGAGACTGACTTGCCCAACACTTCTGAATCTAATGGTTTTGATAATGAGAGCTTGGTTGAGAAAAGGCTGTTGGGTACGAAGAAGGGGATTAAAAGGGAGGTGGGTTTGAAATATAGGTTCAAAAGGTATGGTAGCGAACGAGAAATAGAGAATTTGTTTGTGGGTGATGGTGAATTGGATGTTAATTACTCTGCTATTGGGTCTGGCTTGAGCTTAGAGCACTGTAATGCTGTTTTGAAACGGCTCGAGAAGTGTAGTGATAGCAAAACTCTGACATTTTTTGAGTGGATGAGAAACAATGGAAAGTTAGAGCAGAATGTGAGTGCGTATAATATAGTTCTTCGGGTGATGGGTAGAAGACAAGATTGGGATGCAGCGGAGACGATGGTTCGGGAATTAAGTAATAAATTTGGTAGTGAATTAGATTGTCGGGTTTTTAATACAGTTATTTATGCTTGTTGTAAGTTGGGGCGAATGGAGTTGGGTGCAAAGTGGTTTCGGTTGATGTTGGAAAAAGGGGTTCAGCCTAATGTTGCTACTTTTGGGATGCTCATGGGACTTTACCAGAAGGGTTGGAATGTTGAGGAGGCAGAGTTTACTTTTTGCCAAATGAGGAATTTTGGAATTGTATGTCCTTCTGCATACTCGGCAATGATCACAATTTATACCCGATTGAGGTTGTATGACAAGGCGGAAGGGGTTATTGGCTTAATGAGAGAAGATAAAGTGGAAAAAAATCTGGAGAATTGGTTGGTAATGCTGAATACGTATAGTCAGAATGGCAAATTAGAGGAAGCTGAGCTGGCATTGGTCTCGATGCGAGAAGCAGGGTTTTCCCCAAATATTGTTGCATACAATACATTGATAACTGGGTATGGGAAGATATCCAATATGGATGCTGCTCAACGTGTGTTTCTGAGCATTCAGGAAGTTGGACTAGAGCCTGATGAAACAACTTACCGTTCCATGATTGAAGGTTGGGGTCGTACAGACAATTATAAGGAGGCAGAATGGTACTACATGGAGCTCAAGCGGTTGGGATACACTCCTAACTCATCTAACCTGTACACACTAATAAACCTGCAAGCCAGACATGAGGATGAAGAGGGTGCTGTCAGAACTCTTGATGACATGCTGAAGATGGAATGCCAACATTCCTCTATCCTTGGAACTCTTTTACAGGCATATGAGAGGACTGCAAGGATCGATAGAGTGCCCCTAATTTTGAAAGGTTCGTTATATCAACACGTTCTTGTTAACCAGACTTCTTGCTCCATTTTGGTCATGGCATATGTGAAATACTGCATGGTGGATGATGCAATAAAAGTGTTGGGGGAAAAACTCTGGAAGGATCCACTTTTTGAGAGTAACTTGTATCATTTGTTGATTTGCTCATGCAAGGAGTGGGGTCATTTTGAGAATGCTATTAAGATATACACTCAAATGCCCAAACATGATGACAAGCCAAACTTGCACATTTCATGTACAATGATTGACATTTACAGCGTCATGGGTCTTTTCCCTGAAGCCGAGCAACTCTATCTGGAGTTGAAATCTTCGGGAATTTCTTTGGACATGATTGCTTTTAGCATTGTTGTGAGAATGTATATCAAAGCTGGATCTTTGAACAAGGCTTGCTCTGTTTTAGACATGATGGACAAGCAGAGGGACATTGTTCCAGACGTTTATCTGTTCCGTGATATGCTTCGCATATATCAGAGATGTGGTATGTTGGATAAATTAGCTGATCTATACTATAAAATCTTGAAGAGTGAAGTGACTTGGGATCAGGAAATGTACAATTGTGTGATAAACTGCTGTGCTCGTGCTCTGCCAGTTGATGAGCTTTCTAGGCTTTTTGATGAAATGCTTCACCGTGGGTTTTTCCCTAATACCATTACCATCAATGTGATGCTCGATGTTTATGGAAAATCCAAGCTTTTCATGAAAGCTAAAAAGTTGTTCTGGATGGCTCAAAAACGAGGTTTGGTAGATGTGATCTCGTACAATACTATTATAGCTGCATATGGCCAAAATAAATACTTCAAGAACATGTCATCAACGGTTCAAAAGATGCAACTTAATGGCTTTTCGGTTTCACTTGAAGCCTACAATTGTATGTTGGATGCTTATGGGAAAGACAGGCAAATGGAGATCTTTAAAAGCATCTTACAGAGAATGAAGGAATCAGATTGTGCTTCTGACCACTACACATATAACATAATTATCAATATATATGGAGAACAGGGATGGATTGATGAAGTAGCTGGTGTGCTCACAGAATTGAAAGAGCGGGGACTTGGACCTAATTTGTGCAGCTATAACACATTGATCAAGGCATATGGAATTGCAGGAATGGTTGAAGATGCTGTGCATTTGGTCAAGGAAATGAGAGAAAATGGGATAGAACCTGATAAGATAACGTACACCAATCTGATCTCTGCACTGCGTAAGAATGATAAGTTTTTAGAGGCCATTAAGTGGTCCTTGTGGATGAAGCAGATGGGTTTGTGACATAGACCATATATTATATGTTTGGGTGTTTTTCTTTTTAAGCCTCTCTACACCTGAAAAAACTTGGGCTCTAGGATTCAGATCATACTCTTAACACCTCTCAGAATTTAGTTGTCTGTGGTAAGGTTTTTTTTTTTTTTTTTTCCTCCTGCATCTAGTTTTTTATTTATTATTTTAATCAGAATTTCTCTAATTTCATGACCTTATCCCAAGTGCTTTTTCTGTCATTAACTGTAAGCATCTTATGATTGCAGCTTCTGCATTTACTAAATCTACATTTAATTTCAACTTGAGAAATGCCAAAAAATGTGGGATTACTACCCTGGTTTAGTTTAAATTTAGCACTCTTATAAGTATCCACCTCAGTTTATTTTGCTTGTAACTGTTAGATAAGGATCATGAAATAATTTTAGGCTGACTTTAAAAACTTGTTGCACTTGCAGATTACATTTATGTTATCATAGCTGAATTACACATGAAGCAATTGTTAAAAATCTTTAGCATTCACGTCAAATGTGGAATGAACTGTTCTCCAGAACCTTCACAAGTTGTTTTGTTTTTCTTTTCTTTAATGCTTGTACCTTAGAACACATTTTTTTCCAGCACAATTATATTGGTTTGTGACATCTGGTACTGCTGCAGGGACCGGTAGACGGGATGGTTGGTCCATGTGTGTCCCTTCTGTTTTGCTTGCGGAAACTGATGTAATTTGTTCCTTATTGTAAAGTTAGATAGTCCATTGTGAGCTGCAGCTCAAACAGCTTTCGAGAGGAATTGCAAATGCATTTTTGCAATAATTAAGAATGAAATATTTGTGACATGGAATCAGAATTAAACTGCCCTTGTTTGTTGAAAACATCTTGTTACTTCTTTTAAAACAGGGTACAACTGCATTCTTAATTGAGGTCTCTGATCACTGCATATGAATGTTGGCATTGGATTTCTTTTTCAATCTCATGTTGATAATCCTGTTTGATATAAATATTTATGTATGCCTTTTTTTTTTTAAATTTTGTGCAGGCTGAATGATTTTGCTGATTGTAGCGTAAGACAAACCATGTGTTTTGACAGTTAAAGTAGCATATCTTCTTATATTAGGGGTTCTCCAACAGAATTGAACTGTTCTTTAAACCAAAGCCAACAAGCAGTACAGGAATTTGGTTGGCATAAGCTGTAAAAGACGATAAAAAATTACAAACAGGCATCTTGGTAAATGCTATGACTAAGAGAGGTACAAAAAAATGAAGGGGAGGTAAAATGCCACTGAAGAACTCAAATGAGGCCACAGATGTCACACTTCTCTTAAAGAGTAGATGCCACTAAGGCGACTTTCTATGGTTGTGCTAAGAGTTTAACTTTTGGGAACACAGCAGTGCTGCTTGTTCATCCTGTCAAAGTATTGCAATTCATTCAAGGACTGGTATCTGTAACTCTAATTTGATTATTTTACCCCATAAATCAATGTGGATTGAAACAGTTATATATAGATATCTTCAGCATTTGGCTTTGTGATTTCATTGTACTTATGCTCATGAATCTATAGGAATACTGTGAAGTACTTCTTCATGTCCAAAGATTACAAGATAACCAAAGATTAACAACTAATATATTTAGTTCACTTCTATTTGTTTCAATAGGAATTAGGAAAATTAGGCAATTGCTTGGGGCCTTGCCATACTGGATTTTAAGTACCATTACTAGAATTTCAAGCCACCAAATTTCTTTGGGACATTTTGTTGAATAGGTACCTTGCAGATTCTTTTAAAAGCAGAGTGTCAACTTAGGCACCACTCAAGCCTTAAGGAATTTGCACATATGAAGAGCTATTTAAAAGAGCTAATTTATCCACTCATTCCTTAGTCATTACATAAACCGTTACTTGGCAAAAGAACAAAAGATAAATTTGTAGATATTTAACTTTTACACTGATGCATCTATTGGACCTCATGCTGGCAACATCCAAATCAAAGTCTGAAGAACTTAACATCTGGAAAACGGATCAAACTTGTTTTAACACTAGTACACACTATAGTGAATTACAAAATACATTCTCATTGTTACTAAAGATTGCTAGTTTTGCAAAAATGACTGTATTATGTGTGGAAACAGATGCAATATGAAAAAGACATTGGCTATAACTATATGAGAGATGTCTAAAACACATATAAAAAGTGGTATATTGAATATGAAACTGCATAATAAAAGAAGCATTACTAGCAAGAATCTCAATCATAAACATTAAATGAGATGCAAATATAATCTAACCAAGAAAGCTGAATTGTTGATTTATCGCCACAGATGGCTTAGAACAAAAGACGAGATAACAAATCCCGTCTTTCACTAAGATTTCAAATAACTATCCCAAATTACAATCAAGTTTGCAAATTGCAACAAAATAACCATATAATCATATAACAAACTAACGTTAATCTAATACAGCAGTTAAGCATATGTAACATATAAAAGGTATTAAGTATGCTTATCCATGAGAAATGTGAATACCTGGAGCAGGAATCTTGTTCCCCATTAGAACACAAAATACAGTCTTTGTCTTTCCATCTTTTATGTGAATAGAGAGAATACAAGGATCACATACTTGTTAGTCATGCCCAAAAGAAAAAGATCAGGTACTAGTACTGAATTTCAAGATGCCAATATTTTAAGCTCTATGCAGAGTGCAGACTGCAAAGTATGTTCAAATTGGCAGTCACTGATCTTACTAGTATGCCAAGAAGTTCATTTAAATTTTCAATCAAGGAGTACATATTGCGATTACAAGAGAAAATGGTCAAAGAATAAGGAATAGTAATCTTTTCATTGTCTTTGACAAGAAAGAAAAAAAAAATTGAACAATGACATTCCAATTTTCAAAAGATAAAATTTGTATCTAAATGCTTGTATTTCAGCTTCCTCTTACTGCGCTACCAACTTTTCTTCTTCATCTTCTTAACCTGCATTATTGGAGGACAAACTCTGACCCTTTTCACCCATTTTTGCATCTCCTCTTTCCTTAACCCCAAACCCATCAAAACCCCACCAACACAAAACCCAAAAATCCAATCTTTAGCTCCTCTATTTTCACACCACTGAATCAAAACAGCCCCAATTAGCCCAAAACCCAAAACCTTACTAAGCACATTGCTCTGTAATTGTAACTCTTTTCCAAACAACAAAAAACCCAAACCACAAATCACCAAAAACCCAAGAATCAGCAAATTCCTGTTCCTTTTTCTTCTCCTTCTCCACCCGTCAAACCCTCCTCCTCCAAACACTTTACAGAACCAGAAACCACCCCCATTTCCATCTCCACCGCCGATTTCCGCAATGACCATATCTAAGGGCTGTGGCAAAATCTTGAGTTTGGAGGCCATGGTTGTTATCAATTGGAGTATAAACCTTGTTGATCTCTGAGACCCATTTCTCCTTTTGCTTCTTCTTGCACATATTACTGGTGTTTGTACCTTTCTTGTGTAGATAATTGAGTTTTGCACCTGGGTTTGGTGAGAAAGCAAAAGGGAAGAGTGAATGAAAGAAGAATTTGGGGCAAATTTGGTGGTGTTGTAAAGAGAAGCATTCATTTTACAAACTGGGTATGAACGAATGATTTTGCGTGAGAGGTGGGAATGGGTTTTGAAGTGAATGAGCTGCTGCATTGTGCTGTGTGTTCCTGAGGAGGAAGAAGAAATAAGATGGTATGAAGTTTGAACCGTTGGAAGGAGATGAGTATTATAATAATAAATTTTTTTTTTCAAATTAGATTGAGAAATTGGACAAAAGACACTCCATTTTAAATTATTAACCGCCAATTCAAACATTTATGAGATGAGATTTTTGAAATTTTATGGTGAAATATTTCTCTAATGAAATATTTTTTTTTGTAAAAAGAAAGTATACCCAAACTATAAATAAAAGACTTTATAAAAAAAAAAAAAAAAAACTATGAACGGAGAGAAGTGCTATGTTCATAATATTTTCATAACAAATTCTAAGTTGACAGATTGTTATTGGTTTCTAATTTGAATATACTATTGAATTTACTTTCGTACCTGCTAGTAACAACTTGCTATATTTGATTTATTGTGAAAATGTTGTAAATATAACATTTCTTATGAATAAAAAAGGCTTAAACTTTGTTACAATTCCTTAAATAGTTTAGGTATCCAAACTATTTTAACTCTTCCCGTCAATTTTCTGTGTGCATATATCTGGCACAATGTATGCTCCAATATATTTCAACCCATTAATCACCATACTTATAGAAAATAAAAGAATTTCTCACATTTTTAATGTGAGATTAAACATTTGACTAATTTATTATCTTCCTTATTAACTTCCATATTTTTTTATTTATATTTTTTCCCTAAATTATACTTAATTTTACACTTAGGCTCCGTTTGGTTCGCGTAAAATAATTTTCGGAAAATAGCCTATTTTTCGGAAATGCTATTTTCAGAAAAGAAAAATATTTTTAGGTGTTTGGTTGTATTATAAAAATTGTTGTAGAAAATATTTTCATATGTTTGGTTCTATTCTGAAAATGCTATTTTCCTACAATTCAGCTATTTTCTCAGCATCCAAATAAATTTTATTACAAAAAATTTCAACATCACAGCCAATTTAACAACAAATTCCGGTAGCAAATTCCGGCAATCAAAATCCACAATCAAAATCCACAAAAGAAACAAAACCAAAGAAAAAAAATCATCAATTCCGGTCTGCTCGTTGGGGTGAGGCGACTGGGTTCGATCAGCAAGCGGGGTGCGACTCGCGGTTCGACTTGTTGGCGCGACTGGGTTCGATCGGCGCGACGCGGTGCGACTCGCTGGGTCTGGATCGAAGGTCGAAGGCGATGGCATCGCTGGATCGTGGCGATGGGTCTGGGTCTGGGTCGAAGGCGATGCGTCTGGTTGAAGGTCGTCGGCGATGGGTTCGTGGTCGCCAGTGATGGGCTTTGGGCTTGGATTGGCGGTTCGTGCTGTCTCTCTCTCTTTCTCTCTCTCTCTCTCTCTCTTCGTGCTCTCTTTCTCTTAGTTTTCCGAAAAAGAGTATTTGAAATGAAAATAGAAAGGGAAGTGATTTTCGGAAAATTGATTTTTCGTGCGCAACCAAACACCCGTAATTACAGAAAAGCATTTTCAGAAGTGATTTTCACCCAAAACAAACGCAGCCTTAATTTCTATAAACTATAAAAATGCATGATTGATTTGCCTCCTAAAACCAAAACCTTCTAATACTTAGCTCTCCTTTTGTCACTTTGCTAGTTAAGTTGGATGAAAAACTGTCACAAGAGTTGCACATGACACCAGCTTACATAGTCGGATAGACTATAGCACCATTCTTCACTAGGTTGGAAAAGAAACGGACCCAAAACGAAAAAAATCAAAGTTTTTTTTTTAGAGAGTTTCAACTTAGAGCGTCATAAGTTGAAAGAATGGTGCTAGAGTGCTAGGCTCTAGCACCATTTTTTATGATCAGATTAAGACACCAATCGGTTTTTTGTACAAGTGAGGATTAAACTCCATATTTCTTATTCAATCATAAATTTTTTTACTAATTGAGTTAATTGGATTGAATCCTAAAGTTTACATAAAAAAAAATTATCTATATTTTTAATCTTTAAATCTCCACCAAATGTATCTTTCTGATTAAAATAAAAAATTATCTATATTTACTTCTAAATTCTAATTTTGAATCACCACATTATCATTTCAAGAATGCAACTGTGGTTCCTAACATTTTGCCCACCAAAAATACCAAGGAAACTACGGTTTTGTACATGATAAAGTGAATCTCTTCAATATAGCACCAATCTTGTCCAATCCGCACCACAAGAATCACTTCAAGGTCAAGATCAAGTAGTTTTGGTTCCTTGTCAAAAATATTTGGTCCCCAGACTTTTTTTTTTGATACATGCGGGGACATGTCTAATTCAATTGGGCAAGAAGCTGACTTAGCCACAGAATTGTTGATGTGTCATCTCATAATTTGTCTATACTCTACACATCATCTTTTAAGTTTCTGTTTGATAAAAAGCTTTTTATTTTTTTATTTTTTTCTCAATTTATTTATTTAAATTTATACAAACTAACTTTAAAAAAAAATAATGTAATATTTAATTTTTTTATCACACATATAACATTTATTAAAAATTATCAAAAATTTATTCATGGTCTCATAATTAATAAATAAATTCTTCTAAAAGAAATTAACAAATATATTACCAAAAACTACAAAATATTTAAATGGACACAGTTCATTTAATCCCCCAATGTGAAATGACAATAAAGACGAAATTGAAATAGACTAAAAAATATCAGGGACTAAATGAAACACAAATAAAACCATACACAGACAAAAATGAAAACATCTCACAAATAAAGGGTCAAAACAAAAAAGAGATTTTTTTTTGGATTATCAAAAAAGAGAATTCTAGCATTTATTTATTATAAGAAATATCTTCAAAATGGCCAAGGTTTTAGGGAGGTTTCACCGTCATCCTCTTCTTCTTCTTCTTCTTCTTCACACATAGTGAGATTCACACACACTGAGAGTTCCTCTATGAACTATTTTCTATTATCATCACCACAATGACATTCGCAGCCTCATTCTCTCCAAGTCCACAACCTCAAATATACACCAACACTTTGAAGAGACCCCTAAAACTCAACCCAAAGTCCCACAAAAACCTCTTCTTCCTCTTCAGCTCAAGCTCCAGTACCTTCTTCAAACCTTCACTCCCTTCCACCACTACTTTCCCACTCAACCTCAAAACCCCTTCAAACCCAATTCAGCTCCACCCTTTATCAGATTCAATCCATGACAATCTAGTCGAAGACCTTGAGAATTCTATGAATTCTCACATACCCATTAACGAAACTCGCCAAATTACGCCGTTAGAATCGAGCCCGAGAATCTTCATCCAAGAACCACCTTGGATTGCCTCAATATTCTTGAAGGGTCTGTACAAAAGGGCCAACCAAGAAGTGAAATTGGAGTACAAAGAAATGGAGAAGAGGAAGTATAACTTGTTGAGGAGGAGGCAGATTAAGGCGGAGACCGAGGCGTGGGAGAGAATGGTGGAGGAGTATAGGGAGCTAGAAAGAGAAATGTGTGAGAAGAAGTTGGCTCCAACTTTGCCATATGTAAAGGCATTGTTTTTGGGATGGTTTGAGCCTTTGAGGGATGCAATAGAGAAGGAACAGAAGACGCAGCGGACGAAGAAGCATAAGGCGGCGTTTGCACCTCACATTGATTTGTTGCCGGCAGATAAGATGGCGGTTATTGTTATGCATAAGATGATGGGGTTGTTTATGATGGGAAATCAGGAGGGGTATGTTCAGGTTGTTCAGGCTGCAATTCAAGTTGGTGTGGCTATAGAGCAGGAGGTGAGAGATAAAGTTCTGATTTTTTTTTTCATGTTGCTTTTGATTTTTCGGTTAAAATTAGGTAAATAGTATGTTATTGGTTGTTACTTATGTATAAAAAAGTAAGCTTGTTGTTATTTGCATAGTTTTAAAATTAATTTCATAAAGTATGCTGATATCTAGCTATGATTGAAAATATTTTAAGTCTGCAATGTTTTGAACTATGGGGATTTGGTGTTCATGGTGGAGGAACTATTGCCAGAATTTCTCACTGTTTTCGAAGTATAATTAAGTCAATCTTAAGAAAACTTGTAAAACATATAGGTTGTGATTACAATCTATTTTCATAATGTTGGTAGCTTTTCTCTTCAATTTCCTATCGGGTGCTAAATGGATTTACTAGAAAAATATGGCTACAGCCTATGGGAAATCTTTTAGAATATAAAAGTACGAAACATAATTTTTTTTTTTTAGAAGGAAATAAAATTAGTGAAATTGTTTATGTAGAGCAGATTTATTATTGGCATACTCAAATGATCAGATCCGACTGACCAACAAATCAGATGTCTGTCTGTGAAGTTAAGAAGTAGAAACTGAATTATGGCTTGGTCCAAGAGCTATTGAGCTGTATGCTTGATGGCATTGTCTAAATCTTATGTAATTGTTGCTTGTGTCAGATTCCCATTCCTAGAGTTTGAATGGGCTACTGCCATGGTTCCAAATAGCTACCTGAAGCTGCCAGGATGTTAAAGGGGTCATTCCGAAAGAAAATCAAACACTTACATACAACAATCTCTTTTGATAAGTAAAAATAGTTAAGAAATATATTTATTTTTAATAATTCAATAGCTGGGGGTGGGGGGATTTGACTCTCACAACAATCTTATGGTCTTGGTTAATATGTGTATGAATTTCAGACAATAGAGAACCATGGTTGCTTTGAATTCTCTTTGTTTATGGCTATGCCTAGAACAGCGGTGGAGGTGTTTGTAGGATAAAATGGGTGCTTTGGCAGGAAAAAATAGGGAGATTTGGTGAGCCATCCCCTCGTGTCATGTGGTGCAACTGGGGACGGAGGAGCACTAGGTTATTTGAAGGTTCTGAGAAGTCAGTGGCAATTTTGAGATCGCCTTATGATTGGATAGCTGCAAATAATTGCATGACCTTCTCCACTTCACATGATTTTCTGGACCTCCTAAATTCTGTTTCTTCTTTGTTCTATTTTACTTGTTCAGGCAGCTTCTCTTATTTAGCACCCATGTTCTGGGGTTTGCATCTTTCTTGTACTTTTATATAATGCTTTACTTGTAAAAAAAAAAAAAAAACCCTTGTAAATATGTGGTGTAAATCTTTAGCATTGTCTAAATCTTTTGTAATTATTGCTCGTGTCAGATTCCCATTCCTAGAGTTTGAATGGGCTATTGCCATGGTTCCAAATAGCTCGCTGAAGCTGCCAGGATGTAAAAGGGGTCATTCCGAAAGAAAATCAAACACTCACATACAACAATCTCTTTTGATAAGTAAAAATATTTAAGAAATATATTTATTTTTAATAATTCAATAGTTGGGGGTGGGCGGATTTGACACTCACATACAACAATCTTATGGTCTTGGTTAATATGCGTATGAATTTCAGACAGTAGAGAAACATGGTTGCTTTGTATTCTCTTTGTTAATGGCTATGCCTAGAACAGCAGTGGAGGTGTTGGTGTTTGTAGGATGAAATGGGTGCTTTGGCAGGCAAAAAATAGTGAGATTTGGTGAGCCATCCCCTCGTGTCATGTGGTGCAACTGGGGACAGAGGAGCACTAGGTCATTTGAAGGTTCTGAGAAGTCAGTGGCAATTTTGAGATCGCCTTTTGATTGGATAGCTGCAAATAATTGCATGACCTTCTCCACTTCACATGATTTCTTGGACCTCCTAAATTTTGTTTCTTCTTTGTTCTATTTTACTTGTTCAGGCACTTGTTTAAAAAAAAAAACTTGTTCAGGCGGCTTCTCTTATTTAGCACCCATGTTCTGGGGTTTGCATCTTTCTTGTACTTTAATATAATGCTTTACTTGTAAAAAAAAAAAAAACCCGTAAATATGTGGTGTAGTTGCTTGATCTTATTATTGTTATTATTTTCTCAGGTTAGAATTCATAGTTTCTTGGAGAAAACTAAACATTCCCAGAGCAAGAAGATTGTAGCTGATATTGAAGATGGTCTGCACAAGGAGAAGCAGATACTCAGAAAACGTGTAAATAGTTTAATTAGAAAGAGAAAACTAAAGGAGGCACAGAAGCTATTGAAGAAAGAAGAATTTAAGCCTTGGGGTCGAGATACCCAGGCTAAGGTTTGTGGCTATTTTGAATTTTCTTCCTCACTGGGCTAATACGTCAAAATTTCCTATTTATATTTTATTATTTTCTAAATTTGGAAATTAATTGTCGCTAAATGCAATTTTGCAGCTGGGAAGTCGTTTGATAGAATTATTAACTGAAACAGCTTATGTACAACCTCCACTTAACCAGTCAGCGGATGGTCCACCTGACATTCGACCTGCATTCAGGCATAAATTTAAACCTGTAACAAAGAATCCAGGGTGAGAAGTTAATCTTTTTTTCCTTTCCACCAGCAAATTATCTTTTAGGACTGGACCCAATGCTTCTAATTTATGATCACCTTCACACGGTCAATCATTTGGCCTTTTCTCAAGATTGGAATTTGATTAATCTTTGTTAGTATTTGATGCTTAAGTTCCTCATATATATATTTATACTATGAGCCTGACCAGTGGTGAACTTTTATTCACTCATGTCAATATTGTCATTCTGAATCGTTCTTGCTCCTTGTAGACGGAAAATTGTGAAGAATTATGGAATTATAGAATGTGACCCTCTAATCCTTATGGGGCTTGATAAAACTGTAAGTTAAGTCATCTCTTTTTGCTTTGATGTTACCTGTTTGGTGCATTAGAAATTAGTTGGGATTATGAACTCAATTATGCATTGTCATTTGGTGCAATTCTCTGACTTGAAATAGAAAAAAAAACATACCACTTTGATCTGTGATTTACCCATTTGATCCACTTAAGACAATCAAATTATCAGAATCTAGTATATGTAAATGCATTGGCTTAATATTTCTTTCTTTTTCTACATATTAGCTAACATGTTGTCCAAGATATTGCATTTGAATGGACTTCATAATTTTTCAATTCTTTTCTTTGGGGTGGTTCTACCAAAAGATGACATGAAGTTTCTAAGTGGGATTATTCACCTTTCACTTAAGTGCATTTTAGTCATGATAATATTGTCAAACCATTTGTAATTGCATGTAAAGATTCTGAGCATGGTGCAGGTATTGTGGACATGCATTTGCTTTTAACTTCTGCTACTTATTACTATCGTATGTCTTTGTTTCTGTGCAGGCTAAGCATGCGTTGATTCCTTATGTGCCCATGTTGGTACCTCCCAAAAAATGGAAAGGGTATGATATAGATAGAATCAGTGATCTTAATGTTGAAGTTTCTCTTAGGAAGACTTGTTATTGGGTATGCTTATGTGGCTGTAAAGCT
The DNA here is from genome assembly GCA_032727855.1 of Quercus ilex subsp. ballota. Lineage (NCBI taxonomy): Eukaryota > Viridiplantae > Streptophyta > Magnoliopsida > Fagales > Fagaceae > Quercus > Quercus ilex. The sequence continues at coordinate 94,974,056 of CM064909.1, read as the reverse complement.
AACATGCTTGGTTAAGTTCTCCATCCCTTCCAAAAATGAAACAATAATTGATCTATGAGTGAAAAATTAAAAATTGTAATTATTGGAACTTAATAATTGACTTGAAATAGAAGAGAATAATTGGCAGTTGGCACTCCGCCGCCTGAATATTGTTAATATTTTGCAATTCTTATTTTAAAAATCTTTTGAAACTCCCACCAGGTATGACAAGGGTGGGCATTTATTCCTACCTTCTTATGTCATGCGTACTCACGGATCTAGGAAGCAACAGGATGCAGTAAAGAATGTTCCTGTTAAACAGATGCAAAAGGTTTTTGAGGTAAGAGAAATAATTAATGTTCTCTTATTTGCTTAATTTCATCTCTTTTCTAGCGGTAGTAGGCCTAGGCCGAGGCCATAGATGGTGGCCATCTTTGTTGGTTATTTCCTTGTTCCATTTTTTTATTCCATTTTGTTTTTTCCCTTCCTTTGATTGTTGTAACTTCACGTTAAACTTAACCTTGAAGATGCAAAGCTTGTTTTTTGTTGATGTGAGCATCAAAGGAGAGTGGCACATTTACTTTTGGAATTGCATTTAATTATCAGTTTTCCCTTTTTGTGTTTTAAAAAAAAAAAAACATTTTAATAACTATTTTTGTCTTTGTTTTACTTTCAACAGTTTCTCTACCAGTAATCATGTATAAGGACATATAACATTCTAGACTGACTCATAATTTAAATGTATCCTAATTTATGGCTTTCTGGATGTTGTTTTCAACGCGTTGTGTTAGTTTCTAAATGCAGAACACTCTTTCTAGATGCATCATGCATGATCACAATTTGGATCTGATTGATAATGCTTCTTTAACCTAGGACTTGGTTTTAACTTTTTCTTCATCATGAAGTTGTTGACCTATTTCTGTTCTGAATTTACAGGCTCTGGATATGCTTGGTAACACCAAATGGAGAGTAAATAGAAGAGTATTTAGTGTAGTGGAGAGCATCTGGGCTAGAGGAGGCAATATTGCTGGCTTGGTTGATTGTGAAGATGTGAGTACCTAATGAAGTTTAACATCTGAGAAACAACAATGTCTCTTTTTTTTCTTTTCCTTTCTTTTTTCTTTTTTGAAACATATGTTTTGTATTCTACATTTCTTTACTTATTATAAAAAAAGGTTGTATTCTACTTTTGCATTACTGTCTAGTGAGCATTATTGAAATTAGTGTTTTCAAGGCATACCGTAAAGGTAGGGGCAACAAATTTGCACTAAGACATAGATTGATTGCCTCTAGGCGTAGATATTCCCTGTGGACACCTGAAAGGTATTCTTTGCATCTGTTGGCATAAGCATGTACATCACATGGTGGGATTTGTTTTTCCCATGTAGCCATACCAGGCAAACCTTTTGTTGACTGCTCCTCTATTATAGATTTTGTGGTTTGAAGTAAGCCATGGTCACCTTTAGAGCCAATCATTATTAAACCAAACTATCAATATTCTTTTACCTTTCACAACTGGTGAGGCCAAACAAAGCTTTCTTAAATTGAGTTGAGGGAAAACAGAGTACAGCTGTGTTGGCAACAAATTCCTACTTGCTGTGAGTTTCTCTCTAGAAATCGATCTCAGCTAGTGTTTCTGTTTTGTCCTCCTAAAAGAAATCCTTGCCTTTATTCTGCACGTATTCATTGATTTTAGTTTCCTTTATCTCTAGTGCAAATTTTCCTCACAAAACTGGTTCAATCAAAGTTTTTTCCAGTTTTCAGTTTGCTGGATGTTGGTTGGGCAATATTTGAGGACTTAAGTGTTCCTGCTTTTCAGTTTGCTCAGTTGCGATAGGCATGTGTAGCTGATTGTTAGTTCTGCATTTCTTTATTTTTCAACTTTTACTATATAATTAGTCCTATTATTGCAGTTTTCAGCTGCATATTCTTAACAATATGTCCAAATGTTCTCTGTTGTGTTAAGTGTTTACTATTTAATTTGGGATGATAACTTCATTTTTTGAAAATTTTCATCTTTGATTGAATAATTAAAATGAGTTTTTTTTTTATAAATAAATTGTCAATTACATCAATCTTTTCAAGGCCCTTGCCTCACCTCAGGGTTGAGACATCACACCTTTGCCTTTTTGCTGTTTTAGTATATGCTTGTGAGGATGCGGTACTTGCAACAATATTATTATGGTTTTTTGCAGATGCAGGATGCCAGCACCCACCAAGTGATGGCCCCCATTTTGCAAATATTCTCTTTAACACTAAAGTTGACTTGGTTGAATGATCCATGATATTAATTTTTGGTGAAAATGCCATTTTGGTTCCTAGATTGGGGTCACTATCAATTTGGTCCTTATATTTTTGGTATTTAGTCAATTTGATCCTTGTTATTTTCAACTTGTAGTCAATTTGGTCCTTTCCGTCAACTCACTAATGGAAATTGATTGCGAGTTGACTACAAGTTGAAAATAACAAGGACCAAATTGACTGTTACCAAAATGTGGGACCAAATTGACAATGACCCCAAAATGTAGGGACCAAAATGATATTTTTGTCTTTTTTTTTTTTTTTTTTGCTAATAGATCCATGATATTAGATAATTATATTATTCCCGACACGTTGAGACAACCCATAAGAAATGCCATTGACTAAAGATCACTCAATCAATTGCTTTGTGGTAAAACTGTCCTGGCTTGAATTTTGTAGTTTCTTTTGATTGGTAATTTTTATAGCTAATTATAGTAGGATTGTTGTGTTCATCTGTTTCTCAACTGATTCATCTGGCCTGTATTTATTCTTCCATTTTCTTGTAGGTGCCTATACCTGAGAAGCCATCCTCAGAGGATTTAACAGAAATTCAAGAATGGAAATGGAGTTGGAGAAAGGCAAAGAAGATTAATCTAGAGAGGCATTCTCAACGATGTGACACTGAACTTAAGCTTTCTGTAAGATCTTCAGTTCTCACATATGAATTTAATTAATAAACTTGTGTTAGTGTCTTGTGACATTGAGAAGTCCATCGATCCACTTGCTAAGCTGGTTATCTTATGATCCTGCATACGTCACAACGACAAAAGGGGGAAAAGTGTTGTGTAGTTTACTGTGAATAGGTTATATAAATGCAATTTAACTGTATAAAACTTTCTAGACTTTGGCGGGAAGAATTGCGTTCACACATGCTTTTCCTTTTGTAAGTATTGATATCGATCAAACTCATTGATATAGGTGGCTCGAACAATGATTGATGAGGAAGGCTTTTATTATCCTCACAATCTTGATTTTCGTGGCCGAGCATACCCAATGCATCCACATTTGAATCATTTGAGTTCTGATCTCTGTCGAGGGATACTTGAGTTCGCTGAAGGACGACCACTAGGGAAGTCTGGCTTACACTGGCTGAAGATACATTTAGCGAACCTGTATTCAGGTGGTGTTGAGAAGCTTTCACACGATGGGCGTCTAGCCTTTGTTGATAATCATCTCGGTGATATATTTGATTCAGCAGACAACCCTGTTAATGGAAACCAGTGGTGGTTAACAGCTGAAGATCCTTTTCAATTCTTAGCTGCTTGTATTAATCTTTCAGAAGCCTTGAGAAGCTCATCACCACATACCGTCATCTCCCACCTGCCGATTCATCAGGTTAGCGATTCATCTGAAGCCATAAAGTAGTGAAAATAAAAATCTAGCTCATGCCAATTTCTCCAAAATGAAAATATATCGTTAATTTTTTTAATAATTATTAACTTGATTTCTGTAATTATATCATCCCTTATGTTTTTATAAATTCAGAGCAAAATGAAAATGTACTCTTCCTCTGCTGCATCTCTAAATTGCCAGGACATGTAAATATCTTTAGGCTCATCCTTAGTGTAGATATCCTCTATATTTGTATGAATATCTGGCACACTGAGAAGTTGTTAGTTCAAAGGGAACCTTTTGTTTCTTTTGCAGCATGGAGCAATATCAAAGTTCTTTTTCTATTTTCCTTGTGACTAACAGGCACTGTTAATTTTGTCAATTTTCCCACCAAATATCTAATTGAGGTGTTCTTGGATTTGTAAGGACCTGATGTGGAGCAAAGTCCTTAAACTATTTTAGTTACTCTTTCTGCTAGACTCAGAATGAACTTGATGAATTTGCTTCTTTTGTCATCAAATATGCTATTATTGTCATAGGCTGGACCTTTGGAGAATGTCATCTTACTATCATAATGTTAACTTTTTTAAGTCTGATAATTCACATAATTGTGTAGAAGTAATCAAGTTAATACTTTTGAATTCCATTATAGCCAGATGTTATTGGAATATAAATTTACACACTAGTGACAGCATGTCTTTGATAAGAGACAACTCTGTTAAAGTCACAACAGTGATTTCTTTGTGCACGGGTTTATAAAGTAGCATATACTAGGCTATCATTTCGGATTTCGGATCAACTTTTGATGTTTAAAATATTCTTAAAGAAGTCATCAGATATTTTCATGTATGTCATATACGGAGGTCACTAACTATCGATTCGTGATTTGTAGCCATCTTCTTTCTGTGCTGCAATCTGTGTTGAGTTTTGCCACTTTAAAGAAACGTGTGAGAGTGACCTATTACCTCATGCCTTTTTCACTAAATTTTGTTGATATTTTTCTTGCTTGTATTTGAATCGATGTCATTTCCATTGTTTTTTCTAGAACTAAAGGCTATCTATTATCTCATGTTGATTTTTTTATCCCTTTCCTTGGGCATTCTTGATAATTTTCTTGCATAATTCTTTATTATATACCTTTTTCATCATTTCTTTACCTTTCTTATATTAATGTTTCTTTATTCAGTGTTTTTTTGGGGAGTATATTATTAATGCAGAGCTCAAATATTTTTAGGATGGTTCATGCAATGGTTTACAGCACTATGCAGCACTGGGAAGAGATAGTGTAAGTTTGCTTTGTCCACATGTACACTTTTTGTTATCTGCACTAGATGATTTATTCTTTGCTCGTCACATTCCAGATGTGTTGCCTTATTAGATTTTTGTGTTTCCTGGAAATAAATGGTTCCAGAACTCATAAGGCTGATGATACAATATAATTTAATATTCATTTATGGCTCTGGTGGGTACTTAGACTAAGTTAATTTGGTAGATCAACTTAAATTCCATTTGTTTTCATTTTTCGTCAGAATATTTTATTTGTTATCTTCTTTTTTGAATGCAATTTTGTGCTGGAAATTTTAGAAATTGTTTCCTTTTCCTTATTTCACTTTGCAATTATTTTGAGACGCCTTTACCAGCATCATCCTTTCATGTTATTCAACTTGTTCTGTAATATAGCTTCATGAACATATAATGTCAATGATGAGCACCCTTTTCTATTATCAGACTTTATTTTTCTTTTAAAATTTTCGTCGTTGTTTGTACAAATCTAGAAGGTCCTTAATGATTGACTAGTTCCCAGCCCTGATGTTCTAGCCATTTTGCTGGAAATCATCTCTTTTAGCAACCTAGGAGGCATGCCTTAAATTTTCACGAAGTTGTTTCCTGGTGTTCTGAGTTGCTAAATATGAAGAGCATTGATATGAAAATCATTCTACTACTTGATTTGAAATCTGGTTATAAACTCTACTTCTGTAGCTTTTACTGCAAAATTGAGTTTGAAATCCTTGCATAGTGCTTGCCAAGTGTAAAATGTTGTAAAAGCTGTGCCTGAAATTCTATTTGTTTCTTTCTTTGATCGGAACATTTTATCCGATTCCTTACATCATACAATCTGATCATTGAGTACGTATGGTATAAGATCTTTGTTTTGCTGATTGATTTGAAATGCAATTGTGTCCTAACTTGTCTCCTGTGGTAAATTCATGTTCTCAGATGGAAGCAGCTGCAGTCAACTTAACTGCTGGTGACAAACCTGCTGATGTTTACTCTGAAATTGCTGTGAGGTGTTTTATGATTTAGTTTTAGCATATTAACTTGATCATTACCTCCCATAGGTCTCAGAGACACATTTGATGTCTTCTGAACACACACTAAACAGTTTATGTTCCGTAGTGAAAGCTCAACGGTCAACACTTCTGTGTAATACTTCCATGGCCTTATCTTCTAAATGTTAATGTGGGCAGGGTGCATGACATTATGAAAAGGGACAGCAACAAGGACCCAGCTGCAAATCCACATGCTTTATTAGCGAAGGTCTTAATTGATCAGGTTGGTCTTCCTCATTTCTTCTGAGTTTTGCATTGTACTACAAAAGAAATTATTTACATGTCAAAATTTCTAATTTTTAAAATACTTTTTGCCCTTTTCAACTGACAGTTTTAGGTTGTTGAAGCTTTCAGGTTGATCGGAAATTGGTGAAACAAACAGTGATGACTTCAGTATATGGGGTTACTTATGTTGGGGCACGGGAGCAGATAAAAAGAAGACTAGAGGAGAAAGGTCTCATTAGTGATGACAGACTACTGTTTACTGCAGCTTGCTATGGTGCTAAAGTAAGCAACCAGCCGCTTAAACAGTTGGGATTTGGTTCTAGCTATTAGAGACCATATTTGCCTCGAAATGCATATTCTACTAAAATGTTAGGGGGTCTGGGGTTACATGCGTTTCTTGGATTTATTTATGAAGAAAATTCTCCAGGAAGTTGAAGATAGATTGCAAAGTCAGCCAGTTTAGTGTTATATTTCAAGTATCAGGTTTTAGACCTAGATGATGGGCTTGCATAACAGCATAATTATAAGTTATTATATAATGGTTTTTGGGCTAAGCTATTTCTGAACCCATTTTAGATTGTTCCACACCATCATGTGAGTGATGGTGGGACCCACTGTGGAACCCATCTCCACATGATGATGCAGAGTAATACAAGACCTGTGTGGAAATATAATTTCCCGTAGTTCTTTGAATCTCATATTTGCATGCTTTTGTGATTCTAAACACTAGCATTTTACATCTGAATTTTCCTGTCAACAATTTATTCTCTTTTTTATAGGTAACATTGGCTGCCCTTGGAGAGATTTTTGAAGCTGCACGTGGCATTATGGGTTGGCTTGGTGATTGTGCCAAGGTATATGCGTTCTTGTCAAAATCTGGATATTAAATTTCACTGACAGCCCTGTGGTGGATATAGAACATTTTGTTGTAGTTTTTTAATTGTTGGATTGACAGTGAACTCTAGCTCAAATGGAATTTCCTGTTCCCACGTGAATGGGTGGAGGGTGAGATCATGGATTCAAAACCCACCGGGTGTGTGTAATTACAAATAAATAAATAAATAAATCTGAACTGTTGGATTATGAACTTCTGCAGGTAATTGCTTCAGAAAATCAACCTGTGCGTTGGACCACTCCTCTTGGTCTCCCAGTTGTACAACCCTACTGCAGAAGTGAAAGGCATCTTGTGAGTGTGACATCTGATTATTACTGATCCAAATAGAGGTCATGTACATTTTGTAATATCCTTAATGGCTGGCACAAGGAAATGGAAATGGTTTATGAGTAAATTATTAGGGATAGGGCTGTTTGGTAAGAGATCATCAATAGACGATCAGTGAGTATCTCATCAGCTGCACTGGGGGAAAAATTGTGTTAAAACCAAAAAAAAAATGGTTATCTTGTTGCTTAAAACATGTTGTGTGGATAGATGACTCAATAGTCACTGACTCACTGGCATATGGAATAATGGTTGTGACCTCGACTTTCTGGTGATGTGAAATGACTTGAGTGGCAACAAAACTTGAGGCTGCAGATTTGGTGAATACCGTTGATACAAAAGAAGAAAACACACGTGCACGCACACATTGACCACTTTTGATACTGGCTCATATTGTAGGATGCAAAAACCATATTTGATTCAAATTTTTACTTGATAGTATCATTCAGGAAAAGTGACTAATTTTTATGCTAGCCAACAATCCATTTTCTGGGCTAGGGACTGCTTACGAGTAAAAAATAAAACACTAAGTAATAACACAGGCCGAGTTACTCTCATATTGTCTAATCTGCTCCATAAATAATCTAAATATTGTACTAACTTTTCTGACAATGGGGCTGCAGATAAGGACATCTCTTCAGATTTTGGCTTTGCAGCGGGAGGGTAACATGGTAGGCTTATGTCACGGTCTTGTTCTCAGCATTTCTTTCCTTGATATTATATTCAGTCATTGGAGAACTTCATTATTATGTCAATTTCAGGTAGATGTTAGAAAACAGAGAACTGCATTTCCTCCAAATTTTGTACACTCACTTGACGGTACACATATGATGATGACTGCTGTTGCCTGCAGGGATGCTGGCTTACGTTTTGCAGGTTTGTCATGCTACTCTGTATTTGATTGAGCTTGAACTATTCACTAAGAGTCTTGAAGTATACTTTTAAATTGTTTAAAGATTTGGACGTGGATTGAGTGTGAAGATATAACTGAGTTTATCTTGATTAACAAAATGAAATTACTTTTGTATGGAGTCATGGAGCGTACTGCATGTTCTGCAATTGCAATAATTATCGCATGCATCCACTCTTTTCACAAGCCTATGGGCCCCATGGGTGTGGGACCCACGGACCTGTGAGAGGCATGTTTCCTCCTACATTTGGCAATTCACCATTGGCAATTTATTTGTTTGTTTCTTAAATGTGTAGTTCCGTGTTGAATTTTATGATATGTTGCCAAGAATATAACTTGGTAACTTCAGATGACAAGGGAAAAACAAAGACTTTCCCTATTTATTAATTAACATTCTCATTATTTTGGCAAAGATTGCATAGTTTTGCTTTAAAATTAAGCCATATATTGTCATAGACAGAGTTAAAAAGTAATACTTTGATTCACTGATGCCAGTGAGCTTTAGCTCAAGTATTACTTACTTCTCCCATAAGAATGGGTTGAGGGTGATGTCATGGGTTCTAAAATTACATCCTTCCTATCCCTTTGAATGTGGCTAGACGTATTGAGAAGTTACAAAGAGATTTTCTTTGGGGAGGATTGGGAGATGAATTCAAATATCACTTGGTGAGTTGGAGGAATGTGTATGAGCCCCTCCAAAATGGGGGGCTAGGCTTTCAAAATTTGGTTTAATCAAAGCGTTGTTGGGGAAATGGTTATGGCGGTATGTGGAGAGGGAGGCACTGTGGAGAAGGGTTATTGACAAAAAGTATGGAAGTTTTTTTTTTTTTTGTTTGGGGGGGGGGGGGGGGGGGGGGGGGGTGGGTTTGGTGGGGTTGGTGTTCCAATAGTGTTTTTTTTTTATAAGTAAGAATTATATATATACGAAAGGCTACTCTATGCATGAAGAAAAGAGCAAACCTAGGAAATACAAGAATATGAAAACAGAGAAAAACATAAAAGAAAACCAAACAATAGAAAAATTACAAAAGAGAAAGGGAGCAAAGAAAAGAAGGGAAGGAATCACTAGACGTGAGTCCCTACGCCCGAGACCAATCAAAAAGAGTTCCACTAAAAGAAGCAAGCATCTGATCACTGGAGCTATCCAAATCTTCAAAAGTTCTCCGATTCCGTTCCTTCCAAATACACCATAGGATGCACAACGGGACTAAGTTCCAAATCTGAGACAAATGCTTCCCCAACCAATTCCACCAGTCAAAGGGCAAGTCTGGAATCGAACTAGGTATAACCCAAGACAAGTCAAAAGTTGTAAAGACAAAGCTCCATAACTGATAAGCCATCTCACAATGAAGAAGTAAGTGGTCAACCGTCTATCCACAATGACGACACATAATGCACCAATCTACAAAGACCAATCTCCTTAATCTCAAGTTAAGGATCTTATTCCAAGCTACACACCAAACAAAAAAAGAAACTCGCCTAGGGGCCTTTACTCTCCAAATAGCTTTCCAAGGAAAGACAGTTGAGGGAGAATCCTTTAATTTGTTATAAAACGACCGGATGTCAAAAACCCCATCAGGCTTCAATTTCCATCTCATCCGGTCTCCAACATCCATAGGAGGAGTATTGGCTCCCAACATACAAAGAAAATGCAGCCCTTCATCCATCTCCCAATCATTAAATTCTCTAAGAAAACGAAAATCCCAAATTCTTCTCTCCTCTGCCCCTTGCCTTAGCAAAGAAGTTTCAACAGAAACCTCCTTATCAATGGCAATACCATACAGCCTTGAAAAAACCAATTGAAAGGGTTGATCCCCATATCACCCATCTTGCCAAAACCTCACTCTATTCTCCAACCCAACAACAAACTGACAATTTTTGCTGCAATCCTCCCATCCCATGCGATTACCTCTCCACAAACCACACCCATGAACTCCCCTCCCCAGCTTTGAGGTCCATCCCCCCCAATCTTCCCCATATTTTGAAGTTACCACCCTCCTCCGTAACCGATCCTCTTCCTTCCCAAACCGCCACAACCATTTTCCCAATAAGGCCTTATTAAAGGTAGTAAGTTTTCTTATCCCAAAGCCACCATTGGCTATAGGTGCACAAACTTTATCCCATCCTACAAATGAATCTTGCTATCACCCCACAGAAAATCCCTTTGCAACTTTTCAATTTTATTGGCCATGAGTAGGAATTGTGAATAACGAAAGAAAGTAAGTCGGAAGACTAGATAGCGTACTCTTGAGTAACATCAAACGACCCCCTTTAGACAAGTACAACTTCTTCCACCCAGCTAATTCCGCTCAATTTTTTCCAAGATTGGATTCCAAATTGAAGGGCCTTATGGGGTTTATCTTTGTTTGGAAGAGCATAAGGAAAGGGTGAGAGAAATTCTGTAGTTGTGTTAGTTTTAAGGTAGGGGACAGTTCTTCTATTATATTTGGCATGATCCTTGGTGTGGAGGACCTCCTTTAAAGGAGATTTCCCTGAACTGTATGGCATTTCTCGTCACAGAGATGCATCAGTAGCAGAGCTAATCTCTCTCTTAGGGGACAGCTACCACTGGAATATTAATTTTCATTTGATCGGTCCAAGATTGGGAGTTAGAGTCTGTGGCCTCCTTACAGAGTTGCTATATTCTGGAGTGTGGAAAGGGGAAGGGGTGGATAAGATATGGTGGAAACCGTCTGCTTGGGGAACTTTAGATGTTAGATCCTTCTATAAAGCTTTACAAATCCCCTTCTCATATTCCTTTTCCGTAGAAGACTGCGTGGAGCTCCAAAGTGCCTTCAAGGATTTATTTCTTTGTATGGACAATGGTGTTGGGTAGAATTTTGACTAATGATAATTTGAGGAAGCGTCGGCTTGTTGTGGATTGGTGTTGTTTGTGTAAGAGGGCAGGGAAGTCTTCTAACCATCTTTTCTTGCATTGGCCGATAGCTAGTCAGTTGTGGAGTGTGGTGTCTACGCTTTTTGGGGGTTTTTTGTGTTTTGCCCAAGGATGTAGTGGATTTAGGCTAGGCAAGTTTAGGAAGCATAGAAATGGGGTGTTTTGGAAGTTGGACATGGTTCCCCATTGTTTGATGTGGGGTATTTGGAGGGAGAGAAATGCTTGAACTTTTGAAGGAAACAAAAGTTCCATTTTTTCGTTAGCTGTTTTACTTGATGGATGAACTTTGTTTTCTTCTTAGTTTTGTTTTCTTCCCATGCCTATCTTAGTACACGTCTTGTGTGCTCTGGCCCCTTTTGTACTAGTTTTTTCTTTCAATGAAGTATTTTACTTATTAAAAAAAGAAAAAGGGTTCTAAAGCTGGCTGCATGTGTAACTTACCAATAAACAAATAAAAAAAGCTACAATTTACTGAATTTATCTGATTTTTTGTCCAACACACTGAATTTCATAATCTTGCTTCAAATTTGACTTGCACTTAGATGTGTAAGGCTTTGATACATTAATATCAAATTTGTCAGTATGATGTGTAATTGTTTCTCTATATTACCACAACTTTCCAAAATTTCATAATCTCGCTTCAAATTTGACTTGCACTTGGATGTGCTGCAAGGCTTTGATACATTAATATCATGACACATGGTATGAAAATATGAATATCATGCTAAAAGTGAAAAATTAAAGTTGAATTGTGACTACTCAAGTATAAGAAGCACAATTTATCATTAAAAAAATCTAATATATTTGGCTTTTGTTGAATGTAAAAAAAAAAAAAAAAAATTTCTGACTTGTCTATATATGTGGAACTTCAATCCTGCTATATGTGCTACTTGTGAAGATCTGAGAGAGAAACTGTGTTAAAAAGCCGTTTTACTTTCTACATCAATTCTCACGATCCTGTCAAATAAATTTGTTTACAGGGGTGCACGACTCCTTCTGGACACATGCGAGTGATGTGGACAAAATGAATCAGATACTTCGAGAAAAGTTTGTGGAGCTTTATAGCAAGCCAATACTTGAAAATGTAAGTATCTCATGACCTAGATTAACTAGCGAAATTGTTAATTGAAAGCTATTGTGGGCTTGTATTTGCTACGTAACAATTTCAGGGTCTCTCTGCTCCCCTCCCAAAAAAAAAATCCTTTGCTGGGGAAAATAAGTGGATTTAAAAGTTTCACTTTTTCAGCAACTTAACTAGAATGCTTTGTGTATTATGACGCATTCCAATGTTGGGAGAAAACTTTCAGCCCTTTCTTCTGTGACTTTATTAGAAGGCTTTTTAATATAAAATGGCACTTCAAACAATGCCTTGAATCAGGTAATATGCAGAAACCCATTTTACAAATGACACACAACACTGACATTTATAGCGTGCCAATACTTGAAATGTAAGCACCATGACCCTGTTTCTCTTCATTAACAAGCGGCCTAAATCGAGAACTGACATGAGTCTATGTTAACTTTACCTAGGGAAGAAGGAATAGATATTCCCAAATGAATGATTTCCTGAGACATCAACATAATAATCATCTTCTTAAAAATACCAATAATAATAAAGAAATAAATTAATTGTCTCTTGCAAAGGGAAAACAGGAAATGAATCTAAAAGCTGTGGCACTTCCCTATGTGATGAATAAGTTGATTGTATGGCTGATGTGGACAATGGACACCTACAAAAAGGTAACTGTAAGGACACTGGTGTGATGCCGGCGGCAAGGTCTTTGATGCTAAAGGCATTGAACATTCTCCTTTTTGGAAAAGAAATAGTGGGATTTTCGTTTATAATGAGGCTTGATGGCAAATATTTGCTTGGCGAGTTGGCTGCATCAAAGTGTAGAGATGCATAAATTGATATATACACATGCACATACATAATACACCGGAGAGACACCCACACCCTCATATATTGCTTCCAATCTCCAGTTTTGATTTATTCATCAGGATCATTGATTGTAATTAAGTTTATCACACCTTTTTTTTTTTTTTTTCCTTGGAGAAAAGGGAAAAAAGAATGAATATCCCATCTTTCTCATTTGACATTATTATAGCTTTTAATTCTTCTTGTCTCCAGTTGCTTGAGAGCTTCCAGACATCATATCCAGAACTGATGTTTCCTCCCCTCCCAGAGAGAGGTGACTTTGACTTGCGAAAGGTTCTTGAATCTCCATATTTTTTCAACTGATCCTTCATGCAAGAGCAACAATCATATCCTCATGTAGAAGCATTATTACATCTGATGCAAAAAGTGTCATCGAGTTTTCTGAGAAAATTCATCCACCAAAGTGGACTTGAAATTGGAGTGGGAAAGAGCAGCACAGGGTTGCCTCTGTAGAGGCTGAGAAGTGGACAAAAATTTGATCCATGCTGTTTCCTGCAAGTACTGCTGGGACTCTTGTCCTGATATAGTGATTAAAATCATAGCAGAACAGGCTGGTTTTGGATTGAAGGCTATGGAAGGCAGCTTGATCAGGAGGCTGTTTGCTGAAATTCTCCATAATGAAAATTTATACTACTACATTGGTTGATTTTTTGAGGGGAAGATAGACACAGATGAAATATTTGCCGCAAATGTTTCTTTGCAGTAGGAGCTAATTTTGAGAGGTCATCTTAGGGATGCAAAATCAAGAGTTTTCTTTGTACCTTTTTTATTTTTTGTGTGGGGAAGAAGGGGGGGGAACAATTGTTCCCTTGTAATTTGTTGTACACATGCTGTATCAAATAGAAAGGCAGGAAGGGATTTACTGTAATATTCATATGTTAAAAAGGCAAACTCAAGTGCATCTCTGGGCTAGATAATAAACTTGAAAGGATTTTCCCCCCTTTTTTGTGAAATCCTTTTTCATACTGAATATCGAAATAGCAAAAGAAAAATTATGGATGTCTAGTACATGTTTCAGCCTTGTATGCAGCTTTTGACTGGTTGATTTCTAGAGACCAAAAGTTCTTGTGAAATGAACTGTTGAGACTTGAGAGTAGAACATATAAATGATAATTACAATCATAGATACTTGACAGTCCCAAGGCTTCTCTGATTTAGTTTCATCATTTTTATGTTTGCTTATGACACAAAAACAGCTCGACTCCTTAGTACCTAAAAATTCTCTCTAATGGACTACAATTCTTTTGTTCTCATTTGTTTTAAATACTTTCTAAATAAATATTTTTCTCGAATTTAATTAAATCAGGTTTGCAATTTTCATGGTTATCAGTTATCACACTTGGATGAATAGGATTGAATCAAAATGATTTAATTTTAGCTCCCAATTAGTTTGGAGCAACATACTCCAACCCACTGTGTGCCTATGTTGATTAAAGTTTGGATCTTTGTTGTGACTACACACTCAACGCCCTGATTTCAACCCAAGCTCAATCCCTCCAACTCTTTACCCTGGGGATTTTGATCATATTTGAGAAGCCTAACCTTTATATAATTCGTGTTGTAGAAATGTATCACGGTTGGACTGATAATTCCAATTAAACAAATATGACTTAAGTAGAGCAAGCAGATGGCAGCCCAGAGGGTGTTCTTGGGCATCAACCAAATAAGCCTACTACCCCCAAATTGAAACCGACGTTCTTGCATTGGGGTGGCTTGAAGCATTTGGGGCCTAAAGTGAAAATTAATTATTTTGTTTTAAATGCAAAATTATTACTAATTAACAAGAATCATGCAAATTAAAAAAAAAAAAAAATTTGAAAAAATGTTTCACACCTGTTAATGTAGCAGATTAACAGGTGGTAAGTAAAAGAATGATGTTAACAGTGAATTTAGATGACAACTACTAAAAGTTTGCTAACTCAACTTTTGTGGAAAATGTGAATTTTTTTTATGTATTGCTTTTTTTTTTTTTTTTTTTTTTTTTTTTTTGAAAAAGTGCTATATTTATAATATTTTTTCACAACAAATCTTAGGTGTTAAATCATTACTGGTTTTAATTTGAACCCCCCATTAAAATTATTTTTTGCCAACAATAACAGCTTGTAACTATAGTTTTAAAAACCGGTACAGTGAAAGAACCAAAAAAGGAACTGGTTATCGGTTTTCTGGTCGAAACGAGGTTCAACCGTTGGTTGAACTTGGTGACGTCATAAATAATTTAATTAATAATTATAAAAATAAATAGATAAATAATTTTATAACTAGTCATTTTAACTAAAAAATTAAATAATAACTCACAAGCCCACTATAAAAATATTTTAATTATTTTTTAACCTTTCTAATAACAAAAAGTAAGTGCACCAATGAGTAGCAATATTATTGCCCACTTGATCTTTTTTCCCCTCCAAACATTCTACTAAGTGCACCAATGGGTAACGATATCATTGCCCACTTGATATTTTTTTCCCTCCACACATTCTACACGTTAATATCCCGACTACTACAATATTTTCTTAACACTTTTACAATAAATCATATGTGACCATTTTTTATTGGTTCTAATTTGTACCTACCACTAAAATAACTTTTTTACCCTACCAATAAAAACTCATAACATCCTAAAACTTAAAACTTATTGTGAAAGTATTGTAAAAATATTGTGAAGATTTTTTTTGGGCACACGTATATCAATTTTCAACCACCCTCTGCCAACAATTGTTTTTAATAACTCATTTTTTTTTCACCTCCACTCATTTTCTTTTACTTTTACAATTTATCTTTCTTTATTTTTATCTTGATTTTATCTCCTCCACATGTTTACCTCCACTGAGTCTTATCTCATTTCAAATTTCAAAAAGCTAGTCTTATCTCCTTCCTTTTGGTCAGTCATCACATGGCACTCAAAGCAAAACTCTTTGAGAAACAGTAAATACATATACAAGAGAGATGCATCAGATCGTAAAATTTGTTGAGAAATTATCTTAGATGAGTGAAAAATTACAAAGAAATTTGTATACTATTTGTTCGGTTTAACCGCACTGGTTTCCGGTTATGCCTATTGAATCGGCAGTTTGTACTATTTGTCTGGTTTTTCGTTCATTTTCAGTTTTAACTAATAACTAGACCGGATTAAGGTCCGGCTCCCAATTGAACCGTTCGATTTGGTTTTTAAAACCATGCCTGTAACAACTTACTACTTAGGATTTGTTGTAAAAGTGTTGTGAAAAATATTGTGAAATGTAGCAAATTTTTTTTTTTTTTTTGTCATTTGATAAAAAAATGTTGTTTTATTTATTGGCTAATATTTGGGTTTAATTAGCAATATTACAATAGAAAAAATAATCCTATTGGTTAAATTTTTGGGGGCATTTTTTTTACTTGGAGACTTAAGCGACTGCATCAATTGCTTATTGCCTAGAGCCAACACTATCACTTTCACTTATGGTCCGTGTGGTTGGAGGATGAAAAAGTGGGTGAATAGAAAATGGAGGGAGGATGAAGAAGTGAGGAGATAGAAGGGATTTTAGTTTCATTTGTGTTTCATTGAGGAATGCAAAAGTGGAAAGGTAAAAAACTTATTAGTTTGTTTGAAGAGAAAAGTGTGAGGACGGAAAAGGTAGTTTGCATGAAGTTACTCTTATGTCCTGATTACATAGTATATACGAACTAATTGGATACATTATAAAAATGATACAATACAATTATTCTTATATTCTAACTTATTTCTCTTTATTTATTTTTATATATAAAAAATGAGATTAAATAAATGAGAAGTGCTATGTCTACAATATTTTCATAACAAATTATAGGTTATTATTGGTTCTAAATTAAACCTATCATTGAAATTACATTTTTTGCCTACCAATAACAAATTACCACACATGATTTTTGTGAAAATTGTTTTAAACATAGCATTTCTCCAATTAAATTGGTTTAAAAAATAAAGAAAAAAAAATACTAAACTTAATTGTGGAAGTTAGGTCCTCATTCTCTTGAATTTAGTATTGTTTAGCCAGGAACTACAATTATAAAAACACATTTTAGTTACAAACTTACAATTTCACTATACCATAACCAAAAAAAATAAAAAAGATTAGTGTTTGGGAGTCTTGCTAAAGAAGAAAGAGAACAATGAGTAGGAAGAGAGAACAATGTCTCTGGCACAAGATGGAGGCCGTGTTTACTGAATGATTGCAAAGGCTAAAATGACTAGCATTACTAAGCTTCGTCCAAATCTTGATAATGGTTGGCGATCACCATTTCTTGATTTTCCCATTAAGGTACTTAACTTTCTTAGTAAGGGTTTACTTATTCAGCACTTAATTCATTTTTCTTTTTCATTAAGCTCATGTGTGATTATTGTGGAGATGAATCACCATTCCTATGTGTAAGTCAAAATGACAGAGTTATGCATGAAGGTAGAGTCTACAACTTCTTGTATGAGGTAACTATTGCCCTTTTCATTTGATGGGCTTTGTTATTTCTTTAGTAGTTGTTTTTCTTGGGTTTTTTTCATTTCTTTCGCAATTGCTTTTCAATCCTTTTAATTTGATTTTTTTTCCACCAACAGTGTCCAGATTGCAAGTTAAGAACTGCCCTGGGTACACTGATTAGATTGGATGGCAGACCCTTAACAAAAAATATCAACATGACTCTCATATATCTGGCCATTGATGGGATGTCACCCATCACTGGGCCTCTAGAATTTAATTGCGAATTCATTGCAAATAAAATAGTGGTAATCCATTCATTTATTTACATAAGTTTTTATATATAAATTTGCATGCAAGAATCCATATAAAATATTTTGAATTTTCTTTTACAAGATAATCATGAGTCCAACCCATTTAATTTGGAAAACGAAAAAACAAAAGTATTCTCCGGCGGAGAGAAACTGGGCACCGTGAGAAGCGTCAACTGAAAATACATTAGGCAACGTTGAAGGTATGGCATATTTTCCACAAAAAGAAGAGAAAACAGAGTATTGTAATTAATCTGATGGTTTGGGGTCCTAGGGATGGTTTGCTAGGACCCCAAACCATCAAATTAATTACAATACTATGTTTTCTCTTCTTTTTGTGGAAAATATGTCATACCTTCAACGTTGCCTAATGTATTTGCAGTTGACACTTCTCACGGTGCCTAGTTTCTCTCCACCGGAGAATACTTTTGTGTTTTCTTTTTCCAAATTAAATGGGTCGGACTCACAATTATCCTAAAAAGAAAATTCAAAATATTTTATATGGATTCTCACATGCAAATTTATATATAAAAACTTATGTAAATAAATGAATGGATTGCCACTATTTTATTTGCAATGAATTCGCAATTAAATTCTAGAGGCCCATTGATGGGTGACATCCCATCAATGGCCAGATATATGAGAGTCGTGTTGATATTTTTTGTTAAGGGTCTGCCATCCAATCTAATCAGTGTACCCAGGGCAGTTCTTAACTTGCAATCTGGACACTGTTGGTAAATTAAAAAAAAAAACCAAATTAAAAGGATTGAAAAGCAATTACGAAAGAAATGAAAAAAACCCAAGAAAAGCAACTACTAAAGAAATAACGAAGCCCATCAAATGAAAAGGGCAATAGTTACCTCATACAAGAACTTGTAGACTCTACCTTCATGCCTAACTCTATCATTTTGACTTACACACAGGAATTGTGATTCATCTCCACAATAATTACACATGAGCTTAATGGAAAATGAAAAAGAAAAACGAATTAAGTGCTGAATAAGTAAACCCTAACTAAGAAACTAATTAAGAAAGTTAAGTACCTTAATGGAAAAATCAAGAAATGGTGATCACCAACCATTATCAAGATTTGGATGAAGCTTAGTAATGTCAGTCATTTTAGCCTTCGCAATCATTTAGTAAACATGGCCTCCATCTTGTGCCAGAGACATTGTTCTCTCTTCCTACTCGTTCTCTTTCTTCTTTAGCAAGACTTCCAAACACTAATCCTTTTTTTTTTTTTTGATTATGGTATAGTGAAATTGTAAGTTTGTACCTAAAATGTGTTTTTATAGTTGTAGTTCCTGCCAAAACAATTAAACAATACTAAATTCAGGAGAATGAGGACCTAACTTTCACAATTAAGTTGGGAATTTTTTTTTCTTTATTTTTTAAACCAATTTAATTAGAGAAACACTATGTTTACAACAATTTTACAAGATTTTCACAAAAAATCATATGTTGTAAGTTGTTATTGATAGGCAAAAAAAGTAATTTCAATGATATGTTTAATTTAGAACCAATAATAATCTATAATTTGTTGTGAAGATGTTGTAGACATAGCACTTCTAATTTAATTAATCACATTTTTATATATATATATATATATAAATAAATAAAGAGAAATAAGTTAGAATATAACAATACATTAGGCGACATTGAATTTTCTTTTTCAGGATAATTGTGAGTCCGACCCATTTAATTTGGAAAACGAAAACACACAAGTATTCTCCGACGGAGAGGAAATGGGCACCGTGAGAAGCGTCAACTGCAAATACATTAGGCAAATTTGAAGGTATGACATTTTCCACAAAAAGGAGAGAACATAGTATTATAATTAATCTGATGGTTTGGGCTCCTAGCACTTCCTAAACAAAAATGAACACTAAATCAGCAAACCATAGAACCTTGTCATCTCTAGAGTGCTTACTGATGATGGGAAATTATTGTGTACTCCCGAAATACCATAAATGCATACTCCCTCCTTTCACATGAATGGTGGGCCCCATTAATTAAATTCATGATGGGACCCACCATTCATGTGAGAAGAGGGAGTACGCATTTATGGTACTCCGGGAGTACCTAATAATTTTCCACATGATGAGGTGTTTGATCTGACTTTCAGGAAGTCATCCATTGTGGGCAGTAAAACAATCTTCTTAATTAGCAATCTTGATAACTTGATGCGGGCGGTAAATGTTGATACTTGATGACATCTACAGAAAATTAATGTCATACATTTTAAGGTGGCAAGATTCATATATAGCAAGATTCATATATAGTATTAGCAGTGACATTATTTACAAAGTTCAAATAACATAGTAATGTTGATTGCTTTTGAAATACCTGATTCATTGTGATTGATGCCGATTAACACCAATTGGTGCTATTAGATAGATTTGATTGCTATTTGAATTTTATTTCCATATTTGATGCAATCTCATTATGGTTTTATTTTCTTTCCATATTTGATATAATTTGGGGACTCTATCTAAACAGCCCAACATAAGGAAGAAATTAATAATTGACAAATGAAATTTGGTGCTAATTTTTAGCAAGCCTAGGTGCTGATTCCTTGTTTCCTACTATATGCTTGGTGTTGATTCCTAGGTCTATCTATTTGTGTTATTCTTCTTTTGCTTCCCGACAAATACAAGTCTACATCTCAGAGTTTATGGTCATGCTTCAAATAGGCTTAATAATATAGGTATCTTTTCCTTTTGAGTAACTCTGCATGTGTCTATACTTAGTTGTCATATATTTTTAGTTCACAGCCAATAGCTGTCTTCTTGCCATTTGTTTCCCAAAATAAAAAACTCAACCCCACCAGACCAATTCTTGTTCCAACCAAGCTAAGCTCATCTATAAGTGAAAAAGCCAACCCCAACCCCACCATACCAATACTTGTTCCAGTCAAGTTATGCTCATCTATAAGTGAAAAGGCCGAAACAAGAGTCCCCTAGAAACCAAGCAGACCAAAAACCCCAAAAAAAAAAAAAATTGAGTCTTTTGTAATTCATCAAGATTAAAATCCAGTGTAGGAAAGATTATTAATATGAAGTTTGCAAGTTCAATTCTACATAAGATATAATTATTTCAATTTCTTAATTTTTATATTAGTAAATTTGAAAATAATTATTAATGGACAATATGATAATAATCTAGTGATAGAAATTTTGAAAATAAAAATTTATATAAATCTCTTGTGCTTTATAAAAATACATAATTGTTAAAGCAATGATCAAAAGAGTTAAATGGAATTATCAAAATATATTTAAAAGGTAAAGACCAAAAAGTACAAGAAGTTAAGAACAGTAAATTATCCTTGTTCGTAGCTTCTGATATGTAAACAGAATATTGCTTGTGTAATACACCACCTTAAAATAGTGTTTGTATAATAAAACATATCTATGTCATTTCCTTCAAGATCAAGCATTTAATTTTAACAATTCATCCTCTTTAGAAGGAAAAAAAAGGTGGGCTTCGTGCTTCTTAAAAAAGAAGTAGAAAAAGAGTGCCTAAGGCATGCTTCAATATTTGAGCTTTGCTTCGACCAAGCAAAGTGCTTAGATGCTAGGAATTTGGGAGTTTGGTAGTTGAATTTGAGGACAACCAGACTTCCTAGAATAGAGAGAGAATAGGAAAAGAGATAGATATAGAGAATTGAGAGGGAAATTTTGGTAAAGAATATCAACCAAGTTCATTCATTCTACAATACCCTTCCCAGTTTAATAACCTGATAGCACATCAATCCAATAACCAACTTTCTAACTGTCTTTCCAAGCCAGCTGTTTAACTACCTTGCCAACTAAGCCATCCAACTCATCCTAACTAACTAACTCTATTAACCAACTCTAATACAATACAATGCTAATGTAGGCACGCCTCCAATAGAAGTATATATACACTAAAGTATAAGTACACAATGCAAGCTAGGCAATTACAACACCATCTATAGCATAGTTACATTGTACACTCTAGCAGCCCACCTCATCAGCTACACAAACATGCCCCATCAGCAACACACACATGCCCCTCATCAGCAACACACACACACCTCATCAGCACCACATACACCTATCATCAACACCATATGCATGCAGCACCACACACACACCTCATCAGCACAACATCAATTGCTTATAGTATAGAGTCAGCACTGTCACTTATGGTCCATGTGGTTGGAGGATGAAAAAGTGGGTGATTAGAAAATGGAGAGCGGATGAAGAAATGAGGGGATAGAAGGGATTTGGTTGAGGAATGGAAAAGTGGAGGGGTAAAAAACTTATTAGTTTGTTTGAAGAGAAAAGTGTGAGGATGGAAAAGGTAGTTTGCATGAAGTTACTCTTATGTCTCGATTACATAGTATATATGAACTAATTGGATACATTATAAAAATGATACAATACAATTAGTGTTATATTCTAACTTATTTCTATTTATTTATTTTTATATATAAAAAATGTGATTAATTAAATGAGAAATGCTATGTCTACAATATTTTCACAACAAATTATAAATTATTATTGGTTCTAAATTAAATCTATCATTGAAATTACTTTTTTTGCCTACCAATAACAACTTACCACATATAATTTTTTGTGAAAATCTTGTAAAATTGTTATAAATATAGCATTTCTCTAATTAAATTGGTTTAAAAAATAAAGAAAAAAAAATTCCCAACTTAATTGTGGAAGTTAGGTCCTCATTCTCCTGAATTTAGTATTGTTTAATTGTTTTGGCAGGAACTACAACTATAAAAACACATTTTAGTTACAAACTGACAATTTCACCATACCATAACCAAAAAAAAAAAAAAAAAAAAGAAGAAGAAAAGATTAGTGTTTGGGAGTCTTGCTAAAGAAGAAAGAGAACAACGAGTAGGAAGAGAGAACAATGTCTTTGGCACAAGATGGAGGCCGTGTTTACTAAATGATTGCGAAGGCTATCATGACCGACATTACTAAGCTTCATCCAAATCTTGATAATGGTTGGTGATCACCATTTCTTGATTTTTCCATTAAGGTACTTAACTTTCTTAATTAGTTTCTTAGTAAGGGTTTACTTATTCAGCACCTAATTCATTTTTCTTTTTCATTTTCCATTAAGCTCATGTGTGATTATTGTGGAGATGAATCACCATTCTGTATGTAAGTCAAAATGACAGAGTTATGCATGAAGTTAGAGTCTACAACTTCTTGTATGAGGTAACTATTGCCCTTTTCATTTGATAGGCTTCGTTATTTCTTTAGTAGTTGTTTTTTTTTTTTACCAACAGTGTCTAGATTGCAAGTTAAGAACTGCCCTGGGTACACTGACTAGATTGGATGGCAGACCCTTAAGAAAAAATATCAACACGACTCTCATATATCTGGCCATTGAAGGGATGTCACCCATCAATGGGCCTCTAGAATTTAATTGCGAATCCATTGCAAATAAAATAGTGGCAATCCATTCATTTATTTACATAAGTCTTTTATATATAAATTTGCATGCAAGAATCCATATAAAATATTTTGAATTTTCTTTTTCAGGATAATCGTGAGTCCAACCCATTTAATTTGGAAAACGAAAACACAAAAGTATTCTCCAGTGGAGAGCCCAAACCATCAGATTAATTATAATACTATGTTTTCTCTTCTTTTTATGGAAAATATGTCATACCTTCAACGTTGCCTAATGTATTTGCAGTTGACGCTTCTCACGGTGCCTAGTTTCTCTCTGCTTGAGAATACTTTTGTGTTTTCATTTTCCAAATTAAATGGGTTGGACTCACAATTATCCTGAAAAAGAAAATTCAAGTTATTTTATATGGATTCTTGCATGCAAATTTATACATAAAGACTTATGTAAATAAATGAATGGATTGCCACTATTTTATTTGCAATGAATTCGCAATTAAATTCTAGAGGCCCATTGATCGGTGACATCCCATCAATGGCCAGATATATGAGAGTCTTGTTGATATTTTTTTGTTAAGGGTCTGCCATCCAATCTAATCATTGTACCTAGGGTAGTTCTTAACTTGCAATCTGGACACTGTTGGTAAAAAAAAAAAGGATTGAAAAGCAATTACGAAAGAAATGAAAAAAAACCCAAGAAAGCAACTAGTAAAGAAATAATGAAGCCCATCAAATGAAAATGGCAATAGTTACCTCATACAAGAAGTTGTAGACTCTACCTTCATGCCTAACTCTATCATTTTGACTTACATACAGGAATGGTGATTCATCTCCACAATAATCACACATGAGCTTCATGGAAAATGAAAATGAAAAATGAATTTAGTGCTGAATAAGTAAACCCTAACTAAGAAACTAATTAAGAAAGTTAAGTACCTTAATGGGAAAATCAGGAATGGTGATTGCCAACCATTATCAAGATTTGGACAAAGCTTAGTAATGCTAGTCATTTTACCCTTCGCAATCATTCAGTAAACACGGCCTCCATCTTGTGCCAGAGACATTGTTCTCTCTTCCTACTCGTTGTTCTCTTTCTTCTTTAGCAAGACTTCCAAACACTAATCTTTTTTATATTTTTTGGTTATGGTATAGTGAAATTGTAAGTTTGTAACTAAAATGTGTTTTTATAGTTGTAGTTCCTGCCAAAGCAATTAAACAATACTAAATTCAGGAGAACGATGACCTAACTTCCACAATTAAGTTGGTAATTTTTTTTCTTTATTTTTTAAGCCAATTTAATTAGAGAAATGTTATGTGAAAGTTCAAATAGTGTTAAAAACACTATGAACGTTTAGAACCCCAATTACAAATTATCAATTCAAGCTTATTATCAAACAATAAATGTACGGAACATGAACATAAGCTACTGACAGAATTGATAAACAATCTAAACCAATTTAAAATCACATCCACAGCAGAAATTAAATTGTAAAGATTAAGGGAAGAGAGATGCAAATACAAAGACAACACAGCTATATGTTATCGAAGAGGAAACCGAAGTTCTAAGTGGTAAATAATCCACTAGAAAATGTAGTTGGGATACATGAACAGCAATAGACCCTCCAAGCCTAATCTACCCAGGTACCTAAGCCCTCCAAGTTTCTTGCTCCAACGAGGTTGCCCCGAACCTTTTTCTTCTCTAGCTTACCGGATTCCGCTATAGCCCATAGCATCAACCAATAACCATTGGTTCCTTCCAAACTGCTTCCCTAAGCATTAAAAGACCTTCTCACAGACGTGGGTGTGGTGAGAAAAGGATTTGGTCAAAAACCTCTCAAGGATGTATCAATGGAGAGGAAGAGAGTAGAGGAATTTGAAGAGTCCCTAAGTGAAGATTGGGGATGAGGCAATCTTATTTTTCTCTAGGAGTTCTCTCTCAAAATTCTCTCAGGAAGCTCTCTACATTTCGTGGGTATAAGGGTCTATATATAGTGGGGTGAGAAAGGAATACGAAAAGTCAGTTTTTTCCAAACAGGGCAAGTTGGTGGCTTGGCCTCGCGACTGGTCTAAGTCGCGAGTTAACGGCCTGGCCAGCTTGAGACTTTTTTCCTGTAGTGCGACAGCTAGCGTGACCCTTCACCTCCCCGCATGCTTCTCACATGTACTGTAGTTGGCGGCTTGCCAGTTGCGAGTCAGCCGCGAGTCTTAGCCGCGAGTCCCTGCTTCTTTGCACAACTTTGAGCATTTCTTCACACTCTCTCACACTTTACCCTTACATGAATCCTACCTAAATACAAGGTTACTAAGTGCTAAAATACAAGCAAATTGGCACGAAATAAAGCCAATAAGATGGTTGATAAAATTCGACCTTACAATCTCCCCCTTTGGCTATTTCGTGACAAAACCCTATAACAAACTCTAGACTTAACGCGTGAGTTGGGAACAGTTGGAAAACTCATTCACACCTAACTCTAGAATCTGTGTTGCTCTTGAACCATAAAAACAAGTATCTCTTGAAACACAACAACACAGTCTGATCATTGTATGCAGAAAAACTTGTAATGCATATGAAGCAAGTATAAAGCGATCAAGCAAAATGGAATAAAGCAATAGACCATGGCATGACCAAACATCCAACCACTATACAATAGTGATCACAATGCTCATTCTCTTAAGGAATGAACATCCGGACATGCAAGCAAATAAACTCAATAACAAAGTATCATTTGCATGTCAAGCACTCAATCAATGCATAAAAACATATATGCATCTAGGAATAAGATCCTACAAGGGCACAAGAGTGATGTACTTAAAAGAAAAAATGCATGACATTTAACAGCAAGTACAAAAAACCTTAAAAGCTTACAAAAGCAACATGTACAAAACATAAACTACGAACCTTAAAAACCTACAGAGGTAACAGGTACAAACAGTGAAAAGTACTTATCTTATCATATCACTCCCCCTATCATGAATCATAGGAGTTGTGATGAACTTGGAACATATATACCTGTAACTTGAAACACTTGCACAAAACACATTAGACTCTCAAGGTAAAGCAAGTAATAAACGGACAAGTATAATGTAACAAGTAAAATTTTGATCAAGAACATGATGTGAAACATGTGAGTAACTTGATCAAACACCAAACACTTAGACAAAGTTTTCTTATTAACACAATGTCTTCTTCTCCTTGGTATATGCATCTCCCTTATGGAATATCTCTCCCCCTACAAGTGTGCACGAGAAATAGAATTTCTCCCCCTAAGAATGTGCACAAGGGTCATATAGAAATGACAAAAACTCTTCGGTATACTCTCTAAAGTATACTCTCCCCCTTTTTGTTAGGAATAGACAAAGGGTCAAGGAGAAACGAGGGCAAGAGATGAAAGAATGAACAATGATAATGATGCATGAGGGGTGCAAGATGAATGAGAAAATGAAGCTCAATCCTAAGGCATGACATGCTAGGATGAAAAAATAATGTATGAACCAATGCATGACAAGGGCAGCAAGGTGTGTGCAAGAGGTGGCTATGTGCAATGTATGACCAATGTATGAAAAATGCACATGTGGGGCAAGGTGTGTTAAATACACAACCAATGAACCAAACATGTTCCTAATGAGGAAACATGAGAAACCCCAAAGTTCGATACTCATTGGAGTCCAAACAAGAGAGAAAATGCCTAAGAGGCATTTTATCAAACACCTAGCATGCACACTATGAAGAACAAAGTGAAATAATGCATGAACATCATGAAAACCACCCTTAATACATGTTCTTTTTGCCACAAGGGGCCAACATCCAAAGCAAATTATTAAAAGAAACCAATCCTATGCAAAAATTTGACCAAAAAATAAGTTTTCTCAACCCCTATGATGAAAATCCCAACCAAGAGCACAAAACTCACCAAAACATAATCCAAGGATCCAAAACAAAGAAAAGAGTTTAAAATTACCTTAGAGATGTTAATGGAATGAAAAACCATTCAAATTGATTGGGTTTTGATGTAAAAATAGTGAGAGAGGGGTTTATGATAGGATGGGAGAGGTTTAAAACAAGTTTCCCACGAAAAGCCCTTTAAAAAGCTGTTTCTGGGCGATTGGCGACTAGGCGAGTCGCGAACGAGTCGCCAGTGAGCCGCGAAACCATTCTGTGTGAACTTGCGACTAGGCTTGCGACTGGGCAAGTTGCCAAAACGAGTCGCCAAAACTCGCAGCTTGATCTCATAGGTTGCAAGTCGCCAAAATGAGTTGCCAAAAATTCTGACACTTGTTTTTCAACCAAGAACATGCTTAAACCTTGAAAAACAAAGTAGGCACTAAACATGAACACAAAGAGAGATAAAAATCACTTTTAAAAACATATAAAATGATCAAAAATCTTTTTCGATTGATCGATCCATATAAAGTTGAGCACACACAAATCACATTTAAACAAGTACAATCGAACAAATGAATAAGACATTCATTAAATATTAGGCATGTGTGTTGTGTGTGTGTATCAAGTGTGGAATAGTCCATAGTCTAGAGTGAAACTTCAATGATCAATTCAATCAAGTCATACACAACTAGTACTAAGTCAAGTGGTCTATCTCAATTATAGAAATGAACATATATGACCTCCCACAAGAAAATGATTACATAACTTTGAAGCTTTACATTTGGCTTCTTTACAATTCATAATATTTGATCATTTTTCTTTTTAATCTCTTTACATCTCTTTTTGAGATCGATGCCTAAATTTTTGATATTTTAATTTGATGAACAAGCCTTTGGCTTTTTGGGCACCATACATTTTAGTAAAAGTCGCTTTCCCTTTTTCCTAGTTAAATACTAGTATATGCGACGACTTTTGCAGC
Source organism: Quercus ilex subsp. ballota (assembly GCA_032727855.1). Taxonomy (NCBI): domain Eukaryota; kingdom Viridiplantae; phylum Streptophyta; class Magnoliopsida; order Fagales; family Fagaceae; genus Quercus; species Quercus ilex. The sequence continues at coordinate 94,945,920 of CM064909.1, read as the reverse complement.
TCATTATCTCTTTTCATTTTGAGATTAACATTTGTTGAGCTCTTTAAGCAAATAAAAAATAAAAAAGTGGGAAGAGATATAGGCACAAGTCTACGCATGCATCAAAACCAACATGACTATTGACTAATCATTCATGGTAAGCTTGAATATCGATTTACAACAATCATACAAAGATGTCAAGATTTTTTCCACAAAGAAAGATGTGCATATAGAACAAGCTAAGCTCGTAAATGCGCCACGTCATTAGTACGAAGGTACTAGACCAAACTCACATGAGATATGTGCTCAAACATATACGATCAAACTTTTTGAATTTTTCACTTTTTATGTGGTTTTGGATTTTTTACTCACACAAAAACTAAAATATAAAAGTAAAATCAAAACAAAAACAATGCATATGAAAAAATGCAAGATGCACAAAATGCATGAAGATTTGGAGTATCTAATGCATGAGGGATCCAACAAAGATCGAAAGAATTAGATCAAGGATCAAAAGAGCAAAAGCTCAACCATAGGAACCCTTCCTCATCCAAACGGAACGATTGTTTGGAATGAGTGTCTCAAGAAAAGTGAGACGAGGGTTGGAAGAATGAGAACCGGAGATGCACATAATCAAGGAGTTAAAAACATTAAACATTTTCTTTAACAACATGCTATTTTCACTCAAATCCGGTTTATCCTTTTTAGCAAAACTTCCAAGAAGCTTAAGTTTCTCTTTTTTTTATTATTATTTTAAAAGTATGAAACTTAGAGCATTGAGGTCTTAGATGACCAAAGGCACCATAATGGTGACAAATAATGCATTTAGGTCTACTAGGCTTTTTGGGAAGGGATCTAGCAACATGATTTTGTTCTCTCTTCAACTTATAACATTGAGGTTTTATATGACCAATCACACCACAATGGTGGCAAGTTGGAACAAACTTCGATCCATCTGAAGCCTTAGGTTGAGACCTAAACAGAGGTTTTAACTTAACAACCTTTCTCTCCACCTTTTGATTTCTTGTATGTGGAGGAATGTACACCGATTTTTCCTTTGAGGTAGAACACACAATAGGCACAAAATCGGGTACCACAACATGATTGCGACAAATATTTTCATCATTTTTAACAATAGGTTTAGCAATCAAACACTTGACATGCATCTTGAGAGATTCATTTTCACATTTTAGCTCATCAACAAGTTTGTTAGACAAAACAAGTTTAGCATCCAAGTCCATATTCAAACATTCAAACTCTTTCAGCTTTTGAAGAGAAATTTCAGCAAGTTTCTTATATTTTTCAACCAATTTGTTAGATTCTTTGAGCTTAGCAATCAAATCATCATTTTCACAAAGTAACTTGCTCAAATTCTTTTGAAACTTATTAGCATTTTTCTTCAAGGATTTGATGTTAGGAATATCAATAACATCCAAAGGTTCATGTAACATAGCATCACGGTTTAGATGATTATCACTCATAGAGGCATTTTCACAAACACGTGGCATGTTACATTCATCACCAACCAAATCATACAAAGAGGCATACAAAGCACAATCCATAGCAAATAACACAAGGGGTCAAGGATCACACATAGGTATTTAAACCACAACAAGTGTACCTGCTCTGATACCAATTGAAAGTTCAAATAGCGTAGAAAACACTATGAACGTTTCGACCCCCGATTACAAATTACCAATTCAAGTTTATTATCAAACAATAAATGTGCGAAACATGAACATAAGCTACTGACAGAATTGATAAACAATCTAAACCAATTTAAAATCACATCCACAGCAGAAATTAAATGGTAAACATTAAGGGAAGAGAGATGCAAACACAAAGACAACACGACGATGTGTTATCGAAGAGGAAACCGAAGCCCTCGGTGTAAAACCTTTCCGCCGCCTTCCAAGCGGTAAATAATCCACTAGAAAATGTAGTTGGGATACATGAACAGCAATAGACCCTCCAAGCCTAATCTACCCAGGTACCTAAGCTCTCCAAGCTTCTTTCTCCAACGAGGTTGCGCCGAACCTTTTTCTTCTCTAGATTACCAGATTTCGCTATAGCCCATAGCATCAACCAATAACTATTGGTCTCTTCCAAACTGCTTCCCTAAGCACCAAAAGACCTTCTCACAGATGTGGGTGTGGTGAGAAAAGGATTTGGTCAAGAACCTCTCAAAGATGTATCAATGGAGAGGAAGAGAGTAGAGGAATTTGAAGAGTCTCTAAGTGAAGATTGGGGATGAGACAATCTTGTTTTTCTCTAGGGTTTCTCTCTCAAAATTCTCTCTGAAAGCTCTCTACATTTCGTGGGTATAAGGGTCTATATATAGTGGGGTGAGAAAGGAATGCGAAGAGTAAGTTTTTCCTAAACAGGGCAAGTTGGCGGCTTGTCCTCGCGACTGGTCTAAGTCGCGAGTTCAAGCCGCGAGTTAACGGCCTGGCCAGCCTGGGACTTTTGTCCTGTAGTGCGACAGCTGGCGTGACCCTTCACCTTCCCTCATACTTCTCACGTGTACTGCAGTTGGTTGCTTGCCACTCGTGAGTCAGCCACGAGTCCTAGCCGTGAGTCCTTGCTTCTTTGCACAACTTTGAGCATTTCTTCACACTCTCTCACACTCTACCCTTACGTGAATCCCACCTAAATACAGGGTTACTAAGTGCTAAAATACAAGCAAATTGGCACGGATAAAGCCAACAAGATGGTTGATAAAATTCAACCTTACATTGTGTTTACAACAGTTTTACAAAATTTTCACAAAAAATCATATGTGGTAAGTTGTTATTTTTTATTTTTGATAGGAGTGGTAAGTTGTTATTGGTAGGCAAAAAAAGTAATTTTAATGATATGTTTAATTTAGAACCAATAATAACCTATAATTTGTTGTGAAAATGTTGTAGACATAGCACTTTTCATTTAATTAATCACATTTTTATATAAAAAAAAATAAAGAGAAATAAGTTAGAATATAACAATGAATTAGGCAACATTGAATTTTCTTTTTCAGGATAGTCGTGAGTCCGACCCATTTAATTTGGAAAACGAAAACACATAAGTATTCTCCGACGGAGAGGAACTGGGCACCGTGAGAAGCGTCAACTGCAAATACATTAGGCAAATTTAAAGGTATGACATTTTCCACAAAAAGGAGAGAATATAGTATTATAATTAATCTGATGATTTGGGGTCCTAGCACTTCCCTAACAAAAATGGAAACTAAATCAGCAAACCACAGAACCTTGTCATCTCTAGAGTGCTTACTGATGATGAGGTGTTTGATCTAACTTTTAGGAAGTCATCCACAGTGGGCAGTAAAACAATCTTCTTAATTAGCAATCTTGATAACTTGATGCAGGTGGTAAATGTTGATCCTTGATGACATCTACAGAAAATTAATGTCATACATTTCAAGGTGGCAAGATTCATATATAGTATTAGCAGTGACATGATTTACAAAGTTTAGATAACATAGTAATGCTAATTGCTTTTGAAATACCTGATTCATTGAGAATGATGCCGATTAACACCAATTGGTGCTATTAGATAGATTTGATTGCTATTTGAATTTTATTTCCATGTTTGATGCAATCTCATTATGGTTTTGTCTTCTTTCCATATTTGATATAATTTGGGGATTCTATCTAAACAACCCAACATAAGGAAGCAATTAATCACTGACAAATGAAATTTGGTGCTAATTCTTAGCAAGCCTAGGTGTTGATTCCTTAATTCCTACCATATGCTTGGTGTTGATTCCTAGGTCTATCTATTTGTGTTATTCATCTTTTGCTTCCCGACAAATACAAGTCTACATCTCAGAATTTATGGTCATGCTTCAAATAGGCTTAATAGTATAGGTATCTTTTTCCTTTTGAGTAACTCTGCCTGTGTCTATACTTAGTTGTCATATATTTTTAGTTCACAGCCAATAGCTATCTTCTTACCATTTGTTTCCCAAAATAAAAAACTCAACCCCACCAGACCAATTCTTGTTCCAACCAAGCTAAGCTCATCTATAAGTGAAAAAACCAACCCTAACCCCAACCCCACCATACCGATACTTGTTCCAATCAAGCTATGCTCATCAAGATTAAAATCCAGTGTAGGCAAGATTATTAATATGAAGTTTGCAAGTTCAATTCTACATAAGATATAATTATTTCAATTTCTTAATTTTTATATTAGTAAATTTGAAAATAATTATTAATGGACAATATGATAATAATCTAGTGATAGAAATTTTGAAAATAAAAATTTATATGTATCTCTTGTGCTTTATAAAAATACATAATTGTGAAAGCAATGAACAAAAGAGTTAAATGGAATTATCAAAATATATTTAAAAGGCAAAGACCAAAAAGTACAAGAAGTTAAGAACAGTAAATTATCCTTGTTCGTAGCTTCTAATATGTAAACAGAATATTGCTTGTGTAATACACCACCTTAAAATAGTGTTTGTATAATAAAACATATCTATGTCATTTCCTTCAAGATCAAGCATTTAATTTTAACAATTCATCCTCTTTAGAAGGAAAAAAAAGGTGGGCTTTGTGCTTCTTCAAAAAGAACTAGAGAAAGAGTGCCTAAGGCACGCTTCAATATATGAGCTTTGCTTCAACCAAGCAAAGTGCATAGATGCTAGGAATTTAGGAGTTTGGCAGTTGAATTCGAGGACAACCAGACCTCCTAGAATAGAGAAAGAATAGGAAAAGAGATAGTTAGAGAGAATTGAGAGGGAAATTCTGGTAAAGAATATCAATCAAGTTCATTCATTCTACAATACCCTTCCCAATTTAATACCCTGATAGCACATCAGTTTAATAACCAACTTTCTAACTATCTTCCCAAGCCAGCTGTGTAACTACCTTGCCAGCTAAGCCATCCAACTCATCCTAACTAACTAACTCCATTAACTAACTCTAATACAATACAATGCTAATGTAGGCACACCTCCAATACAAGTATATATACACTAAAGTATAAGTACACAATGCCAGCTAGGCAATTACAACACCATCTATAGCACAGTTACATTGTACACTCTAGCAGCCCACCTCATCAGCTACACACGCATGCCCCATCAGTAACACACACGCCCCTCATCAGCAACACACATGCACCTCATCAGCACCACACACACCCATCATCAACACCATATTCATGTAGTACCACACACACACACCACACTCCTAACAATTCCCTCCCCTTCAAAGCACCTTGCCCACAAAGTGTGGGAACCTCTGCTGCAAATCAAACAAATTTTCCCAAATAGCATCATCCTTGCTCTCACCCAGTCTCTCACAGCAAAGGACTTGTCTACTCTCTTCTTATCAGCATACCACTTCATACTTTCCTGAGCAGCAGTCAAATTATGTTTGAGCAAATAAAAAAGCTGCTACCTATCCTTCAAAAATGAATCAACAACTGCCACCCTTGTAGTACCTGGAGCATAATCCAAAACCTTAGGAGGAGGATATCCATAAAGGGCCTCAAATGGAGTGAGCTTAAGAAAAGTATGAAAGTTTGTGTTAAATCAAAACTCAGCCAAAGAAAGCCAATCCACCCAAGATTGAGGTTTGTCAGTAGCAAAAGCCCTTAAATAATGTTCCAAACTCTTATTCACCACTTCAATTTGGCCATCAGATTGAGGGTGATAAGAAGATGACATAGCCAAATTAATCCCTTATAATTTCATCAGTTCAGACCAAAATTTAGATATAAAAACTGGGTCTCTGTCACTCACAATGGTTGAGGGCATACCATGTAATTTGAAAACAAATTGCATGAACAAATTAGCCACCTTGGCAACAGTGTAAGGATGAGACAAGAGAATGAAGTGAACATATTTGGTAAGTCTGTCCACCACAACAAACGCCACTGACTTCAGGTGAGACTTAGGCAAACCCTCCACAAAATCCATATTGATATCACGCCAAGGCCTATCTGGAATAGATAAGGGCTGTAGCAATCCAGCAGGGAAGCAAGTATCACTCTTTAGCTTCTGACAAACATCACACTCCCTGACAAATTGCTTCAAATCCTTTACCATACCAGTCTAATAAAAGTATTTTTTGAGCCTATGAAAGGTCTTTAAATACCCTGAGTGACCCCCTAAAGGACTGGCATGTACCTGTTGCAACACAATAGCCTTTAAATTCTTAGCAGAACCTCCCAAATACAATATGCCTTTATAAAATAGTAAATCATTACAAAGGGCAAAACCAGCAGGAACATTCTGCCCAAACTGAATAGCTTGAATGATTTTATGAACAGTAGGATTAGTTACATAACTAGATTTGAGGTCATCTAGCCAAGTGGGATTAGGAAAAGAAATAATGCACAAGGTGCCAACACCATCGATATCAGTAGCAACATCCAAGGAATCCACCCTTTTAGATAGAGCATTAGCAATCAATTTTTCCTTCCCATGCTTATATTCAACTATGAAAGCATAACCAAGAAGCTTTGTGATCCACTTTTGTTGTGCTGGAGTTCCAATCTTTTGTTCTAATAGATATTTCAAACTTTGATGGCCTGTCTTGATCACAAAAGGCCTTCCTAGTAGATAAGGCCTCCACTTCTTCACTGCCACTACCAATGCCAACAATTCCTTTTCATAAGTTGAAAGGGCAAGGTTTTTACCCTTCAATGCTTGACTGTGAAAGGCAATTGGCCTCTGGTTTTGCATTAAGATAGCCCCAACACCTAACTCAGAAGCATCACACTCCACAATAAAGGGCTTGGTGAAATCTAGTAGGGCCAACACAAGTGGGTTAGACATGGCATCCTTGAGAAGTTGGAAAGCATGAGAAGCTTCGGAAGTCCAAACAAAAGAATCTTTCCTTAGCAAGGCAGTCAGAGGAGCTGCAATCTACCCATACCCTTTTACAAACTTCCTATAATAGCCAGTTAGGCCTAAGAACCCTCTTAAGGCCTTCACATCCTTGGGAATAGGCCACTGCTGTATAGCAGCAGTCTTTCTTTGGTCTGTCCTTACCCCTTCACTTGAAATGAGATGCCCTCTACTTCCTTACAAGCAAACACACATTTGGATTTCTTAGAATACAATTGATGTTTAACCAAGGTCTCTAACACCAAACGTAGATGTCCCACATGATCAACGAGATCCTTGCTATAGACAAGAATGTCATCAAAGAAGACCAAAACAAATTTCCTTAAGAAGGGTTTAAAAATGGAATTCATGAGATATTGAAAGGTTGAAGGAGCATTGGTTAAGCCAAACAGCATCACCAAGAACTCATAATGACCCTCATGTGTCCTAAAGGTAGTCTTAGGGATGTCTTCTTCTTTCATTTTAATCTGGTGGTAACCAGACCTTAAGTCAAGTTTAGAAAACATAGTTGCACCAAACAACTCATCCAATAGCTCATCAATGACAGTTATAGGGTACTTATCCTTAATGGTTTCTTAATTTAAAGCCCTATAGTCAATACACATTCTCCAAGAGCCATCAGCCTTCCTTACTAAAAGAACAGGTGAGGCAAAGGGACTACTACTTTTTCTGATAGACCCAACAGACATCAATTCCTTAACAATTTTCTCAATTTCATTTTTTTGATAAAAGGGGTACCTATAAGGCTTCTGACAAATGGCTTGAGATCCTTCCTTCAAGCTGATTTGGTGTTCACGATCCCTTAAAGGAGGCAGCCCCACAAGAGTAGCAAACACAGACTTGAATTCTAGTAACAAAGTTGCAATTTCTTCAAGCAATTGAACTTGACAATCTGCAGATAGCAACTGAGACTGAATTGAGATATGTAGAACCAATCCCCTCTTCACTGTCTCTCTCAAGAATTTGTCACATCTTGCAATTGAGACCTTGCACTCCTCAACCCTTGCAACAAAACCTGCCTGTGAGCATAGCAAAAACTCATTGTAAGCAGCTTAAAATCCCACTGAATGACTCCCAAAGTACCTAATCACTGAGTTCCTAAGACTAAATCACAACCCCACTTTGGCAACACATGCAAGTGTACTAAGAACTTATGCCCCTGCAGCCAGATTGGCACTTTCTCACCATTGGCTACCTTCACTTCTAAAATTTGAGAAGTATCAACATGAATATGAAACTATGAAACCAAAGTAGCATCAATGAAGTTGTGAGTACTTCCTGAATCAATGAGAACTACAAAAGACCTATGTCTAATCCTTCACATAACCCTCATAGTTCCTGAGGTAGGAATGCCACTCAAAGCATAAAGGGTAATATCAGCTTCTTCTTGATCTTGCACAACCTGATCTGGACTTCCAATCTCCACCAATTTAGTAATTTGTACTCCAGAATTGGTTTCTTGTGCCAACTCCACATAATCAAGAAGGAATAGCATGGCATTCTTGCACTTGTGGCTAGGACCCCACTTCTCATCACAATTATAGCATAACCCCTTTTTCTTCCTCTCCTCCATTTGTGCAGGGGAAATTATTTTAATGGGCAACCTAGCTTTAGACTCCAGCAGAGAAGGAGTTTTAGGAGGAACACCAAAAATGGAAGGCTTTCCTTGATCCACTTGTACCTTAGAATTCTTCTTACAACTCCAATTATATTCTTCTTGGATCTTAGCCAAACCAAAAGCCTCATTCAAAGACTTGGGATTGAGCATTCTCACTAGCAGCCTTATGTCATCCCTTAATCCACTAAGAAAGCAACTTAACTTGTGAACAACAAACAACCCTTTGATTCTATTAGATAGAACCTCAAATTTGGCTTTATATAAGGACACTGAAGTAGTTTGCCTCAGCCGAGTTAGTGTTTCCATCGGGTCATCATAGGCAGTGGCACCAAATCTAATGTGCAAGGCTTGAACCAATGACTCCTAATCAACAAAAATTCCTGCTTCCTCACTATCCTGGAACCATACCAGAGCCTCTCCCTCCATGTGAAACGAGGCTAGCATCAACTTCTCCCTAACTAGTGTATTATAATACTTGAAATATTGGTTGGCCTTGTAAACCCAACTTGCAGGATCCTCGCCAGAAAACCTTGGAAATTCCAACCTCACAGGACGAGATAAAGTCAATGCTAAAGAATTAGCATATCGGGATTCCCCATTTGTTGGAGACTGAGGCAATCCCCCTTGATTAGAACCACCACGCCTCTATACAAGAATAGCCAATTGTTGATTCATCTCATTCAAAGTACGTGTATTATGCACTTCTTGGATGGTTCGCATCTCTTGAATTTCTTTAGCAAGATGATCTGACGCAGTTCTAAGTGAAGCAAGAGCTTCCTGAGTTGCAGCAGTGGTGGAACGTGTCTTAGCCATTACCAAGGAAGACCTTGCGCTAATACCAAATGCTAGGAATTTGGGAGTTTGGCAGTTGAATTTGAGGACAACTAGACCTCCTAGAATAGTGAAAGAATAGGAAAAGAGATAGATAGAGAGAATAGAGAGAATTGAGAGGGAAATTCTGGTAAAGAATATCAATCAAGTTCATTCATTCTACAATACCCTTCCCAGTTTAATACCCTGATAGCACATCAGTCCAATAACCAACTTCCTAACTGTCTTCCTAAGCCAATTGTGTAACTACCTTGCCAGCTAAGCCATCCAACTCATCCTAACTAACTAACTCCATTAACTAACTCTAATACAATACAATGCTAATGTAGGCACGCCTCCAATACAAGTATATATACATTAAAGTATAAGTACACAATGCCAGCTAGGCAATTACAACACCATCTATAGCACAGTTACATTGTACACTCTAACAGCCCACCTCATCAGCTACATACGCATGCCTTATCAGCAACACATGCACCCTTCATCAGCAACACACGCACACCTCATCAGCAGATACGCATGTAACACCATACACACACACCACACTCCTAACATTAGAAATTGGGGTTTATAGCTTTAAGCAAGCCTAAGCACAATTTAACAGCAACACTGAGCATATTTCTAAAAACAATTCACACAAAGTTGACCTCACAAGGCCAATCAATCAACATATCAGAGAGAGTAGCAATCCAAGGCTCAAGACAAACAGTTATTTATTGTAAAAATTAGGCGTAGATACAATTAATCCTCTCCAAACCTTCCTATCCCTCTTTTCTCTTTCTTGGAAAACTTGGTCCACAAGTAAAAAAAAGATTATATATAAGCAAAATGCCAAAACATGAAGTAGAAAAGTATGAAAAATACACAAAGCTGAGCCAAATGAAAATACAAAATTAAGAGTAGGAAAAGACTAAATCATTGAATTTTGAGGGAGTCAAACATGAAGTAAGGATGTGAGAGAGAGAGAGAGACACACACACACATAACTAGTGCTGCTGGAGTAGAGAAGGTGCTGCTGGAAGAGAGAGGCTGTCAGAAGGAGAAGGTGCTGTCGTCCTCACCATTAGGGATTTTGGATTTTAGGGAGATATGTGTTTGGATTTTGGATTTTAGGGAGATATGTGTTTGGATTTTGGATTTTAGGGAGATATGTGTTTTTAATTTGGGTCTGCCCAGTTTAATAAAACCAGAAAACTTTCTTAATTTTTTTTTTTTTTTTTTTTGATTTGGGTTAAAAAAAAAAAGAAAAAAGAACTAATGTGGCAAGACATGTGTCCAATAACTTAATTTTTTATTTAGGCCATTTGACACATCAAACTTTTTCATCCATGAGATAACTGCAAGGATTAAGTTGACAAGGCACTAAAATGTTAGGGACTAAATTGACACAATTGAAAGGTTAGGGACTAAATTAAAATATGATGTAAAGGATATGGATCATTTATGTAGTTTACCCAAAAAAAAAAAAAATCACCTATGAAATCTAGCTGTTCTAGCATGTTCAATGTCATGCATATAAAGATCGGTGTTGTGAATATTAACCTGTATGGCTGTATCTATTTTAAGATTTCTATACTATCTGTTTGATTGTCTTTATTTTTAATTAGAAAAAAGAAAGACATTTTTACATATAAGTATATAACAAACGACTAATAAGCTTAAAACAACTATAAATTCTAGCTACAGCTGGCTTTTAAAAAATGTTGGCTTGAAACTGGGTTTCAATGTAGTCTTGTTTCAGTGTGTGAATTAAGAAAATCAATCCTCCAAAATATTATCACCCAAAGTTTCTATCAACAGTAAATTGATGTGTGTCTTGGAGCAATTATCATACGATAAACATCATAGATTAAAATTTTTAAAAATTCACATCAAATACAGTAATATTATATAATTTACCTGAGATCCTCCCGTCAGAGTTAAAAAAAAAAAAATTCTTTTTTTCTTTTTCACAAACGCAGTTCTCTCTCCTTGGCTTGGCTGTGTTTCGGCTCTCTTTGAAAAACCACACCAAACTGTGTTATATATATTATATATAATAACCTTTGCCGCCTCAGTATCTCCTAATCCAATTGTAATAAGAAAACCTAACGCGATGACTATCTATTTCTTGAACCTCACGTTGTCAAAATTCTTATTGAAATAGGATACATGATGATTTAGGGGACTTCACGGGGTTTAACGTTTAAACTTTAAAATACCACAATCCTTCAAACATATCTAATTATATGTGGATTGGACTTTGCACTCAGGGCCGGCCCAACCAACCCATGTCAAGTGCTCTGTGCACTGTCCAATGGTAGATGAAAACAAAAAGTTTGGGCCCTGCCGATATAAACAGTGATTTCTCAAAAGACTTTCAACTATAGTTTCAGGCAAAGGTTTAAACAGCTTCGGTGGTTGAGTTATTAATTTTGGAGGTTTGCTTAAAAAAAAATTTATCAAAATCTTTTTATAAGTAAAATATTTCATGTATGAAAATATCTTACTTCAAATTAAATGAAACATAATATAATTGTTATTTGAATGTCAAGCTGCAGAGTTCTAGTCCTAGGTCTTTAGGATTTTTTAAGATTTCATCACCATCTATTCCAATTTAAAAATATAATATAAAATGAAAATATGGATTTCTCTTAAAATGTTCTTTTGAAATTTCTGATTTCTTTACACCAATATTTTAAAGTAAGAGGTGCAAAATTGTTACAACTTGATCGGACAAATTATAACTTATAACTTGACTAAAGCAACCAAATATCAAACAAAATTTAATTAAATTATCTCTATTCTTCTCCAAATTGGATCCATGCTGTTTCCTGCAAGTACTGCTGGGACTCTTGTCCTGATATAGTGAGCATAACAGGCTGGTTTTGGATTGAAGGCTATGGCATGCAGCTTGCTCAGGAGGCTGTTGGCAGAAATTTTCCATAATGAAAATTTATACTACTACATTGGTAGATTTTTTGAGGGAAAGATAGACGCAGATGAAATATTTGCGGCAAATGTTTCTTTGCTGTAGGAGCTAATTTTAAGAGGTCATCTTAGGGATGCAAAATCAAGAGTTTTCTTTGTACCTTTTTTATTTTTTGTGTGTGGGGAAAAAGTGGGGGAACAATTGTTCCCATGTAATTTGTTGTACACATGTTGTACCAAATAGAAAGGCAGGAAGGGATTTATTCATATGTTGAAAAGGCAAACATATACTCTAAAAAGCTTGGTTTCAGGTGATGTTTTTAGATAGGAAATAGACAAATTTAGTAGAAATAAAAAGGTGTTTCATCCCTAGGGAAGAGATATGTGAAAAAATCTTGAGAGATGTCTTGTTCATTGTTTAGAATATCTAAACTAGAGCTTCAATTTAACCATCAGAGTGTCCTTAACTGAGGATCGATCTCATGAAGAGGGCTTACTCTTTCTTTGCAAGAAAGATTGAGCCACCAGCCATCACTTTTCTTGTGATCTTCTCCTATTCTTAAATCAATTATATATATATGCTCATGTCACGCACCACGCATGCAATAAGGGGTCATAATGGAGGATTATTGTTATCAACTAGCATACAACTATGAAATCACTTTGAGAATATTAACATTCAGGAAAAAAAAAAAAAAAAAAAAAACGAAAAACAAAAACTATGACCTCAGAGTAACTTCACTTTGTGTTTAATTAGTTTTCCTTTTTGTCTTTTGTCCTTACAGTTAGTTTTCTACTTCTAATTTTACCACCACATCAATCTCTTTCAGTAGGTTAGTTGCATGGTGTGCTACATCTTTGCGAGTGCAATGCAAGATACCCAAATGAAATAAGGTATGGATCAACTTTTGAACTGACTTCAACGTAGTGCTAAAACACATCACTCTCAGACGACAATTGTGCCAAAACCAATACCCTCAATTAATGCCAAATCACCGTCCCTAAGCGTGCCTATTATGCTACATTATCTTCCTCAACAGCACATCATCCACTAAATTATTCCAAACTCACCACTCACAATGAAACCCATGTTCTTCTATTCTTCAATTAAAAAAAAAAAAAAAAAAAGGAACCCGCATGTTTCACAAAGCACAATATTGTCTGATATTAACGAGTGGTTAAATTTAGAGACACTCAATTGCACATATTCCTTTTGGGAACATAAACAAATTTCTAAATATATGAGAGGCAAAAACATATAGAAAAATAATTCATACAGAAAGCAATTACGTGACACAAGAAATTACTTGGTTTGGTAATTTGTCTATGTCCACGCAGTGATTTCATTATTTTCAAGGTAAAATACAAGATGCAACAGTGCAGTTTTTCTTTCTAAAAAAAAAATACACAAAACTTTAATTTGAAATAACGTTATTTATATCTCACACAGTGGATTCACAATGAGCTAAAACTGGCCACAAATTTTAGGCTTGGGCCAACCAAGACCAAGCCTTAGAAAATCTCTTATTAAAAAATCGTAACACTTTATATCAGATTAGGTCATAATTTGAATCAAACACAAACTAGGCTCCACAACCCTAACAACTTCATACACACTCCTTTAAAATTGTGTTTTTTAAAACATGATTTCAATCTAAATTGTTATTAATAAAATTTCAAAAGAATGTATTGGAAATGTGTGCAACAATGAGTGTGTCGTGTGATAATTGTTACTCTTAATGGGTACGTGGGCAAGTGCATACATGTGCACCACCATTGCATTTGCTACTTGAATCTTAACGTTGCTTATGTGTCATTACATAGTTCCAAACTTGTTTTGTGGCTATAAATACATCTCCTCCTTCAACGGCAGTTAGGAACAAAATATTAGAGTTCCCAAAGGGTTCAAATTTTTTGTCGCATTACAATTCCTTCTTAACATTGGACACACATACATCTTTCCCTCTCCTTATAAATCAATACCACAATGGGTTTTTGTAAATTTTCCATGTACAATTTCCTATATTTGGTCATTGTTGTTTTGTTTGGTGTCTTTGGTGAGCAAAATTCTCAGCTTATGAATGACAAAGTAGCATTGCTTTCTTTCATGTCAGAGATTGTTTCAGACCCTGGAAATGTCCTTGAAAATTGGAACTCTTCGGATGTTCACGTTTGCCAGTGGGCAAGAGTGAGCTGCAACAATGCAAGTGACAGTGTCACAGAGCTTATTCTCAATGCAACAGGGCTAAGTGGCACTATTTCCCCATCAATAGCCAATCTTTCTTCCTTGGCTGTTCTTGATTTGTCAATGAACTTCTTTAAAGGTCCTATTCCAAAAGAGTTAGGCTCTCTCACTCAGCTTAAACAACTCAGCTTGTCTTGGAACTTTCTTGAAGGGAAAATTCCCTACCACTTGGGATTTCTTCACAAAATGGTATATCTTGATTTGGGAAGTAACAAGCTTCAAGGTGAAATCCCAGAATCACTTTTCTGTAATGGGTCTTTATCCCTGAGGTATATTGACCTTTCTAACAATTCTTTAAGTGGAGAAATCCCCTTTAAGAATGAATGTGGGCTTAAAAATTTGAGTTTTCTTTTGCTTTGGTCGAATAGGCTTGTGGGACATATACCACGAGCCCTTTCAAATTCCACACGACTTAAATGGCTGGACTTGGAGTCTAATATGTTGACTGGGGAGTTACCGTCAGAGATTGTACGTGAAATGCCAAAGTTACAAATACTCTATTTGTCCTATAATGACTTTGTTAGCCATGGTGGTAACAACAACCTAGAACCTTTCTTTGCTTCCTTAGTAAATTGTTCTGACCTCAAAGAACTCAAATTGGCGGGAAATAACCTTGGTGGGGAAATACCTCCCATTGTTGGTGATCTTTCTACCAATCTTCTAAGGCTTATTCTTAGTGAGAATCTTATCCATGGATTTATTCCACCTCACATTTCAAACCTTGCGAATCTTACCCTCTTAAACTTGTCGAGTAACTTATTGAATGGTTCAATCCCACCTGAACTATGTCGAATGGGAAAGCTAGAGAGGGTTTACTTGTCTAATAATTCACTCTCTGGTGAAATCCCGCCGGTTCTTGGCTACGTTCCCCATCTAGGACTTCTAGACTTATCGAGAAACAAGATTTCGGGTCCAATTCCAGATAGTCTTGCAAACCTTCCCCAGTTAAGAAGCCTCATTCTTTATCAAAACCAGCTTACAGGAACAATACCACCAAGTTTAGGCCAATGTGTCAATTTAGAAATTCTAGACCTCTCTCACAATAAGATTTCAGGGGTGATTCCTAGTGAAGTTGCAGGGTTGAGGAGCTTGAAGTTATACTTGAATTTGTCTAGCAATCACTTATATGGGCCTTTACCATTAGAGCTTAGTAAAATGGACATGGTGCTAGCTATAGATTTATCCTATAACAATCTCATTGGCACAATCCCAACACAACTCAAAAGCTGCATTTCACTAGAAAGTCTCAACCTTTCACATAATTTTTTAGGAGGCCCCCTTCCATTTTCAATAGGACAATTGCCTTATCTTCGAGCACTTGATGTGTCTTCGAACCAATTGATTGGAGAGATACCGCAATCTCTGCCGATGTCCTCTACTCTCAAGCATGTGAACTTCTCTTTCAACCAAATCTCTGGAAAAGTATCTAACGAGGGAGCGTTTTCATTGCTCATCATAGACTCTTTCCTCGGAAATGATGGCCTTTGTGGCTCAATAGAAGGCATGCCAAAGTGCTCGAATAGACATTCTCATCTTATGCTTATTTTGTCGGTTCTTCTCTCATTATTTTCAATTCTCATTTTGTGCATATTTGGGTACTGCCTTGTACAAAGGTCAAGAATCCAATCACAATTGGAAATATTCAATGGAGGGGACTTGGACATCAAGCACCCCAGAATCTCATATGGGCAACTCAATGAAGCCACTGGCGGGTTTAGTGCTGCAAGCCTAATTGGTTCAGGCCTATTTGGTCATGTCTATAAGGGAGTTCTTCGTGATAATACAAGAATTGCTGTAAAGGTTCTAGATACAAAGACGGCTAGAGAAAGTCCATGGAGCTTTAAGAGAGAATGCCAAGTCCTAAAGAGGACAAGGCACAGGAATTTAATAAGGATAATCACAATTTGCAGTAGGCCAGATTTTAAGGCTCTTGTTCTTCCACTGATGTCGAACGGAAGCTTGGAGAGGCATCTCTACCTAAGCCATGGATTGAAACGTGGGCTGGATTTGATACAGCTAGTGAGCATATGCAGTGATGTTGCTGAAGGAGTGGCCTACTTGCACCATCATTCTCCAGTTAAAGTTGTACACTGTGATCTAAAACCGAGCAATGTTCTTCTTGATGATGACTTGACAGCTTTGGTAACTGATTTTGGAATTGCAAGGCTGGTTAAAGGGGGTGATGAGAGTGCTAATGTGAAGGAAACAATATCCATCTACTCAACAAATGGCTTATTATGCGGGTCTGTTGGCTATATAGCTCCTGGTAAGTATTTTTCTGCCCAAGCTAGAAGCCTAGAATTAAATATAATTATATTTTCCTCGTGATTATGTGTTAGTTTTGTAGTTAGAATCATAGCGTTTATGTATCAATATGGTTACCCTTACATATTTGCCGTATAAAAGAGTATGAGCAAGTCACAAATCTTTATTATATCATTCAGTTCAACACTTCTTGGCTGGTTTGTGCAAAAAAATTATATATGTTCAACATTCTGCACACCAAATGATTTGTCAAAATTAATTAGTCAGCTGGTTTTCCTTCTTAAACATTGAATAGCCCCATACTTCTCAGAAAAATCATCAACAGATCGAGTTCTCTGTAAAGTCGAGTAAAGTGATAAGAATAATAATTTAATGAGTTAGGACCATAATGGTTTAAGCATAGTATATTAGTATTCACTATACTACTAGATTATTTGTTCACAATGCTAGCAATAATTACAACGTAATTTAATGAGTTAGGACCTTATTGGTTAAAGCATAGTATTCACTATACCACAAGATTATTTGTTCACAATGCTAGCAATAATTACAATGTATTGCATGTCTTGGTACCGGTTTTCCATTACACCGAAAGTCTCCTAAGGAAAATGATGCTTCATACTAGGATAAAATATATTAAGGAAACTTCTAATGCTAGTACTGTTTTACCTATAAAAAATATTTAAAAACTAACATGCTTGATAACAATTATGATTGGTGTCACATTAACAACATAATAAATAATTTTTTTACCATCATATTAATTCTGCTATTTCATCAATTTATCCAAATGCAGAATATGGATTGGGCAGTAGTGCTTCACCTAAGGGGGATGTGTATAGTTTTGGGGTCCTTTTATTGGAAATCGTAACGGGAAGACGCCCTACAGAAGTTCTTATTGATGAAGGCTCAAGCTTGCATGAATGGGTTAAGAGTCACTTCCCCCATAAGCTGGATCCCATAGTTGAACATGCTCTTGATAGGTGCACCCCATCAGTCATGCCAAAGGAATACACCAAAATATGGAGAGATGTGATTCTAGAAATGATTGAGCTTGGCCTTTTGTGCACACAGTTCACACCTTCAACTAGACCAACCATGCTGGATGTAGCCCAAGAAATGGGAAGGTTGAAGGATTATCTCTCTAATCCTTCCTCACTGCTAATTAAAGAAAAACCTCCTAATATTGATGGTGTTTGATTTGTTAGAATTATGTGCCCTAAAAAACCAATTTTATTTGATAATAAATTTCTTTTCATATATTATTATTATCTGTCTTTTTCATTTTTTAAATGTGGAATGTGATTTCAGCTTTGCAGACAAAAATATGTTGATGGTTAAAGAAGCAAAGGCAAAGAGTGATGATTTTTCATAGACTGTCCAATTGTCTAAGTTGTGGATATTAACTAAATATTGTCACTTAGAGCCTACACTTGTTGTGCTACTATATGATAGGATGATCTATACCATTATTGAAATTGTGACCATAAGCAGTGGCGGAACTAGGATTTCAATTTAGGGGGGGCAAGATTAAAAGAGAAAAGATTGAAAGTAAAATTATTCTAAAAAATAGCAATTCAATATTAATAACAAATAAAGAAGCAATTATATGCTAATGTAATTTTCATTTGTCACATACAATCTAATACAAATGTAAACTTTAATTTATTTTTTTATACTTAGTTTAATTTACTCAAATGCCCTCAATGTAAATAGTTAATTATTAATGATAATCAAATTGATAAATTAACTTGAATGCGTACAGTTTAATCATATAATTTGATTTCTTCAAAGAAATTGAAAAAAAAAAATCAATACAAAAGTGTTAAGAATATAGCAATATGCCTACAAAGTTGTATACGTGTCTCATTGTCAGGAATGCTTTTAAAAAACTAAGTAAAATTCAATTTTCTTCTTTAATTCTTATAAATAGTTAAAATTTTGGATTATAACAAAAATTCAAAATTTGAAATTGTGAAGAGAAGGAAGAGAAAGATTAGTAGATGTTCTAAGGTATTCTTTAACAATTAGTCTAGAGTCACCATTTTTTTTTCTTTTCACAATCATTGAGTTGACAATTTGTAAATGTAGACAATAAAATAAAGTCAATGATAAACCAAAATGAAAATAAAAAACATCTCAAAAGTTGTGGAATTTGTTGCGGAAAATATTTTGTTTATTAGCATTGCTCGCTTTTCAGTAGTGTACTTCTACTAACACTTCTACTAACGTGTATAAAGGCATGGGAGAGTTTTTTAATTTTTTAAAAATTTGTGGGACTAGCACCTGCTATTCAATCTTGATTCTAGAGTCCATGACTTACCATGAGGAGAATACTAGTTTTTTGCTTTTGAGAAGCTTTCTGTGAGTGGATGGTGCAAACTACTTTCAACTCTAATAAGAGTATATTATACATGATTTTTTTGGCGAGCTCAGGGGGGGTAACTGCCCCCTCTCGCCCCCCCTTGGCTCCGCCCCTGACCATAAGCATAGTGGGTAACAAATACATACACTAAACTACATCCAATCAAGAACATCTTATAAAGTGATCATTGCTGGTTAAAACATTGTTCTATCACAATTATCCTACTATCCTCAAACATGAGAGGTTTGCATATACTTATTTATTTATTACGCACATAACTTTGATGATGTTAATCAGTAATTCTCCTTTAAAGGTTATATATGGATATGTTGGGTTTTATATATGTGTGTGTGTGTGTAATGAGTAAAATATATACATAGCTCAACAATGAATCCATCAATAAAGGATAAAGTATATTCAATTGATTTTCATATTGGAGTTGCACGCAAGACAAAATTGGTTGGTGCCATTTTTCAGTTTTCATATATATATATATATATATATAATATTTTTAAAGAGTATTAAAAAATTATTTTGGAGTCTAACAGAATTAAGAAATTAAGAAATTAAGAGTTACATAAGTTAGGGACTTACCAAGGATATTAATCCAATCCTAGTATCTTTTGGGGAATATAGTGTGGTGGAAGGACAAATATATATATTGTAATTCTCTAATCTTTAGGAGTCAATTGCAATGTTTTCATGGACATTATTGTAATTTGTAGAAATCCAAAATACCCTCTCAATATGATTGAGAAAATTAAGGAATAATATCTGAAAGAGTTTCAAGTTAAGTTAATAGTCTTCTAAAGGCATTAATCAATCATACAGTTGAAGATTAAGATCCCTAAGGATCACATGTCAAATCTCTCTTTTGGCTTTACTAAATTCTTATAAATAATGCATGTCACATTAATAGTTGGTCATCAGATCTAATAAGTGGAATTACAACGATATGCAAAACCCTAAAGGGAAAAAAGAGAAAGATGTAAATACTTTGGAAGACAACATACTTGCGTTGCTAAGAGAGGTACACATCCTATTCTACGTACTTAGAATACATGAATCTTAAATCAAATAGAAAAATTTTTATGTGCTATTACTTCCCTAAATCTCACATGATTATAAAAATGGTTACAAGAAAATTAAAGCTTTAACTGAAATATCAGATTTATTTTTATTTGTGAGTGTTATATATTAATTAATTAATTATA
This sequence comes from Quercus ilex subsp. ballota, assembly GCA_032727855.1. Classification (NCBI taxonomy): domain Eukaryota; kingdom Viridiplantae; phylum Streptophyta; class Magnoliopsida; order Fagales; family Fagaceae; genus Quercus; species Quercus ilex. The sequence continues at coordinate 94,925,628 of CM064909.1, read as the reverse complement.
TTTGTTATATTAGTTTATGTAAAGGGACCATTTCAAATATTGGTTCCTCAATCACACATGTTATATATATATATATATATATATATTTATATTACTTTGATTCTCTTTCGACTGAAATTTTCCCTACAGATCAACAAGCTCTTTTCATCTCAATGTTGCATCATTAATATCCCAACCAACTAAAGATTGGCTTTTCTATTTTTTAGTGTGCGTTTGGCTCTCAATTAAAAATCTAACTTATTTTATTATTCAGCTTATTTTTGCTACTATTCATAGGCTTTACTGCATTTTTGATATTATTCATAGGCCCCACTATATTATTTTAGCTAACTTTTACATTTATCTATAGTAATTTCAACAAAAAGTTTTCAGTTTCAGTAAAATAAGAGAATGCCAAACAGACTCTTAATATTGGAGAGATAACACTTTAGAGTTAATATAATCTATAGGAATATCACTTAACTCAACTTAAATTTGTGAGTTTGGATCGAATTATATTATATTAAGGTGTTATTTCCCTCAGCATATAATATTTTAATTAATTAGCACAATTAGGAAGAAAGCTTGTGAATCATGAATCACAAATCTCTTTTGTTCTACCAGTAAATTTATGTCTTAAAAAATTGCAAGATGTTTTTGTAACAACCCCAGAACGATTTTCATTACATTTGCACTCAGTTCTCCTTTTGCATACCAATTCATATGGAATTACTAAATAAATACCTAGTGGAAGGTGATAATAACACAATATTCTCACTTTATATGATGATATACAATCCACTTGAGATAATTTTTATCCCTTATGTAGCACTCGGAGGCCGCTACACCACGATGTATGCTGAAGTAGGTCAAATTGTCCTTCACAAACGATAAGATAGAGGGGTTAAAAAAATGAATTATGCAAATGCGCAGCAAATTGATTTTAATAACACACAAAAGTAATGTCAATGTTTATATTTAAACAAACATAAAGATAGAAAACTTAGGCAATTGTGTTTCATGACTAGGTATATAAATATTTTTTATTTCAAATTGTCAATGCTTTTTCGGTTTTTCAACACACAAATAGTAAAAAAGAAGAAAGAAAGAGAGAAAGAGAGAAAGTTGCCAATTGCTTACCTGAAGAATCACTTTTCACCAATGCCCGATCTACTCTATTTCTTCTCCATTTCTCACCTCCTATGACCATAACCTACCACTTCTCCATCTTTTTCCTTCAGTTTTTCGTGATTTTTAGAATAAATATGGAAGTAATTTTTTATTTAAAAAAAAACACCGATGAGAAAGGTATTCGTATATGCATGAAACCTTGATTAGGGAGTAGGAGAATCGCTTTCATGGCGATACTACGTTAAAAAAACATTCTCTAGTTGTAATTACCCCTGCCACGATGCATAAAAATACTTGAGATTATAGCCAAATCTGCTAGCTGTTCTTGCAGGTTGCTGCATCCATAAGAAATTAAAAATAATTGTAATAATGATGAAAAAAAAAAAAAAAACTTAAGCAAAGGACTTAGTCTTTGACCTTCACATTTCGGCACTAAATTACTTTTGGTATGAAGTAATGGGAGATATGCAACTGGTTCAGGTGGCTTCATAGATTGCAACTCAGCTATGTAAGTAAGGTGTCAATTAAATCTTTTAGTTAGTGTAGTTTAGTTGCTGAATCAAAACTTACTTTTGTTACTTTAATATAGCATTTGAAATGTCTTGTATAATTGTGTTTTTCGTATTTGGTGTTCTAAATACTAAATATTTAGCATTTAGTACATCTAATATTAGAGTCCGTTTGGATTGAACTTATTATTGCTAAAATTGAAAACTGAAAATACTGTAACAAAATAATTTTTAAATGTATGAATAGTGTCGTGGGACCCATTTTTAATATTTTTTAGTACATAAATAGTGCTGTAAACAGTGTTAAACAGTGCGTGAATAGTGATTTTTGTCCCTGCACAGTAAACCCATGTGAGATTACTGTTCACGCGTGCAGGAAAAAAAAAAAGAAAAAAAAAAAGGCAAAACACGAAATTGAAAGACGCAGACGCCGAAACCAAACGCTCACTTAGTACTTTAATACTGGGTTGACTAAAATTTTTTTATTTTTTATTTAAAAATTTTGTTTTTGTTAAGTTTTTGAGTTAAGTAAATACTAATTGAGTTAGGCTAATTAAAAATGAGGGGGTTTAAGTTTTTGGGAGAGGGAGCCGCAACTCTAAAGATAGAAAAATATAACCAATAAAAACAATTTTTTTTTTTTCTTTGGGCTGGGGGCCCAAATTTGTTTTTCTTTGGGCCAAAGGGGCCCGGACCCCCTTGGGTCCGTCTCTGGTGCTGATTCTACATATCGGTTAGTGAAATAATCAATAATTGTAAGTTTATTGTAACTGACAAATGCATTATATTCACACAAAAATTATTGCACTTTCGGTGAAATCGTCCACTGGTTTTTTTCTCGAAAGGACCAAACTATCCTCGTGTTTCATCCTTAAATGTCAAATAAAAAGGGATATGTTAGTCATTCAAAAATAACAACCAATGAATGACAATAATGTCAAGAGGGACAGTCCAAAAAATACTGTATCAAATCACGAACCTCATTCTTACATTCTTAAATTATTATAGTTACTCTCCACTCTACTCTTGTTTTACCAACGTTTGATGGTTTTGTTTGGCTTTGTTGTTGTTTCCCATGGATGGTTCATGCGTCATTGAGAGCTTAGGTTCTCTATGGTTCTTGACCAACATTTTTTCATCAAAGAACAAGTCTTTGGATTCAACCAGTGATGGAATTGCGCCACACAAGAACGTTTCAATAATGAGTCTCCCAAAGAAGAATCAACCGAACCCATTTCTTCAATATCCTTCAAAGTCAGCCAAATGAGTTGCCAAATGATGAGAATTTGGACCCAATGTGTCCCAAATGTGGTGAATTTGTTAATGAAATTGAACCCCAGATAGTCAATCCAGTTGAAAATGAAGTGATGGAGCTCAAAATGTTAGCTGAGAAGGAAGAGAAAAGGAAGACAAGGGGAAGAAGCAAGAGAGGCTTGAATCATAGGAGAAAGATTCTTGGAGAGTGGCTTGAATCTAATCATACTGCAAGCATTTGGTGTTGAGACATACAAATTCTGGGACATAACATGATGCATACTTGTGAACTTTCTATGACTAGGTTAGGCTTAGTTGCAATGGGGAAGTGAAAATGTAGCATAGCCTGTTAAGTGTTAATTGTTCTTTAACACACCATCATCTTGTCTCATAAAGAGTGATGTTAGATTCCAATTAAATTTGGATATGTAAGAGGGTTAAGCAGCTACATAGTCAATTGTAGAGATCTTTAACATGCTTCATATTAGGGAATTGTGAAAAGGGTAAGGTAGGAAAGTCTATGATATGTGGCTTTTTCCTGAAGTGGGGAACAATGTACAATTCAAACAATAACAAAAGTTTCAGATCCTTGAGTTGTGTAAAACTTAACCCAACGTCGCTTTAGTGAAAGAAGTCGGCAGAGATGTTGCTGGAGACGGAGGGAAGCCGAAGAAGGCGCCAATAACTCCACCCCCACTACTGTCATCATAATTCTCTCTCCCTCTCTCTCACTCAAATTTCATTCGATCTTATCCATCTCTATTAGACATAGAAACCTTGAGAAATTTCTGGGTTGACTGATTTTAAATCCATTTATTCAAAAATTTCACAACTGCATCTAGCATAGAAATTCTCTTACTTTGAGTTCATATTATCTACTCTATTCCCCCCTTTAATGGATAAAAATTTAGGGGTCAAGTAAAATTATTCTAGTTGTTTCCTTCATAGAATGTGATGCTTTAGATTTTTGTGAAATTTGTAGTGGGTTTTTGAGTTTTGATGCTAGAGTCTTTTCCAAATTCCATCGACATCGCCGGACGCTTCTTGACTCAACGGTGACGATCGAAGCTTCTTGACTTAGCACCTATTGGAAGAAGTTTGGTGTTTTTATTTTATTGCTATCGATTTTGCTCAAAATGTGGCTTTCGCTATTTTTGTTGTTCACATGGGGTCTAATTTGTGCCTTTAGAGCATTCCCATTAAGGGTTTTAAAAATTTTAGTATTTAACAATTCAAAAGGTCACTTTATAGCATTTAACATCTCACTTTACAATACATCACACATCAAAGCTTTTATTTTTTTTTTACCACTTTATTTAAATATTATTTTTTATGTGTCTCTCTCCTCCTGAAGCAATCCAAACTCACACCTCATCTTTCTTCTCATCCCTCAACCTAGCAAACCCACGGCCACATCCACCACTAGCCACTGCCAGCCACCACCACCTTAAACAAAAACAAAAAACCAACCACCACAACCCACTAGCTACATAACTCACTCAACCACCACTACATTACTACCATAAATCCGATCAGAACCCACATCCGTTGCCACCAACCCCTGCAATCGGCCACCGCCATTGGAGGGAAAAAAAAACACAAACCGAAACCACCAAAAACCCACAAACTGGAACCACCACCAGTCATCAGCCACGTTCACCACCACCAACACCACTGTGGCAGACACAACCCACAGCAAAAAAAAAAAAAAAAAAAAAACCACCACCACAAAACCCAATAAAATAGACCAACACTACCAGTGAAAACAACCACCATTAGAATCACAAGTTACCTCCAAAAAAAAAAAAAAAAAAAAAAAACTTCAACACCACCACTACCACCGTGGTTTTCAGTTGTGGATGCCGGTCAAAGAAGAAAAGATAAAGAAAGAAGAAAAGAGAGAAGAAGTGAAACCGATGAGAGAAAAAGAAAGAAGAAAAGAAAGAAGAGAACAATGAGAGAGATGAGAGAAGTAATAAAAAATTATTTTTTTTTATAAGATTTGAGCTACAGTAGACTGTCATTTAAATGACAATCTACTGTAGCTGAGATGCTAAATATTTTGAGAATAGCAGCTTTGTTGTGGTGTGTATTTTGCAGAATGAGATGCTTAAATGAGTTTTTAGCATTTTTCACATCTTTGATGTGAATGCTCTTAGCTTTTATGTTTTTTTTTTTTTTTTTTTGGGTAATAGTGTTAAAGGGAGAAGGATTCTATGTGGTAAAGCCTAACTTTTTATTTTTCAAAAATTTGCAAAAATCTAATGGGGCATATTGGTAATGAGTGCTTAATTTTTTTTTTTAAGTATTTTTTAATAATAAGAGGAGTGCTAGGTTCATAACATTTTCACAACAAATCATAGGTAATAAGATGTTATTGGTTCTAATTTGAATTTACAACTTAAATTACTTTTTTGCCCACCTATAACAACCTACCATGTAAGATTCGTTGTGAAAGTTTTGTGGGCATAACATTTCCCTAATAATAATAATAATAATTTGTTATCCAACTTATATATAACTTGAAGTGACAATAGAGAAAATTTGTGAAAAAAAGAAAAGAGAGAATTTGCAAAAAGAAAGAAAGAAAGAAAGAGTGACAAGAACCATGTCACGATCACTAGGAAGATGGCTCGTATATGCTATGCAGGTGAAGGTGGACATGAAAGGACTTACAAGCCTTCGTCCAAACGTAGAGGGCGGATGGTCAGCATCGTCCTTGGATTTCAAAATCAAGGTACTCATTCTTGGATGTTTTTATTTCTTTGTACATAGTCATTTTACTTTCAAAAAGCTTCTGTGTCTTTATTTCTTTGTACATAGTGATTTTGATTTATACACATTTCTTTTACTTTCCAAAAGCTTCTCTGTGAGAATTGTGGAGCAATTTCTTGCTTTGTAACTATCTGCCATGATGACAATGGTACTGTTAAATATCGCAAGAAGCTATATTGCTAATTTTACGAGGTTAGGTTGCCTTTTCTTTTTGTGCTGTTGATTTTGCTTTTTACACATTATGCTCAAAATTTAGTTGCCATTTCATTGAGATACTCTTTTTTTTTTTTTTTTTTTTATACAATCCAGTGTGAAAACTATGAAGAAAGAACAACACTGATCACTTTCATAAGTTTACTAGACACGCCACCATTGATTAGCAATAGAAAAACGACTCTACTTTACCTAGTCATCGATGGCATGAAAGACATTAAGAGTAGTGTAGTGATTTGATCATACTATATATATGTGTTTAACAAATTGAAAATTGAATGCAACTTATTATTAGTTTTCTCCAATATTTCAATAAAATTTTGTAACTTAACTGATTGGCACCTTTCCAATGGAGACATCATTCAAATCCCCCACCATATGTATAAGAAAAATTATTTCAATAATTCCTCATAAAAAATTGCAATATTTAATAATTTTATAGACAAAATAAAAAAGAAAACTAGTGTAATGATTTGTTCATACTATATATGTGTTTACAAATTGAAAATTGCATGATATAGTGACTATCATGTTTCATGCCTACTAAAAAAATGCAAATATCCTTCAATTTTTTTTTTTTTTTTTTTTTTTACATTCTTGATTGTGTGTTACTAATTTTTTTTTCCCCCTATTTGTTGGACATTGTTTCAATTGTTGCAAAAACAACTAAATTTTAACAAGAATACCATATATCAAATCAATTATTTCTCACTTATAAAAAATTCAATTATTTCTCATATAAATCTTATAAATATTATATTAAATTTTCATTATGCTTAAAATAATTAATATAACAAAATAAACATATTTATTCTATTAGTAATCTATCTAATTACATAGAATAAATACTACAATGTTAGTTTTACACACACACACACACACACACACATATATATTACATGTCATTGAAAGGAGTTAGAAAATTTAAAACAATAAAGATTTATTTAAGTGAATTTACAAATATTTAATGTTTATGACTTTTGCATCAATTGTTTACAAAGCAACTAAACACGAGGAAGAATGTTATATTCTAAATTTATTATTATTATTATTATTCCAACTAGAAATTATATCTCATATAGAGTTTATAAAAATTATCATATAAATTCATTTAATATAAATAAATAAATAATGCACAACTATAAATAATTAATATGTGCACTTACTCTATTGGCTAATTCAATGAACTAATATCTTGATAGAATTTTGTTGAAGTAGAAGCCTACATAAAGATAATATCAAGGAATGCATTACATGGCATAACTTTATGTTCTTTAACATGAGGTTTCTGCTTTTATATATACTAGCCTTTAACCTACACTATGTGCAAGAATTAATTATGTAGAGTATATATATATATTTATAAAAATTAGACTCAGCGTTCACTTGAATTTGAAAATACCAATACCAATTTACCAAACAAATATATTGTAGAAATGAAAATCATAACAGAAATTTCAGCAACAAATTAAAACGGAACCCCAAGGACAAGGACAAAATATATAAACTCAAAATAATAAACTCCCTAAAGAACTAAGTACTAATTAGTGTATGCTAGCCTAACAAAACTAAACCCACTTAAAATTTGCAGTGAAGGTTAGATAAGATGTCATGGATGAGCTCATTTGCTAGATATTGATACACCTTTGTGTCATAAGAACTCCATCCCAACTATTGCATTCATCTAAATTGGGACAAATTAACAGTGCCACCTTTCTTCTACCATGCTAAAGTCATAATCACCTCCAAGATCACAGCAAGATTTTTGCACAAATGCATCATCAAATCTTGTACCTTGAAAAATCACAAAATCCATTACTAAATCTCCATTATATTGTGTCCTATTAATCATGCATTAATATTCTATTAGAAGTGTAGAGAGACTCAACAAAAACAGGAGAATAAAGGTAAACCCATTGGAAAGCATTGCAATAATCACCACCGTATACTATAACAACAAGATTTTATTTTCTCAAATTTTCAAGGACTTGCTTGAGTAGATCATTGTGATTTATTGAGAAATTAATCAATCCCTTCAAGTAGTAAATTTTTTTCATAACTAGCAGAATTGTTGGTCTAGAATGCTGCAACATAGATTGGTAAATAGCATATTGAGAAGATATTAAGGACAACCACTCAATTTGCACCATAACCAATGGCCCTATGGAACAATAATAGAGAATTAGGAATCAATAAACATTGAAAGTCATTTTGCAAGAAAAAAGAAGAAGAAAGAAATGAATTTATTTTGTTTTCCAAAAAGAGGTACTATGTAATTGGCTAATTAACTATTTGGACTACTACTTCTTGGTATGTTTCTCTGTTGCTTGAGAGCTCAGTTTGTACCTCTGCCCTCTTTTACACTGTAGAATTGATTGTTACCTTCATCTGAAGGTGTTGTTAGGTCCTTGGGAGTACCAAGTGTATTCCTCGGCTAGTGGGGTTTTTTTTTCAGGGGTGTGGGAAATAGTTTTCTATGGAGGACCTTGCACAATCTTGGACACGCCTTTCCCTATCTAAGAGAGAAGGGCCAAGATGTTGCCTTACGCCAGAGAAGAGTGTTAAAACTTTCTCCATTGCAGCAAGCTTTCTTACTAAAAGAGCTCTTAGTGCTAAAGCGATAGCTAGAAACTTTTACTCCATTGTGGCTAGCAAGAAGGGGTTTCAAAATTCAGCATATCGGTGATCATAAGATTTTGTTTTCTTTCAAAGACATAGAGGATGTAGACAGAATCATGGGTAGCGAGCCGTGGAGTTTCGACAAGCACTTGGTTGTTATGCAACACTATGACAATGATAGACCACTCAAGGATATCAAGTATGATCGGACTACCTTTTGGGTACAAGTCCACGGACTCCCATTGAGGTATATGACCATTGAGGTGGCGGACAAAATATGCGGAGGAGTGGGTGAAGTGATCAAGCAGTCAGATTCAAAGGTTTACGATGGGGGCAACTTTATTCATGTAAAAGTCTCAGTAGATATCGCAATGCCTTTATGTAGAGGTCGACTTATCTCATTGAAAGATGATAAGCAAGTGTGGGTCTCATTCAAGTATGAAAGATTGCCAAACATCTGTTATTGGTGTTGTCAACTTACGCACGATGATAGGGATTGCGAGATTTGGATTGAAAGCGAGGGGACTTTAAGGAATGATCAAAAGGAGTTTGGTTCCAACCTACGTGCTCCTCCATTCGTGGTCTCCAAAAAGAATACTATTGTGGTGCTAGGTTATTACTCTATGAGGAAGATGAATATGAAGGCTAGACAGACATCTCAACTAATGGAAGAGGAGCAACTAGACCCGCAGAACCAGTCCGATGGTAATTCTGAATTGAAGCGTAACCCAAACAGCAATGAACGTTACGTGCAAGGAGCTATTAAGCATTCAATGTGTAACGGCCAAAATGGAATCAATCCCATTGATCATGCATGTCTGGTATCTTCGCTGCATTTAAATTCCAATTTAAATGGGATGTCCAGCTGTCCAAATGGGATTGAATCGGTCTTAAAGGAGGCGAATGAAGAGCCACAAGAGTCAGTGAAGTCAGGAAACAATCCAAATACACTTGGGGTCTCTAAGCCACATGATACTCTAAGCGAAACAAGTCCAGGTCAGCCAAATAAAGCATATCCTCCTCACGTGCCTGATAGGGTTTCAAAAAATAATGTGCAGGGGCGTGTTCTTCCTTCTTGAACCTGTAGAAGCAAACCACCAATGCTGACCAAAATCCCACCTACTTAATTTACCACAGGAAGAAAAAGACCCACTCAATCTCGGGTCTCAAATGATTGCTCAAAATTGCCTTCGAAGCGTTTTTAGGCTTTTCAAAAAAACGATAGAGTTTTATTTATATTAGCGGAGGTTGATCATTAGCCCTGCTAGGAGTAATGAGTTGCTTAGTATGGAACTGTCGTGAGCTTGGGAACCTACGTACAGGAAGAGAGCTTGTGGAAATCACACGGGCAAAAGATCCCTTTGTAGTGTTTTTGGCCGAGACACTTATAGATAATGCAAGGCTGAAAATTGTACAAAGAAGTATTGAGCATGATCATCGATGGGTGGTCCCAAGGGAAGGCAGAGGTGGTGGATTGGTTTTATTTTGAAAGTCTTCGATCAATCTAACAGTAGTGGGTTCTTCGAAGTATTATATTCATGCAGTCATCACTAAGGATTCAGATAATGAATGGTGTTTGACTGGTTTTTATGGTGAACCAGAGACAGCAAGAAGAACTGAAGCATGTGATCAACTGAGGTACCTCAACTCTCAATCTAATACTCCATGGTTATGCGTTGGGGACTTTAATGAGATCATTAGGCAAGATGAGAAGGTGGGAGGTGGAATTAGGCCTCGCAATCAAATGCAACTTTTTAGAGAAGCAATAGATGAATGTGGGTTTATGGATTTAGGATATGTGGGTCCAATATTCACATGAGCTAGGCACTTTAAGAATGGAAGTTCGATTTGGGAAAGACTAGATAGAGGATTAGCCACAAATAGTTGGTTCTTAAAATTTCCTAGCACTAAGGATCATCATTTACGTTGTGACTCATCCGATCATATCCCCCTCTCACATTATTTTTTCGGGTTTGAAACCACATAATATAAAAAAGCCGTTTCGATTTGAGAAAATGTGGCTTTCCAATCCGGGTTGTAATGAAATTGTTGAAACCATGTGGCATAGCTCTAGTATCACTGAGTCTAATGAGGGAATTTTACAAAGGGTGGAGAAGTGTGGTAGGGATCTGAGTTAGTGGAATAGGAATGTATTTGGGAATGTGTGGAGGGAATTGGAAAAATTGAGGAATTTACTCATCAAGGCCGAAGTTGTGACTGTCCTTAGTGTGGATAATACTCGGGTTAGGAAACTGAAGAAGGATATTGAAGTGTTGAGGGATAGGGAGGCAACTATGTGGGCCCAAAGGTCGAGGTTACTATGGGTAAGACAAGGGGATAAAAATACGAAACATTTCCATAGTTTTGCCATGAAGAGGTATAGGAAAAATTTGATTGAGGGAGTTAGAGATAGTGATGGTATATGGAGAGCCCATCCAGAGGAGATAGCACTAGTTCTCACTTTTCTCTTCATTAGGACAGAGTGGGTTTGCAAGGGTTTTGGAGTATGTTCCAACTATGATTACGGATGAGATGAATTCTTTACTAAGCCGTGCATTCGAAGCAAGTGAAATTAATGTGGTTTTGCAACAAATGGCTCCTCTAAAAGCTCCTGGATCGGATGGAATGCCCCCCCTATTTTACCAACATTTTTGGGGCACGGTAAACCATGATGTCGCCTCCTCCATTTTGATGTGGTTAAATTCAGGTACTCTACCTACTCCCATAAACCATACTTTTATTACACTTATCCCAAAAATTAATTCCCCCCAGCATGTTCACCAATACCGTCCCATAAGCCTTTACAATGTGTTGTATAAAATTTTTTCCAAAGTTTTAGCCAACTGCTTGAAGAAAATACTACCTCTCATCATTACAAAACACCACTCTGCTTTTACTAAGGATAGATTAATTTCTGATAACATTATGGTGGCATTTGAGACTTTACATTGCTTGCAAAGATATAATTTTTGGTAGCCATGGTTATATGGCCATTAAACTAGATATGAGTAAGGCCTATAATCAAGTAGAATGACATTTTCTTGAAGGAATTATGAGGAAGATGGGTTTTAATGAAGGGTGGATTAATCTTATTATGGTGTGTGTGAGCACAGTTACTTATTCAGTTTTGGTAAATGGAGAGCCTAGTGGTTTGATTTTACCCAACAAGGGGTATAAGGCAAGGAGACCCATTATCTCCATTCTTGTTTTTACTTTCTACTGAGGGGCTGAATGCGATGATTAAAAAAGCAGAGAGGGATGGGGATATCCAAGGGTTTTCCCTATGTAGGAGATGCCTAAAACTAACACATTTGCTTTTTATAGATGATTGTCTCCTTTTGCAGGGCAACCATGGATGAGTGTGGGAAGGTGCTGGATATCTTGAATGATTATGAGGAGGGCTTGGGACAAAAAATAAACAAAACCAAAACAGTCATTTTCTTTAGCAAAGCAACCGATGCCGCAATGAAGAATAATATCAAAGAAGTTTGGGGAGTTTCAAAAATTATGCAATATGAGAAATATCTGAGTCTACCTTCATTTGTTGGAAAAGGGAAAAAAGCAAGCTTCAACTATATCAAGGAGAGGGTGTGGAGAAAAATCCAAGGATGGGAAGGGAAGCTACTTTCACGAGCAGGTATGGAAGTGTTGATAAAATCAATCATCCAAGCCATCCCAACATACACTACGGGATATTTCAAAATTCCATTGGGCCTATGCAATGAGATTGAAGCTATGATAAAAAAGTTTTGGTGGGGACAACGAGATGACTGGAGAAAAATCCATTAGGTTAAATGGAAAGATTTGACTAAATCAAAAGCAGTGGGTGGTATGGGTTTTAGAGATCTTGCCATGTACTCACTCTTAGCAAAGCAAGCTTGGCGGCTTTTGCACGACCATAATACTCTCTTCTACAAAGTTTTCAAGGCAAGGTTTTTTCCAAACACAACGATCATGGAGGCTAAGGATTCAAGATTGGGTTCTTATGCATGGAGAAGTATACTTATTGGGAGGGATGTTATTCAAAGGGGAGCGAGGTGGAGGGTTAGCAATGGGGAAAAAAAATTAGAATTTGGCAGGATCATTGGCTACCAAGGAAGCATCCTCCCCTTTTATCCATTTTTCTAATACCAAATTTTGAAGACTCAACTGTGGATATTCTTTTTGACCCACAAACCAGGCAGTGGAATGTAGAGATGGTGGAGGGGTTGTTTCATGAGGAAGAGGCGAAGTTAATCAAGCAAATTCCACTAAGTCGATCTGCCTTAGAAGACATCTTTTATTGGCCCTATTCAAGCAATGAACTGTACTGCTGCAAGTCAGGTTATAAGTTCTTAAAAATGGAGGAAGAACTGATGGAGAGAGCTCATAAACTAGCAACAAATGAAGATACACAGGTATGGAAGTAGTTATGGTCCATGAATGTGCCACATAAAGTGAAGACATTGCTGTGGAGGGCTTGCTGTGAAGCCATGCCAACTAAATACTCTCTGTTTTAGCGCAAAATTACAGAGGAAGATTTATGTGTGAGATGCCGAGCTACAACAGAAAACTCCCTACATGCATTGTGGTCGTGCTTTGAGCTTGATTTGCTATGGGCAGATCTGGAACTGTGGATTTTCAGAGGTGAAGTTCAATTTTTAAACTTTAAAGAACTTTTATCGTGGATGATCAAACACACCCAGCTGCTGGAGATATTTGTAGTCACGGTTTGGTCCATATGGAACCAACGAAACCGAGTGCAGCTTAACCAACCCGCAGATGCCATCCATCAGATCGCTAACCTCTTTAAAAATTGGCTAGCTGAATTCCAAGCAAGACAGGTCAGCCATGATTCAATACCGATTCACACCCAACCAATGAGGTGTAGGTGGAAACCTCCCCCATCAAGTTGCTTCAAAATTAACTTTGATGGAGCGATCTTCCCAAAGGAGAAGAAGTTTGGTATAGGAGTTATCATTAAAGACAACAGAGGTCTAGTAGTTGCTTCATGTTCGAAGGTGGTGCATCAAGTGCTAGGAGTTTCTGATATCGAAGTTATGGCTGTGACGTGGGCTTTATCCTTCGCATCAAATGTTGGTGTTAGGCAGGCTGTGTTAGAAGGAGATTTCATGGTAGTCATTACGGGTTTAAGGGAGGATGGGAAGGTTTTGGTGCCATACGGACTGCTATTGGAGGATGCAAAATTTATGTCCCAACAATTTGATGAGCTGCGTTACTCTCATACAAAGAGGGAAGGCAACAGTTTAGCACACAGTCTGGTTAGATATGCAGTAGGCATTCCAAATTTTCTAGTTTGGATATAGGATGTTCCATCACAATTTATTCTGTATTCCAAAACGATTTATCTGGTTTTTCTTAATAAAATACATTGACATGATTCCAACTCAATAAAAAGAGTTACTATAACAGCATCCTTTTTTGCTTGGACAACTTCTAGAGCCATGTATCTAAACTCCTCAATTGTTTTACCTTGAAACAATGCATAGTTATAATCATTCCTTCCAATTTCTCCAACCATGAATATGGATATTTTTGAGCTTCTCAATACATCTAATATTGTACATTAGGTTCTCAGTCCTCCATTTTATGACAGCTTTATGTTCCAATTTGGAATTGCAAAGTAATTGACCAGTGTTCGAATAATGTGAACATGCTGCTGCAAGTAATATGAAATCTTTCTCTTTCTCTTGGCCTTAAGTTTTAGAAAGGGAAAAGATAAGACAAAAGTCCGTTTAATTTTTTGTTCCTCATGTTTATGCCTAGATTAAGATTATTAATTTCTTATATACAGAATGTAGGGGCTTGATTTTCGGCCTGAGATACCCAAAATGTATGGGATACTGGCTCGGTGAACCCAGTATAATAAATTTGTAGAGAGTGAGTAGAAGAACTAGGCTTTAGTGAATGAGATAACAATTATAATGAGTTTCCAAGACAATCAAACAAAAACGAACCAAGTTTGTACAAGAAAGTTAGTCCTCGACACATTCCGAGGAACTCTGTTCTCGTATATATTGGATGATAATGGTTACAGGAGTTGTTGAGATTGCTATAGTGCTTTCTCTTCTTCTTTTCCTCCCCTTGATCTCTAGGGTCTCTACCCTTATTTATACTACATATCTCCCTTCATCTCTACCCTACACGTGGATAGTTGATGGTTTATACTGATACTTATCCCATTAGCCCCCTCTAGAAGTCTTCTGGGTGGTTGTAAGGCTGCAATAATACTGTGCAGAGATCACATCCTAATTAATGCGATCAGAGAGTTAGCTGGGGTGCATTCAATGCAGTGACAGCAGCTTTTCCCAAGATATTTTGGGATTCTTCTTTGTCTTTTGTTCCTGCAATGCTTATCCATATTTCCAGAGCTTCATGGATCGCACCTCTAGATGGCAGGCATCCTTTACGGACCTCGACCTTGGCTAGCCAAGAACAAATTCATCCTCGGCACAAACACTTAGGCCATTATGTTCAATATTGTCTTCCTTATCCACTAGCATGGGTTTCCTTGGCTATACTTACCCATCCTCGGATGGCCCTTTATCCTCGGCTTAGGCCTTAAGCCCAAAATTCAATTGTATAATCTAGGCCCATGACCCCACACAGAAGATCATTTATGTTGCAAGATATCTTTGTCATTGAATATTCTCCTTTTTGGTACAAAAGATCACTATGCACATTGATTCAAAAAAAAAAAAGATCGCTATGCAAATTTATTGGAAGGCCTCTGCATATAATGTTACCCTCAAGCTTCGTCTTAAATCAGACAATATTTTCTTGGTCAGTTGGCTACATCAATTTAATTGTGAAACTTCTTCATGTATTTTAAGATTTTGTATCATTAAGCTGTTTTATAAAGTATAGAGATACATTCTTATCAATTACTTAAAAAAAAAAAGAAAAAAAAAAAAGAAGATATACATAAATTCATTATTCATATCCACACATGAACATAGAAATATGATACAAACAAACACCCACACCCTCATGTGTTTCTTCCAATCTCCAGGTTTTGATTTTATACATCAAAATCATTGATTTTAATCAAAGTCTCTCAGACTATTTTTCCCTCTCAAGAAAATTAAACGAATATCCCATTTGTCTCCTTTGACATTATCAAGACTCGAGAGCAGTTTTATTTGGAACGAATCAAATATGCCCACGGCCCACCAGACCATTCCACCACAAGACCAAGCCCAAAAGATAGATAAAATGTACATGCATTAGATATTCTGCTGTATTGACCAAACCCATACGCAAAGGAGGAAGGATCCAAGTCCAATACATTGGATAATTAGGAGAACTGGATTGGAGGGTAAGGTGTTCATTTTGGACTGATAATGGGCTCACTCAAGGGCCTTCTGATGGTCTTGGAACACAAAAGGGCCAATAGTTTCAGGCAAAGCCTCAAACAGGCAAGTGACTAATATGATTGTTAGCATGTCAGCTGCAGAGTTCAGTCCTAGGCCTTTTTGGCCTTCTGTATTTTTTAAGATTTCATCACCATTTATTCCAATTTAAAAATATAAAATAAAATGAAAATGTGGACTTCTCTTAAAATGTAGTTTTGAAATCTCTGATTTGTTTACGCCAATTTTTTTTTTTTTTTTTAAGGAAGAGGTGCTAAATTTTTACAACTTGATTGGACCAATAAAAACTTATCATTTGACTAAAACAACCAAATATTAAACAAATATTAATTAAAGGAGTAATGGAAAATCTCTTGCTTGATTAATATGCAAATAAGAGTGATGCAAAGGATATTACAAGTTTTACTACAAACATTGATCAAAGATCGTAAACATCCATGATCGATTTTGATACTTTGCGTTTGCGATAACCAAAACATTGATCAAAGTTTGGTTCTTTGTTGTGACATCGAACGCAACACATTGATTCCAACCCAATCTCAATCCTCTTGCCCTTTTTCGTAGGGATCATGGGAAAATTCTTGATATCAACTAGTATGCAACAATGTAATTACATAGAATATTAACATTCATAGGAACTTTTTCTTTATGTTTAGTTTTTCTTATGTCTTTTCTCTATACAGCTAGTTTTCTACTGCTAAATTTACTACAACATCAATCTGTTTCATTAGATTTTTTTTTTGTTTCCCACAGTGTTTCCCTTTCATTAGATTATTAGTTGCATGGTGTGCTATATATCTATATATATATATATATATATATATTTGTTAGAGTGAGAGTGATGCAATGCATGATACCCAAATGAGGTTATGTATCAACTTCTGAACTGACATTGATATCAACATAGTGCTAAAAAAACACATCACTATCTCAGCCGACAAGTTTGCCAAAACCAATACCCTTCCAGTTGCAACATCACCGTCCCCTAGGCGTGCCTTATTATGCTACATTATCTTCCTTAACAGCACACCATCCACTGAATATAGCCCAAACTCTCACTAGGAAAAAAAACCAAACCACATGTTTCAACAAAACACAACCAAATAGTAAACTATTTTATAAGTCTGATATTTAATTAGGTCGGTATAGCTGTGCTGACATGTACACCACCATTGCTCCCCAAATCTTAACGTTGCTTACGTGTCATGTCACTGTACCACACGTGTTCCACACCTATCGGTGACTTTCAAAGCCAATTTTCACAGGCGCCAAACGTACGTTCCTTCCTTCAACGGTAGTTAGGCACAAAATAAAAGAGTTCAAATTTTTTGTAGCATTACATGGTACAATTCCTTCTTTGCATTGAACACATCCATCTCTCTCAAAGGCTTAGTTTTTATCTTCTTATTAAGCCCACGTACATATTTTTGCATTTCTTGTGTGCCATCCACTCTCTCCCTCTACAATACTACAATGGGATTTTGTAAATTTTCCATGTACAATATCCTATGTTTGGTCATTGTTTTGTATGGTGTCTTTGGTGCACAAAATTCTCAGCTAATGAATGACAAAGCAGCATTGCTTTCTTTCATGTCAGGGATTGTTTCAGACCCTGGACATGTCCTTCAGAATTGGAACTCTTCGGGTGTTCATGTTTGCAACTGGGCAAGAGTGAGGTGCAACAATGAAAGCGACAGTGTCACAGAGCTTATTCTCAATGCAACATGGCTTAGTGGCACTATTTCTCCATCGCTAGCCAATCTTTCTTCCTTGACTATTCTTGATTTATCAAGGAATTTCTTTAAAGGTCCTATTCCTAAAGAGTTGGGCTCTCTCTCTCGGCTCAGACAACTCAGCTTGTCAGGGAACTTTCTTGAGGGGAAAATTCCATACCACTTGGGATCTCTTCAAAATATGATATATCTTGATTTGGGAAGTAACAAGCTTCAAGGTGAAATCCCGGAATCTCTTTTCTGTAATGGGTCTTTATCCTTGAAGTATATTGACCTTTCTAACAATTCTTTAAGTGGAGAAATCCCCTTAAAGAATGAATGTGGGCTTAAAGAGTTGCGGTTTCTTTTGCTTTGGTCGAATAGGCTTGTGGGACATGTACCACGAGCCCTTTCAAATTCCACACAACTTCAATGGCTGGACTTGGAGTCTAATATGTTAACTGGGGAGCTACCATCAGAGATTGTACTTGAAATGCCAAGGTTACAAATACTCTATTTGTCCTATAATAGCTTTGTTAGCCATGATGGTAACAACAACCTTGAACCTTTCTTTGCTTCTTTAGGAAATTGTTCTGGCCTTCTAGAACTCGAATTGGCGGGAAATAACCTTCGTGGGAAAATACCTCCCATTATTGGTGATCTTTCTACCAATCTTGGGCAACTTCATCTTGATGAGAATCTTTTCTATGGCTTTATTCCTCCTCACATTTCAAACCTTGTGAATCTTACCCTCTTAAACTTGTCTAGTAACTTATTGAATGGTTCAATCCCACCTGAACTATGTCGAATGGGAAAGCTAGAGAGGGTTTACTTGTCAAATAATTCACTATCTGGTGAGATTCCTCCAACTCTTGGTAACATTCCCCATCTAGGTCTTCTAGATTTATCGAGAAACAAACTATCAGGTTCAATTCCAGATAGCTTTGCAAACCTTCCCCAGTTAAGAAGACTCATGCTTTATCAAAACCAGCTCGCAGGAACAATACCACCAAGTTTAGGCCAATGTGTAAATTTAGAAATTCTAGACCTCTCTCACAATAAGATTTCTGGGGTGATTCCTAGCGAAGTTGCAGGGTTGAGAAGCCTGAAGTTATACTTGAATTTGTCTAGCAATCACTTACATGGGCCTTTGCCATTAGAGCTCAGTAAAATGGATATGGTGCTAGCTATAGATTTATCCAATAACAATCTTTCTGGCACAATCCCAACACAACTCAAAAGCTGCATTGCACTAGAGAGTCTCAACCTTTCGCGTAATATTTTAGAAGGCCCCCTTCCATTTTCAGTAGGGCAATTGCCTTATCTAAAAGAACTTGATGTGTCACTGAACCAATTGATCGGTGGGATACCACAATCTTTGCAGATGTCCTCTACTCTCAAGCATGTGAACTTCTCTTTCAACAAATTCTCTGGAAATGTATCTAACGAGGGAGCGTTTTCATTACTCACCATAGACTCTTTCCTTGGAAATGATGGCCTTTGTGGCTCAATTGAAGGCATGCCAAAGTGCTCAAATAGACATTCTCAGCTTATGCTTATTTTGTCAATTCTCCTCTCATTACTTGCCATTCCCATTGTATGCATACTTGGGTACCGTCTTGTACAAAGCTCAAGAATCCAATCACAATTGGAAATTTTCAACGGAGGGGACTTGCAGGAGGAAGAACAAGAAAGGAAAGAGCTCAAGCACCCTAGAATCTCATATGGTCAACTCATTGAAGCCACCGGTGGGTTCAGTGCTTCTAGTCTAATTGGTTCAGGCCAGTTTGGTCACGTCTATAAGGGAGTTCTTCATGATAATACAAGAATTGCTGTAAAGGTTCTGGATACAAAGTCAGCTATAGAAACTCCATGGAGCTTTAAGAGAGAATGCCAAGTCCTAAAGAGGACAAGGCACAGGAATTTAATAAGGATCATCACAATTTGCAGTAGGCCAGACTTTAAGGCTCTTGTTCTTCCACTGATGTCAAACGGAAGCTTGGAGAGGCATCTCTACCCAAGCCATGGATTGAAACGTGGTCTGGATTTGATACAGCTAGTGAACATATGCAGTGATGTTGCTGAAGGAGTGGCCTATTTGCACCATTATTCTCCAGTTAAAGTTGTACACTGTGATCTAAAACCGAGCAATATTCTTCTTGATGATGACTTGACAGCTTTGGTAACTGATTTTGGAATTGCAAGGCTGGTTAAAGGGGGCGATGAGAGTGCTAATGTGAAGGAAACAATATCCATCAACTCAACAGATGGATTATTGTGCGGGTCCGTTGGCTACATAGCTCCTGGTAAGTATTTTTCTACCTAAGCTAGAAGCCTAGAATTAAATATGGTTATATTTTCCTCATGTGATTTCGTTGTTAGAATTTTTCATAGTGTTTATGTTTCATTATGGTTACTATCACTTATTTGCTGAGCAACTCACAAATCTTTATTATATTGTTCTGTTCAACACTTCTTAGCTGGTTTGTGCAAACAAATTATGTTCAACATTCTGCACACCAAATAATTTGTCAAAATTAATTAGTCAGATGGTTTTCCTTCTTAGTCACTGAATAGCTCCATGCTTCTCAGAAAAATCATCAATAGAGTTCTCTGTAAAGTCTAGTAAAATGATAAGAATAATAATTTAATGAGTTAGGACCTTATTGATTTAAGCATAGTACTCATTAATCACTATACTACAAGATTATTTGTTCACAATGCTAGCAATAATTACAACGTATTGCATGTCTTGGTACCGGTTTTCCATTACACCGAAAGTCTCCTAAGGTAAATGATGCTTCATACTGGGATAAAATATATTAAAGGAAACTTCTAATGCTAATACTGTTTTACTTAAAAATATATATTTAAAAACTAACATGACAACGATTATGATTGGCCTCACATAAACAACATAATAAATAATTTTTTTTACTATCATACTAATTCTTCTCTTTCATCAATTTATCGAAATGCAGAATATGGATTGGGCAGAAGTGCTTCAACTAAGGGAGATGTGTATAGTTTTGGGGTCCTTTTATTGGAAATCGTAACGGGAAGACGCCCTACAGAAGTTCTTATTGATGAAGGCTCAAGCTTGCATGAATGGGTTAAGAGTCACTTCCCCCATAAGCTGGATCCCATAGTTGAACATGCTCTTGATAGGTGCACCCCATCAGTCATGCCAAAGGAATACACCAAAATATGGAGAGATGTGATTCTAGAAATGATTGAGCTTGGCCTTATGTGCACACAGTTCACACCTTCAACTAGACCAACCATGCTGGATGTAGCCCATGAAATGGGACGGTTGAAGGATTATCTCTCTAATACTTCCTTATCACTGCCAATTGAAGAAGTGCCTCCTAAAACTGATGATGTTTGATTACGAAAATGGTTACAAGAAAATTTAAACTTAATTGAAATTTCAGATTTATTTTGATTTGTTGAGTGCTAATTACATTTGTTTGATTAGTTTTTAATTTGTAAAGACAATTCTAATGTATACTTAGTTTATCATTGGTTCCTCAGCCACAAATGTTATATATTGTTTTACTTTTGATTCCTTTTCTGTTGAAATTTTCCTTCTTGTATGACTATTGGAGATATACATGACGTACAAATGAGATTTTTCTCTTTTCACTGCCGGTCAACAGGCTCTTTTCATTCCAAATTTGCATTATTAATATCCCAACCAACCGAAGATGGCCTTTCTGATTTGTTAATATTTTAATTGATTAGTGCAATCAGCAAGGAAGGTTGTGAAATATGAATCATAAATCCCTTTTGTCCCATTAGTCAATTTATCACTTAAAAAATTGCTAGATATGTGTTTGTAACAACCCAGATCGATTTTTCATGACCAAATTTGCACTCAGATCTCTTTTTGCCTACCATTCATATGGAATTGCCTTAAATAAGTACCTAGTGGAAGGTGATAATAACACAATATTCTCACTTTATATAATGATACAATCCACTTAAATCCTTTTTATCCCATATACTAGCACGAGGAAGCCGCTGCACCACGATGTATGCTTCAGTAGGTCAAATTGTTCTTCTCAAACGATAAGATGGGAGGGATTATAAAATGAAAATGCAAATCCTCATACAAATTGAATTCAATAAAAACAAAAAAGAAATGTGAATTCTAAATTTTTAAAAAAAAAAAAAAAAAAACACATAAAGATAGAAAACTTAGGCACTAGTGTTGCATGACTATATAAATATTATGATATATAAGTTGTCAATGCTTTTTCATATAAAAATAAAAAAAGAATGAGCTGCCAATGCTTTTTTTTCCTGAAGAAAACACTTTCCACCAATCTCCTGCAAGTTATATAACAAAGTTGGGAACAAAAGATTCTTAAGTCCTAGAATAAATCATAGCCTCTACTCTTTATTTCTTCCCCCATTTCTCACCTCCTATGACCATAACCTACCACTTCCACCACTTCACCATTTATTTCCTTTTCTCTTTTTTTTTTTTGGTTGTGATTTTTTCATATGGAAGTCAAAAACATAAAAATAAAAATTTCAGATGAGAGAGGTATCAATGAAATAACCTTGATTATGGAGTACAAGAATCTCTTCATGGCCTTCAAGGAAAACATGATTTTTTTTCCCAGTACTTCTGGTACTATGTTAAAAAATATTCTCAAGATATAATTACCACTGCAACCATAAAAATCCTTGCAGACTGACAATTAAATCTTCTCTTCTAGCTGCATCCATAAGAACTTAAAAATTGTATTTAAATTAAATTGTAATAATAATAAATAAATAAACTTGAGCAAAGGACCTTAGTCTTTGACCCGGCACTTGAAACTGTATTAATTTATTTACCTGACGAACTTTACCAGTGGGAGATGCAACTGGGTTCAGGTGCAGGTGTCATCATCATCTAGTGCAGCTAATTAAGTTTCAGTTGTAACAATTTCCCAGGCTTATTTTCTCTTCTTTACAAATATCACTGATCTGTATCCTAAATCTTTATTGCTTTTAAATCTAATGGGAAATGACTTAAGTAATGCTAGACATCCTCTGGTATCCAACCAAGTTTGAAAGGTTTGGTCCAGTAACACCAAAAATATAAGGTTGAATATCCACCAGTATTTAGGTCCTCATGTTCTCTCTTAGTGATTTGATTGGAAATATAAGCCCCTACTTTACTAATCCATCATTATCATTTGTCTGAACAAAAGTTTGAGGGAAACAAAATTTTTTTTTTTTTAAAGAAATTAATGTGGGCATTTCTTGGGAAATTAATTAGGAGTTGCAATTCATGTTTGCGTGTCGGGTTCGTGTTTGTCAACTCATGAGTATCTAATTATATGGGTCAACACTAACTCGACATGTTTATTAAACGGGTCAAGATTTCTCAACCCTAACACGACTCATTTATTAAACGAATTAGTCTTGTCGACTGGTTTATTAGATATTATCGAAATGAAAAGAAAAAAAAAATATATATATATATATATATATTTTTTTTTTTTTAATATAAAATTCAGAACTAACAAGTAATTATATCACAAATAGTTATTCAAAATTAAAGCATATCTCAATATTACAAATAATCAATCACAATATGTCAAAGAAAATAAATCACAACAACTAATAAGTTTATATATCTAGGGTTTGAAGGGTATATTGGTAAAATGTCATTTGATTAAATATGTCAAACGGGTTCCATATGTTGAACATTAACACAATCCATTTATTAAATGGGTCAATTGTGTCAACTCAAATATGACACAAACCCATTAAGACTCAACCTATAATCTACTAATTTCGTGTCATATCATGTCGAGTTCACGGGTTGTATTCAATTTTGCCATTCCTAAAATTAATCATTATAGTACTGCAACTGCATTTTATTTTATATATATATATATATATATATATAGCACCATTAGTACAAATTAGACCTTAGTATATTAAGGAAGATCAGACATTATTAATGACTAAATTAAGGTGCATTACCAATCAACCATTGAGAAGATGATATGATTTTAGAGTCATTTTCTCCAAAACATAGTTAGTAAACACAAGTACGTATGCATGTTTTTAAAAAGCTACCGTATATTTGATGAAACGTACAAAAATATTCTAAAAATACATGTTTTTTATAATTAAATATATTAAACATTAATCCAAAAAAAAAAAAACGTATTAAACATGTATTATACATTTTGCCCTAATATATTTGTACAAAAATACTTTAATTTGATTTAACTTCATTAATTTTGTTGACAACATAATTGCTTATTTTGTTCATGTGTATCAATTAATATATAACTATATATGACAATAAAATTAATCATTTTTTTGTTCCATATTTAAATATTATCGGAATAAACATCAGTATTTTCATTTTTTATTATAATTTTTTATTTACTGAGATTTTTCTATAATCTAAATGCTTAATAATACGTATCTACATTAGATTTTAAATAGAGTGAAAAAAAAAAATTTATAATACAATAAATACATTTTGTTAGAATTATTTTTTTCTAAGTAAGTGATTGAAGTAATAAATGAAACATCATCTCTCATTAACTTGTTATATATTTTTCACACAAAAAAAATTGAAAAAAAAAAATAGATACAATACGTACTAAATATATTAAAATGCTTAATTAACTTTTTTTTTACAACATCTTACAATATTATATTAAGATAATATCATAAGTATGTCATTAAATTAGGATATAATAAAAAAAAGACAACTTTTTCCCTATATACCTAAGTTCTGTCCTTAACTATAGCTCAATTAATCATTTAAAGTCTAGTTTAGGCTATCTAAACTACAACCTCGCTCTTCTTTGCCTTACTTTGCAGTTTGTAGGGCAATGCACAGGCTAGACTTCTCTGTATGTAAAAAAAAAAAAAATTATATTTATATCTCTATGTGTTCTAAAAGCTCTAATGCTAATTGAAAAATTCGACTTAGACCCATTTGTGTTCTAAAAGCTCTAGTACTGCGTGAAAAAAGAAAATTCTTATTAATTTGGACCACAACAACTTATGAAGCGAAAGTAACGACATTATTGCACAAGTTTATTATGATATCCACACAAATATCTAAATAAATTTATGATAACCACAATTTACTACTAAATCATAAAAGCAATAATAATTAAATAATAAACATGCAACATCAAGATAATTGATAGCAAAGTGGAAAATCAATGCAGAACCTCTTAAATGGAAAAACCATTTCCGGATCCAATCTCATTAGAAAGACCACCATAAAGAAACATTTCTAATAGTCTATACTCACAAAACCTTTATAGTAGTTATAGACTTTGTACGTAACCTTTGCAAATATTTTATTGCCTTTCTATCATAGTAATCCCAGAACTTTTGGAATCTTTCTTTAGTTATCTTCCCCATGAATAAACATCGCATAGTTGAACCAAATTTTCTAGCACTCTAAAGAACTCCTCAAAATTTGTAACAATAGTACATTAATTCATTGGAATTAAACTTCGTAGTTTCAAGAAGGGTTAAAAGCTCTAAGGTATATATGTTAAGAGCACACAATGCATTTTCTTCTTTTTGAAATTAAAGAAAGTATAAAAATGATTTTAATTTATTTAGGATTAGGAAAAAAAGCTTCAAGATTTGAAATTTTTAGCTTTGGTATGGCAGCCTTTCTTGTTCTTAAAAGTTGTGTATAATATGATTTATATATATCCAGTGATTTGTTCAGGCGAAGTACAAGCTTATAAGTTTTTGTCTTCCTTATTATTTCTACCTTAGTGATTTACTAGAGTGAGACGTGTTTTGCTTAAGTGAAATTTCTATCTCTAGTTCTTCAATATTTGGTAGCTCTTGACAAATTCATATCCAAGTATTCAACCCAATTACATCAATATCAATACCTTTTAACCTAATTTTGTCATGTGGGACTAGTGGACGATTTCATAAGATAATGAGGATATCCTATTATAAGTGTTCAACTTTTGGCTATATCAATCACATACAAATTTCTTTTTTTGGTAAAGTAATCATAGTTTTAAATTTAATAAAAAAAAAAAATCAAATATACCGCATACTACAGTTGGTAGAACATAAAGTAAAACACAAAGAGATGAGACAAAATTTTATTCCATTTTGTAGTTCAAAATTCCAAAAGTCATCAAGATTAACTAGTATAAGCTTAGTGTGCGTTTGGGTGTGGCGTTTGCGTTTTGCGTTTGGTGAGTTTTGCGTTTTCTGTTTTTTTTTTTTGTTTTTTGGTTTTCAAGAGTTTCAGGTGTAGTGCGGCTACTGTTCAATGAACAGTAGCCACATTATTTGACTTTCAGCTCGTAAACAGTGTACCGAGCACTGTTTACGGGTTCCACAATTCTCAATTTTTATCAACTTTTTCATTAAAAATGGATCCCACGACACTATTCACACATTTAAATATTATTTTGTTACAGTGTTTTCAATTTTCAACTGTATCCAAACAGACCCTTAATAATTAATCTTTCATACAGTTACTAATGGGACAAGTTTTCTGTATCCTTACGTGACCCGTACGTACAGCTGAAAAACTTTAATGGTTGATCTCTGCTATTATCCTATTCGGTAATATTCCAATATCCTCACTGATCACAAGATCTTGTGCTCTCTTTTTCGAATATTTCATTAAACAAATTTGATGAATGGATACAGCTCATTACTGACTGTGTCATCTTCAATTCCATTACGTATCTTTCCTGGGCAATCCACGTAACGTAATTTGATACCTGATGATATTGGAACTTCCTAGAAATTCAAGAATATATGTTTCTTCAATCATGTAAGCATAGTTTCACCGATGACGTCAGCAAATAAGGGTTCACAAGGGAAGCTGATTTGTATGTCCACTTACTATATATATATATATATATTAAGCACAAGCTATATTAGGCAGGAGACTAAAAGAGTGTGATTGTGTTCGGGTTTCGATTTGTAGCAGACACGTATAGAAGGAAAAAGCTTCCCTATGTACTTTCTTTGTTTCAATGAATCTAAGTTGAATGACAATCCATATTAGGCAGGGTATACCCTGCCTAATATGGATTGTCATACTAAAAGAGTGTGATTGTGTTGGGGTTTCGATTTGTAGCAGACACGTATAGAAGGAAAAAGCTTCCCTATATATATATATATATAAATATATTCGTTAGTGCTTACTTTGACTCATAATCTCTATAAGTTTAAGTGTGATGTCTATATTTTTTAAGAATGTTCACATTTAAAACGTATGATATATAGAAACAAATGTGTGAGGATCATTGCTGTGGCCACCAAAACCCTTTCAGTAATAGTATTTGGGTCCCAATTAATTTATATGTGGGCTATATCACAACCCTACAGGTTGGGCCTCAAACTTTGCCTGGGATCTTAGCTAAATCTTACTACCAATACTCCTTTCTTGTTTTCCTCTGTTTCCTTGTATTTCCCAGTGTTTCCCTCTCAATCTCTCACTCCCCATATTTTCCAACCTCCTCTTGTGTTAAACTCCTTACCCTTTTATAGTCTCTCATTAGTGGGGTTATCATCATTATTTTCCCATCTCACACGTACTCCCACGTCCATCGGAATCCCAAGGAATCCTCACAACTTCAGAGGATTCTCTTGGAACTTGTACTAAATGTCAAACAGTGTTCGGCAGCGAATTCCCCAAAGGCACTATCAATTCTCGATTACTGACCCCACTATGTTCGCACTTTATTCTGATTTCCCTCGTCACTAGTCAATGTTAAGCTGACCACCTAAAGACTTCCTTGAGTGATCGTTCCTTTGACCCGTCATCCTAGCTTCTAGGTTGGGCCTGCTGTGATAGGGCCCAAAGCTAACCTCCTCCACCCAGACCATGCTTAGCTTCTCTAATGGGCCTTGTGCCTTACTTTGGGCTCTAGTAGGATAGGCTGGCACATGCTTTCTGGGCCCAACCCTCTACAATTGCTTTATATATATATATATATAAATGACTTACCGAATTATGTAACCATGGTGAAAGAACAGGAGCAAACACGTGTCTATGATCATATCTCTACAAATATGAGTACTTATCTTTTGATTTTGACAAAAACCTTTAGATTCACCTATGTGCAATGGAAGAATGTCTAACCACATCTTTCCACAATTTTCAGTAATAAACACAATCCCTAGGCATTTCAAGGACTTGTTGATATGTGGGAACCTTGTGATAAAAGTACCTACATTGATGGAAACAATAAAATAGAGAGAGAGAGAGAGAGGGAGGAGGGCTAGGGTTTCTTTTATGTGGTTGGTTGGTTATAAGGGACGTTGGATTTGGATCGGGTGCAATTCATTTCTCCCTACATATGAACGTTTTTATTATTTTTACTTTTTAACTTTAACTTTCAATTTCTACATTTGATAACTATCGCATCAGAAACAAACACCTTAAATATTACTCTTGATCTCAATCTACGGAAGTCATCTCCTTTTTTGAACCACTTTTTATTATTTAGGAAAGTGTGCTTAAATAGTTTATTATAGTAAACCCTAGTTACCCTACAACTAGGGTTTTCTTTGATACTGGGTTATCCATATGTAAGCCTATTGGGCCTAAGCACATGGTCTAATGCTGCAATACCAACTCAAGAACATACCTATCTGCCATCTGGTGTACCAGGGTTGCAATTGCAAAGTCACATTTTTATGAAAGGGCTTTATACCAAATCACTATTCTCAAAAAAAGGGGAAAAAAAGAAAAAGAAATTACTAACCACATGCGGAGGGCTCATAAAAAAAAATTGATTTTAGCAACATGCATTTTGCCACACTCCAAAATTTTCTTGTGCTTCCTCACATGGGGAAGGGACCTTTGAGAAGGTTTCTTTATCTGTGTCAAACTTCAAAAAATTGGCTTGACATCGGGTTGTTCAGACTTGTGACAATATGACACAACAATTATATAACCATTAGATATGACTTCTTTGCACCACTATCATACATCTAATATTATACGCTATGCTCTTAATCCTTTTCATTCTATGACAATCAGGAATAGAGCTAGGATTTTAAATTTGGGGGCTAATAATTTGTGGATTGTGATTGTTTGTACCACTATCATACATCTAATATTGTACACTATGTTCTTAGTTCTTTTCATTATATGTGCTTAGTTCTTTTCATTATGACAACCAAGAATGGAGCTAGGATTTCAAATTTGGGGGCTAATAATTTGTGGATTGTGATTGTTTAGGGTGATCTATAGAGGGGAGCCAAGATTTTGGAGGCGGGGAAGGCTGGCCAAGTTTTATTTTCCTTGGGCCCAATTCGAATTAAGCCCTAATATTTCTTTTTATTTATATTTTAAAAAAAATTCTGCAACTCAGGGGGTCAGGTCCCTAGTGTGGCTCTGTCCCTAATGACAGCTTTGCGTTCCGATTTGGAATTACAAAGTTGGTGACCAATGTTTGAATAATGTGGATATGCAGCTGCAAGTAATATGAAACCTTTCTCTTGATCTTAAGTTTTAGAAAAGGGAAAAGTACAAAAGGCCTTTTAATTTTCTATTCGTCATGTTTATGTCTTGATTAAGATTCTTAATTTCATATATATAAATATAAATATATATATATATATATATATATATACACAGAAGATCATTTAAGGTTTGTTGCAAGATATCTTTGTCTACATGAACAACTTCTTCAAAGGTAGATCATAAATATAAAATGTATACCATTGCTTTACAGCTTCAATATATATTATAGTGCAAAAGTAGAATTCTTTACAGCTTGATCAATATCATAGTGCTGGCTCATCATCCTCCTAAATTGGGTGGAAAGCCATTGACATATATTATAGGGTAGAAGTTAAGAAGATGGGGTATTATCATCTATTCATCTGAGAATTAATTAAGTTGATCAGCAGCCCTTTTTGTTTCCACCAAGGGGCCTGCTCAAATATTGGCTGATCATCATGACTTCAATAAATATTTACAAGTTGAAGCCCTTAATGATGATTTACTGCCGTATTAGGAATAGTTTTTCTACTTAATTTTTACTCAACTTCACATATATTTTTTGGAGTAATACTACAGACACAAATTATGTAGTAAAATAATTTGTGTTTGTAGCATTACTCTATTTTTTGCGGTTTAGAAGATGATAAATAGTTTTTTTTTTAATTTTTTTATTACTAGTGTGCGTTTGACAAGGTAAAAAAAAGTCTAATTTTTTTTAAAAATTTCTTTTTGAGCTTATTTTCGTGGTTTCCATAGCTCCAAAAAAAAAATATATATATATATATATACACACACATTTTATTTTTTATTTTTAAATTTTTTATAATAAATTTCAATATATTGGCAAGTGCAATTACCTTCATTTCAACAAACAAATCATCGGTAAGTGCAATTACCTTCAGTCACTGTCCTCAGTTGTTGCTATATATAGCCTTATCCAAAATTATTTAGTAATAATAAATAAAACGATATAGAATGCACACAAGTAGATTACAAGAGCTTTAAAGGTTGATTGCAAATGATAACATTTACACAATGCTCATCCCACATGCGGGTTAAAAGAAGCAACGTCACATTTCCTTGCTTGTGCATGGACATGGAAAAGAGGAAAGTAAAGGATGACTTGATCAGGGACGGAGGCATTAATTGACCAGGGGGGGGGCAGTGGCCCCCCCTAAATTAAATAAAAAAAAAGTATATATATATATATATATATGCATTAGTTTTAGTAATTTTGTTTTATAAAATTATATTTTACCCCCTTAATAATATCATTGATTCTTTTTAGAGTAACGTTACAGTTACAAACTTATCTACAATATTTTTATAAACTGTTGAGGTACAAATTCTTATTAGTTCACATCTGAGCCTATCACTTATATCATTTTTTTACTTACCAATAATCATTCACTATATCAGGAATATACCTCTAGCACTTTCCTCATTTTAAAGGCCATTAAAAAATTTTATAAATCTAAAATCTAAACAACATATACTAGCCCAAAAACATTTGTGCAACAACAAAAATCACCAATAGCAAAGCTAAAAAAAAATTAAGTCCAATTGACCAATTTTACTCAAACAAACAACTGGCCCTTTAAAAAGTTTTAAACAGAATAATTTTGTCTTTACCCAGCAAACGCACACATCAAAAAAAAAAAAAAACTTCCACAGCTAAGAAGTCGTCGAACTAGAGGTTAGAGTTGCCCCTCTTAACTCAAAGTCCTAACTCTGTCCCTGGACTTGATGATCCATGATAGTTACATCCTTAAGCAACTTTTACTCTCTTTCTCTATTTTATCTTACGCAAAAACTTGACTAATTTACAAACATGTAAATATGCAAATGACCATTGTTATAACAATGGTTTATTGTGTTGCGCAATAGCACATCTTCAGTATTCAAAGTTTCAAACAAATATATATATATAATATCTAAAATGATTTATTGTTGCTGTACTCCTATTAAACTATACCATCGTAGCATTTCGATCTAGTTTGGTCCATTGGGTCTATTTCGGTAATGCTTTGGGAAGAGAAGTTTGTGTAAAAAGAGGAGCTATTTCATTGACAATTATGTCACATCTTCAGTGTAATGTTAGTAGGTTCTTGATCAAATTATATTTTTCTTATGTTATTAAAGTCTTGTATTTTTTTTTAATATAAGGGATAAGTGATGGATTTATTTATATCTATTTCCTCTTTAGACTATTTAAGATGTATAGAGGATGAATCATTTGACATTTGTAAAGAGTACTAGAAACAGATTCCAATTACACATTATATTATTTACAAAATATATATCTCACCTTATATAATAATTAAATGTAAAACGCATTATTTTTAATTAAAAAAAATTACAAAATTTAAAACACATTCAAATAACAAATACAGATAGCTTAATTTATAAAATCTAATATATTATATAAACTATATTTTGTTAAAAAATGATCACATTATTTTAAAAAATGTTTGGGACTAACACTTATAAATCTTATTTACTATTTTTATTTTTTACTTAACAAATTAAAAAAAAAAAGAAAAAAAGAAGAAGACATATTATCAAAATGGGAGTCTAGACTAATAATAGTAAAGAGAAAATCACAAAATTATGCATATAGGCTTTATCAATTTTATGGCCCAAGTAATTTGACTAATTTTTAATTGAGCAAGTCTATTCAAGGCTCTTCTTTTTTTTTTTTTTTAAATAAGAGCTCTCATTGGAGAGGTCAAGTTATGAGAATGATGGAGGGCCTTAACCCCTGGTTTCTTTACTATAAAATATATGTGTCGAAGATTTGGGAGGGAGGATGGGTTGAAGATTTCGTGAAGTGAGGAAAATTTAGTAGGTTTTATAATGAGGTTAGGCTCCATATGTGACATTAAGAAAAAAAAAATGTAGTATTTATTAAAAAAAAAAAAAAAAACACGCACACACATGAGAGAGAGGATAGATTTCTAACACAAATGCACGCTATAAACTTTATTTAAAATAGTATTTTAGTCCATTACAAGATGTAAAAAAGATGTGGGCCATGAGTCAATCTTATGAAGTGATAAAGTTTTGTGTAGGATGAGCCCAATCTGAAAATATGTGAACTCTTCCCACGTAACTGCATAGACTTTTGGTTCCCTTGGGCTTTGAATGAATTTGATCCAAGATCCACTCTAAGGAGAGGGAATCCAAAGGCACCCAAGATCCATCTTGTAAAATATGTGTTGTTGTGTTGTGTACCTTATGTATTGTTTTAGCCTTTTAGGAAACTCAATGATTTATTAGTATTACTGTTATGTGCTTCAAAACATGTTCCTATTTATCAAAAAAAGTTGCATATATATATATATATATATGTATATTCAAGCCCATGAAATTTGCTTTCTAAAATAATTACTGTTTGCTTGTTATATGCTTAATTCAGCCAGTTTAAGTTACTGGTTATTTACAAGTTTACAGCTAATAGATTGAACATTTAATTGGAGCGACATGTAAGAATAGTTTTAGAGTCGTGTTAATATGTAAGACATTAAATTGTTTTTTATTGAATCATGAAATATTTGTAAAATTGTGGATTTCCTTTTCAATGGTAGTGGATTGTGTCCAAATATGATTGGTTATGGAATTATTTATTTTTAGATATATAATTGTTGATCATTTCTATTACGACCTTGCATGTTTGTGGTGTTAAATCTCTGTCCATGCTGCTTGGAAGTGACATTTTAGTTGGATATATGGGAGAATCATCATAACCATTTACTCATCATTGCTAGCTGCTGCTTTAATGCTTTGCAGAATAAAATAGAATTTTGTGTAAATTTTTCTCCATGTACAATTAAATCTTGTATGTTGATCAGGATGACCCCAAGATTTGATAATATTACGTTAGTTTCCTTATAAATCTTGATCTTATTGATGATTTATGTTATTGTAACATGATAGAATTCAAAAAAGAGAGCCATACATACTATTTTATGTATCTGAAACAAAAAAATAAAAAAATCATTGAGATGGATGACTGCCAATTTTTTTTTTCTTTTTTCTTTTTTTTTTTATAAAAGTCAATATGAATACCAAAGTTGGGTAAGCATATTTAACACCTGACTAAAAGAAAATTCGTAACATTTGAATTATTTGGTCTTGTTGCCTATGGGTTGCTTGGGATGAAAGCTAACCCTCCCAAAAAAAAAAAAAAAAGCTTGTGATATGATCAAGAATTTTCAATTTCCTTAATGAAAAGGAATCAAGATACCAAAATAATGAAATTTCATATTTTGTTCATTATTAGAAATTCAATATATCATGTAAGTGCATCAAAAATACAATATTTAAGCACAAATTGAGTTAAAAAATAATAATTAAAAAGAGAGACCATAGACATTCAAGAAAAAGAATTACATATTTTTATGAGAAGATTGAAAAAAACTAGACTAGAAAAAAGCATTCACATTCAAGAAGACCCAAAAAAAAAATATATAGCAAGAATATCTCATGCAATTACATTAACCTAACGAAACTCTACCAAATTAATAAGACCCCAAAAAAAAAAAAAAAATAGTCCCAAAAATTGAGCAAGACTGTCTCAAGCTTATACAAGAAACTCAACTAAATTAAAACCCAGCAGTACTCAACACTCAATAGAGACCAAAAGAATGCACCATTGACCCTTTTCTTTGAAACCCAGTGGTACTCAACACTCACTCAGTAGTACTCAACACTCAATTGGACCCTTTTCTTTGAAACCCACTTGCCACTGACCCATTCAAAATCAGGCCTCAACCGAGAGGTTGGATAAGGAATCTCAACCCCATGTGTCAAAGAAAACAAAGTAATCGAAGCCTTGTCTCCCAGAAACCTTGCCAACCCACCAGCCATCATTATCAAACGCATCAACCACGTCAAGTGAAGCAAACCCAGTTGCTGAAACCTTAGGTGGCAAGGGCCTGACCTCGTCTGCGCTGACAATCTCAATGAGCGGGTGAGACTTGTCTTCTGTGACCAAGCTCTTGTACTGCACTGCATAGGACTTGTTGCCATAGTTGTTGATCACAGTGGCTGCGTAGTAAGAACCCACAAAACCAACTTGTTTGCTGCAAACTTCAACTTCATCACCCCTCAAGAATGCCATTCTTGAATGCAAAAGATTCACTTCTTGAAAATAACTTTTAGAGAGAGAGAGAGAGAATAGGATTTTAGAACTTTGGAAAAGAAAGAAATTCAAAAAATACTGATGTGGAGACTGGGGTGTAATGCACTGGACTGGCTGGGTATATATATAATATAACAGGGAAGAATAAAAAGAGTCGGTTCAGAATTCCGACCTTGGGTCGGTTTAGGAAATATTTTGTTTTGGAAATTTCCAAGTCATTGTTTAAAAATTTTTAAAATAAAAAAAAAAATGGGGAAGCTCTATTTTTCTTTTTACTTTTTCTTTTTTTCAAATTTTTGGCCAGAAATAATATGTTACCTTTTCAATTTTTGTTGTAAATTAAGTGCCAATCAGATAAAAATACATAATTATACTTAATTTAATGTCCTGGGACCCAAAAAAAACATTTTTTATGTTTCATTGATTTTTTTTTTTTTTTTTTGGTGTCAATTTATGTTTCATTGATCAACCATATTTTCTAATTTTTCCACCAAAAAAAATAATAATAAATAAAGAGCCTGTGTTTTATTTTTATTTTATTTTATTTCAGATGTCGATTTTTAGTTAGACCTTGGGCAAGTCTCTATATGTGCAACCATTGTCACTTTCTTGATTCATACTGTTAGATTCAGAGCTTGAACAAAGAGACAGGAGTCCTCCCATTAGGCTATACATGAGACTGGTGATCTTTTATTTGAGCCATAGAAAAGTTAAAGGACAAAAAAAGCTGGATCTGTTTAAATAATGTCATTGAGGCTGGACTATTGGGTATGTTGATATAGCTAGCCAGGACAGTATGGAATCTTCTTTCCAGTTTACATGAACAGAGAGATACAGATACTAAACATAAAAAATTGAGAAAAGATTCCCTTAAAGAATGTTGAATACAACCATTTTTCACTAATATGATACAAAAAATACAGTATGTTATTTGAACACAAAGCACTCTCAACTCTCAAATCAGATCAAGGTATGTGTGTTACTTACAACCTATATCTCAAGAAAAAAAAAAAAAAAAAAAAGTCATGAAAGCATGCCCTATACAATCCTCTGAAAGCCACTCTTCTTTCTTTATGTTTCAATGTACTGTATGAAAATCTTTTAAAATCTACATTTTGTATGGAAGTCATTCAAATTAAATCCAAAAACCTAAAAAAAATTTGGTTCACGCCACTTGTATGAAAGATCAAAGATACTCTTACTGATTCCTTTGTGCCAAGCATGTCTGAAATCAATGGTCTGTGACATATCAAGGTTCCAATTGATTTCTTAAAGCCAAAAATGTAGCAATGCCTGTCCATAAAAATTTCCCATATCATCAGACTTTTAATGCAGGATGAACACAAGCAGGAAGAAAACAGAAATTCAGCAGGCACTTGGCAATTTTTATATGAGCAAAAAAAGAGGAAAAATGGAGAACGAGAGCCAAACCTCAGAAAGTAAATGTAGAGGCTGATCATCTTGTGGAGGGGATTTCCTAGTTCTCGAACTTCTCAACTGGTCATCTTGTGGAGGGGATTTCTTAGTTCTCAAACTTCCCAACTCAGCCTGTATCACATTAAGTTGATCTTGTATCTCCTTTAACAACTTCAACTGCCCTTCCCCTTCCTCAGTAATTTCTTGCCTGATGTAGTTTCTATCTCCCTCGAGCCGCTCAATTCTGTGACACAATTGTCGAAGCTTGGCCTGAGACTCTACATCACCTATCGTTGGCTGAACAAGAACTGCATTGCAGTCATCACTTAATCCATCTCTTGGTTTAGATATTTTGTTATCGTGGTTTGCAAAAAGCAACATTTTCTTTATCTTATCTGTTGCATCTGTAATATGCAATCCAGAGCTATCCTCAGGGACCAAATCTGGCTTTCCCGGCCTGTTCTCACCTTCCAAAACCAACTTACTTTGTTCTTTCTTCTGAAGTTTGTATGCATTATGATTCTCAGTACTTCGTGGGACTTCAAAAATATCCTGGACACTTGAGGTACAAGAAGAATTAACTATTGCCTCCTTTTCCTGTATATTTTCATGAAGTTTAATTTTCTCAAAATTAGTAAAACTTTCTCCTTTATTTGTGCCATGGAATTTGTCAATGCTTACTTGTGGAAGTAATGAACGGGGGCTGTACTCTTCCTTCAAGTTAAATGAATTTTCTCTACCAGAAACTTTATCACCCGATATATCTTTCACTCGGTTATCTAACTTTTTGATCTGCTCCCAGTACGAATCAGAGGTTCCAAAAATAGGACTTCCTGAATTTTTCTCTAAATCCAAGTTTTGAACTTTAACATTCTGGTCAGTGTTTTGCTTCCCTATCTTTGGACTCCAATCTGACATGGATCTTTCTTTTTCCAAATTACTTTTCTTCTGATAGTATTCTTTTACTTGAATTGGAGGCAGAGAGTGTAATCTTCTTAAATTGCTATTAGCACCCATTTCCACCTTACATGAATCACTTCTTTGCAAAACTAGATTCTCCGGAAATTTACATTCATAGTCACCCAAATCATTGCAACCCATGCTAAGAAGTCTGCACCTGTAAGCCTGAACTTGAAACTCAAGAGATGAAATTTCCATTTCTTTCTGATAGATTAGATCTTCAAAAACATAAAGAGAATTCTCAGCATGAGACATCTTTTCCTCTGCCAATCTCTTATATTGGTTTGCTTCCATCTGCACAACAGCCTTCTCTCCTTGCAAACGCAGTATCATCGATAGAGCTTCACTAGCTGATGTAGCTGAGGCTTCTCTTTCCTCATCCAATTCATTGTACAATTTTTGCAGAAGATTTTGTTGAGATTGAAGAGTTTCCTTTAAAGCTATAATATCCGTTTCAGGCATTGCAGAACATAAACCACTTTCGGTCATTCTATAGTTGATTAGTTTGGTCCTTTCGGAAGTAATTGAAGTTAATTCTGGGCACAAAAGGGTAGTAGTTCTCCATTAGCATCAGTGACATGAAGAATTAACATTATAACAAAAAAAGGGGGTTCAATTTTCAAGATTACAGCATGATAAGTAGGTAAATATGATGTGTGCAAGTGACACAACAGAGTTTAGGCTCCAAACTACCAAACAGTGTAAGGTTCTATATTATAGCATTAATGAGATGGGAAATTTATAGGTTTCCACAAAAGTTTTTCCAAAGACTATCTTGATCGAATATAATTCAACAGAAAAATTTTCCTGAGAGGAAAAAACACCAAAAACTATATGGACCTGGTTTTAAAACATGATTCTTGAAAGCAACCTGTCCTTAGATAACATCAACGGCCCTTTCTGCACCTAATTTAATGTTTCTGATTTGGAAAAAGGAAAAGTCGGGGTATTATTTCAAAATTACTTATGGTCCATCAAGAATGGCTACACAAAATTGACCAAAGGGACACAAATTCATTACTTAAAAGTTCATGGAGATAAAGATAAATTATGACATCTATGCGAACATCATAAACACGTAAACACAAAAGGAAAAAAAAGAAAGGAGGAAACCGAGAAAGGAAGGTGAGTTTTTACCTGGTAGTGATCAAATTCGATCCTCAGAGCAAGACCCAATTGAAAAAGTAAACCTTTTGAGACTCTTTTCTTTCTCAGAAACAACAATAACCAAAAAAACAAGACTACAATATGTGTTCAAGAAGTCCAAATTTCATTGCACAAGTCAGAACCCATAAGAGCTAAGAAAACCCAACTTATAATCAAGAACAATGCAGTAGTTTCCAGGAAGCTACAAACTTTAACTCTTGATGATTCTTATAAGGAAAGATAGTTAATTGAAAACTGAATCAGCAACTTCCCAAATTCATACAAATATTGTGCTTATCACATTTTGTGATATGACACTCTTGCAAAGAAGCAAAGTCTCTATACTGTGATTATCACGAAGACATAGAAGCAGGTTTGATCCAAAGAAAAATATCTGGAACAGAAAGAAAGTATCTAAATTAAGTAAGCAACAACAACT
The DNA here is from genome assembly GCA_032727855.1 of Quercus ilex subsp. ballota. Lineage (NCBI taxonomy): Eukaryota > Viridiplantae > Streptophyta > Magnoliopsida > Fagales > Fagaceae > Quercus > Quercus ilex. Next base: position 94,887,471 of record CM064909.1, on the reverse strand, counting down.
TGCTTACCAAAATAAAGAAGAGAAAGTGATGATGTTGCCAAGGCAGTGTGCTGCCTAAGCAATAACACACTTTGTCAAAGAGTCTAAACGATGTCGTTGTACCTTGTGCACAGTGGCACAAAAAAAAATTCTAAATTTCTTAGTGTCACTTTCTTACTTTTAGTCCAAGTTTTTTAGATTTAAATCTTACTTATTTTTTTATTTTTTTATTTTATAATTTCTTTAATCATTGCCTTGTGCACCCACATTCTTCTTTTCCCGCAATGGGGTTTCAAAAGATCGTTGGTGGCGAATACAACGGCTAGAATAAGGCTCTGTGGGGTCCACATCTTGCCGACCATATGATCTGAATATTACTCATTATGTCTGGTCAACTCCAAATTTTTAGTCTCACTTCTCACCAAAAATAAAATAAAAGAATTTGTAGGCCTGTCTGACGGTGCTGATTTGTATTGTATAAATTTATTATTGATCAGATAATCTCAATAATAAAAAGATAAAAAATTTTAAAATTCAAAATTTTATTGTATTCTAGAATAATTGAGGTTCAAGCTCAATAACCATGTGTGAGGTCGTAGGGAAATTGAGGGTAGACAAATTGAGAGTGTTGTGAATTATTGTTGTGATCCTAGTTTAATTTATATATCTATATATATACTAGTCGCAAATTTGTGCGATACATAGAAAAACTTTGTATTGATGTATAATTTAATTATGTTTGTCTTGAATTGAAACAAACATAATATTGGCTCTGAAAAATGAAAAAAAAAAAATCTTTAAGAAAAGTCCTATTAAGAATTATCAAGATAACCGATGCAATTGAATACTTATAAATAGGGGTGTTTATCAAACCGCATAAACCGCCCGTAAAATGGCATAACTGTACCGCACCACAAGTAATAGTGTATCGCATTGCACCATCTCTATATATTAATATATTATTTATTTTTAATATTAAATATATTATTAATAGTTTAATAACCCTAATTTTCAACCAAAAAAAAAAAAAGTTTGATAACCCTTACAAGTGCTGACTAGAAAAACCAACCCAAAATAAAGAAAAACTAGCTCAATAATTTAAAACTTGCCCCAAAAAAGGGGAAAAATTAGTTTTGGACTGGGTAAGAAAAGCTTAAAATTTGAAATATATACTGATTTCAAACTGCATCTTATACATAGTACCGCACATGAGATCGTAAAAATGAGATGCAGTGCAGTTATAGTTTTGGCTAAATTCTAAATTGCACCACACTGCACCGCACTGCACTGCATATATGACCGCAAAAATAAGGTGCGGTACAGTTATAGTTTTAGTTAAACCACACTGTAAAGTGCAGTGCTAAAAATAGTCCAAAACCGTACCGCACCACACCGCACCGCGAACACTCCTGTATAGATGTTTATACGACTACATATGCACTTCATAGATGAAATAAAACTAAAAAGGAAATATTAATGTAGCAGCTCATATGAAAGCCATCCATAATTAGTATTACTATTGCTAAACGCTCTAATTTTTTCCCAATTACTCCTCTTTAATCCAAATTTGATTGAGTTCTTTAAAAAGTTTAGAAATAAAGCCTTCAAGATATGTAACAAAACATCATTGAATTGATTGAACGAAAAACGATTTAAGTATTTGTACATCCAAGACCCCATGGCTGCTTCCACATATTCAGAATGCAAAGGTAGAAGTAGAATAACATCATTGAATGGTAATCAATTAGATGATCTCACAAAGTACAGTACTTGAAGAAAGCAAATCTTCAATATAAGGTGTATCATTAGTCTATCATATATCAAAAGAATGAAAATTAGACAATCTTAAGCTAAACTATATAGTCTTTCAATCAAATGAAGGATATAGTCATAATTATAAAGAGAGAGAGAGGTAAACCTAAATAATGTAGATCAATAATAGTGCAGAAATGATCTAATTAATGGTTTTATACTGAATATTTAGTTATTTTTGTTTAATTGACATAAGTAAAATGTAATTAAATTTAAATTTCTTTATTACTGATTTTTTAATTTTTTTTAAAATAATTACAACTTACTACTAACTTTGCAAATCGAACTATTTTATTTTAAATGCTAAGAAAAGAATGAGGTAATCCAAACTCAGTAGTAGTCTTTAAACTTACCACAAATTTTTTATTCAATTATTAAAGATTTTACAAGTTAAGTTCATTGAAACTCACAATAAATAATTAAAATTATTTTAATAATAGGAGGAAGTAAAAATAAGTTGGTTCAAAAAAAAAAAAAAAGAGCGGAGTACAGAGCAAAAAATGATGATGTAAATAGCAAGTAGTGTTTTGCTAGCAGACAAAGAAAACCACATAAAGTGTCAAAATTCACTTTTTGGAAACTAGAAAGAAACGAATGAAATGTTTTATTGTAAAAAAAAAGCTAATGAAATGGTAAAATTAACAAATAATATTGTAAATATATTGAAGTGAGTGAAAGCTGGTGGCCAGAACACGTGAGCCACACACGTGGTAGGAGTTGGAGCAATATCCAACAAATTGTAAAAGGGATAAAGAAGTAAGGACGAAGAAGAAGGAAGAAAGAAAAATCAGACTAGATGCCGAATACTAAGGAGTCAAAAAGAGAGAGCAAGAAATGGGTCTCCTTTCATGGTCAACTCCAGCTCTCCAATGTAAGTTTGTTTTTCTTTTTTTAAATGACAAAGAGGCAAAACTGAAGCCCCTTTTTTTTGAGATAATTGTTCAAAAAAAATTTGTATACATCCTAGTTTTTTTGAACGCCCATTTATTTATTTATTTATTTTTTTTTTTTTTTTCGGTGTGGGATATACAAAGTTTATCACTATATAGGATGAGAATCTTATCTTTAAAAAAAAATATTATAGGGACAGTTTGGGGGGCCAAATTTGTTTATGGGTTGGTTTGGATTTTGTATGGGTATAATTTGACATTTTATTTTATGAGAGAATATATTCTAGAATGATCAGAAGGGTAAAAAAGCGTTATAAAATGAGAAGTGCAGACCTTTGAACTTGATTTGGCACTTGGCAAGAAGTCCTGGTTCTGAGATTGTTTGACAGCAGATAGAGGAACACTTACTTGGGAAAACTGATTCAAAAAAAAGTGTCCACAGGAAATAAATGTTAGAGTGAAAGAGAGAGAGAGAGGAGAGTATAGATAATGAAAGAGATTAGAAAGAACCGTTTGTTTGATAAGGCAATTGAAAAATCAACTGTATTAAGAATATCATTGAACAGTTCGCATAAACCACCCAACTGAAAAGGCACTTTTTTTTTTTTTTTTTTGGGTTGTTTCATAACGTGAGTGTGCATTAATTTGTGTAGTCATGTGACGCAACAAGTAGTGGTCAACAAAAAATTAAATGTTTTGATTATTAGTTATTATATATATATATATATCTCTATACTACTATTTAAGCGGTTTCTTCTGTTTGGATTTCTTTTTTTTTTTTTTTTTTTAAATGCTCTTACACCCTTATGTTTAAATAGAGACAAAATTAAAGGACAATCCGGTAAAAATATAACTTTAATTTTCACTAAAATATTGTCTAAAAAATAAGGTCACTCTACTGTTGATTTTCAAATTACTTTATTTACTTATAAATTAGATTTTCCAAATAAAAATTATATATATAAAATAAAAACATGGTTTTTTTTAAAATTAAAGAAAAAAAAAAGTTTCATCGCACGTGCTGTTGTTGATTTTCAAATTAATTTATCTACTTATGAATTAAATTCTCAAAATAAAAAATTATATATATAAAATAAAAACACACGTTTTTTTTTAAATTAAAAAAAAAAAAGCCTTATTGCATGCGCGAAGTGCGTGTGATGAGGCTAGTATATAATTAAAAGTTAGAATTACATTAATTTAGAAATAAGGGACAACATTTTTACAACTTACTAAAGTGGTTAATTATGAGTAATAAAAAAATATGGTGAGTCTATGTAAAAGTGATTGTCCACTATTTACAAGCGACCACTTTTATAAGTTATGAAAAAATTTGTGACAAAAGTTGTGTTCCTAAACTTATTAGTTCAAGTTATAATTATTGTTACTTTTGGCAATATTACACTATTTAATAATTATTTATGAGATGGATTCAAGTTACATATTTTCGTAGATTTCTAATAGATCCAAAGGTTGGAAAAATAGTATTAAATGATTATTTCTTTCCACTTATTTACCTAATTAATAATAGATTTTCTCTATCCTCATTTATTACTTTCCATAGATCTCATTGGATTTTGTTTAATGGTGTCCCTCTCTTCTTAAAATTTCAGTTATTAGACAACGTTTCTTCTATGGTGGAAAATGAAGGTCATTGGAAAAGGAGTTTAATACAGCAAAATGAAAACGTTTTTTAGAATGTCACGTATTCAACTAATCATCACTTAAAAACTCTCTTCTTGCATTATATAAGTTGTCAAAATCCCTTAGATATTAAATAATAAATATGACAAAGCGACCGCCAACCTTAGATATTGGATTTTGTTTAATGGTGTTCCTTTCTTTTTTAAAATTTCTGTTGTTAGACAACGTTTCTTCTTCTTTGTTAGACTTGTGTTTCAAATGGTTTTGAGGTTTCAGTTTTCCTAATCTCCTAATTCACATACTCTCTTAAAAAAAATGAAAGAAAACTTCATGGATAGAGGTGACAACCACAGAGACAAAGCAAAGCCTCATACAAAACATAACTCAAACATCATACTTATATTTCTACTTCAAAACCAATTAACCAAGTCTCCTAAACGGGGAAAAAATATCTCAAAATTAAAGCTTAAAAAACCTCATGGGATTTATTTTCTTGCAAAGCTTTGGTTAAGCTTCTTAATTCGGTAATTTTTTTAATTCATAAAAAAATCATTTTGTTTTATCTTTTCTTCCTCTACTCATATCACGATGAGAGAAAGAAGCAGAGAATTTTGTTTTTTATTAGGTAAGCAAGAGAGAGAAAATAGGTGAGAGAAAGAAGAAGAGAATTTCTTTTTATATTGGGTAAGAAAGAGTTAGAAAAAATGATAGAATTAATTTGTCATAAATAAGGAAGAGAAACAAAATAATCATTTAATGCTATTTTTCTAACCATTGGATATATTAGAAATCTACAGTATAAAAAAGGTGTAACTCTTATGAAGTTACATCAGGTGTAACTTGAACCCATCTCATTATTTATTAGATGTATATTCTGGCAAATTCATTGTTTGCTTATGTTTCCCATTATACATTTCATTCTTATATTCTTGGAGTATTTAGAATTATATAGGCAGTTATATATTTAAATTTATATTAATTTGATCACCATAGATCAATAATTATTTACCTATATAATGTTAATTTCAAATTTTTTGTTACTTTAAAATATAAATAAAAGATAAATATATGAATTGACGAATAAATAACATTTGATTAACATATTAAGAAAAATAAGAACTTGTAATTCAATAGTTGAATTTTAATATACTAAACTAATAAGAAGTTATTGAGCAATATAATATTAACAAATAATTACACCAGGTGTACTTGATTATATATAATCTATAATATATGTAAAATCAAAGATATTTGAATTTTGGTTGACCTCTTCATATTGTGCTACATAAGCTCGGGAGTCCTCACAATTTTATATTTCATTATTCTGATTTTTTTACATACTTTATATATATATATATATATATATATGGGTTAAGTTCAAGTTACACCTGGTATAACTCTAAGCAATGTTACACCACCCAATAACTTGTTATTGAATTAATATTTTGAAAATTCAACCATTGAATTACATGTTCTATATGTTCTTAACATGCATGCCGATTTTCATATCAATCAGATGCTATTTATTATTTGATCTATAAACTCATATTTTATACATTATTTTAAACTATAAAAATTTGAATTTTAACAATTGATTGATGACATGGTTATTAATATTTGATCACCTCAAAATTTTGTAAGCATGAAGAATATACGAAGATAATGTAATCTAACGGTGGATTTGTCAATATTCGCATCCAATTAAAAAATATTGAGTGGTGTAATATTGCTTGGAGTTCCACCAGATGTAACTTGAACCTAACCCTATATATATATATATATATATATATATATATTGTGAGGACACAAATTGACCCAAAGCCCAACGGATATGAACAATGGAACAACAAGCCCACAACAATAGATTTGTTAGAGAGTGAGTTTAATAGATGAAGATTTAATGAATCAAGTAAGAATCACAGTGAATTGGTTTAGTGTTATAGTGATTGAGAGGTATAATTTGAAGAGAAAAACACTCCTCGGCCAAATCCAAGAAAGGTATGTTCTTATATATATAAATTTCGATCTTGTACATATACCCAAAGTTCTTAGTTATCTTTAGTTCTTTTTCTCCTCTCTTTCTTTTCTCAGCTGTCTCGTGTAAATGAATTCTTTCCCTTTTATACTCATTCTCCTTCTCCCATCTTAGCCTTCCACTTGTTGATCAAATAACTAATCTTCTAGATGCTTGTCCCATCAGAACTTTCCTGAAGGCTCTGTGTGTAGCTGTAAAGTTAAAAATTACTGTTTAAGCATCACCTCCACATTAATGTGGCCAATTAGTTAGGTGCAAAGTATTCAATGTGGTGGTAGCAGTCTTCTTCCCACATATTTCTTAATTCTCTATTGACTCACCTCTCTAAAACTTATCCTCCCAAGCATGGTTGCCCCTTGCCCAGTATTTGTTGGGTAGTCGAGCTTCAGATTTCTGTTATGTTGTCCAAGGAAGTTTGGCTCCTCGGGCAACATCACCTATTTTTTGTTATTGGCCCTCATCCTCGGCCTCTTAACCCTCTTGTCCTTATTAATACTTGGTTGTCATCGGGCTCCTTGGCGTCCTCAATTATGGCCCACGGCCCAATACCCCTACTCGGCTCTTTCATCCCCCCCCCCCCCCCACCCCCCCACACACACATATATATAATTTTATATACAAACACAATTATAATAAATACATATTAATAGCTACCATAATTATCAAATTTCAATCCCACCTTTCCTCCATCACTATCTATCTATAAAAAAAGTTATCAAATTTTATATTTAAATAAAAAATATAATAGAAAAAAATAATATTGTGTTAAACTTCTTTTACTTGGGTTACTGACTAGTATACCATACCATATAATAAAAGTTCGATCCTAGAAGTGGCAATTGCGCCATGTGGCTACCCTTACTTTACACCAAGTGGCTATCCTTTATTTAAAAAACTAGTAATAAATTACATAATTCGACTTGATGATTTACAAATTAAACCCCAAATTTTAAAATGTTTATTAACTAAAACCATGAATTTTTAAATTGTTTCAAATCACACCTTGAACAAGTCTCTATTAACTAAAATCAATAATCAACTTCTTTTTTTTTTTTTTTTAAATCATTCCATATGAAACTATAAAATTCTAGTATACCATATGAGACGAGTTATTCAGTTATTATTATCAAAACATTCACAATAAAATTTCATAATATAAGTTCATGTTCAAACCATATCTTATATAATAAACAAAAAAATGGGTCTTGTAGTTGTGATTGTGGTAAATGAATGGCAAAAAAAAAAAAATAATAATAAAATAAAATAAAAAACTTCCAATTTTTTTCTCTTCATGTCATGTAGTTAACATATTTTCCCTATGTGAATTTTCAAAATTAATTCAATTAAAATTTCACTACCAAGAGTTTAAGTTTACTTTTATTAGGTTTTGTCATGAAATTGCCAAAGGAATAGATATTGTTAGGTTTAGTGTTGGCAAATCCATGACAATTTATCTTGTTTTGTGCGGTAACTTGTAGTATCAAATATCAAGTATAAGATCATGTCCAAGAAGTAGCTCAAAAGAAAAAAGCTTGTGATCTTAACTGGCTCTCAATCGATTGAAAATCAAAATATCAACTTTTTCTTGACATGTTTATTTGGCTGATGATATGGGTTTTTTTTTTTTTTTTTTGGTGGTAAATATGATATGGGTTATTGTAACCCTAAGATGTTAGGCACCGAAGATTGCCCAGCTTGTGAACTAGCCTCCATTATGCGTTACTAGGTCACATTTAAATAAAGAATTTATTAAAAGAGCCATAATCCTTAACTTAAACATACATCATGCACTTAATTAAAATAACGCACACAACATGTTAAAGATCTCACAATAAAAAGGAAACAAATCAAACAAATAAATTAAAAAAGAAAAAGATAACAAATAAACAAACACACAAGGAAAAATATCACAAATAAACCAAACATGGCAAAAAGACTCAAACAAACATGGAAAATAATTAAACACAATTAATTAACCTAAACAGAGTCAAACAGAATCAAAGAACATGTGAAAAATAATTAAATAAATAAAAACAAAAAATTTTCCCTAATCTGGGTTCCGAGTGCATGCGCATATAAACACACATTAATCACAACTTTCACAAGGTTGGAGAGTCAGAAAAGCTTATGTTAGAGAAAATCCTAACCTCCACATATCCAATTTGTGAGTACAAAGAAGATTTTCTACAATGTTACCACTACCGTTGTGCAAATCAAGGCGAAGCCAAGGATACATTTCAAGCTTTGCTGCAGAAATAAAATCTTCAAGAGGTTCTTGAAGTCACAAACATGGTTTGTGAAAGAAATTCATATTAGAATAGTCTAAAAGGCTTTGAGCAACTTGTGGGATCAAAACTGTAAGTTCTGGTGGAGGTAGCAATTAGTGATGGGGTTTGATTATTTGGTAACATGCTTTACTGTGGTAATTAAACAGAAAATTGAATTGATTACGTAATCGTTTAACTTAACAAGTTGATTTAATTCTCTGTAAAATCAACCAACGAGGTCTAAACTGTCCTCCCAAGTTGAAAATTGAAAAGTAATTCACAGTTTACCATATCTTTAAGATCTTCCAAGTTTATTAATTAGGTACATTTACAACCATTGCCTTGCCCATGGTTCCATTAGCAGAATGGTGCAATACAAGTACTATAATGGAACACAATCAAATGAGAAATTATTACTACCCTCACTTTAATCCACTGGAACTTCGACCTCCATCTTCAAACCATTATTGCCAAGAATCTGCAACAAAGGACAAAGTTTCTTTTAAAAGAAAACTTGCATAAATGTAAACAAATTAATATCCAAATACAAAAGGGGCTGTGTTTCGAATCCCTCAAACACCAATCCTGTGTACACTCAATCATGCAAGACATTTGATCAAAGTTCCCTATATGAAGCAAGCTATAAAAAGTATAATAGAAAATGACGAATCAGTGAAACACCAACTTATGAAGAAAAGACGGTTAACATAAGCAAGCTATAAAAAAGAACAACATAAAATGATAATCAGTCAAACCTAATACACCTACTTGGTCAACATAATGAAAAATACCCAAAGAGCTCAGCCAAAAATTCATAAGAAATGGGACTCACTATTTAGAGACACCTGATGGTTGCAATGGGAAGGAATATCTAAGATGATCTTTTAATAGATATTGCTGAGCAAAAGAAAAATACGTGAATGCAGTGAGGCTAAATTATTTGACAACATTCAAATATCATATAAAGGAATTTTAGAACAAGTATATAATATTTAATAGGATTAGTAAAAATTACAATTAAAAACTTGCATAAAGCATTAAATTAAATAGGAGACTCAAGTTTAGGAAGGCTAACTCTTAAGAGTAGATGCAGTACTGGTTTATATTTCAAAAAAGTACATTTGAAGCTTGAGAAGATTTGACCAATACAAAGGAAGAGATACTCTCTCCAAGGGATTTCCCATAGAGGCTCAGGAATGTACATTTACCATGTACCCGACTAACTAGATCATTCAAACTAGAAAATGCAAAATAATGGGAAAAGGAAAACATATCAGACTCTTATGGTACCTGTAAATCATATTAACCAAATCTGAGTTGTATACTAATATTCTGTAATCATGGTGATCACGATAGATATAAAATAGTAATGGAAATCCTAACACCAAAATTTTTCTCCTCCCCCCTTCCCCCCCCACCCCCCACCCCCCCCCAAAAAAAACCATGTCATGCTTAGTGGGAATAAAGTTTCCAGAGAACAAATTGAAGTTGAGTCTTATATAATTCAAGTAAAAATGCAAACCACTAAAATCTGTACATACTAAATCCATGTGAAATCAATATTGTGAAACTCCCCATTTGACATCCCCAATAGACTCTTCAATAACTCCACCTAAAAGACTCTGTGCATGCTATTGGGTTCTTGATTTTCTGAGAGTTGAAATTAACAGCTTTAGAGAATCGCTTTGCAAGGGCTTGATACAATATGTTGGATCACCACCTTAATCCTAAAAGCTTAAGCCAGTAGGTTTGGGCCAAAAATGTTATGCTAGCCACTCACTTTTGTCACTACTTTTTAATGTGGGAATTGACTACAACCACAACACTCAAAGGTGAATATTTCAACATATGCTCTCATTTCTTTGTTGAGATTGAAATCAAGTTCTTTAAAAAGAGGGTAGGTATAATGCACGCAGGCCAAGTCAAGAAAAGGACTTCCTTACTTTTCTTTCATAGTAGTCATAATGACTAGTAGTTTGAAGCCTTAAGAAAAAAAACCCTACTTTGATTGAATTAAATTAGATATGCAGGAAGGAAGTATTAAGCTAAACTTTTTAAGAACATAATCACAGGGTTGTCTTTAAACAAATTATGCAAAGAAATTGGAACAAACTTCTGATGAAAGCTCACATAGAAAGGAATTTATTTGAAATAAAACTACATAGTACCTTCATGAAGTCAGACAAACCCAACAAAGAATTCTTTGCGTAGCCTGCTTCCTCAAGGACATGGGTCAGAACTTGCTGTATCAGGCACCAAAAAATCCACACGTGTAAAAAGGATATGTCACCAGTTGATCTAATTATCACACTTTCTTAAGTTCAAGTAAAACCTATACTTGCAGTAACTAATATGATCTCCAAGCTTTTTATAATTCATGATCAGAGATGCTGTTCCAGATCAGCAATATGCACACAATATGACCAATTTGAATGAGATCAAGAATTTCCATAAGAAACTAAAACCTAAATTGCAAACCCTATCGGTTTACAAAAAAGGCATAATTTTTAGTCAAATATAGGGTATTTCTTGCAACATCACCCGTCTTATACAAGGAGAAAAATAGTATAAAGTCATCTGTCAAAGTGCATCAGCATTTTTAAGAAGTATATATATACAGGAGAATTTTTAATAAGTATTAAATTAGACAAATGCTTAGAATTTCAAGAACATAATATTTATACAATTGACTCAACTTTTAAGAATAGTTTCTTACATCTTTTTCTTGTCCTTTAATGTTCCTTTCTTGCTTTGATTTTCATATTGTGGACAATTTGCAATAACCATATTACTTACCATGCAATTGGATATCATTGTAAGACATTAGAAGTTTAAAATTTCAAATACCACTATACTTCCAAGTTCTAGATCCATATTTCAAAAAACCACTGGATATAATCAAACTAACTCAGTTTGTATTTGGCATGTTAATAACCTCAGGTGATCAGTAATCAACCACAATTCACTTTACAGAGAGAATAAAACTTTTAAGCCCAAGATTTACCAAAAAGAAAACAATTAAACCCTATCACTATTGGAGACCCGAGCCATTAAAAGAAGTCAGCTTTTCTTTTATAAATTGTATAGCCCCACACCTTTGATGGAAGGAAATTAATTAGATGGTACATTCTTCAAGGATTTTCTAACAAGAACTGACCTCCCTCTGTTGTTCAGATATAAATTGTCCTGACAAATCCCGCAAAACTTCCAACATGTCACTGAATGTGACTTTCCCATTGCCATCCGAATCATACACCTTAAAAATAACTAGGAAACAAAAAGAGACACCAAATGGAAATTCAAAAGGAGGAAATAGTCAAACACAACTTCTAGAAATATGACTTCACAAAACCATGACAAAAAGGAGTCATTACATTCAACTTTCTGCTGCAAGGTGGCACGAGGACTAAATGCAGACAAGAATGCTACAAATTCCTTGAAGTTCAATCCATCCAACATCCTCAACAATCTCTGGAAAATGACTAATGAAGCACACCATCTGAGTAACCAAATAGCACACAACAAACATGTACAAATATGTACCTCCAACACACACAAATGCACATGGTCATATAAACACCTACATACAGACAAAACAAGAGGCCTTAGTCCAAATATTTTGAGGTCAGCTATGGATTCTGATCCTCAATAAACTAATTAGGTTCAGCCACGTGTTCTTTTTTGCCATTCTATTCCATTTGAAGTCATACACTCCGCCACTTCCTTAATTGACATTTTCATTTTTATTACTTCTATTGATTTATTTTTTTGTCTTCCTCTACATTTTTCCGTTCCCTTGAATAAACTCACTTTTTTTTTACTGTACTTGCATTAATCACAACCTTTGACCATACATACATACACACATGATACAAACATACAACTCCTTTCGGATTAATATCCTCAAAATTTTTTAGAGTAACTCCATGTCATCAATAACATAAATAGACATCGCAATCTAGCTAATTAATGTTTGATGATGTAGAATGAAGGTTTATGATTTGAAGAACTCTACCATGGAAGGAAGCTAGGAACTCTAGAGTACCTTAATCTCATGTCGGTGTTTGAAATCAGATGCCACACCATTAACTTTTATACATATACATGTTTATAGACATAAATTTATACACACAGAGACAGAGACAGAGACAGAGAGATTAGGACCTGAGAGAGAGGGTTGACAGCGAATTCAGGAACGGACAAGAACTCCTCAGCAGAGATGAAACCACCACCATTGCGATCGAGTTGGCAGAACCTTTGGTACAGTGACACTATCTCCTGCTGCGAAACTTAGAAAAAAAAAAAAAAAAAAAAAAAACCAAATCAATCAGAAAGTGTAAAAAGATGAAAAATAAAAACTAGGAGAGCTAGCTAGCAAGTGGTACAGGTGTGGTTGCAGTGTTCCTGAACTTCTTCGATGTCGTACTGAGTGAGCATTGATGATGAGTTTCCCATGTATGTTTGTTTTATTAAGGTTGCTGGAGTGATGAAGAGGAGAGGCTAATAACTAAGTACAGTACTCGATTGAAGTTGAAAGTGAAGATCCAAAATGGCAAGACAATCCAATACAATTCTTGTCTACACTCCACAATAAGGATATGCATTTTTTTCCTCGGGTAGGTCGCAGCAGTTAGCTTAGCTGGGATGACTTAATGCCCATTCCAAGCGTGGGTCCTATAAATCTTTTATTTTAGATTCCGGATGAATTTTTTTTTTTTTTTGATAAACAGATTGTAGATGATTTTAATTTATGTCATTCTAGGATTATTATTATCAGAACAAGACTTAGGTGCAATATTTATGTACTGTTATTTAGATTTTTTTTTTTTAAATTTTGTCATGTAAACTTTTTTTAATGGGATGAAAGTATATTTTTTAATTAAGTAGTCATGTGGTTGAATCTTAAAAAGAGAACCTAAGGAACAGCACCTAACGTACTGTATCTAAGTTTTGTCCTTATTATTATTATTATTATTATCTATAACAGGATTCCACTTTTGGACTGAATTTTAATGTGGTTTAGAAATACCCCTAAATCTTATGTTTAATAGGACAAGACTTGGGGATAACCCGGTAAAAAAATGTCTTCAACTTCACCAAAAATGCCTGCAAAATAGGACATTTTCTTATTAATCTATAACAAACTTATCCAAAAAATAAAAATAAAAATAAAAACTTCTCCGTCCATTTTGTATATTTCCTTCAAGATCATGTTCCAATCTTTAAAAAAAAAAAAAAAAAAATCAAGACTCATGGTTTCTTTTATTTAATTAATATGTTTTTTTTTATATATATAATCCAATTTCCTTAATTCTTAATCTCATGTTGTTGTATTTTTTTTTGAATTTTTAGTTTTCTTAATACCTAATCTCACCTTTTTTGTTTTTGTTTTTGTTTTACCTTCTCAAATCTCCTTTTCTTTATTTTGAATTTGAAAAAAAAAAAAAAAAAAAAACACTCCTACCATAAAACTATTACTAAAACTTCTTATCGATGTTCCTTAAATTTAGGCACTGCCATATATCCTCATTGAAACACCGCATGCAAAATTAAACACCCCACATTTTAATTGAAATTCAAATAAAAACAGTTTTAACAATTTAGAACTATATATCTCTCTAATTCTTTTCTTTTAATACTATTCAATATTGAAAAGAATTATGCTCGCAGCACATTGGTGCTCTCCCACAAAGAAGATAAGGGTTCCATGGTTGGTTCATAATGATTTTTGGTAGGTACATTTTTTTGCTACTTTCTCTTCTTCTTCTTCTTCATTTTTTTTTTTTTTTTTTGCCTTTTTAATTTGTATATTAGTTTTTGCTGAATCCATGATTTTGCTGAAACACCATTCCTGGCCAAGAGGGTCAAGAGTTTCAAACATCTTGCTCATTTTGCACTAACAATTGACAACAAGAATGAAAAAAAAAGAAAAAGAAATTTGAGATGACATCATTAAATGACAGCTTTAAGGCCTTTTATTTTTTTTGGGTATCATGATCTAAAAATTGAGATTAATGAAAAATTATGATACTAGACAAAAAAAAAAGCCTCATGTCAAAGCGCATGTGATGAGGCTAGTTATTATTATTATTATTTATGTCAAGGCATTAATTGATTTTGTTGTAGGGAAGCTTAAATCCATTATAATAAAAAGGTTTAGTAATAATTAAGCTAACTCGAACCCATTCCAAAATTCTCTTGATTTTTTTTTTTTGAGAAAGAAAATTCTCTTGATTGAATGAATGGAAGTCAATTTTAACAAAAACAAGCCTTTTTTTTAGGAACATATTCAATTTTCAAGGGACAATTGATAATGACTCATTAGACTGGTTCTTAATATTTTAGGAGTAGGTAAGTCAAAAATTTTAATGGCCAAATTGTCAAAAACTTCAAAAATTACATATGTTACAATTTTTCCCCAAACTTTTCCCCCTCCTCAAGCGTGCTCTGCCATTGGTTACAAAAAATTATATATTAAAAAATATTAAAAAAAAGATGAAGAAGAAGAAAAGTGAGGATAATTTTTTTTTAATTCTTTCTCAGTATGTAGTGTGCGTTGGATACCGCTTATTTTGCTAAAAAAAATTTAAAAAAAAAAATTTGGTTACTGTTCATTAATGAAATTATTGTGCATTTGCCTGTTTGCACTGTTCATGTCCCATGAACTGTGCAAGAGGAGCTGGACTAAAAAAAAAAAAGCCAAAAACGCAACATACTCTAAACACAGATGCAGTTGTCACATCATTAAACTTTGTTAATATATATATATATATATTCTGGAGAAACATAACATCCAATATTATTTAAATTAAATTAGCCATGTCAGCTTGAAGTATATGATAAATTGGTAGTGAAACATCTTCTATTCACACAACACAATCAAGAAAATTAATAGACAATTTAGCCAAACTTAAGTGGCCTTATTGCTTTTCATCCAAAAAAAAAAAAAAAAAGAAGAAGGGAGGGGCATATAACGTAAGAATGGTCAATGTAATGTACCATTATTATATTATATCATCTTATCAACCTCAATTTCTTACAATTTACGGTATTTAAAAAAAAAAAAATCAAGTTATATGAAATTGGGCAAACTTTTTACTTTTTGTTGAGAGAATGACAAATGAAAATTCAGTTATAATTTCTTGTGCACCTTTCATTAGTTTTTTTAAAAAACATAAAAATTAAATTCAAAAGGAATTAATTGAAAAAAGAAAAAGAAAAAAAAGTCACTTGCTTTACATGGCTCTTGAAAATTCTAAGTTTATAGGTTTTCTTTCTTATTTCAATATACGGTGAGCTTTAACTTAAACCAAGTTGAATACTGGGTAGTGTGTGAAAGTCTTTTCCTTTCAGCCAAACACTACTTTTCTTCGAGGATTCAGAAAGCTTAATCAGACGGATTTACATCTCTCTTTCTCTCTCTCTCTCTCTCTGGAAATCGGAAGAGCACGTGGATTTACAAACCTGAATTGCCCAGAAAAAGAATTTCACCAATTATCAGGTTTGGAATTTTTCTTCTTAACCTAAACTTTCAATTCTTATTTTTCTACTTTGATTCACAATCTACGCTTTACTAAGCATGAAATTAAAGAACAAAAAAAAAAAAAAAAAAAAAAACCCAAAATTTGATCTTTCTATATGAACTTGTTTAGTTTTACTCACTCTATGGGTATTGAACA
This sequence comes from Quercus ilex subsp. ballota, assembly GCA_032727855.1. Classification (NCBI taxonomy): domain Eukaryota; kingdom Viridiplantae; phylum Streptophyta; class Magnoliopsida; order Fagales; family Fagaceae; genus Quercus; species Quercus ilex. The sequence continues at coordinate 94,871,165 of CM064909.1, read as the reverse complement.
GGCCAGGTCTCTAACGTTGTACCTCGATCATCTTTGGTGTACGGTCAAATATGGTATGTGCATTCTTAATTTGCGTTTTATTTGGATTAAATGTTTGACCTTTAGTACATATGGTACATTTTAGGCTTGCTTACTCAAACAACAAAAAAAAAAAAAAGGGAAAATTTTGTAAATGTGGGTACATAGGCTGAGATAAACATTGTTCTTTGTAATATATATATATATATATATATATAAGCTTGTATAGGGTCAAAAGGATGGCATGAGCATAAATTGTTTAGCCCGCACGCGGTGAATGCCCCTGGATTGTCCGGCAACTGGTTATGACAGTTGGGGTCAGTTGCCTGTAGGTTTTACTTGCTAGAGGCGAGTCCAAATGGGTCTTCTTTAGTACATATGGTACATTTTAGGCTTACTTACCCAAACAACAACAACAAGAAAAAGGAAATTTTTTTTAAATGTGGGTTCAAAGGCTGAGATAAAAATTGTTCTTTGTAATATATATAAGCTTGTATAGGGTCAAAAGGATGGCATGAGCATGAACTGTTTAAGCCTGTTAGCGGGGAATGCCCTCAATTGCCTGACAACTGGTTATGACAAGTGGGGTCAGTTGCCCGTAGGTTTTACTTGCTAGAGGCGAGATAAACATTGTTCTTTGTAATATATATAAGCTTGTATAGGGTCAAAAGGATGGCATGAGCATAAACTGTTTAGCCCGTGAGCAGTGAATGCCCCTGGATTGCCTGACAGCTGGTTATGACAGTTGGGGTCAGTTGCCCGTAGGTTTTACTTGCTAGAGGCGAGTTCAAATGGGTCTTCTTTAGAAAGGTTCCCTATGTTATTAAAAAAAAAAAATTATGAATGATGAGGGTTAGTTATTGCTATATATGTTGTTGGAAATTGGAAAGTGTTAGAAGAAAGCGAAAATGTTTGTTGCTGTTGTGATGTTGGTTACTTACTGAGACTTGTTACACTAGGGGTGTAGATGAATGAATTTTGATACGAAATTGTGGTGTGAGTTTTGTGCACAAATTCTACGTACTTAAACAAGTTTGTGCTTAGATGAAACTATTCCTGAGTGGAGTTGTTATTATGTTTTTACAAATAAACGGGATGTAACCAGTCAATGATGCATGAGTAGTTAATGGTTTAAGAAGCTTTACTTGTTCTTACAACTTCTACATCTATGAATGATGATATGGAAGGTAGCATACCATTCACCTAAATAATTTGGAGGAAAAAATGGTTACAAGAGCAAGCACGAGACTAACTACCCTAAGACAGGTAACATTGATGGAGATTTTCATACTGAAGGTCCAACAAGGAAGTAATTGCTATACAAAAATGATTGGTTGAAGTTATTCTAGAGGACTAACTGCTAGATTTTAGGTAATTTTAGGCATCTAATAGGTGGAAAATAGAACACTTACTATTACAGGCGTGGAATGATGGGCAAACAAAATTTGGTGCATGCCATCAAGTTTGAATATCAAGAAGCTACATAGTGGACCCTGACTTATATTGAAAGGCAGACATATGTTAATGGATCATGGAGCAAAAATATTAGGTTTCCTCTTCTACATTATTATGCTGCATGCATTCTTGTTGTTAGGCCCTCATTACTAAGCTAGCTTGTATTCAAGTTCAAGCTCATTTATTCTTGCAAGACAAAATTAATGGTTTCTTTTCAAAGGAATATCGATGGGAAGTACAAAGGGTTCAAGATCCACAGGGTGCGTGTATAACTTACCAATGAAAAGAAGAAATGGCCATCTTGAAATTAATTTTGGCTTAACTAGAAGTAGGAGACCTGTTTTCTACCTAACTAGAGGAAGTCAAGATATTCTACAGCTTTTACTTGAGTAGTTACAAAATGCAGCATATTGACTTGCTTTATTGGACTGCAAACATAATGATCTAGTATAATCTGGGTTCCAGGCAACTAAAAAGATATATTTTCTTATGTTTCAATCTCTACACCATTGATATATGAGTTGGATACTACATTATGTGCCCATTATATCACAAATAGAAATTAAGTTCTTCCTACTTGTTTTAATTTTTTTCCTTACTTTGTTATTCAAGAAAGGGATTATCGCTAATCTTTATACTTTCTATGTAAACCATTGATGTCAATTTTACCATCTCAAAAATAAGTTAAGATGTTTTGTCATAACCTTTTTGTTTCATTGAATTTCATTGTTCAAGAAGAGTATTGTCACATTTATGTTGTATTCAAAGCATTACTGTCCGTATTAATCAAGAAGATGTTTTATAATGTGAAAGCATTGAAGGCATTTAGGTCATGTTTTACGGGCAATGTAAAATACAAATCTAATGAAGTATATAATGCTTTAATTGCAGTTTTTTCTATATCTGTTTCTTCTAGCAACTTTAGCTATGTTTAGTGTTCTTCATTTTCCTGCTGAAAAGAATAAAAAGTTATACTCCTATGTGTCCTCACAACTTAGTCACTGATTTATACTGTAACTGTTGTACAGGCTATGTATATCCGTGTTAAGCGTAGTAAGACAACTTACTTCATACGGTGTGATCCTACTGAAACAGTTCTAGACATAAAGGAGAAATTGCAAGTCCTCATCGATCAACCAGTTAACAATCAGCGTTTGATCCTAGTTGGTACTGGGGAAGTTTTAGAGGATTCAAAGACATTGGCAGATCATAAGGTATAATCCTCTGTGTGTGTGTGTGTGTGTGTGTGTATATATTTTTTTTAATCCTTATTTGTATTTAAGAAATTAGTACTCAGAAGCACCTGCAATGCCCTAAAATCTTTTATCATACGAGCTTTAAATATGTTATAATTTTGTCAATACATTTATCGTGTCTTTTTCAGGTTGAAAATGATTCAGTTGTGGCACTGACCTTGAGAAAAGGTGGTCTTCTTAATTCTTTCCTCTCTGATTTTTATGCATCACCTATGTACTACTGGGTACCCTTGTGCATTTTTGATGTTGCTGATAGGAGTCTGAACAGCTAAGTTGCAATTGTTTGAATTTCTATAATATTTTCCAATGAGCTCTAGCTCAAATAGCACTTTTTACCATGACCTCACTACCCTATTGTAATGAGGGGAGGAAATGCAATCTTAGCTAGAGCCCATGGTATAACATTTGCCATTTGAAAAGGTAAGAAGTCAACTGATACACTATAGCTTATTTTGGTACCTTAACATGGCCCGTTCTTGCACGCGTCCACCATGAATCTGTTCATCTACGATGCTTCCACCAGCCAATTTTTCTATTGTAGTTTTGACCTATTAACAGTTTTAATCTTAGAAAACCTGACTTTTTCAAGCTGGAGGATAAGCAGTTGGAAAGTATTGTGATTCAGTTAGTTAGGTGGCTGTCATAGCTCATGAACAAGTTTATGTCTCTTCAAGGACACATGAGGTTTTAATTTTTCATAGGTTCTGTAACATTGGGACAAATTTTGGGGGCTTTGGTGGGTAGTGTTTCTTTATATAATATATATTTTTTTGATAGGTAATAAAGATTTATATTCAAGAACACCATCTTATGCAGAAATACATAAGGCAGAGAGAAAAATACAAAGGGAGAAGAAAGAGTGTAAAAGGGAAAGAAAGGAAAACAAACTAAGTACACAGGAGGGCTAAGGAACATAGGGAGAGAATCACTAGAGGTGAGTCTCCAAGCCCTAGACCAGTCAAACAAAGTGCCACTGAAAGAGGCTAAAAGCTGGTCATCCGAACTATCCATGTCCTCAAACGTCCTCCTATTTCACTCCCTCCAAAGACACCACATCAAGCATAATGGAGCTAAATTCCAAATGCTAGACAAATGCTTTCTAGGCCAATTCCACTAACCGAATAGAGTATCCGCAACCGATCTTGGCAATACCCAAGAAAACCCAAAAGATCTAAACACCAAACTCCACAACCGATAAGCCTTTCCACAATGTAGTAACAAATGATCCACCATCTTCCCATTACTGCGGCACATGATACACCAGTCGACAAAATCCCATTTACCCCTCAAATTATCACCTGTAAGAATCCTATCCCATATAGCAGTCCATACAAAGAAGGAAACATGCCGAGGAGCCTTAACCTTCCAAACACCTTTCCAAGGAAAAATAATGGGCAAGGGGCTTCTTAACTTATTGTAGAACAATCGAATATCAAAGTCCCCATTCTTTGTCAACTTCCATCGTATACGATCTCCATTTTTAGAGGGAGGTAGATTTGAGCCCAAGGTACGGAGAAAAGCATCCACCCCACCCATTTCCCAATCATTTGGTCTCCGAGTAAAATGAACATCCTGGCTTCTCCGCTCCTCAATCCCCAACCGTTCAAAAGAAGAGGCCATCAATGCCCCTTTATTGGAGGCAATCCCATACACACTCGGAAAAGTCAATTGAAGTGGAGAATCCCCACACCATTGATCAGTCCAAAGCTTCACTCTATCCCCCACCCCTACCTCAAAGTGAATATTCTTGCTAAAATCCTCCCATACCATGCGGATACTTCTCCACAAGCCACACGCATGTACCCCTCTACCTAGCTTGGAAGTCCATCCCCCCCATTCTTCCCCAAACTTGAGAGCTACAACCCTTCTCCAAAGCCTTGTCTCCTCATTCCCAAACCTCCATAACCACTTCCCAAGTAAGGCTTTATTGAAAGTAGTTAATTTCCTTACTCCTAACCCACCATTTTGCAAAGGTGCACACACCTTGTCCCATCCCACCAAGTGTAACTTGGAGTCCCCCCACAAGAAACCCATATAATATGGGTCTTATGGTTATCTTAGCCAATGTGGACCATCTTAGATTTGCTGGTCGTGAATTTTTTTTTTTTTTTGGGTAACTAATGAAAATTTATTGATCAAAAGGAATATACCAATGTACACCAAATGTGTACTTGAGTAGCAGTACATCAATCTATCAAATTACAATGCTCAAACATATCTAATAAATTAGAGCAGCGAATAGAATTAAAAGCAACGCTCCAATCCAGGCTGTTAGAACAGTGAAGTGCTTTAATAGGACATCAGTCTAAGTCAGTTAGTTGTTTGGACCCTTAAATTCTGAAAAAGGCTGTTACTAACATCTGCTTGTCTATTTATTCAGAAGGGTAATCATAGGATTAAGTTATTTAAAAAAGAAAAAAGAAAATAGTAAGAAAACCCAAGAAACTTGAGTGAATTGCAATGTGAGATGAGTTGTTTGAGTGATAGTGTCATGATAAATGTGCATGCTAAAACTACAAGTTCTATCTTTTGCTTGTTCTCAATATTGGGAGTGCCATTGTACGTATATATCTTGGGCTAGGCAATATTGTGGCCCTGAAGGGATCTAAAGATGTTATTCATCTTCAATTTGGTTTTCATTGCATGCTTTAAAAGGCAAAGGCCCAATTTCCTTAGGACAAACAGCTTGTTAACCTAGCAAACTTTGATTTTCAGATTTAGAATTAAACTTGATTAATATAATATTTATATTTGTGAATCTGAAGTATCAATGACGGGCCATTAGACTTGTTTTCAAGACTCTATTTTTGGGAGAACTTAAGTAGAGACCAAACCATCCAAACTGATCATCTGGTCTTGATGTGTTTGCTCATCATATTGCTTCTTATGTCTTTTTTTGATAAGATGTTGCTTGTTATGTCTTATGTTTACTGAGTGGCCAGATTGGACGTAGAAATGTGTAGTTATATTTTCTTTACACTTTATGAAATCTAATCATATAAGAAGAAAGTAGTTGTTAAATTTTAAGACTTGCATTCTAAGAATATTCGTGGGTGTCAGATAATAATGGAAGGTGTTATGCAACTGAAGATATTTATGAAGAGCTTGTCTGATGTAGTAGTTTAGTGGATATTTCTTTGTAGTTCAGGTTCATTTTGGTTGAGATTTCCTCTCTCTCTCTCTCCCCCTCTCCATACAAATGTATGAGTTTATTTAGAGGAAAGAAAATATCTCTCTATGTACAAAATTAATGGGTGCATTTCAAGAAAATGTTGTATAATCAAGTGGCAGCAACGAATATCAACTGGGAATCATACTTTGCCACTCTGGAAGTAGAATCCATGCCTATAGTTATTGGAAAGTTAGTTCATAATTGTTGGAGATCACCTCAGTTCCATCTGTTATCTAACTCCTGTACTTGTTTAAAACTATCTTTATCATGGGCTTTCTTGTGTTGCTTCCAGATGATAATGAGTTCGAGGAGGTAGACATTGTGCAGCCAAATGATTTTTACCAATCACGGGATGCAGACACTGGCAATTGGTAAAAAGACCTGGAGGGCTCTAACTTTGCCAAGAATTTACTCCTTACTGTACTTTCTAATCAATCAAGGCATCTTGAAATGTCAATTGGTTCGAGTCCAATAAGTATTCTTGTACTTCTCGATTAAAAAATGTTGTACACCGTCTCAAGAAATGCATGCCTAGTTCAGAAAAGATGATTTTGTTGAAGTTTGCTTATATTTCTGAAGGATTAAGTAACTTAGGTTCCGATGGTAGGTTTTATGAAAAGGTGACCCTGTACTTCACAAAAAAATATTACCTTATGGTATAGACTTTCACTGCATAGTGCATAAAAATTAGGAACTGCCTTGTTTACGAACTTAATCACCTTTCTGATTTTCAAAGGTATTAAATTATAATAACATTATGATTATTGATATTAATAAGAATGTGTTTGTAAGACATGAAAATGGGTTATTTGAAGAAGAGAATAATGTCTGGATCTTAATGTATGTGTGTGTAAAAGTAGATGTAATTTCAAAATGGTATACTAGTATTAATCGGTATTGAAATATTTTATTTCTTTATTCAAACCAAAACGGTCTGGGGTATAGTATTGACTCTGTTGGATTAAAATTTTAAATTTCTATGAAGATATCGGATGGTGCAGTGTAATGGCTTAATGGGAAATGACGCTTATTCCCAAAACTTGAAGTTATGGTTGGACAGAAAAAATAAAATAGTAGTAACCTTAGATGTTAGATCTAGGTGATATAATGAAACCATTGCACGAGTGAAATATGAGAAATGATTAAACCAAATTTACAAGTCAATAAAATCCTAGAATATGTAACCATCGTGAAATCTTTTTAACAATAATGCAATTGCATTAATGCCTTCAGTATATGATCCTTTATTGTAATATAATTACGCTTTTCAAATATCATTTTCAAACCAAATCATCTAAGATCAAAAAATCTTGATGTAACAATAGTTTGCTTAATCATTTGTCGACCTTGCTTCTCCACATACCTTAAGCAAACAGTCACACTGCAAAAACTAAATAATGTCAAGATGAAATCAACTTTTGTGCAAAACATCCTCTGCACTAATTCAAGAAGGAAACACAACAGAAAGAAATTCTGGAAAGCCATGAGTTTGGAGTTGGCAACAGCAACACCTGGTGACATGGGGTTCCTATGAAAGAGCATAAAGTAAGGTTGTCTTTGAAGTAAAATGTTCATCTAGGCTTAATCAAACTTCTTCTGTCATGCTGTGTCAAACAAATTGGCCCTTTCTCCAATGCTCAATTATTAACACGAGGTGGAGGCGTTGCTTGAGGAATTTCATCTTTATTGATTAGCATTTTCACAACTACCGACATTGATGGTCTTAGCTCTGCAGCTACTTGTACACAAAGCAGCCCTATTTGAAGTAATCGGGAAGGGTCCACGTTCCAAAAATAATCCTCTGAGACTGGATCAGCAGCTTCACATAGCCTACGCTTCTCATAAAGATTCCAAACCTTATAAAGAACCCCCAAAAAAAAAAAAAAAAATTGTTAAAGATTTCAGTCTTGATTCATTAGAAAAGGAGTATTTCTCTCAAACATGAATCGGTGATACTTCAGGTAAAAAGATTTACCTTTCTGAAAGTCCAATTCCCTTTTCCATATACAACTTGAAGGACAATAATTCCAAAACTGTAAACATCTGCCTTCTCAGATGGTCTGCCAGAAATAGCATACTCCGGAGCCACATAACATCTAAAGATGAAATGGAAATGTAATTAGAGATGATATGTTCAATATTGCATAGCAGCGAGAAAAATTGTCATCTATGACAGAAAAGAAGAAAGAGTAATTGAATTACAATTTTTTTCCCTATGGGGAATGGTATTAATTTACCATTGCATAACAAAAATTAAAAGCAGATGACAAAACATTTGCTCCTAGTAAAAGTGATGCTAAGTTACACATTCCTACATAGTGCCAAAACAGAAAAAGGTGCAAAATGGGAAGATAATAGGTCTAGGCACTTACCCTGTGCACATAGTCATACCGTTCGCGTCTACCTCATCTCTTGGAAATAATCTAAGAAGTCCAAAATCTGCAATCTTTGGCTCAAAATCACCATCAAGTAGAATTTGATTCCTCATGAAGATAGGCCAAGCCCTCAGCTGTACCCAATATGATCTTATACCTTACATCCCACCTCATCAGCTGAGGATTAATTTTAACTGACTCAAAAGGCGCACAAGTAAATGAACTGAATAAGAAAAGTTAATATTCTTATATGAACAGGAGTTCAAGATTATTTCAATACCAGAAAAGTTATCAAGAAGGCTTTGGTTTGGCACATATTCATAAACAAGAAGGCTTTTAGGGCCTGTAATGCTGCATCCCAACAGCTTTACTAGATTTTTATGATTGATGCCACTGATCAAATTGACTTTATTAAAGAAATCATCTGCAGTTTTTTTACTTTTGAAGAAGAGCCTCTTAACAGCAACAACTTTCCCATCTGGTAAAATTCCCTGATTAACACAAAGAAATGTACCTAGTTAATTTCATATACAAAATTTTTATTCCCTCAAATAATGTAGAAATTGAATCTTGAAGTTACTTTGTAAACTGAACCATAACGCCCTTCTCCCAGCCTTTTGGAATTGTGGAAGTAATTTGTGGCCGATTCTAGACTTTCATATGGAAAATTTAGTTTGGACTTGTATAAGTTGGACAACAGACCTCCTAGTTGCATTTTCTCTGAAACAAATGCCAGAAGAATAAGCTATCTATTAACTCAATAAGTCAGACACAATCTTTTTCCTTTTGAATGAGTGAATTTGGCTGATTAGCTGAACAACCAGTTAAGATTAAAAGTGAATCACAAGTAATCCTTCAGAATCTAAATGTAAAGCATAGTTATCTTTCCTCTTCTTCAATACATTCTTCCTAACAATACAAACAACAGTTGTGATAATCAACACAAGACCCGAAGCTAAAGTTGTTGCAGCCAAAGTAAGGACTAGCAGAGAGATTTCCTAACAAAGATTAACATATTGATCAGTAAACAATATTCATGAGAAATTAAATTATTTTACCAAAAAAAAAAATGAAATGAAATTAAAGCACTTTGTAATACCCACACACACACACACAAAGAATTCTAATTTGTTTGACTAGATAATTATACAAATTGATTGTGTGGTCAGTAGTGGAATTATTTATGTTTGAAGGGGTTTTCTAACATATTAATAATGAAGTGCTTCTGGTTAAAAAATAATAAATAAATAAAAACAACAACAACAACAACAACAAAGTGATTATGCAGTTACCAATTTGATATATGTTCATAGAGAATTCTAGATAAAGAGCTTCTCAAAATTTTTAGAGGAAGATTGAAGGCCAAATTCTCCTTAAAGGAAATAGTAAGACTAATTGCTTTAATGAGCTAAAAAAAAAAAAAAAAAAACTCACCATGATTATCTCCTCCCACTGGATCCCTCGAATTATAATAAAACTTTTGAGTGGAATACCTCATGTAACAACCAGCATTGAAGACCCTTTCCTTCTTCCTTTGGAGTACATGAACTAATATTAGAGACCCCCTTGGCCAAACACTTGTCACAAGCAAACCCACTTACTGATTCTCACAACCAGTTCTTCTTCTTATATTATTATTTTTTAACTGGGATTGAGTGGGGTTGGACTTGGACATGGATATTCATTAGAAAAATGGATATAAAATAAAAATGGTAGGAAATGTAAACATTAATTCATTGTATGTGCTTGGCTGAAAGAGTTGGTATTTATAAAAAATTTAAGTGGGCAAACTGAATTAATGTGAAATCTAAATAGTGGGGGAAAAAGCATTGTTAGATGTAGAAAGTGTGTGGTCAAGTCCTCAAAGAACACTTTAGAAACACGGAAGTAAATTAAATCAATCTTTCTCAAAAGCATATTGTTTTTCAAAGCTTGAAATTAAAAGTTGATTTTTCGTGAAGTATATATTTTCCATTTCAAGAATGTTTTGAACGAGGAAAAGAAAACCCTGAAGTTGATATTTTCCATTTCAGGAATATTGATTTTGAACGAGAGGAAAAGACTAAAGAGAACGCGGTAAGCCCTAACGTACGCCTCAGGGAAACTTCAAACTTTAACCCTTGACCCACCAACCACGAAAGTAGTGTAAGAAAGTTGTATTGAACGAAAGCTTTGCTAATAATTGCCATAATATATCATTTATATATGTAGGAAAGAAAGAGATTAACACACTACATATTAGTTGTAGATTATCATTTACCAAATACTTCATCTTGTATACGCTTTAATTTGTGATTATTTGGTGTAAGTGACGGTGAAGTCAAAAGAAAGTTGTTCATTATGCAAATCTAGGAATTTTGGTTGAGAGAACTAGAGATTGGTCAAGCCAAATTCAGTACATTTGAAAAACTTGTTGGACAAAAATTTTCACTTAACTTGTGCCTAAGGGAAAAAAAAAAATTGTTGCTGATAGTGTAATGACTTACAAAACTCTTGATGTGTCGGTGGATATATAGATAGATTCAAATTATGGTGACGGTAGGAATATTACAATTTTTACTCTATAACTATTATAAATTGATATATCACAAATCAAAATAATAATAATAATTAAGACATTCATTTATATATTGTTGGTATCCTAACAATTATATTCATTGCCACATCATTGATTCATTGTAAAGTTTATGTCACAAAATTTGTAATAGCTTTTGCATTTTCCTCCAACTTATATTGAAAAATGCAAAAGCTACTACAAATTTTCTACAAAATATTTACAAACTCATGTGATGATAGTCAATACACACACACACATAAAAGCACAGTCCTCATACAGGAGTGCATGTGCTCCTACCATGTGGCGCTATAATATTTCATTTAACCTTTTTAACCTCTTTTTATTAAGTCTATTTACTGTTACTCAATAGATCATAGTAGCTTATTTTTACTGTTATATAAAATATGGGCCACTCTTAACAATTAGACCAAATGTTTTTTTTTACAAAATGTGCTATTTTTTAAAAACCAACCAATCCTTATGAAAAGCCCAAACCTAGTTATTACTTTACATATTATGACCCAGGTAGATCAAAGCCAAAAATCTTTCCCACTCACAAACTCTCTTCCGCCTATCCCATGTGCAAATGATACTTCTAGAAAATCTCAGGCTCATAAAAGCATGTCTTCATTTTTTTTCTAAATTTCAATTCAATACGTATTTGTTTACTAATAATGTTCTATGCAATTTATTTAGGCAAATTCTCTTTGTCATCGACCAGTACAACAAAAATATATATAAATCTTAAGATTCCTAAGGTTGATGAAATAATTGACAAATGCATATTTATAAAATTATTAATAACAAAAAAAATATCCTGATAAATAGCATATACTATCTCACAAAATATCATTTACATAATATTTTCTTCAAAAAAAGAGTCAATGATAGGAATGATCAAAAACATGATTCTATACAAGAAAGATAAAAATACATGCAAAACAATTTTCATAGGAGGATTTATCTTTAAATAATATGAAGTCAATAGAAGAGATCAAATGCATTGAATGGGATCCTATGAAACAGGTTTATTAATCATTTCAAATTATACTCATCATTTACATGAAAAAATAATAATACATCATACTATTTACATTAAAAGAAATTCATATTAACTTCAAAGTTCATTACAGGATGTGAATTGCTACGGTATTGCAACAAGCAACATTGATACAACGACGAGTTGGTATTATATTTCATGCGTGCTTTGTGGAAGAAATGTCAAACCACAATTATGATCATTTTTTTAGGATCATTTTAGTGTGCAAAATGTGAAATAAAAACAAATCTCACTATCCCAAGGTTAAAGGCACCCACATTAACTACATTCTCTCCAAATATTTATATCATATTCATCTCACTATAAGTACTATATATACAATTTAAACTACTTCATATACATGATTCAAATTGAAGTTTTTGTTGCAACTAACAACCTAACTTTTGTGATAGATCAAGATGCTGAGAAAATCCAAAATAAATCTACAAGAGATCTTGCTGATAAACCGAGGTACAACTTATTTAAATTGTTAAATTATTGTAAATTTTTTTTTTATGATAATATATATTAAATATATTCCTCATATGCATATTGATATTGGAGAAGGAATCCCACATGATCTGAAAAAACATTTAGGAAGAAAATACATTTTCCTACTTCGTTTGAATGAATTCAATTTAAATGATGGTTTTGAAAATTACACAGCTACTAAGATTTTTGATGCAACTTCAAATGATAAAAAGACATGGAAGAAAAAAAATACACAATCCAATATGCTATATTGACTCTTTTGCTACACTACTCCTTATACAGTAACAAAAAAATATAAAATCATTTACAAAAAGCTGTCACATCACTAAAATTTAATATGAATGTAGATACTTACACAAAATCTTAGTGACAACAAATCTGTAAGTCCAAACTTTGTACGATCCGGTCAAGAATCTTCTAATGTCAATTTATTAGTGATTAACACAAATGATGCAACAAAAGAAAAAATTAATGAAATTCAAAATTGAACAAATAGAGATGGAGCAAACTTCAAACGTTGAAAATGAAGAAACAGATGATGATAATATGCCCCTCAACAAGATCTACACAAAGCATTGAAGAAACAAAAAAAAAAAAGATTTCACAATAAAGCTCTTTATTACATCACATAATAAAGATCAATAATACGGAATGAATTAATATGCTTTTATCAACTTTTATTATAAAATATTACTCCAAAGTTGTTTATTTTATTGCTCATTACTTGAACAGAATATTTATAATGGATTTGTGTGTGTAATTTATAATTATTACTTCTTATGATGAACTCATTACAAACAAGGTTTTATAACAAATATGCTATAATATATGTATAATATTCTCTTAAAAAAATTACATAAAGTATTATAATATTATCTGTGCATCGCATGGACAACTTACTAATTATGATTAATGATGGACTTCAACTATCTAATAAATGAACATTTTAATTACTTTTTATAAATATGATTAGTAACACATCATTTTATAAGCCGCAAGTAGTCAAATTTATAGTATCCCAATATCCCTAACATGACTCGAATAAATTTGATGTACCTCTTGTTAATGCTGCATCCCTTGATAACTTTCTATTAATTGTGTTTTTGTGACAAATTCCCATTGGATTACATTATTTTCTAAAAGAAATCACGACTAACGCTCTAAAGAGTTAGAACCCAAAAAACTTATTAAGAATTGGGTAGACTAGGTGCCTAGGGGACAACCTTGCCACCTTTCTCCTCTCTTTCTTTCCCTTATGTTGATTAGGGGTTGTAAATATGCTGTGTTAATATATTGGGCTACTGTATTATGGGTAATGTTTTAAACTTAAAAAATGAATTTTTAAGTGTTTGTGAACACGCACCATTGCACATACTTCCTTTCATAGCCCATCTCACAATGGTGCACCCTAGTTCATTCAATCAACTCACCTCATTTCACAGCCACCCCCACTTGAGAAGGTATTTGTGGATCTCACATGTGTGGGACTCATACGTGTTGTGAGAGAAATGTCTTTATAATACCATTTCAAAAGATAATTTTTCCAAATAATGACATCACACAAATAAAAATCAACACCAATCTCCTTTGCCTTTCTCATTATTGTTTTTTATTCTCAATTTGCAGGTTCTTTGAGATTATATATGATTTTGACCTAAAACGATTAATGTTTTTAGGGATTTTGGTAAAGGAAAGTTACGTTTTTTATAATTTAAAAAAAAAAAATCACAACTTATGTTTTATTTTGACTAAATTTTTGGTTAAAATAACATTTCAAAATTGAAATTTCAATTTTTAACTTTTCTTGTTAAGAGTTTTGTAGTTTAATTGATTTGTATATCCTGATATTTTCAATGGATACATCTAGGATTTAAATCCTCCCATGTCCAACTATCGATGTATAAAAAATAAAAAATAAAATCTTTCTTGTTGATTAATTTTCTTTGGAAACAAACAAGTCTCAATTCTTAGCTTTTTTGATAATAAAATTTATTTGTCAAATTTAATGTAAAGCCCAAAAATTATAGTCCAAAATATAGAGACCCAAAAATTTAATGTAGAGCCCAAAATTTAATGTCGAATTTAACAAGAATGTGTTTAAATTAAGGACATGAAAATGGGTTATGTGAAGAAGAGAATAACGTGTGGATTTTAATTTGTGTGTGCGTGTAAAAGTAGTGGTAATTCTGAAATGATACACTAGTATTAACCAGTATTGATATATAAGAAAAGGGTTGAAACATAGGAGATAATATTCCAAAGTTAGTAATTATAGGTTGGAAGAAGTAATACGGGAGATGTTTAGAAATAATTTTTTAATTTTTAAAAAATTTGCAAAACATTGTCATGTTAGAGCATTATAAGAAATAATATCAACATTTTTTAATAGTTATGATAAGATTTGAACTATGATATCTACTTCATGACAATTGCATATTCTTATTATAAGATTAAGATACCAATTGGCTCTTCATATAGACGAGATAATTTTTGTACATATTGAATAAAAATCTAATAATTAATATATATTGCATCTAGGAGCCTACGTTGGTTATAATGAAAGCTAACATCATAGTAATACAAGAATTAAAAGTTAGGATGAAGATTGGACAAAAGACAAATACAGATCTCATAGAAGAGGAAGTGTGAATGGCATTAAATACTTGAATCCAAGGCGTCATATCCATGAAGTTCTATGGTTTCTTAATATTTCAATACCGTGAGATTTTCTAATTATCTTGTATATGCATTGTAAAAGAGTATTAAGCAGCTCTTTTCATGTAGGATGTGGCATTTAGCTCTACCCATATTGTTAGAATATCAAGAAAATAGACAACAACGTAATTCTATATCAGTATTTTAGCACCTGGTACAGGTCATAGCGCTGGATCACTTTGTATCCTATATATGAATTATGATCTTCACTAGACTAGGCTCACCAAGGACTATTACCTGACCTAGTCACTTGAGCCATATGAGCTCAGAATAATGTTGCCTCTTTGAGCAAGGATCTCCTCTGTACTAATTCAAGAAGGAACAAACTGGAAAGCTAGGAGTTTCACGTTGGCAACAGCAACACCTGGTGACATGGGTTCCCATGAAAAAGTGCATAAAATAAATGTTCATCTAGGATCAATCAAGCTTTCTGTCATGCTGTTCCCTGAAGTCTGGGTGTCCGACTCGAGCTGAAAATTATAAGTTCTAAGTGGAACAATTTGGTTAGCTTCTCTAATGCTAGAATTAAGAAATGGTGGCTGTGTTGGTTGAGGAATGTCTTGACTATGAGTTAGCATTTTCACAACTACTGGCATTGATGGCCTCAGTTCTGCAGATGCTTGTACACAAAGTAAGCCTATTTGAAGTAATCGAGATGCTTCCACTTCTTGAAAATTAGCCTCTAATTCTGGGTCAACAGCTTCACATGGCCTGCCCGCTATATAAAGATTCCAAACCTTTAAAAAAAATGGAAAAAAAAAAAAGCTTGGTCAACATTTTAGACTTATAAGAAGAGAATCATTTGTCACTAAAACATACATTGGCTAATAGGCCAGGTAAAAACATTTACCATTTGTAGGATAGAAGAATTTTCAGAATACGAATTATTTCTCTTTCCACATACAACTTCAAGCACAAGAACTCCAAAACTGTAAACATCTGCCTTCTCAGTCAACTTGTCACGAACAACATATTCTAGAGCCATGTAACCCCTAAAGAACACAAATATGGACAATTCTTATCTTGGAAATGAATATGTAATCAGAGATAATAGGCTCAAATATTTCTAACATGGAATTTTTCCAATGTGGAGGTGACATTAATCACAGAATGATAATCTTTATTAAGGACAAAAAGAAGATAATATAGAAGGTAATTGCACTTACAATGTGCCAGCAATTGCAGTGCTGATGTGAGTCTTATCTTCTGGAAATAATCTAGCAAGTCCAAAATCTGCAATCTTTGGCATAAAGTCCTCATTGAGGAGAATATTGCTTAATTTTATGTCTCTATGAATTATTCTCAATTTTGATTCCTCATGAAGGTAGGCCAAGCCCTCAGCTGTACCCAATATGATCTTGTACCTCACATCCCACCTTAGCAGCTGAAGATTCTTTTTAATTGAATCAAATCAGAAGCGGGCACAAGTAAATGAACTGAATAAGAGAGCAACATTCTAAAGTGAATAAGAGTTCAAGATTAGAATGGAACCAGAAAAGTAATCATGAAGGCTTTGATTTGGCACATATTCATAAACAAGAAGGCTTTCAGGGCCTGTAATGCTGCATCCCAATAGTTTTACTAGATTTTTGTGATGGATGTCACTGATCAAATTGACTTCATTAAAGAAATGATCCACCCATTGTACACTATTGAAGAAGAGCCTCTTAACAGCAACGACTCTCCCATCCGGTAAAACTCCCTGATATGAAACAAAGAAATCTACCTACTTAATTTAATGTGCAAAAATCTCAGTACCTCAAATGACAAATATGGATAATGAAACCTGAATTTACCTTGTAAACTGAACCCGAACCTCCATGTCCCAGCTTATTGGAACTATGAAAGAAATTTGTGGCCCTTTCTAGAATTTCATATGAAAAATTAAGTTTGGACTTATATAAGGTGGCCAGCAGATTACCTACTAGCTTTCTCTCTAAAACAATGGCCAAGAAAATAAGCTAACTATTAACTCAATACGTCACATAAAATATATCAAAATCTAAATATAAAACATAGGTACCTCTCCTCTTCTTCAATATTTTCTTCCTCACAATAAAAACAACAGTTGTTACAACCAAAACAAGAGCCAAAGCAGAACTTGTTGCAGCCAAAGTAATAGCTAAGTGGTATCCTAACCAAGAAAAACATATTAATCATTATAAAGCATATATATGAAGGAAATGTTTAAAGCATTTATTAGACGAATATTGTGAAGGACTTTTATACAAGCACTCTCTTTATATGTAAATGTCAAATTCTCACGAAAAAAAGATGTTTTATTTGTCATTTACGAAAATGCAAATTCTTAGTTATGTTTTCCGTGTAAGCATCATATTATAAATGGATCCACTACAGCTTTTTTGTGTAGTCATACCATTTAGTAAATTATTTATGAATCCCAAAGCCCAAACAATCTAAAATCTAAGCTCTTAAGAAGTCCACCTAAGACAACAAAAGAACCAGAAACAAAACTTTAGGAATCATCCTTTTGATGGCATAAAAGTTTTAGATTATATAAAGGCCAATTCCAAATCCACTTTCACCTATGGGCTTTGGCTAAGTCAAGCAAGGAGGAAATCCTAAAACTAAATAATTGGTGTCGTCAAGGACTAATTGCTTTGATGAGGTAAAGAAGAAGAAGAAAAAACTATAAATCTTTACCAAAAAAGAAAAAACTCACCTTGATGAATATTATTTCCTCCCACTGTAATACTTGAATTATAATAAAACTTTTGAGTGGAATACCTCATGTAACACCCAGCATTCAAGACTCTTCCTTCTTCCTTTGGAGTACATGAACTGATGTTATAGAAAGCATTGGCCAAGCACCTCTCACAACCAGTCCTACTCACTAATTCCCAACACTGAGCCAATCCATAAACCGTTATATTTCCTTTATTCACGAACCCCACAAAGAAATTATCATTCTTAGGCGCTTCCACACTCAGATTCCTCACCAACTCTTCTACATTAGCTCCAAAAACACTATGGTTCCCCACAAAATCTTGTCTCCCACACACGGTTGTCTTGTGAATCCAAAGTATCATTGAAGAAATAGTAGTCATCGTACCTGAGATAACACCCGTCCATGAAAAGCCTGCCTCCACGAATGGCTCTTACAAATGGATAGCAGTATTGTATCCGGGTCTTGCTCTGTGCAAAACAGAGATCACAGTCTGTCTGAGAGAGATCTTTCATGCACTCACCAAAGGTGTAAACTGTGGTATTACCAGTCCCATTCATGACAGCTGCATATCTTTGTGTGGCAACCAATGGGGTCGTAGTGTCCATGGTTGCCAAGAAATTTGCTATGAAAGTTTGACGCTCAGACAAGGCTGCTGATTTGTTTGTGCATATAAGAGCAGCCTCTGTGGCTCTTGGGTCAGAAAGAGAACTATATACAAAGAAAGATAACAAGAAAAAAAGAAGAAAAAAGATTGAGTGATACATCAAACAGAAAAAAGAGCAAGAGTTGGATATGTAATCGTTGAGAACAGACCAACTCTGTGTTCTGATTAATGGAAAGTGATCTGAATTGATACTTGATTGGCTTTTTGTATAAAGAAACTATGCAAAGAGATATCAGTTCTCTTCACGCAACATTAAAAAAAAAAAAGCAAAGATCAAACTACGAGGAAATTTGCTTTTAAAAACACACAAGTAGTTCGAGCTATTAGTGTGGTTGACATCCAACTCTTTTTTTGATGAATGGTTGACATTCAACTCCAATTATTGATTACTACTTTTTTTTATTTTTCAAATAACTATTAGAAATGTTAGTATGTTACGCGTCGAAAATGTAATTAGACCTAACCAAGGTTGCTATGATATTTCCTATTGTGGTGGCTTTGAATGGAAAAGACAAAACGAATTTAGAGCAAACACTGGTCCCACCAAAGTCACAACTTGTATAGCCATTCACCAACCACTAATGCCAGGTACACGCCTATTCCGCAGGTATGTGGACTTCACCCTGATGTGAAAAATGAGGACTTATGCATCTGAAATACGATATATTCTTCTCATTTTTGCACCCAAAAACACATTATGTATCAACTCTTGATTGAATTTCAGTACTTTCACATGAGTTCACCAATTCCAGTTTCAGCTTTTAACTTATAGTTTTTTAGTTTTTATATATAATTTTTTAAAACCTCATTTATTTCGTTTTTTCAAAAATTTTCAAGATATAAGTATACTTTAGCATACTTTCAATAAAAAGTTTTCAGCAAAAAGCTAGATAAACTATTCCCAAACGGATACACATATACTTAAAAATACTGAAATCCAATTAAGAATTGACACATAAACAAGATATGATTCTCCCCCCCCCCCCCCCCCCTCTGGAAGGAGAAACGTGTGAATTTGGATATGTGAAGGGTGTCTTGTTAGCATTACTAATTGACTGACCTCTCAGCTGCCCAATAGAGACCACTTAAAGAGAAGTTAAGATGAACTCTTACTTTTACGTGACCAATAATGAGTGTATTTACGCAGCTTGAAATTAATATTTATGTTAAAGTGGTCGGTGTCTAACATCTTATCAAAGATCAATAAGAACCCAGGCTAGGAGAAGGGTCTGAAATTTTGAGCCAAGTTATTTGTGAAAAGAGAAAGGCAAAATGAGCATGAGCCATGAAGGCTTACTCGAGTATATATGGCAATTTTAAAGACCATGCTATGGATTATGGAAAAAAAAAGTTACCCAGAAGAATAAATGGAACATACTTTCAGCCGTGATTGTTCAAGTTCTTGAAGAGAAAACCCAAATCTTATCAGCGAAATTTATTCTAGGGTCAAAATCTCAGGTCTTATACAAGATATTTGTGATTAAACCATTTATGATTCTAATTATGTTCTGGAAATAATCTAGCAAGCCACATTTATAATTAGAATCATAAAGCATCACACATACTTGTGCAATTCGGGATTTATTTTTCCCCAAAGTGGTTGGTTTTGGTTTTTTCACATATTCTTTTCCAAAATTTTGGATTACGGCTTTGATTTTTTTTTTTTTTTCCACTGGAACCAACCAAACCAATATATAATATTGGTACTAAAATTGACTCCTTTGAGATGAATGGAACTAATAGGCTTTGGGTCGAACCTGCAAGGCTGTACATTGCCTAATAATAACACCGAGCTATAGGCATTTGTGTATATGAAAAACCAATAGTTTTGGCTCGACATAAAATCTACCTCAAATCCAATATTTAAAATAAATAAATAAACAAACAAACACCCTAGCCTCAATTGTGGAGAAACCGACATCAGAGGATCCATCCACCGAGGAGCTCCAAAAGCAAACCACAGAGCCCATTTAGTAAAGAAAGCCCAAAACTGCTTCTCATCCTTTGCTTTCAGGTACTTCCTAACTACTTATCAAAATAAAAAATAAAAAGTATTTCGCTGACCAAATCTAAAATTATAAACTTGGAATTTTTGCTCAAGCCTAATCTAAACGGAAGTGTGTGAACTTCTTTTATGAAGACTTGAACCTCAATCTTAAGTAGTGACTCTTTTAAATTTTTTTTAGGTTGATTATTAAAAAATCTAAATTATACAAAATCTAACATAAAAAAATAAAAATAAAAAACTTCATATTTTGACAAAGAATTTTCTTATTTTAAAATTATTTTATAATAATCTCATTATTAATGCAGTAAGCTACCAAATTTTTTTTTTTCACTTTAGTTATATATATATATATATATATATATATTTCGTAATAAGAGCGTACTGTACGGCACCCTTTAAAAGCACCCACAAACAAAATACAATAGGCTATTGTAGTGAGTGCATTAGAAAGAAATTATATTTTGCATATCACACCTCAAGAACCTCACGGTCATTGACCTTTCAAACAACTTCATCTCTCAAGAGTTTCCTAAAGCTCTCTACAACTGTTCCAAGCTCGAAGACCTTAACCTCTCGCAGAATTACTTCAACGGCACAATCCCGGTGGACATTCACCGCTTGTCTCGCCTGCGCAGCCTCAACCTTGGAGCCAACAGCTTCTCTGGTAACATTCCACCATCTATTGGACAGTCAAACAACTTCATTTCCCAAGAGTTTCTTAAAGCTCACTACAATTGTTCCAAGTTCGAAGACCTTGACCTCTCACAGAATAACTCCACCAGCACAATCCCGGTTGACATTCACCAATTTTCTGGTTGGATCCCAGCTGGAGTGTCTTCCTGGAGGATGGTATTTGAGGCTTGTAATAACCTCTCTACTGGCTCAATTCCTCGGGAATTAACACCTCTTCCTTATTTAACAACTCTTTTGCTTGATCAAAATCAACTCTCAGGCGTCCTTCCATCAGATATTATATCATGGAAAACGTTAAATACTCTAAATCTTTGCCGAAATAAAATCTCTGGACCTATTCCAGAGGAATTAGGTAATTTGGCAGGTCTTACAGAGCTGGACTTTGTCAGAGAACCAACTTTCTGGCCAAATACCACCCCAACTTGGCCTCCTGAAGCTCACTTTACTCAATCTCTCTTCCAACCATTTGATTGGGAGGATCCCAACACAATTTGAAAATGATGCATATGCCAGCAGCTTCTTGAACAATCTTGCTCTCTGTGCTAATAAGCCATCACTAATAAACATTAACAGCTGCAACAATTCTGACCATCATAAACCAACCAAAGTTCCATCCATATATCTTGAATTAATTATTAGTTTGGTGGCAGCAGCTCTACTGGGTTTAATAGTTTCAATATCCATGGTCAGGAAGAGAAAGCGGGGATTAAAAAAAAAAACCATTATAGTAGCTGTTTACCAAAAACATCACACATTATCATATTTAAAAAACACGTAAAAATCAAAGTAAATTTTTAGTTTTTACCATTTCTAGTAATTAAGAACTGCTTCTCTGGTGGCAAGTATGACTTCCTCTTGTTTGGCTCGCCGGATTCCCTGACATAATCACATTACAAAAAATCCATTGAAATAAATTCAATCTAATTAAAATTTTAAATATATATATAAAATAAAAAAAAATAAAAAAATAAAAAAACCTAAACAGCAAATTTTAACAAGAAATACGAAAACAATGGAAAAAATTTTTCAAAAATTTGAAGCTAAATTCTATATTGTGACTCTGTGAGACCTAAATTTGAGTGAAAATTGTATAAAAGGTAAAATTGAGCTATAAATTTAGCAAATTTGAAGGTTCTGATAAGGTTTTTGGAAGAGAAAGCGGGGGGATTAAATCCGATCCATATATTTATAAATAAATAAAATGCATGCGTAGAGTGAAGGAGAGTTGGAGTAAACTAAACTTTCAGACTGTTTTCACAATCCAATCCGTATATTTATATTTAATTGATATATTTGGAATGAAAAAATAAAATAAAGGAAGAAGAAGAAAGGAAGCAGAGTTACCTTTGAATCAAACTGGGGTTCACCACCTCTGTGCACATACACCCAATCCAATTTGATGTTAGAGATGTGAGAAATCTTGTGCCAGTTCTCTCCGGTCCCTCTTTGGAAACGTTCTTTGAGAAGCTGTGAACCAGAAATCTCCAATTCCTTCAATAATGGAGCAGTAAGCAAGTAGTCTGGCAGAGACTTTAGGAAGGGGCAGCCATCAATTGTCAAGGACTGAAGACATGGCTTTATTTTTATTATTATCGGATTTGTAACAATACCATTATCATTTTCTTCTTCTTCTTCTCCCTTTCCTCCCGTCCCAGTCCATTCTTCCCAGTTTCTCGAATACGAAAATTCGAGAAACTGGATATTTAATCCCCGCTTTCTCTTCCTGATCATGGATATTGAAACTATTAAACCCAGTAGAGCTGCTGCCACCAAACTAATAATTAATGCAAGATATATGGATGAAACTTTGGTTGATTTATGATGGTCAGAATTGTTGCAGCTGTTAATGTTTAGTGATGGCTTATTAGCACAGAGAGCAAGATTGTTCAAGAAGCTGCTGGCATATGCATCATTTTCAAATTGTTTTGGGATCCTCCCAATCAAATGGTTGGAAGAGAGATTGAGTAAAGTGAGCTTCAGGAGGCCAAGTTGGGGTGGTATTTGGCCAGAAAGTTGGTTCTCTGACAAGTCCAACTCTGTAAGACCTGCCAAATTACCTAATTCCTCTGGAATAGGTCCAGAGATTTTATTTCGGCGAAGATTTAGAGTATTTAACGTTTTCCATGATATAATATCTGATGGAAGGACGCTTGAGAGTTGATTTTGATCAAGCAAAAGAGTTGTTAAATAAGGAAGAGATGTTAATTTCCGAGGAATTGAGCCAGTAGAGAGGTTATTACAAGCCTCAAATACCATCCTCTAGGAAGACACTCCAGCTGGGCTCCAACCAGAAAATTGGTGAATGTCAACCGGGATTGTGCTGGTGGAGTTACTCTGTGAGTGGTCAAGGTCTTCGAACTTGGAACAATTGTAGTGAGCTTTAAGAAACTCTTGGGAAATGAAGGTGTTTGACTGTCCAATAGATGGTGGAATGTTACCAGAGAAGCTGTTGGCTCCAAGGTTGAGGCTGCGCAGGCGAGACAAGCGGTGAATGTCCACCGGGATTGTGCCGTCGAAGTAATTCTGTGAGAGGTCAAGGTCTTCGAGCATGGAACAGTTGTAGAGAGCTTTAGGAAACTCTTGAGAGATGAAGTTGTTTGAAAGGTCAATGACCGTGAGGTTCTCGAGGTCACAGATGAAGGGTGGGACTGTTTGGGTAATGTTCTTGTTTTGAAGTAGTAGTTGGGTGACTGTTCCACTGGTGCAAGTGATCTCTGGCCAGTTACAGTGGTGGAAGGGGTTTAGGGGGTTCAAGTGGCTTAGAGATAGTGGATTTTGCCAGTGACTTAAGAGATGGGGGGTTTTGCCAATGTTGCTTTAGTTTCAGTAGGGCTGTTTGTTCTTTGTCATGAAGCTGAGACTTAGAGTTCGCATGTCCGAAAAGGAGGGGAAGGAAGGAGAGGAAGATAGTTGTTTTGATCATTTGGAATTTTGGGCGTTCAATTCGTTATTCCGGTTTCTCAACTCAAAGATGAGCAATTGGCGAGCAATCACTAAGAATTTGCTCACTTTAAGATAGCGTAAACCGGGGAACTTTTCGTTGGGTTCAAAGTATGAGATTTGGGGTTTTTAAGGGGGCTTAACCGAAATTTCCAAAATATTTCAAAATCCCAGTGTGAACGGAATATGGTTTCTAGAAATCACGGTGAAAGAGACTTTTCTTATTGGGGCGACCTCGATTTATACCGATTAATTACGCAAAATTGGATGGGGAGGAATGAATGACCTGTGTGATTCATTGTATTAGAGAATTTATTTAGAACACCGCCTTAGGTAAATTACATGCCAGATCACATGTTTGGATTTCTTAGCTTGGTGGACAAACGAATGTCCACACTAGTGGGTCCATTGGTCAAGCAGTCAAAGCACTTAGAATGACCGGGGATTGGGCGGCTATATAATTTTTTTTTGGGTCAGAAAAGGCTACTTATATATTAGGAACAACAAGTCTATTATAGAAGGTGTTAGCTTTATCACGAGTTAACAAAGACTCCGCTATAATCTACAAAAACAACAAAAGTGACCTGTGGGGACCAAAAAAACCGAAATTAGTTGGGTGGTGCCAGCCTGTAATTACCTCGATGCTTCGCGTACTTTCCTCTATTTTACTCTAGAAATTCAATGGGAAGCTTAAAGTCAAAACGAAGAGGAATGGAGATAATACTTCCATATATTCTACGTTTCTAACCGCCTTTCTTGAAGCTTTATTAGTAAAACTAAATCATAGACTGGGCTCTCCCTAAACAAAGCATCCAAGTTCCACTAGTTTTCTTCACGAAGAAATGAAATTTGTAATCTTAAAAATCTCCCATTTAATTTGAGATGAACAATGATGTCATCATGATGTGCACGTGAGTTTTTGGATTGCTATTAATTAAATTTTCAGCAAAACTCATGATAGGTGTCTTAAAACTACAAGGGCACTTAGTAGCATTAGGGATGGTAATTTCTCCATTCCCCGCTTGACCTGCACCTTCTTGCTTTGCCCCACGCGAGTTTTCTCCGCCCTGCAAAAGTGGTGGGGCGGGGATGGGGCAAGATTTTAGCCCCACAGCATGGGGCGGGGCAGGGATGGGTTTAAACTTTTTAGACCCACTCCGTCCTTGCCCCACCCCACCCCACGTTGTTTAGGATTATAATTGTAAATTTTTCATACCCTAAAACTCTACTATTTGAACAAACATATCAATATTAGCTTATTATATTCTACTTAATGTAGTTCTCTGCCTTTATTTTATTATGCGTTATACTATGAGATTTTATTTTTTATTTTTTTTATGATTGTCTTGTTAAACACTTAGATATATTATTCAATTTTTTTCTAAAAATTTATTTGATTTGATGGGATAAATTTAGTTGTAATTTCAAGTATATTTTTATTAATGAAATAGGTTTCATTAAAAAAATTGAACTAGTTGTAGGAAAAATTAACAAAAAGTACGGTTTTACAGGGTGGGGCGGGGCTTCGTGGAGCCCCAAGAGGCAGGGATGGGGTGAGAAAGTTTTCCCCGTCATGCAGGGCGGGGCGGGGATGGGGTAAAACGAAACCATGCGGGGCAGGGATAAAGACCCCATCCTTCGGCCCCGCCCCGCCCCATTGCCGTCCCTAGTTAGCATTTCCCTATATAATAATAGGTGAAGTTGAAAGAAACTTAAATTAGAATTCCAAATTAGAGTTCCCAATTTTGTGTCATGTGTCTAGATTTATGTGAAGATCATACTATAATTAATTATCCACTTAAGTTTGTGTCATATGTTCACTTAAATTTTTTAATCTTTGTGTCAAGTGAGTTAATGAGTGCAAAATACTAAGAATCTAATATTAATACTCTATAAAATTAAAAATTAAAAAAAAAATCACATATACTCAATAAAAATCACTAGACATTCTATCTTATTAGAAATTAGAAAAAAAAATTATCATAAATAGTATTTGTGGGGGGTAAAAGTCCAACCTTATATATTGGGCCTAGGACCATATTTGAAGATTACTATGCATCCGAAGAGAAGAAAGTTGTTAAGAAGAAGTCCAGGTGGAAGAAATATACCTGGAAATGAATGAGGAGTATAGTCCGAAGAGATCACCAGTGGTCCGAAGAGATCACCAGTGGTCCGAAGAGGTCATTCTTCTCGGATACTAAGAGCCTTGGTCAGGCAGATACCTGGGAGGTTCAAGTAATCTTTCTAACGATTTCAATGATAAGGATAGGCTTCAAGCACGTATGGAGATGATAGGAACGGAAAAATATCTAGAAGACAAGCTGCAGCCACCACATTAAATGCACTGCAGTTACTTTTCTGGCTGCATTAATGTGGAGAAGACCCCTGAACAGTATAATCACAACTACCACCACTCACAGAAAGTTAAAGAAGATACCTGATGGGACATGCACTCAAGTAGATGCTTAGATGAACAACAAGTAGACAATGAAGATGATTGGAGAGAGTACTATATAAAGAGTAGAGGTCTCTGATAAAAAGGGAGGAAAAGAAAATGAAGAAGTAGAAGAGAGTCACTTTACTGTAGCACTAAGAGTTGTAATCACCTTTCATTCAATAATACACCTCTTCGGACATACATTTGTTGAGTTTTTCAAGTGTATTTCTACGTTAATACATCTCTTAACACCATAGTTGACCATTGTTTAATTCACAATCAGCCCGGCTATTTCACCCACTCTTTACAAACTTATTGTTTTTGGTTCATTGGGCTCATAACCCAAACCTTTTTGGGCTTGGGTTACAAAAACTGACCCTACAGTATTAAATTATAATATGTAACCAATTACGTTTATTTTTTATAAAAAATATATGTATATATATATATATATAATTTGACTAATTATTTATATTTTTATGATAAAAATCTATATATATATATATATATATATAATAATAATAGGTGAAACTAGTAGAAACTCAAATTAGAATTCTAAATTAGAGTTCCCAATTTTATGTCATGTGTCTAGATTTATGTGGGGACTACACTATAATTAATTATCCACTTAAATTTTTCAATTTTTATGCCAAGTGAGTTAATGAATGCAAAATGCTAATAATCTAATGTTAATACTCTATAAAATTTAAAATAAAATAAAAAACTAATCACATATACTCAATAAAAATCACTACACATTCTCTCTTATTAGAAATTAGAAAAATAAAATTATCATAAATAGTATTAAATTACAATAGGTAACCAATTACGTTTACTTTTAAAATATATATATATATATATATATATATAATTTGACTAATTATTTATATTTTTATGATAAAAATCTCTCTCTATATATATATATATATATTAATAATAATAATAATAATAGGTGAAACTTGGGGAAACTCAAATTAGAATTCCAAATTAGAGTTCCCAATTTTGTGTCATGTGTCTAAATTTATATGGGGACTATACTATAATTAATTATCCACTTAAGTTTGTGTCATATGTCCACTTAAAATTTTTAATCTTTGTGCCAAGTGAGTTAATGAATACAAAATGCTAAGAATCTAATATTAATACTCCATAAAATTTAAAATAAAATAAAAAACTAATAACATATACTCAATAAAAATCACTACGCATTCTATCTTATTAGAAATTAGAAAAATAAAATTATCATAAATAAGATTAAATTACAATAGGTAACCAATTACGTTTACTTTTAAAATATATATATATATATATATATAATTTCACTAATTATTTATATTTTTATGATAAAAATGGTGTTTAATTTAAATATAGCCATACATATGCATGTATTACATGATATTTTTTTTAAATAATGACTAATTATTTATATTTTTATGATAATAATAATAGGTGAAACTTGGGAAAACTCAAATTAGAATTCCAAATTAGAGTTCCAAAGTTTGTGTCATGTGTCTCGATTTATGTGGGGACTACACTATAATTAATTATCCACTTAAGTTTGTATCGTATGTCCACTTAAATTTTTTAATCTTTGTGCCAAGTGAGTTAATGAGTGCAAAATACTAAGAATCTAATATTAATACTCTATAAAATTTAAAATAAAATAAAATAACTAATCACATATACTCAATAAAAATCACTACGCATTCTATCTTATTAGAAATTAGAAAAAAAAAATCATAAATAGTATTAAATTACAATAGGTAACCAATTACGTTTACTTTTAATATATATATATATATATATATATAATTTGACTAATTATTTATATTTTTATGATAGAAATGGTGTTTAATTTAAATGTAGCCATACATACGCATGTGTTACATGCTATTTTTAAAAAATAATTTAACTAATTATTTATATTTTTATGATAAAAATCTATATATATAATAATAATAATAATAATAATAGGTGAAACGTGGGAAAACTCAAATTAGAATTCCAAATTAGAGTTCCCAATTTTGTGTTATGTATGTAGATTTATGTGGGGACTGCACTATAATTAATTATCCACTTAAGTTTGTATCGTATGTCCACTTAAATTTTTTAATCTTTGTACCAAATGATTTAATGGGTGCAAAATGCTAAGAATCTAATATTAATACTCTATAAAAATTAAAAAAAAAAAAAAAAACTAATCACATATACTCAATACAAATCACTACACATTCTATCTTATTAGAAATTAGAAAAAAAAAATTATCATAAGTAGTATTAAATTATAATATGTAACCAATTACGTTTACTTTTTAAAAAATATATATATAATTTGATTAATTATTTATATTTTTATGATAAAAATTGTGTTTATTTTAAATGTAGCCATACATATGCATGTGTTACATGCTATTTTTTAAAAATAATTTAACTAATTATTTATATTTATATAATAAAAATTGTGTCTAAATGTATGTGGGAACCACACTATAATTATTCACTTAAGTTTGTGTCATGTGTCCACCTAGTTTTTTAATCTTTGTATCAAGTGAGTTAATGAGTGCAAAATATTAAGAATCTAATATTAATGAGCTATGAAATAAAAAAAGAAAAAAGAAAAAACAATCACATATACTCAATAAAAATCACCACATAACAAAAATTACCACACATTTTATCTTATTAAAAATTAGAAAATAAATGATCATAAGTATTATTAAATTTAGGTAAGAATTTAAATATGTGATTAATTACGTATGTTTACTTTAAAAAAAGAATTGACTAATTATCTATATTTTTATGATAAAAATTATGCTTAATCTTAAATGTAGCGATATGTATGCATTAATGGATGTGTTACATGCTCTTTTTTTAATGATAATTTGACTAATTATTTATATGTTTATAATAAAAATTATGTTTAATTTTAAATGTATCCATGCGTTTGCATGGGTTACATGCTAGTATTTTATAATTTTTTTTTTAAAAAAGTTAAAATGATAGATTGTGATTGATATATAATAAAAACAATATATGTAATAGTCCCAATAAAAAATGATGTTATAATAATACTAATCCATTGTTTCAACAAGTTAAATTTATTACAAGACAATACAATATATCAAGTTAGGACTCTACGGTGGGGACTTTTACGTTTTAGAAAGAGTTGGAAAAGAGCCGAACTTTGTTGAATGTACAAACTCAGTTCGAAAACAAATGTTTAGGCTTGAACCAAACCTACAAACCATGTTTGAGATTGAGCTCGTCAAAAAATCTAGAAGCTTGAACTCAGCTTGACTTGATTCATTATTCAAGCTGAGATCAAGCTCAATATCAAGCTTTTGAGCTTGAGATACACTACAAATACATTATTAAGCATATTATCAAGCTTATTCGGTTTGGAGATGTGGTCACAACTTCCAATCAATTTAAGACTTAATAAGATATGAGTTTATGTTTCAAGCCCACATCAAACTTATTACCAAACCCATAAACCAGCATATGCTTTGCTTGTTTTTTTTATCAAGCCTTATTGGTCATGACTCTATTCATGAACTTTTTTCTTTTTTCTTTTTTTTGGGGGGGGGGGGGGGCGCTCAACTCGTTTATTAAACAAGTCTAAAATCAAGACTCAAGCATGGCTTCTTTATAAACAAAAAAAACAAATAAGAATGAACTTTTTATTGAGTCAAACTTGAATTGTTTATAAACAACTTGATTACAACCTTATTTAGGATCACCACTACGATCATTGATAGGGATGGAGAGAGGATGAAAAGGTGGAACTGTGGGAGAGTAGAACATAAAGAAGAATAAATGAATAGAAAAATGAAAAGAAAAAAAAAAGTTTCATGATATCGATTAGGAAAGATGGAAAAATGAGAGGATTGAAAACACCAATTTTAGAGGCTTAGTCCCATAATTTGGGGTCGGTTGACAGATTAGATTGGATCAGCCAAATGAATTCTTTTTCTCCATTCTATCTTATCTGAAGTCATGGTTTTTTTACTTCCCTAATTGACATGTCTTTGTTTTATTACTTCTACTGATATTATTTTTGGTATTCCTCTACCTTTTTTTTTTCCTTCAACATAGACCAACTCACTCTTTCTTTCTGGTTCATTACTTGCTCTTCTTTGAACATGACCAAATTATCTCAAGCGACTCCCCATCATCTTTTCATCAAAATGAGCTACCCCTAATTTAAAATAGATTTCTTCATTTCAAATCCTATATTTCCATGTATTCCCACTTATCTATCTTAACATTCTCATTTATACTACACTCATTTTATGGATATGTTGTTTCTTAACCGCCCAACATTCGATACCACAAAGCATAGCTGGTCATACAGCAATCTTATATAATTTTCCTTTTAAAAATGAAAGTGTTGAAAAACTATGAAAAAAATTAAAGGAATGATAGATAAGTGAGAAAATAAAAAAGAAATTGTTTGGTAGAGATTCTACAAAATATGAAAAGTGCAAAAATAAAAATATCTATTTTCATTATTTGGTAGAGAAGAATTATGGAAGGAAGGGAAAGTCATTTAATTAAGAGAATAGAATTGTTTATTCAATTTTAAATGCTCTAAAATAGCCTCACATATAATTCACAATAATTTGATGGAAAAATTATCTATCATACCCTGTAGTTTATGGAGTGTAACAAATTGAACCCCAATGTTTCAAACTGTAACAAATTAAATTCTTTGATTTCAAAAAATAAAAAATTAAACATCAAGCACAATTATTTGCACTTTAATGGTATGAGGTTTCTTATTAAAAAAAAGTATGAGGTTTAATTTGTTTCTTTATGTAATCTCAATGTTAAATTTTTTACTTTTGAATTGAGTTTAATTTGTTACTTTTAAAATTTCGAGGCTTAATTTGTTACTTTTAAAACTATAGAGTTTGACCCCTTAAACTATAGGTTTAAAATGTAGTTTTTCCAAAATTAAAAATCTTCAAATAATACAATCAAATAAGGAAAATAATTATTTCAAACACGTAAGTTTAGGTCAAAGTTAAAATTTAAAGCACAGTAGAAATTAAAACTCCATATTCCCCTATTATTTGCACTGGAAGAATTATTGATAACTACCTACAAGGCTACATTATTATGATAAAAATAAAATAAAATAAAAACCCCATTATTTAGATATATTTTTCTGAGGATAAATGTAAAGATGAGTTTATAACTATTCCTAATTTTTTTTATTTAAAAAAATCTCTCTAAACACACGCATGACAAGAAGAGGCTAATTACATTTTATACATATTTAATTTGAGTATTACATTTTAATTAAATCTAGCTTTTTTTTTAAATTGATCTTGTTATCTTTTGCTATTAAACACCTCCATTATTTGTATATTGTTAAAATCACACTTAGAGACAACTTGTGAAGGCACTGGCACGATGATATAGCTTAAGAGGTGCACGGGTGATAGTGATGGCACAAGCTTCTGACGATTTGAATAGGCACTGTTGTCAGCACTAGATTTTTGAACCGACCCTTGAATTACGTGGAGTCTAACGATACAAAATGACTTTATTATTGGAGAATTGTGTGTGCATATGCAATTTCATTTATCTTTATCTTTAATTCATCTCGAGATAGTTACTATCAACTATTAGATTTATACAAAAAAAACTATTAGATTTATAAGGCATGATTCATCACCTATATTTAATCGATTCTATCTCCTAATTTAAGCTAAGGAATAACCTACGGGTCCCCAAGCTAAACTATAGTCTAAATTCATGTCTCGATCTATAAAACATAAAATTAGAAGTTCGGTTGCGCATAAAAAATGTGTTAGACACCTCATAACGTCCATTTTTTATTGTATCTTGTTTTGGAGATCCAACATGAGATTTTTGGAAAATCTTATTTTTAGAAATCATTTTGATGGCAAAACATACATGCTTTTATTCAATTATTTGAAAGAAAAGCAAATTACATTTTGAACTAATACAACTAAACTCACTCCTTTAAAAAGCATAGCAAGCTTAATTTGAACACTGAATTTATATTATTTTATAAAAATCTTCAATCATGTTTCTGATTTTTTTTATTTTATTTTTTTTTTCATTTTAAACTCTGATTATTTTATATAAAAACAAAAAAAACAAAAAGAAACCTTTGAACACTGAATTTATATTCAACATAAAGACAGTATACTTTTACGACCAGGCTAAGATAAGATCATATGGCTTTCAAGAAATGAAAAAAATAAAAAATAAAAACAAAAAAAGAAGATGGCAACAGAGTGTGTTCAGTCTGAACAATGAATAAATATTATATATAGTGGACCCACCAATGAATCGACATTAAGGAATGGTTCATGCACCTTTCCCTTCTTTTCCTCTGCTCCTTTGGTTTCCAGAACAAGACATAATTACTATTCCCACCAATTAACTATATTTTTTTTATTAATTAAAACAAAGATTTCTTTCATATTTCTTTCTTCTCTTTTTTGTCACCATAAATCATTCTTCTTCCTCTACAATGAACAACAAAAAATGGAGGAATACCGCCGTGTGAAGTTACACCAAATGTGGGTTCTATTCTTAGCTGTGTCTTGTTGGTTTATTTCTTGACTTAGTCAACCACTGCTATATTTGTGTAATGTGAAAGAGTTCACTTTATGTATAATATTCCAGTGCATGTATCCAAGAAAAAAAAAAAAAAAGATTTGTCGGCTTTAATTTTAGCTTAGCTTACTTTAAAAGCTTCAATTACATTTTTACAAAACTTTTTATACTTTCCCGTTTCTTGTACTTTCAACGAAAACATTTAAGTTTCCTCTCTATTGTAACTATCGAATTTATAAAAAAAAAAAAACTATTCTTTATATTTCTTTTCCATTTAATTTAATTTATTTTACTAATTGATAAGTTTTATACACTATTTTATCTAGAATTCCATACTAGTTTCTACTTAAATTTTTCTTTGCGTTTGACATTTAGAGAAGCAAATCTATAAATTAATGTACTTTTACGTGCTAATAAGAATTAGTATATTAAGACTTAGAAAACCTTATGAAGTTGATGGATAAAATTGGTTGTTCAACTTTGTTAGAATTTTGAGCACTAACTTTAAATAGAAGTCTTTTTTTTTTTTTTTTTGAATATTTGTTATACAGGTTTGTAGCAAACTAGAAACTTTTGCATAAGATAATTGGTGATTAATTCTAAACTAAATTCATAATAATTTTCATTTTGATATAAAAAATCAAAGAATTAGTTGTAATATCATCTTATTTTTTGTTGTGAACCTGGTTTTAATAACATCCATGATTAAAAGTTTTCATGTCATTGTTGCAATAAAAATTATTAGAATAAGTACAAGTATAACCACTCTATAAACAAATCGATCGATTTTCCAGTTCTAAGTAGTCATTGGCACAATTCAAAAATATTTAATATTCTTTTAAAACAAATTGAGATATCAAAACCATATTATGCTAGTAATGGTAAAATTTGTCAATGGTCTTGTACCTAGTTACCGACACATCATGGTATTTCTAGGGTTCAAATCCTCACTCCCCTCATTATTGTAAGTATCACACACAAATCTTGAACATAAACCCATAAGTTTAAGCTATTATAAAATGGTACTGGTAGATTTAATCATTTAATCTAACACTTGTTCTTCAACTATGTCCCTAATTTGCCTTTATTGAATAAGGTCCAATGTGTGAGATTTTTTTGAATGAGAGATAAGATGAAGACAAGGTTTTGAATGAGAGATAATATGAGCTACCCCTAATTTTATAACTACCTACACGGCTACATTATTATGATGAAAATAAAATAAAATAAAAACCCTATTATTTGGATATATTTTTCTGAGGATAAATGTAAAGACGTGTTAATAACTATTCCTAATTTTTTGATTTGAAAAATCTCTCTAAACACACGTATAACAAGTGTGAAGAGGCTAATTACATTTTATACATATTTAATTTGAGTATTAAATTTTAATAAAATCTAGCTTTTTTTTTAATTGATCTTGTTATCTTTTGCTATCAAACACCTCCATTATTTGCATATTGTTAAAATCACACTTATAGACAACTTGTGATGGCACTGGCACGAGGATATAGCTTAAGAGGTGCACGGGAGATAGCGATGACACAAGCTTCTGACGATTTGAATAGGCACTGTTGTTGGTACTGGATTTTGGAACCGACCCTTGAATTATGTGGAGTCTGACGATACAAAATGACTTTATTATTGGAGATAGTTACCATCAACTATTAGATTTATAAGGTGTGATTCGTCACTTATATTTAATTGATTCTGTCTCCTAATTTAAGTTAAGGAATAACTTATCGGTCCTAAGCTAAACTATAGTCTAAATTCATGTCTCGATCTATAAAACATAAAATTAGAAGTTCGGTTATGCATAAAAAAGGTATTAGACACCTCATAACATCCATTTTTTATGGTATCTTGTTTTGGATATCCAATATGAGATTTTTGAAAAAATTTAATTTTGAAATCATTTTGGAGGCAAAACGTACATGCTTTTATTCAATTATTTGAAAGAAAAGCAAATTACATTTTGAACTAATACAACTAAACTCACTCCTTTAGAAAGCATGGCAAGCTTAATTTGCAATTTTTGAGTTAAAACGAAATTTTAGGAAATGAAGAGTTTTGGGAACAAAAATGTAATTTTGAAAATGTTGGGTTTATCAGTTTACGTGATTCCAAATGAGATTATGTTTCTTATTTGATTTGGGTACTTATTTTAAAATGGGCTAACCGTGTTTTTCTATTTAAATGGGCTTAGGTCTTTTATTTGTGGGTTGAGTTAAGTTTGGGCTGTCTTCTTATTGACCGACAAATTTAAGATTTTTAATCAAAAGCCCATAAGCCCATAAATTCTTTTCCCTTTAAATTAAAATAAAGAGCTAGGTTGAGACTTACCCGGCTCAGTGGACTTTCCATGCACTCAACCGACCAGGGCTCAGTGGACCTAACCGGATCCATCTCTTCTTTCTCCTCATCAATCGGACTAACCTGAACTTATGGCAGAGCCTCCTTGCTCCGCTCTTTCAGAGTTCGCTGCCACCATTATCGGAGGCGGGTCACAGCAAGGGCCGAGGCGACTGGCTTCTGGCGAGCATGGATGGCCGGTGACGGTTGTTGGGAGCTGCTGTTACTCTAGGCACATGGCGACTGGCGGCATGATGGAGACCAAATTTTGGCTATCATATTCTAGAATTTGAGGGGGCGGAGATTTCTTATTTATTTAAATGGTAATTTTATCCCAACCTCAAATAGGAAATTTAGAAAGCCACGGGGCCATGCCCCCTCAGCCCCGCCACCGTCTTTGAAGCCGTCAGCTGATAGTCTCATCTGCAATAACAACCCCATCAGCACACATATATAAAGCAGAATATTGTTAAGATAACAGATCAATAGAATCAATATAATCCTATTGACGCTAGTTTTGAGAAAGATAAAAGATTAGCACCAAATTTAAATCTCACGAACAAAGTTTCTCTGAGTTACTCTGAAAACTCCTCGATTATCCTCTTATATCTTTGTATCATATATCTGCGTAAATTTTAAAAATCTAACGGTCAGAATATTACAAGTTTTTAAGGATTAAATTTTTAAAATTTACAAAAAATTATATATTTTTATATTAAGTATAAATTTTAAAAATCTAATTATTAAATTACATGTTATTATCTTATCCTTCCTCTATATTAAAAATATAAATAACGTTAAATTTTTAAAATTCACTCCAAAACATAATTATATCTTGAATGTAAACTTGTTATATTCTTAGTTCATGTTAAGAAGATAAAGGCAATATTTATCGGCTAAATTTTTAAAATTCAAACTAAAAAACATATATATAGATATATATATATATATATATATATTAATGTAAATACACAGATTTTGGCCATTGAAGCCAAAACCAAATCCCCAACTTTATTTTTCAAATATGAGCAGAGAAAAAAAATTCATGATAAAGATAAGTAGATGACAGTGGAAAGAGAATCGTCACCCTTTGCAAGGACAAATTCGAAGATTTTCTGAGGAGAATAGATGGATAGACAGATACTCCTAGAGCAGGCAAATTTTTAACTTTTTGACATTACAAAAAGCCTCTTTTATCTATTTTAACTTCCCATTTTATAAAACAACCAAGTTCTATATTTTTTTAGCTACTGCTCTTCTTCTGTCTTCCTCTTCGTCTGTCTCTCTTCTCAGATACAAAGCATGCCACCACCATACCAAACCCAGATCTGCCACCACCACACAAAGCAGCCACCCAAAACTCAAACTATCACCACACCACCACTACTACTTTACTTGAAACTTAAATATCACACCACCACCATAGCCAAATTCCAAGAAATCCACACCCAAAATCAATCACCACCATCAAACCTACGGCAAAATCCACACCCAAACCCACCACCACCAAACCCAAGAAACCCACACCCAAAATCAATCACCACCACAGTCAAAATCCACCACGCCCACGGCGATGGAGAGATAGAGATATAGGAAAGAGAAGTGAGAGAAAGAAAGGGAAAAAAAAAAGAATCGGTGAAGAAAGAAAAGGAAAAGAGAGAAGGGATGAATGGTGAAGAAAGAAAAAGAAAAAAGAAAAAAAAAAGGGGGAAAGAGTGGCGTTCAGAAGTAGGAGAAGAAAGAGCAAGAGGGAAAAGTGGGAGAGTACACACTGCCAAGATGTCTGTGGGAAAAATAGGAGATGTATGTAGCTAAGAAATTTATTGCGCTCTGCAGGACTTATTCCTACTAAAGACTTCTTGCCAGCCATCTTGTTCGTGTCAAAAATGCTTGAGCTAAACTCCGCGAAGATACCCTTGCTTTCTTTCTTTTTTTTGTTTTTTGTTTTTTTTTTTATGGTGACATT
Organism: Quercus ilex subsp. ballota; assembly: GCA_032727855.1. NCBI lineage: Eukaryota > Viridiplantae > Streptophyta > Magnoliopsida > Fagales > Fagaceae > Quercus > Quercus ilex. Next base: position 94,833,740 of record CM064909.1, on the reverse strand, counting down.
TTTGTTTTTTTGAAAGATGATAGTGACTGCTACCAAAAAGAAAGAAAAAAAAAAGAAAGATGATGGTGACATTTGCCATTTGCCATTTGCCATTGTCATTTGCATTTGGCAAAGATGATGGTGACATTTGCATTTGCCATTTGCATTTGCCAAAGATGATGGTGACAAATTTTGCATTTGCCATCTTCATTTTCATTTGCATTTGTATTTGCCATTGCCAAAGATGATGGTGACATTTGCATTTGCCATTTTCATTTGCATTTGCCATTTGACTTAATGGTGACATTTGCCATTTCCATTTGCATTTGCATTTGCCAATTGCCTTAATGGTGACATTTGTCATTTGCCTTTGCCTTGACATCTATTAACTCTATAAACAGGGTCAATGCCTGTACAGTTTCACTTTTGTTTGTTGTGTCTTTATTTATTTATTTTTTTTTCAAGTTTTGAACCGTTGCTACCATGTCACTTTGGTTTATTTAGTGATACTGTAGCTACAGTAGTTATAACATTTTTTTTAAGTCTTCTATAAATTTCACAATTATTAAGGTGTTAATTTTTTATAAGTCAAAATAAAATAATAAAATATAAAATTGTGACCTACCACAACTGAAAATAAATGTTTTGTAAAAATGTTGTGACACTTAGTGAATGTGTAAAAGAAACTTTTGGGTTGTTCAATATGTATTGTTCATCTTTTTTTTTTTTTCTTTTTTCAGTCATCGATTTGTACTCTTTTTTCTATATCTATATCTATACTATATAAAAAGTGTCAATGCTTCTACAGTGTCACTTTGGTTTATTTTTTTTTTTTTTTTTTTTTGATAATCTGCAATGTTTTATTGAAAAAACGAAGCGCAAGGAGGATAATCTGCCTTACAAACAGCCAACAAGGCAGGGGGCAGGTTATCAAGCAAAAACACAAAAGCCAACTTGGAAAGCAAAGAAAATTTAGCTACTTGGTGTGCAACACCATTACAGTTCCTACTAATCCAAACAAAAGAACAGGAAAAAAAACAATCAGTCAAAGCAATAGTATTCAGGAGCTGGGTCCGAATGCACCATGGATAAGACTGACTCAGAGAGTTTATGGCATCAAAACAAATCTTAGCATCCCCTTCAAATATAACCTTGCTCCATCTTTCCACTTTAGCAAGTTGAACCGCCCATTGCAATGCTTCAGTCTCAGCTTGGAGAGGAGTTGTCTTCTTAATCAGCCTTGCCCAAACTTTTAGTGGTACTCCACGGTAATCACGAGCCACCACGGCAATAGCAGCTTGCGTGCTAGATGTGGCAGCATCTATGTTGATCTTTATGCAACCCGAAGATGGAGGGGACCATGCATGGACCGGTGTAGGAATAACGTGATCTGTGCAGGGGGATATAATTTTGGCAAATTCGAAGCATCTGGTCAGGACCATCCCAACAGAGGAAGAAACATCCCACCTGCAGTTATGATGAAGCGCCCGGTTCCTAGCCAACCAAATTTCTTCGATTGTGAACACCATCCGTAGAAGTACCTGCCCTTTTTCAATATCTTCGCAAAGGAAGTTTGGGGGGTTCATACATAACTTGATGATATCCTCAGGATGGGAAATAGCTAGATCCTCTGTTTTAAGACCCCAACACACAGCGAACCAAAGTGATCTAGAAGCAGGGCAGTTGAAGAAAAGGTGGCTTGATGATTCAATGCTATCCTTGCAGAAAAGGCAGCAGACATCACTTATATGGAGGCGGTTGAGTAAGTTTTCTTTTGTGGGAAGAACGTTAACCCCAATCCTCCAAAGCAGCATTTTCAACCTCTCCGGCAAATTCAAATTCCAAATTTTATTCCATGCAATTCCATGAGGGGTTAGGGAAGGTAGGATAGAGCGGCTAGTGTGGTACGCTGATTTGACTGAGAAATTACCTTTTGGGTCCGGCGTCCATATGAGTTTGTCAGGGGAAGGTCTAGCTGGGATAGGGATGGCTAGGATAGCTTGAGCCGAAGGGGGGTTGAACAACTCTTTGACAAGATTTTGCTTCCAGCAATGCAGGTCTGAGTCAATCAGGTGGCTTACTAGAAGAGGTAGTTGGGTAAACTCCTCTTCTTTGGGGGTTGGGATGAAACCTTCTATCCATGGAACCCATGGTTCTGTCCAGATGTCAATGGAGGACCCATTGCCTATAGAAAAACATGCACCTTTAGCTATAATACTCTTTGACTGCTCAATCGCCCTCCAAATGGGTGAAGCTCGCTTAGGTGGCTTAGAGTGCAACCATTCCTTTGAAACTTTATATTTAGCCCTCAAAATGTTCATGCACAGGCTGTCTCGTTTGGAGACAATCATCCATGCAAACTTGGCAAGAAGTGCATTGTTAGTATCCTTGGCTTTTTTGAAACCGAGTCCGCCTAGACTCTTTGGGTGGCATAGTTTGTCCCAAGACCTCCAAGCTAGGAAATGGCCCTCTGATTTCTTAGGATTCCACCAGAATCTCCTAGAAAGAGAGTCGAGGTTATCGCACACTTTTTTAGGGATGTTGAAGGTAGACATGCTGTAATTCGGAATGGATTGGGCAACCGAGCATATTAGAGTCCTCCTTCCAGCCCAAGAGAGGCATTTTGTCCTCCAACCCGTGAGCTTAGCTTCAAGCTTGGTCTGGAGGTAAGAAAAATCCTTGGCCGGTGCTCTGGACAGAAGCAGCGGCGCACCCAGGTAAGTTGTATCTTTTTTAAGGTGCCTCATATGGAGAATACTCTTCAAAGACCTGCGCGTGTTGCTTTGAGTGTGCTTAGAGAAAAGAATTCCCGACTTCTCCCTACTGACTTGTTGGCCGGACCAAAGGCAATACTTATTTAGGATATGGTTGATTGATGTTGCATCATTCTTAGTTGCTTTGGAAAACAAAATGATGTCATCAGCGTACATTACATGAGTGATTATGGGTCCACTTCTACTGGTTCTGATTCCACAAATGTTTTTCTGCCTCAGCTCCTTGTCCAGCATCCTAGAAAGCACTTCTTGCCCCAAAATGAAAAGGTAAGGGGAGAGAGGGTCCCCTTGCCTAAGCCCTCTGCTTGGTCTGAAGCACTCGGATTTACCTCCATTTACAAGGATTTCAAAGGAAACCGAGGACACACAGTTGAGAATCCAATTTGAGAATACTTCATTGAAACCGAGGTGGAGAAGAACAGTATGAATGAAGTCCCAACTGACCCTATCATATGCTTTTTGAAGATCAAGCTTAATAGCCATCAGACCTGGCTTAGTTTTCCGGGACTTGAAACTGTGCAGAATTTCTTGAACAATGACTTGATTCTCGGCAATCCATCTATTGGGGATGAAGGCAGACTGCACTGGAGATATAATTTTGTCGAGCATGGGTCTGAGCTTTGCCACCAAAATCTTGGATATGATTTTGTACACCACATTACAGAGGCTTATAGGCCTGAAATGGTTCACAGTAGTGGGGTTAGAAATTTTAGGAATAAGGACAATGAGTGAGCTATTTACCTCCCTAGGCATGGTTCCTCTGATGAAGAATGATGTAACAGCGTTTATGACAGTGTCGCCAACAGTAGGCCAGAGTTTCTTATAGAATATGGCCGGAAAACCGTCTGGGCCAGGGGCTTTAAGGTCATTCATACCGAACAGAATACCTTTGATCTCATCATGAGAGGGAATTTTGCATAACTCCGCATTTTCGTCCTCTGTGATGCATGGTAGTACAAGATGCTCAAAATGAGGTGGGAAGTCAGCTTCATTCTGCTGGAACAGATCCTTGAAATGATCAAGGAACCTCTTTCTGATAGCATTGCCTTCAGTAATCCATGATCCATTTCCGTCGCGTATAGCATCAATACTATTTCTTTTCCTTCTCACAATTGTAGACAAATGAAAGAATTTGGAATTTTTGTCCCCTAACTTTAGCCACAACTCCCTTGATTTTTGGCGCCACAGTGTTTCACTCCGGAGAAGCCATTCTGTTAGCTCCGCTTGAAGGCCTGCTTCTACTTCCCCGGATTGATTCGAGGGGGGTTGTCTTTGTATTTCTTTGATGCGCTTCAATATGGCATTGATCCTGTCCTGGCACTTTCCGAACACTTCCTTGTTCCACTTTCTTAGTGCGTCTCTGGTAGCAGCCTGCTTCTTACACAGCTTAATGAATTCAGAGCCGCTGGGTTCATCATTCCAAGCACAGTCTATGATCGAAACACACCTTTCATCCCTTAGCCAGGCAACCTCAAATCTAAATGGTCGGTGAGCAAAGCTGGTTTGAGGGTTCGTGTCGAGAACAATGGGGGTATGATCAGACCCAATGGCTCCCAGATGAGCTAAAGTAGCTTTCGGGTATGCAAGCCTCCAGGATATGTTTGCAATTCCTCGGTCCAACCTTCTTTTAATAGCAGCATTACCCCATTTACCTTTCGCCCAAGTGTATTTGCCCCCAGAGTATCCTAAATCAATCGCACCAGCCTCGAACATCAAATCCTTGAGATAATTTGTGGAGGAGCTGCCTTTTTTGCCTCCTAAAGCTTCATCCTCATTAAGCACAAAGTTAAAATCCCCAAAACACATCCATGGTCCATGATGAGCTTCAAGTAATGCCATAAGATTTTCCCAAGCCTTCTTCTTTTTTGATGGATACGGTGGACCATAGAAGCCAACCATGAGCCATTCACAAGTAGTATCCTTTATTTTAACAGCAATAAGATTTTTGTTATATTCCACCTCCTTTACAGACAGCCCATCTTTCCACAAAATACAGAGCCCTCCTGCTCTGCCTTTTGCTTCAACAACAAACAAATGATCAAACCTAATTGCACTTTTAACAAACTCCATTCTACTAATACTGGCTTTAGTTTCAGACAGAAAAATTAAATCGGGCCTAGCCCCTTTTATTTGAGCCTTCAAGGCTCGAACTGTCGAGGCGCTGCAGATGCCCCGACAGTTCCAACCGAATAGCTTCATGGAGACGGTGGGGGCATGATAAGGCCCGCCTCCTCGGCCGTGTGTGAGTTTGCATTGGTCTGTGAATAGACTTCAGAGAGATTGTGATAGGATGACTTACGGATATGTGCTTCATCTTCAGCTTTCTGCCTTTCTTTGATTATGAAATACTCCAGGCTCGACTATGGAATGAGAGCTACAGTCTCAGGATCAAAGAAGACTGGCTCTGGTCCCCTCTCAGTAAATTTAAACCGTTTGGCGATGAGCTCAAGTTCTTTTTCCGTTACCTTCCTCTTCAACGGGTTTGATGGTGGTGTTGTATCAATCGGTGACAGCGGCTGTGTTGGATGGAGTTCTTGATTTGGTGGTTGGTGCTCTTGATTTGGTACAGAGGAGGAAGAACACGGAGAGAGGTCAACATGCTCACTTAAACTGTGGAATGTGGTGGATTGTGGGGTTAGGGATTCCGGATGCTCACTTAAAGGCTGCTGGTGGGTTGGGCTATGAGTAGTCTCTGAGCTGGTATTTTGGGCTGAGGAGAGGTCAACCAGCTCCTCTATCCTCTATGGACCTTAGGCCCACTTGCACCGGGGTTAAACGGAACATTCTACGGAAACCACAGTTTTGGGGTCTTGGTGATAAGGCCCAAATTGTCCTTTTCCTTAGTGCGAGTAATATTGTGTGGGATCGTTGTCTCCTGTGGCAATTCCAGCTCAGCTTGTATGGATGTTACAGGAATAGTACAGCTCGTACCTACTGACGTCATGGAGGTGAGAATATTGTGAGCTTGCCACGTGTTTTGAGCAGGACGTGGGCTGGTACAGTGGTCCCGGGGTGTGTGGCACGATGTTGGTGGTGTCCTTCCAAGTGTACCATCTTGCACGAAACTAACAACCAACTCCGGTGATGCCCTCTCATGCGTACCACCTTTCACAGCATTACTAACACATTCCGGTGGTTGTTCTGATGACTTAGTGGCCATATTAGAGGTGCCGTCAGCCTGCTCAAAAATCCCAGGTGGAAGGTTTTCGTACCCCGGTCGGAGCCACGGTCCGGCTGCTTTGAACCTTACACCTTTTGGGTTGCAGATCTGGTATAAGGAACCTGTGCATGACCTTTCCTCATGCCCCACCACTCCACATTTGTAACACACATCTGCGAGCTTTTCATATTTTAGCCCAATCCAACAATCAGTGTTATTTGGACGGGGAAGAAAGAGACCTGGGAATAAAGGTTTACCCATCGGTATGTCGACTCGGATTCTGGCAAATTTTTTCCATGCGCCGCCCGGATCACCAACCAAATCTAATTCCACAACATTTCCAATCTTCGACCCTATTTTCCTCAGGTTATCCTCAGTATTCCACAACGCAGGTAGTCCATGAACTTGGACCCAAAATGTTGAAGAGGAAAACTCTACTTCTTGCCATGTAACTTCTGGGTTCCAAGATTTGAGGATAAGGTGGCCACCCTTACACAACCACGGCCGTCTGTGATACGCTCTGTGAGCATCAACTTCATGGTTGAAAGAGAACATAAAGATGTCCCTGTCCATACGTTTCACCTCCAGTGGGTATACTGGATTCCAAGCTTTCATGACTACATCTCTAACATAGGTAAGGCTTATGTCTTTGTTGGTGATAAGTTTAGCAAGGAGTATGAGGTTTGGAGAAAAGGCAGGGCCTTGGTTTGGAGGGAGCTCTATTCTGGCTTCTTCGCATGAAACTTTTTCAGTGCGAGAAATGAGGTCCGAGACCTCCATGTTGGGTTAGTGGCGTGAGAATGGGGCTTTTCGTGTTGCTTGAGATAGCAGAGCCAGTGTAAAGGGGTGGGAAGAGAGAAGGGAAAGGGGTGGCCGGAAGTGGTGGCCGGGTAGCAGTTTAGGGGAAAACAGAGGGGGAGGGAGTACTAGTGGGAGTACGGAGATATCTCCTAAATTGAATAGGAATAAGTGCATGAGATTGTTTGTGTCACTTTGGTTTATTGAGTCTTTATATTCTTTTCTTTCTTTCTTTCTTTATCTTTTTCAAGTTTTGAACAGTTGTTACAATGCCACTTTGGTTTGTTCAAGTGACACTGTAGCTATAATAGCTACAGCTTTTTTTTTTTAAGTCTTCCATTTGTACTTTTTTTTCTTTAAAATATTTATAAGAACTCGCATATATATTGATATACTGACATAACAAATTTCACAATATTTTCACAATTATTAAGGTGTCAATTTCTTATAAGTCAATAAAATAATAAAATATAAAACTGTGACCAACCATAACTGAAAATAAATATTTTGTAAAAATGTTCTGACACTTGTTGGGTGAATGTGTAAAAGTCGCCGTACTTTTGATTTGTTCAATATGTACTTTTCATCCTTTTTTTTTTTTTTAGTCATCAATTTGTGCTCTTTTTTCTATATATAAAAATAGCAAATAGGCTCATGAATAGTATTTTTGGTTTAGTAACTTGCCTTTTTTTTCCTTCAAGCTGAGCTTTTTTTTTTTTTTTTTAAATGATCTTTATATGTTTACTTTATACTTGTAATGTAAGCTTACACTGTATACACACAAAAAGTAGCAAATATTATATACATTTAATAAGCTCATGAATAGTGTTATGAACAGTATTTTTGGTTTAGTAAGTTACATCTTTCCTTTTTTTTTTTTTTTTTTTTTTTTTGTTCTTCAAGTTCCCCAACTTAGTTTGAACTTGTTTTTTTCTTTTAAAGGATCTTTATTTGTTTACTTTCTACTTGTAATGTAAGCTTACGTTGTATACACACAAAAAATAGCAAATATTACATACATTTGCACAAAAAAAAATTGTACAAATTTTGCAAATATGTACAATATTTGCCAATTTCTATATGTTTACAATATAAATTTACATTGTAAGTGCAATATATATTTCTATCTATATATATATATATATATATATATAGTGAATAAGAAAAGTTACAGTAATTTTACTACAGTAGTTTTGGTTTGTTCAACTTTCATTGTTTTGCTGGCCTTTTTTTTTTTTTTTTTTTTTTTTGGTGAATGCATAAAGTTGTAGTATATTTGCTATATTATTTTTGGTTTGTCCAATTCATGCTGTTTCACATTATAATAAAATATTAACATCACAAATTTGCACAATATTTCACAATTGTTGAGGTGTTAATTCATTATAAGTCAAAATAAAATAATAAAATATCATACTAGAACTAGTTACAACTAAAAATAAAATTATTGTGAAAAAGAAGTGCTATATCCACAATAATTTTCACAATACTTTCATAACAAATCAAATATGGTAAATTGTTATTGGCTCTAATTTAAACTTACCAATGAAACTATTTTTTTGCCCACCAATAACAACTTGTAGTAACCTACTACTTATAATTTGATGTGAAAATATCATAGATATAACATTTTTTTGTGTGAAAAATGATAAGACATCTTGATGTCTTCACAATATTTTCAAAACTGTTGAGCTGTCAATTCTTTACAAATTAAAATAAAATATAACAAAATTATAAAAGTATTATGAAAATGTTGCGACATTCTGTTATGTTTTTAGAAATTTTTTGTTGGTTTAATCAACTTTGTTGAGCCAAAATTCACTATTTCACATACAATTTTCTTAGATTGACTTTTTGAATTTTTTTTCTTTGCACACTATTTTAAGTAAAAACACATAGTTTTACACACAAAAAAAAAAAAAAAAAAAAAAAAACTTAGGAAAGAAATATTTTTCATCCTTTATATTTAGGGTAATTTACAATTCTTCCTTGAACTTTAAAATCAAGTAATTTTTCCCTTAATATTTTGGAAAATAGCAAATATGTCATATTGTTATTCTCTCATTTAAACCATAATGAAAGCTTATGATTCTTAAAATATTTTATCGTGTAATGTCTAAATTACTCCTGCTAAATTTTAACATCCTAAAATTTTCTTTACGTATTTTGAGTTTTAAATGATAGAAATTCTTAGAAAGTTAGAATGATGATATTAAGTGTTTTATTTGTTATCTAAAGAACATTGATTTTCTAGGTCTAATTTTCAAAACTTATAATTTATCTAATGAAAAATTCGATGATACATGCCTTTTGTTATTTATTTATTTATTTTTAATTTCTTAGCAAAACTCAGTTGTTTATTGTTGGAAGATGATGATATTCGTTATCATTCTTAGAAATTTTTAGAGAGTAGATATATTGTCTTTAGCAAGTAGGTACTTAAAAACTATTATAGTTAAATAAATATTTATATGTTAAATAGCTACTCTAACTTTGTGGTTGATCAAAATTCTTAAGCGAATGAGATTAACTTTTTACAACATAATTATCAAAATTCTTAAAATTAATGTCTCTTTTGATTAATGTAAATCTCTATATACTTTAAAAATCAAATGATTCATATCTTTGTTTTGTGATACAAATAAAATCTAGAATTAGCCTTAATTACTACTTTTTTTTCATGGCAAGCACGTGCCTTGCACGTGCTGCCCTAACTAGTTATGCAAAAAGGTCCGACACCATTTCTGAGTCTGATTTCTGAAGAAAATTTCAATTTTGTTCGTCACAAAATAGACGCTCTTGATTTTATTTGGGGTATTTAAGTAAAAATATATATCTAAATTAAAATAATAAAAAAAAATCTTCTTTTTTCTTTCTCCACTCTTTTCTGACATGTCAAAAGGAAGCATTTTCTTTTTCAATTCTTTTCCCTTTTTTTTTTTTTTAATTATCCCTCTCTCTTCTCTTCTTTTCCCTTTCCCTCATTTTCTCTTACGTAGGATTTTTCTTTTCTTTTTTTTTGGAAAGGATTCAATAGTTTCAAAACCATCAAGGGAAATTGGAAAAAATCAGTTACATTGGCCAACAAGGACACTAAAAGCAACCAGTAGTATCTGGTAAAATTAATATTTATTGTTTTGGCTGTTTATAGGCCTTGTGGTCCTAAGAATTAGCAAGGCTTTGAATCATAGCAGAAGCTATGAAATTTTTGCATAAATATAATTCTGAATATGAGGGCATAAAACTAACTAATAATTTATGTAATTTAGGGCCCGTAATGTTGTTCTAGTAGATAAAAAAGTGTTGTAAAAATACGTGTTGTGTTATTTAAATGATGAAAACTATTGTTTAAATACACTTATCAAACACTCCCTTACTCTCCAGAATGTGTACCTTAGTGGGCAGGGTTGTTCTAAACATGTTAATCATGGTAATGTAGCTTACATAGGAAATCCAGTCCCAAGAGAGAATGAATCAAATTGTTTGCTGTATTTGTGACTGTCGATGTAGTAATTACCAAAAGACTGTTTATTTAGGATTGTTATTATAAGAGCATTCTCATCTAGGATTTCAAAAAAGTTTTATTTTACATCCTCAAAACCTACTTTATCTATTTTACCATTTCATTTTACAATTCACCCAACATCATTGTAGGGGTGGTAGGCCCAGTAGTACGTATCTATGTATATATTAGGCCGAGGGCCCATCTGAAGACATTAAGTAGTTTGAGGATGGGTAGATTACTGTTATAGGAGTCCGTGTTAGCAAATAAAGAGGTGAAGTTTGGTCATAAGAGTCTAAGAGGGTAGTCCGAGGATAAATGCCTCCTCAGCTGAGCAAAGCCTAGGATCGATGGTGTGGTCTGCCATCCAGGGCAACACTCCAGGAGGTTTTGTTAATAAGGACAAACATCCTAGAAGCACATGACAGAGGGAAGCCATATAATATCTAAGAGAAAACTGCTACCACCGCATTGAATGCTTTGTAGCTAACTCTCTGGCCGTATTAATGAGGAAGTGATACCTGAACAGTAATTTTTAGCCTTACAATTACTTCCAAAAGACTTCAAGAAGGTGCTGATGGGACAAGAATCAACACCAACAATCTAATCTACACATGGAGGGTAGAGGTGAAAGAAGAAAGATAGTATAAAATAGGAAGAAGACACTAAGAAAAAGGAATCGGAAAATTGAGAGAGAAATACTGTAGCAATAAGAACTGTACTTGTAATCAAATTCAAGAATTATATACAAGAACTGTTCTCATCGAATTGTGCCAATGACGATTTTCTTTAGATAAAATCAGTCTATCTTTACTTTATTGTTATTTGGATTCACTATAATTGCTACCCAACTCATTAAAGCCTAATTTTTCAACCCACTCTCTACAAATTCATTATATTGGGCTCTTTGGGCCTAGATTCTTTTACCTCTTGGGCTTAGGACTCAAATTGCGTCCTTACAATCATAATTTCTATTTTTATATACAACTCATTAAAATAATAATATAAACTACACAATTATAAAAAATTATATTTCTGTCCTATCTCTCCCATCTCTCTGTTCTACCCAACAAATCTTCTCACTGCTACTGCTACCTGCCAACATCACCCACAACCCATACATTTGAACCACCACTACAACCCCAGCGTCGCCAATTCAAACCCTAGCAACTGAAACTTAATGGCACCGTCGAACCCAACCCTAGCACCACCAATTCAAACCCTACCCCTGGTACTACAATCAACCATGAACCATCGAACTTGAAATCAACTATAACATTCCGACCCAACTTTATAGTTAAACTATGTGTTTAAATGGTTAATGTAGGGACTGAATCTGAGTACTTCCGCTGTTGGACGAATGGACTCAGACCCAACTAGTCCAACACAATGAATTTGTAGAGAATGAGTTCAAGAACTAGGCCTTATCACATGGACAACAGTCGAGCTAGTTGCTACTACCATCAGATAGAGATGAACTGAGATTATCTAAGAAAGTTTGTCCTCGGCACAATCCGAGGAGCCTTGTTGTGATAACTGTTCAATGTCCATGGTTGCATGAGTCTCTCTTTCTATGATCTGTTCTACCTCGTATATAGTCCCCTTTGGACGATACTCCCTTCCACTTGTTGATCATCCAAGCTTATACCTGACTACCTGTCCCATCAGCCGACTCACCAATCCTCCTGTTAGTTGCAACAACCAAGGCAGCACTGTTCAGGGGTCACTTCCCCATTAATGCGGCCAGAATGCCAGTGGTGGGCATTTATTGTGGAGGTGAAAGTTTTTCCTTGAACTGCTCCTCCATCGTACTTCCATAGCTGACTCTTTGTACTTGTCTTTTTCTTGGGATGCGTAAAGAGGCCGCCTTCGGTGGCGTGCTGCTCTCCTTTCTATGATCTCGGCTGGCCGAGGACATGGTCGTCCTTAGCGATATTTCTTGGCAACTTGGGCCTTCTACGTTCATCCTCGGACATTTCTTCATCCTCAGCTTGGGCTTTAGGCCAAATATAAAGTGGGCCGGGGTTGCCAGATTATTTGGCCCCCACAATTAATTATTATTTTAAGCCACTTTCTTTCTATAATTAATATAAGAGTATTTAATAAGCATATTATTTTATAACACCTTTGAATAAGAATTGTAAAGATTATAAATAATGGAATAGCTATTTGTATTATAAATATATACTAAGTATAAGTATGTACAAAAATTATATTAAGTGGTTTAAGTTATTAGATACATAGTTGGTGTTTTAATTAAGCATGATGCATGAGATATTATAGTAGAAATTCCACCAACCCATGCAACCAATGGAAATTCAACAGACATAATGCCAAAGTTTCATGCATGATGACAAACCCCAAAGACCAAGACTTGGCCATTCAATCACCAAGTTCCACCTCATTGCTTCTTTGACTTTTCTCTAGCAACTAGGACTTCCAAGAAGCTCTCATCCCCTTATTCCCACGGGTCCAAACATGCAAATCAGAATTTCTCCTTCAACTTTACTCTCTTTTCTCTTAAGGAAAGAGCTAGGAAGCTCTCTTAAGTCTTCTCTCAAGTCCACGGGTTCATACACCAAAAGGAAGACAAAAGCTCCACCTCATTCTTCTTCCTACTCTCAAAGAAAATTAGAAGACTCAAAAACTCTCTTAAGCTCTCTACCTCTCATATTTTCGGGTCCAGCCTCTAGGAATGAGTGATTCTATTTTTATTTCCCTCAAGAACCATAAATTTGGTGAGGGTTCTTGCTACTCTCACCTTAGAATCCATGATTTCTTTAAAGAATTTTAGTAATGATATTTGTGGTTTGTAAAATTAGGAAATCATGAATTTGTAATTATATATATATATATATATACTGTTTTAAGAAGCTTTGAAATTGTGTTGCTGATTTTTTGAAGGTAGATTAGGGTTTTTACTAATTAATGATTGTATATGATTAAGGAAGTAAGATAAAGTCATGATAAGTACTTTTGATGTTACTGCTGGGATTTTTTTTGTATGTAATTTTTCTCTAAATGGTTAAATGACTGGTATATAAGTGTTTTCTAACATGTCTAATGAGTGCATAAAAATCCCTATATGAAAATATTATCCTTTGATATTTGTTTGTGAATTTACAAGAAAATGTTGCAAAGCTGTCACTGTAACAGATTCTGTGTTTATGCATAATAAATTATGTATTAAATTGTATACAGTGAATTTGGATACTAGGATTATTTCCTATGAAATATAAGACATATATGGTTGTATTGGAAGTGGTCTCACAACATTTGGATCAATATTAAAATAATGGTTTAATTTCTAAGATGCATGAAATTCTGTCAGGACATAATTGAATATGCTGTATTGTATGATTTTTAATAAATCATTTTTTAATGCTTTGACTCCGAAATTTTTATGGTATATAATAGAAATACAGGGGAGTTTCTCTGTAAAATTTCATGAAATTTGGATGTGAATTAATAACCCATTTGTATTTTATAAGTGAAGTATATGCTGCTGGAATAAAACAGTGAACAGTAAGGGACAAGCCTAACTTTGAGGATTTAATTCTAAAGTTAGGATGAATGATTTGAACTATAATTTATTTTGCTCATCATTTGGTATGTCTGGATCACAACTAAATTTTGTATAACTTGGTTCAAGGTTTAGTACTCTAAAGGAGGGGTTCTAAACCATTCGACGATTGTATTTATGAAGCCGTTTTGTTCAACATGTTATATGTTGTCTTATGAATGTATTTTGTGTTTGTGGGAACCTCATTGAGTACATTGCATTTGGATGAAGTATGAACCATTTTCAAATGGTCTATTTCATACTTTGAAGGTAATACAAAACAATATACTTTTGTGCATAACATATATTTTATATATTTCTGCAAGTCATGTACAACCTTTCAAACCCATTACATTGCAAGAGCTTGACCAACTCTTTACAAATGAAATGACTTAACTGCGCGCGCGCACACACACACAAATCCGAAAAAATTCATGCAATAGCAACATAAGACAATTCACTTGTTCAAATCCCCCAACTTATGACTTCAAGGTTTACCCATGTCGATACCATATTTTGTTCGACCCCAATTAACGTGTCAAAAGAATAATAAAAAAAGTGCAAATCTTGAATTTTTAAAGCCAGAAAGGGGCAATAAATAAATGCAACACGATGGTGAATCCAAAAGTTACAACAATTAAATCTTGATAAGAATTAGGACCAAAAACCCTAACCAAGGATGGTCAAAAAGTTGACTTTTTGATCCAATCTTTTGATTAGGCTGAATTTTGGATTATCTCATAGGTTATATATTTTTTCCTTTGAAACTATAGTTTACGGGCCAAAATCGGAGTTAAAATGAATGAGATATCAATAAAACTCCGAAACCTTGATTAAATGTTTCACTTTTTTTTTTTAGGTCAAAAGAGCTGTTTTTGGACCAATATCACGCAAAAAACTATACCAACTGAGCAACAATTGGAGCAATACATTTGAACCAGATTGAATTATGACGTCTCGACTACCTCTCACAAAAAGGGCTCGGCAATATCTACTACAGATAGGAAGAAATGAATTTTTCAAGAAAATCTCTTGCAGAATTCCCTACATTGCATCACCTTTCTTCCAAACGCGATATCTTGATGACCGTAACTCCAAATTGAGCAAGGTTAGAGCCTATGGAAACTAGACACCCAGGGCTTTCCAATATCATTTTTGAAGAAACCTCCAAAAAGCAGCATGAAAATCAGACCAGAAGCTGGGTAAAAGACAAAATAGCCAAAAATTAAAGAATAAGTAGGAGGCTATGTGATGGTGTTCCAGAACACCATCACATAGCGGCCTACTTATTCTCTAAGTTTTGGCTATGTGGTGGTGTCCTAGAACACATAGCTTCCTACTTTCCACTATTAATACCCCCTCCCATTTTGTAAAAAATAAGAGAAAAATGTGAAAAAAAAATGACAAAAATATACTAGAAACCTTTGAAAATTTCTCTCTCTCTCTCTCTCTCTCTCTCTCTCTTTTAGGAAACCCCTCCCAAAATATTCAACCCCTCTCTTTCTTCATAGAAAAGAAAAAAAGAAAAAAAAACTTCTTAGGTCAGCGGGTAAGTTGTAAGGGAATGGGTTAACTTCCATATAGCTATACCCATTCCCCAATTCTCTTTTCTTCATAACATTATACTATAAATATATGAAAGTATTCTTTTTATTCATTGTCTGTTTATATTCTTGCTTTAAATTCGTAGTTTTATATTTATGTTGTTGTTTATTGTTGATGCCCATTTTTTACTAAGGGCCCAACAACAGAAGAATCCCAACAATAAGGAAGATGAGAAGAAAACGTGGGGCAAAATGGTAAAGAAATGAGGTAACAAGCCCAGTGGGCTGACGTGGCAAGATTGATAGCCAACAGGCCTATGAAAGTACCTAGA
Source organism: Quercus ilex subsp. ballota (assembly GCA_032727855.1). Taxonomy (NCBI): domain Eukaryota; kingdom Viridiplantae; phylum Streptophyta; class Magnoliopsida; order Fagales; family Fagaceae; genus Quercus; species Quercus ilex. The sequence goes on along the minus strand of CM064909.1, from coordinate 94,818,089 downwards.
GGTAAAGAGAAAGTAACAAGAGGTAAAGAAAAAGTAAATGGGCTGAGGAAGCCCAAGGAATGAAGTGGTAAGCCCATGGGAATAATGAGAGGTAAATAAGAAGTAAATGGGTTAAGGAAGTCCAGGGAATAAAGCAGTAAACTCAATTGGGCTGACATGGCAGGAATAATGGTCAACAAGCCCATAGGAGTAATAAGAGGTAAAGACGTAGTAAAAGGGCCAAGGAAGCCCAAGGAATTAAGCAATAAACCCATGGGAGTAAAAGGAGGTAAAGAACAAGTAAATAGGCCGAGGAAGCCTAAGGAATAAAGTGGTAAACTCAATGGGCTGACATGGCAGGAATAATAGCCAATAAGCCCATAAGAATGATAAGAGGTAAAAATGTAGTAAATGGGCCGAGGAAGCCCAAATGAGAGAATTAATGGGTCAATGGGCTGATACGGCAGGAATACTAGCTAGCACGCCCACCGGGGTAATAGGAAATAAAGGCAAGACAAGGTCGTGGCAAACACAATGAAGCAGTACGGCAAGATTAATGGTTGAAAGGCCCACGGCCATGAAGAAGAAAGACAAAAGCATGGGCTTAGCAGGCTATGGAGACAAAGGCTTTCACCTGGACAATACCCAGCCTAGGAAAGGATAAAAGGAAGAAAACATGAGCCCAAGAGCCCATGCATCCTTCACGTCACAAAGGATAAACACAAACCAGTACGCACAGCAGAACTAGACAATGCAAGAGCAGCAGGTATAAAGCACAGAGTTACTTATGTTACGGTCTTCAACAGGAAGGCTACACTCTAGGCAGCGGCTAGGAGGGATCGCTAGACCAGTAGCCAGGCCAACAATGAATGTGTAAGGTGATTCCACACCAGGCTTAATAAATAATTGAATGTAGAAACGGTTAGTGTGAAGGCCAAAAGGAGACAAACATAGACGAAGTGGAACTTGCAAAAAGGAGCAAGGCACTACTACTTGTACCCAACCAATACATGGGAGGTAGGCCATAAGTTAGGATATTCAGAGAGTGTGGTTTGACGGTGGGGAGAAAGGAGGTCTATTCTGAGGTTCCTGCCCAAGCTTCTTTGGGGGAATGTCCTGCTGGGATAGTTTAGTTACAAAATTGGTTGTAGCCTAAGGCTACAATCTTACTCAATATCTTTTTATTATATGTGAATTTTGATAAATCCACAATTAGATTACATCTTCTTTCTATATCCTTCATGCTTGCAAAATTTATAGAAAATTAAATATCAATAGTTATATCATCAATATATTATTTAAATTGCAAGTTTTTGTAGTTTAAAATTATACATAAAATATAAGTTTATAGATCATATAGTAAATAATATCTGATTAACACAAAATTTGACATGTGTATTAAGAGTGTGAAGAACATGCAATTCAACGGTTAGATTTTCAAAATATGTGGTAATGTTTATTTTATTAAGGTTGTAGCTTACAACTTTAAGGTACAACCAATTTTATAGTTGAACTTTGTCATTTATATATTACTTTATCTTAATATCTCTTTGTTTTGTCTTTCCATTTATTATTATTTTAAAATTTTCCAACATGTTATTACCCTTTAAAAAAAATTCATTTTTGCTTTAGTAATTTTCCTTATCCCAAATTGAAAGAACAAGAAACTTTTCAAACTTCTCATATATTTCATTTTCAAGTGTGAATTTTGAAAATCTAATTGTTGAATTTCATGTTCCTTATGTTCTTAACATGCGTATCAAATTTCATTTAAATCGGATGTTGTTTACTATTCGATCAATAAACTTATATTTTATTCACAAGTGTAGATCACAAAAATTTGAAATTTTTACATTTGTTTGATGACATAACAATTGATCTTTGATTTTCTTGAAATTTTGCAAGCATTAAGGATAATAATAACAACATGTAATCTAATGGTTAAATTTTCAAAATTTACACTAAATAGAAAGATATATAAAGAGTTTGAAAGATTTCTCTCCAAACTAGTTTAGAAAAAAAAACTTTATTCAATCTTAAACAACTGCTTTCACTCACGGAGTCACAGTCTCGCTCACTCCAATTGTTCAATGTCTCTTCTTCCCTCCAACCTTGTTCCTCTCCATCTCCAAACTCTCCACCATCCTCCAAACCCTAACCGTGGACTCCCCTATCCATTCCCAAGACTCCCTTACCCTTGTTCCCAAGCACCCCAAATCCTTTACGCCAAGAGAATCGGTAAGCAACGCTACTCCTCGAAGAAGTAGAAGTTGAAACAAAAGCACACACAAACCCTAACCCTAACTCAAGTTGACAACAAACTCGAAGGCCTTTGGAGGCTCTCCAAGCTCGGAGTTCCGATTCACAGTGACCTCGACAAGGACTTTCTTGGCGTATCCCCAGGTTTGTTCCAAGAGATTGCCAAAGTTCTCGAATTCCCGATAATCTTTCTTGTGGATTAATTTTCTTCGGAAACAAACAAGTCTCAATTCTTAGCTTTTTAGATAACAAAAGTTTATTTGTCGAATTTATTGTAGAGCCCAAAAATTAAAGCCCAAAATATAGAGACCCAAAGCAATCCATTCTATCCCAACCAAACCAAACCACCCCAGTTCCTACTAATTTTGCTCGTGGGCTCTTCTTTGTGACTGTGGTTTAGCAGAGTGTGCATATGAAAAACTGAGAGGTTGGGCTCAAAGTAAAATCTACCCCCAATCCGACTGTACCTAATCGATGAATAGAAATCCTATGATATCAACCCTAGCCTCAATTGTGGAGAGAAAACTTCTAAATTGCTTCTATTTCCTTTTTTTTTTTTTTTTTTTGCTGATCCAATTTTAAGTATAGTCATACTGAATTCAATGAATTCTCAGAAAAAAAAAATGTAAAATTATAAACATTGTATGTATGAAATGTAAAACAACAAATGTGAAACAATATTTTTCCTTAGGTTTATCGACATTGTTAAAATATAAGGTGACAACAATCTGATTCTTTTTTTCAACAATCTAATTATAAAACAGTATTTTTAGCATTTAAATCACTTTGTGTCGAAAGATATTCACTAGGATCACCAAGGACTATTACAAACAGAAACAACGGACCTAATCACCTAAACCATATAAGGCCGGGATAATGCCACCTAAACCATATTAAGCATCCTCTGCACTAATTCAAGAAGGAAACACAACAGAATGAAGTTCTGAAAAGCCATTAGTTTGGAGTTGGCAACAGCAACACCTGTTGACATGGGGTTCCTACGAAAGAGCACAAAGTTAGGTTGTTTTTGAAGTAACATGCTCTTCTAGGCTCTGTCAAACATCTTCTATCATGTTGTGTCAAACAAGTTAGCCACTTTCTCCAATGCTAGAATTAATAAACGGTGGAGGTGTTGGTTGAGGAATTTCATGATTATCAGTTAGCATTTTCACAACTACTGACATTGATGGCCTTAGCTCTGCCGATGCTTGTGCACAAAGCAGCCCTACTTGAAGTAATCGGGAAGCCTCCACTTCTTCAAAATTAGCATCTAAGACTGGATCAACAGCTTCACATAGCTTATCCGTTCCATAAAGATTCCAAACCTTATAAAGAAAAACATAAATTTTATTAATGATTTCAGTCTTGATTCTTGAAAAAAAAGAAAATTATTTCTCTGAAACATGAATTGGTGGTATGCCAGGTAAAAAGATTTACCATTTGTAGGATAGAATGAGAATTTTGAGAAAATGAATTATTCCTCTTTCCACATACAACTTCAAGGACAAGAATTCCAAAACTATAAACATCTGCCTTTTCAGTTAACTTGCCATGAACAATATACTCCGGAGCCAGGTAACCTCTAAAGATGTTCATTAAGAAATGGATATGTAATTAGAGATAATAGCTTCAATATTGCATAATAGTGAGGAAAATTGCCAATCTATGACAGAAAAAAAGAAGAAGAAGAATACTACACACTTTTTGTTCCCAAGGTGAATGGTATTTACCAATGCGTAACAAAGATTTAAAGTAGACGACAGGGCTTATGCTCCTAGTAATAGTGATGCCAATTTACACATTCCTACATAGTGCCAAAACTGAAAATAAGTGCAAGATGGGAAGAAAATAGGTCTAGGCACTTACAGTGTGCCAGCAATCTCAGTGCTTATGTGAGTCTTATCTCCTGGAAATAATCTAGCAAGTCCAAAATCTGCAATCTTTGGCTCGAAATCCCCATCAAGCAGAATATTACTTAATTTTATGTCTCTATGGATAATTCTCAAATTTGATTCCTCATGAAGATAAGCCAAGCCCTCAGCTGTTCCCAATATGATCTTAAACCTTACATCCCACCTTAGCAGCCGAAGATTCTCTTTAACTGACTCAAAAGTCAAATCAAAAGGAGGGCAAGTAAATGAACTGAATAAGAAAGAGCAATATTCTTACATGAATAGGAGTTTAAGATTAGATTACTACCAGAAAAGTGGTCATGAAGGCTTTGATTTGGCACATATTCATAAACAAGAAGGCTTTAAGGACCTGTAATGCTGCATCCTAACTGCTTCACTAGATTTTTATGATTGATGCCACCGATCAAATTGACTTCATTAAAGAAATCATCCACCCATTGTGGATTTTTGAAGAAGAGCCTCTTAATAGCAACAACCTTTCCATCCGGTAAAATTCCCTGAATAAAACAAAGAAATCTACCTAGTTAATTTTAAGTACAAAATTCTTATTCCTTCAAAAACGGTAGAAAGTGAAACTTGAAGTTACTTTGTAAACTGAACCAGAACCTCCTTGTCCGAGCTTATTGGAATTGTGGAAGTAATTTGTCGCCTTTTCTAGACTTTCATATGAAAAATTGAGTTTGGACTTGTATAAGCTGGACAACAGACCTCCTAATTGCTTTCTCACTGAAACAAATGCCAGAAAATTAGGCTATATATAACTCAATAATTAAGACATAATCCTATTCCCTTTGAATGAGTGAATATGGTTGCAAGGGAGTGGGAAATTTAAACCAGTAACCTCCATTTCATAAGGCTGATCAACCGAACAACCACTTAAGATTAAAAGTGAATCACAAATAGTCCTTCAAAATCTAAATATAAAACATATGTACCTTTCCTCTTCCTCAATACATTCTTCCTCGCAATAAAAACAACAGTCGTGATAATTGAAGAGGCTGAATTTGGGCCTAAGATGGGCCTGACGGTTATCTGCTGTGGTCCAGTAGAGGACGGGCCCGTTATCGCCAAGTGTATGGGAGAGAATCCAGTAGGAGGTATCAGCGGGTCCAAGGCCCATGAGGAAGGCAGAAGGGCCCTTTGTATGTGATACTTGCGACACACTTCGTAGAGTCCCATAAGGAAAGGATTCCGCAATCTACTCTCATAAGGATTCCTATAAGGAAAAGACTTCTACTCCAAGGAAGAGGAGTCCACCCTCTACTACTATAAAAGCCCCAATACCCTCACAAATCAAGGTACGCGTAATTTACCCTCTCTAGCACTCTAGAGTTGTGAGAATACTACTGACTTAACCTTCGGAGAGTATTTGGCCGGCACCACACCGGCGCTCTTTGTGAGGCTTTCTTCTTTGTGTTGTGCAGGTTCACGTTCGAGTGCGTAGGTATCGTGTGGCTCACTGGTGAAATTCTCGACCTCATCAGTTGGCGCCGTCTGTGGGAAACGTTAGTAGGGATCCAAAAAGCCATACTATCGTTTTTCGGACTTAAGGGTTGCATGGTACTCACTCGCTCGATGGCAACCACTAACGACGTTCAAGGAGACGAACCACCCACGACTGCCCTCGAGAGACAAGTTCGGACTCTCGCTGCCGCGGTGGAATGTCTCACCAAACAAAACAACGATTAAGAAGAACAGCTGCGCCAGAAGGAACGCAGAACAGAATGACCAGCAAGAAGAGGAAGAAGGGACCAGCGCTGCAAGGAAAAACCAGGAGAAACCTGAAGGCAGTCATGCCCCAAGCAAACCGAAGAGGCAGAACTTGAGCATGCCATCCCTCACGAATGCGACACCACCACAGATTGCCGCAGAGATGCAGGCGATGAGGGAACAGATGGAGGTGATGATGAATGCGCTCAAGGGGCGAGTTTCAAGCGATCTGGACGATTTAGTCAACCGCACTGACTCGCCTTTCACTGCGGCCGTGAACGCCTTCCCCCTACCTCATAAATTCCGCATGCCTCATATAGATAGCTACGACGGAGTAAAGGATCCTCTGGACCATCTGGAAACATTCAAGACCCTAATGCACCTCCAGGGGATAGCTGACGAGATCATGTGCAGGGCCTTCCCCACAACACTCAAAGGCCCCGCAAGGATATGGTTCAGCCGACTGACGCCAAACTCCATCAGCACCTTCAAGGAGCTGAGTGCTCAGTTCACCACGCACTTCATTGGAGGGCACAGATACAAGAAGTCCACAGCTTGCCTGATGAGTATTAAGCAACGGGAGGACGAGACGTTGAGGGCCTATATAACGCGCTTTAATAAGGAAGCGCTCTCAATAGACGAAGCCAACGACAAAATACTGGTAGCAGCCTTCACGAACGGGCTACGGAAGGGCAAATTTCTGTTCTCTTTATACAAGAACGACCCTAAAACCATGTCAGAAGTACTCTACAGGGCAACCAAATACATGAACGCAGAAGACGCATTGCAGGCTCGAGAGGATAAGCCAAGGAAGAGGGAACGGCAGGAAGAATGACGAAGAGATCAAGGATCGAAGAGGACAAGAATAGACGACCGAAGAGTTGAGCGACGCACTAAGCCACCCGGAGGGAGGTTCACGAGCTTCACACTGTTGACGGCTCCGATAGATCAAGTCCTAATGCAAATCAAGGACGAGGGGGGTCTAACCTTCCCCGGGAAACTGAAATCAGATCCCAGCAAAAGATCAAGAGACAAATACTGCCGTTTCCACCGCGATCACGGCCACGACACAGCAGACTGCTATGACTTAAAGTAACAGATAGAGGCCCTAATCAGACAGGGGAAGTTACAGAAGTTCGTCAGGAAAGAAAGAATGGATCCGCCGCCTCAGGAGCAACAACCCCGAAGAGATAATGAGCGTCCTAGACCCCCAGTCGGAGACATAAGGATGATCTTAGGGGGAACATCAATTGCTGGGTCATCCAAGAAGGCCCGAAAGACCCACCTCCGAATGGTTCAAAATGTCCAGCTAACGGGCTCAGCACCAAAGATGGCGCGGAAAGATAGTCCAATCATTGGATTTTCAGAAGAAGATGCACGACGTCTCCACCATCCGCATGATGATGCGTTGGTTGTCACCCTCCGAGTAGGCGAGTATAACATGCACAGAGTGTTGGTAGACAACGGCAGCTTAGCAGACATCCTCTATTACCCGGCGTTCTAACAAATGAAAATTGATAGGGAACGGCTGATACCAACAAGCAATCCGCTAGTTGGCTTCGGAGGAACGAGAATGTTTCCATTAGGGGCGGTAACGATTTCAGTGATAGTCGGAGATTATCCACAACAAATCACACAAGACGTGACGTTCCTTGTAGTTGATTGCTCATCCGCATACAACGCTATCATCGGACGACCTACCCTGAATGCGTGGAAGGCCGCAACTTCAACTTACCACCTGATGATCAAGTTCCCTACAGAGCACGGGATTGGCGAGTTACGTGGGAACTAAGTGGCCGCCCGTGAATGCTACATTGCCATGCTCGAAACGGAAGGCCAGCAGCAAACAATGAGCATAGAAGAGGCACGGACGGTAGCAGAGCCAGTAGAGGAGCTAGAAGAGATAATTCTTGATGAATCAAGACCTGAAAGGACGACCAGGATTGGCACACTAGCCAGCCATCCAACCCGCCAAGCCCTCATAACGTTCCTCCGAATGAATCAAGACGTGTTCGCCTAGAGCCACGAGGACATGCCCGGAATCGAAAGCTCAATCATAGTTCACAGGTTGACCGTAAACCCATCATACTCGCCTGTTGGACAGAAAAAGCGAGTATTTGCCCAGGAGCGAGACGAAGCAATTGCACAAGAGGTAAAGAAGCTGCAAGAAGCAAACTTCATTCGAGAAGTGTACTATCCCGACTGGTTAGCAAACTTAGTGATGGTCAAGAAAGCTAACGGGAAGTGGCGAATGTGCGTCGATTTCACGGACCTCAACAAAGCATGCCCGAAGGACAGCTACCCGCTACCCCGGATAGACACATTAGTAGATTCGACGGCGGGACACCAGCTTTTGAGTTTCATGGATGCTTTCTCGAGCTACAATCAAATTAAGATGGACGAAGCTGATCAGGAGAAAACCTCCTTTGTCACTAGCCAAGGGCTCTTTTGCTACAAAGTGATGCCGTTTGGACTTAAGAATGCAGGCGCCACGTACCAGAGACTGATGAACAAAATGTTCGCACACCAAATCGGCCGGAACGTGCAGGTTTATGTCGACGACATGCTTGTAAAAAGCCCGCTTGAAAGTGATCACCTAAAGGACCTCCGAGAGAATTTCAACACCCTCCGCTCGTATAATATGAAGCTCAACCCGAACAAGTGCGCGTTTGGTGTAACGGCGGGGAAGTTTTTAGGATTCATGGTATCCCATAGAGGAATAGAAGTCAATCCAGAAAAAGTTCGGGCCATCATGGAGTTGGAACCGCCAAAGACGGTCAAGGACGTGCAGAGACTGAACGGCAAAATTGCCGCCCTGAATAGGTTCGTCTCGAAAGCGATGGACAAGTGTCTTCCATTCTTCAAAACTCTGCGAAAATCATTCGAGTGGACGGAGGAATGCCAGAAGGCTTTTGAAGAGTTAAAGAAATACCTCACATCCCCACCATTGCTCAGCCCTTCCAGACCTAGAGAAGAACTTTACCTTTACCTAGCTGTTTCACAAGCTGCGGTCAGCGCGGCACTAGTAAGAGAGGAAGACGGATCTCAGAGACCCGTCTATTTTGTAAGTCAAGCATTCAGAGGAGCAGAAGAGAGGTATCCACAAATAGAGAGGTTGGCCCTTGCACTGGTAACTGCGGCAAGAAAGCTAAAGCTATATTTCCAAGCCCACACTATCATAGTCCTGACGAATCAACCTTTGAGAAGAGCTTTGGGTAGCCCCGACACAGCTGGACGGATGGCTTTGTGGGCAATTGAGATGAGCAAATTTGACATACAATACCGCCCACGAACCGCGATCAAAGGCCAAGCCGTGGCCGATTTCATCGCAGAGTTCGCACTATCAGAGGGCAGGGGGCAGAAGATTCTGCGCAGTGGAGCATCCACACGGACGGATCGACAAACAAAAAGGCAGGGGGAGCAGGTGTTGTCATCCAAACCCCGGAAGGGGATAAAATCAAGTGCATGATCCGATTCGACTTCCCCACAACTAACAACGAAGCCGAATATTAAGCACTAGTAGCTGGTCTAGACCTTGTTAAAGTGGCAGGTGCAGAAAATATAGTCGTACACTGCGACTCCCAGGTGGTAATACGGCAGATCGACGGTAGCTACGAGTGCAAGAATGAGAGAATGAAGAAATACCTGGAAGAAGTGAACAATCGGATCGGCAACCTCGTAGTGAGATTCGTCCAAATCCCAAGAGAAGAAAACGAATGTGCCGACCATCTGGCAAAAGCAGCCTCGGCAGAAGTCATGATTGTTCCCGAACAGGTATTGTCGTTTGTACAACTCTCCTCGCTAATCGATGACGGAAGGAATGTACTCGACGTCAATTCTGAGAACAATTGGACTACACCTTTAATAGCATACCTAAGATCAGGTACCCTGCCAGACGGAAAGGACGCAGCTAGAAAGTTGAAGGTACAGGTCTCACGATTCGTGCTGATAAAAGATGTCTTATACAAGAGAGGATTCTCCCAACCGTACCTAAGGTGTCTGAGCAGCGAGGAGGCAGACTACGTGATGAGGGAGGTTCACGAGGGTATCTGTGGAAATCACTCAAGTGCAAGGTCATTAGCTTACAAGTTGATCCAAGCCGATTACTATTGGCCTACTATGTTAAAGGATGCCCAGGCTTATGTCAAGACCTGCGACAAATGCCAGAGGTTCGGTAATCAAATCAGACAACCATCCGAAGAGCTCACACCCATGACGGCCCCTTGGCCATTTGCCCAATGGGGACTAGACATCATGGGCCCTTTCCCGACGGCTATAAGGCAGTTGAAATTCTTGGTAGTTGGTATCGACTATTTCACGAAATGGGTAGAAGCCGAAGCCTTAGCCACCATCACGGAGAAGAACATCCGAAGTTTCGTATGGAGGAATATCATTTGCAGGTACGGGATACCCAGGGTCCTCGTCTCGGACAACGGAAAGCAGTTCGACAATAGCGCATTCAGAGACTTCTGCTCGGAGCTAGGAATCAAGAATCATTACTCGTCACCAGCACACCCACAGGCCAATGGGCAAGTAGAAGTCACAAACCGGTCCTTGCTAAAGATCATCAAGACCCGCCTTGAAGGGGCAAAAGGCATCTGGCCTTAGGAACTGCCAAGCGTCTTATGGGCTTATCGTACTACATCAAGAACACCTACGGGAGAATCACCGTTTCGGCTGGCATATGGGAGCGAAGCTGTCATCCCGGCAGAGGTAGGACTTACGAGCTATCGTGTGGAGAACTACGACAAAGATAAGAACGAAGAGTCCTTGCGCCTTCAGTTAGACCTGGTGGATGAAGTTCGTGCAGCAGCAGAGCAGAGGATGGCACGATACCAGAACCTTATGGCAAAATACTACAACTCCAACGTCAGGCATAGAGACTTCCAGATCGGGGATCTTGTACTAAGTAAGGTCATGGGCGCTGCCAGAGATCCTTTGCATGAAAAGCTCGGCCCCAACTGGGAAGGACCCTACAGGATCACATCATGGCAAAGGAAAGGAACCTACCACCTCGAAACCATGGACGGACGGAAGCTGCAGCACCCTTGGAATACGGAGCACCTGCGGAGATACTACCAGTAAAGACGACATGAAGAGCATCAACGCTTCCATATTTCCAAGTTTATCATTAAGTTTTTACTTCAAACAATCTTTTTCTACTATTTGGTTTTGTTATCGCTAGTTTTACTTTCAAACAATTACTTTTGCAAGTGCCTTTTTAAGCCCTAGGGGGCAGGTACTCTTTCTACATGCTTTGTTTTCAATAAGAGGAAATATTCAGACACGACTATGATGTTCCTACTAAAACTCAGTCCACAGGATGGACGAGTCATCCCAAGAGGATGAAAAATGTTAAGTCCCATAGAGGACGGATAAAAACCAAGTCCATAAGGCGGACGAACATAAATTAAGTCCACTAGATGGACGTATACTAACCAAGTCCGCAAGATGGACGGATATTAACAAAGTCCACAAAGTGGACGGATCATCCCAAGAGGATGAAAATCCTAAGTCCCATAGAGGACGGACAAAACCAAGTCCACAAAGTGACGGATCATCCCAAGAGGATGAAAATCCTAAGTCCCATAGAGGACGGACAAAACAAAGTCCACAAAGTGGACGGATCATCCCAAGAGGATGAAAATCCTAAGTCCCATAGAGGACGGACAAAACCAAGTCCACAAAGTGGACGGATCATCCCAAGAGGATGAAAATCCTAAGTCCCATAGAGGACAGACAAAACCAAGTCCACAAAGTGGACGGATCATCCCAAGAGGATGAAAATCCGAAGTACCATAGAGGACGGACAAAACCTAGTCCACAAAATGGACGGATCATCCCAAGAGGATGATAATTCTAAGTCCAATGGAGAACGGATAAAACTCAGTCCACAAAGTGGACGGATCATCCAAGAAGGTCTTTTTCATGCTGGCCGCAAAGCGGACGGATCGCCCTAAAAGAATACCTTATTTACAAGATCCGCAAGTAGACGGATACAATTCAACAAAGTGGATAATTAAAAAAAATAGAATCCGCGAAATCAATTTAGACGGATAAACAAACATTATGTAACAACGCAGACGGATCCTACAAAATCCATAAAGAAAACAGGGTTACGCAAATTTCCACAAAGTGGACGGTTATTACTGTCCAAACATGGACGGACATTGGGCCCTTGTAAGCTTCCTGAGTCCCCAAAACACGAACGGATCCAAAACGAGGTTCCCTTGACCTACTTGTTCTACGACGGTAATAAGTTGACAAAATCACATCCAGAAGACAACACTCGTCTAAACCCGTCCATGTGAACGGAGTCATTCGAAAAATCAAGCTTTAAAAATAATGTGAACAAATGAAATTCATACAACGGAGTATGTCAAGCCACTTTTTAAATTAAAGGGAGCAAAGTTAAACAAAGTACATACCCAAAAATAAGTGTTTACAAAAGTTGGAAACATGACGGAGTCATAAATTGTTCTCCAAATATTTTACAGCATAAAAACTAACTATAATTAAAAATTATCCAACGACGGGGCCTTCCTTCTCTTCACTACGACGGGATGAATGATCCTTCGGGTCACTTTCAACAACTGCTTGGTCGAGAGGGGCGTTAGGAGGAGCTTTCTCGCCAAAGATTTCGTCTGTATCCTCAGATTGAGCAGGTTGAACGGACGTTTGCTCTGCGGCGTTGATACTGACAGATGACAAGTCCAGCTGAGGATGAAAAGCCTTCACCTGACGGATGGCCTCGTCAAAACCGTCGGCATATGAAACTCCTAATTCCGTCAGGAGGGCGTCAGAATCTCGGTACTCCAGCACAGCAACTTCCTTGGCCTGACAGAGTGCTTCTTCCTTCTTCTCAAGAGCCTTCTTCATTTTCTCCGTCACCTCAAGGTACTGATCCCGTGCCTCCTCGGCCATCTTGAACTTCTTATCTTGAATCACCTTCCAGGCTTGAAGCTCGGCCAGCTCGCTCTCCGTCACCTTTGCCTTCTTTCTTATACGGCCTAAGGTTATCTCAGGGTTTAAGCACTGTTCAAACAGACCCTTCATCATTACCATGGCCTAATCAACAGGGACAAATCAGTCTCAAGCAGAGGCAAATGAATATAGATGGACAAGAAATAGGAAGACCGTTACCTGGGCGATGCTAAAGAGACCCGTCTCACCCATCGCTTCCGTCGAGTGATTACCCAGGTCCTCGTAGTCCTCGGAGGTCATGATAGACGAAAGTTGCTCCAAGGCGTACTTAGGGTCGTCCTTAAGAAGGGCAGGTGGCTTCTTCTCGCTCGAAGACAGACCCTTCATGAGGCCCTTACCAGCCCCATATTTGGCTGGGGTGACGACTTTAGCACCCTCAGCCATAAGCCCCACGACGGGCTCTAAAGGAATCTTTGGCTTCTTGGAAGGACGGTCTCCTTTGGGGAGTTGCTTCCTCTTTGCTAAGGGGTTCAGGGCACCCGTCTCCTTGGGATCAGCATCACCCGTCCCCCTTTTCTTGGCAACATTTGCCCTGATAATTGACATTCTTTTTGCATCATCCATTTCTGCAAAGACAAACGGACGAAGTTAATTTCTTGTAAGTATAACAAAAATGGGTCAATCACATTTTAGAACGACGGACTTACGTTGATGGGTCCGATTTTCATACTTAATCGCTTTCTCTGATGGTTCTGGACCGTCACAGTACCAGTAGAGTGTGTTGAGATTGACCAACTTTGCCCAGGTCCTTTCCTCCAACGTGGTTTTCTCAAAAAATTTCTCCAAAAAACTGTACTCCTCAATGTTAACTTGTGGACGCCGTCGCACTGCAAAGAAGAGGACGGTTAAAACAAATTAAACTGAACGGATATTTAAATCTTTACATATAGAGACAGAGACGTACCAGCTTGAGACAATATGCCCCAAGTAGTGTCGACGGGTATGTGATCCGTCTCCCCTGGACGACACATCCACTCGTCACCCTCTAAGAAAAAATAACAACTCTTCCAGTCTCTGTTGGAGTCTGGAGTTTCATATATTACCTTTAATAACCTACTCCTAGGTACAAAACTGTATATACCCCTAGATTTGTCAATTTCGTCAGGACGGTAGCAATGAAGAAACTCTCTCACCATCAACCTCCTTGATCCGTCCGACATTGCCCCGTACAGGACCTCAATTGCTATGAAGACCCTCCAGGCATTGGGTGATATTGGGTTGATGGATAGACCCAGATACTTGATTAATTCGCGATGGAGCGAACTCAGTGGAAATCTGAGGCCTGCCTTCAACATTTGCTTGTACACTCCAAGGCCTTGTACGCCGTCATAATAGCACTTCTCTGATGAATAGGGGAGACGGATGGGGATATTATCTGGAATCTGGTAATTAGCCCTAAGTGTTTTGAAGTGAGTCTCCTTGATAGTGGATGTGAAATCGTGAACTCCCTTGGTCCACCAGCTCCTATGACGGGTCCTATTTGTTCCTCGCCATCAGACCCTTCCCCTGGTTCATCTAACTCCGTATCCTCATTTGTTGAGGACGGAGAAGAGGCGGATGTACCCCTCTCGTCGCTTGGACTCTCTTGGTCTTTATGACCCGACGGGTATACCTCCTCATAGTCTGCCCCGTCACGGACAATCGACTGGTTACTTGACGCACTAGACATTGCCTACAATTGACGACAGAACCTAAGACTCTGACGGGTCTAAGAATGGATAACGGAAGTAAAAGTTCTGAATTGTAAAAGTAATACGACGGGTGAAATATATGATAATGTACTTACCAATTAATGCGTGAACGGAGGAAAGTTGATTGTGACGGACGCTGCATTTGGACGGGTATTCTGACAAATATGACGGGTCGCGCTCTGACAATTGAGTTTTTGATGAAAGTAAAAAATGAGAGTCGAAGGCCTGATATTTATAGGAAAGGTGCACGGAAGACGAAGCGACGTTTCGATCCCATACAATGGCCTCTAGGAAAGTGACGCGTGTCACGAGCATTAATGCATTTCAGATCTTGTCGACAGCACTAACACCTGACGGTTTACCTTGTAGCCGTCACCCTTAAAATGACTTGGAGACGACGACCACAGAACTCTCAACCGTCATCCCGTTAAATGATTACCGTCACCCCATGTTCCCTCCACTAAAGCATGACGAATCCATAGGGTGAAGGGGGCAATTGAAGAGGCTGAATTTGGGCCTGAGATGGGCCTGACGGTTATCTGCTGTGGTCCAGTAGAGGACGGGCCCGTTATCGCTAAGTGTATGGGAGAGAATCCAGTAGGAGGTATTAGCGGGTCCGAGGCCCATGAGGAAGGCAGAAGGGCCCTTTGTATGTGATACTTGCGACACACTTTGTAGAGTCCCATAAGGAAAGGATTCTGCAATCTACTCTCATAAGGATTCCTATAAGGAAAATACTTCTACTCCAAGGAAGAGGAGTCCACCCTCTACTACTATAAAAGCCCCAATACCCTCACAAATCAAGGTACGCGTAATTTACCCTCTCTAGTACTCTAGAGTTGTGAGAATACTACTGACTTAACCTTCGGAGAGTATTTGGCCGGCACCACACCGGCGCTCTTTGTGAGGCTTTCTTCTTTGTGTTGTGCAAGTTCACGTTCGAGCGCGTAGGTATCGTGTGGCTCACTGGTGAAATTCTCGACCTCATCAATAATCAACACGAGAGCCAAAGCTGAAGTTGTTGTAGCCAAAGTAATAGCAAAGAGGTTTTCTAACAAAGATTAACCATATTACTTTGTAAACAATATTAATGAGAAATGAAATTAAAGCACTTTTTAAATGTATATAAGTAAGCAAAAAGAATTCTAATTTCTGTGACAGGATAATTATACAAATTGATTGTGGGGTCATTAGTAGAATATTTCTTATGTTTGAAGGGGTTTTCTATCATATTAATAACAAAGTGCTTATGCAGTTACCAATTTGGTTTATGTTCATAGAGAATTCTATATAGAGATTGAAGACCAAACTCTCAACTCTAGAGTTCAAACACAGTTCCAACACAAATCATTGTTGAACCTAATAAGAAAAAGTAAGACTAATTGCTTTGATGAGCTAAAAAAGGAAATTACAAATCCAGACAGAATCAATTGAAGTAAGAAAAAAGAAACAAAACTCACCATTATTATGTCCTCCAACCAGATCACTCGAATTATAATAAAACTTTTGAGTGGAATACCTCATGTAACAACCAGCATTCAAGACCCTCCCTTCTTCCTTTGGAGTACATGACCCAATGTTAGAGACCGCCTTGGCCAAGCAATCCTCACAAGCACTCCCACTTACTGATTCCCAACACTGAGCCAACCCATAAACTGTAATATATCCTTTATTCACAAACCCCACGAAGAAATTATCATTCTTAGGTGCTTCCACGCTCAAATTCCTCACCAACACTTTTACATTAGCGGCAAAAACAGTATGGTTCCCCACAAAATCTTGTGTCTCACACACGGTTGTGTCTTGCACATCCGAAGTCTCATTGAAGAAAGAGTAATCATCGTACCTAACATAACACCCGTCCAAGAAAAGCCTGCCACCACGTCTGCTTCTTGAAAATGGACCGCACATTTGGACCAAATTCTTGCACCGTGCAAAGCAGAGATTACAGTCAGTTTGAGAGAGATCTTTCATGCACTCACCAAACGTATAAACTGTGGTATTACCTGTCCCATTCACCACTGCTGCATATCTTTGTGTGGCAACTAGACGGGTAGCTGTAACCATGGTTGCCAAGAAGTTTACTATGAAGCTTTCGCGCTCAGGAATTGAGGCATTTCTGTTGCTGCATATGGCAGTAGTGTGTGTGATTCTTGGGTCAGAAAGAGAAGGATTTACAAAGAAACGTATGAAGATAAGAAGAACGAAGATTGAGTAAGAGTAAGACATTGAAGTTGGACATAGAATATTCATTAGAAAAATGGATATAAAATTGTTATAATTGATATTACAAATAATGCTTTCACATTTTAATAGTTATAATTACCACAAAATACAAAACCATAACCATAGTACCATGCTGCTGGAGTTTAAATGGAATAGTCAAAGACCGGTTCATTGGAGTACGGGACAATACCTTCTCCATCGAAAATTTCTGAATTATCGCAAATATTGCTTCCACATCTTTGATGAACTATAGTAATCTATTTATGATTAGAAGAATTATAATTGATGCAAAATTCAAGCCTCAATGTTCAGACAACTCACTGCATCCTTTAATGTTTTTCTGTCTGCAGATGTAACAATGTTCTCTATCTTCGTGGAGTACCAGAGGATGAGGAAATTGAAGAAGCTGATTGAGATTAAGTAGGATTCAATGATGGCCTAAGTAGGATTCCAGTATTTTATTTTGCTTCTTCGATTCATGGCACCTACATTGTACTTGTATCCCATGTAGAGGTCTTCTGGATGTTCCATTGCTCATGCTAACAATGCCTTATAAAAGGACTCTCATAGATGTATTGTTCCCTAAGTTGGTTCTGATTGCCTGCAAAAAATATTTCACTGGGTTAACTTTTCTTCCATGGCATTAAAATCATTTCATGACAATGAGAATCATATGAGATTTTAATTTTTGGTGTAATTCTTAATTCCTACGTATGGAATAATTGGTTTACATATCCATTTTTGGATATGAGGTCTAGTTTTTACAACCACTTCATTTTTTACTTTGGATCTTTGAGAAAACTCTATCAATCAACAATACCAGGTGGTATTAAATCACGGATGAAGGGAGCTTGTAGGAATGCAAGAAAATGTGATTTCTAATTTGATTCCAAAAAGATGATATTTAAAAAAAAAAACCAATTTCATTTAATCGCTGCGTGAAAATGAACCTTAAATTTGCCTACTATCGGTCTTGCTGTAAGTAATAACAAAACCAACGTGCATACACGAAGGATCAATAATATGCGGAGAGACCCTACTCAGAAGCAGCACGTTTATCTGCTTGTCAGCTCGGCTGTGATTGAAGCTTCACTGAAAAATTTTATGCTAGCAGACAAGCTTCACTGAAAAATTCTATTGCTAGCAGTAAAGCCTATCGTGATTTTTGACTAGGCATCTTCTCTCGTCTCCCTATTTTTTTCCCCTTCTTACATCAATAGGTGGGGGTGTGGGGATTTGAATCCTAAGAGCCTGTTTGGATTGCTCAAAACCCATAACTCAAGACCTATAAGTCAAACTTATAACCCATAACTCATATCTCTAAGCCTACTGTAACTCAAATATCTCTTAACAAAGTGTTTGGTTCCAAAACTCAGCCGTGTCTCTCACTCTTTAACTCCAAATTTTGACAAAATGGCGGAGCCCACCTCGCTATCATGTTCAGAACAGTAACACCCCTACCCGCATGTGACAAAATGGTGGATAGCAACTTTGGATGCGCCAGATTTTTCAAAGGAAGAGAAGTGAGAGGAGGAAGAGAGAAGCTTGTGGAAGAGTAAAGTGAAAAATAAGAAGAAATGAAGCAGAGGAGAAAGAGTGAAAGAGAGAAGTCTGGAATGAATAAAAATGAAACAAAGCCCACGGTAATAACTTCTGACATGACAACACACTGTTATTGGGTCCCACCAATGTACCATAATAACTCTGTTGCTCGTATCAAAAAAATAAAATAAAATAATACTGTTGTCATTGAAACTCAAATTTTATGATTTGGAAATACTAAAATGATTTTTCCGGTTCCATCACTCAAACTCAAAATATTAATGCATTCCTGAATTTGAATCCCAATATTACACAAGAACTATTAGCCTAGTACATAGACATATTTTTATACACTTGGGTTCCTCGTACAGTTGGCCGGTGAGGTTTAGAATTACTTATTGGTGATTAGGAATAATAAAATTTTGTATAAATGCTTGGGTCCTAAGCAATGTAATTTATCTATTGGCTCTAGAAGGACAAAAGACACGAAATCCCACAGACCATCGCATCCCAATGACGGAAACTTATGACAAACTCAATCCTCATGCGGAGAATAGCTTGCTTTCAGGTGTTGATGAAGTCAATGGCCATTTGCAAGGTTTCAGATGGAGACTAAAGCTGTATTTTACCTTTTTTGTGCTTGCCCGCTTTGAGAAGCTATTAGGGGGAGGTTTGAATCTAAATTCTCCTTGTTATTCGAGTTAACTCACCAATAGCCATATTGAATGAACATATCGAGCCGTTTAGATCACAATGACATGGGCACCAGATTATTAACCTAAAAGGAATTTACCATAGCTTTTTTTCCCCCCTCTCATTTTTTGTTTTGTTTTGTTCTCTCTCTACTTCTCTACTTACTAACTTCTAATTTTAATCTTTCATGTGGTTGGCCACAGAGCTATGGTGCATTCTTTTTGGATTACTAATCTGGTGCTCATGATGTCATTTGAACTCAAAGGGTCAAGGCTGGTAGAGAGAAGAAAAGATGTCATCTAGAAGGCATTCAAGTTGGAAATTTGAAATCTCACTTCACCAAATTAAAAATAGCTAGTTTGGTTATTTCTCAATTAAAATATGATCATATGATTGGATGCCTCGTATGATTGAATTAGACATGAACAATGATTTATAAAATTTTCTCCCAAAAACTTCAAATTTCCACTTTAACATTAAAAAAAATACCCATCCATTTGGTAAATTTTTTTAAAAGGACTATAAGCTTCTTGAAGAACTTTTCTAGACCCTTAATTTTATAAACTTTCCTTGGACCGTATAGAGTAACAAATTTTTATTGTTCTTGTTGAGGTGTAAACAAAACCAAAGGAAATTACCATATGCAATGAGTTTTGGTTGGTATATAGGGTCAATTATTTCTGGTGATCAAAAGGAACATATATTTCTGCAAATAAGACACCCCATCAAATCTTTTTCACTGTCCCCATTAAACTTAAGCAAAGCAAATTAGGTGATTGGTGATGGTGAGGCCTCACAGTGGGCACAAAGTTGGATTGAAGGCTTAAGTCCTATACATATAGAATAGTTTAATGTGAGAATCTTATCCTATGAAGCCACGAACGCTCTCTAGAGAGGAGGAAGAGGAATTGGCCCGAAGTAACAAAAAGGTTAAAGATATTAATCATGCAGATTTCAGTGAAGGTTCTAGGGATGAACCTTGGTTGCAGAGGGACTCTGGTCCGAACACCCAAGGCAAGAAATCGTTTAGGGACAAACTCGTTGGGGAAATCCCGGGTGCTTTTGCAGAAGCTTTTGACTTAACGGACCATATGGAGGAGGATCCCGATTCAGACGACGATGAGGTTGACGTTGGGGATTTAACTCGGGTAGGTGTGGTTGCTATGAAACTAACTAAGGAGACTAAAAGACGTATCAGAGGTCCCTGGTCGAAGGCCATTATTATCAAGCTAGTGGGAAGAACGATTGGGCTTAGCTATCTCCAGAGCAAACTGATTCAACTTTGGAAGCCGTCAGGTAGAATGGACTGTGTTGATCTTACTTATGGCTTCTTCCTTGTTAGATTTTATTCTAAGGAGGATTTGGACAACGTGATAAAGAAGGGGCCCTGGTTCATCGAAGAAATTATCATTCTTAGGTGCTTCCACGCTCAAATTCCTCACCAACACTTTTACATTAGCGGCAAAAACAGTATGGTTCCCCACAAAATCTTGTGTCTCACACACGGTTGTGTCTTGCACATCCGAAGTCTCATTGAAGAAAGAGTAATCATCGTACCTAACATAACACCCGTCCAAGAAAAGCCTGCCACCACGTCTGCTTCTTGAAAATGGACCGCACATTTGGACCAAATTCTTGCACCGTGCAAAGCAGAGATTACAGTCCGTTTGAGAGAGATCTTTCATGCACTCACCAAACGTATAAACTGTGGTATTACCTGTCCCATTCACCACTGCTGCATATCTTTGTGTGGCAACTAGACGGGTAGCTGTAACCATGGTTGCCAAGAAGTTTACTATGAAGCTTTCGCGCTCAGGAATTGAGGCATTTCTGTTGCTGCATATGGCAGTAGTGTGTGTGATTCTTGGGTCAGAAAGAGAAGGATTTACGAAGAAACGTATGAAGATAAGAAGAACGAAGATTGAGTAAGAGTAAGACATTGAAGTTGGACATAGAATATTCATTAGAAAAATGGATATAAAATTGTTGAGAATTGATCAACATGCATTGTGCTTGGCTGAAAGAGTTGGGAATTATATGAAATCTTAGTTGGGAAATTGAACTCAAAGACTGATATATGAAATCTAAGTAGTGGAGAAAAAAGTTTCTGTCATGATCTCTTATTATGTCACAAATTCAAAGCATCTATAGGGAATCTTACACGTGGAAGGAATAATTGACAAGAAATTGTGAAGAAATACGTGGCAAGCGAAGAAATTCAAAGCACCTATAGGAACTTATTACTTTTTCTCCGCCCATTACGTATTTACGTCACATATGAAAAATTGTGGCAAAAATGGTTCTTTTTTATCTTTTTGGGTAGTACCAGATTTTTTGAAAAGGAATATTAACGTAGTGCTTCTCCCCTATCACACGTAACAAAAGACTCACATCAGGAGAAAGGAGTCTGCCGGCATACAATAATCTCCTGTGAAGTCGATATTTTCATTTGAAGAATGACTTTGAACCAGAAGCCACTGACCCACCTACCCCGAAAGTCCGAGATATGGTAGGAAGGTGCAGGTACGGAGGCATAGTTGGACAGGCGTAATTTATTTTTATTTTTTTAAATACTAGTATTATATAAGTATTAATTTTAATAATTTTATTCTATAAAATTACACTTTGTCACCTTAATAATCTATACTATTATTTAAGAGGCCTCTTCTATTTGAGATTCTTATTTTTTTTAGTTCAAAAATGCTCCTACACCCCTATGTTTATGCAGAGATAAAACTAAAGAATAATTCGGTAAAAATACAACTCTAACTCCTACTAAAACATTGCCTAAAAATAATAGTCATTTTCCAGTTGATTTTCAAATTACTTTATCCATTTATAAATTAGATTTTCAAAAAAAAAAAAATATATATATATATATATAAAATAGAGGCAGTTTTTTTTTTTTCCCCCCCGCTATAAAATAGGACTACTAAACCCAACATTTTCACTAATAAAAAAAAAAAAAAAAAAAAAACCTCATTACGCGTGTGAAGCGCATGTGACGAGGCTAATATTATTGATTCTTTTACAAGTAATGTCATAGTCACAAAATTTTCTACAACATTTTTACGAACTACTGAGGTAGTAAATTCTTATTGATTCGCATCTAATCCCACCACTTACATAACTTTTTAACTTACCAATAACCACTCACCACATTAGTAATTTGTAAAAAAAGTTTGTAGCCCTAGCATTTTCCTCCTTTTAAAAATCAGAAAAAATAATATAAATAAATAAATAAAACTTGATATAAAATCTAAAACAAAATATATATAAGCCCAAAAAAATTAGCCCAACAACAAAATTACCAATAGTAAATCTAAAAGCAATTAAACTTAATCAACCAATTTTACCCAAAACAAATAGTCCGATCCTTTAAAAAATTTTAAATGAAATAATTTTATCCTTACCTAGAAGCAAGGCACACATAAAAAAAAATACACAAAAATAAATAAATAAAACCCCTTAGCAGTTAAGCAACAAAGCCAAAAGACAAAGTTCTACACGTAGCCAGCAGCAAAGTCATCCGCCCCAAATTCCAAGTCCTGGCTCCGCCCCTAGGAAGGTGACAGTGAACGAAAAGCAGGGCTCCGCCAATAATTGCCATAAACATTTTATGTAGCTAGGAAAGGAAGAGATGAACACATCACAATGATCACATAATGATTGTAGATTATCATCTACCAAATATTTCATCTTGTATGATGGTAAGATTTGTAAGGATTTTTTAGCTTTGGTTAACTTCCATGACAAAATTTTCTTTGTAATTGTTATTCAAGTTCATTTGTCATTTGTTATTATTTGGTTTAATTGAGGCTGAATTCAAAAAAAGTTTTGTTCATTGTGCAAGTTTGGAATTTCAATCGAAAGAACTCAAGATCGGTAGAGTGAAATCAAGTATATTTGAAAAGCTATTGGTCAGAAAATTTTGCCTAACATTTGTGCAACGCTCGGTTAATTGAACCTATTGAAAGTCACTAACTTATGGTCCATTTGGTTAGAGGGGTGAAAAAATGGAAGGATAGAAAATGTTGAGAGGATGGAAAAGTGGGCAGTTAGAAAAGATTTTTTTAATTTTTCTAATTTTTGGTTAGTTGGAAGTGGAAAAGTTGAGAGATGGAAAAAATGAGTTTGTATTAATTTACTCATATACCCTTATCAAAAAATGATGTCCGATTAAAACAAAAAAGTGATAAACAATCACAAAAAAAAAAAAAAAAAAAAAAAAAAAAGCAATTGCCCAAATTTATTAAAAATAAAAATCATGTCTTGAAAAAAAAAAGTCTACTTAAACAAAAAAAAAACAATAAACAATAAAAAAAGCACTGTCACACTCACGGCCCCAAGAAATCAAAAGAAAAAAACAGGAAGAGACAACGTCTAGAAAAGCAAAAGAAAATGAAAGAAAGGAAGAGCCAATGTTGCTTGGGAAAGCAAAAGCTTAAATAAAAAAGAAAAAAAAGGCAATTGAACGAACCTGTGCAAGTGCACATGGGCATTTTTGTTAATCAAGCAAATCAGACTCTCCTCTTCAGTTTTCTCCGTATTTTGGGGAGAAAACATTTTGGTGAGCCCGGGGAGAAAACACCTAGGCCCCACCACATTTTTTTTCCTCTCCCCCTCCAAACCAAACACCCACTAAAATTTCTCTCTCCACTTTTCTCTCCCAAAATTTTCATCATCCCTAAAATCCTTCCAAACAAATATACTTTTAGGCTTTCACTTGCCTTTTGTAGCATTTAATCCGTCAAACCCTACACCATTTGAGATCCAAACTTAACCCTAATATTGAGTGGAGAAAGTCAGCAAAAAATTTCTTGAGAAAACCTTGCCAAAACCACAAAGTCTTTCCATTTCTCCTATTGCTATATTCTTGAGAAAAATTTCACCACCCAAACATAAAGATCACCTACTTAATTTGTGTTGAAGTGCTGATTTGAAACCATAGAGATAAAGTTAAATCTTCAAGAAACCTTGAAATAACTGAGAGATTAGATTGGTGGTCAACATATCAACTTGCGCCATCAAGTAGATGTGAAGACCCAAGGTTGGAGTTAGAAGTTGCAAGCATTAGCAAGGAGATTGAGTATAGTGTAATTAGGGAAAAAAATTGCCAAATGCCCTTTCCGGGCAAAAATAGCAGCTCTTTGTCCCCTTTCCCAAACTAATTAGGGAAATGCCCCTTTTTTGAAACTCGATTTGTGATAAATCGAGTTAGGCTCTATAGTGGCATTTTTAAGGAGCCTATAGTGACGTTTTCAGGACCTATAGTGACGTTTTGTAACTTGACCTCTATGAAATCGAGTTATAGGTAAATAAAAAATAAAAAAATTTGCCTATAACTCGATTTCATAGAGGTCGAGTTAAAAAACACCACTATAGGTCCTTAAAACATCACTATAGTCCTTAAAAACGCTGCTATAGGGCTCCAGAATTTTTTTTTTTAAACTCGATTTATCACAAATCGAGTTACAAAAGAGGGGCATTTCCCTAATTAGTTTGGAAAATGGGACAAAGAGCTGCTATTTTTGCCCAAAAAGGGCATTTGGCAATTTTGTCCGTGTAATTAGCATCTCTTCTTATGTACGAGACATCTTGTAAGTGAGTCTATATCGTACCAATTTCCATAATGGATTTGATAAGTTGGCCTTGGCCTTAGAGTGTTCTTCCTGATTGGGTCACTTTAATGAACAAATCTTTGTCTTGATATATGTGAGTTGTCTTGTGAATGTTGCTTATTTACTTTATCTATATTGCTCTTGAAATAGGTTAATTAATTATCCAAACATATTAATTGCAAAATTAATAAAATTGGTAGTAAGCAGACTTAGGGGTCTAAACAACATTTTCAAGCTTTTTCATGGGGTGTTCTTGTGTAAACCTTGAATCAAATTCAAACTCAATTGACATATATCCTTACATGCAATTCTATATGTTAAATAAAAATAACTCTTTGTAAGTTTATGTTTCTATTAAAGATGCCAAAGAAGGATTCAAAGGATAATTTTATGATAAGAAAAAAGCTCTTCTAAATCAATCAAAATAAAAATTCCTCTAATCAACTGCGTATTGATTAAACCAAGTATCCATACATATTATTAATCACACGATGTATTTAATAATTATGTGATTTGTTTAAAATAATGTATCAAATAATGTGAAATTTTATTTATTTTTTTAATAATTAACAGATTTTCTAGACGAAAGAACTAACATTGACAAAAACACAAATTTTAAAGACAAATAACAAAAAGAAAACTTAAGGAACCAAAATGGTAATCACTAATTCACGGGACTGACGAATTCATTTACCGAAGATGATGTCCATGATATAGACGAAGATATCCCTGGACGAGCAAATTAATACTCACATCATTGACAAAGGCAGGAAGACCATTTAATGCAGCATAATTACACCCAGAACGGTTACAAGGCCAACTGTATGAACCGTTGGAGCACATTAAGGCCACATTACACAACACCAAATGTTATCAAGATGAGCATTAAGACCTCCATAACTACCCCAACGGCTAGAAGCTATGAAAGCATATATAAAACTCACACATTGCCAAGTACAAGGTACATACACACATAGACACTGAGATATTTCTTTTGTTCTGTTACATTACATTGTTTATTCCCAAAGAGCTTCTTATACTGACTTTGGCATCGGAGGCGTTGTGGCAGGCACCACACTGGTGACCACCTTTGAGGGTACGTTCATACAGGCTGGAGATTGCTTCTATCTGACCACCTTGACTGACAAACTTACGCTTCATCAGTTTGGCGCCGTTTGTGGGAAAAACGCGACGTTTTCATTTTCATATTACTGCTTCCATCAACTTCAGTATTCAGATGGAGTCCAATCAAGATTCCGCAACCTTGGCTCAGCAAGTCCAAGCTCTTGCGGCCACCGTTGAAGAGCTTACTAGGCAAAATCAGGAAATGAAGCTACAGCTTCAACAGGAGGAGAATCGATCCAAAAACAACGTAGAGGACGAGGGAAATAGCCATAGAAGGAGTGACCATCAAAGACCTACTACTCCGGCAGAACAGAATTCAGATCTTCTTCAAGAGATGAGGAAGGAGATAGACGAGTTGAGAAATGCCATCAAAGAGAAGACAGACCAGAGCGTGGGTAGAATGGTAAGAGCAACGAACTCGCCTTTCACAGCAGCGGTCCTGGGATGCCCAGTACCGTCGAAGTTTCGGCTGCCACAACTTGAGCCATTTGACGGGCTCAAGGATCCCCAGGATCACCTCAACACCTTCAAGACGACACTGGGCCTTCAACAGCCCCATGATGAGATAATGTGCCGTTCTTTCCCCACCACTTTCAAAGAAGCAGCGAGGGAATGGTTTACCAAGTTGCCAATATCGTCCATCGATAACTTTGAATAGCTGAGCAGTGCCTTTTTACATCATTTCATTGGAGGACAACGTCCTAAGAGGCCGGCAAATCATGTACTCACCATCAGATAAGGAGAGAAAGAAACCTTGAGGTCCTATGTGAAACGCTTCACTCGGGAAACCCTGGAGGTGGACAAAGTTGATGATAAGGTGCAGTTGACGACCTTCAAAGCGGGACTGCGATCCAGGGAGTTCGTGGCTTCACTCACAAAAAATCCTCCGAAAACAATGGCGAAGGTGCTCCTGAAAGCACAAAAGTACATGAACGCAGAAGAAGCACTGGCTACTATAAGGGACGTGGAAAAACCAGGGAACAAGGAAAGGAAGGAGGACGAACATAGAGGACAGAAAAGGGACCGCCCAGATCGTCGATTCAGTGACGGAGGAAAAAGGAAAGATGAAAAAACTCCACGAACGGTAAAGTTCACCCCCCTAGTTATGCCAATTGATAAAATTTTAACGCAGATTAAGGACAAGCACTACCTAAAATGGCAAAGACCATTGCATTCATCCCCTAACGTCCGTGATAAGAACAAGTACTGCCGGTTTCACAAGGATCATGGCCACTATACAGAAGATTGTCGGGATCTAAAGGAGCAAATAGAGGAGTTGATTCGGAAAGAGAAACTGTAGAAGTATGTGAAGAAGGGGGGTATAACAAGTTTAGAGACGACAATAAGAACCAGTATGAGTCCTCTTCCAAGGGTAAGGATCGTCCGTTCCAACCTCCACAAGATGTGATTGGGGAGATAAAGACGATCGCAGGGGGGCCCTTCACCGGAGGGTCGTTCAGATCCCTTAAGAAAGCATGCCAAAGACAGGTGAACAGCGTCCATATGATACTGCCATTAAAACAAAGACGGACGGACCAGGACATGTCTTTCAGTGAGGATGACGCCAGGGGGGTGAAGCAGCCTCACAACGACCCTTTGGTCATAAAGCTGACTATAGAAGGATTCAACACCAAAAGGATCCTCGTGGATAATGGTAGCTCCGCAAACATCATCTACCTTCCCGCTTTTCAACAACTAAAGTTAGATCCAAGCAGACTGCACTCATTTGACTCCCCCCTCGTCAATTTCAGTGGAGACAGGGTATATCCCAAGGGCATAGTGACGTTGACAGTGACAGTGAGGACCTACTCGAGGCAGTTGACCCATCAGCTAGACTTCTTGGTGGTAGATTGCCCCTCATCCTACAATGTAATCATTGGAAGACCCACACTCAACAAATGGAAGGCAACCACGTCCACCTATTGCTTGAAGGTAAAGTTCCCATCGGATAATGGTGTCGGTGAAGTAAAAGGAGATTAAGTCTTAGCCAGAGAGTGCTACCAGGCTGTCTTGGCTGCAAAGGAGAATCATACATAGATGATTGAAGAGAAGGAAGAAGAGAAAGTGGAGGCCTTGGAAACAGTGAAACTGACCGAAGAAGAAGAGTCCAAGACGACCAGAATAGGGATGACGATAAGTCCAGAGATAAGAACAAAGCTTATCCAATTCCTTAAAGAAAATCTGGACGTCTTTGCGTGGAGTCACAAGGACATGCCAGGCATATCTTCAAAAGTCATTCAGCATAAGTTGAATGTAGATCCGGAAAGGAAGCCCGTCCAGTAAAGACGAAGAGTCTTCGCACCAGAACGAGACCAACCGGTTACAGACGAAGTTAATAAACTACTGATGGCCAGATTCATCCGTGAGGTGTACTATCCTGATTGGCTCACAAACGTCGTCCTGGTGAAGAAATCAAATGGGAAGTGGAGAATGTGCGTGGACTTCACAGATCTGAACAAAGCATGCCCGAAGGATAGTTTCCCTCTTCCAAGGATAGACCAGCTTATAGATTCCACAACCAGACATAAGTTGCTGACATTCATGGATGCTTTCTCAGGATACAACCAGATAAAAATGGCTAAGGAAGATCAGGAGAAAACTTCTTTCATCATAAGCCAAGGGCGCTATTGCTATAAGGTAATGCCCTTCGGACTAAAGAATGCAGGAGCTACTTATCAATGCAGGAGCTACTTATCAGAGGTTAGTAAACAAAATGTTCAGCAAACAGATCGGCAGGAACATGGAAGTATACGTGGATGATATGCTCGTCAAGAGTAAAGAAGAACTTGCCCATCTGGACGACCTAAATGAGACATTTCCCACCCTCAAGCAGTACCAGATGAAGCTGAATCCTAGTAAGTGTGTTTTTGGTGTAGCTTCAGGGAAATTCCAGGAATTCATGGTGTCCCAGAGAGGAATAGAGGCAAATCTGGAGAAGGTGCAAGCCATAATTAACATGGCATCACCCAAAACCATCAAAGAAGTCCAGAAGCTCACGGGAAGGATTGCAGCTCTTAATAGGTTCGTCTCTAGAGCAACAGATAAATGTCTGCCCTTCTTCAAGACCTTGAAGCAGGCCTTCACCTGGACAGACGAATGTGAGGCAGTGTTCCAAGAGCTCAACCGTTACCTAAGCAACCCACCACTCTTAAGTCTGTCCAAAGAAGGGGAAAATTTATATTTATATTTGGCAGTATTAGACACCGCCGTGAGTGCAGCCCTGATTCGAGAAGAGGGCAAGAAACAACTTCCGGTTTACTACGTCAATCAACCTTTCCAAGGGGTTGAGTCCAAGTCTCCAAGGATTGAAAAGATTTCGTTCGCATCAATAGTAGCCTCACACAAACTGAGACAGTATTTTCAGGCAAATCTTATCCTAGTGATGACAGACCAACTTATCAAAAAATTCATGAGCAAGCCTTAGGCAGCTGGGAGAATGGTCCAGTGGGCAATTGAACTCAGCCAATTTGATATTGAGTACCATCTCAAAATAGCCATTAAGGCACAAGTTTTGGCAGACTTCATCGTCGAGTTCACCTTTCCAAACGAAGACGATCTCACTAACAAGGCCGAGCAATGGAAGATACAGACCGATGGTTCGTCAGCCTAAAAAAGGGGGGGAGTAAGGGTCGTCATAATCACCACTGACAGTGAAGTACTCAAATATAGGGTTCAATTGAAATTTTCAGCCACTAACAACGAGGTCGAGTACGAAGGAATACTGACAGAATTGAGACTCAGAAGGGCGTTCGGAGCTAAAAATCTATTAGTTCAAAATGATTCTAAATTGGTAATTGGACAGATCAAGGGGGAATACGAAGCAAATGAGGAGAGAATGTAGAAATAACTCAGGCTGACGAAATATCTGGCTCAGGAATTTGATAAGGTGGAATTTGTGCAGATCCCAGAAGCCAGAATATGGCAGTAGACGAAGTCTCGAAAATAGCATCGTCAGAAGAAGGGGCGACAAACATGGGCTTGATGATGGAAGTCCAGAAAAGCCCCAGCATTGAAGAAGTTCCAACATTCGCAATCCAAAACACAAACAGCTGGATGACGCCCATCGTATCTTTCCTCTAAGACGGACACCTACCTCAGAGTGCAGACGAGGCCAGGAAAATCAAGAAGAGGGCGGTCAGATTTACGAACCTTAATGACACCTTATACAAAAGAGGCTTCTCCATGCCCTACTTGAAGTGTGTTGACGAAGGAGAAGCCATGTACATCCTGAAAGAGATTCATGAAGGAATTTGTGGGGACCATGCTGGCCCTAGATCCCTGGTGAGCAAGATCATTCGAACAGGGTATTTCTGGCCAACTATGCAGGTGGACGCAGCAGAGTTCGTCAAGAAGTGTGATAAATGCCAACGGTTCGGGAATGTCCAACGACTTCCAGCAGAGAGACTGACGACGATTTCATCCTCGTGGCTGTTTGTGCAATGGGGAATCGACATCGTCGACCCACTGCCCCTAAGCAAAGGTCAGATAAAATTCTTACTAGTTGCTATTGATTACTTTGCGAAATGGGTCGAAGCAGAGGCACTGGCAACCATCACCAAAGCAAGAATCCAGAGTTTCATGTGGAAGAATATAATTTGCAGGTTCGGGATTCCAAGGACAATCATATCAGATAATGGACGACAGTTCGACAGCCAAGACTTTAGGGACTTCTGTTCAAGCCTAGGCATCAAGAATCAGTTCTCATCCCCAGGGCATCCCCAGGCGAATGGACAAATGGAGGTGACGAATCGAACATTGCTCAAGATTATCAAAACCAAGTTGGACGACGTGAAAGGTGCTTGGCCAGAAGAGTTGTCCAACGTCTTATGGGCTTACAAAACCACAGCGAGAACCCAGACGGGAGAAACCCCCTTTAGACTCACCGACGGCACTGAGGCAGTGATCCCAATCGAAATAAGAATATCCAGCATCAGACGAGAGGTATTCAAAGAAGAAGACAATGAAGATCGTTTGCGAGTCAACCTGGACTGTCTGGACGAAGTAAGGGACAAAGCTCGCAGCAAAATGGCGAAGTACAAGCAGAAGATGACAGACTATTACAACAAAAGGGTAAAACTCAGGCGACTTGACATAGGTGACCTCATCCTGCGGAAGGTCACCACGGTGACTAAAGATTCTGCCCAAGGAAAGCTCAACCCCCCATGGGAAGGACCTTACCGAGTCATCCACTACTCCAGACAAGGTAGCTATTACCTGGAAACCCTAGACGGATAGAGGCTCTAGAGGCCATGGAACATCGAGCACTTGAAGAAATACCACCAATAGATGTAACAGAAAATGTATTCGTCATTGAAATTAATAAATGAATTATTCAGCTAATGTCTCCATAACAAGCAGGTCTGAACAGCTATAAGTCTGAAGAATGACAAGATCCTTAAAAGGATGTAAGTCACAAAAGCCAAAAAGGGCTACGTAACAAGATTCCGCCTCGACGGATGTAAGTTACTAACGATGACAAAATCCTTAAAAGGATGTAAGTCACAAAAGCCAAAAAGGGCTAAGTAACAAGATTCCACCTCAACAGATATAAGTTACTGACGACGACAAAATCCTTAAAAAGATGTGAGTACAAAAGCCAAAAATGGCTAAGTAACAAGATTCTGCCTTGACGGATGTAAGTTACTGACAATGACAAAATCCTCAAAAGGATGTAAGTCACAAAAGCCAAAAATGGCTAAGTAACAAAATTCTGCCTCGACGGATGTAAGGTACTGACGATGACAAAATCCTTAAAATGATGTAAGTCATAGGAGCCCAAAAAAAAAAAAAGGGCTAAGTAACTAAATCCTGCATAGATTCCAAAGGGCTAAGGTACCAATGATGAAAAGATCCCTTGCAACAAATCAAAACAGAACTCAAGGCGAAGCTAGATTCCCTACAAAAGTGTTGTTTGCAAGGATTTGACGAAGTTATAGACAAAAGGTACTGACGAAGAGAAGGGAAAGTCACAATTAAAAGTTTCACCAAGTACACAACATGGGCGATTGAAAGATCCCACCAGCATATCACAAACCAAAGAACGTGCAATCACAAGTGCAAGTAAGTACAAAGATGCAAATTAAATTAAAGCCCAAAACAAATAGGCAAATTACCATTGTTTTTACAGCCAAAGGCCCATAAACACTGGGCTAAAAATATTGTTCTCAAGATAGATTAAAGTAAAATTGTTCTCAAATTAGATTAACAAAACAACCCAAAACATAATGGGCATCCAAAAAAGAAAAAAGAGAAAATTTTCACAAGTGTCAGGTTCAGGCGTCAATAGCAGCGTCTTCACCAGCAGGGGCGTCACTGGCAGAAGCGTTCTCAGGGGCATCAGGCTCAGTGGCAGAAAGTTGGACGGCCTCGTCAGCAGCCATCTCCTGATCTACCCCTTCCAAATCCAGCTTCTCCATGTCCACTCCAGAAGGATGCTTAATGAGATATCTCCTCAAGAGCTCAAAACCTTTGAAGTACCAATTGAATAGCACTGTGTTGTACTCGTCAGTGGTTTGGAAGGCTTCAACAGATTTGGCAGCAATCATTTTGAGCGACTCCTTGGCACTTAGAAGTTGCTAGTCCTTTTCCAGTGTCAACTGACGCTCAGCTCTAAAGTCGTCATTCAAGGTCTTCATTGTTTCCTTCAAGGAGGTAGCCTCGCCCATGGAGTCAATAAGTTTCTTCCTCAATTTAGAATTCTCTGCCTCCAGAGCTTCCATTCTAGACGTGAGAGGCGCTACCTTAGCCTCCTAAGTAAAATACTCAGAAGTAATATGGAGACTTTCTCCCAGCACCTGGAAAGAAGTTCAAAGTCATCAGTAGAATGAGAAAGAAAAAGAAACTAAAAGTTGCACAAACACTTTACCTGGATGAGATTATGAATGTGGCGTGTAGCAACGTCATTGAAAGGAACATCGGATAAGACCTTTAAATCCGTGGTAGTCACGACCTCGTGAGCTCTGTCCACTGCTAGCTTCTCATCACTCCAGAGTGTAGAATCGACCTTCTCCTTCTCTTCCTCGGACAACCGTGGCCTTTTGGAGACGTGAGTGACACCAATCTCTTCCACAGAAGTTATGGGAGAGGCCGTCCTCGTCGCCTCAGCCCCTGAAACAATTGAACTGACGGAGGCAGCTAGAGCGACAAAGCTACCCTTCCCAGTGACGCGGACCGTTTTCTTCCCAATATTAGACAGTGGCTCGTCCTTCTTGGACCTCATCTTCGCATACATACCCTTATTGAACTTGGTCAACATTTTTGTAAGAAGGAAACACTTGTTAAAAAAAAAAGAAAAAAAAAAAGGAGCAAATGTGTGAAAAGTCAGTACTGACAAACCCTACACTTACTCCTTTTTCCCTCAATTTCAAGGTTTCGCAGGACGAAGATGGAAGGCTCTAGTCCGAGACAGTAGAAAGCAAGGGTCCTTGGGTCCACAAGATTGTCCCAGCTCTCAATCGTCCGTGCGTATTCGACTGCCTTCTGCACACACTCCTTATACCTACTCTTGAGTTTAGGCCGTCTTTTTTCTGCGCAAAACAAGAACTGAAGAGATCAACAGAGATAGTAACAAACGAAACGAAACAAAACTTAATAGAGGAGGAGAAGCAATGACGCACCTAAGGTTGGGGTTCCCCACCGACGACGCAACCTTTGGAGATCCCCCTAAATCTCGCTAGAGGGAGTCTCCAAATCGTCCCCTGACACAAAGAAAAACCTTGACTTCCAGTACCTTAAAGACGAGGGCAAACCCCTGACAATCCTAGTCTTCCGTTCCCGGGGCACCAATTCATAGTACCCATGTTCCTTGGACGCTTTCAGATGGTACAAGTAGATGAGTTCGTCTACCCTGATCATATCCCCATCATTAGCTGCCAGCCAGATCCCCATGCAGCTGACCGCTATCCTCCATGAGTTAGGCATAAGTTGCCCCAGAGCAATACCAAAGTGGTCCAAGAGCTCCATGAGGAAAGGATGAACGGGCAACCTCAACCCACAGACGAAGGCAGACTCATACAAACATACCTCCCTAGGGAAGAAATGGCACACCCTATCATCCTCGCTAGGCAAGCAAACCCTAACTCGATCCGGAAATTGGAATCTACCCGTGAATCTACCTAATGTTTTAGTGTCTAGCCCACACCTCTCCTCGAGGGCGTAAAAAACCCTAACCTCTAGAGGGTTAGAAACGGCTGTATCTACTTCTACGAGGTTACCGCTAGACGATAACCCAGTCGCAAGTTCACTGGATCTAACCTCAAACATTTCCCCTCGCTCCCTCTCCATGTTCTCAAACCAATCTAGCAACTGACGAAGCAAAGGCAACAAATCAGCCAATGCGACGCTCAAGCAATTGCCCTCAAAGACGAAATCCTCAATATGGGGGAAAATACCTAAAGACCCTCCTAAACGCGCAAAGAGGAAGGAAATTGATGGGCAGACTGTCCTAATTTCAGAACTCCTAACCATGGAAATCCAAGAAAAAAACACGAAGGGAAACTCTACAAGCTAAACCCCCAAGAAATCGAAGACAAACAAAAGGAAAGGAGAAGAAGAAAGAAATCAGAAACTGTATCGCAACAAAGGAAAAAGAAAAAAGGCAAAACAGGAAAAAAAGAAGAGGTGTACCTTAAAAATGGCGGACAAGGGAAGCACCACCACACACTGGTTCGGAGAAGAGTTGCAGAGTGAGAAAAGCAAAGGAAATGCTTAGAACAATGATTGACAATTTTTAAGAAAAGTAAAAAAGAAAAATAAGAATGGGAGAAGTTAACAAAGACTCAGAAACTGAAAACTAGCGGGAAACCCAATGGTCACACGAATTAGAGTATTAACTCCACCGGTTAGAATGTGCCACGTAGGCCACAACCTGAGGAGCGCCGCCACTGTACATTTAATATGGAACGAAACCCCAAGAGTTATTTACAGTGTAAAACCTTTCACATTCTACGGTCGTCATTACAAGTCACGACGACCACAGAATCGGGGGGCAGCTGACGAGACTAACGAATTCATTTACCGAAGATGACGTCCATGATACAGATAAAGATATCCCTGGACGAGTAAATTAATACCCACGTCATTGACGAAGGCAGGAAGGCCATTCAATGTAGCACAATTACACCCAGAACGGTTACAAGGCCAACTGTATGAACCGTTAGAGCACATTAAGGCCACATTACACAGCACCAAACATTACCAAGAGGAGCATTAAGACCTCCATAACTACCCCAACAGCTAAAAGCTATGAAAACATATATAAAGCTCACACATTGCCAAGTACAAGGTACATACACACAGACACTGAGAGATTTCTTTTGTTCTGTTACATTACATTGTTTATTCCCAAAGAGCTTCTTATACTGACTTTGGCATCGGAGGCGTTGTGGCAGGCACCACACTAGTGACCACCTTTGAGGGTACATTCATACAGGCTAGAGATTGCTTCCATTTGACCACCTTGACTGACGAACTTACGCTTCATCACTAACCTAGGTGTAATTTGTATTTTAACATATTTTATACATGAGTATTTAAATAATTAAATTTTGGCTAAAATACAAAATTCACCCTCTAAATTTTCACCAAAATTCATTTCAGTCCTCTAAGTTTCAAGTTTATTCCATTAAGGTCATTTCGTCAACTTTTGTCAATCATTAATTGGATTTTTTTTTTTTTTTTAATTTAAAACTTTTGAAGAAATTTTTTTTGGACAATTAATAGCAATATCTAACAAAATTTGATGAAGATGGCATAATTGAATAAACTTGAAACTTAAAAAACTGAAATGAATTCTAGTGAAACACATAGGGTGAGATTTGTATTTTAGTTGTAAATTTTATATATCAACATGTCATTACCCTTAAAATATAAAAAATTAAAAATTACGAAAATCATGTTATTGTGATTTCTAAATATCCCCCTAGTTTTTGAACAAAGTTTCCACCCTTCAAACTCTTATATTTTTTTATTGAGTATGAATTTTGAAAATCCAACCGTTGGATTATATGTTCTTATTATATCCTTCATACTTGCAAAATATAAAGAAGATTAAAAATCAATTACTATGTCATCAAACAAATGTTAAAATTTCAAATTTTTGTAATCTAAAATTATGTACAAAAAATAATTTTATTAATCAAACAATAACTAATATCTGATTTGAATGAAATTTTATTCACATTTTAAGAACATAAGAAATATGAAATTAAATAATTAGATTTTTAAAATTCAAATACAAAAAAGAGTTTTTTTTTTTTTTTATTTGAGAAACACACACACACACCTATATATAGGGGAAGGGGGATGAGATAAGGGAATACACTCACACGCCAACACCAAAACTGCATGCAACAGTTAGTGTCACGGAGCAAATGATAAACTCCTTTTCAATATCACACCTTACCAATGTGGGATGACTCGACAACACTGAGTTCTTTTTTTTATTTGAGAAACACACACACACACACACACCTATATATAGGAGAAGGGTGATGAGATAAAGAAATACACTCACATGCCAACACCAAAACTGCATGCAACAGTTAATGTCGCGGAATAAGTGATAAACACCTTCTTAATATCACACCTTACCGATATGGGATGACTCGACAACACTGAGTTCTTTTTTTATTTAAGAAACACACACACACACACCTATATATAAGGAAAGGGGGATGAGATAAGGGAATACACTCACATGCCAACACCAAAACTGCATGCAATAATTAGTGTCGCGGAGCAAGTGATAAACCCTTTCTCAACATCACACATTACCGATATGGGATGACTCGACAACACTGAGTTCTTTTTTTTTTTTTGAGAAACACACACACACACACACCTATATATAGGGAAAGAGTGATGAGATAAAAGAATACACTCACACGCCAACCAGTGGCAACTCCAGAAAATTTTTTCAGGGTGTTCCTCAACAAGCATAAATTACACAATCTAATAAAAAAAAATTTATATATTGACAACAACAACAATCAAAAAATACCCAAATACATAAAATTTACAATTGCCTTTTACGAGTTTTCATCTTTTGAAATCGTTGCATAATAGTCTCATTATCAATGTTACAAACTACA
Source organism: Quercus ilex subsp. ballota (assembly GCA_032727855.1). Taxonomy (NCBI): domain Eukaryota; kingdom Viridiplantae; phylum Streptophyta; class Magnoliopsida; order Fagales; family Fagaceae; genus Quercus; species Quercus ilex. Next base: position 94,781,256 of record CM064909.1, on the reverse strand, counting down.
TCTTTTTCAATATACACAACTAAGCAATCATTCATCAATTGATCTCCCATTCGATTGCGCAGTTCATTCTTTATATATTTCATTGCTGAAAAACTTCTTTCTACTGTTGCAGTAGCAACTGGAAGGGTCAAAGCTAGCTTCACAAGGAAATAGACTAATGGATAAGTCTCGTGCTTCCTTGTGCTCACTAACTTTTCAGCAAGTTCACTAACTCCTTGAAGCTCTAAAAAGAAGTCATTGCTGCGCATATCAAAAATGTAATTCTGCAATTGAGAGTCAAGTGCCAAAATATATGTCCCAAGAAAATCAGAGGGATAGAACTTAGCTAGACGTATCAATTTTTCCTTATCGAAAGCCACAAATGAGTTACTTGGATCCAAGCAAGCCATACAAAGTAGCAAATTGGTATTCACCTCAGAAAAGCGGTTGTTAAGCTCTTGAAGTTGCATATCTATGACTGTGTAGAATAGCTCAACACGATAATGATGTAAATTTGAATTTTTTTGGGTGTTGCGTCGCGGCCTCCCACTAACTACAAACATCGCTTCCATATCCAAGATAGGAATATCATGTGAGTTACAAAATAAAGATACTTCAGCCAATAAAGATGTCCATCCATCATCTCTCATCACTTGCAACCGTTACTTAGACACTTTAATAAGATCCATAGCATTTACTATATCTTGATTTTTTTTTTGTGCAATGCTATTGACAACTCATTTGTGATCCCTAAAATATTTTTCATCAAGTGTAGAGTAAAGACAAATTCAAAAGTTAGAATTGACCTCATAATAGATCGAGTTTCAACTTTTTGGTCGGAGAGGCCATCTTCTTCAATAATCTCTAATACATCAACAACAGCAGAGAACATCAAAATCAAGTTGAGAATAGTCCCATAATATGATCCCCAACGTGTATCACCAGGACGTTTAAGATTTGTCTCTTGATTCAAACCTTGCCCACTTCTACATACACCATTCTCTAAATCTTCTTTAATTTTGGCAAATTGTGTATCTCGAAGAGCATCTCGTCTCTTACAAGAGCCTCCAACAACAGTTACTAAATTACTAACCACATAAAAAAATTCAGCAATGTTAATGTGATTTTTAGCAACAGCAACAAGTGTCAATTGAAGTTGGTGAGCAAAACAATGGACATAAAATGCTGACTTGTTCTCTTTCAAAATTAAAGTTTTGAGTCCATTGATATCACCTTGCATATTACTAGCCCCGTCATAACCTTGCCCACGTAGGTTCGATAAACTCAAATTATGTTCACAAAATAAACCTTCAATAGCATGCTTGAGTGACAAAGCAGTGGTACTTGCTACATGTACAATACCAAGGAACCGCTCTATAATAATTCCTTCTTTGTTCACATAACGAAGAACGAGGGCCATTTGTTCTTTCACTGAGATATCACGTGACTCATCAACTAATATTGAAAAGAACCCATTGTCAAGATCGTTGATGATGACTTTGGATGTTTCACGTGCAATTGCATTCACAATGTCTTTTTGAATATTAGAGTGGGTAAGCTTGCAATTTTTCCAAGATTTTTGCAACACTTCATTGATAGATTCATTGTGATCCCCCAAAAATTTTAAGAGCTCAAGGAAGTTTCCTCTATCACTTGAACCTTGAGATTCATCGTAACCACGAAAAGCTAATCCTCGGCATAAAAGGAATTTTATGCAATCAACTATTGCATTTAATTGAATCCGATATTCAGTTTTATCTTGTTTTGATTGCTTAACAAAAACACTTTGAATGTGTTGCTTTTCCTTCAGTAGATCTTCACTCTTCTTGACAGCTTGGTTATGAGCACTATTAACTTCTCCAACATGGGAATCTAACTTCACAACATGATTCCAAAGTTTGAATCCCTTCGTTACAAAAGTCTCACCTCCCCCTTGCTTACCAACATCTTGCCCAAATAAGTAGCAATAAAAACAAAATGCCGCATCCTTGTCTATACTATATTTCAACCACTTTCTATTTATATACCATTCCGATCTAAATCGACGGGGCTTTCCAAAAAAATATGATATAGGGTAATCCTGAACAGGTGGTTGACAAGGGCCTTTTGTTAAATAATATCTTCTAATTTCATCATGATTATTAGGATGATAAGATGATATCTTTTGTCGTAGCCTAGGATCTGAAGGAAGATTTTCTAAGTTAAAGTCAATACGAATTCGCTTAGAAGATGTAGATGAATCTTGCACAGAAGATGAATCTTGCACAGGAGATGAATCTTAGGTACGTGGTTTTCTTATCAAATATTTGTCCATAATTCTAGCAAAAGAATAAACAATAAACTATAAGTTTATTTGAAATATTAATAAAATTATTAATTATTATTGTTTAGTTGTTTCATTAATTTGTTTTTCTTTTATAAATTATAATTTGTTATATTGTTGTTTCATTAATTATAAAATTATTAATTGTTATTTAGCCTAACATAATTTAATTTATTTGTCTTTTATAATGTATTAGTTAATTTAATTATACAGCTTTAATTATTGTTATTTAGCGTAACAATAAACTATATTGCTTTAATTTGTTTGTCATTAATTATACTACTTTAATTTATTATATTTGTTTGTCTTTTATTTGTCTTATGCATGTTACACATTCTATGTGCATCACAATAATTAAAACAGTGTAATGTATAGCACATTACACTGCTTAGTCTGCTTTAATTATTGTTTATTCGGCCCTAGGCCATCAGCCCATCTACCCCCTCCCACTCAATAGATATGCACATGCACATGCCTCAGCCTAATGCCCCAATCAGCAATCACAAACAATAATCTACCAATCAGAAAATTTCACAATCACAATAGACAATTCACATCACATTAAAAGACAATTAATATATTACCAACACACTGACCAACACCAACACACGGACCAACACCAACAGGCAACAGCCAACAGGGAAGATAAGGCCAAAAAAAAAAAAAAAAAAGAGGCAAAAGCAAGCAATTCGGCCAACCAATCTGACCAACTACTTGCTTTTGCCTTTTTTTTTTTTTTGTCTTTTTGAACCATTACACCAACACACTGACCAATAGGATAGTGACAAATTCAAAAAGACAAAAAAAAAGGCAAAAACTAAATATAATTATGTAAATAGAGAGAGAGAGAGAGAGAGTTACCGGGTTAATAAAGAGAGAGAAATTGTTTATTCATTTCAGTTTTGCATTTCAGATAGATAAAGAGAGAAACTGAGAGACTTAGAGAGAGACAGAGAAAAAGAGAGAAAAAGAGAGAGAAATACCCAGCACCGAGGTCCGACCGGCGAGATTGTGATCTGCGACGATGACGACTGCGAGACTGCAATGAGGGCGAGGCGGCAAGCGGCGAGCGGCGAGCACTGATCTGCGAGACTGCGACGGCGATGACGAGCAGTCTTCGAGCGACAGCGACATGACCGTGGGTAGTGTATGCTGGGGTTTGTTTTGGTTTTCTCTGTATTGGGGGTTTTTTTTTTTGAGATAAACATTAACTGTATTGGGGTTTGTTTTGCTTTGCTCATGGACTGACTGTATTGGGATTTGGGGTTTGGTTTCTGATTTTCCTGCTAGCGACGTGACCATGGAGTGGGTTGATTTCTGATTCTCTGTTTTTTTTTTTTTTTTTTTTTTTTTTTTTTTTTTTTTTTTTTTTTTTGAGAATCCGTGAGCTACGGGCTACCTGTGTAATCTATTAGGCTCGCCGTGGGCTTGGCTCTATTACATTTTTTTTTTTTCAGATTTTAATTCAAATTTTTTTTGGGCTTCTTTTTTTTTTTTTGCTTGGAAGTATAATAGATAATTTTTTTTTTCTTAATTTGAGGGTGTTTCTAATTTTGTTACTGAGGGTGTTCTTAATTTTGTGATCAGGGTGTTCTTAATACAGATTAAGTATATATATTTTTTTTTGATTTTTTTCAAGTTAGAGTGTTTTTGGGAACACTTTGACTTATACATGGCGTCGCCACTGAGGCTAACACTAAAACTACATGTAACAGTTAGAGTTATATGTGGAGTTGGAGAGTTTCTCCCTAAATTATTATTATTATTATTATTATGGACTTTTTAAACCTTTTTAACCGTTGCAATTGTGCCGATCGTCATGTTTACATTACGACATGACGTTTCTTTCTCTCGTTTTATTCATTTTTTTTTCCGTATAGACTATAGAGTTTACCTTATCCCAAACCCAGAGTGGAACGAACTGCTCTCACTCACACTCATTCACACCAATTCTTCAATGTCTCTTCTTCCTTCCAACCTCGTTCCTCTCCATCTCCAAACTCTCCACCACCCTCCAAACACTAACCGTGGACTCCCCTATCCAATCCCAAGGCTCCCTTATTCCCGTTCCCAAACACCCCGAATCCTCTGCGCCAAGAGAACTGGTAAGCAACGCTACCCCTCGGAGAAGAAGAAGCTGAAACAAAAGCGAAAGCAAACCCTAACCCTAACTCCGGTCGACAACAAATTCGAAGGCGTTTGGAGGCTCTCCAAGCTCGGAGTTCCGATTCACAGTGACCCCGGCAAGGACTTTCTCGGCGTATCCCCGGGTTTGCTCCAAGAGATTGCCAAAGTGATCGAATTCCCGGTAATGTTTCTGTTTGGATGCTGGGAAAGTGTAGGAAAATAATAAAAAACAAAGTTTGAGAATTGGGGAGTTTTGGTGGGTTGGAGTATGGGAAATGAATGAATGACCTCAGTTATGAGAATTATTAGGGCCGGTTCTATAAGTAATATATAGTTTTCTGTTTGGTTGTCGAGAAAGTTTGTGATATGGAAGAAAGAAGAAAGAAAATTTTTTGAACTGTACCTTTTTTTTTTTTAAATGGTTTATATATGTAATTTTGACGTTGTTGCTTGTGGTACATTTTATTGGCTGCCAAAGAGGATTTATAAACAACCTTACCGTTTGGATGCTGAGAAAATGTTGGAAAATAAAAAGTTTGAGAACTGGGGGCTTTTGGTGGGTTGGGGTATGGGAAATGAAAGACTGTCCTCAATTATGATAATTATTAGGTCCGGTTTTAAAAAGTAATATGTAATTTTCTGATTGCTTGTGGAGAAAGTTAATGCTATGAAAAAAAGAAAAAAGGAATATTTTGAACTATACTCTGTTTTTTAGGCTCATAATATTAGTATATAATTTTGACCCTTTTTGCTTGTGAGTGATTTTCTCGGAAGCCAAATGGGATTAATTAATGTTTTCTGCCACTTTTTTACTAGTTGGTCTGTTTGAATGCTGAGAAAGTTGAGGAAAGGAAAAATTTTGAGACTTGGGGATTTTGTTGGGTTGGATTATAGAAAATGAAAGACTGACCTCAATTACGATAATTATTAGGACCGGTTCTATAAGCAAATATAATTTCTGTTTGGTTCTTGAGAAAATTTATAATATGAAAGAAAGAAGAAAGGAAAATTTTGAGCTATACTCATAATATATAATTTTGACCTTTTTTCTTGTGGTAAATTTTATTGGCTGCCAAAAAGGATTAATTGATAATCTTTGAAATTAGTTTTGCCCGAATGTATGTTATAGTTGATTATGTTTCTCATATGTAAGTATTATATTTTTCTAGCCAATAGGCTCTAGGTCAAATGGCATCTCCTCCCCTTGTAAGAGCAAGGTAGACAGTGAGGTTGTGGGTGCAAGACACAACAAGTGTGTGTAACTTATTAATATAAAAAAGGAATTGCATTTTTTTTTTTTTTTTTGGTGACCTGGGAATCAGCATGTCCAAAAAAAGGAAGTGTAGGGTAGGTTTGCCTATCAATCACCTCTCCTAGAACCCACAAAAGTGCAAGTTTTGTGCATTGGGCACACCCTTTCATTGTTTTTGAGATGAGCTGATGAGTGAACAAATAAAGAGGAAAGGGAGTTATGGGAGTTTCATTCTTATACATTTAAAGTGGGAGGAAATTCTAGTTTTCTTGGATCCCAAATGATGAAAATTTGGAAATCTAAGGTTATGTTTGGTAACAGTTTTTGTTTTCTATTTTTAAAAACTTGTTTTTGGGAATATAAAGAAAAACCAGTTTTCTTGTATTTTTGAAATCAAAAACATGTTTGGTTAGTTGAAATTAAAAAAAAAAAGTTTTTTGAAGAAAAAAATAGAAAATACTAAAATATATTGTTACTAAGATTTGAACTTTAATGCTAACTCATTAAATGAGACAGATTCATTAAATTAAATGTGTATTTTCGTTAACTTTAATGCTAACTTTTGCATGTTTTCAGTTTTCTTCACAAATTGAGTTTTGAGAACAGTTTTTGTTTTCTATCCATTTTAGATTGTCAAACAAGTTTTTTAGTTTTAAAAATAGAAAATTGTTTTCGAAAATAGAAAATAAGAGGAAAAAACAGTTACCAAACGTAGTGTAAATTTCGCATATCTTTATAGTTCCCACATTTTCTCAGTGACTAGTCTTTCCAATATACACTTGTTTATTTGAGTAATGGATGGTCGAACTTTTTATGGTGAGGTATTTCATCAGCATTCTTTTCTTAATTGTGCCAGGTTGCTTCTATGCTGCCACAGGATGCTTTCTCCGTTGTTCGGAAATCTTTTGATGCAAGGAAGGTCTGTTCAACGAGAGAATTATATGTACAATTAAAGAAAGAAGTTGGATTATAATTACTGTTGTTAACTTCAAAAGGTTTTTGCCTTATTCTTTGTATTCTAGTATCCTTATTTAATTTAATGAATATATTGAAAGAACAATAAGTTTAGTAGAAAACTAGTTGCATGGACATGGTTCATCAGACTTTACACATACATACATATAGGGAAAAGTTAACAAATGTCCTAGGAGCATTGGTTTGGGAAATATTTTTAAAAACCTTTTTATGGGAAAAGAAAAGAGCAATTAATTTTTTTGACAGCTTTTTATATTTCCCATGAAAGTGGTGTCAAAACTTTTCTAAAATGGTTTATTAACAATTGCCCTAAGAGCACCCGTTAACAGGATCCATATATATATATATATTCAAAGTTTATTGAGCAGACCTTGATGATTCTATGTCATTGCTCAAACTAATAGGTTTAACCATGTAGACTATATTCATTTGGGATGATTTATGGATATCCCTTAGTCTTATGTTCCCTGCAGTCATCACTCTAGATGTAAATATGTGAAGGCGCAACATATAATAAATCTTTGGGCAAGTTACTATACAGGACAATAAATTTTCCTTATATTGCTTCCATGAAACTTGAAACAATTAGTTAAGGATTTCTGATTTTCATTGCATGAATGCGTATATATATGACATTATGACTTGAGATTAAGTCAATGAAAACATTGAAGACAGGTACTATAATAACCTTTGATCACTTATCCTAACAAGATGATTTTGTGGTAAACTCATAAATATATTCTAATTAGAGGAGAGAAAAACATCATTTAAGTGATTTGACTTCTTAGATAATACCAAATGACCTGTCAATAATTTAGATACACCACCTGCAACAAAGAATCCATTATAGACAATGGTTTGCTAAAACTTTATAGTAATCTATTGTTATGAATCATGTTCCACCAACGCAATAAAAAAAAATGAAGTTCTCAACTAACCTAATGCCTCACCTAATATCTAACAGATATTGTTTGTTCTGAAATATGTTTTCATTACTTTCACCTCCGCAACTTTTTTTTTTTTTTAAATTATGCATGTACTTACTGCAGCCTTTTGGTAGTGTTTTAATGCCACTTCGCCGGAATCATGTCCTGAAATTTTTATGGGGTTTTTAAGTTAGCATGACCACTTTATGATGTGTACTTACATTTATGCTTATTCAGCCAAAGCCTGCAGTTTTCTTATGCACTAGGTGATTTGATATCTTTTGTCATTTATCCTTCTCTGTATCCTATTAATTCTGTTTCCTTTTTTATATGTTATTCATCCTTATTAATAAAGGAGGACATTGATAAATAATTCAGACTTGCAATTACGTGTGTATGAAATTAATCGACTTTACTGATGTTTTCTAGATGTTGAAGGAACCAAAATTTGTATATACTGTGGACATGGATGTCAGTAAACTCCTGAGTCTCGAGCCTCATACCTGGGATTTCATTTCTCGGTTGGAGCCTAAACTTGGGCTCATAGAACATATGCCTAATGAAAGAGCTTCTGGTGATTTGATTAGTATAATACATGATTCCAAAAAGAACCCCAAAGATATAGTGACAACAGAAAATGGACATAACATTTATTCTGGGTCAGAACAATCATACAAGTGCCCAACAATCAAAAAGACAAAAATAGCAGTCGTCGGTAGTGGACCATCCGGCCTCTTTGCTTCTCTTGTTCTTGCAGAACTTGGTGCTGATGTTACCTTAATAGAAAGAGGTCAAGCTGTTGAACAAAGGGGGCGTGACATTGGTGCCTTGGTAGTTCGCCGTATTCTACAAATGGAAAGCAATTTTTGCTTTGGGGAGGTTATATCTCGATTCACTTAGTGCTTTTATTAAGGTTGTATAGTATCTCTAATTTTATCTTGTGCTTTCCTTGAATAGTTAAAAGTCCCACATATTGGTCTCCACTTATTAAGGGGGAGTATGGGCTTATATGTAAGGGGAGAGTATTAGAATAATGATTAAATTCACAATTTCCTAATTGCTTCAGCTTTCAGGGCAAGTGGTGCTTTATTGAAATACTCAAAACCCCCAAAGTGGGACCCCCTACATGTTAAAAAAAAATGACTCACTTTAAGAGGGATTGATTTATGGTCTAAAATTTTAATGTATTCCCTAATCATTGCTTTAGTGGACATGGCTTGTGAATTGCCTCTGTTTATCAATTTGTGAGAAGTGATGATAGTATTCTTTTTAGTCACCTAGAGATAAGATCATCTGCTCCTGATTTTCATAATTTCATTTGAAGTTACTAAAATTTAGCCCTTAGGGATGCTACTCATATAATTTGAAAAGAAGTTATCTGGGCTGTTCATCTATTGAAACCAATTATGCAGCCTGGGTTTTGTGGAGTCTGAACTTGTATTGAAGCTAGGGTCAAAGTTTATGATATATGATGTAGTTAGCTTGACTTTTCATAGTTTTTATTTTATGTCAAACTACAATTTATAGTGTGTTACTGTTATTCTACAAAGGGGTATATCTTGTGTTACATCTGAATTTTATATTCATGTGCAAGACTAGCAATTTGTTACTGTAAATACATTCACATGGATCATTTTTGTATTTGTTTCATTATTCTTATTCTTTTTCCTTGGTCATTCCACTTTCATGCTGATGATTTTTCATTATTTGTTTACTTTGAATCATTTATATAAGGACTTATGCATGGCAGGGTGGTGCAGGTACCTGGAGTGATGGAAAGCTAGTAACTAGAATTGGAAGAAACAGTGGCAGTGTTCAGGCGGTTAGAACTACTTCATCCTTGTGATTTTTATTTTCCTTCTTGTAATTAGATTTAACTTTGTACTTCATAATTATTTCCTGTTGTGACTTTGTGCTGGAGCCATAGCTCCTGCTAATTGCAATTTGTGAAGATGTTGTTTTCATCTGTGAATTGATATAAAATTTTTTGGAATTTTTTTCAGTAAGACATGCAAGTGGACAATGAATAAATGTTTCCTATTTTTTTATAAGAATCTAAACTTCAGCTGCCAACATGGTTTATTCAGTGACGATGCTTAGTAAGATTGAGCATAACGTATAAATTTAGAGATGAACTCAGATTAAGGCTCCATTGAAACACTTACTTCAATTGTTGGATTTTTTTTTCTATAAAAAAAAAAAAATGAGTAACATCAATTTTTCGAACTCTTTTCTTCTTCCAGGACATGACAAAAGCCATTTTCTATGTAGAATCACTGCATAAGCAATTAACCCTTGAACCTCCTATGCCAATTTGCCAAATCACATTATCAAATCTTTGAGTAATTTTAACTAAGAAAAAATAAAACTCAGCCAAATATGGACTTGCCCATAGGTTTTACTGGCTAGAGGCAAGTCCAAAGGGCTTTTGTTTAGAAAGGTTCCCCACGTTATCCAAAAAAAAAAAAAGGCAGGTGAAACTACTAGAAAAATAATAAAAAAGAGAGACTTGGAGGTCGAAATTGTTAGGTGATATTGCCCCAAAAAGAATGGTTTTGGCTGTCATATCAAAGAGATAGTTTTTCAATTTGGTTAAGTAAATGTCTTCATTTCCTTGGTTGACATATCAGGACAATTGGATATAAATATTCCTTCAATTTTTTGGTCTTCATATTCTTAGTTGATACATCATTGTCTCAAAATTAACAATATCAATACATTGACAAGTATATTAGAGAACCAATCTTTAATCTCCACTTTTGAAAGTTTGTTCTGCCACCAGGAAACTGCAGGTTTTTCATGGTTTTTTCTATGAGTTGACTCAGTTCTCTTGTCTCAGGTTATGAAAACTTTAGTTCACTTTGGAGCTCCAAAAAATATCTTGATAGATGGCAAGCCTCACTTGGGAACGGATAGGTTGATTCCATTGCTTCGCAACTTTCGGCAACATCTGCAAGGGCTGGGTGTGAGTAACATATCTAACTTCTTCATATCAGAAATATATGAACATTGTTGCCAGTCAGGATTAATAGCACATATTATCAGATTTTACTATATTTCTTTTTGTTAATGTGCTTAGGTCACTATCAAGTTTGGGACTAGGGTAGATGATCTGCTTGTAGAGGATGGACATGTTGTAGGGGTTAGAGTCTCTGATTCGAGAGACAAATTACAGTTCAATAGCCAGAAGTTGGGATATGATGGGGTTGTTCTGGCTGTTGGGCATTCTGCACGTGACACATACCAGATGCTTCTTTCTCATAATATGGTCTTGGTCCCAAAAGATTTTGCCGTAAGTTTCTGCTTCTGGATAATTACATGGTAATTTCAATATTTACACGTTGGTCATGTATGTTTGCCCATTTGTAAGTGTTTGCTCCTGTACATTTCACATGCGTTCCCACTTTGTTTACATTTCAACTTCTGATTGTTGGTTGTGCAAAATTGTTTCTGGAACTTCCTTTATTAATTCTTTTTAGAGTGATACAACTTCCTTGGAGAGGGAAAGAAATTAATGGATGCTGTTTTGATCACAATGTGATGTCTTTGGATGAGTATCTTGTTAGCCAAAAGAGTCTTCCTTGTATAGTTCAATTCTCTGGATATGTTAGGAATAATTATGTTGATCTTGTAGCAATCTCAATCCTGCATGTGCATCTGATGTGTGTCCAAATTAGTTTTGGCAGCTATAGATAAGGTGTTGGTTGGCACTGCAACTGGCATTTATTGAGGGGTGGCAGTACTGTGATATGTAGGGATAACACACTTAAATACGTACAATATCTGTTAGAGGCACAGAAAATATATGCGCATGACACTCATAGTCTTAATTGGATTATTAGGATATATGAATTGACAGTACAAAGTTGGTCATGATGGTGTAGCAATAGATGAATGGTCGGAAATATTGTGAGTGATGGTGTTGGTGGGGGCCAATGAATACATATTATGGCCATACCATTTTGGATGCGGTTCACATGATAGTGCGGCTGTGGTTGGTTCATTGTGGGATGAACAGGTTAAGTTGTGTTGTCCTGATGATTGGAAGGACCTGTTCTCAACCCCATAGGCGCAGGTTGAGGATAGTTATCTAGGTTGTTCAAATTCAGTACCAGCTGTAAATTAATGCTCGCTGTTTATTGCAAGTATAAAGTCGATCATTATATTATTTTAGATTAAAAATGCTTGTATAATTTAATAATTGCAAGTTCTACATATAGCCTCAAGGCTGGATTTTGACCCATTGTATTATATATATAAGTAGAACAGAGGTCTGTCGTAGTCCACTACATTTGAGGCCTGGGTTGGGTATTGTGAAATCCAGCTGCATACTACTAACATATCAATATTCAGCATGGCCTGTTTTAAACCTAGTTGGTACCATGGCTGTGCAATGGTGGTTCCCTTGGTTTTATTTAATTACCATGACAACAATATATATTGAATATTAAAAAAAAAAAATTATAAAAAATTTAAAAAAAAAAAAAACTGAATATATGGGTTTTGTAGATTGTACTAGTTTGGTGAATTATATGTACCATTGTGAAGCATGGGATGATTTTGTAAAGATTGTTTGTAAATGAGTAGTGAGTAGGTGCGCTATATTTAGGATCTCAAAGTCTTCACGTACATATGCCATATCAGCCTTCCTGTTCTCTTAATTGGTGTAGGTGAAGCATGAATAGATGTGAACATGATATGGCTCTTGTAGCTTAAGATTGTATGATAACTATGTTGCTGACCACACACTGTTGGAAACATGATGCTAACTTGAGAATGAAGACACTACATTCCCTTTGTTTTAAAATTTTGTATTTTGAAATTTGAATTCATAATTGTTTGAATTTGGCATCCATTTAATGGTCAAAATAATATTTTATTGTGTTTGATTCTTGAGCTTGTGATATTTTTGTAATTTTATTGCATCTAACATGGCTGTACAGGTTGGTTTGCGGATCGAGCATCCTCAAGAGCTAATAAATAGAATACAGGTTGGTTGTATTCTCCTATTCTTTTCCGAAAATTGATCAACTACTGTTTCAACTCATTCTCAAATAAGAAGTCACTTAGTTAATATATTCTGCTTATCTGCTATAATAGTGCACTTTTGTTCCTTAACTTATTGACTTGCACTAACCGACCAATAAAATTTTCATGGTTTGAATCGTAGAATAGCATGATTCCACAGAAGATTTCATGCTTTTTCCTATTTTAACAAACCATGAACTTCTAGCCAATTAGCTCCAGTTTAAATGACGCCTCCTCCCTTTGTTAGAGCACAGTGGAGGATAAGGTCTTGGGCTCAAAACCCATTGGGTTTGTGTGTAACTTACTAATTGAAAATAAATAAATAAGGAACTTCTAGCATTTGCATTGAAGATTAGTTGTCGTAATCTTCCATAATAGGGACATCACCACTATGGGATTACAGTTATTCATTTCCACTTTTAGAAATCGTGATCCCATGGATCTCTTGCACCAATGTCTTCTTCTTCTTCTGCTTCTCTCTCTCTCTCTCTCTCTCTTCTGGCATCATCAGAGATCCTTAGTAGTGCAAATAGGCATCTAAATGGGCTGAAGAGTCAAATTATAGAAAAATTAAATTAAAGCAGTAATTTGAAAGAAACAATTGAGGAAGCTCAGAACTTAAATTGGGTAGAGTTGTACACAGAGTGATTGCACCGAAAAATATTTGTTATATATGGGACAGGGTAAAGAGTCAAATTCTAGTGCAAATCTTTCTTTAAAGAGTTTCAAAAGAGAGAATTTCTGATTCTAAATAATTTTTAAAAAGAAAAAATAAATAAAAGGGGATTTATTTTCTGAAGCATTAAAAACATACTTTGGCATATATGAATCATATGATCTAATTCTTGGATATCTTGGTGTCAGTAGGCTAAGTTATTTCCTTTTAATCTTTCTTTTCTTCATTAATAGTTGGTAGACTAGGTTGGTTCAACCTGTCTTTGATTTATAATCACTAAATTTTTCTTCAAGGGCTTGTCCAAGTCCTAACTTGTTGATTTCTACTGCTTGATTATGTCATATAAATTGTTTTTTTGGCTATCTGATTTTTATTGTGAACAAAAATGTAAAAAAACTCATTTGTACAAATGTGTAGTATTCTGCATTGGCCACTGAGGTTTATAAGGGACGTGGAAAAGTACCTGTGGCAGATTACAAGGTGGTCAATTATATTAACGGAGAGGATGGGGGCCCATCCTCCAATTCAGGAGCAACAGGTCGCAATTGCTATTCCTTCTGCATGTGTCCTGGTGGGCAGGTATGTTCTTCCTTATAATTCCTTTTGCAATGCTTCTGCTTCTTGATGCACTTTTGATGCATAGTCACAAAGATATGTAGTCACCTAATGGTTGCCTTAAGTTTTGGCGGGCCATTTGCCTCAATGGCTTAAATGAGAAAATGTTTTTATTTTTTTTTAATTTTCATTGCTGTCAGTTGAATTATTTGTAGTACCTGTAGGGGATTTTCAAGCATTTGGTAAGGTGATCTGCAGTTCTACAACTGCTCTTGCATAGGAAAAAAATTTTACTTTGGTTAAGTTATAGGCTAGTTGATTTAGGGAGAGGCAAAGTGTCATCATTGTGGTAGTAAATGTGTCTGTAATAAATTACACTAAATGAGTTCATGTATATATCTGCAGGTTGTTCTCACAAGTACAAATCCATCAGAACTCTGTGTCAATGGCATGTCCTTCTCTCGACGTGCATCTAAGTGGGCAAATGCTGCACTTGTTGCGACCGTCTCTACAAAGGATTTTGAAACACTAGGTTGCCGTGGACCTCTTGCAGGGGTTGAATTTCAGGCATCTTTTTAGTCCTGACTTTAGTATTTTACTTTCCTATTTATATTCCTTTTCTTTGGTCAGTTCTAGTTGATGCAGCACAGGGTTGCAAGAGTAAGAAAAACGAAAGAGGGGGGGGGGGGGGGGGGGGGGGGGTTGGGGTGGAGATGACAACCCTAGGGCTGCTTGGAATCACCATCAAGCTAGAGAAAATATCACTCAATTTTTCATATATCAAATTCAATATGACATCAACATTATTGGGGCCTGTTTCTAATGGGGCTTCTAGGATGACTTTATAAAAGGAAAGAAAATAATCCATAATCAATTACAGGAAATGATTATGCTTGTAATCAATCACATTAAATACAAAAAAATTCAAATCAGGGTCTAATAAATTAATCAAACTCAGGCTCAATGGGATATAACAGGCTTTATTATACAACCTTGTGATTGGTGACCTGTATGTGGTGTCTGCACCACTAATATAACTCTCTTTCCCCCACCAACTTTTATAGGAATAGCAAACTTTTGGATTAACAGTACATCTTTTCAATCCATGCCTAACCATTTTTGTGGGTAGTTTTTCCATAGATGCATTAAATTACACCATGCTCAAGTGAATTATCTTTTTTGTTAGAACATGCATAATTTTACATAAACTTCAGAACATAACTCTAAACCACCACACATTAGCTCAATTGTCATTTTACAATGTCTCATCGTTCAGATGGAATTTGAGCGCAAAGCAGCTATAATGGGCGGGGGAAATTTTGTGGTGCCTGTCCAGACGGTTACTGATTTTATGGAAAACAGGTTATCAGGTAGATTTGTAATTTCATTATCCCAAATTGGTTTATACTTTCAAGCCTTTATCTAAGCTTTTTTTGACTTCTTTTTTCAGTAACATCTGTGCCACCATCAAGTTATCGGTTAGGAGTGAAGGCAGCAAATCTCCATGAGCTATTCCCAATTCATATAACGGAGGCTTTGCAACACTCGATCTCAACATTTGACAAAGAGGTTTAATCTTTATTTTCTTTCACTTAGTATTCTTCACTTGCCTTTTCCTTTATGGTTGACTAGTGGAACCATAACTTTTTTTTTTTTTTTTTTTTAATTGACAATTTGGAACTTTCAGTTGCCAGGATTCATAACCAGTGAGGCCCTTCTTCATGGAGTGGAGGTAAGTCCATTTAGTTTCATATTACTATATTTTCCCTTTTTGTACCGTTGGGATTCCTCAGCAAATGTTTTCTTGCTCAAGTGTGTTGGCATTCTCTCTTCTGCACTTATATTTTTTGCCACTTGTATATTATGGCTCCCAGACCAGGACCAGCTCTCCCATCCAGATTCCCCGCAACACTGACACCTATGAGAGCACATCGTTGAAAGGATTATATCCAGTTGGTGAAGGGGCAGGGTATGCTGGTGGGATTGTAAGTGCAGCAGTTGATGGCATGTTTGCAGGTTTTGCAGTGGCAAGAAATTTTAATTTGTTAGACAGTTGCATAGAATCTTCTTTGGGCAAGGCTCAGAGTGCTGGAGTTGTGAAGTACTAGAAGCCAATTTGGTTGTTTCTTCTGTAACTGATGCTAGCCACAAGAGAAAAGGTTGGTAATCTACATATTGATCCCAAATAGCCAAGATAGGTAGTGGTTGGGGTTTCAACTTCAGCTTCCTATATTGTTAACCTGTAAGTATACTTCCATTATCTTCTTCATTGAAAGTCATGGAAGAATTCATTTTTGTATTATTAGAAATATTACCTCTTATGCTAATGCATCTGATAAATTCTTTTACAGCTTGGAAGAGTCTGAACTGTTTCAATTTGAACCTAACAGTTGGACTTGAGATGAAAAAAATCAAGGAATCATGTCTTTTGGCGTCCATTAGACATCACTATGTCCATTGCTTCTGTGATCATGAAACAGTTGAGTTTAGTAATTTGCTTGGAGTATACTACTGAAGAGGATCCTAGGGTCAGTTGTGGAAGAGCATATTAGAAGTCATGTTGATTGCTAATCTGACACAATAGTTGTTCTCTAACCACATGGAAGTTGCAAAGCAAAGACGTCTCAAGCAAGCTGGACTTGTGAAAGAATTTTGTAAAATTTGACTTTGTTGCAGTTTACAACTTATATCAAAATATTGATCACTTGTAAATTAGGAAGTAGCATTTAATCATGTGGACATTTTGATCGTATGGCAACATTTATTAGATGCTATGAAGGTAGAGGTTTGCATTTAGCAAAAGTGAAGAAGGGTGGAAGAAGAAGAAGAAGAAGAAGAAATGTAAAGTTTTGCAGATCAAGGAGGTTTTTTTTTTTTTTTTTTTTTATTTAAAATAAAGCAGTAGCGCTGACACGTTCTCATCAACCATATTCATCTTCTATTTCAACCATACTATTCAACTACATATGGCACATAAGACTGGTTTGTATTACATTGACTGCTAATTTCCAGGCATCCATCAGAGAAAAATTCTCTCGGGGAAGATAATAAATGAATAAATAGAAGAAAACACGTTCTTGTTTTCCTGTCAATTTGAGTAAACTTGTGAAATACCTTTACCATTCAATCCCCAAGAAGCACTATTAATCTGTAATCAGACTTTGATGTCTCTCAAAAAAATAATTGCCTCGGGTATGATTCTATGCCATTCCATGGATTAACCTTGAACATAATTGTGTCGCCTTCATCAACAATTATTAGGGTGTAAAACACTAGGATTGATAAAGGCCCACTTTTTGGAGTTTGGATGTTATGCACCTAATGAAGATTGAAGGGTGGTGCTCTTATGATGATCATGTCTATGAGAGCAAAAATATTTTGTCCCACTTTTAGTATTTCACTAGTTGCAGACCAATGTAATGCGAAAAATTTGACAATTTATTTTTTTGTTAAATGAAAATAAAAATAGTATATGAGAGTGAGACTTATAAGTGTTAATCTCACACCCTTCTTAAAATGATGTTATTATTTTCAAAAAAAGTATAGTCAATACAACATGTAAGGACCAGAAAAATTATAGCCCAAGCCCAATGAGAGTAATGGGTTATGCCTTTCAGACCAGGCCCAAATCAATAAAATTTGTAAGAGGAGGGTAAGAACAACAACAAAGGGCTCTGCCTAATGACAACTACAAGGTAAAATAAAGTTTATATTCCAAAGCAAAAGAGTATCAACTCTACAGCCATGCTCCCAAGGAGACTAAGTTTGTATAAAAAGTAGTACTGTTTACTTTCTTCTCTCAATGTTCTTCCTTCTGTTCCTTTTCTCTCTTTTCCGATCTCCTTTCCAATGCACTCTCCTTTCCTTACATACCTCTACCTTCATCACATCTTCACCATCCATTTCTACCTAACCTTCCTCCTTTTTTGACACTTGTTACCTTTCACATCTGAAGAAGATGATGGAAGGAATCTGCTTAGCTGTGGCTTATACTGTTCAGGTCACTTCCTCATCAATGCGGCTGATAAAGCTGTTGTCTATCATTTAATGCGGATGCAACAGGCTATACCAAGCCAAAAGCTTCCCTACTGCTCACTAACTTCCACTCTCCTCAGATCCTAGCTCTTGCTTAGAATACCACAGAGTACTATGATTCATTTCTTCTTCTCCTCGGGCGGCTTCCTCCCTTGGGCCAATGGCTTGCAACATTACCACGTCAATGCTGCGACCTTTTGACTTCATCCTCGGTCCTCAAACCAAATGTTGCGACGTTTCAACTTCATCCTCGGTCCTCGGGCACTCACACAATATATTAAATTTTCTAAATTAAGCTATCTATATATGTTATTTGAAAGTATTTTAAATTTTCTTTAGTTTTTTTAAGGAAACATAGATTCAATTATTATATAAGGCGAGATATTTTCTAAATAATATAACTTGTGCTCGAAATTTGTTTCTAATGCTTCTTACAAATGATTTATCTTCTATACGTCTTTAATGGCCTAAAGAGGAAACATATGTAAGTAACTTCATCACTTATATTAGTGGTGATATAAGAAATCAGTGAGCTGATTGCCCAAACTAAGAAGCTCTAGAATACTTGTAAGGAAGGAAACATTCTCAAAGTGCACCATTGTCATGTTAGCGAGAGACCTTCTAATGATTAAGTTAGAATCTCATAGAAGATCTTCAAGAACTCTAAATGTGCAAGAGTTGGGATTTTCCACACGTACCTTGAAATGAGAGAGGTCTGGTGTTTATATAGGGGGTTTTGAGTGGACCACATTCCCTTGATTTTTGCCACATTCCTTATAGGAGGCGTGATTGCAGTATGGAATTAGTGGGAGCGAGATACTCAGAGATTGTTTCCATGTTCAAAAGTCGTGGGCTAGAGGAACAATCTCCATTTGTGATACCCAAGGATAACTTGTCCTGCGTGATTGTAGAGTGATTGTCATTATGGCATATTTTGGTAGAGTTCATTGTGGATGAATGCACTTCGGGCGAGTTGTGTGGTATGGACAACTAGTTCTTGCCTATGGTAGATAAGTTGGTATAATTGTCAGGTCTGGACAAACCATATGTCTCTTGGACGAGTGCAATAGATGAGGATGGCTTTTATTACTCATTAATTAGAAAAAAGAATACAAGACTTTAATAATATAAAAAAAAAATGTAATTTTATCAAGAACATACCAATATTATGTTGAAATTGTGACATAATTGTTAATGAATCAGCTCCTCTCTCTACACAATCCTCTCCTTCTAAAGCATCATCGAAGTGGACTGGAGTAGACCAAAGTGGACTGAAGGCTAGAATGGACTGAACTGTACTAAAGTATACCGAACTGGACCCAAATGGACTGAAATGCCTCACTAAAGTGGCTCGATAAAAGTTTAATAAAAATTAATGCTACATTTTAGCTTTTAAATCTTGTGTATGGATTTTGTATTCCAAATACAGGATACCATGTCTGAATTTTTTTTTTTCCCCTTTTTAAACTTTAGTTATTTTAAAAATTTGTACTAAATTGGTATTGGTGAAGTACGAAAAGAACACTAAAAGTTTAGGACAAAGTATTTTTATCTTTGTCCAGTACTTGGTAGCATCACTTTTTTTTTAAGGCATACTTGCCTAGCAACAGTTGGCAGTTTATATATTTATATTTACCTCTCGTTTTCTTGGATGTTTCCCTGCAACATAACTAACACGGGACAAAAGAAGACAAAATGAACGGCAGAAGTATCTCTACAAGGAAATTATACGAATTCCCCAACTATCAGAGGCTTTAATGCATACTTTTTTGAAGGGTGTTAGTGCAGCAAGATAGTTGTTTTTTGTGTTTCTCTCTCTCTCTCTTGCTTACAATGAGTGGAGTCAGGAAAGATTTGAACCCAAGTTATTTACATAAAAAGAATTGAGTAATATCATTACGGCATTACCTCCTGGCCATATGACAGCAAAATATGTCTAGTAAACGATTTTGAGACTTAAGCCTTGCTCTTCTCCCATACTTGATTAAGTTGATTTGTTCATTTCTTAATGAAGATTTCCAAATATCCAATGTTAACTAGTACAATAATCCTACAGAACAAACAAAACTACAATCGGTGAGAATCATACAGGGACAAAAACATCATTCTGAACCACTCTGTACCAAATATTTCTTGGCTCAATAAACTATTCCACAGAATTAATAGTACCCACATGAAATTTGCAAACTTAAACAACTTGACATGTGTTGAGAGCCAAGATATAGCTGACTAGTTGGGACCCATTGGAGATTTTTTTTTTTAGAAATCCTGAAAAAAAACTAATTAAAAGAACTTGTTGGAGCAGCAATGGGGCATGCACAGGGTATGGCATATTCATGGGCTTTGATCACCATGATTGTGTTGCTTTTCACCTTCCAGCACATGAGTGCCCATCATTTGGCCTAGAATAGTTTAAATATTTAATTGACGCAGAAGATTTCCTCTTATGAGTATCAAAATCTATGAGTGGCATGACATCTTTTTCAAATGTTTATACATAATTGATAATCCCAAGCTGATCATACCATTTAGCACGTAAAGTTCAATTTCAAAGCAAATGATTTGGTAGTATTGAAAGGCAAGGATAACTATAATTTGGTTGCTTTAGGATAACCGTGCTAACCTGGATTCTTTTGAATTTTTTTTTTAGCTAATTACAATGTGGCAAAACATTTTTCATACATCAAACATAGAACGATGTCATATCGAAATCTAGGAAAAAGTTTTACAAATTAGCTTTTAGACTTTTACAGCAATTCCAGTGGAGTTTTCCTAGCCTTATCCTCAATAATTTATATTTCCATGAATGAGCTATACCATGTCCATTGCATCTTAAAGTTCCTTTCGTAAGAGAATGGAAAGAAAAATTGAGAACACAGTGATAACTGATAATGAGATGGGACAAAGGCCCACAATGTTTGTGCTGAGAGCTACATGATATACCATACGTCGGAATCATCGCATGTGGCAGCAATCGAGAGAAATTCATCAAACAACTCCTTCGAACTCGACAATTATTTTGGTCAAAATATGGAAACATGTCCTTTCCCTCGAGATATTGTCCCTTTAACAAGTCTAGGCACACAATCTTTTTTTACAGTTTTTTATACAAATATTGACATAATTTGCTGTGAATGGTCCATAAGAAAGTGATATGAGCGATGGATTCAATCGAAGATGATATTGCTTCAATCATAATAAACTATATCAGAGTATCAGCAATTGTGAAAATTAAAATGTAATGTTTTTACAGAGATCACAACAAAAAATTATGACATTACAGGTTTTACACCAAGGGAGAGACTAACTTGTTTGATTGGTTCTGTACTTTTTTCATGTTGGAAGGGAAAAATGGTTGCGGGGGCACAGACAAAGAGCATACTGATTGGAAATTAGCCAATCCAGGTTCCTGTATAGTTACAAATCAAGAAGACAAAAGTTCTAGTCCATAAAAGAATTGACTAGCTGATGTTCATGCCAGCTTTACAGCAAGAGCACAAAAATTCTAAAAAGAATTACCATTATACTTCCTTTCTCTGGTCCTCATTGTGACAGCATTCATTTAAATTACAAATTACTTACCTATTTTCTTAAAGCTATCACTGAATCTCCCAATGGTTTGGAGTAAAATGAAACTTACCATTAGAGCTTTATGGAGGAGGCAACATAACAAATTTATTCTTGGATTTTGAGATAGAATAGCTCTCGTCCATTTCATGGTCAATTGGGGAACTGATTTTTCATGCAACATGTGCATATCACGTGGAAGACATTTATATTTATCCAACTATTGTACAGTTTGTTTTTCAGTTTTATGAAAATATGTTGTTTGAAAAAATATATCTAGAAAAAAGTAAAAATTAAAATGAGATAAAATAAAGAACTACAATTTCAAATAATCGAGTAATTTGTAAGTTGTAACTAATCCTTTTATATTATACTTATCCCGTGAAATTTTTGTGCAATGACATAGTCTAAATGACTAAATTATTGTGTTTTCCCAAAAAAAAAATGTCTAAATTATTTTTGGATTCATAATTTCACTTTTGGATGGCTCTTAAATCCTTAATAGACCCAATTTAGAAAGAGAACCCCCAAAAAAAAAAAAATCTCACATTGAGCTTCTTAAGGAATATACTAAGTAGGAATATATATTCTAAGTTTAGGAAGTTTTCTAATTTTTTCTTTTTTTTAATACTATATTCACAACATTTTTAGAACACTTTTAAAACAAATGAGCCGAGTCTTACAAAAAAAATTTAGTTCAACGACCTTTTCTGGGATTTTCCATCAAGAAAACTTGTCTTTGAATTCTCTTGTTTGTTGTAAAGTAAAAAGGACAAAAAAAACTTTGCTTAGACATTGGGACCCTGCTTAATGGCAAACAGACAAGTTCTAGAACCAAAGATCCTCATGTGTTTATGGGCTGGGCTTGAACCAATTAACTTTGTGAAATTGAAATCACAGAAAACTGGCATACTTACTGTTCATCATAGGATTAGAAACTTTAATTTATAATCATTTTTTGTGGACCCAAACTTCACTGAGAATGTGCACAGTAGCTGTAAAATAAAAATGGTACTTACACCTTTCGGCTAAAGTGGTGGCTCATGACAACTACTCAAAACTTTCTTTTCATTTTCAAACCTCAAACCTCGCTTCTCCTTTTGAATTACTAGTTGTATAAAGATTAATTAGAGCTTATTGAATTGCCTCTTTTGATTACTATAATAACCAAAAGTTTACTCAAAAAGTTTATCCTAATACAAATATTCTCTTTTATAATCAGAAAGGAGGTAGTCACACCAGCTCAACCATTGAATTGAGAGAATTATATTTTATCAACTTGTGTCTTGGGTTGAATATGACTTGTTAATATGTAATTTATAATATTATACTTTATCACTTGAAATTCAACTGTATTTGTTGAGAAAAGTTTACTAGTTGTATAAAGATTAATAAGAGCCTATTGTATTGCCTCTTTTGATACTATAATAACCAAAAGTTTACTCAAAAAGTTTAACCTAATAACAAATATTCACTTTTATAATCAGAATGGAGGTAGTCACACCAACTCAACCATTGAATTGAGAATATTATATTTTATCAACTTGTGACTTGGGTTGAATATGACTTGTATTAATATGTAATTTACAAAATTATTCTTTATTCACATGAAATTCAACTGTACTTGTTGAGAAAATTATATTTTATCAACTTGTGGGTTGAATTCGACTTTGTTAATATGTAACTTATAAAATTATACTTTATCCACTTGAAATTCAACTGTAATAAATTTAATATTCAAAATGTTAAGTATTTCTAGTTTTTATAATTGAGGTTAATTATTGAAAAATATTAAATAAAGTAGACAAGTTAACATATCAAAGTTGACCTAAACAACAATGAACCAGGGACGGACCCACGTTGAGCCCAAAGGGGGCCCGGGCTCCCCCTGGGCCCCAAAAAAAAAAAATTTGAGCAGAAAGCAAAAAAACGAAGGAAAAAAAAGAAAGGAAAGTGAGAGGCGAGACAAAGGAATGAGGATAGAGAAGCGAGATAGAGAGTGAGAGAGACTGAGATACCCACTCACCCACGCCAACCCACGCCCATGTCGTGTCACCGTGAGTCCGTGACGCCGTGAGACCCATCTTGATCTTGCTAGTTGCTACCTAGTACCCACACCGGCGAGAGTCGCAAGACCCACTTGCCGCCACCCACGCGAGACCCACTTGTCACCGCCGCCGCTGCCAGTTGCTCGATCTGCTCAGCCTAGCTTCGTTGCTCCAGCCTTCACAGTTTATAGGTATTTACTTTTATCTTTTCCTTCAAAACCTAATAAAATGTTTGTGACTTTGTGATCTAAGAATCTAAGATTCACAGAAACTGTGCTTGTGCCTTGTGGACTTGTGGTGTTTCATGTTTGTGTTTTTACTGATGAGTGATGAACTAAACTGATGTTGGTAATTGTGAATTGAATCTGTGCTGCTGTCTGTGGTGTTTTTTTTTTTTTTTTTCTTTTTGGCTTTTTGGCTTTGTGACTCTGTCACTCTGTGTTTGTGACTCTCTCTCTTGTTTATATAGATAAGAGAGATAGAGACAGAGAGACAGAGAGTAGAGTTTGTAGAGATTAGTTTTTTCTTTGTTGACTGGTAGTTGGGCATAATAGGGACAAGTGGAGTTGGGCAACGGGCAAGTGACAGAAAAAAAAAAAAAAAAAAAAAAAAAAAAAAAAAAAAAAAAGGTAAAGTTAAGAAAAGTTTTTGTTAGTAGTGTAGGAAATAAATTTATAGTGTCAATAGTGGGATTCATTAGTTTAGTGGGTCAGTGTCAAAAAGATGGAGACAACCCAAAGACATAAATAAGGCTGACCAAACACAAAGACATAAATAAAGGCAGACCAAACACAAAAAGAAAAAAAACATATCATATATTATAAAAAATTGTAACATAAATTTAAGAAAATAACGGTGATTCTTATTTTATTTGTAGATCATGAAAATATCAACTACAATGCTTGATTTTTTTTCAAAAGAAAATGTTCAAATTCTTCCAAAATCAACGTGGGATTGCCAACAACTAATGTTGCTATTCCAATTCCAGAAAATGTGGATGCTCCAATTCTAGAAAATGTGCATTTCTCAATTCCGGAAAATGTCAATGTTCCAATCTCTCAAACACAATTTCAAAGAGTCGATCTTGATTCTTTGGATTATGATCTCGGAACACGCAAACAAATATGGAAATATCATGTTAATCAATGTGATGAAATTCGACGAGCTTACATTAAAAAAGGTCCGCACCAACTTCCTCTAAAGACATACAAAAAAAGTAGAAAGCACAATCATAGCTTTCAAGCTTCTTGGTTTGGATATAATTCAACATGGCTCAAATATTCTCTTACGATAGATGCAGCTTATTGTCTAACCTGCTTTGTCTTTAATAATCCAAATGGGGTTGTGGGACAAAATACATTCACTGTTGGTGGATAGGAATTGGAAAAAGATTTGGGGCAAAGATTGTTATTTTCAAAGTCATATAGGAAAAGATCCTAACTCAGCTCATGGCTTCTTGGTTTGGATATAATTCAATATGGCTTAAATATTCTCTTACGATAGATGCAGCTTATTGTCTAACCTGCTTTGTCTTTAATAATCCAAATGGGGTTGTGGGACAAAATACATTCACTGTTGGTGGATAGGAATTGGAAAAAGATTTGGGGCAAAGATTGTTATTTTCAAAGTCATATAGGAAAAGATCCTAACTCAGCTCATGGAGTTGCCGAGCAAAAGTGTAAGGATTTGATGAACCAATGGCAGCATTTACAAAGGGTAGTTGATCATTTCACTACTGAACAAATTGCAAATAATCGGTTGCAACTAGAAGGCTATAGTTTTTATTGTTCGATATCGTGCCTTTCAAGCAATAGCTTTTAGAGTTCGAGATGAAAGTTGTAGTTCATTAAATCGTGGGAACTTTTTTGAATCATTGGGTATTGTGACTTTTTGGAATGAGAAGGTTGCTAAAATAATAGAAAAAGCTCCCAAAAATGCAATCTACACATCACCTAGGATTCAAAAGGAAATTCTACATGTTTTCTCAGCCAAAGTGAAGAAGGCCATTCGAGAAGAAATTGGTGATACAAAGTTTTGCATAATGGTTGATGAAGCTCATGATAAGTCCATGAAAGAGCAAATGGCTGTGGTTTTTAGATATGTTGATGCAGAAGGTTTTGTCAAAGAACGTTTTTTTTGGCTTATTCATGTTGTTGACATTGCGGCTTTGACTCTAAAGAAGGGGATATATTCTTTGTTATCTCAACATTGCTTAGATATACAAAATATTCGAGGGCAAGGATATGATGGAGTAAGCAACATGCGAGGTATGTGGAATGGATTATAAGTTTTGATTTTGAATGATTGCCCATATGCTAACTACATCCATTGTTTTGCACATCGCTTACAATTGGCATTAGTAAAAGCATCAAAACAAGTTGTTCCCATTAGTCATTTTTTTCTTGCATTGCTTTTTCTGATCAAAATTGTTAATGCTTCATGCAAGCATAATGAGCAATTGAAAGTTGTCAATGCTAATGAAATAGCACATTTGATTGATCTTGAAGAGCTTGAGACTAGAAGTGGACTTAATCAAATTAGCACTTTACAACGACCTGTAGAAACACGTTGGAGTTCACATTTTAGATCAGTTTCTAGCTTATTAAGGATGTTTACTTCAACTGTTGAAGTTTTACAAAATATAATTGATGATGCAATTGATGAAGAACATCGGGCAAAAGCAGAGTCAGCTTATGAGGGTTTAACTTCATTTGAATTTGTCTTTATCTTGCATCCTGAGAAGGAAACTATGGAGATCACTGATAAACTTTGTCAAGCTTTACAAAGCCAATCTTAAGACATTTTAAATGCCATGCATTTAGTTTCATCTACTAAAGCACTTATCCAAAAATTTAGAGATGATGGATGGGATGGCTTACTCACAACTGTGATATCATTTTGTAAGAAGTATTGCATTGATGTCCTGGATATGAATGCTCGTTATGTTGCGAGGCGAGGTCGAGCTCATAATCAGCAAGACAATGTTACAATTGAGCATCATTATCGAGTAAATATTTTTTATGTTAAAATAGATTCTCAATTACAGGAACTAAATTATCGGTTTAATGAAGATGCAATAGAGTTACTTAGGCTTAGCTCAGCTTTAGAACCTCGAGAGGCATTAAAATCTTTCAGAAGTAGTGATCTTTGTTTGTTGGTAGAGAATTTCTATCCACAAGATTTCACAGATTATGACAAACAAGTGTTAAGGAAGGAGCTTTATCATTTTGAGCATAATGTAGTCCAAGATCCAGAGTTTAAAGAATTGAAAAGTTTATCTGAGTTGTCTCAATGGTTAGTGAGAACTAGAAATTCAGAACACTACAAACTTGTTTATAGAATTATGAGACTTGTGCTTACTTTTCCAGTTTCTACTGCTACTACAGAGCGAGCATTTTCAGCTGTGAAAGTTGTCAAAACTAACCTTCGAAACAAAATAAAAAATGATTTTTTGACGGACTCTTTGATGTTATACATTGAAAATGATATAGCTTCGACATTTAGTTTGGATTCAATCATAGATGATTTTGAAAATTTGAAAGAGCGTCGAGTTCCCTTTTCATAGATGATTGTATAAAGAAACAATAGTGTTTCATGTCTTTTGTTTTTGTTAGTAGATGATTGTATCTTAATATATTAAGAAATAATGATTTTTGGGTATTTGTCTTAGTTGATAGTTTATTAATACTATATGGATGCGTATTTGAAATTTTTTTTTCCGCTTATCTCCGCCCCCAACTTAAAATCATGGATCCGTCCCTGCAATGAACATAGTGTGTTTAATCCTTATCATTTGAGGAATTTGTATGGTGTAGTTATCCTAAAAATTGTAAAATATATTATAATTAATCCATCATTTGATTGAAAGTCTAAATAGCAACAAAGCAATATTTTAGTCAATTGAAAAATGAAAATATATACTTTTTTTTTTTTTTTGGAGTTTCCCACAGTGTTTCCTCAAAGTTTTCAACCAGAGACTAATCACTATTCGTGCCGGGTGGGCCCACGAAGGGGTAAAGCACTGGCCCAGAAAATTCTTTTGAAAGTGCAGGTAGCAGGACTTGATCTAGGGAGTACACTCAGTCAAGCCCAGTACAAGCACTTTGAGACCGAGAGCCCAACCAACTCGGTCAACCTCCTAGGTTTGAAAATATATACTTATTACATATATAAAATGAACTAGCAGTTAAAGCTTGCTGGGTTTGCTTGCATGCATGTCTGCACAGATTTTCACAAAACTGGGTCTTAATTAACCAGCAGTCATTTGACAATTTAAACAGCACTACAGGGATAACCCTTTTAAATACCCTAAACATTACTAGCTTGTACTATTTCTTGTCTTTGGTCAACCTAGAAAACCTTGAGTACGCAAACCATTGAGAAAACTCCAATGTCAAATCTAGAACAACGTCCAACCTTGACTTTTTCTTTCTATGAATTGTTCAGAATGTTCCAATATCTCTAGCTACGTACCTAGCTAGTTGGACACAAAATTGTTGAGCCTGTAATAATTGGATACATACATTTTTGTACTTTGCCAAACTTCACTTTGTTGACCTTCATATTGTTCACACTATTAATTCTCTTGACTTCCTTGATGTGATCAATAATTATTATTGGGTCACCTGCATTCAACAAGAACTCTCAGTCAAGTCCAAAATCTGTTTTTTCTTTTTTCTTTTTTCTATTTTTCCTTTTTTTTTCTTTTTAATTGTGTTCTATTTATGTGTTTTTTAATTTATTTTATGGAAAAATGGTCATATGTGAATATGAAGTAGGAACCTTTGCAAGCACACCGGATGGAGTTAGGTTTGCTTTATTTTGGTTTAAATATTTAGACAATTGCACTAATCGCTAGATTTTTTATCTAATTAATTAATTTAATTAAATTATAATTAATTATGATTTCATTACAATCTACTTCAAATTATATCCACAATTCTGCTTAATTAAATTAATATATTATTACATAGTGTAGTAAATAATGTGATAAGTGCAAAACAAGATATTGATACAAATTATAATTTCTTTCTATCCACTCTTCTTTTTAATTAAATAAAAAATAATAATTTGTACTTTTTCTATCATCACACTTTTCCATACCTTCTACTAAGGTCATGTGAAACAAAACTAATATCTTCTACATCCTCTAATTTTTCTATATATCCTAATATTTTCCAACTTTTCTATCATATCAATCAAACAAGTTAAGATTTAAATTAAGATTTAAAAGTGTAATTTAGTCTAAAATCTAATTTGGATGATTTATTGAATTTCCATTTTTAATATATTATATAGATAATAGTACTCAATGGTTGTCGAATTTTACCAAAAATAAAAAGGTCAAAGTAGTACTAATAGTGAATGCAACATGGGCAATTGGTCTGTTTACTTTTTTTTTTTATAGAGTGGGAACAAGGCAATGATCTTCACTCGTGACATACCCCAACTCCTTTTTTTACCATGGGTTCTAATTAACTCAACTGATAAAATCTCTGATGATTAAATAAGAAATTTGGAATTAAATCCCTACCTACACCAAAAACTTATTAGTGTCTTGGTCTGATGATAGTTCTTGTTCAATCCTCACCTACACCAAAAACTGATTTGTGTCTTAATCTGATAATAAAAAACTATTATTAAGAGTGGACGCTATAGGTTAAAACTCTTTAAAAAAAATGTCTTAATCTGATGATAACTCTTTATCATCAGAGTAGATGTCATAAATTGAAATTCTCCCCCAAAAAAAAAACTCCTTTCTTTTCCTTGTATTATATGATTTGTTTTTATGATTTTCTTTTCCTTTATAGCTATACTTCGTTGAAATTCTAGATGGTTAAAGTCTTTTAGAGTGTAAAAGAGACTCGACAAGACAAAAAGAATTGCTTCCAGCAAGAGAGAAGAGAATTTTCAATGGGTCAATTAAGATTCAAGAATGACAAAACCAAGGCCATAATTCCCTTTTGCACTGTCAAACCACCATAGCCGTAGTGCCAAATTGGCACTATCATGGCTATGGTGGATTGATAATGCAGCTGAGAAACAGAGATGATGGTGATGGAAAGCTTGAGAAGGTTTGGTGGACGGTTATGGCAATGAGAAGCTTCGGTGGACAACAAATCCACCATAGCTTCGGTGAGTATTTTCCTTCTAACAAATCGACTATGGCATAAACAACTTGAGTGTTCGAGTTTACCTCAAAAGAATTTTTTTTTTATTAGGAATTTTCCTTCCCACAAATCGACAAATGGCAGGTGAGAGAGAGGTTTGAGATTTCAATTTTTTCCTTTTTTTTTTTAATAGTTTATTATACAGGCTGTACTCGAGTATTACTTGTTCCCAATCCGAGTAACTTCGGTTTGGGGAAAAACCTATCCGGATCCCCCTATCTCATAACGGATCAAATAAAATCCATCAATTTCAAGTTGGATTGAATTGCCAATACAATCGGTTCAATTTCAAGAATGCTATATCTATAATGACATTTTTTTTTTTGTGTATATGGTTCAAACTATAATTCACCTTCTCTCACTATCTACCTATCTAAAAAAAAGAATTATTAGGCCATATAATTTTTTTAACCTGGTTGTACTGGCAATTCATATAAATATTTAGATGTACATATAGTTACATTAATTATTTAATAATCATATGACTCATTTTATTTATATTTTGATAGTTAAAACAATAGGGGATGTTGGGGAATTTAAATTCTAGCCCTTCTCATAAAGGAAAGCAAATAATGCCACTATATGGATGATCATAATTTGAATCACCAAATGATGAGTGGAAAGATATTCCTTAAACCCCAGTGGTTAGGCTTAGATTTTCTTTAGTTGTTACAAATGTTGGACTATAGACCAACTCAATGAGTATGCCCACAAAGACTAGGCCTAATCTTATATCCATGACCAAGAGTTGTATCCATTGGTTTCCTACAACCACCATTGACAATGAAAATCTACAAATCGGGGGTAGTACGCCCATTAATTAGGAGGAGGGTGTTCCAACTTGCAAACCTTGAAAATAAAGATACAACCTTCCAAAGAATTGAAAGGTTACAAACTTTGAAAAATGTTGTGACTATTACTCTAGTGTGGCCTTTCATGAAAGGGTAGATATGTGTCTATAAATAAGACACTACAAATATTTGTAGTGTCTTATTTATTGTGAGATAATTCTAACATATCTATCTCAAACAATATTATTGTATGTGATCACCACCTTCACAGGATTACTATCTTTATCTTGGACCAACATAATACCAAATTTAGGTACTGAATTCATGCCACCATGAGCAAAGACATGGATTCATTTTTAAAAATGTTATATATAAGAATCAAATCAATATCTACATGTTTTCTAAAGCTAAAACTTTAATTAAATATAATAAAAAAGTAAATACATTGATTTGATATTGTTGTATACAATCCAAGAGACTTATTATGATTCGGTGCAATTGTCCATTCTCTTTTGGTGCCTTGTAACTAAGTGGCATTTAAATTCCCATCTTGCTACTAGTTGTGGGTTCAAATTTCCATTCCACTACCTTTTTTTTATGAACATTCCACTACTTGTTATAAGCAAAAATAATTGCATTTATCATAATAAAGTTTACAAGCAAGTACGCCATACACAATATTAGTGTTTCAATTGAAAACACAAACACACTGTGCTAGTCGAGTTACAGTATTCTTAACATTTTTTTTTTCAACAGCTTTGAAATGAAATTTGATAGTTACAATGAGGGAAAAGAGGTTTAAACCCACTCCTATTTTCTCTCATTTATTTTGCATCCTCCTTATTCCAGCTCCAACCAAACACACCCTAAATGTTTCAATTGAAAACACAACAAACACATTGTGCTAGTTGAAATACATTGAAAAAAAAAACGTAAAAAAGAACAAAACGCAATTTTTTTATGAACATTCCACTACTTGTTATAAGCAAAAATGATTGTGTTTATCATAATAAAGTTTACAAGCAAGTAAGCCATACACAATATTGGTGTTTCAATTGAAAACACAAACACGCTATGCTAGTTGAGCTACAATGCTCTTGACATTTTTTTTTTTGAACAACTTTGAAATGAAATTTGATAGTTACAATGAGGGAAAAGAGATTTAAACCCACTCCTATTTTCTCTCCTTTATTTTGCATCTTCCCTATTCCACCTCCAACCAAACACATCATAAATGTTTCAATTGAAAACACAACAAACACACTGTGCTAGTTGAACTACATTATAAAAAAATAAAATAAAGTAAAAAAGAACAAAACACAATTTTTAGATGGGTATAAGATGATTGGGGGGGGGGGGGGGGGGGAGGGGGGCGTGGGTGGTAATTTATTAGCAAAAGTAAGGTTAGGAACTTTTGTCATGGCCGGGGCCAATTTAACCAAATAAATTTTTTAGCAAAGAAATAGGGTTAGGGACTTAGGGTTAGGTAGCTTTTTGGATTAAGCTAATTCTTGGAGAAGATTCGTTTGTCCCTTTCATACCATATGGATTAGCTACATAAATAAACACTTCTTGAGACACTTGAACAGTTAAACTTCATGGGCTAACTATTTCCACGGACGAATTCCTCGCATGTCAATTAATGCAACTGCCAATGCTACCTATACATATGATACTTCAGAATTCTAAAGTAATTAGTCTTAATTGTAGTTTCATTGAACTCCCACCAAATTGTCATAGTTTTGAGGACCCTTTATAATAAAACACCACCATCATAATTATAATTATATTAGAAATTATAAATAATGGTATTGGTGATAAGTTCATAAAATAGTGACATCTAATCCTCCTTAAGGTTTCCAAATTTTAATCTTGACTTCCACTCAATTCATGTAGTACTATCAACTAACTTTACTCTCACCTCCTTAATTATTAACTATCACCTGAAAATTAAATGCTTATTAATGACATATAAGCTGTTTTGTCTCCTTTCCCGGCATTAATCTGTAATTATACCTTGTTTTTTGCATACATGCCAAAGACCAAGAAAACCAAGATTAACAAAATTTAATAAAGATAATTTTGGAATTGGAAATGCCAAAGAAGATTTTAAAATTGAGTTGTATTTGGCAATGAGTTTTTCTTTTCTTTTCTTTTTGCCTTTTTGTAAAACTATGATTTAGGTAAGATTAACCTATTCATTTCACTTTCTTTTAGTCTTTTTGAACAAAGAAGACAAGATTGAGTTCAAACTGCAAATCAATCCCCATCTTAGTAACATAATAACTTATTATGACCTAAACCTACAACGGTCTTACAAGATCCAATCAGGCAATTTGATCCAGAGTGTATTACTTAGTAGTTGTAGTGTAGACGTCACTTTTTTCTACAATCTACATCCAAAATTAATTATTAGTCCAAACCCCAAACCCTGAATAAATAAATAAAAGAGTAACAACTAAATCAATGGCAGACACTTAACCACAAGATAACTAAGGAAATAAAAAAATTTATAAATCGATGCAAATTACTAGCAATACAATATAAATAAAAGAGTAACAACTAGTCAACTATGATTAATTAAACCACTTACTTGAATTTAACGCCTTACTTTGAATCCTAAACTAAAGCTTGACAAGTGAAATTACAAATAGATTGTGTCTCGAATGTGTGTCATGCTTTAAGAAGTAATGAGTCTCGATAGTTATTGATGGTTATTGTTACAACATGGAGCTTCGCAACACTTGTCATTAAATCTCAAACATTACCTTGTTATGAAGATTAAAGAGCTTTTTTTAGGAGAATTTAGGAAGATTTAAGAGTGGAAAGTGAAAAGTCATCTAATACTGTCTACATACTAAACAAACATACAGTATTTTCCAAGAATAACCTTAATTAGTTTATAATTAAGAGGCCTATGACTTAATTGACACCTCATTATATTTTTGATAAAGACCTTCAAGGTTCAAATCCACTATTCCCTAGTATAACTATCAAATTATCAACATCAATAATCACAACAACAACAACAAAAAAACCTTGATTAGTTAAAAATAATAATAAATAAAAATTATAACACTAGTAAGAAGTTGGAATCAAAGAGAGTAAAAGAAATAAAGAAAATATTCTCTTACACCCACTTTACACCAACTATTTTACACAATATTAATCGATGCCTTGATTTATCATGTATACAATATATAAGAGGAAAAATTGTAACATCCTAGTTTAAAACATCAATATAAATGTGAAAAAAAAAAAAAAAAATCTACGTAAAAAAAATAAATGAGAAATGCTAGTGTTACAAAATAATTCACAAAAATAAAAGCAAAAAACTCTACATGACAAAGTGTGGTAAAAATTGTAAATTATTTTGTGACACTAACATCTTTTTAAATGGATGCGTGACAAATGTCCCAAGAATTTTTTTTTTTTTTTTAAAGGAATATAAATAGTAAATAATAATGAATGCTTTTTTTTTTGTTTTTGTTTTTGTTTTTTTGTTTTTAATTAAAATGAGTGCATAAGTTTGCGTTAACAAAAGTAGGTGGCGCGAAAATAACAGGCATGGTCCCTTTTGACTCACTTCCCTCCCAAAGTCCCAACTGAATCAAACCGTTTTTTCTTTTTTTTTTAATAATATTTATTTCTTATTAACTACTTTTATTTATTTATTTATATTCATATATATTTCTCTTTCTTAATTCTATTGCCTAAAAACCCTTCCCCTCTCTCTCTGCTTCCCAAACAAATTTATTAATCTATATTTCTCCGCCGGAAATTTGACTCTCCCATCGCCGCCCAGCCGATTCTTACGCCGCCGCCTCCGGTGATCCCTTTGATTTCTCAGCGCGTCGTTTCGATCCGAAATTGCCAAGGGATCGAAGTAATTCTCGGTAATTTAAATTAAATTAAATTTTTTTTTTTTTAGGGTTTTTAATATTTTTGTTTCTATTTTTGGATGAGTAAAAGCGTTTCCAAGTTTCAGTTTCTGAGGTTCTTTTTCTTTTTCTGATTGGAGAAAATTTGGCAAAGATGAGTAATTGTTTTTTTCTTTAATGGAATTTGAATTTTTTTTTTCTTTTTTTGTTCTTCGATTTTGGAGTTTGCTATGCTTTCGATGAAGATTGTGAATTTAATCGATGATCAATGAACCTAAAATCAAAGATTTGAATTTGTCGGTGTTATTTCTTTTTTTTCTTTTTTTTTTTGGGAACTTATTTTGTATTAAATTAAGAAAAAATGCTATTTTCCTTGACAAATTTGAAAAGTTTGATTCGATTTATTGATATGAATTTATTAAATTAATTCTGTTTGCCTATTTTAGGAAAATATCTGAAACTCATCAAAGAGATATCAATGAACTCTTTCTCTCTCTCTCTCTCTTAGTTCTCTCTCTCTCTCTCCTAAGAGAGAGAGAGAGAGATTACATAATAAGCAGTAGAACACTGAGCATGTCTTCAATAGCAGAGACAAAAGAGTCTGTCAACAAAGCAGACACTGCTGCTGAAAAAAACCTTTTACTTTGGGTTTCATCGATTTCTGTTCCTAATTAATCTCATATGGTCAAAATGCTAACTTTTGTTTTTAATGATGTCTCTTAGTAATATTTTTTTTTTTTTTTAATGTTGTTAGTCTTTTGTTGGTTTAATTTTTTTTCCTTAATTTGCAAAGCAATTCTGTGTCTTTATTTATTGTTTCCAATGTAGTAAATTACTATATTTTCATGGGGATTAGACAATGATCTCCCATCCCACGTGGGCCTCCATTTCCCTAAGAATATTAGCACCTGCAAGTTCTTTAATTTGTACTATTAATCAAAGAAACTTTAATATTCATTTCATATACAAACAATATACATTATTCACGGATTTTTCTTTCATTATTTTATTACTTGTGAAAAAAGGTTGTTTTTTTTTAAGGACCCCATTAACAGTTTTATAGTAAAGTAATTGTGTAATGTAATAATTCATCTATTCGTTACAGTTGATTCCCAGATTGTTGTTGTGTTTGATGTTTCTTTTCCGAATGTTTTGTATTTAAATTTTTTTTTTGGTGGGTGGAAATCATTTTCCTTGAATTCATTTTCATGAAAAGGAGTTGGGTTGGGAGAGAACCAAGGAATAGGCCAGTAGAGTGGGGTTGTGTTGTGCTGTGTTGTTTGTGAGTGAAAAAAACCCAATTTCCAGCCCAGCCGACCATGGCACTCTCGTGAGAGAGACAAAAGGGAAAAACTATAATAAATTTTGGGTCTTTCACACACACAAATTACACATTACACTCACCCATTTCCTTATCCTGCGCACCACTCTCTTCTCTTGTCCTACACCCTCCTTCACCCCCACAGTCCCACTCTCCTAGTCTCCTCAATTTCCAAGGGGGACCCCTCCCCCATTGCTAATGGTAACCGTTCAGTTCACGTTGTGGGCACTGTCCGCAAATTTCTGTGACCCCCCATTTGTGCCTGATGTTGTTTTCTTACTCTCTAACCGCTTTGTCATGCCCTGATCTGCTTGGATTTGGGCTTATATTGATGAAAAAACAAGATTCAATTGCGTCTATTAGTATTGATTCTATAATTCATTCTCAGTCAGATCTGGGTCGCTGTAAAGATGTATTCTTTTCAAGCTTCTTTATCTTTTGATGGGTTGTTATTCTTTGCTTTAGTGTCTGGCTTACTTTTGGTTGTGCATTTGTGGCAGATTTATTACAGAGAAAAGGATCTTTCTTTTTGAGCAGTAGCTGTTATTCCTGGGGTACATGAATGCACCAAGGCTGTCAAATGTGGTTTAATTATGTGAAAAATTGTGTCAATGTGGTCTAATTTGGATAGTTTGGATGGATATATATGAATCAGAGCAAGTATTGCGGAAGCATAAGTCAGTGGAGACCCCAAGACCGCCGTTGGTTCCGGCTGAAAAGAATAATGCAGTCACCAGCCGCCGTCCTCGGACAAGGGAAGTTAGTTCTAGGTATAAGTCACCTTCTCCGGCACCGAGTCCCCGGCGGTGCCCTTCTCCAAGCCTCACAAGATCATTGTCTGCATCCCCTACAACCCCCAAATTGGTACCAAAGAGATCCCAATCTGTAGAGATGAAGCGGCCCTCAACACCCCCTTCCCCACCATCTACATCAAGGCCGTCCACACCAGTCCATGATTCAGCTGTAGATATACAATCGTCATCCAGAAAGATAGGAAATGGTCGATCTCTGGAGAGTTTATGGCCTTCCACAATGCGTAGTTTGAGTGTTTCATTTCAATCTGATACCATATCAATTCCTATCAGTAAGAAGGAAAAACCGGTTCCTAATGCTCCTTCAGACCGCACTTTGCGGCCCTCATCAAATGTGGCACATAAGCAGGTTGAAACACCTACCCTTCCACGAAAGCCTACTCCAGAGAGGAAGAGGAGTCCTCTTAAAGGAAAGAATGCACCTGATCAGTCAGAGAACTCTAGACCAGTTGATGGTTTAAATACTCGACTGATAGATCAGCATCGATGGCCAAGTAGACCGGCTGGGAATGCATTGACTAAAAGTATTGATCTCAGTGACAGGATGGTCAGGGCTTTTAGTAGTCCAGTTCCTTCCTTGAGGAGAATGCCTGTATCTGATGCAATGGGTAAACCATTACAGAAGTCTTCTAGTGATGCTGAACGGCAATTATCACTTGATGTAAGTGGTAGAGTAGGAAATGTGGATAATTCAATTGACGATAATCCGGTACAGGTACTTGGTAGTCGCAAGTTTGTTTCTACAAGTAGAACACCGTTAATAATACCTCCATCTAGATCTCAGTCTTTACCTTCCCCTGGGTCACGGCTATCATCACCTAGTAAGACCTCAGCATTGTCATCCGCTGCTAGTAGAGGTGTCAGTCCTTCTCGGATGAGACCTTCAACTCCTCCTCGAGGGGTTAGTCCATCTCGGGTTCGGCCATCCCATTCCTCCGCTCAATCCAACAGTACAACTTCTGTACTTAGTTTCATTGCAGATGTTAAGAAAGGAAAAAAGGGTGCAAGCTACATAGAAGATGCTCATCATCTGCGGCTGCTATACAATAGATTTTTGCAATGGCGCTTTGCAAATGCCCGGGCAGAGGCTGTACTTTACATTCAGAAAGTAACAGCAGAGGTACAACTTTGATCTCAGTGGAATTAGCAAACTTTTCGATAATGTTGGCATTCTAATTTTGCCATATGTTTATCCCTATATTAAGTTCTTATCCAGTTTTATAGTATCATATTTATGTTCAGTGAAGCTAATTCAACACAGGTGCACTTGTGCATAATCGCAAATGCACATGCCCATTTACTTTAGATTGTCTAGTCATTGACTTGCAGTCCATAACCATTAATTTTCTTGAGTATAGTTGTATGTTGTGCGCAGTAGAGGTATTGAAATTTGGAAAATAAAAGACAAATTGAATCATTGTTATAAGTTAAGTGGATGAGCCTTGTAAGGAAGACTAAAATGCTTTTTGGTTGTTTTATCAAATATTTTCTACTTATCAGGAAGTGAAGTTAATATTTCGTGTTTTGTGGTTTAAATATTCAGTGTGTATTACCATACTTGTCTTCACTTGTTAAGCAGTGATGTTAGTGTTAGACTAGAAATTTTCTTTTACATTGTATTTTAAATTTTATCTAATATCTTTTTGTTGGTGCAGAGAACTTTATTTAACGTTTGGAATGCTACACTGGATCTGTGGGATTCGGTAATCAGGAAGAGGATCAATCTTCAACAGCTGACACTAGAGCTTAAGCTGAACTCAATTTTAAATAATCAAGTAATGCCTCACCGCCTCTTGCTCTGTACAATTTTATTATTTTGTTTTCAATTTGTTTTTTGATAAGTATTTTATATGTTTTAGTTAAAGTTAAAACTAATGTTGCCTAGAGCCTTGTTTCTTAGTGGCATAGCCTGCTCTCTTTTATATAAGGAGACCTGAGCTCAAACCCAAGTTCCAGCCATCTTTTTGAGATTGGATATATTAAGATGCTACGCAGATGTCATGATCATGGTGAAAAAAGGAGAGTCAGATCCAATAGACTATCTAAACGAATTTATGTGTCAAGGCTCATATCATATCAAATAAAAAGTCCTAAGATTCATCCTGTAAGTACAGATCTTATGGAATTGGAGCTAGACCAAAATTTGGTTCAATCAGAAGAAAAGAAGGCTTAACCTTCTGCTGACCACACAGTCAACCTTTTCCAGGTTCTATCTAATTCTGGTTGGGTTGGATTAAATCTTGTTTGCCACTTGTTTGAACATACAAGATTAAATACCTGATCTGCTTGGGGTCTGATTCCAAATCAGCTTTAGGCCCAGGCTATTGTGACATATCAATGAACATGGAAACACTTACCACATTCAAGACATTCAGGAAGATTAAGACTGGACTAAGTGGCAGTTTTTCTAGGGACACCGCTATCTACCACCATCGTGTGGAAAGCCTTACTACATTTAAAACGCTTAGGAAGATTAAGATTGGACTAGTGGCAGTTTGTTAAGGGATGCTGCTTATAATCTACCTCGCTATTATGCTTGAAGGCCTTACTACATTCAGGACATTTCAGTCGCATCAAGTGTAAGTGGATGAGTGGCTATTTGTCAAAGGACACTAGTTTTTCAAACCCTTTTTTTTTTAATAAAGATTCTATAAGGACAGCTGAATTAATTGGAATAATTCTACCACCCCTACTAGCGAGTAGCCTTTTTAGTGCTAGCTGAACGTAAAGTAATGGCTTTTGGGTAACATTGAAAGGGCCCTAATGTAATGGGATTGTTCGGATTGTTACAACCTCTAGCAAACGGTTTGAAATTGATTCTAAAAGAACCTTTTTCACCAAATGATGCTAATTTCTCTCATAAAGAATTCAGGATGTAAGATTAAACCAGATACCAAAATGATATTGTGTTTGATGTATCAAATCTATTTTATGCCGCCCAAAAAAATTTATTTTATGCTGATATCAGAACAGGCCCACTAGTACTGAGGAGTTAGGATCTATTCTTATTAAGTATATGGAAGTAAATGTTTCTTTTAATTCATCAGTCCTTGAATTAGGACTATGCCTATGAGAGTTCTTGAATAAATAAATGAGTTTAGTAGAGTAACTATTAGGATATGGAATGTTTTCTCTTGGGTTGATATGGAATGCCAAATTGTGTTGGAAACTTTCATCTGTGTCAAAATACAGCTTTGAATATGACGTTTTTAAAGTGCATTATGCACTCTTGGAGAAATATGTTTTTTTTTTTGGTTAACAAAAAATCTTTTCCTAAAATTCTTCTTAAATTATCATTTAGTTAGTACACAATGCATGTGGGATGCCTTTGATGAAACTAGTTTTTTCCTTGCAAATGTGAAAGATTTAGAGAGTCCTGAGCTGGTCTTTCTTATCCAGAAACACTGAACTAGTACAGCAACCCAGTTGTTCAAGAAGCGGAGGAAGTTGGGATGATGCCAAATCCCAACTGACTAGGATAAACCAGAACTCCACAACAAGAATTAAACAACAGGAAAATAAAAGATAGAACCTATGAGTCAGCACCTAGACTTGCTTGGAGTTAGCATCAAGTGATGAAAAACCCACTAGGAGTTTCCACCTAGGGTTGGCTGGTATCAGCATTAGATCATAAAACCAATTTTAATTTTTATTCATCAAAATCTTCTCCCTCTGTTTGGAGTACAACACTTAGCTTATTTTGGAATACTAACAAAAATACCCTATACTTTAAATATATTAAAAAAAATACTAATTAACCCAATTAAATACTAGGACCTAAAATAAAATTACAATTTTTGTTCAAAAAGAAATAAAACTAAATTAAATTAAACTGTTTCTTGTGCTTCCTGCATCACCAACACAATTATTTCGGTACTGTATCTTAGTCATGTTTAGCCCAGCTACAGATATCTCACCATTGTCCTAAGAAAGTTTTTCATGTAAAACAAACATGATTTCCAGGCATACATTTCTTAGTTTGGAAGCTTTTTAGTTCTTTGAACTTGTGGCTTTATGTTCATATCCTATATGTGTCTGAATGCAGTTTTTACTTATCTATTTTGTTAGTTTCAGTCATTAAGTGATGCCCTTTATATGTGCTTATGTGTACAATGATTGATTCAGATGGTCTATTTTGATGATTGGGCTTTACTTGAAAGAGATCATATTGAGTCTTTATCTGGGGCTGTGGAAGATTTAGAGGCAAGCACTATCCGTCTTCCGGTAACTGCAGGAGCCCGGGTATGTTAGGTTGTAAATGGTCATTGGATTTGATTTCTGGAAAGAGAATTTTTTGCCTCATTTTTGAATTTTTACTTTTGCAGGCAGATATTGAATCTTTAAAGGCTGCTATTTGCTCGGCTGTTGATGTGATGCAGGCTATGGGATCCTCTATATGCTCTTTGCTCTCAGGGGTGAGATTTGTCTTGATGAGGCTTTATTTCACATATACTGTAATGCATGATGTAAATTTAGCTTTTCTCTGCTTGTATTCATCACTCAATATCTTTTCAATCAAGTACTTGTTTGTCCTATATGGTGTGGGACATGCAGTTCTCACTCCATAATTCAGCACTTTAAAGTTTTTTTGTAAATTATCACTATGAAAGCACATTCATCTACTTCCATTTAAGCTTTTTTATTACCAGTCTGCGTTTTGGGACTCTGCTATTCCAGATTCTTTTTTCCCCTCCCTTTTTAAGTAAGATTTAAACATGAGACTTATGCCAACAGCACCCCATCCTTTGACCACTTGAGCCAAATCTAATTGGCAAGGCTTATGATGCGCCAGTGTTTACACAAAAGTCCTGACTATAAGTCTATAACATTAAGACGTGTTTGCTGATAATCATTTGCTTATCTATTGCTTAATTCTTGATGCTGAACACTACTTGTATATTCTTGTGCCTTAGGTGGAGGGTATGACTAGTCTGGTTTCCGAACTTGCAGTCGTAGCAGCACAGGAGAAAGCCATGCTTGACGAATGTGAAGCGCTCTTGGCTTCCACAACGGCTATGCAGGTGAGACAGTAATACACGATTGCAGAACTTGAATTTACTAACAAAAATGCAAGCTTTCTTCTTTAAGGACATAGTATCTTGTCAGTGAACCAAATTTAAGTAGGAAATTATTGCAACTACTGTTTAGTTGCATTAGTAATTTTGTGCATCACGGTTGTTTAAAATTGAAACCTCATATCGAATTATCAAAAATATATATATTTGAAACCTCATATCACATTAAAATTTCAATAAAAATAAAAAAAAATAAATATGTGTTATTGTAAGATCTCATTTTGAAGTCACACCCAAGTCAGTTTTACATTAAAAAAATATATTTAAAAACCAGACTTTTAATTTCTTTGGGGATTATGGGAATGATATCTTGCTTATGACATATTTTCCCTTCTCGCAAGTGAGTAGAGTTTTGTTCTCATTAATCCCTTATTTCATTTTACCTCCCTTTTTGTTTTTGGTCGCTTTTCACTTGTGAAAGTCAAAATCTTTACATCTTCGGGGTGGTCGGGAGGAGGGGAGGGATGTACAGCCTTTTCCTCCACTTCAAAGAAGAACAATATTCTAATCTGAAGACCAAAATCAATTCCACCTGACCTCTGTACCACCTTAACCTAGGCCAAGGATTGTATGTCAAATTGTCAACTAATTGCATCGTGGTGCTGGACTGTGCACACATTTGAAAGTAATCTGGACGTAATGAATTCATGTTCTAAGTAACATGCAACTTTTTTTCTACTTATCAAAAAAAAGTCATTAAGTTACTTGATTGATATGTAAACCCCCTAGGCAAATTCCTCTCCCTATTCAATTTTTGTTTTTAATAAATAAAGGAAAAGAGACTATCAACAGGCAAGCACAGGCATAGAATAGAGTTTTATCGATATCATGTCTAATGAGGTGATTCAAAATGTTTGAACATGCCTCTTGGAAGTGTTGGGTCAGGTCTGTGTGATCCAAAGTCTGTTTGACACTGATTTTATAAAGTGCATAACACATATCTTAGTTTATTAGTTGTCTTGAGGAATCCCGGCAATGAGCTTTAGCTCAAATTGCAATTACTTCAATAAAAATGGATGGAGGTTAAGGTTGTGGGTTCCAAACTTATTGGATGCCTGTGTAATTACCAATAAAAAAATGGTATAAGAAATTCCTGCGAATCTGTTATGTATTATGGTAGTTGACAAGGTAGACTCATTATCATCTACTTGTGATGTGCCCAGTAAAATATTGTCATGTCTCAATTGAAGTCTCATACATGTGAACAAGTTTGAGTGTATTCTTTTAAATTGACTGGCATAGATAGTCTTCTTTGATTTCTTGGCGTAATTCTCTGAAAGTATCTTTCTGCATGCCCTCTGGATAGTAATAAAATTTGTAGCTTGAAATATTACTGTTTGTTTAAATACATGTACTCGTTTCTCAATAATGCTTGTACTGGACAATTTCTGAATAC
This sequence comes from Quercus ilex subsp. ballota, assembly GCA_032727855.1. NCBI lineage: Eukaryota > Viridiplantae > Streptophyta > Magnoliopsida > Fagales > Fagaceae > Quercus > Quercus ilex. The sequence continues at coordinate 94,738,319 of CM064909.1, read as the reverse complement.
TTTTAGCTTGAAGCAGGTAGAGGAACACAGCCTTAGGACACATCTCATACAAAGGAAACAAGCTTTGGAGAAGGGTGAATAGCCAATCTTGGCAATCAGGACACCTCCATGATCCTGACCAGCTGCTAAGCTAACACAACTCACCGCATTGTCACTTCAGCAGATACAAATTGTCTGCTCGGTTTATTGTGAATGTAAATTGATTTTTTAGGTTTTTTTTTTTTTCCTCTTATATTAATCTTTGGTGAGAATTTTATCATGTTTTATCTCTTTTATTTTTCTTCTTTCCTCGACAAAAGAGCTATTGGTTCCATCCTTCCACTTGTAATTTTTGTATAATGAAAATGAAAGAGAATGCAAAGGAAGCAAAATAGAGGGAAATTCACTGTTAGAAGTTATAAGGGGGAAATGTAGAAAAGAATTTGTTGTAGAAGCACATATTTTCTTGTGTATTCATTTATACCGGTTTACATATTTCAGATATAGATTAGTGTTCTCTACCATCATGTACAACATTAACAACAGATAGTTGCATATCTCACTATCTCAGTATTCATGAACTGCAAAATGGGTATCATGATGGAATAGAAAAGAAATGTGGTTTCTGATTCTTAAGCTTTTGTAATTGGGGGTTTTCCAGGATATCTCTTAAGAATAATGAAGTAGATAATAGTTGAATCAGTCCTAACCTTGTATGATTTTCATAAGCAGAGCTCAAGTATCATCTCAGACCTCCATGGGCTACAGATGGAAATTTCAAATTCACCCTTGCTAATTACCTAATCTTTTTAAGCTAAGAAGTGGTAATTCTTAGGATCTCCCCATGAAAAATAGTGGAAATTATATATGTAAAATTCAATTATTACAAATAGGGAGGAGAGATTTGAACTATCATATGGGGATATATATATATATATATATATATATAACACCCAACTCGCTTATAGGTGGATCTCACATTTATAAGATTTACCCCTTCTTGAGTGGGATGGTGTATGTCTGTGTAATATAAAATAAAAATTTCCTCATACGAGGATATCACTATCCTAGCCAAGCCATATTATAATGAAGTCATAAATGAATCATGGCCTCTTTCTTCTATTTTCTAGATATCTTTAGACAATCATGCCCTATTTCTTTATTTTCCAGTTATCTCTAGATGGGATTCGTTCCCACACCATTACACAAAATGGTCCATCTTGCAATATTTTGGACAGCAAAATTAGCCTCTTTGGTATAAATAAATGGATATATTTAATACTTTTCTTTTTTTGCCACCTTCATCATAATCAAATTACTAATTATTGTTGTACACGCTGAATTATTCACTATCATACACACTCCATTTGTGAAACAGATTTTACGATTATATCTGAAGTCTGAAATCGAGTTTTCAAGACACAATTTCAACTGTGTGTCTCGTATACACTATGTATAACTATCATCGAAAAAAAAAAAAAAGAAAAAGAAAAAGAAAAAAGAAGACATACTACAGAGCAGGTGAAATGAATAATGCCTTGGAGCCTCATGTTTATTGTAATCTTATTCTGGGTTTAGTAAATGTAAGTTTCTTTCTTTGAAGAAAAGAAAAAGAACAAACAAAAACAAGAGAAAGGGTGAGTTTCCCGCCCAATTTTGTATGACACACTTCCATTAACATGTGAAGAAACAAAAAAGACCAAAACCATCGCAACTCAAAAACTATCAAACACTTAGCAGAGCCCACAAGTAGATAATGATTTGTACAAACATAGGCACAGCTTGTTACACACCAAGAGGCCGCAACTTCTTCCTAGACCTCTTGAACAAGGCCACAACTCTCTCCCAACTCTACCAAACCCACGCCCAAATCATCCTCCATGGCCTTCACCACGACCTCTCCACCCTCACAAAACTCACTCACAAACTATCTGACTTCAAAGCCATTCACCATGCACGTCTACTCTTCCTCTCTACCCAAAAACCTGACCTTTTCCTCTTCAATGTCCTCATCAAAGGGTTCTCCACCAATCACTCACCTTCCTCTGCTGTTTCACTCTACACCCATTTGAGAACAAGGACTAATCTTAAGCCTGATAACTTTACTTACGCATTTGCTATATCGGCAGCCTCGGGTTTGGAGTCGGAAAAGTTTGGTCTTTTGTTGCACGCTAATGCGGTTGTTGATGGGATTGGATTCAGTTTGTTTGTTGGGTCTGCGGTGGTTGATTTTTACTTCAAGTTTTCACGTATTGAGATGGCGAGGAAGGTGTTTGATTTAATGCCTGAGAGAGACACGGTTTTGTGGAATACTATGGTTTCTGGGTTGGTGAGGAACTGTTGTTTTGGTGATTCTATAGAGGCTTTTCAGGATATGGTTAAAGGTGGGGTGAAGTTTGATTCTACAACTTTGGCAACTGTGCTTCCGGCTGCAGCAGAGTTGCAGGATTTGGGAGTGGGAATGGGGATTCAGTGCTTGGCTTTGAAACTTGGATATGATTGTGATGAGTATGTGAGAACGGGTTTGGTTTCTTTGTATTCAAAATGTGGGGAGATTGACACGGCAAGATGGATGTTTAGGCAGATTGATCAGCCAGATTTGATAGCTTGTAATGCAATGATTTCTGGGTATACTTGCAATGGTGAGACCGAGTCTTCGGTGAGGCTATTTGGTGAACTGCTTGCTTCTGGGCAGGAAGTCAATTCAAGCACATTGGTAGGGTTGATTCCTGTCTTTTCGCCATTCGGGCATCTGCAGCTCTCTTGCTGTATTCATGGTTTCTGTGTGAAATGTGGTGGTGTTTCACATGCTTCTGTTTCAACTGCATTAACTACAGTTTATAGTAGACTAAATGAAATTGAATCAGCACGGCTGCTTTTTGATGAAACTCCAGAGAAAAGTTTGGCATCTTGGAATGCTATGATATCTGGTTATACTCAAAATGGGTTTACAGAGATGGCAATTTCTCTTTTCCGGGAAATGATGTTTGAAGTCCATCCAAATCCTGTCACAATTACAAGTATTCTTTCGGCTTGTGCTCAGCTTGGGGCTTTAAGTCTTGGAAAATGGGTTCATGGCTTGATTAAGAGTGAGAATCTTGAGTCTAATATATATGTCTCAACTGCTCTAATTGACATGTATGCAAAGTGTGGGAGTATTGTGGAGGCTCGGCAATTATTTGACTTGATGACGGATAAAAATGTAGTCACTTGGAATGCCATGATTTCGGCTTATGGCCTCCACGGACATGGGAATGAAGCACTAAAGCTTTTTAATGAGATGTTGCATTCTGGGCTTCCGCCATCCAACGTTACTTTTCTTTCTGTCTTGTATGCTTGTAGTCATGCTGGTTTGGTGAGGAAAGGAAATGAAATTTTCCATTCTATGGTCCATGATTATGGGTTTCAGCCATTACCTGAGCATTATGCCTGCATGGTTGACATCCTTGGCCGAGCAGGAAAACTAAATGAGGCTTTGAAATTTATAGAGAAAATGCCAGGTGAGCCAGGTCCTGCTGTATGGGGTGCATTACTTGGTGCTTGCATGATTCACAAAGACACAAACCTGGCCCGTGTGGCTTCTGAAAGGCTATTTGAACTGGACCCAGAAAATGTTGGATACCATGTCTTACTCTCAAATATTTACTCAGCTGATAGGAATTTTCTTAAGGCTGCTTCAGTACGACAAGTTGTCAAGAAAAGAAAGCTGTCAAAGACTCCTGGGTGCACTCTAATTGAGGTTGGTGAGACGCCACATGTCTTTACATCTGGTGATTGGTCCCATCCTCAAGCAACAGCAATCTACAAAATGCTAGAGAAGTTGACTGGAAAGATGAGGGAGGCTGGATTTCAATCAGAGACTGTCACTGCTTTGCATGATGTAGAGGAGGAAGAGAAGGAGCTAATGGTCAAGGTTCACAGTGAGAAGTTGGCCATTTGTTTTGGCCTCATTGCTACTGAACCTGGAACTGAAATCCGAATCATTAAGAATCTCAGGGTTTGTTTAGATTGCCATAATGCAACTAAATTTATATCCAAGATTACAGAGAGAGTTATTGTGGTTAGAGATGCTAATAGATTTCATCATTTTAAGGATGGTGTCTGTTCTTGTGGAGACTATTGGTGAATTTTTTGTTTTCTACACTATCCAAGGTATGTAGGTGTGGAACAAGCATCTAACTGTCCAGTTTCATAATCTTTTGTGTGTGTGTGTGTGTGAGTGTGTGGAAGAGTTTCATACTCTTTCAAAAAATGAAACTGGACCCACCATACTAAGCTGCATCACGCATGGCATTTCACACCCATTTATTATCTAGGATACTCAAAAGCATATAAGTTATACGTCTGTGTAATTGTCTTACAGCAAAACATAATGAAGTCAAATGTTACTCAGGCCAACTCTTTGACTTAATTATACTCTGTTAGAAAGCGTCATTCACTTTTCACGTCTTGAAGAAGAAATCAAGGAATTGATTGCCTGGAGTAAATCACGGGATTGGAGCAATCAATCAAAGTAATAAATTGATGGTTGAGTTATTTTCAAATTCTATAAATCTCATTAGAAATATGAGGTTCCATTGTAATGTATTATCAATCAAGTGAATGAAAGATGCACCCCTTTGGCTTTTGATGTTGTGGACATAGGTCTCAGTGACCAAAACTTGTTAATCTCTTTAATTTTTCCTTTCTCATCTTCTCTTTATGTTCAATTATCTTTCAAATTTTGACATACTCAGCAAGGTCTTTTCAGCTTTTTTTTTTTTTTTTTTAATACTTATATTTGGATTCTGCTGACTGTTCAATATGAATCTTAAGCTACATTCTCTTTTTTAACCTTTCAAATTGAAATAGGTTAAATCCTCTTAATATCTTGCACAAAGGCATTGGCCAGATTAGATAGTAAAACACATGTCAAACCATTGTGCAAAGTATTCTTTAAATTTGCATGTTTTAGTTTCTCAAGGACATAGGAACATTGTCTGTTGCCCTTAATCTTCTTCACTTTTCCCTTAGATGGTGACCTAGTAAATCTTCTATCGTTCTTTTCCTTTCTAACCAGATAGTTTTTTTTTTTTTTTTTTAATAAATAGATTTAGAACAAGAGTCATCAGAAATCATTGGGCAGATGATGATATCCCTTTTGGACATTTTTGTTGATAATAGTGAAGGAGGTTAGCATTGCATCTGAGGGCAATGAAGATGGAACAGTTTGTTCTTTGGGAAGCAAAGAAAGCAAATTATAGGAGGTACATGTCACTTTAAACTTCACTCAATTTGACATGATGAATTTCTAAAAACTTTTTCTTTGAAAATGAGCTGGGAAGGTTTTAGCATGTTACTCTTTCTATCCTTTTTTCTATTCTTCGCCATATTTATCTGCTGTTTCTTTTCTTTTCTTTTTTTGTTCTTTCTCTTAGCCTTATTGACTGTAACTATTATAATTTTCCTGTTTCTGTACTTGTGTTTGGTTTCATGAGATAAGTTTCAGGGGCATAAACTGTGTATTGATGTGCAAATGTTTCAGCAGGTAGATCAAAAGAATCATAAGCACCATTTGTTTCAATTCAATTACAAAACTGTTTACATTGCATTTGCTACACACAAAATTTCACTCTTTCTTTATTCATTCTTGTGCATTTCCCCTTTGTTGGTTCTTACACCTCATGATAACAAGAATGTATATGTATCTTCCATAGATGCGGAGAGCAAAGAGGACAAGAGGAAAAACACATACTCTAGCAATTAATTCCACAATTCTTAGTGTCAGGTCCCTTGGTTTTTAACACAAATGGATCAATTCGGACCCAAAGCAAGGAGAAGATAGAAGCCAAAAGGATTGACCATATGACAACGATTGTTGGTGTCCGGTTCTGCCTCCCCATCAGACCTTTAAGGAATGGGTAGAGATGGACAATCACCCAGAAGGCAAAGAAGAGCTTCCCAAATAGAGGTCCCCATGATTGGTATCCATTGTTTATGGCATCTGAGATCCCAGCAACAACTCCAACAAGGTTGATGATTAAGACTGTGGTTGGAGGGATTAAAAGGGTTGTCCATTTAAAGGCGTATAACTCTCCGAAGTCTTCATCGTCTGCTGACTTGGATGTGACTGTGAAGTTGGTGTCAATTCCAGCCAAAACCTTCAGGAGACCTTGCACAACAGCAAAGAGATGTGCTGATATACCACCAATGACCCAGAATTGCTCATTTCTCCACCATTCTTCAATGCTAACTCCACTCCATCTGAGCTCAAGAATACCCGTGGCATAGATCGAAATGAACAGGGCAATGAAGTAGAGACTTGCAAAAGTGCTTATCTGGATCATGATGAAATCAAGAATAGTTCTATTAGTAGACAAACGAAAATTGGAAGGCATTCTGGGTGATGCATGGACTCAGATTTTCCATGCTTCAAAATTTTCCATCTAGTTAGGAATGAATTAGTTTCTTTGTATGTATTGCATGCTTAGGGTGTATGGAACTCAACTCTTATAAGAGATTATTGCAATTCATGTCATGTTCTGTGACTTTAAATGCCATTAATAGAATGATTTCCTTATCGTCGTGTCAAATATGTTTTAATTAATCATCTCCTATATTTCCATATAACGGTTATTGATTATATTATTACCGGTGGCATGATGAATTTGTCGGTGAGCAAGCAGATGGCAGGAAGGGTACAATAGGCAAGGAGAGGTAACGAGGTGAAGGGATAGATAGTTGTGTTGGCATAGGCAAATCTCTCTAGCCACTTGAGCTTCTTATCCTTGTAGCCATACCAACAAGGACAGTGGCGACTGAAAAAGATCTCAATGGAACCAAGGGCCCACCGAAGCACCTGGTTAAGCCTATCTGACAGGTTGATGGGAGCTGTACCCTTAAATGCTGGTCTACGTGGCATACAGTATATGGACCTCCAACCACGGCAATGCATTTTGAAACCTGTGAGGATATCCTCTGTGATAGATCCGTAGATCCAACCAAGCTGCACATGAAAAGGTGACAAATTTTCAGTTGAAAATTTCCATATTGGAAGGTCATTTGTAAAATGCAGTGTGAATGTATAATCATTGATTTCATATAAGAAAATGAAAAGTTCATGTTATCACATATTCTGAGGGAAGCAAATGTTTGTATGATTAGGTAATGAAATTCTTTTCAGGAATAGTTCAAAAGATGGGTTGCATTCCATTGTGAATTAAGAAATGATACTTGAGATATTTGAGAAAATCTGATCATATCTTTAGGCACAAAGAATAGAGTTGCTGACATTATACCTCAAGACCCCATTCAGTTTTGTCTTCATATCCACAACTAATAACATGAATGGCTTCTTTGAGCAGGGCAGCTGGACTTGAGGAAGGAGGCACACCACCCTGTTCCATCAAGGTTGAAGTCACAAAAATTGCGGACTGCCCAAACTTCTTTTCAAAATTCATCTGGGACATCATTAGCTCCTTGTCATCATCCATTCCTGCTTGAATATGATTAGAAGTTAGTTGAATAAAAGGTGTGTATATGTACTAAAAGACAGAATTCATGTTATAAGTATAATTAACAAGGTAAAGATCTCTAAAACCTTGTAGGTTTACACCCTCTTCAGTTGCTCCAAGCTTCGCAAGTTTTTGCTTCTTGCGGCGTCCAAAACATGGGCAGCAGTCACAGCTTACCATCTTTGGGCGTTTAGGACCTTTTGGAGGGCTATAGCCATATAAAGCTTGCCTTCTGAAAACACATCCTGTACCGACATATACAGGACCTTGAAGTCCATCTAGACCTTTCATGTTAATCTGCATTAGCAAAGGAGAAGGAACATTATATTTTATCTCTTATTTAAAAAATAAATATCATTTTAACAGTGAGCTTTTTTCAGTGACTTACATCAAAGAAGACCGTGTTTCTGTTGGCATAACGATCATTCCTATCAATGCCATCGAATCTTTGAGGGAATTGGACATAGCAAACCTTCTTTCCTACCTGGGGGTCCATCAAGAAACACATGGCCTCCCGCGCAGCTTTGCTGTTGTTAATGTAGTGATCACAATCCAAGTTCAGCATGAAAGGAGCATTGGTAAGCACCGCAGAGACACGAACCTGAAAATTCTCAAAAGTATTAATAGAATGTATGATAAAAATATGAAGTTTATAAAGGTGACGTTTTGATTAAATAGAAGGCAGTAGGTGCTTGGAAATCTTTACCAGGGCATTCATGGCACCAGCTTTCTTGTGATGTTGAAAACCAGGTCTTTTCTCACGGGAAACATAGACAAGACGAGGAAGCTCATTTCCTTCCGTATCATGGCCTCCACTGTGACCAAGGAAGACCTGAATCATACCAGGATGATCCTTAGTATTGTTTCCTGGCCATGGCGTCCCATCTTGCATAATCCACCCTTCTGGAGGAACCTTCAAGGCTTTGGCCACAAGTGCATTTACTCTAACTTTGAATTCTTCATATTCTCTCTGTCAAAACACCAAAAACATTGATAAAACATGTTTATTAAACATATTTTAAGTACTACAGTATGAATGGCATTAATGGTTTTAGTACAAACCTTCATAGCTCGACGTTCCTTAACAAAAGTAGGTTGGACTTTGTCCTTGAGATAATCAATCTTCTCACTGAAGTACATCTCAGGGGCTCGAGGCTCTATGGCAAATTTCTTACAGAAAGGTACCCATTTCCTTGCAAACTCTGCAGTTTCAGACAATGCTTCAAATGTGAGCATGGAAGCACCATCATCAGAAATGTAGCATGAGATCTTATCAACTGGGTAGTCCATGGCCAAGATCGAAAGAATTGTATTTGCTGTAACAAGAGGAGGTTCCTTCATGGGATCCACAGTACTGACAAAGATATCTACTGGAGACAGCTGATTTGGTTCGCCCTCCCGCTCATACCTGCATTACAAATTTATAATTGTCATCATTGAATCTTGGAATAAAAATTCTCAGAGACATTTGGCTGCCGAATTTTTTTCTTGAAGCTCTTGGAAGTTGTAAAATTTAATTCCTAAGCCCAAAAGAACGATATGCTTTTGTTAGGTACGATTTTCAACTTTGAGTACATGTTTTCATATTATAGTAAATTATTACTTATCCTAAAATCTAAAATCTAAAATCAATAAGAATAGTGAATTTAATCGTTTAAGTATTTAGCAATTGTTCCAACACTTCAATAGTTCTTTGTCAAATTCCATAATCTTTTGCGTTTTTTATCTTTTTCTGCCCTTAACCCTTTTTAATAAATCCCATAGAAGCTATCACCAAATCTTTCTTCAATAACAGTGCTTACCAGTTTATAGAATACTTGGACACTGATATGAGAAATGCACAGACGCAACAACTTGTTACCTTGACAGTAGTGAAATTTTTTATCTCTAGAGAATACTCAAAACATGTTTAAATACAAATTCATTGTTTCTAATTCTACTATTTCCAAAACACAATACCTAAATGTGAAAAACGGTGCTCAAGTTGCAAGTATATTGATGTACCTGAGTGAAAGACGATCAAGGTAGGTCTCGCGATCAATTGGGAACCATTTAGGGAACTGATCAAGGATCCATGAAATTGCAAACCAAATTTCACATGTAACAGATGTTAACCAGAGCCCAAACGCATCCTGCACTGGGTTCATGACTCTATATCGGAGGAAGAAGCACAAAATAACAAGCCGAGCAACAATCACCATCCGATAAGGATTGATTTTGCTAGATGCAATTGGTACTTTTCTCGAAAGTGGTTGCCTAGCTTCATCTAACCTGCATAGATTAAAAACAACATTTGAGTCTTAATCCCAAATTTTGAAGTCGGCTATAGACCCTTAACAGATCAACATATTATTAAATGGTAAGTTGGGATACGCCATAGTGAAAAATGATCTTTCAAACTTCGGCAATGAATTGTACGAGCGATTAATTAAGTCCTAAATGAAGTTGAAAGATTTTACTACACACATGGCCATGTCAGCGTCTTGGTCATCCTGTTCAGGCCCCAGGTTGCCTTGCTGCAATTTCCAGTCATCCATCCTCTCCTTCCAACCTTCCTCTTTCTTTTCATCCCACCTTGCACTTCCTGCGTTGTGCAAGCAAGATAAGTAGCATAAGGAACCACGTTTCATCGATTGTGTTACATGAATTAGTATAAAAAAAAATTGAAAATATTTGCTGTTTCTAGATAGTAAAACTCAGAAACTGAAATGGAGGATAATTATTAGTATAAAGTTTTCTGAAGCCTAGACTTCAGAAACTTGAATAGAAAACTGTGGTGCAAGTCAAACCAATTGGTTTTGCTAAAAGAAAGTATATACAAAAATCTCTATACTATATTTTGTAAATATATACTAAATAGAGGGAGTTGCATGAAAAATTATATCTTCATTTGAAAATGGATAGTTTCATAATTCATATTAATTATTAAAAATGTATTTTCATTTAAAATTGTGTATAATTATACAAACCTGGTTCAGAAACTGGATAGGGATGCACCCTTTTGTGCAATGAAGAAGATAGCATCTGGTCTCCATGAGCATGAGACGATATTGATAATTCACCACTCACCTGCATGCACACATGCAAATATATTGTTTTACTTGAGGAACTGTTTGAATGCTAAAGAGCTAGCAACAATCTAAAATTTATATATATGAAGTAGTTTAACTATAAACACGAGCTTTTTCAATTCCCTTACCGGTCGAGATCTACCAGAGATAACTGGTGGGAATTGGGAGTTTTCTTCGTCTTCAGGGCCTCTTCCATAGCTCATCTTTCCATGAAGCATCGCTTCTGCCTGATATTTATGTTTGTTCCTCTCATCGTCCATGTTGAATTCATGCTCAATATCATCCACATCCTCTTCATCTTCATCTCCCTCCACCCTTGGGCTCCCTTCACAATATTTACCAAAGAAAATCAGTGTACCTCTTTGCCATTCATTGTAAATTATGAGTTTATGAATCAAAATACAAAGAAAATGTTTAATTTAATAATAGATTTTCAAAACTATATCCTAATAAAAAGTTATAAAATGCTGTAATATCATAAAGGTTATACTAGTTTAGGTGTAACTTGATCTATCCTGTCAAAGATACGCATGTTTTTTGTGTTTTATTGATTACCTTTGAGACGCTTGTATCTGGTTTTGCACTGAGGGCAAAGTTGGCTTCCTTCTCTTCTCTCATACTCATAGCAAGGTCGGCAAACAGGAAAACCACACTCATTACAGGCCACAAACAAATCTCCATCCACTGTTAGTCCCACTTGGTCGCCACAAATCTCACAGAACTGACCATCCAAGTTCCTCAAAGGCTTGTGCTGCACCAAAACCAAAAACACAAACATATATATTAGCCTAACACAAACACACATACATAAATTCATATACACAAACTGTAACTTGGTTTTAGTTTCTCGTTTGGCTATTCTTGTATCACGGTGTACCTCTTCATGGCCATGAATGACAACAAGCTCATTGCGGTTGTGAGACCCGGCGACTAGACCGGCACTGGCTTCCATGATGGGGTGTGCAGTAGTGTGAGAAAAGTGAGAATGAGAGAGAGGTGAGGGTGAGATGGTGAGGGTGCTCCTTTCTATATTATGTATGAAGAAGGTAGGTCATAAGGGCTTATGTTCCTTCTCACCTAATGTGTTGTTGGTTGCAGGGTCTCCATTGCCTTGAAGTTAAGCTTCCTCTATTTTTCAACTACCATCCAAGCCTTCCCTCCAGGCTTTTTCTTTTTTTTTCCTTTTTTTTTTTTTCTCCAACGACCACTTAGTTGTTCATTTTGTTTATATTAAATTCTCTTTAAAAAAAAAAAAAAAAAAAAACCAATAACAAATTTCTACTTTGAAATAAAACTCTCATTAATTTCTTTTCCTTTTACTGTTAAATTTTTTTTTTTTAATGTTTCTTAATTAAGAGTATTTTCTGGATAGTTTCCGAAAAATCAACTCTATTATCAAATATTTCTAAAACAATCCTTAATCAACAATTATCTCTTCAAATCAATTAATGAACTTTAGAATGTTATTACTTATTAGTATAAGGGAAATGCTAACGAGTGTTCTTAGGGTACTAGTTAAAAATCCAGTTAAAGAAAGTTTTTATATGAAAAAAAAAAAACAATTAATGTTTTGACAATTTTATTCATTTATTATAAAAGTGATGTCAAAACTTTCTTAAAATGGTTTGTTAATGGGTAAAAATAATTTCATAATCTAAAGTGAATAATTTTTTTAATCATCTTTCTCATTTTTTTTTCTCTCCTCACTTTCATCTCTTGTTTTAAAGTTTAAAAATAACTATTATTTTTGCTTATGACCAAAAACTAGTTCATATGAATAAATTCTAGGTACACTTCCTTAAGTACTGTATTTTAAGTTTTTCAATTGAATTCGATTATATGATTGTATTGACCAATATAAAAAAAAATTATAATTTTTTTTAAAAATAATTAAATTCAACCATGTGGCCTATTAATTAATATAATATCACATGATTGAAATTTAATCGAGGAGTCTATGATACGAGGGTGGATAACTCCATTGAACGAGGGTGCATGAGTAGTTTGACGACTTTAATTATTTAAAATAACAATATAATATATATTATCAAAGAAATAGAAAGCGTGGCATCTCCGTCCTTGTTGTAACTCAATGTCATCAGACATGAGACATCTAACAGAAAATAAAAATAAAGAAAAGAGGAGAATTTGGATGGCCGAAATTGCAATTTTTGTTATGAATGCTAAATTTGTTGTACAAATAATATAATTAATTAGGATGTCAACATTCAACAATTCAATGATAAAGTATTTTGTAGTCAAGAATAAAATAAAAGCTATATCTGTGCTGAGTATACCTAAGAAGGAAGGTAAAATAAATATAAAAATATAAAAAATAAAAGGAACAAAATTATCTCAAGTTACTTCACCCAAATAGACCTCCAAAGAAACATAAAGAAAATTTTGTTTTCCAAATCTTTCAAAAAACATTCCATGAAATCCTACACTATTGTATTTTAATATCAACTTCAAATGCCATCAACCAAGATTGGATTAAGTACTTATGTGTGCTGGATCCATTAAGATGTGGACACATGACAATTATTTGATATATGTCAAATCTCAACGGATCCAATACACAAGAGCACTAGATCCAAGCTGATTTCAATGCAAAAAAACATATAGCTCAACTAACACTTTTTATTATATATTTATAACCAAAATGGCTCAGATTCAAATTCCCCCTCCCAACTATGGAATTATCAACACACACACACACACACACATATATATATCAACTCCAAAAATAATAATAATAATAATTAAGAAAGAAAAAAAATCTCTCTTCTGATGAGTAATAAATTGAAACTGCAAACAAATATGAATCTGAGTTACCACAAGCTGATTAAGTTTTTTTTTTTTTTTTTTTTTTTATTTGAGAATCCACAAGCTGATTAGTTTAATTTATCTTTTACAGCCAGTTATTTTAATTTAAAGACTATACAGTCTATACTCTATACTCCCAGAAGCTAGCTAGTTGACCACAACACGGGGAGAGGCTAAGTGCTGCATAAAATCCAAATAATTGAAACTAATACATTTTAAATTTCTCATCATTACTGTAATTCTTCATGTTCAAAGGACAAATTATTAAATTTCTTTCAAAAAATTTCGCTAGTTGTTTTCAAGATAACGAGATTTTTGTTGGTTTCACATCAATTGAAAACAGTGTGTAACCACAATTTCAATCTCTCAAACAACAATAACTCTTCGTTGGACCGATGTTAATTCTGCTGAGGTCACATCCCACACCTTATGATATATATCATTGTATCTTATGCTCTACACTATAACAGGTGACAGATTTTTATTACAATCATTTACACGTTGCATTCTCGTAAAAATTTATTCAATTTTTATTTTTGGGATGGTTGACGAGAAGATCATTGGGTTTAGAATGGTCGTTTCTTACCTTAATTATGACACCTTAAACTGTCAACCAAATTTTAATTGTTTTAGGATAACGTAATTGGATATAAATATTTGGAGATTAAAACGTTTTCCAGGAATTACAATTCCAATGTTTGTTCCACCTAGCATAGATCCCATCGGATTGCACCGTTTCAATAGTTGACACTTTACCATCTGCCAGCGAAAATACATAAAAAATAGTATAGGTTCCTTGCTTTCAAAACTTCATGAGCCTAGCTACTGTGTATACACGAGAAGAATGTGAGATACTACCATATATGCTTGGGATGTAAGAACTTAGAAATGAAGCCAAGTCACATCGTTAGGTATGCGAGTTAAAGTCTCTCTGTCTAAGAAAGGCAAGCCTCTCCTACTTGTACATATGTACGTCCATTACTTCATATATAACCTTAGAGCTTAGAGCCTAGGACATGCACGTGCAAACAGAGTCGGCCTTGCATTTTCTAGGGAATTGGAATGGACGAATTTCAACGGCATATACCTGTTGAAAAATATGTCTTTACTGGAATAAGGTAAAGAAGCTAATTCAGTCCAATCAAGAGAGGATGCCATATCCCATAGGCACTATAGAGAATGGGAGTGGTTGCTGCGTTTACTCAAAAGAATGATCATCCATTTAACACACAAGTCAGGTCTGATATTCTACCATTCATGTCAAAACAAGTTGATGATGAATTGATGCTACCATATGGCTTGGGATATGAAATAGTTCCACTAGTGCCCACAATAAACGCTGGGTAGCCAAGTGCAGAACTGATAACTGTTCATAGCAACTTATATGCAGTAATACCATCAGAGTGAAACAAGGCATCTAAAAAAGAACATAGGCTAGACTATATCCGTTAACAAATGTTCCTCTCTTCTTCCATTTTCCCCAGAGGGAAAACAAAACAAAAAATCAGGAAGGACAAGAGAGGGAAGCGGGGAAGAGGTGCAACTCAATACCCAATAAGATCATAACCAAAACTATAGCAACTCATTGATATAAAAAACCTATAACCTTCAAAGAACTATAAAAGCAATAAGCAGAGACAGAAGAATACAAGACCAAAATACTATTAACACAAAGTAACACGTTGACAGACTTATACTTTGTAGTAGAGGATAATATTAGAAGACGTAGTGTGTCCGATTCACTCCTCAACAATCTACACTTACACTTCTGGAGGAGAAAGCCGAACTCAATGCCACAATGATTATCAAAATATAACATCACTGCAGATTGTTTATATCTTTAGATCAAGAGAAGTGCCATAATAGGAAAATTTCAGGTATTTTACTTGTGTCCAAATTCTGCCTTAACTTTCTTACTTAATTTGTGGTTAGACTTAGACCCTTGGATCATTCTCTACAGTTCATATCCAGTGGGTGATGTACAACTTCTTGTGTACTTGGCTTACTCTTGACTTTGAAAGACTCATCACAAAAAAGACTACTTTAGATTAGTTGTCCGTGTGAATAGACAAAGTGCTGGTACAGACATGAAAATAATAGGTTGTAACTAGCCTCCAGTAGAATTTTGAGTCAAAATTAGTCATTAACCTCACATAGCCAGACATCTAAATATTAAAACTTAAAAAGTATCATTAAAAATTAGTTCCCTTCCAAAACTCTACATTTATTATAAGGGAAAAGGTAGCTTCTAATATCATTAAAAATCTAGTAAACATATTCTCATGCATATGTTACACTAAATGCTATACATGACTTCCAAGTTTCCAAACCTAGCTGAAGAATAAAAATGAAGACACCCTGTAACTGTTCTATCTTCAAAACCAACATGAAATTTTCAAGCGCACTCAGACACTACTAGCTGAGACTTCATTTACAGCAGACTTATCATTTTTCTTTGGTGGTTCTTGAGCTTTTTGTTGAAGAGCCTTATTTGGAACCAAAATTATAAATATGTTCCGGTCACGGAAGTTTTTGGCCTCCTCGGTTGCAAGCTGCATGTCAAGAGGGGGTTAAAGACAGGTTAAAGACACAGAATAAAGAAAATACAAGTTTACAGCTATAACAAAAATTTAAATACATAGACTGTGAACAGGAAAATAGATAAATAAAATGGATAAAGATGTCTGAACCTAGAAGAGAATCACAAAAGAGAAGCAAGCCACAAATGTCCAAACCAAATAAGACTGCTCAAGGCCATTGATTGAATTCTTTCATACATTCCTTTTCGCAAAATTAGTTGAATATATTTTTAATTGGTCCAAAGGTGAAAACCTATTGCTACCCATGATTCCCCCAACCCTAATGTAAGCTGGCATTAATACTAGGTCTCCAGCACAATGTCTCAGGGATTTTACAAACAGGCTAGCTGGAACCTTTCTATAGTCAAATTTTAATTTCAGAGAATATCCCAAGACAAAGTACCCAACCAATCAGACCAAGCAAACCCTAATTGACCATCACTTCACCATTTGAACATTCTTTGGAAACTGAACAAGCCTATTCAGTTTGACACATTTGAAAATGAGTGCATCAAGGGTTTCCTGCAAACACTTTAGTGAGTTCACTTCCAACTAAAATTTGTATAATACCTGGTGGGTAAGCATTTTTATTAAAAAATCGCATTTTAAGATTTCATTGAAAAGAATCATTACAAAGTCTTCCAATTTTTTGTGACAACTGCACCACATCAGCTTTTGCAATGGTTCAATTATAAAGATGGGTATTCTTAAATTTTAAGCAAAAGGGGAGGAGGAACTCATGGAATGATTTGACTTCCATGGGATGCCCAAACATTCCAATATATGATCTTCGCTGATGCCAATCTACAATAAGTCAAGAATCAGGAGCAGAACCATTGCATAAAGGGCAAAATTGCTTCAGTATGAAGCAATGAAAAACAAAACAAAACAAAACCAAAAAAACTGACTGATCACCAACTGTTAAGTATTAAATATTAATTGACATCATTGATTCTATTTAAGGTTTTTTTTTTTTAATTTTATTTATAACTTCTTTTATGATAAGTTTTTTGAGTTGAACTCCATCACACCATCTACAAAACCAAAAACCTTTAATTGGTGAGAACTTAATTTTATCGACAATTTAGTCAATTTAGAAGTTCACAGCCAAAAGGCACTGTAGTCCAAAGAAACCTTGCCTTGGTTTCCACATGAATTAGGCAGCCAAAATGGGTAGACCAGGTCTTGCCTATATTTCAGGAATTGACACTAAATATCTTCAAACTAAACATGGTAAACATTTGACTTAGATCTCAGGTAACAACCATGGTGTACCCAACATGCTTGTTCGTGGCAGAATACAAGCCTACTTAAAGAGCGCCGAAGAGGGGGGGGGGGGGGGGGGGGAGACAGAATATAAACCCATATCAAGAGTACCTCCCCAACATCATTCTGAAAACGTCTAATAAGCTCCATTGCGATATTCCTGAACTCATTTTCACGACCTTTGAGGTTCACTATAATCTTAACCTGCATGATTTGAGATCTCAAAATGGTCACAATAAACTCTCTTAATTTAAGTAGCCACAAGATGTAACCATAAGAAAATCTCAACAACCTTGTCGCCATCGTTCAAAAACTTCCTAGCAGCTTTCAAACGCACAGAATAGTCATGTTGATCAATATTGTAACTGCAAAGAGAATCAATAAGATCATTTACCCCAAAAATAAAAAATTACAACATACATACTTACTAGCACAAAAGCTTCAGTTTTTGGATCAAGTCCTTGAATTAAATGATAGAATTTGAAACATATAAGTACAAAAGAGTGCACACACACCCCTCAAACTCAATACCTCCATCAATGAATTCATCACTAAAATTGTCAACACTACAACATAGAGCCAAAACCCAACCAACCAACCACACATTAAGGTTCCAAATCAAGTGTTCAATGTCTTGTAATTTCATTTTTAAGCCCTTAACATTTTGTAAGCCAGTCCATGCACAGGAGAGAGAGAGAGAGAGAAGCAATAGCAATTAAAAAAGCGTAAAAAAGGCTGTACACAATTAGAAGGTCCAATCATTTCCAATCTTATAATGTCCCGCACATTAGAAGTCCACCTTCAATTGGACAGTCATAAGGGAGGGAACCAAAACTCTACCCCTAAGTTATAAGGGAGGGAACTAAAACTCTACCCCTAAGTGATATGTCCAATTCAGTCAAATTTATAGTGGTATATTGCAAGTGTTGTGAGCAAGTTGCTACCTAACCACTTCAAATTAAAGACATTTCTACTGCCAAAAATAATCAAGCCCTATCCAGGCTGCATGACATTATTCAAACATTACATTTTCGTTCTCCAATAAAAATTAAACAACCAGATAATCATGCTGAAATATGCTTTTAGAATTTTACATGAAACAGAACAGTCTATATAAATCAATAATACTATTGACAAAAGTCAGACCTTAGTGAGTAACTACCAAAAAAGAAATCAAAGAACCATATAATTGAAGAATTGTAAATGAATTTTGACCAAGTATGTTACCCCATTTTGAGCTCCTTCATATCCATGCGATTGGCTAACATTGAAGAGAACACGTTGGTCAATAACTTTTCTGAAATCTGAGAAACATAAATCAGAGAAAATCAGCAAACGCTAATTAGGGAAGACATTCACCAGCACTTTTCTTCTGCTGTTCTCTTTTCTTCTTTTGCTGTTCATATCTATATTTACTGAAAAGAGAGAGAAGATACATATTAAGAGACGTTAAGGTCAAATAACACTTAAGGTAAACATTTTTAAAAAATAAATAAAAAACAAAGGGAAAAGTCGAATTAAGAAACATATAGAACATTGATTTGAACAGTCATTTTTTCATGGGTGATAACCAAGACATGCCATCAAGCGCAGTGACAATACTCTTCCATTTTTAACTTGGTACCATTCTTGTATTGATGTTTTTTTTTTTTTTTGCCTTGCAATTCCCAAATCTCAAATGGCACTTCCTGCCCCATAAGAATGGGGCAGAGCCAGAGACACCACCTAAAAGAGTTAAATTTTAAAGGGTAAAGGGCAAAAAGAGCATTGATTATGCTTGATAGAGAAGACAAAAATGTCCTACAAACTAAACAAACGTATAAGCCTTTCATATGTGAAAGTATTTGCATTCTAAAATCAACAACCTAAATAATATTAAGAGACAACATAGGGAAGTGCTTATTTTGGGTCACCCATAGGCAACATAGCATATGCGTCCTTTGGAATATTATATCTCAACAGATAAGAGCACAACTAAGGGAAATGTTTCAATATCTACACTAATGGAGGCTCCCTTGGGTTTTTTAAGGGACCCATCACATAGATAGCAAGCTTCCAATTTTCCATTTACTGCTTGACACTGTTCATATTGGCCAATGACTTTCTGAACCATAGACATGCCAATCATAAACACGCATAACTTACAGCTACTTAATTTTCATTGTTCCGATTTAATACAATCATAACCTGAAAATTCTTTGTAACAAATATATAACAGCATAATTAAGTTTTTATTTACTAATAGTAAAAAATAAATGAGGAAAAAGATGAAAATGTAATTCTTCTTCTGGGGGAGAAATATCGTACTTGTAATCCATTATTTTGACAACAGGAGGATCTGCATCTGGGGATAATATAACCTGCAAAATAAATGAGTAGGAACAAGTTCATGAATAAATTAATAGAATTATCCAAGTGTCATCAAGAGGCTCAAAAAGAAAACCTTTATTCATTTATAGAGACAGCAACACATTGAATATAACTTGAAACCATATTCCTCAACCGCCATGTT
This sequence comes from Quercus ilex subsp. ballota, assembly GCA_032727855.1. Lineage (NCBI taxonomy): Eukaryota > Viridiplantae > Streptophyta > Magnoliopsida > Fagales > Fagaceae > Quercus > Quercus ilex. Next base: position 94,718,593 of record CM064909.1, on the reverse strand, counting down.
CACTATATTGACCACACATAAGCAGAAACATGAGTTGCTTGAGAAAATTATATACTTGAGGATGACACTGGACTCTGAATTTCATCAGGAATACAAGAATGTATAATTCATAATTCCTAGACCAACTTAAAAGTTTCCATTCCACAAATTTGTTAAAATTCACTACATTTTTACCACTTTTTTTAAATTTTATATATTTTAAAAAATAAAATTTAGGCTTAAATACAATGTTGGTCCCTAAAGTTCATCCCGTGAACACTTTAGTTTTAAAGTTTAAAATTATCACTTTTACTCCCTTAGATGACATGGACAAATTAAGAAATGACACATAGTATCACTTTATTAGACACATTAGGGACTAAAAGCGTAGATACTACTTTGGCCTAAAATTCAAATTTGGGCATTAATCCCACCAGTTCTATTTGAATTTGTAATTGGGCATTCCCCATAAATTCTTGTGCACAGTTGTGAGCTAGTAAAATTAATAAATTTCTACTTCCAAAAACAAAAAAATGTGACTAAAAAAAGTGCATACCAGATCAAGCTCAGCACTCTCAGCCATTTGAATAGCCTCATTTGTGGAAACCACTCCTACCTACAAATACAAATACAACAAACTCAATCTCCCAACTACAGCTCAACCAAGCACTATATCATTTCATTACACTTAACAACTCATAAAAGATCAAACTTTCTTTTCCCACCATTTTCTCAGCCACCAAACACGAACACTAACATATACACAAAAACGAAAAAAAGCTACTCACCATATTCTGCTTCGCATCAATTAACCTCACCGTAGCTGACCTATTGTCAAAACCAAGCACTTGAATTTAACTTTCACAAAATATCAATACGCAAGTAAATGTGAGATTTTTAGGGGCGGTGAGAGTACCTAATGGAGGAGATGTCTAGGGCTTTTTCGTCATCGGAGTCGCTCTTCTGAAACCGCCTGTAACCTCCGGGACCGGAGGGGCGGGACCCGCCGCCGTATCGGGCGGTGATCGCGGAAACACTCGAGGAGAGAGAGACTGAGTTCGTGTTTACGGAATTAGGGTTTGAAAAGCGAAGCCCGAATAGCTTGGATTCAAGTGCGGTAAACGGTGTCGTTTTGGTCAGGAAAGGTTTGAAGCAAAAGCTGCTGCTGCTAGTGCTGGTGATCCCAGCCATTGCGAGTGGTACTGAATTCAAATGGAGTTGTTCTTATTTCTTATCCGCAAATTTTTTGTGGGTGGTGGGTCATATATGGGCTCTTATGGGCCGGGTCAAATTGGGCCGGATTGGTTATTTACAGGCTAGAATGGGCTTTTGGGCTGGCTGAACCTTTGGATGAAAATTTTTAATGGAAAGCTTATCTAAACAGTATAAAATCGCAGTAGTTGATTAGAATTTTGACCAAATGTACAACATTTGCTAGTTTTCTAAAGAAAGCATTATCTCTTTCAATTGTTTGCGTGAAGCAATTAAAGATGTTCCCATGTTATTATCAGGTCACCTCAAGCATGCAAGTCATGTCATTGATATCCAATCAAAGAACTTAAAATTCTAACCGAGGTTATCCAAAAGATTTGAGACATCAACATCTAGGCCAAAATGAAAAATTAGCCATAATTTTCAAATAATATAATTAGCTGACAATATAGTTGAAATGTTATGTCTAGTTATCCATTTTAACCTAAAATCTATCGAGTGTGTGTTTGAACTTTTTATTTTTTGGTGAAAAAAAATATATATAACTTTAAACAAATAGGTTAGGTTCAGGATGCTAACCGTCAGTGTTAAGTGTCTTTGTTTTGAGGTTGGATAGGGTAATTAGTTACATAACACACTGTAGCTCACAACAGTGAGTCATTTTTTTGGTGCCAAACTGCTATTAGAGTATTAGACTATTAGACTATTAGTTATATAATAGTGTAACACACATTATATGGTGCCAAACTGCTATTGGTATTGGTAAGCTAATGGACCCTCAAGATGAAACTCCAGCGATTTTATGTAGGAACTCAAGTCAGAAGATAATCACATAATAATGGAAAGGATTCACAAGGAAAATATATAAATCATTCATCACAAAATTCTGATACCTAAACTGAAAACTCAAAATATTTTTTATTTATAACATAAAAACCTCTGGTTACATGCTTTACATATTCATATTAATAAACAAAAAGTAGGAAAAACATATTAACTAATCACAACTTCAAAAGACTACAAAGTTAACTCAAACAAAAGTGACCAATACAAAGTAATCCAATACTCGAACTTCAGCAACCTCAATCAACTTCTTCAATCTTAGGCCCAGATCCAGAATTTCCAGTGGACCCACCACCATAGCCACGAGAACCACCAGGCATGTCACCCCCCATGGGCATATCTCCAGCGCCACCACCTTGATACATCTTAGCAATAATAGGGCCACATAGTCCCTCCAATTCCTTCAACTTGTCCTCAAGCTCATCAATCTCAGCCAACTGGTTTTTCTCCAACCAATCTATAGCATCACTCACTGCCTTCTCAATCTTCTCCTTGTCAGCTGGGTCCAATTTCCCTGCAATCTTCTCGTCCCTCACAGTATTCCTCATGTTATAAGCGTAGTTCTCCAGAGCATTCTTTGCCTCCACTTTCTTCTTCACTTCCTCATCCTCTGACTTGTACTTCTCTGCTTCTTTCACCATTTTCTCAATCTCTTCCTTGGACAACCTTCCCTTGTCGTTAGTAATAGTAATCTTGTTCTTCACCCCAGCTGTTTTATCCTCTGCTGACACATTCAAAATCCCATTCGCGTCTATATCGAAACAAACATTGATTTGAGGAACCCCTCTTGGCGCTGGAGGAATACCAGTAAGCTCGAATTTCCCGAGAAGATTGTTGTCTTTAGTTCGAGCTCTTTCTCCTTCATAAACTTGGATCAAAACCCCAGGTTGATTATCCGAATAGGTCGAGAAAATTTGCTCTTTCTTAGTCGGAATTGTAGTGTTTCTCGGAATTAGCACAGTCATAACACCACCAGCAGTCTCGAGCCCAAGACTGAGAGGCGTGACATCGAGCAACAACAAGTCTTGCACTTTCTGGTTCCCTTCACCACTCAAAATCGCAGCTTGAACCGCAGCACCGTAAGCCACAGCTTCATCAGGGTTAATACTCTTGCAAAGCTCTTTCCCATTGAAAAAGTCTTGCAAAAGAGACTGAACTTTTGGAATCCTCGTCGACCCACCTACTAAAACCACTTCATCAACCTGACTTTTGTCAATCTTCGCATCACGCAAGCACTTCTCCACTGGCTCCATGCACTTCCTGAACAAATCCATGTTCAATTCCTCGAACCTCGCCCTCGTAATCGTCGCATAAAAATCAATTCCTTCATACAAGGAATCAATCTCGATTGTTGTCTGAGTAGTCGAAGACAGCGTCCTCTTCGCTCTCTCACACGCAGTCCTCAACCTTCTCAAAGCCCTTGCATTGCCACTAATATCCTTCTTATGCTTCCTCTTAAACTCTGCCACAAAGTGATTCACCAATCGATTATCAAAGTCTTCACCACCAAGATGAGTATCACCCGCGGTGGCCTTAACTTCGAAAATACCCTCCTCGATTGTCAACAAAGACACATCGAAAGTACCACCTCCAAGATCGAAAATCAGCACATTCTGCTCACCTTTCCTCGAGGCCTTCTTGTCGAGCCCATAAGCAATAGCAGCCGCAGTGGGCTCATTGATAATTCTCATAACATTGAGAGCCGCAATAGTTCCAGCATCCTTAGTAGCCTGTCTCTGCGAGTCATTGAAATAAGCTGGAACAGTAATCACAGCATTCTTAATGGGCTGACCCAGAAAAGCCTCGGCTGTCTCCCTCATCTTCGTCAACACCATTGACGATATTTCTTCAGGTGAGAATCGTTTCTCTTCGCCTTTGTACGTAACAACAATCATTGGCTTGTCACCGGGACCAGGAATAACCTTGAAAGGCCAAAGCTTCATGTCGCTCTGAACCGTAGGGTCAGAGAATCGACGACCAATGAGGCGCTTAGCGTCGAACACAGTGTTTCGTGGGTTCATAGCGACTTGGTTCTTGGCTGCATCGCCTATGAGCCTCTCTGTGTCAGTGAAGGCCACATAGGATGGGGTGGTTCGGTTGCCTTGGTCGTTTGGGATGATCTCAACTCGATCGTTTAGCCACGCTCCTACGCAGCTGTAGGTCGTGCCCAAGTCGATCCCAATAGCTTTGCCGCTAGTTTCTGCCATGTTAAAGACTCAGAATTCAGATACAGAGAGAGAAAAAAAAGTTGGGTTCTTTTGGATTTTTTTGGTTTGGTAAGAGTGTTTGTGAATTGTTTAGTTTGCTTTTTGTATGAGACTATGATCGGTTTAGAGGAGGAGGAGGAGAGAATAAATTTATAGCGGTTTCAAAGAGAGAGAGAGAGAGAGTTTGAGAAAATTCGAGGGGAAAGTGGAAACTGTAAAAGGAAAACGTGAGAGAATTTGAGAGAGTTCGAGTGAAATGTAGAAGGGGGAAAGGTCAGAATTTGAAGTAAAGAGAGTTCGAGAGAAAACTAGAAGGAAAAGGTGAGAGAAATAGAGGAATGTGAGAGTGGAATGTGGAGTGTTCTGGAGAATTTTGGATTTTAGAAATGAGAGATGTTCCGTTTATAACAATTTTACAATATTTTTACAACAAATTACAGGTGGTTAGTTGTTATTGGTTCAAATTTGAAACTAACACTAAGATTACTTTTTTGCCCCAACAATAACAACCAATAACAACCTGTCACTTAGGAAATGTTGTAAAAATGTTGTAGAAATGTTGTAAATATAGCATTTCTCTTTTAGAAATTCCAAAGCGAGAGGGAAGGTTGATTTATAAAAGTGGGCCCGAATTTGATGGAATTTTACTTTTGTGCCATCGTGTTTTGTAGGGGTGAGTTGAGTTCATGGTCAATTGGGAGAGAAAGTATATCATATTTCGGTAATACTAACTCAGTATCTATTTTGGTATTTTTTTATCTAATAAATTAGTGATATTTATTTCAAAAAATTATATCAGACTACTCCAATAATTAATCACAATTTTTAATACTATCGGAAAGATAAATTAATAATTTATTAAAGTAGTCTGATGTTATTTTTTAAAACAGTGTCACTCATTTATTGGGTAGAAAATATCAAAAGAGATGCTGAATTGGTATTACCGAAACATGGTATACTTTCTCTAATTGGAGTGGGTAGTGGAGGGCATTTTGGGAATATGAGTTTAGTTTCATGGCGATAGTTTAAGAATTTTGGAAGGAATTGGGATTTTGACGTGGGGAGAACAGTGGGTCGTGTAAGTGAAGAGGTAGGAGCTTGCCAAGCAGTTCGATTACACGTGGTTCTTCTTTGGCTTACAAGTTCATCCCTCTCTCGAGTTCATACTTTCATACCATCTCTCACGTTCATGGTACTTCACTTCATACCCTCTCTCTCTCTCTCTCTCTCTCTCTCAACATGTTCTAAGGGTGTGCATATATTGGGTCAGGTCGGGCTAGGGAATTTTTCAACCCAACTCACTATAATAAGTTAAAAAAATCCAACCTCTCTCTCTCTCTCTCTCTCTCTCTCTCTCTCAACATGTTCTAAAGGTGTGCATATATTGGGTCAGGTCGGGTTAAGGGAATTTTTCAACCCAACTCACTATAATAGGTTAAAAAAATCCAATCCAGCCCACATGGATCAAATTGGGTTGAGTTGAACCCATGAGTTGGACTTACTATTATTATTATACTGATTAGGAAAAAAAATATCTCACCTGCTACCTAAGTTGATAAATAAAATATACATAAACTAGTATTCTAATTTAGTTATAAACAAAATATATCCAACTGAGTTTATAAACAAAATATACATGAACTAGTATCTTAACTCAATTACAAACAAATAAGAGTGAAGTGGGAGAGTGGGAGCAGGAGGCAGTATAGAGAGAAATAAGATTGTTCGGGTTTGTAAAGTAATTGGGTTTTATATAGGAAGAGCCAAATAGGGTAAAAAAAGTTAAATAAAAAATTATTAATTATAAAATATATTTGTAAATTTATATTAAATATATATAATTTAAATTTTAAATATATAGGTAGGTTGGGTCGGGTTAGGCCAGTTGTGATTGTTATGACCTGAACCTAACTCAACCTACTATTAAAAAAAATTTCATAACCCAACCAAACCCACCAACCTCTAAAAACCGACCCAACCCAATAAGTTGGGTTAGTGGGTTCACTGCACACCTCTAGTTCTAGAACCGCAACTTTTTTTGCTATAGATCGAGAAAGATTGTCTGTCACTTTTATATAGATCTAACGTTTTTTCTTCATCACTAATAATTTGTCACATTTTTTATCTACCACTCATAATCTATCACATTACCGTCGTGATAAAAGATATAATCCTAAATTTTCTCTACTTTTCTCACATGACATGACAAAATAAATTGGGAAAATTTTCCTACCCTTGCTTATATTCAGTATTTTACATTAATATTTTACATTATTAATCACAATTGATGGAAAAATGTTCACATTTTTAAATATGAAAATGAATGCGAAAAAAATGAGTCAAAAAAAAATTGCCTGGATATAAGTTACAAATTAAATCATGTCATTTAAAATCCAATTCAATTCAAATCTTGTCTTCTCTCTTAGGATCAAGATTTGAGTTGAACTAGATTTGGCAGTTTTTAGGCTAATGTGTAACTTATAGAAGTATAAACTAATGCATAACTTACAAAATTATAAGGCTTTTATTTTTTATTTTTTTAGAAAATATTAGAGATACAAACTTTTTTTACAAAAAAAATTTACAAACTGCTGATGTGACAAGTAGTTATTGGTAAATGTAAAATTGATGTTAGTGGTGGACCCAAATGGAAACTAATAAGAAGTTGGTCATAACAATAATTCGTAAAAATATTGTAAAATTGTTTGTGCCTATAGTATTACTTTTTTTTTTAGAAACAAAAAAATTATAAGGTTTGATTTGTAACCTCCTAAACTATAAAGTTTATTCTATCTATACGATATATAACAGGATTCCCCTCTTTGATTTGGACTATTCTAAAGGTCAAAAATACCCTCATCAATAAACACAGTGAGTACACTTAAAAATAGGGTTAACAACATCAAATACAAATCTATACTATATATAATAAGATTCTTCTCTTTGATCTGGACTTTTATGAAGGTCAAAAATACCTCATCTAGTAATCAATGACTTCTCCTACAAATGTCTTAGGAATAGGGTTAATAACGTCTTAGGATTCCTCTCTTTGATCTGGATTTTTCTAGAAGTCAAAAATACCACATCAAGTAATCAATCACTTCTACTACAAATGTTTTAGGGATAAGATCAATATATAACATCACAAGATTCTCCATAAAATTTTATTTATTGAACTAGACTTTTATGTGGTTCGAAAATACCATTATCAATAAACACAGTGAGTACACTTAAAAATAGGGTCAACAATGTCAAATACCAAATTTCAAAAAACACGTTTCCAACTCAACTCCCCCCTAAAAATATGAACCCATTCAGACACTTCCCTATGGATAAATACAAAAAAAAAAATTATTATTATTAATTATTTTCAATAATTTATTTGTTCTTATCTACTTTTTCTTTATAAACAAGAAAGCTACTTAATTATTATTATCAATTTTGTTTCTATGAAAAAATCAATACTTAAAACAAGATCAAAAAAATTTCAATAATTGTTATTACATTAAAGTATGATGATTTTACACTATGTTAAGACCTATGTTTTTTACCACCGCGCACTCTTAGTGCGGTGATCACTCCACAAGTATAAGTGTTTATGGGGTGTGAGGGCAAGAGTCAGGAGTCAGGGGTTAAAGTCTCCAAGAGAGAGCTTCATACGCATATATACTTAGACTAAGTTAGAATGGAATTTCTATTTTGTATCAAAAAAAAAAAAAAAGACCTATGTTTTTGCATTAGAAGTTTCCGTGGGATGCGAAACACATGTGGAAAAAGAATCAAGAATAAAAAATTATTCTTATAAAAAAAATTAAAGAAAAAGAATTAGGGACTTTGGCAATCAAACACCATAATACAGTAAAAAAGAATCCCAAACTTTATTTTCTGTCACTAAATAGTTTAGGTTTTGAAAAGAATGCTATGTCGTTAATGTGTGTGTGTGTGTGTTTATATATATTGATAAATAAGGGCATCCAAACCTTTTCGAGTATCTAACTATTCACTCGGACGTATGCAACCCCCATTTTATACACATTAGGTTATTACAGGGATGAATCCTTTGAGGGTAGCCCCAAGATGCTAACCCAGGATCTCATGGATATCATGAGACCTTAAGAACTTATAAATAAGTCATATAATGTCTATTCTTAAATTAAAAATAAATAAATAAGAAAAATAGTAGTTTACATTTCAAATTCATTAAACACTAGCTTTTTCTCACGTTATTATTATTATTATTGTATTTTAATTCTAACGTATCACTTACTCTTAGAGCATTCATATTCAGTTTCTACAAAAAATTCTATTTTACCATCTCAAAAATTACTTTATCATTTATATCATACCATTTTATAACACACATAACATCCTCAACTTTTACTTTACCATACTACACATTAAAATAATATAAAGTAAAATAAAAATAATAAAAAAATATTCTCACTTCTCTCTCTTATCTCTGTTTCTCTTACTCTATCTTAACCATCCGCCATCACCACCACCGTCCAACTTCCCAATCACACCACCCACCTCCGCTGAGCAACATAGTCACACCGCCCACCACCAAGAATCATTTTAAATCAAACCAACACAATGAGCAAAGAAGAACATAACAATTACAGACCCACAGTGACCCATGACGACCAAACACAACCCACCATAATCACCACCACCACGCCACCACCACACCACCACCACACCAACCCAAACCAACCAATCTGAATCCAAAATCCAAAGTAACCAAGCGAAATCCAAAATCCAACCAAAGTCCAACCAATCGAAATCCACCCCATTATAAATCCATAGCAAAAAATCAAAACCCACCCAAAATCCATAGCCAAAAATCAAAATCAAAACCCCATCAGAACCCACCCAAAATCAAAACCCACCCACCACTGCCACGAGCCACTTGATCTCGCCACGCCGTGACCACGCCCATCTCCACCATGCACAACCTTGCCATGACCCACCTCAATCTCCATTGCTGCACGAACCACTCGATCAAAACCCATGCCAATCTCAACCCACTTAATCAAAACCCACACCGATCTTGACCCACTCGATCAACCTATCAACAACCCAAAACAAAAACCCATTAAAAGCAAATAAAAAAACGACCCATGCCACCAGGACCATGCCGCCAAACCAACAGATAACGCCAAACTCACGACCATGCCAGAAAAAAATGAACCACCGTGAGAGAGATGTGAGACCGAGAAGCTATGTTCTATCAAGAGAGAGAGAGAAGATGAGACAATGAAGAGAGAGAAAGAGGCAGATAATTATAAGTGGGAATAAAAAAATATTATTTGGTTTTAGAACGTTGCTACAGTACTGTCGTAAATTTACGATGGTACTGTAGCACAATTACAAATTCGTTTAGGATTAGAAGACTAAGTAATGGTGTTTTTTGTGCTTGGATGGTAAAATAAGACAACATATGGCATATAGCATGCCGGGTACTAAGAGCATTAGCATTGGGAAATGCTAATACTATTCTATTTTACAATTCTAAAATCCCACAATTCTATTATACCATCTCATTTTACAATACCTCCACATCCCAAAACTCTATTTTTATTAAAATATTATATTTTAATTTTTTTTTTTTATTTCTTTCCAACCGTCATCAATCACCACACCACCATCTTTTTTTATTAAACTCTATATCATCTATCACCACACCACCACCTCCATGACTCCACCATCATCAATCACCACACCACCACCAAAATGCTTCAACCTAACTGCTTCAGCCTCTCATCATACACCGCCGATCAACCTCGATCAAAACTCACCGGAATCCCATCACCACCAAAACAACCAAAACAACCCCAATCATCATCATCAATCAATCAGGCCGCGCCTCCACGGCTCCACCATCATCAATCACCACCAAAACAACCGAAATCCCACCGCGCCTCCACCAGGCCCACCAAAATCCCACCAGAACAAAAACCCAGACAGCGCCGACCAACCCCGATCAAAACCTAGACACCGCCGCCACTGCCGCCGTTAGATCAACGTTTCCTCCATCCCCGATCAAAACCCAGACACTGCTGATCAACCCCGATCACAACAGGAAAAAAAAAAAAAAAAAAAACCCAGATCAACCCCAATCAAAACCCAGATACCGCCACCACTGCCGCCGCTAGATCAACGTTTCCTCCATCCCCAATCAAAACCCAGACACCGCCGTCACTACCGTCGCTAGATCAACCCAGCTCAACCCCGATCAAAACCCAGGCATCGGCGAGAATCACAACCCAGATCAACGTTTCCTCCACTGTAATGTGTGATGTTGATGTTGGGAGGAAGATATGGTTTGGGTCTGAAGAGAGGAGAGAGCAGATGAGAAAGAGAGAAGGAAGAGAGAGAAGAGAACATGAATAATGACAGAGGAGAGAGAGATTCCGGAGGTGAAGAGCTTAAAAAAAAATTTTTTTTTTTAGAATACTACTACAGTACTATTCTACCTTTAGAATAGTACCGTAGCAGTATTGCAAAATAATTTGCAATACTGAGATATGGCATTCTTTGAGGCAAAGCATTTTGAGGCAAAAAATGCTAAATTCTCTCTAAATATGGCATTAGCATTCTTCAATGCTAATGCTCTAATGCTCTTAGTCTCTTACTCATGTCTTAAACACATATCCAATTAAAGTGCAGCTATCTCTCTACTCATAATTTTTTTCACTTACCCATGTCTTAAACACATATCCAATTAAAGTGCAACTGTCTCTCTACTCATAATTTTTTTCACCTTTAAATTAGGACTCAAATTTTTAGCTTCAAAATCCTTGATTTTAGATCAGCTTCTACTCTCCCACTCCTACAAACTCAAACTGAATGGTTTTAGTTTCAAGGGGCAAATTACACTTTGCCCCTTAACATTATCGTTGATTATTTTAAGAATAATAATATATGGCCACAAACTTTTCTACAAACTATTAAGGTAGAAATTTTTTATTGGTTCGCATTTGAACCATTACTTACACAACTTTTTTACTTACCAGTAATCACTCACCGCATCAACAATTTGTAAAAAAAATGGTAACTCTAGCATTTTCTTCCTTTTAAAGACCATAAAAAAATCACTAGATCTAAAATCTAAAACAAAATATACAAGCTCAAAAAAATTAGTCCAACAACAAAAATGACTAATAGTAAAGCTAAAAATAAATTCTATCAAAACAAACAATTTGACCCTTAAAAATAATTTAAATAAAATAATTCTGTCATTACCCAGTAGCAAATGCACGCATCAAGTACACACAAAAAAACCCTCAAGCGGCTAAGCAATAGCAAAGCCGCCCCCCCTAATTCCAAGTTCCAGCTCCGTCCCTAGTTTCAAACAATTCCCATATCCCACTTTCACCACTTCCAAATCTCACTTTTTTTTTTTTTTTCAAATATATTCTTCTTCATCATACTTTCACGGTGTAAGTACACATTATCTCTATGACTCTATTTATATATATCTCACACTTCTCTTTTTCAGTTTCTTTGCATAGGCTTTTTAATTTTCTCAATTTTTTGCTCGCTTCATTATTATCTCCAATTCCAGAAATGTTTGTTTCCTTTGACATTGTTGAAATTATTAATTTGTGTGTTTTTGTTTTCGTAATTTTTTACTAATCTCATCATTTTTTTTAATCTCTTTTTCTTTATCTCTTTCTCGAGGCTCTCTTTCAGTTTATTTCTACAGTTGCTTTGGTTTCCACAATTCTTTTCTTATTTTATCACAATTTTTCTTTTCAAAGAGGTATGTTTCATTCGACATTGTTAAAACTATTATTTGTTGGTTATGTATTTTTCTTTTCATGATTGCTTTTCTAATATTGCCTTTTTCTTTTTTTTTTAATCTCTTCTTCTCTATCTTTTCAAAACATTTTTCTGTTTCCCATTTTCTCTCTCACTAACAAATCAATTTTTTTATTTTTTAAATGGAAAATATTAACCAATGCCCTAAAGGCATTGGTTTAAAAATTACTTTATAAATATTTTATAAAAAAATGATAAAACAATTAATTTTATATATAATTTTTTATATTTTTTATGAAAATGATATTAAAACTTCTTTATTATGATTTATTAATAATTACATCAGCCTTTCTAAATAAATGTCTACATTAATGCAGTTGGAATTGGATGACATCTAGCTTAGATTTCGTGCTTTCTCCGCTTGGTACACAGTACCTGACTCAAAACAACACAAAAATTTCATGAGTGAATCTATGAATGTGTGAAGCTCTTAATTACGGCATTGACCATGGAATGCTTGCCATTAACGTTTGGGAATTGCAAGTGATCAAATACATTATGTCCCATGGTAATTTTGTTCTACTTTTCTTTATATTTTTTTCCCAACTAACGGAATATCTTGCTTGAGGAATTGCACTGAGAAGTTCTTGCTCTTTGTGCTAAATATATTTCTAATCAATGCAATATTTCTTGCAATATTTTAATAATTGGATTTAGAATTTTTATATGACCATAGTCAAAGACATAGAGAAGTGAGAAGATTACCATTTGAGTACATTTAGACTAGCCTCTGCATGCGCAAAAGGCTTTTCATTTTTATTTTATTTTTTCAAAGTACAAAATTTTCCATTCATCATAATTTGGAATTTTGTATTTTGAAAAAATAAAAAAATAAAAGATCTTTTGAGCATACGCAATAATATGCGTAAATGTTAGTTTATCAATTATATAAGTACAGTCTCAATTTGAAACCGTCATACTGGGTTTAAAATATAATTTTCTTCAACTTGTTTTATTGTTTTGAGTAGCCTTATTGTGAGTTTGATTTTCATTAACTAAAATAAAATGAAAATTTTTAAAAATTAATATTAACAAAATTAAACAATAAAATAGTCAACAAAAATTTCAAGTTAAATGATCATAAATTCTTTTTATCAAAACTAAAAATTATGGCAATTCATTAAAATAATTAAAAGCATTATTATAAATTTCTTTAAACTTTTGATCATACAATTTTTAATAGTATTTTTTGGTTATTAGTTATTATTACATTCTTGAAGTATTCTATAATATTTCATCTAACTTGTACTTTTAAGTATTTAATAGAAACCCACGAATCATTAAACGTAGTAAGAATCCTATCTTTGAGTTTATCAACAACAACAAAAATCCTATCTTTGAAAGGCATCCAATCTAATATTCTATTATTATTTTTAGAATAAAATTTAGCTATAAAACTGGTTGTAACTTAAAATTATAACCTTACTTAATAAAAATATTACTACATATTTTGAAAAACTAACTGTTGAATTGTATGTTCTTTACGTTCTTAATACACATGTTAAATTTCGTTTCAATTGGATATTATTTACTATATGATTTATGAGTTTATATTTTATACATAATTTTAAATTACAAAAACTTGCAATTTAAATAATTTATTGATGATATAACTATTGATCTTTAATTCTCTAGAAATTTTGCAAGCATGGAGGATATAAGAAAAAGATGTAACCCAATGATGGATTTGTCAAAATTCACCTCCAATAAAAAGATATTAAATAAGATTGTAGCCTTAGGAAAATTTTGTAGCTAAACTTTCTCCTTATTTCTATATATTAAAATGATTTAGAAAGTTAGTTATGCCTTAGAAAATGTCAAAAATACCCCTAATCTAATTAGATAATATTTATTCTTCAAAAATAAAAAATATGGTTAAAATTTTAATTCAACAAAATTTAAATATAAAAAAAAAATAGATATTTAAATATATTTCATGCACGTTTGATACACTTTTTTTTCCTAAAAATTAGCACACACTAACCTAGCAGTTTACTCCAATTCAAATCCTAAATTTTAGTTTCTTAAAAATCTCTTCTTGTGTAACCTCACTAATAGATAAATTCAAATTGAAAAATTACATTAAACTCAAAAAAAAAAAAAAAAAAAAAAAAAAAGAAGCATCATCACACATGTGAAGTGCGTATGATGAAACTAGTAATATATTTCAAATCCTAAATTTTATTTTCTTAAAAATCTCTTCCTGTGTAACCACACTAATAAATAAATTTAAATTGAAAAATTACATTAAACTCAAAAAAAAAAAGAAAAAAAAAAGAGCATCATCACACGTGTGAAGTGCGTATGATGAAACTAGTAATAATATATTAAAGCATAACGGCATTCTCATCAAAGCTTTTAAAAATTTTAGCTTTTCATATCTTAAAAATCTACTTTATCTATTTTAACATTCCATTTTAAAATACACCCAATATCAAAAGTTTTATTTTTTATACTACTTCATTTAAATATACTTTCTTTATTATTTCTTTATTCTTTTTTTTTTTTAATTTATTCTTGTTCTTTCATCTTTCTCCATCTTCTTCTCCATCTCTTTCTCTTCTCTCCACCCATACCTGTTGCATCTCTCTTCTCAGGTGCCCACCCACCTCCACCACCACTAGTTAAAAAAATATCAAACAAGAACTCACAACCCACTGGCAGCCACCACCACCACCACCCAAAAAAAAAAAAAACCCACAACCCATCACAACAACAATTGGCCACAAAGCCACCACATAAAAAACAAAATCAAAGCCAACAAAACCCATCACCACCACACCCACAACCAAAACCAAAGCCAACAAAACCCATCACCACCACATCCACAACCAAAACCAAACCAACAAAATCATCACCACCACACCCACAACCAAAGCTAACAAAACCCATCACCACCACACCCATAACTAGCCATAAAACCAATCACAACAACACCCACAGCGAGTCACAAAACCCATTACCACCACACCCACAACTGGCCATAAAGCCCATCACCACCACAAAAGAGAGAAAAAAATTGAAAGAAAAAAAAAATTAGAGAGAGGTATTTTCAGCCATAGCTTAAGAAATTAAAAAAAAATAATAAAATAGAAGAAAGGAAGAGGAGGTAGCCAAGATCTGGAGAAGAAGAGATGAGAAGCTAGAGAGAAAAAAGAGAGAAACGGATGGTCAAAGAAGAAAGAGAGAGAAAAAAATATTTTTTAAAGAGAAGTGGAGAGAGAGGAATAAAATAAAATTTTTTTTTTTTATAAGTTTGGATCTACAATGAGCTGTTATCTTTGACGTCTCACTGTAGCTCAGTTGCTATTTTTTTTTTTAAGTTTAGCATCTTTGTTGTAGCTTGCCATTTGGTGTTTTAGTTGCTAAAATAACATTATACCATTTATACCACCTTTGATGAGAATGCTCTAAGAGCATCAGCAATGGAAAGGCTAAAAGCCAAAATACAAGCTCCTTTTACCATTCAAGCCCCAAAACCTACTCCATTAGATGTTGTAAAATGTAAGTATTGTAAAAAAAAAACAATTGTGTTACAGTGCGATTCTAAATGTAAAATCACACGGTAGCTCAATGGTAAAAACAAAAATTATATTTTAATCGATTTGGTCTTCTCTCTCCTCTCTCTGTAGATCATAATTTCATTATCTTTCTCTATCTTTCTTTCTGCTCTCTCTTCTTCCTACTCTCTCTTCTTCAATGGAATGGAGGCAACGGTGTGGAGGCTCGATCAGAAAAGCTATGGTGGAGGCGTGGAGGTCGTGAGTTTGTTCATGGGTTTCCGACATGGGTTTGTTCATGGGTTTTTGTGGGTTTGTTCATGGGTTTCCGGCATTTGGATCGAATTTGGGTGGCGTTTGGGTGGTGTTTGGGTTGGCATTTGGGTGGTTGGATTTAGATCCGTTGGTTGTGATTTTTTCCGATGGGTTGGGGGATTTGTTCCAATGGGTTTAATGGTGGGTTTCAGTGTTTGCTAGGTTTGTTTGGTAGTGGGTTTCGGTGAAGATGATGATGATGATGACGGGTTTGGGATGAATAGAGACAGCGACGGGCGACCCTTTCTCTCGCCATCGTTGCCGATGAGAATAGATGGGTTTGGGTTTGGTGAGTACAGATGGATTTGATTTTGGATTTTGGATTTTTATTTTTATTTGGGATTTTGGATTTTGATTTTGATTTGGTTAGATTTTGCTATTTGCTCAGCAGAGGTGGGTGGTGTGACTGAGAAGCTGGACGGTGGTAGGTGGTTGATAGAGGAAGAGAAATAGAGATCAGAGAGAGAAGTGAGAAATATTTTTATATTATTTTAATGTGTAGAATTGTAAAATAAAAGTTGAGATGCTAAGTGTATTATAAAATGGTATTGTATAATTTGATAAAGTGGCTTTTTAAGATGGTAAAATGGGATAGGATGGCATGAACCATTGTGGATGCTCTAAGTCTCTATTGAGACAATGCTATATGTCATGACTCATGTGTGAAGCTTTTTCCAAAAATATTTTTCCAAGTTATCTCACCATAAGCAGTAAAGTAAACCTCCATAACTTTCCATATTATACTTCTTTATCTTTCGCATGTCATCTTTCGACCGCCTGTCTAAAGACAAGCCATGCACTTGATTCCAAAAATATTGACGATGTAATATTAATTTATTTCGTTGGTTCAGCTAGCTCAATTAATAAAGTCTCCAATAACCAAAAATTGGTGGATGTCTTTGTTTGATGATAAAAAACTATTATCAGGAGCGGACGTACGGGTTAAAACTTTCTTAAAAAAAATATTTTATATGTGATACTTTAATTGACCACCACTTTTTCTCAAATGCTTTCATCTTATTGACTTCTTGCTTATTATTTTAGGTAATATAAAGCACATGTCTGATAACCAAAATCTGATAAGTGTCTTGATTTGATGATTAAAAATTATCATCAAGAGTGAACATACCGGTTGAAACTTTCTAAAAAAATATATTTTATATGTGATACTTTAATTGGCCACCACTGTTTCTCAAATGCTTTCATCGTATTGACTTCTTGCTTATTATTCTAGGTAATATAAGGCAAATGTTTGATTGATTGATGAATTATTGTATTTGACAGTGACATAATTCATAACATTAGAGAACTGAACGGAAACATTGTATTTACTGTAAGTTATTCTTATTCATGCAATAATCACAAATTATTTTATAACATTTTTACAAATTATTGATATGTCTAATTTTTTATTAGTTTTCATCTAGGCTCACTATAAACATCAATTTTTTTTTTTATTTACCAATAACCACTTACCATATCAATAGTTTATAAATCTTTTTTATAAAAAAGTTTGTATCTCTAACATTATAGTAGCTCTTGTAAATGCAACAATTGTTGTCAAGTATGAAAATTTTTTATTAAAATTAACCTAGTGCTTAGTTACCTAATTGAGAATTTTTTTTTTTTAAATTGAATATAACTTTGGGTTTAAATCAAACTGACCATGTCCTTTTAGTTGAAATTGTAAACATTAGTCAATCTGTTATCATTCGGTTGGTGTATTGGATGAAAAATGCTATCATATACACTTGCACGTGATGCATTTTACGAAGAAATATTTTTAAATCAAATTTAATAAATATTCCTTTTTTAAATATTTATTGGTGAGGATAGGGTCCCGCTAGTTGGTATTTGTTTTTTTCTTTTTTCTTTTGGTTAAACATGGATTATGGATCATATTAATCATCAATTATCTGAAATGAAAACCTCCATAAGAACAAAAGGAGGTGTTACATAGGAAACAAAAGGTTCGGACTGTGAGCCTTGTTAGATTTTGGTAAGGGTGTGAACAGCCTTGTTAGATTCCCTGAGATGGACCTCCTAAAAAAAGCTTGGAGAGTGTTCCTGCATTTAGCCAGAAGAGTCTGGGTGAGAGTTGGTATTTGTTTAGTCATTCAGATAGTTCTCTCTCTCCTTTAAACATAACTCAATCACCACGGACCACCTAATATCCATATCTATCATTAGTCACAGAGAAGTTTTACGTCCACGACATTTTCATAATATCTTCACAACAAATCCTAGTTGACAGGCTGTTACAAGTTTTTAATTTGAATTCACCATTAAAATTATTTTCTTCCCCACTAGTGACAACCTGTAACAACCTATCACCTAAGATTTATAATGAAAGTATTGTAAAATGTTATGCACGTAGCATTTCTCATTAGCCACAACAACAAAAAATAAAAATAAAAATAAAAACCACAAACCTCAAACTTGCAAGAACCCACACAATTTCAATTTGAACCCCACTTCAAACCAAACAAAGCCGCCATAACCCAATTACCAATACGAATCCTAAAAATTCCAAAATGACCATTTCCAATTAAACTCTCAAAACCTACATTTCAAAATGCCCATTTTAAATTAAACCTCAAAGTGCTTTTGTGACTAGATTATGAACAATGCTAGGAGCGTAGGACTACAAAAAGTTAAACATTTTTTGCTATAACAGGCAAGTTGTAAGTAGTGAGTTATGAGTGACGGAGAAAACGAGGTAACAAAAATTGTATAATTTTTTGTGATTCTAAAATTTTGAAAAAATTGTGGCAAAAATTATATAATTTTTTGTGGCCCCAACATTTTTCTTAATTATGATGGCTTTTTAACTCTTTTTTTAACTGTTTGCAGTCCCCACATGGGTCCCGCAATAAATGACCTTTCTTTTTTCTTTGATAGCTTTTATTGTAGATTTGTAGGTCTTCCGTCTCACTATTTTGTTTTTGGTAGAAAAAATCAATACAAGTAACCACGCTAGTTTTCTCAAAATGTCAAGTACTTTATACCAATTGTGGGCCCCATGCTACTTTTTATGCTAGAGAACTTTGAAAAAAAAAAGTTAGAACAAAATTTATTATAAAATTGATTGTAACTTTAGTATCTTTTTATTGAATGTTAATTTTAGCAAGTCTACTATTGGATTACATTTTCTTATTATATTCTCTATACTTGTAAAATTTATAAAAAATTGAAAATTAATAGTTATGTTATCAATAAATTGTTTAAATTGCAAATTTTTTTACTTTAAAATTATATATAAAATATAAGTTTATAGATCATATAACAAATAGCATCCGATTAACACAAAATTTTATATGTGTATTAAGAGTATAAAGAATATGTAATTTAATAATTATATTTTCAAATTATGTAATAATGCCTATTTTATTGAGTAAGATTATAGCCTTAAGTTACACCCAATTTTGTAACTAAATTTTGTCCAAAATATTATATAGGTTATTCACAAATAAAAATTTCTAAAATTTCAAAATACTCATCATAATATATATATATATATATATATATTGAAGTCAAAGTTAGGAGAAAATCCTATTAGATCTAAATACAAATTTAATTTCTTAATTTTTGTTCTAAATGAGTTATTAAGTGAGAAAACTATAGAATCAAAATTAATAAACCTTTATAAAAAATACTATCATTGGTTCATTATTATTATTTATTATTATACAAGGAGTTGTTGGACAAAACAAAATTGATAATTTAATGAATAAAAATTTAAATGAATTTTTTTTTTCATTTGTTTCAAATTAAATTATATTTATTTTATTAGTAGCTATTTTATACTTTCAAATATACAAACATTATTTATATTGTATATAAATTTGGTAAATTTTAATATGTATTTAGTTATGTTTATTTGTAAATATATCTCATGCATACACCTGGAGTTACAAGCTCGATTCAATTTAAACCCCAAAACCAATGAGAGAAATCCTCAAAAATTCCTGAATACCCATCTCAAAATACACCACAAAACTCAAATATGAAGAGAAATCTTAAGGAAGCCAGGGTCAAAATCTTATGAATTAACAACAATGAAGCAAGAACACTCAAACCTAAGTTAACGTGAGTCTAAACTAGCCTATATAACTATCCATAATTTAGTCCTCGGTCCCGCAAACTCTACATGTACTACCAGCAAAAAAAGCCTAACTAATAGAGAGAGCCACCAACACATTCAGCCCACATTGGTAAAGTTTAAATGCTATTCGAATTCGCTTAGTAGCCTTAGTTATTCCTAGATTTCTTAATTAAATCTTTTGGTAATCTTCTTGAATTTGCTTTGGATTTGAGATGTTCACCTACTTCATATGCTTAGATCTGAGTAATGATCATAGGCTATATATGTGTGTGTGTGTGTGGTTGTAAGTGAATTTTTGTGGTTAATCAGTGGCTATTGATATGTATTTTGGTTGGTAGATGATAATTGGTTTTGGTTGTGGGGTACTGGAGTTTTAATGTTTTATTTAGGAGTTTGGCCAGTGGGAGCGAGCTCAATTAGTTAACACCTCTCAGTATTTCCAATAAAAATATCTAAGATTTAAATTCCTCCACTCTCAACTAAAAAAAGAGAATAATGAGAAAGAAGAATATAGGAGAGAGAAGAAAATTAAGAGGCCCAACATATTACCTATGGTTTTTTACACTAAGGGTTATGAATGAGCCAAGTTGAGCTGAGTGTTTGATTTTATTTTGAATACTAGTTAAGTTTGAACTCATCGACCAAACAAATTAAATATTCACGTTAATTTGGTTAATTTTTTTGTCAAACAAGATCGAGCTTGTTCACAAGTTACTTGATTAACTTATTATTTTCTTATATATAGTAAAACTTTAACTATGTTTTTTTTTACTGTTTCACAAATCTATGAATTTCTACTATGAATAAATTATTTATATTACTAATAAACTACAAATAATAACTTGATATCATATGAAACCTATTTACGAACTTTTACCAATTTTAAGTCTATGTAAGTATAATTTAAACAAGTATACATATAAAAATAAATTAAATATGGTTTTTTTCATATCAATTTAACCATATATAATAAGCATATATTCATGATTATTTACAAATACATTATTATGTTTGAACTTGACTAATTTAATAGTTGAGCATAAACTTGGGTTTGATATTGACTTGTTTGCTAAACAAATGTACATGAAAAAGCATTTTCTCGAGTTGAACTCAAACTGTTTATAAACAGCTTAATTCATTTACAACCATATTCAACACTAGAACAACAAATTCTGTTACTACATAAACATATTTTAGTTCATTTATATTAAAAAATATATAACAACAATAGAGTTTAAATAGAAATTTAAATGATCATTCATATATACTTTTAGTCACGTGACATTTTTAAATAATCGTGTGATTTATATAAATAACATTCGTTGGTGGTTTTATGAATTGTCACCTACTGGGTTGAAAGAAGATTCTTCAATATTTTGAGGAAAACTTCGTCTTATGAACAATATTGTGAAGGATAGTACATTTGAATCATAGTAGCACAAATTGACCCATGGTACCAAATGTTTTTTTTTTTTTTTGAGGAAAACTTTATGATTTAAGTTTTTTTTGTAAGTAAGTAATTATAGCTTGCATCGTTGCAATTTAAGTTTTCTTTTCTTTTTTTTGGGTATCGTTGCAATTCAAGATTATGACCAGTAGATATCATGCCAAACATATATATCAATGACTAGTGTGTTTCTTATGAAAAAAATAAATATTGAAAAATTCAGGTATTGACTAGTACGGTTAAAAATCATGATAACAACCCAAAGGAAGAATGCACATAAGCTTAGACATACTATACCAAAAATAATAAAAAATAAATAAAAGTAGGTTTTCCCTTTCCCTTTTCATTTTTTGATAATTAATAAAGGTATGTTTTCAAGTATGTCATTACAGTTTATTTTATTTTATTATTATTTATTTGATTAAACGGCATACTATTATATATATATATATATATATATATATATATATAGTACAATTAATACAATACTAGAGGGGCACACATGGTCTTGTAGAGCCCTTGAAAATGAGTAAATGTTGTATGCGTTGATCTTATAAGTCCATCGTCTCACTGACACGTAGGCTCCACATGTGTGAGACTCACATGTCAATGAGACAATAGTCTCATAAGAACAGCGCAGAATATACTATCTCCTTAAAAACTTTATCGTTGGCCAACTTCCTGTTCTAAGTCCCTCTCTTTTTTGTGTTGTGGTAAGGGAAGAGGTTGCCTAAGAACTTTTTGTATTTCCCATCTATTTGTGGGTTCTATGTTGTTAATGAAAATATTTTTATTCATAAAATATAAAAAAAAAAAAAAAGGCACCTTTATCTTCTTCAAAATACTTAGATACAAAATGTAGGCATTGCATCTTGTATACCAGCTTAGAATCAAATTCTATAATAACATTCTTGTATCTCATATTCTATATCATGGATAGTCATTGATGTATTGCCCATTATTTAGGTGAGTACGTAATTATAAATTAATACATTGGTATACACCCTAGATTCTAAATCGTAATAGAATTTTAAACTAAAATTCAATTTAGCTCTTTAATTTTTATTCTTTAATTATTCCTTAAGGTTTATTTTTTGTCATTTCAACCCTTATTAGGAGAGGTTAAAAATGAAAAATATGAAAATGTTGATATTTAATATAAATAATAAAATATGGAACTACGAATTTCAAATTTGATAAATTATTGCAATAGTGAAATTGATTTTTTTTTTTTAAGAGAGTTTCAATTTATGACATCCGCTCTTGATGATAGCTATTTATTATCAAACTAAAACACCAGTCCGTTTTTTGGTATAGTCGAGAATTAAATCTCAAATCTCTTATTCAACTATCAGAAACTTTATCAGTTGAGCTAACTGAAACCCA
Organism: Quercus ilex subsp. ballota; assembly: GCA_032727855.1. Classification (NCBI taxonomy): domain Eukaryota; kingdom Viridiplantae; phylum Streptophyta; class Magnoliopsida; order Fagales; family Fagaceae; genus Quercus; species Quercus ilex. The sequence continues at coordinate 94,695,775 of CM064909.1, read as the reverse complement.
CTCAAATTAAACTATTTTGTTACAAGTATAATAAGAAGAAAGTTCAATTCTATCAATAGAAAATGCTTAATTGTTAGAATAATTTTCTTTCATATGATAAAAATGGGTTTTTTAATATATTATAAAAATATGCATATTTTGTTTACCATGCTTGACATCATGTTAATGCATGTAACTAAATAAAACAAAAAAGTATTATCTTCTTTTTTGCTGAAAAAAAACAATAATACAATTGGTATCTGCTTGTTGTAAATAACACCTCCAATCCAATGAAATGACAAAAAGGAAAAAAGAAAAAATAATATTCAACTCATGTCCTAGTGAAGAATAGAAAGAATCAAACTTTCCTGATGAGGGTAAAAACTTAAAAAAGGCAGAGAATGATTTGTCATAATCTTATTTTTCTGAGTTTCTGACTTACAAGTAAGAGAAAAAAGGCCACTTGAATAGGTGAACCCAAAAATCCACAAGAAAACACACCTAATGCAAGCTAGATAGAGAGCCCAAATATAGCAAAATCTAAAAAGGGTGAAGTGAGTGTATACGTGGCAGTGGCACGACCATTGTAATCAAACCTGTACCACACACCATACCGAGAGGAAGTGGACTCTCAGAATTGAAAGTGAATTGGAGCTGAAGCTGATGACGGTCATCAACTGGCACGTGTGGGTTAAGGGAGTTGCTGTCGAGTTTAGATTCGGCCAGCTGATAAGCAGTTGAGCGCACACCGTCACAGAAACAGGGTGGGACCTAGAGCCGGTAACCAGTAAGTGAGTATGGTTATCTTCACAGGGCAAAAAGCAGTAAGAATGGGCTCGTGTTTGTTTTGTTAGGAAACGTTGGTGTTTTTAAAGAAGGAACGGACAGTTTATGGAAACTGATATAAAGGAATTTAGGATAGATTTTTTCTTGTCTTTGAAATACCATTCTTGTCCTTGTATGATTCTTGGGCACAGTACCAGATCCAGAGTTGGTGGGAATTCACCCGTTGCCCTTGTTGATCCTTGTCTAATATTTCCTTCTCTTTTTTAGAATTGCCCCTTTTTTTTTGGAAATTTGATAATTTGGGGAAGGGGAATTAAACATTTGATGTTTTCATTTCCAATCGAGAAGTGTTAACTAATTGACCTATGAAGATAGCAAAACCAAACTTTAAACATCATGAATAAAAGATTGTTTTTTTTTTTTTCCTTTTTTAAAAGAGAAATATAAAATCATAATTTTTTTTAAAGATAAAAGTGAATAATGATATAAATTATAATGATGCAATCTAGTTCGCATACCATGAAAAAGAAGAAGCAAAAATATAGAGAATCGATTAGGTTGTGTGGACATGAACTTTCTAATGCCAAAGTCAATAGGCAACTTTGCAAAATAATGAAAGACATATAATTCTAGGTTTACATTCTTGTATCTTTCTTTGAAACTATTGCCCTTTTTAATGTTAGGAGTTGATCTCTTCGTGATACCAATGAGGTTATCCCATTCTTGATATCAATGAGGTTATCCCATATCAAGGCTCTTAGTGGTTCTTGGGTTAAAGGAGCTTGGGGAGAGCATGTGAGCATGAATTTATTTTCATATCGAGTATAGGTTGACCTAGTGACTCCTGAGTCATAGGAGCTCAATGCTTGGAGCCTTTAATACCTCTTGCCCACTTGCCACATCATTAAGCCAAGTTGGCATTCAAAGTAGTTGGGCTTATACCTTGTTGAGGTGATACATCATGATTTATCCTCATCAAAACTAAGCCATAGAGTGTTCCCTACTAAAAACAAAAACAACAGCAAAAAATACATTTTATTGGATTTGTTTTCTAAAACATTATCTTTAAAATTGAAATAGAAAAATTTGTTGGACAAATGTTGCTAACAATATGGCACTTCTAGACCCTTAGCCTATATCAAGGTCATGAAAAAAAAATGCTATAATTTCATAAGACACTTATCAACCTAGGGCTTCTTTTATTTTTATTTTTATTTATTTATTTATAGAAACCTAGGGCTAGTTTGGCAGTACATTAAGGCTCTTAATGCTTTTTTAGCAAATATTGCCACACATTTGACAATTTTGTTTAAGAGTATTGAGATATTTTTAAGTTAAAAACAATTTCAAGACTAAACTTTAAATTCCAAGTTTTGCTACATGATATTGTTGTTCTAGCTATAATATTTAGTAAGTTTGCCTTTTCAATATTGTCCAAGTAGGTGTAATAATTTTATTGTAGAGGTATTGGGACACATAGTATTGGTGGGAGGATGCTCCCTATTATCCAATCTGTAGGAAAATTTAGACTCTGGTTGATAGAATTAACAAGTTTTAAACCCAAGTTGTTAATTAGATTTATTATGAATAAAACTTATTAAAACAAACAAACATCAATATCATGTCAAAATAATGCACAACGAAAAATTAAATAAGATAAGATATGATGACCTAGGAAAACCAATGAAACAAATTAGTTTCATAGTAAAAAACCTGGGGAAAAATCTTCTCGAAAAGCAATTCACTATAGTAAAGAGAAGTTTCAGATTTAGTACAAAACCTTTGTCCCTAGACTATATAATCCCTGTAGATGAACTTATAGCAGAAACCTTTTACCGCTTCAGAACCTCTGAACTCTTCAATATATGAGCGCCACCCTTTTTGCAAGGATCCCAGTGCGTGACTAACTAATGATGCACGACTCTCAGTACGTTACTAACACACCAACTTAAAGAAGATGTTGGTTGCAAAATTCTTCACTTCATCAACAATAAAGATCAAGAAGCACTTGGTTACAAAACCTTAAGGCGCAAAGACGCAGTAGCTTCTTTTAGAGAGAATAAGGTATCGGTCACCTTTTGCATGTGTTCTCCTTGTATTCTCATATGTGACGGCCTCTAAAATAAACCTTATATATGTTTAGGGTTGTGAGAAAAGAAATCCTACACAAATACATAAGCATGGGCTGAAAATCAGATTTGAAAAACTAATTTTTGTAATTCTCGATAGATAGTATCTGTCGAGTCTCATTAAATCTCGATAGATAGCTATCTGTTGAGCAGCTGTCAAGCTATCTGTCTGCAGCTGTCGAGCTATTTGTCCAGGTTTAATGAACAATTTCTTTTCACTTGTTTCTTGGTCTAATCTTCATGGCTTTAATACTAGACTTGAATAACATGTTTCTTAAAGTACTAAACCTATCTTAGATTTACCCAATTACAAGTAAAGCGTATTTTGTCAAAAAATTAGCCAATTATATAAAATATGTCCTTAACATAATCTAGAGTTACTTATATACAACAAAGTTTTTTTTTTAGAAGAATATAATTAGTAAATATCAGCTATTGTATTTACCAACAAAGGTCAATCTCTGTTGTATGAAAGTTCTTGAGGATCCAATTTGTGAAGCGAGTTAGGAGGAAGCAGAGAGTAGTGAGCATATAGTCTAGGATTGTGTGAAGGCACGTGAGGTATAGCGCCTTATTGGTATTCCCTTTGCTTCACATGGGTTGGTCTTTCCAAGTTTTGCCGATTTCCTATGGCAGCTAAAGTTTGGCCTTTGCTTGGGTGATGAATTGCTGAAACTAGTGGCTATGGTGGCGTGAAGTATGTGGTTTAATCGAAATGAGGTAAGAGTGGGCAAGGCATGGCAATAAGCTTCAGCAATTGTGTAGAAAGCTAGGCTCCTGCTGGACGAATTTCACACGGCTAATTTCAAGTTGACTCAAACTGAGCCCAAGGATGAAGTTCACTGGGTTCCTCCCGATGCACTTTGGTACAAGCTTAACGTGGGTGGAGCAACTTTTGCTAATCTTCAAGCTACTAGTGTTGGAGTGTTGATTCGTGATGGTGCTAGCAAAGTAGAGGCGGCATTGAGTAAGAAGCTTCTAATACCAGTAGGTCCTCTAGAGATTAAAGCCAAGGCCTTGGAGGAGGGATTTCATTTGCATGGGATGTCGGAATCTGTAAAGTTATTTTGGAATGTGATTTCAAGATTGTTTCAGAGGTTGTGAATGGTTCAAGTGATCCACTTGTGTCAATTGCTAACATCATTGAAGGAATTTGCCTCAAATTGAGGGATTTTAGGAAAGTAAAAGTGTCGCATGTAAACGACAAGACAATCGTCCTGCTCAGCTCTTAACTCAATATACTAGGAGTGTTGATGTTTATGTAGCTTGGATTGAGAAAAATCCTACCATGATTAAGTTAGTTTTGATTCATAATAAAGTTATAATCTTTTTATCTACAAAATTAAGAATAAAAACAAAAACAATGAAATGACATTCATGCCTATATTTATTTTTCAAAATGACACCTAATAACTGCCCATTTTGGAGAGAGAAATATAACAATGATGATTATCATTATTCTAACCGATAATAATTAAATAAAAAATTTGCTATTACCTGAATTAATTGGTTTCAAGCATGAAAGTACAATTTTTGCTATTCTTTTCATCTAAAAGCTCTTTAGCAATTGGTTACTAAACAATTTTAATAGTTTAAAGCACTTTAGCATTGTAATTTTCTTTTTCAAATTCTATGATATCATTTAAAAAAAAAAAAAAATTCTATGATATTATCATGCCAAAATATTAATGAGTTTATTATTATTTTTGGTGCAAGAGGATCAGTTTACATGTCTCTTATGAACAATAAAAAAAATTATAATTGAGTGAATAAGAAAAAAAATTTATTTTGCATACTTGGTAATTAAAATTACAAAGTTTAAAAGATGATGAATATATATTTTTTAATAAGGGAATATCTAATTTAGGAAAAACAAAAGGGTGTATTTGTCAACCCAAAAAGCTGTATCCTAAACAAACAAGGACACTGATGTAATTCCACCGACTCCCACAGCCATTACCTAAAAAGTCAAAAAGAAAAAAAAAAAAAAAAAAACCAAGACCAAAACCAAATCGAAATCGAAAAAGAAAAAGAAAAAATAGTAATAAAAAAATAATAATAATAAAACAAAAACACAGCAACACACTCAAAAAACTCTCTCTCAAACACACACCCCTAAAAGGGTTTGTTTTCCTCACCACACCGGCCTCTCTTTCTCTCATTCTCTTCTCTTCTCTTCTTTGCTCTCCTGCGGAAGAGAGAGAACACCCAAAACCTCTCTCTCTCTCTCTCTATTTATATTCTCTCTCTCAAACAAAACAAAAATAAAAGCCTCTCTTTCATATTCAGCGTATAATTCAGCTGAATCTTTTTTTATTTTACCTCTGCAAGTTTTTAGTTCTGAATCGAACGGCTTAGATTGTCTGTTTTTTGCTATACTCTTTATTAGCGAAAGATCCGAGGTATGCAGCAAGGTGATCAGACGGTGCTGAGCTTGAGACCTGGTGGTGGTCGCGGTAGCAGACTCCTTGGTCCTCGCTTTGATACTTCTTCTACCAATTCTGCCCCTACTTTTGGTTCTTTTACCTCCGATCTCCCACTCCTTCGTCCTTATGGTGGTGCTCCTTCTGCTTTCTCTATCAAGGTTGTACCTTTAATCCCAAATCTTTGTTTGTTGGATCTGGGTTTTTTTGATTCAATTCTATTCATTATATAAAACATGGGTTTTGATTCTTGTTGTGAAAAGTTATTGATTTTGGTTGTTTTGAATTGGGTTCTGTGTAAAGATTTGATTTTTGGTGTTTGTGACTTTATATGTGATGTGGGTTTTGTCTTTTGGATCTTTTTTTTAATGTTTTGATCTTGTCATGTATTGATTTTGTTAATTTTGTTTTGTGGTTGAAAGGGGTCAGTTGGGTATGTTCAATTCTGAAACTTTATTGGGTTGGTGGGTGGTGGTAGCTTCCTTAGATTTATTTATGCCTGCCTTTGTGTGTGTGATTGCGGGGAATATAATGTGGCTGCTTTTAGGCACTGTTTGGTTAGCGTTTTGGAAGTCTCTTTTTTTTTTCTTTTTTGCTTTTAGGGTCCCAACATGGATATAGTTTTGCATTCAAAAGTGAGAAAAAGGCACTTTGAAAGCTCTGGACGGGCAGACCTGAGGGCCGTTTTACTAGTGTTATCAGTTAAGGGACTTATCAAAAATAAGGGTTATTAGTTAAGGGGAGGATTTTCTTTAAATGAATTTTTATGTTAATGAGTTCATTAGAGGGTTTATTGTATTGAAGTTGTTGAGGTAAATGTCCTAATTCTTGGTGGGCCACTTAGTATGTGTACCTGCTGTAAATATGGACAGACAGTAATATGTAGGCTTTAGGTGGGCATGCAGCGAGTTTCATATTGCCCATAAAGGACCTACAAACATGGAGACTTATATATGTGGGACTTTGATGAAAGGGCAAGTTCATTGTAGCATAAGAGAATCAGGTGCAACTTCAGCGGTGCACACTACTTTATATTAGACTCGTTGAGTGAGTCATTAATCCATGCAGGTTTGTAGTTGTCTCTTTCTTAAGTGGTGTAGCCTGTGAAACCAGATTTTTCTCTGTTTGTTCTACAGGTTAGATTCATTGAAGATGTGATTGGGACCATTATCAGTGGAGCAGTTTAGTTTTATAGTGAAATTTTAGTAGGAATATTGACATCTTTAATTAATACACACACACACACACACACACACACACACACACACACACAAATATTGACATCTTTAATTAATACACACACACACACAGACACACACATATTCATGTGTGGTAATCAAAATGCTAAACAAGATTCTTCTAAGCTTTAATTTTTTATTGTCATATATGTCATTAGATATAAGGTTGGACTTAGTAGTTTCATGAATGTTTTATCATATATTTGGTATATTAGCAAGACATTTCGAAAGCTTGTAGCAGTGACGTATTTGCATTAGAGTTAGTGTTATTAAATTGGATTATAGTTTGACTCAGCTATTTACGCATATATCCCGTTTCTCTTTACTTGCAGTTTTATAGTTTATTTATGTTTGTATGTGAGTACTGAGCTAAAATGTTGTTGAAGCTTCTTGACTCTTTGGTTATTTTGTTGTCATAGACTGGAGACTCGCGGTTTGAGGGTCGTGAGCGTGTGCGGTACACCCGTGACCAGCTGTTACAGCTTAGAGAGGTAATCATTTAATTCTAGGCTTTGATGCTTGGCTGTGTTATTGACTTATTGTGTCTGGTTACAGTATCAGAGGAAAAAGTATCATATTAAGCTGTTTTGGGAACAATACTGCAAATGCCTTTACTTATATTAAAAATTTCTTGGACTATGTCCTGATGGTGTTGCACACAATATGTTTCTTTTCCTCATTCTCTTCCTCTTTTTCTGTGCATTATTTTCCTCCTGCCTCCCATGTTCTGTATTTATGATTTCAGTTAATTAGTATGATTGTGTGTACGCACACACAAACCTATATGAGTTTTTTTTTTATTTTTTTATCACATATTCTGCTGCATATATAAATCATATTAGTAAAGAGTTGGATCCTCATGTCCTTATTGGAAGCAGGATTTGGTCTTCACATTTAATATATATATATATATATATACTTACTCAATGTCTGATTGTTGTACTTTTTTTTTTTAAATATTTATTTTGCAGGCTGTTGAAGTCCCTGATGACATTCTAAAAATCAAACGAGAAATTGATGCTGAAATTAATGGGGAAGATCAAAATTGGAGTCGTGCAGAAAGCAACGTAATTTTCTCGCCAACTTTGAAGGCTTACCCCATCCCTCTATTTTTTTACTGGGATGACTGACTGATAGATTTGATAGAAGGCTAAAAATTTGATTTTTCCAGATAGCTCTGATTGTGTCAGACGTTTTTTAGTGATCTTGTTTATAATAGTAGAGATCATTTTATTCATCTCCTATTTAGCTTTGAAGTTTTCATATGATCACCTGTTAATGGCCATAATATGAATAACTTTTTTATTTTTAAATTCCTTTCTCCAGCCACCACTTCAGCCTCAGGGTCGTTATTCTGAGCCAGATAATCGCGACTGGCGTGGCCGATCTGCACAGTTTCCTAACTCTGGAGAGAGTAAGGAAGTTGGTGGTCGATTTGACTCCAAACAGCAGGAGGACAATCAATTTTACCGCCAAGACCAACTCAACTCGCAATTTGCAAGGGCCCAGATCTCTTCTAACCAAGGGGTAATTAGTTTATTAACGAATAATATCATTATGATCCTATATGTTTCTCAATATTTATGTAAGAGTGGTTGTTTATGTTTGGTTATTTTGAAATGCTATTGATGTGAGCATCAAAATATAATATTAGTGATTGAACTTGATATCTACTTGTGCATACTGTTGTTCTAGAACACGAGACCGCAAGTTGAGCTCACTGGCTTGTGTAATGATCACTGACATACTGGAAACTTAATATGCTGATTACTAGATTTTGGCTTTTCCATATATGTAATGTAAATTTTTAGGTGAATTTTTCACATTGTCCACTTGTGGCCATTTACTTGGGCCTTTAGTTTTCGTTGGTGCAGTGCATTCATGTAATGGTGTGAACTCTGTGATTTTAGCGGCCTTTCTAGGTAGTGTCAAGAAGTGTTTACTCTCTGTTGGTCAGTCTTAAAATCTCAACGAGGTGTTGAGAGTATGTGTATTGTGTATATTAATTGAATAATATGTTAGGTGAGTTTAAAACTTCGGATTATTATTAAGTCTTTCTGGCTTTTAGTTTTTCCTTTTTATGTAAAATTTTGCCTTTATGTATGCATGGCTCTCTCTTGGCTATGCCTCTAACAGGTGGTTTAGTTATTTTGTTGTGTTTTTATCATCAGGGAGGTCCTGCTCCTGCTCTTGCTCTAGTCAAGGCTGAGGTGCCATGGTCAGTTAGAAGGGGAACTCTCTCTGAAAAAGATCGTGTTTTGAAGACTGTAAAGGGGTATTGTATTGTGAAGATCTTTAGTTTGATATTTTAAAATCTGCATGGTTCCTCTTTACTAGTAACTTGTTTGGTGTGATAATCTCTGTCCATTTATGCTATCTAGCTGTCCCCTACAAACATGGTCACTTTTAAAAGTTGACGGAATTCTATTTTCTGTTCTTATGCAGGATATTGAACAAGCTTACCCCTGAGAAGTTTGATCTGCTTAAGGGTCAACTAATTGACTCTGGCATTACATCGGCTGATATCTTAAAGGTTACTCCTTTTTAGATGTGATAATTTACATATCTGTATGCCTCAGTTAACTATTGTGTGTTTAGTTTAATGTGTATTCAATTTAACTGACTTTTTACTTGCAATACAGGGGGTTATTAATCTGATATTTGATAAGGCTGTGCTGGAACCCACATTTTGTCCCATGTATGCTCTTCTGTGTTCTGATCTTAATGAAAAGCTCCCACCTTTCCCATCTGAAGAACCTGATGGTAAAGAAATTACTTTCAAGCGAGTCCTCTTGAATATCTGCCAGGAGGCTTTTGAAGGTGCTGACCAACTGAGACAAGAAATGAGGCAGATGACTTCACCTGAGCAAGAGATGGAGCGGCGGGACAAAGAAAGAATGATTAAGCTTCGAACTCTTGGAAACATCCGTTTAATTGGAGAGCTCCTGAAGCAGAAGATGGTACCTGAAAAGATTGTTCATCACATTGTTCAGGTTCCATTTGAACTCCCTTTCTCTGTGGCTGGGGCCATACACTGTTCATATATACTGTAGTATTACCTTTTCATTTATGCTTTAGAATATCTTGATTACTATTTAAATTGCTTATGTTACTGTTTTGTTGGGGCTAAAAAATTTCTTATGTTACTTGTATACATGAAACAGGAGCTTCTAGGGCCACCTGATAGCAAGCTTTGTCCTGCCGAGGAAAATGTAGAAGCTATATGTCAGTTTTTTAACACTATTGGTAAGCAGCTTGAAGAGAACCAAAAATCACGGCGTATAAATGATAGGTACTTTAGTCGATTGAAGGAATTGAGTACTAACCCTCAATTGGCCCCTCGACTGAGGTTCATGGTTCGTGACATTCTTGATTTGAGATCAAACAACTGGGTTCCTAGGCGTGAAGAGGTAGGGATGCGAATGTCATCTTTGTTTTTCAAAGATTTTTTTAAGTGAGATAGCTGTGGTGTTGGCTTGGAATTTCTAATCATCTCATCACTATCTTGTTTTTGCAGGTAAAAGCCAAAACCATCACTGAAATACACTCAGAAGCAGAGAAAAATCTTGGATTGCGTCCAGGTGCTACTGCAAGCATGAGAAATACTCGTGGTATTATTTCTGGTGCTCAAGGTAATACCAGCCCAGGGGGTTTCCCTATGGCCCGTCCTGGCTCTGGTGGTTTGATGCCTGGAATGCCAGGAACAAGGAAGATGCCTGGGATGCCTGGATTTGATAAAGACAATTGGGAGGTATATCGCAATCGTTCAATGTCAAGGGGTGATGGATCAGGTATGCAGCCTGCTGGACGTGGCCAATCACCATTAGTTGGAAAGACTGCATCGCTGAACTCAAGGCTCTTACCTCAGGGTAGTGGTGGCTTTATAAGTGGGAAGACTAGTGCCTTATTGCAGGGCAGTGCAGCCCCACCTGCTGGCCCTTCCAATTATGGTTTGGGTGCAGAGCAGACTAGTGCCCTATTGCAGGGCAGTGCAGTCCCACCTGCTCGCCCTTCCAACTATGTTTTGGGTGCAGAGCCTTCACCCCAAGTCCCTGTATCTGCTAAACCTATTCCTGCTGTATCTGCACTTCCACATGTTGAGAAGCCACAGCCTTCGGCTGCAACATTGAATCTAGATAATCTTCAGAGAAAAACGGTCTCTCTTCTGGAAGAGTATTTTGCCATCCGCCTTTTGGATGAAGCGCTACAGTGTGTGGAGGAGCTAAAGTCTCCAGCTTACTACCCTGAGTTTGTCAAGGAAGCAATTTCCCTTGGATTAGAGAAAAGTCCACCTTGTGCTGAACCAGTCGCGAAGCTTTTGGAGTATTTATTTGCTAAGAAGGTTATTACGGCTAGAGACATAGGGACCGGATGTTTGCTTTATGCCTCAATGTTGGATGATGTTGGCATAGATGTACCCAAAGCACCAAATAATTTTGGGGAAATAATTGGGAATCTAGTTTTGGCTGGGGGATTGGATTTTAAGGTGGTGAAAGAGGCCCTCAAGAAGGTGGAAGATGACCGGTTCCAGAGAGCCATATTTGATGCAGCACTCCTGGTTGTTAAATCCAGTACATCTGGACAAGGTGTGTTGGATTCACAAGCAGCTGATATTGAGGCTTGCCAGTTCTCTGCATGAGTACATCACATTCCTTAACAAGATGTACCTGCTTTCTTTTGCTTCAGAATGCCCCTTACCATAATTACCCCCTTTTGAGAAAAGAGCAATTTGTACTACAGTATGTGATAAAGTGGAACTGCGAAAAAACAGGTAATTTTTATCTGAGTTGTATATTTTTCTGAGGTCATAGCGGTGTGTTATTGAGGAAATGATCAAACCATAAATGCCATGGATTTTGTTCTCGAGTTTGGCTAATCTTGTGGCACAAGATCGAGAAGAGTGATCCGTTAAGGGATCCAGTTGTTTTGTATTTGATTAGTTTTTCAATCATTTTTTATTGTCTTGACTGGGAAATTTAGTTTATTGTTAAACTTGCTAGTTCATAAATGTTATGCTTTTTTACCTTCCACTAATTTGGATGAAACCAATCCTTTTTTTGTTTTGTTTTTTCTTACGTGCATATTCGGTCTTTTTTCACTTCTTCTGGGTTCTGTAACTCTGTTAGCAATTTTTTTATGTTTTCTGTTTAATGAGCTAGGGTGCCCATTGACTATGCGAATTGTGGGTTCCTAGTGTGGCCAGGTTTTCAGGACCACTGTCTAGTCCTACCATCAACTGAGTAATGCCAGGGAGAACAATTTTCACAATATGGCATCTTGTAATTGGAATAACGCTGCTTTCACTTAGGTTTATCACTAACACCACTTTTATTATGCATCAATAACTGACAATGTCGTGTTGTTAGAATATTGATCTGCTGCTGGACTGATGCCTTTTTTAGGCTTTGTCAACTTGTCCTGGAGAGAGATCCCGAAAAAAAAAAAAGTACTGAGAATTTATATAAAGGCTGAAATTTAAAATAACGTTAGCTTAAATTCTTATAGGAAAATGCCATTTTGGATGCTGCTGCTTTTAGCTTCTCTCTCTAAAGGGTTGAAGCATTGGTAGTTTGTTACTGGTAAGCTATTGCACTTAATATTTGTCGTCTTGATAGAATGCTATCAAACAGCCTTGTAATTGCACATCCTTCTTAGGAAATCAAGTCAATTGGTTCCAAGCATGAAATTTGCAGTCCACCTTAGGAGCTTGATATTGAGCACAACATTTTTTTTTTTGGTTGATAATGGGGGGATGGATTAGAACTCCATACATTTTCATTAAAAAAGAAAAGAAAAACCAAGATGTGCTAATTGAGTTAAAAAACTCTTAGCTGAGCACAGCATTGTTTTGTTATGTAATATTGATTGGAAAAAAAAAAATCAAATTCTAACAATGTTAAGTAATATTGGTTGAAATTTCTACTTAAAAAAAAAGGGTAATATTGATTGAAATAAAAACCAAATACTGAACACAAGGGGTAGGAGCTATGCCTTTTTGCGGCAAATATTATTCTAAACAATTTTGTTTTAAATCAATTTAAGGCGTAAAATTTATTTTTGTCCCTACATTTTTACGCGATTTTCACTTTGGTCCATAACTTTTTTTTTCACCGCTTTTAGTCCCTATTCTGAAAAACATGTCTCATTTTAGTCTCTGCCCGTTACATCAGAGACGGAATTTGCTGAGTTGGCAAACGACATAAGTTAAGAACATTAAAATATTGTCCACTTAAGCCACGTGGCTTTCCCGCCTTGCAGTTAATCACGTGGCACTCAAACCTCAAAGCAACTAAAACTAAAACTAACAAAAAACATCGTAGACCTAACAAACTAACTAAAAAACATAAAACTAATAACTTTACCCTAACCTCGCTTAAATCACCATAGACCACAAAAAAACCCCAAATCAGCAAGCACGATCCCTAACCTCTTACCCAAATAGCTTAAGAGTGATTGTAGCAGCTTCGTGTTTGTGAAGGTTCTATCTCTGTTTCACTCTGTCTCTCTCGTTATGTCTCACTCTCTCTCTCTCATATGAATGCTCTTTTTAAGTGCTGGGTAATCAGTCTGGGTCTCAATCTCAGCTTTTGGGTTTTGAGGATTTGGGAATTTTGAGATGTTGTGTTTTGTTTTTGTTCTTGCTCTAGGTAATTGGTTTAGGTCTCTATTTCTCTTTCTCACTCACTCTCTCTCTTCCTGTCTCCCTTTATAGCTTTTGTAGTGGACATAATATTGACTGTGATAGTGGAATATTTTTGGGATTTGCATTGTTTGGTTGTTTACTTTTGTTTATAGCTTTCGGTATTTGCAACTGTGTTTGTTTTACTTTTGTTTATCAGGGGCCACAATATTGACTGATAAACAATGAAATATTTTTGTTGGTATTTGCATTGTTTGTCTGGGTCCATGTGTTCCCTTTGTCGTATTGTATGTTTTTTAATTTGTTTATTAGTTTATTAGCCTAACAAAGTATTATTAATTTCAGAAAGTGAATATCTGTTTTCATTTTGTTTTCTTTCCATGACTTGCATGCAGGATGAACGAGTGTTTTACTCTGCATGTCTACCATGGTGGGCATTTTACATGGGACCCTCAAGCTTATGGGGGAGGGACAGTTGATATAGTGGAAAATTGTGATCCATATAAGTGGTCAAAAGTAGAGATCGAGAGTATCTGTAGGGATTTTTGGTACACTGCAGTGGATAAGCTACGGTTTAAAATGCCTAGTGTGAGCCTAGAGCAGGCACATTTCCATGAGGTGGTTAATGATGGTGCTGCTGTGTTCATGACCGACTTGGTGAAGGGATATGGGGACATTCATGTCTTTGTGGAGCATCCAGTGAATGAACCAGTTGAGTTACCAGTGGAGGATTTAAAGCCCTTAGCTATTAGACCACCTGATAGTGAACCAAAAGGAGTAAATGAAGATGTGGTTTATTGTGTTAGCAGTGACAGTGAGCTTCAGAGTGATCACTTTTATGAGTATGTTGAGTATGAAGAGGATAATGATAATGAGAATGATGATGGAGAGTACAGAGCTGATTTTTCACAATTTGGAGGTCATGATAATGCTGAAACAAATAATGTTGATGAAGAGTACATACTTGATTTTTCACAATTTGGAGGCCATGATAATGCTGAAACTACTAATGTTGACCATGGTGAGCAAGTTTGGGTTAGGAGGGCTGGCAAAGCACCAGTTGTTGATGACCAAGTTAAGGAGAGAAGTGAGGCTGAGGGGAGTGACTTAGAAGAAGAGCCACAAATGCAACCAATAGACATTGGTGAAGATGTTGCAGTCCACCTTAGGAGCTTGATATTGAGCACATCATTTTTTTTGGTTGATAATTGGGGGATGGATTAGAACTCCATACATTTTCATTAAAAAAAAAAAAAAAAACCAAGATGTGCTAATTGAGTAAAAAACTCTTAGCTGAGCACAACATTGTTTTGTTATGTACTATTGATTGAAAAAAAAAATCAAATACTAACAATGTTAAGTAATATTGGTTGAAATTTCTACTTTAAAAAAAAAAAAAAAAAGAGTAATATTGATTGAAATAAAAACCAAATACTGAACACGAGGTAGCAGCTATGCCTTTTTGCGGCAAATATCATTCTAAACAATTTTGTTTTAAATCAATTTATTTGTCTTCTCAACCAAAAAAAAAAAAAAAAATCAATCAATCAATCTATTTGTTGTCTACTTTTTTATTTTTTTGATAGGGATTTGTTGTCTACTTGAGTTGAAGTGTGACAATGAAAAACAGTAACTCTAAATTTTTTTTTTGATGGAATAACTCTAAAAATTTTGTTCCTGTACAGCCTGGAAAGAAAATGAGAGGAACAATATGGTGGATGAAAAATGAACCACGAAATCATCAGTTCTAACTTCTAACGTAAAATAGTCGAGATGATTATAATGGTAAACCATAAACCAGGAAACCATTTGTTCTGTTAAATATAAAAAATAAAAACCAAAGAATAACCTATATATATGTATATTATTTTCTCATAACTAACAAAAATAATTACGTAAGTATTTCTTTTCTTTCAGTTTGAAAACTGTAAATTATCTTTTAATTTATATTAATCACAATTGTTATTCCTTAAATATTTTTGATCAAGTTATTTTATTTTATTTTATTTTATTTTAAATTTTATAATAATTGTAGGGGTGTTAGGCTCAGGAGCCCATATTTATATATATATATATATATATATATATATTGGGCCAAGGGCCCAATCCGAGGACGGGTAAATACTTTTATAAGGATCAGTGTTAGTAAGTGAAAATGTGAAATCTAGTTAAGATCATTGTTGATGCTTATTTTGGGAAGCCCAATAAAAAGAAGAAGCCTAGCAACATGGGCAGAAAAGAGTTAGTAAGAGAAAAGAAAAACTAAAGTCCAAGCGGTAGGAATAATGGATCACAGGCCCATGAAATAAACAAATGGGCCTTGAGGAAGCAAATGGGCCTAAAGGAGCCCACAGAGAGAGAAGTAGCAAACCCATGGGCAGTATATGATGAAGAAAAGTGAGAATGGGCCATAGCAAGCCCGAAGTAATGCAAGCAAAGAAAGTAAGGGGTTGATGGCAAGCCCATGAGCCCCAAGGATGAAGGATGAGGTAATTGGGTCAGGGAAGCCCAAAGGAGTTAGTAAAAGTCCATGAGAACATAGAATTAGGAAAAGGGCCAAGGAAGCCCAAAGAAAGCAAATGGGCCAAGGATGCCTAGAAGGAAATAAATGGGACAAAAGAGCCCACGAGCAATGTAATGCAAAGCCCAAATGACCATATTGAGTCATTGAGAGAAGAATGAGCGGCAGGCCCAAAAAGGCCCAGCAGGCTAGGGTCAAATAACATCACAGCAAGAATGATAGAATGGAATGACAGGAAAAGGTAGCACAAACGCAAAAAGGATTAAAAGGGTAGGCTAAAAGAAGGAAAAACCCACCATCAAATAAAGCCCAGCCCCTAAGAGAAGCAAGCCATAAAAGAACGAGAAATCAGAAAAACAGCTCACGCCATAAGAAGTCAAGGATGGACGGTAGACTGTGCAGTCGAGTCTCCAGATCACGGCGAACGCATGAGCAGTAGGCAGATATTGGACGTACATAGAAGTGAAGCACGCGCAAGGCCCAAACATCACCAGCCTATACCGAGCCAATACATGATGTGGTGAGGTCATGGGTCAGAGGTAAGAGGGCATGGTCTGGCGGTGGGGAGAGATGAAAGCCTATTCTGGGGTTCCTACTTAGGCTCTTTTGGGGGAGTTGTCCTGTTGGGATGACATATTACCCAAAAAAAGTAAGGATGAGTTGGAACCACACTAGGTGCATGCCATGAGGGATAGGAAGAGAGAGAGCACCCACACCGTAGCAAGTAAGAGTGCCACGGTAAACAAACAAATAAAATAACCTTCTTTGTCTGGTAATGGGAAGTGGCACAGCCAACACAGGTAAGTGGTGATGGCTGAACGACTAGCAAACTAGTAATGGTCGGTAAGGACACCCATATCAAACTAAGGTAGTTAGAGGCTATAATAGTAAAATCCGGTCACAACAGGCACTATATAAAGGACTCTTGCCGTGCACAGGAGAAGGGAAGATCACGAACACGGTAATGGTAACCTCTAAGAAAAACCATGAAATTGAAAACAAGCATTAAGAAAAGATGGGAAAAAGAAAGATAAAAAAGGAAAAGTAGAAAATAAGGAAAGAAAAACAGAGAGAAAGAACGACAGGCATGCACCAATAGGTTGATCCTCTCTCTCCCTCTAAAAGCCCATGCTCTCTGTTAAAGGCAAAAGATTCTTCTGAGCACAAGTCATTTAGCCCCGCTCCCTCAAAGCAGTTAATTTCTTCCTGGGAGAGATTAGTCGCATTGAGGGAATGGTTCCCTTCTTGACTTCAGCCCTGTGACATAACTTGGCACGGCAGATTGATGTTTCCCTCTTTGATTCAATAAATTCAATATTATTTCTTTCTTATTTATTTCTGCTACTTTATGAACAAGGAATTTCTCGTCGCTGCCCTTTATTCATTTTTGTCCAAGTAGCAAATGTGTTTCTTTTGTTATTTTTACTGTATCTGTCTGCCATAATTTTCCTATAGCAACTTTGTCAGTCATGGGCATGAGACCAAAGTCTTGGCAAGCTGGGCATAGTTTGTGCACAAACCGGACCAAGGTGGGTTACAATTGGATCGGTTTCAACTGCCTTACTCAGAACACTTGTGCCTAGTACAGTAGGAGGTAGCCCAACCCAACATTACAAAAAAGGCTCACCACAATCATCCAGAAGGGTGGTTCGAGGAAGAATCCCTCCTTGGCTGGGCAAAGCCGAGGTCAGAAGGTGTGGCTTGCCATCAAGGGTAACATTCTAGATCATTCCATGAATGAGGATAAGTATCAGGAAGGAACAGGACAGAGGAAAGTCCTGAAATATCTTAAGGAAAAACTGCTACCATCGCATTGAATGCTCTGTAGCTAACTCTCTGGCCACATTAATGAGGAAGTGGTACCTGAACAGTAACTTTTAGTCTTACAGCTACTACTTAAAGACTTTAGGGAGGGGTTGATGGGATAAGTATCTACACCAACAATCTGATTTGCACGTGGGATGTGGAGATGAAAGGGGAAGAGAGTATAAAATGAAAAGGGGACTCTGAGAGGAGGGGATCGAGACACTAAGAGAAAAACACTGTAGCAATCAAGAATTGAATTTGTAATCAAACTTGATATATATATATATATATATATGAACTGATCTCTTTGGACTTTGCCGAGTACGATTTTCTTTAGTTTAAATCAGTCTATCTTCCTTTTCTTATCATTTGAATCCATTTTACTTGTTGTCCAACTCATTAAAACCCAGTTTTTCAACCCACTCTCTACAAATTCATTGTATTGGGCTTTTTGGACTTAAATTCATCCATTACTTGGGCTAAAGACCCAAACTACGTCCTTACAATAATTATTATAGATGATTAAGAGGTTGCACGATTATAGTATACTAATATTATGAAACATTTATAAGTTTTTATCAAATATTAAATTATTTAAATAACAAACAATTTTTTACATGCCTAAATATATAGTATAAGTCAATATAATAAAATATGAAAATAATAAAAATTAAAGAAAAACATATTTTTTTCATAGATGATAATTTAAAATTGTTTTTTTAAAATATATATTAATTTTTTCTACATCCCTAGTTTTCTAAATGAAAAAATATTTTACTAATGAAAAATAAAGAATGTTTTATTAATACTAATATTTATTTATTATCTGTTAATCATTTATTTAAACTTATCTATTTATAAGAAAGAGTTTAAATTCATAAGAATTTTGTGTAAATTCATTTCTTTACTTTCCATACTAGAATGTCAAATTAGCATTTTACAAATTAATGATAGAATCATTCAGATAAATACTTCCTCAATACCATATTTCAACCTTGTTGAAGATGTTAAAAGATTGCTAGGTGGCTTTTGGTTCTGGATGAAAAGCCAGCGTTTGCGTCTGGCCTTTTTTTTTTGATGCATGCGAATTACACTATTCAGGAGACATTATGCACTATTCATGTACTGTTCATGCACTATTCACGGGACCTACAACCACTTTATTTAGAAAAAAATATTAAAAATAGGTCCCAAGGCACTATTAACACATTTAAAAATTATTTTGCTACAGTGTTTTCAGTTTTCAGCAAAATAAGCAGTATCTAAACGGACTCCTAGAGTTGATGTTTGCATCGGGATCACGACTTTGAGGCTTGGGTTTTTTTATCATTTGTATTTACTTATTAAAAAAAAATTTTGAATTTTTTTATTTATGGTTCCAATTAACTATTAAAAAAAAAGAAATAATAATTTGTATTTAACCCCTCCTCTATTTTCTAAGATTATTTATTACTTTTCAAATCTCCCGCGCTTTTTTCATAGAGAAATGTCTGGGAGCGAAGAAGCACAAGCATCGAAAACGAACACAGATCCAAAAGACGAGTCGCTGAAGTTTGCCTTAGCTCTCTCTCTTCTCCGATCCAAGCTCCATCAAAGCCAGCCTCCTCCGCCGTCAAATCTCTCCGACTCCGACGCTCTCCGATGGAAGCGAAAGGTCCCGCTCTTACTTTCTCACCTCTCTCTTTGCTACAAAAATTTCTAATCCTTTTTGTGTGATCGAGTTTGTTTTCGATGAAGTTTTAGGCCAAGGAGCGAAAGCAAGAGATTTTCAGACTCAGAGAAGATCTCAAGGAAGCTGAAGGTTCAAACATTCATATCTCTCTCTCTCTTCGAAATTGAATTTTTAGGTTTTTTTTGTGTGTGTGTGTGTTAAAGTAGTGTTAGTTTCAGATGCATCGCAGTGCGATCTGTTCCCTCAAAGTGCTTCGTGCAAGTGCTATTTCTTTGATAATTTGGGGAAATTGAGCCCTAAGCGACTCGAAGTCGAAGATGGCTCTGATCGCAGATTCAACGACGTTCTTCGCCGGAGATTTTTCAGACAAGGTTTTTCTCATCATCATCATCATCATCATAGTGATTGTATTATTTCCAATCCGTGTTCAATTAATGTTTGAAACTTTGCTTGTATAGTTCGCTTCAAGGAAAGGAGAAGACGAACAAATGGATCAATTCAGCGACGCCAATTTTCAGGTTCGCTTTGTGTTTTCGGCATATTCAAATTGTTTACACGCATTTTCTAATTGATAGTGATTTGATATATATTCACTGTTAGAAATGCTAGTGTATATATGAATTTTGTAACTTTCGGTTAATTTTTATTTTATTTGAACTTTTAGAAGTAAAAATTCACAAGCAAATTGTATTCCTTTTTTTAATTTAGTTTTTGAATGTATTTTTCTGGTTACAACTGCAGATTTGAATGCTGAAGATGAAACCGAGCAGCTCAGGGCCTCGGTTGATTTTCTTGTGGAGCTTTGCGATGCCGTTTCTAATGTCAGATTATTTCACTCACTCTTTCTAAGTGCATTCTTTTAATAAGTGAATGTAATTAATTAATTAATGTTTTTAATTGTATTTTGCAGGTGAAGGAGTCTAGTTTTACTAACTGGGCACATCAAGCTGTGGACTTTATTTTAGGTACAGGTTGTCATTCTATTAATCATTGTTTCAAGAAATCAGCGCTTCTTTAGTTTATTGTAATTCATTATCCATGAAAATACAAGTAACTCTACTGTAATTTGTGATAATTTGATTGTGCCCATACGGTTTAGGTGGCACCCAGATTGGATCCTCTTGTTATCATCATTTAATTATGGTTGTTCTTGCCTTACAGTTCTTGGTCAATGGAGATGTATATGCTGTGGTTGGCATGATGAAAAATCAGTCTTTGAAAGAAGAAAGAATTAGATAGCGCAGATGATGTCAAGGATAGCTTTAGAAATTGCTAGACTACGTCCAACACACATATGAAAAAAAAAAAGGGTTATTAAAATTGATCATACGGTTGCTTGGTGCAACAGATGTGAGCTACATTATTAATGTAGGTGAATATGGGTTGAGATCGAAAGAGTAAAGAAGTAAGTTATGGGAATTAATTTTGTTATTTAGATAAAGAAATTTTAAGTAGAACAATATAAAGTAGCATCGGTTGTGCATTGGGTACAACCTTTAATCAGTTATCCAGAATGTTTTACATACTTTATTGTTGGCATCTTACGGTGTAAGGACTTTTATGGATAGATTACTAAGGGAGGGATTTGCAATTGCAGGCTGATGGTGCTTTTTATCTTTTTTGGCTTGTTAGTAACGAGTGACTTTAACTACTTTACATTAATGCTACCAGAACATCTGTTGCTTGAGAGTATCTGTAAAAACATTAAAGTTAACATCTTTTAAATATATTTCTTGCCATCTTAGTATGTTGAATGTTGATTGGTTGAACAATGCTTGAAGAGTTGTTGAAAGACTGCCCAGTAAATAGAGAACATTGCCTGGATTAAGAGAGCGATGAAATAATTTTTTGTTATCTGCTGTAATAGGTCTTACATTTCCAAAGAAGTAAATGCACAATACTACATTGCTTTTGAGTTTTGACTCTCTTTAACATCCTTAATTAGAATGTTATGAGTCTCCTAATGTCATGCTTGAATTCATTGATACATTGAAAGAAGTGGCTGGAAAAAGAAATGGATCACAAGTGGCCAGAAAGGGTAGGGACTAGGGACAAGGGACACAGAGAGCATCTGTCGAAACTGTGAGAAGTGATGTGATGTGATGTCCTATATTTTACTAGAAAATTTGACCTGTAGTTGAGTGGAAATGAAGTAATAGATTAGTTATACTTTTTCAAGGGACTTAAGAAGGTAACATCTGGCTAACTTAAATGAGAAACCACAACAATCATTGTATGAATTGCAAAAACTGCAACAGCATACATTTATTTTCCTCTTTTCATTATCTACTGGGCTGTGGGGAAGTAAGGTCAACTATGGTTAGGTTCACTGCTTCCCGTTAAAGCCCAAATTGTAATGACTAACTGATAAGTTTCTTATTATCTGTTTAATTTGAGTTTCTCTTTGCTTATATAATGTTGCAATATGTTCTTCATTCTTACTCTCTAAATCATATTTTTTATCTGCTTCTTATAGCTTCATTGAAGAATCTATTATCTACTGGGAAGAACATGGAACTCATTGAAGGAATTGTGAGCAGCTTAATAATGCGTTTGGTTAGAAGGATGTGTTCCCCCTTGAAATTAGATGGTAAGTAGTTATTTGTGTTTGGTCTTTGGCTTAATGGTTTGTTAATTCTATAATTCTTAGAACGTTTAGCAATATGATATTGTTACATGTTCTCTATTCTTTTCCTCGATGATATTGCTATTATGTTATTTGTTGCTTTCACTTAATTATTATAATTATAGTTTTTTTTTTTTTTTTGGTTTTGTTTTGTTTTGTTTTTTTTTTTAAATTGGTTTCGATATTCTGTTACAGAGTCTCTACACACTGACTCTGATGCCCAATTCTATGTTCAGCACCTGATCCGTAAACTTGGAAGTGAAGCCTACATTGGACAACGTACAATACTTTCAGTTTCTCAAAGAATTTCTGTACTAGCAGAAAGTTTGCTTTTCTTAGATCCATTTGATGATGCTTTTCCCAACATGCATGAATGTATGTTTACACTGTAAGTATTCTGCAAAAACTCGTTTACTGTTAGTCTGTTATGATGAATCTTCCTGATCGTTTTTGAAGTATTATCTATTGGAGACTCAAGCTCATTGATTTTATCTTAGCGATAGTATTTTTCATTAGATAGTTATTTCTCAATTGAATAGTCATGTTTTGAGCATCTGTTATCCCACTTTTTGAATGGAAATGTCGCCTCTTTTACATGGCCTAAATGCTTCAGATGGAGATGACTCAGTTCCTAATATCAAATTAGCCTTCCATCCCTGTTTAGACTTCCTAAAGGGTTACTCCTTGCTCTCATAACTTTGAAATGCATAAGAAATAGAGTAGGTTTTCCTTCTGGTCAACTACTTCTTTCCAAGTCTTGGAAAGTCCTCTTGTTGCCAAATGGCCTTATAACTAAATGACTTGCTCTCCTTTGCTAAAAAGCACAATACGTATCCAATCCAGGGGGAAATGATTTGTCAGCACAACACAAATTTAGTTTTATACTGCACTTTTTTTTCTTTGGTGGTAAGGGTTTTAGATATGCTCACCCAATTTGATAATTTTTGGCTTTGTCTAATTTGCGGATGACAGGATCCAGCTTATTGAGTTTCTGATATCGGACTACTTATTAATGTGGTCAAGGGATGAAGGTTTTGACCAGAGTATGTATTGCTTAAGTTTATGAACTTGGTGCATCTATTCTACAACTTCTAGATTCCATTTCCAGACTTATTAGATTTTGCAGGCTTGACTTATAAGTCTAAATAGCATGGTACCTTATTTCAATAATAAAATAAAAAGGTATTACAGTAATACTTCATTGACATCTTGCAACTTAAGAAACCAAGTCCTTGATTTTCTTTGTAATTTAATGGCCTGTTTGGAAGTTTAGAGAGGGAGGAGAGTAGAGGGGAGTAGAGGAGAGGAGAGTAGTGGGGAGGAGAGTAGAGGAGAATGGTTTCCCTCTACCTTGTTTGGATGTTTTTAAAATTAGTAAGGGGGAAGGGAGTAACTAGCCATTCCCTTTATTTGGATGTTTTAAAAATTAGGATGGAAAAAAAAGGAAATGATTAAAATAGATAAATTTACTCCTATTTGAAAATGAACTTGCAACATTGGTCTATGATTAATTTGTTAGAAAAGATAAATTAGGGAATTTACTTGGACAATAATTTATCTATTCTATTCTCTCTCCAAATCTCTCCAATTTGGGGAAATTAAAAATGAGGGGTTAGAGGGAGTTGAAATCCCTCCAAACCCTTCCAAACCCCTCCCCTTCCTTCCTTAAAAAACTTCCAAATAAGGTGATTGGATTACTCTCCCTTCCTCTACTCTATTCCCCCCTCCTTTTTTAAACATCCAAACATGCCATAAATAAAGCAATCTTGGAAGCCTAAACAACTGCTAAATGATGTAACACATTGATATTGCAGTGCTGTTTGAGGAGTGGGTGGCATCGGTTCTCCACGCACGGAAAGCATTAGAACTTCTGGAAAACAGAAATGGGCTTTATGTGCTTTACATTGATCGAGTCACTGGTGAATTGTCTAAACAAGTGAGCCAGTCTTCATCACTCCAGAAGCTCGAACCAGAAATTCTTGATAAACTGTTCCAATGACTACAGCATATTACTTAAAAAAATGTAAGCCCATTCCTATCCTACATTTTAAAAAAAATATAAGCGTTGGATTGGCTAATATGACAAGAGATAAAACTAAGGGAGATCTCTCTCTCTCTCTCACTGTCTCTCATGAATGCATGCATGAACGCATATGTATCGTCCTTACTATGAATAAGGAAACTGATTATCTACTTGTTTACTAACAAGATTCGCATTCGCATGTCTTTTTAAGCTAGATATGCATAGAGGACATTTTAATAATTGTGCACATGAGGTGGGGTACAGGTCCCATCTCAGAAATGGAGATGTTGCCTGGCAAAGGTGTATTATTTGCAAGCATGAGCTAATTTAAAATCATTTCTTGTTGAATTCTTACTCGGCGGCTTGACTTTTGTCATTTTCTCTACAGTAGAGTTGTAATTTCTCAATCTATTGTCTTTTCTTGCCAAAATGGTCATGTTGGTCTTTTTCTTTTTTGATAGGTTTTATAACCTATCCAAAAAAAAAAAAAAAAAGTCTTATAGGTTTAATAAATGAATGAATAAGTTTAGGGACTTCTTCCACAAATGGTTGGAGCGGTAGATTGTGAGTGGTGAAAATAAAGTGATATCAACGATACGTTTTTGTGAAAATATTGTCTAGCGATCATAACTTGTCATCTTAAATAGGTTTAGAAGAAGTTGGATAATTCAAAACTTGGAGTAGGAGATTTGAAACTTGGATGTTTTTGTTGGGAACACAAAAAAAATGCTAATTTTTGAAATATAAGACTGTTGACAAGTCGAAGAAATTGTGTCCATAGCCAAGCAACTTTTTTCCCTCTCACGGTGCACTTTGGGTAATCTCATCAATGGATTTTTATTTTTATTATTTTTAAGTACCGGTATTGTTTAATTGCACGTAATAGTTGAAGGGTGAAATATTCGCATATTTGGCGTAAATGTTCAATGTGGGAAATTTGCATTGCATAATGGTGAGAATAATCCGCCTTCAACTTATGGAAACACTTTTGTATATTTTGGTAATATTTGAATACAATGTTAAAAACTTTTGTGGGACATTCAAGGGTTTAATACCCTTCACACTTTAAGTTTCTCTCTTATCTTAACCAAACTTATCCTTTACTACCAAAATAAAAATTAAAAAATCCCTCTTGTATCTACAAAGTATATTCCTGCTAAAGGGGTTATATATATATTGCCAAATGTTACTAAGTGTCTGCTAGTTGAGTTTTTATGTTTGGTTTTTGGTATATTTTGTTTATGTACAACCTTTTAAAACTTTAATTTTGAAAAGTATAAGTATACTTTGACCCACTTTTATCAAAAAAAATTTAAATAAGTTGTTCTCAAATGGACATTTAATGTAATGTAGTCTTTTATTTTTCATCGAAAGAGTGAGTTCAAGTTCTCCTCAAAATAACTAAAAATCTTGTAATTCAATGGTATTAACCTATATCTTTTAGGAGAATCACGATTTGAATTTTCTATTTCTCAATTGTTGTAACAAATGAATTAAAAAAAAAAAAAAAATTGTGCCTAAAAGGGCAGTGCTTGGTTTTTCTCAAGAAAAAAGTGAATTCAAATCTCCTTACACACTTTTTTCCTTTATAACTCAATAGCTATAATAACGGAGTATGAAATTTATTTATTTATTTATTTTTAAGAGAGGAGAACGAGAGATTTCACTTTTGAATATATCCGTTTAGAAAAATCATGGATCTTTCGCACTTATCTCTAAGTGTGGTGGGGGGTCATGTCAACCACAACCGCTGCCAACCCCACCTTCTAGTATCTTGTTTTTTTCGCATTGAAGGCCATGTCCCCATTGGAGTTAGAATGTTTATGTATACCCTCCCCTGTCCACCAAATCTAGAAAGCTTAATTGCTTTGCAGACATGGCTGAGATGAGATGGATATTGTCTTATTTCACAGTCATAGCTCTCCTCTTATTAATGTCTCATTCTCTTCCTGGTTCAGCTCATGAGAGCGTTTTGAATCCATTGAGTAGAGTTCTTGTTGGCCAACATGAACATCTGCAACAGCATGAGAAACAATTGGCAATGGAAGATAATTCAATATACAATCAGAAGCTTGGACTTGGAAGTTGGGGATATTTTGAGACTAGCACAGTGAGAGCATATAATATATAACACAAGTTTGAAAGGAATTTGCAAATTAGCATCTCGAGTTTTAGAAACTCGAGTTCCATATAAAACTCGAGACTTAAAGACTCGCTTCCTGCTTGCTGAGTTGTAGACTATTATGCCACGTAGATCTCGAGTTTTTAAGACTCGATTTGTAACTCGAGTTTTATAGACTCGATTTATGCTGGTGCTGCCCTGGCTACTTCAATTTTGTTTCCATGTTCTTCATCATCATCATCATCTATCGCCAACAATCAATCCCCAACAAGTTATTGCTGGCAAATCAATCCCTAACAAGTTATTGCCTTTTGTCGGCGGAGGGCCGGAGGCAGCGACGACGAAGCTAGGAACGGACATGGTGGCAGTAATGGAGGCTGGAGTGGAGGAGTAGGAGGAGATGGGAATGATTTTGGTAATGATTTTGGGTTGCTGCAGATCCACAATTTGCTTTCAAGGTTCTAATGGAAGAGTTGGTGGGGGTCACTGCTTGTGTTCTTGGAGACATGGGTTGCCTCTGTTTGCGTTTGAGGGTTTGAGATCCACTGAAAAAACAGGGGAAGAAGAAGATGAAGACAAAGGCTAATCTGAAAGGGAAAAATGGTGGAACTCGAGTTCTACGTGAAATTTTTTCCACATCAGATGCCACCGCTTGGGTCTCGAGTTTTAAAAACTTGAGTTCTACTATTGAACTCTAGTTTTAAAAACTTGAAATGTTAGTTTTTCAGTTTGTTTTGCAATAGGACAACCGACGATATTCTTAAAAAATTAACGCCAAATGAAAAAAAAATTCTTGAAAGTTCACATTAAAAAGAAGAGGGGACTTGGAAGACGTGCTTGTGGCAGAGAATCTTCAGCAACTGCTGCAACTCCAAATCGAATATCTTCCTTCCATGTGGCTTCTTTTCTTTGCATCTCTCTTTTCCTTAGTTTCTTTATGATGTAGTACAACGTAATGGTGTATTTTATTTCGTCTTCAAAAATTTCAAAGCTCTTAAATGCATGATATTGTTTTTTATTTATTTATTTATTTATTTATTTATTTATTTAAAATTTGATTGCATCAAAGCGTTCCTTGTTTCATTTTTTTATATTTGCTCAAGGTGTGAGCCTTTATTCACATAACTTTATAGAGTGATAGAGTGATACTAGTTGCTAGTTGATTATTCTTTTTAGATAAATATCATTTTTTTTCTCAATTTTTTATATAATTTTTTATCATTTAAAGTGAATTAAAAACTCTATTATATTACAATCAAAATATCATATTTATCTTATTTTTAACTATTCTTATGCATTATTAAATTTTCAACTTTATTTTAACTTTTCATATTCCCACTACCCTCTACCTTAACTTTCTTTAACCTTTCTCATTCCATTTTAACTTTTCATATCCCCACTATTCTCTAACTTAATATCATTATTTTTCTATCCCTTTATCATCCTTTATTTTTTACTCTTCTTATTCTTATCCTCATACTATAAATTTGTCATTCCCTCTCTCATTCCATGCATAATTTTCTATTCTTTCACACACAAAAGGTTCTCTCTCTCTCTCTCTCTCTCTCTCTATATATATATATATTCAGTTATTTTTTCTTGCATCTCTACTTTAGGTTGATGAACTTTTGTATTCTTTAGAATTCTCCTTTAAGTTGATACGATTTAGTTTTGTGTTTTATGTTGTTATCTTTTTTTATTCTCATGGATTGTCAAATGTTATCCTATTGTATTATAAAAATAGTATGTAAAATAATGTTATTTTATTACATAGCATAACTAAAATACTTTCATGTTTATCGCTATACATTTCATTTTTACTATTTTTTTCTTCTCATCCTATTTTATTCAACATTTAAATTCAGCAACATCCTCCATATCATTAAATTATTTATATTTTGTCTCATTTTTTTAAAATTAAACATATAATATTTTATTTAAATTCAATAAATAAAAATTGTTCTTATTTGTGTTGAATCCAATACATTGAAACATTGGACCTAATTCCAAACCCAATTTAACAAATAAAAAATGCAACAAATAAGCCTATTCAAACCGACGTTAGATACGCATCTTTGGTTCAATATGTCAAAGAAAATGATAAGATGAGGCATTGACATCCAATGATCCAACCCAATCAAACACCAAATCAATGTTTATTGTTACAACAAATTGTTGGATAATATGTAGTTTTGCAAAGGCACTAAAATAAAGTTTACAACAAATCAACAATTCTAGCTACCATGAATTCTGTAGTTCAAGATTTGATAAACCACAGGGACTAGGGTGAGTACCACGATATTTATAGGTTGCAAATATGAGTGTCGAATTCATGAATTATTATAAATTTATAATTTTGTTTGTCTATCATTTATTGGAGGGCTATTCCAGCCTTCAGGCCCATGCAAGGTATCATTGCAATGTAATGGGCCAATTGGCGAAATTTGAGGGCCCAAAAGTCATTGCAAAAAAAAAAAAGTTATAGAACTACTAATTTTATTAGCAAAATAAAAGTAATTTAATGTGACAGTTGTGGGTACTTGACTCCGCATTATCGGGATTTTGTCCGCTTTGGGGAGCCAGGCCCTCACGGTTTTGTCACGAAGGGGTGGGGTTTCAGGAGGCCACGGGCTTGCTATTTGCGTAAGTGACCGAGCTTTGACCCTAGTCCCACATCGCCTAAGTAACCCTCCCACTCATGGTTTATAAGCTTCTGGAGCGACCATGAGTGTACCACTACTAACAGAGATTGCGCAAATAGCAAGCCCGTGGCCTCCTGAAACCCCACCCCTTCGTGACAAAACTGTGAGGGCCTGGCTCCCCAAAGCGGACAAAATCCCGATAATGCGGAGTCAAGTACCCACATTAAAAGGGCCCTTTTAATGTGGGTACTTGACTCCGCATTATCGGGATTTTGTCCGCTTTGGGGAGCCAGGCCCTCACGGTTTTGTCACGAAGGGGTGGGGTTTCAGGAGGCCACGGGCTTGCTATTTGCGCAAGTGACCGAGCTTTGACCCTAGTCCCACATCGCCTAAGTAACCCTCCCACTCATGGTTTATAAGCTTCTGGAGCGACCATGAGTGTACCACTACTAACAGATCGAATTAGAACAAATAGAACCAAAGTGTATAGAATGGACCGAACGGGACCAAATTGGATTGAATAGGACCAACGTAGACATACTGGACCGAAGTGGACCGAGTAGAAGTAATGTGGACTGAATAGAACTGAAGTGAACCAAAGTAGACAAAATGGACTGAATCAGACCAAAGTAAATTGAATGGCCCGAATTGGACTGAAGTCGATCAAAGTGGACAGAATGGACTGAATAGGACCAATGTAGACGGAATAGAGCCACTGTGGACTGAGTGGACTGAAGTAGACCGATGTGAACAAAATAGGACCAATGTGGATTGAATAGGGCTAATGTGAACTGAATAGACCGAATTAGACCGAAGTGGACTGAATAAGACCAAATGGGCCGAATTGGACTGAATAGAACTTTAGTGGACAGAATGGACTAAATAGGATAAAATGGACTGAATAAGACCAAAGTAAACACAGTGGACTGAACGGAACCAAATTAAACTGAATAGGACCAAGGTGGACATATTGGACAGAAGTGGACTGAATAGTAGTAATATAGACTAAATAGGACCGAAGTGGACAGAATGGACCAAATTGAACCAAAGTGGACAAAATGGACCAAATCAGACCAAAGTGGACCAAATGACCCGAATAGGACTAACATGAGACAAAGTGGACAGAATGGACCGAATAGGACCAATGTGGACCAAATAGAGCCAATGTGGACTGAGTGGACCGAATTAGGCAGTGGACAATATAGGACCAATGTGGACCGAATAGAAGTAATATGGATAGAATTGACCGAATTAGACTGATGTGGACTAAATAAGATCGAATGGGCCAAATACAACTTTAGGACTAAATAGGACCTAATGGACCGAATTAGAACGAACGGACTGAATAGGACCAAAGTATATAGAATGGACCGAACGGGACCAAATTGGACTGAATAGAACCGAGGTAGACATACTGGACCGAAGTGGACCGAATGGAAGTAATTTGAACTGAATAGAACGAAAGTGGACAGTGGACCGAATCGAACCAAAGTGGACAAAATGGACCGAATCGGACCAAAGTAGACTAAATGGCCCGAATAGAACTGAAGTGGATTAAAGTGGACAGAATGGACCGAATAGGACTAATGTGGACTGAATAGAGCCAATTTGGACTGAGTGGACCGAAGTAGACCAAAGGTGACAAAATAGGACTAATGTGGACCGAATAGAGTCAATGTAGACTGAATGGGCCGAATTAGAACCAAATGGACTGATAAGACCGAATAGGCCAAATTGGACTGAATAGAACTTTAGTGAACAGAGTGGACTAAATAGGACTGAATGGACTGAATAGGACCAAATTGAACCACAGAGGAAAGAATGGACCAAATAGAACCAATATGGACCGAATTAAACTTTTGAATATTTATAATTTTTATTGCATTTTTAGGTTCATTTTTCTAATGTCTATTTTAGTTTTTTTTTTTATAACTCAAAACTAAAGATTTTAGCCCAAAAATATAATAAATTTCGTACTTTTCAACCAAACAATGAAGAATTTTTTTTTTTGGAGCTAAACTTGAAAAGAAAACCTACAAAAAGAATCAAGTTAAAACCCAATTTTTGACCGAGTGGACCAAATTGGACGTAAGTAAACCTAATTGAATTGAATAGAAATTTTTTAAGTTTTAGGAAGAACAAATTATCTTCAAAAAATTTTTAGAGAAGAAATTATACATTATATTACAATATAAAATAATTATTTATTTCCATGCATCGCGACTAGAATACTATTACTAATGAGCATCTTAGTTATGAAAAGGAGATACCCCAAAGGCTAGGACTCGATTTACACAAAATTCCAAACATTATGAAATTGCAGCAAAATTCTGTCCACATGTTTTAAATGTGCATAGAAGTATATCACAAATGGAGAGATTTAATGCCTTTATGTCTTAAGATTCTTTCCTCTCCTGAATAATTCATGTAATATTTCATGCTAGGCCAAGCATATTTAAACTAAAGAAAAATAAAAAATATATGAATTTAGTTAGCACACTTATTTCCAAAAGCAAACGCATTTAAAAAAAAAAAAAAAATACAAAACCAAATATAATCTTATGAATTCAGTTACAAATATCCATTCAAAATTATTGAGAAATAGAACCACTCCTATGTATAGATCACCCAATAACATTTATTTGTTCAAATTGGGAAAATTTGAGGAATTTAATCGACGTGGATATAAGTGGTGATTATAAACTTTCTTAAGTATTGTGACTTGTCTATGGCTTTCTGACGAGAGGAGGAGAAGCAGCAAGGTATCAGTGGCTGTGTAAGCTCAATGACACGCTAATAACTGAAAAGGACACGTTGCTTGGAGGGAGGAGGCCACCGTTGCTTGCAGAGGAAGGTGGCGTCGCAGCATCTACAGCTAGGGTCCTTTCAATCACTCTCTCCCCGTCTCTCTCTTGTGCATTTCAGATTCAGATAGTGAGTTTCAGGGTAACTTTAGATTTGATTTGAAACCGGGTCAGTTTGCTTTTAACATGTAAAATACTTCTTGTAATTTTTCATTAAAAAAATGCTATATCATTAAAAAATATATCAGGTCATTATTTTGCTAGCTACATAAGTAACACCACGAACGATATTAAACAAAAAGACTAATACCGCTCATTTTTAAAATTTAAGAGAACAATTGCACTCATAAGGTAAACTTAAGGAAACAACAGTGTAGATTCGTAAATAATTGATGGCGCCATCAGTTATGAGAATTGAGTACCATGATTATTTGCATCTTTTTTTTTTTTTTTTTTGAGAGAGAGAGAGAGAGTTTTAACTTATGGCATCCGCTCCGGATGATAACTTTTTATCATCAGACCAAGACACCAATTGGTTTTTGGTATAGATTTGCCAACAGTGTAGATTCGCCAATAATTGATGGCGCCATCAGTTATGAGAATTGAGTACCATGATTATTTGCATTTTTTTTTTTTGAGAGAGAGTTTTAACTTTTGGAGTCTGCTTCTGATAATAGCTTTTTATCATCATACTAGGATACCAATCGGTTTTTGGTGTAGACGGAGATTGAACACCAGATTTCTTATTCATCTATCAGCGACTTTACCTGAGCTAATTGGAACCCACTCTTTTTTTAAAATAATTTTTTTTAGAGAGTTTCAACTTATGACGTCCGCTTTTGATAATAGCTATTTATCATCAAACCAAGACATCAATCAGTTTTTGGTGTAGGCTGGAATTGAATGCCAGATCTCTTATACAACCATCAGAGATTTTACCAGTTGAGCAAACTAGAATCCACTATTTTTGTAGAGGTTTAACCATGAATACCAATAGCTAAATTAAGAGATTCATAATAGAGTTGTCATTTAATTTTCAATTCACAAGGCAAAAATAAGAAGAATCTCAACTATTATTAAATTAAAGATAAATGACAAATCCATGGTATTTAGTTTCCAAAATAGTAAGCTATTTAGTTTCTGTAGGAGAACATTTAAAGTTTAAATGTATCCTTAGTTGATTAAAAAAAAAAAAAAAAATCAGAGCAACCACAATCTTAGTTCAAAGAAAAACCTACCTCTTATATTTGATATATGCATCATCTTTGTCATAATACGTAAGGCTTACACACTCTCAAGGCGGAAAGAAAAGATATGGCATAGCATCTACTTGATCTTCTTTCAGGGAAAAAAAAACACATATAACAATCCGTGGAATATCAGCCTCTTTATTCTTTCCCTTTTTTTTTTTCCTACTAGCATTTTCAAAAAGAAGCGGCGTCACCGGCCGACAGGGAGAACAACGGCGAAAAGATAGAATCAAAAGAATACTCACTTGTTGATCACTGAACAATGGCTTTAATTTGGCAAATGGATTCCCATGTGTTTTGGCACAATTTTATCTTACTATTACCAGCTTTAATGAATCACCACACAAACCTTGAAAAAAAACTCCATTATAAAATCCCTTTCCTCATCCCTCTACTCCCATCACCATCCAAGAGTAGCTCAAGTAAAAAAAAAAAAAATCAAAATCATGAAGAGAGAGTTACTAATATGGCTCTTCCTCATTGTGTCCTTCAAAGTTCTTTCTTCTTCTTCAGCATGCACTGCAGATAACTCCTCTTGCAAGCCCGAAAAACAGCTTAAGCGTAAGCAAGCATTTCCGGTTGTCTTTATATGTCTAAATCATTCATTTAATCATGAATGGTTAGGATTATAAAAAATATCCGTGGCGGAGTTATTCTAAGAGTTTTAAAGGATCT
Organism: Quercus ilex subsp. ballota; assembly: GCA_032727855.1. Taxonomy (NCBI): domain Eukaryota; kingdom Viridiplantae; phylum Streptophyta; class Magnoliopsida; order Fagales; family Fagaceae; genus Quercus; species Quercus ilex. The sequence goes on along the minus strand of CM064909.1, from coordinate 94,662,439 downwards.
CAATCCATGTCTTATTATATTTCATTTGTATGCAGATTTATATGACATAAAAAGCAGAGAAGATGATCAAAGAACATATGTGGCAAACCGTGGAGGTCATCATTTAAGGATTTCACAGAAGGCAAAAACAGTTTATGGGGGCACCGCTAACGTTCGCCCTCGTAATTCACGTAACAACCGGAGTGCAGCAAACTCCCTTTTACAAAAATCCTCTTCCCTGTTTTTGGTGGCACTTAGGCATGTTGTGTTGGGATTGGTCATTTTTGTTTTCTTCTTTTGACTGTCTTGGTGAATATGTAAGACATCAATTTACGGTTTAAGCTTGGGGAGAGCATATTTAGATCAATTTAAGGACTAGAGTGTTTGAATCTTGCTAGATCCCCAACCTTTTCTCTGTTATCTCTTTTAACTTACTAGTCAAGAAAATAACAAATAGTTACAAACGATATTTCTTTCATCCTTGTTTCTCTTTAATTATTACAGGCTCTTAATCACATCCTTTTTTCTCTTTAATTATTACAGGCTCCTAATCACACATCTGCACACATGTGAGATGAGTAGATAAACAGCTTGTTGTCAATAATCTCTAAACCCACCCTATTCTAAAAGGAAAATCCTACATCTTATGCTAGCTTCATAAAGATAGCTTCGATGCTTAAAAAACTACCATTCAACGCAAGCCACAACCTAAAAACGTTTTAACAAATGAGCATCGATTTCATTTTAACAAAATAGCAACAAATGAAAAAACACTAATTATTTCTTGATACAGCCCAATCATGCTTTGTCAAGCAAGCCACAAGTTAACCATGTTTTTCTCCCATTAACCAAACATTCCAATTGCATCGACACCCCAACCCTGCTTTGCACACAAGCAGCACACCCACTACACATCAGCCTACCCATAGCTAAGGCCATGTGAGCTACCATGGCACATCGCTGCACATGCTACCAAAGCACACACATTAGCCTGCAATCTGTTAGGTCATGCTGTCATGACCATGTGTCCAACAAAAGCACAAAACCACCGCCAAGCCACAAATTCAGCCAAGCTGAATAGAAATGCAACACAAAGGGGTAGCATAACCTGCTGTTGCCCACAACATCTCAAAGTCATTGCTCAGCCCAGCCCATGATATGCCTTCTTCATACACATGGATTTGTGTGGTTGGCATTGGTACGAGGCCAACACATAAAGCCATGTCTATTTTATCTCAAAAGGCTAACACAGTAACACCCACCAAAATGGTCACGTGTTGTTTTCTCCCCATTAAACTTGCATTAAACTCCCAAGATTTCTAAAACTCATTTTTTAGGGTCTACTGAATACTAAGATGTAATTTCTCAAGAATTCAACAGTCAATACTCAAGAGTTTAAACTCACAGGAATATTAACGTGGTGCGAAGATTTGTGGTTCGATCCTACTTCCTCTTCCCCCCACTATTTGCCTATCCAAAAAATAAAAAACTCATCAACCAAAACAGGCTCTTAAACATGAAATTCCCTGTTTCCAAATTAATTCTTAGACTCTTAACTCCAAAGGTACAAGCTGCTATGACCCAGTTAATTGATAAGGTTTTAACTAGTCATATTCGAGGCAACAACCCTTCAAGAACAAATAGAAAGGAAATGAATTTTAGAAATAATATTTTCTTGCCTCTTATTCCAAGGTTCATAGTTTAAATACATCAACAGGACTAATTCAAATAAAGAGATTACAAATAACCTTATCACTAATCCCACCCAAGATAATAGAATGAATCCATGTCCAGGGAGTTCTGAAGATAACAACCACCTAACAACATCCTAATCCAAATAATTCAAATACGAAACTATCATTTAATTCAAATACAAAACACTTGAGGCATATATCTTCTGCTGCCTTATCTTCGGCTGCTTCTAGAGGTTAACTTCAGTTGCATCACTTGTTTCCTTGGCTTCCACGTGTGCGGTAGACATAGCACAAGCTACCTACAATTTGATTCTGCCATGCCTAATTGCGTGTGATAAATCAAAACTACATAAATGATGACAAAAGATCAGAGTCCTTGATGTTGTATCAATGTTAGTGAAGAGTTAACACATGTAGAAGATTCATCTCTACACTGTGGGGTGATCAGCAACGAAAGTAAAACGGGCAGAATAAAGTGGACTTTAGTTTCTTGATTGATTTACAAAAAAAAAAAAAAAAAAAAAAAAAAAAATAGATGTAGAAGAAATAGCCTACTGAAATTTAATTGGTATACATTTGGTAAATCCAAATCACCATACAAGTGTACATCAAAGGATGATTCTTGATTAAAAAAAAAAATTGCATTACAAATCACACAGAAGAAAACGAACATAATAGAAATCAAACTACATGTAGCACCGTACATGGATTTATTAAACATATAAGGCAACTTGGCTACAGAACCCTTGTCAAGAGCTCCTTAGAACAGAGTACAAAAGATGTTTTCCCAAATATGATCAAATACCAACGATTTTATTATCCAGCTAGCCAGATCAAATCCGGAAAACATCTGTTTGAAACCTCTCATCATACAATCTCCAATGGCCATACCTATCTGCGTGAAAGACTGACCTTGGAATATAGAAATTTGGCTTCTTAATCTCCAGAACCTTCAGATTCGATGATGCATTGGCAATATCCCGACCAGTCAAGTTTGCACAACCAGACAAATCCAAGTACTTGAGGTTCACACAGCCTTCGCATAGCAAAGTAAGGCCCTTAGCAGACAACTTGGAGAACTGAATTTCAAGGTGCTCCAAATAAGGCATATATTTTCCAATAGCAGCAGCTTCAGAGTCCCCATCTTGTGGACAAGCACTTAGATACTCATTAGGGACAACTCCAACATGTTGGGAAGGATCCAACCAATTCATTAAATTTCGCTTCAGAACTTTAAGGTTTGGGCAATTCCTTCCAATTAACACCAACGACTCATGAGATATCTCGTAGCAGTAGCTAATATCTACTTCCCTAAGCTTGGTGCACCGAAAAGCTATCTTAACCATAGATGCATCAGTAACATTCTGAGAGCTCTTGATTGACAGGACCTCAAGGTTTGGGCACCTGAAAATGCAAATACATGACCAACATGGCAACATCAAATTCACTTTGATCATAATGAACAACAACAAAACTTTAGTCTCAAAAGAATGAGATTGGCTATGGATCATCAACAGACTAATCACAGTATTAAACCAGAAACGATCTAATCGAAAAAATAAGTTGAATTGCATATTTGGTCCTCAACCTTCAATCATTGTTTCAAAATTACCCTTATACTATAGAATGTTTTGTTTTAGTCCCCTATAAATCTCAACATTCTATGAAAAAACCCCTTATCATCTGATGGAAAAAACTGATGTGACAAACGGAATTCATGCCACTTCATAGGCTCGAACATCATCAAAGTAACCTCGGTTTCTTGAATTCCGTTTTCTAAGTCAACATTTTCCATCCATCATATGACGGTAGGGTCCTTTCTGAAGCATTTTTTTTAAAGTAAGGATTTTTTTGAAACAAATGTTGATCATTCAATCATTAAACTGTTCATGGAAAAGCTTTTTTTTTTTTTTTTTTTAAGATAAAATACTGAAACTTGGAAAAGAACAAATTAGGATTACTCTGAGTTCTATCCTTCAAACAACTGATCCAACAATACATACAAAAATATGGTGCAAGTGTAACATTGAAAAAAAAAAAAACCCAATTAAAAAAAAAAGTCTTAATATTGAAAGTTTTATTAAAAAAAGGGACCTTTCAGCGGCGAAAGAGAGAGCGAGATCGGAGCAGTGACGGGTGCGAATGGCAGTGAGAGAGTGATCGCTCCAAACGACGACGGATCGAAGCATGGAATTGATCTTCCTCTCGAAATCCAGGGTCCAAAATCGAGGCGAGTCGGTGTTGGTGCCGAAGTGGGGCTCGACGTCGAAGGTGGAGTGGAGAGAAGAGTCAGTACAGGCTTGGAGCCATGACTTGCAGACGAGCATGGGTCCAAGCCATCGCTGCTCCAGGGTTAGTCGGGAGAGTATGTTTGTGAGGCATTCACGGGTCAAATCTGCCCAATCGGATCCCGGTTCGGTGCATCCTGATCCTTCTCCTTCTCCTCCTTCTTCTTCCTTCTTCCTGTTGTTATCCATTTTGATTTCGGTTCACCTGTGTCTTTCTGGTTTTGTACTTGTAGTATATGCTATATACTAGATAGGTTGTATTTAAGGCGTGGATAGAGCTTCTATAGTTAGCCACCTGTCAATACACGTGTGGCTTCTTCATTTTATCTGTTTTTTTTTTTCTTTTCTTTTTTGTGGATAAATATTGTTATCCTTTGCAAGAAACTAGCTAGTTATCCCTAAATTATCGGGCGGCGAAAAATGAGCAACTGTTACGGTAATAGTTTATGTTTAAGTTTGTTAGTTTTGAAGTGGTTCTTCCTACCAATGAAATAATATAATATATGTAATGTGTGAGTCATTTTCTTAATTTAGAAAATAAAAATTATCAGGTGATGTCACATTTGCATAAATAGTATTATATTATTAGTTGGAAGGACTAAAACTAACCACTTCAATCATGAACCTAATAATTTCTCATATTTTACCCATATTATTATTTAGTTGTTTTGACACTCCTTTTTGTATCACATGAATTGTTTTGATTCAATAATGCTAGAATGTTACAATAGTTCTTATTTGAATTGATGGATTTTTATTAATTTTTATTTGATCTTATTATTAACACCACTTTATTATCTATTATTCACAATTTTTCATCTTAATTATTGTGAAATATTTTGTAAAAATTACGGTAACTTTAGATTTACTGATTTTGATTTGGTTATTAAAGAGTCACCATCAACGTAAATTCAAAACTTCAATATCACTTTAAGAAAATGGCCTACTTGTTCGACCTGACCGGAAAGGCCATGGGTTGGTTGATCAAATGGGTTAGAGTGGGTGGCAGATTAGTGAAATTTCACTTGACCCACCCAACTTAACTTGACTGATAAATTAAATTAAATTAAATTAAGTATGACATTTGGCAAGTTTTAATGATTATTAAGATTTATTTTTCTTCATTTGTTGACGCGTATTCTAAACGTTATCTTTTTTCTCTCAGTATAATCACTTATCATTATCAAATGGTGGTCTTCTTAATCTCCATTCTATGTGATCTTAGTACTGTAAGGAAGTTATTAAAATTTAATTTTCAATGACACCAATTTCATATTATTTGGATCATGAGACAAAAAAGTTTTGTAATCTATAATTCTCTATTCAGCTTATAACTCAGTAATATTTTTTTTAATGTTTGTATTTTTTTCAGATTTGTCATTAAAAATTCCAAGTGTCTTAAGATTGTTGAACACTCTTAAATTGACATTCAATCAAAGCTTTGTTATCAGTTTAAAAGTAAAAGTTTTGCAGTACTATTTGTTTAAATTTAGACAAGAGATAGTGATTTTCTCCCGTTGTCATTGTCATTGTGTGACTCATTGCCGTGCCCCTCAATTTATGACTTAATTTGTGAAGTTTCCGTGCTTGTGCAGTGCGCATTGCTCTATCTATGCCCCTAAGACCGGCTGACTCATAAGTTTTTAACACTTTCCAGGTATTTGTATTTTCTTTGTTTTATTATTTTTTTCTTTTCATTGCTTTCTTTTTTAAATTCCTTATAATATATTATTTATTATTATAATAATCAATATATTATAAACAATATATACACATGTATTTAGTTGTTGTTGTTTTTATTTTTTTATGTATTGACATTTGAATGATTGTTTAATTTTAATTAAATATACTTTTGTTTATACATATTCAGTTATGAAGTATTGTACATTACTATTTTACATTTCATACACACACAAAAAAATTTATATATGACCTCCCAAATATAAATTCATGGCTCCACTACAGTTTTTATCTATATGTGTCTATTCATGAGCTTATGTGATTCATTTTGCTCCTGATTGTTTATGTGATAGGTTCTTCTCCAATATTCTTTTTGTTGGTCATTGCTTCTTATTATCTACCTTCCCTTCATATTCTATCGATCTTTATTGGGTTTTAGAAGTCATGTTTCTACTTTCTACTATTCCTTATCTAATTACCACTTGTAGTTTGGCTTCTATTCAATTTATATTCATTATTTCTCAGTAAAATTATACTATAATTCATCATTTCATGGCCAAAATTGTTCAATGCATGGCTTTCAATCAGTTAAAGTTGTCTTTCACAATTTCACATAAATTTGAAAATCGAGCAATGTTAAAAATTGCCCCCCTTGGGCCAGTTTGCACAATCCCTAATTAAGACCCAATCCAGCCTAAATTCACGTCAGGCTCAACAATAATTGGTACAAGACTCTCAATCCAAATCCTACCCTCTGTACCCTCTACACTTCATCGTAAACATACATACTAGTTGGGTCAAAAAATAATTTATAAGACATGATAATTTATTGGGCTTATGAATCTTCTTTTGTTCAGTTCAACCCAAAATTTTGGAACTGGATTTCTGTTTGTAGCCCACGCATTAAATCCATCACTTCCCAACTTTTATGAACTTGTATTGTATTTTATTTTGTCCACCACCCAAATCTGGCATTTGGTACAAAATTCGTTCGTACTACATAATTAAGGAAAATCTAAAATCACAAACTATTTTATAAATTATTGATACAGTGGTTGGTCATTGTTAAGTAAAAATATGATGTTAGTAGTGGGTTCAAATCAGAAACAATAAAAATTTCCCTCATCAACTATTTATAAAAATGTTATAAAATAGTTTATCCACATAATAACATTACTCCATCATCCCAAAAGAGTAATCAAAGACAAGAGTAGATGCCAAATGGGCAAGGCAAACATAACCAAAAGACAACCCATCATCCCAAAGAGCCTATCAAAAAAAAATTCATCCCAAAGAGCAATTTTTTTTTTCTCTCTAATAATTATCTGAAAGAGCAATTGGATATGCATAAATCATAATCGCTGATTGGAAATTAGGGAAACAACTGAGAACCATGCCAAAAACAAAAATTAAAAAAAGTGACCTCTCCTTTCCATTTTTTTTTTTTTTTTTTTTGCATTTGGACTCTCCTTTCCATTTTGATTTGGGGCTTTCATATAGATCCATCCAAATCCATATCTTTATTTTAATTTTTTGAGAGCCCAAAATGGACGCTAAGGATTTGGAGGCCCAAATCAATTTCCGGTATGAAAACTACCCAAACGGTCAACAGAAAGAAAAGGCCCAAATCCACACTTTTTTTTTTAAGAAAAAAAAATTAATTAATAAAAAAAGAATTAAGAATGAATTCAGTGTCATAAACCTCAGCACGTTTCTCTGCACCAAAAAACCAAAAGAAGCAAGTTTTGGAGTAAACCCAGTGCACGACTTGTACAAAAACAATGAGAAATATACACAACCAGGAACGTTTGGAGTAAAATCACCTTTTCATTATTCAATCAAATGGAGCATATTACAAAGCATCGGTGAATTAATCAAAAAAAAAAAAAAAAAAAGAAAGAAAAGGAAATGAACAAAATATATATGAAAATAATACAGAACAAGCAGCAAACTGCAAACCTCGTACAGACAATTTATTTCACGTAATTCAAACTAATTAACTAACCAACTTAATTAAAGCATGAAGGTGATTTTCTCCAAAACAAGCTGTAGCGATGAAGCCTATATGGCAATATAGTATATTGCAGTGCTCATCAGGCAGGGGAGACGTTCAGAGTTGCGAGTTGGATATTGTCTTGGCCGCTGCTGATGGTAACGCTGTCGCCGCCAGGAAGCGTTTGGGTACCACTACCAGTGTTGGTAGTTGTAAACTTACGTAGTGCAAGGATGAGAGCGATGATGAGGATGATCATGCTCAGTACTTGTGCAGCAAGTTTAGCGTCAGGGCCGGCTGAAGCTATAGGCGACTTAGGCGACCGCCTAAGGCCCCCACTTCTAACAGGGCCCCAAATAATAATAATATATTATATAATATTATTTTTCTATCTGAAAAAAAAAAAAAAAAAAAAAAAAACCAATTACAAACGGCCATCACTTGTTTCTCACAGAGGCCCGTTTCTCGCCCAAAAAAAAAAAAAAAAAAAAAAAAAAAAAAATTCTAACGGCCATCACGGCATCACCAAATCTCATCAGGCCATGAAGGCCCGTTTCTCACATAGGCCCGTTTCTCACAGAGAAGAAATCTGAAGTGACAATGTGACATAAAGCTAATCCTATCAGATCAGACTATCAGATCAGACCATCACCAAATCTTTGGCTTACATAAGAAAAGATTACAAACGGCCAGAAGAAAATATTACAAAAGCAGAAAGAATAGGCAAATAAGAGAAGAAAGAAAAAAGAAAGAAGAAAAAAAAAACTTATTCTCTGATTCTCTATTTGATTCTAAAAAAAAAACACTCTTACTCATCAACTGTGTCTGTGTCTGTGTTGGCAATAGACTTGTGTGTTCACTGAAGGTTCGTTTTTTTGTTTTTTCTTCCTTTCTCCTTCGTCTTCTTCATGTTTGCTGCAATGCTGCTGGGTGTCTGGGTTTTTTTTTTTTTTTTCTTTTGAAGAGGGTTTCTCAGTTTTCCTTTCATGGGTGTCACTGTCTGGGTTTTTTTTTTTTTTTTCCTTTTGAAGAGAACTTTGCTCACGGGTCTGGGTTTTTTTTTTCTTTTGAAGAGGCGTGAGCAGTGCGGCCAGTGTCTGGGTTTTTTCTTTTTCTTTTTGGCTGAAGGTTGAGGGCTGAAGGCTGAACTACTCTTTAGATTTCTCTAGAACCTTTTGGTATGGTCTGAATGGTCAATAAAGAGAAAAGAGTTAAAAGGCTAATAGTCTTACACAGTTACACGTTTTGAATGGATTGAATGGTCAATAGGCTTACACGAATACACGTTTTGTGGTTTTTTTTTTTTTTTTTTTTTTTTTTTTTTAAGAAATCAGATTTAGATGGTCAATAGACCCATAAAGAGAAGAGTTAAATTCTAATAGTCCGGCCCTGTTTGATTGGTCTGAATGGGGTCTTATAGTTTATAATTTAATTTGTACTAATATTAATTTTAATTTTTTTGTGCAGGTTTAAAGTGATCATATTAAGTAAAGTTGCAACTGTGCTTTTGATAAAACAGGTTCTATTGTTTTATACATTAAATTTACATCATTCTAGTTAAATTGTAATTTTTTTTATATTATAGATTGTGTTTCATTTATTCATAAATATTTTTTAATTACAAATGTCTACTAGAAAATATTTATCTGGATATGAAAAAAAAAAAAAAAAAAGACAAATAGAAGAACTAATTGAATCTCAAAAAGGAGATATGGACAAATTTATTACTAGTAAAAATCAAAATCTTGCAGAAAATTTGAGTGAAGGTTTCATAAATGAACAAGAAATTCATCAAAAAGAATTAGAAGATAATGAAAATATACAACAAAATGATAATAATGAAGGTGGTCATGATAATATTCAAACATGTAATGTCACCATTCTTGATAATGAAGCTCAAAATAATTTAGAGGAGAGTGAAAATATTAATGATCAACCTAATTATATTCCTACAAATATTTTTGATCCAAGTCAATGGAAAACTATTGATATAAAATTAAGAGATTTGTTAATAGAAAATGGTCCAATAAGAGTTGATGATCTAAACTTTCCTATAGATAAGAACTCTAGACATTTTTCTACTACGCATTATATTCGAAAATTACCAAATGGGGAGAAACATGATAGAAAATGGTTAGTGTATTCGAAAGACCTAGATAAAGTATTTTGTTTTTGTTGCAAGTTGTTTAATTCAAAATCTAATACAAATCAACTAGCTAATGGAGGAACTAAGGATTGGAAAAATATTAGTTCTATTCTTAAAAATCACGAAACAACTAGTGATCATATTACTAATATGAATACTTGGATAGATTTAGAACTAAGATTATTGAAGAATAAAACAATTGATAAAAATGTCCAAGAACAAATTAAGAAAGAGAAAGATCATTGGAAAAAAGTATTATTAAGAATAATAGCGGTGGTAAAAAATCTTGGTAAAAATAATTTGGCATTCCGAGGAAATAACGAAAAGATCTATCAAGAAAATAATGGAAATTTTTTAAGTATAATTGAAATGATTGCAGAATTTGATCCAGTAATGCAAGAACATGTTCAACGTATTCAACATGGTGCAATCCATAATCATTATCTTGGACATAATATACAAAATGAAGTGATACAATTATTAGCAAATGAAATTAAAAGTAAAATTATAAAAAAGATTAAAGAAGCAAAATACTTTTCAATTATACTTGATTGTACCCCCGATGTAAGTCATCAAGAACAAATGACTCTCATACTAAGATGTGTAGATATTTTAGTAAGTCCGATAAAAATAGATGAACATTTTGTGGAATTTTTAAACGTAGATGATACTTCTGGAAAAGGTCTTTTCAATGAAATTATAAATGCAATAAAAAATCTTGAACTTGATATTAATGATGTACGTGGACAAGGATATGATAATGGGTCTAATATGAAAGGGAAAAAACAAGGGGTACAAAAAAGAATTCTTGATATAAATCCTAAAGCATTTTACACACCATGTGGTTGTCATAATCTCAACCTTGTCCTATGTGATATGGCTAATTCTTGTCCTAAAGCTATATCTTTTTTTGGAGTAGTACAACGTATATACACACTATTTTCTTCTTCCACAAAGCGATGGAAAATTTTACAAGATAATGTGACAGGTTTAACTCTTAAGCCATTGTTACAAACACGTTGGGAAAGTCGAATTGAAAGTGTGAAAGCAATAAAATTTCAAGTTCTAGAAATAAGAGATGCTTTGTTACAATTGGCAAAAACAAGTGAAGATCCCAAAACAAAAAGTGAAGCTAATTGTTTAGCAACATATGAGATTGAAAGTTTTGAGTTTTTGCTAGCTATGACTATTTGGTATGACATATTATTTGCTGTTAACACTGTTAGTAAAAATTTACAATCGAAAGACATGCATATTGATGTTGCTATAGATCAATTAAAAGGTCTCATGTCTTTTTTAAAAAAATATAGAGAAGATGGATTTACATATGCTATGAATTCATCTAAAGAAATTGCAACCAAAATGGAAATAGAGCCTATATTTCGTGAAAAACGTATAATTCGTAGGAAAAAACAGTTTGATGAGAATGTTAATGATGAGGCAACACAATCCGCTGAAGAATATTTTAGAATTAATTATTTTTTATATATAGTAGATCAAGCTATTTCTTCAATTGAAAGTAGGTTTGAACAATTTCAAATATATGAAAATATTTTTGGTTTTTTATTTAATTTTGAAAAACTAAAATCACTAGATGATGATAGTTTGAAAAAAAATTGTCTTAATCTTGAATGTTTTCTCACACATGAAACTCATTCTGATATTGATGGTTTAGATTTATATTCAGAACTAAAAGTTTTAAAAGAAGTTTTGCAAATAAATGATAACTCTCCAATCAATGTACTAAATTATATAAAGAGGTTAGAATCTTTTCCAAATGCATGTATTGCTTTCAGAATATTACTAACTATACCTGTTACAGTTGCTTCCGCAGAAAGAAGTTTTTCAAAATTAAAATTAATAAAATCCTATTTAAGATCAACTATGTCACAAGAAAGATTAAGTGGATTAGCTATATTATCAATTGAAAAAGAAATGTTAGCGGAACTTAAATGCAAAAATTTAATTAGTAATTTTGCCTCTCAAAAAGCAAGAAAAATAAATTTTAATTGAAAAAAATATATTAATTTATAATTAAATATAATAAAAGGCCCCATTTAAAGCTTTCGCCTAGGGCCCCCAAATTCGTTGAGCCGGCCCTGTTTAGCGTCCAAAAGCAACGGCATTTCTTCCCTGCAGTAACAAGAGGAAACTAATTAACTATATCAATACTGGCAGCAACAAAAACAAAATTTGAAAAGCAATGTTAATAAAAAATATATTGAGCTATTGTTACTCTTTCGGGGGAGAAGACAAAGAGGACGATAGAGTGGAAGGGAGAGGAGCCATGTTATATGCTAGCTTAGGGTGCTCAAAAGGAGTCAGGAGGGAGCTATTTTGGGTTGTGTTGTGTGTGTTTTTGTTGTAGGCTCGTGTGCTTATTATATAGTCCGTTGAGGCGAACCCTTGGGCCCACTGGGGGGAAAAAAACAAATGGTAATGGTAACAGATTAGGAAAGTTTTTCCTTTGGAAAATTTTTCCAAGAGTCCAAGAATTTTTCCAAAACTTTCCTAATCAAGATTAGGAAAGTTTTCCAAGAAACAGAAGATTTGGACTCTTGAAAAATGGGTGTTACCATTACCATTTGTTTTTTTCCCCCCAAAAAGTCAATGGGTCGGATGGCGTCACCACCCTCATGGCTCATGGATGTGACCCTCAAAGGAAAATCACCCACCTACCCATGGATGGAGCTGTTATTGGACCGGGAGGGCAATGGCTTCCGATAAATTTTTTTAAAAAAATATTACTATACTAGTAAGTACTAATTTTAATAAATTTGTTTAATAAAATTACACTTTGTCCTCTTTAATAATGTCATCAATTGTTTTAAGAGTAATGTTATAACTACAAACATTTTTACAACGTTTATACAAATTATTGAGGTAGCAAATTTTTGTTGAATTTGTTTAATAAAATTACACTTTGTCCTCTTTAATAATGTCATCAATTATTTTAAGAGTAATGTTATAACTACAAACATTTTTACAACGTTTATACAAATTATTGAGGTAGCAAATTTTTGTTGGTTTGTATACTTACATTACTTTTTACTTATCAAAATTTTGTAGTTTTAACATTTTTCACATTTTAAAGGACATAAAAAATTAATATTAAATATAAACAAAATATACAAATCCAAAAAAATTAGCCCAACAACAAATAAATTTCAATAATAAAACTAAAAAAATTAAGTCTAATCAATCTATTTTACCCAGAACAAACAACTTGGCTATTTAAAAAATTTTAAACAAAATTCATTAGTAATAAAGCAGTAAGCAAAATTTTTGTTCTCAATTTGGGACCTATCAACCGTGGGAGTATAAAATACCATTAGTTCTTAATTTGGGAAGCAATGAATTTATGCCATCTGGGTTGTATAAATTCCTGTAAACAGGATTTGATGGCACAGTAAAAAGAGCTGACAAGTATACTTGGTCGAAGTATCCTTGGCCGTGTGAACAAACCCTTCTCCTCCAAATAAATTTATTTAACCAATGGTGGAAGAGGCCTTGGAGGATGATTCCTCGAAGGAAAATACCTCTTCCGCCAGTGGTAGGCCCCACAAACTGTGCGAAGAAAGTCATGTTTCTACAATACTTTGTCTAATTACCACGTGTATGGCTTCTATTCAATTTATATTCATTATTTCTCAATAAAATTATATATTTTATCATTTCATGGCCAAAATTGAGCAATGCATAGGCCTTCAACTAGCTAAAGTTGTCTTTCATAATTTCACCTCATTTAAAAATCGAAACAACGTTAAAAAATGCACCCCAAGTTCAGTTTGTACAATCCCTGATTAAGACCCAGTGCAGCCTAAATTCACGGTAGACTCAACAATAATAGGCATAAGACTCTCAATCCAAATCCTACCCTCTACAACCTCTAAACCCAACCGAAAACAAATATACTAGTTGGATTCTTTTTTTTTTTTTTTTTTTTTTTTTTTGAGCAGATACTAGCTGGGATAAAAAACATTTATAAGACATGATAATCTTTTGAGCTTACTAATTTGCTTGTGTTCGGTTCAACCCAAAATTTTTGGAACTGAATGCTTTGTTTATAGGCCATGCATTAAATCCATCACTCCCAGCTTTTATGAGCTTGTATGGTATTGTATTTTATGTCCACGTCTCCACGAATTCCAAAATCTAGCATTTTGAAATGGAAAAATTATATTATGTTTCGGGTGTATATGCCATCTCTCTCACAACAGCTGGGTCTCACACAGTTATGAGACCCAACTGTTGTGAAAGAGATGACATATACACTTGAAACATGATATACTATCTCAAATGAAATGACTCCGTTTGTACAAATGCTGCACTCATCTTTGTATGTATTATCAAAGACATATTGTCTTGTGCTAAGCTCTTTTTTACCAAAAAAAAAAGTCTTTATAGAGCTTCTCTTTTTTCTATATTTGTTGACAAGGCAATATTTTAGCTTATGCCTTAGCTCAAATAGTGAGAATTTCTTTTTTTTTTTTATTGGTTTGGATAAAGTCTGTTCCTCCTGTCCTCTTTGATTGTTTTGTAAAAGATATTAATGTTTTGAAATAATATCAGTGGTTAGGTTTTCTTCTCAAAAAAAAAAAGAAAAAAAAAAGAAAAAAGAAAAAAGAAAAGAAGAGACTGCCAATATTTCTCTCTTTTTCCATGTGGGGGTGACTTGCCGGTGATCCAAGTTGTCCCTTTCATTATTATTATATTATCCAAGTTTTCCCTTGTTAAAGAAAATATTTCTTGCTCTTACGCAGTTATGCCTAATTGTGGGAGAAGGAGCGCGCAAGTGGGGTTGCATAAAATGATAAAAAGAAAAACAAATTGTGGGAGAAGGAGGGAAAGTATAGACAAATCGATGCAATGCTAGGTTGGATTGAGGGGGTAGAGTAGGGGAGTAGAGGATAGTAAAATAGAGTTGGCTGAAAATTGACTAATTTTGGGCTAATTTTACTCTACTCTACTCTCCTTCCCTCTCTCTCAATCCAAACGGACCATAATTGCAAGCTGTCTGTCCTTTTTTTCCCCCCTCTATAAAACAAATAAAAAGGAAAAATATTGAGAGAGAGAGAGCAAGAAGAGACATGCACTCAATATTAGAAATAGTATGATGTGGTGAATCATGAATGACCACTAAAGAGAAGAAGTAATTTAGATATAATTTTGCTATAATATTTCTTTTTCTGGTTGTTATACTAACTTTATTTTACAAGAAACTTTAATATATGGTATATATATTCCACTTAATTCAAAATTTTAAGGTTACAAGGCTAGGCCAAATTATTTTAAATTAAATACTCAATTTTTTATCTTTTAAGTGTAATTTTCACTTAGGGTGCGTTTGGATACCGCTTATTTTGCTGAAAATTGAAAACTAAAAATAATAAAAAAAAAATTTCTGGTTATTGTTCACACACACAAAACACTATTCATTTGCCTTAATGCACTGCTCATGTCTCATGAACAGTGCAAGAGGCGCTGGTAAAAAAAAAAAAAAAAAAAGAAGAAAAGAATGAAAATTCGAATGCAACCATGAAACGCGTATCCAAACGCGTACTTATATATGTATACCTAACAAGTATGTTATGATTGATACTAATAAAAGTTGTATAAGTAGCATGATATGTAAAAATGATGCTATTCGAATCACAATATCACATTAATAGTTGTGAAATATAGAGTTTTTTTTTTTGTGTGTTTGTAGACATCATATTTTCATTCTTCAATTTTGATGCATAGCCTCTAACGTGTAGATGAGCAAATTAAGAGTCCGTTTGATTGGAGAAGTGGAAAAGTGTGAGGATAAAAATGGGGAGAGGATGAAAAAGTGAGAGAATAGAAAAGATTTTAATTTTCTTCATTTGTGTTTGGTTGGAATGGTGGAAAAATAAAAAGACAGAAAATTTTTTTGTTTGGTTGAGAAGGAAAATAGAAGGATAGAAAATATAATATATATAAATTTACCATCATATCCTTATTTGATAAAAAAAAACACATTATATTTTTATTTAAAAAAATTGTGTATGAATAGACACTTTATTTTTTATTTTAAAAAAAAAGTAGCACAAAAAATTCAAGAACCCAAAACTAATACAAAAAACCAAAACTTGCGAGAATAGACACCTAAAACAAAAAAATAAAAACAAAAAAAAGAGAAAAAAGAAAAAGAAAAGAAAAAGTGAGACTCGAAGTCTCAAACATGTTGAAAAAGACCATAAAAGGGGGAAAAAAGAAGAAGAGAAACTACTAATACAACAAGGAAAAAGACCAAAAATGAAAGAAAAAATAAAACCAAAAATTGAGACAACATTGAATGTGGTTATGGCTATGGTGTGGTGTTAGGGGTAGTTTTGTCTGAAACATAAAAAGAGCAAAGCTCTTAATTTTCCATTCTATTTTTTCCCCAATTTAGGGAGATTGAAATCTACTAGTCTTGAAGAGAAAACACCTAGATCCCACAAATTTTCTTTCCTAAAAATCATTCCAACCAAACACCCTCAAAATTCATTTTCTATCTGCTTTTTTTTCCCTCCATTTTCCATCCTCCTTAAAATGAGAAAATCCCTCCAACAAGCAGACCCTAAATGATGCATCTAAACTCTTTGATCTCTCTCATTTGTCAAGTGAATTTCATTTGACTTGCTTTTATTTGAGGTATTAATCATATATTTACTTTAATCTTATCTTTATACGAATCTATAATTTAAAGAGATTTTTATCATGGTTTATCTTTTAATTTATCCAATAGTGTTTTGCTCTTAAGTGAATTTTAAATTTAATTTTTATGAGTTTTGAATTGCTCTATCCAATTTTTATTTTTGGGATTTACAATTAGAAAATATAAAATAAACAAATGCATAAAAG
This sequence comes from Quercus ilex subsp. ballota, assembly GCA_032727855.1. Lineage (NCBI taxonomy): Eukaryota > Viridiplantae > Streptophyta > Magnoliopsida > Fagales > Fagaceae > Quercus > Quercus ilex. Next base: position 94,645,789 of record CM064909.1, on the reverse strand, counting down.
ATTTTTTATAACGATTTTAAATTTATATTTGTGTGTGTTTGCGGAGAAAGATGCATAAGAGAACTTAAAAAAGTAAAGATGACTAGAAGGATTAAATCTCTCATACGCCAGGCGCATGAGATACCACCTCGACTAGAAGAGGGAGATAGTGAGTTGTGGGGCGTGCGCTGTAGCATCTACACTATACTTACTGAGACATGTAGCATCAGACCGAAGCACAAATACAAAGAAACAACTAAAAAAATGAGAGAAATAAAAAGAGAGGGAGAGCACAATCTAAATAAAGTTTCTCTCTAAACTTATTTGGAGAGAAACCCTTTAAATTCTTTATATATCTTTATATTGGGTGTAAATTTTGAAAATTCAACCATTGGATTGCATGCTCTTATTATATTATGCAAAATTTCAAGAAGATCAAAAATCAATTGCTATGTCATCAATCAAATGTTAAAATGTCAAGTTTTTGTGATATAAAATTGTGTATAAAAAATAAATTTATTGATCGAATAGTAAATAACATCTTATTTGAACGAAATTTGATGTGCATATTAAGAACATAAGTAATATGAAATTCAACAATCAAATTTTCAAAATTCACACACAAAAAAGAGATACATGAGGAGTTTGAAGAATTTCTCCCCAAACTAGTTTGAAGAGAAACTTTTATTTGCACAATCTTATCTTTAGAAGGGAGGCTCTCTAGTTTTGGAAAGGAAAATCTTAGGGAGAGAGTCTCATCTAAATTTGAAAAAAAAAAAAAAATGGAGCGAGACCCTAGATTTACAAAAGTTTTCAAAAAAGCCTAACTCTTTTCTTAGTCCATTTGTTATTTCCGTCCTTGATTTATTTTTCTTTGAGCTTCAAAACTGTTATTGAGAGAGTACTTGATGAAATGTCTGGAGTAAAAAAGCTTAGACTAGAGGGGAGAAGTCTTAACAATCATAATCATAAACAATACCATCACAAGACTCCATCTACCAAATCTGAAATCCTCACTTAGAACTTACTTATTATTATTATAAAGGAATCGAGACTTCAATTTCATTTCAGGAAATACAGAAAAACAGAAGAAAAAACACAGAGGAAACAATGAGTTACATCGTATCTCGGAGAACTAACAACAAATACTTGCCTAATGTTATGGTCTCCTTGCTATGCAAACGGACACACCTGGAAATTATTATAAATTCACAAAGTACTGAAACTAGGATCAAATGGTATTTATTTGAACATGAAATTTATATCCTCTTCCTCTTACTTGACATATTATACATTAATCTTAAATAAATTTTTCTCAATGGTATTATAGATAAATAAGGTTGTAAATGAACCAAATTGTTTATGAACGGCTCAGACTCAGTTCGAAAAAAGCTTATTTATGTTTAATTGTTTAGTAAATGAGTCAAGCTCAAGTCTAAGTCCAGGCTCAATTGTTAAATAAGTTAAGCTCAAACATAACAATGTGCTTATTAACAAGCTTGCAAGTATGAGACTCGATTAACATATATATTGTTAGAATAATGTGGCCCAACATAATATATATGATGCCTTTATTATCAACAAATAAATATTCGGTTTCTTGTGAAATTATTCAATACTTTTATGATGTAAGATATTGATATATTGAAATAGGTCTACTTGATTTAGTAGATTAAGATTATGAATGCATTCATTGTAGTCCTTGACTTGACCATATCCATCATGATGTAGCCTATTCTGATAGGCACATTGTTGGACCATGATGAAAAGGAAGTGCAAGTTAAAATTATTCAAACAATGGAAGACAATAAGGGCTAGTCTTTCGATGGTTAGTGCATAATAATCTTGGAAGTCCTTCCATAATAAGATTCATAAACGTTGAATGTTGGCTTTAATAAATCTATCGTGTCATTACCAGTAACTTGAACTCCTATTAAAGATGTTGTTATTATAGTAGTTCTAGATATGAACAGTAGATGAATCCATGTATTAGCATGGAGTTACAAAAGTAATAACACATTAATAAACTTCTTCATTAATAAATCTAATTAATAAAGTTGTTTATTAACAAATGTAACATATCTGTTACATGAAGTGTTATTATGATAGGAATGATTTTATGGCTAGTCATGTTCTTTCTGAATATTATAAATATTGTCAATGCCACACTTGCAAGGGGTGTGAAAAGAGGAAATAAAGCTCTTATTAATCCTAATCAGCTGGAAAGAGCATCCTAATTGCTTGTGAGGTCATTGAATAACATAATCTAGTATGTATATTTCTCACATCTTACTGTTGAATTTTATTACATATGCACATGATATAATTGTTAATTGATAGATTTATTATATGTGTTTCTCTTGAATTTAAGTATAATTCCAACATGATTCTAAAAAAAAAAGTATAATTCCAACATATATGATAATATATGTTTATATGAATAAATGCTCAAAATATACTTATATAGACTTGAGATTGGATTGTGTAAATTTGTAAAATAAATTCATAAAATATCAAATTATTAATTGTAATTTATTGATAATATAAATAATTCATTTTGTAGTAAACCTATATATAATTTATAACAATACAAGGTTGGTGACCCTAATTTTTATAAGTTCATGGATGAAAATTATTCTATCTAGTTAACTCAAATAATATAATTTCAACTATAATTTAATTATAAGTATGATCATATATTTATGAAGGGATTAAAAAAAATTGGTGCAGGGTTTACAATATATAAGAAAAGAATAAATTAATCAAGAAACAAACTTGAGCTTATTCGACAAGTAAATGAACCAAGTTGAAAATGAGCTCTAATTTGACTCATATTCGAACTAAAATGAAATGAACAAACCGAAACTTTTAATACTCCGCTCAACCAGGGATGGACCCTGGGGGGGGGGGGGGGGTGGGGGCGGGGGGAGAAGGGGGCCAGGCCCCCCACTAGCCGAATTTTTTTTTTTTTTTTACTTATTATAATTTTCATTTTTGTAGTTGGGCCCCCCACTTGCAAAACCTTAGATCCCCTTCTCTCCAATCAGCCTAGCCAGCCTAGCCCAATTAGTAAATATCCAACTCAAAAACTTAACAAAAACAATAAAAATATTCACAATAGTAATTGTATTTTACCACCAAAAAACCAAAAAATTATGTGTTATTGGAGAAGTTAAAACTAAATTTTAGCAACTACAATATACTGGTATAAATACCAATTGATTATAGTAAGTTGTTGAAAATAAAATACAATATTTTATATAATTATCTCTCTTCCTTCAATTTCTGCCTCTTCCTTTATTATTTTATTGAGTTGTTTATATTATTTTAAATAAAGTGGTAAAGAAATAAAACATTTGATGTTGGGTGTATTGCAAAGTAGCTTTTTGACGTGCTAAAAGCTAAATTTTTTAGCACCACTACTGTGAATGTTCTAACTTCAACCAAAAAAATAAAAATAAAAATTCCTAGCCAACCCAATATTAAAATGCAATATTTGTGTGTGTGTTTTTGGATAGATGATTGTATGTTAATTTATTAATAAACGATGATTTTATGTATTTATAATTTGTTAATACTATATGGATGTTTATTTGAAGTAATTTTTTTTTTCTTATACTCCACCTCCTCTAACTTGAAATCCTGAGTCTGTCCTTGGGTTCAAACAGTTTACAACCCTAGAGACAAATACTAGAATTTTAAACAACCAAACCTAGCAACAGGGAACTAGTTAGACAATCAATCCATATTTCTTTTTACTTCAAAAGCGTTTTAAAAATATGTAGTTAGTCAATAGAATACATTCATATGCTCATTTTTAGGGTGTGTTTGGATACCACTTATTACTGAAAACTGAAAACACTGTAACAAAATAATTTTTAAATATATGAATAATGCTGTGGGACACATTTTTGAATTTATTTTTGCTGAAAAAAGTACTTGCGGGTCCTGTAAATAATGCACGAGATTCACTGAAAAACGTAAGATACAACTGGAAAGTGCTTTTCTCTTTTCAGCTTTATCCAAACATCCACTTAATCAATTACTCATATTCTTAAATTCTTTATAAACTGATTTTATATCCAGCTTAATTTAAGTTGCGATTTACCGGCTAAAGAGAGGTCTTTGGTGTGCACATATATAAGAGCGCATATTCCGTAATTCTAATGAAAAACAAGCCATGAAGCTCCAAATGCTTCGTGCGCGCATGGAAAATGCACAGTTCCATGACACTACCCTTCATGCCAGCAACCTCTGTGAATCCACTGCCATTGGGATATCAACTTTGTAAAGTTGCTCTTTGACAATGGCATATTTTTCGTTTGGCTAGTACCAAATTCATGGTTGAATGCCAAATCCAAGGATGGGCAATACTTCACTCCTATCGCCTGGTCCTCGTTTTGTTGGCCTCAAAAGGAAGGTGGGCTTGGCTTTACAAAGTTTTGGGACTTCGATCAAGCCCTTCTATCCAAACTTGCTTGGTGGGTGCTGTCCAGTAAGGATTGCCCATGCATCAATCTTTTGCGTGCAAAATATAAGGTGAGACAAAATTGGCTAAATCAATCCGCTCCTAGTGTAGCCTCCCCAATTTGGAAGAGCTTGGAAGGCACTAAGGCTCTCATTGCACAGGGAGCTTGCTTGCTGGTAGGGAAAGGAAGAACTATTAGAGTTTGGGAGGACTCGTGGATCCCAGATCTAGTGAGATTCAAGCCCATCCCAAAGGTAGGTTCTAACGGTGACTGCCATTGTTGTATCACAACTAATATGCAATAATGGAGATAATTGGGATATGAGCAAACTGAAAGATCTTTTTGAGGAGGAGGCTATTATGGCTATTTCCAAAATCCCAACACCACTGAGTGGATGCAGTGATAGATGGATCTGGACAAAGACAAACTCAGGTAAGATCACAGTCAAATCTGCCTATTGGCTAAGTAGAAGCTGCTTTCCTCCTTCCAACTATGATAATCTCAGGGGTCAAGTATGGAAAACAAAACTACATGAGTGGCATAAAATGCTTCTCTGGAGGATTTCTGCAGATTGCCTCCCTACAAAGGGAAAAATTGGGAAATTCTCCGAGCTCCCTGATGATATGTGTCTGTTGTGCAATTCTGAGAAGGAATCAACACTACACATTTTCACCAAATGTCCACTGACGAAAGCTTTATGGTTTGGTTGCCAATGGGGAATCAGACTTGATGATTTTAATTTCACTAACATTACAGATTTGTTAAGTTTTTGTTAAATCCACCATCAGAACATTTAAGGGAATAAGTGGAGATGATCTTCGACTGTTTGTTGCAATTATATGTGATCAAGTGTGGAAGCTAAGAAATGGAATTTTGTTTGAAGGAATTGAACTGCGCCATGAAGTCATTAGAGCTCGTCTCTCCAAAGCATTTGCAGAGTTCAAAGGTGTAAGAACTAACACCTCTACAAGGCACTATCCACCAAGAACTGTTGCTCAGTGGATAGTGCCTTGTAGAGGGTCATTGAAAGTTAATGTTGATGCAGCGGTTGGAGATTGTAGAGGGGAGTTGGTATTTGCCTGCACCAAATGGGCAAACACCAACCTCCCTCAGCAAGCAGAAGCTGAAGCTCTAAGGTGGGCGACCTTCCTTTCAACACAACTTCCATTTGAATCCATATGCATAGAAGGTTACTCCAAAGTGTGCATCTAAGCCATTTCCAATCTGAATGTAGAAACCCCATGGAGTATCCAAAATATAATCTCAGAAATCATCTCTCTTGCGAACCATATAAATAGACCTTCTTTTTGTTGGATTCCGAGAGTAGTCAATAGGGCTGCTCATGTTCTTGCTAAATGGTCTATATGTAATAAAATAATTGGTTCTTTTGATGTTAGTAACCGCCCCCACTGTCTCAGTGTTGTTTTAAGGGTGTAGGCATGTTCATTGACTGTTGTGTAGTCTTTGTGTGTAGTCTTTCTCTAATAAAAATTTGCAGTTCATTAAAAAAAAATGTTACCAATCTTGTATTTTTGTGAAGAAGATAAAATGAACCAGCCTAAGCAACATACTCAAGTGATACTGAGTAATTAGAAAGGAAACAATACACCACGTTATCAACTGGTCAAAAAAACAAGCTGATCGATGAAAGACCTCGAGGAAGAAAAAGCCCGACCTAGAGTAGCTATGGCTAACCAGATATTGCCTGAACTCAAAACAGGCCATACAACTCGAAATTATAACCAAGCACGAAGGCCCAAATTAGAGCTGTCCACGGGTCGGGCCGGGTTGGTTTTGGACCCAACCCGGACTCGACCCGCCGGCGTCGGGTGGAGCCGCAGAGAAACCCAAATCCGACTGCCGGAAAAATCAGTCAAGTCAGTTTCGGGTGAAGGATAGCGTCGGTCGGGTCAGATCGGCCGCCGAAATAAAAAAAGGTATCGAAATTTGGAAAAAAGAATTGCCAAAATCTGGAAAAAGCATCGCCGAAATCTGGAAAATTCTTGCAGGAATCTGCATTTTTTGGCAAAAAATGGGTGGAATTTGGCCAGATCTAGCTAAATCCCACCAGATCTAGCCGGATCTGGTTGAGATCTCGCCATATCTGGTCGAGATATCGCCGGATCTAGCTTGTTTTTGCAGATTTGGCTGGATTTTTTCATAGCTCCGGTTGGTTTCGGGTTGCTCGAGTTTTGGAGATGCAAACCCACCACTCGACCCGCCGGTGTCGGTTTTTGAGAACGAAAACCCGCCGCCGACCGACTGGACCTTCGGTTCGGGCCGGAATCAGGTCGGCGTCGGGCGGTTTCGCCGGGTTGGCGGGCGCTGGTCGGGTTTGGACAGCCCTAGCCCAAATATCAAATTTGGAAAGACAGTAATGGAAATCTATACTATTTTATAATATAGTATAGATTATGGCCATAACAAAGGCAATTATGCTCCTCGTTTAAAATACGAAAAATGATAATATTATAAACTATTTTATAATATTTTTTACATTAATGATGTGATGAGTGAATTCCATTTCTTCCGTCAACATTTTCCAATCACATGACGGACGGGAGGGTCCTTTCTGAAACATTTTAAAACTAAAGATGTTTTTGAAACAAAGGTTGATCATTCAATCATTGACCGATAAATAAACTGTTCATGGAAAAGTGTTTGTTTTTTTGTTTTTTTTTAGATAAAATACTGAAACTTGGAAAGAACAAATTAGGATTAATCTGAGTTCTATCCTCCAAATAACTGATCCAACAATACATACAAAAATATGGTGTAAGTGTAACATGAAATAAATAAGGCGTAAAACCCATTTTCGTCCCTACATTTTCACATGATTCCCACTTTGGTCCCTAACTTTTTTTTCGTCGCTTTTAGTCCCTATCCTAGAAAACGCGTCTCATTTTTGTCCCTACCGTTACATCAGAGATGGAAATTGCACATGTGGCAAACGAAAGCTGACATGACCATTAAAATAATAATAAAAAATATTATTTGGAATTAAAAAATACCACGTCAGCATCTAAATTAAAAAAAAATTAATTTATTAATTTTAACTATATAAAAAAATTAAAAACAGAATTAAAAACCAAAAATTACATGAATTGAGATCTAAGTGTGTCTTGAACAAGAAAAACAAGAACACAAACCCAGATCTAAGAACACAAATTTAAAATCCAAAAATCAAAAACCCAGAAAATAAGAGCACAAAATTAAACTATAAACCCACATCAAATTAAACATGAACAAGAAATTAAACATGAAAACAAAATTTAAAACCCAGAAAATTAAAACCTTAGAGCCGAAACCCAGAATTAGAATTCATGCCAAGAACACAAACCCAGCAAATTTGAATAAGAACACATTAAAACCCAGCAAATTTAAACAAGAACACATTATATATTTGAACAAGAACATGAACACAGTAAAATTGAACACAAGGGAGAAAGAGAGAGAAAGAACCTCATAATAATTTGACCCACAATAATTCCCCCAATCAAATGGTCATGAATATAAGTACAAAATCTACATTGCAAATACAAGTACAACTATCTCTCTCTTTACTTTTCTCTATACTCAGCCTTTCATTTCTCCCCAAAACCAAAAAAAAAAAAAAAAAAAAAAATGGATGCCACACTCTCAGTCTGACCCAACCGCTTCACATTCGGGTCACCTTACCCTCGACCCACATCTCGCAAACCCGGCCCACCGCCGCCACACCACCAAGAAGAACCAATCCTGGCTGTGGCTCGGCCCATTCTCGTAGGCTCGGCGCACATTCATACGGCTACCTCTTGTCACGCGTGGCCGATTACTCGACTTCCGCTACTGTGGCGGCGGCTCCAGCTCAGGCTCCTCTGGCGCCGAAGAAGAAAGGCAAGATCACTGATGAGTTCACCGGTGCCGGATTGATCGGGTAGGTGTGCCAGGGCACCCAACAATGGAGATTTTGGGTGTGGCTGTTATGGGTCTTTGATGATTTTGTTGGGTTTGAGAAAATGGGGGCTTTGGAATTTATGAATTTGTATTTGAGTTAATTTTTTTGGATTTAAATTTTTGAATCTGGGTTTGAATTTAATTTTTTGGGCTTTAAATTTTTTGGTTTGTGTTATTGTTAAAACATATAATGTGTTCATGTATAATTTGATGTGGGTTTATAGTTTGATTTTGTGTTCTTATTTTCTGGATTTTTGATTTTTGGATTTTAATTTTGCATTCTTAGATCTGGGTTTGTGTTCTTGTTGTTCTTATTCAAGACACACTTAGATCTCAATTAATGTGATTTTTAGTTTTTAATTCTGTTTTAAGTTTTTAATTTAGTTAAAATTAATAAATTAATATATATTTTTTTAATTTAGATGCTGGCGTGACATTTTTTAATGCCAAATAACATTTTTTATTATTATTTAATGGCCACGTCAGCTTCCGTTTGCCACCTGTACAATTTCTGTCTCTGATGTAACGGCAGGAACAAAAACAAGATGCGTTTTCCAGGATAGGGATTAAAAACGGTGGAAAAAAAAGTTAAGGACCAAAGTGAGAATCACGTGAAAATGTAAGGACTAAAATGGGTTTTAAATAACCAAACTTTATAATTTAAAAAAAAAAAAACAAAAATCCAATTAAAAAAAAGTCTTAATATTGAAAGTTTTATTAAAAAAATGGGACCTTTGAGCGGCAAAAGAGAGAGCGAGATCGGAGCAGTGACGGGTGCGAATGGCAGTGAGAGAGTGATCGCTCCAAACGACGATGGATCGAAGCATGGAATCGATCTTCCTCTCGAAATCTGGGGTCCACCATCAAGGCAAGTCGGTGTTGGTGCTGAAGTAGGGCTCGACGTTGAACCTGGAGTGGAGAGAAGAGTTCGTACAGGCTTGGAGCCATGACTTGCAGACGAGCATGGGTCCAAGCCATCGCTACTCCAGGGTTAGCCTGGAGAGCAGGGGCGTAGCCAGGAATAAATACTTGGGGGGGCCGGGTTGTAACAGATATATACTAAATATAATTCTTAATTTTATTGAATACAAAATTATCAACTTTCATATATCATCATATACTTGAACATGTTGGGAATTCAACTGAAATTCCAAACCTGTGAGAAACAAAAAAATAGAGAAAACAAAATGCTAAAAGAAAAACAATCACACGCACATTATAGTATTTAGGTTTGGTAATATGCCTACGTCCACGGAGTTGCAGAAATTTCACTATCATCAAAGAAAATTACAATGTGCAGCTACAATATGACTCAAAAATTAACCTGAAAAGAATTTTAAAAAATAAAATTCTAATTAGAAATTTTTTCCTTAGTTATATGGATATTATTCATACTCAAGAAAAAATAAAATTTTCACTATAATTTAAACAATCAAACCCATCAATCACCATCATTCCTATTATTAAAATTTTCCTGTATTTTAATTTTTTTTAATACAACTTTAATTAATAATAACCCCTTAAAGGCTTAAACAAAAACAAAAATTAAACAAGGATTTGTACACAACATAAACCAAACAATTTAACAACTTCTACCGCCACATAATATCTAACTAATCAAAAATATGTAATATATCAAAATAATTTTACCAGTCTTCACAGAATCACAAAGTGCAAAAATGGGTGGGCCGTGTGGCAATGCTTATTTGCCTACAACTGTAGATATTCTTCCCTTCAAGACTCATCAGTCATCACAAACAAATTCAAACAATCTCCTTATCATTGGTTAGTGACCATCCAAGGCTTGATAGATACACATTTCTTTCTTGCCTTTCCAAGTTCTTTACTTGAAACAAAGTGCTCACACAATCCAACAAAAACAGCAACAAGTAACTGCAACGGAAGCACCCTTTTCTATTTCATTTTGGTAATAAAAAAAAAAAAATAGCAATAACGAAAACAAAAACACCCTTTTTCTCTCTCTCTCTTTCTCTAACATTATTTTTATTTTTATTTTCAGAAAGCGGGAAAAAAAAAACATTTTCATGTTCGTAGAAAGGCACAATCTTTCTTCTGTGTTCTAAACCAACTGATCAATAAAACTCATTTCTCGTTTTCGTTTCTAGTCGTCAAAAAACATGGAGCTTCGGAGATCAATTATCTCCATCCCAATTCCTTCAATCATATATTTCTCTAAAAATTTATGAAAATATAAAAGCATGTGAATATTTAGGTGTAGATAGTTGAGAAAATCAAAAAAAGACACTGAAAATAGATGTAGGTCTAGTGCTTAAATAAAAGAAGAAAACTCACCACTTCACCAGGCAGTCACCAAGTTCCAAATCCTAAAATTTGACAATGAAATATACTGAGTGATTTGTTTTAGAAAGCAAGAAGAAAGAAAAAATTGGTCAGGATTTTTTTTTTTTTGTTGGGACTGGAGGACTGATGCTGCTGAGTTTTGGGGGCTGGTAGGCAGTACTGGGAAGTGTATCACAGAAGACAGAAAAGAAAAGAATAAGGGATTTTGTGGGGGACCATGGGGTGGGTTTTTGAGATGGAGAAGTTATGTGTTTGGATTTTAGTATTTAAATGTTTGTGGGCCAATTTTGTGTTTTATTTGGAGTATGAGAGGCTGGAAGCCCAGTAGAATAGAGGCCTAAACTATAATTGGGAGTGAGAGAAATATGGGGGGGCCGGATGTCCAAGAGTGGGGGGGCCCAAAAAATTTTTATACCTACTCTCTAGGAAATTTTTTTTTTTTTTGCAGGGGCCACGGCCCCCCCAGGGGACAACGTGGCTCCGCCCCTGCTAGAGAGTATGTTGGTGAGGCCTCACGGGTCAAATCTGCCTAATCGGATCCAATTTCTGTGCATCCTTCTCCTTCTTCTCCTTCTTCTTCCTTCTTCTTCTTGTTGTTATCCATTTTGATTTCGGTTCAACTGTGTCTTTCTGGTTTTGTACTTGTAGTATTTGCTATATACCAGATAGGTTGTACTTATAAGGCGTGGATAGAGCTTCTGCAGTTAGCCACCTGTCAACACACGTGTGGCTCCTTCATTTTATCTGTTTTTTTTTCTTTTTCTTTTTCTTTTTTTCTTTTTGTGTATAAATATTGTTATCCTTGCAAGAAAACTTGTTATCCCTAAATTATCGACAGTTAAAAATGAGTAACTGTTATGAGTAATAGTTTATGATGAAGTTTGTTAGTTTTGAAATGTCTTAAACTTAGTTACTATTAGTCTAAATTAGAAGTGATCCTCCCAACCAATGAAACGATATCATATATGTAGATATGTGAGTCAGCCTCTTAATCAACATAAGAAAAAAAAAATCACTAGATGATGTCATATTTGCATAATTAGTATTGTGTTATTGGTTGCAAGGACTAAAAAGGACCACTACAGCTGTCCTTCAATGCACTTAATAATTTCTCATATTTTATGCATATTCTTATTTAGTTATTTTGACCCTCCTATTTGTATCACCTAAATTGTTTTGATTCAATAATGCTAGAATGTTACAATAGTTCTTATTTGAGTTGATGGATTTTTATTAATTCTTATTTGATCTTACAATGTGGGGTGAGGATCACGCAAAGACCCAGGGTCGAGTTGAGAGAATGGATTTACACAAAAGATAAAGAGAATTGAATGAAAAGAAAATCAAGTGTGTATTAACGTTTTCTCTTGTCTGTCGAGGAGGTCTTGATACTTTTTTAAACAGTACAAGTTTAAATAATTTCTCCGTCTCCTCTTGCAACCCCCCCCCCCCCCCCCCTCCTTTCAATGGGGTTTCCCTTCCTTTTACCATAGCTTGTCTTACATCCTAGCTCTCCATCCGGAGGGTAGTGGATTTTCCCCAAATACTTGTCCCATCCCCCCTTTGTGAGAAGTGCAGGTGAGCTACAGGCTGTTCAAGCACTGTTCAGGCGTCACTTCTCCATAAATGCAACTGTTTTATTAGGTGTGGTGCATTTAATGCGAAGGTAATGGGTGCTTCCTCAACACGCCTTCCTTTGTCTTTCCTCCAGTGCTTGTCTTGGTTGCCTACCTTGGTCCGAACCCCCAAATAAGGACACGACTCATCTCCACCTCCTCAGGGTGTGAGAGCCCTTTGCCTGATCCTTTCCCTTCGGTCAGGTCAACATTCCCATCTGTCCATTGGGCCCATGCAATCCTAGAGTGTGGCCTAGTAGTGGTGCTATCCTCGGACCCCCACAATACTTAAACTCATTCAAATGTTTGAAGAGTATAGGAAAATATTTAAACGTCTTTATGTTATTTATAGATCCATTGGAAACAAAACTTCAGAACAAAGATACATAAAGATCCTCCAAGATTAGCCATTGGCAGAGATCCATGGTGATTGGCGAAGGACATAGAGATGTTTTATGCTGCTGATGCGGTGGCAACGATGACAGTTTGTAAATCGCCAGTTGCTAATAGTGGTGGGAGTGGCTGAAGCAGCAACAATAGTAGCAATAGTGACAGCATCACTCGTTAGGAGAGGAAGATAAAGCATAGGGAGAAGTCACAAGAAAATAAGTGGAATTTTTCTAAAGAAAAATAAAATAATGACTCACATGCTAATAAGTTGCTAGCTAGGCAAATTCACCAACGTGGCTATTGTCATATAGAGTTACATGAAAGTTTAAAAAAATGCCACATTATTTTTCCGTTACCCACACAAACAATAATGCCAACAGCAATAAACTAAAAGATTAATAGTTTTTATTTTTTAGACTTGAGGGATCACTAACACTCATTCGAAATTTAAAGGACTAATAGTACTTACAAGATAAACTTTAAGGATCAATAGTATAGTTTCGCCTCATTATTTCTCAATAAAATTATATAATTTATCATTTCATGGCCAAAATCGTGCAATGCATGGCCTTCAACCAGTCAAAGTTGCCTTTCATAATTTCAAATCATTTGAAAATCAAACAATGTTAAAGAAATTGCCTCCCTTGGGCCACTGATTAAGACCAAATCCAGCCTAAATTCACGTTAGGCTCAACAATAATTGGTATGACTCTCAATCCAAACCCTACCCTAACCGAAAACATATATACTAGTTGGGTTAAAAATAATTTATTAGACATGATAATTTTTTGGGATTATGAATCTTGTGTTCGGTTCAAACCAAAATTTTGGAACTGGATGCTCTGTTTATAGGCCACGTATTAAATCCATCACTTCCCAACTTTTATAAACTTGTATTGTATTGTATTTTATTTTATATCCACCACCAAAATCTGGCATTTGGAAAAGTCGTACCACATGATAAAGGAAAATATAAACTTACAAATTATTTTACAAATTATTGATGTGGTGGTTTTATTAGAAAGTAAAAATGTGATGTTACTGGTAGGACCATATAAAAACTAATAAAAATTTTCCACAATAAGTGTCTATTTGGCATGATTAATTTTGTCAATATATTTTACTATTCAGCTTATTTTTGCTACTATTTATAAGTCTCACTGCATTTTTTGGTATTATTCATGGGTACCACTATACTATTTCAGCTAACTTTTTCTTTTATCTATAGTACTTTTAGTAAAAAAATTTCAGTTTTAACAAAATATAAGCAGATCCCAAAACAGACTTTAAAAGTTTATAAAATTATTGTAGCATTACTTCATAATTAAAGACGAAGGTAAGAGTGGATGCCAAATGTACAAGGAAACATAAACTAAAGACAACCCATCATCCGAAAGAGCATTTTTTTTTTCCTTCTAATGATTATCTGAAAGAGCAATTAGATTCAGATATGTATAAATCATAATCGCTGATTGGCAATTAAGGAAACAACTGAGAACCATGCCAAAAACGAAGATGAGAAATAGTGACCTCTCCTTTCCATGTTGATTTGGGGCTTTTATATAGATCCATCCAAATCCATATCTTCATTTGGATTTTTGAGAGCCCAAAATGGAAGTTAAGGATTTGGAGGCCCAAATCAATTTCCGGTATGAAAACTTCCCAGACGGGCAACAGAAAGAAAAAGCCCAAATCCACACATTTTTTTTAAACGAAAAAAAAAAAAAAACTAATTAGTAAAAGAAAGAATTGAGAATGAATTCAGTATATCATAATCATAAACCTCAGCACGTTTCTCCGCACCAAAAAACCAAAAGAAGCTAGTTTTGGAGTAAACCCAGTGCATTACTTGTACAAAAACAGAGAGAAATATACACAACCAGGAAGCTTTGGAGTAAAATCACCTTTTCATTACTCAATCAAACGGAGCATATTACAAAACATAGCAGAATTAATCCCAAAAAAAGAAAAAAAAGAAAAGGAAATGAACAAAATATGAATATAATACAGAACAAGCAGCAAACTGCAAGCCTCGTACGAACAGTTTATTTCACGTAATTCAAACTGATTAACTAACCAACTTAAGGCATGAAGGTGATTTTCTCCAAAACAAGCTGTAACGATGAAACCTACATGGTAATATAGTATATTATGTTGGAAAATATGGCTAAATAAACAAGTTTTGATTCAACAATACAAACCCTAAAAAATTAGCAATGATAAAAATAAATAGATAGAGTTAGAAAGATCTCACAAACTATAGAATCACGTAAATGCGTTGTCTTTAAAGGTTGATTCGTGCCACCCGGAGTAGAACTCGGTGTGAATGGCTCTCTTGGCCGAACAACCCCCCAAGATTAGACTATAGTAATTTCTTCAAATTGATCACATACTCAAGCAAGAAGAACTAAGAACAACCTTACTTGCCTTTCCTTTCCTTAAAAAAAAATTGAAGCTGAAATTTTTTCTGTGCAGCAAAGAAACAGAGCAGAGCAAAAGAGAGGGATACGGCTGGAGAAAGATGAGAAAAAGATGTGACTTGAATAGTGTGAGATGTAGGGTTTATATATGCTAGCATGTAAGATAAGTGGGCTGACTAGAGGACAGCTCCTAATGGTTACTGTGCAGCCAACAGGCAGCACAATAAATGCCCCAACGGGCTACTGTTTTAATGCCAGAACCAAAATGGGCTAAAATGAAAAAGAAAGGGAAAAGGTGAGGCCCAAGAATAATGTAACAAACCCAAGCCCAAGGCCAAGCCAACACCTAGCCCATTGTGTTCCAACATACCACCTAAGATGTGCAAAGCCTTATAAACTCATAACAAGATTTATTTCTAACCAATGTGGGACACAAAACAAAGTTTAGGTGTTTGAAACACACTCACTCCAACAATCCCCCACATGTTACAAACACTAAACTAGGAAAGGCAATGAACTCAAGAAGGCATGCATCAATATGGTACCCTAAGGTTTTAACCATACTTAGGATAAATAAGTAGGAACTACTAGACAATGGTAGAGTTAGGCTCTTTTAACCAAGCTATTAGATAACCAAACTTACCACCCACATACCTTTCTTTACTAAGGTTATTCCATAAGCGGGTTGGCGCCTTATACAGGCCATGCGCCATTGGGTTTCATGAGAGCTCTAGACACCTACCCAAGTCTCATAGGAAGCGGCACAACTTCCACTTCCACATAGGTGGCATCCATCAAGAGTGTGTGCAGTACACCCCATCCCAACAGGTAGGGACTATGGATCCATTAAGAGCTAGAGCTCAACCTCCAACAATTTGCAACTTAGCACTGTCTCACACCATAGGGATGGACTCATCACTAATCTCCTCAATGAGATAGCGGAATACATAATAACTGACAGTGCCCATATGGACCACAAATGACCTCTACCCATTTAACCCCTTGTGTGGAATCACCCATCATAGAGGTTGGGCATTGGCCATAGTCTCACAATTTGGGTATCAGTCCTATCCCCCTCGATGTCTCACTCACTAGCCTTCTTGCTAGTGGCTTGGTCAAAGGATCGGCCAAATTCCTTTCTGACCTCACAAAGTCCAAGGACATTACACCATTATCAATGAGCTGCCTCACAATATTGTGTCTCCATCGAATATGTCGACTTTTCCCATTATAGATTTTGTTCTTAGCACGTGCTATGGCAGCCTAGCAATCACAATGTATGCAAATAGAGGCAATAGAGTTAGTATACAATGGTATATCAATTAACAAACTCCTAAGCAACTCGGCTTCAGACCCAGCCTTTTCTAAAGCTACTAACTCTGATTCCATGGTGGATCTCGCTATGCAAGTCTGCTTGGATGATTTCCAAGAGACAGCCCCTCCAGCTAGTGTGAACACATATCCACTAGTGGACTTTACCTCATCTGTATCAGAGATCCAATTAGCATCACAATATCCTTCTAATATAGCAGGATAACCACAATATGACAAACTATAATCAAAAGTACCCTTTAAATATCTCAACAGTCTAGATATTGCATCCCAATGTTCAATACTAGGATTATGAGTATATCTACTCAATCTACCAACAGCATATGCAATATCCGGGCGAGTACAGTTTGTCAAAAATATCAAACTACTAATGATTTGTGCATATTTATCTTGTGAAACACTATCACCATGATTTTTAAACAAATGCACCTTTGAGTCAAAAGGAGTAGACATAGGTGACATATCAAAGTGTTCAAACTTTTTAAGAATTTTTTCTACATAATGAGATTGTGATAATGTAATGCAATCATTATCCCTAAGGATCTTGATGCTCAAGATTATATTTGCCTCACTTAAATCTTTCATATCAAAATTAGAGGCAAGAAAATGTTTAGCATCATGCACAACATCAAGGTTAGTTCCAAATATAAGCAAGTCATCAACATATAAACATATAATAACACCTTCATTATTAATAAACTTGCTATATATGCATTTATCGGCACCATTGATCACATACCCATGTGTAAGCATAACATTATCAAATTTTTCATACCATTGTTTAGGTGCTTGTTTTAAACCATATAAAGATTTAACCAACTTACAAATTTTATGTTCTTGTCCAAGAACTACATAACCCTCGGGTTGCTCCATATAAATTTCTTCTTCTAAATCACCATTTAGAAAAGCAGTTTTAACATCCATTTGATGTACTACAAGTTTGTAAATAGAAGCAATCGCAAATAAAATTCTAATAGATGCAATTCTAGTAACTGGAGAATAAGTATCAAAATAATCCACATTATGTTTTTGCTTATAACCCTTGGCTACTAAGCGAGCTTTAAACTTATCAATTGTACCATCCGGTTTTAATTTCCTTTTAAACACCCATTTGCAACCAATAGGTTTAACCTTAGGTGGAAGCTCAACTAATTCCCAAGTATGATTAGACATAATATATTCTAATTCATTATTAATTGCTTCCAACCAAAAAGGTGCATCTACGAATTTAATTGCATCATAGTAACTTACAGGTTCATCTTCAACGACATAGGCAAGGAAATCATTACCGTAATCGTTTTCCTTCCTAGCTCGCTTGCTCCTTCTTATTTCTTGCACATCATCAACAAAGTCATTAGAAATTTCAATAGAATCATGCAATACTTTTTCCTTATTTTTCAAAGGAAACACATGCTCAAAGAATATGGCATTTTCAGATTCAATAATAGTGTATGATTCTAATATATCACTTTTGATGACAAGAAATCTATAGCATGAACTATTACAAGCATAACCAATAAACACACAATCAAATGTTCTAGAACCAAGCTTTCTCCTTTTAAGCTCGGGTAGCATGACCTTAGCCAAGCACCCCCACACTTTGAGGTATTCCAAGTTAGGCTTACGCCCTTCCCAAAGTTCATAAGGAGTTTTACCGGTTTTCTTATGAGGTACCTTATTTTGAATATGGCAAGCCGAAAGGATGGCCTCCCCCCACATGTTGGAAGATAGCCCGGAACTAACAAGCATAGCATTCATCATCTCTTTAAGAGTTCTATTTTTCCTTTCGGCTATTCCATTAGATTCCGGTGAATAAGGTGGAGTTACCTCATGTATTATGCCATTTTGTTCACAAAATTCCTTAAAAGGATTAGACTCATATTCACCACCTCTATCGGTTCTAAGTCTTTTAATCCTTTTATTCTTTTGGTTCTCAACTTCGCTTTTATACTTTATAAACATCTCCAAAGCTTCATCTTTGGTTCTTAGTAAATAAAGTTTAGTGAATCTAGAGTGGTCATCAACAAAGATCACATAAAATATTTTACCACCTCTAGTTATAGTGTGTTTTAAATCACCCAAGTCACTATGTACCAATCCAAGAAACTCGGTTTCTCTTGTTATGGATTTACAAGATTTCTTGGTGATTTTAGTTTCGGCACAAATTTCACATTTGTCCATATTAGCTTCACTTAGTGAGTTAATAATTCCGCATTCTTTCATTTTCTTTATATAGCCAAGATTAACATGTCCAAGTCTACCATGCCAAACATCAATGGAATCAACTAAGTAAGCACAAGAAGATGAACCTTTTTCATTAATAACTTGATCAACATTAAGTACAAAAAGACCTTCATCATCATAGCCCTTACCAACAAAGACTTCATTCTTAGTTAAAGTAACTATGCCACCATTAAATAAAACTTTAATACCGGCCTTACCAAGCAAATGTACCGAAATGAGATTGTGTCGAAAGTGAGGTACATGAAGGACATTATTGAGTGAAAGAGTTTTACCGGAAGTTAGCTTCAAGAGTATCTTCCCTTTACCACTCACCGGCACGGACCTATTGTCTCCAACATAGACACATTCGGTGCCTTCCGCCATAGGAGTGTAGGAACTAAACTCCTCTTTGAATGCACCAATGTGTCTTGTGCAAGCCGAGTCAACTACCCATCCCTTCACTTTTGTCACCAAGTGTGCCTCACACACCACCGCCGCAATGATCTCTTCAGTTTACACCACATTTGCTTTATTTGATGTAGAGCCTTTGTTGTTGTTCTTATTGTTGTTGAAGTTGCCCCTCGCCCTACATGTTGCCGCATAATGACCTACCTTGCCACAAATAAAACAATTACCCTTTTTCTTTTGGATTTGAGGATTTGGGCCATTTTTATTATGAAATTTTCCTTTTCCCTTGAAATCATGTTTCTTATTATGTTGTGGAGGTCTAGAGGGTCCTCCCTCTACAACATTAGCCTTGGAAGTAAATTCCTTAACTCTAGAAACCTTTTCCGACATCCTATTTGTTTCTTCAATTTGAATATCAATGATAGTTTGTTGAAGATTCAAATAGGTTCTATGGTGGCTATACCGATGTTTATACTCTTTCCAAGAGTCTGGCAACTTAAACACTAAGCCATGAGCCACAAACCTCTCGGGTAAAACATCACCCTCTTTAGCTAGGTCGGAAACTAATTTTTGAAAATCTTCAATTTGGCTAGAAACATTTTTTTCCTCAACCATTTGAAAAGACATAAATTTAACTGTAGCAAACTTTTTAGCACCCTCATCCTCAAACCCATAACGACCATTAAGTTCATCCCATAAATCTTTAGCACAAGTAAAATGACAATAATTATCAAACAACTTGTTAGATAAACCACACTTAATAGTATGAACACACAATTTATTTGTTTTTTCCCACTTTGCTATATTTTTAGGATCTTCTTCGGGTTTAGGTTCATAAAGAACCCGGTCAATTTCGGTAAATTCCAAGATGGGCAAAACCCTTTCTTTCCAACGCTTAAAATTATTTCCATCAAAAGCCTCAAGCTTTGTAATTTCCGAAATGACCTTAAGAGAATCAACAACTTGTTTCTTCATTGTTAAAACACAAATATCAACCTTTAAAATTGTTGGAAAATATGGCTAAATAAACAAGTTTTGATTCAACAATACAAACCCTAAAAAATTAGCAATGACAAAAATAAATAGATAGAGTTAGAAAGATCTCACAAACTATAGAATCACGTAAATGCGTTGTCTTTAAAGGTTGATTCGTGCCACCCGGAGTAGAACTCGGTGTGAATGGCTCTCTTGGCCGAACAACCCCCCAAGATTAGACTATAGTAATTTCTTCAAGTTGATCACACACTCAAGCAAGAAGAACTAAGAACAACCTTACTTGTCTTTCCTTTCCTTAAAAAAAAATTGAAGTTGAAATTTTTTCTGTGCAGCAAAGAAACAGAGCAGAGCAAAAGAGAGGGATACGGCTGGAGAAAGATGAGAAAAAGATGTGACTTGAATAGTGTGAGATGTAGGGTTTATATATGCTAGCATGTAAGATAAGTGGGCTGACTAGAGGACAACTCCTAATGGTTACTGTGCAGCCAACAGGCAGCACAATAAATGCCCCAACGGGCTACTATTTTAATGCCAGAACCAAAATGGGCTGAAATGAAAAAGGTGAGGCCCAAGAATAATGTAACAAACCCAAGCCCAAGGCCAAGCCAACACCTAGCCCATTGTGTTCTAACTTACCACCTAAGTTGTGCAAAGCCTTATAAACTCATAACAAGATTTATTTCTAACCAATGTGGGACACAAAACAAAGTTTAGGTGTTTGAAACACACTCACTCCAACATATTACAGTCTCATCAGGCAGGGGGGACGTTCAGAGCTACGAGTTGGATATTGTCTTGGCCGCTGCTGATGGTAACGCTGTCGCCGCCAGGAAGCGTTTGGGTACCACTACCAGTGTTGTTAGTTGTAACCTTGCGTAGTGCAAGGATGAGAGCGATAATGAGGATGATCAAGCTCAGTATTTGAGCAGCAAGTTTAGCGTCCAAAAGCAACGGCATTTCTTCCCTGCAGTAACAAGAGGAAACTAATTAGTTATATCAATACTGGAAGTAACAAAAACAAAATTGGAAAAGAAATGTTAATAAAAGATATACTCAGCTATTGTTACCCGTTCGGGGGAGAAGACAAAGAGGACGTAGAGTGGAAGGGGGAGGAGCCATGTTATGCTAGCTTAGGGTGCTCAAAAGGAGTCAGGAGGGAGCTATTTTTGGTTGTGTTGCGTGTGTTGTTGTAGGCTTGTGTGCTTATTAGTTATATATAGTGTTGAATATTAGCTCTGATACCATGTTAAATGGACAATATTATCAAACGCAATGTGTTATACCATGTTGTGTATGCTAGAGTGGATGCGGAAGAGAAAGCATAGAATAGGAACATCAAGAACACTAGAGTTACGTGGTTCAGCCTTGACGGCTTACATCTACGGAGGAATCCCTTAAGGGCTACATCTTTATTGTATAAGAGTGTAGTATAATAACCTTTTGCTACAATGAACCCTAACATGAGTATATATAGGCGACTAAACCCTAGACTACTAGTACAAGCAAGAATGGGCTTGGGCCTATTACATTGGGCTAATATATGTCTAATATATATATCTCTAACACCCTCCCTCAAACTCAAGGCGGAAGCTCGATGAAGGCTTGAGGTTGGATAAGTATGAGAAGATCACTTGGAGATGCCTTGAAGACTGCCTTTGAAGAAACCAAAATGAAGAATGTGCCAATTGACCAAATTTGGAGTTTCAAATGAAGAAACGAAGTCCAAAATTGAAATCTACGCGAAAAACTGAGCAAGATAGGCCCTTTTGAAAATTTTGACTTTTGGTCAAAAAGTCAACGCAAAAAGTCAAAGTCAAAGTCAACTGGTCCAGGGTCAAAGTCAACTGATACTGGTCCGGGTCGGTTCCGGGTTTCCGGGTCGGGTCACGAATCGGGTAGCAGATCTGCTGACGTCATCCTATGACGTGTCGCTGACGTGGACTAGGGCTGATGTGGACGTGCTGCGTGGCTGCTGACGTGGAGTGATGACGTCAGATTACATCAGCATCAGTTTTCCGGCGCGTGGCAGAGCGTGCGATGTCACCGGCGCGTGGAGGAGAAGCCCGAAATCCTAGAGGCGCGTGGGAGCGCGTTCAGGGTCAGATGGCTGCCGAAATTTCAGGTTTTGTAGATCGGTCGACGAGGAGGCCGTAGGGGCGGCGCGTGTACCAAGAAGACGATCTGAAATTCAGGAATCTGAGGCGGCGCGTGGGAGAGTTTCGGAGTCAACTGCGGCGCGTGGAGGCGCGTGACAGGGATTTTGGTGACCGGATTTCTGGGTTTTCCACACGGTAGGCCGTGGAGCGTGGTTGTGTAGTTGGTTTCGTCAGGCGAAGGCTTGATTTGCACAGATCTAAAAGGTGAGTGGTTTGACTTGCTTGAGAGATTAAAGATGTAACAGCGAGGCAGCAACAGGGTTTCTGTGGGAGCTGCGTGATGCTGTGGACCCAGATCTGAAAGAAGGCATGGGCACTGTTGTGGATCTGTGTTATGCACGTGAGAATTTTCTTTGCTTTCTAGAGATGTTTGTTTGATGCCAAGAACGAAGTTTGGCTCTGATACCATGTTGAATATTAGCTCAGATACCATGTTAAATGGTCAATATTATATTAGCAACGTGATCTGTTATATCATGTTGTGTATGCTAGAGTGGATGCGGAAGAGGAAGTATAGAATAGGAACATCAAGAACACGAGGGTTACGTGGTTCAGCCTTGACGGCCTACATCCACGGAGGAATCCCTTAAGGGCTACATCTTTATTATGTATAAGAGTGTAGTACAATAACCTGTGTTACAATGAACCCTAACATGAGTATATATAGGCGACTAAACCCTAGACTACTAGTACAAGCAGGAATGGGCTTGGGCCTATTACATTGGGCTAGTATGACTAATATATATCTCTAACATATAGTTCTTTGATGTAGATGATTTTCTTGAGGGTCCCATCTTCCATCTGTGAAAAATCCTCAAAATGAAAATCATCTACATTTGACCATCAAAGGACTATGTATAACCAATAAGCACACAAAAGCCTACAACAACACACACAACACAACCCAAAATAGCTTCCTCATAACCATCAAAAATATCTTCCACATATGGAACCCTTAAAAGTCCTTTGGATGGTTATGACCATCAAAAGGATCTTCCACTTATAATGGAACCCCAAAAAGATTCATCAAAAGAATCTTTTACATATGAAACTCTCAAAAAGACTTTTGAGGGTTCCATATGTAAAAGATCCTTTTTATGGTTATGACCATCAAAAGGATCTTCCACATATGAAACCCTCAAGAAGGTCCTTTGAAGGTCCCATCCTTTTTGAGGGTTCCATCTGTGGAAAATCCTTTTGTTGGTCATAACCATAAAAAAATCTTTCACAGATAGAACCCTCAAAAAGGTTATGGAAGACCCTCAAAAGGATCTTTCATGATGGGACCCTCAAAAAGAAAATCATCCTCCTCCGAGGAGGATGGTTTTCCACTCCCACGGTTTATGGGACCTATCAACCGTGGGAGTGGGAGTATAAAATATCATTGGTTCTTATTTTGGGAGGCAATGAATTTATGCCATCTGGGTTGTATAAAAATTCCTGTAAACAGGATTTGATGGTACAGTAAAAAGAGCTGACAAGTATACTTGGTCAGAGGATCCTTGGTCATGCGAACAAACCCTTCTGCTTCAAATAAATTTATTTAACCAATGGTGGAAGAGGCCTTGGAGGATGATTCCTCAAAGGAAAATACATCTTCCGCTAGTGGTAGGCCCCACAAACTGTGCAAAGAAAGTCATGTTTCTGCAATACTTTGTCTAATTACCACGTGTATGGCTTCTATTCAATTTATATTCATTATTTCTCAATAAAATAATATATTTTATCATTTCATGGCCAAAATTGAGCAATGCATAGGCCTTCAACTAGCTAAAGTTTTTTTTTTTTTGAAAATTTCAACTAGCTAAAGTTGTCTTTCATAATTTCACCTCATTTGAAAATCTAAACAATGTTAAAAAATGCACCCCAAGTTCAGTTTGTACAATCCTTGATTAAGACCCAGTGCAGCCTAAATTCACGACAGGCTCAACAATAATGGGCACAAGACTCTCAATCCAAATCCTACCCTCTATAACCTCTAAACCCAGCCGAAAACAAATACACTAGTTGGATTTTTTTTTTTTTTTTTTTTTTTTTGAGCAGATACTAGTTGGGTTAAAAAAACATTTATAAGACAAGATAATCTTTTGAGCTGACTAATTTGCTTGTGTTTGGTTCAACCCAAAATTTTTGGAACTGAATGCTTTGTTTATAGGCCATGCATTAAATCCATCATTCCCAACTTTTATGAGCTTGTAGACTCCACAAATTCCAAAATCTGGCATTTTGAAATGACTCCGTTTGTACCAGAGTAATAAGATGCTGCACTCATCTTTGTGCATATTAGCAAAGACACGTTGTCTTATGCTAACTCTTTGAAGAACTTTTCTTTTTTTTTTTTGTATATTTTTTGACAAGGCAATATTTCAACTTATGCTTAGCTCAAAGAGCGAGAATTTCTTCTTCCTTTGTTGGTTTGGATAAAGTTTGTTCCTCTTGTCCTCTTTGATTGCTTTGTAAAAGATATTAATGTTTTGAAATAATATCGGTGATAAGGTTTTCTTCTCAAAAAAAAAAAAAAAAATCTTGCTTTTATGTACTTATGCCTAATTGTGGGAGAAGGAGCGAGCAAGTTGGGCCACATAAAAAGAAAAAAAAAATTGTGGGAGAAGGAGGGAAAGTATAGACAAATCCATGCAATGCCAGTTTGGATTGAGAGGGTAGAGTGGGGGAGTAGAGGAAAGTAAAGTAGAGTTGGCTGAAAATTGACTAATTTTGGGCCAATTCTACTCTACTCTCCTTCCCTCTCTCTCAATCCAAACAGACCATAATTGCAAGCTATCTGTCCTTTTTTTCCCCCCTCTATAAAACAAATAAAAAGGAAAAATATTGAGAGAGAGCAAGAAGAGACATGCACTCAATATTAGAAATAGCATGATGTGTTGAATCATGAATGACCACTAAAGAGAAGAAGTAATTTAGATATAATTTCGTAATAATATTTCTTTTCCTGGTTTTTATATTAACTTTATTTTACAAGAAACTTTAATATATGGTATATATATGCCACTTAATTCAAAATTTTAAGGTTACAAGGCTAGGCCAAATTATTTCATATTAAATACTCAATTTTTTATCTTTTAAGTGTAACTTTCACTTACATATGGATACCTAACAAGTATGTTAAGATTGATACTAATAAAAGTTGTATAAGTGGCATGATATGTAAAAATGATGCTATTAGAATCACAATATCACATTAATAGTTTTAAAAAATATTGTAATTTTTTGTGTGTGTTTGTAGTCATCATATTTTCATTCTTCAATTATGAAGCATATCCTCTGACGTGTAGATGAGCAAATTAAGGGTCCGTTTGATTGGAGAAGTGGCAAAGTGGGAGGATAGAAATGGAGAGAATATGAAAAAGTGAGAGAATATAAAAGATTTTAATTTTCCTCATTTGTGTTTGGTTGAAATAGTGGAAAGACGGAAAAAATTTTTGTTTGGTTGAGAAGGAAAATGGAAGGATAGAAAATATAATTTATATAAATTTACCATCATATCCTTATTTGATAAAAAAATAACACATTATATTTTTATTTTAAAAAAAATTGTGTATGAATGGACACTTTATTTTTTATTTGAAAAAAAATGTAGCACAAAAAATTCAAGAACCCAAAACTAATATAAAAAAAAAAGAAACCAAAACTTGCGAGAATAGACACCCCAAAAAAAAAAAAAAAAAGAGAAAAAAAGAAAAGAAAAGAAAAAGTGAGACTCGAAGTCTCAAACAGCATTGAAAAAGACCAAAAAAGGGGAAAAAAGAAGAAGAGAAACTACTAATACAACAAGGCAAAAGACCAAAGATGAAAGAAAAAATAAAACCAAAAATTGAGACAACATTGAATGTGGTTATGGCTATGGTGTGGAGTTAGGGGTAGTTTTGTCTAAAACATAAAAAGAGCAAAGCTCTTAGTTTTCCATTTTATTTTTTCCCCAATTTAGGGAGATTGAAATCTACTAGTCCTAAGGAGAAAATACTTGAATCCCACCAGTTTTTCTTCCTAAAAATCCTTCCAACCAAACACCCTCAAAATTCATTTTTTCTCTGCTTTTTTTTTTTTCCCTTCCATTTTCCATCCTCCCTAAAATGAGAAAATCCCACTACAAAAAAAGACCAATTGCGGCGGGCCAAAAACCGCCACTAAAGGTACATTTGACCTTTAGCGGCGGGTGATATTGTGGCGGTTCTTCTTGCCATCGTTGCGGTGCCACTATAGATCTATTGCGGCGGTAAAAAAAAAGCGCCACTGTAGATACACCTTTTAGTGGCGGTTTTGGTTTATTGCGGTAGGCATAAAACCGCCACCATACGAAGTTCAAATTTATGTCAATTGACTTTTAGCGGCGGGTTATGTACGCCGCTATTGGTGTCCACCTTTAGCAACAAGTGTGTAGCTCCACCTTTACTAATTTTAGTACATGCAACCCATTTCAAGATATCACTAGACTCAAAATGTCATACTAATCTCCTCTTATACGCTCCAGATCTCAAGGATACCAAAATACTATTAAAAAAAGAAGAAGAAGATACTAAATTGTAATGACTATTTTACCTTAAGTCATTGATTCTGAGACCAGGGCCAGTGGAACCACATAGAGATCCAATAAATAATAAATTGAAAGACATACAAGGGTTAAGAATTTAATCTGGTTCAATCACACTTTTCCCTCAAAATTTGCCTTTGAATAAAAACCATTTGAGAAGAATTCACATTTTAATCACCTTGTCCAATTAAATTGAAAATAATTAATAAAAAAAAGTCCTAACAAAAGAAGCTGAGCTCTAAAAATCTAAAACTTAATTGAATGAAAGAGTACGGTGAATCAATAAAGGAAGGTCAATAAGTTATTTGGTTAAAAAAGCAACACCATCAATCACCTATTAACCTTGAAATGTATAAAGTTTTGAAAGACCATGATACTTTTCCAAAGAAATGATTTCCAACTAAGCACAAATAGTAATAGCACTATGTCAAAAGCCATGGTTAAAAATCTCATCTTTTAGAAATGATCTTCCATTGCATATCTGACGTGACAGTTTTCAACTAAGCACAAAATGCACCACCCAGTTACGATTTTACTATCATGACTTGAAAATTCTATTAAAAAAATATTGATTTTCACAATTTGTTTTAAAGCATCAATATTTCTATAATTTTATATTAAAACTTTTATATAGTAATAGATAATTTTAGATTCCAAACTTTCACAAAAGCTGTGGACTAAACTTTCAGAGAGATTAACATCATGAAATTTAGAAAAGTGGGGGGGGGGGGGGGGGCAGCAAATTTTCTTTTATTGTTAATCTAGAACAGTGCTAGTAATTACAGCAACAGTATCATTATTATTTTGACTTAATTTAGTTTCTTATGTACCATGGTCACAACATGAATTAGAAAGCAGCCAATGAACACACACCATTCCTAGAGCTTCACAGTCAGCATTCTTGCTATAAGATCCTCCTATAAGAATGATTCACGATCCAAATAATCACTTCCTGCAGACTATAATCAAATGAAGAGAGAGAGCCGTACACAAAAATAGCCACTCATAAATTTCTTAGAACAGTAAAGCAGGGAAAGTGGAAACTAACACAAATAATCACTTCCTGCAGACTATTGGCAAAGTAATGAATTTAACCTGGTTCAATCACACTTTTATCTAACATGGTTTGACCACAGTTTTCCCTCTGAAAATTCACTTGCTATTGTTGTTAAACTTCCCTAAAAGGATAACTAGACAAGCATCTTAGACTCCCAAACTCTTTGATAGCACTCTAATTAATCAAACTTTGAGACAAAAGTACAATTACTAAATTTAAATTTTTAAAAGATATATATATATATATATATATATATATATGATTTGGCCAAGTCCAATTGCTGAATTCTAAAATGGAAAATGCTTCGGCCAAACAATACACCTATCTTGTGCAAGAATTACAAGATAAATTACGAACTAAAAGAAGACAAAATTACACAGCCACTATACTAGTGATTGCATAATTCACTTGTTGAGCTACTTCCATGGGTAAGCTAACACAGGAAGCTAACTATTAAAATGGAAATATTCAATGAGAATATCTGAAAACAACAACTTACATCTCCACCACTTTGTGATATTCAATGAGAATCTCATAACTCCACAAAGCCCTGCAAAGAGTTTCTTTATGAAGAAAGCAAATTCACACAATCAACATAAACCTGAAACGCCAACAAGAAATCACCATTAAAAACATTCAGATTCTAGGCCTCAGGATGCAGAAAAAGCTACAAAATATTCTGAATTTGAATACACACTAATACCCAAAAAAAATCATCTTTAGTGGCTGATACCCAATTGCATTTAAATAAATAAAAAAAAAAATAATAATAATAATATAGCACTATCAAACAAAACCGTGATTGAAACCCAAGAAATGAAACAAAGAAATAGAAACTCAAAAGTAAAAGTAAAAGTAAAAAAGAAGAAGTACTTTTAGGCGATCTCCATCAATGGCTTCAAGCAGTCGGGGGCGATCTCCATCAATGCCCTTGCCCTCTCTTGCTCGTCCCTCTCTCTCTCACCGATTTCCCATGGGTGCGAGTCACAGTGCTTCGGCGATCACTGTGGGTCACTTGGTCATGGTGGGTCTAGGTCGTGGGTCAAAATTTGGTGGTGGTGGATCGGACTTGGTGTTTGTGATGGTGGTTGTTTTGTGATTTGTGATTTGGTGGCTGGGTTTTTGTTTTGTGATTGGTGATTTGTAAATTGTAATGGATGGGGTTTTGGTGGTTGCTTTGTAATTGGTGATTTGTGATGGCTGGGTTTTGTGATTTGGTGGTTGTTTTGTAGTGGTGGTGGCTAGTGGTGGGTTGATTTTGGGTTGGGGTTTACGGTGGTGGCAAGTGGGTGGGTGATGGTGGCTAGTGGTGACTGTGGGTTTGCTGGGTTGGGTTTACAGTGGTTTGTTTTTGTTTGTGATTTAGGGGTTGGGTGGTGGTGGTGGTGGTGGTTGTGGTTGTGGGTGGTGGTGGCTGTGGCTGTGGGTTTGTGGGTAGTGGTAGAGATGAGACAGTGAAGAGATTTTCGAAGTGTCTAAGAGAGAGAGAGTGTGTGTGTGTGTGTGAGAGAGAGAGAGAGAGAGCGCGTGTTGGGGGGGGGGGGGGAGACTAATGAAATGGCTAAAAACGAAAGGTGCTAAAAATGAAAAGGGACAAAAAAACAGAGGGAAAATTTAGGATGAGGTGGGGGCAATTTAAGGGTTTATTGCGGCAGGTCATTGACACACCGCTATATCCAAGCTTCACGCCGTTAAAACAGGTCTATTGCGACGGGTCATTGGTCCACTATTGTAGTACGCCACAAAATACTAAAACTATTGCAGCGGGCCAATAGAACGCCGTAATAAATCTCATGTACAGCAGCGGGGCAAAAACGCGCTGTAATAGGCGACATATAGCGGTAGTTTTTGCATCCGCCACAATAGGACCGCCGCAATAGCTCGTTTTTCTTGTAGTGTCCCTCCAACAAGCGGACCCTAAATGATGCATCTAAACTCTCCGATCTCTCTCATTTGTCAAGTGAATTTCATTTAACTTGCTTTGATTTGAGGTATTAATAATATATTTACTTTAATCTTATCTTTATACGAATCTATAATTTAAAGAGATTTTTATCATGGTTTATCTTTTAATTTATCCAATAGTGCTTTGCTCTTAAGTGAATTTTAAATTTAATTTTTATGAGTTTTGATTTACTCTATCCAATTTTTATTTTTGGGATTTACAATTAGAAAATATACAATTAACAAATGCATAGAAGATTTTTTATAATAGTTTTAAATTTATATCTGTGTGTGTTTGTGGAGAAAGATGCATAAGAGAACTTTAAAAAGTAAAGATGACTAGATGAGGAAGATAGTGATTTGTGGGGCGTGCGCTGTAGCATCTACACTATACTTACTGAGCCATGCAACATCAGACCGAAGCACAAATACAAAGAAACAACTAAAAAAAATGAGAGAAATAAAAAGAGAGGGAGAGCACAATCTAAATAAAGTTTCTGTTAGAACTTGTTTGGAGAGAAACTCTTTAAATTCTTCATATATCTTTATATTGGGTGTAAATTTTTCAACCATTGGATTACATGCTCTTATTATATCATGCAAAATTTCAAGAAGATCAAAGATCAATTGCTATGTCATCAATCAAATGTTAAAATGTTAAGTTTTTGTGATATAAAATTGTGTATAAAAAATAAGTTTATTGATCGAATAGTAAATAACATCTGATTTGAACGAAATTTGATATATATGTTAAGAACATAAATAATATGAAATTCAACAATTAGATTTTCAGAATTCACAAAAAAAAAGAAATATATGAGAAGTTTGAAGAATTTCTCCCCAAACTAGTTTGGAGAGAAACTTTGTTTGCACAATCTTATCTTAGAAGGGAAGCTCTCTAGTTTTGGAAAGGAGAATCTTAGGGAGAGAGTCTCATCTAAATTTGGGAAAAAAAAAAATGGAGTGAGACCCTAGATTTATAAAAATGTTCAAAAAAGCCTAACTCTTTTATTAGTCCATTTGTTCTTTCCGTCCTTAGTTTATTTTTCTTTGAGCTTCAAAACTGTTGTTGAGAGAGTAATTGATGAAATGTCTAGAGTAAAAAAGCTTAGACTTGAGAGGAGAAGTCTTAACAATCATAATCATAAACAATACCATCACAACACTCCATCTACCAAATCTGAAATCCTCACTTAGAACTTTTTATTGTTATAAAGGAATCGAGACTTCAATTTCATTTCAGGAAATACAGAAAGACAAAAGAAAAAACACAGAGGAAACAATGAGTTACATCATATCTCGGAGAACTAACATCAAATTCTTGCCTAATGTTATGGTCTCCTTGCTACGCGAACGGACACACCTGGCAATTATTATAAATTCAAAAAGTACTGAAACTAGGATCGAATGGTATTTATTTGAACATGAAATTTTATATCATCTTCCTCTTACTTGCGATATTATACATTAATCTTAAATAAATTGTACTATCAATAGTATTATAAATAAATAGGGTTGTAAATGAACCAAATTGTATACAAACGGCTTAGACTCGGTTCGAAAAAAACTTATTTATGTTTAATTATTTAGTAAATGAGTCAAGCTCAAGTCTAAGTTCAGGCTCAATTGTTAAATAACCTAAGCTCAAACATAACAATGTGCTCATTAACAAGCTTGCAAGTATGAGACTCGATTAACGTATATATGATAATATATGTTTATGTGAATAAATGTTCAAAATATACTTATACAGACTTGAGATTGGATTATGTAAACTTGTAAAATAAATTTATAAAATATGAAAATTATTATTTGTAATTTATTGATAGTATAAATAATCCATATTGTAGTAAACCTATATATAATTTTCAACAATACAAGGTTGGTGACCCTAATTTTTATAAGTTCATAGATGAAAATTATTCTATCTAATTAACTCAAATAATATAATTTCAACTATAATTTAATTATAAGTATGATCATATAATTATGAAGGGATTAAAAAAATTTGGTGTAGGGTTTACAATATATAAGAAAAGAATAACTTAATCAAGGAACAAACTTGAGCTTATTTGACAAGAAAATGAACCAAGTTGAACATGTAATCTAGATTAGTAATAAACTCTAGTTTGACTCATATTTGAACAAAAATTAAATAAACAAACCAAAATTTTTAATACTTGGCTCAACTAGGGACAGACCCAAAGGGGTTGGGGGCGGGGTGGGGGAAGGGCCTGGGCCCCCCTAGCCCAAATTTTTTTTCTTTTACTTATTATATTTTTCATTTTTGTAGTTGGATCCCCCACTTCCAAAACCTTAGGCCCCCCTTCTCTTCAATCAGCCTAGCCCAACTAGCAACTATCATACCCAAAAACTTAATAAAAACAATAGGGTGATTGCATTTTAGCAAAAAAACTATTTTACCACCAAAAAACTATGTGTTATTGGAGAAATTGAAGCTAAATTTTTACAATTATACTAAACTAGTATAAAAATACTAGTTGACTATAACAAGTTGTTGAAAATAACATACAATATTTTATTAAGATTATCTCTCTTCCTTCAATTAAAAAACTCTAATTATCTCTCTTCTTTTATTATTTTAATGAATTTTTTATATTATTTTAATTGAAGTGGTAAAGAAATAGAACATTTGATATTTGATGTATTGTAAAGTGAGATGGTAAAATAGATAATGTAGCTTTTTGAGGTACTAAAAGCTAAATTTTTTAGCACTACTACTGTGAATACTCTAATTTTTTTTTTTTTTTAAATCCTAACCAACCTAGTATTAAAATACAATTTTATTTTTTTATTTTATTTTTTTATCTTTGTTGATGGATGATTGCAAGTTAATTTATAATAAACAATGATTTTGTGTATTTATAATTTGTTAATATTATATGGATGCCTATTTGAAGTATTTTTTTTTTCTTATACTTCAGCCTTCTCTAGCTTGAAATCCTGGGTCTATCCCTCGGTTCAACCCGTTTACAACCCTATAGATAAATACTAGAATTTTAAACAACCAAACCTAGCAACAGGGAAATAGTTAGACAATCAATCGATATTTCTTTTTACTTCAAAAGTGTATTAAAAATATGTAGTTAGTCAATAGAATACATTCATATGCTCATTTTTAATCAGTTACTCATATTCTTAAATTCTTTATAAAATGATTTTATATCCAGCTCAATTTAAGTTGCAATTTACCAGCTAAAGAGAGGTCTTTGGTATGCACATATATAAGAGCGCATATTCCCTAATTCTAATGAAAAACAAGCCATAAAGCTCCAAATGCTTCGTGCGCGCATGGAAAATGCACAGTTCCATGACACTACCCTTGAGTCAAGTTTGTCTTATTCTCTATATACTATATTATCCTATCTTTGTTTTCGTTCAATAATACGTTATCATATTTAAACAAGAAATTTCACGGTAGGAAAATTGTGATTAGTACAACATTATTTTTACGTGCCACCACAACCATATCACTTTAATTATACATGAATATCACAACATACTGTAACAATCTTACATGCACAATGAATTTTTGTAACAATTGAGATCGAAATTGTGACGTCATATGACTTCACTTTTATTATACACTGATGACAAGAAGTAGTGCTAAAATTTGTCGTGGCCTTATGATTTTATGAGTGAAGGAAGTGCTATATCTGAGATTTTTAGTCTTTGACAATATTGGTCTTCAAGTAATGAACATGTATAATATGTTCTCTCTATGAATGGAAAAACAGGTGGCAGAGGTGATTATGAAGCGGTGTCTACCACGGGCTGTGGTTTTATTGAGAATAGTTCTGAATATACTCTCGTTCAGATTAGGGACACTATTGTTTTGTGGATTTAGTTGCCTTGATTGGAGATGGCCATTTATTCTTAAGTTCTCTGATATGTCTCTGGAGAAGAGAGAAGAGATTCTCAAGAGTTGGACAAGGAAAAGGGGTCTGCTACTCTTTAGATTGGTGTTTGTCGTGATTAAAATCTTCTGCTTGTATACCTTCTTTTCAATGGTAATTCTTTTCACTCACTATGCCATGATCTCACCCTTACTTTATTTCTCTGTAATTGAGTGGGTTGGGGTTTACCCATAATAATTGGGTTGGGTTGGGTTTGGGTTAGAAGCAATTAGTTAAATGAGTTATAACGAGTAAATGAGTTTTATATACCCAACCCAATTATACCCACTCCAAACCCACCCAAACTCTCCCATTTGACACCCCTAAGTCCTTTCATGCCAGCACCCTCTGTGAATCCACTGCCACTGGAATATCAAATTTGTAAAATTGCTCTTTGACAATGGCATATTTTTTGTTTGGCCAGTACCAAATTCATGATATCAATCTTGTATTCTTGGGAAGAAGATAAAATGAACCAGCCTAAGCAACATACTCAAGTGATACTGGGTAATTAGAAAGGAAATAACACACCACGTTATCAACTGGTCAAAAAATGTAAAAAACAAGCTGATCGATCAAAGAGCTCGAGGAAGAAAAAGCCCGACCTAGAGTAGCTATGGCTGATCAGTAATAGCCTTAACTCAAAAAAAAAAAAAAAAAACTCAAAACAGGCCATACAACTCGAATTTATAATTAAGCACCAAGGCCCAAGCTTCGAGGCCCAAATATCAAATCTGGTAAGACAGTAATGGAAATCTATACTATACAGTTTACAGAAATCTATATTATGGTCATATGAACATTCTCATCAGGTGTGTATATTTGGCATTTGACACATCAAACACTAAAATTTCACTTTTATCAATTGTTTTAAATGCCATAATATTTGGCATTGATGAATAGTGCAATCTTAAATTTGAGATCGCACTGTTCACAAATTGTAAAACTTACATTATTTTTTTATTTAGGTGGGCCTCACTTTTTTTTCTTCTTATTTTTTCTGTCTTTCTCATTTCCTTGTCTTTCTTCCCTGTCTCTCATTCTTGCTCTGAGCCTCCAACCATTTCTCTGCTCTCTCTCTCTCTTAACGTCTCTGCCTTCCTCTCTAACAAAACCCAGGCTGGGGTATCAAGCCAAGTCGATCTCTATCACAGTGGTTTTTTTTTTTTTTGGTGATTTGATGGCAGTTCAACAGTGGTTGT
Organism: Quercus ilex subsp. ballota; assembly: GCA_032727855.1. Lineage (NCBI taxonomy): Eukaryota > Viridiplantae > Streptophyta > Magnoliopsida > Fagales > Fagaceae > Quercus > Quercus ilex. The sequence continues at coordinate 94,610,873 of CM064909.1, read as the reverse complement.
GTAGGTTATGGATTCAGTGTTTTGGATTCCGCGTTCAGCAATGTTGTGTGGGTTGTGGGTCATTGATTGATCGGTTAGGTTGGGATTTTAGACCACTCGTTATATATATATATATATATATATATATTTTTTTTTTTAATTTGTGAGATGATTAAGACGATGGTGGCTGTGAGTTTGTGGCGTTTTTGGCTATGGGTCTATGCCGGTGGTGGTTGTGGGTTTATGGCATTGGTGGCTATGGGTTTGTGCTAATAGTGGCCGTGGGTTTGTTGTGGGTATGAGTTTGGTAATGGGTTTGTGCCAGTGGTGGTATGGTTGCGGTAGTGGTATGGGTTTGTGCCGATGGTGGTATGGTTGCAACAGTGGATGTTGTTGGTGGCTGCAACCCACTGGATGTGTACTTGTATTATGAATTGAAGAATTAATATATTATTTTATTGTGTTGTAAATATTATTTTAATGTATAGAATTGAAGAATAAAACTTGTGATATAGGGAATATTGTAAAATGATATGTTAAAATAATAAAGTAAGTTTTTTGGTGTATCAAAATGGCATTTTTATAAAACAGCTGATGGGAATACTCTAAGAGCATCCACAGCAGATGTGGTATAAAAAATGTCATTTTGACACACAAAAGCTTACTTTATTATTTTACCACATCATTTTTTAACATCTCATTTATCAGATGTTTTATCATTCAATTGTATACATTAAAATAATATTTACTACACATTAAAATAATATATTTACCCAAAACCCAGCAAATATACAAATGCACAATCAGTGGCAGTTGCCACCACCCAAGAACCAACAGACACCGCTACAACCACCGCCACAAACTACAATCACAATCACCGGATCCTCCAACAAATTCCAAATCCAAAGACCTCAACAAAATTTAAAAAAAAAAAAAAAAAACTCAAAATCTTTAACAAAACCCCAACCCAACAGATTAATCAATGAAAAAACTCAACCAACCATCGGCGGCGAGATCGGCAAAAGCAAAAGCAACAAAATATCAAACTCTAATAGAGCTGAGATTCAGAAGCAAAAGAACATACCATTTTTCTTGGTTCAGTCCAAGCAACAAAACCCAGATTCGGTAAGTTCTAAAAGAAAAATCTGAAATCACCCACCAGATTCTTCTACTCCACGGAACCTAGAAAAATTAAAAAAATAATTAATATCTAAAAAAAATCTTCTGGGAACAATTATGCCTTGACTCGTGAAACACAGCAAGAGAAGAAAAGTCCAACAAAAGTGAAGCTTCTAGAGAAAGAAGAAGAAAAGAGGAAGAACAAAAGAGGAAAAGAGAGTGACAGAAATGGAGTGGCGGAGAAAGAAAAAAGAAAAAGAAAGAGAGAGAAAGTAAAAAAGGATGAGAGAGAGTGAATAAAAAACTATTTTTTTTAGCATTCTCGTCTGTACCGTTGCAAAATGCAACGGTTGTAACAACCCCGCCCCAACTGTGTAGATATTATCCGCTTTGGGACCCATACCCCTCACGTTTTGTTCTCTCACAAAGCACACAACAGTGGGGGAAAATGTCTCTACACATTGAAGGGAGGTCATTCTTTATAAACACATTCCCATGTACTCCCCTAGGCGAAGTGAGATTCTATGGAATGCAAGACCCCCTTTTTTTGGGTTACTACAATCTGCCCCCCTTATGAGCACACGCGTCCTCGCATGTGGAACCCACACTTCCGGCTAGGGCATGGCTCTGATACCATCTATAACGACCCCGCCTCAACTATGTAGATATTGTCCGCTTTGGGACCCATACCCCTCATAGTTTTGTTCTCCCACAAAACACACAGCAGTGGGGGAAAATGCCTATACACATTGAAGGGAGGTCATTCTTTATAAACACATTCTCATGTGCTTTCCTAGGCGATGTGGGATTCTATGGAATGCAAGACCCCCCTTTTTTGGGTCACTATAATCCGCCCCCCTTACAAGCACACGCGTCATCGCATGTAGGACCCACACTTCCGGCTAGGACATGGCTCTGATACCATCTATAACGACCCTGCCCCAACTGTGTAAATATTGTTCGCTTTGAGACCCATATCCCTCACAGTTTTGTTTTCCCACAAAGTACACAACAGTGGGGAAAAAGGCATCTACACATTGAAGGGAGGTCATTCCTTATAAACACATTCTCATGTGCTTCTCTAGGCAATGTGAGATTCCATGGAATGCAAGACCCCACTTTTTTGGGTAACTACAATGGTACTGTTCATATGTGTCAAAAATTATAAGATTTGAAACATCTGATAAAAGGAAATTTTTTGTGTTTGGTGTGCCAAATGTGCCAAATATTTGGCATTTGACACATTTAGCACATCTAGTGTGGATGCTCTAATGGAGGCAATTATGCTCCTCATTTAAAATATAAAAAATGCTAAAGTTATAAACCATTTTATAATATTTTTTTACAAACTACCTATGTGATGAGTAGTTATTACTTATAAGAGAAAAAATAATGCTATTAGTGAGTCTATATAAGAACTAGTAAAAATTGATCACAACAATGTAAAAATGTTGTAAAAATAAGTAAAATAATTTGTAATTGTAGCATTCCTCTTAAAACATACAGCCACAATGGATATGCTAAAAACTAAGTAAATGTTTCAAGAACAAGCTTATAAATCTGAAAATCCTACTAGAGGGCAAGTATGAATAATTCCTTTTACTTTTTACCAGACTGGTCTTTCGACACCCTTCGCCTTTACTTGGCCATCGCCTGGCCTTTAGTTCCAAAGTTGACAAGAATGTCCACATCTTGTGTGGTGGCATTAGTTGGATGCTTTCTTTGTTAAGCTACACAAAATGCTGATGCACAAATAATTTTCCATTTTCTCACAAGATATCAATATACCATTTATTTTGTGAAATGCTCACTACAGAATGCCTTCAAACTCAGTGTCACCCGGCACAATCTGCAATTTATTGGAATGATAGAGGTGAATCACCAAAAAAAAGAAAAAGAAAAGGGTTTTCTAATGCAAAGCAAGTTAATCTGTTCACATTAAAATCTCAATATCAGGTGCTGCATTTTTGTCCTGCGCATTTATCTTTAATGGAAGAAGAGCAGATGGGTATAAACTGGCAAGAATTGGTGATTATCATTTATATCACTCTCTTGAGGTGCCACTACACATAAGTTCAACTCATGTCCCCAACCAAAAACGCACGAAAAAAATATAATATTTGTTCATAACTGATATTTTCCATCCTCAAGCAGAGGCAGAAGCTTATATGAGAAACCAGGAACATTGCATTTTGAAAGAGTAAAATATCATCAACTTAAAGTGTACACATGATAAGAGTCAAAGATCAAGAGCAGTAAGCATTGAAAGTACAGACTACAATTTCAAACAAAATGGCATTTTTGCAGGTAAATTGGTACAGGAATGTAACATTGCCAGCACAGGAACAAGCTGATGCAGAACTCTATCTGCAAGAAACATGGAAATTAATTTATGTCTGGTCAATATGAGAAAGTGGGAAAATAACTAATCAATTTTGGGACTCCAAATTCATTATATGGAACTTAAGAAGAGAAACACTTGGGTATTAACCAAACAATTGGGAACAAAGAGAAAGAGAACATAGGACTAAGGCTCTTGTTCTCTTTTGTTCTCCACCATTATCTCAACCAAATATAGAATTATAAAAAAGCGAAGAGTAAAAGGGAAAAGGGAGGGGTGGGGGAGGAAAATTGAGCTTCATTTGGTTACTAAAAGATTGTGGGCAAGAAAAATAAATCAGGATTTTGAAGCATCATTTTCACTTGAAGAAACAAAAATTTTGATCAATTAAAAACCTAAATTTAAGAAATGCATTGACTAAACCTTCACTCACTCAGTCAGCTAAACACAAGTAAATTATTCCAGGTTAATATTCATTAATCATGTGCATCTGATTGATCAAACAAAAAAGTTGTTCTTTAGCAAATGACTTAACATATGCATCCAGTATTTACACTCTAGTATTCACTGTAAATCACTATTAATCCCACTACCTGTACCTTAGCAAAAGCACACTCATTTCTTTTCACCCTTTACCATAAAACACAACAGTCACTTATAGGAACATAGGAAAGTAAAAAAAAAACAAACAAAACCTGGGGGGGAGAGAGAGAGAAAGTGATATGCCATTGTAATTATGACTGGAGGAAACAAGGTTCAAAATTCTGCATTACATTTCAGTGTAATTAACTCTTCATATTAACTTTAGATATTTGTAGAACAAATTAAGATCTAAGACTTAATAATGATATCATCCGTATGCTACCACAGCTTGTCTTAAACCAAACAAACACATTTCTAATGTCATTTTGGAAGAGAGAGAGAGAGAGAACTATGCATAGCTGATGCACTTTCTTCTGCATAATGGGCAAAACTTAGGAATAATACTTTAGGTGTTGTATGATTTTAGGTTCCCCAATTGAATACAACCACATGATTATACTTAATTGATCAATTTAGTGTTATCTTTTCCAAAGACAATTAATTTCAACCATGTATTTCATTGGTTTATGCAACCACATGCTTATACTTAATTGGGGAACATAAGGTACAACACCTAAGAAACTGTACCTAAATTTTATCCTTACACAATATACCCAAATCAAAGCAAAAATCACTATATGATTCCTTGTACTTTAATTAAAGCAGCTTGATCATAGTTTTTTCAATTCAATCAAAATGTTTAGCAAGGCAATACCCATGTGACAATAATTTGGGGAAAAAAAAAAACAACGATAAGCAAACAGATTGTGAAGTGTTAACGACTCAAGTCGAGGTCTTAAGTCAGATAAATTTTTTTTTTTTTTTTTTAAAAAGCCCAACAACCAAATCTGAATAACTAAGTAACAATGTATCAAATAATACCATATGGGTCATGGAAAATTCATTGTTTCAGAGGCTAATTATTTGATAAAATCACAAAAGTAAATAGAGTAATGAATAAGAGAAACAATTACAAAGGCTATGCGGAATAGTAGAGTGGACGCCTGTATTCGTCAAAGTACTGTTCACGATCCACAAACACAATGGCATAGAGAGCGTAGATTATTCCAGGGACGTAACCCAGAATAGTCAGCAACACACAGAGCCAGAACTCAACCTGTAAAGTTTCAAAATTGGAGCTTCAAAACAATGAAAAGCTAAGTACAGATCGAATAGCGAATCATGGAGAGAGAGAGAGAGAGAGGCGTACGGTGCAGCAACCGTGGCGTAAACAAACGCCCAGAGGAGGGAGCAAGATGGCGATCAAGACCTCGCAGAAGATTTCGCAGCGATTTACCATTTTGACCGAGTGAGAGTGAGAATGAGAAGGAGAGGGAGAGAGTCAAAGATATTTTACAAGAGATCCACGAACGTGAGGGTCGAGGAGAGGGTCTTATAATAATTTTCAAACTTAATGGACAAGAAAACAAATTAATTAATAATAAACAGGATCTGAATTTTTTTTTCCCCTTCCCTATAGATGATAGAATATCAAATTATGGGTCCACTAACCCTATGACAATTGTTTTTATCCTACCAAATTATCAATTAATTTTTAGTGTAAATGAGTTTGAGTTTTATATCTCTTGTTTAATAACAAAGTATTAAATGAGATGAGTTAATTAGAACATAGATTGATCTTATATAGCTTGTTGTTATCTATTTGGTGGTGTCATTCTATTACGATTTAAGTGTCAGTACTATTTTAGAGTCATTGTTAATTTGGTCCTACACTTTGGTATAAGTCAATTTAATTTTATTGTTTTTAATTTATGGTCAATTTAATTTCTACCATCTTAGTAGCAGAATTTGATTTGCAAATTGAAAATAGCGTAGACTAAATTTAATAATAACTCAAAATATAAAGATCAAAATTGTAAATATCTTCAAGTTTTTGTTTTGGGCATGGATATTTTGGCGTGGATATGGCTTGTATAGTTAGCCACCTCACCTGTCAACAAAAGTGTGGGTCACTCATTTTATCTGCTTGCCTTTTTTTGGGGGGAGGGGGAATAAATAAATAATATTCTTATTTTGACCTTCCATTGTAGATCACAATTGATTGTTTGATTGAATCCCTTGTGGTTCCAAGTTACTCAAATTAAGATAAATCATTGCTTTGGCGAGGCAAAAAGATGCACTTGATGCCCTTGCAAAATTGGGAACTAAACAATCTTTTGACTTGATGTATTTTAATTTTCCCTTTGTTGATCTTTTGGATTTTTATTTATCAAACCTTTTGTGGACTGTACTTTAACCGGTTTTGTCCTGAACCTTCTGTTTTATCTATCGCGTTGTTGAATTAATTCTTTTTTATTTTTTTTAAACAAACAAATGCCTGATGGTTTGATTTGTAAAAGCAGTAGGGAACCTTTTATTTTATTTTAATAATTCGATAATTGGAAGTATTAGTTATTTAACTTATTATTATTATTATTTTTCATATCGCTCTCTTGAGGCACCACTAAGTCACTAAACTATACACAACACAAGTTGTCTAACTCATGTCTCCGACCAAAAACACACACAAAAGTATAATATTTATTTGTAACTGATCTTTTCCATACTGGAGCAATGGCAGAAGCCTATATGACAAAACAGGAAACCAAGTTCAATTACCATAGTTTATTCTCAAAAAAAAAAGTTCAATTACCATAGTTGATTCATTGCATGCTGAAAAAGTTAAATATCATCAACTTGAAGCGTACACAAGATAAGAATCAAAGATCAAGAGCAGTAGGCATTGAAAATAGAGATTATAATGCTAAACAAAATGGAATTTCGCAGATAAATTAGTATGGGAATATAACATCGCCAGCACCAGAGCAAGCTGATGCAGAACTCTTATCTGCAAGAAACATAGAAATTAATTTTACCTGGTCAATAAGAGAATGTAAAAAATATTAAAACACAAAATTTTGTGACTCTAAATTTTAGTATATGAAGCTTGAGAAGAGAAACACTTGGGTATCAACTAAACTGTTGAGAACAGAGAGAAAGAGAACATAGGACTAAGGTTGTTTGAAGCATTACTTACACTTGAAGAAACAAAATTTTGATAAAGTAAAAACTTAAATTTAAGAAATGCATTGACTAAGCCTTCTCTTAGCCAGCTAAACAGAAGTGAATTATTCCAGTTGATATTCATTAATCATGAGCATCTAGTTGATCAAACAAAAACGCTGTTCTTTAGCAAATGACCTAACATATGCATCCAGTATATAGGTTTGTGTTGATTTTATCCGTGTCAACAAACAATTTGAAATGTCTCGACTTTTTTAAACTCTAATTTGAGCTGAAATCACTTAAACTATTTAATCCCACTACCTCGGCATTAAGGAAAGCATACTCATTTCTTTTCATCCTTAACCTCCTTAACCTCAGAAAACAACTGTCACTTGTAGGAACATAGGCAAGTAAAAAAAAAAAAAAAAAAACTAGAGAGAGAGAGAGAGAGATGCCATGGTAACTATGACTGGGCTAAACTCCCAAAATGTTTAAAATTACGCGTACGGTTTCACTGCAATTAGCTATTCAACATTAGCCCTAGTCTCAAATAATGTCTTTTATTGAGCCCACATAGTGTATTCCCCTACCGTCTGTAGAATAATTTTTCACTAAGAAGGATTGTAATATAAAAGAGAGCATTCTAGTTTGAAGATCTCTTGACCCATATACAAAAACCTTTGATTGCGTATTGAATATAAATGCATGTCATTCTTATCCCACAAGCCAAGACCAAATTCTCACATGTCCGTTTCATTATTACAACCGGTTTTGTTTTTTTAATGTCAAAGACCAGAAGCTATGCACAAATTACAAATATTATTATTGGATCTGGGTTGTTCTTAACATCAATGGCTATTCATTCTTAATATCAACTCTAATTCCATATTAAAAAAAAAATTCAGCTTGTCTTAAACCAAACAGACACATTTTCAATGTCATTGACAAAGAGACCTATTCATAGGAGCCAAATATAGGATGCGTTTGTATAAGCCGTTGCGAAACAGCATTTTAAGTTTAAAATAAACATTTGTAGAAAAGTTATAAGTAGTTGCTGTTGCAAAACATGGGTTTTTAAAATGCACTTTAGGCTCCCAAATCGTCTAACCAAACAGACTCATACAGTCATGCAAGATCAAAAAGCCAAGTACTTCCTTATGGACAATATACCCATCACACAATACAAAATTTACAGGGTCACAAATTAAAATCACTATATGCTTCCCTGTGCTTTACTTAAATCAAATTGATCACTATTTTTGCAATTCATTCAACTATTTAGCGAAGAAAACCATTACGCATGTGAGATTAATTTGAAAAAACAGGGATAAACAGAAAAGATTATGAAGTGTCAACCACCCAAGAGTCAAGTCCATGTCTAAAGTCAGATCAAAACTAACCAAAAAAAAAAAAACCCAATAACCAATCAGATATCAGAATAACTAAGAAACCGCATATTCATTGTTTGAGAGGGAAATTATTTGATAAAAGTAAACAGAGTAATGAGAGAAATAATTACCGGTGGTTCTAAGCGGGAGCGTAAAGAGGACGCCTTTCTTCACTGAAGTACTCATCACGATGAAGAAACACGATGACATAGAGAGCATAGATTATTCCAGGGATGTAACCCAGAATAGTCAGCAACACACAGAGCCAGAACTCAACCTGTAATATTTCAGATACATGAAATCAAAAAAGAGACAAACAAAAAAAGGCAACATTTTTATCATGAAGAGAGAGAGAGAGAGAGAGAGGCATACACTGCAGCAACCATGGCGGAGACAAACACCCAAAGGAGGGAGCAAAATGGCGATCAGGATCTCGCAGAATATTTCACACCCATTTGCCATAGAGTGACAGTGAAAGAAACAGAGAGAGTGAAATATAGTTAAGGTCTTGTAAGTTTTGATGGACAAGGAAATAGATCAGATACTAAAATCTTTCAGTTTCTTCTTTAGAAGAATCTGATGACTAATTTCAATGACAGAGGCCTTTCTGTAGTGACGTGGGGTCAACTATTTACAGCTTGGTGTGAGTGGAAATAGGAGGAGATAGAATAGAATTTGTAAAGAGTACATATTTTTTATTCTTTCTTTTAGTATATCCTTTCTGTCTTTTAGTCTATTTTTTAATCATAAATTGGGAGGTTGTTAGACCAAAATTAGCAAATTTTAAGGTTAAAAAAGGACTATTGTTTAGATTTTGGTTGGCAGATTTTCTATTTTCGTATTTTTGGTCAATGGTTTGTGAACATGGCTTTGCCCTCAAATTGGACACTTATCAAACAAAAATAAATAATTCAGAAAGTTACCCTTGGTCAACATGGCTTGTGTCCAGTTACGTTAAGGCGTGGAATGTGGATATGTGTTCGTATCTTAATTTGTCGTATTGGATACCAGCTCTTCCTCACTTGGTTTGAGAGGATTTTAACAATGAATATTTTGGATAAATATAACAAGAAATATGAGTTAAATTACAAAACTCTTGATGTCAAATTAGAATACTTAGTGTATTGTAAATGAAAACTTTGTCATCAATTTGGTATACTTGGCTCATTGTAAATTGGCATCTTGACAAATTGGCACAGTTTAGTTTATCTGGTATTTTGTAAATGGAAGCTTATCAAGTTATGTTCAATTCAATGACATCTTACTGCTTATTTAGCTGTTCTACAGCTTTTATGTTCACTGGACTGCTATTGAGGTGTATATGAGTGCAAATAGAGTTACATCTGTTGATAGTTCAGATTACTATGGTAACCAAGTTTTGTTATTTTAGTTCATATCTCAAATACATAGTTAAGCTCATATTACAATAAAAAGTAATAATAATAAAATAACTGTGTTTCATTCTTAATACACGGCTTTGTGCTTAATACATAGGAGTAATTACATAACTTTGTATTTCATTAGCATTTCTTAAATACTTTATAAAAAGCATTTGCCTAAATACAAATGCATTAACTAGAGCTTTTTCTTTTTTTCTTTTTTTCTTTTTTTTTTTAAATTCGATAGTTACAATGGAGAATAAGAAATTTGAACTCTAAATATCTTAATTAGAAACACTAAAAAGTCAACAAGTTGAGTTATAAAACTCTTGACGGTTAACTAGACAACTAGGCTATAATACCAATTACAAACGCATTAAGCTAATTACAACTTCTTTGCTTAACCATTTTCATTAGCCCTCAAAAGTTCAACCATAAAAACTCCACAAACAACCCATGAGCAATAAATGCCAACAGGAAAAGCTTGTCTCAACTTTTCTGTGTAACAATTTACTTATCCAGTGTGTCGTTCTTCTGAACAGCATTAGGATTATCCTCTTTGCACGGTGATAGATTTGAGGATTACACCACTAGAAAAATTGGCAATTATTCCCACTCCACAAGCAAATAAATTGGAAACCATAAGAAATTCCCAAACAGCAAACAAATTAAGGAAGAAAAGAGACAAATGATGAGATTATTTGTCATGCAACATCATTTTTCTACTATGTCGGTATTGAGATTGTGCAAGATCCCTAAAAGGGATCCAAGGGATGCCTTTTATATTAGTTTATCAATAAGAACAAGATGGAAAACTCATTCATGAAGCATGTGGTCTATAATTGGGGGAAAATGTTAAGACTATATAATTTTACATAACTTTTGTCATAATTTGCCACATGGTGAGTTGTGGCCAAAATTGTGTAAAATTATGTGGCATGCCATGGATCACACGTCAAAAGTAATTAAGGAATTTAACTAATTTTTATAGAGGATTTTACTAACATGTGCCCTTAAGGCACATAATAGTATACCATTTTTGAAAAAAATTTAGTTGGAATTGAAAAAGTTTTGACAGTTTTTTCAATTCTCGATAAAAATTTTTCAAAAATGGTATACTATTGTGTGCCCTTAGGACACACATTAACCGGACCCTTTTATAAATTACATGTACTGTTTTTATTCGAGTCCAATTACTCTGTCATATTTGGTCCATTTATTTTTATTAAAACATACATGTGATTTTTTTTTTTTTTTTTTTTGAGAGAGTTTCAACCTATGGCACTTGCTCATGATGATAGCTCTTTATCATTAGACCAAGATACAATCAGTTTTTGGTATAGGTGGGGATTGAACCCCAGATCTCTTATACAAGTATCAAAGACTTTACCAGTTGAGCTAACTAGAACTCACATCATACATGTGATTTATTCAGAGATCAAGTTAATTTCTTTTATTTAATGAACATTGTAAGAACCATATTTGAGTCCCTAGCTCAAAAGGTGAACAGACTTAGGCCCAAAAAGTCCAAAACAATGAATTTGAAGAGAGTGGGTTGGAAAACTGGGTTTTAATAAATCAGGCAAACACTAGAATAGATTCAGATCATAAGAGAATAAAAATAGACAGGTGTATGCCGAAGAAAATCGTCATCGGCAAAGTCCGAGGGGATCTATTCTTATATATTTCTTTCAAGTTTAATAACAAAGTCATTTCTTAATGCTACAGTGTTTTTCTATTAGTTTCTCGATCCTTCTTTCCTTAGGGGTTTCTTTCATTATATATCTCACTTCCCACGATCTTAGCCCTCTATTTGTTGATCATCCAGGTTACTCCTTCAGTGCTTGTCCCATCAAACACCTCGTCTAACTCTTTATGAGTTGGGATAGCTAAGGCAGCACTGTTCAGAGGTCTTCTCACATAAATGCGACCAGAAAGTTAGCTGCAGAGTATTCAATGCAGTAACAACAGCTTTTCCTTAGATATTTCCTAGTTCTCATCCTTCCAGTACGTTCATAATGCACGTCATTCTCAGTGGAATTTCCTAGAAGGTCACTTTGAGTGATAGTATATACATTTGATCTGTGCTTCCTTTATCCGAGGAGACAATCCTCCTCGGACCGCACGTCCCTCTCAGTGAAATTTCCTAGAAGGTCATTTTGAGTGATGGTATATACATTTGATCTGTGCTTCCTTTATCCGAGGAGACAATCCTCCTCGAACCACCCTTCCCAACCTTTGCACTTGCATGTTACTTACGGGACTCTGAACTTAACACCTTCACCACTGTTTATTTTTCTTCGGACCAATCAACGTCCTCAACCAAAGCCCAAGGCCCAATATATAACTTTGGGCCCTTATCCCTACAAACATGTTAAGATTTATTGTGAATTATTAATCGTTGATTTAAAATCCACATAGTTTCTTAAGGCTAGGTTCAAATCCATTGCAGAGATGAATTAAAGGTTGTCCAATTGCTAGAATATTCAAGTGACATTACTCATACGGTGTCACCAATCCTTATTCCATTTGCATTAGGGTGGTAGCCCTTCCTAAACTAGGAGCCTCATATAAATACCTCTTTTTCTCCTATTCAAAAGAACAACAATCAACAACTTTTTGGGAGGCACAAAAACCCATCACCCATATTCGGCCATGGCAGCAAACTTATCTCTGCCATCTTCTTTTCCACCCTAAAAATACTACCATTTTCCTCTCATTCAATCAAAAAGAGACCCCACCAAAAACACCCAAAAAGCTCTCCTCCCTTAGCCAGAAAAATCCTTCCTGTTTGCCATTTTTACAGCCCTCCTACAAGGGTACAACCCCAAACTTAACGACCTCAACCTATCAAAGAAAACCCAAAATCCCAGCCACATACCAACCCAATCTCTTTCTTCGGCCCAACTTGAAATAGAAACTCAATAAACCCCACTCCCTCAACAACCAATAAGCTCAACCCAAAACTGAGTCTAAACCCACACCTGTTAGGCCCCTCTCCTTTAAAAAGCGAACTCAAGTTCGAAACCACCAGCCCACTCTCAGTTCGAATTTATACAACAATTAAAACCAAAGCTCACACTCATCCTAAGCCCAACCTATTTCTTTTGTTAAATAAATTTTGGCTCACACCTCCCTTAAGCTTAGTAAATCTTGTCTCTAGCCAACATGTGTACAGGGAGGGGAACAAATGTGCGGACATGCTTGCTAGGGAAAGCTGTTGGTTAGAAAATGATTTTGTAGTTCTTGAAAGTCCATTGTCAAATGATCTATGTATTTTGTTAGATGCTGATATTGCTGGCATGTACTCCTTAAGGCTTGTAGCCAACTCTCAGCCCACGTGGGCTAGTTAATTTATGAAACTTTCCTTTTAACCCAAAAAAAAAAAAAAAATCTTGTCTCTAGCCCGCACATAAATAAAATAAAATAAGCCTCACAAACAACCAAGCTCCAGCCCACATCAAAATTAAACATAATTCCAAGAACACATAACTGAATACAATCTTATTAAATTAATACGGTGGAAATCAATGTTGAATGACGGTAATTAGGGATGACAATTTTACCCTCCTCGTTTAACCCGCCTCTCCTTGCTTCGCCCCGCGTGGGTTTTTCCCATCTCACAAAGGTGGTGGGGTGGGGATGAAGCAAGATTTTAGCCCCCGCATTACGAGGCGGGGCAGGAACGGGTTTAGACTTTTTAGACTCACCCCGCCCCACCCTTCTCCGTCCCCGCCTCGCCTCTCATTGCTAAGGGTTATAATTGTAAATTTTTTATATCCTAAAACCCTACTATTTAAATAAACATATCAATATTAGCTTATTTTATTCTATCCAATATGATTCTCTGCCTTTATTTTGTTATGTGTTATACTATGATTTTTTTTTTTTTTTTTGGTGATTGTCTTGCTAAACACTTGGATATATTATTCAAATTTTTCTAAAAATTGAATTTATTTGATGGGATAAATTTAGTTGTAATTTCAAGTATATTTTTATTAATGAAATATGTTTCATTAAAAAAATTGTACTAGTTGTAGGAAAAATTAACAAAAATTAAAGTTTTACGAGATGAGGCGGGGATAGGGTGAGAAAGTTTTTCCTGTCATGCGGGGTGGGGCGGGGATGGGGCAAGACAAAACCAAGTGGGGGGGAGACGAAGACCCCATCCTTCGGTCCCGCCCCACCCCATTGCCATCCCTAACAGTAATTCTTGAAAATAGTCTTGTGGGGGCTTTTTATAATCTTTTTTCCCTTAGAGTCCAATACAATCTAACTGAATTCTTCGTGAACTTCTTTTATACCCTTATTCTTTTTAAAAAGATTGTAGTGTCATCCAACCTCCCTTGCATAACCACATTGCTGGGCGTCTCACCAATTTAAAACGATCAAACAACTTAGTTGCAATAACTTAGCTGCAATAAGTTTGTTGCAATGCATTAAGAGATTTCATGATTTTAATAGTTAGACCCAATCTTTTGTTGATTTTCATCAATTTTTATGTGGTTGGCTAAATTTAATTGATTTTTAATAGAAATCTAATTATGTGATTGGATTAATTTTGAAGCTATGTTTAAGATCATCAAATTCCATTTAATTCAGCTACTCATGGGTAAAAAATGGGCTTGAATTGAATGGGCTATCATTGTTGATAAGACCCACAACGATTTGTCTGAGCACCTCCTAGTGATGACTGTGTTCTCATTGATCTATCTGAGCAGTTGAAGGAAATTGTTGTGGCCTTGAAAGAAATCAATCAGGGGCTTGTTGATTACGCTGTTCTTTACTCCGAGGTAATGGCCATGGCATTGGAGGGGTATAGTGAAAATATGCAACTAGGGGGTTTTTGTGTGAAAACGAGAAGGCAGCTAGGTGATTTTTGGCAAATAATGCTAAGCTTTGAAAACTTTGGATGAATAGTTCTTTTTTACTCAACTTTGATGACTCTGTTTGGTGTTGACTGGTTATGATAGGATATTTTTGATTACTAACCTTGACCTTTTGACGGTGGTATCTATATTTTGTGGACTCTTATGTTCCAAGAGATAACAGTTATATACCTTGATTGTAGGATGTAGTATTTTGTGGACTTGGGATGATACAATGGTCCAAGTCATGTATCTTCAGTGTAGGCATGGTTGGTACATATGTAATGTTCAGGTACCTGTTGTAATTATCATTTTTGTAGACCATGGAGGTTTACCTCCAATGGTGAATGTTACATTTATGTACTTATGATCTATATATTATGAAAATATTATTCGGATGTTTACCTCTATATGTTAATTTGGGTGTGTAATGCATATTTGCAAGCTTACAGGAAGGATCAAATTCACTATTATTTTACATGTCATATATTTTTGTAATTTTTATGAACAAACCAAACATGGGACAATATATACTGGAAAAACTATTTCCGTCCAAGACAAACACCTGAAATTTTTTTCTGTCATATTTTCCGTAGCGCAACCAAACACATGGAAAGTATTTCCCTTACAGGAAAATATTTTCTCCTAAAAATATTTTACACTCAAAAATCCATTTGCATAGAGCCAAACACAGCCTTAAAACTGCAATTAAATTGTTATTTTCCTTTAACTAAATGGTACAGTTTGTAAACAAGGTCGGCTTGACCCTACGTCACAAATATGAATATTAGTTACAAGTTACAACAAAAACAAACTGAAACTAAATATCTAATTAATTCTAACAGCTAACCAGTTTTGACTCACAATTGTAGCTTTCGACTCCCCTTCAAAAATCACCTCAGTATGGCCTATTTGCCGAGCTACGAACATTGTCCATCTGATAGCAAGAGATTCAGCAACATCTAGATCAACTATCTAAGCCTATCACAATAGCAGAAATACTTCATATAACTTTAAAATTTAAAAGATTTTATAGTCAACGAAAAATATTTTACTAGATAATTACATTTTACATGCAAATGAACACTTAAAAATAAGAAAATCTTTTACTTCAAAATAAATAGAGCGTAAAGTCATATTATTGGTAGGTGAGCAAACACTTGAAAGACCGAACTCACTAATTTGATTAGGGTTTACCCAACAAGTTTAAATCAATTTCGAGTTGACAGTGGACTCCATGCCTTGAAACATGATTATGTCGGGCATCAATTTAAGGAAATTTGAATGGTCGAAACTGACCAACTGAAGTAGGCTAAATCTAGGTTGTGACGCCCATTACCACCACAGTAGAAGGGTAGGTTATTGTCATGGGAGGCTAAATCTAACGCCGTTGTGCCTCCACACGTGTGTTGTGGTCCCATCCTTTGTCTTTCATGCATTGTTATACACTTCTCCTTAATTCCCTGTCAACATCGCTTTGCTTTCTCACTCGACATAAACAGTCAACAATTCGAAATGAAATTGTAGTCGGAGACAGAATATCATTAACTTTTCGATATATATCCGTTCAAGCTTATTAAAACCTAATCCCATCAAATCAAGTGACAAATTGAGTATCAATTAGCCCAAACCCGACCCATGCTCAGTCTTACGGCTCATTACTAGTAAACAATTGCCTTTTTCCGCTCAAGAAAATGATATTTTTAAATATTATAATAATAATAACAATATAAAATTCGGAACCAAACCGACATATATTGTTATCCATGTATCGCATGAATCGCATCCCATCCCAAATCTTGTCGCCCAACTTTTACTCAATATCCTATTCCTTTTTCCTTTTTTTTTTGATAAACACCCTATATTCTATTCCATCGCAAACTTTCTTACCTAAGTTTATTGTCCCTACTATAAAACCTTTACGTCACGTAGTCTTTTGACCCTATTCATAATCATATGTCTTCTCAGTAGTATCTGTTCATGAGACTTTACGTAATGGTTAAGGTTGCAACGCTTTTATTCTTCCCACTTTATTTACTTTCCCATTAATTACTCTCACATCCAGTTACAACATATTACATGCCCTTCCCCCATAGCCAGACCTCAAAATCCTAAAATTTCAATTCTGATCTCTCTTTCTATCTCTCTCTCTCTCTCTCTCTGCAATTACGTGGAGTTCGTGTTCCTATCTGTTGATAACTGACTTCCAACGTACATAGCTTTCCCATATATTCTTCCAACATCAGCTACTTCATGGAGCATGCACTGAGCGGTCCGTACACATATCAATCCTTTTTATCATATGTTCTATTTTTTGGTTGCTGAGAAATTAAAACAAAAGGAAAAGTACACAAAGTTTTATTTTATGTTATTTCCGTTTTGTGCTGTTTTTTTTTTTTAATTTAATTTCGAAGCATGAAATGAAAATTGTTTTGTCAATTCAGCTTTTACAGGAGAGCAAGAATTGTTTACTTTTTAAATAATGTGGTAATTTCTATGAGGTTCAGTTTCCGGAAAAAAATAATAATCAGGGTTTTAACTTTCCCACATTACATGGTTTCATTTGTTTGTTTGTTTGTTTGTTTGTTTTTTTTTTTTTTTTTGACTTTTTCCCGGGAACCAAACAGATCATTATTACCTACCACCTCACAAATTTATTGATTTTGAGCTGTTCCTGTATGTATATGTTGTCAGCTGGTCCTTCAAGCATCAGTCTCCGACCAAACTCAGGGCTAAAGAAAAATCCAAACGACATCCGAGAAGCGATGACGCAGCAGCGAGAGCTTGATATGTTTCCGGAAGCGGAAGTGGCATCTGATGTTAAGCCTCAGTCAGATGTTACTAAGAACAAGATGGTCAGTCATCAATATGATCTCATACTATATATATATATAGCTACTATTACATAACTATTACATTATTTGAGTTTTTTTTTTTTTAGATTATATACACTTTACTAGTATTTAGTGAAACACTGCATGATTTTTATTTGTTCAGGGTAAATCTCGGACACACACTTTCATGCCCAATTTCACTTATGAGATTGACTATGAAGCTCCGTTTGTTTGTTTTAAAGTGATTATTTTCAGACGTAAAATTACATGTAAAAAACTTTACATATGTAAAATATTTTTTTAGTGTTTAGTATGATAAGTAAAATTTTTCAAACAAATTATCAAAATCGATGGCTCAACATGAAAGTTGTTAGTGCCACAAGTCTTGTGATTGGACCGCTGGAACCAACAGTTAGAATGGTGACTCCAGCAATTGGACTACCGACAATCACCATCTGAGGGGTATCTTTGGTGACCAGACTGCCAATATTGATATTGGTCAACAAAATGATGTCTTTACCAGACCTCTAACATCGGTTGCAATTGCAGTGTGGCATCTCTAGCCATCGAATTGCGGGTACTGGTAGTCGATGAGGCGTATCTTGCCACCGGTTCGCTTCGGCCATTAGACCAGTGACCTAGCGACCAAATGGAGGAGGGGAAGCTACCTTGTGTGTTTTGGAAAGTGTTTTACCAAATCTTTAAAGATAAAAAATTTTACAACTTTTTATTAAGAATTTTACTGTTAACGGAAAATATTTACAAGTTTGACTATATTTTACCTACAAATAAATTTTTAAAAATAGAAAGATATTTTACTTCAAAACAAATAGAGTATAAATGGTAGATACTTTCTGTTAATCATTGTATATATTTATTTTTTGGGCTTTTCGGATTTGGCTTGAGTCTGTGTATTGAACCTAATACAATGCCACCATGTGTCCAATATTTTGTATCGGGTCCAATGAACATGACCGCACTGGACCAAATGATGGACTAGTTTAGCAAGTTATAAAATTAGAGTGTGAAATTGGTGTATCAATTGGTTGGGTCCTTAAAAGTATGGATTGGGACGCTCGCTATAGTACTGTCTGTTTTGCAGAACTTTTTTTTTTTTTTTTTCATCTAACTTTCTTATTTGCTTATATATTCTCATTTTTTTGGGTACAATTTGATCAGCCTTTGACAAATAATCCGGAGAAGACTCAGGTGCCCAGAAACCAATTGTCGCCCCCATTCAGAAGAAAAAAAGTAAATAAACTTTCAGCACTTCACATTACTTTAAAGAAATTAGTACATTTATATCTTGAAGTCGTGAGTTTAACATTGGGCAACCTCTCATGATTTAAAGGATAGATATATGATCTTAGATTCACCTTCTCTTCTTTGATTGGCTGAATTGAGACTTATTAGCATGTATGTATGTAGGTGATGCTTGAATGTAAACATGCACGGATATAAGCATGATTGTATCATTTTATATGTGCGTATAACACACGCTTATGATCAGAAATAAGCTGATATCGATGCCAAGAATATGGGAAAAGGTCAAATTAAGTTGGTATTGAATTATTGATGCCAATAATAATAAGCAAGTGTTTTTAATTTCTTTGCTTACACCCATGACCCATCCCTTACTTCTGATAGGAAATAAACTCTGTTATACTATATATTAAACAGCTTTACAATGGGTATTTTTGGTCTCGTGTCTGAATTAAATTTCAAACTTTAATTTTGAAGTTATGTGTCCGAATTAGTAGAATGTCATGTGCAACGGAGGGCATACAATTTTTTTTTACCCCTATTTTTGGTTGATTTTTACCTCAAAATTATGCCTTTGTGTATTTGCAGCTTTCCCTTGGCATTACTTCAAACACGGTTGAGTTTAATTGTTGTTGTTATTGTTGTTTTAAATTATCAGGGAGGGCCTCTAGTCAAATCCAACTTACCAGCTAAAAGGGGAAATCTCTCTGAATTCGATCGTCTGTTGAAAACAACAGCGGATAGGTAATATTTTAAAATATCATAGTTGTGCTGCTTCTATAGGAGTTATGATTCTTATGTGTTGATTAGCTCTTTGATTTCCTTTAGTTATATGAAATTATGAATTGATCAATAGTTAATGTGGATTGTTGAATCTGAGCCTTGTTAGCCTTTTCAAGTTTTAACAATCCAAATCTTGAATTTCATGATGTTGTCAGAAAAATGCAAGCAGCAGAAAATACAAAATTTGATAAACGCCAA
This sequence comes from Quercus ilex subsp. ballota, assembly GCA_032727855.1. NCBI lineage: Eukaryota > Viridiplantae > Streptophyta > Magnoliopsida > Fagales > Fagaceae > Quercus > Quercus ilex. The sequence goes on along the minus strand of CM064909.1, from coordinate 94,591,133 downwards.
CCAAAAAAATCCACTAAACATGATCGTTGATTCCACATTAGCACACTAGACAAAACTCAATCTCTAATTTTCTCAACAGACAAAAGTTCTCTCTTCTAAAGGCTACATCACCAATTTACAAGGACATCACTCCCCCTACTTCATTTTCTTATCAATATGGGAGAAACACTCTTCATATATGTTAGGATCATATTTTCTATGTAATTGACTAATCATTTGACAAAATGCACTTTACTTGTAATTGGGTAGATCTAAGTTGGGTTTAATATATCAAGTAGTGTGTTGTTCAAACATATCAAGTGGTATCATTAAAGACATGGAGGTTAATCCAAGAAATGAGTGAAGCAAAGTTGTTTCATTAAATCTTAACACTAGCTCGACAAATACTGCTATCTAAGATTGATGGAGAAGCTCGACACAAGCTTGATCTACGATTTTAGAAATCTCAGATCTGAAACTTGGCCCATGATGATTTGAATGATTATGATTTTTCTTCTTACAACCTTAGTCATATATAAGACTTAAAAATAAGTCATTATACACAAAAACAGAGACCTAGAACATATATACTCTGTGAGAAGTTTCTGTGTTTGTGCGTTTTAGGGTTTTGTAATCAAGTACTTCTTGATCTTCATCGTTTATGAAGTGAAAAATTTTGTAGCCAACAATAATCAATTAAGTTGCTGGAGTTAGTCACGTACTAGGATTCGTACAAAGGAGTTAGTCACAAATTGAGGGTTTGTGCAACAAAGGAAAGAAGTCTGCTACATGATTAAGTTCAATTGTTTATTGAAGCAAATGTTCAATTGTAGGTTGGTATATTGGGATAGGACAGTATAGTGGTAAGATTTCTCATACTTGTAACTGCTTAATTATTGATTAGTAAATTTTTGGGAGTGGTGACTTTAAATTCAACCAATGGGTTTTTGCCTTGCGAAAAGTTTTCCTAATTTGTTAACAAATCATCATGTCTACTTGATTTCCGCTGCATTTACTTTATTTGGTGATTTGTTGGTGTCTCGACGATTTGCATGTAATTTGACCTAATTAATTAAATTAGGTAATTGAATTAATTAATCGGGGTCAATCTTTCTTAACCCAACAATACATATATATTAAAATTGCATCTTCTTATTTTTATTTTAACTAATGTAGGATTTCAAAATCAATTAAGAAATCTCTAAATTTTATTCATCTTGTGGCTAGACTAAACAAAATAATGTTTATGCAGGTGAATATGTGATGCTGAATACTATTTTCTATTCCAATGCAGGATAATGAACAAGCATACCCCAACTATGTTTGATCTGCGACAAGATCACCCAATTTACAGTGGGATTAAATCAGCTGAAACCTTAGTGGTTAAACACCCCCCTCCCTTGTTTATTTTTTATTTTTAAGTTTCATTAATTTACACATTCATAGCCAAATTTAGAAACATGATTCCTTTGACTTGCAATACAGGGGACTATTTCACTGATATATAACAAGGCTGTGATGGAACCAGCATATTGTCACCTGTACGCTCTTCTGTGCCGCGATCTTAGTCTACAGCTCCCATCTTTCCCTTCTGATGAACCTGATGGTGAAGAAATTACTTTGAAGAAAGTCCTACTGAATCAATGCCAGGAGACATTTGAGCGTGCTGACGAACTGGGGGAAGAATTAAGCCATATGACTGCTCCGGAGCAAAAGATGGAGCGCCGGGTTAGAGAAAGAATGCTCAAGCTTCGTTTTCTTGGAAACATCCGTTTACTTGGAGAGCTTTATAAGCAGAAGATGGTAACTAAAACAATCGTTCATGACATTGTTCAGGTTCCATTTGAACTTCCTTTCTCTGTTCTGTGGTTGGAGCTATTCACTGTTCATAAATAGCTTTAGTTTAGAATATCTTGCTTGTTATTTATATTGCTCATGTCACTTGTATACGTGAAACAGAAGCTACTAGAACCACCTGAGGAAAACGTGGAAGCTGTATGTCAGTTACTTAACACTATTGGTAAGAAGCTTGACCGCAAAAAATCGCGGGCTTTAACTGATATATACTTTAGCCGATTGAAGGAACTGAGCACAAACCCGCAATTGGCCCCTCGACTGAGTTCCATGATTCGTTACATTCTTGATTTGAGAGAAAACAACTGGGTTCCCAGAGGTGAAGAGGTACAGACACGAATGTCATCTTTGTTTTTGAAAGAAAACATTGTGTGATATCATGTCTGTGCAATGTGCATGCATGGGTTTGGCTTGGATTATCTAACCATCTCTTTACTACCTTACTTTTCCAGGTGAAACCCAAATTCATCCCTGAAATACACTCAGAATCGCAGAATCAAGGGAACACCAGCCAAGGGAAATTCATCCCCACGATCAAAAAAGCTGCAATGTTGAGTAATCTTCGGAGAAAAACAGTCTCTCTTATTGAGGAATATTTCACTATCAGACTTTTGGACGAAGCGCTTCAGTGTGTGAAGGAACTAAATTCTCCAGATTACCACCCGGAGGTTGTCAAGGAAGCAATTTCCCTCGGAATAGAGAAAAGTCCACCCTGTGTTGAACCAGTTGTGAAGCTTCTTGAGTATCTGTTTGCAGAGAAAGTTCTTGCAGATGGAGACATAGAGCTTGGATGTTTACTTTATGGCTCAATGTTGGATGATGTTAGTCTTGATGTACCGAAAGCACCAAATGGTTTTGTTGAAATTATTGGGAAACTAGTTTTGGCTGGGGTCTTGGATTTTACAGTGGTGAATAAGGTGGTTAAGAAGGTGGAAGATGAACGGTTGCAGAAAGCTATATTTGATGGAGTAGAGCTGATTGTTAATTCAACTTCGTCTGGATAGAGTGTTTTGGAATCACAATTAAACATCTGATGATGACTGATATTTTGTATAATTGTAAATGAATTGAACTGTTATAAACACAGGTTGAACTTGGTAAAAAGTTTGTTTATCAAGATTTTATATAGGCTTTTAAGATTGGATTGCGTGAGTTTGTAAATAAACTCATCAAATATCAACTTTTATTATTTGTTATTATAGATAATATAAATAGTCTATTTTTTAATAAAAATTAATATATATTTTAACAATATATGGTTAGTGAATCTAATTTTTATAAATTTATAAACGAAATTCACTCTATCTAACTAACTCAAATATTATAATTTCAACTATAGTTCAATTATACATTATGAGAATAGGTTTGTGGAGCGGTAAAAAAAATTAGTTGTTGTGTTTGTTATATATGAGAAAATAATGAGTTAAATACATAACTCATAAACAAGCTCAAGCTTATTTCAACAAAAAAAATGAATCAAAATTAAACATATTATTTAGTTTGGTGATGAACTTGAGTTCAACTCATGTTTAAAATAAAATTAAATAAGCAATTCTAAATTTGTAATATATGGTGTGGGGCCTGTTATGCAAGGAGGTATTGGTAAGTTCGTAAGAATTGGGTCTATGGCCTAGTGGCCCAATCCGAGGATGGTCATCCGTCCGAGGATGACTAAATAAAGGCATGATACGAATAACACAAGAAGAGGAAGTGAGGTTTGCACGGGAAAGTCCCAAATGTGTCTGAGGATAAGGTCCACCTCGGAACGATAGTCCAAGGTCAAGACAATTATCTTGTTAGCCTGGATAATCCACCAGGTTGTATCTTAATTGAGAAACGGATATGGGATAATGAGGCAACAAATATCTTCTGACGCTACTACCTCCACATTAAATGCTTCCCAACTAACTCTCTGGCCGCATTAATGTGGAGGTGATGCCTGAACAGTAATCAAGCAGCCTTATGGTTGCTAGTTGGAAATTCTGGGAGTGGTGAGATGGGACAAAAAGGAGTTCTCAGGAGAGAACCTACACGTGTACGGTGAAAGCAAGGTGAGGAACGTGGTATATAACGTGAAAGAGGATGACATTAAGAAGGACTTTTTGGCTGCACAAAGATCATAGTCTTTTCTGTCGAGTAGAACTAGTTCTTGCTCCCACTCTCTAAAAATTTCATTGCTTGAACTTGTTGGACCACTTTTCTTTTTATTTTCGGTGGCCTTTCCAAATTGAGTCCTTACAATTGGCGCCGTCTGTGGGAAGAACTTGATCTATTTGTAGGGATAGGCCAGTGCAGCAGTTGAGATGGAAGGGGGAGCACTGCAACAGCCTGTGGTGGACCCACCGCAGACAGATGTTAATCCACACCAAGCAGAGTCCAGGGGCTCTCAGCATGATAATCCGTTAGTAATCCATGAACAAAGGGGAGATCACGAGGGAAGTGTGCGGACAACCCACACTGAAAGAAGTCGTTCTCGGGGTAAAAGCCATGTTTCCCATGTAAAGAACAACGAGGACATGCAACGTGAGATTAGCATATTGAAAAGGGAATTGCGACACGAGCGACGAAAGCGTAGCTCTCACCACTCCAGGCAATCTTCTGAGGAGTCAGATGACACCAGCTATAAGCGGAGGTCAAGAACTCTGCCCAGTGAATCTTTTTCCTATAATGAGGAGCACCACCGCGGACAAGAGGATAAGAGTCCGCCTCGTCGGGGTTTGGGGAATGACGCATTGAACAAAGCTTTGAGTCAGGTTTCAAAATCACCCTTCACGCAACGCATTGAGTATGCGGATCTTCCTCGGCGATTCCATCAATCCACGTTCACCATTTATAATGGTCGGATAGATCCAGTGGAACATGTTAGTCATTTCAGTCAAAGAATGGTTGTTCATGCTAAGGACGAGGCTTTGATGTGTAAGGTCTTCCCTTTTAGCCTGGGCCCGGTGGCGATGAGATGGTTCAACGGTCTGAGAGCAAATTCCATTGGCTCCTTTGAGAAGCTCACCCAAGCTTTTGGTGCCCACTTTATCACCTGCAGGAAGGTTTCTTAACCCTTGGGATCATTATTGTTTATGTCTATGCGAGAGGGAGAAACCCTGAAAACCTATTCTGATAGATACTAGGAAATGTTCAACGAAGTGGATGGGGCCTATGATGACGTGACCATTAATACTTTTAAGGCTAGCCTGCCAACCGAGCATGATCTGAGGAAGTCTTTGACTGGCAAACCTGTTACCAATGTGCGCCAGCTTATGGATCGGATTGACAAGTATAGAAGGGTAGAGGAGGATCATATACAGGGTAGAGGAAAGTCCAAAGTAGTCCCTCAGGAAAGGAGGGATTTCAAGATGGAGCGGTACAATAATAACCGACCTCGGAAGGATTTTGAGGGGCAACCAGGATCTGCTAATTCCCAGGTGGTTAATGTCGTATTCCGAGAACCAATGCAACGGATTCTGGAAAAGATAAAGGATGAGCCGTTCTTCAGATGGCCCAATAGAATGGTAGGGGATCCTGCGAAACGTAATCAAAATCTTTACTGCCAATATCACCAGGATCATGGACACACTACTGAAGATTGTAGGAATTTATGGGATCATTTGGATCAGCTGGTCCGAGAAGGGAGATTGACTCAGCTGCTGCATCATTCCAGTGGCCGAGAAAGTCAGACAGGTTCGACATTTCGGGGGGATGCTTCTTCAGGACCCCCCTTAGGTACGATACGCGTTATATTTGCTGCCCCGGGTAGAACCGGATCCTGCCCCTCCAGGGTAATGTCTATGTCTCATTGTACGGATGAGGGATCCAGTTCAGTGCCGAAGAGAGCCAGATTGGATGTGTAGTTTTGGGCTTTTTAGAGGAGGATAAAAGAGGAACCATACAACCACACAATGACGCTTTGGTGGTTACACTTAGAATCGGGGGGTATGATGTGAGAAGGGTGATGATTGATGAGGGGAGCGCAACCGAGGTGATGTATCCCGACCTATATAGAGGGCTAAATTTGAGACCCCAGGATCTGATAGCCTATAGTTTCCCGTTTGTGAGTTTTGAAGGCAGATCGATTATTCCGATGGGCATGATTAGATTGCCTGTGCAAACTGGCTCGGACGTGGTGGAGGTGGATTTTATTGTGGTGGATGCTTTTTCTCCATACACGGCTATTTTGGGTAGACCCTGGCTGTATACCTTGGGGGCTATCTTTTCTACCCTTCATCAGAAGGTGAAATATCCATCAGGAGGCCAGGTGTTAGAGATTTTGGGAAACCAAACCATGGCTAGGCAGTGCTTGATAACGGCTATTCAACATCGGCCAGAAACAGACACTTCAGCCACGACCGAGAATGATTTATAGTAGTCAAAGGCTCCGGCGACCCTCTTAAGCACATATGCCGGGGAGGTGGAGTGTGAGAATTTGGAGAGGGTAAGTGTTGGGGATGACCCAGATAAGTTCTTTCAGGTCGGGGCACAGTTGCCTGTGGCGGGGAAGGAACAATTGGTTGAGGTCCTTAAGAGAAATATTGACGTGTTTGCATGGAATGCTTACGAAGCCCCGAGGGTGGACCCAGACTTCATCTATCATCATTTGAATGTTAACCCCTCTGTTATTCCGAAGAAATAGCCACATCGGCTTCCATGCAAGGCACATGCTAAGGCGATCAAGGACGAGGTGACTAGACTCAAACAGGCAGGGGCTGTCAATGAGGTGTTTTACCCTCAGTGGTTGGCTAATACGGTCATGGTGAAAAAGAAAAATGGGAAGTGGCGCGTATGTGTTGATTTTACGGACCTTAATAAAGCTTGTCCAAAAGACCCTTTCCCTATGTTCCGTATAGATCAACTAGTGGATGCAACAGTAGGCCATCCTTGGATAAGCTTCCTGGATGCCTTTTAGGGCTATCATCAAATCCCACTGGCATTGGATGATCAGAAAAAGACCATTTTTCTCACTTCCACTGAAAATTATCACTACAAGGTGATGCCCTTTGGCCTGAAGAATGCAGGGTCTACTTACCAACGGATGATGATGAAGATGTTTGAGCCACAGTTGGGCAGGAGCATTGAAGTCTATATTGACGATATGGTTGTGCAAAGCAGGGTAGTGACCGAGCATATGACAGACCTTATTAACACTTTTGAGATTTTAAGGAAACACAAATTGCGACTGAACGCGTCCAAGTGTGCATTCAGGGTAAGCTCGGGGAAGTTTTTGGGCTACATGGTGACTCACCGAGAAATTGAGGTGAACCCCGATCAGATCAGAGCCATAAGTAGCTTGCAAGCACCTCGAAATCCCAAGGAGGTCCAGAGATTGACTGGGATGACCGCTGCTTTGAATAGGTTCTTCTCTAGGTCGGCGGATAGGTGCAAACCTTTTTTCCTTTTACTCCACAAGTGGAAGGGGTTCGAGTGGACAGAGGAGTGTGCCTTGGCATTTCAGCAGCTTAAGGAATATCTATCTCGGCCACCGATTATGTCTAACCCCGAGGTGGATGAGGTCCTTTTTTCCTACTTGGCGATAGCCACTTATGCGATTAGTTTTGTTCTGATACGAGTAGATAATGGCGTACAACGGCCAGTCTATTACGTGAGTAAGTCGCTTCATGAGGCTGAGGTACGTTATCTACCGTTGGAAAAGGCCATCTTGGCAGTGGTACATGCTACAAGGAAACTTCCCCATTATTTTCAGGCACATACTGTGGTCGTCCTCACTCAATATCCGCTCAAGGCAGTACTTCGGAGTGTAGACTACACTGGTAGGGTTGCCAAGTGGGGCACAATTTTAGGGGCTTTTGATATTAAGTATATGCCTCGTACCTTTGTGAAGGGCCAAATTCTCGCCGATCTGGTGGCCGAATTTGCTGAAGGCCCTGAAGAAATAAAAATAAGTCCATAGGGCATGGATGAAAAATCAGTTGGTCTCATCTCCGTACAACATGCCTCACCCTGGAAAGTGTATGTGGATGGAGCAGCAAACCAGCGGGGGTCAGAAGTGGGGTTGGTTCTGATATCTCCCGAAAAGGTCATTATCGAAAAGTCTTTAAGGTTGGGATTCTCAGCTACTAATAACGAGGCAGAGTATGAAGCTTTATTGAATGGGATGGCGATGGTCAAGAAACTAGGGGGAAAGGCATTGGAGATTTTCTCGAATTTGAGGCTGGTCGTGGGTCAGGTTAGAGGCGAGTTTGAAGCTCGGGACACAAGAATGCAGGAGTACTTAGGCCAGGTTAGGCGTATGCAAGTAAATTTTGAATGTTTTGAAGTAACCCATGTCCCTATGAGCGAAAATGCTTATGCGGACTCGTTGGCAACTCTTGCCACATCCTCGGCGCAAAACTTACCCCGAATGATAATGGTTGAAGACTTAAACACACCCACCCCAAAAACGGGGGACTCGCTTTAGGTCAATCAGGTCAATTCGGTGCGTAGTTGGATGGATCCTATAGTGTTATTCCTTGAGAAGGATATACTACCTGAGGACAGATCAGAAGCCGAAAAGGTACGAAGGAAGGCTCCTCGGTTTTGGCTGTCCGAGGACAAAAAGCTATATAAACGCTCTTTCTCTGGGCCATATCTGTTTTGTGTACATCCTGAAACATCAGAGGCACTCTTAGAAGAGCTACATGAAGGGATTTGTGGAAGTCACACTGGAGGGAGATCTTTATCTCACTGGGCAATCACTCAAGGGTATTGGTGGCCAAGTATGCAAAAAGAGGCGCAGGAGTATGTTAAGAAGTGTGATCAATGTCAGAGATTCGTACCGAACATCCATCAGCCGGGGGGGTTCTTAATCCGCTTTCTAGTCCTTGGCCTTTTGCTCAGTGGGGCTTGGACATCGTTGGCCCTTTCCCTAAGGCAGTTGAAAATAAAAAATATCTGCTGGTTGGCACCGATTATTTTACGAAGTGGGTCGAAGCTGAGCCTCTAGCCAATATCAAGGATGTGGATGTCAAGAGATTTATCTGGAAAAATATCATTACTCGATTCGGGATTCCTCAATCTCTCATCTCGGATAATGGTCTTCAGTTTGGCAGCAAGGCTTTCAGAAAGTATTGCTCTGATTTGGGGATAAAGAACAGATATTCCACTCCGGCCTATCCACAGGGAAATGGGCAGGCCGAGGCTGTCAACAAGGTCATAGTTGGTGGGCTTAAAAAGAGGTTAGATGATGCAAAGGGAAGATGGGTGGAGGAACTGCCACATGTCCTCTGGACATATCGAACAACACCTCGACAGCCAACAGGAGAAACCTCATTTTCAATGACTTATGGGGCTGAGGCTGTGATTCCTCTCGAAACGGGTTTTCCCACCTTAAGGACCAGTATTTTTACCTCAGACGGAAATGACGAACTGTTGAAGAAGAATCTAGACTTGATAGACGAACGACGAAAAAATGCGATAGTTCAATTAGCCTACTACCAACACAAGCTAAAACAAGGTTATGATGCAAATGTCAGATTGAGGCCGTTAGCCACAGGAGATCTGGTATTGAGAAAAGTCTTGGAAACTACCAAAAATCCAGCCTGGGGAAAGTTAGGGCCTAATTAGGAAGGACCATATCGTATCACATCTATAGCGGGAATAGGAGCTTATTACTTAGAAGATTTGGATGAAAAAACTGTACTCCATCCCTGGAATGTAAGCAACCTAAGGAGGTATTATTATTAACAAGAACAATTATGTTTTACTTCCTTTTACAATTTGTCCTAATTCTGCAACTTGTGCCTCTCAGTTCTGTGAAGTATTAAACAGAAACTAAGTCATGTCAGGTCCTCGGACCACAAATTTAGTGAAAATTAATACACTATGACATCCTTTGAAGTATTAAACAAAAACTAAGTGATGTAAGGTTCTCGGACCACAAACTTAGTGAAAATTAATACACTATGATATCCTGTGAAGTATTAAACAGAAACTAAGTCATGTCAGGTCCTCGGACCACAAACTTAGTGAAAATTAATACACTATGACATTCTGTGAAGTATTAAACAGAAACTAAGTCATGTTAGGTCCTCGGACCACAAACTTAGTGAAAATTAATACACTATGACATCCTTTGAAGTATTAAACAGAAACTAAGTGATGTTAGGTCCTCGGACCACAAACTTAGTGAAAATTAATACACTATGACATTCTGTGAAGTATTAAATAGAAACTAAATCAAGTCAGGTCCTCGGACCACCAACTTAGTGAAAATAATACACTATGACATCCTTTGAAGTATTAAACAAAAACTAAATGATGTCAGGTCTTCGGACCACAAACTTAGTGAAAATTAATACACTATGACATCCTTTGAAGTATCTAAACAGAAACTAGGTTATGTCAGGTCCTCAGACCACAACTTAGTGAAAATTAATACTTTTTTACATCTATCGAAGTGTTAAACAAAAAATAAGGTATAACAGATTGTTCAGATAACCAACTTAGTAGAAGTCAGTGTTTTTTAAATGTGGCCCGTGCAATTAAGATAATATATCAAAGCAGACTCCATGAGCATCACTTAAAGCATTTTAAGGTGCCCAGTACCTCGCTGGGTTAAGCATTTTAGAATGTCTTCTCCAACTTTGGACATTTTTTAACGAATTAAAAGCAAGCATTGGTAGTGTTGTAAGATTCACGATTATGGTTCGCTTTGGTTTCTAACTGGCATACTTAAAGTTAGGTTCTACCTTGTAGTATCCAATTTCCCTTTCATGCAATCATGTAAGAACAAAGAATATTTGCACAGAGAGTTGCACAAGTGATAGATAAAGCAATAACATCTTATATAAATGTAATATAAGCAAAAATATACATCCCATTCAGAATATCCTCAACAGATAAATAAAATGGAAAATAAAGAAAAGTTTAGCTAGGTTAACTATGGTTTTAACTTTATTTGGAGCTTAGGTTGGGGAGCTTTGCCAGGTGCTTCAGGAGGAACATCTTTCTCCTTTTCCTTTTGAACTCCTCCAGTAGGTAAGATGGTTGAAGCCAAAGCCTATTCAAAACTTTGAGAAGCTGCTTCATCTTTAGGCCCCTCTGCTGCCTTGTCCGAAGAAATGTCTTTTGCAACTTCAAGCACTTCGGGTTGCTCCTGCTGATTGAGAAGGGGAGGATTCTGAACTTGGGATTCTTTGGCCGAGTCATCAACTGTGGAGGGTACATCCTTTGGCTGAGAAGAAGGGTCTGAGGCTCGTATAGCCGGAGGAAAATAAATATTTTCTGGCCTTCTCAGCTCGAAAGAAGGTTCAACCCCTGCTCGGTTGAGAGCCTCTGTCCAAGTCTGGGCACAGTATATTCGGCACACAACTGGCACCTCAGCCCGAAATTTATCCTCCGTTTCAGCTACGCCGATGTCATATCCTTCTTGTTCGGCTTTGTCTTTCTCTTTTTCGGCCTCAGCCTTTGCTGTCTTAGCCTCAGCCTTTGCTTTTTTAGCCTGGTCTCTAAGCGTTTGGGCTTCCTCCAGTTGTTTCTTCAGGTTTGATATCTGCTCCTGGGAAGTTGTTAGCTGGTCATTAGCATCGCGCAGACACTTCCTCTGGTCCTCGGCCTGCCTTTGAGTGTTCTCCAAAACTGACTCAGCACTCTTCCGAGCGTGTTCTTCCTCGGATAACTTCTTCTTCAGCTGCACATTGCTTTGTTCAGCAATGGTGAGTGTTTGCACAGCTGTGGCTCACTTCTTCCTCTCCTCATCTAGCTGCTGGCAGTAGGAATTAGTTATCTTCTCCATCCTGAAAGTGGCTTGGACGGCCTAAAAGAAAAGGAGTTAGAGATGCAATAAGTAAAGTCATGTGTGTGACATTTATAATTAAAGAAACAGAGCAAGAAGGGTATCATACCATGCCTAGGTATCTTTTAGCATTTAGGAAAACCTCGTTCTTACTTATGCCTCTCAGTTCTGTCATGTCCTTGGGAAGCAGGAGGGTTTCCTCTAGGGCCGAGGCAACGCGGCACCCAATTCCGCCGTTAAAATCCCTAAGTGATGCATCCTCCCTCAGGGGCTCACCACCGAGCATGGGGGCGAGGAGCCAAGCCTCAGGCTCCGAGGACTGAGTAGTTGTCCTTCCCGCGACTCGTTGAGGTCCATGGCTAACCTTTTGCTGCTTCGCAGCTCGTTGAGCCTCATCTTCAATAGTGGGACGAGACCTCCCGGCTTCCACCACTTCCTTATCTTTTAAATCTCTCCGACTCTTCGGATCACTAGTTTCGATCATAGGTGGTTGGGGTGGTTGAGAATGAGGGAGAGGAGATTTGGGAGGAGGGGGAAGTTTGGGCTGAGCTGACTTCTCCAACGCACCTTTCCCATGCTGGCCTTCGATCACATCCATCAAACTCCTCTGGCTCTTCCTCTGGATGCCCATTTCGTCGAAGGTTACCTCGGGAGATAGAGGCTGGTTGAATACTTCAAACTTCTTTGCGGAATCTAACAGTTCTACAACCCCCTCTGGAGCTTCTTCATCTTTTTCTTCTTCTTCTTCTTCTTCTTCTTCTTCTTACTTTTCTCTTTCTTCTTCCTCTTTTATTTCTTGAAGAGCAGATTGCGAAAAAGAAGCCCCTACAGAAGGAGTGGCCACGTGTAGTGGCTGAGTAAAGAGTGTCCCTGCAGGAATCGGAATGCCCTTGGGAACAAGAAATCCTTCAAAGGCTACACTGATACGGTGAAGCTGAGGATCCTTAGCCTTTATCACGCACTTGGGAGCTTGAAACGCTGCGAAAATAGGCTTTTACCCAAGAATTATATGTGCTGCTCTCAATTAGCCGTCAGATGGGTTCACATATACCTCGAATTGCAAGAGTCTATCTAAACTCTCCCTGTTGACTAGTCTGAACTGAGGTCTGGTAGCGCGCTTGTCTGCAAAGTCATTAGAACAGGAGGAAAATTTTGTCAGAAACAAGAATAATTCGAAATAAAGAATACAATCTAAATTACACATGCTTATAACCAAGAACCCCACCTGGTTTTCCCTCTCTAGTCGGACAGGGCAGACCATTGTGCCATTCCTCAGAAAAGATTAAAAAGTCATCTTTTAAGCCTTTATTCGACGTAGGGAGACACTGGATTAACCTGACTTCAGGGTGCCTAGACTTAAGGTAGTAGCCCTGACCCTTCAAGTGATTAAGATTGTACATCCAGTTTATGTCGTGATGGGTTAAGCCTAGGTTCATCTTCTCGTTTAGGACTTCTATGCTCCCTAACACCCTGAACATATTGGGAGCACACTGTGTGTGAGATATCCTAAAAAATCTAAGATAACTTCTGGTGAGATTACCCATGGGAATGGTCATCCCTCCTTCTATAAAAGCGATCATAGGGATGACCACTTCTCCTGTTTTCCTATGGTTTACCTATGTTTCTGGGGAAACATATCTCATACCCACTATTGAAGAAATCCTATACTTAGACCTAAATTTCTCTATACCCTCCTCGGACTCAACCAGACTTTTAAACCTACCCATTCTCTAAAAGTTATGAAGAAAAGTTAACAGAAAAGGGGAATGAGAACTAAGAAGGTTCAAGGAGACTTACAGGTTTAAAAAGGAAGTCCTCGGACAGGGTTGTGGTATTTATGAACGCACGATGAGGCAAAAAAGAGTGACAGGTTCAATGAATGTACGTTGTGGTAATGTGATTGTTGTAACTGGAAAGAAAGTTAATTTGAAAAGCCATTTATAGTGGCGCAGAAATTGTAAGCGGGAAAAATCCCGCTCATAAATTCTGAAAACCTTCCACCGTTAGATTGGCATCTTGCCGTTGAACGTGGGGGACAGAGAGGTCGCCATAATTTAATGAGGGCGTGCTTCTAACGCCGAAACGTCAGAAGTGCGCCTTGGGCAGGTAGAAAGGCGTTCTAGAGGTTAGAAAAAGGGGATGACGACAATATATCAAAATCTCCCTTCTGCCGAGATGACAAAAAGCGAGATTTTGAGGGGTTATTGTGGGGCCTTTTATGCAAGGAGGTATTGGTAAGTTCGTAAGAATTGGGCCTACGGCCCAGCAGCCCAATCCGAGGATGGTCATCTGTCCGAGGATGGTCATTCGTCCGAGGATGGTCATCCGTTCGAGGATGACTAAATAAAGGCATGATACGAATAACACAAGAAGAGGAAGTGAGGTTTGCACGGGAAAGTCTCAAATGTGTCCGAGGATAAGGTCCACCTCGGAACGATAGTTCGAGGTCGAGACAATTATCTTGTTATCCTAGATAATCCACTAGGTTGTATTTTAATTGAGAAACGGATATGGGATAGTGGAGGCAACAAATATCTTCTGACGCTGCTACCTTCATATTAAATGCTTCCCAGCTAACTCTCTGGCCGCATTAATGCGGAGGTGATGCCTGAACAGTAATCAAGCAGCCTTATGGTTGCTAGTTGGAAATTCTAGGAGTGGTGAGATGGGACAGAAAGGAGTTCTCAGGAGAGAACCTACACATGTACGGTAAAAGCAAGGTGAGGAACGTGGTATATAACGTGAAAGAGGATGACATTACGAAGGACTTTTTGGCTACACAAAGATCATAGTCTTTTCTGTCGAGTAGAACTAGTTCTTGCTCCCACTCTCTAAAAATTTCATTGCTTGGACTTGTTGGACCACTTTTCTTTTTATTTTCGGTGGCCTTTCCAAATTGAGTCCTTACATATGGTTAGGCTCAATTTGTTTACAATCCAACTAGTAAATAGTCTTAATGTAATACTTCGCATAAGTACATTGAGGTGAAAAATTTGCCAAGCCTTATGGGCTTGACATGCCTCGCCCCATCCCAAATTTCGTTTTATTGGAGAAGTTTGTGGTAACATTATATTTTAATGGATTAATGAATGATAAAATGTGCATTCCTTCAAATCCCTTTTGTATTCAATGTGTTTCCTTTTAAGATATTCCAAGTACAATAGTTACCATATTAGAACTCACCATCTTATAAATATGTCAATCCCCATATCTTGTCACTAATATTAATTTTTGTGCCAAATTAGGCTTGGTTTGAGTTTAGGTTGCTTATTTGGTTTTGGAGGGTGTTAGGTGGCAGTGCATACAACGCTAATATTCATTTTGGGCCTTATTGTGTCGAGTCTAAATCTTCTATATTATTTTTTATGCTCTATTATATGTTCTACAAATAAAAACTTGCCACATGTACACCTGATTAATTAAATTCTAATTATATTCATTTCATATTTTAATTACCCAAAATAAATTAAAAACCTAGCACATCCCCATGACCACCAACCTTCATTGGCACCACTAACAAGAGGTTGCTAGCACCATCAGTCACGCTACAATCCATGGCCAACCACTGCTTTTGACAAACCATCTCTTTTCCACTTCATCACTCTCAAACCCACCACCACCAATTTCAACCAAACAACAAATACCCACAACAAATCCTTAGTAACCCTTCAATATAAATATGACGATGATTACAATGGATTTTTGTATATATTTCTCTATCTTTGTCTTTCAATTTGAATACGCTTTTGAATGCAAATTTGAAGGGATTTTTTCGTGATGGATTAAAAAAATTATCTTTAATTTAATAATAATAATAATAATAATCCGAAATTCATAACCAACCCAACACATATTGCTATCACTATATCACATTTCATCCCAAACCTTGCCAGAGCATTCACATCTGATGAGCTAAAAAATTTAGCTTTAGCTCTTCAAAAAGTTACTTTATGTACTTTAACACATCGCTTTACAATAAACTCTGAATGTTCAAAATGGTTATGAAACACCTTTGAACGTTTAGACCCCAAATTACCAAAATATCAATTCAAGCTTATAATCAAACAATTAATGTGCGGAACATGAACATAAGCCAAACACAAAATTGATAACTAATCTAAGCCAAATATAAACACATCCACAGCAGTAAATATAAAGCAAAGATAAAGGGAAGAGAGATGCAAATAAAAAGACAACACGCGATGTGTTATCAAAGAGGAAACCGAAACCCTCGGCATAAAACCTTTCCGCCGCCTTCCAAGCGGTCAATAATCCACTAGAAAATGTAGTTGGGATACATGAGCAGCAATAGACCCTCCAAACCTAATCTACCCAGGTACCTAAGCCCTCCAAGCTTCCTGCTCCAACGAGGTTGCGTCGAACCTTTTTCTTCTCTAACTTACTGGATTCCGCTATAGCCCATAGCATCAACCAATAACCATTGGTTCCTTCCCAAACTGCTTCCCTTATTACCAAAAGACCTTCTCACAGACGTGGGTGTGGTGAGATAAGGATTTGGTCAATAGCCTCTCAAGGATGTATCAATGGAGAGGAAGAAAGTAGAGAAATTTGAGGAGTCTCTTAGTGAAGATTGGGGATGAGGCAATTTTGTTTTTCTCTAGGGTTTCTCTCTCAATTTTTCTCTTTGGAAGCTCTCTCAATATCGTGGGTATAAGGGTCTATATATAGTGGGGTGAGAAAGGAATATGAAGAGACAGTTTTTATCAAACAGGGTGAATTGGCGGCTTGGCCTCGCGACTGGTCTGACTCGCGAGATCAAGTCGCGAGGTAATGGCCTGGCCAGCTTGGGACTTTTGTCCTGTAGTGCAACAGCTGGTGCTACCCTTCACCTCCCCCGTGTGCTTCTCACGTGCCTAAAGTTGGCGGCTTGCAGCCGCGAGCCACCCGCAAGTTCTAGCTGCGAAACTCTGCTTCTTTGCACATACTTGAGTTTTTCTTCACATCTTCTCGCACACTACCCTTACATAAATCCCACCTAAATACAGAGTTACTAAATGCTTAAATTACAAGCAAATTGGTACGGAATAAATCCAATAAGATGGTTGATTAAATTCAACCTTACACACTTTATATCATATCTCCTATTTTAACATACAACCAGTAAGGACCTGATTCGGATCCTTAGCCCAATAAATGGATTAACTTAGGCCCAAGAAGCCCAAAATAATAAATTTGTAGAAAATGGGTCGAAGAACTGGACTTTAGTGAATTGGTCAACCAGTAAGGTGGATCTTGATGACAAGGTAATGAAAGTAAACAAATTTAGACTCGAGAAAATCATCCTCGGTCAATTTTGAGGAGATTGATTCTTTTCTATTAATATTCCCACTAGGTTACAAGTTTTGTTCTAGAATGCTACAATGTTTTTCCTTCTTTTCTTCGATCCCCCTTTCTCTAGGGGTCTCTTACATTATATACCTCCCTCTTAATGATCCTAGCCCTCCATTTGTTGATCATCCAAGCCACTATTTGAGTGCTTATCCCATCGAACACCCTTTTTGACCCTCTGTGAGTTGGGATAGCCAAGGCAACACTGTTCGGGGGTCTTCTCCACATAAATGCGGTGGTAGTAGTTTTTCCTTAGATACCTCTGAACTTTCATCCCTCTTGTACGTTCATATCAACGTCTCTATCAGTAGATTGTCCTGGAAGGTTACCTTAAGTGATAAGGTATATATTTGATCCGTGCCTTGCTCATCCGAGGAGATAATCCTCCTCGGACCAACTTTCTTAACCTTTCTACTTGTATTTTACTCATGGGATTCTGAGCTTAACACCCCCACTATTGTTTGTCCGTCCTCGAACCACCCAACGTCCTCGGCCAAGGCCCAATATACAATCTTGGGCCCCTATCCCTACACAACCCATTAAAATAATGTAAACAATTTCTATCCATTAAATAAAAAAAATCCCAACAAAAACGAGAGACACCCATAAACACCATTCTACAACAACAGAACAACCACAAACTGCCATACCCTTGGCCAAACACCCAAACCCAAACCCACATCCATAAAACACCTACAAATAGCCATACCCATAGCCAAATACTCATTTCATAGCAAGCCACCAACCATTCCACAGCCACACCACCACTTTCATAAACACCATATTGTAGCCACACCAACACCAACCATATCACAACAATCGATCCAAACCAACCAAAAACCAACACAATCGAACCATAACTCCACCAAAACCTAGCTACACCAAAAACCACCACACAAGCCGCCCACAGTGACAAGCAATGTCCTACAACGCCAAAAACCATCGCAAAGAGCGACCCATGATGACGAGATGAGAGGAGAGTGAAGAGACGAGAGAGGAGAGAGAAATTAAAACTAATAAAGTATGAGTAGCAACTAGTTACTGTAGCTAGTTGCTAAATTTTTGCTATAACACCTCTAATGTAGTATATTTTTTTGGAAGTCTTAAAATAGCTTTTAAGTGGTTTTAAAAATTACAATATTCAATGTGAATGCTCTTACCCAAATTTTACCCAATATCCCATTCCATCCAAAAACTGGGGATATTTTCCCTCTAGCATGATTATAGAAACTATTTCTTTAATAAGCAAGGTTTTGAAACAATTTAGAAAAGCAACATCTCGAGCCTCTAAGGTTAGAGTTCAGTGAAGAAACTCAAGCCTTGAAGGCTCGAATTCTGATTGCTGACATAGAGATTTTGCCACGTGAAACTCAGTCTCTAAGACTTGAGTTTCATAGAGCGTGAATAAGAAGTAGACCGAGACCGAGGAGAGGAAAAAGAAGACGATCTGAAGAGGAAGATTTGAAGAATCTGAAGAAGAAGTAGATTTGAAGAGGAAGATTTGAAGAAGAACAGAGGAAGAAGAAGAATAGACCAAGAAGATTTGAAGAAGAAGAAAAACAGACTAGAAGAATGCAGGAACTCAAGTCATAATACTTAAGTTTCACATGAATTTTCTTCCACATCAAATTGCCAACACTTGCAACTTGAGTCGAGACCCAAGTTCCATATTTGAATTTGAGTTTTAGAATCTCGAGATACTAGTTCATAAATAGTTTTACAAACATGACAACTAACTACAATATTTAAAAAATAATGCTAAATGCAAAAAAAAAAATTCTCCCAAACCTTGATACCTAAGTTTATTGTCCCCACTCTAAAACCTTTATGTCACGAAGTCTGTTGACTTACTCTGTTCATATGATTAGACTTTAGTATCTATCATAGACTATACGTGATTGTTAAGGTTGCAACGCTTTTTATCTTTCCACTTTATTTACTTTCCCATTACTCACACATCCAGTTACAACTTACATGCCCTTCCTCCATAGCCAGACCTCAAGATCCTAAAATTTCAATTCCTCTCTCTCTTTCTCTCTCTGCTATTTCGTATAGTTCACGTTCCTAGCCATTGATAACTGACTCCCAACGTATATACCTCTATATTCTTCCAAACATCAGCTACTTCATGGAGCAAGCATTGATCGGTCCGTACACATATCAATCCTTTTTACTATATGTTCTATTTTCTGGTTGATGAGAAAACAAAAGGAAAAGTACACAAAGCTTTTTTTTATTTACGTTTGTGCTGTTTTTTTAGTTTCGAAGGATGAAGTGAAAATTGTTTTGTCAATTTCAGCTCAGACAGGAGAGCAAGAATTGTTTCCTTTTTAAAAATAATGTGGTAATTTCTATGAGGTTCAGTTTCTTTTAAAAAAAAAAAGTCAGGGTTTTAACTTTATATTACAACATTAAATGGTTTCATTTGATTTTTATTTTTTCAACTTTTTCCCGGGAACCAAATAGATCATTATTACCTACCACCTCACAAATTTATTGATTTTGAGCTGCACCTATACATGTTGTCAGCTGGTCTTTCAAGCATCAGTTTCCGATCAAACTCTGGGCCAAAGCAAAATCCAAACGACATCCGAGAAGCGACGACGCAGCAGCGAGAGCTTGATATGTTTCCGGAAGCAGTAGTGGCATCTGATGATGTTAAGCCTCAGTTGGATGTTACTAAGAATAAGATGGTCAGTCATCAATATCTCATACTATAGCTACTATATGTTATTTGTGAGTTTTTTTTAGATTCTATACACTTTACTGGTATTTAGTGAAACTCTGCATGATTTTTATGCGTTCAGGATAAATCTTGGACACACACTTTCATACCCAATTTCACTATCGATGGTTGACTATAAGCAGTGGATACTTTATACCAACCACTCTTTATATGGCCCTACAATATTTTTTTGGTTTTCGGGATTTGTGTACTGAACCTAATACAATGCGCCACATGTTTAACATTTTGTATGGGGTCAAATGAACATGACACACTTCACCCAAATGATTGACTTGTTTAGCAAATTATAAAATTTAAGTGTGAAATTAATTGGTGAATCGGTTGGTTGGGTCCCTAAAGTATATCAACCTGACTGTTATACGTTCTAGGAATCTGTTTTGTTAATGAGTTTGCTGTCAGGGACTCAGGATTGGGATACTCACTACTGTACTTATATATATTCTCATTTTTTTAGGTACAAATTGATCAGCCTTTGACAAATAATCCGGAGAACAGTCAGATGCCCAGAAGCCAATTGTTGCCCCCGTTTAGAAGAAAAAAAGTAAATAAACTTTCAGCACTTTACATTACTTCGATGAAATTACTACATTTATATCTTGAAGCCAAAAGTTTAACATTGGGCAACGTCTCAAGATTTAAAGAATGGATATATTATCATAGATTCACCTTCTCTTCTTTGATTGCCTGAATTGAGACTTATTAGCAAGTATGTATGTAGGTGATGCTTGAATGTAAAGTTGTAAACATGCATGAATATAATCATGATTGTATCATTTTATATGTGTGTATAACACACGCTTATGATAGGAAAAAAGTTAATATTGATGCCAAGAATATGGGAAACAGGTCAAAATAAGTTGATATTGAATTATTGATGCCAATAATAAGCTAGTGTTTTAATTTCTTTGCTTACATCCATGATGCATCCCTTACTTCTGATAGGAAATAAACTCTGTTATACTATTTATTAAACAACTTTAGAATGGGTATTTTTGGTCTCGTGTCTGAATTAAATTTCAACCTTTAATTTTGAACTTATGAATGTGTCAGAATTAGTTGGATGTGCGTCGGAGGGCATACAGTTTATCTTTTGCCTCTATTTTTGGGTGTGTTTTACATCAAAATTATGCCTTTGTGTATTTGCAGCTTTCCCACGGCATTACTTCAAACACAGGGTTGAGTTTAATTGTTGTTGTTGTTTTTAAATTATCAGGGAGGACCTCTAGTCAAATCTAACTTACCATGGTCAGCTAGAAGGGGAAATCTCTCTGAATACGATCGTGCCTTGAAAACAGCAGCGGATAGGTAATATATTAAAATATCATAGTTGTGATGCTTCTGCAAGATTTATGATTCTTGCCTCATGTGCTGTTTAGTGCTCGGATTTTTGTTTGTTATATGAAGTTATGAATAGATCGTTAGTTAACATGGATTGTTGACTCTTAGGGTCTATTTGGGATCTGCTTATTTTATTAAAACTGAAATTTTTTTGCTGAAAGTACTGTAAATGAAGGTAAAAGTTAGTTAAAATAGTACAGTGAGACCCATGAATATTACCAAAAAGTGCAATAGGACCTGTAGGGTCAGTTTTTGCAGCCCAAGCCCAAGGAAATATGGATTCGGAGCTCACTGAGCCCAAAACAATAGATTTTGTAGAGAATGGGTGAAAGAGCTAGGCTAACAATGAAAATAACAATATAAAACGGCAACAACAATGGAAGGATTTAGACTAATATGTCCTCGGACTGATATGAATGCCATGTCCGAAGAGGTGCTTTTCATTGAGAGTCTAAGATTACAATTCTTGGAGCTACAGTAATCGAATGTGTTCTTTTCTTTCTTTTCCTTTTCTTTTTTTTTTTCTCAGGGATCACCCTTCTTATATAATCCCTTCTTCCTCTATATCCATCGTCCACTTGTTCGTCATCCGGGTCTCCTTTCGAACACGTGTCACATCATGTACACACTTTAACCCTATGAGTGGCGGTAGCTGGACTTTCACTGTTCAAGGGTCTTCTCCACATAAATGCGGCCAGAAGAGCTGTTGCAACGTATTAAATGCGGTGGCAGCAGCCTTTCTAGATATTTCTCCCTTCTTATCATCATTCGGAGTGCCCCAAGTTTATTTTTGTTGCTCAGGTTGCCAGGAGGGGCACTCGGGCCCCCAGTGTATGCATTTGACCCGTATTGCCAGTATCCGAGGGGCAAAATCTCCTCGGACGACGAATAACCTCCTCGGACTGCATCTCTCGGCCATCTTCGGACCCCAGTCTAGAGGGAGTGTCCCAGCCCATTTGCGCTCTTCGGATGTAAGATGCCACAAGGAACAGGGCTCCAGGCCCACTTACTAGATCTGGGCTTTTACCCCCCACAGGACCCATGAATAGTACCAAGAATAAGCTGAATAATAAAATAAGCTGATTTTTTAATTTATTCCCAAAAGCACACTGAGCTTTGTTAGCCTATTATTAAGTTTTACAATATTATTAAGTTTTACAATCCAAATCTTGAAATTTTAAGAAGCTATCAGAAAAATGCTCTATGTTCCTAAGACTGAACATTCTTTTGTAACAAGGTAAATGCGTAAATTGAAATGATTGGTGAATACTTGTAATGCTTGTTCTGCAGAGACGTTTTTAAATTGCTAATTTCCTCACTAAACAAAATTCTGTCTTCCAACTCTCTCACACAAAATAAAGGCTAAACCATCACTCTATTTTTTCGGATTATCCTACCTCTCTACTTTTTTTATTATCAACATAGGAGTAACACTCTTAATACATAGGAATATTGCACTTCCTTATTATTCTTCTAATCAATGTGGGATTCCAAAACCAACTAGAAAACCTCCAAACTTAATCCTTTCATGGACTAGATTTAACAAATCTCCACCTCTAGCCTTGAGCTGTCTTTGCTAGTATCCTTTGAGTACCCTCTTTACATCTTCTTTGTCAGTAGGAATGCTCTACCACACGTCCTTAACAAGAGATGATATATATTGAGTTCACACAATGCCTAAACTTCTCATTCAAACTCATTTGCACAACCATTTCATTCATATTGACCACAAATCTTACCCTTTTACATCCATGGTTATTTTTCCTTTGCTGTGTTTTACTCAAAGACTCATCTTTGCATTTTGCTCCACCTTTAACTGTCTCACCAATCAACTTGCTCTAACGCATTTGAACATTTGCTAAATTATAACTCCACCTTTTGTATAATACTAGTCGCTAACCCGTGCGATGCACGGGAAAATTCAGAAAAATGTTCAAGAAATTCATTTTTTTTTTAATTCATCTTCCTCTAGATTGATGAAAGCTATAAGATTAATTACTAATATTCATCTTCCAAGACACGACAACGTAGCTTCAATATTATTAGCAGTATCATAGACTGCCTTATAATCATACCTGGAGTAAAGAACTCCATAGGATGCTGCCAATCCAACCACCAAGAAATTCTACTCCCATCTCCCATTGCAAACCTTAAGAAAGATCTTGCTTTAATTCTTAGCTTAAGCAATTTTCTCCATCCTCTTGTGCTACTTTGTGGAACTTTTACACTCTAGACACTCTTTCCTTTCTACAGTTTCTCCCTAATCCCAAGCTACCATAATGGAATCAGCTTGGACAAAGAGGTTCCACATATGCTTTACAATGACTGCCTCTTTCCAATCCTCTATCTTTTCAAGGCCTAAATCCCTTCACCTTAACCCTTACACCATTCCACAATAACAATTAAGTTTCTGCTCTATCATAGTGATAACCTTCTTGGGGGAGACAAAAAGGCTTGTCAAGTAGACTCAAATGCTACATAAAATTGAGGATAATAGCCTTCTAGCAAAGGACAGGTTCTTTAAAGTCCAAGAATTAATTCTAGATGTGATTTAATCCAGCAATGGTTTCAACAAACAACTTACTTGGGATTAAGGGAACAGCCAGGTACCTCATTGGCTAAGAATCTGATTTTAAATAGCATGGGGAACCCCTGCGTCAAATATTTCACTCTTTCTTGGATTAGCAAGAAATCCTAATAAGTCCAAGTCTTGTAAATTGTAATACCTTCCTGATAGGGTTAATAGTGCCTAGATCAGCAGAGCAAAACAATAGGTCATCTGCGAAATCTAGATGAATGAGATGAAAACTTGCACATTTAGGAGGATACTTGAAGGACTTAGCATCATTTATAGCATATTGTGTCAATCTAGAAAATACTTCCATTGCCAACTTATATAGGCAGACAAATGATCCTTCTGTCTTAATCCCATATTTTTTTTATTTTGTCAAAAATAGCCAGCTAGGCTACCATTAACAACCCACTGGAATGTAGGGGTAGTAAAGCATGTCCAGACCCATGGCACAAATATTGGTGGAGCCCTAACAGCAACAAAACACTATAGACTAAATTACCAACTGAGTCATATGCCTTCATTTAATCTGCTTTTATATCACACCTGGCCTGGCCCTTATCCTTATCGTAATCCTTCACAATTCCTTGAGCAAACAACACATTTTCTGCAATGCTAATCCAAACCTATGAAGTTGAACAATGGATTAGGTAAGGAATTCCTCACAGCGTGGCTCGTGTATATGCTCAAGACAAATGCTACAATAATGCCAAAAAACTTATAGAGAATACCATTCCACATATGTCTCCCATGTTTGCGTCTCGGTGTGCATGACACCCATCCACTCGGAATGTTGCTAGCACATGCTAGAGCACCAGAAACAGAGTGCTGTTGGTGTGTTGTGTACATAAATGTGGAACTCTACTGATGTGTTGATACACACCAAACACAAAACTTTGTCTAGTTTTTTATTGGAAAATAAGTTGATATGTTGTCAAATCTTTGCCACAAAACAATGTAAAGGAGTAATACAGTATTGTGAGATCTAAATGATGAGCAGAGAAATAAAATGTGTACATACTTAAAGTTACATTGGAATTCAAGGTACATTCTAACCCTAACTCTTTGATGACTCAATATTTTCAAACAGCTAAAAACAAAAACACATTTTTTTATTCCTTCCCACCCCCAATCAAAACAAAACTACTAATATTATCCCTGATCCATCTATATTACTCTTGCTGCATGTATGGTATCATGGGACGCGTTCCCAAAACTAAACTGAATGCTTTTATTTCTTTTACATTTAACAACAGTTATCTTGCTCCGCACCTTGCAAGATTGGAGTAGTCATTCTTATGCTAAACTGGTTAGTTAAGCTTATTCTTTAGGTTATGCTCTTGTAGGTGTTTGAGTACATTGCTTGTGTAGTGTAGTTCAATGTTTTCTTTTCTTTCTTACTTCTCCAAAAAAGAAAGAAAAGAAAACATTGAACTACACTACACAAGATAGTGAGAATTAGGTACCCTCTTTTGATAGACGTTGTGGGGTGCTTAATTTCTTCCTCATGCGTAACTATATCTCCTTATTTGTGTTTCTTGTTCGAGACATGATTTTACTTAATTTCGTTAGAGGACCTTATGACCATCAAAACCAATAATTATCGTTGTGGGGTGCTTAATTTCTTCCTCATGCGTAACTATATCTCCTTATTTGTGTTTCTTGTTCGAGACATGATTTTACTTAATTTCGTTAGAGGACCTTATGACCATCAAAACCAATAATTATGGCTGAAACCATTTAAAATAGGTGGCCAATCATACCTTAGAATCCTCAGTCAAAGTTTGCATGGACAAAATGATTATTTTATCAATAAGCCAAGAGTAAATATACCTTAAGAGAGTGCCAGTTTCTTATACCTCAACTGTGGTTGGTGTGGTTTTCCCTAACAAATATAAATATAAAAAACAAATGAAATTGGCCATGAAAGAATCAATCAACTGAGGTCTAAAATCTAACATTTAGGCTGGTATATTTTGTCCCAAGCTTTAAGGGCCATGAACTACCTTGTATTCGAACAGAATCTACCTACTAAACTGTCAAGCTTAGAGCAAACTTCATTGGGAATGTTGAAAAATAACATAGAAGAAAGGAGGTGAGTCTTGTGCAAATGACTTGATAAGGTGCTCCT
The DNA here is from genome assembly GCA_032727855.1 of Quercus ilex subsp. ballota. NCBI lineage: Eukaryota > Viridiplantae > Streptophyta > Magnoliopsida > Fagales > Fagaceae > Quercus > Quercus ilex. The sequence goes on along the minus strand of CM064909.1, from coordinate 94,565,443 downwards.
GCCTGCCCAATAAAGACTGTTTCTCCTCCACCCACTCAATTTAGCTTCCATCTTTTCCTCTAATTATTTGAACTTAACAGTTTTGTGATTAGATTGAAACAAAGGAGAGCCCAGGTATTTTAAATCAGTAGGAACTGTTACCCACTCCTCAGTTATCTCAGTGCTCTTGCTCACACTTTTAGACATGCACACCCAAAAAAAAAGACTACCTCTTTACTGAATTTCTGCCCAGACCAACTGCAAAAGTTATCTTAACATGCCATTAAAGCTTCAATTTCTGCTCTTTTAATCCAACATAACAACAGATCATTAGCATCAATTAAGTAAGTTATATATTTGTTTAACTTGTAAAAGTGTTAGGATATGACTCCTGATTTGGACCACATGCCAATTCTAAGTGAGCTATTTTCAATTTTCAGATATACCCTTAAGATGGGCTTTTATATAGTCTTTTTCTAAACCAGTAAAGTCTTCACAATGCTGTTTGCCCATTATGTTTAGGATTACCTGATCTTACCTATGATGTTTTTCTAACTTCTCGTTTACTTCCTCACAGATGTAGTTGGAAAAGAGATACGCAAGTCTAATGTTTAGTTCATATTGCAAAGTTAGATGCTACTTATAATTTGTTTCTAAATATTTGAAGATTGATATATTTAATGAGGCATGTTATATAAACTAAAAAAAAATTGTCAAATGTTTTTTGATATTCACTTGGTTGAAAACACAATTGGTGGTATCTAACAAATTTCCACTTTGAATTCATTAAATTTTATTAAAATGCAAAACCCCATTTAAGACTAACATGTATTTGCTAAACTATCTAGCCATGCAACTATATAAGTTGATAGTGTATATATTGTGTGCAGGAATGTGGATATGCGTACACAAAACACACAAAATTAAAATACAAATTTTGTGTTCCTACTTCTCTATAAAATCTAGAAGGGAATAAAAACCAACATCAAAGTTGAATAAAAATTGTATCTGAAAGCATAATGTAAAAGACATTTCTTATTAACTTATATCCCAAAATTTTAAGGAACATCTCAAGTAGTTTAGTAGCTAAACATAGCTTTTAGTAACTATATCATTCAGCAAGAACTTTCAATATCTAGCCTAATTTGCAATTTTTTTTTTCAATAAGTAACCTAATTTACATACACAGCTTAGCAATTGAGAGAAGGCTTCCACTGAAACTTCTATGACAGCATCAAACCCCAAACTTGTCAACATGTGCTAATCCAAAATGGTTCCTCTTTCCTTTTGATTCAATTTTTCCACCATGTTCTATAATAAGTTACATACAATCATCACAGAACTCCTAATCATAACTTGAGGCAAGTTTTCAAGAACTCCATAGAACTCTAGTTTATGGTTTTCTTCCACTCTATGTGTAAGAGTGCACCATCAAGTACACAATTCAATGTGTAAGCCTTCGTCTCTAGTCTATATATATATATATATATATATATATAAAAAAAAAGGTAAATAATCATCAGTTGAATTATTCCCATTTAAAATAGATTTTGAATGCATGTTTGATTCAATAACTCAATAAAAAAAATAACTAATAGGAGTTTCTTTGAAAATATTATGTTGAACCTATGACTTTAAATAGAATCTATATAAGATTTCAAAGAAACTATTATGCATTTACAGCTTAATATAAAGGAAAAACAAAAACCTTGAGATAGAAAACAGGTAGCTCATTATCTTCGTCTAAGTTCCCCCATATCACCATTCACATCCAGCAAATTAATACGAACTACAAAACACAAACATAGAAAGCTCATAAAATTTTCCCCACGAGTAAAACTATAGTACAAATGCAAAATAAGTTTATCACTGAATCCTTAACATTGAAACAATAAGAAACAAAAAATCCCTAAGAAACTCAAGCCCTAAGGAACTTATAGCTAAAAATTATAAAAATTGAAACCAAAAAAAAAAAAAAAAAGTAAAAATCTCATTTAACCAAGCATAACAACTCCAACTAACATACTACATATATAGTACATTCTTTTGAAGCAAACAAAAAAAAAACATAAGAAAGAACAAAGGAGGAAAAAAACTTCAAATGCAGTAATTAAATTAAGCTTACTACCAAAAAAAAAAAAAAAAAAAAAACAATGAATAAAGAATCATATGTAACCCTTGCTTAATGATGTACAGCTACAAACATGAAAAAAAAAAAATGCAAGCATCTGCAACGAAAGAATAAGTTATTAAGGTGTTCATCTCTTGTTCAAATAACTCTTGACCTTTTTTGTTAGTTTATCTACTCTATTATCAATTTATCATAGCTGAATGTGGCAATACCTAATTATGTGACAATTAAATCAATTAGAAATTTAAATACATCCAATCAATGCAAAATCATCTATATAAAACAGGAAATTAGTATTATTGATTAAGGTCCGGATGAAGGCTTTGGTACAATCCGTACCTTCTCTCCCACACAACTCAGCAAGTAGCAAAATTACCAAATTGACACAGAAGATAGACGTACATATAACAAAGTCACATGAATTATGGCTACAATCTAAGGTTCAGATCATAAACTATTCACTATAGCGTGGCAAGAATAATGTAAACCACATATGGAGATTGACCTGCAGGCTGTAGCTATTCAAAAACAATGAATCTTGATATGTTCCTTTTTCACAATGCCAGCCTGCACAAGGAAGGTAGAAACATGCTTCCTCTAATCCCCCTGAAGTTGTATAGCCTCAACTTGATATAAGCCTAATAAAAATAATCACAGATTGGGGTAATTTTCCTTGCCCTAATTTCTGAGCTTTTCTCTATAGCCAACAGCAACAACTAAAAATACAAAAAATTGCAGACCATAAACTCAATACCCAAACAGGAAAACATAGAAGAATTAACCCTAAAAATTTTAAATATACATAGAAAATAAAATTTAAGTATACCTCAACGGCTCGTACAGAGGAGGCAGCTAACAGCTCCTTGCCATTAACGTTGACGATGGCCTTGAACCTGGGCCTGTGGTCGGATCAATTTGCCTCTCGCAAAAGGATATGGATAGGAAACGAAATGTTAATTGAATTACTGAAACACAAAAGAGAGAGCAATGCGTCCAATAATTGAAATTAGCAAAACCCACTATAGGGCTCCAAACTCATCAATCTAAGCAAATCATTCAGAAGAAACAGTCCCAAACGAAACATGAACAAAGGTGAAATACCTGAAGTGAATCATCCATACTGAGCTCTTCTTTAAATATGTTGTTTTCGGATTCAATTAAATGAGGAGTTTTGAAACCGTGAAAGATAGGGAGAGCAAAAGGACGGGAGATAGTGATGAGGTATGAAGGAGTGATTCCCTTAAATAAGGAGAGGAAGAGACGAAGATGGGAAGAGAGAGGTTAGAGTTAGAAAGCCAAACAGTATTGAATCTGTCTTTGGAAGAGAGAAAGGTTGCGAACGTCTGAAGTATTGAATCTGTCTTTGGAAGAGAGGAAGGTTGGGAACGTCTGAGTTAGTCATGCTAAGGTCTGAAGAAGAAGGAGAAAGGGTTGGCGTTTAAAAGATTAAAGGGTTGATTTGGGCTTAACGGTGGACAGTCATGCTAAAGGTTTGAAGAAGGAGAAAGGGTTGGCATTTAAAAGAATAAAGGGTTGGATTTGGGCTTAACGTTGGACGGCAACGTAACCTTCATTTTTGGGCTTTAAGGTTAACATAATTAAAGCTATTAAGATTGGGTTTTATGGTGGAGATATGGCTAGAAATTATTTTCTTTTTAATAGTATTTTAAAATTAGGGAAAAATTTAGTAAAAGTATTTTAAAATTATAAGAAAAATTCAGGAAAAAAAATTAGAAATGACATGGCGGCTGATGTGGCTCAACGGGAGCGTAGCAACATTAAATGCTACGCTTCAGCTTTTAGTAATATATAGATATAGATTCATAGTTCATAGAATACGGCCGATCCAACGAAATCAAATTTCTTTCATGCCCTTGTACATGTTTCACATTACACAAGATTTTCACTATCCCATCAAACATCTTGACTTTTATGGTCCCTATTCATGCAACATTACATTCTCTTCTATTAGTCAACATTAAAACTTTCATCACAAGTCCTGTACGTGTCAGTCCAATTTTTATTCTAACACATATGAAGCAACAAGCAGAATCCAAAACTCATGATTTTTTTAACTAAATCTATACTTTTACTAACCATCATAACAGCGCCACAATCTTCATTCTCGTTATTAGTAATAGAATTCATTGCATATGCAAACTTCTTACAATCACAACTTTTCTTGAGCTCTTCTAACTTAGATCTCAGCTTCTTGCACAGATACTGATATTGTCCCATCTCATAATAATAATAATAATAATAATAATAATAATATTCTACATCATTTATATCATTCTTCAGTCTAGAATTTGATATTTGCTTCTCCCGCATGACATACTACTACCATGACTTGAATAAGATTTCACCATAAATGCCCCATAGTCAAAATTGTTTATTCTTATTGAGCATCTTGATCTATAAAGAACTATTGTAACCTCTTCTAACTTTAGTGTTTCCTTGCCAACCAACAGTATAGTCACTAGGCAATCATATGAAGGAGAGAGTGAAGTTAGAAGTAACAAGGCCAAATCTTGCTCCACAATTTTCGCATCCATGCTTGAAAATTGAGTAGTCAATCTATGAAAAGCATTCCAGTGATCCCTAATATTGGTATCTTACTCCATACTAAATTGATTCAACTCTTTCTTCAAGTTTCCTTACTTGAAGTCAGCACTAGGGAAACCACTAGGACTCAGCACCTAAAGTGAATCTGAAGTCATCACCAGACCAAAAAGAGACCAAACATCAATTTTTCTCATTCATCAAAATATCAACAATCCCTTCAATGAGTACAAGAGGTTGCTTATGGTTCTAATTAGCGTAAGAAACCCTAATTGTCTTGTTACAAAAATAACCTTGCTTTCAAATTAAATACTAATAGCTTGCTAAACTACTAAGACCTAAAACATAAAAATACAATTGACTTGCAAACATAAATAATACTAAATAAAAATCTTCTTGCATCTGTTGCATCAACTAACCATCTGTAAGCAACTTTGAAACATATATCTTCTCTAATTTTTCCATAATTAGTGGGAAAGAAGTCTCATTCAATATGTTATAGCTTATCTCTAGAGCTTCTCAAACAGATAGTACCTACTACCTTCTTCTCAAGCTCTTCCCATTCATCATAGAAAGATTTCTTTGCTTTCCATATAATTCTTTAATTAATCCTTATTGTGCTAGGATGTCTACTTCGATCTCAAAACTTTGTGCTTGCAATCTCCTAAATGCCTAACTAATAGCTCTTATCCCAATTTGTAGTGAGGACACGCAAAACAATATGAAGGCAAGTAGCAAAAGAAAGAAAAATTGATATGGTATTGTAAAAACACACAAAACAATGAGAGGCAAGTCAGAGAAGATACAAAATTTGACAAACGCCAACCAAAAAAATCCACCAAACAATCTTGTTGATTTCATGTTAGCACACTAGACAAAACTCAGTCTCTGATTTTCTCAATAGACAAAGTTTTCTCTTCTAACTCCTACATACATATATAAAAGGCTACATCACCAGTTTACAAAGACTATCGCACCCCCTACTTCATTTTCTTATCAATATGGGAGTAGCACTCTTCATATATAGTAATATAGCGCCTCCTTATTTTTCTTTTAACAGATGTAGGATTTAAAGTCAATTAAGAAATCTCTCAAATTTATTCATCTCGTGGGCTAGACTAAACAAAATCATGTTTAAAATATTACTACAGCATAGTTTAAATTTGTCATAGAGTGCGACCATATGGGTGTACTGCTTTTATCTTTTTATACATGTGATTGAACTGGGTTAGTTTCAAATGGTTGTAACCTTTCCTTAGATAAAGAGAATTAATGAAGATGATGCATTTGCTATATAATTAAACGTATCATTGCATTTAACTATAAAAGATGCAGGTGAACAGGCGATGCTGAATACAATTTTCTAATCCAATGCAGGATAATTAACAAGCAGACCCCAACTAAGTTTGATCTGCAACATCACCCAATTTACAGTGGAATTAAATCAGCTGAAACCTTAAAGGTTAAACACCCCCTCAACCTTCTCTTCTTCTTTTTTTTCTTTTTTTAATTTTAAGTTTCATTAATTTGCACATCCATAAGCCAAATTTAGAAATATTGCTCCTTTGATTCGCAATACAGGGAACAGTTTCACTGATATATAACAAGGCTGTGATGGAACCGGCATATTGTCCCATGTACGCTCTTCTGTGTAGTGATCTCAGTGTACAGCTCCCAAGTTTTGCATCTGATGAACCTGATGGTAACGTAATTATTACTTTCAAGAAAGTCCTACTGAATAAATGCCAGCAGACATTTGAGCGTGCTGACGAATTGAGTGAAGAATTAAGGCATATGACTGCTCCGGAGCAAAAGATGGAGCTTAGGGTTAGAGAAAGAATGCTCAAGCTTCAGTTTCTTGGAAACATCCGTTTAGTTGGAGAGCTTTATAAGCAGAAGATGGTACCTGAAAGAATCATTCATGCCATTGTTCAGGTTCCATTTGAACTTCCTTTCTCTGTTCTGTGGTTCAAGCAATTCACTGTTCATATATATCTCTAGTTTAGAATATCTTGATTGTTATTTATATTGCTCATGTCACTTGTATACGTGAAACAGAAGCTTCTAGAACCACCTGAAGAAAACGTGGAAGCTATATGTCAGTTACTTAACACTGTTGGTAAGGAGCTTGATCTCCAAAAAAAATCGCGGGCTATAACTGATATATACTTTAGCCGATTGAAGGAACTGAGCACAAACCCTCAATTGGCTCCTCGACTGAGGCACATGATTCGTGACATTCTTGACTTGAGAGAAAAAAACTGGCTTCCCAAACGTAAAGAGGTATAAATACGAACGTCATCTTTATTTTTGAAAGATATCATTATGTGATATCATATGTCTCTGCAATGTGCATGCATGGGTTTGACTTGGATTATCTAACCATCTCTTTACTACCTTGCTTTCCCAGGTAAAACCCAAATTCATCCCTGAAATACAGTCAGAATCGCAGAATCTAGGGAACACCAGCCCAGGTAAATACATCCCCAGGTTCAGAAGAGATGCAATGTTGAGTAATCTTCAGAGAAAAACAGTCTCTCTTATTGAGGAATATTTCACCATCAGGCTTTTGGACGAAGCGCTACAATGTGTGAAGGAACTAAATTCTCCAGATTACCACCGTGAGGTTGTCAAGGAAGCTATTTCCCTTGGACTAGAGAAAAGTCCACCCTGTGTTGAACCAGTTGCGAAGCTTCTTGAGTATCTGTTTGCTGAGAAGGTTCTTGCAGATAGAGACATAGAGCTTGGATGTTTACTTTATGGCTCAATGTTGGATGATGTTAGTCATGATGTACCCAAAGCACCAAATGGTTTTGGTGAAATTGTTGGGAAACTAGTTCTGGCTGGGGTCTTGGATTTTACAGTGGTGAATAAGGTGGTGAAGAAGGTGGAAGATGAGCGGTTGCAGAAAGCTATATTTGATGGAGCAGAGCTGATTGTTAATTCAACTTCGACTGGTTAGAGTGTTTTGGAATCACAATTATGCATCTGATGATGACTGATATTTTGTAGAATTGTAAATGGATTGACCTGTTATAAACACAGGTTGAACTTGGTAAAAAGTTTGTTTATCTAGATTTTATATAGGCTTTAAGACTGGATTGTGCGAGTCTGTAAATAAACTCATCAAATATCAACTTTTATTATTATTATTATTATTTTTTATGGATATTATAAATAGTCTATATTGTAATAAAAAATAATATATAATTTTTAATAATATAAATAGTCTATAATAAGAAGACTTAATCTGAAGCAGAGTTAACAACACTGCCACTACCAGCAGGGTTAAAAGAATCACTCTTTTTTTTTATACTTCTGTTTACACACAAGCCGGCAAACTATGAGGACAAGAACACAGGCTGGAAATTGACTTATTTGACCTCTTTTAACTTTAATTTTGCTTTGGTTGTTGTGTCTGTGAGAGGGATAGAGAATGTTTCTGCTGTGTGCGATATTTAGTAGCATATCAATTTGTAAATATTTTATGATAAAATTTGTAGTAGTTATAACATTTTTAATTTTTATTTGGACTTATTTATAGCCTAAATTTGGGGCTTTCTTCCACTTGAAACCTTGGGCAATCGCCTCACTTGCCTCATAGATAGAGCCAGCCTTGCGGAGGAGGAGCACTGCCAAAATGAGAGGAAAGAGAAATAGAAACCAATAACAGATCATCGTAGCTAGTTGCTACATTTTTGCTATAACACCTCTGATGTAGTATATTTTTTGACATTGGGAGTGTTAAAATAGCTTTATATGTGGTTTTACAAATTACAACGTTCAATGCGAATGTCTTTACCTAAGTTTATTGTCCCCACTCTAAAACCTTTATGTCACGTAGTCTGTTGATTCTGTTCGTATGACTTGACTTTGTAAATAGTATCTGTTCTTAAAGACTTTACGTAATGGTGAAGGTTGCAGTGCTTTTTATCTTCTCACTTATTTACTTTCCCATTACTCACACATGCATACCCAGACCTCAAAATCCTAAAATTTCAATTCTGGTCTCTCTCTGCAATTTCGTGGAGTTCGTGTTCCTAGCCATTGATAACTGACTTCCAACGTATATACCTCTCCCATATATTCTTCCAACATCATCTACTTCATGGAGCAAGCATTGATCGGTCCGTACACATCAATCCTTTTTTACTATATGTTCTATTGTTTGGTTGATGAGAAAATGACTGAAACGAAAGGAAAAGTACGCAAAGCTTTTGCATTTTATTTTATTTTATTTACGGTTTGTGATGTTTTTAATTTCGAAGCATGAAATGAAACTTGTTTTATCAATTTAAGCTCAGACGGGTCACAGGAGAGCAAGAATTGTTTCCTTTTTTTTAAATAATGTGGTAATGTCCATGAGGTTCAGTTTCTGAAATAAAATATCAGGGTTTTTACTTTAAGACATTAATTAAATAGTTTCATTTGATTTTTTCTTTCAACATTTTCCCGGAAACCAAACATATCATTAATTACCTACTATCTCATAAATTTATTGATTTTTGAGCTTATCCTATATATATGTTGTCAGCTGTTCTTTCAAGCATGAGTCTCCGACCCAACTCAGAGCTGAAGCAAAATCCAAACGACATCCGAGAAGCAACAACGCAGCAGCGAGAGCTAGATATGTTTCCGGAATTAGTGGCATCTGATGTTAAGCCTCACTCAGATGTTACTAAGAATAAGATGGTCAGTACTCATCATCAAATCTCATACTAACTTGTATTATTACATAACTATTATTAGTGAGTCTTTTAGATTATATACTCTTAAATAGTGAAACTCTGCAGGATTTTGTGATCAGGTCCCTAAGAATACCCTTTTAAAAAACAAGCCCCTAGGCTTTCGTACCCCATTTCATAAGAGTAAGGCTTAACTTTAATGCACTGGAGTCAAAACAATGCGAACATGTGATAAAAATAGAACACGTGCTCATATTTGATGCTTTCTGCCCGCCACCTTTTATATGGACCTATTATTATTTTTCTCAAACATGGCTTGGATTTAGCATCCAGTATACTAGACCCAATATGACACCACTTGCCATATGTCTTATATTAGATTTCATGAGCAGGGCATTTTTTTTCCTCACCACTTACATGATCCACCAGTTTACCAAGTTATAAAATTTAGTGTTAAATTGGTGTTTTGGTTGGTTGAGTCTTTAAGTAGGAAATTTACGTTCTAGGAATCTTTTACTTTTTGTTTTTTTTTTTTTTTTGATGGGAATACTTCACTTTATTGAGAACTAATCAATGAGTTACGTTTCTGTCATGCACACATGCATGTTCTATCAGGCACACATGCATGTTCTATCAGGCTAGGACATTCCTCTAGCCATACAGTGTAATCCTCAACATTCTTAGCGTGTTGAGCTAGTAAGTGAGCAGGGACATTTCCCTGTCTTTTAGTATGAGTGATCTTCCACTGCCTGAAGCATGATAAGTTCTTCATCACCCCGGCGAGTACATTCATCACTGAGGAAGGCAGAGAACCCAGACCTTGTAGCGCATGACAGACCACCAGTGAGTCACTCTCAAACTCTGCCTCGCTAATTCCAACGTCTTTTGCAAATTCCACTCCAGCTTCCATGGCTTTCGCTTCCGCTTCTATCGCACCCAACGGCCATTTCCATTTCTTGCTCAGAGCAGCGATTATCTCCCCGGCTTCATCCCTTATTATTACTCCAGCCCCTGCTTGTTTACTGTTCGAAAAAACCGCTCCATCCATGTTTACTTTGTAGAAACCATGACTTGGAGGTTTCCAAGAAACCGGAGTTGCTGAGTCAGTCAGATGCTCTGTTTTTCCTTCATTTGCGACTCGAAACTCCTCCACCAGGTGTATAGCATTCCTTAGTACTGTCCTACCCGCCCTTCCTTTTCCTCCCATCCGAAGCTCATTACGGTTCTTCCATATTCCCCAACAAACCGTGATAAATTGCTCCAACTGTCCAGGCCGAGATTGATCATACCTCTGTAAATTCGCTATTATGTCCAGGAAACTCCAGTGCGAAAGTATTTCAAACGGTAGTGCGAACTTGCTATTCTTCCAAACTTCTTTAGCATGGTCACAGGTCCACAATAAGTGACATACCGTTTCCTGTTCTTGACCACAGAGTTCGCATGTACCATCTGGTATAATTCTCCGTTGGGCTAAATTGGATTTTGTAGCTAAAATATCCCGACCCGCCTTCCAAGCAAAATGTTTTATCTTTTGTGGGGTCTTCATTTGCCATATGGACTTCCAAATCTTCCTTCTAACTGATTCATTAGAGCAATCTGCTTTGGTATCATGTAGCTTCTCTTCTAGCGCTAACGCATAAGCGCTTTTAACAGTAAACTTCCCATTTCTATTTCCAGCCCATACTAATCTGTCAGGCGTGCTGCTTGAGCTCAGAGGAATCTTTAGAATGGCCTCTCGGTCTTCGGGTAATAACCAACTATCTATCTTGGCTTTATTCCACTCGTTGGTTGCTCTGTTTATGAGCTCACAAACCAGAGCATTTGAGGATTGTGGGTTTTCAGCTGTGATTACCTTGTATGTTGAAGGTCTCGGGACCCACTTGTCATGCCACACCCGAATCTTGGTTCCATCCCCTACCTGCCATCTCATACCTCTTTGGATTATACTTTGTGCCGCCATTAAGCTTCTCCACGCATAGGACGGATTCCGGCCTATTTTCGCCTCAGCAAAACTGCACTGTGGAAAATATTTGGCTTTATAGACTCAGCTAAACAAGGAATTGGAATTTGTTTGAAGCCTCCATCCCTGTTTGGCCAAGAGTGCCAAATTAAAACTTCTTAACTCTCGAAATCCCAACCCTCCACTTTCTTTTGGCTTGCACACCATATCCCAGTTCAGCCATGAAATCTTCTTCTCATTCCCCGTCTGTCCCCACCAGAATTGTCTGATCACCCTAGTCAGCTCATCACACAGATTCTTGGGTAGCAGGAAGCAACTCATGGTATAAGACGGTACAGCTTGAGCCACGGATTTAATCAGAACTTCCTTCCTGGCAGGTGTTAAAATTTTTTCCTTCCAACCCGATACTTTATTAGCCACTCTCTGTTTGAGTTGGGCAAAGGTGTTGCTCTTCGATCTACCCACGAGTGACGGCAAGCCCAAGTAAGCTTCATTAGGTTTGATAACTTGAGCTCCAAACATAGTTTTCACACTCTCTTTGGTTCCATTATCAGTATTTGGGCTGAAAAATAAAGATGTTTTGTGGCAATTGAGCTGTTGACCAGAAGATGCTTCATAGACTCTAAGGATCCTTTGAATTTCCTTTGCTTCATTCACTGTTGCTCGTCCAAACACCAGGCTGTCGTCAGCAAAGAACAAATGGGATATCCTGGGGCCATTTGCAGAAGCCGCCACCCCTTTAATGGTTTTCCTTTGAGCTGACTGATGTAGCAGTGCGGACAGGCCCTCGGCACATAACAGAAAGAGATAAGGTGACAATGGATCACCTTGTCTCAACCCTCGAGTTGGCTGGTTCATATCATACGGCTGCCCATTAATGCGGACTGCATATTTCACTAATGATACACATCTCATCACCGTGCTAATCCATTTAGTATGGAACCCAAGCTTCCTCATAATCTGGTTTAAACACTCCCACTCAACCCGATCGTACGCCTTGCTCATGTCCAGTTTTATGGCCATCTCTCCACATTTACCCTTCCTCTTCTTGCTAATATGGTTCATCATTTCATGAGCCACCAAGATATTGTCTGTGATGAGACGCTCCGCCACAAAAGCACTTTGATTCTCTCCTATTATTTCCTGCAACACTGGTTTCATCCTGTTTGCCACAACTTTGGAGGCTATTTTGTAAGCTACATTACATAATGAGATTGGCCTATAATCCGTTACTTTTTCCGGATTTTTAGTTTTAGGAATAAGCACAATGTGAGTGTCATGAAATTTAGGGGGGGATACACCATGGTTTAGAAAATCAAGTGCAGTGTGAATGACAATAGATTTAACAGTAGGCCAAAAATGATGATAAAATAAAGGTGGCATACCGTCTGGCCTAGGAGCCGTTAGAGAGTGCATTTGTTTTAGTGCTTTCTCCACCTCCATTGCTTGAAATTCCCGTGTAAGAGTAGAGTTCATCCTAGGAGTGACTTTGGACTGGATTGCATCAAGCATTTCTTGCTCCACTGTCGGCCTTGAGGAAGTAAAAAGCTCCTCGAAATAATGCACAAAAGTCTGCCCAATCTGTTCAACATCCTCCAACCACCTATTCTGTTCATCCATTATTTTGCTAATGATGTTCCTTTGATGTCGGCTTGTGGCCTTAGTATGGAAAAAGGTGGTATTTCTATCCCCAGCCTTTAACCAATTGTTCCTGCTTCTTTGGTGCCACATTTCCTCTTCAATGCCTAGCCACCTATTAAGCTCCAATTTTATTGCATGGATTTCACCCAAATCCGTCCCATTATCCTTCATGGCTTCAAGCATTTGAATCTTTTTTTGCAGTGTAGCAACTTGTTTTCCTACATGGCCAAAAGTGTGAATATTCCATGACTTCAATGATACCTGGCACTCCTCCAAACAAGCGTCTAGTGGCCATTGTGAGTAGTTGGATCGTCCCCTTTCCCATGCTTCTTCTACCACTTTATTACAGCTTTCATCTTCAAGCCACATAGACTCAAATCTGAACAACCTTGCTTGCCGCCTTTGCTTCCTTTGTTGGCTAGATTCGTTAAGCACCAAAATACAATGATCTGAGACCGAAGTGGACAAGTGATGAAGCTTTACCCTTGGAAAAACTCCAGCCCAATCCGTAGACACCAATGCCCTATCCAATCTTTCTCGCACCCATCCTCGGCTACCCAATCTTCTACTCCAAGTATAGTCCGAGCCTACATACCCCATGTCTCTCAACCTGCATCTATTGATTGTCTCACGGAAATATCTCATCTGTCCTTCCGGTCTAGCCCCACCACCCACTTTTTCCTTCGCATGCATTATTTCATTAAAGTCCCCCATGCATACCCACGGCAAGTTGCTCCGACGACTGAGATTTTCTAGCAGAGTCCATGATTCCCCTCTTTTACTTGTCTCCAGGTGGCCATAAAATCCGGTGAACCTCCATTTTTTCATGCCCTGTTCTTCAGAAACTATTGCATCAATATGTCTAGGTGAGTATGACAAAATATCAACCTGTAGTGAATCCCTCCACAAGAGAGCTAAGCCTCCTGCCCTTCTTATGCTCGGAACCACCAGTCCTTGCCGCCTTTCTATTTTCTGTTTAACACCATCCATTTCCGAAACATCGAACTTAGTCTCTATTAAAAAGACTAAGGTGGGATCTTTCTCCAACACCACCTTTTGGAGAGATTTAACTGTTAGGGGGTTCCCAAGCCCCCTACAGTTCCAACTAATGGCACTCATTGTGCCCGGCGGGGCTGCATTGCAGCCTCCGCCGATCCCAAGTGTTGTGCCAAAAGTTTGCCGAGCTCCTTTACTTCACCCTCCCTTTTAATCCTTTTCCCAGTATCTTCCTTGTTCTCCAATTCTGACAATGGTGTTCTTGCTCGTCTTTTTGTTCCCATCTCAACCGTTTCAATCTCCATGGTCGAGTCTTCATTATTTTTGTCTCCTTGGAGCTGTATTTCCTCACAACCCAACTTGTTCTCCTTCCCAGCTACTCCTCTGTTTTCTCTGTTTTTCTTTTGGCTGCCACCTCTGATTTTCCTTGCTCCCTGGGCCGTTTGCTGTTTTGGAGAGGAAAGCCCCAAATTAAAGTGTACCCCAGATCTTAGCAAGCCCGAGATCTCCTCACTTTCACGCATGGGCTCGTGTAGAGTTGCCTGAGGCCCTAACTTGGTTGGGTGGGCTTGGACTGCAACATGCGGCCCACTTACATGCAGACATTCTTCCCGCTCCAACATGGCCTCATGCATGACTTGCGTTGAAACCTCCTTGCCCACGACTGTTTCCTGATTTGGTACTGAATTCAATGCAGATACGCTTCCGTTAATCGCGTCATCTATTTCCTTAAGCTGCTTTTCAAAATTCAAAATGTGCGAAGAATCCGTGTTTTTGATACACACGTTAGCTGGATTGGCCACGTCTTCCTCCACGTCAGCCCTTGAAGCCTCCACACTCACTGAATTCCTTGACGGAATATCACGCCCTCTCACCGTCACCGGCGTTGGAACCGATACACCTGCTAGTCCTCGTTCCAATACCTCCCTTCCACCTACCACGGACCGGATGTCACCTTGTTTTTCAGCCATGACCAGCTGGGGCTTCTGGGTTTTCTCAGGCAGTGCGCGTAACCATGGTCCAAATTGTTTTTCTTCTGGCCTTAGGGAAACACTGCTTTGAAACCACTGCAAACAATCCCTTTCATCATGATCAATCTTCCCACATAGATAACAAAAAATGGGAAGCCTCTCATATCTAAAATCCACCCATTTCAAACCATACTCCCCTAATCTCACCTTACGGCCTCGACATAATGGTAAAGAGACATCAAGAATAACCCTTATGCGCAGACAATTCCCCAAACAGAATCCTTTCCCGCTAGCATCCACTTTCACCACCTCCCCTAGAGTGGCACCAATACTCATCCCAACTTCCTTAGTTTGACACATTGTAGGCAGACCGTGTATTTGAATCCAAAATGGTGATCTATCAAACTTGATATCCTTCACCGCCTCACCACTCACCATCTTATGAAGAATCAATAAATATTTATCGAAGGACCATGGACTAAGCAATAATACCCTATCCATATCTTCCTTTGACTGAAATAGGAACATAACCTTATTCTCACCCAGATCACTGACCTCGAAATTCTGTTCCGCTCTCCAAACCGATCGCAGAACTCTGGCCACCGACTCCAGGTTGATTTTTCGCTTGGTGCAGAACTTGCCAATAAGGACAAGGCCCTCCTCTGTCAGTGGTGCCTGGATTGCTACTTCAACATCTTCTCTCAACGACAGCTTTAACTTAGCACACCTATCTGTTATCTCCTCCATATGTTCCTTCTGAAAAACACTGTTTCTACCGTTTGTACGGAGAGAAAATTTGCCTAGCGGCAGCCCTTTTGCTATTCTAGCCCCCTTTTTCACCTCTAGGGTTTCCAGAGAAAGCCTAGAGAGAAAACCAATTCAACCAATTTACTTTGTATCCAACAACAGAAAAAGTTTATCGATCAAAAATTGTTCCTAAACCAAGATGGTTGGATAGAAGAACAACGTCTGCATCTTTAGTCGCACCGTTTTCAACATGTGTTAATTTGTTGTCCTTTTACTTTTTGTTAACGAGTTTACTTTCACACACTGTATATAGTGTCGGTTGGTTGGTTCCGTAACTTTCTTACTTGCACTTCTCAACAAAAGAGTTATCTTATTTACTTACATATATTCTCACTTTTGTAGGTACAATTTAATCAGCATTTGACAAATAATCCGGAGACCAGAAACCGACGGTTGCAAAGTAAATAAACTTTCAGCACTTTACATTACTTTATTATCAGTTTATTTTGCTTTTTGTTGATTGCTTTTATTGAAAATGCACTGAAATATACTTGTATTTTGAAAAATTAGAAAGAATAAGATTCTAAAAAGCTATACATAAAAGTTAAAAGTTTGTCATTAGAAGCAAATGGTTTACCGTGTGATTGTGTGTTGGGGAATTGTTTTAAACTTTTTTTTTTTTTTTTTTTTGCCTTTTGTCTTCTTCTCTTTTTTTTTTTTCTTTTTTTTTGCAAATAATCTAACTTTTAACTTTTTGTGTAACACATTTAACATAAAAATTATCAAAAATCGTATTTTTTGATAAACACTATGCAAATAAGTTGTCAAAAATAAGCAAAATTTAAACACACTCATGAAATTACTACATTTATATCCTGAAGTCAAAAGTTTAACATTAGCCGTCACAAATTACTACATTTATTATCGTAGATTCACTCTCTCTTCTTTGATTGGCTGAATTGAGACTGTGCATGTATGTATGTAGGTCATGCTGTAAACATGCATGAATATAAGCATGATTAATTGGATCTTTTGAACTTTGCTTACATCCTTCCCTTACTTCTGATAGGATATAGACTCTGTTATACTGTATATAAAACAGCTTTAGAATGGATACTTTTGGTCTTGTGTCTAAATAAAATTTCAACATTTAATTTTGAAAGTATGAATGTGTCAGAATATTAGCAATTTATCCTTTGCCTCTTTTTCTGGGCAATTTTTACATCAAAATTATGCCTGTGTATTTGCAGCTTTCCCTTGGCTTTACTTCGAATACTTGAGTCTAATTTTTGCTGTTGTTTTAATTATCAGGGAGGACCTCAACAAAAAACTGACTTACCATGGTCAGCTAGAAGGGAAAATCTCTCAGAAAACGAACGTATCTTGAAAACAGCAGCAGATAGGTAATATATTAATATATCATAGTTGTGCTGCTTCTGCGGGATATATGATTCTTACCTCATGTGCTGATTAGCTCTTTGATTTCCCTTTGTTATATGAAATTATGAATAGATCAATAGTTAACGTGGATTGTTGACTCTGAGCCTTGTTAGCCTTTTCAAGTTTTAACAATAATCCAAATCTTGAAATTTCTAGATGCTGTCAGAAAAATGCTCTATCAGACTAAACCATCACTCTATTTATAGGGATTATCCAACCTCTCTACCTTATTATATTATCAATGTGGGATTAACAGTGCTCTTAAATTCTTAATATATAGGAATATTGCACCTCCATATTATTCTTTTAGCTAATGCGGGGTTGCAAAACTAACTAGAAAACCTCCAAATTTATTCCTTTCATGGATTAGACTTAACAAATCTCCACCTCCATCCCTTGAATTGTCTTTTGTAATGACTCTTTACTAGTACTGTCCTTAACAAGAGATGCAATGTACAGGGTAAGTTTTAAATGATTGTAACTGTTAAATTACCGATTGTTCCAAAATCTCTTAGAATATGATAAATTTAATCATTTAACCACACAATTCTAATAGTAACCTTCCTTTAGATAGGATAAAATTGATGTTGATGATGCATTTGCTATTGCCTATATGATTAAACGAATCGGTGCATTCTTATATCCTTACTTTTTGTTAGCTGCCGCTGTTGACCTTGACACTTGTTTCAAAACAGTAAAGATAACTTATATCATAATAATCTAGAACCTAATGACAGCATTGTGTAATGTCATACGGTAATTCCTTTTTATTATCAGTAACTTGCACATCCCCCACCAAAGAAAAACCCCAACCCAAATGCATAACCTTGGTTTTAAAGCATTTAGTTATAAAAGATGCAGGTGATGCTGAATACTAATTTCTATTCCATTGCAGGATACTGAACAAGCATACCCCAGCTAAGTTTGATCGGCTACAGGATCACCCAGTTTACAGTGGAATTAATTCAGCTGAAACCTTAGTGGTTAAGCTTCTTCTTTTCTTTTCTTTTTTCTCTTAAGTTTCATTAATTAACACATCCAAATGCCAAATTTTAGAAACATTGTTCTTGTTTACCTTTATGTGAAAATTTTCCTTTGACTTGCAATACAGGGGACTGTCACACTGATATATAACAAGGCTGAGACAGAACCTGCATATTGTCCCATGTACGCTCTCCTGTGTTCCGATCTTAATCAAAAGCTCCCGCGTTTCCCATCTGATGAACCTCATGGTAGAGACATAACTGCCATGCGAGTCCTATTGAATAAATGCCAGGAGACATTTGAGGGTGCTGACGAACTGACAAAAGAATTACGGTGTATGACTGCTCCAGAGCAAACAATGGGTCGTAGGGTTAGAGAAAGAATGCTCAAGCGTCGTTTTCTTGGAAACATTCAGTTAATCGGAGAGCTCATGAAGCAGAAGATAATGGTTGAAAGGGTTGTTCATCGTGTCGTTCAGGTTCTCATTCCGACTCCCTCTATCTTGTTAGAAATAATTGGACCCGATATTTGGATTAATCCGATGGTACTCTTAAAAAAATGTCCAAATGTCCAAATTGGTAAATTGAAAATTTTAAGGTTCCATTATGGAATTTGATAAAAGATTAATTTTATTTTATGATAAGATAGAATTTTCAAGAGTTTACTATATATACATTTTTTAATATAAACTTTATAAATAAGATAAAATTTCAACTTACTCCATGAAGATTGCTCATTATCATCAAGCCAACAAATATATATTAAAAATGTAATTGTTAAAAAATTTCTGTCATGGATGTAGGCTGAACCATGTTAAATCCATTATGTGTTTTCTCTTTGCCTTCTTTATGTTCTTTCTAAATGTAATATTTTTCTATACAATAGGCTTGTGCCATATATTGTTCAAATATATTGTAAATATATTGATTGTTATTTATATGGCTCATGGTTACTTGTGTACGTGAACAGGAGCTTCTTGGACCAGCTGTTAGCAAGTTTCAACCCAATGAAGAAAATGTTGAAGCCTTATGCCAGTTATTAATCACTGTTGGTAAGCAGTTTGATGAGAGCCCAACGTCACGCTGTAAAAATGATGACTACTTTAGGCAGTTGAATGATATGAGCACCAGCACGCAACTGGCCCCACTACTGAGGTTCATGATTCGTGATCTGCTCGATTTGAGAGCAAACAATTGGGTTGCCAGGCCTGAAGAGGTACGCATAGTTAATTTCTTATACAAAAGTTATGTCCATAAACTTTCGATTTGATTCTTGTTGTACTGATCATTTGTAAATGTGTAACAATCCCTTTTCTTTATCTTTATTTTTTGCAGGTAAAAGCCAAAAATATCACTGAAAAATACTCAGAATCACAGAATCTAGGGGACACGTCACACCAGCCCAGGTGGCTTCCTCCCCATGACCAAAACAACTGCAAGGTTGAATAATCTTCAGAGAAAAACAGTCTATCTTGTTGAGGAATATTTCATTGTCAGGCTTTTGGACGAAGCGCTTAAGTGTGTGAAGGAACTAAATTCTCCAGCTTACCACCCTGAGGTTGTCAAGGTAGCTATTTCCCTTGGACTAGAGAAAAGTCCACCATGTGCTGAACCAGTTGCGAAGCTTCTTGAGTATCTGTTTGCTGACAAAGTTCTTGCAGATGGAGACATAGAGCTTGGATGTTTACTTTATGGCTCAATGTTGGATGATGTTAGTCTTGATGTACCCAAAGCACCAAATGGTTTTGGTGAAATTATTGGGAAACTAGTTTTGGCTGGGGTCTTGGATTTTACAGTGGTGAATAAGGTGGTTATGAAGGTGGAAGATGAGCGGTTGCAAAAAAACTATATCTGGTGCAGCAGTGCGGATTGCTAATTCTACTCCTGGACAGAGTGTTTTGGAATCACAAGCATCTGATTATGAGTGATATTTTAGTAGAATGTTAAATGACTCAAGATGTTATATCAAGCTTAGCTTGGTAAAAAACTTAAAATTATATAGACTTAAGATTGAATTGTATAAGCTGTAAGTTTATAATAGGTTGATAAAATATCAATTTATTAATTGTTATTTATAGATAATACAGACAGTTTATTTTGTAGTAAAAAATAGTATATATTTTTTAATAATATAAGGTTGATGAATTTAATTTTTATAAATTATTATTATTATAGGTTTGTGGGTGATAAAAAAATGTAGTTGTAGGGTCCGTTTTGATATAACTTATTTTTGCAACTGAAAACACTGTAGCAAAATGTGTGAATAGTATTGTGGGACCCATTGTTAATTTTCTTTTCTGAATAAAGTGACTGTGGGTCTCATGAACGGTACGTGAATAGTATCGAAACAGTGCGTGAACAATAAACTTGTCCCCTGCAGAAATGCATGCAGAAAGAAAAAAAAATGCAAAACGTAGCTTTCATCCGTATCCAAACCCACAAGTAGTGTTCATTATATATGAAAAAAATAATAAGTTAGTTATGTAGCTCATAAACAAGCTCAAACTTGTTTCGACAAAAAAATTAAATCAAACTTGAACGTACTATATATTTATTTTGGTAATTAACTTGAGTTCAACTCATATTCAAAATTAAATTAAATAAGCAATTCTAAACGTATAATATATGGTTACACTTAGTTCATTTACTAGTAAGTTGCCCTAGTGTAATATTTATTAGCATAAGCACATTGAGGTGACAATTTTGTCTGGCATTGAGGGCTTGACCTCCCTTGCCCCATCCTAAATTACATTGTAGTGGAGAAGGTTGGTGTAATATTATATTTTTATGGATTAATGAACAATGAAAAATGCATTCCTTTTGAATTCAATGTGTTTCCTTTTAAGATATTTTTGGTACAATAGTTACCATATTAGAACTCACGATCTTACAAATTAGTCAATCCTTATATCTTGTCATTGTGATCTTGATTACCGGATCAAATTGGAAGTGAAAGGGCTACGCGAGTAGGCCTGGACAACCTCATCGACTCTTCTTCTTTGACTTATTCTGATCTCGTTATTCATGAGCTCATGAAAGTCATCCACTATAACATCGTATATTGGTGCCAATTTGTTTTTAGTTTCAAGGCTGATAATAAGGAGCGATGGTGCATAAGATAAAATCTTGTAAGTGGTTGAAACCTCTAGGGTTTTGATTTGAGGTCTTGGGTTGGGTCTAGTGTACTCCAATACACTAGATCCATTTTGATGAGGACACGAATTTATTTTTGGCCATGTGTATTATCGCAATTGCTCCAATGCACTTGAGGCATTGTACTCAATCTTTACTTTTTGTTTTTTTTTTTTGTTTAATTCAAATATCTTTTAATTTGCTTGATATGGTCACGATTAGCGTTGTTCATTGGTTAAAATAGTTGAATTTTCTTGGGATTATGTAGTTGAACCATTCTAGTTGGTTAGGCCCGAACTGCACCAATTAGCCCCATTAGGTGTCGGTTTGTTGGTCTTGGTCAGGCGAGTTTTTTGGGCTCAGTCCAAGTAATTGAACCTAAGAAAAAGGCTAGGTGAAGATAGAAATAGTGGAAGATATGATGACTCTAACTTTTGCTTGAAGATCGAAGACAACATAGGAAGTGGTGGTTGGTTTTGTTGTGGGTGTGAGGGAGGAAGTCTCAAATTTGACTTGGGTTGGTGTGAAAATCTCGTAACACAAATTTGAACTTCAGTTTTTGGGTATTTTTTAAAGTATTTTGTAAAATATATAGGTATATATATATATACACATATATATATATAAGGTTGACAATCAGTTCAATGATTGTCGAGATCCAAAACATATGATTGACATACTGGCTGACCAACATTGGAAAGGAGTGCACCAATCACCACCTTCGCCCCTATCAACCACCTCTTTTAGCAATTCGAGCTGTGTGAAATCCAATCGAAATGTTGGTGCAAAATAACTTCTGCGCAATCCTAGTCACGATAATGAGACATACATATGAGGTTTTTTTAAAATATTTTTTTCAAATTCAAATACAAAAGTGAGTTTACTAGTATGAACTATACAAGTAAGACGAGGGATTATCAAAAAAAAAAAAATACAAGTAAGATGAGGTAAAGGGACACACGTGAGACTTGTAAAATAAGTGGCGGAATTTGATGTGATCCTAAACACATCTTTACTGTTATGACGCTTCTCTCCGGTGTGGACGCACCCACTAGAACTCAAACTAGTTCCCGGGGTTTTTTTTTGTTTTTTGATCTGCAAACTAGTTCCCGGGTTGGGACTTGGACACTCACACACACAAATACAAGAGGACAGATTTGACTCCCGACACGACACCTTATTTTCGCAATTTCATACATTTCCCTGCACGGAGATACCGATACTCTCTCTCTCACTCCTTTTTCCCTAACCTTTTGAGCTTCCCACCACGCACATCCTTTGCATCTCCCGTCACGCGCCCACTTTATCTTACCCACTCCAGTACTCACAGTCCCACATCATCTTTTGATTCCAGTACTACACACACTCTCAAAATTTCAAATTCTCTCTCACTCTCTTTGTGTATAGATCTGTGTCTGTGATGGAGTTCAAGTTTAGAGCTGTTGATGACCGACCACCACCACCACCACCACCTCATCCCACTGCTCCTTCCACCTCCAACTACGTCTCCAAACAAGCTTTGAGAGGTCTCCTCTTTTCTCTATCTGTTCCTCTATACCTTTATCTTCTTCTTTTTTCTTTTTTCTTTTTCTGTTTTATACTTCAATATCCAAAAAATAACAATAATAAAAAGAATGTTTTTCCAAGTTTAAGCTTCAAAATAGCTTTTCCCTGTGAATGGAACTGTTTTTTTTTTTTTTTGTTTATAATGAAAAATTTATCAAGTGCTTCTCTCTTTCCGTTTGGTTGCTAAGAAAACCTAGGAAAATAAAGGAACTTAAATACATGAAATTTAGATGAGGTCCAATTACTGAAAAAGCATAACTTTTTAGCTAACAGAGCATAACTTTAATTGAATGATCTGTTTTGTTTTGTTTTATATATGTATATATAATGCTTGTCTCGTCTGTTTGTTTGCTAAGAAAACCAAGGAAAAAGAAAGGAAAGGAAGTTTATGAAATTTTGATCAGGCCCAATCACGTACTGAAAGCATAACTTTCTTAGCAAACAGAGCACAACTTTCTCCTTAATGTAATTGACTGAATTTTTTTAGCAAATCCTATATCAGTATCAGCTGGAATTTCAGCCACCAGTCTGAGACCAAACTTGGAGCAAATTCAAAACCCTAATGACACCCGAGAAGCAATAGTACAGCGTGAGCTGGAGAAGGCGCGGATTAGAGAGGAAATAATAGCAGCTGAGATAACTCGGCGTAGACTGCTCGAAGCGGAGGTGAGGAGGGAGCTGATGATAGAGCGAGAGATGGCATTGCGGAGGCTCTCAGCTGAGGGCAGGATTTCATTCGAGTATGGACTGTCAATGCACGCATTTAATGGTGGCTTTGCATTTCCCAGTTGTATCAGCACGTTCGATATGTTTCCATTAATGCTGCCACAGCCGAGGTTACCGGAAGCTATGCCAGTTGATGTCAGGCCCCCATCGGAGACCAACAAGGATAAGTTGATTGTACTGGTTAGTTACCAATCTTACATCTCGCCTTATTGTTGATGTTATGTTATATGCTGTCTTAATGTGTTTTCATCTAGTTTCGGTGAAACTACTAGGGTCGAGATCCTCCATAGTTCCCATGTGACTCCACCTTGGAGTTCCTAAAATCTTATCCATTCATTTTAGAAAGTCTGGATTTTGACACATCATCAAAAGTTTAAATAAACTTTAACTATTCCACTTTGGTATCCATTTAAATTATTGATAATGTATCAAAATTCAATCCATTCATTCGAAGTGAAGGGATATGATTTTATAAACTTTATGGTGTAGTTACTCTAAGGACTCAAGGGGATCTTAAATTGAAAGGAAAAAGTTTTCCTCTAAACCACCACGTGGCAATTAATAGAACCATCCACATATACTTTTAGTCACATGACTTATTAAATGAGTTGTGTGACTTATTTAAATAAAGTGTGTGATGGTTTTATGAATTGCCATGTAATGGATTAGAGGAAATTCCTCCAAGTTGGTATGGAGAAAACTTTTGTCCAATTTGAAATTGCTATGTTCAGCTCTTGAAGTTATAAAGTTTGTCAATGTAGCTGTGACGTAAAGCTTTTCCTAATATTAGGAAAATATTGCTAGATTTAGGTCGTATAAAGAGAAAAGTGTCAAATTTTCACTTATACATAACGAGGTTCTTGTCAAATAAATGGATCCAAAATTACCTTTTGCTCTAGGTTGACAAACAATCTTTTCAAACTTAATTGTAAAAGGCCTCCACTTCAAAAATATTTTGAGGCCAATAAATGCAAACAAATGCGTACCTAGGGGAAATATTCATTGGAAGTTTGTTAAATAAAATTTCTTTACATTTTTCCTTGGTTAATATGTACGTAGATGTATCTAAATATAGGAGTATATTAGCATTACATAAACATGTGCGTTTGCGTGCATGTTTGTGTGCACATTTGCATAATGTATCCATGTTTTAACGCATGCTATATGTACGTGTTTGAATCTGCAACTGCAGGACAGATAGTTGCACAGATGTAGAATCGTTAGAATAGATTTGAATTAGTGGTTATGATCTCGTTTTAGCTAGAGCAGCATCATGTTGTCTTATTTAAGAGTTTTCTGTAGTTGAAATGGCAACTTGTTCTTGAGAAATGAAAGAATTGTTAGCGAACTTTTGTGGTTTTTCTCTCCCTTTCAATTAGGGATTGAGTTTGGGTGTTCTTGCTAATTTGATAGCTTCAACTTGCTATATGATTTTCCTTTTTTTGTTTGAACTAATTCAATAGCTAGAGCAACAACATATGTAGCAAGCCTAAATACATGTGATGCGAAACTGAATATAAATGAGAGAAAAAAAGAATGAGCTTAAGAGGAAAATAATAGCTTTTTTATTTTTATTTTTTTTTCTTTTTCCTCATTTGTATTTAGAATCGCATCACATGTATTTAGGCTTGCTAAATATGCTTCTTGTAGCCCTTCTACTTTGGAACATCACTTTAAAAGTCAGTCCTAAAGGGGCATCATAGTCATTGATAAATTATATTACTGGATCACTGCAGCTACGAATGTTTGCTATAAAATTTTTTATAGAGATGTTATTGTGATCTAGACACAAAATAATCTAGATTGATTCCTCTGACGATCCTTGGTTATTGATTTTTCATGTGTGGGTTCACTTGGAGAAAGCTACCATGTGCATATGCAGCAGGCTCTACTGGTTGCTGTCCTACCTTCGTCCATACATTTTTAAGTACTTTACTAGAGCTGTTCAGGACCTTCAGGTCACCAAACACACCAACCGGCATTGACCTTCTTGCAGAACCAAAACTGATCAGCAAACAACAGTTTCCGACGAGTCGGTGGTGGTGATCAGTCACAAATTTGCCAAAACCGACTAGGTCGATGCAGTGGTTGGCAAGAGATCAAGAAAACTGCCTAAAATTTCACTGACTGGCCTTCTCACATATAATTTTTCCCAAGTCCCCCTTCTCTTCTGTCAAATCTTGCACCCGATCTCAATTCTCAACTAGGATAGAGAGAGGTAAATGTGATCTGCCAATCTGGCCTTGTGGTTGTGGTGATGCTGTGCACAGTCATTGTTGCTTTGCTATCGTTGATTGTTTTCAACATTGCCTCCCATAAAAGCCATTTTTGGCAGTGAGTCCTCCGTTGTTGTTTCCTTAGTTTTTCACAACACTATATTTCTGGTGATGTTTGCGAGGTTGTAATTTGCTGGACTTCTGTTTTGTAACTGAGTCAACTGACAAAATCGGTAGAACTGTAGAACTGAGTCAAAAAACTGAGTCTAGTGCAGCTTGGCACCCCCCATGCACTGGTGCAGCTCATTTCCCAATTTTGGGAAACCAATGAGGCCGTTGTGGTGAAAAAACCTTGGCAAAATTTGACTGCATTGAACCATGTAGAGGCCTACTTCGAACAAGTCTCTTTAGTACGTAATTAAGTTTAAATTTAGAGTTTCAATTTTATGTTTAAGTATAATGATCCTGTAATTACACTTTCTTAGCTAATAAAAAAAAAACATTCTATCCTTCTTACCCAACGCATAAAATGAAAAATTAGTATCTACTCCACCCTCTCTTCTTTCTATCCTTTCTGTCTTTTCCATCATTTCATCTTTTCATCCTCCTTACTCAACAGAAAGGTAGAAACTGCAATTTTGTCTTTTTAAAATTTATATATATATATATATATATAAGCCTTTAATGGTATTCAAAATTCAAGTTATCTTAAGTTCAAAGATAAAACTGAAGGATTCTCCTACAACAGATTTATAACTGCTGTTCAAATTATTTTGGCTAAAGTTGAAAGAATTCTTTTTGCAAATCATAAGATTATGACAAATATGATAATAAAATTATAGTTGTCAAAATCCTATGATTTACAAATTGAATCAAATAACTTAACCAAAATGATTAGAATCTTAGTCATGAATCCTTTGGCTCAAGATGAACGCTGGTGGCATGCTTAACACATGCAAGTTGAACGCAAAGAATCTTAGTCATGAATCCTTTCTGATAGAAGTCTATGACTGTCTCAAAGATCTTAAGATTTATGATTTGAAATCCTTAATGTTATCAAAAAAACTGACACCCTCAAATCCTATGCTAACAAGAAGTATGGATAATAGTAATTGCTTCTTTTTTCTTTCTTTTTTTCCTTTTTGTTTTGTTTTGTATATGTAATAGGTTAGACGAAATTTGTAAAATAATAATATTTTAATAATAATTATCTAAATTAACACTGCTTTGAAGTTATTTGGGGATGTAGTTTTTTTTTTTTTTTTTAATTTATAAAATAATGTTTTCAAAACACATTTTCTCTTAAAATTGTCCTCAATTGGATGAGCTTCTATGAAATTGTGTTTTCAAACATGATTTTAGGAAAAAGGCTAAATACCCAAATAACTTCAAAACAATAGCAATTTAAGTAATTAATATTTTCAGAAGTTAAATTGAGGAAGTGTAACTTATTCATTGTTGTGTAATTAATCCCCTATCTTATCAATTCATATATGAGTGTCTACTTATAAAAATACATACATACACACACACACGTGTGTGTGTGTGAGACGCAGAACAACCAGAACAAAACTGAAACAACAATAAAATAAAGGGATATAACCTAGGAGTTAGTACCTAGGCCTTGCTTGGAGTCAGCACCAAGTAGGGAAACCACTAGGAGTCAGTACCTAGGGTGGACCTGGAGTCGGCACTAGACCAAAAGAGACAAACGGCTATTTTTTCATTTATCAAAATATCAACTATCTGCTCGAGGAGGACAATAAATTGCTTATAAAGGATTGCTAAACCCTAGTTCTAATCGGCTAGGAAACCCTAATTGTCTTATTACAAAAATAACCATGCATCCAAATTAAAATACTAATAGCTTAATATAACTACTAGGACCTAAAACATAAAAATACAATTGACTTGCTAACATAAATAATACTAAATAAAAATATTCTTGCGTTTCCCGCATCAATGTGTGTGCTTGCTTTCTTAAAAAAAAATTCCAAAAAAATTAATTCGCTTATGTGTGTCGTGTCAAATTCCACATGTGAGCGACATTTTCAGGCTCTACAGATTATGAAATGAACAAGATATGGTATAACCTAATAAATCTTAAGGCTTATTTTAAATTTTAGGGTAATTGTATGAATTTAAATAATCAACAATCTATTTTTATGTGCATCTAATGTCCTATTTCAATAGATTGAACATTTTAAAGTATCCTTCTAAATACAACTTGAATCACAATTTGATTTGAATTCACTTTATGACATTACAAGTTGATTTTGATGGATCCATTACCTTATTTGCTTCGTATTACATGGAAGTGATTAATGAAAATTATCTGTTGTCATTTTAGGCCTGACACAGTTATAGTGCTAGATGATAGAGGAACCCACTGTCAGAGTCATTGACATTTTCCATATTCTTTTTCCAAGCAATCCCTCAAATGCACTCATTAGTTTTAAATGTAGGCAGTCAATGAGCATATTTTCTAGAATAAAACCTGTGAAATCCACTTTTACCTGTTATATTTTGTAGGTGATAACTCTGTCTATGTTTGTTTTGTGTCATATATTTGGTTCACAATTGGTCTGAAGCTTTAAAAAGGATAAAGGTTGCCATAGGTTGATGTTCATCATAAAATGTAGTCACTCTATTATGAATGCATTACAAATACATGTTAGGGTGTCCTTTACTGAACCCCGGATGTGGTGAAAAAGGGGGAAGGGTTAGTAAAAGATGGGCCAAAGTGACCGCACTTTGATGAACAGATGCAGGTAAATAATTTAGTCCAAGAAAATAGGATGTATGCACTTATGCTATGTTTGGTTGGGGTGAAAAGGGGGAGGATGGATAAAAGGGGGAAGGAAAAAGGAGAGAAAAATGTGATTTTCTATTGTTTGGTTGGAGTGAAAAAAGGAGAGGAAAGAAAATCGGGTGGATGGATTTTTCCACCTAGGCTCATTAGTTTTTTTCCTTCCAAATTGGGGGAAAAAGAGCTAGGAAAATGTTGTTGAGAAGAAAAATGGAAAATTATCCCCACTTTCCATCCTTCTACTTTTTATAATGAGGGCATAATAGTAATTTACTCTCAATCCTTCGACTTTTCCATCTTCTTTACCAAACACAAATATTTTTTATTTTTTCACTTTTCTATCCTCCTAACATTTTCCATTCTCCCAACCAACCAGAATATAGGGTCTTTAATAAGGGAAACTAATGGAAATAGTATATACAATGACTAGGTGGAGAAGAAATATAATGTCTTTTGGGGATTGAATGGGTAGGTGAGAAAAGATTTTGAACATACAAGATAAGATTGAAAATGGGGTATATATAATCATAGGTAAAAGTCTTAAAAAAGAACTTGTTGAGGTTAGGAGATAAGAGATAGAATTATGTTAATAAAACTTATCCTAGGAGAAGAGACCATTAACCTAATTAGTGCTTATGCACCTCAAATAAGATTGGAAGAATACATAAAGCAAAAATTTGGGGAGGATATGGATGAATTGATTTAAGGTTTACCAAATGTGAAAAAGATTTTTATTGGAGGGGACCTAAATATTTTTGCAACAATGTATAATTGGATATTAACTAACACTTGGTTCAAGAAGAGGGAATCACACTTAATTATCTTCAAAAATGAGACAATCATTAGTCAAATAAATTTCATCATGAGATGTTGTAATGATTTAGGGTCTAAGGCTTAGTCCCATAGCCAACTCCAAAAATTTAGAACTAAGGATTGATGTTGTAACTGTTCTAAGGTATACTAGAATAGGTTATTACTTACCATAGGTTGGTGGTACTAGATATTTGCATTAGAAGAAGGGATAAGAAACCCAAGGATGAGATGGTGGGGTTTGAAGGGGAAGAAACAAAATGTGTTTAAAGATAAAATGATCAAAGAAGGAAAGTGAAATTTGGACAAAGATGATGATAAGATGGAATGACATGTCTAATTGTATTAAAGGAGTGGCTAACGAAATTTTTGGAGAATCTAAAGGATTTGGGTGACCAACTAAGGAGACTTTGGGGTTGAGTAAGGAGGTTCAAGCACCAATTAGATTAAAAAGGAGCTACGGAAGCCTACCTAGATGTAGAGAAAATTTGGGTTGTGAAAATAATATAGTGGTGAAGAGTAAAGCAAAAAAAGTTGTCCAAGAGGCTAAGCAAATTATATAGTAAGTTGTATAGCAAGTTGGGGATGAATGATGAAGAACAGAACATTTATAACCATGCCAAAGCAAGGGAAATGAAAAGAAGAGACATGAACGGTTTCAATTGCATAAAAGAGCTTTTTAAAAAGAGATGAAAAATTATTGTAATAAACTTTTTAATGGAAGCAATACAAAAGATTAGCGCGAATTGAGTAACCCAATTGAGAATATAAATCATAGGTTTGTTCAAAGAATTTTGATGAGCAGGTAAAGTAGTCTAATACCTATTTACGAGAGCAAGGAAGATATTCAAAACTTGCAAATTAGAATATAGGTTAAGACACTGAACAACGGAGAATCAATTTGGTTTAATACTAGGGCTATCTACCACGGAAGCAATTTTCGTATTTAGACTCCTAAGGGAAAAATATAAAAAGTAAAGATCTTTATATATTAAGTATATTAAGTTGATTAAGAATATGTATGACGGAGCTGTAACTTGTGTGATAACAAAAGGAGGCATCACAAATGAGTTTCCTATGACTTTAGGTTTGCACCAAGAATCATCATTAAGTCAATATTTCTTTGCATTAGTGATGGATAAGCTCACTGAATCAATTCAAGAGGAAGTCGCTTGGTGTATATGCCCTTTGTAGATGATATAGTTTTAGTTCATGGAACTAGACGTGGAATTAATGTCAAGTTAGAACTTTGGTGAGACACTTTAGAATTTCGGAGCATTGATTTATGGAGGGCTGTCCTACATTGTGTCCTATGGTGTATTTGGTGAGAACGGAACTCAAGATGTTTCAAAGGGAAGGAACGGTCTAATTCAGAATTCAAATCTCTTCTTCTTCACACCTTACTGGAGTGGAGTTCTTCCTTTAATTTTTTTTCCTTGTTCTAATATTTTAGAAATGCTTTATCTTTGTAATTTGTGTTTGATGTACTATTATCTATGTACACCCCTGGTGTACCTGGACTTTTGATTAATACAAGTCTGTTATTTATCACAAAAAAAAAAAAAGTTTAGTAAAAGTAGAAAAAAGATGAAGAGGCTGTAAGACTTGATAGCCAAGAGATACCTAAGAGTGAAAGATTTTGACATCTTGGATAAATAATTTATAAAGATACAGAGATTTAAGACAATGTGAATTATAGAATAACAGCGAGGTGGATGAAGTAGAGAAGCATATAGGGAGTATTGTGTGGTAAAAAACCTATTAAGTTGGAAATTTTTTATAAGAATGTTACTAGAATCTAGATAAGCTATGTTCAAGTGTATTGAATGTTGGTTGTTAAGAAGTAACATATTCATAAATGAGTGTAGCTGAATTGAAAGTGTTCAGATGATAAGTAAATAAAATTAAACATACGATTCAAAATGAGGAAATTCACTTGCTGTGTGTTTGGGCAAGGTATTTGTAGCTAGAAGCCTAGAATGAGATTCTGTGAAGCACCGACGCGGCTCCAGAGGAGCCGCACCGGAGTCGGACTCGGCCGGACGCGGCGACGCGGCAGGGACGCCGCTGACCGCGAGTCCGTGCCGCGTCGGGCCGCGTCCTGCCACGTGGCATCGCCGACTCACGACGCGAACAGGGCCGACTCGAGCCGACGCGGCGCGAACCGGGCCGACTCGGGCCGTATTGGCCGATTTGGCCGAATCTGAAATTTCCGGTTCCGGCCGAAATTTAAAAAAAAAAAAAAAAAGGTGCGAAACGCACCGTTTGACCTAACCCAAAAATACATCAGACACTCACGCACTCTCACTTGCCCAAAACCCACCCTTTCAGTCTGTCCCTCATCTCTCTCTCTCTGTGCTCTCTGCGCGCGGCTCCGCCTCCGGCCTTTCCCTCTCTGCCGTGTTCTCTCCTTCAGGTGTGCTGACTGTGCTCTATCTTTTCTTTACTTCCCTTTTAGTCTCTATTTCTCTCTTCTCTGTGCTGTGTTTGTTGTGTTTGTGTGCTTGTTTTTTAACCCGATTTCGTCCCTCTTTGTTGTGTTTGTGTGCTTGTTTGTCCCTCTTTGTTGTGTTTGATTGTGAATCTTAGTTTGCTATTCTACTTATTATGAAATTTTAGCAGTGACTTGTTGCACTTGTTAGTAAATAATGATAGGTGTGCTGATGATTGTTTAGATACTCATTTTGTGTGTATTTTCACTATTTTGGAAATGATTTTGGGATTTGTGTGTATTGTTAATTTGTTATTCTACTTATAAATTATGTAAAAAACAAGTGCATTTTCTTAATTTTTCTGTAACTTTTATCTTAGGTTTGTAGGGTGACTGACTGACTGGGTGAGGACTTGAATTTGTGATTTGTGGATTTGTGAATTTGTGAAATTGGGTTTGATTTATTATTAATTTATTTAGTTAATAGTTATTATTTGTAAGTTAAATTGAATCTATTGAATCTATTGTTTTAATTATTATCTACTATTGCTCTTAAATTTGGTATATGTTTATATAATGTGAAAAAGTGTGCTTAGCAATATATTAAAAATATAAATAAATATATTTTTAATAATTTTTTAATCGCCGAGTCCCGCCGCACCCGCACCCACCTTTTTCAAAAATTGCCAAGTCCCGCACCCACACCCGCACCCGCACCCGAGTCCCGAAATGCACCCGTGCTTCCTAGATGAGATTGGCTGTAAAGGTGGAAAATTAAAATTTCCTCAAAAACTTTTGGCCAAAATTTGTAAGGCCAAAATCCCAACCACAAATTCCACCTTAATCAGGGAAATCCCAGCCTAAACACCCACAACAGTAAAACCATGATTGTTCAAGGAACAAATCAAAACTGCTCATATTACTGACTGTTGTAAGTTTCATTAACAGAACCTATCGCAAAACCATCACCCATGACCATTGAACGCGGTTGTGAAAGCCCAAATCCTAGAATAAGCCCTCCCCAACCCAAACCTACTTACAGCTATAGCCAGGAGCTACTGCCAGACCACCCTGTGCCACCACCATCAATCAAGTAAGGAGAGAGAGAGAGAGAGAGATTTTTGGCCATGGAAGTCAAGTGAGAGAGAAGATTAGAAAAAGAGGAATGGGGAGAAGGAAGATTTAGTGCAGAACAGATTGGAGCACAGCCATGAGAGAAGGGTGGTTGTAAAAGTGATGGGTTTAAATCTGATCAAAGACGATTTGGTTTTTTTCCTTAATGGTGGTTTATGCAAAATGATGGCATGTGCAAAACGATATCTCTGTAGCATATGAAGTATTATTCTCACATTACATCAAGTTTTGTTAAAGTGAGTGAAAATGACATATCAGTTAAGGAAGTAATAGATAGTATAACTCCAACATAGAATAGAATGGCAGAAAACAATACATGTGGCTGATCTTGACTAGTCTATAGAGAATTCATAGTCGGTCCCAAAATTTTGGAACTAGGGCTTGGTTATTGTTGAATTGGGTGTGGTTGATGAAAGTGTTATGGGTAGGACCTGGATTTCCCCCTTGAGAAATTACATATAGCAACATTCCCCAACTATATAATAAAAAATACTTCATGCTAAATCCTTAGTTCTCCTTTCCAATGTTTAGATCTGGTCAAATTTCCAAAACATTATATTTCTTGTTAAATTGCTTAAAATAAGGTAATTGGAAGAGCATCCACAGCAGTGGAGTTATATTTTTAGTTATTTAGCACTACAAAGAGTTACTTTATTTATTTTACCTATTCACATGCTGCAGCAGTGGATCTATTTTAGCTTTCAACACAATAAAATAATATATCTACTACAATAAAATAATACATCCTACTAGAAAAAAGAAAAAAGAAAAACACCAACCAGCACTATGAACACAAAATAAAATAGTTTTTTTTTTTTTTTTTTTTTTAACCTTTGAGCTGTAGCTGAGAAGCCAAATTTTTTGGCTATAGCTCCACTGTTGCGGCTCCAAATAACTTTTTAGTGGTGCTAAAAATAGCTTTTTAGCACCACTACTACAAGTGCTCTTAGATTTATCCTATACTGTTAAATGTGGAGGTGGGATTTACATGAGAAATGATGCTTGAGGTTTCACTATTCACCAGGTGATTATATACAAGAATTTCCTCTTATGTATTGTGTTTGAGTATTCTATTGCAGGCTAAGCCCACTCCAAATATTTCTGGAGCAAAGCGGAAAGCTGAAACAGCATCTGCACGGGGCACTGGTGAGCTCCCACCATTTGGTTTAAAGAAGAGACCCAAGGAGGAGTGGAGTTGTGCTATCTGTCAAGTTAGTGCCTTTGGTGAGAGAGCTTTGAATGAACACCTTCAAGGTAGAAAGCACAAGGCCAAGGAAGCAGGGCTTAGAGCTCAGAGAACAGGCAGGAGTACCAGCTCTACACCATTGACAAAAAAAACTACAATGCCTTCAAAGCAAAATCCAAACGACAACGGAAAAGCAACAACGCAGCAGCAAGAGCTAGATATGTTTCCGGAATTAGTGGCATCTGATGTTAAGCCTCACTCGGATGTTACTAAGAATAAGATGGTCAGTACTCATCATCAAATCTCATACTAACTTGTATTATTACATAACTATTATTAGTGAATCTTTTAGATTATATACTCTTAAATAGTGAAACTCTGCAGGATTTTGTGATCAGGTCCCTAAGAATACCCTTTAAAAAAACAAGCCCCTAAGCTTTCATACCCCATTTCATAAGAGTAAGGCTTAACTCCAATGCGCTAGAGCCAACACGATGCGGACATGTGATAAAAATAGCAATAATGCTCATATTAATGCTTTCTGCCTGCCACTTTTTATATGGACCTATTATTATTTTTCTCAAACATGGCTTGGATTTAGTATCTAGTATGCTAGACCCAATATGACACCACTTGCCATATGTCTTATATTTGATTTCATGAATAGTGCTTTTTTTTTTCCTCACAACTTACATGATCCACTAGTTTACCAAGTTATAAAATTTAGAGTTAAATTAACCCAGGGGGTTGGCCAAGTTGGTTGGGCTCTTCGTCTCAAGGTGCTTGTACTGGACTCGACTGGGTGTGCTCCTCAGTTTGAGTCTTGCTACTTGCACTTTGAAAAGAATTTTCTGGGCCAGCGCTTTACCCCTTCGTGGGTCCACCCGGCGCAAACAGTGATTAGTCTCTGGTCGAAAGCCTTGAGTATACACTGTGCAAGAGCTAGGGGTGTCCAGGACCCGCTTAACCCGCTGCCACTCGAATCGAAATCCGACCGACCTGAGCACCATCGCGGTCGATGACGGTTTTGTCCAACAAAACCCAACCTTTGTCGGTTTGAGTTTCGGTTTCACTTCTCTCAACCTGCCGGAATCGACCTGACCAAAGAATTGGTAGATTTGTTTGATTTTCCTCCTTTTCTCTCTTAGATCAGCCCAGTTTTAGTGGATATCTCCCTTTCTATGCCCAGATCCGATGGAGATCTCGAGTTCTTCACCTAGATCCGGTGGAGATCTCAAGATCTCGGTCCATATCGAGTGGAGATCTCAAGATCTCGGTCCATATCGAGTGGAGATCTTGAGTTCTCCGCCTAGATCCGGTGTAGATCTCATGATTTCTGCCCAGATCTGGTGGAGATCTCAAGTTCTCCGTCCAGATCCGATGGTGATCTCATGAACTCTGTGATTTTCGGTGCAAATGGAGTGAGTTTTTGTAGATTCCGGCGACGTTTGCAGGATCCGACGACTCTCTCCACCGATCGAACTGACCCGAGAATCACCAGAACTCGAACCGACTCGACCGATTGACGCCGGCGGTCGGTTTCAGGTCCCTCCACCTTCCACCTGACGTCGGCGGGTCGGGTCTAGGTTGGGTTCAAAACCAACCCGGCCTGACCCGTGGACAGCCCCAGCGAGAGCCAAAAAAAAAAAAATTTAGAGTTAAATTGGTGTATTGGTCGGTTGGGTCTTTTAAATAGGAAATTTATGTTCTAGGAATCTTTTACTTTTTGTTAATGAGTTTATCGTCACGATCGGACACACTATAGTGTCGGTTGGTTGGTTCCATAACTTTCTTACTTGCACTTCTCACCAAAAGAAAAATCTTATTTACTGACATATATTCTCATTTTTTTTCTAGGTTGTACCAACACGCCATTTTTGGCAAAGTACTGGTGTCTGACACGTCGGACACCGATACCGGTCAGACTCGCGGGACTCCGGTGTCCGAGCAGTATCATTTTTCTTTTCTTTTTTTTCGCTTCTCCGACACGCTTCTCTGGTGCAGGTTCTGGTACGTACTGGTCTGATGTGATTCGTACCGCCTCAAATACCAGGTTGTACTGGTTTGTTCTGGTCATTTCGGGATATTCCGGGTATTTCGGCCGGTAAGGAGGTTTCGGACCGGTACTAACAAGAAGAAAAAAGAAAAAGAAAAGGAAGAAGTTGAGAAAAATGGGTCTGTGACTCACTAACTTGGTGCCTAATGACTGAGATCTGTGCTCCAAATCTTTCATTTTTTTTTTCCTTCTAAACCCTTTTCTAATTTAGATCCGATTCCTCTCCATTGTAGCTGCGGCTACATCTTCTTTATTCTCCTTCTTCTTTTTTCCTACGTCTTTGGTTTCTTCATTGCTAATGCACTACAATTATGTGCTTTCAGCTTTGTGTCTTTCAAATGTTCTTATCTAACTATTTAGTCAATGATGTCAAATGGTTAGGCGGGAGTGGTGTGGCAATTTAATGCACTTACTGTATATCTTTTGCTATTTTAGAGTCATCACGTGTCTATCTTTCTTTTTCTTTCTTCTTTTTTTTCCTTTTTCTTTCATTCCTTCGCTTCTTTTTGGCTTTAATTCATTCGTTCACTTGTTAATTGTAAATATTGTATTTTTTAAATTCTAGACATGTATTTTATGTCTAAAAATATTAAAAAATATGCCTAAATATAAAATTTAATTAATTATTTAATTGCCATACCCACGCCGTGTTGTACTCTTATTTTTCAAAAATTGTTGTACTCTCGTATTTGTACCCGTGTCCATGTCGGTGCAACTTGGATTTTTTTAGGTACAATTTAATCAGCATTTGACAAATAATCCAAAGACTAGAAACCGATGGTTGCCTAGAAGAAAAAAAGTAAATAAACTTTCAGCACTTTACATTACTTTAGTATCAGTTTATTTAGTTTTTTGTTGATTGCTTTTATTGAAAATGCGCTGAAACATTCTTGTACTTTGAAAAATTAGAAAGAATAAAATGGATTACCGTGTGATTGTGTGTTGGGAAATTGCTTTAAATTTTTTTTGCCTTTTGTCTAAACATTTTTTTTTTTTTTTTTTTTTTTTTTGCAAATAATCTAACTTTTAGCTTTTTGTGTAACACATTTAACATAAAAATTATCAAAAATCATATTTTTTGATAAACACTATGCAAATAAGTTGTCGAAAATAAGCAAAATCTAAACACTCTCATAAAATTACTACATTTATATACTGAAGTCAAAAGTTTAACATTGTAGCCGTCACAAAGTCTATACTGAGATTGGGCAACCTCTCAAGTGTCAAGATTTAAAAGAAATATATATTATCATAGATTCACTTTCTCTTCTTTGATTGGCTGAATTGAGACTATGCATGTATGTAGGTCATGCTGTAAACATGCATGAATATAAGCATGATTAATTGGATCTTTTTAACTTTGCTTACAGCCTTCCCTTACTTCTGATAGGAAATAGACTCTGTTATACTGTATATAAAATAGCTTTAGAATGGATACTTTTGGTCTTGTGTCTAAATAAAATTTCAACATTTAATTTTGAAAGTATGTATGAATGTCAGAATTAGCAATTTATCCTTTGCCTCTTTTTCTGGGCAATTTTACATCAAAATTATGCCTTTGTGTATTTGTAGCTTTCCCTTGGCTTTACTTTGAATACTTGAGTTTAATTGTTGCTGTTATTTTAATTATCAGGGAGGACCTCAACAAAAATCTGACTTACCATGGTCAGCTAGAAGGGAAAATCTCTCTGAAAACGAACGTATCTTGAAAACAGCAGCAGATAGGTAATATATTAAAATATCATAGTTGTGTTGCTTCTGCAGGATATATGATTCTTACCTCATGTGGTGATTAACTCTTTGATTTCCCTTGGTTATATGAAATTATGAATAGATCAATATTTAACATGGATTGTTGACTCTGAACCTTGTTAGCCTATTCAAGTTTTAACAATAATCAAAATCTTGAAATTTCTAGATGCTGTCAGAAAAATGCTCTATCAGACTAAACCATCACTCTATTTATAGGGATTATCCAACCTCTCTACCTTATTATTATCAATGTGGGATTAACAGTACTGTCAAATTCTTAATATATAGGAATATTGCACCTCCATTTATTCTTTTAGCTAATGTGGGGTTGCAAAACTAACTAGAAAACCTCCAAATTTATTCCTTTCATGGATTAGACTTAACAAATCTCCACCTCCATCCCTTGAATCATCTTTTGTAAAGACTCTGTACTAGTGCTTTTTTGCATCTAGCAGTTTTTGACTATACTTTTTCTTACCTATAAAAAAAAAAAAGACTCTTTACTAGTACTGTCCTTAACAAAAGATGCAATGTACATGGTAAGTTTTAAATGATTGTAACTGTTAAATTACCAATTGTCCCAAAACCTTTTGAGATATGATAAATTTAATCATTTAACCACACAATTCTAACAGTAACCTTTCCTTAAATAGGATAAAATTGATTTTGATGATGCATTTGCTATTGCCTATATGATTAAATGAATTGTTGCATTCTTATATCCTTACCTTTTGTTAGCTGCCACTGTTGACCTTGACACTTGTTTCAAAACAGTGAAGATAACTTACATCATAATAATCTATTAATCTGGAACCTAATGACAGCATTGTTTAATGTCATATTGTAATTCCTTTTTATTATCAGTGAATTGCACATCCCCCACCAAAGAAAAACCCCAACCCCAAATGCATAGCCCTGGTTTTAAAGCATTTAGTTATAAAAGATGCAGGTGATGCTGAATGCTAATTTCTATTCCGTTGCAGGATACTGAACAAGCATACCCCAGCTAAGTTTGATCGGCTACAGGATCACCCAGTTTACAGTGCAATTCATTCAGCTGAAACCTTAGTGGTTAAGCTTTTTTATTTTTTCTTAAGTTTCATTAATTAACACATCCAAATGCCACATTTTAGAAACATTGTTCTTGTTTACCTTTATGTGAAAATTTTCCTGTGACTTGCAATACAGAAGACTGTCTCACTGATATATAACAAGGCTGTGACAGAACCTGCATATTGTCCCATGTACGCTCTCCTGTGTTCTAATCTTAATCAAAAGCTCCCAAGTTTCCCATCTGATGAACCTGATGGTAGAAACATAACTGTCACGCGAGTCCTATTGAATAAATGCCAGGAGACATTTGAGGGTGTTGACGAACTGACAAAAGAAATACGGTGTATGACTGCTCCAGAGCAAACAATGGGTCGTAGGGTTAGAGAAAGAATGCTCAAGCGTCGTTTTCTTGGAAACATTCAGTTAATCGGAGAGCTCATGAAGCAGAAGATAATGGTTAAAAGGATTGTTCATCATGTTGTTCAGGTTCTCATTCTGACTCCCTCTATCTTGTTAGAAATAATTGGACCCGATATTAGTCGAGGTCCAAGTCCATTAAGACGTCCAAATTGGTAAAATGAAAATTTTAAGGTTCCATTATGGAATTTGATAAAAGATGAATTTTATTTTATGATAAGATAGAATTTTCAAGAGTTTACTATATATACATTTTTTAACATAAACTTTATAGATAAGATAAAATTTCAACTTCATAAAATTTCAACTTACTTCATGATGATTGCTCATTATCATCAAGCCAACAAATATATATTAAAAATGTAATTGTTAAAAATTTTCTGTCATGGATGTAGGCTGAACCATGTTAAATCCATTGTGTTTTCTTTGCCTTCTTTATTTCCTTTCTAAATGTAATATTTTTCTATACAATAGGCTTATGCCATATATTGTTCAAATGTGTTGTAAATATATTGATTGTTATTTATATGGCTCGTGGTTACTTGTGTACGTGAACAGGAGCTTCTTGGACCAGCTGATAGCAAGTTTCAACCCAATGAAGAAAATGTTGAAGCCTTATGCCAGTTATTAATCACTGTTGGTAAGCAGTTTGATGAGAGCCCAACATCACGCTGTAAAAATGATGAGTACTTTAGGCAGTTGAATGATATGAGCACCAGCACGCAACTGGCTCCACTACTGAGGTTCATGATTCGTGATCTGCTTGATTTGAGAGCAAACAATTGGGTTGCCAGGCCTAAAGAGGTATACATAGCTAATTTCTTATACAAAGTTGTGTCCATAAACTTTCGATTTGCTTCTTGTTGTACTGATTTGTAAATGTGTAACTATCCCTTTTCTGTATCTTTATTTTTTGCAGGTAAAAGCCAAAAATATCACTGAAAAATACTCAGAATCACAGAATCTAGGGGATAACAGCCCAGGTGGCTTCCTTCCCATGACCAAAACAACTGCAAGGTTGAATAATCTTCAGAGAAAAACAGTCTATCTTGTTGAGGAATATTTCAATGTCAGGCTTTTGGACAAAGCGCTTAAGTGTGTGAAGGAACTAAATTCTCCAGCTTACCACCCTGAGGTTGTCAAGGAAGCTATTTCCCTTGGACTAGAGAAAAGTCCACCATGTGCTGAACCAGTTGCGAAGCTTCTTGAGTATCTGTTTGCTGAGAAAGTTCTTGCAGATGGAGACATAGAGCTTGGATGTTTACTTTATGGCTCAATGTTGGATGATGTTAGTCTTGACGTACCCAAAGCACCAAATGGTTTTGGTAAAATTATTGGGAAACTAGTTTTGGCTGGGGTCTTGGATTTTACAGTGGTGAATAAGGTGGTTATGAAGGTGGAAGATGAGCGGTTGCAAAAAACTATATCTGGTGCAGCAGTGCGGATTTCTAATTCCACTTCTGGACAGTGTTTTGGAATAACAAGCATCTGATGATGAATGATATTTAGTAGAATGCTAAATGACTCAAGATGTTATACCAAGCTTGAACTGTGTAAACTTAGATTATATAGACTTAAGATTGAATTGTGTAAACTGTAAGTTTATAATAGGTTGATAAAATTTCAACTTATTAATTGTTATTTATAGATAATACAGATAGTTTATTTTGTAGTAAAAAATTGTAGATAATTTTTAATAATATAAGGTTGATGAATTTAATTTTTATAAATTATTAGTATAGGTTTGTGGAGTGATAAAAAAATGTAGTTGTTGTGTTTATTATATATGAAAAAATAGTAAGTTAATTATGTAGCTCATAAACATGCTCAAACTCATTTTGATAAAAAAAAGAATCAAGCTTAAACATATTATATATTTAGTTTGGTAATTAGCTTGAGTTCAACTCATATTCAAAATAAAATTAAATAAGCAATTCTAAAGGTGTAATTTATGGTTACTCTTAGTTCATTTACAACCTACTAGTAAGTAGCCCTAACGTAAAGATAAAGTTTAGTTACAAAATTGGTTATAGTATAAAGTTATAATTTTACTCAATAAAATAAATATTATTGCATATTTTGAAAATCTAAATGGTAAGTTTCATTTTTTTTACACCCTTAATACACATGTCAACATTTGTGTCAATTGGATGTTATTTACTATATGATCTGTTAGGTAAATTTTTGTAGCCCAAACCCACAAGATATGGAGTATGAGCCCTATGAACTCCAGACAATGAATTTGTAGAGCGTGGGTGAAAGAACTAGGCTGGATATGAATTAAACAAGAGTTGGTTATGGTATTTGCAAATAAACTAACATGCAATCACGTTAAGGCAAGAGCAGACATGAATATCCGAAGAGGTATTCTATTGAATGGAATTAGGTTACAAGTTTCAGAACTACAGTAAATTTGTTTTCTTCTTCTTCCTTTTTTTTTTTTTTTTTTTTTGCCTGTCCCATTTATCAGGGACTCTTCTTCTTTATATAGCCCCCTCCCTCATCATCTCAGCCGTCCACTTGTCATCCATCTGCGTATATACTTAAGTATAGGTCACATCAATTATCTTCTCTAGCTTTTTGGGAGTGGCGGTAGCTGAGGTTGCACTGTTCAGGGGTCTTCTTCACATAAATGCGGCCAGAAAAGTTGCTGCAGTACATTAAATACGGTGGTGGCAGTTTTTTCTTGAGATATTTCTTCGCTCATATCATCCCCAGGTATGCTAAGAGTTTATCTTTGTCGTTGGAACTGCCAGGAAGATCATTCGGACCTTCCATACGTTTATTTGATCAAGACTATTCGTATCCGAGGAGAAAAACCTCTTCGGAAAAAAGGGGGCCTCTTCGGATTGTACTCTTCCTCCACCTCCGAGTTTATTAGCCCCAGATGA
Source organism: Quercus ilex subsp. ballota (assembly GCA_032727855.1). Taxonomy (NCBI): domain Eukaryota; kingdom Viridiplantae; phylum Streptophyta; class Magnoliopsida; order Fagales; family Fagaceae; genus Quercus; species Quercus ilex. The sequence continues at coordinate 94,523,169 of CM064909.1, read as the reverse complement.
ATTCTACCCAACCCGTTATCACTCTTCGGACATACAGTAACCTTAAAAACAGGACCCAGGCCCAATAGGTAGATCTGGGCTTTTACCCCCCCACATGATCTATAATTTTATATTTTATGCATAATTAAATTTCAAAAACTTGCAATTTAAACAATTTATTGATGACATATAGTTGATCTTTAATTTTTCTAGAAATTTGACAAGCATGGGGGACATATAAAGAAGAAGTAATCCAACGGTAGATTTGCCAAAATTCATATCTAATAAAAAAATATTAAGTAAGGTTGTAGCCTTAGGTAACAACTAATTTTATAGCCAAATTTTGTCCCTAGTATTAGCATAAATACATTAAGGTGACAATTTTGTCTGGCATCGAGGGCTTCACCTCCCCTGCCCCATCCCAAATTACATTGTATTGGAGAAGGTTGTTGTAAAATTATATTTTTATGGATTAATGAACAATGAAATATGCATTCTTTCTGAATTCAATGTGTTTCCTTTTAAGATATTCTCGGTACAATAGTTATCATAATAGAACTCATGATCTTACAAATTAGTCAATCCTTATATCTTGCCATTGCGATCTCAATTACCGGATCAAATTGGAAGTGAAAGGGCTATGCGAGTAGGCCTGGGCAACCTCATTGACTCTTCCTCCTTGTCTTCTTCTAATCTTGTTATTCATGAGCTCATGGGAAGCCATCCACTATAACAACCTATATCGGTGTCAATCCGTTTTTAATTTCAAGGTTGATAATAAAGAGCGATGGTGTGTAAGATAAAATCTTATGAGGGGTTGAAACCTCTAGGATTTTGATTTGAGGACTTGGCTTGAGTCTAGTGCGCTCCAATATACTAGATTTATTTTGATGATGACAGATGTTCACTTTTGACTATGTGTATTATTGCATTTGGTTCAATGCACTTGAGGCATTGTACTCAATCTCTACTCTTTTTTTTTTTTTTTTTTTTTGTATAATTCAAATATCTTTTACTTTTCTTGATATGGTCATAATTAGCTTTGTTCATTGGTTAAAATGGTTAGATTTTTTTTGGGTTTATGTAGTTGAACCATTCTAGTTGGTTAGGCCTGAACTGTACTGATCAACCCCATTAGGTGTTGATTTGTTGGCCTTGGTTGAGCAAGTTTTATGGGCTTGGTCCAAGTAATTGAATCTAAGAAAAAGGGTAGGCAAAGGAAGAAACAGTGGAAGATATGACGACTCCAACTTTTGCTCGAAGATCGAAGACAACATATGAAATGGTAGTTGGTTTGTTGTGGTGTGTGAGGGAGGAAGTTTCAAATTTGACTTGGGTTGGTGTGGAAATCTCGTAACACAAATTTGAACTTTGGTTTTTGTGTATTTTTTTAAGTATTTTGTAAAATATATAGATATAAATATAAGGTTGACAATTGATTTGATGATTGTTGAGATTCAAAACATATGATTGACATAATAGCTGACCGACATTGGAAAGGAGTACATGAACATCAATCACCACCTTTGCCCCTATCAATCACCTCCTTTAGTAATTTGAGCTGTGTGAAACTTGATCGGAATGTCGGTGTGAAATAACTTTTGTGCAATCCTAATCATGATTATGAGATGTAAAGGTGAAGGTTTTTTTAATATTTTTTTCAAATTCAAATTCAATTGAGTTTACTAGTATGAACTATACAAGTAAAACATTCTCAAAAAAAAAAAAAAAAAAAGTACGACGAGGGACTATTAAAAAAAAATTACGAGTAAGATGAGGTATTGGCAGAGGGACAGGTGAGACTTGTGAGTACTCACACACAAATACAAGAGTACAGATTTGACTTCCAACACGACACCTTATTTTCACAATTTCATACATATGCACGGAGATACCGATACGCCACTCTCTCTCTCTCTTTGCCCTAACCTTTTGACCTTCCCACCACGCACATCCTTGGCATCTCCAGTCACGCGCCTACTTTATCTTCCCCACTCCAGTACTCACAGTCACACATCCTTCATTGATTCCAGTACTACCCATACTCTCAAAATTTCAAATTCTCTCTCTCTATCTCTCTGTGTATAGATCTGTGTCTGTGATGGAGTTCAAGTTTAGAGCTGTTGATGACCGACCACCACCACCACCACCACCGCATCCCACCGCTCCTTCCACCTTCAACTACGTCTCCAAACAAGCTTTGAGAGGTCTCCTCTTTTCTCTATCTATTTCTCCTCTATACCTTTTTCTTTTTTTGCGTTTTATATTTCAATATCCTAAAACAAATAATAATAAAAAGAATGTTTTTCCAAGTTTAAGCTTCAGAATTGCTTTTCCCTGTGAATAGAACTGTTTTTTTTTTTTTTTTTGTTTATTATGAAAGATTTATCAAGTGCTTCTCTCTTTCCATTTGGTTGCTAAGAAAACCTAGGAAAATAAAGGAACTTAATACCTGAAATTTAGATGAGGTTCAATTACTGAAAAAGCATAGCTTTTTAGCTGACAGAGCATAACTTTCTCTTTCATGTGATTGAATGATTTTATTTTTAGCTAATTTTATAAAGCTTTCAGAGAACCTTTTTACTATAAAATGATCTGTTTTGTTTTCTTTTATATATGTATATATAATGCTTGTCTCTTCTGTTTGTTTGCTAAGAAAACCAAGGAAAAAGAAAGGAAAGGAAATTTATGAAATTTTGATTTGGCCCAATTACTGAAAGCATAACTTTCTTAGCAAACTTGGAAAAACATTTATGAAATTTTGATTAGGCCCAATGACTGAAAGCATAACTTTCTTAGCAGTCCGAAGTACTTTTATTCGTTCAGGGAAGGTGATTCAGCCTACACCCTCCATCGGAGCTCCAATTCTTTTGGCTTGTTCCTACTGTTGACTGAACTTAAAGTTGGCGGGTCTAGGAGGTCCATCATCATTCCAGTAGGCAGAACAAAGAATGGATGGAGGGTTTTTGGGTTAGAGTTAAGGAAGTTGCTGGAACCTGAAAACTATGTGAATGGTGGGAATGGGCAGTCGATTTTTGTGGCTCAGCCTCATAAGGATTACTCTAGGATTCAACCTTTTAAATCCTTTGCCGATATGGTGTGTGGGCATGAGGTGCAGGTCAGGGGCAGAAACCAGTCAGAGTTGCAAAACCCAGTAAGTAAACAAAAAATGTTGAGCGAAGCGCCGGCGAGCTTACCAGGTCCAGCGACTCTAGAAGGTAGAGTTGTGGGTTCTCAGTGCAGAACAGAGGAGCTTAACTTTGGAAAGACAAATCCGCTAGGATATAAAAGGAGATCTCCATTGAATTTCAAATCAAATTGGAAGGAACATGTTTATGGAAATAAATGGGAATTGGGGAACTCTGATTGGGCAAGAAAAAGCTTGACTGTAGAAGTGAATGGGGAAGGAAAAAGGAGGGTGGTGTGGAATAAAGGTGGATTGAGAAGTTCCCTATGGGTAATAAGGGATCAGAGGGAGCACGTGCCTAGTGGTTCACGGGTTCACAATTTCCCTATGGTGGGCTCAGACCAAGATGGTACTCTAGTGGGCCTTCCAGTGTTCTCTGGTCCAGAGCCCACCAGCCCATTGAGGTTGGAAGTGGGTGAAAGCCCAACTAGGGGGGACCCGAAACTTTTTAGGCAGGAAGCCCATGCACCAGTGATGTCCAAAGCATCTCACGTTATGTCGGAGGCTCAGGACATCACAAGGGCTGATGTCGATCTTGCCGTGGAGCCACCGATGAAGGCCGGCACATGGTGACATGAAGCTCCGGTGACGGCGGCGAGCTCAGTGACCCAAACCGAGATGAGTTGTGGGTCGGCGAAGGCATCGGTGAAGGTAGGTGGTCCTTTTTCCGATGGGTTTCACGTCGGGGCTTCACCGGCGACACGGGATAGGGCCGATACAGCTCCTTTCCACACCACGAGGACAGATTTGGTGTCTTTTTCTCCAACCGAGCCTTTGGGTTGCCTTGCAGAGACTTCGGCGGAGGCTGAGAGTCTTTTTTTTGGTGGGCTTTGCGCCGATGAGCCTTTGTCCACACTAGGTAAGACGGAAACAGAGGGTGACAGGGCATTAATAGGTCTTGAGCTATCAAATTACGTTCTGAGTCCACTGAGAGTTGGGATTGAGGAAGCGGGTGGAGATGAAGGTGATCGGGTTGAGGGTGCAAGTGATATTTAGGGGATAGACACCTCCTATCAAGCTAACCAATCGGTGTGGCATTGATTGAAGTTGAAATAGCTTATGCAGTTGAGGCCCTGGGTGATGTGGAGAGTTCTTCTCCCTTGGTGTCTGTTAATCCCCTGGGGGTGGTTGTGACGGCTGATTTGAATTGTAATACTGAGGTGAGGAGGTTGGATAACACTTTGAAGGTGTCTAATTGGGTGAAATATAGACTCCTTGGTTTCAGTAAGATGATGGGGCTTTCTTTGGGTCGACATGAGAAGAGGTGTATTATGCTTTTACAAAGACTTGAGACGGAGATTGAAGAAGCCAAACTGGTGCATAGGAAAGATGTTGCCCACCAAAAAGCTGTCTCTAAGGATAAAGGGAAGAGGGAGTTGAGGAATTTGATTTCCTCGGTTAATTATGATGGGAGATAGTTTTCTTTTCTTTGGTTGCTTGACTGAGGTTGTAGCAGGGAGTTTACAGTTTCAATGAAGTTAAGAATGGTGTCAAGGAACGTTTGAGGTTTGAATGATTCGTGGAAACGTTTGGTTGTTAGAAATTTATTACGGGAATAGAATTGTGATGTAGTTTGCTTTCAAGAAACTAAGCTTGCAGGCATGGATAGACAGTTGATTTGTAGCTTTTGGAGTTGTCCCTATGTAGATTGGGTAGCATTGGATGCGGATCATACAACTGGTGGGGTTTTGATGATGTGGGATAGGAGGGTTTTAGAAAAGCTAGAGGTAATGGTGGGTCATTTTTCCCTATCAGTTCGGTGGCAGGGTTTGGGGGATGGTTTTATTTGGGCTTGTTCTGGGGTTTATGGCCTGAATGATAATAACTTGAGGGCGCAGTTGTGGGATGAGTTGATTGGAATTCAGCAACTTTGGGAAGTTCCATGGTGTTACATAGGGGATTTCAACATTGTTCGCTTCCCTAGTGAACGGTTAGGGGGATCTTGTCTTACCCTGGCTATGGAGAATTTTTTTGAGTTCATTGAGGAGCTTAGCTTGATAGATTTGCCATTGGAAGGAGGGAGTTATACTTGGTCGAGTGGCTCGGATCAGCCTTCGATGTCTAGGATAGATAGGGGTCTGGTTTCTCATGATTGGGAGGATCACTATCCGAATGTGACCCAACGGGTTTTAACTGTCCTATTTCAGACCACTTCCCCATTTTAGTGGAGGTAGGAGGGATATTAAGGGGGAAAAGTCCTTTTAGGTTTTAGAACATGTGGTTAAAGTAAGATGGGTTCAAAGATAGGGTTCTTTCTTGGTGGAATCGATATTCTTTCTCAGGTACCCCAGGTTTTGTACTTGCCAAGAAGTTGAAGGCATTGAAGGAAGATATTATTCAGTGGAACTGGAGTGAGTTTGGAAATGTCATTCGTCAGAAAAAAGAATTGCTGGAGGCTTTGAAATTATTGGATGTTAAGGAAGGGGTGCTCGGCCTTTTTGAAGTGAAGTTAGGTGAGAGGGCTGTGTTGAGGTCTCAAATACAGAACCTTCTCTCTTTGGAAGAAGTCTCGTGGAGATAGAAGTCGAGGATGCTTTGCATTAAGGAAGGAGACAACAATACCAAATTTTTCCACAAGATGGCCAATTCTTGGATAAGGCATAATCATATTAGTATGTTGGAGGTGGATGGGGTTATCTATGAGGACGAATTCGAGATGGCTGACCAAGCTGTATAGTTTTATAATAAATTGTACAAGGAGACTGAGGAGTGGAGGCCTTGTGTGGAAGGTTTGGAGTTTGATCAGATAGGGGGGTTAGAGAGAGACTGGCTTGAACGGAGGTTTGAATGGGAGGAGGTTCTTCGAGTTGCCAAATAGATGGAAGGAGATAAAGCACCAGGTCTTGATGGTTTCTCTTTGGCTTTCTATCACCATTGTTGGGAAGTTGTGGAAAGAGATGTTTTAGCCATGTTTGAAGAGTTTTATCAACACAGTAAGTTTGAAAAATCTCTTAATGCAACTTTCATATCCTTAATCCCTAAGAAGAATGGTGCTTCAAATATTCGAGATTTTAGACCTATTCGTTTGGTGGGGAGTGTTTACAAGATTTTGGCTAAGGTGTTGGCAAATTGCTTGAAAGAGGTATTGGATCAGTTGATATTGGAGTCTCAGAACAGTTTTGTGGGTGGTAGACAGATACTTGATTCAGTTCTCATTGCTAATGAGTGTGTTGTTAGTAGGGTGAAGAGTAAGATTCCGAGGGTTATTTGTAAATTAGATATTGAGAAAGCTTATGATCATGTGAATTGGGAGGCTCTTCTTGATTTGTTGAAGAGACTGTGTTTTGGGGTGAGGTGGTGTAGGTGGATCCGCACTTGTATTTCTACAACCCAATTCTCTGTCTTGTTTAATGAGTCTCCAGCTGATTTCTTTGGGAGCTCGAGGGGATTAGGACAAGGGGACTCGCAATCCCCCATGTTGTTTATGGTTATGATGGAGGTCTTTAGTAAGATGATGAAAAGAGTTGAAGGGGCGGGTTTGTTTCGAGGCATTAGGGCTGATGGTAGACGGGGTGGAGGGGTATGTGTCTTGCATCTTTTGTTCGTGGATGATACGATTCTGTTTTGCGACGCTGATGAGGAGTAGATTCTACATGTTAGGATGCTTCTTCTTTGTTTCCAGGTAGTGACAGCTTTAAAGGTTAATGTGCTGAAGAGTGAGATGGTTCCCATTGGGGAGGTTCATAATGTCTATGTCTTGGTAGAGATTTTGGGATGTTGGATTGGGTCTTTGACTATGACCTATCTTGGTATGCCTTTGGGGGCATCTCACAAGTCCTCTACTGTTTGGAATCCTATATTGGAGAAAATTGAGTGTAAGTTGGCCGGTTGGAAGAAGATGTATTTGTCAAAAGGTGGAAGACTAACGTTGCTTAAAAGCACATTATCTAGTCTCCCTACTTATTATTTGTCACTTTTCACCATCCCTACGCGTGTGGCCAATAAAATTGAGAGGTTGCAAAGGGATTTCTTATGGGGGGACTCCAAGTTACACTTGGCGGGATGGGACAAGGTGTGTGCACCTTTGCAAAATGGTGGATTAGGAGTAAGGAAATTAACTACTTTCAATAAAGCCTTACTTAGGAAGTGGTTATAAAGGTTTGGGAATGAGGAGACAAGACTTTGGAGAAGGGTTGTAACTCTCAAGTTTGGGGAAGAACCGCGGGGGGGTGGATGGACTTCCAAGCTAGGTAGAGGGGTACATGGGTGTAGCTTGTAGAGAAGTATCCGTATGGGATGGGAGGATTTTAGCAAGAATATTCGCTTTGAGTTAGGGGTGGGGGATAGAGTGAAGCTTTGGACTGATCAATGGTGTGGGGATTCTCCACTTCAATTGGCTTTTCCGAGTGTGTATGGGATTGCCTCCAATAAAGGGGCATTGGTGGCCTCTTCTCTTGAACGGTTGGGGATTGAGGAGCGGAGAAGCTGGGATGTTCATTTTACTCGGAGACCAAATGATTGGGAAATGGGTGGGGTGGATGATTTTCTCTGTACCTTGGGCTCAAATCTACCTCCCACTGAAAACACTGAAAACAGAGATTGTATACGATGGAAGTTGACAAAGAATGGGGACTTTGATATTCAATCGTTCTACAATAAGTTAAGAAGCCCCTTGCCCATTATTTTCCCTTGGAAAGGTGTTTGGAAGGTTAAGGCTCCTTGGCGTGTTTCCTTCTTTGTGTGGATTGCTGTATGGGATAGGATCCTTACAGGTGATAATTTGAGGGGTGGATCATTTGTTACTACATTGTGGAAAGGCTTATTAGTTGTGGAGTTTGGTGTTTAGATCTTTTGGGTTTTCTTGGGTCTTGCCAAGATCGGTTGCGGATACTCTATTCGGTTGGTGGAATTGGCTTGGAAAGCATTTGTCTAGCATTTGGAATTTAGCTTCATTATGCTTGATGTGGTGTCTTTGGAGGGAGCGAAATAGGAGGACGTTTGAGGACATGGATAGTTCGGATGACCAACTTTTAGCCTCTTTTAGTGGTACTTTGTTTGACTGGTCTAGGACTTGGAAACTCACCTCTAGTGATTCGCTCCCTATGTTCCTTAGCTTTCTCCTGTGTACTTAGTTTCTTTTCCTTTCTTTCCCTTTTACACTCTTTCTTCTCCCTTTATATTTTTCTCTTTGCCTTATGTTTTTCTGCATAAGGTGGTGTTCTTGAATATAAATCTTTATTACCTGTTAAAAAAAAAAAAAAAAAAAAAAAACTTTCTTAGCAAATAGAGCACAACTTTCTCCTTAATGTAATTGACTGAATTTTTTAGCAAATCCTATATCAGTATCAGCTGGATTTTCAACCACCAGTCCGAGACCAAACTTGGAGCAAATTCAAAACCCTAATGACACCCGGGAAGCAATAGTACAGCGTGAGCTGGAGAAGGCGCGGATTAGAGAGGAAATAATTGCAGCCGAGATAACTCGGCGTAGACTGCTCGAAGCAGAGGTGAGGAGGGAGCTGATGATAGAGCGAGAGATGGCATTGCGGAGGCTCTCGGCCGAGGGCAGGATTTCGTTCGAGTATGGACTGTCAATGCACACATTTGATGGTGGCTTTGCATTTCCCAGTTATATCAATGCATTCGATACGTTTCCAATGCTGCCACCGCCGAGGTTACCGGAAGCTATGCCAGTCGATGTCAGGCCCCCGTCAGAGGCCAACAAGGATAAGTTGATTGTACTGGTTAGTTACCAATCTTACATCTCGCCTTATTGTTAATGTTACGTTATATGCTGTCTCAATGTGTTTTCAACTAGTTTTGGTGAAACTACTAAGGTTGAGATCTTCCAGAGTTCCTTTGTGACTCCACCTTGGAGTTCCTAAAATCTTATCCATTCATTTATGAAAGATTGGATTTTGACACATCATCAAAAGTTTAAATAAACCTTGACTATTCCATTTTGGTATCTATTTAAATTATTGATAATTTATCAAAATTCAATCCATTCATTCAAAGTGAATGGATATGATTTTATAAACTTTATGGTGTAGTTACTCTAAGAACTCTTGGGAATCTTAAATTGAAAGGAAAAAGTTTTCCTCTAACCCACCATTTGGCAATTGATAAAACCATCCATATATACTTTTAGTCACATGACTTCTTAAATCCGTTGTGTGACTTATTTAAGTAATGTGTGTGATTTTATGAATCACCATGTAATGGATTAGAGGAAATTCCTCCAAATTGGTATGGAGAAAACTTTTGTCCAATTTGAAATTGCTATATTCACCTCTTGAAGTTATAAAGTTTGTAAATGTAGCTGTGACGTAAAGCTTTTCCTAATATTAGGAAAATATTGCTAGATTTAGGTCGTATAAAGAGAAAAGTGTCAAATTTTCACTTATACATAATGAGGTTCTTGTCAAATAAATGGATCCAAAATTACCTTTTGCTCTAGGTTGACAAACAATCTTTTCAAACTTAATTGTAAAAGGCCTCCACTTCAAAAATATTTTGAGGCCAATAAATGCAAACAAACGCGTACCTAGGGATATATTCATTGGAAGTTTGTTATAATTTTTTTCTTTACTTTTTTCCTTGGTTAATTTGTACGTAGATGTATCTAAATATATATAAAATTATACTAGCATCACATAAACATGTGTGTTTGCATGCATGTTTGTGTGCACATTTCCATAATGTATCCATGTTTTAATGCATGCTATATGTATGTGTTTGAGTCTGCAAATGCAGGACAGATAGTTGCACAGATGTAGAATCGTTAGATTAGATTTGAATTAGTGGCTATGATCTCGTTTTAGCTAGAGCAGCATCCTATTGTCTTATTTAAGAGTTTTCTGTAGTTGTAATGGCAACTTGTTCTTGAGAAATGAAAGAATTGTTAACAAACTTTTGTGGTTTTTCGCTCCATTTCAATTAGGGATTGAGTTTGTGTGTTCTTGCTAATTTGATAGCTTGAACTAGCTATATGATTTTCCTTTTCTTGTTTGAACTAACTAGTTTGATAGCTAGAGCAACAACATATGTAGCAAGCCTAAATACATGTGATGCGAAACTGAATATGAATGAGAGATAAAAAGAATGAGCTTAAGAGGAAAATAATAGCTTTTTATTTTTTCTTTTTCTCATTCATATTTAGAATTGCATCACATGTATTTAGGCTTGCTAAATATGCATCTGGTAGCCCTTCTACTTTGGAACATCACTTTAAAAGTCAGTCTTAAAGGGGCATCATTGTCATTGATTTGGTAGGTTATATTACTAGATCACTGCAGCTACAAATGTTTGCTATAACATTTTTTATAGAGATGTTATTGTGATCTAGACGCAAAATAATCTAGATTGATGCCTTTGATGATCCTTGGTTATTGATTTTTCATGTGTGGGTTCACTTGGAGAAAGCTACCATGTGCATATGCCGTAGGCTCTACTGGTTGCTGCCCTACCTTCGTCCATACATTTTTAAGTACTTTACTAGAGCTGTTCAGGACCTTCAGGTCACCAAACACACCAACCGGCATTGACCTTCTTGCAGAACCAAACTGATCGGCAAACAACAGTTTCAGACGAGTCGGTGGTGGTGATCAGTCACAAATTTGCCAAAACTGACTAGGTTGATGCAGTGGATGGCAAGAGATCAAGAAAACTGCCTAAAATTTCGCTGACCGGCCTTCTCATATATAATTTTTCCCAAGTCCCCCTTCTCTTCTGTCAAATCTTGCACCCGATCTCAATTCTCAACTAGGATAGAGAGATGTAAATGTGATCTGCTAATCTGGCCTTGTGGTTGTGTTGATGCTGTGCACAGTCATCGTTGCTTTGCTATCGTTGATTGTTTTCAACATTGCCACCCAATAAAGCCATTTTTGGCACTGAGTCCTCCGTTTTTGTTTCCTTAGTTTTTCACACCACCATATTTCAGATGATGTTTGTGAGGTTGTAATTTTCTGGACTTCTGTTTTGTAACTGAGTCAACTGACAAAATCAGTAGAACTGAGTCAAAAAACTGAGTCTGGTGCAGCTTGGCATCTCCCATGCACCCCCCCATGCACTGGTGCAGCTCATTTCCCAATTTTGGAAAACCAATGAGGCCGTTGTGGTGAAAAAACCTCAGCAAAATTTGACTGCATCGAACCATGTAAAGGCGTACTTCGAACAAGTCTCCTTTGTACATAATTAAGTGAGTTTAAATTTAGCCTTTCAATTTTATGTTCAAGTATAATGTTCTTGTCATTACACTTTCTTAGCTAATAAAAAAAACATTCTATCCTTCCTACCAAACACATAAAATGAAAAATTAGTATCTACTCCACCCTCCCTTCTTTCTATCCTTTCTGTCTTTTCCATCATTTCACATTTTCATCCTCCTTACTAAACAGAAAGGTAGAAACTGCGATTTTGTCTTTTTAAAATTTATATATGTAAAAAAAAGCCTTTAATGGTATTCAAAATTCAAGTTATCTTAAGTTCAAAGAGAAAACTGAAGGATTCTCCTACAACGGATTTATAACTGTTGTTCAAATTACGTTAAGTTAAACTTTCTCAAAACTGTTGTTCAAATTATTTTGGCTAAAGTTGAAAGAATTCTTTTTGCAAATCAGAAGATTTTGACAAATATGATTATAAATTATAGTTGTCAAAATCCTATGATTTACAAATTGAATCAAATAACTTAACCAAAATTATTAGAATCTTAGTCATGAATCCTTTGGCTCAGGATGAACGCTGGCGGCATGCTTAACACATGCAAGTCGGACTTAAAGAATCTTAGTCATGAATCCTTTCTGATAGAAGTCTACGGTTGTCTCAAAGATCTTAAGATTTATGATTTGAAATCCTTAATGCTGTCAAAAAAACTGACATCCTCAAATCCTATGTTAACAAGAAGTATGGATAAAAGTAATTGCTTCTTCTTTTTTTTTTCCTTTTTTTTTTTGTTTTGTATATGTAATAGGTTAGACGAAATTTGTAAAATAATATTATTTTAATAATAATTATCTAAATTAACACTGCTTTGAAGTTATTTGGGGACGTAGTTTTTTTTTTTATAATTTATAAAATCATGTTTTCAAAACACATTTTCACTTAAAATTGTCCTCAATTAGATGAGCTTCTGTGAAAGTGTGTTTTCAAACATGATTTTAGGAAAAAGGCTATATCCCCAAATAACTTCAAAACAATGGCAATTTAAGTAATTAATATTAAAAAAAGTATTATTTTACAAATTTTTCCTAAGAAGTTAATTTGAGGAAGTGTAACTTATTCATTGTTGTGTAATTACTCCCCTATCTTATCAATTCATATATGAGTGTCTACTTATAAAAATACATACATATATATGTGTGTGCGCGCACATGCGTGCCTGCTTCTTAAATAAAAAAAAGACTTTCCTAAAAAATTAATTTGCTTATGTGTGTCATGTGTCAAATTCCACATGTGAGTGACATTTTCAGGCTCTATAGATTATGAAATGAACAGGATATGGTATAACCTAATAAATCTTAAGGCTTATTTTAAAATTTAGGGTAATTGTATGAATATAAACAATCAACAATCTATTTTTATGTGCATCTAATGTCCTATTTTAATAGATTGAACATTTTAAAGTATCCTCCTAAATACAACTTGAATCACAATTTGATTTGAATTCACTTTATGACATTACAAGTTGATTTTGATGGAACTGTTACCTTATTTGCTTCGTAGTACATGGAAGTGATTAATGAAAATTATCTGTTGTCATTTTAGGCCTGACACAGTTATAGTGCTAGATGTTAGAGGAACCCACTGTCAGAGTAATTGACATTTTCCATATTCTTTTTCCAACCAATCCCCCAAATGCACTCCTTAGTTTTAAATGTAGGCAGTCAATGAGCATATTTTCTAGAATAAAACTTGTGAAATCCACTTTTACCTGTTATTTTTTTGTAGGTGATAACTTTGTCTGTGTATGTGTTTTGTATCATATATTTGGTTCACGACTGGTCTTAAGCTTTAAAATGGATATAGGTTGCCTTAGGTTGATGTTCATCATTAAATAGAGTCACTCTATTATGAATGCATTACAGATATGTGTTAGGATGTCCTTTACCAGAACCCCGGATGTAGTGAAAAAGGGGGAAGGGTTAGTAAAAGATGGGTCAAAGTGACCGCACTTTGATGAACAGATGCGGGTAAATAATTTAGTCCAAGAAAATAGGATGTATGCACTTATGCTATGTTTGGTTGGGGTGAAAAGGGGGAGGATGAATAAAGGGGGAAGGGAAAAGGAGAGAAAAATGTGATTTTCTATTGTTTGGTTGGAGTGAAAAAATGAGAGGAAAGAAAATGGGGTGGATGGATTTTTCCACCTAGGCTCATCAGTTTTTGTCCTTCCAAATTGGGTAAAAAAGAGCAAGGAAAATGTTGTTGAGAAGAAAAATGGAAAATTATCCCTACTTTCCATCCTTCTACTTTGTATAATGGAAAATTATCCCTACTTTCCATCCTTTTTCTTCTTTTTTGGATTTTCTTGATTTATGTAATTTTTGTATTTGATATGTACACCCCTGTATACTTCCTGTGTACTTGGGTGTCTCTTTTCGTTATCAATAAATCCTTATTACTTATCAAAAAAAAAAAGGTAATTTACTCTCAATCCTTCAACTTTTCCATTCTCTCTACCAAACACAAATATTTTTTATTCTTCCACTTTTCTATCCTCCTAACATTTTCCATTCTCCCAACCAACCAGAGCCTTAGAATATAGGGTCTTTTATAAGGGAAACTAATGGAAATAGTATATACAATGACTAGGTGGAGAATAAATATAATGTCTTTTGGGGATTGAATGAGTAGGTGAGAAATCTATAGATTTTGAACATACAAGATAAGAATGAAAATGGGGTATATATAATCATAGGTAAAAGTCTTAAAAAAGAACTTGTTGAGGTTAGGAGATAAGAGATAGAATTATGTCAATAAAACTTATCCTAGGAGAAGAGACCATTAACCTAATTAGTGCTTATGCTCCTCAAATAAGATTGGAAGAATACATAAAGCAAAAATTTGGGGAATTGATTTAAGGGTTACCAAATGTGAAAATGATTTTTATTGGAGGAGACCTAAATATTTTTCTAACAGTGTATAATTGGATATTAACTAACACTTGGTTCTGGAAGAGGGAATCACACTTAATTTATCTTCAAAAGTGGGACAATCATTAGTCAAATAAATTTCATCATTGGATGTTGTAATGATTTAGGTCTAAGGCTTAGTCCCATAGCCAACTCCAAAAATTTGGAACTAAGGATTGATGTTGTAATGATTGTAAGGTATACCAAAATAGATAATTACCTACCATAGGTTGGTGGTAATATTTGCATTAGAAGAGGGAAAAGACAAAGAAACCCAAGGATGAGATGGTGGGTTTTGAAGGGGAAGAAACAAAATGTGTTTAAAGATAAAATGATCAAAAAAGGAAAGTGAAATTTAGACAAAGATGATGATAAGATGGAATGACATGTCTAATTGTATTAAAGGAGTGGCTAAAGAAATTTTTGGAAAATCTAAAGGATTTGGGCGATCAACTAAGGAGACTTTGGGGTGGAGTAAGGAGGTTCAAGCATCAATTAGATTAAAAAGGAGCCGAGCTATGGAAGCCTACATACCTAGATGTAGAGAAAATTTGGGTTGTGAAAATAATATAGTGGTGAAGAGTAAAGCAAAAAAAGTCGTCCAAGAGGCTAAGCAAATTATATAGTAAGTTGTATGGCAAGTTGGGGATGAATGATGAAGAAAAGAACATTTATAACCTTGCCAAAACAAGGGAAATGAAAAGAAGAGACTTGAATGGTTTCAATTGCATTAAAGAGCTTTTTAAAACAAGATGAAAAATTATTGTAATAAACTTTTTAATGGAAGCAATACAAAAGATTAGCGCAAATTGAGTAACCCAATTGAGGATATAAATCATAGGTTTGCTCAAAGAATTTTGATGAGCAGGTAAAGGACGCATTGAGGAGAATGAAAATATGAAAGGTCATGGGACTTTATGAAATTTTATTAAAGATTGGAAATGCTTGGATGTATGCTAATTGACAAACAATTTCAATGAGATCTTAAGTGTTAACAAAAATGCCTTGTGAGTGGAGGCAAAGTAGTCTAATACCTATTTACGAGAGCAAGGAAGATATTCAAAACTTGCAAATTACCGAGGAATTAAACTAATGAGTTACGTTATAAAAATTTGGGATAGTGATTGAATATATGTTAAGACACTGAACAACAGAGAATTAATTTGGTTTAATACTAGGGCTATCTACCACAGAAGCAATTTTCGTATTTAGACTCCTAATGGAAAAATATAAAAAGTAAAGATCTTTATATATTAAGTTGATTAAGAATATGTATGACGGAGTTGTAACTTGTGTGATAACAAAAGGAGGCATCACAAATGATTTTCCTATGACTTTAGGTTTGCACCAAGAATCATCATTAAGTCAATGTTTCTTTGCATTAGTGATGGATAAGCTCACTGAATCAATTCAAGAGGAAGTTGCTTGGTGTATATGCCCTTTGTAGATGATATAGGTTGTGCATGGAACTAGATGTGGAATTAATGTCAAGTTAGAATTTTGGTGTGACACTTTAGAATTTCGGAGCATTGATTTATGAAGGGCTGTCCCACATTTTGTCCTATGGTGTATTTGGTGAGAACGGAACTTAAAGATGTTTCGAAGGGAAGGAACGATCTATTTCAGAATTTAAATCTCTTCTTCTTCACACCTTGCTGGAGTGGAGTTCTTCCTTTAATCTCTTTCCTTGTTCTAATTTTTTAGAAATGCTTGATCTTTGTAATTTGTGTTTGATGCACTGTTATCAATGTACACCCCCAGTGTACCTGGACTTTTGATTAATACAATTCCATTATTAAAAAACAAGAAAAAAAAAAAAAAAAAGAGTTTAGCAAAGTAGAAAAAAGATGAAGAGGCTGTAAGACTTGATGGCCAAGAGATACCTAAGAGCGAAAGATTTTGATATCTTGGATAAATAATTTATAAACATACAGGGATTTAAGAAAATGTGAATTATAGAATAATAGCAAGGTGGATGAAGTGGAGAAGTGTAGCTGAATTGAAAGTGTTCAAGATGATAAGTAAATAAAAGTAAACATACAATTCAAAATGAGGAAATCCACTTACTGTGTGTTTGGGCAAGGTATTTGTAGCTAGAAGCCTAGAATTTGAGGTTAGCCATCATTTTAAATTCTGAGATTGGCTGTAAAGGTGGAAAATTAAAATTTCCTCAAAAACTTTTGGCCAAAATTTGTAAGGCCAAAATCCCAACCACAAATTCCACCTCAATCAGGCAAATCCAGCCTAAACACCCACAACAGTAAAACCATGATTGTTCAAGGAACAAATCAAAACCACTGCCTCCGGCATATTACTGACTGTTGTAAGTTTCATTAACAGAACCCTTTCCAAAACCATCACCCATGACCGTTGAATGCGGTTGTGAAAGCCCAAATCCTAGAATAAGCCCTCCCCAACCCGAACCTACTTACAGCTATAGCCAAGAGCTACTACCAAACCACCCTGTGCCACCACCATCAATCAAGTAAGGAGAGAGAGAGAGAGAGAGAGAGAGAGGTTTTTGGCCATGGACATCAAGTGAGAGAGAAGATTAGAAAAAGAGAAAGGGGGAGAAGGAAGATTTAGTCAGAACAGATTGGAGCACAACCATGAGAGAAGGGTTGTTGTGAAAATGATGGGTTTAAATCTGATCAAAGACAATTTGGTTTTTTTCCTTAATGGTGGTTTATGCAATTTTTTTTTTTTTTTTTTTGATAAGTAATAAAGATTTATTGAAATCAAAAAGAGAGAGACACCCAAGTACACAGAGAGTATACAGGGGTGAACAACTCAAAAGCAAACATTACAAGAATCAAGTAAATCCAAAATAGAAGAAAAAGGTTGGTTTCTCCACACAGAGAACCAGTCCAATAAGGTTCTGAAGGATAGAAACTTGAGATTAGGCATGGAACGCTCATTGTCTTCAAAATACTTACTATTTCTCTCCTTCCAAGTACACCACATCTAACAATGAGGAACAACCTTCCATATATGGTGGTTTATGCAAAATGATGGCATGTGCAAAACGATGTCTCTGGAGTATATGAAGTATTAGTCTCACATTACATCCAAATTATGAAATTTGTAAATGATGGAGATGTATACCCTGTCATTTGTAAAATTCTGTGTATTTAACAATTTCTTTATTCAAACACAATGTTAAAGATAGGGAGTCCCCTGTTAAGGGAGAGTCACTTGAGATAGTTTGGTTATGTTTAGAGGAGAGTGATTAATGTGACAATGAGAAAGAGTAAGTTAATTTAAGCTGAAGGAAAGAAATAATTATTGAAATACTTAGAGTTTTGTTAAAGTGAGTGAAAGTGACATACAGTTAAGGAAGTAGTAGATAGAATAACTCCAAAATAGAATAGAATGGCGGAAAACAATACATGTGGCTGATCTTGACTAGTCTGTAGAGAATTCATAGCCGGTCCCAAAATTTTGGGACTAAGGCTGGGTTATTGTTGAATTGTGTGTGGTTGATGAAAGTGTTATGGGTAGGACCTGGATTTCCCCCTTGAGAAATGACATAGAGCAACATTCCCCAACTCTATAATAAAAAATACTTCATGCTAAATCCTTAGTTCTCCTTTCCAATGTTCAGATCTGGTCAAATTTCCAAAACATTATATTTCTTGTTAAATTGCTTAAAATAAGGTAATTGGAAGTTAGATTTATCCTATATTGTTAAATGTGGAGGATGGGATTTACACGAGAAATGATGCTTGAGGTTTCACTATTCACCAGGTGATTATATACAAGAGTTTCCTCTTATGTATTGTGTTTGAGTATTCTATTGCAGGCTAAGCCCACTCCAAATATTTCTGGAGCAAAGCGGAAAGCTGAAACAGCATCTGCAGGGGGCACTAGTGAGCTCCCACCATTTGGTTTAAAGAAGAGACCCAAGGAGGAGTGGAGTTGTGCTATCTGTCAGGTTAGTGCCTTAAGTGAGAGAGCTTTGAATGAACACCTTCAAGGTAGGAAGCACAAGGCCAAGGAAGCAGGGCTTAGAGCTCAGAGAACTGGCAGGAGCACCAGCTCCACCCCATCGACAAAAAAAACTACAATGCCTTCAAAGCTTATAGAGAGCACTGATTTTGGGACCTCAGGACAGGAGGCAAAAGTAGAAGGGAAATCACTTAAGCAGAATGAAACTGGGGGTGGTTCAGGCCAGAAAATGGAGATGACAGGATCTTTGAAGAGTAAACATCAGCGAGTTACACTGCCAGAAAACCAAACTGCAGAAGATTCTGAGAAGACAAACAGCACAAAAGCAGAGCAGGGATCTGCCAAAACAGAAGGGTTTGAAAGGAACAAGATGTTTAAGTTTTGGTGTGAAATGTGTCAAAAAGGTGCTTACTCTCGAGTAGTGATAGAGACTCATATAAAGGGGAAGAAGCACAGGGCTCGGCTTCAGAAATGTGGTCAAAAAGATGGAGTTGTCAGTACAACATCATCTGGTTCTGCTCAGAAGGCACAAGATACAAATTTGGTAGCTGAAAAAACAAGTCAGTCAAATGCTACTCAAAAGGCAAAAGCTGTAGCAGATGTTATGGCCAAAGAAGCAATTAAGAAGACACCAGTAATTGTTATTGTAGATGCAGATTAATCAGGTTTGGGGTTGCGGCTATGGTTGTCTGTTTAAGTTGTGAAATATATGACTGTTCTATTTAGACCCTGTATTTTATTTGGTAGTCCCTAAGTTTGGTCAGTTTCCATTTAGGACAACTGTCATTTGTTAACCTGACTGACTAAATGATGATTACATTGTTTCTGACTCTCTACTCTCTTAGTAAGTCAAATTCCTACTTAGATTTCATGGACCCCTCCAGAATTTGGTCAGGTCAAGTTAAGCATACATGATGGCTCTAAAGGTAATTCAGGCTTGTCTAGAGCAAGAGGTATTATATGCGATCCCAATGGCACCTGGCTGGTGAGTTTTTAATTTAAAGTTGTATTTACTTCCAATTGCCTAGTTGAATTGTAGGCGGTTCATGAAGCTCTCAGATTAGCATAGTCATTAGGTTTTGCAGACTTCAACTTCATATTGGTAGTTGATTCAATGTAGTTTATAAATTCCTTCTATCTCCGCGTCAATTCCTCATTACTGTACTACTTGTTACAATACTTGGTAGGATATTACTTTGACTGGATGGGATTGTAGGATATTACTCTAAAAATTGGCCAGTTGATTTGCTGACAAGCTTGCTTGAATTGGTAGCCAACCTATGGGATCAGGGATCCGTATGCATTAAATAGACAAAAGTAATGCTAGGGATATAACATTTTTCACCATTATTGACATGACCTATTGTAATTGGAACATTACTTTCACTTAAATCTATTATTAACGCCACTTTCTTTACACATTATTGCACAGAAAACAGTTATGAAAAATGTTATAGCCTTACAGTTGTTTTGTAATGAACAAGTCCTATTTGTTTTCTGGTTAGTCTTTTTGTTTGTTTACAATTAGCTGCTCAACGTTACGAGGCTGTAAACTTGGATTTTTTTTTTGTTAGTAGTATATTTCCCAATAAACAAAGAGCTGAATTTAGTTGCCGGCAATGAGGATGATGTGAAGTCTTCTGTCCACTATAGTCAAGGCCACTAATATGTGACTTGTCAAAGTGCATCAATTTCTTAATGGTGCAAAGTATATATTTCTTGGCCCCATATGACATGTCATTATCATTAGGCTCCAGATAGGATCACCAGAGACTATAGATTTGGGGTCTTTTTGCAAAATTAAGAAGGCAAAAAAAAAAAAAAAAAAATCTAGGGTGGTTCAGTACCTCTGCTGTAAGTTCATGTGGATAGTTTATTTTATTTTTTGCTGAAAATTTTCAGCTAGAAGTTGTTAAAGTATGCTTATATTTTGAAAAAAAAAATGCTGGAAAAATTGAGGTTTAAAAAAACAGTACATAAAAATTAAAAAAAATCTAAAAAAATAAAAAACCGAGCTTATAAACTAATGCCAAACAAATAGTAACATAATAATATACAAACATAAGAAATTTTATAAGCAGGAGATTGTGATTAATGTAACTTTATTTTCTTATAAAAATCATCATTAACACTGCTTTTAGTATACTATATACATCGATTACAATCTACCGCGTCAACTGCTATTGAAAAGTTAGATATCATTTGAACCATAACTACCAATATTAATATTCTCCGATTCATTTTCCACCGCAAGACTTATTAACATCGACCTGGTTAGTAGTGGCCTTTGCTTTCCCATCCTTTTTCCACAAAATAATTTCCAATCGCTTAACAGCAAAGTAACATAAAAGTGGTAGTTCCCTACGTAAGCTGAAAACAACGTTACTAGGAGTAGCCAAAGAATAAGAAGCAACATTATTACTCCATTTGTTTCCACCAAGAAAACAACATTCATCTGCTTAGTGGCCATTGCTTTCCTTCCTTAACCAACAACTAACAATATGTATTAACAATTACTTTATACAGTACTACTAGTATCCTCCAGAAATAGTTGGAAATGAACAGCCCAAAAAAAAAGAAAATGTGGCAGTTCCCACCCAAGCCCAAATTAATCATCTTTGTTTCTTGGGGAGGAAAGAGATTATTTTGTCACAGCCATAATTGGCAGAGGGGTTTTATGTTTTAGATAGAATAAAAAAAGAAATACCCCTCAGTCAACACAAAATTATAGTGCTATTTTAACAGCAAGGGTGAGAACATTCATGTTACATGATCATGATTGCGGAGGTTAAACAAAGGGTGTAGACATTGTTTCAACATAAATGGATAAACTTTTTATAATATGCTACACCTCAAGTTTCACAATTAAATTCAGCCATATGACTTGAATTTATTTGTTGTTAGGTGAAGAAAACATCTTTCCTCATACATTAGCCAATGTAGTCACATCGTAAATTTAATTAAGTACCAACAATACAACAACTAAGAAACTGTGTCCAAGTTTCACGTCATATTATTTTTTGTAACATGGATGTTGAAACTGGAGACCATCTGCAAATACCCAGAGCCCACCCTCTCAGAATGAACAGAGTTGCAAGTTCCTTTTAGAAGCCACATGCATTCATAAAGTAATTGGAGGAAAAGAATCATAAAAGAGATGTTCAAAGATATGTCAACACCTATTCGATTCCTGAGCATCAATTCCATTGTTTCATCTATATGTTCAATATATATAAAACTATTTCGACTTTACACTGGAGGGAAGAACCCCAACAAAACTAGAAAAGAAAAAAGAAGATTTTAAGTACACAACAAGATAATGGCAACATTTTTTTTTTACCCCCAATAAAGTATAGGATCTTCAATTGCAATTGAAGAAACATCTCAAACTCTTAAAGCCACCTGATCTTGCCATGAAATCTTCCGTTTTCCTGCTCGATTTGACCCACTTCCGACATTCCTACAAATTGATATCTTCATATCATTGAGTTGCTCATCACTTCCACCTCTAAGTAAACTTTTCTTCGACTCCTCTGTTCTCAATGGCTCACAATCAGCCTGTATTTCCTCTTCCTCTGTCTACAGTAAAACAAAATCAACAGAAGCCATTAGCTCACAGAAATAGCAAATGCTATAACTTAAAGCTCATCATTCACAATGGTTGCTAAATAATTACCGAAATCTGGTTCAAGTCGAAAACTGGAGTACTGTTTCGCTTGGCGGAATCTTTTCCACTATAAATCCTTTCCTTCTGGTTCAAGTCAAATTTTGGTGCAGAAGTTGGTAAAGCAGCTTCCTTTCCATTGAAAGCCCTAACCTTCTGGTTTAAGTCAAAAATTGAAGCAGGTTTCCTCAAGGTGGCTTCTCCTCCATTGTAAATCCTTTCCTTTCGGTTTAAATCAGAAACTAGAACTGGGTGTCGCAATGCTGCTTCTTTTTTACTGTATTTCTTTCCCTTTGTAGCACCATTATTTCGTGTATCAAACTTCTGTGGCTGCACAAAATCTTGCTTTGGCTGTGGTTTTGGAGACTGGTTTGTAATCAGGTATTTGTATCGTTTTCTCAAAAATCTGCAATTAAAGAGATATTAAAATGTGGCCCCAGTTATTACCTTCTTGGATAAATGATTGTACATTATCCCAATTTACCAAACTTTAAAAGGCACAATTCATACCGGACTTCCGTTGAGAGAGTCAATTTTTTCTGTTTCATCATCTGCAGTTTATTCTTCAGGGCTTCCGTTTCCTGAAATATGCTTCAATATTATATATATCCCCATATCTGGCTATCTCAAGAAAATAAAAGCCATACATAATTCAAAGTAGCCAAGAGCTCTTTAACCCAACAAGAAATATCTAATCAAGTTAGCAAGAGGAAAACACAAACAGATGTAGGGGCAAAAAAAATTTCCAAGGAAAACCCAAAGGCAATTTTCTCAGAAACTACAAAGAAAAGCCTACAAAATAAAGTTGAACCTTCTACACTATAAAAGAATTTTACGGGAATCTAAAGCATATAATCAATGTAAAAGGAGTGCCAATAAACAAATACAATAACCAGAAGATAGAATCTCTCCCTCCCCTCAGCCAAAACTCATTCATCAAAAACAAAAAAGAACAAAAAGTCAGCAACAACAACAACAACAAAGGTGCCAGGCCAGGGAATAACAGATTGAACTCACATGAGTACTAAATAATAAAAACAGAAACCTCCCCTTTGATCAGTTAGGATGATGGGAAAGATTGGAATACAAAGAAGATAGCAATATGAACACCCAAGAAAAGAAAATTGTATTAGGAATGTTGATGGGTGCTAATTATATTTGAAAAAAAACCAGACATACCAACAGGAAAAATGTTAGATAAAACTTCAATTCCACTTCTTCTTTTATCAAATTTTCTTAGCAATTAAACTGAGGATAGGGTAAGAAAATCAAGCAAATAAAATTTTAAAACCAATAGTTTTAACACACAAAAAGAAATCAATTTTTTTGGCTTTGCTTAGTCAAGATCTTTTGCTTCCTGGAATCAAAAGTTTAAAACTACAAAATCAAAAATAAGATCCAAAATATTAATTTTCTCTTTCATGCACTCGATTTTCTAAGCAACCAAACACCATAAATAAATAAATAAATAAAAAACCAGAAGAAGAAGAAGAAGAAAACACTAAACCTTCAGAATATCAAACAAAACATCAGATCTGTTGAAACCCACAAAAGAAATTACAAATCCATGGAAACCCACAAAAGAAATTACCTTCTGTAGCTCTTCAAAGTCCAGTAAGAGACTCTGATGCCTCAATCTGGTTCTTGGGTCCTCACCCACAACATATGGAGAAGACTCCTTTGCAACAACCCCTTTCATCTTCATCTTCATCTTCATCTTCTTCATCAGATCAACCCAAAAGCCAAGAACCAAAAACTAGAGAAAGAAAACAGAGAGGGAGAGAGAAACGCAGAGAGAAGATGGGTAATGAAAAAAAGAAAGAGGGAGAGAGAGAGAGAGAGATAGGTGATAAAGAATGAAACTTTGAAAGAGAGAAGGAGAGGTAGAAAGATAAGAGAGAAAAGAAACAAGAAAGAGAAAGATATAGAAAGAAGGGAAGAGGGGAGAAGGTTCTTGCTTTCCCTGTTTTCTCTGTGAAAACTCTGACCTAGACAAAGAAACCCAAAAAAGCCCACATAACTCGGTGAAAAATAATGTTCTTTTGAGAGACAGTGATGAAGATGGGGATTTTTTGGGGGGTTGCAGAAGGGTATTGTTGGCAACATGGTTTTTTTTTTTTTTTTTTTTTATGAAAGAGAGTGAGTATGTGAGGTGGGTTTGGTTGGAGGACATTTGAAGACATCTAAATCTATCTTCTCTTTCTTTTCTTTCCCATTCTTTCTTTCTTTCTTTTTTGTTTTTCTTCTACATAAATTTTGGTCCAGCTGGGCCATTGAAGAGAGAGAGAAGAGAGAGAGAGTTGGGTGGTGTGGACTCTTCCTTTGTTTTTTGATAGGGAGGTGAGGGTGCGTGGATTTTCCATGTTTCTTCTTTCTTTGTATGTGTTGTTGGCCTGTGTGTTAGAGAGAGAGAGAGAGATAAGAGTCTTTTAGAGAGAGAAAGTTGAGGACTTGGCTGAAAAAAAGCAGAGAGAGTTAAATGGGTATGAATGATAGCCTGTTAATGATATATGTATCTGATGTGTGCTGTTGCAGTTGCTCTTTTGTTTTTTTGGTAGTACCCCCTATTTTTAGGCTTTGGGTTTGGTTTTGTGATGGTGGTGTTTTTTCTCAGTGGGTTCCTCTTTTCCTTTTCACATTATTATAATTATACCAGGTCAATGAATGTGAATTTACTTTTGTACCCCTTGTTTTTGGTCTTGCTTTGATGTCAAGGATGCTGTCTGTCTCTTTTCTGTTTTTACGCCCAATAAGCTTTTCCAGCACTCAGCAGATAAAAGTAAGAACAATACCCAATTTCTGGTTCCAGCCAAAAACTTATACAAAGTTGTCCTTTGCCTAAGTAAATTCATTGAATAGTTTGGGATTGGGAAAGGGTATCCCTTTGACATTTTATAATTTCTCTTTCTAGGGGGTAAACTAATTAAGTTTTGTGTCACTGTTCCTATTGAATGGAAAGGTTTCCCATATCACCTACCTTCTGGACTTTGTGTGACACCACTCTACCTGCCTAACCACTAGGAATAATAGATGATGGAAAAAGCTTTTCATAGCCTCTTGGTGTAATGTTGGGGCCAACTAAAGCTGAAAGATTCTACCAGATTTTACAAAGTTCACATCCTTTCAACCAAAAATAGTCATTTACAACCAAAAGAAATCAGGAACCATTACCATTTTACATGAAGTAATTGTCTTGTGCTACTGCCATAGCGGTAAACACTGTGAACGCCCACCATGGTAGGAGCTTTATTATAAGTATGTAACACATATAATGTCACAGAACCTTGGAAGGAGCCTCCATAGAAGCTGAGAAGGTGTAAGAGAAGAAAAAAAAAACTGATGGGTCTCTCAATTTATGTAACAATGTTGTGGGTGTCCACTCCTTAGTCCTCGATCCTTTGCCCTTGATCCTTTGCCCTTATTATGATTCTTAGAGAGAAAGGACTTGTGCGTTTGGCTGTATTTCTAAGTTATTTTTCATTTGCTAGAAGGTACAGACGTGCGTTGTGTGACGTGGACATGTGAGTGTGATACAGAAGATAGGTGGTGACTGGTAATTAATAGCATTCGTCTTTATGCGTGCTTAAATCATGCACTATTATTTGTTTGGTTGGTGTGAAAGGAGGGGAGAAAAGAAAATGAGGTTTCACTCGGGTCACCATTTTTTTTTCCTACCAAATTGAGGAGAAAAGAGAAAAGAAAAGAAAAAAAAATGAATACACGAACATTTTGATTTTTCTAATTTTTCATCCTCCTAACCAAATAAAGCACCAAGTTTAACATGGAAAAAGAAAAAGAAAAAAATAGACACATGAATAGGGTGTCCAGTGTAATACGGTCTCAGGACATAACATGACTTTTTTGTGGTTTAGTGTTGAGTATAAATGAGTTCATGTCAAAGGCGAAATGACTTGCTTTGACACGATTAATAAATTTGTCAATTCATGTAAGCCACAATCAATCCAAAATAATGTAATTCATATAAATAAATATCATTTTATCCAACATAAATTTAAATTTTAAACATAAAATTAAGTAATTAAAATAATTTTAATGGTTAAATTGCTAAATTCTTAATTGAAACTCCAAAGTCCCTAAGGTGATTTGCCCATGACTATATTTATAAAAAAAAAAAAAATTCATTTTATTTTTAGGTTATGTGTTTCTAAATTTGAGTGGAACTTAATTGGGTTGTAATAAGAAAATTTTGAAATGCTATTAGTACTTCAATTGATGCTGTTATAAAAAATAATTTGTAAATAATTAATATAACTATGTGTTGACTAAATATAAAATATGTTAATAATTTTGGGTTATTTTTTAAAAGGACAGAAATGGGTTAGGTCTATGTTCTTCCAACACATGTTAATTAAATGAGTTGAAATAAGTTGTTTTGTGTTGAGCCGTTTAATAGACAGGTTGTGTTAGGGTTGAAGTTGAGAGATTTTGACACAGTTATCAATTGGGTTGAGTAAGTGTTGAGCCACATATATTTGAAATCATTATCTCGATACAACATAAACATGATGGCTCTTAACATGAATTGCCACCCCTACTCATGACAAATCAATTGATGGAGCATAAAAGGTAATACCTTTTTTTAGAAGATAAAATGTAACACTTAAAGTGGACACAATATTTTTATTCATTATACACTTATTATCATTGCCAAATAGATAAAAAAAATAACGTTTGGGCATTCCATTATATGCTTCATTAATTGTAATCTTGTCATTTTTTTTTTCCAAAGTAACTGAAGTTTAAAAAGGAAAAATTAGGACAAATGTTATATTGCAACTAGTGGGATTTAAGTGGAACAATTTTAGTGGGATAAATTTTTTTTATTTTGTTAGATTTGTTTGAGAATAAAACCTCATTCACTTTTGAGTGTTCCACTTTATGCTCTATTAATCGTAGTTTACTATATGTCTTTTTTATTTCTTATAAAATAACTAAAGTTTAAAGAAATAAAACCAAATATGTTATATTGTAGTTGATAGAGTATAAAGTGGAATTAAAAATTTTAATTTTGTGTTTATTATAATGGCGTTGATATTATGTTAATATAATTATGAGTAATTACTCAATACTCAAGGAGCAAAAAAAAATCTTAATAAAGTAACCAAAATTAAAAATGAGAAAAAAAATTAAACACACAACATATTGCAAAAAAAATAATGAATTAGGATCAATTGTGGATCAAAAATTATTGATCCGCTAGAGCATTTTGAAAATTCTCAAACACTATTGGAGGCACCGCAAGCATTAATTCTTGAATAAGCAAGGTCAAGTATGAAAAATGGTATTAATGTTTAATTATGACTTGTAAGGACAATGACAAAGCAACTCTCCCCCACAGGCATCATGGAGTTCCATCTCCCCACGCTGATGCATTCAACAACGCACTAAACAAGGGGCAATACTATTTGAAACAACCACGGTTTATACCTAATGGCTAATGATATGTTATTTTATCATTGTATTTAATTGTATTTGCAGTTTTAGCTGCTACTCCAACCATGTAGTGTGTGATCAAAATGATTGCAAAGAATGCTATGTCATGTCGTTTTTTGTAAAGAAAAGTAAAACTCCAAAATGACCATAACTTTGTGTTGGAACAAGTCAAGAAAGTAGCCGTCTGTAAGAGTTGACAACTCCCTCAAGCTAATAAGGACGAAGGATCTTTCATTGGCTAAATTTTCTTTTTCCTAATCAAACGCTGCTTATCAAAAGAAGATAATTCGCAACAATGACTTTGAAGAGCAATAGTGTTTGAGAATTTTCAAATGACTTGCTTTAAAAAAAAAAAAAATTAATAATCTAAGCCACCTCTTGTTAAGAGATCAGTTAGGACTACTTTTTTTTTTTTTTTTTGGCTGAATAGAGTTAGGATTACTTAGGACTATAATTATATGGGAATTATGATTTTTTTTTTTCAATTAATTATTTAGTCACACATAGACATAGTTCCTGAATACATGGATTGAGTGCTAGACTTTTCTTTATGAACAAGATGTTGAGCTGCATACTGATTGGTCAACACAGAAGTTTCAACAAACCTATGATGTACAATTTTTTCAGATTTAATTCAATGATGGATCTTGAGGCTGATAACCGTATGATAGAAGGTATTTACCCGGATCCGTTCTCACGTGAAGGAAGTGTGATATATTTCGATGACATAAAATAAAAATTGGTATCGTAGGGGCTAAGTTAACGGTCGTTTTCATTTAGTCTTTGGTCTTTTAAAGCCATGGTTAAAAAGAAAAATGAAAATATTGTAATGCAGTTTTGAATGTCATCTGCTAAATTAATGTGGTTTAGAAAATCTTGCTCAATCCTCGATGAACAATTTGAATCTAAATACATGCTTGCTTGCTTGCCCTATATCTCAAAAGACTTTGAAAAATTGAATGTATAATGCCTTGGGCAGTAGTAAGTTGCAACTGTATTAAAGTTCAGAGAAATGGACCGAGAAAAAAAAAGAGGTTGCTTTGGATTCGAAATATATAGATTAAAAAAAAAAAAAGAGTAGAGAAAAACATAAGTACCTTCGTGGACATAGTCATATAAATCTAAACAACAAACCTCCTGTATGCATTGAAAATTTGAAATCCGGTTTTGTAGCTAGGGCTTACACCATGAAATTACCACACCCATTACCCATATGAGATGTAAAAGATAATATGTTAAAAAAGTTATTTTATATTATTTTTTTTAATATAAAATCTCATCAACTTTTATATTTCACATAGTGTGGTAATTGCATGGTGCAATAGTCCTTATTCTAAATCCCTCTTGTATTGTTGTGTTAACATATTGGTAGAATCTTTTGATGGTAGATTCACGCGTCGCATTTTGTAAAGTCAACGGTAGATTCAAGATGAATATAATAAAATTATTGGCTTAGATGAAAGTGAGACCAAACATGTGGATTTTGTTTTTCTTCCTCCGGCTTATAACAAGTGAGGGTGGAGGGAATTTGAATAGGGTGGCAATTTGTTAGTGGTTGTGTTCCTCTTGCGTCATGGTAAGGTGAGTTGAAAATATAAAGCTCAATCCTAACCCAACTCATTTAATAATCATGTCAAAACCTCTCAACTCTAACATAACTCATTTATTAAGGATATGTTCGGTACACTAAATGAAGATTACATTAAGAATAATAATCTTTATTACTAGGAATAGAAGATATTGTAATAAAATAACTATTACTGTTCATAAGTTTGGTTGTTACATATAAAAGGCTTGTAAAATGTGATGTATAAGGAAACATTATATGTTTGAAAATATTTTAATTTTAAGATCTATTATAAACACTAAGGAATAATTATTATATCTGTTTTAAAGAGGAATATCTATTCTTTAATTTAAAGAAAAGTTATTCATTTGTAATAACTAATTCATGTAGTAAAAATGCAACCAAATGACTGAATTGCTATTATACATAAATAACTATTCCATTACAAGAGCTATTACACCATACTAAACATACCCTAATAAATGGATTGACACAATATAACCCGTTTCAACTCATTTAATAAGTGCTTGTGGGATGTGGGAGGGGAAAGGACCGGGGTTCAAGTCTCCAGAAGGGAACTTTACACACATGTACATTTAGATTAGGTTAGAATAGAAATTATATCTTGTATAACAAAATAAAGCAAAAATAGACTTTTTCTCCCTTTGTTTTAGATAAAATGGTTAAAAGACTTTTATGAGTTTCAATGAAGAATTTATTAATATAATCATTATATATCTCTTATTTACTCAATTATTATATTTAGAATTCGATTTAGGGGTGACAATGCTAAGCTGAAATGAATTGAGTAATTTTATTAATTGGTGTTTTTTGAGATTCTGTGCAAATATGATTTTTGGAGCTAGCCCAGAACTCAATGTTGGGACCAAAGGAAAAGTCCAATGGATATCGGTGTGCATGCTTACTTCGGATCAGCCCAATGCCCAAATCATGCTTGAATAACACTGGACAAGACCTTCAATTTGATTATAATAAGACCATGTACTCATTTTATATTATCTTGTTGAAATGCCAACAAATATATTTATATTAAAAAAAAAGTATGGATTAATATAAATCTTATATCAAAGCGGTCACTATTAAACGAATTACTTATATTGAAAAGTAAGAATAATGAATTAAAAAAGAATTTATAATATAAAATATTAACTAAATAATAAACATCATTTAAATGATATTTAAATATAAAAGAGTTCATTTAAGATATTAGTGTTCACTTTTAGGCTTTTAGCCTCCAATTGTATTGAGTTGGCCTAAGTAAAAATATGCAAAGGAGTGTAATAAAGTGGATTTAGGCTATGTTTGTTTCGGGTGAAAAAAAAAGTTGGAAAATATTTTACACCGTCATGTCACATGTTTGTTTGGGAGCACATGGAAAACTCGGTCAAAGGAAAAATCAAATCATTTGACTATAAAATGAGAGTCCTTCAAGTGTAAAATATTTTACACGTTAGAATTACCTTCAAACCTCATTTTACGGACTGAAAACAGAGAAAGAGAGAGAGAGAGAGACTAGCAGTAAGGTTGGTCTAGTCTTTGATCCACCTAAACTCATCACCGATCAAATCGCACCATTTCCCTTCACGTGCTGATTAGTACTATTTCCTTATCTTCCTTGGCTGTTCTTCTCCCGATTTGTCCCCGACGAACCCAGCTAAACCCACCCTGATTTGACCATCTCGTTCTCGTCGCCACCCCCTGTAGCTCGTCTCCTCCACCTCTCTCGATCTCGCTACTGCCACCCTCTATATTGACCCACACATGACTGATCTCATCGTCACCTCCAAAGATCGTTGTCACTACCTCTAGATCAACCCCCCTTGATCTGATTTCAACCAAGTTTCTTGATCTACCTCTCTCTTTCCCCCAATCTCTCACTCTTTCTTCCTCCCTCTCTCTGGTTTGATTGAGTTTGAGAGTTTTAATGGTTTTATTTTGATTTTTGTTTCTTTAAAAAGTTTATATATTGCAATTTTCTATTATTAAATTTGTTTGGAAGTTGAGAAAAAGGCCGAGAAAATGTGAGAAACTAGTAGAAGATTTGCATTTTCAAAATGTTACCAAACACTTGAAAATATTTTCTCATACAATTTTCAAAATGCAACTAAACACTAGAAAATATTTTCCTTTTTAAAAAATATTTTCACTTGAAAATATTTTACACTCAAAAAATAATTTACAAGTTGCCAAACATAGCCTTAGTTTGGTTCTAGTCTCCACGAGTAGTGCATTGAACTAGTTACGACCACGTGTTATTATCACAACGGATACTTATCACAACGGATACGATGACTTTGCCCAAATAAAATAACCTTACCTTTTAGAATTTCAGTCTACGTGTTCAACTATAATTTGTCTGTTCTTTGTGTCAGCTGAACTGCAAATGACAGTAATTCTCAACACTCCAAAAAAAAAAAAAAAAAAAAAAAAAAAAAAAAAAAAAAACGAAGCAAAGAAATAAAAAACTATACATTATCCTCTCGAAGCAAAAGCCAAGTAACTCTCTCACCCTCTCAAAAAAAAAAAAAAAAAAAAAAAAAAAACGAAAAAAAAAGAAAGAAGGTAAAACTCTCTCACTTTTTTCACAGTGTTGAGCAATGGCGTCGACGATGTCTCTGGTTGGTCAGATATCGAACCTACAAGGAGTAAATGACTGGAGAAAGCCTTGCCCTTCATCACTCTCACTCTGTATCTCTCTTTCCTCTCTTTCTTTATTACCTGTTTGTTTGCTGAGAAAACTTAGGATATTAGGGAATAATGCTTTCAAATGGGAAACAAAATATATTGATATCAGTATTTTCTGGGATGTGGGTTTCTTCTGTTTAGTGGGTTTTAGTTAAGATCAATCATGTATTGCTCATTTTGCATTTGTTTTCGGGGATTGTTTTTAGAGTATGTAATTGCACTTCTATGAATTTGATAGCCAGTTCAAGTTGAGATTTTTATGTTTTCGGGTACTTTTTTGAAGTTTAAAGTTATTAAATTGAGCCATTATGGGTCTAGGGAGTGTCTTGTTTTGGTGGGTTAAAGCTATTACACTGACAGAAATGGGTTAGGACAAAATTTAGGTAGAGTACTTAGGTGCTGTTTTTGGGTTCCATCTTTTAAGATTCAGCCGTGTGGCTGTACTTAACTTAAAATACACTTCCATTGAGAAAAAAAGCCACATGGTTGAATCTTCCTAACTTTTGCCCAATGGGTTATTACTTACACAATGAAATGGGATATTATAGTTTCACAGAACGGCTAATGTCTCTACAATAGTGTCTTTGACAAAAAAATTACCTTTGCACAAAGAATGTAGGATGAGGATGACCTAACAATCTTTGAAATGAGAAGAGAAAATCTACCATATGTGTAGGTATTAATTTTTAGGACATGCTACCCTAGATTTTTGTAAGTAGGAACACTAAGTAACACGGATGAACTGGATGCTGGAGAAGATGGACAAATTAAGATTAGATGCAAGTGAAAAACTTGGCTTGTACTTTGGAAAAAGATATTAAGATTAAGGTATGCTATTAGACCTTTAATTATTAATTAGGTTGGCAAAGGAGATTCGATTTTACGGCTGAATAACTGGCACTCATGAGGGAAATCTTTATGAGAGATTTGGCTATGGGGTTGTAGATAATGCTGCTGGCAATGTTAATGCTTGGGTTTCAAATGTTTTGCAGAATGGTTATTGGAGTTTTTTTTTTTTTGAGGGGTGGGGGTTGGGGGGGGGGGGGGGTTTCCAGTTATATCATATGAGTTAATCACTGTTCAAGCAATTTTCAAGTTGATTTTGGTGATACGGATGGAGTTCAATGGTTCCCTCCCAGTTCACTTGTAGATCTGCTTTCAGGGCTGGGCAGTAAAAAGTTGAATGGAGCAAACTAATTTTTCAGGGGGACAATTGAGTGTAGGGATCATATCTCTTTGAATGTCCTTTTTAGGAGAATCTGGCTGTGTTTGATGAAAATGTGTCTCTGTAGGAGGTTCATCTTCAGCTGGGATAATATTTTGTAGCGGGGACTGCATAACTTGAAAGGGAGGATTGCAAACTATCAGTAAAGTGGTCTTTACTGATAGATTTTATGGAGTGGAATACTTTCTGAAAAGTGTATTATGATAGCTATTAGGATTTTTAATAGTCTTGTTTATCTAATAAAATCAGCTCATTCATAAGAAAAGGGTTAAAAATTTAACATTGTATTGAAAAAAATCACCTTCCCCCCTCCCTCCCAAAGGAAAAAGGAAAAACAATAGGAAGATGGGATTTAGAAGATGAAAAGTAAATATGGATCTTACTTTTGTTATAACTAATTGGATATATGATGCTTTCTTGAGTTTCTTATATATTTGTAGAATGTGGTATTTTGGCTTAGGAAACTATGCCAAGAGAAGTTTGGTATTCAAATTCTCTGTAATGATTCATACCTATAACAATTCATTCTTTAATTTTGGCTTTTCCAGTTATTTTATAAGGATTCTAGATCTCTGAACCATGTACTTGAATCATTTATGATAGTAGAAGAGTTGGTGGTAACTGACTCTTGTCTTGCTCATTACAGGTAACCTAACTTCAAGCTCAAATTCAGTGGGTATGCAGGTGTTTTCTCGGTGTGGTCGGGGAAAATATGGCCATAATCATAGATCTCTTCGTGTATGTGGTCTATTTGGAGGAAAAAAGGAAAACAATGAGAAGAGTGAAGATGCACCTTCAAAGGTTGAAGAAATTATCTTTTTCTTCTGGTCCTGAAGTATTTGTAGGTTTTAATTGTTTGCTTGTTTCTATATAGTAAGTTTTAGATATTCAAGTTTGCATTTTGCATGTCTAGACACATGTCGTATCCGTTTTTAGACTAGTTCAATATGCCTTGTTTATGCATAAAATATTCATATAATTACATTCTTTGTAAAGCTTCTTTGATTGATCATATTTTAATGTATTTCTGATTCTTTGTATTTCCATTCCTTCATATGAACTAGTACTCCTAGTTCAATTCATGTCAATATTAGAATACAAACTATCAAGGATCAAAATTTGTTTGAACATAAGGGTCTGTTTGTATATTGCTTATTTTGCTAAAACTAAAAACTTATTGCTGAAAGTACTGTAAATAAAGATAAAAGTTAGTTGAAATAGTATAGTAGAGCCTATGAATAGTATTAAAAAGTGCAGTGGGGTTCATGAATAGTAACAAAAATAAGCTGAATAGTAAAATAATTTATAATTTTCATTGCTTCCCAAATGCACACTAAGTATTAATGATGAACATTTGGAGGAACTTTTTTTATTTTAGGTGCATCTTGAAGTTCTTGAGAAACCTCTTAATCAAATTTGATGATATTTTGATGTAGTAAGAAGTTTCTCTGTTGCATGCCAATGAGAAATCCAAAAGTAAAATATATATATGTATTTCCTGACCCTCATTTGATGCTATGGTATGTAGGACATTAGTCCCTAACAAAAGTGGTTATTGGGTGTTTGATGACATGACACTTCAGGCTTTATCTGATCCCTATTTTGGAACTGGTGGAACTGTGTTCCTTTATTTTTTCTTTTTTAAGTTCCATAACTGTTTTACACTAGCTTTTTCACCTGCATATAAACACACATCTATAGAGACATTCAAAAGATGTGCACTGGAATAAGATCATAACCATGCGCTTATCTACCGTGCCCGTGTCAAGATTTTGGAGAGTTGCTGTTTGTCCATGTTATGGGTTTTAAGTTTTTTGACGCAAGACAGAGCTTCAATGGGCTTTGATACCAATTTTGATATAGTATCCTTAGAAATTCAATACTATTAAATTAGGATTTTTGATTAGATCTTGTACGGTCTTGAATAGGGTCTACGTTTAAGGATTTAGGTAGGGTTAGGTAATAAAAAGATTGGATATTGAATGAATTTGATGGATGTTTGGTGTCAAGACAGTAAATAGAACAAGAAACAAAGAAAGATAAACCTTAGGCAATCACACCCTTAACTTGCATTGATTTTATTAAATCCAATCTATCCATCTCCATTATTGACTACATAAAAGCCTTTATATAGGCTAGTGCTAAACCCTTTCTTAGAATTTGGACTCCAAAATAACCTTTTCTTATAAAGTCTCGGACTCCTAATCACAAAAAAAACAAAAGAAAAAAAAGGGGAAACAAGAAAAAAAAGAGTATTTAAGAACTTCTAAACCTAATAGAAATAGAACTCAAAACATAAAATTAGCCTCGTGGGCATCTCTTCCATTGGGACCGAAACTTATACATAGGTCTGTGGCGCAGCCTATCGTAACCCGTTCTAGAAAATCTGAAAACGATCAAAATACCCCCGATTTTAGGACACCTAATTAAATCTGAATCTGCAACGTTCTAACCTAAAGAACTTTAATACTTTTCAGACTCAATAATAACTAAAGTAGCATATGAAAGCTGCCAAAAATGACCCACAGTGAAACTAGACCACAATTCTTGAATCTTGTGGTAGTTAATCTTATTTTTCACTTTTTCTTGAGCTCTTTGCTGGCTGCATCATTTTGTCCACCCAAAAGTTCATTTCCTTGTGGTTGTGGGCAATAGTGTATGAGGTCTGAAACCTAATGAAAAATAAATGTTTGAAGAAGTTGGAGCCTCGTATTTGTTTGTAACTGGAGTTAAAAAATCTGAATTTCTCTATTGTTGCAAGGCCATGAAGCACTGCATCCTTTTTTTATTTTTCATTTTCTTTCTCTAGATTTTAGAGTTAGAAATTTCTTTAAACACAAACTTCTCATACTATGGCATGCATCTCAGACTGACAAGAAATGGCTTCTATTGCATTGTATTCAGTCATAAAAAAGGCCTCAGAGGAGTCTCAAGTTTTGGATGATATCATAATACCTACGGTGAGAGTAGTACAAGTGATGGTACAGTTATCGGTAGAGTAAGAGTACTTATTTTATCTGGACTTGGGACTTGCCCTTGTGGCCCTCATCCTCCCCTCCTCTCCTCAAATTATTTTTAGTGAAAAAGTATCACTCTATACCTTGGTGTATCATGATGTTTTCCCTTGAAAGTGAGATAGACTAACAGATATAAGGAGAAAAAAAATTTGTTTGCAGCCTTAGATCAAATTTATAAGGACAATCAACTTTATTGGTTTTGGACATTATAGTTGCATGATGACCTGGAGTTGGAATTGTATCCCTAAACTGAGACTAATATTACTTTGCTAATTTATTGTAGGCAGGAATTTTTGGAAACATGCAGAATCTTTATGAGACAGTGAAGAAAGCACAAATGGTTGTCCAAGTTGAGGCAGTGCGGGTGCAAAAAGAACTTGCTGCGTAAGGCTTATATGTTACACCCATTACTTCTGAACTTCGACCTCTGTGTTGATGATTACTAATAGTTTTTATCATTTTGTTTTGCAGGGCTGAGTTTGATGGTTATTGTGAAGGTGAGCTAATCAAGGTAATTAGTCTCTCTCTCTTTTTTGCTCACACGCGAGCGCTTGCACATAGTTCTTAGTGGCTTGCTTCTACAAATGTCATTTGCTCATATTTCTTTTGGACATTCATTAGGTGAAATGTTCATTTGTTAGATCAATTATTTGCTCATGTTTCCATGATGTCAAGATTTGTTTTTAGCTTTACTTATCCAAAAAAAAAAAAAAAAGATTTGGTTTTAGCTTTTGTTTTGGTTTGCCTTATCAAAAGAGTTTGCAAAAAATGGAAAATTTATTTGTGTTATATTGTATCCAGTGGTTTTTAAGGGGTAAAGTTCTTTCTTTTGTGGGTAGAGTCCTTACTAAGCAAGATCGGAATCATTGTGGAAGGTAATAAGATCATGTAGGCATTTTAGTTGGTATCATTTGATATCTTTGTTATAATTCTTTACAATGTATGTTTCCAATGTAGCGAAAATAAAGGGTCATCATTCTAAATGTTACTTTCTAGTTCCTACCCTGTGGAATGATTTTGTTTTTCATGGATGTTTGGTTGCCCCCCATATGCTTGCTGCTATATCTCTTCATGAATGGACTGTACTTTCCATCTTAGTGATGTTTGGAAATGCCTCTAATGATTTGATGATGTCTTAATTTATTTATTCAATGAACTTCGCAATGATTCTTAACTGATGCTTTTAGGTAACACTATCTGGAAACCAGCAACCTGTTCGCACAGAGATCACTGAGGCTGCAATGGAATTAGGACCAGAGGTGAGTATCTTCAATTTGCACATACTTCTCACTTCATCTTTATATCAATTTTAGTTGGGTAAATTAAACCTACCTCCCTTGAGGACTCTCAAATGACACTCCTAAACTATGGACAAAATGACTCCTCCCTTGAGATTTGTATAAATGCAACAAACTAGTCCATGCACTCCCTTACTGAATTCCCTAATGGAATATTACATTTCTATTATAATAAAATTCCTACTTATTTATACAAACGTCAAGAGGATAGAAGTGTCATTTCTTCCATTGTTTGGATGGGAATCTTAAAAAAAGAAGAAGAAATATTCCATTAGGGAAATCATTCATGGATTTATCTATTATATTTATACAAACTTCAAGGAAGGAGTGTGATTTCTTCCACAATTTTTGTGGGGTGGTGACATTTTGTAAAATCTTAAGGGAGGTTTGTGTAGTTTGCTTATTTTATTATAAATAGGTATGAGATTGAACTTATCACTTCATTCTCCATCCCTTATATATTGGGGGAGATATGGTCTTAAAAAAAATGTAAAACGTATTCTTATAATAGATAGAATCACTCAAATGGGACTGTGGCCTTCAGGCTTCTGGATTAGATGCTTTAAAAAAGCAAATAGAATCACTCAAATTCCATGAGACAACCAAATGAACCCTGAAGCAACATACTTTTTTTTTGATAAGTAATATGACTTATATTCAACAAAAAAACGCAAACAGCCATTACAAGTGTTCATGATGGTGAACACAAAACAACAACAAACAAAACAACAGAAAACATAATAAGAGGAACAACTTAAGTGGCACTACTAAGGGTAGAAAAGAACTCCACAGCAGAAGAACAGTTTGAATAACCCCAGCACTTAGCCCATTCAAAAAGAGTATTTTGGCTGAGCGCTTGTAGCTGATCAAGCGTTCTCTCCAGATCCTCAAAAGAGCGCCGGTTCCTTTCCAACCAAACAACCCACATCAAACACCCAGGAACCATATTCCATACGTTTGAAGCATATTTTCCCAACCAATTACTCCAACAAGACACCAAACTCACCACAGAGCCTGGCATGACCCATTGAAACCCAAAAGCTTGTAACATATGCACCCACAAAGCATAAGTTACCGGACAGTGAATGAGAAGATGGTCCACAGATTCCGCTGAACAGCGGCACATATAGCACCTATTCGCCAAATGGAGGCCCCGAAGATTATCCAAGGTAAGGATCCGGCCATGTGCCGCGGTCCACAAGAAGAAAGCTACCCTCTTAGGCACCTTGACTTTCCAAATCCCCTTCCATTGGAAGTAAGAAGGAGCTGTACCCCTGATCTTATGATAGAAAGACCGGGTATCAAACTTACCATTCCTACTAAGACACCAAAAGGGTCTATCCCACCCAAAACCTCGTGGGATCCGAGACTGAATGAGTTCTAGGAAAGAGAAGGCAGCCTCGAATTCCCTCTCATGAAAGTTCCTATAAAATCTCACATTCCAACATCTACTACTCCCATCCTCCTGATGATCCAACAAGTCTGAAATACAGGCTTCCTTGTCACTAGAACACGCAAATAACTGAGGATAGAGCATTTTAAGAGAGGAACCCCCAACCCACCTATCATGCCAAAAACGAATACGGGAACCATCACCCACCACAAAAGCTAAGTGTTTGGAGAACCTCTCCCAACCGACATTAATACCACGCCAAAGGCCACACCCGTGTGCCCTTATACAATCTTTAGTATTCCACCCCCCTTGATCCACCCCATATTTGGTGGCAATAACCCTCCGCCAAAGACTAGTTCCTTCTTGGCCAAACCTCCATAACCATTTACCTAATAGAGCTTGGTTGAAGTGACCTAACTTCCTAACCCCCAAACCACCCATCTCTAGAGGTGAACACACCTTCTCCCAAGCCACCAAAGAATGTTTAAAACACTCCTCCGAAGACCCCCACAAGAATTTCCTCTGAATACACTCCAATCTGTCAGCCACAGCTACAGGGATGGTAAATAAGGAAAGATAGTATGTGGGAAGACTAGAGAGGGTACTCTTCAAGAGAGTAAGCCTACCACCCTTAGACAAATATAGACGCTTCCAAC
The DNA here is from genome assembly GCA_032727855.1 of Quercus ilex subsp. ballota. Taxonomy (NCBI): domain Eukaryota; kingdom Viridiplantae; phylum Streptophyta; class Magnoliopsida; order Fagales; family Fagaceae; genus Quercus; species Quercus ilex. The sequence continues at coordinate 94,483,997 of CM064909.1, read as the reverse complement.
TAGCCAACTTCTTCTCCATCTTCTCCAAAATGGGGTTCCAAATGGATGCAGTCTTGTATGAGGTGCCCAAAGGCATGCCCAAATATTTCATGGGCAGGCTACCCACCCTACAACTGAGAATATTAGCCAAAGCATCAATATTACCAACCTCCCCCACCGGGACAATCTCACTCTTCCCCACATTGACCTTTAAACCAGTTACGGCTTGGAAGCAAGACAAAGCCAGTCTAATAGCCAACAACTGATCTCTAGAAGCATCACAGAACAAAATAGTATCGTCTGCAAAAAGCAGATGAGATATACGAACCCCGATAGAGTTCACAGGTCCCACATGAAAGCCCCGAAGCAGACCACTATCCTCGGTTTTCTTAAGGATCCGAGATAAAACTTCCATAACCAAGAGGAAAAGAAGAGGGGACAAAGGATCTCCTTGTCTCAACCCACGAGAGCTTCCAAAAAAGCCTGCCGGGGAACCATTCACAAGAACTGAGAATCGAACAGTAGAAATGCAAGCCTTAATCCACTTCCTCCACTTCAACCCAAATCCCATCCTATTCAGCAAATAAAGCAGGGCATTCCAATTAACATGATCGTAAGCTTTTTCTATATCCAGCTTACAAACTACACCCGGGGAATGACACTTCAATCTACTGTCTAGGCACTCATTCGCAATTAACACTGAGTCCAAGATTTGTCTTCCACCAACAAAGGAATTTTGGGTCTCCGAGATCAAACCGTCTAAAACCACCCTCAGCCTATTCGCCAACACCTTAGACAGCAGCTTGTAAACACTGCCCACCAAACTAATAGGCCGAAAATCCTTAATATTGACAGCATCAGATTTCTTTGGAATAAGAGTGAGGAAAGAAGCATTAAGAGACCTTTCAAAAACTGAATGCCTATGAAAATGCTTGAAAACAGCCATCACATCATCCTCCACCACCCTCCAACATTTATGAAAAAATGCCATGGTGAACCCGTCTGGGCCAGGGGCTTTATCCCCCTCCATCTCTGCCAGGGTCTGGGAGACTTCTTCTTTCGAGAACTCCCTCTCAAGGGACAACCTATCTTCCTCCCCAATACTAGCAAAATCCAACCCATCCACAGTTGGACGCCACGTGTCCGTTTCTGTATAAAGATCCTGATAAAATTGGACCACCTGAGCCCGCACAGCAGGTTCATCCTCAAATAATACCCCATCCACCTCAACACTACTAATATGATTAGCTCTTCTATGAGAATTTGCTAATCTATGAAAGAAGCGTGTATTGTTATCACCTTCCTTCACATACAGAGCTCGGGACTTCTGTCTCCAGAAAGTCTCTTCCATGGAAGCTAAAACTTCAATCTCACCTTTAACCTGAGAACGACGAGTTTGATCCTCATGCGAGAGGCCCAGAATATCTTCCTTGGCATCCAAACCCAATAATTCAGACAGCAAACTCTTCTTCTTAAAAGCCAAATCACCAAAAACCTCCTTATTCCACTTTTTTAGATCTTCTTTAAGAGCCTTTAACTTCTGAGCCAAAACAAAGCTAGGTGATCCCGTAAAGCAGTACCTGTTCCACCACTGTTGAACCTTCTCAACAAAACCCTCCACCTTTAACCACATGTTCTCAAACTTAAAAGCACCACGCCCCCTCCCCATAGCACCAGATTCCACCAAAATCGGACAATGATCTGAAAAAACCCGAGGAAGCACCCTCTGGGACACAATTCCAAAATGATCCTCCCAATCAGCAGAGACCAAAGTCCTGTCGATACGGGACATAGACTTCGGTTCGGAATCCCTAAACCAAGTGAAAGAAGCCCCCTCTAATGGTAAATCCACTAGGGAATTATTCTCTATAAAATCTGAAAAAGCAAACATGGCTGGGCTGAAAGAGTCACAGCCAAGCCTCTCACAAGGATATCTAATAACATTGAAATCACCAAATAAAAGCCAGGACTTGTTCCAACTAGAACGCACCCTTGATAACTCCTCCCACAAAACAGCCCTAAGAGGGTCTGCGTTTGGACCATAAATGCCAGTACAAACCCATTCAAAACCATCCACAACACCCCTAAACAGAACACTAACTGAAAACTGACCAACCAACACATCAATTTTCTCAACCACCCGCTTGTCCCAAATCAGCAGAACCCCCCCAGATGAATGAACCGCATCCAAAACAGCCCAATCATTGAAAGGATTACCCGATAAGCTCCGCAAGACAGCAGAGTTTACTGAAGAAAGCTTAGTTTCCTGGAGACAAACAATATCACACCTCCATTCCTTAAGAAGATTCTTACAAACCTCTCTCTTACGGGGATTATTCAACCCCCTAACATTCCAAGAAAGAAGTCTTAAAGTCATTTATAACTGCCAATAGCCCCCAAACTGTTTGACGAAACTCTATAACGAGAAGAGGAAACATCGTAATTTACTGTGGAAACTAGCCCCCGAAGTTCTCTAAGACCTTTCTGACCTGGGTTATTAGATCTTCGACCACTCCCCTCATTCCCAACCTCAAGACATTCTTGTTCCAGAAGACGAAATAAAGCCACACATTGAGCTTCATGCCTTACAATAGGAAAACCCACCATTTTGCAAAAATTACTCATCAAATTGGACACCCATTTAGACTGTGCACCCTCCTCCTCAACCCTGTTCAACACCATATCCTTTGCTGCCTTAGGATCCCACCGAGCCAAAGGTACACACTCCATAGGTCCACTCCCATGCACCCCACTATTAGGAAGACTAGACAGCGCGCCACTTTGCTCCCGTGGGAGAAGCAGGAGCTCTGACCCCTCCTTAATCGACCCGTCAACAAACTCCTTACCTGTGTGTGAGTCACTACCGTCGAACACCTCGGTCTGAGACTCCGAAAAAACATCACCCACTTCCTCCACAGACCAAGTATCCCCCTCTCTACCCAAGTTAGTCAAGATAGAAAATCGATTAGAGTCAACCCACGGAGTACCCAGTGGCAGGGACGACCCTGAGCCCACATAACCATGATCCCCATGGTGGCGCGACTCCACCGCTAGCTTCAGATCTGCGGAAACACCTTCCTTCTCTGGGTGTGGAGCCTCCGTGTTGAAAACGATCATCTCCGCAGCTTTATCGGGGATGGGAGAAGACAATCTGACTCCCGTCGGAACCTCGGGACTTGCCTCGGGACTTGCCAAGACCACCGATGGCTCCATCAGAAGCCTTGAGCTCTCTCCCACCTCAAACCCACTCTGATCGCTATGGAGACTAACACCCAAATCGCCAGGATAAGAATCCACTTGATGGGCCTTGCTTATCGGGCTGGGTAAATGGGCTTTGTCTTTCACAGCAACATCATTAAAACTTAAACAAACAGGCCCACTAAAAATGGGCTTAACAGACTTATTTGGGTTCAACCAAGACACCACACGTTTCTTTCCATCAGCTTTAGTCACCCTCAAAGCCAGGTTGGCAGTAGTCGACTTAAATAAAAATTCACGCGTGGGTCTCCCATTCTTGGTAGTTACAGACACGCCAGAAGCTCCCTTCCCTGAAGCAACATACTTAATCTTGGATGAGGTGTTCTTGTTTATTGAAAACTTCTGTAGGCATTGGGTCTTTGCATTTTCACTGTCTTGTCCTTGTACCCATAAGGACATGTTCATTGCTGTTACTGATCCATTGCCATTTTCACTGTATGGTTATGACAATAGCATGTATATATCTTTAGTTGAAACTACGTAAGTATTATATGATATAAAAGTTAGCAGTTTGGGGTGACTGTTAATATATTAACTGGAAAATTGTTGAAAGAAGGATGGGGGGAGGTGGGGAGAGAAACCAGTAAATTTTATTTATTTATTTATTTTAGGTAACACTTAATAAACAAAAAAAATCTTGGTAACTATCTAATGAAGCTCAACCATTTGATGTTTAGGCTAAGAAACATGCCTATCTAATGATCCAATTGTTATAGAGCGCATATCTTGGAAATATATTTAGAAAAGAAGAAAACAATTTTATTAGTTAATATGCGGGGTTCCATCACTCTTACAATTGTGCAGAATCTTCAAAGAATGTAGGAAATAGTTTAAAGTGTCCAATTGGTTTGAGGTTCTGATTACAGTGATGGATGGGATACTATTTAAGACTTACAGACATACGTTTTCCATACTTATAAAAAAAAACATACATGTTTTCCATTATGTGCAGAAACTTTCGCTTTTAGTTACTGAGGCATACAAGGATGCGCATCAGAAGAGTGTCCAGGTGAGAATTTCAGTTTTTTGTATTTGAAACTCTTCTCCCACCTTTGCTAATTGCTACAAAACCGAGTCTCAGCTTTTATATTCTTTAGGCCATGAAGGAGAGGATGAGTGATCTTGCACAGAGCTTGGGAATGCCTCCAGGCGCTGGTGAGGGTTTAAAGTAATAATTTTTTCATCTCACTCTGGTATCTGAGATGCACTTCAATTTTGTATACGATTACAAACCAAGGCAGGACTACTTGCTTGTACTATGTCCTTGACTCCAGAAATGTTCTTTTCAAATTGATAAGTAGAGATCTTTGGAATTAGTGTGCAGCTAATTTACCTGCACACGTCTTCCTAAAATTGTAAAGGATGTCTTTTCCTTCATTCGGTTAGATTTGTTGTAGAAATTGTTGTTCATTTTCTAGGTGCTGGTAATGTGTTTTTTTCATAAATACGTGAAACGGCTCTATAGAAAAATTAAATATGCTTTTGGTCCTTAATTAAAGATTGAATTGGGTTACTCAATTGGTTTCTAAATGGCATGCAACATTGGGAAGCCATTGGTAAAAATTCCGCGGTTAAGATATTATTTATTGGAATTGTGACTTGAAATTGAGAGGATCTTGTTCTGCGAATAGAGGCACTAATTTTGGATTTGTAATATATCAATCCGAATCATGAAACAATTACAATTAATAAGTTGCTCAAAGATAATCAATTTTCTTTTGTTATCATCTCCAAATAATTTGTCAAGATTCTGGCAACTCCTTCCCTGCCAAAAAAGATTTGAAAAGAATGAATGCTCGCTTGGGCTGAAATAGTGGAACCTCGTGGCCAGCACCTCTCACTGAAGCAAAAGTTAGTTCATTGTAGACTTCTGTCCATCCTCATACCTATAAAAAAGGTTTAATTTCTAGATTATTGTAACACTTATTTGTGAATATTTATCTACCTATCTGTATATTTCTATTAGTGTGTTGGAGGTTTTGATTGATTTTTGGTAAGAAATTGTGGTTAATTACCTGCTCATCTGCATAACATGGATACCACTCGGTTTTAATTGATGGCTGAGGGATAGCCTAGTGGTAGTCATTGGAACCACTGCATTTGTGTCACCACTGCATCAACATAGAAGCAATTGCCCTAAAAAAATTAGATCTTTCTCTTTGTTTGTACTTCTTACTTTTCAAATCAAAAGCAATTGCATTTACCCCACTCTTTAATCCAAGTCACCGGCCTAAAATTACTTAGAGCATTCTCATCAACACTCTCAAATGCTATAAATGCTAAATTTTAGCATCAAAAGATCAAAAAGCATACTCCATCAAAGCTCTTATATCCTATTCATATTGCAATCCAGCTACAATGGGCTGCTTCTCTAGCAGCCCACTGTAGCAACATTGAAAAAAAAAAAATTATTTGTTTAATAAAGAGAGAGACAGAGGAGAGAAAGAGAGAGATAGAGGAGAGAGAGAGGAAAAATAAAAAATGATAAAGAAACAATATTTAAATGGAGTGTTAAAAAAAATAGAAGTTTTGATGGAAGAGATATTGTTAAATGATGTGTTATATATTATAAAATTAGTTTTTAAAATAATAAATGCTAAATTTTTTAGAAGTGTTGATAAGAATGCTCTTACCATGTGATGCTAAAGCCAAGGTTTAGCAAGTGACTCTGACAACAAGTACTTAGGTACAAATTTTGATTTGTGGCAATTGTTGCACAAAAGCCAAGAAAATTCTTCAAATTATGATCTAGAAGCTGGAATGCAGGTATGGTAAATGAAATCTTCACCCCCACTGCTGCTCATGCAATTCTTACCTTTCCTATCCCTGTTGCACCTAGACAAAATAGGCTGATCTGGCTACTAGGCTCAAAAAGAATTTTCTCTGTCAAATCTGTCCACAAAGTTTCTTTTACCCAATCAAACGGCGATGTTCAACCCCAGGCCCATTAGAAGAAACTGTGGAAAGCCAGGTTCCCTGAACGACTCAAAATGCTTATCTGGAGAATAGGCATTAATGCTATCCCCACTAGAGCTAATCTGCAACGAAGACTCCAACATGTTGATCTGACTTGCATTCTTTGTAACTTGGGTAATGAAACCAGTATCCACCTCTTCTTTGAATGCCACTTTGCTAGAACTCTATGGTCATCCGCTTGTTGGGGCTTCAGAATAGATGCCTCTCTCTTAAACTACAATGAAGATATTATAAAGTTGATTATAGCTCCACCAAATTCCCCTATGCCTATACAGGAGCAATGGACCATTTTCCTTAACATGGCCATAATCATTGACGAAATATGGAAGACCAGGAATCTCATGTTGTTTTAGGAGGGCAAAGCAGACCCCATTAAAGCCAGGCAAAATATCCAAGCGAAATTCCTTGAAATAACAAAGGTTTTTTCTTCGGCCATCCAACCCCCACCAGTGCAAATCACATTAACTTGGACTCCTCCACCTCAAGATTGGGTCAAAATTAATGTAGATGTTGCCTTAAACAGCTCAAGGTCTACTTTAGCTGTTGTAGCAAGGGACCACCACGGTGAAGTTATTTACGTTGGGGTAAGAGGCATCAAATCTATACCCCCGTGCAAGTGGAAGTTGAAGCCCTCCTATGGGCAGTGCACCTAGCTATCCAAGAGCGATGGAACTTTGTCATCTTTGAAGGAGATGCAAAAAGCTGCTTCGATGCCATAACATGCTTAGAGCATATCCCTGATTGGCTTACGAGCACAACCATCAGTAATATCCATTGTAATTTTGCAACTCATGAGACTGCAAGATTTGCTTTGAACTCATTTTTAGGCTTTTGGCTACTTTACTATGAGAGTATTCACATTAGGTTTTTAGTTATTTTGGTTACTTTACTGTGAATACTCTCATTGTAGCTATATGTTAAAATTAAAAAAAAAAAAGATTTATTCCTTCTCTCTCTCTCTCAACTGGACCTAGCCAGGTCCATGGCTGAAGATCATGAGAGGGTCACCACTGATAGTGGTGATATGTGGCGATGCCACCACCAACGGTGTGGCTGCCATTTCTTTTCTCTTTTTTCTATCTCTTTACTATTTTGTTTACTTATTTTGTTTTATCTATGGCTGAAAATCTTTCTTTATAACTATTGTTTATTTGGTTATTGGCTGATTTTGTTAGGGTTTGGAGGTTTGGGTTTGGGTTTGAGAGGTGGGATTTTGTGGTGGTGTTTGGTTTGATTTGGCTTGTGGCCACGGTGGCGGTGGTAATTGTGTTGTGGTCATGGTGGTGGTAAGGTTGCCATTTTTTGGTTGGGTTGATTTTGGGCTGGTGTTTGTGGTGTTGGTAGGTGGGTGAGTTTTAGTTTGTGTGGTGCAGGTGGGTGGGTGGGTTTTGGTTTATGGTGGTGGATGGTGGGTGGGTTTCGGTTTGTGGTGGTGGGGCCGGTGGGTGGGCGTTCGTTTGATGGGTTAGACGAAGTTAGAGAGACAAAGAGAGGTAGAGGCAAAAATGAATAAATAAATGAATAGTGTTTGAGTATGATGTGAAAAAAAGAAAAAAAGAAAAAAAAAGACGTTGGGTGAATTGTGAAATAGTAAGTTTAAAGAGATAAGGTAGCTTTTAGTATCATTGATGTGAATGCTCTTAAAGTACGAACAAAAGAGTTCAAATAAACTACCTTCAACATCAAAATAGAACAAATAAATTAAAAAAAAAAAAGATTTTTTTTTTTCTTTGTCAAAATCGGAATCATTGTGGGAGGTGATAAGATCATGTAGGCATTTTAGTTGGTTTCATTTGGTATCCTTGTCATAATTATTTACAATGTATGTTTCTAATGTAGTGAAAATAAAGGGTCACTTCCTAGTTCCTACCCTGTGGAATGATTTTGTTTTTCATGGATGTTTGGTTGCCCCCAAAATGCTTGCTGCTATATGTTACGAACAGCGGTACTTTCCATCTTAGTGATGTTTGGAAATGCCTCTAATGATTTGATCATGTCTTAATATTACAGGCCTTAATTTACTTATTCAATGAACTTCACAATAATGTTTAATTGATGCTTTTAGGTAAGACTCTCTGGAAACCAGCAACCTGTTCGCATAGAGATCACTGAGGCTGCAATGGAATTAGGACCAGAGGTGAGTATCTTCAAGTTACATATACTTCTCATTTCATCTTTATATGAATTTTATTTGGGTAAATTAAACCAACTTCCCTTAAGGTTTACCAAATGACACTCTTAAATTATGAATAAAATGACACTCCTCTCTTGAAATTTGTATAAATGCAACAAATTAGTTCATGCTTTCTCACACTGAATTCTCTAATGGAATATTTCATTTTTTTTCATTTTTTTTTTAAATTCTTACTTATTTATATAAACCTCAAAAGGGTAGAAATGTCATTTTGTCCATTGTTTGGATATGATTATTATTATTATTTTTTTTTAAATGACATATTTCATTAGGGAAGTCATTCGTGGTTTTATCTATTATATTTATACAAATTTGAAGGGAAGAAGTGTCATTTCTTCCATGATTTTTGAGGGGCGGAGTCATTTTGTAAAACTTTAAGGGAGTTTTGTGTAGTTTGCCTATTTTATTTTTATTACAAATAGGTATGAGATTCAACTTAGCACTTCATTCTCCATCCCTTATATACTGGGGAGGAGACGGTCCTAAAAAAAAAATGTAAAACATATTCTTATAGCAGGATCTTCTCACATCTATTAAATTCCTAAAAGGGCCTGTGTTGGTTCTCCCTATATCATTGTTCAGAATTTATGGAACACTGGTTTGCAATGTGGATTTCTTGATTAGATGCTATACAAATGCAAATAGAGAATCACTCGAGTTCCATGAGATAACCACGTGAACCCTGAAGCAACATAATTAATCTTGGATGAGGTGTTCTTGTTAATTGAAAACTTTTGTAGCCATTGGGTCTTTGCATTTTCACCATCTTATTCTTGTCCTTGTATCCATATGGGCATGTTCATTGCTGTTACTGATCCATTGCCATTTAGATGCATTGTTATTATAATAGCTTGTATACATCTTATAAAAGTCAGGAGTTTGGGGTGACTGTTAGGGTGAATTTCTGGTTTGGTTTGATGGCCTAGCTAGACTGGTGGAAGTGGAATTTGGCATTGTCAATATACTTTTGTTTTTTGATTTTAAGAATAAATTATGGAAAACATATCAACTGGAAAATTGTTGAAGAGAATTTTCTGGAATGAAGGAAAAGGGTGGAAAAACCAGTAAAAATTATTCTGGTTAACACTAACTTAATAAACAAAAACAAAAAATCTTGATAACTACCTAATGATGCTCAACCATTTGATTTTAGGCTAAGAAACATGCCCATTTAAGGATCCAATTGTTATAGAGTGCATATCTTGGAAATATATTTAGAAAAGAAGGAAACAATTTTACACTAATTAATTGGTTAATAGGGGGTTCTGTCAACCTTCCAATTGTGCAGAATCTTTAAAAATGTAGGAAATTAAAGTGTCCAATTGGTTTAGGGTTCTGATTAATATGATGGATACTGTTTGAGACTTATTAAAAAAAAAACATGTATGTTTTCCATTATTATGTGCAGAAACTTTCGCTTTTAGTTACTGAAGCGTACAAGGATGCACATCAGAAGAGTCTCCAGGTGAGAATTTCAGTTTTTTTTTTTGTCTGAAACTCTTCTTTCACCTTTGCTATAAAACCGTAAGTCTCAGCCATTATATTTTTCAGGCCATGAAGGAGAGGATGAGTGATCTTGCTCAGAGCTTGGAAATGCCTCCAGGCCACAGTGAGGGTTTAGAGTAATTATTTCATCATCTCACACTGGTATCTGAGATGCACTTCAATTTTGTATTCGATTATGAACCAAGGCAGGAATACTTGCTTGTTCTATGACCTTGAATCCTGAAATGTACTTTTCAGATTGATAAGTAGAGATATTTGGAATTAGTGAGCAGCTAGTTTACCTGTGCATGTCTTCCTAAAATTGTAAAGGATGTCTTTTCCTTCATTCGGTTAGATTTGTTGTAGAAATTGTCATTCATTTTCCAAGGGCTAGAAATGTGTTTTTTCTTAAAATGTGAAATGGTTTTAAAATTAAATATGCTTTTGGTCCTTAATTAAGGATTGAAATTGGGTTACTCAATTGGTTTCTAAAATGGCATGCAACATAGGGAAGCCATTAATAAAAATGCCATGGTTTATCTTCAATTTTCTCAAATATGGTTAAGACTTTATTTATTGGATTTGTGAGTTGAAATGGAGAGGATCTTGTTCCATATATAGAGGCACTAATTTTGGATTTGTAATATATCAATCCACATCATGAAACAATTTTCTTTAGTTATCATATCCAAGTAATTTGTCAAGATTTTGGCAATTCCTTCCCTGCCAAAAAAGATTTGAAAAGAATGAATGCTCGCTTGGGTTGATATTGTGGAACCTCGTGGCCAGCTCCTCTCACTGAAGCAAAAGTTAGCTCATTGTAGACCTCTGTCCATCCTCCAACCTATAAAAAAGGGATTAATTTCTAGATTATTGTAACATTTCTTTGTGAATATTTATCTACCTATCTATATATTTTTGTTAGTGTGTTGTAGGTTTTGCTTGATTATTGGTAAGAAATTATGGTTAATTACCTGATCATCTGCATACCATGGATACCACTCAGTTTTAACTGTAAGATTGAGATGGCTGAGAGATATCCTAGTGCCAGTTACTGGAACCCCTGCATCTGTGTCCCCACTGCATCAACATAGAAGCAATTGCCTTAAAAAATTAAATCTTTCTCTCTGTTTGTACTTCTTACTTTTCAAATCAAAAGCAGTTGCATTTACACCACTCTTTAATCCAAGTCACCGGCCTAAAATTACTTACCACGTGATGCTAAAAGCAAGGTTTACCAAGTGACTGTGACAACAAGCACCATGGTCCATGGGTACAAATTTTGATTTGTGGCAATTAGTGCACAAAAGCCAAGAAATTTCTTCAATTATGATCTAGAAGCTCCCCGATAAAACTTGAAACATGTGGACTAGTAGACAACAAACAACCTGCCCTTCCCGTGCACTTTCGAGGAACACTATTTACACTAGCCAAAAATACTTAGGGGGAATCATGATATTTTTATTCTCGTTTTCAAAGGGGAAAACCAATGTGACAATGGTGAAAGTTTTGCTAAGATTTATCGTTTTTCACACATTATGAATGGTAATTTATTTATTCATATCTATCGTAAAATTGATATTACTCTAATTATAAAAATTGCCATCCTTAGAATTTAAAAGCTCTTGCCTGAAAACCCATATTCTTAGACCAGCTGCAATCAGCTTCTTAAATGTCGGCAACATAGAAATTTCAGAATCAGTCCAATTGCTGTTGACATCAGCACTGCACAATATAAAAGTATATATAGGCATTAGATGCATTCATCAAACGCCTAGATTTATGTTTTCAATTTTAAAAATAAACAAAGTAAGTAAATAGCCTTATTGCTAACCTGCAATTTTTTAAAATGTTTTAAAATGTTTCTAACGAAGATGTTCATGGTTCAAATAATTCTCTCTCAATTATCAAATTATTAAAAAGTAAATACATAAAATAAGTGTTGTCATTAAATAGAAAACCTGAAATCAGTCCAGTAGTGAAGAGTTCCATTAACATCTGCATGCATTGATTTTTGCACTTCTGGTAGATTATAATACTTCTTCGCATAATGTATAGTACATGGATCATACCCTGAGACCCTTCGATGCAATAGAGTATTTTTGAAACTTGGAGACCTCATAGTATTATTTAGCAATTCCATGCAAAGCGGTGTATAAATACTGTGTTCATTTATGTTTCCATGCTCATGAGCCTCGACATAGCGCACTGCAGCATTACATTCCTGTGATTTATGTACCCCCTTGAAATTGCATTTCTTGAGAATTGATCGGTAGCTTGTATCAGATATCATTGAATGGCTCCACCAATATATTATTTTTCCAATGAAGTCATAGTACTCATCAATTAGAGCATTTCCCACCTACATAATTCGATTGAAATTTTTTAATTGAGTTATGATCAAACTTGGAGTTCAAATTTGTGTTAGTTATGCATTACTTACTATAAATCCTTTAAGGTTGAAAATGGGTTGCAAGAGTGCCTTATTATATTCGACAATTTTCTCTGCCAATTGGGGAACATAATGCCCTATAAAAGGAATGAAAACATAAGCTTATATATGATTATTTAGAATTACTCATAATTATGTAATAATAAGTTATTAGTTATTTGTTGCATATATATATATATATATATATACCAGCATAGCTCTCCCCAGCAATGTAGAATTCTCGATGTTTGTATTGTGGAAATCTTGACATCCATCTAATTAGAAATACTAGAGCATCCTCAGCTGTGTCACAAAATTGGTAACGCATAGGATTCACTTACAACATAATTTTTTGAGAAATTAAATAATAATAATAAATCATCAAAATCTAGTACCAGTCCGTTTATCTCCAGAATCTTTAAGATTGGAGCTTGAATTTGTGTACGAGAAACCAACACCAGCAGGCGATTCAAGAAATAAAAGATTCGCTTCTGTAAGTACAAAAGTAAAGACGTGATAGATTTTAGCCTCAAATTAGCAAAGATAAAGGTTTACCAACTTGCTGAATATTAATTATTTTGAATAGTGGTTGTTACCTCTATTCCATGAATACTCATTGAGATAAAGAGATGAACCGGTTTGGTTAATCCTAAATGGCCCGATTTCCTCCGATGCTCCATATGCTACCGATGAAGCACCTGGCCCTGCACAATTACGCAATGTTTAATTATTAATTAGATTATTCACGTCAATCTTTTGTGAAGTTAAGCCATGTGGTAGGTACAAAATAGAGTAGTGATCATTTGTTAAGTAGCATAATTTTAGTACAGTTACAAGTTAATAACGAAAGATGTGTTTTGTTAACAAATCCCCTTAAGAAAATTGTTAATAAACCATTTAAGAAAAGTTTTATACAACTTTTATAGGAAATATAAAAGCCCATAAAAAAAATTAGTTATATTTTTCTTTTCCTATTAAAAGTTTCTAAAAAAGTTTCAAAACTAATTCCCTTAGAGCATTCATTAATTTTTCACATGAAGGATAACAAAATGCTTATAACCATATAACCTTTCTACTTAAAAAAAAAAATTATTTATGAGTTTTTATAGTTGTGTAAACCTTTTCATAAATATATTGAAGCACCTAGCTATGAGGTTATGACCTTCCCTTTTCATTGATAATTATTATTATTATCCTCTCACCCTAGAATTACAAAAGAATAGTACGTAGTCTGTGGAAATTAAAAGAAAGTGAGAAAGAAGCTAAACTAACCTCCATTGAGCCAAAGAACAAGAGGTTTCTTTTCAGGAAAAGAAGTGGCTTCAGTCAACCAGTAGAAGAGAGCTCGTCCATGTTGCTCGTTGACCGTAACATAGCCAGAAAATTGAGAAAATGTGACTGGTGGTTGTCCAGGCAGTGCTGAAATTCGATCTAGCTCTTGTTGTTTTGGCAAGGTAGCAATGACAGTGGTGATGGTTGAAGAGAAAAAGAGTAAGGACATGATGAGTTTAAGGACTACACTTTGGAACACCATTGGACCCTCCAGAAGGCCAACTGATACCTGGATCCGAACTTAGTCAATAAGCCAGCACAATATCATAAATGCATCACAAGAGATCTCCCACTTAGGGTTACAATAGTAATTATCCAGTAATTTGTAACTATAGTGACATAGTATTTTCTCCCTCAAGCAATTGTGGATGTTGCTAATTAAATTCATGCATAAGAAGGAAATATTATGTCGCTGTTTTTGGGAATATCTAATGATTTTTTCATTTACAAATAGAATGTATCAACTCCCAAGCCACTGGTGCCACTCTCACTCATTTAATTGAAAGGTTGAGATTAAATGAAAAAAGTTTACATTTAATTTTATAGGCCAATTTGTTCAAAGCTTAAAAAAGTTTTAGGATGATATATAGTAATTCATTTAATTGAGAGGCTGAGTCAAACCAAGTTTTTTATGTTTGGTTTAGAAAACTTGGTTTCATAATGGAATGTCACTTAACACCGGGAGGTTTGGTTGGGAATGAAAAAGTGGGAGGATAAAAATTGGAGGAGATAATGGAAAAGTGAGTTTTCCTTTTTTGTGTTAAGTTGGAGGATAGAAAAATAGAGTTTGTATAAATTTTCTTTCATGCTTCTGCTATATAACTTTTTTTTTTTATATTAATATTTTATAAATGAATTTTTTTTTGGGAATAATATAAGCAAGCCAATCGTTTAACAAATATCCCATAAAAAGAAAAAAGAAGAAGAAGAGAAAACTGGTCGGCCAACCAACCTGTAATAATAATTTTTTTTCCACACATATTTATCTCATTTGTAATAATTTTTTTTTTCACACATATTCATCTCAATTTGGGGGCTGAAAGGTGGTGGGCTTAGGAAGAAAACAACCGAGCTTCACCATTTTCTAGCTCTCTCCCCAAATCACCTCGACCAAACACCCCACTTTACCTAAAATCTCTCATATTTTCTCTTTGTCATTTTCTATCCTCCCTATTCTCACATCAATCAAATGCACCAATATCTTATGCATTGTTTGCTAGAATCTTGAATTTTAGAACAAAAAATAGAAAGCATACCTTAATGTAGTGATTTTGAAAAAACAAAGTAGATGATCGATCTTGGGTAACCTTCAATCTTCACCCTCATTCTACATGGTGCCCAAAATGTGTTGTCAATTCTTTATACGTTCTATAAAGTTATCTTTCTAAAAATTAAGTAGTAAAGGAAGATAGTTTGGAAGGAAGATAGTGTGGGTTGAATTTGAGGCCAACCAGGCCTCCAAGAAGTGTTGAAGAGATAAGAGATTAGGAAATGGTTTGGGTAAATTCTTCAATGATTCATTATTGAGATCCTTGTTTCCCTTTATACAATTCAGTTGCTAACTATATGTAACAATTCTGGTGTTCCTAGGTTCCTAGCCAACTAATTAACCAAGTACTTTCAATTCAGTTGCTAGCTATTTGTTACCAATTATAGTATTCCAAACAAACAAACAAACAAACAAACTACTTCCAATTAAAACACATTATGACACATCAGTCTATTAAACATCAGCACAGCTTTGGCACATCAGCAACCTCCAAACTAAAGTACACTCATCTGTAACAGCTTCCCACAACTAACTTGCTAACTACTTATTTATACAAACCTCAAGAGGATAGAAGTGTTAAGGAAATGAGTGTCATTTCTTCCATAATTTTTGAGAGGTGGTGTCATTTCGTAAAAGTTTGTGTAGTTTGCCTATTTTAGTTTTATTATAAATTGGTATGAGATTGAACTTAGCACTTCATTCTCCGCCCCTTATATATTGGGAAGGAGATGGTCCTAAAAAAAAAAAAAAAAAAAAAAAAAAATGTAAAAAGGATCTTCTCACATCTATTAAATTCCTAAAACGGTCTGTTTTGGTTCTCTCTATATCATTGTTCAGAATTTATGGAACACTGGTTTGGAATGTGGATTTATTGATTAGATGCTATACAAAAGCAAATAGAATCACTCAAGTCCCATAAGAAAACCACATTAACCCTGAAGCAACATAATTAATCTTGGACGAGGTGTTCTTGTTTATTGAAAACCTTTGTAGCCATTGGGTCTCTGCATTTCATTATCTTATTCTTGTCCTTGTATCCTTATGGGCATGTTCATTGCTGTTACTGATCCATTGCCATTTAGATGTATTGTTATTATAATAGCTTGTATAACTCTTGTAATTGAAACTACGTAAGTAGAATATGATGTAAAAGTTAGCAGTTTGGGGTGACTATTAGGGGAAATTTCTATTTTGGTTTCATGGCCTGGCTCGACTGATGAAAGTTCAATTTAACCTTGTCAATATACTTTTTTTTTTTGCTTTTAAGAATAAATTTTGGAAAGATATTAACTGGAAAACTGTTGAAGAGAATTTTCTGGAATGAAGGAAAAGGGTGGAAAAATCAGTAAACATTATTCTGGGGAACACTATAACTTATCATACAAAAACAAAAAATCTTGATAAGTATCTAATGATGCTCAACCATTTGATTTTAAGCTAAGAAACATGCCCATTTAAGGATCCAATTATTATTGAGTGCATATCTTGGAAATATATTTAGAAAAGAAGGAAAAATTTTCAAACTATTTAATTGGTTAATAGGGGTTCTGTCAGCCTTCGAATATTGAAGAATCTTTAAAAATGTAGGAAATAGTTTAAACTTAGTGTCCAATTGGTTTAGGGTTCTGATACTATTTGAGACTTATACATATATGTTTTCCATACTTAATAAAAAAAGCATATATGTTTTCCATTATGTGCAGAAACTTTCGCTTTTAGTTACTGAGGTGTACGAGGATGCACGTCAGAAGAGTGTCAAGGTGAGAATTTCAGGTTTTTTTTTTTGTGTGTGTGTTTGAAACTCTTCTTCCACCATTGCTATAAAACCGAAAGTCTCAGCCCTTATATTTTTCAGGCCATGAAGGAGAGGGTGAGTGATCTTGCCCAGAGCTTGGGAATGCCTCCAGGCTTCGGTGAGGGTTTAGGGTAATTATTTCTTCATTTCATACTGTTATCTGTGGTGCACTTGATCAATTGCTTTTGGTTTTTAATTAAGGATTGAAATTGTTTTTCTCGGTTTTCTAAATTAAATGGCTTGACACATAGGGAAAGGAAGCCATTAGTAAAAGTGCGACGGTTTATCCTCTCAATTTTCTCGAACATGGTTAAGATGTTATTTTTTGGATTTGTGACTTGAAATGGAGAGGATCTTGTTCCATATACAGAAGCACTAATTTTGGATTTGTAACATATCAATCCAAATCATGAAACAATTACATTAATTAATAAGTTGCTCATATAATCAATTTTCTTTAGTTATCATCTCCAAGTAATTTGTCAAGAATGTGGCAATTCCTTCCCTGCCAAAAAAGATTTGAAAAGAATGAATGCTCTCTTGGGTTGAAATAGTGGAACCTCATGACCAGCCTCTCTCACTGAAGCAAAAGTTAGCTGATCGTAGACCTCTGTCCATCCTCCTACCTATAAAAGAAGTTTATTTTTCAGATTATTGTAACATTTCTTTGTAAATATTTATCTACCTATTTATATATTTTTGTTAGTGTGTTGTAGGTTTTGACTAATTTTTGGTAAGAAATTGTGTTTAATTACCTCTTCATCTGCATACCATGGATACCACTCAGTTTTAATGGTGAGATTGAGATGGCTGAGAGCTAATCTAGTGCCAGTCACTGGAACCATTGAATCTGTGTCTCCACTGCATCAACATAGAAGCAATTGCCTTAAAAATTAGATCTTTCTCTTTGTTTCTACATCTTACTTTTCAAATCAAATGCAATGCATTTACACTACTATTTAATCTGTATCACCACAACCTCTCACGTAGCTAAAGCTTCATAATATTTATTTTGCTTATTTGTTTGTTTCGTTATGGAATTGAGTATGTTTATAAACAAAAGCTTATGGCTATAAACAGGAAGTTATCAATAATGCACGGGAGGCAAACACAATGGATCATAATATGCATGCAAGATTTTATTTAAAAGAAAAAAGAAAAAAGAAAAAAGAAAAAAGAAAATTTGCATGCAACGAGAAGTGTACAAGCTAGGAAGATGGCTAGGCAAGGCCATGTTTATGGTCATTAAGCATAAATGGGGAATTTCAAATAAAGAGATGAAGATGTATAGTAAAAGAGTTGTTGTGCCGAAGAACTTTTACCGACACTAATATTAAAGTAATTTTAATATCACATAAAAAAATCACAATTTTTACGACAATTACTTTTAATTGTGATTGTTTGTAATTTTCACATAAATCATCTTTTTTATTTTTTCACCACTCGCATTTTGTTATATCACAATTATAGGGAAAAGTTGGGAAAAATTTGTTAATCTAGGACATTTTCTTAATGTTAAATTTTCATTGGGATGTTATGTGACTAGACATTGTGAAATCGATTTACAACAAGAGGGTAAGGAGTAAGGATATTGTTCAAACTATCAATGACTTTCAATTGCTCAGAGCCATAGAGGCCTACATGTACTAGTAGAGTGCTTCTTTTTGTCGGAGAAGACGATTTAATGTGCCATAACCTAGTACAAATAGTTTTACAGTGCGCATGTTATTGAATCAAAAAGAAGGTTAGAGAATTGTTCTTCTTTGATGGGTCGTATCGAAATTTTATTCACACAGGTTTTCTTAAACATAATCTTTTTGTCCATTGTTGTACTGTCTTAATATTGTCTAGTCGCTTGTAGTTGTACGTAGCCCAATCCAAGTCACCGACAAAAAATTACTTACCACTTGATGCTAAAGCCAATGTTTACCAAGTGACTGTCACAGCAAGTACCCAGGTACAAATATTGATCTGTGGCAATTTAGTGCACAAAACCCAAGAAAATTCTTCATCGAGATTGTACCATATTGTGCCAAATTATGATGGAGAAGCTCCCCAGTAGAACTTCAAACACGTGGACTAGTAGACAACAAACAACTTGCCTTTCCCTTGTACTTCCAAGGAACACAACTTACGCTACCCAAAATACTTTGGGGAAATCAATATTTCTATTCTAGTTTTCAAGGAGGAGAAAAAAAGTGAGACAATGGTGAAATTTTTGCCGAGATTTATCGTTTCTCATGCATTGTGATATATAATTTATTTATTCATATCTATTTATATAAAAAGTTCAAAGTTTAGGGCACAAATATCGTAATGTGTATTAATATAAGTGATGTTAATATAAAATCGATATTACTTTAATTATAAAAATTTCTATCCCTAGAATTTAAAAACTTTTACCTGAAAACCCAAATTCTTAGACCAGCTGCAAACAACTTTTTGTATGTCGGCAACATAGAAAATTCAGAATCTTTCCAATTGCTATCGATAACATCACTGCACAATAGAAAAGTATATATAAGCATTAGATGCATTCATCAAATGCCTAGGTTTATGTTTTCAATTTTAAAAATAAATGAACAAAGTTAATCACCTTAATTATGGCTCAACTCACATTTTCATTAATGTTTCTAATGAAGATGTTCAGGTTCAAATCACTCTCTCCCAATTATCAAATTATTAAAAAGTTAATATATAAACAAAAAAGTATCAAGTCGTTAAGTAGAAAACCTGCAAGCAGTCCAGTTGTAAAGAATTCCAGTAACATTTGCATGCATTGCCTTTTGCACTTCTGGTAGATTATAATACTTCTCCGCATAATTTTTAGTACATGGATCGTACCCAGAAACCTTTGGATGCAATGGAGGCCTCATAGTATTATTAATCGATGTGACACAAGGTGGTGTATAAATGCTGTATTGATTTATGAATCCAAGCTCATATTGCTCGGCATAGCTCTGTGCACTATCACATTCCGGTGATTCCTTTACCTCCTTGAAATTGCAATTCTTGAGAATTGATCGGTAGCTTGTATCAGATATCATTGAATGGCTCCACCAATATGTTATAACTCCAATTTTGTCATAGTAATGATCAAAATCTGCATTTCCCACCTGCATAATTTGATTGAAAATTTTTAATTTGAGTTATGATCAAACTTGGCATTCAAATTTGTGTTAATTATGTATTACTTACTATAAATCCTTTAAGGTTGAAGGCGGGTTGCAAGAGTGCCTTATTATATTCGACAATTTTCTCTGCCAACTGGGGAACATAATGCCCTATAAAAAGAATGAAAACATTAGAATATGATTATTTAGAATTGGTCATAATTATGTAATAATAAGTTAATTATTAGTTGTTTGTTGCATATATATATATATACCAGCATAGCTCTCCCCAGCAATGTAGAATTCTCGATGTTTGTATTGTGGAAATCTTGACATCCATCTAATTAGAAATACTAGAGCATCCTCAGCTGTGTCACAAAATTGGTAACACATATAGGATTCAATTGCAACATAATTTTTTGGAAATTAAATAATAATAATAATAATAATAATAATAATAATAATAATAATAATAATAATAATAATAATAATAATCATCATCATCATAATTTAGTACCAGTCCGTTTATCTCCAGAATCATAATGATCAGAGCTTGTATTTGTATACGAGAAACCAACACCAGCAGGCGATTCAAGAAATAGAAGATTTGCTTCTGTAAGTACAAAAAGTAAGACATGATAGATTTTAGCCACAAATTAGAAAAGATAAAGGTTTACCAACTTGCTTAATATTAAATATTTTGAATAGTGGTTGATACCTCTATTCCATGAATACTCATTGAGATAAAGAGATGAACCGGTACTGTTAATCCTAAATGGCCCGATTTCCTCCGATGCTCCATATGCCACTGATGAACAACCTGGCCCTGCACAATTACGTAATGTATAATTATTAATTAGATGATTCAGGTCAATCTTTTGTGAAGTTAAGCATGTGGAAGGTACAAAATAGAGTAGTGATCTTTTGTTAAGTAGCATAATTTTAGTACAGTTACAAGATAGTAATAAAAGATGTGTCTTTTAACGAATGCCCTCAGAAAAATTGTTAATAAAACATTTAGAGAAAAGTTTTACATTACTTTTATAGGAAATATAAAAATTCGTCAAAAAAATTAATTATATTTTTCTTTTTCTATAAAAGGTTTCTAAAAATATTTCAAAACTAATTCCCTTAGAGCATGCGTTACCTTTTCATATGAAGCATAATAAAATATGTATAAGTGTATAACTATATAAACTTTCTACTTAGAAGAAAACAAAATTTATTTATGAGTATCTGTAGTTGTATTCAACCTTTTCACAAATATATTATTTGCGTCTCTTCATAGTAATCCACATTGAAGCACCTATGAGGTTATGACCTTCCCTTTTCATTAATAATTGTTATTATCCTACCACCCTAGAATTACAAAAGAATAGTAGTCGGTGGAAATTAAAATAAAGTGAGAAATTTGCTAAACTAACCTCCATTGAGCCAAAGCACAAGAGGTTTCTTTTCAGGAAAAGAAGTGGCTTCAGTCAACCAGTAGAAGAGAGCTCGTCCATATTGCTCGTTGACAGTAACGTAGCCAGAAAATTGAGAAAATGTGATTGGTGGTTGTCCAGGCAGCGCTGATATTCGATCTAGCTCTTGTTGTTTTGGCAAGGCAGCAATGGCAGTGGTGATGGTTGAAGAGAAAAAGAGTAAGGACATGAAGAGATTAAGGACTACACTCTGGAACATCATTGTACCCTCAGCAAGCCAACTGATACCTGGATCAGAACTTAGTTAATAAGCCAGCACAATATCATAAATGCATCACAAGAGATCTCTCACTTAGGATTACAATAGTAATTATCCAGTAATTTGGAACTATAATGACGTAGTATTTTCCCTCTTATGTAATAGTATGGATGTTGCTAATTAAATTCATACAAAAGAAGGAAATACTATGTCACTATATTTTGGGAATATCTAATGATTTTTCAGTTTACAAATACAATGTATCAACTCCCAAGGCACTGGTGCTACTCTCACTCATCATTTAATTGAGAGATTGAGATAAATTACCAAAGTATACATTTATTTTATAGGCCTCTTTGTTCAAAGTTTAACCAAGTTTTAGGATGATATATACTAACTCAGTTAATTGAAAGGTTGAGTCAAACAAAGTTTTTTTATGTTTGGTTTAGAAAATCTGGTTTTATAAAGGAATGTCACTTAGCACCTTGGGTGGGTTTGGTTGGGGATGGAAAAGTTGAAGGATAGAAAGTAGGGGAGAGGATGGAAAAGTGAAGAGATAGAAAAAATTTTAGTTTTTCTTATTTGTGTTTGGTTAGAGGATGGAAAAGTGGAGGGATGAAAAATAGAGTTTCTATAACTTTACTCTTATGTCCCTATCGTAAATTTTTTTTTATATAAATATTTTATAAGTGAAAAAAAAAATTAGAATAAAATAGGCAAGCCAAACATTTAGCAAATAACCCATAAAAAGAAAGGAAAAAAAAAAAAAAGAGAGAAAAAAACTGGTGGGCCGACCAACATTTTCTCCCCACATTATTTATATATATATATATATATATATATATTTGGGGCAAGGTGGGGGGGTGGGGGGGTGGGGAATAACCGAGCCCCACCATTGTCTCTCTCTCCCCCATATCACTTCGACTAAACACTCTTCTCACCTAAAATCTCTCATATTTTCTCTCTTCCATTTTTTATCCTCCATATTTTCACTTCAATCAAATGCACCAATAGTCCTATGCATTGTCTATTGGAAAACATAGTTTTGCATCACACACAAAATAATGCAGTGAAAGCAATACAAGGATCTACTTCATTCTTGAGAAATAATATACAATCTTGAATTCTAGAACAAAAACTAGGAAGCATACCTTAATGTGGTGATTCTAAGAAGCAAAGTAGATGATCGATCTCAAGAAACATTCAACTTTTACCCCAATTCCACACAGTGCCCAAATTGTGTGGTCAATTCTTTGTATGTTCTATTAAGATCTTTCTAAGTAGTAAAGGAAGATAGTTTGGGTTGAATTTGAGGCCAACCCAGCCTCCAAGAAGCGTGGAAGAGATAAGAGAGGGAATAAGTGAGATTAGGTAATGGCTTGGGTTAATTCTTCAATGATTCCATTATTGAGATCCTTGTTCCCTTTATACAATTCAGTTGCCAGCAATTTGTAACAATTCTGGTATTCCTAGCCAACTAATTAACCAAGTAAGTACTTTCAATTTAGTTGCTTGCTATTTGTAGCCAATTCTAGTATTCCTAGCAAACTAACGAACTAACTAAATTCTCAATTACAATACATTATTACACATCAATCTATTAAACATCAGCACAACTTTGACACATATAAGTAACCTCCTAACTAAAGTACACTCATTTGTGACAGCTTCCCGCAACTAACGTCATGCTGACCTTAACAAGTTCTTTTTCTTGTGTTATGAAAAGCTTGTTTGAAGAGAGATACAAGAGAAAACTGTTTTCTTTCCTTTTAATTGTACGCTAGCAACAAACTCACGTGATGCATGAATATATACAGGACAAAATTTAGTTACAAAATTAATTGTAGCCTTAGGCTATAATCATATTTCAATATTATTATCATTACTATATATTTTGAAAATTTAACTGTTAGACTGTATGTTCTTTACGCTCTTAATACATATATGTCAAATTTTGTGATATTCAGATATTATTTACTATATGATCTATAAGATTATATTTTATGCATAATTTTAAACTATAAAAATTTGTAATTTAAATAATTTATTAATGATATGACTGTTGATCTTTAATTTTCTAGAAATTTTTTTGCAAGCATGAAGGATATAAGAAGAAGATATAATCTAATGGTGGATTTGTTAAAATTCACCTTCAATAAAAAGATATTGAGTAAGGTTATAATCTTAGACTACAACCAATTTTGTAGCTAAACTTTGTTCACACACACACACACACACACACACACACACACATATATATATATATATTATAAAATGTAATGAGGTGTAATATATAAAAAGTAACACTTACTTCAAGTATTGTTATTTAAAAAAAAAAGTTTTTTACAACTATTTTATTTTTATTTTTTTGACCTAATATATCATTCTATTATTTATTTATTTTTATTAATATTTTTTAAGGTGAACATCCTTCTAACTTCTATTATAGTGCATTATATTTGCCTAATATACAACTAAACTTTATAAGTTTCAAATTAGTTATTCAAATTTCTCTCTCTTAGGGAATATGGAGATTATCATGATAATAAAAACTCATCAAAAAATTCTCTCAAAAAAAAAAAAAAAAAAACTCATCACAAAATTACAATGTTATCTTAACCAAAATTAAAATGAAACAAAAGAAATAAAAGATAAACTTTATAATAATTTATTATTCAAACAATTGGTAGGCATATTCAAATTCATAGCCATGTAGATTGTGTTTTGATATAAACCCAAATTCCTATTTCCAAAAAAAAAAATAAAGTATTAGCGCAAACCAAAATTCAACCAAAGCTATAAAAGGAAGAGAGAAGACATTGTAATAAAAACACAATACCAAAACACATATCACTTTTTTTTTTTTTTTAAAACCATCAACCTCAATTAGAGTTATGAGAAAAAAAAAAAATTCACCGAGAGAGAGAGAGAGAGAGAGAATATATACTCATAGTTTTTGTGTGTGGAAAAAATATGGATTGAATGAAAGAAATGATGTCAAATTTATACAAAATAAAATGGGAAGAAGAAGAGTCAAATTATAAGAAAGAGGAAAGGATGAAGATAGTGTAACGGTGAAGTAGAGTGTAGTGGGGGAGGTAAAGAGGCAAAGAGGGAAGGGAAATGTTGGAGAAAGTGTAAATGTAAGTGTGAACTAATAGGGAGAAGAAGAGGTTTTTGTTCTTTTTGTTCTTTTTTTTGATTTTTTTTGTTTTTGTTGAGAGTAGTGAGAAGAAAAGTTTAAAAGAGAAAATAAGTGGATGATGTGGCTCAATGATTGAGTAGCAAAATTTATTGCACATATATATATATATATATATATTTATTTATTTAGAAGGATGAAAAGAAAATGACACTCAATGTATAAAGGAGCTTTAAATATAGACCATAGATAATTAGATTTTGTGATTGCATGTAGTGCATCACATTGGCCACAAATGATTAATTTTACAATAGGCAATTAATAAAGATGGAAAACCAAAAAAAATAAATAAAAAATAGAGACATGGCCTCCAATGTGGCTCAACTGGAGTGTAGCAACAATAAATGCTACGCTTCAACTTTTAGACATAGATTAGTTGAGAGGGGGGGGGGGGGGAGGTTCCTGCATTTATTGCAGAAAATGCATGCAACACTTATTGCCTGGGCATGGGATTCCCTCATGGGAGTTGGGGTTTTGGCCCTAATCATTGTCCAGTTCTATTGTTGATTTGGCACCAATTTAGATAATTAAATGCTCTGTAATTTCAATTTAGCTTTTGATTTATTTTGCATTTATTTTTTGGGAAAAGTTAATAAATTCCCTAAGGGCATTAGTTTAGGAACTATTTTTAGAAACACTAGTCAGTATCCTGTGAGATGCATGAGAAAATTTTGCCTAAAAGTATTTTTTTTTAAAGAGTTTCAACCTATGATGTCCGCTCCTGATGATAGCTCTTTATCATCAGATCAAGACACCAATCAGTTTTTGGTGTAGGCGGGGATTGAACCCCAGATTTCTTATACAACCATCAGAAACTTTACCAGTTAAGCTAACTGGAACTCACTGCCTAAAAGTATGTTGGTCTCAAGCTTTTCATAAGAAATATAATTACAGTATATTGTTCTTAAATTGAAACAATATATACTACAGGAAGAGTTTAAAAAATAAATGGTATGCATCTAAGTAAAATTTTTTATAGTCCTCTCTAGTTTCTACCATATAGGATATCAAAATTATTTTTGCATCATAGATTATATGCCAAATATTTGTAGCTAGAATCCTATCAATTGTTTATATTTTTAGAAGGGACAAATGCTGTCAGAATCTATGACAGCACTATCTCAATTGTTTGCAAATATTTGAACTTATGATCATCTTTATGCTTATGATGGATCTAGTACCATAGCATCCTTGACAACTCAAAAGTTAATATGAATATAGTTGAATGTAATGTGATTATTGGTGACTGATGATGCCAAAGATGTTGGTTAAATCTGATTTTATATCTCATACAAAACACACAGCGGAAGGAACAAACAAGGATCTGTTTCATTCATGATTGATAACTTGCACTATATAAATTTCAGAATTTAAGAACAAGATAGCGTACCTTGGTGCGGTGAAATTCAAAACAAAAGATTATAAGTACTTGAGAACACTTTTAATCTTCACTCCAATTCCACTTTACGCCCAAGAAGTGTGGTCTCTTAATCAGTTTCTAAGGGAGAATAATTGAGTGGCTTCACTCGCACATACACACCACTTCACAATGGTGTCTCTCTTTTTATTTTTTTTTTCTTATGAAAAAAAATTCTTTATGTTTCTCCCTTTTATAACTAACTGATTATCTAATTGGGTTGGCTTATTGGGCCTTTCCAATTGGGTTTTAGTGTGTGGCTTGGAGTGTGACCAAAAGGGACTAATAAGACACTAGCTCCAATGGGCCTTGGGCTTTTCTGTCAACTCTTGACAAGTCCAAAGTTGCCATTAATTATATTTAATACCACTATATAAATATAATTGCACTCTAGGCCTTATTAATTAATTATATCCCAAGACTTTATTATTCATGCACCCCTTCATAAAATATTCATAGTAATACAAAGTCATGAATGTAGACTGCCACTTTGTAAATTACTACATCTTAATCCTTGAGTACCCAGTTTAATCTTTTTAAGTTATTCATTATATATTTATGAAATTGATTTCATAAATATATACTTTAGTAATTTCTTACCAAAATAGTTAGGCCTAACTCTCTGAATAACTAAACTCATTAAACTTATCTCAAGAGAATATTTTAAATCTCTGTTAAGAGACTATGAATTCCATCTTGAGAATATATGTTCCATCAACACTAAATGTGGCTGCCCAACATACTGAGATTTTGACCGTTACTTTAGATCTCACTCCTGATATATCAAAGTAACCTACACTTCATGATCAGGTCCATTATTCTCTCAGGATTAAGAGTTCATGCAAATATAAGTCGTGAATTTATTATTCAATTGACAGTTGTTAGGAGAATAATAAATCTCACAGCGGTCCAGTTCAATATGTCTTAACTCTTAAAGCATATTAACACATCAACTAGAAGTCTCCACTTCCATGATTAAGACAAATCTTCTTAGTTGATATATTATAGACTTCGCAGATGAAATGCCCAATTTCATCACCAACTACGAACTAAAATTCTGAGTTTACAAAGAACTTATGACTTATATCTTCTGTGACTAAATCACATAAATCATATACTATGCATCTCATGGACTAAATGATAATGTCCGAATATTCATGTTACCATTATTTTAGGTAATAATAAAACAACTTTATTAATTACAATATTAAGTCATACATCATGTCATACATAATGTCAATCATAATATTATACATAGCATCATACAATAAGATTTAAGGGCACTAATCCCAACAAAAGATCGTCAGTAAGTCACACAATCCTCACATGCTTAAGACAACACGTGCTCAACACAGAAAAAGAAGACCTTAAGAGAGCACCGGTATGGTACCAGCCAAATACTCTCCGAAGATCAAGTTAGAGAACTTTCACAACTCTAAAGTGCCAGAGCTGGGGTAAATTATACGTAACTTGGTTTGTGAGGGTTTTGGGGTTTTTATAGTAGTATAGAGTTGACATCCGTTCCTTGGCATAGAAGGCATTTCCTTGTAGGGAAGATCTTCATTAATACGCGTATCTTGCAGGATCCTTTCCTTGTAGGAATCCCCTTGATCAGGGTTAATTGTGGGATACAAGATGTTTTCTTATATACTTATGTGTGGAGGCCAAGCAAGGCCATGTCAGGCCAGTCAAAGGTTTACTTATCCCCTTCAGCTTTTTTCCTTCAGCTTCTTATCCTGTTTATGCATTCTGGTCGTCTCATTCAGGTGTCGTTGATCTCGAGGCGCAGTCGTCGGCCTTGAAGTGGAACCATTGGCTTTATGATATCGTTGTTTGTGTCTATGAACACACAAGTAAGGTTGACGAGTCCACTAGGGCCATTAGCTTTGCCTTATGTAAACGAGTTTATCAAACTTTCAAAATTACCATTATCAGTGACTATGCCATATTACATATCATTTGACATTTTCTATAAAACGGCAAGAGAAGCACTCATTATCTTAGAAGACAATTTTTCTAGTGTGTAACCCATTAGTAAGATTGAATATTGTCTTCAATTTGGAAAATCCTAATATACGACTCAAAATGAGAGACAGAGAGAAGTTTTGGAAGAGGAAGAGAAAATAGTGGTGAGATTATTGAGATTAGATTGTACATTTTTTTTATTATAAATTTTTTAAAGAGATTGTATATTTTCCTTGACTGCACATCTCTATTAGTTTACACAGAAGAGTTAAATTAAACTTGAAAAATGAGTAGAAATGTTGGTATGGTCAGATGAGATCACTGAATCCGGACTATAAATTGTTGTTTGCATAGAAGTTGAAGAGTATGTGTAGTCTGAAAGGAAGCTTGTACAGAGGAAGAGAGTTTCTAAGTGAGTTAGGGTCTTAACTTTCAAGTTTCATCTACATGTGGGGGAAGAGAAAGAGAGTTTGTAAGTGGGTTAGGGTCTTGGCTTTCATCTACACATGAAAATGGATCATGCTTGGGTTATAATATGTAAGAGAATAAATGGGCTTGGGCTTTTCATAAGGTTGAGTCTGATTTGGACTAATTTTCAATAACAACCCATATTTTAGATAACAATAAAAAGAAGTTTTTATTTATTTATTTTTATATAAGATAGAATTTCTACTCTAACCTAATCTAAGTGTATATATAAGTGAAACTCTCTCCTAGAAACTTGAACCCTATCCCTTGCCCTTCACACCCCTCAAGTATTTATATTTTTGGAGTGACCACCGCACCAAGGGTGCGCGGTGGTAACAATAAAAAGAACTTAATGTGATCTTTTGAGTAACAGCAAAAAAAAGGTTAATGAGAAAAAGGTTAAAGAGGTTAAATGCAAAATTAGAGCGCTATTTGGCAGAAACTCATGGTTTCCCACATAAGGTCTCTGTTTTATATATATATATATATATATATAGATTTGTACTTAGGCAGTTATTTTATTTAATAACTCTTTTTAAATAATCAATTGATTAATTAATTGGACTTGCTTTTTGGGCTAACATAATTGGTCATTAGTATGTGGCTTGAGATGAGACAAAATGAACAAATAAGGCTCTAACTCCAATGGGCTTTGCTTCTATTAGCTCTTTGACAAGCCAAAAGTTACCATTAATTATATAACAAGTACTACTATGAAAATATAATAGCTCTCTAGGCCTTATAATCTTCACAAACAAAACTTCTGATTTCATCACTGACAACGAATTACGTTTTTTAGTTAATGAGGAACTTGTGATTTATATCATTTTTAATTAAAACACATAAATTACATATAATGCATCTCAAGGACTATATGATAATGTCCAATCAGTTCATTTACAAATACTCTCATATAATTAAACACTATTATTTAAAATATGACAATAAATTGGATTTTAAAGCACAAATCCTAACATTGTCCTCCAAATAAATGAAGATATAGGTTTCTAAAATTACATTGTTTAATTTAACCTTTAGTGAAAGAATGGTATTTAAATAAAGTAAAGGATAATTCAGAGAACTAACCAATTTTATGTTTATTAATTTTTGGGTAAACTATATAATTGGTCCTTAACCTTTAATTTGTATCTCAATTTAGTCCCTGAGCTTTTAAATGTGTTAATTTAGTCACTAACCTTTTGGTAATGTGTCAAAATGGTCCCTGTTAAGTAATAAATGAAAAATACTGACGTGACTAACAATTCAAATAAAATATTGTTTTTATGCTATCTAAGATGCCATGGACTACCAACTCAACAACTAAAATCCCAACTCATCTAATATTTGATCAGCCACCTAATTAGGTGAGATTTAAGTCCCTCTCCAATTGTCACCGGTGTTGTCTTCTGCTTTCATGGCATCTCTCACTTCGCTAGTGAATGAAACAAGTTTCTCTTAGAATGTTCTTTTTTCTTAGACTATTGAGAAACACAACCCCAATTAAGCCGCAAAAATAAATAAATCTGAGTTTAGTAATTATTTTTTTTTCTTTTTCTCAATACCCAAACAACGAAACAATCTAATATTCCATAGCCATTAATTTTGCTTCAACAATAAACAACTCCTTTCCCAGATCCCAAAAATCATAATCAACCCATTTAAGAAAATTTTCATAACAAATTCACCCAAAAATTGACCCAAAAAAGAATTTCTAATATTTAAACGTCGATTCTACACAAAGCATACCCACATATCTGAATTGGAACAATTGGAATGTCACTAAAATCCCAAGACGGAGCAAATATGCATAGCAAATCATGGGTGTGAGATCATACACATTAAGATAAACTTAAATTGTTCCCTTCTTTTCCTTCTTTGATAGCACTACCAATCTGCACAACATTCTTCAACAACCCACCATGCCCCAATATGCTACTTTCATAGAATTTTCCAAGGGTGAATTGGGAAGAGACGGAATGTGTGAGAAAAGGACAACACCAGTGATGACTAGGAGTGGGGCTTAACTGGGTTGCCCGTCAAATATTAAATTAGTTAGGATTTTAGTTGCTGAGTTAGCAGTTCATGTGGCATCTTTTTTTTTTTTTTTGAGAAACAACATTGTGATTTTATTTATGATGTCATTGTGGTAAGGGTTACATTGGATAAATGTGGAGGAACATCCTCCATCCATATCGTATATTCACTAACATGTCTTGCATGTCTAGCAATTTTATGGGCTAGAGTATTACATTGTCTTGGAACAAAACTAAACTCTAATACTTCAAAACCATCTGCCAAACTCTTAACTTCCTCCAGAAGGTGTCCATAGTTAGCCAACGAGGGCAGGCCGCTCTGCATTGCCTCGATTGCAATCTTTGAGTTGCCCTCAAGGATTATCGACTTATGCCTAAGCTCCAAAGCCAGCTTCAGTGCTTTTATAGCTGCAAGTAGTTCGACTGCCACCGTAGAATGAGGTAGAGGAAACCTGTCCGCCATTGATGCTAGGATCAAGCCGTTTCTGTCTCTAATCACCGCTGCAGCACCTGCTATATTTTGGTCCTGAAAACATGCACCATCGAAGTTTATCTTAATGTTTGGCCAGGGTGGGGGTCTGTCAAATAATATTGTATTTGATCTATTAGCCATGTTAGTATTTTCCATCCGTCATTTAACGGTAGGGATCATTTTAACACATTACCAAAATGTTTGAGACTAAATTAACATATTTGAAAGCTTAAGGACTAAATTGACATATAACGAATAAGTTAGGGGCCAAATATGTAGTTTACCCTTAATTTTTCAAAGAGATATATATTTTGGGGTATCCTAAAATAGAATACAAGACAAATGAATAAAAATCTTATGTCTTACTTTTTGTATTCCACTTTATACTCTACTAATTACAACTTCCCACATACTCATTTTTCTTTTCCTTATAAAATAACCAAAATTTTAAAAAGAAAAAAAGAAAAAAAAATCATGACACATAGGAATCATGATTGGATTAGTATAAAGTGGAATAAAAAAATGGGATAAAGAATTTTTGTTTATGACCAAAATATAGAATGAAAATAAATTCCTAATATATCATACTTTTTGTATTCTATTTTATTTTTCATCAATTGCAATATATCATGTGTTTATATATTTATCTTTTAGTTATTTTATAAGGAAAGTGAAAAGAATACATGGTGAGGGTGCAAAGGAAAAAAAAATCGTGAAAAATTTCAACAACAAAGGAAAACCACTTGGACTTTTAATTTTTCGAAATTGGCCTGTTAATATACTTTTATTCTAACAAATTATCTGTAATTAATTGGGTAATATCTCATGTGGTAGATTGTCTCAGAAAAACTTGTTTGTCCGGTGGTTGTGATTTGGAGTTTGGTCATGCTTCCCCAAATATTAAATCCCTTTCATATTGGCTTATAATGAAAGTAGTGCACCAAATTTGATTGATCGATTTTAATTATTAATTCTGCCGGTTGAAATACAAATTTCAATATATGACTTAGCTGAACTTATGAAAATGATTTAATTATTCCTCACAACAGAGAAAAGGGCATATTCATTATTAATCATATTACGATGATTAATAGATGACTTATGAGTGACCTTGAATTTGTATGCTACCTATATATTACATACGATTTGATTGAACTTGACAAATGAAAAGTGATTAACAGATGACTAATAAGTGACCTTATATTAGGTGCACCTGCAATTTGATAGAACTTGACAAATGAACGTAATTCCAAAGTGTTGTGTCGGGTTATAGATTGACCCTGGTTAATTAATTCAATTACCCAAGTTGATTAATTAGGTTAAATTATATGTAAATTATGGAGACATCAAAAAATCACCAAATAAACTAAGTGCAGCGGAAATTAAATTAATATGGTGATTTGTTAACGAATGGGGAAAACTTCTCGCAAGGCAAAAGCCATATTGAGGAAATTTCATGTCATCACTCCCAATAACCTACTAATCAAGAACAAATGGTTGCAAGTATAAGGAATCTTACCACTACCCTGAATTATCCCAAAATACCAACATATAGTTGAACCTTTCCTCCAATCCCCAACTAGACTTGATCTTGTAAAGACTTCTTCCCTTTTTGCACAAATCTCCAATCTGTGACTAACTCTTTTGCATGGATCCTAGTACGTGACTAACTCCACAACAGCCCTTTGATTGTTGTAGTTGATTTGCAACAATTTCACATAGAAACTTCAATAAGATCTTCAATGTTGATGCTAGAGACTTTGCTTAGTTACAGAACCCAAAGGCTTTCAAGAAAAGCAACAATATCTCTTTCTTTTGTAGGACGAGGCTAGGGTTTCAAGAGGTGTCGAGTTGTGTTGAGAATTCTTCATTATGTCTCGATAGATGTTAGTGTCAAAACAAGGGTCGAGATTTAATGAAACAACTTTTCTTCACTTATTTCTTGGATCAATCTTCATGCCTTCAATGATACCACTTGTAAAGTAAATTTCACACATTGTTGATACATTAAACCCAACTTAGATCAACTCAACTACAAGTAAAGTGCGTTTTGTCAAAAGATGAGCCAATAAATAGAAAATATGACCCTAACAATCTCCTCCTTTAACAATCCGTGACAAAACCACAAAATTAATTATGAGAGAAAATTAAACTAACAATCTCCCCAATTGATTACACAGAAAGTAAGCTTAGTTTAAAAGATTTGAACCTTGGAAGTTGCTACAAGAGGAAGTCTCGGAATCTTGACTTGGCTTTAACCTGTCTTTCCTAAAAGGCACTAAACAAGACGCATCAAGATATCATGTGGAAAACAATGACAAGTTAAATAAACAAGAAACATGTGTATAAAATGAGAAAAGAAACAAAACATGTGAGATAAAGAGAGAAACAACATCAGCACAGCCTTGGCACATTAGCAATCTCCAAACTAAAGTACACTCATTTGTAACAGCTTCCCACAACTAATCTCGTGCTGACCTTAGCACGTTCTTTTTCTTTTGTAATGAAAAGTTTGTTGAAGAGAAATACAAGTGAAAATAGTTTTCTTTCCATCTTACGTATGTTTTAACTAGTTGGACTTGCCTTTTGGGATAACCTAATTGGGCATTAATATGTGGCTTGAGATGGGACCAAAGAGACAACTAAGGCTTTAACTCCAATAGGTATTGGGCTTTCATTAGCTCTTGATATGTCCAAAGTTACCATTAATTATATAACAAGTATCACTATGGAAATATAGTTGCACTTTAAGTCTTATTAATAAATTATATCCCAAGACTTTAATATGATATCATTTGACCCATTCATGAAACATCCATAGTGAATAAAGTTATAATAAACTGTCACTTTATGAATTACTATTTTATTCCTTGAGTCCACAGTTTAATATTTTAGTTATTTATATATTTTATGAAATTTAATCTTTCATTAAATATAAAATTTAGTAACTTTTTTTTTTTTTAGTGAAGTGATCATGTTAGTTTTTTGAATAACCAATTCCCATTAAACTTATCTCAATAGTATATTTCATGTCTCTATTGAAAGATGTTAGGAAATATGTGGGAATTTTTAGAAACATATGTGATGTAAATTGGCTAATCTTTTGACAAAACGCACTTTACTTGTATTTGGGTAGATCTAAGATGGGTTTAGTACTTCAAGAAACAAGTGTTCAAGTTTAGTATTGAAGTCATGCAAGTCTGACCAAGAAACAAGTGAAGAAGTGCTGTTTATTAAAACTCGACAGATATCTCGATAGAATTTTTTCTATCGAGATTTAATGTTGAAGCTTGACAGAAGCTTGACAGAAGTTGAATTTGTTGAGAATTATGAAATTAGAATTTTTAGATTTGATTTCAAGCATATCCATGTGTATTTGTGTAGGGTTTCTTTTCTCATAACCCTAGACATATATAAAGATTTTTTTTAAGGGCCATCACAAGGGATGAAACTTGATGCAAAGTGATAATACAAGCATATTGTGACCGGAGACAATTTGCCCTAGTTCATCATTTTTTTTGTAGAAGCTACTGCATCTTTGCGCCAAAGGTCTTGTGACCAAGGAGCTTTTTGATCTTTATTGTTGGATGAACTGAAGAACTTTGCAGCTAACATCTTCCTCAAGCTGGTGTGTTAGTCATGTACTAGGATCCATGCATCATTGTTTAGTCATGTACTGAGAGCCGTGCATTGAAAGGAGAGATTGCCGCTACAATACAAGTCCAATTGGGTGCTGGGGTAAGGGTTCAACTGTAAGTTGGCTTTAGGTACTGAGATTTATTTTACTTGTAACCGCTTGTTTTGATAATAGTGGATTCTCAGGAGTGTTGACCTTAAATTCACCCGATGGGGTTTTGTCTTGGTGGTTTTTCTCATTCGTAAACAAATCACATGTGTCAAATTTATTTTTCGCTGCATTTAACTTAGTTGGTGATTTGTTTGTGCTACTATGCTTATTGCATGTAATTAAATCTAATTAATTCACTTGGCTAATTAATTGATTAATTTACCAAAGGAGTCAATACATTCTTGGCCTATCAAGTGGTATTAGAGCAAGCACACTCTGATTAGGTTTAATCTTTGTTGTGTAATCCATTGACCCCTGTTTGTCATAGATAAAAGATAGTCACTTATTATACCTCCTTTATTTGATGGCACTAACTATGCATACTAGAAAGTACGCATGAGAGCTTTCTTGCAGTCTTTAGATGAAAATGTGTGGCAAGCTGTAGAGATTGGCTGGACTAAGCCAAAGGAAGCACTGGCTTAATGGGATGATGCCATGATCAAAATGGCAAACTTTAACAGCAGAGCATTGAATGCACTATTCAGTGCAGTGACCAATGAGGAGTTCACGAAGATATCCTCAACTGAAACTGCAAAGGAAGCATGGACTATCCTCCAGACAACCTATGAAGGGACTAAGGCTGTCAAGGATTCAAAGCTCCAAAGGCTCACTACTAGCTTTAAGGAGATAAAAATGGAGGAGGATGAGTCGTTTGATGAGTTCTATGCCAAATTAAAGGACATAGCCAAGGTTGTAAGAAAGGTGCTAAAGTCTCTGCTTGAGAGATTTCATGCCAAGATCATTGCCATTGAAGAATCAAAGGATATTGACTCTATTCCTTTGATGGAGTTGGCTGGAAACTTGCAAACCTATGAATTGGGTTTGACTAGCTAGAATCGGGAAAGGAAGCAAAAGTAAGATCATGGCACTGAAGGCCAAAAGTAATAAGACCGATGAGTCTTTTGATGATGAAGATTCCAAGATTAAATCCTACATCACTAGGCAGTTTAAGAAGTTCATGAAGAATGCCAATGCGAAAGGATTTGATAAGGACTGTAAGGAATCCAATTCTTTTCATTTCAAGAGCCAAGACAGGGGAAAGAAGGATGCTAAGGATGACGATCAGTACACTATTCCCTCCAGACCAAAGTGCTTCGGATGTCAAGGTTTTGGACACATGAAACTAGAATGTTCAACATATCTCAAGTCAATTGGGAAAAGCAAGGCTCTTGTTGCTACCTTAAGTGACACCGAGCCTGAAATTGAGTCAGATGACAGTGATGACAAGGGAATTTTAAATGCCTTCACTTCTATAGTTGATCCTACTAAAGGGGTTACAGAAACAGTAGATGAAAAGGACTTGGAGGATTCTAAGCTTGAGAAAATGGATGATTAAGATGACATCCATACAACCTATGCAAAATTATACAAGGTTTCTAAGAAGCGTGAGAAACTGTATAGGTTGGCCACCAAGAAGCTGGATGACGTCGAGCTAGATCGAGAGGAGCTTTCTGCCAAGATTGATGAAGTCAATCAAACCATTGGTGCACTACGGTTTGAAAACAACTTCCTTGCTAAAAGTATAAAGAAGCTTGAAGTAGAATTGTTCCAGGTTAGAGCTCAATTGGAGAGGACTTCTAGTGCAAAGCTCAATGAGATGCTAAGCTTTCAGAAAGCTGCTTCTGATAAAATCGATTCGGGGTATGATTTCTCTTCTTCTAATATTGCCTCATCTAGTACAACTGTGTTTGTCTCATCTATTGATAATGATAATTCTAAGAATGATGAAGCTAAAAATGAAATAGCTAGTTAGAACTTAGATAAAGGCAAATCTATTTTAGGAGCAGCCTCTAAGGTTGAAAAGAAAGAGACTAGAAACACTAGGACTAAGAAAGGTAACAACAAAAAGTCTCAACCAAAGAAGCTGTATTTTTGTCATCATTGTGAAGCTTCAGGGCATACTCATCCAAGTTGCTACAAGTGGTTAGCCACTCAACAAAGCAACAGTATGCTCTCGTCTAGAAACTAGAATCAATTTCCATCCTCTTTTGCTCCTCTTGGAGATCTTCTCAAGTCCCTCATGTTCCTTTCGAACTTGAACGATTTCAATTCTTTACCCTCACCACCGAATCAAAAGTTCGCTCAAAGAAAAGGTTCTTCCAAGGTGTGAAAGGAAAAATGCTCAAAGTGATTTAGTCACTTTCTCTTTCTCTCCCCTTATGATTATGCATTACTTATTTGTTTTGCTTTCTTGTTTTAAGTCAGTCTAGTTTTATGCTTTGTTCTGTTTAACATGTTTTTGTTTGTATGTTTTCAATTTTTTTTTTCCATAAAAAAAAAAAATAGAAAAAAAAAGTAGTGTGTGTTTGTGTATATTGGTACTTGTGTACCTTGGATGGCCATTGAAACAAATTTTTCTATACTTTGTATCTCTTGTAGCTTGTATGAGCATCTTAATGCACAACTAAGCAAGTGAGCTTTGTGGCTCGTGTTTGTAATAAGTACGATTAAGTAATCTCTTATACTTAATACTCATATCACTCTTTTTGACGGAAAGGACTAGAAAATCCTAAGAGAAAGGCATAAATAACCATCTCACTATTAAAACTTGCCAATCATATATAACATCTGTGTGCTTCGACATAGCAAAATTGTGATGTTTTTGGCTTAACATGATTGGGTATTTCTTCTCTCTCTTTTATATGCTCATGCATTATATGTTCAAAAAGAAAAATATGCAAAGAAAATTAAAAGCAAAAAGAATCAAAATGCTTTTAGTATAGTTGCAAGTATGTTTCTAGGAGATGTAGGAGTTATAGGTTGTACCTCAAAAGTGATAGTCCCCATCAATCAGTTATGATTGTGTGTGAGTGTATTTGATTTTCTCATATCTCAAATTGTCATAATATGAGAAACTTATGCACTCTTGCTATGTTTTCACACACAACACACAAATTCTTTGCTACTTTTGATACATGTGCAGGTACAATGTGATTTGGCCATTACAAGGGATACATATGTTAATATATGCTCACTAAACTGTCTTAACTTGTTTTTGAAATATAAAATTGGTTAGATTTGTTTAGTGTGTGTGTGTGTGTTTTGGATCTTGAATGCTTTGCATATATGTTGAGAGATGTTTTGAGAGCTTAATATGTTGATTGGATCTATGTTTAAGTAGCTTGCTTGTTGCATTCATCTCTTCGTGTTTTTCCTCCTTGAAAAGCTCATTTTCTTCAAGCTTGACAGCTTCTTAATAGATTCTTGATAGATTATCTTCTATCGAGCCCCTCATTCTTCTTGTCTTGACAGATCTTATTGCAATCTCGATCCATCGAGGTTTCTAGATTTCTTCTCGATAGATGCTCGACAGTTTCTTCGATCCATCGAGCAACTTTCTGTCTGGCCGATAGATTCTCTACAGCTTCTTGATCCATCGAGATATTTTTGCCGTCAACAGATCCTCGACAGATTCATTTTTGTCGAGACTTAGTGCTCGATAGAGCTCAACAGATATCTCGATCCATCGACCTACGATTTCTATTTAAAGGCTGAGCGTGAAATCAAATTTCATTTCTTCTTCTCTCTCTCAACAAAAACTTTTTTCTTTCCCTAAACACCTCTCTCTCACTCAAAATCTTCTACCCTTGTGTTCTTCAACCTAGATCAAGATCAAAACACTTGGTAAGTGTTCTAATCTTCTCTCTTTTCATGCATTCATGGATTTTAGACCTAGGTTTTGGGGTTTTTCAAAATTTTTGGGATTTTTGAGTTTTTCTTGAAAATTTTGGGTTGGGCTTTGTGAAATTTTCATTATGTGCTCATATATTGCATTCTCATTGCATTTTAACAATGTTTCAGGCATTTAGATGTGTGCTTGATTATTGGAATGTGTGCTGGTAGGTTGGGATTAGGTTTTACCCATGATGCAATTTATATTCTTGCACGTCACATGTTCATGCATACGTATCCCTTCTTTTTTTGGTTGTGATGTGTTTCTCTCTCTCTCTCTCTCTCTCCCGCGGATAGATTGCGCATGAAACCCAAGCGCAAATCCACTCTGGGTTAGAACCCTCTTGGTTCCGGGTCTTCTTCTTCTGATCCTCCCATTCCCCTCTTCACATTCGGTTTCGTGATGGGAAGGCCTAACAGGACTTCCTTGAGAACTTTTAGAAATGTGGCATTCAACCAGAGCACCATGTTGTTTTGTTGGACTTTTCCGACACTCCTATTCTTGCAGTCATTCAGACATGGGGCTAAGAATCTCTTTGTGAGATACCCTTGAGGTGTCTCATCCTGTTTATACAGGAGTTTTACTCCAATATACATGGTATCGATACCTCTGTACCTCAATTTTCCATGACATTTCGAGGTGCACGTATCATAGTTACCCCGGATCTTATATTCGAGGTATTACATGTTTCGATGGTAATGCATCTTGACTATCCCGGCTGTTAGCATCTTAGGACTGTGTCTAGAGACGAGTTTTTGTCTCATTTTTGTGAGACACCTTGATGCAGATTGGTTAAGGAAGAATAAAATATTTTAATATTTTATGTTGTTTTCTTTTTCCTTATTGAATTAGGATTTTAATTGTTTTTCTTTTCCTAGTTAAATTGTTTTCCATTTCTCAAGTAGAAATAGGTTATTATTTCTTTTCCTAAAAGAAGTAGGGGAAATTCTATTCCTATAAATACTCTTTATAGAGAGGTTATTTATGTTATGTGTGTTTTTTTAATAAAAGTTTGCTAGAGAGGTTTTCTCTATTATTTTGCCTACTAGCCTCGTGTTCTTGTAGAGCTTAAGTTTTGTGGAAGTATTGTGGTAATTGTGTGTTACAGATTCTGCTTCTACACATCTACACTACATCAGTTGGTATCAGAGCAAGGCTAGGTTCCTACCATGGCACAAAGAGAAGCATGTGGGGGAAGACTTGTTGCCATAGATGACGTGTATGAATGTGATGAGGTTGCACGCAATGCACAATTAGAGGTGTTCTTTCAACGAATAGAGGAGTAGTTTGATGCACTTTCAAAGCAGCTCACCACCTTAGCTATTGGAAATCGACCTCAAAACTACCATCCAAATCCATGTTATGTGGAGGAGGAGGAGGATCTCAATATCGAGGAGGAGGACTGCAATATCAAAGAGGATGATGAATACATTGAAAGAATTTGTGCAATAAATTGGGATTCTCCACCAATTTATGATGACTATCCTGAAGATTTTAGTAAAGAAGACAAGATTGAGCTTGATAAAAATAAAATCATATACATATGAGGTGAGCCTATAACTCACACCATTGTTGAGACTTTCGACAGTCAAAAACAAAAGGTTATTGATTTTACTGATTACAATCATACATTGGTACAATTAGCTTGTTCAGTAGTAGATGAGTTCTCAATTGATGAACGAAGTTTCAACCTACTAAAGCTTGAACTTGAACACATTAAGCACTATGATTTCATTGGGGTTAATGAGCTTCTCTCAATTTTTTTTGGTAATACAGTTAACATTAACTTGGAAAGATTAATGGAAAACGTTATTGATCCCTTCTGGGAGGATTTTATTGAACAAGAATTGATAGAGGTCAACGAGAGGCGTGAACGGGTGATTTTAAATAATCTTTGTCGAGGAGGAAATATTAAGTTTTTGGATGTGTGCATGGATTCTTTTTTAGTACTTGCTTCATATATCCCGTCGTGGCAAAAGAGGTCAAGAATAAAAATCCGTACATCAAGATTTATTATGAGTGAGAAAAGATTGATAAGTAGCTTATTGATTTGTCTTGTCTTGCACAGAAGAATAGGATGGAGAGGATTATTCGGGGTTCTAATTGATCATGGAATATTGCCACAAAACTCGAGGAAAATTTTTCCCTAACCCCGAGAGAATGATGCAGATTGGTTAAGGAAGAATAGAATATTTTAATATTTTATGTTTTTTTCTTTTTCCTTGTTGAATTAGGATTTTAAATGTTTCTCTTTTCCTAGTTAAATTATTTTTCCTTTCTCAAGTAGAAGTAGGTTTATTATTTCTTTTCCTAAAAGGAGTAGGAGAAATTCTATTCCTATAAATACTCTTTATAGAGAGGTTATTTATGTTATGTGTGTTTTTTTAATAAAAGTTTGCTAGAGAGGTCTTCTCTATTATTTTGCCTACTAGTCTAGTGTTCTTGTAGAGCTTAGTTTTCGTGGAAGAGTTGTAGTAATTGTGTGTTACAGATTCTGCTTCTACATGCCTACGCTGCTTCTACACTCCATGCTCAGGCTTTGCAAAAGGACAAAAATTCCTTAACATGGTGATGACTTTTGTTCTTACTCCTCTGTCTCACTATAACTCTATCATAGAGCCTTGTGCTCGTTTTCTTTTGTACCTCTTAGAGGACCTCTTTATTGACTTCACTTTTCACTTCATCACTTCCATCCTTGATGTCTATTAGGATATGGCAACCAGTGATAAGCTCATCTTTCCTTCAGCTATCATGTGAATCCTTCGCTATTTTTCTATCCCCATTCCTAATTCTCCCTACTTCACCACCATGGGTGCCATCGACATTGGTTTTGTTCGACGGAGTGAGGCCTAGCTTCTACCAAAGTGGTCACATATGGAGACTACCGGTCCTGTAGCATCTGCTATTCCTTCCTCCTTCGCTTTTTCTTCCTCGGCTGGTGATGTGACCCTCGAGGCTATCATGGTGCAGCTTCAGTGCATGGCTGCTCACCTTGAAACTTTCTTTGATGAGTTGTGTCAGGTGAACACCCGTATTGGTTGTATAGCACGACGATAGGCTCGCCTTGGTGGCTTCGCTGCTTCTCCCTCTCCTTCTCCAGAGGCTTCGGCAGACGAGGATGGTGAGGATAGCGATGATGGTGATGAAGATGCTAGCTCTTCCAGTGATGATGAGATGACAACCTTTCGATGACTCACCCTTTGTCATTCGTGACAAAAAGGGGGAATAGTTTTGGGATGAGAGTAGTCTTGTACTGAGGGAGAGAGTTAGTATATGATTTTTTTGTTAGGGGGAATGTTTATATTCTTGAGGGATGTAGTGAGGGTTTTATGTACTTTTCTTTTCTTTCTTTTTTTGTTACATTATCCTCTTGTACACCGGTCTTGTGATCATTTATTTATGACATACTTTGTATTTATTTTCATATATATATATATATATATATGATGTCTATTATTCTTCACCTATCTCTACATGTGTTGTTTCTTTTCTCTATTTATACACATATTTCTTTATGTATGCTATCTTTATTTATGCTTCACATTAAGCTATTTTGATGAGTTTTGTTTAAAGTGTTTCAGAAAGACAGATTGTGAAAATCTATCATTCCATGAACTCTCTTTTTGCAAAATTTTTCAAGAGTTTGTGTTAGGATTAGATTTTTTTTTGTATTCCAACAAGTGATTTTGAGTTTTGTGATTTAAGACTTCTCTCATGATTCATTTGTTTGTTGTGGTTTTGTCACGTATTGCCAAATTGGGAGATTGTTAGGACATATGTGGGAATTGTTAGAAATATATGTGATGTAAATTGGCTAATCCTTTGACATAACGCTCTTTACTTGTATTTGGGTAGATCTAGATGAGTTTAGTTCTTTAAGAAACAAGTGAAAAAGTGTTGTTTATTAAAACTCGACAGATATCTTGATAGAAGCTTTTCTATCGAGGTTTAATGTTGAAGGTTGACAGATGCTGAATCTGTCGAGAATTACGAGATTAGAATTTCTAGATCTGATTTCATGCATATCCATGTGTATTTGTGTAGGGTTTCTTTTCTCACAACCCTAGACATACATAAGGATTATTTTAAGGGCTGTCACAGGGGATGCAACTTGATGCAAAGTGATAATACATGCATATTGTTACCGGAGACAATTTGCCATAGTTCATCATATTCTTTGTAGAAGCTACTGCGTCTTTGCACCAAGGGTCTTGTGACCAAGGAGCTTTTTGATCTTTAGTGTTAGATGAACTGAAAAACTTTGCAGCCAACATCTTCCTCAAGTTGGTGTGTTAGACCCGTACTGGGATCTGTGCATCATTGGTTAGTCACGTACTGGGAGCTGTGCATTGAAAGGAGAGATTGCCGCTACAATAAAAATCCAATTGTGTATTGAGGTAAGGGTTCAATTGAAGGTTGGTATTAGGTACTGGAATTCCTTTTACTTGTAACCGCTTGTTTTGATAATAGTGGATTCTCAAGAGTGTTGACCTTAAATTCACCTAGTGGAGTTTTGTCTCGGTGGTTTTCCTCATTCGTAAACAAATCACCTGTGTCAAATTTATTTTTTGCTGCATTTAATTTAGTTGGTGATTTGTTTGTGCTACCACGCTTATTGCATGTAATTGAATCTAATTAATTCACTTGTCTAATTAATTGGTTAATTTATTAAAGGGGTCAATACATTCTTGGCCTATCAAAAGAGACTATGGATTCAATTTTGAAAATATGTGTTCCTTTAATACTATTTGCAGTTTCCTAGAGTACAAAGGTTGAATGTTCAAATAGCGTGTAAAACACCTTGAATGTTTAGACCCCCAAATTACAAATTACCAATTCAAGCTTATTATCAAACAATGTATGTGCGGAATATGAAAATAAGCTAAAACAAAATGGATAGAAAAATCTAAACCAAATAAAATCACAACCACAACAGAAATTAAATGGAAAAGATTAAGGAAAGAGAGATGCAAACACAAAGACAACACAACGATGTGTTATTGAAGAGGAAACCGAAGTCCTCAGTGTAAAACCTCTCCGCCACCCTCCAAGCGGTCAATAATCCACTAGAGAATGAAGTTGGAATACATGAACAGCAGAAGACCCTCTAAGCTTAATCTACCCAATGTGCCTAAACCCTCCAAATTTCTTGCTCCAACAAGGTTACGTTGAACCTTTGTCTTCTTTAGCTTACCAGATTCCGTTATAGCTCATAGTATAAACCAATATCAATTGGTCCCTTCCTAACTGCTTCCCAAGCACCAAATAACCTTTTCAAAGATATGAGTATGGTGAGATAAGGGTTTGGCTAACGTACCTCTCAAGGATCTAACAATAGAGAGAGTGAGATTAGAGTAATTTGGAGAATCAATGATGAAGATTATGGACGAGTCAATCTTGTTTTTCTCTAGGGTTTCTCTCTTAAAATTCTCTCTGGAAGCTCTTTACAATACATGGGTATAAGGGTACTTATACTGGTGTGTGTTTGGAATGTGAAATGTCAGTTTTTCCCAAACAGAGTGGCCTGGCAACTTGGCCTTGCGACTTGACTGAGTCGCGAGTCTAAGTCGTGAGCTAACAGAATGGCCAGA
Source organism: Quercus ilex subsp. ballota (assembly GCA_032727855.1). Classification (NCBI taxonomy): domain Eukaryota; kingdom Viridiplantae; phylum Streptophyta; class Magnoliopsida; order Fagales; family Fagaceae; genus Quercus; species Quercus ilex. The sequence continues at coordinate 94,439,813 of CM064909.1, read as the reverse complement.
CTGGAAGTTTTGTCCTGTAGTGCTCTAGCTGGTGGGACTCTTCAGCTCCTCTGCATGCTTTACACGTGTGCTTCCTTTGGCGACTTGCCAGCCGCGAGCTAGTTGTGAAATCTAGTCGCGAGGCCTTGCTGAGTGCACACTCTTGAGCTTTTCTTCACACTTTGTTATACACTATCCTTACATGATTCCTATCTAAATACAGGGTTTCTAAATGCTGAATTACAAGCAAATTGGCATGAAATAAAGTTAACAAAATGGTTGATTAAATTCAACCTTACAAAGGTTTTGATCTTTATATTAGATCTCATTTATGATAAGTCAAAGCAACGTATATTTCATGAAAGTGGCCACAATCGTATCAAGATTGAGAGTTTATAAAAATAGAAGTTTTGAAATTTATTATTCTTGTAACAATTGTAAATTAAATAATCAATCTTACAGTGGTCCCCTACAATTTGTCTTAAGCACTTTAGACACACCATCACATTAACTAGAAGTCTCTAATTCTGTGATTAAGACAAACCATCTTGGTTGACTTGTTATGGTCTTCATAGATGAAACACCCAATTTTATCTTCGACAACGGACTACGTTTTTGAGTTTACGAGGGACTTGTCATTTATATCTTTTGTAATTAAACCACATAAATCACGTACAATGCATCTTAAAGACTATATGATAATGTCCAATTCGTTTATGTACAATAGTCTCATATAACTAAATAATTTAATTACTTAAAATATGATAATATATTGGATTTTGGGGGATCAAGACAAACCATCTTGGTTGACTTGTTATGGTCTTCATAGATGAAACACCCAATATTATCTTCGACAATGAACTACGTTTTTGAGTTTATGAGGGACTTGTCATTTATATCTTTTGTAACTAAATCACATAAATCATGTATAATGCATCTTAAATACTATATGATAATGTCCAATTAGTTTATGTACAATAGTCTCATATAACTAAATAATTTAATTACTTAAAATATGATATTAAATTGGATTTTGGGGGCACAAACCCTAACAATGTCTTCCAAAAAAAAAAAAAAAGACATGGGTTTCTAAAATTACAAAATTAATTTTTTTTTTGAGAAGAACAAAATTTAATTTAACTTTAGAGAGAGAGAGAGAGAGAGAGAGAGTCATGTTTAAATAAAGTAAAGGGTAATGTAGAGAAGTTATCAATTTTATGTCTATTAACTTTTCAAAGAGGAATATATTTTGGGACATCTTAAAATAGAATACAAGACAAATGAATAAAAATCTTATGTCTCACTTTTTGTATTTTACTTTATACTCTACTAATTACAACTTCCCACATACTCCTTTTTATTTCCTCATAAAATAACCAAATTTTAAAATATGAAAAAAAATCACGACACATGAGAATCGTTATTTGTGGAGTATAAAGTGGAATACGAAAAATGGGCTAGAGAATTTTTTTTTTTTTAATGACCAAAATATAGAAAGAAAACAAATTCCCTATCATACTTTTTGTATTCTATTTTATGTTCTATCAATTTCAATATGTCATGTGTTTTTTTTATAGTTATTTTATAAGGAAAGTGAAAAGATTACATGGTGATGGTGCAAAGGAAAAAAATATAGTAAGAATTTCAACACAAAGGAAAACCACTTGGAATTTTAATTTTTACAAACTGGTTTGTTAATTTACTTTTATGCTAACAAATTATTTGTAATTAATTGGCCAATCTCCCATGTGGTAGATTGTCTTGTCAATGTGATTTGGAGTTTGGTCATCCTTCCACAAATATTAAATCCATTTCATATTGGTTTACAATGAAAGTAGTTCACCAAATTTGATTGATCAATTTTAATTATTTGATCTGCAAGTTTTAAGACAAATTTCAAATTCTGACTTAGCTGAACTCATGAAAATCTTTTGGTTGATCCTCACAACTGAGCAAATAACATATTCATTGTAATAATTTTGAATGTTTATTAGATAATTTATGAGTGACCTTGAATAAGTGTGCTACCTTTATATATTACATACAATTTGATTGAACTTGACAAATGAACGTAAGTCCAAAATGTTATTGGATATATAACATATGAGTAGAAGTTCCAACTAAAGAAAAAAAATAAAAAATAAAATAAAGAATCTAACGAATTATTATTAACATAATTGGATCAGATTTGAACTTTTAGTTTCACTTTTGGTGGTTAAGTTTCTATCTAGAGCATCAGTGTACTAGACATGATATGATACAAACACATGTCTAATTTCTATTTGGATCTTATTTGCATTCTCTTTTTTGAATCTTCATGATATCAACAAGTTTTGTTGGAAATCTTTTCTTCTTTTCTTAGGAAATCAAGAGATTTTTTTTTCATGGGAATATAGTTGTGTTGGGCTTTCAAAATTGTATTGTTGTTAGGCTATATTTTGCTTGTAATTTTCTCTAAGACACTATACTATGTTCCCTCCAGCATATACTCTTAATTAGGGGTGGCAAAATTGGACACGACACGAAATTAACAGGTTATGGGTTAAGACTTAATGAGTTAGTGTCATATTCGGGTTGACACAACTGACCTGTTTAATAAATGAGTTGGGTTAGTGTCCAACCTATGGAACCCATTTGACTTGTATGACTCGTTTAATTAAATGCAATTTTATCAATATATCCTTCAAACCCTAGGTATATAAACTTATTAGTTGTTATGGTTTTTTTTTTTTTTTTTTGGGACATATTATGATTGATTGTTTGTGATATTGAGATATGCTTTAATTTTAAATGATTATTTGTGATGCAGTTATTCATTGGTTCTAAATGTTATATATATATATATATATATATTTGTTTTTCATAATCATATCAATTTGGTTAATACTACTTTTTTTTTTTTTAATTTTGATAAAATCTGATAAACAAGTCAATACAATTGGCCCGTTTAATAAATGGGTCATCTTAGGGTTGAGAAATCTTGGCTCGTTTAATAAATATGTCGGGTTAGTGTTGACCTATATAGTCGGATATTCATAAATTGACATGACACAAACTTGACATATGAACACGAATTGCCACCCCCTACTCTTAATAATATTTTTGTTGTTATATATATGTGTGTGGGGAGGGGGGGGGGGGGGGAGGTTTCTAATTAGTTCAATTGGTAATGTCTCTAATGGTTTGAATAAGAGATCTGAAGATCAATCCCCGCCTACTCCAAAAATAAATTGGTGTCTTGGTTTGATGATAAAGAGCTATTATTAGGAGCGAATGCCATAGGTTGAAACTCTCTCTCAAAAAAAAAAAAAAAAATTGAAGGTTGAGACTCTTCAAATTCTAGCATATGCTTCTCACATAACCTTTCGCTGGTTGGCACTCACGAGCCAGTCATGAGCTAGTAGTGAGTTCTTCATCTTCACAGAATCTTCACCAATCTTTCACACAATATTTACATTAAATCCCACAAAAAATACAGGGAAATGATTAAACATAAATATAATCAAATTTGACATGGAATTAAAGCCAACAAAAACATAGTTGTAGATTACAATTTTTTTTTTTGGGTTATTGTAGAGGAAACTGAAGAATTCGGTGAAAAACCTCTCCGCGACTCTCCAAGTCGAAATTGATCCACTAGTGAATAAGTTGGAGTACACAAATATTAGAAAGACCCTTTAAGCCTAATCTATCCAATGTATTTGAGCCCTCCAATCTCCAGCTACTAACGGACTTCTCGGAGTCTTGTTTTCACTAGTTATCCGAATCCTGCAATACCGCTTGATTGCATCCACCAAACCTCGCTGGCTTCTTTAGGCAAATCCCAAATGCTTCCCAAGTTCCAAAACACTCTTTACACTCTAAATAGGTGTAGGTTGTATTTAGGTACAAATCTCCTCTCAAGGTATAACAATGGGAAAGAGGAAGGAGAAGAGACTACAAGGATTTCTCTATTGAGGATGAGTAGCTCTCTTTAACAAGGGTGGGTGTGTTGTAGAAATCTCTCTAGGGTTTTCTTCTTAATAGTCTTCTTATAATTTTGTAAGTAATAAGGGTATATATAGTATGGTAAAGAAGATCAAAGGTCACACTTAAAATCCTCCAGACAAAGAGTTTTGCGAGTCACTCGCGACTTAGCTTGAGTCGTAAAGTGACTCGCGAAATACAGCCTGACACTTGTCTCTTTAGGTTTTGGCATGTGCTCCTCATGTGACCTTCACTGGTTGCACCACTTGCGAGCCAAGTTGCGAGATCAACTTCTTGAGCAATATTCACCAACTTAATACTAAACACATTACAAATAAATTCCACAAAATACAAGGAAATTAATTAATAAAATTACAACACTTTTTGTCATGGAATAAAGCCAACATAAATGTTATGTGAAGAATCATAACTTAACAAACTTAATGGAAGACAACAAGTTAGATGGTATTGTTATCCGTAGAGTAAGAGTACTTAATATATTATTTGGACTTTAGACTTGCCTAGTGGCCCTCATCCTCCCCCCCCCCCCCCCCCCCTCTCAAATTATGTTTAGTGAAAAAGTATCACTCTATACCTTGGTTTATCATATATAGGGGGGAAATTTTTTGTTTTCAGTTAGATCAAATTTATAAGGACAATCAGCTTTATTGGTTTTGGGCATTTTAGATGCATGATGACCTAGAGTTGGACTTGTATCCTTAAATTGAGACTAAGGGTCCGTTTGGTTCTCGTAAAATATTTTCTAGAAAATACTTATTTTCCGGAAATGTTATTTTCCGAAAAAGGAAAATATTTTCAAGTGTTTGGTTGTATTATGAAAATTGTTGTGGAAAATATTTTCATGTGTTTGGTTCTATTAGGAAAATGCTATTTTCCTACAATTGATTCCGGCAACAACAACAACAACAACAACAAATTGATTCTGGCAACAACAACAACAACAACAACAAAAAATTGATTCCAGCAACAACAACAACAACAACAAAAAATTGATTCCGGCAACAACAACAACAACAACAAAAAATTGATTCCAGCAACAACAACAACAACAACAACAAATTGATTCCGGCAACAACAACAACAATCAATCAATCAAACTTTAAAAAAACAAAACTGAGATGGGTCTGGGTCTGGGTCTCGGCGATGGGTCGACGACGACATCTGGGTCGCAAGCCCGGGTTGTCGAAGGTCTGGGTCGTCGGTCGAAGGAGATGGATCGAACGTCTGGGTTGAACGCTTGGGTCTGGGTCGAACGCTTTAGGCTTTGGGTTCGTGGGTCGCCAGCTCTGGTTCGAAGATCAGTGGGTCGTGGCGATCGTGAAGATGGGTTCGCCGGCGAACTCGCACCGGCGAGCTGGGCTCTCTCTCTCTTCAATCTGGGCTCTCCGTTTCTTCCTTCCTCTCTCTCTCTCTCTCTCTCTCTCTGTCTTCGTGCTCTGTTTCTCTTTTCCGAAAAATTGGATTTGAAGTGAAAATGGAAGGGGAATTGATTTTCAGCCTTGACCATTGGTCAACTGAAATTAATTTCCGGAAAATTGATTTTCCGTGTGCAACCAAACACCCGTAAATACTGAAAAGCATTTCCGGAAATGCTTTTCACCCAAAATAAACGCAGCCTAATATTACTTTGCTAATTGATTGTAGGCATTAATTAAAAAGCTATTTTAGCTATTAAACAACCAAAAAGTATGCTTTATTGGAATTTGTTAGGACATATGTAGAACTTGTTAGAACATATGTCATATAGAATTGGATAATTTTTTGACAAAACGCACTTTATTTGTAATTGGGTAGATCTAGGATGAGTTTAATATTTCAAGGAACAAGAGTTCAAGTCTAATATTGAATCCATGCAAATTTGTCCAAGAATCAAGTAAATAAGTGCTGTTAATTAAACCTCGATAGATAGCTCGCTAGATGTATCTATCGAGATATTGTCACGACCCAAATCCACGGAACATGAATTTAGAAGCACGATTAACCTGCTAAACTTATATAATTCCATAAACATAATTAATCCAAAATAAATCAATACTCCAAAGAAACAATACTCTTAAAAACCTCTTACAAAAATCTAAACTCCACAAATTGGAAATAATCTCCACAATAACAAAAACATGAATTACAAATAAAGGTAACTAGAATTCATAAGTCTTCAATTCATACTGAAGTCGCCTACAACTTCCATGCTCTACCTTGCACCTTACAAAGCGACCCAAAGGTTCTATATTCCCAACTACACTTTAATATGAAAAATAGTAATTGATGGGGTGAGCCACACATCCAGTAAGTAATTATACAGAATACACAACGGAATAGAGTCAAGCAAATCATGAGTATATTGATTTTTCACAAACTCATTCAATGTATCAAAAATAATTATTCAAAACATATAATGAATCACTTAATGCATGTGCAATCGCATCTTAAAGTCATTTAAAATCACATACATATAATTGATCAGAGCACAATGTCACATATACCATCACATATTCTCACATACCATCCTGTGAGCGGATACCAACATCTAACCCCTGCTGGTGAGGGATCAACACATATTCTCACATACAATGCTGTGAGCGGATTTACACATATATCTAATATATCTGATCAATTCTAAAAAACCACTTATTTTTGAGTCACATATCACAAAAGTGAAGTTTATACAAAATATAATAATTTACTTGATATTAACAATTATTCCAAATACAGAGGCATATCAAAGATCACAATATCGAATAGAACATAAATCAAAGGATGCTTGACTCTCTTGGGGAACAAATAGAAACTGAGGAGTTTATATAAATATATAACGATTCTTGAGTAAATCTGAAAATTTAATTTGACAAAAGAAACATTTTAAATACCATTTAGAGAATAGGAAAATGACTTTGAAATCACTTGGTTTTAACAAATTTAAAGAACAAGAACCTTTTTAGAAAACTTACTTTGAAACTCAATTATTTTCGGAAAATAGTTTAGTTTAGAAGTTATCTTTTAAATGAGATTTGGACATTCAAAATGTGATTTAAAATTCAAAATTTCTCTTTAAAACATTATTTAAAAAGAAATCAAAGTTTCTCTTTCAATGATGTAAAAAAACTTTCAATAAACTTTAGAAAATGTAAACTTAAAAATATGACTTTTGAAAACCTTTGACATCTAAAAACCTAAATGACAAAACTTGTGCATATTATGCATAATTACTTACCTCTCTTGCTAATATATCTGAACATAGCCGAGCACTTTTAGTCTTCCGCAAGCTCTAAACAGAAAATTACTTTAATCAATAAGCATGAAATTTCAGGATCATAAACTACTTCCTAAAACACTATAATCCTCCACAACCTTCTCTTTATTTTCCTAGAGTCATAATATCGGCAGAACTAGCTCCCATACGTAAAAACATCAAATCTGAATATACCTGTTAGTTATTCTAAAGCAATTGACCAATATATCAAATATCAAATTAAACCATCTACAAGACTTCATGTTGTTACTGAACGCCACCTTCTCTTCAGGGTCAATCCTAAACTAATAATATAATCAAAGAAAATGTGGAAAACCTATTAGGACCTAATATATATAAATCTAATAGAAGACCTGATATATACAAATCTAGGGACCCACAGAGAACAAAGTGAGAACCATACTCCCAAAAAGCCAATTCCAAACTTTAATATATAACCTCAATGATTTTAATAGCATAATCTCACTAGAACGATGACAGCATCATTGACTCATTATATATATAATTTATATGCACAAAACCGAAGAAGACTTAAGCCAAAATCACGGATTCTTGAAATTCCGTGGCTCAATCTAGGATTCAAGGATTAACGCAAAAGTGTAAACCAAATTCTAGGAAAAGATATCTCTTTGAAACAAATCTACATATCACTAATGTTTCTAAGATAAAATTTTAATCCTTTAATTCTTTGTTTCTAATAGATGAAAAATCGTACCTGGAACAATTGGTTGTCTCTTCAATTAACTCCAAGGAAAAATGCCTCTTAGCCTCTTTGATAAAACCCTTCCTATGAAAACCCTGATTATCTCTTCCTCTACCCTGTAGTTTGTATTAAAGATGTGGGCTTAGTGGGGTAGCGGGCTGTACTTATTAATAAAATCATACCTATGGCCCAACAATTATAATAATAATGGCCCAACAGTTATTAAAAGGAAAACTTAATAATAACCTCAAATAAAAGTATGTGGGGTATTACAGATATAATATGTGATTCTCGACAGATCTCGACAGAAACTGTATCTATCGAGAATTATGAAATTCAAATTTCCAGATATGTTTTTCACGCATATCCAAGCTATTTGTGTAGAGTTTCTTTTTTCATAAAACTAGACATATATAAGGATTATTTTAAGGGCCGTCTAAGGTGATGCAACTTGATGCAAAGTGATTATCCACTCAAATTGTGACCGGAGATAATTTGCCCTAGTTCATCATTTTCTTGAAGAAGCTGCTATGTCTTTGTGCTAAGGGTTTTGTAACCAAGGAGCTTCTTGATTTTCATCGTGTGGATGAACTGAAGAACTTTGCAGCTAATATCCTTCTCAAGTTGGTGTGTTAGTCACATACTGGGATCCGTGCATCGATTGGTTAGTCACGTACTTGGAGCCTTGCATTGAAAGGAGAGATTATCACTATATTACAAGTCCAATTGTGTATTAGGATAAGGGTTCAGCTGTAGGTTGATATAAGGTACTGGAATTCATTTACTTATAATCGCTTGTTTTGATAATAATAGATTCTCGGGAGTGATAACCTTAAATTCACCTGGTGGGGTTTTGCGGTGGTTTTTCCCATTCGTAAACAAATCACCCGTGTCAAATTTATTTTTCGTTGCATTTAGTTATTTGGTGATTTGTTTGTGCTACCACGCTTATTGCATGTAATTGAACCTAATTAATTCACTTGGCTAATTAATTGGTTAATTTACCCAAGGGGTCAATACATTTTTGGCCTATCAGAATTGCTATATATGTAAATTTTTTTAGTAACTTGCTACAGTAATTGCCATCAATAGCAGTTTAGAGCATTTGCAGCAAAGAACCTAAAAAATTTAGCTTTTAGCAACTTAAAAATCTACTTTATCTATTTTATCACATCATTTTACAATACAAACAATATCAAATGTTCTATTTTTTTACCACTTCATTTAAATAATATTTCTCTATTTTTTTTTTAAAATTTATTCTTACTCTCTCTACTTTCTCTATCTTCTTCTCCATCTCTTTATCATCTCTGCCTCCATCTTCTTCTCTTCTTTGCCCTCCAAATCCATTGCCACTAATTACCACCACTGGTTAAAAAAAAAAAAAAAAAAAAAAAAAAACAGCTACCATAATCACAACTCAGTAGCCACAAAACCCACTCAACCATCGCCATAGCCACCATTGCCACCTTCACCACCACCCATAACCTCAACCCCCAACCACCAAAATCACAAACCCAAAACCAAATCACAAACCCAAAAACAATTCACAAACAAATCACAAAACCAAAACCAAATCATAAACTCAAACCCACAACCGCATCACCACTGCTAGCTGGGGAAAAAAAAAAAAAAACACCAACCACTACCAGCCACTCAATTGGACACACGAAGAATAGAGACCAAAAATTAGATCAAACCACAGTGAGAGAGTGAGAGGGATGAGCAAGAGAGAGATGTTTTGGTTTTGGCTGGCAAGATGGAGAAGAGAGGCATTCTAGGTGAAAGTTGATTTCAGATGAGTGGGAGAAGGGGAGAGAGGTTGGGCGTAGGTGTGAGTGAGAAAAATTTCAAAAGCAGAGGAGAAGGAAAGAGGGAGAAAATATAGGAGATGAGGAGAGCTGGGTGGGTGTCCATTTGATGGGCCAGACGAAGTTAGAGAGAGAAAGAGAGGAAGAGACAAAAAATAATAAATAAATGAATAGTGTTTGACTATGATATGAAAAACAAGAGATGGGATGTTGGGAGAGTTGTGAAATAATGAGTTAAAATAGATAAAGTAACTTTCAGCATCACTGATATGAATGCTCTTATATTATATCTAGTGAGATTTGAGGGTAAATTTCTATCTTTCAATGGTAGAGTCATGACCAAGCAAGATCGGAATCATTGTGGAAGGTAATAATTAAGATCATGTAGGCATTTTAATTAGTTGCTTTCATTTGATATCTTTGTTATAATTATTTACAATGTATGTTTCCAATGTAGTGAAAAAAAAGGGTCATCATTCTTAATGTCACTTATTAGTTCCTACCTTGTGGAATGATTTTGTTTTTCATGGATGTTTGTTTGCCCCCAAAATGCTTGCTGCTATATGTCACGAACAGACGGTACTTTCCTTCTTAGTGATGTTTGAAAAAGCCTCTAACGAATTAATCATGTCTTAATATTAATTACAGGCCTTAATATATTTATTCAATGAACTTTACAATAATTCTTAATTGATGCTTTTAGGCAAGACTATTTGGAAACCTGCAACCTAAACGCATAGAGATCACTGAGGCTGCAATGGAATTAGGGCCAGAGATGAGTATCCTTAAGTTACACATACTTCTCCCTTCATCTTTATATCAATTTTATTTGGGTAAATTAAACCTACTTCCCTTGAGGTCTTATGAATGACACTCCTAAATTATGAATAAAATGACACTTCTTCCTTGAGGTTTGTATAAATGCAACCAACTAGTCCATGCTCTCTCTTACTAAATTCCTTTACGAAATATTTCAATTTTATTATAAAAAAAGTTCCTACTTATTTATACAAACCTCAAGAGGGTAGAAGTGTCATTTTGTCCTTTTTGTAGATAGGAATTTTTTTTAAAAAAAATGAAATATTTCATTTGGGAAGTCATTCAGGGATTTATCTTTTGTATTTATACAAATTTCAAGAGAAGGAGTGTCATTTCTTCCATAATTTTTGAGGTGTGGTGCCATTTGGTAAAACCTTAAAGGAGGTCGGTGTAGTTTGCCTATTTTATTTTTATTATAAATAGGTATGAGATTGAACTTAGCACTTCATTCTCCCTCCCTTATAAGGGGAGGAGATGGTCCTAAAAAAAAAAAAATGTAAAACGTATTCTTATAGCAGGATCTTCTCACATCTATTAAATTCCTTAAAGGGACTGTCTTGGATCTCCCTATATCATTGTTTAGAATTTATGGAACACTGGTTTGGCATGTGGATTTCTTGATTAGATGCTTTGCAAGAGCAAATATAATCACTCAAGTCCCATGAAATAACCACATGAACCCTGAAGCAATGTAATTAATCTTGGATGAGGTGTTCTTGTTTATTGAAAACTAATAGGCCAAAAACATATTGACCCCTTGTGATTAAATTAATTAATTAGCCAAGTTATTAATTAATTAATTTAACATGCAAACGCGTGGTAGCACAAACAAATCACCAATAAACTAATTATGCAGCGGAAAATAACTAACACAGTGATTTGTTTATGAATGGGAAAAACCTGACGGCAAAAACCCCACCGGGTGATTTTCAAGTCACCACTCCCAAAACTCCACTATTATCACAACAAGTGGTTACAAGTAAAGGAATTCCAAGTACCTTACCAACCTACAGTTGAACCCTTACCCCAGTACCCAATTGGACTTGTTCTGTAGTGACAGTTTCCCCTTTGTATGCACGGCTCCCAAGTACATGACTAACCAATTGTGCGGATTCCAATACGCGACTTCAATCACAAACTAGAGGAAGTTTGTTGGCTGCGAAGTTCTTCAATTCATCCATGATGACGATCAAGAAGATGCTTGGTCATAAAACCCAAAGGTGCACATACACAGCAACTTCTTCAGAAGAGATGAACTAGGGCAAAACTTTATCTCTGGTCACAATTTGCTTAAACAAAGTTTTCTCAATACTTGTGCAACTTGTGTACACTTTGACGACTCTTAAAACAATCCTTTTATATGTCTAGCGTTAGAAGAAAAGAAGGCCCAAAGACACATCTATGGATTCCAAGAAATTAGATCAAAAATTCTGATTTTATAAACCTTGACAGATAGAAGCTGTCGAGCATCTATCGACATAGCTGTCGAGCCACGGGCAAAACAGCTTCTTTAAATCTCGACACATGCTAGTTGTCGAGCTTTAGTAACTTTGCACTTTCAGTTTGTTTTCTTGGACAAACTTGAAAGCTTCAACACTTAATCTTGAAACATGATTTCTTGAAGTATTTCAACACATCCTAGATCTACCCAAAATACAAATAAAATGCGTTTTGTCAAAGGATTAGCTAATTACATAAAAGAGTGACATATGTTCTTAACAAGTGAACCACATATGTCCGAACAAAAACTTTTGTAACCATTGGGTCTGTTAACATGTAATAGGTTGTGGGCTTTAGGCCCACCTTATTTATTTGTATTACACCCTTATTTGTATTACACCCTTACTTGTACTATGCATTCTGCCTTTTATATAAAGGCACTCTTATATATTTTATTACTTGAGAAATACAATACATTTATTTAGTATTTCTAACATGGTATCAGAATCATTGCTCTAATTTTCTTGTATCTTGCAATCTTGTCTTTATTGGTATTTTTCATTGCCTCAACTTCTCTGGTTAGTAAACCTTTTCAGTGCCCTCTCCTGACTGCTTTTCCGCCGTCAAAGGTCCTTAAGGTCGACTCTCCACTGCCAAAAGCTAGCTCTCCACCACCAAGACCACTACCTCCGTCAAATCTCTCACATTGGACCTCCAATTAGGACATAAGAAATATCATCTTGTAGATTTTCAACCACTCTACACAACGCCGCCAGAATCATCACCATTTGACTATCCCGCCATGTGCCAGTCAAAGCTTCGGCAAAATTCTTCCACACGCCTCACACACCATAAGGGTTGTTCCAATCCAGTCGCTGCCATCACCGTCGGAATTGTCTTTCTCTGATCTACATCATCATCAAAGAATCGACCTCACGGGACGTTGCACGTGCCCTCACATGCGGCCAGAACTTTCTGCTATGTCATCTATGCGCCTCCCGTGCTACACGTGCCTCCTCTGTGCCTGCTGACGTCATCTGTGAGTTATACTGCCACATCACCTTGCTAAGTCACCCCTAGCTGATGTCATCAACATGTACACAGTCTCCTACTTACGTCATGTTGACACCATCTGCTTACGTTAGCGCCACATCAGTCGTTGACGTCATCACGCCTACGTTATCTGTTGACTTGTCACGTTAGCCGCCATTAACTTTGACTAGTGTTGACTATTGACTTTTTGCAATCCAGGTGCTTCTTACCCAATTTTTCGCTTAGATTTCATTTCTGTAGTCCATTTTTGCATATTTTTCTCCTAAATGAAGAATAAGGACATGTCTTCTTCTTATTGCAACTAATAGGCCAAGAATGTATTGATCACTTGTGATGAATTAACAAATTAATTAGCCAAGTTAATTAATTAATTCAATTGGCATGCAATACGCGTGGTAGCACAAACAAATAACCAAATAACTAAATTCAGCAAAAATTAAATTGATACGGTGATTCGTTTATGAATGGGGAAAACTTACACGGCAAAAACCCCATCGAGTGATTTTAAGGTCATTACTCCTGAGAATCCACTATTATCAAAACAAGTAATTACAAGTAAAGAAATCTCAGTACCTTATACCAATCTACAGTTGAACCCTTACCCCAATACCCAATTAGACTTGTTCTGTAGTGACAATCTCATCTTTTAATGCACGGCTCCCAGTACGTGACTAACCAATTGATACGCAGATCCCAATACGCGACTTACTCACCAACTTGAGAAAGATGTTGGTTGAAAAGTTCTTCAGTTCATCATACAATGAAGATCATGAAACTCCTTGGTTACAAAATTCTACGGTGTACAAACACAGCAGCTTCTTCAAGAGAAAGATGAACTAGGGCAAAATTTGTCTTCGGTCACAATTTGCATGAACAAAACTTTGCTTCACACTCGCACAACTTTTGACGGCCTTTAAAACAATCCTTATATATGTTTAGGGTTATGAGAAAAGAAACCCTAAACATGTACCCACGAATTGGATGAAAATCAGAACTAAAAATCTATTTTTCATAAATCTCGACAGATAGCTTATCTATCGAGAAGCTGTCGAGCATCGAGCTAGAACAGCTTTTTAAACCTTGATAGATACTAGCTATCGAGCTTTAAAATCCAGCACTTTTTTACTTGTTTTTTGGACAAATTTGCATGGTTTTAATACTTGAACTTGAAACTTTGTTCCTTGAAGTATTAAACACATTCTAGATCTACCTAATTACAAGTAAAGTGCGTTTTGTCATAGGATTAGCAATTCTAAATGACATATGTTCCTAACATGATTCACATATGTCCTAACAGCAACAATTGTCACCGACAATCCAACAATCATTTTTGCTAATTTGTAAATGTCTTGACCATAATATTGAGACTTGCTATCATCGCAACAAATCAGCTGTTTCTATTTCTATTGCTACTGTTGCTAACACTGAGAGTATCCAACCAATGGCTTTCGTCTCTACACAGTCTAAAGTCTTCTAGATCCACTTTCACCATTTCCATAGTTGACCTTTAAAACATCATTGCTAATTCTATTTGTATGATTGGAAATGCATCTTATTCCTCTTCTTTTTCAGTTTTATCTAGTATGTCTTCTTCCTTTTGGCTTATGGATTCTACTTGTTGCAACCACATTACACATCACTCATCCTTATTTTCTCAACTTGATCTTGCACCACACCCTCTTAATATTTGCACAGCTAATGTTTCCACAATGTTTGGTCATAATATAGGTTCTATCTCAAACTCCAACTTCTCAGTGTCTGGGGTCTTTAATGTTCCTAACTTTTCTTACAATTTTTTTTTTGTGGGACAATTAGCTGAGTTGGGTTATCGCATTACCTTTGATTATTTTTGGTGTATTGTGCAAGATCTGAGGACGAAATAGGAGCTTGGGACCTGAAAGCTCGAAAACGTGTTGAAAAACACAAGAGCTGTTTAGACCCCCGATTAAAAATACGGCTCGATAGATTTTACACAACTTTAATATAAAGTGCGGAATAGTGTAAAAGCGAGCGGATGAACAATATAGCTACTCTAATCCATAAACTAAACAACACAGCAGTGTAATGGAATATAAAAGAGTAGGGAAGAGAGATGCAAACACAGAAAACACCAAGACGTGTTTTCGAAGAGGAAACCGAAGAACTCGGCGAAAAACCTCTCCGCCGCCCTCCAAGCGGAAATCGATCCACTAGACAATCAGTTGGGATACATGAGTAAGCAAGAGACCCTCCAAGCCTAATCTACCCGATGTACCTAAGCCCTCCAAGCTCTTACTCCAACAAGGTTTCTCGGAACCGTGTCTTGTCTTAGTTATCCGGATCCCGCAACAAGCTCCATGTTGCATCTGCCATTCCAGGCTTCTTCCAATGCTTCCCAGCAACTCCAAAGCACTCTCTACACTCTGAATATGTGTGGGTTGTGTTTGGGTATGAATCTCCTCTCAAGGTATGATAATGGGAGAGGGATGGAGAAGAGGCTACAATGATTTCTCACTAAGGAGGAGTAGCTCTCTCTCAAAAGAGGGTGTGTGTGTTGTAGAAAACCTATCTAGGGTTTTTCTCTCTGAATAGCCTCTCTTACATTTGTGGGTAATGAGGGTATATATAGTATGGGTGAAGGGTAAGAAAGTCACTCATTAAAATCTTCCAGGCAGAATGTTTCGCGACTATCTCGCGGGAAGGCCTTACCCGCGAGACACTCGCGAAAACGACAGCCTGACATGACTCTTCAGCTTCCAGTCATGTGCTTCTCACATGGCTCTTTCGCGGCTTAGCTTCCAGCGATACACCCGCGAGATCCACTGATCTTCAATAAAGCTTGAGTCTTCACCAACTTGATACTAAACCCAATACAATTAAATCCCACAAAATACAAGGAAATAAAATAAAGTAATTACAACACATTTTGTCATGGAATAAAGCCAATATAAAACACAGTTGTAAATCACAACTTTACAGGACCGGTCTTAGAGTTGGGCGTATGTTTCTCGTGGACAATCTTCGTCTTCCACTTGTTGCTCCTGTTTCTATTGCTGTTGCAGTTTCTTCTATTCCTTCCCTTGCACTTTGGCATGCCCAACTTGGTTACACATCTTCCTCTCGAGTACAACACTTAGCTTCTAGAGGTTTGTTAGGTTCAGTGTCCATAGAAAATTTTGATTATGTTTCATGTCAGTTAGGAAAACAACTAGCTTTTCCTTTCAATACTAGTGAATCAATGTCCATTGATATCTTTAACCTAATTCATTCTGATGTCTGGGGGCATTCTACTGTCTCTAGTATTAGTGGATCTTGATATTTAGTTGTCTTTGTTGTTGATTATTCCTGTTATAGCTGGATTTTTTTTTTATATAAAACATCATTCTAAATTATTGCAAGTATATTTTAATTTTGCAAAAATGGTTGAAACTCAATTTTCCAAACATATCAAAATTTTTTGATCTGATAATGCTCTTGAATACACTCAATATACTTTCCAAGCTGTTTTGCATTCCTATGGCATTGTTCATCAACTAACTTGTTTAGGCACCTCTTAGCAAAATGGTAGAGTTGAATGAAAATTTCGTTACATTCTTGACATTGTTCGTGCTCTCCTTCTCTCTGCTAAATTTCCTATTTCTTTTTGGGGCAAAGCTGCTCTTCATGTTGTTCATGCTATTAACTGCATTCTCATTTCTATTATCCAAAATCAAACTTCATATAAGCACCTTTTTGGGTCACCTCCAGACTATCACCACCTTCGCTCCTTCAGTTCTGCCTGTTTCGTTCTTCTTCAGCCACATGAGCATAACAAACTTGAGCCTTAGTCTAGACTTTGTTGTTTTATTGGCTATGGTGAAACTCAAAAGGGTATCGGTGTTATGATCCTATTTCTTGTCGTCTTCGTATCTCCCGCAATGTTGTCTTTTGGGAACATCACTCATTTGTTGAGCTCTCTCACTTTCGTGCCTCCCTATCTACCTTCTTTGTGTTAGATATTTTTCCAGATGAGCCATATATTCCTTTTATAGTTACTCTTGATCCTCCTATAGACTTCTCTATCCAACCACCAGATATTTTTGATGTCTTTCCTGGATCACACTCTAATGAACAGGTCAAAGATGAGCCACCCAACCTTAAGCTTGGGTCCCCTCCTCTTGCTCCACCTGAAGATCTTGCACAAGAGATTCCACCTTGTCACTCAACACGGGTAAGATCCATTCCTACACATTTTCTTGACTATCATTGTTATACTGACCTTGCTACATTGCAGGAGCCTCACACTAATCGTAAGGCCTTCACTGACCCTTTATGGCAGATTGCAATGAAAGAGGAACTTGATGCATTATCTAAAAACCATATTTGGGATTTGGTGACTATCCTCCTTAGAAAATCTGTGGTTGGTTGTAAATGAATCTACAAGATCAAGACTCGCTTTGATGGGTCCATTGAGCGATATAAAGCTCGTCTTGTTGCAAAAGGTTTTACATAGGATTATGAGATTGATTATGAAGAGACTTTTTCTCTAGTTGCTTGAATCTCATCTATTCGTACCCTCTTTGCTGTTGTCGCTGCCAGTAAATCGGATTTTTTCAGATGGATGTTAAAAATGCATTCCTTAATGGGAATTTAAGTGAAAAAGTTTATATGCAACCTCTTCCTAGTCTCTTTATTGAACCGAACAAGGTTTGTCACCTTCGATGTGCACTTTATGGCCTTAAACAAGCTCCACGAGCTTGGTTTGCCAAGTTTGGCTCTACCACCTCTCACTTGGGTTACATTGCCAGTTATTATGATTCTACCTTATTTCTTCGTTGCACCGACAAAGGCACCATTTTTCTTCTCCTATATGTGGATGATATGATCATAATTGGTGATGATCTCAGTGGGATTCAAGAACCACTACAACAAAAGTGAGCTATGGTGACGAAACCTTTCGTCATAATATGTCCTTATTTCATCACCGAATACATATGGTGACGAAACAGCATTCGTCACCTAAGCTCCATCACAGAATGTATTGGTGACGAAAATGTTTCGTCACTAATAAAAAAATGATAGGTGACAAAATTCTTTCATCACCAATAAAAAATGATAGGTGACAAAATTTTTTCGTCACCTAATATTTTCGTCACTAAACCTTATTTTTAGTGACGAAATATTTCGTCAACAAATGTATTTTTTTCCTAATTTCAATAGATTGGGTGACGAAGTTTTGCGTCACCAATTGTTTTTGTTTGTTTTTTTTTTTTTTGTTTGTTTTTTTTTTTTTTTTTTTCCAATAGATCAGGTGACGAATTATTTCGTCACTAATTTCTGCTTATAGTCAGATATGGCGACGAAAATTATCATCACCAATTTTTTTTTTTTTTTAATATTCTTTACATTTACTTTCCATTACATTAACCTGTTCACTTCTAACCAAATCCATAAAAAAGACATCCATTCATTTCTAACCAAATCCATAAATAAAAATAAAATAAAATAAAAACATCCATACAATCTAAAAATGCAATAAAGATGTTCACAAAGTAATTACAATTATTTATATACAAATGATGTCTTAGCTTCCAAACTTTACAGAAAATTATTTGAGTTCAAATAGTCCCACAAAAGCTATCTTTTTGCCACCAATCCCATATCTGCACAAGTATAAAGGAAAATACATCAATAACAAACTAGACTGCAAACCTATACAAACCATGGAGAATCATAAAGAATGCAAAAAAATCCCAATTTAAAACAAAACAAATAAAGTGAAATCCAAAACAAAAACCCAACCACCACAACGAATAAAAAATCCAGCCAACACTAAAAAAAAAAAAAAACCTAGCCACCACCATTTACACAAAACCCAACCACCCAGATAAACAAAAAATTCAGCCACCAAACAAAAAACTCACCACCACTATTAAACAAAAAACACAGCAACCGCCATTAACACAAAAACCTAGCCACTACCATAAACAGAAAAGTCATCCACCACCGTTAAACAAAAAGCACAGCCACCACCATTAATACAAAAACCCAACCACTACCATAAACAAAAAACCCACCACCACCACTAAACAAAAAACACCGCCACCACCATTAACACAAAAGCCCAACCACTGCCATAAACAAAAAACTCAACCATCACAATAAATAAAAAACCCACCACCAACATGAAAAAAAAAAAAAAAAACCCTCAATCACCACCATAAACAAAAAACCCACCACCACCATTAAACAAAAAACACAGTCACCACCATTAACACAAAAACACAGCCACTATCATAAACAAAAAACCTAGCCATCACAATAAAATTGGTTTGTGCTTTTGTTTCTATTTCCCTTTTAATTTCAGTGAGTTATGGTTCCTAACTAGAATTAATCATGTTGATGTAATTGAAAACAATATTGCTGGGAGTGTAGCTACATATCAAGTTACACTTTATGTGCACAACAAATGTCCCTTTCCTATATGGCCTGCAACAACACCAAATATTGGCTATCCAAAACCCAAAACACAAAATATTTCAAGCATAAGAACAAACAAGCAAACCACATATAGGTAGTAGCTAAGCCAAGAAATTGGGTGGATAAACAAGCATATATGAGAAAGCCCAAATCACAGACAAGATGAATTGAGCAACAAATCATATATTGGCAGAACTCACGTGTTTTTAATGGCCACAACTTCTTCCAATTGCTTCCCCTTGACCCACTATTAGAAGCTGAAAATTATGATAGAGAGCAATTAGAACAATCCCTTGCAATAACAAAGGCCACAATGCCATGAAAAAAAGGACAATAAGCTAAAGCAAAACACAAACAGCAACTTCCAAAAACTTGACAAATCAGTTAAAGAGACAAATATTTAAAAGCAATTTCTAACTCTAGACCAAGTTTCAAATATTTTCTATGGCCACTTATCCTAAGTAAAACGGAAGTATGGAAGTATTTAAGGGGCAGTCTCATTGTGAAACCTTGATGATGCAGTTATATAAAATGGTAAAGATTTTGGCATTCTACTACGAGGGCAACTGTGGTTGTTGAACAAAGAAGCCAAACATGTTGCCCCTAAAAGCTAAATAATTTTAAAACACAAATATATATATATATATATATATGGTAGCCCACATCAGTACAAGGTGCTCCTCAGCATCTTTAGACAAGCAATATCCTTTATACACACTTATGAAAGGATTCCACACCTATAAAGGAAGAGAAACTTTATTTCTGTCCGTTTTTAGTTTTTTATGAATGAATTCGTTAATAATACAACATAGCTCGGAGTTCAATAAGTTTTATTGAAGACATAAATTCAGAGAGATTACATTACATTCTAACACAAAGGCATGCTTGAACTTGAATGCATAAAGAGCAATAGATGGACTCTAAAACCATCCAATGCAAATTCACCCCAATTCAACCCCTTTGGACAAGAAACCTAGGTTACACACTGCCAATTGAACAATGTAACAAACACATGCAAGAAAGCCCCAGTCATAAAAACACAATGCCGGCAAAATTAAAATTAAAAAAACGATTCTATTTCACTTTCCTAATAAATTTTAGGGAATCCATAGAAACACACTAAATCTATCCAAATAAAGAAGACCCAGAAGAGAAAATCCAATTGGGTATGTAAAAACTTAACTAAAAGATTAGACAAACCCACAAAGGAATTAACTTTTACATGTAAGTTTCAAACAAAGATAAAGTCAGAAACTTTAATTTGTGTTATTTTTTTCTTGCGCATAATCATGAAACAAAAGGGAAAGACTCTATTACCTTCTCCAATCCCAAAATTTATGTCCTAAAACCAACACCCTCTCTAATCTCGAAATCAATATCCTGCTAATCCTGAAAGAAGAAAAAAGAGTGATAAGAGAGAGAACAGTGATGAGAAAGAGAGAGGATTGATGAGAGAGAGCTTACCAGTCTTTTTAGGAGGCTGAGAGGCGTGGGTCTGTATGTGGGAGGAGAAAGAGAGGGTAACAGTGTTTTATTTACATAAATAAATAAATCAAAAAAATTTAGAACCCGCCAGAAAATTGGGCACCGCGCGAAAACAAATTAAAAAAATTTTGAAAGATGCTATGTACACAGTATTTTTACAACAAATTATAAGTAGTTAATTATTATTAATTCAAATTTAATCTTAATACTAAGATTACTTTTTTGCTTCAACAATATCAACCAATAACAACCTATTACTTAAAATTTGTTATAAAAATATTGTGAAAAATATAGCCAACAAAACAATGACAACCACACCTTTTTTTTCTTTTTCTTTTTTAAGTTTTTAATCTAGAATCAACGAGAACCACACGCATTTGATAGAGATTAGAGATTAGAGAGAATTAAGTAATATAGTAATGGAAAATGGAGAGCAAACTTACGCTGGCATTAGATTTTCCGAAATAGAAATTGAATCATGCATTTCGAAGAGCTGTTTTGTAGTCATCCTTGGAGCTAACCAAAATGAAGAAAGAGACGAAAAAGGAACAAAGTATCAGACTATTAGAGCATCCACAGCAGTGGATCTATAATTTTAGCTATTTAGCATCAATAAAAGTTACTTTATCTATTTTACCTACACACATGCTGCAGCAGTGGATCTATTTTAGTTTTTAACACAATAAAATAATATAAACACCATAATAAAATAATATATCTATTACAATAAATAATCTATCTCACAACAATAAAAACACCACAAACCGATCCACCAACCAAGAACAACCGCCCACAACCACCCAACAACAACCACTGCCAACCAAAAACTACCACACAAATCACCACCACCACCATCAGAAACCCAACCCACTCCACTGCCCATCAAAACCCACTGCAAAACACACTGAAATCCACCGAAACCCATTGTGAAACAAACTGAAACCCACTGCAAAACCCAACCCAACCCACCGCCACCAGCCACCACCGCCCACACCCACTGCCACAGCCACCGATACCCATTGCCAAACTCACCGATACCTAACCCACAAACCCAAAATCAAATCACAAACTCAAACCCACTTTGAAATCAAACACAAAACTGAAACCCACTGCAAAACCCAACCCAACCCACCGCCACCAGTCACCACCGCCCACACCCACTGCCACAGCCACCGATACCCATTGCCAAACTCATCGATACCCAACCCACAAACCCAAAATCAAATCACAAACTCAAACCCACTTTGAAATCAAACACAAACCCGCGGCGCTCTTGAGTTCGATGAAGGCAGTGCCGGTGGAGCTTGGATCGACGATGAAGCTTAGGTCGGCAATGGAGCTTGGATCGGCGGTGAGATGGAGGACTAGGCTTGTCGGCGTTCGGTGAGCGGTGAGATGGGTCGGTGGCGTGGGACGGCAATGTGGGCGATGACGATGAAGATCGGCGATGATGAAGCAGAGAGTAGATGAGGGAGAGAAAAAAAAATGAGAAGGAAAGAGGAAGAAAGAAGAGAAGCCGGAGAGAGAGAGAGAGAGAGAGGAAAAAAAGAAAGAAAAAGTATTTTTTTTTAATTGAAGAGGAGAGAGAAATTCAATAAAATAATATATAATTTTTTAGCTCTGATGAACAGTGCACATCTATTTATAGATGTGCACTGTAGCAATAGAGCTAAAAATTATAGATTTAGCTCCACTGCTGTGAGTATGATTTTGGGGTTAGTGTAGCTAAAATATAGCAATATAGCATTTTAGCTACACTGCTGCAAATGCTCTTAGGAAGACAAGAAGAGAGAAGATAGAAAGCTAAAGAGATCATTTTGAATTAACGGTGAGGATGAAGTTTTGTATGTGAGAATTTTGGGATTAGTTAATTGATAAGACTAGAGAGAACAATTTATATTAAAAAAACTATAAAAAAAAAAAAAAAAACTAAAAACTAGAGAGAATAAAAGGCAGGACAAGGGAACACGTGAATGAGTTAAGAATGAGAAGAAAAAGTTTTTAGGGGTGGGGCAAAGAAAAGTAAAAATAAGTAAAGGAAGTTAAAAAAGAATTATGTTAGGTACATAATTTTTGACACAATTTTGTACTATAAATCGCCACATGGAAAGTTGTGATTAGTAAAAGTATGTCAATGGGTCATATAGGGACACAATCTTACTAATATAACTCGTCACATGACGAGTTGTGGCACAAAATTGTACTAAAAATTGTGTCCCTAGCCTAATTCGATTAAAAATTCATTACGTTGTCCAAATTTTCTGAAAATTTTTAAATAATATAAGAGATATTTTATTATTTTTGTAATAAATTACAAAAAATATCATCTATTCTTTAATTAAAAATATGTTTTAATCTCTTTACAAAAACGTTATTATATACTATATTATACAACTGATTGTTAAAAGTCACCTGAATTAAGCTTTTTTCTTTTTCTTTTTTATGACAATTATGATTAGAAAAAAAAATAGTAATTTTAGTTAATTAAGTGAATAAACTTAAAAAGTTACTTAATTTTTATATAACATTAATTAATTCATTATATATATAATAATTTTTATTATTTTTATGATTACAATTAAAGAGTTGGATTACATGTTCTATATGTTCTTAACATGAATGCCCATTTTCATGACAATCGGATGTAATTTACTATTTGATCTATAAACTCATATTCTATATATTATTTTAAATTACAAAAACTTGAATTTGAATACTTGATTGATGAGATTACTATTAATTTTTTATCACCTTGAAATTTTGTAAACATTAAACATATATGAAGATAACGTAATCCAACGGTAGATTTGTCAAAATTCACATTGAATTGAGAAATATAGGGTCGTATTCAAGTTATACCTATTGTAACTTTAAAAAAAAAAAAATGAAACTTTAAAAAACGATACACCACTCAATAACTTATAATTGAATTCATATTTTGAAAATCTAACCGTTGGATTACATTTTCTATATGTTCTTAACATGCGAGCCAATTTTCATACCAATCGGATGTAATTTACCATTTCATCTTTAAACTCATCTTTTATGCGTTATTTTAAACTACTAAAACTTGAATTTAGACAGTTGATTGATGACATGTCTATTAATCTTTGATCACCTTGAAATTTTGTAATTATGAAACATATATGAAGATAATGTAATCCAACGGTAGATTTGTCAAAATTCACATTGAATTAAGAAATATAGGGCTGAGTTCAAGTTACGTCTATTGTAACTCTAAAAAATGATACACCATCCAATAACTTATAATTGAATTCATATTTTGAAAATCCAATTGTTGGATTACATGTTCTATATTTTCTTAACATGCATACCAATTTTCATGCCAATCGGATGTAATATACCATTTGATCTTTAAACTCATCTTTTATGCGTTAATTTAAACTACTAAAACCTGAATTTAGACAATTGATTGATGACAAGCCTATTAATCTTTGATCACCTTGAAATTTTGTAAGCTTAAAAAATATATGAAGATAATGTAATCTAACGGTAAATTTGTCAAAATTCACATTGAATTAAGAAATATAGGGCCGAGTTCAAGTTACACCTACTATAACTCTAAAAAATGATACACCATCCAATAACATATAATTGAATTCATATTTTGAAAATCCAACTGTTGGGTTACATGTTCTATATTTTCTTAACATGCATGCCAATTTTCATGCCAATCGGATGTAATATACCATTTGATCTTTAAACTCACCTTTTATGCGTTAATTTAAACTACTAAAACTTGAATTTAGACAATTGATTGGTAACATGCCTATTTATCTTTGATCACCTTGAAATTTTGTAATCATGAAACATATATGAAGATAATGTAATCCAACGGTAGATTTGTCAAAATTCACATTGAATTGAGAAATATAGGGCCGTGTTCAAGTTATACCTAATGTAACTCTAAAAAATTATACATCACCCAATAACTTATAATTGAATTCATATTTTGAAAATCCAACCGTTGGATTACATGTTCTATATGTTCTCAACATGCATGCCAATTTTCATGACAATCGGATGCAATTTACCATTTGATCTTTAAACTCATATTCTATACATTATTTTAAACTACAAAAATTTGAATTTGAACACTTGATTGATGAGATTACTATTATTTTTTTATCACCTTAAAATTTTGTAAGTATGAACCATATATGCAGATAATGTAATCCAACGGTAGATTTGTCAAAATTCACATTGAATTGAGAAATATAGGGCTATGTTCAAGTTATACCTAATGTAACTCTAAAAAACTATACACCACTCAATAACTTATAATTGAATTCCTATTTTATGTTCTATATGCTCTTAACATGCATGCCAATTTTCATGCCAATCGGATGTAATTTACTATTTGATCTTTAAACTCATCTTTTATGCGTTATTTTAAACTAATAAAACTTGAATTTAGACAATTGATTGATGACATTCCTATTAATCTTTGATCACCTTGAAATTTTGTAATCATGAAACATATATGAAGATAATGTAATCCAACGGTAGATTTGTCAAAATTCACATTGAATTGAGAAATATAGGGTCGTGTTCAAGTTATATCTAATGTAACTTAAAAAAAAAAAAAAAAATTTAAAAAACGATACACCACTCAATAACTTATAATTGAATTCATATTTTGAAAATCCAACCGTTGGATTACATTTTCTATATGTTCTTAACATGCATGCCAATTTTCATGCCAATCGGATGTAATTTACCATTTGATCTTTATACTTATTTTTTATGCGTTATTTTAAACTACTAAAACTTGAATTTAGACAATTGATTAATGACATGCCTATTAATATTTGATCATCTTGAAATGTTGTAATCATGAAACATATATGAAGATAATGTAATCTAACGGTAGATTTGTCAAAATTCACATTGAATCGAGAAATATAGGCTGGGTTCAAGTTACACATGATGTAATTCTAAAAAATGTTACACCACCCAATAACTTATTATTGAATTCATTTTTTAAAATCCAACCGTTGGATTACATGTTCTATATGTTCTTAATATGCATGCCAATTTTCATGACAATCGGATGTAATTTACCATTTGATCTATAAACTCATATTCTATGCATTATTTTAAACTACAAAAACTTGAATTTGAACACTTAATTGATGAGATTACTATTAATTTTTGATCACCTTGAAATTTTGTAATCGTGAAAAATATATGAAGATAATGTAATCTAACGGTAGATTTGTCAAAATTCATATTGAATTAATAAATATATGGTTGGGCTCAAGTTATACCTGATGTAACCCAAAATTTTTTTATACCACCCAATAACTTATTATTGAATTTATATTTTTAAAATCCAACTGTTGGATTACATTTTCTATATGGTTCTAACATGCATGCCAATTTTCATACTAATTGGATGTAATTTACCATTTAATCTATAAACTCATCTTTAATGCATTATTTTAAACTAAAAAAAGTTTAATTTAAACAATTAATTGATGACATGACTATTAATCTTTGATCACCTTGAAATTTTGTGAGCATGAAAAATATATGAAGATAATGTAATCTAACGGTAGATTTGTCAAAATTCACGTTGAATTGAGAAATATAGGGCCGTGTTCAAGTTATACCTAATGTAACTCTAAAAAATGATACACCACCCAATAACTTATAATTGAATTCATATTTTGAAAATCCAACCGTTGGATTACATGTTCTATATGTTCTCAACATGCATGCCAATTTTCATGACAATCGGATGCAATTTACCATCTGATCGATAAACTCATATTCTATACATTATTTTAAACTACAAAAATTTGAATTTGAACACTTGATTGATGAGATTACTATTATTTTTTTATCACCTTGAAATTTTGTAAGTATGAAACATATATGCAGATAATGTAATCCAACGGTAGATTTGTCAAAATTCACATTGAATTGAGAAATATAGGGCCATGTTCAAGTTATACCTAATGTAACTCTAAAAAACTATACACCACTCAATAACTTATAATTGAATTCATATTTTGAAAATCCAACGGTTGGATTACATGTTCTATATGCTCTTAACATGCATGCCAATTTTCATGCCAATCGGATGTAATTTACTATTTGATCTTTAAACTCATCTTTTATGCGTTATTTTAAACTAATAAAACTTGAATTTAGACAATTGATTGATGACATGCCTATTAATCTTTGATCACCTTGAAATTTTGTAATCATGAAACATATATGAAGATAATGTAATCTAACGGTAGATTTGTCAAAATTCACATTGAATTAAGAAATATAGGGATGGGTTCAAGTTACCCCTGATGTAACTCAAAA
Organism: Quercus ilex subsp. ballota; assembly: GCA_032727855.1. Lineage (NCBI taxonomy): Eukaryota > Viridiplantae > Streptophyta > Magnoliopsida > Fagales > Fagaceae > Quercus > Quercus ilex. The sequence continues at coordinate 94,412,506 of CM064909.1, read as the reverse complement.
AAATGTTACACCACCCAATAACTTATTATTGAATTCATATTTTGAAAATTCAACCGTTGGATTACATGTTCTATATGTTCTTAACATGCATGCTAATTTTCATTACAATCGGATGTAATTTACCATTTGATCTATAAACTCATCTTCTATGCATTATTTTAAACTATAAAAATTTGAATTTAAACAATTGATTGATGACATGGCTATTAAATTTTGATCACCTTGAAATTTTGTAATCATGAAAAATATATGAAGATAATGTAATCTAACGGTATATTTATCAAAATTCAAATTGAATTAAGAAATATAAGGTTGTGTTCAAGTTATACCTGATATAACTCATAAAATGTTACATCACCTAATAACTTATTATTGAACTCATATTTTGAAAATCCAAACATTGGATTACATGTTCTATATGTTCTTAACATGCATGCCAATTTTCATGCCTATCGGATGTAATTTACCATTTGATATGTAAACTCATATTTTATGCATTAGGGGTACTTTGGTAATTTTAAAGCAATAAGGTTATTTTGGTCAATTTTTAGATTTCGGAGGTATTTCGTTATTTTGGTAATTTTTTGTTTCGGGGATATTTTGGCCAAATTTAGGTTTCGAGGGTATTTTGGTCATTTTTTAGGTTTCGTATGTACTTTGGTCATTTTTTAGAATTTGGGGGTTTTGGTCATTTATTAGGTTTAGGCGATATTTTGGTAATTTTTAGTGGTTTTTGGGCATATTTGGTGATTTTAGGGGTATGTTGGTCATTTTAGTGGGTTTTTTAGCATAATTGGTGATTTTAGAGATTGTAGGAGTATTTTGGTCATTTTAAAGGTTTCATGGGTATTTTGTTTATTTTAGAGATTTTGAGGATTTGTTGGTCATTTTAGTGGTTTTTGAGCATATTTGGTGATTTTATAAAAATCGGCTTTGGTTAGGGTATGGATATCTATGGATAAACAGATCATGTAACAATTGGGTATGGATACTATTTGGGTAAGGTAATCAGATATCCACGGATAAATTAATTGGGTCGGGTATATACCCTACCTATGGTCATCCTTAATTATTTGTAAACAATAGGTGACGAACACTTATTTCATCACCAAAAATAGTGTTTGGTTAAACAATAGGTGACGAAAATTTATTTCATCACCAAAAACACCTACATCCTAATATTGGGTGACGAATTTATAATTTCGTCACCTTTGGTAAGTCTTCGGTGATGAGAATATTTCGTCACCCTAGGTTTGTCTTTTTTTAATGACCTATAGTGACGAAATAAATATTCCGTCACCAATTTGTACATCATTGGTGACGAAATTTTGATTTCGTCACCAATTGGTACGTCTTTGGTGACGAAATCAATATTTCGTCACCAATTTTAAAATTTTAATAATATTTGGTGACGAATTCTTCTTTTCCTCACTAAATGTTATCATTTGGTGACAAAATTGTTTTTCCTCACTAGATTTCGTCACCATAGCCTACTTTTGTTGTAGTGAACTCAAGGATTTTCTCAGCCAGTAGTTTGGGATGAAAGATCTTGGACATCTCAGCTACTTCTTGGGTTTTGAAATCACTCATTCCACAGATAGTCTTTATATTACTCAAGCCAAATATGCTTCTGAACTTTCGTCTCGAGTTGGACTCAATGATAGCAAAACTGTTGATACTTCAGTTGAACTTAATGCGCATCTGACTCCCTCGAGGGGGGAACCATTACCTAATCCCTCTCTTTACAGACGATTTGTTGGCAGCCTAGTTTATCTCTCTGTCACTTGTCCAGACATTTCCTATACTATTCACCAGGTGAGCCAGTATCTATCTACTCCACAATCGACTCACTATGTTGCTGTTCTATGCATTCTTCGATACCTAAAGGGCACTCTCTTCCATGGCCTTTTCTACTCTGCTCAATCTCTTCTTATTCTCTATGCATTCTCTGATGTTGATTGGACAGCGGACCCACTGATCGCAGGTCCACATTGGTTATTGCTTTCTTCTTGGTTCTTCTTTGATTTCTTGGCAAAGCAAGAAACAAACTCTTATGGCCCACGTAGAATATCGTGCCCTTACTGATACCACATCTGAGCTCCTTTGATTTAGGCTAATGATGCTCAACCATTTGATTTTAGGCTAAGAAACATGCCCATTTAAGGATCCAATTATTATTGAGTGCATATCTTGGATATCATATACTATATAATAAAAATTGGGCTTAGATATCGTGGTTGCACCAAGTGACTTCACCAAATTATAGAAATTTTGTTAGATTTATAAAAAAAAAAAAATATATATATATATATATATATATATGTTCTTATCTTATTCTCCTATAATTTCTAAGTTTATAATTTGATTACAATCCAATTTCTTCATCTAATCCTTTAAGTTACTAAAAATCTTAATATTACAATCCAAAATTCTTCAACGTTTAATTTCTTAAAAAAAAAAGTACTTCTAAAAGTTGGGCTTTGAAGCCGTATAATAAAAGTTGGGCTTAGACATTGTGATAGCGCCAAGTGGTTTCACCAAATTGCAGAAATTTTGTTAGATTTAAAAAAAAAATAGATATATATTTTTTTGTCATTATCTTCTTCTCTTATAATTTCTAAGTTTATAATTTGATTACAATCCAAATTCTTCATCTAACCCTTTAAGTTACTAAAAATCTTAATATTACAATCCAAAATTCTTCAATGTTTAATTTCTTAAAATAAAAAAAAAATACCGTTAAAAGTTAGGCTTAGAAGTTGCGATTGCATTGAGTGACTTCACCAAATTTGCAGAAAGGGTTTAGAAGTTGTGGTTGCGCTAAGTAGCTACACCAAATTCTGTTTTTATCAATTTTTTTGGGGGATAAAGTAGCAATTTGGGTTTTCCTATTTGATTTTTACGTAAATTTCTTTTACCACATATTTGCTACTTCATCTTTTATAATTCATGTAATTTTTTTAACGTTAATTATGGATTTGTGAGAGATTTTAGAATTTAAAAAGATATAAATATGAGATAAGATTTTTAAGATAAAGGTAACTTCATTTAGATTATCAAAAAAAAAAGTATCTTCATTTAAATCAAAATTAATATAGTTCTAGATATATGCATCTAGTGCTCGGTTTGTGATGAATGATTTATAGTCAAATTGCAATTCTTATTTAGCTTAGATAATTTATATTTATATATCAATTAATAAAAAGTACAATGGATAATGAACATATCCTTAAAGTAATTGAATGAAACATTTCCTCAATATAAATCTATGGTTTAATTGGATTATTTTAGCTAAAGTTCCGTTTCAACTGCTAACATCTACTGCTAGTAATAATATATAAACCAGAGAAAGAACAACATATGAAGCGCCACTAATTTTCCTCAATCATTCATAAAATCCATCTCCTTGGCATTTTGAGTCTTTCAATAAAATGCTTATTTCTTGATTTATTAGTCTCACTTTGAAATAAAATTTGTTGTTCTTTGTGATTCTTGGTTCTTTTTTGTATATGATATTTTTAGCCTCGATTAGATCATTGACCTTCACTCATACAAATACAATGCATGATTCTTATCCATGTATCTATATATTTATAAATTGATGCTGATGGGCCATTATTCTCACTGCATTCTATGTGGTAGGTAAAATACACAAATTTGATTTTAAGTCCTTGCTAGGTATTTGCAGGTTTCCTATGCAACAAGATTGATAAGATATGCGAAGAGAACAAAAAACTCTTTATGAGGTAAATAATTATATGAATGCTTTTTTCAGTATAGTATTGTCTATCAATTTGACATGGAAAACAAAGGAGGATACTTATCTAGACATTTAAAAAAAATTAATTAACTTGATTAGAATTACTTATTACTCTCATGGACAAAAATTCAATTTTCATCTTTATCAACTCTATTTTTTTTAATGTTTTTCTTTTTTTGCCAAAATTGTTGTATATTAGTTAGTAGTTACCCATATATGATTAGTCACTCTATTCTAACTTTTTGTATTTCTTAAAATACTAATTGTTATTCTCATATTATCACCAACTCAATTTACAAAATTTGCTTTTAGTACATATGATTTATATCTAATTCTTGGTTTCATTTATTTGCTTTTACTTAAACTTTTTTCTTTTAAAATCAAATATAGAATTTATAAATTATAAATTATGACTATATATATATATTTATATTTTGTACGACTTATTTTGTTTTGATAATAATAGAGAGATAGAGGTTGAAATCAAATAATACAATTTATTGTTCACGAGGGATGTTACTCGGTATTACTTCTCAATTCTCATCATATCTCAAGGTTTTTGCATTTAAATATGCATTGGTGATTACTTGAGCCTTAAAGCTCAATGTATCATTCAAAATCTTTTTATTTTAGTTATATAGTTATCTACCATCTTCCATTCAATTATTTTAGATATATATGTGTGTGTGTGAGAGAGAGAGAGAGAGATACTCTAGTCTCACACACAATATGCATTCATTATGTAACTTAAAAAGTAAAATATTCATTTATTTTTAATATATATTTTAATATTTAATTTTAATAAATATTGTTTACATATGAATTTTGATAAAGCTATTATGCTAGTATATTTAGAAAAGAAGGAAAAAATTTTAAACTTTTTAATTGGTTAATAGGGGATCTGTAAACCTTCCAATTGTGCAGAATCTTTAAAAATGTAGGAAATTAAAGTGTCCAATTGGTTTAGGGTTTATGCATATACTTATTAAAAAAAACACATATGTTTTCCATTAGGTGCAGAAACTTTCGCTTTTAGTTAATGAGGCGTACACGGACGCACATCAGAAGTGTCTAGGTGAGAAGTTCAGTTTTTTGTGATTGAAACTCTTCTACCACCTTTGCTATAAAACCGAAAGTCTCAGCCATTATATTTTTCAGGCCATAAGGAAGGGTGAGTGATCTTGCCCAGAGCTTGGGAATGCCTCCAGGCCTCGGTGAGGGTTTAGAGCAATTATTTCTTCATCTCACGCTGGTATCTGCGATGCACTTCAATTGCTTTTGGTCCTTAATTTAGGATTGAAATCGGGTTACTTGGTTTTCTAAATTAACTGGCATGACACATAGGGAGGGGAAGCCATTAGTGAAAATGCCACGGTTTATCCTCTAAATTTTCTCAAACAAGGTTAAGATTTTATTTTTTGGATTTGTGACTTGAAATGGAGAGGATCTTGTTACATTTATAGAGGCACTAATTTTTGGCTTTGTAATATATCAATCCAAATCATGAAACAATCACACTTAAATAAGTTGCTCAAAGATAATCAATTTTCTTTAGTTATCATCCCCAAGTAATTTGTCAAGATTTTGGCAATTCCTTCCCTGCCAAAAAAGATTTGAAAAGAATGAGTGCTCGGTTGGGTTGAGATTTTGGAACCTCGTGGCCAGCCCCTCTCACTGTAGCAAAAGTTAGCTGATCGTAGACTTCTGTCCATCCTCCTACCTATAAAAGAAGTTTAATTTTCAGATTATTGTAACATTTCTTTGTGAATATTTATCTACCTATCTATATATTTTTGATAGTGTGTTCGAGGTTTTGACTGATTTTTGGTAAGAAATTGTGTTTTATTACCTGATCATCTGGATACCATGGATACCACTTAGTTTTAACTGTGAGATTGAGATGGTTGAGGGCTAGCCTAGTGCTAATCACTGGAACCACTGAATCTGTGTCCCCACTGCATCAACATAGAAGCAATTGCCTTAAAAATTAAATCTTTCTATTTGTTTCTACATCTTAATTACTTTTCAAATCAAAAGCAATTGCATTTACACTACTGTTTAATTTGTATCACCACAAACTTTCATGTAGCCAAAGCTTCATAATATTTATTATGCTTATTTGTTTGTTTCGATATGGAATTGAGTATGTTTATAAACAAAAGCTTTAGGCTATAAACAGTAAGTTATCAATAATGCATGGGAGGCAAACACAATGGATCATAATATGCATGCAAGATTTTATAAATAAAGAAAAAAGAAAAAAAATTGCATGCAAGAGCCGCATATAGAGTATAGATAACAGAGTGATAACAGATAACCAAGTTCTCTCATAATTACGATAAAGCATTCAATCTTAAGTTGTTCAAAATATAAATTGTAGCTAAAGGACTCTGGCTATAAATTTGAAGTTTGGTACAACAAGAAGTGTACAAGCTAGGAAGATGCCTAGGCAAGCCCAGGTTTATGGCCTTTCAGATCAAGAGATGAAATCTATAGTGAAGGAACTGCTGACACTAATATTAGAGTAATTCTAGTATCACATAAAAAATCATAATTTTTACAATAATTATTCTACATAATAAATTGTAATTTACTGTCTATTATTTTCATATGAACCACATTTTTTTTTCCACTCACATTTTGTTACATCACAATTATGAGGAGAAGCTGTAAAAAATTTTGTAATCTTAGACTGTTTTCTAATGTTAAATTTTCATTGGGATGTTACGTGACTAGACATTGTGAAATTGATTTTCAACAAAAGGGTATGGAGTAAGGATATTGTTCAGCCTATCAGACTTTCAATTGCTCAGAGCCATAGAGGCCTAAAAGTACGAGTAAAGTGCCTCTTTTTGTGTGGAAAATGTATCAAATATCAGGTCAGGGAAGATGATTTAATGGGCCATAACCTAATACAAATTGTTTTACAGTGCGCATGTTAACGAATCAAGAAAAACTGAAGAAGGTTAGAGAATTGTTCTTCTTCTTTGATGGGTTGTATCCAAATTTTATTCATATAAGTTTTCTTAAATGGGTCGATTAATGTATATTCTTACGACATACATTAATTATTCATTTTTAATAACATTTTATAGGAAATTAAAAAAATTGTCAAAAAATTAATAAAATTTTCATTTTTTCAGTCTTAAACAGAAACATAGGAACTGTTTAGTAGGGTGTTTTGAACAACAGTTTTCAGTGTTTAAATAATATTATACGTATTTTTACACACTTTTTTACCCATACTTATTTTTAAAAAATACAAACAATATTACTAAAACAACATTATCTAATAACTATAGATTTTTGTTTATTGTTGTAGTGTCTTAATATTGTCTTGTCACTTGTAGTTGTACGTAGCCCAATCCAAGTCACCGGCCGAAAATTACTTACAGCGTGATGCTAAAGGCAATGTTTACCTAGTGACTGTGACGGCAAGTACCCAGGTACAAATATTGATCTGAGGCAATTTAGTGCACGAAACCCAAGAAAATTCTTCATAAAGTTTGTACTATATTGTACCAAATTATGATGGAGAAGCTCCCCAATAGAACCTGAAACACGTGGACTAATAGACAACAAACAACTTGCCTTACCCTTGTACTTCCAATGAACACAACTTACACTACCCAAAATACCATGGGGAAATCATATTTCTACTCTAGTTTTCAAGGACGAGAAAAAAAAGTGAGACAATGGTGAAATTTTTGCCGAGTTTTATCGTTTCTCATGCATTGTGATATATAATTTATTTATTCATATCTATTTATATAAAAAGTTCAAAGTTTAGGACACAAATATCGTAATGTGTGTTAATATAAGTGATGTTAATATAAAATCCATATTTTACTTTAATTACAAAAATTTCTATCCCTAGAATTTAAAAACTTTTACCTGAAAACCCAGATTCTTAGATCAGCTGCAAACAACTTCTTGTATGTCGGCAACATAGAAAATTCAGAATCTGTCCAATTGTCTTGGATACCAACACTGCACAATAGAAAAGTATATATAAGCATTAGACGCATTCATCAAACACTTAGGTTTATGTTTTCAATTTTAAAAATAAACAAACAAAGTTAATAACCTTACGGCTCAACTCACATTTTCATTAATGTCTCTAATGAAGATATCTAGGTTCAAATCACTCTCCCAATTATCAAATTATTAAAAAGTAAATACATAAACAAAAAGTATCGAGTCTTTAAATAGAAAACCTGTGAGCAATCCAGTTGTGAAGAATTCCGGTAACATTTGCATGCATTGCCTTTTGCACTTCCGGTAGATTATAATACTTCTCCGCATAATGCACAGCACATGGATCGTACCCAGAAACCCTTCGATGCAATAGAGTATTTTTGAGCCTTGGAGGAGCCCAAGTATCATTAATCGATGTGACGCAAGGTGTTGTATAAATACTGTATTTATCTACGAATCCAAGCTCATATTGCTCGGCAATTGTCTGTGCACCATTACATACCGATGATTGATTTACCTCCTTGAAATTGCATTTCTTGAGAATATCTTGGTAGCTTCTATCAGATATCATTGAGTGGGTCCAGTAATATGTTATAATTCCAATGTTGTCATAGTAATGATCAAATACTGGATTCCCCACCTGCATAATTTGATTGAAAATTTTTAATTAGAGTTATTATCAAACTTGGCGTTCAAATTTGTGTTAATTATGTATTGCTTACTATAAATCCTTTAAAGTTGAAGGCGGGTTGCAAGAGTGCCTTATTATATTCGACAATTTTCTCTGCCAACTGGGGAACATAATGCCCTATAAAAAGAATGAAAACATTAGCTTAAGATTATTTAGAATTACTCATAATTATGTAATAATAAGTTATTAGTTATTTGTTGCATATATATATATACCAGCATAGCTCTCCCCAGCAATGTAGAATTCTCGATGTTTGTATTGTGGAAATCTTGACATCCATCTAATTAGAAATACTAGAGCATCCTCAGCTGTGTCACAAAATTGGTAACGCGTAGGATTCACTTAACAACATAATTTTATGGAAATTAAATAATAATAAAAAATCATCAAAATCTAGTACCAGTCCGTTTATCTCCAGGATCTTTAAGATTGGAGCTTGTATTTGTGTACGAGAAGCCAACACCAGCAGGCGATTCAAGAAATAAAAGATTCGCCTCTGTGAGCACAAAAAGTAAAGACATGATAAATTTTAGCCACAAATTAGCAAAGATAAAGGTTTACCAACTTGCTGAATATTAATTATTTTGAATAGTGGTTGTTACCTCTATTCCATGAATACTCATTGAGATAAAGAGATGAACCGGTACTATTAATCCTAAATGGCCCGATTTCCTCCGATGCTCCGAATGCCACTGATGAAGCACCTGGCCCTACACAATTATGTAATGTATAATTATTAATTAGATGATTCGGGTCAATCTTTTGTGAAGTTAAGCCATGTGGTAGGTACAAAATAGAATAGTGATCATTTGTTAAGTAGCATAATTTTAGTACAGTTAGTAACGAAAGATGTGTTTTGTTAACAAATTTCCTTAAGAAAATTGTTAACAAACCATTTAAGAAAAATTTTATACCGCTTTTATAGGTAATATAAAAGCCCGTCAAAAAAATTAGTTATATTTTTCTTTTCCTAAAAAAAGTTTCTAAAATTTTTTCAAAACTAATTCCCTTAGAGCATCCATTAATTTTTCACATGAAGGATAACAAAATACGTATAACCGTATAACCTTTCTACTTAAAAAAAAATTATTTATGAGTTTTTATAGTTGTGTATACCTTTTCACAAATATATTGAAGCACCTATGAGGTTATGACCTTCCCTTTTCATTGATAATTGTTATTATCCTATCACCCTAGAATTACAAAAGAATAGTAGTCGGTGGAAATTAAAAGAAAGTGAGAAAAAAGCTAAACGAACCTCCATTGAGCCAAAGAACAAGAGGTTTCTTTTCAGGGAAAGAAGTGGCTTCAGTCAACCAGTAGAAGAGAGCTCGTCCATGTTGCTCGTTGACAGTAACATAGCCAGAAAATTGAGAAAATGTGACTGGTGGTTGTCCAGGCAGTGCTGAAATTCGATCTAGCTCTTGTTGTTTTGGCAAGGTAGCAATGGCAGTGGTGATGGTTGAAGAGAAAAAGAGTAAGGACATGAAGAGTTTAAGGACTACACTTTGGAACACCATTGGACCCTCCAGCAAGCCAACTGATCCAGGTATCATGATACCTGGATCCGAACTTACTTAATAAGCCAGCACAATATCATAAATGCATCACAGGAGATCTCTCAGTTAGGATTACAATAGTAATAATCCAGTAATTAGGAACTATAGTGACATAGTATTTTCCCTCACGTAATTGTGGATGTTGCTAATTAAATTCATGCAAAAGAATGAAATACTATTTCGTTGTATTTTGGGAATATCTAATAATTTTTCAGTTTACAAATACAATGTATCAACTACCAAGCCACTGGTGCTATTCTCACTCATTTAATTGAGAGGTTGAGATAAAATTACCAAAGTTTACATTTAATTTTATAGGCCCATTTGTTCAAAGTTTAACCAAGTTTTAGGATGATATATACTAACTCAGTTAATTGAAAGGTTGAGTCAAACCAAGTTTTTTATGTTTGGTTTAGAAAATCTGGTTTTATAAAGGAATGTCACTTAGCACATAGGGTGGGTTTGGTTGGGGATGGAAAAGTTGGAGAATAGAAAATTGGGGAGATGATGGAAAAATTTTAGTTTTCTTTATTTGTATTTGGTTGGAGGATGAAAAAGCGAAGAGATAGAAAATAAAGTTTGTATAAATTTACTCTCATGCCCCTATTACGTAACTTTTTTATATATAAATATTTTATAACTGGAAAAAAAATATTGTTTTGGAATAAAATAAGCAAGCCAAAGATTTAGCAAATAACCCATAAAAAGAAAGAAGAAAAAAAAATTGAAAAAAAACTAGTGGGCCAACCAACCTTTTCTCCCCTCATTTTCTCTCCAATTGGAGGGGGGGGGGGGGGGGGGGGAGGGGCTGAAAAATGGTGGGTCCAGGAAAAAAACAACCGAGCCCCACCATTTACTCTCCCCCCCTCCCCCCAAATCACTCCAACCAAACCCTCTTCTCACCTAAAATCTCTCATATTTCTCTCTTCCATTTTTTACCCTCCATATTTTCACTTCAATCAAATGCACCAAAAGTCCTATGCATTGTCTGTTGGAAAACATAGTTTTGCATCAAATGCAAAACAAGATAGCGAAAGCAACATAAGAATCTACTTCATTCATGAGAAATAGCATATAATCTTGAATTCTAGAACAAAAAATAGAAAGCATACCTTAATGTGGCGATTCTAAGAAACAAAGTAGATGATCAATCTCAAAAACCGTTCAACCTTTACCCCAATTCCACACGGTGCCCAAGATGTGTGTTCAATTCTTTGTACGTTTTATTAAGATCTTTCTAAGGATTAAGTAGTAAAGGAAGATAGTTTGGGTTGAATTTGAGGCCAACCCGGCCTCCAAGAAGTGTGGAAGAGATAAGAGAGGGAATAAGGGAGATTAGGTAATGGCTTGGGTTAATTCTTCAATGATTCCATTATTGAGATCCTTGTTCCCTTTATACAATTCAGTTGCCAGCAATTTGTAACAATTCTGGTATTCCTAGCCAACTAATTAACCAAGTAAGTACTTTCAATTTAGTTGCTTGCTATTTGTATCCAATTCTAGTTTTCCTAGCAAACTAACGAACTAACTACATTCTCAATTACAATACATTATTACACATCAATCTATTAAAAATCAGCACAAGTTTGACACGTATAAGTAACCTCCTAACTAAAGTACACTCATTTGTGACAGCTTCCCGCAACTAACGTCATGCTGACCTTAACAAGTTCTTTTTCTGGTGTTATGAAAGGTTTGTTTGAAGAGAGATACAAGAGAAAACTGTTTTCTTTCCTTTTAATTGCACACTAGCAACAGATTCACGCGATGCGTGAATATATATGTGTGTGTATATATATATATATATATTATAACATGTAATGAGGAGTAATATATGTTGGTGCAAACACAATAATAATAGAATAACACAACGAGAAACTGAATAATACTTTTGAATATTATTAATTTAAAGAGAAAAATTACATAACACTATTTGGACTGAGGCGCGACATTTGCTCTCTTTAAGGAGATTCAAGCTATTGGTTGGCTAAACTTTGTAACCGGTGCAAACTTTCTCTGACTTGTCTCCTCCAATATACAAAAGTCCAACAAGTGTCGTATGGCTAGAACAACCTCTGCACAAAGTGTTTAAGCCTAAAACTCCACCAGAAAGAACACCATTTTTTGCCAAGAACCTCTCTATTTTTTTTTAAAATGTATATTGTATATTGCAATAACTTGGATTCGGTCTGAATAAGTCTATTTATAGACTCAATGGGCCTCACGAAATTACTACCCAAATTAATCTGATTAATTAGGTCCATTATTCTGATGTAGTGGGTGTTACAAAATTAATTGCTGAATATTAATCTAATGGGCTGAAGTTACACAATTAATGGTGAGATAAGGAGTTTCTGAAGAATGGAAAGGCCCAAATGGATAGTCCATTAAGTGGGTTAATGGCTCTTCATTTTCCATAATAAAAATGGAGTATTACTTCAGGTCATTTACTCACTAATGAATATGGTAATTATTTTGAGACAATTTATGTTAGCCTATTAAACACCACAATTAAAAAGAACAAAATAGTCTATCTCCTTTTCAATGTGGGATTAAACATTTTCACTTACTTCTCATCTTCTATATTCACTTCCACATCTATTACATTTATGTTGTAATATTTATTCATTTTAATTAATTAATATTAAAATGCTCCAACAATCTCCCACTCATTTTAATATTAATTTATTTTTTTAGTTAAAGAGAGATTACTAGGCAAAAATGGGTCATTATGCATCATAGTCCCCACATATATATTTAAGGCCTCAATGTTAGTTTTCACCTTAAGCCCCAAATGCATCAAGCCACCTAGCCAAATCCAATGGCTGAAGGTCGTGAGAGGGCCATCACTGATAATGGCAACACCACCAACAATGGTGGCTGCCATTCCTTTTCTCTTTCTTTTATCTTTTAAGGGAGGTTTGTGTAGTTTACCTATTTTATTTTTATTATAATTAGGTATGAGATTGAACTTGAAAGCTCGGATTTGTGGTAAAACCCAAGAGCTTGTTCAAACCCCAAAAAAAAAAAATACGGCTAGATTACTTTTATTCTAACTTATACTAAGTGCGGAATAAGAGTAAATAAGCGCAATGAACTGATAACACTATCCTATGCCATATTCATCCATCATCAACAATAAAATAAAAGCTTAAAGAGTAGAGAAGAGAGATGCCAACACAAGATAATACCAAGATGTGTTATCGAAGAGGAAACTGAAAAACTGGGTGAAAAACCTCTCTGCGACCCTTCAAATCGAAATCGATCCACTAGAGAATAAAGTTGGAGTACACGAATAACAAAAGACCCTTCAAGCCTAGTCTACCCGTGTGCTTGAGCCCTCCAAGCTCCTGCTACCAACGAACTTCTCGGAATCTTGTCTTCTCTAATTTTCCGGATCTCGCAATTCAGCCCGATTACATCCACCAATGAATGACTCCTTCCAATACTTCCCAACAGCACCAAATCTCACTTGACACTCAGAATTAGTGTGGTAAGTGTTTGAGCTAACAACTTCTCAAGGATCTAGAGATGGAAATGTAGGAATTGAGGAAAACCACAAGAAAATAAGTAGATGATTGTGGGTATAACAATCTCTAACTCTCAGTGTATTTGCTAAGGTTTTCTCTCTGAAAGAACTCCTTACAATTTGTGGGTAATGAGGGCATTTATAGTGTGGGTAAAGAATTTGGCAAAGCAACACAACTTTTTACCAAACAGAAAGTTTCACGGGTCCTTCGCGGATTAGCCCTTCTCGCGAAACACTCACAAATCTGACAGCCTGGCATGACTCTTCAGCTTCCAGTCATTAGCTCCACATGTGGTCTTTTCGCAGGTTGCTTCTCACGAACTAGTCGCGAAGTCCACTAATTCATCATTTGAAGCTTGACTATTCACCAATCTCTCACACTCATCCCTTACAAATAAACCCACATACATATAGGAAAAATGATTGAAGAAATTACAATCAAATTTGGCACGGAATTAAAGCCAACACAATATAGTTGGAAATCACAGCTTTACAAAACTTATCATTTCATTCACCATCCCTATTATATATTGGGGAGGAGATGGTCATAAAATAAATGTGTAAAACGTATTCTTAAAACGTTTTGGTTCTCCCTATCATGTGTGTGATCTTATACGAAATCCATCACAAGGGAGGCCATAAATAACTCATCAGCTTAAGGCAATGGAGGGTCCATTGTTCAGAAATCATGGAACAATTCCCCTCCAAACACCCCCCCCCCCCCCCCCCCCACCACATTGGTTCGGAATGTGGACTTCTTGATTACATTCTATACAAAAGCAAATAGAATCACTCAAATCCATTGAGACAACCAAATGAACCCTGAAGCAAATGAGGAGTTCTTGTTTATTGAAAACTTTTGTAGGAATTGGGCCTTTGCATTTTCACTATCTCGTCCTTGTACACGTAAGGGCATGTTCATTGCTATTTCTGGTCCAATTCCATTTAGCTATATTGTTATTATAATAGCATGTATACATATTTTAATTGAAACTATGAAAGTACTATATGATATAAAAGTTAGAAGTTTGGGGAGACTGTTAGGGGGAATTTCTGGTTTGGTTTGATGGCCAGGTGACTGGCCAACCTTTAGATTTTCCCTTTAGTAAAAATTATTCAGGGTAACACTTAACAAAAAAAAAAAATCTTGATAAATATCTAATGATGCTCAACCATTTGATGTTTAGACTAAGAAACATGCCTATGAAATGATCCAATTGTTATAGAGTGCATATCTTGGAAATATGTTTAGAAAAGAGGAAAACTATTTAATTGGTTAATTTGCGGTTCCATCACCCTTCCAGTTGTGAAGAATCTTCAAATAATGTAGGAAATAGTTTAAGGTGTCCAATTGGTTTGGTGTTCTGATTACAGTGATGGATGGGATACTAAATGGGATACTATGTGCCGAAACTTTCGCTGTTAGTTATTGAGGCATACAAGGATGCACATCAGAAGAGAGTCCAGGACATGAGAATTTCAATTTTTTGTATTCGAAACTCTTTTTCCACCTTTGCTAATTGATATCGTAAAGTTATGGTTTTTACATAACATTTATGTTGGCGTTATTCCAAGACAAAAAGTATTGTAATTTCATTAATTTATTTCTTTATATTTTGTGGAATTTAATTATAATGGGTTTAGTATTAAGTCGGTGAAGATTTTTCAAAACAGTTGATCTCGTGACTAGCTCGGGACTCAGCACCCACAAAAGGTCATGTGAGGAGCACATGTGAAAGTTCAAGAGTTAGTGTATCTAGCAACTTAGCCAACCCATGAGCTGCACTGACCAGCTAGATTTTTTGTGTGACTTTCCTACCCTTCACTCACAATATATATACCTTAATTACCCATAAAATTATTGGTAGGCTATTCAGAAGAAAACTCTAAAGAAGTTTCTACTACACTCACCTTTTAGAGAGAGCTACTTATCATTAAGTAAGAATTCTTTTGTAGTCTCTTCTTCTTCCTCTCTCCCATTGTCATACATTGAAAGGAGATTTGTACCCAAATACAAGCCACACCCATTCAAAGTGTAGATAGTGTTTTGAAGCTTTAGAAGCATTGGGTCTTTGCCAAAATAAGTCAGTGAGGCCTGGTAGTGCAATCAGGCAGTATTGCGGGATCTAGGAAACTAGTGAAGACATGGTTCGGTGAAGTCTGTTAGTAGCTAAAGCTTGGAAGACTCAAGTACTTTTGGTAGATTAGGCTTAAAAGGTCTTTTTGATTTCCTTGTACTCCAACTTATTCACTAGTGGATCATTTCAGTTTGGAGGGCCACAAACAAGGATGGACCCAAGTAGGGGCCTGAGCCGCGCCTACCCCCCCCCCCCCCCCCCCCCCCGAGTCCAAATTTTTTTTTTTTAGTTATTATATATTTTATTTTTGTAGTTAGGCCTCCCTTCCAAAATCTTAGGCCTTCTCCCTAATCAGCCTAACTAGCTTCTCAAATAACAACTATCTAACCCAAAAACTTAACAAAAACATTCACAATGGTGATTGTATTTTAGCAAAAAAAAAAAAAAAACTATTTTACCACCAAAGAATCAAAAAATCATGTGTTATTGGAAAAGCTAAAGCTAAAGCTAAATTTTTTACAACCACAGTAAATTAGTATAAATACCAGTTGACTATAGCAAATTGTTAAAAATAAAATACAATATTTTATTAAGATTATATCTCTTCCTTCAATTAAAAAACTCAAATTCTCTCTCTTCCTTTATTATTTTAATGAGTTGTTTATATTAGTTTAAATGAAGTGATAAAAAAAAATACTGTAGAACTTTTGATGTTGGGTATATTGCAAAGTAAGGTGATAAAATAGATAAAGTTGTTTATTGAGGTGCTAAAAGCTAAAAATTTTAGCACCACCACTATGAATGCTCTAACTTCAAAAAAAAAAAAAAAAATTCCTAGCCAGCCTAGTGTTAAAAAAAACATTATTTTGTTTTTGTCTTTATTTGTAAATGATTGCATCTTAATGTATTTAGAAATAACGATTTTGTGTATTTATAATTTTTTTTAATACTATATAGATGCCTATTTGGAGTTTTTTTTTTTTTTTCTTTATACTCTGGCCCCCACTAACTTAAAATCCAAGGTTCGTCCCTAGCCACATAGAGGTTTTTATGCCGAGTTTTAAGTTTTCCTCTTCAATAACACATCACCGTGTTATCTTGGGTTTGAGTCTCTTTTTTCTATTACCCTTTACCTTTTAGCATTGCATCTATTTTGTCATCCATGCAATTGTTGAATGCTTTGATTAATTAATTTGTTAATCACATATATTCCGCATTAAGTGTGTTAAGCCTAAAATTAATCAAGCCGCAATTAAAAATTAGGGGTCTAAACTAGCTCTAGTCATTAGATTATCGAGCTTTCAACTATAAAACTGAAAGTCTCAGCTTTTGTATTTTTTAAGCCATGAAGGAGAGGATGAGTGATCTTGCTCAGAGCTTGGGAATGCCTCCAGGCATTGGTGAGGGTTTAGAGTAATTATTTCTTCATCTCACACTAGAATCTGAGATACACTTCAATTTTGTATACAATTACAAACCAATGCAAGACTACTTGCTTGTACTATGATCTTGAATCCAGAAATGTTCTTTTCAAATTGAAAATTAGAGATCTTTGTAATTAGTGTGCAACTAATTTACCTGTACATGTCTTCCTAAAATTGTGATGGATGTAATTTCCTTCATTCGGTTAGATATGTTGTAGAAATTGTCCTTCATTTTCTAGGTGCTAGTAATCTGTTTTTTTTCATAATATGTGGAATGGCTTAGGCACCGTTTGGGAGTTCATAAGGGAATGGAATAAAATGATCATAAGGGAATGAAAAGGAATAGAATGGAATGTATTTAGGTAAGGGAATAGAATGGAAAAGAATAGAATGGAATGGAATTAAGTAACTTTGATTGGATGTTTTAAAATAAAGGAATGAAAATGAATGGAATGTAAGTAATATTGTTTGGAAACAACATGGAGGGAATGGAATGGAATTATTTTATGACAATATTACTATTAAACCCCTATTTTAAAATAAAAGTTTTAATATATAGGGGTTGTGCGCACCCAAAAACCAAGGCCTGTTTGGGCTGGGCCTAGCTTGGGCTCACAACTTATTTGTATAGTGGGTCTGGATTTCCTACACTGGGTCGTTCGAAGCGCCAAGGCCCAATGGAACTGTTTTCCTCTCCTTGGGGGTCTGAACCACTTCTTTACCTTGTTTCCTCTCTATTTCCTATTCCTTTCCCCCATTTTTTCCAACCCCTCTTTCCTCAAAATTCCTTGTATTTATAGTTTACAGAATAGTGGAGAGGTCATAAGTGTTTGCCAGTGAGCGCAGCCGACGGTCCAGTATTATCGATCGTAAGTGGGTGGTTAGGTAGGTATGGGAAGCGGTGAGGGTGGCGTTGGAACTTGGTTTCCACCTCCACGATAGTTACCTGCAGCGGTGCCTTTCCGAGTCGCGGCCGGGTAGGTACAGGACGGTGTGTCCCGCGAACTGTATGTTTACCACTGCTCGGGAAGGGCTTGCCGAGAAACGATGAAAAGGCGAAGCTTGGGCCCGCAGCATGCGCGGCTCAGGGGTGGGCCGTTTGGCAGAGGAAGACAGGCCTTATGGGCCATATACCCAGTTCAGGGTCCAAGGCCCGCTATGGGCTATGATGCGGGGCCCGTACAATAGCCCCCCCTTGATTCGTTCCCCATTCCCGGGGACGAATCAAGGATCACGAGGGGTAAATGCGTTTGGGAAGTCAAAGGGTCAGTCCCGGCCATTGTGGGGCGTATTAATGCGCATCTCAAAAGACGCACTCGGAATTGATTGATGGCCTACCTGTCATTACTGCCTGACGGTTCGCGAACCGAGGCGTCGCGCGTGTGGCCGTTTGAAACGGCGGCTCGCGTGTTTTCCTTTCAGTGGATCATTAAATGCTTCCCCTTCCACCTTCCCCCTATGCTTATAAATAGCCTTTTTAGTCACTGGTTCTCACTTTTGCATCCTTCATATTTCAGTATCCTACTCTGCCGAGCATCCCTCTCGTGGTTCATCTACTGGCCCAGAACACACTCCCTCCCTAGAGCCCACAGTAAGTTCCTTTCCCTCTTCTTGCTTTTTCAGTTCAGCCATTTTAGTCTGTTCTTTAGTGATCACAGCATTTCTTTTCCTTTCTATCAAAAAACGCTCGTTTTTGAAAAACATGAGTTACTCTTACCTCCTTTCTTCCGAGCATGCTTTGGCTAGGTTTAGGGAAGCATATAATGTTCCTAGTGATGTAGATATTGCCTACTGCAATATGGGTGATATCGACATCCAGAGGCGTCGTGGTGAAAACACGGTGTTTTTCCCTTTGATGGCCATCTTAGAGGGAGGGCTTAGGTTCCCCGTAGACCCCCTAGTCCTTAGCACCCTCAGATTTTACGGCCTTTGTCCCGACCAACTCCCTCCCAACTTTTACCGGGTAGTGAGTTGTGTGAGTAGGTTGAACCAGTTATATGGGTTGCAACTAAACCACCACGACATTAATCAAATGTATAGCCTGTGCGGCAATGTTGAGTCCGATTATTATATAAAGACTAGGGACGTGAGGGTACGGCTTATTTCATGCCTACCAGATTCAAATCGTAACTCGGCAAAAGATTTCGTTCGGGTGAGCGGCAATTGGTTTGCCGAGGAGATGCCTTGCGCGTTTTCGCCGCGCAATGTTGGTCGGTGACTAACCTTTATTTATTTTGGTCCCTTTTTTGACTTTGGTTTGGTTATGTAATCGTTAACCTTTATTTCCTTTGTGCAGATACCAAAAGATTCAAGCCGGACATCAGAGTGGTGCATGTTCGGGACCTGAACTTCGTGCTCAGGTCGGAAATCTTCGTACATACGGACGGACAACTCCGAGCGTCCCACCTCATCCTCGGTGTCAACCCTGTTTACTCAACTTGGCAGGCGTTCAGCCAAGCTTTGCTAGTTGACAGCCCTCTCCTCTCATACATCGACGTCCGGCACGCCAATTTCCTTCCCCCCAAGCTAACCGTAGGCGAGGCGCGTGATCTCGGTCCCCGGTATATCTGTTCAGACGAGCGGCAGCCTATCCGTGACGAATCAGCCGAGCGCGCGTCTGCCGAGCGTAGAAGACGTGCCCACTAGCAAATCCAGCAAGCTTCTGCTCAGCCCGAGAGAGCCGCAGAGCCCGAGAGAACCGGGGAGGTTGTTGTCGCAGAACTGTCCGACTCTTCCGAAACAGGATCCGACCAAGGCTACGCCATGGTGGCTAGGAGGAAGATGACGCTAGATCGCTTTGTCCCCAGTGGCCGCCCTGCCGTGCAGCAACAACAGACTCCCGGCCGTGATGCTTCGCCTCCCGCTGCCCCACCGACCAGAGTTCGCAAGAGGCCGCGCAAAACCGACCAGCCTCAGACTGGCTCGGGCAACGTGCCCCCCCGACCCTCGGCCGGTATCGTCATCCGGGAACCGGCACCGCCGACCGGGATAGAAATGGCGTCCACTTCCCGGGCTCCGGCAGCATGGCAACCCTCCTTCCAACTCGGGGGCGAGCCTCTCCCATCGACGGCTAGTGCCCGAATATGGGACAAAGGTCATGGCGGCCACGTGGCGCAGAGTTTGGCACGCGGGATCCTCTTGCCCGAGGACTTGCACGCCTTCACGGATTCAACGGATGAGTCTCTGGGGAGGCACTTGCAGTGGCACACCATAGCGGTAAGTGTTTCACTTTTCTTTACGGTTTTCGTTTTCCCATTTTGCTCATGTGCGTGTACTTCCATTTTTCCTTACAAAGTGAATATCGTGGTCAGGCCGCGCAAATGGCGTACGTCGTGGACGGGAGGATGAAAGAGCTGGCCGAGGATGTTGAGCGGGAGAAGGCCCTGAAGGACGTTGCCGAGGCCACGGCGAAGGAGAAGTCGAAAATTGCCGCGGAGGCGGAGAGTAAAATAGCTGCAGCCGTGAAGGCCCAGGCCCTTGCCGAGACGAAGTCCGAGGAACTGGAGCTGCAGCTGGGCGGCACCGAGCTCAAATTGGCGGAGGCTCAGAGCCTGACTACCATGCTGGAAGGGCAGCTGGCCGATTCGAAGGCGGCGCTGGAAGCTTGCGAAAACAAGTGGTATAACGAGGGGTTCGCGGATGTCGAGAACTCAGCGGAACCGGTCATTCGCCAGGCCCACAGACTCGGATTTGAGGAGGGCTGGTTCGCTGCACTTCAAGTATTGGGGGTTCCCGAGGATTCTTCGTTGAGGGATCGCAGCAAGATCCCTTTCCCGAGCGTCCCTCAGACCGAAAATCCTGCGCCCCTTATTATTGACGAGGAAGAGACCTCCAGCATGAGGGAACTGGTGAACGCCATCGACTCCCATGCCGTGCCGACCGACATGGAGGGGACTAGCCACCCCCACGTGGGGGACCGAACCGGGGAGGACATCCAGCCGCCAACTCCTCACGCCGACCAACACTCTCAAGGGGACGCCTCTTCTGCTCATGCCGCGGATGTTTAGAGTTGAAAGTCAGCACTTCCGTATTTTTCTTCTTTCTTGAATGAGCGAAATTGCCTATGTCACCGGGTTGTGGTGACGGGATACATTGTTTACGTTTTGTTTATGTTTTGTACTTGTTTTTGTGTTGCCGGGTTTTGGGCAACAAGACGTTGATTTAAGATTTATGCTTTAGTATGAATGCCTTACTATTTTACCACGTTGTTCCTTCGTATGTGACCGAGTAATGAACTGTTGGTCGCCTTTATTGTGATGTGTCCGACCATGGTAAGGCCTTCACATGATCGGTGATAGTGATTTAATCGGGGGTCAGGGTTCCGGATGCTCGGTGCTAAGATCGAGCCGAGAGTCAGGATTCTGTCCTTTAGAATAGAATGGCTAAGGTTTCCACCTGCTTGGTGATTAGGATCGAACCGAGGGTCAGGTTTCTGTCCTTAGAATAAAAAGCTAAGGTTTCCACCTGCTCGGTGATTAGGATCGAACCGAGGGTCAGGTTTCTGTCCTTTGAATAGAACGGCTAAGGTTTCCACCTGCTCGGTGATTAGGATCGAACCGAGGGTCAGGTTTCTGTCCTTAGAATAAAAAGCTAAGGTTTCCACCTGCTCGGTGATTAGGATCGAACCGAGGGTCAGGTTTCTGTCCTTTGAATAGAACGGCTAAGGTTTCCACCTGCTCGGTGATTAGGATCGAACCGAGGGTCAAGTTTCTGTCCTTAGAATAAAAAGCTAAGGTTTCCACCTGCTCGGTGATTAGGATCGAACCGAGGGTCAGGTTTCTGTCCTTTGAATAGAACGGCTAAGGTTTCCACCTGCTCGGTGATTAGGATCGAACCGAGGGTCAGGTTTCTGTCCTTAGAATAAAACGGCTAAGGTTTCCACCTGCTCGGTGATTAGGATCGAACCGAGGGTCAGGTTTCTGTCCTTTGAATAGAACGGCTAAGGTTTCCACCTGCTCGGTGATTAGGATCGAACCGAGGGTCAGGTTTCTGTCCTTAGAATAAAAAGCTAAGGTTTCCACCTGCTCGGTGATTAGGATCGAACCGAGGGTCAGGTTTCTGTCCTTTGAATAGAACGGCTAAGGTTTCCACCTGCTCGGTGATTAGGATCGAACCGAGGGTCAGGTTTCTGTCCTTAGAATAAAACGGCTAAGGTTTCCACCTGCTCGGTGATTAGGATCGAACCGAGGGTCAGGTTTCTGTCCTTGGAACGGATCGGCCGAGAATAAACAATGCTCAGTGAATATGATTGGCCCGGGAATTTGGTTAGAACAGTGCGAATCTGCATGAAAAATGTCATTAGTATAACTAAAAACATATAGAACATGTTGTGGTTTACTCTATGCCCATTAATGATAGTACTTCCTGAGGTTATGCACGTTCCATGGTCGGGGCAGTTGTTTCTCGTCTAGGTCTTCCAAGAAATAAGCCCCGGTGCCGGCTACTGCCGTGACCCTATAGGGTCCCTCCCATGTTTGCGGCAACTTCCTGGCATTAGTGTCCCGCATGTTGCCCACGGCTCTTCTAAGAACCAGATCCCCGGGGACAAACTCCCTGGTCCTCACGCCTCGGTTGTACCTCTGGGCGAGCTTCTGCTGATATTCCGCGAGCCGTATCGTCACCATCTCGCGGTGCTCTTCCACCTTGTCCAAATATCCAACCATCATTTCGTTGTTTTGGGCGGGATCGAACCCCGCTACTCGCGCACTGCACAGATTTACCTCGGTAGGGATTACGGCTTCTGCTCCGTACGTAAGAGAGAAAGGGGTCTCCCCGGTTGACCGTCTAGGAATGGTGCGGTATGCCCACAAGACTTTAGGGAGCTCCTCGGCCCAGTTTCCCTTCGCTCCCTCCAACCTTTTCTTCAGCCCACACACGATCACCTTATTCACGGCCTCGGCCTGACCGTTGCCCTGTGGGTAAGCCGGAGTTGAGTATCTGTTTCTGATGCCGAGACCGCTGCAAAACTCCCGGAATGCCTGGCTGTCGAACTGTAGTCCGTTGTCAGATATGATAGTGTTCGGCACCCCGAACCTGGTGATGATATTTTTCCATACGAATTTTTTCACTTCCACATCTCGTATATTGGCCAACGCTTCGGCCTCCGCCCATTTGGTAAAATAATCGACGGCCACCAGAACGAACTTTCGACCGCCCGTCGCCCGAGGGAACGGGCCGATGATGTCCATCCCCCATTGTGCAAAAGGCCAAGGGCTGCTGATCGGGTTCAGGTGGCCCGCAGGCTGATGGATCAGAGGGGCGTGCTTCTGACACTGCTCACACTTAAGCACATACTCGGCGGCGTCTTTCTGCATCTGAGGCCACCAAAATCCTTGGGTCATCGCTCGGTGCGCCAACGAACGTCCCCCGACATGGCCGCCGCATACCCCGGACTTTAGCTCCGCCAAGAGCTCGCCCACCTTCTCCGGGCGTAAGCACAATAGGTACGGCCCTCCGAAGGACCTTCGATATAAAGTCCGGTCCTCTGCTAACCAATACCGAGAAGCCGTCCTCCGGACCCTGAGCCCCTCCTTCTCGTCACTCGGCAATCGGTCGTCAGCCAGAAAGTCGGTAATGGTGTCGATCCAGCACGGGGAGCGTGCTACGATGGCCGTGACATCGATCCCTGTAGTTCCCGAGTTGCTCATTACATCGACACTCGGCTCTGAGATAAGCTCAATTTTGATTTGCCGAGGTATCTCCTTGGTCACTGATGACGCTAGCGTTGCTAAAGAATCGGCGTGCCTGTTCTGTGTTCGGGCTATGTGGAAAACCTTCACCGCGTTGAAGCTGGCCATAACCAGCCTTGCTTGTTCCAAGTATGCTTTCATCCGGGGATCCCGGGCTTCAAAACTACCGCGCACCTGATTAACAACCAGCCGCGAATCCGAATATAGCTCAATCTCTCGAGCCCCCAGGCTCAAAGCTACCCTCAGTCCGGCCAGAAAAGCCTCGTATTCCGCCTCGTTGTTGGACGCCCTGAAACCCAATCTAAACGAGTGTTCTAGTCGTATTCCCTCGGGGGTGATCATAACAACTCCTGAACCGGCACCCGTGGAGCTTGACGCGCCGCGCCGTCTACGAATATCTTCCACGGTCGAACTTCCATTTGGCAAACCATCTCCCCCTTCTCCCTGGGGGAAAACTCAGCGATAAAATCCGCTAGGACCTGACCCTTCACCGAGCTTCGAGGTCGGTATCGTATGTCGAAGGAGCCGAGCCGAGTCCCCCATTTGGCTATACGGCCCGTGAAATCTGACCTCTTCAGCAACGACTGTAATGGGTACTCGGTCAAGACGTGGACGGTGTGAGCTTGGAAATAATGCGGCAACTTTCTGGTGGCGTGGATCAGGGCTAATACGAGCTTCTCCAAGGGCAAGTATCTCGTCTCGGCGTCGACAAGAGTTTTGCTAACGTAGTACACGGGTTGCTGGATCCCACTGTCCCTCAGTAGCACGGCACTCACGGCATGCTCGGATACCGCCAGATACATGAACAAATCCTCACCTGCCTCCGGCGCCGCGAGTACGGGCGCCCGCGCCAAGTAAGTCTTCAGGTCTACAAAGGCCTGTTCGCACTCCTCGCTCCACTGAAATCCAGTCCATTTCTTCAACAGTTGGTAGAACGACCGGCAGCGATCTGCGAATTTTGAGATGAACCGGTTTAGGGCGGCCAGCATCCCGGTTAGTATTTGCACTTCCTTCGGGTTGCTCGGTGGCTTCAGTCTTCTCACTGCTTCGATCTGGTCGGGGTTGACCTCAATCCCCCGTGTACTGATTAGGAAACCCAAGAACTTCCCGGCCCCGACGCCAAACGCGCACTTCTCCGCATTAAAGCGCAACTTGTGTCGTCGGAGAACCTCGAAAACCTCCTGGAGGTCCCCCATATGCAGGGCTTCCTGCTTGCTCTTAACCACCATGTCGTCGATGTATACTTCGACCGTGCGCCCTATCTTGTCTCGGAACATTCTTGTCATCATTCGTTGGTAGGTGGCCCCGGCGTTCTTCAGTCCGAAAGGCATCCTTGTGTAGTGGTAATTTGCCTCCGGGGAAATGAACGCCGTTTTTTCTTGGTCCTCGAGCGCCAGGGCGATCTGGTGATACCCCTGGAAAGCGTCCAGAAAGCTCATCCTCGGGTGCCCACAAGTGGCGTCCACCAGCTGATCAATCTTCGGCACGGGAAAAGGGTCTTTCGGGCAGGCTCTGTTCAGATCGGTGAAATCGACGCAGACCCTCCACTTGCCATTTTTCTTTTTCACTACCACGGTGTTTGCCAACCAATCCGGGAAGATGATTTCCCGAATTACCCCTGCTTCTTTCAATCTCTGAACTTCCACTTTCACTGCCTCGGAGTGCTCCCAGGCTGATCTCCTCGGCCTCTGCTTTTTAGGGGCGAACGAGGGGTCAACCCCAAGTCTATGCATGATGAATTCGGGATCCACCCCGGGCACCTCATATGGACTCCATGCAAATACGTCCACATTCTGTATGAGGAGTAGTAACATTTCAACTTTTTCCCGGTACTCCATGCTCTCCCCTATCTGGAAGTACTTGTCCGTATCCGGCAATACCCTTACCTTGAGCATGTTCTCGGTGCGCGCGACCTCTGGCAGGCCCTGTAATTGCTATAAAGGCGTCCCCGACGACGAACGCTCGGGATCGACCGGGTCCTTCTGGCCGATCTACCCCTTCCAGTCGACCATGGCGATCAAACACTGCCTGGCCGCCTGCTGACTTCCTTGTATCACCGCGACACCATAGTCGGTGTGAAACTTGACCCTCATGTGCAGAGTAGATGGGACAGCCCCCATTGCATGTATCCATGGCCTCCCTAAAATTGTCGTGTATGGGGAGTACGAGGCAACTACGAAGAAGCTCACCATCGCCTCCTTGCCCCCCATGTTCACGGGCAAACAGATTCGCCCCTCGGGCACCACCATTTTCCCGTCGAATCCAACCAGGGGAGTGCTGTACTTCGACAGATCCTCATTCCTCAACCCGAGCCCCCTGAATAGGTCCGGGTACATAACATCCGCTCCGCTTCCCTGGTCTATCATTACTCTCTTTACAACGAAACCACCTATCCTTGCCGTGACTATCAATGCGTCGTCGTGTGGCTGAATGGTTCCTTCCAAATCACTGTCGTCGAAAGAGATCGGCTCTCGGGTAGGTCGGACCATCTTCGCGGGAGGCGGCATGCCCGTACTTCCCCCTACTGGTATCATTGTCAGCACCTCCTTCCCCTTTGCCGTTGAAATGCCTCTTGGTGCAACGTGGATAACGTCAATTATCCCGAGAGGGGGCGGAAGGGGATTCCCCATGTGTGGGGCGCCATGTCCCGTTCCCCGATTCCCGGCATCCGTCACAAAATCCTTGAGGTGTCCCGCCTTAGCCAACTGCCCGAGATGATCCCTTAACACTCGGCACTGCTCGGTAGTATGCCCCCGGTCTTTGTGGTAGGTGCAGTATAGGTTCTGATTCCTCCTAGAGGGGTCGCCCGCCATCCGGTTCGGCCATCTGAAGTACGGCTCGTTCTTAATCTTGTCCACAATTTTATGCACGGGCTCCTTGAACGTCACGTTCACCTCCCCTGCTGGTGCTACTGGCTCTTGAATCCTCAAATTTCCCCGTGCCCTCTGTTGAAAACCGCTCAGCCGAGGACGATCCGTCACCTGTGCCTTGCCCTTGCTTTGTATCCTGTCATCTTCCAACCGCTTGTACTCCTCGATGCGTCTCATCAGCTGCCTCATATCCTTGGGAGGTTTCTTGGTTAATGATTCCCTCAACCCTGACTCGTCAAGCAATCCCAGTCTGAAAGTGCTCGCCGCGATCTTCTCATTCCCTCCGCCGATCTCGTTGTAGAGCTCCCAGTATCGGCTAGCGTAATCACGGAGGGTTTCCCCTGCCCTCATCTTCATTGACAGCAGCGCGTCCACCGGTTGTTGTTCCCGGCTGCACGTCAGGAAACGGGAACCGAACTCTTGTATTAGCTCGGCGAAACTGTGAATGGAGCCCTTACGCAACCCGTTGAACCACCTCAAGGCCGTGGGACCGAGGCTAGAGGGAAAAACCTTGCACATCAAAGCGTCATTGCGGGTATGCAAAGACATCATCTGGATATAGTGGCTGACATGCTCCACGGGATCCGTTTTCCCCCCATACGAATTGAACGGCGGGCGCGTAAATCTGTCCGGCATCGGTGCTCGCTCAATGTCTGCTGAGAACGGCGACCGTGCTGCCCTGCGCAATGCGCGGTTCATAGCATCCATAGCTACATTCCTCGGTCGTCCCTCTGGAGATTCCGAGCCCCGATTTCCGTATTCCCGGGACCGGGAACGATTCTGCCGCCGGTGAGATTCTGCTGAATGGGAATGGTCTCGGCGGCGACGGGACTCCCCTGAGTGCGAGGGCTCCCTCTGGTGGCGGGATCCCGGTCCGTTCGAGCCCGTCCCGCGTCTCTCTTCTTCAGCGTCCGGCCTTCTATCTTGGTCGTCTTGTCCGGCCCCGCGGCGCTCGTTTCGTGCTTCCAATTCCAGTTCCCGTACTAACCTCCGCAGCCGCTCAAGCTCTTCATCCCTGACGTCGGGTTGCCCACGCCTGGAAGCATGGGACACCGTTCTCCCCGTTTGATACGACCCTTCTCCAAGGGCAAACCGCTCCTCCAGTTGCTCGTAAACCGGATCCTCGCGTCTCTTCTGCCTCCGTTCCCGCCAGGTGGAGCCCCTGGAAGATCCTGCCGAGCCACTCCCGGCGCTACCTCTAGACATCTTTTCTGTACACTAGCCTTGGTGGAACTACTGCTTAGTAGGATTTCCCACAGACGGCGCCAATTGTGCGCACCTAAAAACCAAGGCCTGTTTGGGCTGGGCCTAGCTTGGGCTCACAACTTATTTGTATAGTGGGTCTGGATTTCCTACACTGGGTCGTTCGAAGCGCCAAGGCCCAATGGAACTGTTTTCCTCTCCTTGGGGGTCTGAACCACTTCTTTACCTTGTTTCCTCTCTATTTCCTATTCCTTTCCCCCATTTTTTCCAACCCCTCTTTCCTCCAAATTCCTTGTATTTATAGTTTACAGAATAGTGGAGAGGTCATAAGTGTTTGCCAGTGAGCGCAGCCGACGGTCCAGTATTATCGATCGTAAGTGGGTGGTTAGGTAGGTATGGGAAGCGGTGAGGGTGGCGTTGGAACTTAGTTCCCACCTCCACGATAGTTACCTGCAGCGGTGCCTTTCCGAGTCGCGGCCGGGTAGGTACAGGACGGTGTGTCCCGCGAACTGTATGTTTACCACTGCTCGGGAAGGGCTTGCCGAGAAACGATGAAAAGGCGAAGCTTGCCCGCAGCATGCGCGGCTCAAGGGTGGGCCGTTTGGCAGAGGAAGACAGGCCTTATGGGCCATATACCCAGGTCAGGGTCCAAGGCCCGCTATAGGCTATGATGCGGGGCCCGTACAGGGGTATTTTGGGAGTTTTAGTAAAAAAATCATTAAATCTAATTACATTCTCTCCCATTCCTCCCAATTTCGGGGGAAATAAAAAATTGAGGTTTTAAAGGAATAAAGAGGAATAATTGTTCCCTCCTATTCATTACATTCCCTCCTACTTAAACTCCCAAACAAAGGAATAGGCTTTCCATTCCCTCTATTAAAACTCTCAAACAAAAAAATGGAAGAATATTCTAAAATTATTCTTTTTATTCCTTTTTATTCTATTCCATTCCCTCCTCTCAAACGAGGCCTAAGAAAAATTAAATATGCTTTTGGTCCTCAATTGAGGATTGAATTGGGTTACTCAATTGGTTTCTAAATGGCATGCAACATAGGGAAGCTATTGGTAAAAATGCCAAAGTTAAGATTTTATTTATTGGATTTGTGACTTGAAATGGAGAGGATCTTGTTCCATATATAGAAACACTAATTTTGGATTTGTAATCAATACGAATCATGAAACAATTACACTTAATTAAGTTGCGCAAAGATAATCAATTTTCTTCAGTTATAATATCCAAGTAATTTTGGCAATTCCATAATTAATTTTCTTTACTGATCATATCCAGGTAATTTTGGCAATTCCTTCCCTGCCAAAAAAGATTTGAAAAGAACGAGTGCTCGCTTGGGTTGAAATTTTGGAACCTCGTGGCCAGCCCCTCTCACTGTAGCAAAAGTTAACTGATCGTAGACCTCTGTCCATCCTCCTACCTATAAAGAAGTTTAATTTTCAGATTATTGTAACATTTCTTTGTGAATATTTTTATCTACCTATCTATATATTTTTGTTAGTGTGTTGGAGGTTTTGATTGATTTTTGGTAAGAAATTGTGTTTAATTACCTGATCATCTGCGGTCCACGCATACCACCTAGTTTTAATGGTGAGATTGAGATGTCTGAGTGCTAGCCTAGTGGAAGTCACTGGAACCAATGAATCTGTATCCCCACTGCATCAACATAGAAGCAATTGCCCTAATAAAATAGATCTTTCTGGCATATTGTAATTGACTGCATGTTGCTTTCAAATAGACCTATAATTTTTTTTTCACCATTCATATTCTACAACATAGCAATTATGGTAGAAAGTTGTGAAAAAATTTGTGATTTTAGAGTTTTTCCAAATGTTATGGTGAAAAAGAAAAGAAATCGTGTTAAATTTTCAATAGGATGTTCTGTGAGTAGACATTGTGAAATAGATTTTCAACAAAAGGGCAAGGACAATTGGACTACGTAAGGACATTGTCCAGATCACTATCAACGACTTTCAATTGCTCAGAGACTCAGAGGCCTACAAGTGCGCATGTTATTGATTCAAAAAGCAGGTTAGAGAATTGTTCTTCTTCTTTTGTGGGAACTGTGTGTCAAATATCAGGTCGGAGAAGATGGGCCATAACCTAGTACAAATAGTTTTACAGTGCGCATGTTATTGAATCAAAAAGCAGGTTAGAGAATTGTTCTTCTTCTTTTGTGGGTCATGTCGAAATTTTATTCACATAGCTTTTCTTAAATATAGTCTTTTTGTTCATTGTTGTAGCGTCTCAATGTCGTCTTGTCACTTGTAGTTGTAAGTTGCCCAATCCAGGTCACCGGCCAAAAATAACTTACAGTAAGTACCAAGGTTCAAATTTTGATCTCTGGCAACAATTTAGAGCACAAAACCCAAGAAAATCCTGATGTAGAAGCTCCCCAATAGAACCTTAAACATGTGGACCAGTAGAAAACAAACAACCTGCCCTTCCCGTGTACTTCCAAGGAACACTATTTACACTAGCCAGAGATACTTTGGGGAAATCATATTTCTATTCTAGTTTTCAAGGAGGGGAAAAAAACTGAGACAACGGCGAAATCTTTGCTAAGTTTTATAGTCTCTCATGCATTGTGATTAATAATTTATTTATTCATATCTGTTTATAAAAGCTTCAAAGTTTATGGTACAAATATTGTAATGTATATTAATATAAGTAAAGTTAGTATAAAATCGATATTATTTTAATTAATTATAAAAATTGTTATCCTTAGGATTTAAAAACTTTTACCTGAAAACCCAAATTCGTAAACCAGCAGTAAACAGCCTCTTGTATGTTGGCAACATAGAAAATTCAGAATCTTTCCAAATTAGGTCTTTCGTGAGTCCGAAATCAGCACTGCACAATAGAAAATTATATATACGAATCAGATGCATTCATCAAACGCTTAAGATTATGTTTTCAATTTTAGAAACAAACAAAGTTAGTAGTCTTATAGCTCAACTGATATTTTCATTAATGTTTCTAATGAAGATGTTTAAGTTCAAATCACTCTTTCCCAATTATTAGATTATTAAAAAGTAAATACATAAACAAAAATTATTGACTCATTAAATAGAAAACCTGCAATCAGTCCAGTTGCGAAGAATTCCATTCACAATTGCATGCATTGCCTTTTGCACTTCCGGCCGATTATAATACTTCTTAGCATAATTTGTAGTACATGGATCGTACCCAGAAAGCCTTCGACGCAATAGAGTATTTTTGAACCTTACAGGGCTCATAGTATTATCACCCGATGCCAAGCAAGGTGGTGTATAAATACTGGATTGATCTACATTTGCAAGCTCCTTAAGGAGATGGTAAATTGGTTCAACACATGGTGGTAAGTCGTAATACTGTGACACACTGAAATTGCAATTCTTTAGAATTGACTGGTATGTTCTATCAGATATCATTGCATGGCTCCACCAATATTCCATTTTTCCAATTTCGTCATAGTACTGGTCAAATAGAGCATTTCCAACCTACATAATTTGAAAGAAAACTTTTAATTAGAGTTATGATTAAACTTGGTGTTGAATTTTGTGTTAATTATGTAATACTTACTATAAATCCTTTAAGGTTGAGGATGGGTTGCAAGAGTGCCTTATTATATTCTACAATTTTCTCTGCCAACTGGGGAACATAATGCCCTATAAAAAGAATGAAAAGATTAGCTTATGATTATTTAGAATTACTCATAATTGTGTAATAATAAGTTATTAGTTGTTTGTTGCATATATATATATATATATATATATACCAGCATAGCTCTCCCCAGCAATGTAGAATTCTCTATGTTTGTATTGTGGAAATCTTGACATCCATCTAATTAGAAATACTAGGGCATCCTCAGCTGTGTTACAAAATTGTTAACGCGTAAGATTCACTTACGACATAATCTTATGGTAATCAAATAATAATAGTAAAATCATTATAATCTAGTACCGGTCCGTTTATCTCCGGTATCATTCAGATCAGACCTTGTATTTGTGTACGAAAAACCAACACCAGCAGGCGATTCAAGAAATAAAAGATTTACTTCTGTAAGCACAAAAAGTAAACACATGATAGATTTTTGCCACAATTTTGAAAAGTTAAAGGTTTACAAACTTGCTGAATATTAATTATTTGAATAGTGGTTGTTACCTCTATTCCATGAATGCTCATTGAGATAAAGAGATAAACCACTCCTGTTAATCCTAAATGGCCCAATTTCCTCCGATGCTCCATATGCCACCGATGAACAACCTGGCCCTGCACAATTACGCAATGTATAATTAATATTTAGATGATTCTGCCTCAATCTTTTGTAAAGTTAAGCCATGTGGAAGGTACATAACAGAGTAGTTTAATTTTAAGTAGCTTAATTTGAGTACAATGTACAATTACAAGTTAGTAATGAAAGATGTGTCTTGTTAAGAAATACACTTAGGAAAATTGTGAATAAATAATTTTAGTAAATTTTTTACACCACTTTTACAAAAAATATAAAAACTAGTCAAAAAAATTAATTACATTTTTTTTCTAATAAAAAGTTTCTAAAAATATTTCAAAACTAATTTTTTTAAAACATTTGCTAACATTTCACATGAAGGATAACAGAATACGAACTGGGTATGTAGTTGAGAATTTCACTACATAATATACGTATAACCTTTCTACTTTTTTATTTTTTAAAAATATTATTTATGAGTATCTGTAGCTGTGTACAACCTTTTCACAAAAATATTATTTGTGTCTCTTTAGTAATCCACATTGAAGCACCTCACCTATGAGGTTTTGACCTTCCCTTTTCATTTCTAATGGTTATTATGCTCTTTCTAAAAAAAAACGTTATTATGATATATATTTTTATATTAATTCTGATGTCAATCTCCATTATTTAAACACAATTAGGTAGCGACATGTTTTATTATTATTGATATCGATTTATACTATTTAAACACAAGTAGATAGTAACAACTTTTATAGCAAGTAATGTTAGGAGGCAATAATTTTCTTAATCATTTTTCACATATGGCAAATTATTGTAATTAGTATAATATCACTTTCATATAAATTCACTATTAATACCATCAATCACATCATATGTCATTTAAATCAATTGTGCAAAAGGTGGTGAAAATTGTTGTATTCTTTACACTTATTTTTTTAATAGTTCTTCTTTATTTTTATTTTCTTAAACCCTATTTTTTTTTTCCGAACGTAATTTGTAACTCCTTGTTTCGGTTTTTTTTTTTTTTAAATATTGGGTCCCCAAAAGTAAATGAAAGAAACATATCATCATACCATTAGTGACTTCTAAATGCTTATTAATTCATGGCTTCTAATTAATTCTTGTCTTTGCTTCGAATGGAATGTTTTCTGAAGTTCTACTTTTTAGGTTTTTCCCAAAAAAAAAAAAAAAAATCCCATGTAATTCATGTTGTTAGGTTTTGAGTTTGTAATGTTGGCAAACTATAACAAGTCTCATTGGTTTAGAATGGTCTACATTGAAGTCCAAGAAAAAAAAAAATTCAAGTTCGGGATGAAAAAAAATGAGTTACAATCTGTTTCGTTCGATTGGTACTCGATCGATTGAAAGTCATTCGATTGGTACTCAATTGATCAAAAGTCGCATATCAAAAAAAATTAGCAAACATAAAAAGCCCATAACTTGACCGTTTGAAGTCCAAATCGTGAGCCGTTTTTTCCAGTATATAAAGGACATTATAAGCTAACCTTAGAGGGGGGTTTTAGAGTTTTTTTTTTTTTTTTTTTTTTTTTTTTTTGAGATATTAGAGTGCATCTTGTGCCTCTTTTGTAAATCTAGGATTTTGTATCCAAAAGCTCTCTAAAGTCTTCTACCGATGTTATTCCTTGAAAAATCTCAAGATCCAGTGTTGTAAAACTTGGTGCATACAAGATCAACATCTAATGGGCTATTTGGAAGTTTAGAGAGGGAGGAGAGTAGAGGGGAGTAGAGGGGAGGAGAGTAGTGGGGAGGGGAGTAGAGGGGAATGGTTCCCCTCCACCTTGTTTGGATGTTTTTAAAATTAGTAAGGGGAAAGTGAGTAATTAGTCATTCCCCTTGTTTGGATATTTTAAAAATTAGGATGGAGAGGAGAGAAAATAATTAAAATAGACAAATTTATCCCTATTTGAAAATGGACTTACAACATTGGTCTATGATTAATTTGTTAGAAATGGTAAATTAAGGAATTTACTTGGACAATAATTTATTTACTCTACTCTCCCTCCAAATCTCTCCAATTTGGGAGAATTAAAAATGAGGGGTTAGAGAGAGTTGAAACCCCTCCAAAACCCTCCCTCTCATTCCTTAAAAAACTTCCAAACAAGGTAATTGGATTACTCCCCCTCTATTTTTAAACATCCAAACATGCCATAAGGAGATCCAAAACCTTTCAGTAGACTCTCAAAGTCACAAGTGTGGGTACTTGTGTTGCAAAGGCCTAATAGAGAATGAGTCCGTAGATTTGAAACTTGCACATGGTCGTGTCAGTAAGTTCTACATGTAGTAGCAATAGAATGTTAGTGGTTTAAGTCTTATTGTAAACTTTGATTCTCGATAGTGGATTTGCTTTTTATCTTAAAGATAGCTAGGTTAAATCCTCCCCAGGTTTTTTATCGATTTAGTTTTTCTGAGTGATTATATCATTGTGTTCTTTGTTTTTCCGCATTATATTTGTTTTACCCATATTGGTTTAACTTAGATCTAATTAACAAACTTGTTAATCAACTTGGCTTAATATTAGGTTAAACATATTGTGTTAAAGGGTCTAAAAACTGACACATGTTTCCTATATAAATGTTGTTAAGAGTGCTACAAGATGGATACATTGTAATTCATTCCTAGTAGAGCTAGACTACCACCCTAGAATTACAGGAGAATAGTAGTCGGTGGAAATTAAAACAAAGTGAGAAAGAAGCTAAACTAACCTCCATTGAGCCAAAGAACAAGAGGTTTCTTTTCAGGAAAAGCAGTGGCTTCTGTCAACCAGTAGAAAAGAGCTCGTCCAGGTTGCTCGTTGACCGTAACATAGCCTGAAAATTGAGAAAATGTGACTGGTGGTTGTCCAGGCAGTGCTGAAATTCGATCTAGCTCTTGTTGTTTTGGCAATGCAGCAATGGCAGTGGTGATGGTTGAAGAGAAAATGAGTAAGGACATGAAGAGAAAAAGGACTACACTTTGGAACACCATTGGACCCTCCAGCAAGCCAACTGAGACCTGGATCAGAACTTAGTCAATAAGCCGGCAAAGTATGCCAACTGAGACCTGGATCAGAACTTAGTTAATAAACCGGCACAGTATCATAAATGCATCAAAAGAGATCTCTCGTAGGGTTACAATAATAATTATCCAGTAATCTAGAACTATAGTGACATGGTATTTTCTTTCTCACGTAATTAAGGATGTTGCTAATTAAAATTATCCAGAAAAAGGACATATTATGTCGCTGTATTTTGGGTATATCTAATGCTTTTTTAGTTGACAAAAATGTGTCAACTGCCAAGCCACTGGTGCTACTCTCACTCATTTAATCGAGAGGTTAAGATAAAATGAGCAAAGTTTACATTTAATTTTATAGGCCCATTTGTTCAAAGCTTAACCATTTAAATGAGAGATTACCGCAAACCAAGAATATACTAAATCATTTAATTGAGAGATTAAGGCAAACCAAGTTATTTAAGTTTCTTCCTCAAAAAGTTATTTGAGTTTGGCTTAGAAAATTTGGTTTTATAGAGGAATGTCATTTAACACATAGGGTTTGTTTGGTTGGAGATAGAAAAGTGGGAGGATAGAAAATGGGAAAGATAATGGAAAAGTAGGGAGATAGAAGATATTTTAATTTTTCTTATTTGTGTTTGGTTAGAGGATGTAAAATTGGGGGATAGAAAATAGAATTTGTATAAATTTACACTCATGCCCCTATTACAAGAATTTTTTTTTTATACAAAAAAAAGATTTATTTTGGAATAAAATAAGCAAGTAAAAAATTTAACAAATAACCCATAAAATGAAAGAAAGAAAAAACAAAAAAAGATTGGCGGACCAACCAACCTATTCTCCTCCCCATTTTCTCTCCAATTTGGAGGGCTGAAAAGTGGTAGGCTCAGGGAGAAAACAATCGAATCCAACATTTTCTCGCTTCCCAAATCACTCCAACCAAACACTCTTTCCACTTTAAATCTCTCCTATTTTTTCTCCTCCATTTTCTATCTTCCCTATTTTCACTCCAATCAAAGTCATCAATAGTGTTATGCATTGTCTATTGGAAAACATCGTTTTGCATCACATGCAACAATATATAGCAGAAGCAACACAAGGATCTAATTCATTCATGAGAAATAACATTCAATTTTTAATTCTGCAACAAAGAATACAAAGCATACCTTAATGTGGTGATTCTAAAAAACAAAGTAGAAGATCAATCTTAGAGACCTTCTACCTTTGTCCAAATTCCACTCGAAGCTCAAGATGTGTGGTCTCTCAATCAATTTTTTGTATTTTTTATTAAAATCATTCTAAGGATTAAGTAGTACTAGAGGAAGATAGGTTGGGTTGAATTAGAGGCCAACCCAGCCTCCAGGAAGTGTGGAAGAGATCAGAGAGATTAGGTAATGGTTTGGGTTAATTCTTCAATGATTCCATTATTGGGATCCTTGTTCCCCTTTATACAATTCATTTGTTCGCTATTTGTAACAATTCTGGTATTCCTAGTCCTAGACAACTAACTAATTCTAGTATTCCTAGCCAACTAAGTAAGTACGTTAAATTCAGTTGCGAGATATTTGTAACCAATTCTAGTATTCCTAGCAAACTAACGAACAAACTACGTTCTCAATTCTACTATTCCCAGCTAACTAACTACTTTCTCAATTACAACACATTATTACACATCAATCCATTAAACATCAGCACAGCTTTGACACATCAGTAACCTCCTAACTAAAGTACACTCATTTGTAACAGCTTCTCGCAACTAAGCTCATGCTAACCTTAACATGTTCTTTTTCTTGTGTTATGAAAAGTTTGTTTGAAAGAGAGATACAAGAGAAAACTGTTTTCTTTCATCTTAATCGTATGGATGTTTTAACTGTCTAGGAAGCTATTTTATTTAATAATTATTATTAAATAACCAATTGATTATTTAATTGGACTTGCCTTTTTGGACAAACGCAATTGGGTATTAGTATGTGACTTGAATTGGGACCAAATGGACAAATAAGACTCTAACTCCCATGGGCTTCGGGCAACCATTAGTTCTTTGACATGCCAAAGTTACTATTAATTTTTTTTAGAGAGTTTCAACCTATGGCATCCGCTCCTGATGATAGCTCTTTATCATCAGACTAAGACACCAATCAATTTTTGGTGTAGGCGGGAATTGAACCCCAAATCTCTTATACAACCATCAGAGACTTTACCAGTTGAACTAACTGAAACCCACTTTATACTATTAATTATATAACAAGTACCACTATGAAAATATAGTTGCACTCTAGGCCTTATAGTCTTCACAAATGAAACAACAGATTTCATCACCAACTAAGAGCTACGTTTTTTAGTTTACAAGAAACTTGTGATTTATATCTTTTGTAACTAAATCACATTGATCACATACAATACATCCTAAGAACTATATGATAATGTCCAATTAGTTCATCTACAAATAGTCTCATAAAATTAAATACTTTAATTACATAAAATATGACAATAAATTGAATTTTATGGCATAAACCCTAACATTGTCTTCCAAACAAAAGAAGATATAGGTTTCTAAAATTAAAGTATTTAATTAAACCTTTAGTGAAATAGTGGTATTTAAATAAAGTAGGGGGTAATTTAGAGAAGTAATCAATTTTACATCTATTAACTTTTCAAATAGGAATATATTTTGTGACATTCTAAAATGGAATACAAGACAAATAAAAAAATAATAATAATGTCTCACTTTTTGAATTCTACTTTATACTCCGCCAATTACAACTTTTCACATACTCCTTTCTCTTTCCTTATAAAATTACCAAAATTTAAAATAGAAAAAAAAAAAAATCATGACGCATAGAAATTGTGATTGGAGTATAAAGTGGAATATAAAAAATGGGATAGAAAATTTTTGTTTATGGCCAAAATATAGAAGAAAAACAAATTCTCTATCATATTTTTTATATTCTATTTTATTTTCCATAAATTGCAATATATCATGTGTATATTTATTTTTTTTTCATAGTTATTTTATAAGAAAAGTAAAAAGATACATGGTGATGGTGATAAGGAAAAAAGAATCGTAAAAATTTCAACAACAAAGGAAAACCACTTGGGCTTTTAATTTATCGGAATTGGCCTGTTAATTTACTTTTATTCTTACAATTTATCTGTAATTAATTGGCTACTCTCCCATATGGTGGATTTTCCTAGAAAAACTTGTTTGTCTGGAGGATGTGATTTGGAGTTTGGCCACCCTTCCACAAATATTAAATCGCTTTTATATTGGCTTATAATGAAAGTAGTGCACCAAATTTGATTGATTGATTTTATTTTAATTATTAGTTCTGCCGGTTAAAAGGCAAATTTCAAATTCTGACTTTAGCTTAACGCTCCTCCCAACTACGGAAAGGGCATATTCGTTATTATCCATTTTACAATGATTATTAATTTATTAGAGGACTTTTATGAGTGACCTTGAATTAGTGTGCTACCTATATATTACATACAATTTGATTGAACTCGACAAATGAAAAAAGATTAACAGATGACTTTTATGAGTGACATTGAATTAGGCGCACGTACAATTTGATTGAACTTGACAACTGAACATAAGTCCAAAGTGTTGGATATAAGAATATGAGTGGAAGTCCCTACTGAAGTAAAAATAAAGAAGTTAATGAATTAATATTAACATAAATGGATCAGATTTAAAATTTCAGTTTCACTTTTGGGGGTTAAGTTTCTATACAGAGTATCAGTGCACTGGACAAGATATTATACAGACACGTATCCAATATCTGTTTGGAACTTATTTCCGTTGTCTGTTTTGGATCTTCACCATATCAACAAGTTTTGTTGGAAATCTTTTCTTCTTTTCTTAAGCAAATTAGAGATTTTTTTTTCATGGGCTTTAGTTGTGTTTGGCTTTGTGGATTGTATTATTGTAGGGATATATTTTGCTTTTAATTTTCTTGAAAGCACTATGTTCCCTCCAACATGTACTCCTAGTAAATATATATATATATATATATATATATATATGGTCATGTTAACCTGTACTATTAGGGAAATTGTCAACAAATCATTTTAAGGAAGTTTTGACACTAATTTCATGGGTAATATAAAACGCTGTCCCTCTGTCTCAATTTGTTTGTCCTATTTCAAAAATCCAACTTTTTAAGAGAATATCATTTATTATTTTGTCTGCTTGTGTAAACACCCGATTTTTTCCCACCCCCACTTTTTTTGTGTTTGCTTCAAGAGGGGTCCTTGGCGATGTGACTCATGTGTGATTGGGTATCGAGGGTGGGGTGTGTGTATGTGAGTCCCTTTTTCTTATTTTCGTTTTAAGAGTCGCCACCAACCATTAGTTTTGTATTAGGTGTAATTGATCACCTAGATGTCTAATTTATTTTAAGTTACCCAATTAACTATACCAAATTTTAAAGGTTCATTAATTAATGTAAACCAAAAGTCTTTAAACCAAAGATTCTTGGACTCGGAAGTTTGGTTGTGTGGAGAAGGTGTTAGGTACCCCATCCGAAGATAGTACCTCATTTTAATTTATTCTCAACGTAAACTTTTTACAAAGAAATGGAATACTTGGCATTTTGATTTTTTTTTTTTTTAACAAACAATATATGTATATACATGTTAGTAAATATTTACATATAGTTAACATGTGAATAATAGTTCCATCAAAATATACAAACAAAGCATGTCAAGTATATACATAAGTAACATGTGATTAGAAAGCATAGGGGCATATTATACAAATGTGAATATCTATAATTTAAGCTTTCTAATATGTAAAGTGATCAATGAAGCTCAAAGTGCCTTCATTCCGGGTAGGCAAATAACAAATAACATGGTTGTGGCTTTTGAAACCATGCACTTCATAGCCAAAAGAAAAAAAGGGAAGGAAGGGTTTATGGCCATTAAATTGGACATGAGCAAAGCCTACAACCGAGTTGAATGGGGTTTTCTTGAGGCAATGATGAGGAAGATGGGTTTCGAAGAAAGATGGATCTCCCTAATCATGATGTGCATGACCACGGCATCCTTCTCGATACTCATTAATGGGGTGCCAAGAGGAACAATCAGCCCATCCAGGGGATTGCGCCAAGGGGACCCAATATCCCAGTATTTGTTCCTTTTGAGTGTCGAGGGGTTGTCAGTGCTGTTTAGGAAAAAAGAGGCAGTAGGGGGGATTAGGGGGGTGGCTGTGAGTAGACATGCACCCTTAATTTCGCACCTATTCTTTGCAGATGTTTGCATCATTTTTTGTAGAGCAACTAGGGAGGAATGTAGGTAAGTGACCTCGGTGTTGGAAGTCTATGAAAAAGAGTTGGGGCAAAAGCTTAATAGGGAGAAAACCTCACTGTTTTTTAGCAAGAACACAAAATGAGATATTTAGAATTTTGTAAATGACACCGTTGGAGCCCAGATTTTCCAAGAACATGAAAAGTATTTGGGTTTACCCCCAATGGTAGGCAAATGCAAGAAAAAGGCCTTCAACAGCATAAAAGACCAAGTGGGAAGGAAGATTGCAAGTTGGAAAAGGGAGATTATTGTCCAACGCTGGTAGGGAGATACTTATAAAGGCTGTTGCACAAGCCACATCGACATATACTATGAATTGCTTTATGCTACCCGATTCCCTATGCTCAGAAATAAACTCATTGGTGAGGGGGTTCTAGTGGGGGTAGAAAGGAAAGTAAAGAAAGATGGCATGGGTGTCATGGAAGAACCTGTGCAAGTCAAAGGCAGAAGGGAGCATGGGGTTTAGGGATTTGAAAGCTCTCAACCTTACTCTTTTGGCCAAGCAAGGGTGGAGAATACAACAAAGCCCAAACTCACTGATTCATAGAGTGATGAAAGCAAAATACTTTGTGAAATCCTCCTTCATGGATGCTCAGGTTGGAAGAAATCCCTCCTATATATGGAGAAGTATTGTGGCTGCCAAACCAGTGATCAAGGTGGGGGCTAAGTGGATTGTTGGTGATGGAAGAAGCATTAAAATTTGGGAGGAGAATTGGCTCCCTTCCACGGAGTCAAGCAAAATAATAACACCGAGAACATCAATGGGAAGGGATGTGAGAATGGCAAGCCTCATTGTGCAGGAACAAGCTGAATGGGATGAAGTTTTGATAAGAAGCACCTTCCTCCCCCACGAAGCTGAGGCTATCCTAAGTATCCCAATCAGCCCCATGAACCTATTGGACTCCCAGGTCTGGGCGAAGTCTCCAAATGGCATATTTACAGTGAAAAGTGCCTACAGAGTAGCTGTTAAACTTCTTGCTATCACAAAGGGAGGCAAGGAAAGTCCAAGTTGTTCGGACAACTCCAAAATGACTGCGATATGGAAGGTTGTATGGAAGCTACAATGCCCAAACAAAGTAAAGCACTTCATGTGGAAAGCTTGTAAGAATGTGCTTCCTACAAAACAATGTCTGCTAAACCGAAAGGTCCTGAAGGAAGACAACTGCAATTTTTGTGGTGAAAGTGAATCAGTGGGCCATATTTTGTGGGGTTGTTTGATTGCGAAGGAAACCTAGAATGCATCAAAACTCAGACTTCCCAACCTAAGTCAGCCCCCAAAGGATTTTTTGGACGTGGTGTGGCTGTTGATGGAAGAACCGAGGGAAAAGAATTGGGAAGGTTTTGCAACTACGGCTTGGAGTTTATGGACTAATAGAAATTCAATTCGGCATAGGGGTGTGTGCAAACGGGGAAAAACAATAGCATGGGAAGCTCAAAAATATAAGGATGAAGTGCATGTGTCTTTGCCTACTCACCGGAATGGAATCCCTCCTACTCCTAAGATAAAACACTGGACCCCTCCTTCTTATGGGAAGTACAAGATCAATATATATGCTGCTGTGTTCAAAGACCTGGGCTTTTGTGGTGTTGGGGTAGTCATAAGAAATGATAAAAGGCAAATGATGGGTGATATATGCAAGAGAGTAGTATTCCCACTAGGGGCCCTAGAAGCAAAAGCAAAGGCCCTAGAAGCAATAGCAAAAGCCACAGAAGCAGGCCTTCTTCTGGCTTGGGACCTGGGGTTGAAAGACATAATGGTGGAAGGTGATCACTCCCAGTTAGTTATTTAAGCTTTAAATGGCTCCACTCCCCCTGCTCTCCCCATACTGAAGATCGTTGAAGGCATGAAGAGAATGTTGGTGCATTTCAACTATTGGAAAGCCGTGCATACCAAAAGAAACACTAATGTAGCTACTCACTAGCTAGGAATGCAAAAAATGTAACAGATTGTGTAATATGGGTTGAGGACACTCCTCCCCCAATTGAATCTTAGATCTTGCATGATGTAATCTCTTTGGACTTTAGTCCGTATTAATGAAAGCCAATTGAATGTTTTACACACACACACACACACACACACACACACAAAAAAAAAAAAAACCACACATAGCATGCATGTTAATACTAAAACTATACATAGACAAACACAAAGAAAAGAAAGGAGAGAGTTGAAAGAATAGCACCTTATTGTCATCCACCATTTTCTCATTTTTTATTCATGCAAAAAGATGACAAAGAGGAATTCATTAGTGCCAAACATGTTAGAGACATATGTAAGCTTACAGGGTGTTCATAGACTCAAGAAAATGAGCTTTGAACACAATCCCACTACTACACATATTCTAAGAAAAAGCTTGGAGAAAGAGTTACTACGATTACTTTATTATTTTTTGAAGAAAAAATGCATTTTTCGAAAAGAAACATTTTTTATACGGTAAAAGGTTTCAAGGAAACACTTTCTATTTGAAAACTTTATTTTTTGAAAGCATTTTATTTTCGGTATACTGTTTAAGAATTATCGCTATTTTATATTTATATATATACACACATATTAGTCAAAATTAATATAAAAGTCCTTCAAATTATAAGCACATAATAGACCTTTCTATTGCTCAAATATCATGCATTAATACTAATAAAGCTAAAAATCCGATATATTTGATGATGATGATGATGATGATAATAATAATAATATTTTTTTTGTTAACAAATGGCGCCCATAAGATTCTAAAACTAATGGTTTGTTTGGATACCGCTTATTACTGAAAACTGAAAACTGAAAATATTGTAACAAAATAATTTTTAAATGTGTGAATAATGCCATGAAACTCAGTTTTAAAGTTAAATTTGCATTTTCCCAAGTTGCGAGTCCCATGAATAGTGCCTATGGACCCACAGAAATGAAACGCAGACGCACTGGATAGCACGTGCTATCCAAACTCACACTAAGTATGAGTTTACATAGCGGCCAGTGTGCGTTTTCAGTGTTTGCATTTTTGGCTGGGTCCCATGGCACTGTTCACGACCCAGCCAAAAACACAAAAATGCGCATGCCAATGCATTTTTGGGTCTCACGGTACTATTCACGCCTTTAAAAATTATTTCATTACAATATTTTCAATAATAAGTTTTCAGTAAATAAACAATATTCAAACACACCCTAAAATGGTGTAGTTGACGTGACTTGTCAGTGGCACACAAAACAATAGCCATAAAAACTTAAAAAGCCCAAAGAAAAAGAAACGAAAGGGAAGGCAGACGGTTAAATCTCAAAGTTGAAGATGAAGAAGAAGAAAGAGATGAACAAAACAAGTGGGCAGATGATCCGCGACGTGGGAGTGACAACCAGAAATATAGTGACAACAGCAGAGATCCTGAGCCATCGATCTGCCATTAACTTCTTTTTTATATTTTTCTTTTTTCTTTTTTCAATTTTTTTTACCAACCAATTTTTATTTTCTGGCAGATATGTCTGATATTCGCTGATATTCCTGGTATATTCCGGTACAGCCTAGTATTTTGAGCGGTACGAAACAAAGGTGACCGGCCAGTACAAAATTGACTCTCCTAATTTATACCCAAAGAATTATACCTCTTCAATAGGCACATTTTCATTCAATATGCATATTTTTGGTACATAGACATTTTTTCATTGAATAGACACCTTTTTTTTGTCAATAGACACATTTTCGTTCAATAAACGTCTTTAATATATATGTAATATTAAGGGTCGAGACCTTTCAATAGGGACGTTTTGGTATATCAAATTTGAAAAGCTATGATCTTTTAGTAAACATCTTTCGGTATATATATTACAACATATCTTGTGTATATCTATATATATAACATAAACTAAATTAGAGACATAACATTCTATCTCTTATTCTTTTTTTTAATTATTATTTATGGATTGATTATCAAATTTCATAGGTATTTCTTTAGATCTCATTATCAATAATTTTCCCGTGCATCACACTAGTTTACGACTAGTATAATATAAAAGCGAAACTAACTTTTTATTGACCACTCTTTATTGTACCATGTAGCTACATAAATTATTGTCATGTTTATATTTGAAAACACCAAA
This sequence comes from Quercus ilex subsp. ballota, assembly GCA_032727855.1. Lineage (NCBI taxonomy): Eukaryota > Viridiplantae > Streptophyta > Magnoliopsida > Fagales > Fagaceae > Quercus > Quercus ilex. The sequence goes on along the minus strand of CM064909.1, from coordinate 94,368,093 downwards.
CAGTGGTGTCTTTTTATTTTGCTCGTTAAGTTTTGGTACCTACTCACCGTTTCACATAAGATATATATATTAAAACAAAAACTGTCATTAAGAATAAAAGCATCGGTAAGACGCAAGGAAGAAAATGAAAAATTTGAGAAGAAAAGCATTTGTAAGGTATTTAAAGAAATCATTCAGTATTATTGTTATTATTGTTGGTGTGGCTTAATTCCTAGATCTTTTCGCTATTTACCAATGTATGTTTCCAATGTAGTAAAAATAAAGGGTCATTTGGTGTCTTAATTTATTTATTCAATGAACTTCACAATAATTCTTAACTGATGCTTTTAGGTAACACTATCTGGAAATGATGTCGCAGAAACTACAAGAAAACAAATATGTTACTTTTTGAATGGAAAAAAAGCTAAAAATGTTAGTTTTTGAATGAAAAATCTCGAATCCACAAGAGGTTTCCTGAATCCACAATGTGATAGGTCTAGAATCCACCAAAGAAAATAATAGACAAAGTCTGAATTTTATTAATCTAAAAATTGAATTGCCTTTGGAGACTAAAATGTGTTTAAATAGTAAAAAGAAAATCTAGGGTGACTAGAAAACCTAGGGCGGCTAGGAAAACATAAAAAATCCTAATTTGACTAAACAACATTAAAGGCAACTAAAAATAAGGAAATAATAACCCTAAAACCTATAATAACGAAAATTACATAAAAATACCAAATTAATAAATTGCAAAAAAAGCTTCTATCCTACATCAGACCAACAAATTGTTCACACAGAGATCATTAAGGCTAGGGGTGTTCGTGGTGTAATGCGATGCGATTTTAGGTCATTTTTAACACCGCACTTTGTGGTGCACTTTAGTCAAAATTATAGCTGCACCGCAGTTCATTTTTGTAGTCACATGTGCGGTGCGATGCGATTTAGAGTTTAGCCAAAACTATAACCGCATTGCACCTCATTTTTGCGATCACATGTGCAGTGCGACGTATAAGATGCGGTTTGAAGCCGGTATATTTTCAAATTTTGGGCTTTTCCTACCCAGCTCAAAACTGATTTTTCCCTTTGTTTTGGGCGAAGTTTAATACTATTGAGCTAGTTTTTCTTTATTTTGGACTGACTTTCTTAATCAACACTTGCTAGGGTTATTAAACCTTTTCTTTTTTTTAGAACTTAGGTTATTAAACTATTAATAATATATTTAATATTAAAATAAATAAATATATTAATATATAATGAGGGTGCAGTGCGGTACGGTTTGTGTAGTTTTTTTATTATAAAACCGCAAACTACTCTACACCATGCAGTGTGATGCACTGTTACTTGCAGTGCAGTGCGATTAAGCCATTTTGCAGGCGGTTTTGGTGCGGTTTTTGCAGTATGGTAAACACTCCTAACTGAGGCTGAAATGGAATTAGGACCAGATGTAAGTATCTTCAATTTACACATACTTCTCACTTCCTCTTCATATTAATTTTATTTGGGTAAATTAAACCCACTTCCCTTGAGGTCCTGCAAATGACATTCCTCTCTTGAGGTTTGTATAAATGCAACAAACTAGTACATGCTCTCTCACGCTAAATTCCCTAACAGAATATTTCATTTTAAAATATTCTTACATATTTATACAAACCTCAAAAGGGCAGTGTTGTCACCCTATTTTGCGACCTATAATTAACCTCACGTGGAGGGCAATAGTGCAGTTTCACTCGAAGATAAGTAGCTTAATTATGGTCATTTGATCATTAATTTTATATCATCAAAGTGATCTTGATGTTGTAACGATCAAAATGATTAGTCATAAGCCTCAATCACACCACATGATTGAAAGTTATCGTAATCAAGTTTTAATGACCAAGATGTACTCTCACAAATTAAGACAAACTACATGTGATTATGAACAATAAATCAATTTGAAATTAATGACATGTCATAATTTGATTGGCTTGGACTACAACTTGTGGTAAGGTTGTGCACATTTGATTAATTAGATAGTCAAACATTAACTATTTAAGAGTAATGGGTGTGATCATATTTTTAATTGGGACAATTAGGTCATAACCTATGCTCACTATTTCGTAGATATCTCTCAAAACTTTTTGAATTTATGAGTGAGGTTAATTTTGTTAGAAACTAAACATCTGGGGCTTCAATATGAGCATAAGAATGAGCTAAGTCCGATTAGAATTGAGTAAGATATGATTTTTTGAAGTTAGCTTTAAGGGATGTTACAAGAGCTACAAGAAAAACCGAAGTTTTAGTCATTTTACTTGCTCACCACTCCCACCAACCTTCAAAATTAATGTACCAGTCTTGCCTGAACTTTGAAATTGGGTCTAGGTTCATGATTTTTTCTCATCCTTTGGCAACCCTCATTAAATGTCATTCCATTCCAAACGACATAGTAATATCATCTCTTCTCCACCTCTTGGGTTCTAGTGAAAGAGTTAATCTTATCATATATTGGTCTTCCTAATACTCAAGATATTGAGTGAGCTAGCCTCACTCTCCCTCCCCTAGTGCTTTTTCTCTACTCCACCCTTAGGACCTCCACCAAAAGCCTCCTCCTCTACTGTGTGGATCTTGCATGTAGGTATAATCAATTTTCCTAACTTGTTTTTCATTTTGCTATAATGTTAATTTAAGTTTAAAGCATGCTATTTGATTATTTAAATTCCTTGAATGTACTTTAATGTTCTTGATATGCTTGAATGTTGTTCATATGCATTCTTCATATGTTCTTGGTTTTTTTTGACATATTCATACATGACACTGGCTTTGATCTTAAATCCATATCCAAAATATGGAAAATATGTTAATTTCATAATTTTTCCAATTGCTTGAATCTAGGATATCACCATTCACTAGAATTTATTTTTAAATCCAAATTTGATGATGAATAAATGGAATTAGGATTTATCACATGCACATACATATAAATTCAAACAAGTAGCATGCCAATTTAAATTAAAGCAATAAACATGCAATTGATTGATAATATGTTGATCGATTGGATGATGTGACATGAACATTGACCACCACAGTGTAGAAGACCGATTTCACAAGGTAAGATGAGAGCCTAATACCTTCCCATCTTGTAACATAGCCTCCGATCTTAAATTAAGGATTAGTAAATCAAATACATAACCATGTACTTTTTAATATCTAGATTGTAACTAGGAAACAAAATCATGTGATTTATCTTAGATTGTCTCTAGGATAAAAGCAATGTAATTTCTTATGATCAATGTATATTTATTCTTAAATCAATGAAATGATAAATTCTTCAATTATGGTTTTCTTATTTTTACCAATAATTAAATAAATGATGACTCTATCGTAATACCCTCAATCTAGTGGCGAAATGTAATTAGCCGAACCATCATTTTGAGAGACATGAACGTGAACCCACCCATTAATATGGGTTTGGCCCAAATTAATCAATTCAAAATAGGTCAGGGGCGCAATCTCTTATGGGTAAAAGTGTCATTTCATCTATTGTTTGGATAGGAACTTTTATTTTTATTTATTTTTAAATGAAATATTTCATTAGGGAAAGTATTCATGGATTTATATGTTGTATTTATACAAACTTCAAGGGAAGGAGTGTCATTTCTTCCATAATTTTTGAAGCGCGGTATCATTTCATAAAACCATGAGGTAAGTTTGTGTAGTTTGCCTATTTTATTTTTATTTTTATTTTAAACAGGTATAAGATTGGACTTATCACTTCATTCTTTGTCCCTTATATATTGGGGAGGAGATGGTCTTAAAAAAAAATGTAAAACATATTCTTATAGCAGGATCTTTCTAGTTTGGTTTGATGGCCTGGCTCGACTGGTGAAAACTTTGGGGTACGCAAATGGGAAATGTTCTTTCTTCATCTCTTCTTAACACCTCCTCCTCCTCTCCCCAGCGGGCTCCTTTTATCGGGGTGGGGTTTGCAGAAAGTGGGATTTGACCTTGTCAATATCGTTTTGTTTTTCTCTTTAAGAAAATATTTTGGAAAAGATGTTAACTGAAAAATTGTTGAAGAGAATTTTCGGTAAAGAAGGAAAAGGGAGGAAAAACCAGTAAAATGTATATGATTACGAACCAAGACAGGAATACTTGCTTGTACCATACGACCTTGAATCCAGAAATGTACTTTTCAAATTAATAAGTAGAGATCTTTGAAATTAGTGTGCATCTAATTTACCTATACATGTCTTCCTAAAATTGTAAAGGATGTCTTTTCCTTTATTCGGTTAGATTTGTTGTAGAAACTGCCATTCATTTTCCAGGTGCTATTAATGTGTTTTTCCATAATATGTGAAATGGCTTTTTAAAAAAATCAAATATGCCTTTGGTCCTTAATTAAGGATTGACATTGAGTTACTAAATTGGTTTCTAAATGACATACAACATAGGGAAGCCATTGGTAAAAATGCCATAGTTTATCCTCTCAATCTTAAATACAATTAAGACTTTTTTTTTCTATACAAGATAGAAATTCTACTCTACGTGTATATGTGTATAAAACTTTCTCCTAGAGACTTGAACATCGGTTTTTGCCCTTCACACCTTACAAGCACTTATACTTGTAGAGTGACCATCGCACCAATTGGATTTGTAATTGAAATTGAGATGATCTTGTTCCATGTACAGAGACAGTAATTTTGGATGTGCAATATATCATAAATCCAAATCATGAAATGAAACCATTTGAAATGGAGAGGCCTCCTGGGAATACAGATTAAGCAAATTATGGCGAATTAAATACATGTCATCAAATTATTAATGCTAGTTTTCAATGAATGATTCCTATTCTAGCCAGTTCAGCCAACATTATATGGAATTTCATGCTACTTGAAACAATTACACTTTAACAATTTGCTCAAATAGTTATCATCTCCAAGTAATTTGTCAAGAATAAGATTTTGGCAATTCCTTCCCTGTCAAAAAAGATTTGAAAAGAATAAATGCACGCTTGGGTTGAAATAGTGGAACCTCGTGGCCAGCCCCTCTCACTGAAGCAAAAGTTAGCCCATTGTACACCTCTGTCCATCCTCCTACCTATAAATGAAAATTTAATTTCCAGATTATTGTAACATTTCTTTGTGAATATTTTTATCTACCTATCTATATATTTTTGTTAGTAAGTTGGAGCCTCTGATTGATTTTTGGTATGAAATTGTGTGTTTGATTACCTGATCACCTGCGTACCATGGATACCACCGAGTTTTAACAGTGAGATTGAGATGGTTGAGGGAGAACCTAGTGGCAGTCACTGGAACCACTGCATCTGTGTCCCCACTGCATCAACATATATAGAAGCGATTGCCTTAAAAAATTTGATCTCTCTCTTTTTTTGTACTTCTTACTTTTCAAATCAGAAGCAATTGCATCTACACTAGTCTAATATTTAATTTTAATCTATATCACCACAATCTCTCACGTAGTCAAAGCTTCAGAATATTTATATTGCTTAGGTGTTTGTTTCGATATGGAATTGTGTCTATAAACAAAATTAAGTTATCAATAATGCATGGGAGGCAAACACAGAGGATCATAATATGCATGCAAGATTTGAAAGATAAAATAGAAAATAAAAAATAAAATAAAAAAACTTGCATGCAAGAGCTACATAAAGGTTAAGTTTGAATTGCACTGAAATTATTTTTTTTGTTTGGCATTTTTCTGTGAGTCTCGTGCACTATTTAGCAAGTACGAATTTCAATAAATTTAACTTTAAAATTAAGCCTCACAATACTATTTACGCAATTAAAAATTATTTCATTACAATGTTTTTAATTTTTAATTTTTAATTTTAAATAATAAATAGTATTTAAACAGAGCCATAAACTAAAGAGTGACAGCATATAAAGTTATAAGCCATTCTCTCAAAGCATTCAATCTCGAGTTGATCAAAATTTGAAGTTTGGTACAACAAGAAGTCTACAAGGAAGATGGCAGTTAGGGAACTAGGCAAGCCCAAGGTTATGGTCATTAGCCACACATCAGAGCCTTTCACATAAAAGAGATGAAATCTACACTACTGTGAAGGAATTAATGACTTCAACAGAAGGACTTCTACCGACACTAATGTTACGATCAAAAAGAAAAGAAATGGTGTTAAATGCTGATTGATGACTCCAGTCAGAACAGAGTCTCATCAAGCACAGTCTAACACTACTCAACTATCAAATCAATCTACTGGGAATGTCATGTGACTAGTCATTGTGAAATTGCTTTTCTAACAAAAGGGTAAGAACTATTGGACTAAGGATATTGTCCAGACTATCAATGACTTTCAATTGCTCAGAGCCTCAGAGGCCAACAAGTACTAACAGAGTGTTTCTTTTTGAGTGGAAGACTGTATCAAATATCAGGTTGGAGAAGATGATTTATAATGGGCCATAACCTTGTACAGATAGTTTTACAGTGCGCATGTTATTGAATCAAAAAGCAGGTTAAATAATTGTTCTTTTTCTTTGTTGGGTCGTGTTGAAATTTTATATTCACATAGGCTTTCTATAAATAGTCTTTTTGTTTAAAAAATAAAAAAAATAAAAAAAAATAAAAAAATAGTCTTTTTGTTCATTGTTGTTGTGTCTCAATATTGCCTTGTCACATGTAGTTGTACATAGCCAAATCCAAGTCACCGGCCAAAAATTACTTACCACGTGTGCAAGTACAAAATTCGATCCGTGACAATTTAGTGCACAAAACCCAAGAAAATTCTACATCAAGATCGTACTTTTTTTTTTTTTTAAAACCAAATTATGATGTGGAAGCTCCCAGTGGAAGAGTTGTTTTTTTTTTTTTTTTGAGAAACAAATGGAAGAGTTAAACAAGTGGACCAGTAGACAACAAACAAATTGCCCTTCCCGTGAACTTCCAAGAAACACTTTTTACACTAGCCAAAAATACTTTAGGGAAATCATATTTCTATACTAGTTTTCTGGGGGGAGGGGGGAGGGGGAAGTAAAGACAGTGGTTAAATTTTGCTAAGTTTTATAGTTTCTCATACATTGTGAAAAGATCAGTTATTTACTCGTATCTATTTATAAAAACTTCAAACTTTAGGAAACAAATATTGTAATTGGTGTTAATATAAGTGATGCTAGTATAAAATCGATCGATATTACTCTAGTTATAAAAATTGTTATCCCTTGAATTTAAAAATTTTTACCTGAAAACCCATATTCTTAAACCAGATGCAATCAGCTTCTTGTATGTCGGTAACATAGAAAATTCAGAATCATGCCAACTTTTGATGAGAACGTCACTGCACAATAGAAAAGTATATATATGGATCAGATGCATTCATCAAATGCGGCTAGGCTTATGTTTTGTAGTTCAACTAACATTTTTTAGTATTTCTAACAAAGATATCTATGTTCAATTCCCTTTCTCCTAATTATTGAGTTATTAAAATGTAAATAAATAAATAAAAAAGTATTGAGTCATTAAATAGAAAACCTGCAAGCTGTCCATTTGTAAGGAATTCCAGTAACATTTGCATGCATTGCCTTTTGCACTTCCGGGCGATTATAATACTTCTCCGCATAATTCTCAATACATGGATCATACCCAGAAATCCTTCGATGCAATAGAGTATTTTTGAGCCTTATAGACCTCATAGTATTATTATGCAATGCGATGCAAGATGGTGTATAAATACTGTATTGATCTATGTTTCCAAGCTCATTGTTCACGGCATAGCTCACTGTATCATCACATTGCTGTGATGATTGTACCCCTTTGAAATTGCAATTCTTGAGAATTGATCGATAGCTTGTATCAGATATCATTGAATGGCTCCACCAATATGTCACAGTTCCAATGTTGTCATAGTAGCTATCAGTTACAGCATTTCCCACCTACATAATTTGATTGAAAATTTTTAATTCAAGTTACTCAGTGTTCAAATTTGTGTTAATTATGTATTACTTACTATAAATCCTTTAAGGTTGAAGATGGGTCGCAAGAGTGCCTTATTATATTCGACAATTTTCTTTGCCAACTGGGGAACATAATGCCCTATAAAAAGGATGAAAAAATTAGCTTATCATTATTTAGAAATCCTCATAATTATGTAATAATAAGTTATTAGTTGCTTGTTGCTTCTATATATACCAGCATAGCTCTCCCCAGCAATGTAGAATTCTCGATGCTTGTATTGTGGAAATCTTGACATCCATCTAATTATAAATGCTAGAGCATCCTGAGCTGTGTCACAAAATTGGTAACGCATAGGATTTACTTACAACATAAATTTTATGGTAATAAAATAATAATAATAAAAATCATCATAATCTAGTACCGGTCCGTTTATCTCCGGAATCATTAAGATTAGAGCTTGTATTTGTGTATGAGAAACCAACACCAGCAGGCGATTCAAGAAATAAAAGATTTGCTTCTGTAAGTACAAAAGGTAAACACATGATAGATTTTAGCCACAAAATTAGCAAATATAAAGGTTGACCAACTTGCTAGCAGCTTTCATAACTTGCATCTACTTTTTTTTTTTCAAATCATAAATTAATGGCATGGTCATGGTGCCATTACAATTCGTTTCTTTGCATGGAGTAGTTGAATTTGGTAGAGCAGAATTTGTTAATCATTTGAATGACAAACTATTAAAATTGTGTGCAATTTATGACCCATGTGATATGAGGATTGTGTCATGCGAATATGTTATATTGTTCACAATATCATTGCATTCATTAAAAGAACCAAATTGAATATTAATTATTTGAATAGTGGTTGTTACCTCTATTCCATGAATACTTATTGAGATAAAGAGATAAACCGGTCCTGTTAATCTTAAATGGCCCGATTTCCTCCGATGCTCCATATGCTACCGATGAACAACCTGGCCCTGCACAATTACACAATGTATAAATTATTAATTAGATAGTTTGGTTCATTCTTTTGAGAAATTAAGCCATGTGGTTGTGGAAGGTACAAAATAGAGCAGAGACCCTTTTTTTTTTTTTTTTTTTTGGTTAAGAAATATAGAGTAGAGATCTTGATTTTAGCTTTTAGTGCAGTTGTTATTTGGTAAGTAGCTTAATTTTAGTGCAGTCACAAGTTAGTAGTGAAATTTGGATCTTATTAACGGATGTTTTTAGGGTAATTATTAATAAACCATTTTAGGAATGTTTTGACACAACTTTTATGAGAATTATAAAAAATTGTAAAAAATTAAAATTATTTTTATTAAAAAAATATTTTATTTTATTTTATTTTATTGTTAACTTTTCTCATGAAAAGATAGTAAAATACGTAGTGGGTAACGTACTATGTAGATATGAATTAATTTCAGTACTGTATAATATCCATACAACTTTTCTACTATTTTTATAAATAAATAAAAAATTTATTTATGAGACAAAATTTAGTTACAAAATTAGTTGTAACTTAAAACTAAAATCTTACTCAATATCTTTTTATTGGAGGTGAATTTTGACAAATCCACAACTGGATTACATTTTCTTCTTATATCCTTCATATTTGCAAAATTTTAGAAAATTAAAGATCAATAGCTATGTCATCAATAAATTATTTAAATTGTAAGTTTTTGTAGTTTAAAATTATGCATAAAATATATTCTTAAAGATCATATAGTAAATAATATCCAATTGGCACAAAATTTGACATATATCCGATTGGCACAAAATTTGACATATATTTTAAGAGTGTAAAGAACATGCAATCCAACAGTTAAATTTTTGAAATATGTAACAATATTAATAATATTGAGTAAAGTTGTAACATTAAGTTACAACTATTTATGAATATTTATAATTATGTACAACCTTTTCACAAACATATTAGGTGCGTCTCTTTAGTAATCGACATTGAAGCACCTATGAGGCTATAACCTACCCTTTTCATTAATAATTAATTGTTACTATATATATTTATGGGTCATGCTAACGAGTACCTTTAGGGCACTCATTAATAATCCATTTTAGGAAAGTTTTGATACCACTTTTATAGGAAATGAAAAAAATGTCAAAATATTAATTACTTTTTTTTCATTCCTCATAAAAACTTTCTTTAAATGGATTATTAAAGAGTGTCCTAAGGGCACTTGTTAGCATTTTTCTATATTTATATTTTATATTAATTAATTTAATTCTGATGTCGGTCCCCATTATTTAAACACAATTAGATAGTGACGTTTTATTGTTAGTGATGTTGGTTTCAATTATTTAAACACAAGTAGACGGCAACACATTAAATAGTAAGCAATGTTATTATCATTGTTTTTTTCATACATGCCAAATTGTGTTTTATATAACATCTTTTTTACATAAATTCACCATTTTCATTATCAGTCACATTATATGTCACTTTCAATAATTGTGGGAAAGATGGTCAAAATTTTTGGGTTCTTTAGACCTTCTCTTTATTGGGTTATACTAAAGTATGCCAGCCTGTTTATGAAAAACTAATGAAACTTTTTGACAATTTTTTTAAATTTTTATAAAACCTTTTTTAAATAGATGATTAATATATGCTCGACTCATTTTTGTTTTTTTGTTCTTTCTTTCTATTTTCCTAAACTCTAAAATGCTTTCCAAACGTAATTTGTAACTCCTTGTTTTGCTTCTTTTTCTTTTTTCTTTTTTCTTTTTTTTCAATTCTAGGTCCCCAAAAGAAAATAAAACAAACACATCATCATCACCATTTGTGACTTCTGAATGCGCGTGCTTCAAAGATGGAGAAGTACACACAGTGTCTGATTGTGGATATGCGTGTGTGTAAGAGAGAGAAGCATCTTTCTTCCGGGACAAAATGGAAAAGTTGGATCACTTTGTAGTGACATTTGGCGTTTTCTTAAATCCCCACAGCCATAGACACAAACAAAAGAAAGTGATGAAAAAATATGTGATATCTGCACATAGCATTTTTGAGGTAAAAGATTGTTCCAAAGTGGGAAGAAAAGTCAGTTTTGGAAGGAATAAACCCTAAAGATGGAGAGAGAAAGACAGAGAGAGATCACGATGACCCATGTGGGTGCATTTTTTCTTCTTGCTGGTACATTTTGCACATTACAGAGAACCAGTTGTTCTCACTTTAATTATTTCTTGAGTGAGTTCTCACTTTAATTATATATTACTTTCAAAACCCATGTTGATGTTGGCGTATATTAGCCTTGGTTAGAACCTATTTGCTAATGTGTTCTTGTGGTACTAGATTTTTTTTTTTTTTTTTTTTTTTGGTGCCAGACAGCTCTTTTAAAGTGATGGGTATGTGAGAAATTGTGAAGAAATGGATACAGTGGGACCCGTGTGGCAGTGACACGTGCAAGATGTAGGTAAATTGGTTGGTTAAGAACGTACGGTTAATGACGAATTTATTGTGGTCAAGAAGAGTAGTTTGCTCAATCATTTTTGGCGTTATGAAAGTTTTCATCATGAATCACAGCTACATTCAAAAGTGATAAGAACAAGAAAAAAAAACAATTCATTTGCTTAACTAATTTCCTGTAGAGTAATTAATTCATGGCTTCTCTTTAATTCTTGTCGTTGCATTCCTTACATCATTTATGTTTATTTTGGCGAAGTCAATGTCTTTAATGGTTTAGGCAAGTGTCTAATGGACTGTTTTTTTCAAGTTCTACTCTTTTAAGTTTTCCCAAAAATAAAATATAATAAAAAAAATAAAAAAAGAAGAAGAAGTAAAAGACCTTGTAATTCATGTTTCCCATATAAATTTTGTTAGAGTGCTATGAGATGGATATATATTGTTTTCATTCCTAATAGAGCTAGACTATGTTAAAGGATTCAAATACAAGAGATAGAGATAAGTTGAATTGATTATGATAATTGGATTGTATCTTAGATGATAAAGTTATTACAAACTTTCAATTTCATGTATGATACGTGTAAGCATGATGATTATAAACATAATCAGCCTCTATCACATTTGGTAAGGCAGAACATTATTTCATAACTGCTATTTTACATACTATCACCCTAGAATTTCAAGAGAATAGTAGTCGGTGGAAATTAAAACAAAGCGAGAAAGAAGCTAAACTAACCTCCATTGAGCCAAAGAACAAGAGGTTTCTTTTCAGGAAAAGAAGTGGCTTCAGTCAACCAGTAGAAGAGAGCTCGTCCATGTTGCTTGTTGACCGTAATGTAGCCAGAAAATTGAGAAAATGTGACTGGTGGTTGTCCAGGCAGTGCTGAAATTCGATCTAGCTCTTGTTGTTTTGGCAAGGCAGCAATGGCAGTGGTGATGGTTGAAGAGAAAAGGAGTAAGGACATGAAGAGATTAAGGACTACATTTTGGAACACCATTGGACCCTCCATAATGGGTTTAGACCTGTCTCTCTCTGTCTCTCTCTCTCTCTCGGTAAGGTCAAAGAGCTAGTATCTATATATGTATTTAAGGGTATTGCTGTATTGGTGCATAGAACTGAGTGAATAAATTGATGCCTCAATTACAGGTTAGTAGGGCTGGCATTCCAGTCTGATGTTGCTGCATTACTACACGATTGCAAGTTGTGCTCCTCTGTGGACCTCCTCTTCTCACTCTCTCTCCAGAGAGAGACGGTAGCTGGTCCTACAAGCCAACTGAAACCTGGACCAGAACTTAGTTAATAAGCCAGCGGTAACATAAATGCATCACAAGAGATCTCTCACTGAGGGCTACAATGGTAATTATCATTATCCAGTAATATAGAACTATAGTGATGTACCGTCGTATTTTTCATTTCACATAATTGTGGATGCTACTAATTAAATTTGCAAAAAAATAAAATATTATGTCGCTCTATTTTTAAAATATCTAATAATTATCAATTTACAAGTACAATGTATCAACTGTCAAGCTCCTAGTGCTACTCTCACTCATTTAATTGAAAAGTTGAAATAAAAAAAAGCAAAATTTACATTTATTTTTATAGGTCCATTTGTTTAAAGTTTAACCAAGTTTTAGGATGATATATACGAAGTTGAGTCAAACCAAGTTATTTAAGTTTGGCTTGAGAATCTCTCTCTCTCTCTCTCTCTCTCTCTCTGGTGGTCCCAACTCCTAAGCAAATAGAGAGAAGGCTGGCAAAGGTGAAGTTGATGTGGGGTTGCAACTCTTGTGAACTCTATCGGCTTGTGTCTTTGATTCTTTGGATATGGAATAAGACAAAGGATGTTGGAAGTCAGAACAAATAGTGCTCATTAATTATTCATGAACCTATATGGTGGGGGTGATTCTTATTTCTTATAAATATGGTGCAAGTCAAATTGTCAAATTCCACATTTTTTTAATATTGTTTCTGGATGAAAATAAAATAAAATAAAAAAAAGAAAGACAAGAAGAAAATTTTATGAGACCATCTTATATAGCCCCTTTCCCAAGTCACAATGTATGGATCTCCCAAGTGTATAGGACCTGACAAATGTGATAAAAACATTACAGAAGACAATCTCATGAGATATTTTCTTAAAAGGAAGAGGATGAAGAAGCAAAGGAAAAGAGAAGGATGATAGAAAATCTTTTGTTTTTTTATTGGAAGGAAAGGGAGGAAGGAATAAGTAAGAGGTAGGATTATCTTTTTCCTTGAGTCTATGATTTTGATTCTTCAAATTTTAAAAAGAAATTGAATGAGAAAAAGAGAAAAAGACTATATTCCCTCTGACTCATATTGTTATTCATGCTTAGAAAATCCAGTTATATAAAGGAAAGTCGTTTAATGGATAGAATACGTTTGGTTAGGGGATGGAAAAGAGGTAAGCTAGAAAATAGGTAAGATATGAATAAGTGGAGAGATAAAAGAGATTTTAGTTTTCTTCATTTGTATTTAGTTGGAGGATGGAAAAGTGGAGAGATAAAAAATAAAGTTTGTATAAATTTACTCTCATGCCTCTATAACATAATTTTTTTTATATAAATATTTTATAAAGAAAAAAAAAGTGTTGTTTTGGAATAAAATAAGCAAGTCAAACATTTAACAAATCACCCATAAAATTGAAAAAAAAAATGAAGAAGAAGAAGAAGAAGAGTTAACATTGACTTTAGTTTGGAGTAGGAGAAGGGGTAGATGAGTAATTTCAACCCAACCGTTTCTCCTCCCCATTTTTTCTCCAATTTAGGGAGCTAAAAAGTGCTGAGCTTGGGGAGAAAAAAGCCAAACCCCACCATTTTCTTTCCCCCAAAATTAACCCAACAAACACGTCTCCCACCCAAAATCTCTTCTATTTTCTCTCCTCCATTTTTCATCCTCTATATTTTTTTCTCAAACCAAACGCACCAATGGTCTTATGCATTGTCTATTGAAAAACATAGTTTTGCATTACATACAAAAGAATACAATGGAAGCAACACAAAGATCTTCTTTCAAGATAGATAACATACAATCTTGAATTCTAAAACAAATAATAGAAAGCATACATTGATTTAGTGATTCTAAGAAATTCATTCACCCCAATTCCACATGATGCCCAAGATGTATAAATAGAATACAAGACAAATGAATAAAAGTCCTATGTTTCACTTTTTGTATTCTATTTTATATCCACCAAGTACAACTTCCCACATACTCCTTTTTTCTTTCTTTATAAATTAACAAAAATTTAAAATAGAAAAAAAAAAATCAGAACACTTTGGAATTGTGATTAATGAAGTATAAAGTAGAATAAAAAAATGGGATAAAGAAATTTTGTTTAAGACCAAAATATAGAACAAAAACAAATTATATTTTATGTTCCATCAATTGCAATATATAATGTGTTTATTTATTTCATAGTTATTTTATAATGAAAGTGAAAAGAATAGACAGTGATGGCGTAAAAATCTCAACAAAAAAGGAAAACCACTTGGAATTTTTTGAAATTGGCTTGTTAATTTACTTTTATTCTAAAAAATTATCTGTAATCAATTGGCTAATCTCACATGTCCTAGAAAAACTTGTTTGTCTAGTGGATGTGATTTGGAGTTGGGTCATCCTTCCACAAATATTAAATATCTTTCGTATTGATGAAAGTAGTTCACCAAATTTGATTGAATTTTTTTTTTTTTTTTGAGAAAATTTCAATCTATAGTATCCACTCTCAATTATAGCTCTTGATCTATTTTAATTATCAAATCTGCAAGTTTAAAGACAAATTTCAAATTCTGTCTCAGCTCAACTCATGAAAATCATTTAGCTTTTCTTCATTTTGCCATCACAAATATGTTAATATTTGACGAGTTATTGTCAACGAAAGAGACTTGTCATTAAAAAAGCTAATTTTTACGATGACTTTTTATAGTTGTTGAAAAAGTTTTGTCGCAAATAGCAGTTTTTTTTAGTGGGTATATTCATTATTAATCATTTTGCAATGATTATTAGATGACTTATGAGTGACCTTGAATTAGTATGCTAACGTACAATTTGATTGAACTTGACAAATGAAAAGGGATTAACAGATGACTAATGAGTGACCTTGAATTAGGTGCATGTACAATTTGATTGAACTGACAAATGCGCGTAAGTCTATAGTGTTGAATATAAAAATGAGTGGGAAGTCTCAAGAAAAAATAAAGAAGTTAATGAATTAATATTTAGATTTAAACTTTTAGTTTCACTTTTGGGGGCCGGGGTTAAGTCTGTCCAGTGCAGCAGTGCTCTAAACACAATATGATGCGCTCACGTGTCTAGTTTTTGTTTGGATCTTATTTGCGTTATCTTTTTTGAAGCTTTTATGATAGCAACAAGTTTTGTTTTGAAAATATTGTCTTCTATACTTAAGTACATTAGAGAATTTTTTCATGGGACTGTGGTTGTGTTGGGCATTCGTTTTTGTTTCCAGATTGTATTATTGTCTGGCTAAATTTTTCTTGTAATTTTCTCAAAGGCACTATGTTCCCTCCAGCACATACTACTAGTAAATATTTTATCAACAATGATATTTCTGTTGTTTTCTTTACGTTCACACACACGCGCATATATATATATATATATACGTCAAACTTAATTTCCGTTTCACAAAAAAACAAAAACAAAAAGCAAAAAAAATTGATATATTTAATATATCCTTACCAGTTACCACATCATCAGCTACTTTGCTTAGTTGTTAAATTTAATTTAGTCAAAGACTCAAAATCGATGGGTTCTCCTTCGATTTCCCTTCCCCATATATGATCTCTTTTTAATTGTCCCATAGCAGCACTTGCTGACCATTCTACTTCAGCACCACATGCATGCATTGACAATGTACATGGGCTTTTAATTATTCTCAAATAGTAAGCCATACCCAGCAACCAGTCTGGCCTAATTATGCTCACTCCTTTTGTAAAACTCTTACTATTTAAATGAGATCTCTGAGCATTCCAAGGTGTTGTTTTTTCACTCCTACTCAAATTTTTTTTTTCACTGGGTAACACAATACTCACGTGCATGCAATCGTGCAAAACCTATCTGTACCATGAGGAACATCACTGTCCGGGAAGCTTCTCCTTCATTCTTTATTCTAAAGAAGATGAGTATGTTTCCATCACCAAAAGCTGCATTGAGTTGTGGTGCAGTGGTGCCATCAAGGTCAAAGTTCAAAATATGAACAAATAAGACAAAAAAAAGTATTAAAAGTTTGATTTGTGACTCATATAATAGAGTGCGCTAACTGGATAAGATCAAAATCTTTTCTTTAGAGTCAAATGTTACAATTTTTCCCATATCAACATTAATTGGAGGAGGAATTAGTGAAGTTGGTGGTGATAATATCTCCGTTTAGGAAAAGATATTAGACTATCTGTTTGTTTTGAAGCAAAATATTTTTTGAAAAATATATATATATATATATATTTTTTTTGTAAGTAATGTGATCAAACCTGTAAAATATTTTCCATTGACCGTAAAATCATTTATAAAAAGTTGTAAAACCTTTAAAATTTTCATAAAATATTTTACAAAAACGCACAGTAATGTTCCATCACTCCATTTGGTGGCTAGGTCACTAGTCCAGTGGACTAGGTAGAGCTGTCACTCCGATGGTCAATGTTGACTGTCCGTTTCGGTGACCAGTGCTGTAGGTCATGTGATAGAAGTTGTCATTCTAGCAATCGGTGTTAGTCGTTCAGTGGCCAAAGCCGCCGCTCCTACTACCAATGTTGGCAATCCAATCATCAAAGAAATTGTTCCAACAAGTGTCAGAGGTTCGATAACGGAAGTCATCCATGAGAGTGCTCCGGTCACCGAAGACACCGCTTCAGCTGCAGTCACTGATAGTCCAGTTGCCAATTCTGGCAGCCTGTTTCGGTCCAACGACTCCAATGGCTAAGTCACCAATTTTTGTGGTTTAATTGCTTGAAAATTTTTACTTGTAATACAAAATACCTGAAAAAATTTTACATGTAAAACTTTTTACTTGTAAAATTTTTTACATTTGATAATATTTTACTTCAAAACAAACAGCGTTTAATGGATTGTTATTACAAATATTAGTTTCATATGATGGACAAGATCTTAGCCATCAAGGCACTATGTCTCAACGGCTATGGGATTGGTAAACGTCAGTTTGTAGCGTTATTCTCTCTCTTTATCAATAAGAACGTAAATATTTATATTCGTAAGTTTATAAAATATAATTTTTTATAAGAAAAATATTATAATTTATAAATGATCATCATATTCACGAGCTTATTCACGAGCACATTATTATATTTAAGGTTAATTTATTTAATAATTGAGTCTATACTTAAGTTTGAGTTTGATTTATTTACTATGTTTGATTGTGCCCATTAATGATGATTTATTGTGGAGTTCATCTAATAAAAAATTGATATAAATGGATAAGATAGCTGAAAATATTACTAAAGTAACATGTGAAACTCGAAATGTTAACATTATTAGCTTTGCACCTTATAAAATTGGCGAAAATTTTGACATAAAAAAATAAAAAAAATTGAGGTAAAACTATTTATTAACGGGTAACTTATTTATCCACGTTGAGAAGTTAGGGGATAAACACGAGGAGACATAAGAAGCTCGTTCTCAAGTTGGTAGAAAATTTAATTATATTATCAAATCAAACTAACATTTGTAGGGCACATATAACGAGTTTTTTTTTTTTAATATTGCCAAATTGTTTTTATCTCAGATTGTACCATCATACTTTTACGCAACTTATTAATTTCTTAAACAAAAAATAGGTAAAAATGTAAAATTGATCCTTTAACTTTCACTATTTTTCATTTCAGTCTTTTAACTTTCAGTTTTGTCAATTTAATCCTCTAACTTTTAATTCTTGTCAATTCAATCCTCCATTACAACTCGGTTAGTGTTGCCGTTAGATATGCTTGAAACGACGTCATTTTGCTCTCTCTTTTTTTAACTCGGAATTAAAATAAAATAAGAAGAAAAAAAAACATTAAGGGAACGATCCGTGCAATAAGACTTCACTTTGTTGTTTTGCCCAAAGGAGCACCAGAGGTGGACCCCAGAACTCACCGATTGAAGAAACCGGCAGCACCAGGGCCTTCTCTAGCTCCAACTCCAGCTTCGGGGCCAGGCCCTGGTGGTCCCTATGGCCACTTCAACTGTATGAAGCAAGTCAAGGACTTTATCCACACACTCTTACATTACGGTGGCTACAATGAAATGACAGATATTCTAGTCAATTTAATCTCTTTAGCAACCGAGATGGGTCAGTTGGTTTCAGAAGGGTATGTATTGATGGTTTTGGCACCTAATGACGAAGCCATGGCTAAGTTAACCACGGACCAGTTGAGTGAGCCTGGTGCACCAGAGCAGATTATATATTACCATATCATACCGGAGTATCAGATTGAGGAGACTATGTAAAATGCAGTGAGGAGGTTCGGGAAGGTCCGGTATGATACTCTGCAGTTACCACATAAGGTTGTGGCTCAAGAGGTTGATGGGTCTATGAAATTCGAGCAAGGAGATGGGTCGGCTTACTTGTTTGACCTGGATATTTACACTGATGATCAAATTTCGGTGCAAGGGATTGATGGGGTTTTGTTCCCACCGAAGGAGGAGACCAATTAGTGAAGTAAGCAATGATTCAGGGAAGGGAAACGACGACGTCATTTCCTTAATTTTTTTTTTTTAGATTTTTCTTATTTTATTTTAATTCCGAGTTTATTAATAAAAAAATTTAAAAAAAAAAGAGCAAAACGGCGTCATTTCAAGCATATCTAACGACAATACTAATTGAGTTGTAACAAAGCCTTGAATTGACAAAAATTAAAAATTAGATGGCTAAATTGACAAAACTAAAAATTAAAAGACTAAAATAAAAAACAATAAAAATAAAAAAAAGTCAATTTTACATTTTTATCCCAAAAATAACTTAACGAATAAGTTCATATAATTATAAGCACGTTCGCAATATTATTTTGGCGTAAATAAAGATCTGTCCGATTGTCCCATCAAAATGAAAGAGGCATGTTCATATTCAATAATAAATGATGTTGAGAAGTCGGTGGGATATTTTGATAAAATTATAACCAAATCAATCATAAAACAGCCTCTCACCCACAAAAAAAATATATAAAGTAAAATAAAAACAGCCTCTCAAATCTCAATAAATTAATGTAATCCTATAAAGAATTCCACATCTTTTGGGTTTATCGTGTGATGTTGAATCGTTGATATACTAATAACACTTGGTCAACAAATACCTTTGACCCGGAAATGAGGAACCAAATGCGATCTTAAATGATAAACATCTTATCAAAATAAAATACTATCATAACATCAATGACGGGTGCCAACAAAAACACGTCTATTTGGGTGAATAAAGTAAGGAAAAATAGCGTTCAAGAGGACAGCCAAGATATTTAAGGCACCAACCTAACCTAACCTAAGGGTTGCTTTTTCTTTCATGGGTTGATGACAAGGATGGAACAAAAGATCTCTTTTTTTTTTTTTTTTATGACAGATTATATAGAAAAAAGGAAGAAAAAACAAAAACAATAATATGAATGGGATGGAATTTAAGTTTAGAAAATTTTGATGATAAATTTTTAGTTTTATTTAAATTAAATTGTTGTTAAATGTTATTTCTTAATTTGAGAAAATATGTCATAACAAATAATATGAAAATAATTTATCAATTAGTTATTCTTTAAATATTGATAATAGACTTTTAGTTAGAGTAGAAGTCAAAATGTAATATAAATGAATTTACTAATGAGTGAGAGTGTCCACTTGGCGCGACTACGGCTTCTAGGCCCAACTTAATATCTTAAAATAAAATACTAGTTTAATAAGAAGCAACTAAAGGAAAAAATAAATAAAAATGAAAATAAGAGTTGGGTGGGATTTAAGTTTAGAAATTTTGATGATAAACTTTTAGTTTTATTTAAATTAAACAGTTATTAAATATTATCCCTTAATTTGAGGAAATATATCATACCAAATAATATGAAAATAATTTACTAATTTTTTGTTCTTAAAATATTGATAATAGATTTTTTTTTTTTTTAAGTTGGAGTAGAAGTCAAAAGGTAATATAAAATGAATTTACTAATTAGTGAGAGTATCCACTTGATGCAACCACGGCTTCTAAGCCCAAATTAATATTCTAATAAAATATTAATTTAATAAGATGCAACTTGAAAAAAAAAAAACAAAAACATGAGTTGTGTGGGATTTAAGTTTAGAAAATTTTGATGATAGACTTTTAGTTTTATTTAAATTAAACAGTTGTTAAATGTTATCCCTTAATTTGAGGAAATATATCATACCAAATAATATGAAAATAATTTACTAATTTTTTGTTCTTAAAATGTTGATGATAGACTCTTTTTTTTTTTTTTTTTTAAGTTGGAATAGAAGTTAAAAGGTAATATAAAAATGAATTTACTAATTAGTGATAGTATCCACCTGACGCAGCCACGGCTTCTAAACCCAAATTAATATCCTAATAAAATATTAATTTAATAAGATGCAACTTGAAGAAAAAAACAAAAACAAAAATATGAGTTGTGTGGGATTTAAGTTTAAAAGATTTTGAAGATAGACTTTTAGTTTTATTTAAATTAAACAGTTGTTAAATGTTATCCCTTAATTTGAGGTAATATATCATAACAAATAATATGAAATTAATTTACTAATTGTGGGCTACTTTTTTGTACTCGTAGGGAAACTATTTGCATACTCCCTGGGAAACTTTTTTGCAGTCCCACATCGAAAGAATTTCCCCCCACTTTCTGCCTTATAAGCGTGAAGCCGAAGGAGTAGTGTACCATCAGTATTAACTGATGGTACACTTATAAGGCAGAAAGTGGGAGTAAACTCTTTCAATGTGGGACTACAAAAAAAGGTTTCACAGGGAGTACACAAATAGTTTCCCTGGGAGTACAAAAAAGTAGCCCATACTAATTATTTATTCTTAAAATGTTGATAATAGACTTTTAGTTGGGATAGAAGTCAAAAGATAATATAAAATGAATTTACTAATTAGTAAGAGTATCCACTTGGCGCAAACATGACTTCTAAGCCTAACTTAATTTTTTTTTTTTTTTTTAAAAAGACCATAAACTTTCATTGAAGCAAATTAGATATAATTAGCTTGAAGTACGTTCTGTAGGTGTAGATGTGGAGGAACATCCTCTATCTACACTAAATAACCACTAACATGTCCATATAGGTTATGTGCTATAGCATTGCCTTAACTACATGTGTGAGAAAAACATGTATTACTAAAGGCATCTATAGTAGGTCTTGCAACAAAAATCAGATGACCAAAATGCTTAGAGCTCTAGGAGCGAAAATGATTTGAGCGGTGGGTTTTGCAAGCATATTGTAACTATTTCCCAAAAAAAAAAAGGATTTGTACGAGCTATCGCTCACAATGGATATTTGGACTTGTCCCACCCATCTACGTTTGCTGATTTTAGTCCAAGCTAGTGTAAAGATATTGACTAAAAGCCCAGCTGTATTTGGGTCTTCGTCTTATTTTGGGCCTAATGATGGGTTCAGCGCACACGGAGTGGGCAGTGACAACTGAACGACCCAAAGCGTGAGAAGAAGGAAAATAGCAAAGAAGTTTCTCCCTTCTCAAAGCCTCAAACATATATCTATCTTCATCAGTGTACCCATGGAAAAAAGATGGTGTACTTGTACAGTTGTACTGCTATCTCAAATAATCAACTAGTCCCTGATTATAAAAATGCATTAACTTTACATTCATTAGAGAGAGAGAGAGAATCATTCCTGATCCTTTTATAGTTCTTATATGAACAGGACATTAATGTAGAGTCATTAAGAAATTTATTTATTGTGTTGATAAAATTTAGGGATGTTAAAATTTCTTTGTTCAGTTTCTTTCTTTTTGTTCCATGCGAGTTTCTTCTTCTTTTTTTTCCTTCTTTTTTTCTTTAAAGAAGTGATGGAATGGAAATGGGTTTTGTTCGCTTGCCTGTCCAGCCCATAATATGTATATATATTTAAAATATTTTTCTCACCTACACCAAAAATTTATTAATATTTTGGTCTGATGACAAATAGCTATCATCAATCAAGAGCGGACGTTATACGTTGAAATTATTTCAAAAAAGATTTATAAAAATTTAATCTTTTTACATATCTTATTTATTTTTGTATATATTCTATTAAATGGCTCATGAAATTTCAACCCAAGGATGACAAGTGGTGCATATTAATTTTCATGTTTGCGAACACCACCTGGTTCCTTGCTTTCCAGATTTGATCAAAACCAATAGTTGAGAATAGACAAAATTCTGATTCAAACCCATTTTCTGAAATCGGAAATCTCTAGTGTCTATGAGCTCTTGAACCAATTTAGCACAACTGTTCTTTAAATTTTCAATTTTGATATTCCATTTGCTGCAAAACTAGATTGCCTTAGCAAATTCACAAATCACAAGTTTGAAATAGATGTAGTGAGCATTCAGCTGCCTTATTGCAAATGGGGCATGCTATGTGTGCCAAGTGGCTGAACTTGGAGAGCCTTTCTTTTGTTCGTGGGATTTCCACCACATGCAGCTCTCCCATAAATCTATTTTTAGTCTTTCATGAATCCTAAGTTGCCATAATTTACGTGGCAAGATAATGTTTGGTAGACTGTAATAAGTACCGTAATATAATAGTTATTCCTATAGTTCATTCTTTATGAATATCTATTATTTAAAATGAAGAATAACTATTTATCTCTAAAAAGAATATAATATATATTCCTTGATAGGTGTATAAATTTCTACAATTAATATATTTTTAAATAAACAAACTTTTTATATGTACATAACAATTATGAAAATAAAAAATCATAAAATAACTAATCTTTTTTCAAATTTTTTTTAAAAAAATTATTTTTTTAGAAATATAATTATATGAGTAAGATATTTCCTAAAATATATCTTAAGTTTGATTTAAAATGATTTCATTCCATTGCCTCTAGGGTTCTATTATTGTGTTGTTACCAAACAAATGAATAGTAATAAACATTACATTACAACATTTTGTATTCTTTATAATATCTATTCATATTCCTATGTAATTACCGTTACAGTTTACCAAACATGCCTTAAGTGATTCTCTACTTATTCAATATTGGATTGAGTCAAGTAAATAATAGATTAACTTCACAATAAACCCTCCCCATTTACATCTGGAGAAACTATTCATTCTGACCAGAGGACCACATCAACAATGCACATTTTTTACTTGGTCTGCCTACAAGAGCGAATAAATTTTTTTTTTTTTTATACAAGAGCAAATAATTAATTTATCTGTGATGTTTCCATCCCTTTCTCAATTTACTTGTTAGTCATATCCATTAAGGGGAAATCCATAATTTGTGATCCAATGTTCCAATAGAGTTGTGGTCCAGGTCAGATGCAACTAATTAAAGCTATTTTTTAAGATTCCACGTCAACAAGCAATAAGACACTGTGTTTGAAAGGTTATCCATATCCAGTCCCTTTCGCTCCCAAATCAAAATTTCATCATGTTAAGTTAATTTCTCCAACCAAAAAAAAAGAAAAAAAGAAAAAAAAAAACAGAGACTTTGAGAGAGAGAGAGACTGCGTTTGGAAGGTGGTAATGATTATTCCGATTTTGACTCAGCAAGTTTATGGGTAGGAAAAAGTTGACTTCTTTAAAGAGAAGGACTTGTTTGACCACAAAAGAAAGGAAGACTTCTTGTGACAATTAATGGGAATTTGTTTTTATTTTTTTATTGTTTGGCCTAGGTACGTGGAAATTCCTGATCTTTCTAAAGAGATAAAAGAAGATTGGTGAGTTTTTACAAGTTTATCTGCAACAATATAAATAGAAAGTAGTAAATAAATAGTTACAACGCATACATAATCTGCCCCACTTTTTGTGCACATCATATTAGTGATTTGTTTTTATTTATGGAAACATATGATTTGTTCCTTAAAAAAAAAAAAAAAAACATATGATTTGTTAGTGATATTGATAACTTTTAGAGATTACCTAATTGATAGGCTATAAGTACACCGTACGTACAACTAACCCAAGCAAATATGAACAAAATATCCCAAATCCAATAGCCCATATCTTTATTATACACAATTTTTTTTTTTTTTAAATATACAATTTTTTAAATAATTTAATAGTTACAACATTAAGAGAGAGTGGACTTGAAGTCTGAAATCTCAATTAAAAACACTAAAAAATATTACTTAAACTACAATACTTTAGCAAAAGTATACAAACTTTTATTCCATATTCACATTTTAAAAAAATACAAAAAAAAAAAGTTTTTTTTAATACATTCACTCACCTATTATATAAAATGACATTTAATGAGCTAACCATAAGTTTCACCTTGTATTATATCTAAAAATTTACACAATTCATCAACATTTCAATTTTTTTTTTTTTTTTAATGTTTCTATCTCCAAGGTCAAAGTTTTGAATTGCCCTTTCCAATTAAAATGTAACCCCAAAAAAAAAATTATAATTGAATTTACAAATAATAGAATTGAATCATTGAAGTTCCAATAGCTTAGTTGGTAATTGAATAAGAGACATCCCAAAAACTCTATGGATTGATTTTCGGTGACTCACAATCACAAACTTAAAAATAATTTGTAGTAACTTTAAAAGTCTAGAGTCATGTTTAGTCTAACTATAACACAATCATAGGATGAGAACAAGAAAGAAAGCAATAGAATTATAGAACACAAAATTGGGCAGGTCGGGTCCCTGCTATAAAATAGTTTGAAAAATCTAGAATCATGTTCAGTCTAACTAGTCTAGACTCCCTGCTCAGCTCTACTGGCGGTGAGTTGAGATTTTCCATGTTGGTAGGCAATGTAATAGAACAACTCATTTATTAGCAAAACATATTTTAGGCACGAGTGATTTCTCTATTAGGATAAAAAAAGAGTTCTTGTTTTAAACAGATTATTTTTCATGATATAATTTTTACTTTTTGTATTGAATAAAATTCATAATTTTCAACAGAAGTAAAAAACAAAAACTTAAAACTTTATGAGATGTTTTTTTAAGTCTATTAAAATTTAATAATTTGACTTAGCAAACTCGGCTGACGTTTGTGTTTTTTTTAGGTCTCGCACATTGTTTACAAGACTGTACGAAATTCAACAAATATAACTTTAAAACAACTTTAAAACAGAATTTCACGGGCACTATTTATAATTTAAAAATAATTTTACTACCATCTTTTTAGTAATAAATTTTTAATTTTAAAATATAAACGGTATCTAAAATACCCCCAATTCTATTTTAATTAGACATGTGGTTTTGTTTTACATATTTTTACTTTTTTACTACCAAACTACGCGAATTTAACCAACCGCCCACCAACACCAGAAAGAAACGCACCTATTTATAACGGACATTCGTAAAATCTCAAATTGATTCCTTTTTTTTTCTTTGTTTCTCTCTCTTTCTGTGCCTTTCTTTTCTTTTTGCAAAAAAACACTAATTCTTTCCAATTTTGGTTTTTTTTTTTTTTTTTTTTTTTTCACTTTTTCTTCATTTGTAGGGTTTTTTCAGAGTTCCGAGGAAAGACAGGTAATTTGATTTCTCTTTCTCTGATTCCTTCAAATTCCAGAATTTTTTTCTTTCTTTCTTTGATTCGTGTATTCTAAGATCACAAACTTTGTTGTTGTTGGGTTCAATTTGGTGAATAATTTTGATGTATCTGATTCATATTTCTCGTAATTTTGAATCCAAGATCTGTCAGTTTTATGGGTTTAAATTCAAATTCATCTTTTTTTTTCTTTTTTTTTTTGGGTTCCTATTTAAATTAGGGCTATTTGCATGGTTATCTAGGAAATCATAGACTTCAAAATGGTTCTGTTTGGTCGCCCAGAAACAATCTTAAAAATTATTGTTGCAATTCTCAACTCTCGGTGAATTTGATTCTGTTATCTAAGGAAAAAGGCTTGCTTTTCAAAATTTATTTATGGTTTAAATTCAAATTCAAATTCATTTTTTAGACTCTTTTTGAATATGATTAGAGCGAGGTTCTTTCAATTTTAAAAATGGAGATGAAAAGGGTGGTTTTTGATGTTGAATTCGGCTGCATTTGATTGCAGGTTGTAGACGTAATAAAAGATGTTAGAGCAGTTACTAATATTTACTCGAGGGGGATTAATCCTCTGGTCATGTAAAGAGCTTATAAACGCTCTTAAGGGATCACCAATTGACAACTTGATCCAGTCTTGTCTTTTGGAAGAACGATCTAGTGCAGCATCATACAACTATGATGGCCCAGGTGCCGCTTACACGCTGAAATGGACCTTCCACAATGAGCTTGGCCTTGTTTTTGTTGCTGTGTATCAGCGGATCCTTCATCTGTTGTATGTAGATGAACTGCTTTCGATGGTGAAGCGTGAGTTTGCGGAAATTTATGATCCAAAACGGACGGTTTACAATGATTTTGACGAAACATTTAGGCAACTGAGAAAAGAGGCTGAGGCTCGGGCCGAGGAATTGAAGAAATCAAAGCAGGTGAGCAAGCCTTTAAGTAATGGTAAGAAGCAAGGGCAGGTGCAAAAAACTGGATTTGAAGGAGGAAATATGAAAAAGAGTGAGAGTGCTTTAGCCAATGATGGTGGGGATGGTGATAATAGGAAAGGTGGCAAATTGGAGAACGGCCACTCCAATGGCAATCATGTTGATATTGGTGGATCTAAGGTGAATGGTTCAGTTAACGGTGTAGAAAATACAAGTTCCAATGGTGGGGCTTTTGATGTAAATAAGCTTCAGAAGCTTAGAAGTAAAGGTGGGAAGAAAACAGAGACTGTTGTTAGCAAGGGCTCCAAGGTAGAGCCAAAGAAAAAGGTAACAAAGAAGAATAGAGTTTGGGACGATTCGCCTCGTCAGGAAAAATTGGACTTTACGGATTCTGTGGGTGAGAATGGAGATCATATAGAGGTTGTTGCAGCAGATCATGGTGAAAGTATGATGGACAAGGAAGAGATCCTTAGCAGTGAAAGTGAGTCTGAAGAAGATGAGGAAGTGGGGAAGGACAGCAAACCTGAAACTAAGAAGAAGGGGTGGTTTTCATCAATGTTCCAAAGGTAAAATTATTGATCTCAATCCTTGGTTATAGTTATGTACATTTATGACTTAGTTGAGTTGATTATGTCTAATTCTATTTTTTAAACTTCTGCTCACTATTGCATTTTGTAGTTGCTTTAGAGATATTTAGTTCAAGGATGTTGCTTGGGTTTTATATAAGATTTTTTTGGGGGGGAGTAGTGGGAAAAAAACCTTAGTGGTTGTTAGGCAAGGATCTTTTTCCAGATATTTGTTTCAATTATTCAATGTAAATTGTTGAACAAGAATTTAGATGGCTCAAATTTGGCTGTCAGTGGTCCACCAGCATTGCATCGGTTAATATACTTCTGTTGAAATTATTTTCAGATTCAGACTGCTTCCAGTGACAATAATATATCTGTCTTATTGATTGGATTCATTTTTTATTTCTATTTATTCATTTATTTTTTAAATGCTGGAGTTTACAAGGGTGCTTCCTTAGGTTTAACTTAATGATGGCTAAATATTTCCTCTATATTTTTGTAGTTTAGAATAACCCTAAGATTAACTGTCAACTTCAGGTCTCCAGCATGTAAATGGCTTTAATGCTGCAACTATTGTGCTGCCATATCCGTTTTCATTGAATTTTTTTTTTTTTTTTTGAAATTACCAGATACTTGCCTTATCATTTATTTACTTTCCTGTGCTCAGCATTGCGGGCAAAGCAAATTTGGAGAAGTCAGACCTGGTACCAGCTTTGAAAGCTCTCAAGGATAGGCTCATGACCAAGAATGTGGTATGTTTCTCCTCCTGCTACTGTGGTCTACATATGTTTCGTCTCTATTTTGTTGGTTCTTCTCAGTCTCGCTGAGCCTTCTAATGGAAGTTTCATGTTATGATGTTCATAGGCTGAGGAGATAGCTGAGAAACTCTGTGAATCAGTGGCAGCTAGTCTTGAAGGGAAAAAGTTGGCTTCATTCACAAGGGTATCTTCAACAGTGCAGGTTTGTGAATGCATTCTCTCTCTCTCTCATGCTTAATCTGAACCAATTGGTTTCTTATTATTTCACACTATAATAAGATTAACATCATGGCTTGAAACAATGACTGCAGGCAGCTATGGAAGAAGCTCTTGTTCGTATTCTAACACCTCGGCGCTCTATTGACATACTAAGGGATGTGCATGTCGCCAAGGAACAAGGGAAGCCATATGTTGTTGTTTTTGTCGGTGTGAATGGAGTTGGGAAATCTACTAATCTTGCCAAGGTTAGCCATGTGTTGTTTTTTCATGGGAACTTTACCAATCTAGCAAAGTTTAAGCTTAACCCCCTTATCCTCTGTAGTAGAGTTTGCATTTGTGTGTATTTATATATGCATGTCCTGTGGGCACACAGATAAAATGGTATTGCTTTTGATCAGATAGTTTCTTTCAAAAATCACTTTGCAGGTTGCCTACTGGCTTCAGCAGCATAAGGTCAGTGTCATGATGGCTGCTTGTGACACATTCCGATCAGGAGCTGTTGAGCAGCTGCGCACTCATGCACGAAGACTCCAGGTATAATATTTGATGTAGCATAGGGTTACCATGGTCTCTAGCTTTACTCAGGGAGGATTAATGTTCACTCAATAAATCATAATTGCATGGTGGATTTTGATAACTGACTTGTTATCTTTTCCTCTTGTAAGATCCCTATATTTGAGAAGGGCTATGAGAAAGATCCTGCCATAGTTGCAAAGGAAGCCATCCAGGAGGCAACACGCAATGGTTCTGATGTGGTTCTTGTTGATACAGCCGGTCGAATGCAGGTATCATGCTTAGCTGGTATTATCAGAAAGATTTTGTAGTGTTCTATGCTACATGTATAATTCTAATTATGTGTATGACAGGGCTATATAAGTATTTCTTACATGTTCTTTCTTTGTTGTTTTGCTCTGATACAATTTGTATGCTTTTCAGGATAATGAACCATTGATGAGAGCACTCTCAAAGCTTATTTCCCTTAACAAGCCAGATCTGGTCTTGTTTGTTGGAGAGGCACTGGTTGGAAATGATGCAGTTGATCAACTTTCCAAGTTCGATCAGGTTTGATTTTTTTATCCAGGATTGCATAAATTGTTTTACGGCTCTCTTTAAAAAATTATCTGTTCAATCATTATTTTATCAAAAGTAAGTTATCTGAACTATGCTTCTTGTTGTGCCTGCAGAAATTAGCCGACCTTTCATCTTCACCTAGTGCCAGGTTGATAGATGGGATCTTGCTCACAAAGTTTGATACAATTGATGATAAGGTAGTCACTCTTCAAACTGCAAGGAGTGTTGAGATTTTCTCTTGCTTGATTCTTTTATCCTGTTCATGGTCTACAATTGTTGATTGATGTTATTGTGTGTAACTGTTCATGTTATAGGTTGGAGCTGCACTTTCAATGGTTTACATATCTGGGGCACCAGTCATGTTTGTTGGCTGTGGGCAGTCATATACAGACCTCAAGAAACTCAATGTCAAATCAATTGTCAAGACCCTCCTTAAATGAGAATGTGTTCTAGTTTCATCCTTCATTGCTTACTGTTTGTCTGTCAGTTATGGACATTTATGTTGCTGCTGAACTTGTGTGTAATCCCATGAACCCATGACTTGTTGGAGGTGAATAAGTCCCTTGTGGCTGAAATTTATTGAGTGTTATTTGATCTGTTCCATTGTGAGTCCTGTGTGTGTGTGTGTGTGTGTGTGTGTGAGCCCACTTTTACACATGCACCCATATAATGCCCATATTGAGGCTGGGTTAATAATAATGCATTCAGAATTTTGGTCAAAAGCAATAGAATAAGTATTCTAAGTATTCACTCTTGGTTAAAGTATAAATTGTTTCTAAGTATTCACTCAGGGTGATTTAATGGAACTTTGTGTGCTTTACATCCAAATTTTGTGATGGTCCTCATCAAGGAAGAGGATTGGTTTTGTAATGCTGATGGATGAGCTTTGTGTGCTTAAAAGTTGTGGATGACAAATTAAAAGTTGTGGCTTTATAAAGTCCTGTCAATCATATTTCTTTGCATCCAAGAAGTGCAGAATGATATGATGTTTTATTTGGTGTTGAAGAATGATTTATTGATGTGGTGAATGGAGCATTTTTTATTAATGGAGTTGTGATCTATCATGTAGCGTTGACGGGTTGTGTTATGTGAGGACTTAGGATTCAAAGCTTCAGATCCCAGAATTCATGTTTCCCAATGTTTTCCAAGATGGCCGTAGTTTTACAGTAGTTGTTAATTGACTTCAGACCCCTAATATACATATTTTGAGTGTTCAGACTTCTGATTTGCAAATAAACGCATGCAAAATGGAGGACGAGTTTGAATCTTTTGATTGCTACTATATGTGTTGCTAATTCTAATTTTATCATACTGAAGACGATTTAAAAGAATAAACATCATTCATAATTATATCTAAAGTAACTGTAATCTCAAAAAAAATGTTACAAAATAGAAATTGAGAACATAAATATGTCCCTGTAAATCAATTACAAAAAAAATATGTTACAAAATAGAAATTGAGAACATAAATATGTCCCTGTAAATCAATTACAACCAATAAATTGAATCATTCCACCAATTACTAGAACTATTAGAAAACTATCTCCATCTCCTCCTCAAAACAACAGCAACCCCACCAAAACCCCAAAAATCACCATGAAACCACCCCTCAAACTTGCACCACCGCTGGTTGGAGCCACAGCAGGGCCTTCAAATTCCACCGGAGAAGGTGCTGGAGAAAGATGGAAGAATCCATGCCTTCCAGACAACACCACAGTCACCAATTTTTGTTCCTTCTCACATTGGCCTTCAGCTCCACTGATAAAATAGAAAGGTCCTGACTTGTCAAGCTTGACCTTGGTGTTCCCATCCTTGTATACAGCAATAGGATTGGAAGTACTGCAACTATCATAGTCTTTTTTGCTCACTTGGACCACAGAGTCCTTGCTAGGATCATAGTTCCAAACTGTAAAGCAAAATAAAGCCCAAATGAGTATGCAAATTCTTGAATCAAATAAACAAGACCCAGATGAGGAAAGGTGAAAAAAAATGTAAATTTTAGGGATTGTGTTTGTACCTAGTGAGTCTCCAATTTGGAAACGTGAGGCTTCAGCCCATTTGTTGAGGGATTCAGATTCTGAGGATGGGATTTTCCATGCATTGCTGTTGCCCCCGACTAATAATTCTCTAGCTTCTGTGAAGGAAATGAAGAGAGATATGAACAACATTGAAGATATAGTAGAGCTCTGTGTAAAGCCATGGTGGATATAATTCTTTTAAGATTTTTAAGAGACAGAGACAGAGAGAGAGAGTAGTGAGGAGAAGAAGGCCTTTGTGGCCTGTTTATATAGTGGCACAATAAAGAAAACTAGCCGTTATGGCAGGTTCTGAAAGTAGGTGACAAGGTGGTTTGCCGCCGCATCATCTTTTTGCTTTCTCCCTGTCATTTTAACGTTCAAGATCTGGTGGACCCATTTCAGACCTGGGCTTATTAAAATGGATTGTGTTTATTTTACACTTGATATTGTACACAAACCATACAAGCATAATTTTTACGCTCAATTCATGATTTAAAATCACAATTTCAGTTCAAAAAGTTTTGAATTCCAATCATGATTTCAATGCAAAAGTGTGTATGTACAGTTGTGTGTAATAATAAGTATATAACAGTATTTACCCTATTAAAATAGATGAAGTATTTACAACTTTTGCTATATCTTTTTGAGGTGATCAACTATAGTTGTAGAAAAAAGTGATGGGTATATGTGAAAGTGATAATCTATCACTTTAATTGACTACTTTAATAAGTTGTTACATTTGTAGAAGAACTTATTAAACCACTACTCTTTATGATTCAAAATAAAAGAGGGAAAAAAAGTGATACAAGAGAGACAACCAAAATAAACTTTCACTTAGTAGCTATTCATTAAAATCATTTACACAATGTAATTTTATTTTAGCCAATTAGTATATAAACTTTGATATTATACCAAATAGATCCCCTTAATTTATTTATTTTTTTTTTTGGCAAAACTATACTATTGGTCCTTGAAATTTACCATGTGAGCGCAATTAGTTTCTCAAGTTTCAAATGAGCACTATTAGTCCTTAAAGTTTAAAAAATGAGCGGTACTAGTCCTTCAACTAAATTCTGTTAAAAGTATTGCTTATGTGGCTAACGGAAAAGTGACATGACATTTGTAATTTTACTGCAGACATTTACAAACTAATGTGACAACTTAAGTGTCCTATGCCATATCAACTATTTAATTATAAAGTTTCCATGTAATTTTTAATTAGATTTTATTTATTCTTATGCCCCCCCCCCCCCCCCCCCAAAAAAAAGAAAAAAAAGAGATAGGATTGGCTTCAACCCCTCACTCTCTCTCCTCCCCTATTTTCCCTTTCTTCGCTTCACCATTTTCCAGTTTTCTAATCAAGTAGCCGGACCACCTCAAAGCCAACAATAATATACTGGAAACTCTCTTATAAATTTGAACCAATAACAACTAACTACTTCTGATTTGTTGTGAAAATGATGTCGACATAGCAAATGTTATGTCCATAACATTTTCACAACAAATCCTATGTAGCAGGTTGTTACAAGTTGTTAATGGTGGGGTAGAAAAATAATTTCAGTGATAAGTTTAAATTTGAATCAATAACAACTAACTACCTCTGATTTGTTGTGGAAATGTTATGGACATAGCACCTCTCAAAAAAATTACAGTTGCTGTTTATCTCTAAAGTTTATCATTTTTATTTGTTTGAAAAATAAATATATATATATATATATATATTTCTAAATTATAATATATGCAAATTATTAACTTTTACAAAAAAAAAAAAAAAAAAAAAAAAAATAGAAGAATCTCTGAGCAAACGCGTACTTAGAGGCTAGTAGTATATGATGATATATATTATATAGTAAGCCTAAGGGCATCTAAGAGCAACTCACATTCAGGAAATCTTCCCCCCACCCACCCCCCAAAAAAAGTTTCCCTTAAACATGTTTTTCATTTAAGAAAAATGTATAATGAAATTGCTTTTGGTAATTTTGAATATTTGGGGCACGCAAACAGAAAGCGACCACAAGTTATCACTGACCTTTTGTTAAACTTAAATAAATTTATAGATAAAGAGAAATTTTATGTTTACAGCATTTTCACAATAAATTCTAAGTGGCAAGTTGTTATAGGTTGTTTTTTGTAGGATAAAAAAGTAATTTCAATGGTAAGTTCAAATTAGAACCAATAATAACTAATCATCTATGATTAGTTATTAAAGTATTGTAAAAATGTTATAGACATAATATTTCTTATAGATAATAGGGGATTTAAGAAATTACTATAGTTCAATTAACAATAACAGCCCTCTTAAAAAAAAAAAATTTAAGAAACAGGCCAGTGAGGTCACTTTAATTTAGATTAAAATTTGAAATCAGCCAATAAGGATAATTAATAGGACACAGTCCAGTCATATATAATTGACGTTAAAAACAAAACAGATCGTTCAATTTTCACTAGTCTATTAGAATAAGTGGATCTCATTAATAATAATTTATTACTGACATAATACGATTTCACTAATGTTCATACATAGCAATCCTGATCCATAGCTTAAAGACCAGTTCATTTTCCAAATCAGCATGGAAAATTAATCCTTTATTAATTAAAACACGTTAATAGTAACAAGTTTCTCATCCTAATTCCCTATGTAACCCTTAAATTTTATCTGGGAAAGTGGCATATGTTACATGTTTGATGCAATAATTGATTGTAATACTATCAAATCTGAAAGGGTATTTTTATGTTTAAGTCATCTAAGAGCACTACTATCAGGTGTGTCAAATGCCAAATATTTAGCATTTGACACACCAAACACCACTATTCAAGCCTCATGAGATGTTCCAAATGTGTCAAAATTTTACAACATGCTACAGTACTCTGATAACTTTGGCACGGTACGAAGCAATATAGCACACGGGTTTATTATTTTTTTATTCATCTTTCTCTCTCATCCCACCGATTCTCTTCATCTTCTCTCTCTGTCACTCTCTATCTCTTCCCTCTCAATCCTCCATGCTCAAGATCTCTCTCATCTTTGCTCAAGATCTCTCGCTGCCTCAACTTGCCGCCAACCTCCACAGTCCTAGCCACCAACCTCCACAGCCCTAGCTGCCGACCTTCAAATCTCTTAATCAGGTCATGGGTGTGAGATTTGAGATGGGTTCTGATGTGTGGGTTTTGGGTCATTGATTGATCGGTTGGGTTGGGATTTTGGGCCGGTGGTGGTGTCGTGGTTGTGGCGGTGGTTGGTTGAGTTTTGGGCCGGCGATGTTTGTGGCTGTAATGGGCCGGCAGTGTTTGTTAAAGATTTTTAAGTTTTTTCTTTTTTCTTTTTTGTTGAGGTTTTTGGGTTTGGAATTTGTTGTGGGTATTTGGTTGTGTTTGTTTTGAGTTGTATTTTGGGTGGTAGAGGAAGCTCTTGGTTGTGGCGGTGGTTGTAGCGGTGGTTGTTGGTGGCAACTGCCACTGGGTGTGTGTTTGTATATTGGCTGCTTTTGAGTAAATATATTATTTAATGTGGTGTATATATTATTTTAATATTTAGAATCAAATAATAGAACATTTAATAAATAATATATTGTAAAATAATATGTTAAAATGATAAAATTGATTTTTGATGTGTCGAAATGACCATTTTTATAAAAGATCCGATAGTAATGCTCTAATAAACATGAAGAGGCACTTTTCCTTGGAAAACAAACAAAACTTGTTCACATTTACAGCCCAGGGTTAATCAGAATCCAATTATACGTACAACTGTGAATAGTTGTGTTTCACACGTGGCACTCATGAGCAGCTTCGAGTACTCCGAGCCAACAACCGAGCCATAGTCTTAAACTGAACCTAAGGGCTATAAAGAGAGCCAAAAACCATACCTTTGTTTCTCGATCAGTACAAGTCAGTGTAGCATTTGGGTCAGTGTTAACTGTGTTTGAATATATCAATGGCTTCCCTGAAAATTGTTACTCCAGTTCTGATCACCCTCTTGATTGTGTTGTTTACCTTCTCTGAAGCTAGAGAGTTTGTGGTTGGAGGCCATGAAAATTCATGGAGTTTTCCAACTTCTTCAGACTCTCTTAATGGCTGGGCTCAGAAAGAGCGATTTGAAGTTGGCGATATTCTTAGTACTCTCTCTCTCTCTCTCTCTCACATTTGTTGAGATTAGTCTGATGCTTGGTACAACTTACTTTTCAATTTTTTGAAAATAAGATTAATTTAGGATTAAAAACTGTATTTAGAAATATTACAGTTAAACTTTTTTTTCTTTGGATAATTTTTTAAATTTTTTTTTTAGAAGAGAAATGTGGTACTTGGTTAGACTGTTAGGGCTTTTTTTATTTTATAAATTTTGATAGTTATAATAATGGGAATATGGATTCGATTCTGATTTTCTTAATCCTCTTTGTTAGGGTTATAATTTATATTTACCAACTGGATTTATTCACGTATTTGCTTTACAAATGAACCCCATTTGATGAGAAATTGAAAACCCAGTTCGTGCATGATGCATGATTCTGTAGAAAATTATTATTTTCTTTTAAAAAGATTGGGGTCTCATTTTAATGCATATTGCTCTTTTATATAATCCATAAGGTTTATTTTGATGTTCCACATTTTTTCTCAATCGTATAACCACAATTTCTTCATTTTCTTGAATCTCAGTCTTTGTTGAATCCGACCCCTTGATTGACTCAGTACTTGAAGTGACAAAGGATGACTACGATAAATGCTACGTATCAAATCCAATCAAAGAACATAGGGATGTCAACACCAAAGTAGAGTTGGACAGGTCAGGACCATTCTATTTCATAAGTAACGCTGTGGTGAGCTGTGAGAAAGGCCAGAAGCTGGCTGTGGTTGTGTTGCACAAGCATCCTAAGCCTCCTCCGCCACCAGGTCATGCAGCAAGTCCAGCACCATTGTCTTCGCCACCAAAGGGTCCTGCAGCAAGTCCAGCACTATTGACTCCGACACCAAAGGTTCCTGCACCAAGTCCAGCACCATTGTCTCTGCCACCAACAGCTGGTGCGTTTGGATTGAGGGGTGGATTTGTTGGTATTGTTGTGGGAATTATGAGTTTGGTGGGAATAGTTTTTATTTGAGGGACATGTGTGAAGAGGAGAAGGATGTGAACTTTTACTTTTATTATGATTTTATTTTGTGTGAATGCTGCAGATTGCAGAGGGGAGTGAACTTGAACTTTGAAGATATGAAAAGATTATCATGATTTTTATGTTACTACATAGGAAAGGATATGGAGTTGCATTGTTTTGTAATTTTTTTTTTTTTGCTTTCTATGTAATAATCATTAAT
Source organism: Quercus ilex subsp. ballota (assembly GCA_032727855.1). Lineage (NCBI taxonomy): Eukaryota > Viridiplantae > Streptophyta > Magnoliopsida > Fagales > Fagaceae > Quercus > Quercus ilex. The sequence continues at coordinate 94,331,234 of CM064909.1, read as the reverse complement.
GCATTATTATGGTTGAGTCTTGAGTGTTTGTTCCCTTCCATTTCCTTTTCTTTTTTGGTTTAAATATAAATTTCAGTGATCTTATTTTTTTGTTATTTATTTTTAACTTATTTTTTTATATAGAATTTGTCAAATTTTTACTTTTTTTTTATAAAGTATAATTGTATTTTTTTATCTTATTTATTAAGTCAAATCAACCAATAAAAATAAGTTTGTTTTTTTTCCCCCAAAGTAGCATATATACCTTTTCACCTCATATTAAAAAATCAAATAAAGAAATATAATTTTTATAACTTATGAGAATTTATTTTTTAAATAAATTAAAGATCAAAATTTATTTTTTATGAAATAAAGAGTAAGATAGGAAAATTATCAATCTTGTGTTGTTTTTTTTGACTTTTTAAAAAGAGCATTCTTTTTTCTGCCTTTTCAATAAATAAATAAATAAAATAGTCTTTTGAACATCCTCAATGAAATAAATGACTTACAGTATGGATTGAGGATATTTCTAATATAAAAAATTACATTATTGAATCTGAAGTTTCTTCGGATGCATTCTAGAGTTTTCAACGTTCAAATGACATAATATCACGGTTTTCTTATCAAAATTTTTTTTTTACAATATTGAGCTATGTGATTAAATAATTGAAGAGTGTAATTAATTAGTGTATTTTATGAATTCTTTAGTTTGATTTTATTTCAGTTTATAGTCTACATTTCACTGACATTTTGAAGACAAATAGATTTATAAAATCTAATAAAAATTCAAATAAATTATAATTCAATTCCCATGAGAGAACCAAACAAAGTCCAGACTCAATTCCCACGCCAAATTTAGCTGGCAAATGGAACTACTTCACAATTTGGTCATGTTAAAACTTGCACATGAATAATGCATATGCTTCTGTGAAGTCAATCTTTTTGGCCAACAAAACTTACGAAAACGTCAAATTGAATTCATAGTTGAATCAGTTATTATGGTATATTATATCATTGGGCCAATAACAAAAAGATAGCAAAATCTTGGCATCTTATCTCTGTTATGATATCTTATAACAGGTTACAGGTGTGAGAAACTTACTCCTAAATATATACCATGACAAGCGGGCTGTTCCATATCACTGTTATGATATCTTATCTTTTTTTTCCCCCTGACCGAAATGTTTGTGATTTTCTAAGATTTTGTTGAGTTGTTGATCTTCCCGTCTAGACTTATTGGGGAGGAAAAGCTGCCATTATATAAGCGAAATCCAGTCGATTACTTTGGATGCACATTACCTAACGGTTGGCTCACCATTCAGAAAACTTGATAGCAAATTGGAATTTGAATGCAGCAATCTTCAATAGAGTTGAGGTCATAGCAATAGCCTTTTCTTTTCTTTTTAACCTACTAATAGCTTTAATGGATAGCAAATTAAAATACAATGAGAATGTCTAAATATGCTTTTAATTATTATGAAAAGTAATGTTAAGGATACTACCCATTTTATTATATAGGTTTTGTAAGGTTTAGTTTGGGTTCAATGATTTTTTGCATTAGACGTGGCATTGATATGAATTACAATTACGCGTCTAAAATTGGTCATATATTTACATCATATTCCATCTAATACACTGGAACACAAGACGAAAGCTTTGCACGGTTTTATAATTTGACTAGTATTATATGCATGTGGATGCATAAATAAATCAAGAATTATATGTAAATTACGCAAAACACTTTAAGTATTAAGTATTAAATATAAATTATAAAATAAATGAAAATTTTATTTTAAATATTTTTTGAGATAATTTTAAATATTTTATTTTAAATATAGAATGCACATCATTTATGTCCAAGTGTCTAACTTTTTATCAAAATAATAATAATAATAATAATTATTATTATTATTATTATTATTATTATTGTAGAGGTGTTGGCCTTAAAAATTCATTATGTATTTGGAATTCGGGCCTATGGCCCAAGCTGAGGACACAATCTTGTCTGAGAAAGAAGAATCTTTGATTAAAGAAAGTGTGATAGTAAGTAGAAAGGTTATCTTCGTCCACAATGACTCAGCAGGATGAGCAGAGGACAAATACATCCACAACAGACCAAGGCAGAAGCCCAAAAAAGGTCATTTGCTAGCTAAGGTAATATTCCAGGTAGATCTGTTGGTGCAGGTTAGTATGGCAAAGACATCCGATAGAAAAGCACCCTAAAATATCTAAGGAGAAAGCTACTACCTCCACATTAAATGCACTGCACCTAATTCCCTAGCCACATTAATGTGGAGGTGATACCTGAACAATATATTTCAGCCTTACAGCTACCAAATGGAGATGGATGGAAAAGACTGATGGGACAAGTATCAAGACTGACCATCTTGGATGCACGTGGCAGGTGGAAATTAGGAAGAAAGAGAATATATAAGCAAAGGACAGAGATAGGAGGGGGGGATCGAAAATTGAGGAAGAAATACTGTAACATCTAAGAACAAAACTTGTAGTTGAATGTGAAGAAAACTATACAAGAATAGATCACCTCGGATCTTGCCGAGGACAAATTCATTGTTTGGAGCTTTTTGGGCCTAAAGTCCCTCCACACAGTGGAAAGGAACCCAAATCTAATCATTACAATTATTATTATTATTATTATTATTATTATTATTATAATAGTTGGCCTTTGTGAGGACACGACACTAATCCTAATTATCTGGATCAGGCATTCCTTCAACAATAGAGTTATTAGTGCAAGTTTCTCCCTCACTTACAAGAGCTATGGATCCCATTATCCATTAATCTTTTTGCCAATGAAATGAAGATAAATTTGATTATAACAAAGAAATAATATACCTTAAAGATAGGTGTTAGGTAATTTAGTTGTATCTATTATCCAATTTTTATATTTATTTATTGAGAAGTATTTTTTAAAATATATATATTTTAAGTTTGACTTCTAAATAGTAAAGTTATAGTATACATGGTAATTACTAATTAGTATACTCGTACTTATATTTATTTTCATTTTTTATCTCATATTTTTTTACAATTTTTTTCTTAAATCTTTTTTTGTAGAAGATTTTTTTTCTTCCTTAAATCTTGAGGGAATGAAACACATACATATTTCATATCGTATGTGTTTCCGTCCAGTAAAGTACAAACTAACATTTCGCATTTTCCTATTCTGAAAGGGTAGCAACTTTTTCATCATTCTCTTCTTATTTGACTTAGGTGTTAATATTTGACTTAAGTGGTAATTAATGGGTATAGGATGAGATTTCATATTCAATCTAGAAAACAAAATCTACCTCTCCAATCTTGCTCCCCCGTAATGGAACTTTAAAGAAAAAAGTAATGGAGCAAAAATTTCTTCTAACTTATTCCATTTACAACTTTTTGTTAGTTCTCCATTATATTTTAATTTTTAGGACATTATTTATTTATATTTTTTACTTACCCTTTAACTATTCTCTATTATATTAAAAATGTTACCTTATTTTGAGAATGTATCATTTTTAGTTGAAAGAGAAAGACAATGTATTAAATAATGTTCCTTAAGGAGTTCTTTGTGAGGCGAGTGGCCACCCTCTCTCTCACTGTAGCATAGTTTTTTCCTTTCTCTTTGAGAAGGACGTGCCATTCTCCCTAGTAAAGTAAATATTTACTAGGTGGGAGTAGTGTTGGTTGGTGTTTATTGTGGTACCCACCCCGGTGTGATATGGAGGAACTCGAGCTAAGATGGAAGAAGCTTTCTTTGTTGGAGGCAGAGGGGAAGAAACGTGATCTCTCAAAGGAAAAAAAAAGACTGCAGAATACGTCCTTGCCGCGAAGTTCTTCACTCGGTGATCGATCAACGTAAAGGCAGTGGCTAAGACTTTTCGCCCTCTACAGTGTACGAAACGAAACTTTGAAGTAAGCATGGCAAGCGAAAACGTGGTACTGATAGCATTTGAATGGAAGGTTGATGCGGAGAAGGTCATCCAAGGCGAGCCTTGGGTTTTCGATAGACATTTGGTGGTGCTACAGAGGTATGACGATACAACTCCGATCAATGAACTCAGGTTTGACAGAACAACGTTCTGGGTCTAGATTCACAACTTACCATTCTCCTTGATGACGATAGAAGCGTTGATCAGTCTTGGGGAAACGTTGGGTATTGTCTCAAAACCAAAAGATGAAGCCGAGATGAGAGGAGGACAGTTTATGAGAGTGCGTGTTGCAGTAGATGTTATGAAACCATTGTGTCGCAACAGAACGATTACATGGGACTAGGGGGGAGACAGGTGGGTTTATTTCTTGCACGAACGGTTGCCAAACTTATGTTATTGGTGCAGTCTTCTCTCTCATGATGACAAGGAATGCGTGGTGTGGCTCAGCAGCAAGGGAAGTCTATCGAAGGAGGAGCAACAATTCGGACCTTGGCTCTGAGCTCCTCAGTTCAACCCAGCGAGGAAAGCCATTGTTGAAGTGCAAGGCTTCGAACGCCCAAGAGTAGACCGAAAATCACTATGTAGAACAAAGGAACATACGTCAGATCAACATGTGGAGTTCATATCGGGTCCTAAGACGGCTGGAGATGTTATTATCGTTGAAGCTGAAGTGCATAGGGAAGATCCAAGCAAGACGATGTCCATGGAGGTCGTGAGCAGCAGGCGGTACACAGGGGCGTGACAGACACGTGCTTGACTCTGAGACAGCGGGCCCACAAAAGCAAATCCTGGATTTTGAGGCGAGATTAAAGGACATTGATGTGGCAATCAATTCAAAGCCTGATTTTTCGAAACCAAATGTACAAAATCCGGTCCATTCACTAGCTATGATTGGAAAGTATCAGAATATCAAGATTAATGCAGGAGTAACGGAAGATTTAGGAGTGTACCCACAGAATTTTAATAAGGTGGAAGACAAGTTGACTTCTCAAATTTCTAGGATGAACCCCGGAAGTTAAATTCAAAGTGGGCCGCGTGTATAATACAGTGGATAGAAAGATCAATAAAGGTGGGCCTAAAAGGATTATTGGTAATGAAAAAAATAAACTTAAGAATTCTAGTGGGCCGACTAAAGGAAACATGGAGACAATAGAGGAGCCTAAGAAAAGCCAAATACAGAGGAATTGGACTAGACTTCACACAAGACCAAGAAATAAGGATGGGATGGAGCCCATAAAGGTGGAGAGTGACCCAAAGAGAAAATGTGAAGCAATTACAACTGATATAATTGAGGCCACAAGTAAGGAAAAGAAACAAAGGTTGGAAGAGGAAGCTAGAACTCTAAGTATTCTAATGGCAACACACTTAGGATCAACGGAGGCTACTAGGCAGCCCCGCCGGGTCCAATGAGTCTGATGAGTTGGAACTGCCGGGGGCTTGGGAACCTCCGATCAGTTAAAGCCTTAGAAAAGACAATTAATAAATAAGAGTCCATTATCATTTTCCTTATGAAGACGAAGCCGAACAGAGAGTTGATGAATAATGTGAAGGATAAATGCAACATGAAACATGGTTTGATCGTACCAAGCGAAGGGAGGAGTGGTGGATTGGCATTGATGTGGAAGGAAGGGATAACAGTGGAGGTTCAGACATATTCTCAATCCCATATTGATGCCTTGGTGGATGGTGGAGCAGACATAGGGTGGTGGCATTTCACTAGCTTCTATGGCAACCCAGACACAACAAAAAGGACGAAATCATGGGCTAAACTTCGACATCTAAAAGGAACCTCAGCCCTTCTGTGGCTCACTATCAGAGATTTCAATGAGATCACAAGTGTCTCGGAGAAGGAAGGGGGGAGTGAGAGACCGAGATAGCAAATGAAGAACTTTATTGACACCATCAACTACTATGGCCTACAGGATTTGGGGTTCATTGGACCAAAGTTTACATGGATTTACCAACGAGCAGATGGCATGCAAATTAGGGAACGATTGGATGGAGCAATGGCAACTACAAAGTGAATAGACTTATTTCCTGAGGCCAACCTATATCACCTTACCTCATTGGTATCGGATCATTCGCCATTGACCTTGCGCATTATCAAAACTAAGAAAGGGAACAAGAAGATCAAGAAGCCATTCAGGTTCGAATCAATGTGGTTGAGAGATCGAAGATGTGAAGAGGTAGTACATGAGGCAAGGGAGGAAGGGAAGGTGACAAATACAATGAGTATGCTAGGGAATTGCTTAGAGAAGAGTCGGGTCAGATTAGAAAATTAGAACAAAACAGAATTCGGTCATGTGGGAAGGAAGGTCACAGAGTTGCAAAAAATGCTTGAATGACTTGAACTCCAATCTTCATCTCCTGATATCAACCATGAGTTGTTGAGTACCTATGTCGAACTAAACTGCTAGTTAGAAAAAAAGGATGATATGTGGAGACAACGATTAAGGCTCAACTGGTTTCAATCAGGGGATAGAAATGCTAGCTTTTTCCATGCAAAACTTCTGCCCAGCAAAAGAAAATTTTCATTAAAGGCATCATGGACGTAAATGAGGTGTGATAAGAGGATGATCAGAAGATAGAGGAAGTGGTTGTGGCTTATTATAAGGAGTTGTTTACTACAAGCCAACCAACAGAATTTCAGACTTGCTCCATGCAATCCAACCCAAGGTGACTACTTCAATGAATCAGATGCTTACCAGAGATTTTAATGCAGCAGAGGTCAAACTTGCGCTGAAGCAGATGCACCCACAAAAAGCTCGAGGTCCAAACGACATGCCCCCTCTTTTCTTTTAGCACTTCTAGTCAATATGTGGTGAAGTGGTCACATCTACGGTATTGGATTTCCTTAACCATGGTGTTTCTCCTCCTTATTTTAATAAGACCCATATTGTATTAATTCCAAAAGTCAAGGCACCTAAGAAGGTTACTGATTATAGACCTATTAGTTCATGTAATGTGGTGTACAAAATTGCATCAAAAGCCATAGCTAATAGGTTAAAGAAAATAATACTTTCCATTATTAGTGACACCCAAAGTGTTTTTGTTCATGGTAGGTTAATTACTGATAACGTTCTTGTAGCTTTTGAGACTACGCATCATATTAACCAGAAAAAAAGGGGAAAGGTGGGGGAGATGGCTTTGAAGCTGGATATGAGTAAGGCATATGACAGGGTGGAGTGGGTTTGCCTGGATAAAATTATGGAAAAACTAGGTTTTGATGAAAAGTGGAGGAGTCTTATCATGCAATGTGTCACAAATGTATCATACTCTACACGGATTAGTGGGGTGCCTAGGGGTAATCTTTTTCCATCTAGGGGATCCGGCAAGGAGACCGTTTATCACCTTATCTCTTTATCTTATGTGCAGAAGGTCTATCATCACTTATAAAATCCTCAGTGGCAAATGGTGTTTTGGAAGGAGTTGTTATGTGTCGTGGAGGCCCAAAATTATCCCATATTTTCTTTGCAGATGATAGCTTGATATTCAGCAAGGCTTCTCTGGAAGAATGCGACACTCTCCAACAAATACTGAAGGTTTATGAGGATGCTTTGGGCCAGCAGTTAAACCGGGCCAAGACATCTTTATTTTTCAGCCGAAACACACCTAATGATATTCAGGAGGAGATACAACAAAGGTTTAGAGCTTAAGTAATAAAGTAACATGAGAAATATTTGGGGTTGCCTTTGTTGGTGGGGAAGAATAAAAGGAATACTTTCAATGAAATTAAAGAAAAGCTCCATAAAAAGTTGGTGGGATGGAAGGAAAAAATGTTGTCCAAGGCTAGTAAGGAGGTACTAATCAAAGCGGTAACCCAAGCGATACCAACATATACCATGAGCTGGTTTAAATTACCGGATGCTCTTTGTGATGAGTTGACAAGCTCGATAAGGAATTTCTGGTGGGGACAAAAAAAAGATGAAAGGAAGATAGCATGACTAAGTTGGGAGAAACTGTGTGAGCCAAAATGCAATGGGAGTTGGGCTTTAAGCAGCTTAAACAATTTAATTTGGCCCTTCTAGCCAAACAGGGTTGGAGGCTCCAAACCTACCAAAACTCCTTGGTCTATCGTGTCCTAAAGGCGAGATATTTTTTGCGGTGCGACTTCATTGAGACTACCCTTGGGAATAACCCTTCTTTTGTGTGGCGTAGTATCATGTCTGCCCAAAAGTTGGTTAGAGAGGGTGTACGGTAGAGAGTTGGTAATGGAAGCAATATTCGTATTTGGGGAGATAAATGGTTACCCTCATCTTCCACATACAAGATTGCTTCACCCAGACAATTTCTACACCGAGACACAAGGGTGAGTGAGCTGATTGACCAGACCTCAGCAAGATGGAAGGTAAACGTATTGGATGTCCTGTTTTTTCCCCCACGAAGCCGATGTGATAAAAGGAATCCCAATAAGCTCTCGTCTTCCACCAAATAAGCTGATATAGGCTGCAACTCCGAATGGCAAGTTTAGTGTTAAGAGTGCTTACAGTATTGCCACATGACTCACCAATCGTGTAGACCAAGGTGCAAGCTCGAATCAAAGTCATATACGTTGGTTTTGGAAGAAAATATGGGACCTACCTCTGCCACATAAGGTACGCCACTTTGCATGGCGGGCATGTAGAGACGTTCTACCCACTAAAGTCAATCTTATGCGTAGGAAGGTGGTACACAATCAGGCATGTGAGGGGTGCGGGTTGGAGGCTGAAAACTACTGGACACTTGTTTTGGACGTGCCCAAGAGTTAGAGAGGTATGGTCCTATTCGAAGATTGTTGTGCCGGCGGACCAAGATAGAGCTCTATCATTCCATGACTTGATGTGGTCCATGTTGGCTAAAGAAAGACAAGATGACAAGATGGTAGCGAAGGTGGTCTGTATTGCATGGGCAATGTGGCACAACCGGAACAAGGTCCGGCATGGAGGGCAACGTCGAACTGGGAAGGATATGGTTCGCTGGGCTTCTCAGTACATGGAGGAGTATAAGGTAGCAACTAAGAGTTTGAGCTATAAAGTAGAGGTGGCTGAGGTAAGGGGTACGTGGACTCCACCTCTGGCAAACATTTTCAAAATCAATGTCGACGGCGCTGTTTTTGCGGATCAAAAAGTAGTGGGTGTGGGAGTGATTATTAGAGACGACAAAGGCAGGATCGAGGTGACAATGAGCAAAAAGATACCTATTCCGTTGAGCGCTGTGGAGGTAGAGGCGATGGCATACGAAACAGGTCTGATCTTTGTGAAGGATATCGGGGGATTCTAGACTTTTACCCCTATTTTTTAAAATATTTGGCAATATGCCCCTATTTCCAAACTATTTAGGTCCATGCAACTGTTTTGAAACTCGATTTTCTCAAAATTGAGTTTCAATAAAAAACTTGATTGGTTTAAAATCGAATTATGCCCAATCAAACTTAAAAAAAATAAAAAAAATTTGCATGGACCTCGAGTTCATGGAGTTCGAGTTCTATATAAAACGCCACTATAGGTCTTCCTGAACACAACTATAGGTTTGGGGTGATCAAACTTTTAAAAAAAATAAAATTACATGGAGCTCGAGTTCATGGAGCTCGAGTTCCATATAAAATGCCATTATAGGTCTTCCTGAACGCAGCTATAGGTTTGGGGTGATCAAACTTAATTAAAAAATAAATAAAAAATTTGCATGGAACTCAAGCTATTTTTAAAAATAGGGGTAAAATGCTAGAATCCCCAAGGATATCGGCATTCATGACTTTATCGTTGAGGGTGACTCGCTCATCATTCACCATGCTATGTGCAAATTTTCCAATCCACCTTCTTCTGTGGCTGCTGTTGTACAAGGCATGCAGGATATGTGCAAGGAATTTCGTTGTGTAGTGTTTTCTCACGTCAGGAGAAAGGGCAACAGACCAGCCCACTTATTAGCCAAACACGCTTGCGGCGTTGCTGACTTCATTACTTGGATTGAAAAAACTCCTTGTTTTCTCGAGCAAGCTCTTCTCCATGATGTAACAAATTCATCCATTCATTAATAAAAATTATAGTCTTCCTATCAATAAATACATAAATAAATAATGTTCCTTAAAGAATTTAAAATTTTTAAATGATATCAATAAGAAGTTAGAAAGAGAAAATTTATTTTCAAAATAAAATATGTTGGTGGGTTTTTTTAAATAGCTACGAATAACAAGAGAATTGGAATATATAAGAAAAAATAAAGTTCCATGATAATAGTTTACCCTTTAAAAATTGTTGTATGAATTAATTGGTAGTTACGTAAGTAATGATGTGAACTGTGAAGCTTCTCTGAAGCAACTATATTTGTCGGTATCAATTTAAAACTGTAAAAAAAATAAAATAAAAATAAAATAAAAAAATCTTTACAAATGATTTTTGATTTGGAGTATTTTTCAAGGTTCTAGTAATTTTACAAGAATTCTCAAACATATCTTGTGTGATTATAATTAACGCAAGCAATTTAAAATGTATATGTATAACCAGGAGTCTTATATAGCTTTTTTTTTTAGAAGAAAAAAAAGGGGACTCGCGTGTGGCAGTCATTGTCCCACACTCCATGGTACAGTTGGGTAAGTCCATGGGTACCACCAACTCGAACTGGAGCTCGGAAACTCCGAACCCACACACACCCCAGGCTCTATTGGTTTTTGGGACTTCCAGAAATTGCAATTACAGTCCTCGTGAGAACTCGAACCTGGAATGTGGTGAAGCCTCAGCAGTCACCTACCAGTTGTACCACACCCGCCGGTGGTGAGTCTTATATAGCTTAACATCAAAATCCCATGATTAGAGAATTTTTTTTTTTTTATATAAGATCACAATAATATCCTATTATCTCTTCACATTCCTTTTTTTTAGCTGATTATTTCTTCATATTCCCAATTATGTATTGTAAAGATTTTTTTTATAAGAAAAGATATAGGATTGTTAAGAATAAAAAGAAATACTGTATAAAGATCTAATATTTTCATAAATTTAATTAGATTCATGATAAAAATAAGCATCGACAAAATACATTTCAACATTCAAATTTCCAATTATCACATTTCTAAGAACCATAATACCTAGCAACATATTAGATTCCCCAAACTAAATGCTATGTACTTTTAATTTTTCAATTAATGTTGATTTGGTGTCAAACAAACTAATCCACAAAGGTCTAGAAATATGAGTACCCTTTATGGCTTTATCCCATTTAACGGGACATGTACCTTTCCTTGCGAATTTATTGGATAACCATATGCCTTTTTGTAAGTCATAGCTATAATGCATACGCTATTCTAATGTTTTTTCATTGCAAAAAGGTTGAGAATTTATATGATAGATTTCATTCAAATAGAAAAACTATACAGCTTGGGCATAAGATAATAAGATATGAAGGGAACTTCTTAAGCCATAATGTCGTTTCTGTTCTAGATTGAGCATTAACAGCTAAAGCATGACCTACTTATTTGAAATTTTTCGCAACAAAGTGAAAATAATATTCCTGAAAAAGCCTTGCTTCCTATTCACCCTCTAATTCTTGCTTTCCCAATCATCGCAGCCCAAAGTTTACCTTCAAAGTGTCAAATCAAAGCTTAAAAACTCTTGTTGAAGTGGTTGGTTTTGAGCAGTGGAAATCAAAGTTTCATCATCAAATTCAACTCTAAATAGAAACTATCAAGAAGCTTAAAAATGTGTAAACATGAAACTAATTTGAATGAATAAGTCTAATGACTCAATTTTTTCTACAGTTTTTTCACAAGAAGTGGTTGGTTGTAAGTGGTATTGTTAGATATACAAGTATAAATGAAGTCTCACATTGAATAAAAAGAAGAAGAATGAGTGATTAATATCAATGGCAATTCCAGGATTATTTTCTAGATGAGTCAATAGTGTTGGAACTAGAAATTTGTTGTGGGAGTAAAAAATAAATTGATTTTTTTTTTTCTGTATATACACTATCATATTATATACAATAATCTAAAATAGTATTCTAAATATTATATACAATATAGTCTAAAAAAAATTATTAATAGTTTAAAGATTGGTAAGACAACTACCATTGAATGCATAAATAAATATAATTAACTAACTAATTGTAGGGATGTTAGGCCCAGAAGTTTAATATAAATTTATTATAGTAGGCCCATAGCCCAAGCCGAGGATAGGGATTGTTCTGAATAGGAATAGTTTCCATCAAAGAAGACCGTGTTAGCAAGAAAAAGGTTTAGTTTTGGTTATAGAGGCTCAAGGAGGTATTGGCCAAGGATAATATCTCCTCGGCAGACTGGAGTCGAGGTCAAAAGAAATGGCTTACTAATGCAGGAGAACCTCCAAGAAAGTTCTGTCGATATGAACAGCCATTGAAGGGATATTGGACCGAAGAAAGTCCTAAGATATCTTAAGAACAAAACTATCACCACCGCATTTAATGTTCTACAACTAATTTTCTGGCTGCATTAATTTGGAGAAGACCCCTGAACAGTGTAAAACTTGGGACAGGCACTCAAGTGATGAGTCAAGAGCTTAACAAATGTAGGATCAAGATGCTTTAGAAGGAACTATATAAGAAATGAGACCCTTCATGAAGGGGGGATCAAAAAATGAGAAGGAAAAACACTATAGTATTTAGGAACTAAACTTGTAACCCAATTAGAAAGTAATATACAAAAACAGTGCACCTCGGACCTTGCCGAGGATAATTTTTCTTCAATATAATCCTATTTCGTTTCATTCTATTATCGCCTGATTTATTCTAATGTTTGTTTGATCAACTACGACCCGGTTTTTCCAACCCATTCTCTATGAATTCATTGTTTTCGGGCTTTTTGGGCTTAAGTCACTCTACATAGTGGGCTACGAGCTCAAAACGGGTCCTTACACTAATCATATATTTTTGTCAAATTAATAATAATTTATTATATTTAATATCAATTGTAGGGGTATTGGGCCAGGAGCTCATTATCTATATAGATATTGGGCCTGAGGCCCAATCCAAGGACGAGGTCGTCCGAGGAGGAGTAGACATTATAAAGGGAGTCCGTGTTAGTAAATGAAGAAGTTAGTTTTGGTCATAATAGCCTAGGAGGGTGGGCCGAGGATGAATGCCTCCTCGGCTAATCAAGGCTGAGGTCAGAAGAGGTGGTCTACCGTCCAGGGGAACATTCCAGGAAGTTCTGTTGGTATGAATAGGTATTGCAGAAACATAAGATAGGGGGAAGTCCTAAAATATCAAAGGAGAAAGCTGTTACCACCGCATTAAATGCTCAGTAGCTAACTTTCTGGCCGCATTAATGTGGAGATGATGCCTGAACAGTGGTTTTCAGCCTTACAGCTACTACATGAAGACTTATGGAAAGTGCTGATGGGACAAATATCAACACCAACCATCTGGCCTGCACGTGGAGGGTAAAGATGAGAGGAGAAGAGAGTATAAAAGAAGAAATGAGCAGTGGAAGAAGAGGAGGGAGATCAAGAAGGAAACACTGTAACAATCAGGAACCAAATTTGTAATCAAACTTAAGAGCTATATATAAAAACTGATCTCCTCGGACCGTGCCAAGGACGATTTTCTGTAGTTAAAAACCCACCTTATTTGTTGTCCAACTCATTTTAGCTCAATTTTCCAACTCACTCTCTACAAATTCATTGTTTTGGGTTTTTGGTCCTAAGTCCATCTACCTTTTGGGCTAGGGACTCAAATCTGGTCCTTACATCAATTATATAAAAATATATGATAAAAAAGAATATAGTAAAACACCTAAAAGTAAAATTGGGAGTAAACATGAAACTAAGAAAATAATAATAATTGATATAAGTTTTTGCTTTTGAAGTGTATTTATTTATTTTCTAGAGAGAATGTTTATTTATTTATTTATTTTTAATAAACAAGCAATTTTAAGAGTAGTGCTACTAACATAACACTTTCACAGCAAAATCTAGGTAACAAGTTGTTAAAGGTATGTAAAAAAGTGATGTAAGTTGTGGGTCTAGATAAAAACCAATTACAACTTGCCACTTAACCTTTATTGTAAATTTATTGTGAAAATAGCACTAAGATGATCATATTCAAGCTCATTTTAGTAAGGTTTAAATAAAATTTAAAGCCAGGGTATTCAAATTTTTATTTTTGGAGGTAAAACAAAAAAAAAAATTTTAATTTTATATATATTAAAAAAAAATTGAACAGTTCAAGGGGTTCATTTAAACCCCCTAGGTTGGCTATAGTGCCGCTCCTAATTAAAATAACATAATTGAGCACATACCCATTAGGTTTAGGCCTTTAATTTGGATTAAAGTGTGTCTCTATATATTATATTAACTATTCAAGAAAGCTCTCTAATATGTTTATCTCCCCTATAGTGGAAATAAAAATAGTGTTAATAGTGAGTCCTTGTAGAAATGGTTATCTATTAGACACAAACTATCACTTTATCAAATGATTCAAATTGTAGAAAAAGCTATGTTTGTAACAAATTTGAATTCAAAATGCAAAAAGTTTAGCAAAATGATTACCATTTATTGCAATTTTTTAATGCACCAATTATTGTCTCTTTATATATGCAAACGATAAAAACAATTGAATTTAAATTTATGACGTTCGTTTTATAATAATTTCTTTTTATCATCGTGCCAAAACACCAAATCATACATCTTTTATTCAATAATAACAAGAAATTTATTGGTTAAGCTAATTGAAACCTATCATCACAACTGATTATTACATTTGATGCCACATGGAATATCACTTCCACTATGCCTCTCCTTGCCAATCTATTGGACAACCATGTGCCTTTTTGTCATTGCAAAAAGGTTAGAGAATTATCAATGAGAAACGTACATTTCTGTGTATAACCCGTCCAAGTTTGTATTATGATAATGGATTAATTAGACAGAGAAATCAAATATAGCAACTTTTTTTTAGAGAGAAAAATACAATAATTGTTTAAAATAATATTGTGGGTGACTATTTCATCCAATGATTAACTAATTAGCTGCCCCTACAAATTCCTTAGCAACATGGGTTGCATTATGAAAATTGAGTAATTTCATATGCTCTGAACCAATAACCAAACCTGTGTCCCAAACCTAATGTCTATAAAGAACCAAAACAATGCCTTAACAATAACTATTAAATAGAGGAGCTTCTTAATTCATTTACATTTCTTACTCTTTGTGCTAATTGAATCAATGGCTTCCTTGAGGACTACTATAATCCCATTTATTACCCTGTTATAACTTTGCTTTTTATCTACTCCGAATCAAGTGATGAGATCTCTGTTGGAGGCAACAAAACTTCATGGGGGGCTCCATCACCGTCATTGTCCTTCAATGAGTGGGCAATCCGATTTAAAGTTGGCGATCTTCTCGGTAATTATCCATCTCAATTCCCAATAACTTTCTTTCATATGTCTTATTTTTCTAGACATGTAGTATCGCCATTTGCAACCATAGTCCATATATATATATATATATATATATATATAGGTTTTGTTTGTGCATTTTCATGCTTTTCTATCTGGATTTTTTGTTCTCTTTTTGCACTTTTCTGCAATTTAGCTCTAGTGTAATCATGCATATGTCATGCATTATTTTAAAGAAAATTATACAAATAATCATGCAGTGTATCAACATTTATTAAATTTTTAAATTTATAATATTTAATCTGAATCATAAAATAGATCCGTTTCAACGAAGAGTACTTACTATACCCTAACATTCACAACACACATTTAAACATGCACATTCGTTTTTGCTCATTTATGTTTTAGAACTTTCCGTATGGTTTCTCATTTGAATGCTTGCACTCTAGCTCTTTCAACTTCAACTCTAATTCTAATGCATCCTCACTTTCTTGGATAATGCAGTGTTTCGGTATGACCCTGATGTTGACTCAGTATAGCATGTGACAAAGGAAGATTACGAGACCTGTAACAACGTGAATCCAATTAAAAAATACGATGGGGGCCTGACCAAGATTGAGTTGGACACTGCAGGAACATTCTATTTCATAGGTGTTTCTAAGGAAAAATGTAATGAAAATGGTCAGAAGCTAATTTTGGTTATCTTGTCTGATGAGCTCGGGAAGACAAAGTAGCCCATCTTCGAATGCAGATTGGGTGCTAATGATGCCAAAAAATCACCAATAAATCACACGTTGCTCACACGCTCAAAGAGTCACCTGCACAATACAAAGGAGAAGACCTAACAGAGAGCACCGGTGTGGTGCCGGCCAAATACCCTCCGAAGGTCAAGTCAGAACTCATTACAACTCTAGAGTGCTAGAGAGGGGTTAATTATGCGTACCTTGATTTGTGAGGGTATTGGGACTTTTATAGTAGTCAACAGTTGACCTCTTTTTCGTGGAATTGAAGTCCTTTCCTTGTAGGAGTCTTCTTCAGAAATCCTAAACGTGATGAACAAATCTTTTCCTTATAAAAAAGATCTTCATTAATGCACGCAGCTTCTAGAACCTTAATTGCGCTAGGACTCTATTTACCCCAGGATTCTGTGGTGTATGCCGCAAGTATTCCCATATAGGGATTATGTCTGACACGTGGCCAATAAATCCGTCCTCACCAAGTCTTACACATGATGGGCCCGTCCATCAATCTTACTTGGATCCGTCAGCTTATTTTCACCTCTTCAGTTGCCCCCTCACCCCATAGGTCCATCATCATCGAGCAAATGGACCCGTGAGGTGACAACTCAAACATTGGGATGACGGTTTTAACTTCATGAGTTATACATGTACCCGGACAGACTATCAGGAACGCATTTATTACCCATAACACGTGTCGCGCTGCTATAGGCTGTTGTATCGGATCGAAGCGTTGCTTCGTCTTCCGTGCACTTCCTCTTATAAGTATCACCTCCTTCGCCTCTCATTTTTCTACTTTACAAAGAAACTCATTGTCAAAGAGAGACCGTCATATTTGTCAGAGACTAGACCGTCCAGTTACTGCAACCGTTGTACACACCTTCATCCGTCCACTATCTAGCTTGGTAAGTAATTTCTATCCGTCTATATCTCATTCCTTACTTAAGCCATCACTTTTTTATTCTACACTAGGCCTTTCTTTTCCCCGTCACCTGTTCCAACACTCGTCAAAGTCTTAGGTTTTGTCGTTACCTGTAGGCAATGTCTAGTGCGTCGAGTAATCAGTCAGTCGTCCGTGACGGGGCGGACTACGAAGAGGTATATCCGTCAGGTCACAAAGACCAAGACTATCTGAGCAAGGAGAGGAGTCCGTCCGCATCTTCCCCGTCCGTAACAAATGAGGATTCGGAGATGGCTGACCAAGAAGAGGGTCCTGATGACGATGAAGATCAATCAAATAGGCCCGTAGTAGGTGCTGATGGACTCAGGGAGTTCATTGTGCTACTAGAATGGACGGTGAACGAGTTTTCGTCCAAAATTAAGGAGAATCACTCTGGTACATTTAGGGCCAATTACCAGATTCCAGATTACATTCCAATTCGTCTACCATATCAGTCAGAGAAGTGCTATTACCAGGGGGTAGACGGGGTCGGAGTTTATGAACAAATGTTAAAGGCAGGTCTTAGGTTTCCGCTAAGCACCCTCCACCGTGAGCTTCTCAAATATCTGGGTTTGTCCGTCAACCAATTAGCCCCCAATGCCTGGAGGGTCTTCATTGCTATGGAGGTCCTGTACGGCGCCATGTCAGACAGTGCTAGAAGGCTAACGATGAGGGAATTCCTTCACTACTACCGTCCTGATGAAATAGACAAGTCAAAGGGGATGTACAGTTTTATACCCAAAAGTCCGTTGCTGAAGGTCATATATGAAACCCCTGACTCAAACAGAGACTGGAAGAGCCGTTACTTCTTCCTTGAGGGTGACGGGTGGATGTGTCGTCCAGGGGAGACGGAGTATATGCCAATTGACAAAACATAGGGCATACTACATCCATCTGGTATATCCGTCGAGGCTTATTTTATAGACTTTGTGACCGTCCAGTTGGTTTAAAGATTCCTTTAATACGTTTTGACCGTCTTCTCCTCTCTTTTTTTTCTTTTTTTTTTTCAGTACGACGACATCCCCAGATCGATCTTGAAGAATTTCACTTTCTCGAAAAAAATTTCGTCAACTCCAGCAAAGAGGAGCGAACGTGGGCAAAGTTAGTATCACTCAATACCGTCCACTGGTATTGTGACGGTCTTGAGCCAACCCCTGCTGCCGTCAAATACGAAAAAAGAATTCGACAGCATAAGTCCGTCGTTCTTACTTTGTCTCAATGTGTTTATATATTCATTTCTTTATTTGTTTACCCGTTCACCTTTTCAGAAATGGACGACACCAAGAGGAGAGCAGCGATCAGATTGCAGGCTGCTAAAACAAAGAGACGGGCGCAGACCCTAAAGGGACGGTCTCAAATATCCCATCTGCCAAAAGAAAACAGCCGTCCAAAGGGGACCGTGCATCGAAGAAACCCAAAGTTCCATTGGAGCCCGTCCTGGGGTTAATGGCTGGTTCTGCTAAGACGGTCACCCCCTTAAAATATGGGGCAGGCAAAGGCCTAATGACTAGCCTGTCTGGCAGCCAAAAGAAGCCACCCGTCCTGATCCGCGAAGACTCCAAATATGCTCTGGAAAGGCTCTCGTCCCTTATAACAGCCGAGGATTACAAAGACCTCAGTAATCACTCGACGGTGGCTATGAGGGAGACGGGCCTCTTCAGCATTGAGCAGGTATTTGGTTCCTCACTTTATCGTCCGTCCATGTCTGTTTATTTGAAAATAATTAACATATATTTCTTTTTTGTTTTAGGCCATGGTGATGATGAATGGTCTAATGGGACGGTGCCTCGGTCATGAGACTGCTTTGGATCGCGTCCGTGACAAGGCAAGGTTGACGGAGGACGAGTTTATCGAGCTTAAAGCCTGGAGGGTGACACACAAGAAGAAGCTCAAATTGGCAGAAGATGCTAGGGACGAGTATCAGAAGCTGGTGGAGGGAATGAAGAAAGCTTTGGAAGACAAGAAGAAGGAGGTTCGTCAGGCTAAGGAGGTGGCGATAAGGGAGTACCGTGACTCCGATGCCCTTCTCTCGGAGCTAGGTGTTTCATACAACGACGGATTTGATGATGCACTCCGTCAGGTGAAGGCACTGTATTTAGATCTTGATGTGTCTACCGTCACCATCAACATCCCCGAGCAAACCTCCATCCAGCCTGCCCAATCAGAAAACACTGACGAGCTTTTTGGTGATGAAGTACCCGTTCATGATGCCCCCGTTGATCAGACCGTAGTTGAAAGAAATCCTACATATGGTCAGGTCCGTCAGGATGAGGAGAAAGCGGACCCACCTGCGGACTGAGATTATTTTACCATCTTTATTCTCTTTTTTATGTAAAAACATTTGGAGAACAGTTGTATGATTCCTCCGTCATACTTTTGGAATTATGTAAATGTTTCCCTTAGAGGGCTTTTATTATTCATATATCTTGAATATATGCTTTATCTGAAATCGTCAAGTTTAATGAATCCGTCCTCTTCGCTGAATACTTGTTTGTATTTGCTAAGTTTATGGACTTTAAATTATATCCGTCCACTTTCGGACTTCGAATTATTACCCTCTTGGGATGATCTGTCCATCTTATGGACTGAGATTAATCCGTCCACTTTTGGACTTGTAATTTCTCATCCGTCCACTTTATGAACTTAGATTGATCCGTCCCTTTTGGAACTTAGAATCTTCATTCTCCTGGGATGATCCGTCCATCTTGTGGACTCAGGTTGATCCGTCCACTTTGGGACTTAGGATTTTCATCCTCTTGGGATGATCCGTCCACTTTGTGGACTTAGATTGATCCGTCCTCATTGGGACATAACATAGTATTCTGATCCTCTTGGGATGATCCGTCCATCTTATGGACTGAGATTAATCCGTCCACTTTTGGACTTGTAATTTCTCATCCGCAGGTTAATCCGTCCACTTTATGGACTTAGATTGATCCGTCCCTTTTGGAACATAGAATCTTCGTCCTCCTAGGATGATCCGTCCATCTTATGGACTCAGGTTGATCCATCCATATTGGGACTTAGGATTTTTATCCTCTTGGGATGATCCGTCCACTTTGTAGATTTAGTATTCTCATCCTCTTGGGATGATCCGTCCATCTTGTGGACTCAGGTTGATTCGTCCATTTTAGGACTTTAGATTTTCATCCTCTTGGGATGATTCGTCCATTTTGCGGATGTAGATTTTGCCCGTCCGTTTTTGGACAGAATGTTTCATCCTCTTGGGATGAACAGTCCATCATGTGGATTTAATTTGATCCGTCCATTTTTGGACCTAGAATTTTCATCCTCTTGGGACGATCCGTCCATCTTGTGGACTTCTTTATGTCCGTCCATTATTGGACTTTGTAAATCCATCCCTTGAGATGGTCCGTCCACTTTGTGGACTTAGTTTATACTCCGTCCAATATTGGACTTGGCAAATTAAGTAGGAAAAACACAGTCTTGTCTGAATATTTCTCTTATTGAAAGAAAACCATGTAAAAGAGTAACTGCCCCCTTGGGCTTAAAAAGGCACTTGTAGAAAGAATTGTTCGAAGTAAAAACTAGCGATAGCAAAACTAAATAATAAAAAATTGTTCGTAGTAAAAACTAATAAAACTCAATAATAAACTAGAGACTAGGGAGCGTCGATGCTCCTCATGTCGTCTCTACTGGTAGTATCTCCGTAGGTGCTTCGTGTTCCATAAGTGCTACAGCTCCCGTCCGTCTAGAGTTTCGACGTGGTAGGTCCCTTTCCTTTGCCATGATGAGATCCTGTATGGTCCTTCCCAGTTGGGGCCAAGCTTTCCTTGTGAAGGATCTTTGGCAGCTCCCATCACCTTCCGTAGCATAAAATCTCCGATCTAAAAGTCTCTGTGTCTGACATTGGAGTTGTAGTATTTTGCCATGAGGTTCTGGTATCGCGCCAACCTCTGCTCTACTGCAGCACAAACCTCGTCTACCAGGTCTAGCTGAAACCGCAAGGCCTCTTCGTTTTTTATCCCCGTTGTAGTTCTCCACCTGATAGCTCGTAAGCCCTACCTCCGCTAGAATGATAGCCTCACTTCCGTATGCTAGTCTAAACGGTGTTTCTCTGGTGGGTGTTCTTGACGTAGTACGATATGCTCATAAGACGCTCAGTAGTTCATCAGGCCAGATGCCTTTAGCCCCCTCGAGCTGGGTCTTGATGATCTTGAGCAAGGACCGGTTCGTGACTTCGACTTGCCCATTGGCCTATGGGTGTGCTGGCGACGAGTAGTGATTCCTGATCCCCAGCTCCGAACAGAAATCCCTGAACGCACTGTTGTCGAACTGCTTCCCGTTGTCGGAGACAAGCACTCTGGATATCTCATACCTGCATATGATATTTCTCCATACAAAACTCCGGATGTTCTTCTCCGCGATAGTGGCTAGGGCCTCTACATCCACCCACTTAGTGAAGTAGTCGATACCAACTACCAGAAATTTTAGCTGCCTTGCTGCCATCGGGAAGGGGCCCATGATGTCTAGTCCCCATTAGGCGAATGGCCAAGGGGCCGTCATGGGTGTTAATTCCTCGGTTGGTTGCCTGATCAGATTACTGAACCTCTGACATTTGTCGCAAGTCTTGACGTAAGCTTGTGCGTCCTTTTGCATTGTAGGCCAATAGTACCCTGCTCGGATCAATTTGTGCACTAAGGATTGTGCCCCTGAATGGTTTCCACAGATACCCTCATGGACTTCTCTCATTACGTAGTCTACTTCCTCGTGACCCAAACACCTCAGGTACGGTCGTGAGAATCCCTTTTTGTATAAGACATCATTGATCAGCACAAATCGTGAGGCTTGGACTTTCAGTTTCCTGGCTGCGTCTTTTCCGTCTGGTAGTGTACCCATCTTCAGGTATGCTATTAATGACGTAGTCCAATTGTTCTCAGAATTCACCTCCTATACTTTTGTTCCGTAATCAATAATTGAGGAAACTTGGACGAACGAAAATACTTGATTGGGAACTAGCATAAATTCTGCCGAGGCTGCTTTCGCCAGCCGGTCGTCACATTCGTTCTCCTCCCTTGGGATTTGAACGAATCTGACTTCGAGGCTGTTGATCCGTCTCTTGACTTCTTCCAGGTACTTCTTCATCCTTTCATTTTTGCACTCGTAGACGCCATTAATTTGACTTGTTATTACCTAGGAATCGCAATGTACGACTATGGATTCAGCACCTGCTACCTTCGCGAGGTCTAATCCTGCCACCAATGCTTCATACTCAGCCTCGTTGTTAGTCGTTGGGAAGTCCAGTCGAATCATGCATTCGATTTTATCTCCATCAGGGGTATGGATCACCACACCGGCACCTCCAGCTTGCTTGTTTGAAGATCTGTCCATGTAGATGCTCCATTGTCTGAGGGCGTCTGCCCCCTTGCCTTCTAATTGAGTATATTCAACGATGAAGTCTGCCACAGCTTGCCCCTTTATTGCAGTTCACGGGCGGTACTATATATCAAACTCGCTCAGCTCTATTGCCCATAAAGCCATTCGTCCGGCAGCCTCAGGGCTACTCATGGCTCTTTTTAGTGGTTGATCCGTCAAGACTATGATGGCATGGGCCTGGAAATACGGCTTGAGTTTTCGGGCTGCAGTTACCAGTGCGAAGACTAACTTCTCATCTGGGGGTACCTCTCTTCTGCTCCTCGGAAGGCCTTACTTATAAAATAGACGGGTGGTTGAGATCCGTCTTCCTGTCTTACTAAGGCTGCGCTGACTGCTGCTCCCGAAACTGCTAAGTAGAGGTAGAGTTCCTTTCCTGGTTTGGACGGGCTGAGTAGTGGTAGAGATGAGAGATATTTCTTCAGGTCTTCAAACGCCTTTTGGCATTCGTCCGTCCATTCAAATGATTTTTTCAAAGTGCGAAAAAATGGTAGACATTTGTCCGTCGCTTTAGAGACGAACCTGTTTAAGGCCGCAATCTTGCCGTTCAAGCTTTGCACCTCTTTCATTGTCCTCGGTGGTTTTAACTCCATGATAGCCCGTATCTTCTCTGGGTTGACCTCTATACCTCTTTGGGATACCATGAATCCCAGGAATTTTCTCGCCGTTACTCCGAACACGCACTTGCTTGGATTCAGCTTCATGTTGTAGGACCGAAGGGTGTCGAACGTCTCTTGGAGGTTGTCTAGGTGGTCATTTTCGTGTAGGCTCTTTACCAACATGTCATCAATGTAGACTTGTACGTTCCTTCCAATCTGGTGAGTGAACATTTTGTTCATTAGTCTCTGGTACGTCGCCCCTGCGTTCTTGAGCCCGAATGGCATCACCTTGTAGCAGAAAAGTCCTTGGATGGTGACAAAGGAAGTTTTCTCTTGATCAGCTTCCTTCATCTTGATTTGATTGTAGCCCGAAAAGGCGTCCATGAAGCTCAGGAGCTGGTGTCTAGCCGTTGAGTCTACCAGAGTATCTATCCGAGGGAGGGGGTAGCTGTCCTTCGGGCACGCTCTGATGAGGTCTTTGAAATCGACGCACATTCGCCATTTTCCGTTAGCCTTCTTGACCATGACTATGTTCGCCAACCAGTCTGGGTAATATACTTCTCGAATGAAATCCGCTTCTAATAGTTTCCTGACCTCTTCCGCTATCGCTCTGTCTCATTCCTGAGCGAACACTCGCTTTTTCTGTCAGAGAGGTGCGGATGCAGGGTTTACGTTGAGCTCGTGAATCATGACTGATGGAATAATCCCGGGCATGTCTTCGTGGCTCCACGCGAATACGTCTTGGTTTATCCTGAGGAATGCTGCGAGGGCTTGACGTATTGGTTCGCTGGCCGACGTCCCTATCCTAGTCATCCGTTCAGGCCTTGATTCATCGAGTGCTATCTCTTATAACTCTTCAACCAGCTCCGCTATGGTCCGTTGCTCTTCTATACACATGGTATGTTGGTGATCTTCCATTTCTAGCATGGCAATGTAGCATTCACGAGCGGCCACCTGGTCTCCTCGCAACTCCCCAATCCCATAATCTGTAGGGAACTTGATCATCAGGTGGTATATCGATGTTGCTGCCTTCCACGAGTTGAGTGTGGGTCGTCCGAGGATAGCGTTGTAAGCGAATGAACAGTTGACCACAAGGAATGTCACTTCCTTTGTGATCTGCTGGGGATGGTTGCCTACAGTTACCGAAAGCGTGACCACGCCCAATGGAAATATTCTTGTTCCCCCAAACCCTACTAACGGGGAGTTCTTCGGTATCAGTCTTTCTCTGTCTATTCTCATTTGCTGGAACGCTGGGTAGTATAGAATGTCTGTTGAGCTACCATTGTCGACCAACACTCGATGCACGTTGTAGTCTCCTACACGTATGCTGACGACAAGCGCGTCGTCATGAGGATGATGAAGACGCCGCGCATCTTCCTCTGAGAACCCAATGATAGGGCTTTCCCTCCGTGCTATCTTCGTTACAGAGCCCGTCATCTGGACGTTATGGACTAACCTAAGATAGGTCTTCCAAGCCTTTTTGGACGACCCTGTAGTAGCGATTCCCCCTACAATCATCATTATGTCTCCAATGGGTTGTCTTTGACACTCATTTTCCCGTCGGGGGGCGTGCTCTTGGGGATTTGGGTCCATCTTCTCCTTACTGACGAACTTTTGCAACTTCCCTTGTCTGATGAGGGCCTCAATCTGTTACTTCAAGTCGTAGCAATCAGACGTGTCATTACCGTGGTCACGATGGAAACGGCAGTACTTTTCTCTAGACTGCTTACTTGGATCACTCTTGAGTTTTCCTAGAAACGTTAGAGCCCCCTCGTCCTTGATCTGCATCAGGACTTGGTCTATTGGGGCATTCAACGGGGTGAAGCTTGTAAACCTTCTTCCTGGGGGCTTAGGGCGCCTTTCATCCCTTCTGTCTCCTGTTCTAGGTCTCTTCCGTTCTTGGTCCTGCCGTGTGTCTTCCTGTCGCTTTCTCTTCCTAGGCTTTTCGTCCCAGGCCAGTAATGCGTCTTCCGCATTCATGTACTTGGTGGCCCTATAGAGCACTTCCGTCATGGTTTTTGTGTCGTTTTTGTATAGAGAGAACAAAAATTTACCCTTTCGCAGCCCATTCGTGAAAGCCGCTACCAATATCTTATCGTCGACCTCATCGATCGAAAGTGCCTCCTTATTGAAGCGGGTTATGTAGGATCTCAGCGTCTCGTCCTCTCGCTGTTTGATGCTTATCAGGCACACCGTGGACTTTTTGTACCTATGTCCCCCGATAAAGTGTGAAGTGAACTGGGCACTTAGCTCCTTGAAAGTGCTTATGGAATTTGGTGTCAACCGGCTGAACCAGATCCTCGCGGCTCCCTTTAGCGTGGTGGGGAATGCCCTGCACATTATCTCATCTGCGACCCCTTGAAGGTGCATTAAAGTTTTGAACGTCTCCAAATGGTCCAGAGGATCTTTCACTCCATCATAACTTTCAATCTGTGGCATTCGAAACTTATGTGGTAGGGAAAAGGAGTTGACGGCCGTAGTGAACGGTGAGTCTATTCGATTGACCAAATCATCAAGGTCGCTAGATACTCGTCCCTTCAGGGCATTCATCATGACCTCCATTTGTTCTTTCATCGCCTACATCTCCGCAATAATAGGAGGTGGAGCTACATTAATGAGGGATGGTAGGCTGATATTTTGTCGTTCTGGCCTGCTTAGGGCGTTACTTCCTTCAGGCCCCTCTCGATCTTCTCGCACGATACTGGTACCTTCTTGTTCCCTCTGATTGTTTGGTGCCGTGTTTTTCTGGCACAGCTGTTCTTCTAGTTCACGATTTTGCTTGGTGAGGCGCTCCACAGCTGCGGCGAGGGTTTGCACCTGTCTTTCGAAGGGAGTCATGGGTGGTTCCTCCTCTTGGATGTTATTGGTGGTTACCATCGAGCAGGTTAGCACCATGTAACTCTTTTGTCCGAGAAGTGATAGTGTGGCTTTCGAATCACGAAAGAAACGCTATAAGAGTTTCCTATAGACGACGCCAACTGATGATGTCGAAAAAATCACCAATGAATCACACGTTGCTCACACGCTCAAAGAGTCACCTGCACAACACAAAGGAGAAGACCTAACAGAGAGCACCGGTGTGGTGCCGACCAAATACCCTCCGAATGTCAAGTCAGAACTCGTTACAACTTTAAAGTGCTAGAGAGGGGTTAATTATGCGTACCTTGATTTGTGAGGGTATTGGGGCTTTTATAGTAGTCAACAGTTGACCTCTTTTCCGTGGAATTGAAGTCCTTTCCTTGTAGGAGTCTTCTTCAGAAATCCTAAATGTGATGGACAAATCTTTTCGTTATAAAGAATATCTCCATTAATGCATGCAGCTTCTAAAACCTTAATTGTGCTAAGACTCTATTTACCCCAGGATTCTGTGGTGTATGCCGCAAGTATTCCCATATAGGAATTCTGTCTGACACGTGGCCAACAAATCCGTCCTCACCAAGTCTTGCACATTATGGGCCCGTCCATCAACCTTACTTGGATCCGTCAGCTTATTTTCACCTCTTCAGGTGCCAAAACTTAAGATTCTGAAACTGTCACTTCCTCAAACAGAAGATACTCCTCCCATTTCTCTAGAGCCAGCGCTTGCACTAGTTGCTGGTGCTCACAGATTAAAGGGTGGATTTATGGGTATTCTTATGGGAGTAGTAGGGATTTTAGTGGGGATGGTTTTACTTTAAGAGAGAGAGAGAGAGAGAGATGTGTGCATTATGTTGATCATTTTTCGCTTTGTTTTGGTATGCAAAAGAGACATGAACTTGTAAAACATAAATATTACATGTTAAGGATTGGCTTGTTATATTTGATGTTCAAATACATTTAAATATGATCAACCAGTTTTAATCTGTTTCTTTTTACTTTTACATGGTTTTTTTTTCTTGCTAACGTGGGTGTTCAGAGTACCTTGAGCATATTATTTCTTGATGTGTAGTCCTTCATTCCACACACATCAAAGTAATTTAGACATTCATTTATTAGGTTATAAAATTTGCAATAGTTTTAGTATTTTCCCAGTTTTTACATGTGATAATTAATGCTTGTTTAGAACCCTAATTATGACTTATTACCAATTTTTAAACAAATTAACAGTTTAAGCCCTATTGATAGATTTGCTAATTTACAATTGCATGGAAATAAACTGAAACAGTAAACAATCCCAAAAATCATATCATTGACAAACAACGTCTAGAAAGAAAACCCTAATTAGGCAAAAACTCTCCAAGTCTAGTTAGTAATGAATCCACTAGTGAAAATAGCTGCAATGCATATCAACTCACAAAACCCTCCAAGCTATATAGTGACTAGGGATGTTCGCGGTGCAGTGCGATTTTAGGCCATTTTTAGCACCACACTTTACGATGCGGTTTAGCCAAAACTATAATTGTACTGTATTTCATTTTTACAGTCACGTGTGCGGTTTGGTGCGGTTTAGAGTTTATCTAAAACCATAACTGCACCGCACCTCATTTTTTAGGTCACATGTGCGATACGATGTATAAGATACAGTTTGAATGGTTTGAAACCAGTATATTTTTCAAATTTTGGACTTTTTTTACCCAGCCCAAAATTGATTTTTCCCTTTGTTTTGGGCCAAGTTTTAAACCATTAAACTAGTTTTTCTTTATTTTGGGCTGGCTTTCCTAATTAACACTTGCTAAGGTTAATAAACTTTTTTTTTTGTTTTTGAAAATTAGGGTTATTAAACTATTAATAATATATTTAAAATAAAAATAAATAAATATATTAATATAAAAAGGGTGTGGTGCGGTTTGTGCGGTTTTCTTATTATAAAACTGCAAATGCATTCAAGCCCTCCAAACTCTTGTTAGTAGCCAACTTTGTCAAGTCATTTCTCCTCACTAGTTCACCTGATTCTGCAAGTTAAGCCACCACCTGCAAGCCACCATCTCTTCTTGGATTTGTGGGATTGCTCTATGATTTCCAACACCAATCTCTCAACAAAAGATCACTCAATGGTAATATGGAGTGTTTGGATAATCTCCTCTCAAAGTTATGTGAATTTGGAGATGGTGAAGGATAGAGGCTACAAGGATTTTCTCTCTAAGTGAATGGGTAGCTCTCTCTGTCTTTCATCTTAAAAATAGGGTGTGAAAACGTAGGTTATATAAGACTACAAAAAAAGGGTAATTGTATAGGAACAGAAGAGAAACAAAACCAAATAATTTTTCTAAGGTGGAAAATTCACTCGACCTAATTTCAAGTGGAACTCTCTATTTGAATATTTTTCATTTTTGTTCGCAATCCGCCTGACACCATAATTTCGCTTGAGCAAAATTCCAAAACATGTATACCAATATTAGCTCCTGAACCTCTTGTCTCCAATGTAAATACAACCCAAAATGAATAGAATACATGGAAATATGCTAATACAATTAAAATCATCTGGCACAGAGTTTCGTTATTACAAAATGCACTAACAGTTGTTTAGTGTTCTTATAAATTATTGATGTACTTTATAGGCCAAAATCTAAATTGCACTTTTTTTTTGTATGGGACAAATTACACCCTTGAATTTGGGTGAATGGTCATTTTCATCATTGAAGTTTAATTTATCATTTTAATCTTTAAATTTTATTATCCTTGTCAAATTGATCATTTTACCCATTGCGTCTACAAAATTGACGTTAAGTCTAGTAAAAAGACGGCATATCACATATGCGAAAAGTGTCAATTTTATAAAAGGCAATGGACGAAATGACCAATTTTACAAAACTTTTAAAAATTAAGAATTAAAATTTTAAAAATCAAACTTTAGGATCGATATTGATATTTCTCCAAAACTTAAAAGGATGTTATTTAGATTTTAAACTACCCCGTGTGTGTGATGAGTCTAGATAATTAAGGCTTCACAAAATAACACTTTGCTCCAAATGTTTTAAGAAATGACACTCCCATCCTTCAGGTTTCTATAAATGCAAAGGATAAATTCATACTCTCTAGCATCATTACTTCTCTAACAAAATATTCTAGTTTTTAAAGTAATACTTTTAGAGGTTATGGACTTATTTGTGACATTTATACAAACCTCTTCTAAAAAGATATTTATACAAACCTTAAGGGGTTGAGTGTCATTTTCTCATTTGGGAGGGGTTTGGTTTACCACTGGTACTTTTTTAACTAGACGTGTCCTTTTGTTTTAAATATACAATAGCAAATGGTAGTGGATTTGAATCTCCACTTTTTATTTAATTAGTGGGTGATGTGACAGTCTCTCATTAAAACAAAATGAGATTCATTTTAAAAAAATACTAGAGGTAAGCCAAACCCCTTTGGGAGAAGTGTCATTTTGTGGATTAAGATGAAACTAGGTAGAATGATCGGAAGCCCAAATAATTAATTCAAAAGAAACTATCAATTTGTCATATAAAAATTATTAGAATTAATATTTTTTCTCTTGTCCGTCCAAAAATTATGAGCTCCCCTTAGGAAAAGGAAAATTTAGATGCCTTAAATTCAAAAATTCTAGAAGTTAAAAGCACTCAAAGAAGAAAAAATCATTAGCAAAGTGAGAATAAAGCTACAAATATATTATAAAGATAGTATAAATAGCTAATTTACATAATTATCTTGTTCTTTTTTTAATAATTCACAATATTTTACACTCTTACATAAAATGGGGATTTCTATTTAATAGGCATTAAGTTGAAAAGTCCAAAAGAAAAATTAAAGAAAAATCCTTCTTATGGTTTGTTTATTTCTTTCTTACAAAACTCACGTACTTTTTCTAAGTAAACAGATACATATTGCCATATAACTATGTTGATAGTCTTGTAATTCAGTAACATTATTAGATTTTGCAATATAGAGAACTTTGGGTTCAAATCTTCTCCTCCACTTGTGTGTGTATGTGTGCATGCATGCTTAGTCTTACTTACACTGCTTTTTACCATTTTCAAATTAAAAAAATGAATCATAATCAAGTTACACTTTTTAAAACTAGTTCATAAAATTTTATTGACTTGTATTTTTAAAATTTCATCAGTTGATTACATGTTATCTTTTTTTTTTTAACATGTATGTCAAATTTTATGTGAATTTTATTTACTATCCAATCTATAAACTCATGTTTTTTTCTTAATTTTAAAGTTCAAGAAACTTGAAATTTTAATAAGAAACTTGACATTTAAACATTATATAGGTAAGATAGTTATTAATTTGTGATCATTTTAATATTTTGTTAGCATGGTTGGTATTATAAAACCATAGGGTAAATTCCACTAAACCTTCCTGAGATTTGGATTAATACCAACTAGGTTCAAAACTTTTCAAAAATGACCAACTTGATCCTTAAAAGACAAATTTGTCCCTAACTAGCCCAAACCCTTCTCATCTCAAACCCAAACCCTGCTCCTCTCTCTCTTACCCACACCCACGGTGGCTAAAGACTCTCTCTTTCATGGCCGAAACTCATTTTTTCTACTACCATCTACCACTCTCTTCTCAAATCAGTGTCATGGAGACATTTGGCTAGGGATTTTCAAGCTTCACATCACCACCATTGTTGTTGTTCCATGCCAACAGCTCTAATCTAGTGCCAAACGTGTTTAGGCCTTCGTTTATAGGTTTGGATCTCTATTTCTGGGTTTGGGTCTTTCTTTTTGTTTGGGTTTGTGTGCCAAACGTCAAGGGAACATTTGAAAAAGACCCACAAGCTCCGCCACCACCATCGGCGACGCCACCACTGGTGGCCGTCGATCTCTATCCTCTTTCTTTGTTCTAATTTTTTTTTTCCTCTTTTGGTTTGGTTCTTTGTTGGTTTAGGTCTTGGTCAATTTACAGATTGGGTTTTCTTATGTGATATAAGGATTTGGTGATTTTTTATTTGGGTTTGAAAGGGGGTTTGGGTATGGTTATTTGCAGCTTTGTGGGTATTTTTCGATTTAAGGTTTGTCTCAAAATGGCTCTAATATGGTGATTTTGTTGGTGCGTGCATATGAATCTGTGTGATTGATTGGTAATCTGGGATGATTTTTGGGGGTTTCAAGTTTTGGAATTTATATGGCTATGTGTGTATGTTTGTGTTCTATGACACGATGCAGTTGTGTAGTGTGATTTGTGCTCAAATCCATGCTCGTGTTAGTGTAATCACAAACTCACAGTGAATAGAAGAGAGGGTCTGCGATAAGAAAGAGAAGAGTGAATAGTGCTAAATGGAGTTAGTGATAAAATTGTTTTTTAATGACCAAGTTGATCGTTTTTTAAAAGTTTTGCACCTAGTTGATATTAGCTCAAACCTCAACCTCAGGACGGTTTAATAGAATTTACCCAAAACAATATAATTCAATAGTGATTTGTTAAAAAAAGAAAAACATAATAAAAATTTATCAAATAATATAGCATCGATAAAAATTACATAATATGGAACATGAAGCTAACTTTAAACATATAAAAGTTATGGGGGCAAGTGTATTAGAAATGATGAAAGGCAATGGATTGTTGGTTTTAGCAAGTGTATCGGCATCACCAGTAGCTTTGCTGCTGAATTATGGGGGCTTAGGGAGGGTCTTATCTTGTGTTGTAACCTTAATATTACTTCCCTTGAGATTGAGCTTGATGCCAAAGCTATTGTGGACATTTTGAACAAGCCAGCCTATGTAAATGATGCTATTTCTCCTATTTTGGAGGACTGTAGGATGTTAGCTTCCCGCATTCCTCAGATTCGTGTGAAGCATTGTTTCCGCCAGGCAAATAGATGTGCGGATAGCCTTGCTAGAATGAGTGTTAGTTTAGATAGTTCCTTTTCTTCTTTTCATAGTCCGCCTGTGGGCTTGTTGGATGTTTTTGAGGATGATCTCAATGGGGTGTATGTTACCAGGTTGTGTCCTGGTCCTGATGTTCCTCTTTAGTTTGTTTTAATGAATCGTCTTTCACCCAAAAAACATATAAAAAATTTATTCTTTTTTTTTTTTTTTTTCTTTCCTAAAAAAATTTTCTGATTTGGTCCATTAAAAATGGAAGGACAGAATCCAAGGTGGACATGCCCAGCCCACTTTAGTAATGGGCTTTTTCCAGCATAAAAAAATGAGCTTCCAGCCCAGAGGTCCAATGAATTTGACGGAAGTCCCAAAATTTCCTCACATTTTTTTCTAACAAGAACACCCTTTTCTCTTTTCATCCACTACAGCCAGAGTTGTCCACACAAATAAAAATCTGACTCAAAAACATGCTCTGTTAAAGCTCGCTTCTAAAACTAGCCAAAAGGTGCCCTCCTTTTTTATCTTTTAATACTTCTTTCTCTCTTTTTCATTTCGGTTTATCCCCAAAAAAATCGTTGCATTTTGTTTTGTTTTGTGATATGATGAATTTTTGTGCATTTTGATAATGGGTATGAATGTATGATATTATGATGTCCTGTTGAGTGTATGTTGGTGGTGGGTTTGTTGTGTTCGTGTGTTTTAATCTAAAGTTTGTTGATTTTGCACATACCCATTTGACTTTAGCTGATTTTAGTTCATATTAATGGATTCTTGGTTTAGTTGGTGTACGGTTTTAGGAATTGGGGTTGTGGGTTTTGAGCATAAGCAGAAACTGGAGCTGAACTTGGTTGTGTAACGTATGTGTCTGTGAAAGTAACTTCAAGAACCAATTTTTATCTCCTCTTGCAAAGAGGTTTTAGAATCAACTTGGTTCTCATTGTAAAAGAACCTCCTTTTTGGCTTGCTGTCAATGCCATTAGTTTAAAATGTCCAGAATGGTTTCTCCAAAGGAAGAAATGTCCATGTATAGCTCCTTTTGTGCCATTGTTTTGAATTCAACTGTGTAAAATTGAGAAACAAAGCCTAAGGACTGCTTCTAGTTCCTGAATAGAGACTGAGAATAAGTAATCAATAGTGACTGAGATACAAAAAAATATTTAACTGTCTGAATATTTGTCTTTTCCAAATGTCTTTCATTGTCTTTGTAGGCAAAATAGACTGGTTTTGATCCTCCATTTCTAAATATAGGGCTAACATGCTATTCATGATTGTATGCTGTGGTTGCAATGTAATGACATATTTTGATACTCTAACTTAACAAACAACAACTTTCTAAGTTGGACTTTATGATTCTTTTAAAAGTTTATAAGTACCTTTTGTGATTTTCAAAATATTATTAAGTATATGCACAGGTTCCTCAATTCTTTCTTTGTAATCTTTTTTGAGGTTCAATTATGAAACTTAAGAGTTAAAACTTAGAAAAATGAAACTATGGTGTGTGTATAAAACTTACTAGTTAATAAAATATTGGAGGTAATATATAACCAATGGAGAAAATATGACCATTTGAAATGTGACGGTTGGAAAAATAATAAAGAAAGAACGAAGAAAGACTATTCAAATGGAATTGAGTAAAAATAGAGAATTTGGTGCAGGTGTATGTGAAATGTGGGTTAGTTAAAATAGTTTTTTTTTGGCAAGAATTTAGCTAAAGATATATTGAGATTGATGTGAATTCTCAAGCTGTACTCTTTCAAAGCTTGTTTTAGAAAGTTTCTGAGCAGATGTTTTATCTTGGTCTTAAGGATGGACTGTGGTTCTCTAAACTTTACACATAGCGCAGTGGTCTTGTTGTGTGGTAAAGGAAAGTTTTTAACACCCAAAGTGGGGCCATTAAATGCTTCCTTCCAGAAGAATGCAGAACACCTGAAGCTTAGCCGACATCTGGGTCTTGGTTCACTTGATTCTTTCCAGGTATGCCTTGTTGAGAATTCACAGCTCAGTTTGTTGGTTGTGTAATGCACTTGATTGGAAAACATTGATGAAAGCTCTTGATATTTTATTTGGGAAAATTGTGGAGTACTAGCCATCTAGCTTTAAGCCAATGTCATCGTATGCAAGGTTCTAGGGACCCTCAATTTTTACAACTGTATTTCCGTACTTGTACACTCAGGCATTGCTTATTAGTCAGTTATTGCTGTTTTTTGTTCTTGTAAGTGTACATATGTCAAATTTCCAATTACAATTAGGGTGTTTGGCAAACACACAAGACCAATTCAGTCCGGTTTTGAACCAATAAAAAAAATTAGTTCAAGTTCAAGTCAATGAGTTCTGGGAATCAGCCTCTGCAAAAAAAAAGGGTGGGTGGGAAGGCAAGGGTGCCTGCCAATCACCTCTCCAAGACCCTCAAAAGTGGAAGCTTTGTGCACTAGATAAAACATTTTTTTTTCTTTTTAAGTCAATGAGTTCTAGTGCAAACAACACCGAACTCACCTATAAAAAAAATTAATTAAATCTTGAACTAGTTTCGGTTCATATGTAGTTTTTACAAACCATACGATAACTGTGTTTTATTCTTTTTATATAAACATGTAAGCACCAAGATTGAATGCAAACATGACAAATTGATAACCAGTTCCATATTTTATAAAATTTGACAAACATAAAAAAACTAAAAACCAATTATAATATTCTTGGCTAGCCAATTTTATGGTCTTCCAAACCCCCAAATAAGTTGCCCATAGTCATGTATTCCGGTGCTTATAAAAGACTAGATAAAAGAAGGAAAAAGTAAATAAAAAAGGAAAAGACCTGAATTAAATGAACTATTGTTTTGGGTGAACTTCCTAGTAATGGCCTTGAACAATAGACCCAGCCACAGCTTGTACAATATGCAGTATTGTGCCATTGCTTCAAGTTATAACATATTTAGGGTCTACTGTAATAATCACTGAGATTTTCTGTTAAAGCTTTTTACACAATCAATTCTGATTGTTAGCTTGTTTCTTGACAAGCCAAAATCTAGAATTGTCTCCAATTTCTGTATTGCAGCTTGAAAATGTAGCCTGCACGAAACTCTCTTTGATTCCTATATAACTGTAACTCTTAAGGAACTTCCCATCTAATGTTTATGCTTCATGACTCTACTTTTATTCTTTTGCAGCATAGTAGCATTAAAATTAAACTCCCATTGAAGTATAGAAGTCCATCACTGAACTTGTGTCGATCATATCCATTGGTCATCAGGAGTGAACTTCCTCAAAATGCTGATTTTCCTCGCTACTATTCAAAGAAGGAGAAAAAGCCATTTCCAGTACCCGTTGTGGAGCTGAGGCGGGCTGCTAGGGAGAGGGTCAAGAAGATGAAAGGCCAGCCTAAACGACCTGCTCTACCACCAAAGAATGGCCTACTTGTCAAGAGGCTCATACCAGTTGCTTATGATGTGTTTAATGCGAGGATTACACTGATTAACAATCTCAAGAAACTCTTAAAGGTGGTTCGTGTGCATGCTTGCAGGTAATTCAATTCCTCTGCTAATATTTGACTCATGGAATGGAAAAAAATAAAATCAGCTTTTTTTAAACACTGTGACAGAAATCTATTTGGTTATCTAAATCAATCTGTTAAACTGACCTTTTGCATGTGTCTCATGAGATATTTCTATACTGCATGATGAATGCAGACATGTTGACTCAACAGCATATTGAAAAATAGTTCAATTAGCTGATGTCCATGTGATAAAAATTTAGCTCTCTTTACTGGGTTGAATTTCAATTTTCTTTTATTGTATGTGATTTCTTTAGATGAGCTTCTTTTTTTCTTTTTTCTTTTTTTAATGTTCGCCCAGTGAGCATCTTTCTCTCCTTGAACAAATATTAGATGACTGTTATCTAAGACAAAAGATTATCGCTTGTCAAAAAATTGCTTGGAACTTAAACTGGGGTTGTTTTAGGCTAAATTTGAGTTTGTTACTTTTTTCACTTTGATCCATCTAGTTTCAAGTTTAGCAGTGTCAACTTTGCTTGAAACTTAAATTGATTCTTCTTCTTTTTTCCCTTTTCTTTTTAAAGCTAAAATAGGCATTGGTTCCTGTAAATTTGAGTTTGTTATCAATATGGTCCATGTAGTTCTAATTCCAGCAGCGTTAACTTCAAAGTTTTGGCTGAATTGATGTCTTGCCTTCCTGGTAAAGAGCAATCATCATGAAACTGATGTCATAGTTTCAAATCCTATAGTATCTATAAAGTACTCTTAAAAAAAATTGAAGTTTTGGATTATTTTCAATTTAGTCCTTCTGTCTATCTCTACTAATCATAGGAACATTAAATTTTATGTGATGTTGCAGGTGAGCATAAAACAAGGTCATTTCAAAACTTTTATTTAGAGGAAAAATAAAATAGATGATAAAATAAATCAAATGAATCAAATAGAAAATACGAGAGACGGATTTTTTGGAAATCTTGTTGCAAACCTTGCAATCCTCTTCTCTTCATTGTGTTATTGTTCTTCGTGAACATTTCCTTGGTCCTCGACTTGTTCATAATTTTTGAATTGGTATGTTCTCTTTGTTTTTGTTGCTAGTGTTGCTTCTGTTGGCTCAGCAGATTTGAATTTGACCTTTGGCTTCCTCACCAATGTTAGGGACTATAGATGCAAGTGTGACTCAAATTCACTTCTACTAATTGAACCCATGCTAACCCATAAACTATT
Source organism: Quercus ilex subsp. ballota (assembly GCA_032727855.1). NCBI lineage: Eukaryota > Viridiplantae > Streptophyta > Magnoliopsida > Fagales > Fagaceae > Quercus > Quercus ilex. The sequence goes on along the minus strand of CM064909.1, from coordinate 94,294,888 downwards.
ATTCCTCCAAGAACAAGTCTCAGCCTGATAATCAAAGTTCCCAAAAAAAACCTTGGAGGCAACTTTTGTTGACTAAGCTGCAAGTAACACAAATATCCTTATGATGGCATAGAATCATTACGGTTAGAATTATGGTTAAGATTTAATGTATCATTTCCTAACAGCTTAAGCTTTTGGGACAATCAATTATTTAATATAATATCAGGGCCAAAGATCCTGAGTTCGATCTCTGTCTCCACTCTAATTCTCATTTAAAATATTAAAAATCCCACGTGTTGGGCTTCATTTATTAAGGGGGAGTTTAGGCCCATAGTTGAGGGGGAGTGTTAGAATTATGGTTAAATAATTAAATTCACCATTTCCTAACGGCTTAAGTTTTTGGGACAATCGGCAATTAAACAAATAATATTCTAGTCGGATAAAATGGATCTTGATAGAGCTGGAACTTCATGACCAAAGCATGCAACTGCTTTGTTTCTGAGGGATTGGCAAAGTGAAGAAAATGGTATAGGAAGAAATTTTAAACTAAATTGATGTTTTCTGATTTCAACACCAGCAGTTGTTTACATGGTGAATAGATTGGGTGGATTACTACCAGAGACAATCCTTGGCTACATTGTTTTGCTGTGGCATTGGTGACTCCGTTGTGGACATGCTGCCTGAACCTAAGCCCCCTCCCAACTCCCTTTTTTCTGTTTTTTCACATATTGAGAGAGAGAGAGGAGAAGAAGAAGAAGAAGAAAACTATCAAAATAGTTTCATTCAGGCATAATTTACATGACCCTTGCCTATGATTAACAGGGATAGACAAGAGTACCAAATTAACCAATACTTGAAACTATGAAGTTGAAATTGATATTTTGAAACTATAAGAATTAAATTGATAGCAAATCCAAATTTAGAGGGACCAAAATATATTCAAACCTTTTTCTTTAATAAAATTCATTCAACTTGTTTTGTGACTTTTTTGTGCAATGCAAATGCAGCGGCTGTAATGAAATTCACGTGGGACCTGTTGGACATCCATTCAGATCTTGTAGAGGTCCAAATGCTGGCTTCCGCAAGGGTCTTCATGTGTGGACAAATGCAACTGTTGACGACATAGTCTGGGAAGTAGAAGCCTACCACCTCTATGATCGCCTTGGAAAGCGTATTCCTCATCAGGAGAGATTCTCAATTCCTCGGATTCCCGCCGTAGTTGAGCTCTGCATCCAAGCTGGTGTCAATATTCCTGAATTTCCAACAAAAAGGAGAAGAAAGCCAATCATCCGCACTGGGAGAAAGGAGTTCATTGATGCAGATGAAAGTGAACTACCAGATCCTGTCCCTGAAGTTCCTGAGACACCATTATTAACAGAAATACCTGATTCAGAGATAGTAGCCCCATCTGATGAAGTCGACATTGCTTGGCTTGCTGAGGAAACACTACAAGCATGGGAAAAGATGAGGGGAGGAGCCAGCAGGTTGATGAAGAAGTACCTGGTAAGGGTTTGTGGGTATTGCCCAGAGGTACATGTTGGTCCTAGTGGGCACAAGGCACAGAACTGTGGGGCTCACAAGCACCAGCAGCGGAATGGGCAGCATGGTTGGCAAGCGGCAGTCCTAAATGACTTGATACCACCAAGATATGTGTGGCATGTTCCTGATGTAAATGGACCACCATTGCAAAGAGAGCTTAGGAACTTCTATGGCCAAGCACCTGCTGTAGTCGAAATATGCACACAAGCTGGCGCTGTTGTGCCAGATGAGTACAAATCAACAATGAGGTTGGATGTGGGGATCCCCTCGGATCTTAGAGAAGCTGAACTGGTAGTTTAAGGTGATTTTGTTTCTTTCTTCTGTTTCTTTTTGCCCCCTACACCTCCTCTTTCAAATACAATAGTGTATGTAGAATATTGAGATTGAATACAGTGTGGAAACTTGGAAAGCTCAATCTGATGGTGGTCAGCAATAAGACCTATGTCACACAATTGCCTTTCATCAGGACAGGGAGATTCTGCGATTACAGAGTTACTCTGATCATGCCACTGAGATTATGTTAATAGTTGGAATATCCGAAAAGACCTGGACCCATGAATAACTATTACGGCTGCATCAGCAACAGCTTCGAGACAACTGCATTTGCAAAGATATTGGTGTTCACCATATCAATGCAGATTAATCACAGTTGCCACTTGTTTCTAGTAGAAACAATGGGGACACAGAATTGCCACAGCAAGAGGATGAGTATAGCATAGGCTTAATACCAAAATTGTTATAAAACAGATTGTAACTTATTTACTCAATATGTAGAATGATCATTCTTAATCTGCTATCTTACCATTAATTGTAGCCAAGGTTTTGTATATCCTTAAAATGTGTTCACAATAGCAATCGTCTGATTATTGACTTAGTGTTGGCACCAAAATTATTATCAGACAAATTGTAGATGGATTTTGATCTTCTATTTTATTATGCTTAATTGGATGACCGTTCTAACTCTTTCTCAAATAAAAATAAATAAATAATAGTTTTTTTAATAATAAATAAATAAATTTTGAATAATAAATAATAGATTTTGATCTTCTATTTTGCCCATTGTAAAATAGCGGTTGTAAGGAAATCAAAGCTACACACAGTGATTCTATCTGTGTATGGAAAAAGTTAAAGGAAACAAATTTTTTTATTTTTGTTTTGAAGCGAACGAAAAACTTGACACCTTATGACCTTAACAAGGTGTGATATGATCAAAAGTGTCCACTCGGGAACAATATTTTACACAACTTGCTACCAAAGTTTTGTTTTGATTAGAACAAACATTGATATAAAAGGTTTACAAATTGATTGATAATGAATATGATTAATAAATTTCAACAATAGAATTAACTAATTAATTTTTTATTATATTGGAGATGCATTAGTTTGTGAAGGTTCATGTAATAAAATTTGTAAGAGAAAGCTTCCCTCTTGTGAATAAGAGGATAGAATGAAACACAGAACTAACACGTATCAATATCGTGTCTCCTCCCACCACTCAAATCCATTAGAGATAGCCAAACCCAAATTTGTAGTCTCCCAAACATGAGTGATTTTAGGACCACAAACTATTTCATATTTTTTGTCACAACTCTGACATGGTAAATTATGAGTAGTTTACTTATCACTTACACATAAATTTATATTTTTTTTTTTACTGATCACACTCTGCCACATCAAAGTTATGGCAAAAAAATTGTGTAATAGTTTGTGTTACTAGATTTTTTTTTCCCCCTAAAATCACTCCTAAAATTATTGAAGTTGTGGAAGTCAATCACCACATGTCAAACTAAGAACTCTTCAAACTCTACATGCTCCAAATGTCCATCAAAGATAAACTTTCGCCTCCTATTTATTTCACCACCCTCATGTCCCCTTCTCTCTCCAGCCTAAAACTTTCATAACCACGTAAAAAACACACAAAACACAGTTCCACAGAAAGAGAGACACAACTTAGAGGAAGAGTGAAAGAGATAATAAAGCTATAGACAAAGAAGGCCTTAGCAGGAGCAGAAGAAGTGAAATCAATGTCAGACCAGGGAGTGAAGCAGCCATCACCAGGGCAGCATGCCACTGGGATACTTCACCAGCGCAGTAAACCGCCCATCCGTCCTATGAGCATGGCCATTGGTGGCTTAGCCATCGCTGCCACTCTTGGTTTCTTTGTATTATACTCCAAGAAGAAGCCTGAAGCCTCTGCACTTGATGTTGCCAAAGTTACCACTGGAATTTCCCATCCAGAGATCACCCGCCCACGCCACTAGATATCATTGCCAACTTGATTAATGCCTCTATTAATTTCTAGACATCTTCCTTTTTTTTTGTCTTGTGATTGCTATCATCTTTGCTTTCTTTTTTCTTGTTTATGTTTTAAGATGTATGATTTTCTTTTATTTTCTTTCATTGTATTGACTTGAGATGCAGTGCAAATAAAATATCCATTGCATATTATACTATAAGTCTCTTAAATTATATCAGAATTTTTCTTATTTAAATTGAGTTCAGGGTTCTAAAATTTGATTTGAAGAAATGTCTATATATAGTATGTGAACTTGATCAAATTCAGGAAAACATTATGGGCAAGACATCGAATGGTTTTTCCCATATTGGTAATCCATAACATAACGACATGACATGAGATCGAGCTTGACATATATGGTTAGATCTTGGAAATACATGTGTAAATTATGCAAGTTAATATGTTGAATTCAACCAACTTTTAAAAAAAAAATTATTATCTGTAAAGGGATAATAATTTTTATTGAAAAATATGTTGTATGACTCTTCTTCCAGCCATTTTCCATAAGTGATATAATTTTTTTTTCCAATATGCAAAGAGTTAGATATTTATTGAAAAATATGCATTACAAATACAATTATTGATGTCGCATGATCAACGAAAAATAAAAATAATGCCAATGATAGGCTAAAGTAAGAGTGATTTTACTTTAAGCCTAACTTACGATCTTCACAAATTATGAAAAAATGTTAGTGAAAAATTTTATATCCCCAGCATTGCTTATTATATTTCAGGTGAGCCTTGCTATCTAGATTGTGGGCAACATTGTTGTTCCTTCCTACACAGGTATTATCAGCTTCTAAAGCTTTTCCTAATTGGTTGTTATTGACAAGGTGTGAGTCCAAAAAACAAAAACAAAAAACCCACCGGGACAATTGGGGAAGCTCTCTCTAATTGGTCGTTATAAATTAGATGCGACTCCAAAAATGTCACATTGGAGCATTCTTGACATTGAGGGTGTGTTTGGTAGAGTGAATTTTAGAGAGGATGAAAAAAAAAAAGAGAAAATGGGGAGAGAAAACTATTTAGAGAGTGTTTAGTTGGAAGAGAGAAAGAGGAAAATGTTGATTGGGGCCAAGTGTTTTCTCCTTAGGCTCACCAAAAAATTCTCTCTAAATGAGAAGACTGAATGGGGGGAGTTTGATAGATAAATGACGAAAATGTCCATATATACTTGCACATGGGCTTTGTCCAATAGGTTACTTTTTTTTTCTTTTTTCTTTTTTCTGGTCTCTAGACATTGCCTCTTCCTTCTTCTTCTTTTTTTTTTTCTTTTTTCCTGGACATTGCCTCTTCCTTTTTCTATTTTTCTTTTTTCTTTTCTTTCTTTTTTTTTTTTTCTTTTGATTTCCTAGGCAGGCTTGTCCAGTACCTTGCACTTCTTCTGCTTTTTTTTTTTTCCTTTTTTCTTATGTGTTTTTTTTTTTTTTTTAGCCTAGACGCGATTTTTATTTTTTAATAGATTTGGGTGATTGTATTTTTTTTGTCACTTTTTTGTTTTAATTGGGCACCATTTTTTAATAAGGGTATATGAATAAATTTATACAAACTTACTTTTTCTATCTCTCCACTTTTCCACTCCCAACCAAACAAAAATGAGAGAAATTAAAATCTTTTCTATCCTCCCACTTTTCCACCTCCAACCAAATGAGACCTGAGTAAGCTCCCCTTAATTGGTTATTATCAATAAGCTGTGAGTTCAAAAAGGTCCTTAAAAATCATACCAAGATAATTTTGCTTTTTTTCCAAGAGCAATTTGAATTATATATGATTTCATTCCATCATCTTATCATGTTTGTCAAACCCTGGAATATATTTGCATAATTACATTTTTGTGTCATCACCAAATAAATAGATGATAGTATTTACCACATTATAATTTCTTGTATTCCTTAAATTATTAATTAATGTTTCCATGTAATTCTTTGGTACAATGTACCAATTGAGTTCTAAGTTTAATTCACAATAGTTGGCGTGCAATAAATGCAGTGCTAATGGTGGCTAATGGTGAACTCAATGAAAATGATACTTTCCATTCCACTAGAAAGTTACACTCAAAGTTGGTTTACAATAAAAATGGTAATATATATTCAAAATCAAGAAATTGATTCATTTTAAATGGAGAGCATCATTTTCTAACATGAATATGGAAGCAATGTTACACTAATCACCTTAAAAATTTATAATAATAAAAAAGTTTGAAGCAATATTACTCGAATCACAACTATCACCTTAACAATTTGTTAAAATAAATAAATAAATATATATATATATATATATATATAAATGTTGTAAAATGTTCTTGTATTAAAAAATTTTAAAAATTGTTAATAATTTTTTTAAAAAAATTGTAAGATGTGTTTATATTAATATTGGTATTATTGTTAAGAATTAAAATAAAATAAAAACTTTGTAAAATGTTTTTGTATTAACGGCAAAAGTCAATTTTGTAAATTGGATAGAATGGCCCATGCAGGTCTCGAACCTGCGACCTTCGCGTTATTAGCACGACGCTCTAACCAGCTGAGCTAATAGGCCAGATGTTCCACAATGCATATAAATATATCATTTTCTCTATTCAATTCTTGAGTCCCATCTACCACTCTTCCAAACAGCATTCGGATCTTCTAACTCTGCTGATCCATTTATCTGCTTCATCATCGGTCTTCTTGATTTATCTTTCTCAAAAAGTTTCATATTCCCATATTTGCCCTTTGAAATGGCAGCAATTTACAGCCTCTATATCATCAACAAATCAGGTGGCTTGATTTTCTACAAGGTAAATGTTTATGTATTTTTGTATATAATTTTCAGTTTGTTTCCCGAGAAAGTTTCTTTTTTTTATATACACAAACATTTACCTTATAGAAAACTGAAAATGTGGAGATGATAGAAAACTGAATGGGGTTGTATATGCTATGTTTGGTGGCTGAGAAAATGTGGGAAAAACAAAACAAGCCAAATGGAATTTGGGGACTGAGAAAGACTTGGCCTTTTCACTTGTAGGAGTTTGCAACTCGAAATCAAACCGATGGGTATGTGGTACTTTTTTTTTTTCCGATTTACCATGGAGAACAGCTGTGTGTTAGTGATTTGAATATTGGAAATGTTTAGCTTTCTCTTTTTGAAAAAAAAAAAATGGAAACTTTGGATCATGGGTCTGATGAATGAGTGGCTATTTATTTCCTTTCCCGGATAAATTCCGATTTTCCAATAGAATTACACTTGTATAAGAGTTACACTAGTTGTAGATTGATCCTGTTTATATGTCAAGGCATAATAAGCCTCCTGGAGTATCTCTTTCTCAATCTTATATTAGTTTCTTGATCATTGTACTTTTAAAGCTTTAGATGTGATAAACATCTAGCATAAATCCAGTGTACTTGGTGTTCTTTATTTTTCTAATAAAACTTGTTACTTGTGTGTGTGTGTGTGTGAAGGTATAAAAATATACAAAATCTTTCTCTCTTTTTTCCCCCTTTTTTTTCCTGGGGCATAATAGGATTCTGGATCGGTAGTACTAATGGATATTTCCTGGAAAAGAGTGGATATTGTTAATTGGAAATAGGGCTTGTCTGATGAAATCTGTGTGTGTGTTTGACAATTAGGATTATGGGTCTGCTGGAAGGATGGACACAAATGATAGCTTGCGGGTTGCGAGTTTATGGCACTCGATGCACGCAATCTCTCAGCAGTTATCGCCAGTTGCAGGTTGTTCGGGCATTGAGCTTCTCGAAGCCGATACATTTGATCTCCATTGCTTCCAATCACTCACTGGTACATTTCGATATTAACTTAATCACCCTTGAACATGTGAAAAAAAATTATGACTTGGATACAACAAGCTAGGCATAGTTATTGCTAATCTGTATATTGTTAATCTAATAAGCCTCAACCAATCGTTGCATATCAGTGTTATGTTTTTGTTACTCATACAATTTTGTATTAAGCATGGCAATTTTAAGGTTGTACCCGTCCCTTGGGGCCACAACTTTACTGATCTAAACAAAAAAAGGTTGTAATTTTGAGAGTGTCAAGATATGAAAAATATTTTATAATTGTGCATATAAGAGCTAAAAAGACTTATTTGTACCTAGATGTTGCATATCTGGTAAGCCTCCATGGATGTGGACTGGTACATTTTGACATTGATAGTTGTGAATTTATGTCAAGCATTGCCGCCATTTTTATGATTATAACGAAATGAAACTAAATTGTATAGAGAAATTTATGCTCTGACATGCTAGAATATAAAGATTTTAGTTAGCAACCTTTATATTGCAAGTTGATATCAAATATTTATGACAATATGGTGCCTCTTTGTTTATTTATCCCATGGTCTGTGAAATCAGTTCATTATGGATCTCCTTTCAAGTATTGAGGGAAAATTGGAGTGTTGATGATATTTTATTTCAAGGGAGATTTGAGCTTCCAACTGTTACTTTTTCACTAATGAGATCACCTCTTATGATGTCGGTGGATTAAGAGCCACTTTTGAGCATGATAAAACTTTTAGGAGTTGCTCATACACAAAAAAAGGATAGACTGCACTAAGACCCTCTTATCTTCTTCTTTTTCCCAGCTAATTTGGTATGGTAACTCTGTACCAAACAGGTCCCTTCTGTCAATGTTCTGTCCTTTATCTAATGGAGAGAACATGTGGGTCTCACATATGCCTAATCTTTTAGCTCTAAATCATGAAAAAAGGCAGGAAACATAGAGAAACCATCCCAAATGCCAAAATTAGATCTGCTGTGAAGGAAAAAAACAAAATCGCATGAATCAAATGTGAAGCAATGAAGAATGGGCAGAGGATGAATAAAAAAGTGAAGAATTGAATGAAGCTAGACCCATGGAGTATACAGTTAAACTTAAAACAGGTATACAATTCCACGCCACCTTTTTTTAAAAAAAAAACACCTTGTTCTAAAATTTGAATAAATAGCATGTTTCTTCACTATTTGCAGGGTTAAACAAACTCAAACACCTTCTTATTTCTTTCGTTCTTATCAGTTAGCAATCTCTTCCACCCTTTACTCTAATCCATCCAGAATTCCCACATATAGCTGTACAAGAAACAAAAAACAAAAAACCCAAACAGATTCTGGAGGTTCCACAGCTCCTAACCTAGATATGTCGACAATTTTGATTAACAGACCTGAAATCTTGAGGGTTCCTCACAATCATGGATTACCAAAAAAAAATTAAAAAAATCAAAGGGTCATGGCCTCTCAGACAATGTGAGCGTTATTCTAAAAAGCATTCTTGTACGAGGAAGAAGGAAGAGGTGTCAGTACAGTCTTCAAAGCTGTCAGTGATTCCCCACTAACCAAACAGATAATAAAAGTTCATTTTTAAAAAAATTAAAAAAAGATTTAGAAAATAGAGAACGTGCCTTGAGAATGGGATTCAAAAAAGGGCTGGTGACAATTTCACTAGCAATAATTTCAATGAAGATCTAGCTTCATTCGTTTCTTCACTCTTTCTTCATTCTTCATTTCTTCACTTTTGTCTCATGATGTTTTTTTTTTTTTTCCCTCACGGCAGACCTGATTTTCGCATTTTGGATGGTGCTCCCCCCAGGCCCTTTTTCACAATTTGGCGCCAAAAGACTAGGCACACATAGGACCCATGTGTTCCCCAAATGGATGGAGTATTGACATAAGTGGCCTATTTGATAAAGTATCAAAGTTGACTGTACAAAATTGGCCGAAAAGAGAGAGAGGAGGGTGTTAGTGCAACAACATGAAAGTTCGGGGGTCTTAGTGCAATTTTCCATGTCAAAGAGAGCTCTTTTACCCCATTCTCTACTTCATAGTGAACTGTTGTTATGTGATTATGTCTACAATTTTGTTTGTTCTATTACCATTTGTTAACAGGGTAAGATGCATGATATGAGGTCCACTTCATAACTTCTAAATTTTAATTTTGGTCAAATTTTGATTGCTATAGCATTCATAAATTTTTTACTGTAACAACCTATTAGTTAGATATTATCCGTATAATTTGAAATTGACCAATAATAATATTTACTTTATTAAAGATTTGTCATCTGCTTCAATGCTGGTATGTTTTGCTCTTGCATTTATATGGGGCTCTTGTGTCTGCTATGTGAGCTTCACGATATTAAGTTGAAATGCTCTTTCATGAGTATAGGAGTATGATTGGGTTTTACTACAATGTACTATACACTTTGGAGGTGAAATTTAACCTGAGTTTCTCTTAAATAATGAGCATGTATTTGATGTTCTCTCTGGAAATTTTTGACTTTAAAAGAATAATTGCTTCTTTGGCAGGGACAAAGTTCTTTGTGGTCTGTGAGCCTAGGACACAGCAGATGGAAGCTCTCTTGAAAGTCATCTATGAATTGTACACAGATTATGTGTTGAAGAATCCCCTCTATGAGATAGAGATGCCTATACGGTGTGAGCTTTTTGATTTCAACCTTTCGCAGACAGTACAGAAGGATTGTGTTGCCTTGCTGGGCCGATGATATTCTCTGCAACTTGGATCTGATTTGATTTTCTTTTGATCTGTTACCTTTGAATGTATATTTTCAGAGCAATCTTATCTTCTAGTTTGTGTAAGATAACTATATATTTGATTTGTGTCACACTCTGATGTTAATTTATGCAAATTACTAAGCATTTGTGGGATGACATATTCAATAATGAAGAGACTTTCTTTGTATTGGAGTACACAAAAATCATATTGTTAAAATTGAATAAACTTGTGGACTCTCAGTATTGACTGTGCTCTATTGATGAAACTCAAACCTATGCACATTAGAGAAAAATAGAAAGAGAGACAACATATCATAGAGGAAGTGTAGAAGAGATAAAGCTATAGACAGGTCTGTTTGGATACAACTTATTGTTGCTGAAAACATTGTAGCAAAATAATTTTTAAATGTATAAATAATGTCGTAAGATTCATTTTTAATATTTTTTAATACGTGAACTGTGTATGTACAGTGCATACACTGTTCATGAACAGTAAAAATTGTCTCCCACTGTCAACAAATGCAGGTAAAAAAAAAAAAAAAAAGAGAAAACGCATGAACAAAAACGCAACGCCGGATTAATTCGTATCCAAACCGGCACAATGACCAAAATGTGGGGGGAGATAATGCCATGGGCAGCGCAATGAGAATGATGTCGATTATGTTATATTAGTTACACATTTTTATCATCATTATTTAATATGGAATTTACCTTTTGTTTGTTTTATTGATGATATTTTTAAAAAAATGAGTCATTTTTTAAAAAAGATTTTCTATAAAACTATCTCATTTTCCTATGTGTTGGTATCTTAAATGAGTTGAAAAACAATCTCTTAACTTCCCTTGCTTACCTTACTGTGAAATAGAGTTATTTTTTAAAAAAAAATAGTAGAAAACAACCTCTAAAAATAAATCATATTTTTTATGTTGGCTAAAAATAGTCAACATAATTTGAGTGTTCCCTATCAGTGAGCACCAGGACATATCCACCAATTTTGAGGCCTATAAAGTGAAAACTTCAAGCTGAGACCTTTAATTTTATTAATTATATTTAAATATTAATTAAATAATATTTATTTGATTAAGAATATTTTCATTATTATCTTCTAAATATTTTTAATGAATTTCTTGTTCATTGTTTTATTTTCACTCAGATTTTTTTTGTTCTTTATTTAATATTAATAGATTTTTTTTTAATTTGTCAAAAAAGATTCTTTTTTTTAATTATTTAAAAAAAAAAAAAAAGGCGGTGCATTGGAGAAGAAGACACAGTAGAGAGTAATCCTAGTCAATCCCACGCCAACTCCAACTCGCAAACACACCCAAACAGAAAAGGCAGAGAATTTTCTGATTGACAAACACACGCAAGAAGATACGGAACTGAGAGAGAGAGATAGAGTTTTTTTTTTTTTTTTTTTCTTTTTCTTCTATCTATGGAAGTCGTTTCCCACTCCTCCACTACAATACTACACCGTTTTGGTACGCTCCTTCTCTCTCTCTCTCTGACACTTATTTGTGTGTAACTGAACTGAATTGCTCCCTCTCTCGTTCTTGTTGCTTCAAATTTCAGGTTACAAGGATTCGAGGTTTTCCACTGCTTCATCTTTATTGCCGGTAATTTTACGCTTTACCCTAAGCCTATGTTTGCTTGCTCAGAAAAAAAAGAGAATATTAGGATGTGAGTGAAATTGTCAGTGTTAGCGGAAGTTTGACTGTATTGGATTTCTTCATTTTCTCACTAACCAAGCATAATATTAGGTTTTCTTGATAGGAAATAAGCTTTCAATTGTTAGTTGCTTTAATATGAATTGCTTTTTAGTTAGTTACTTATCAAAGAAAAAAAATTATTGAAATGTTTTTTTAGAGATTTTGGTTAATTGAGAAATTCTGTTCTAGAATGATTATGTAGGATCTTTACGAATTCGGCACTAAATTAGATTTCTTGATGAGATCTTGAAGCCTTCGTTGATTGATGTTGAAGGGTCGAGGTAATGAAAAAGATTGGATCTTGAATATGTTTTGATGGCTGTTTGGTGTTAAAACAGTGAATGGAACAAGAAACAAAGAATGGTAAACACTACCCACTTAAAAATAAACTGCTAGATATCAATGTTGTTGAATATAATAAAGCCTTTATATGGTAGGCTATTACTAAACCATTTCATAGAAGGACTAGAACTGAAACTGGGAGAAGAAACGCTTGAAGCATTGTGTGATGTGAGACGACTATTTTAGACCTTAAACTGTTGTTTTTCATATTTTTGTTTGAGTGGATGTCAGTGTCAGGATTACTTTCTTTTTTCTTTTTCTTTTTTTAATAATCTTCTATTAACATTAAAAAGGGAAACATGAGGATAGTCTACCTTACAAGCAGAGACAAGTTCTGCAGGCAGATTATCATTATTGAAATAAAAAGACATGTTGGAGCGTATAGCAAGCTTTGCTGCTGTATGAGCCACAGAGTTGCATACCCGCTTAACCCATCGAAAACTAAAACGAAGACAAGAATCAGAGATACTAATAATATTACAAATGATGTTACTTATGGACCAATCAGATGGGAGGTCTCTAGAAATTAAGGGCTCAAAACAAAGTTTAGAGTCACCCTCAAAAATGACATGACTCCATTGCTTGCTAGCAGCAATCCGAACCACCCATAAGAGTGCTGTAGCTTCAGCTTGGAGAGGGGAGCACTTTTCATGCAATTTAGCCCAAACCTTCATAACCTTACCATCAGAGTCTCTAGCTTGATCTTGATCGAGCCTTGAGGGGGAGGTTCCCATGTCAAGTGGGATAAGCTTGTTAGTTTACTGTTCTCAGCTGCCATCAAGGATTGAAACTCCAAAGATTTGGCTTGAATTTGCCTGCTAGCCTTCAGAATATCGATATTACCTCTGTTATGCAATTTATGATTTCTTAGGCTCCAAATCTCTTCTAGCACGAATGCCATGGTAAGAGAAATTGACCATTGAGTTGCAGAGGGGTTTGCTGTCTTAGGTGGGTTCAAAACCAACATGATGATGTCGTCACATGAGGTGAGATTAGCTTCATTTGTTTTAAAACCCCAGCAGGTAGAATGCCAAAGTGCTCAAGCTACTGGACAGGTCACAAACAAATGGCAGCATGATTCAATCTCACTGCCACAGAGAACACAGCTTGGATCACTGACAGTAACTCTGGACATTAGGTTCTCGCTAGTGGGCAGAGCATTAACACCTACTCTCCATAATAGCATTTTATTTCTCTCAGGTGCCTTGAACTTCCATAGCTTTCCCCATGGGACTTCAGGATGGTTATTGTTATTGGCTTGGTTGTTGCAAGTGCGATAGGCAGATTTAACCAAAAAGGCTCCCTTGGAAGTAGGTAACCAGATTAGTTTGTCAGCTCTCAAATTGAAGGGAATTGGGAGTGAGAGGATAGCTTGGGCTGAGGTAGGCTCAAACAATTCTTTTACCAAGCTTGCTGTCCAACTTCGAGATTCGCAATCAATAAGCTGTGAAACCGTCAAAGGCAAGAGAGCATAAATATCTATCCTTGGTTTGGGGACGAAGTTGTGGATCCAAGGGACCCACGGATCCTTCCATATATTGATTGAGACTCCATCACCAATGAGATAACAAGCTTCTTTTACTATGATCTCTTTGGCACCTTCAATGGCTTTCCAGACTGGAGATGCATATTTAGGAGGATCTCTGTGTAGCCAATCATGATTGACTTTATATTTTGCTCTTAGGATTCTCATGCAGAGACTGTCTCTCCTTGATGCTACCATCCAAGCTAATTTTGCCAAGAGGGCTTTGTTGCAATCCTTGGCTTTTTTAAAACCAAGGCCTCCCTTGCACTTAGGTTGACAAAGCTTGTCTCAAGCTTTCCAAGCAACAAACTTACCATCCAGAGCCTTAGGTTTCCACCAAAATCGTCTTGCTAAAGCATCAAGCTTGTCACATATTTTGATGGGGATGTTGAAAGAAGACATGGCATAGGTAGGCATGGCTTGTGCAACTGACTTGATTGATCATTTTGATTTTAGAGTTTAATCATGTATGCGTCTAGTACACATTGCCTTCTTTAATAAAATTTGTTATCCAAAAAAAAAAAAACATTTATCTAGCGACTTTGAGAAATGAAAATTTTCCTCTGCCTTTGATGCTATTGTTATTTTCTGTGAAATTTGTTTTATGATTTCGTTGCTTTTGATCCTTCTTTCAGCAATCGTGCACTTACACAGGACTTAATCCCCATTGCTTTCCACATAAACGGGCAGTTTTGAGAAATTCAACTAACTGTGAGTAATGTATCTCTATCATATAAGCACACTATAAATATGCTTTGTGCCCAAATAAATGATCAATGACTTGCGGCATTTTTTAATTGTTTAAGATTTATGTTGAAAGTTTACTATTGGTGATGTGGCCAATTCTCCATCTCTTTCTTAACCACCTGCATCATGAAATTAATTCTTGGACTAGAAATCAGTGATATTATCAAAAATTTCCCTTGATATAGTTGAGTGGCTTAAAAGGACAAACATAGCTGACCTCAATTAGTCAGGGTTAAGGATTAATTGAGTTGAGTGATATTAAAAATTACAGTAATGGTTTGTAGAATGTGATCATATAACAAGAATATATATTTAATTTCATATGGATGCACTTTCAAGAACTGCCATTTAAGAAAATGTAGCCCCAAACCCACAATTGTCCTTCCTATTTGTTCCCCTTACAAACTACTACTTCGTCACCTGAACAGCAGATTAAAATGTCCACTTTGTTACTTATCCTCGTTAGCTGATTCCCTGCTTTCTGTGCTTTTGCGGGTGGTGGAAATAATCAATGTTGGTCCCAATCCTTGCCAAAAAATGTCTTGAAATTTTCTTTTGTTTTTTATTTTTATTTTTTTGGCTTTAAGTATGACCACATAAAAAGTTGTTGCTCAAATTATTCATATATCTTCATGATTTTATAGACAATGTATCAAACTGTTTGTTATTCCTTCTTTTAGTTGATCCCTTATCTAGTGGCCATAATCTTTTAAACTTTTTGATTTTGCTCTTTTTCTTTAACAGCTGCTCAAAGTAGGTATTCATGCGTTCCAAGGAAGGATGGCGGTGTATCGTGGAACTATTTTAAGCCAAAAGAAGAGTTGAATAGAACTTATTCTAATAATAAAGTCTACAATCAAAATAGATTATCCAGATACATAGTTGTAAGATCTGAACTTGCTGAAACAGGGTACCCTGATGCCAGCTACTCATTATCAGGTTTTTCTTTTCTGCCTTTTTCAGACACTCTCCATCTTTATATTCAAGCTTATAGCCTAATCCGTTTCCTTTTAAAATCTCTGAAGTGCAGAACATAAGTTGAGCTCAAAAGTTAGAGGAATATGTTTTTATGCTGTCACTGCTTTCACTGCCATCTTTCTGTTTCTGCTGATGCTGTTGGTACATCCATTTGTACTCTTGTTTGATCGATACCGAAGAAAAGCTCAGCATTTCATTGCCAAAATTTGGGCAACTTTAACTGTCACTCCATTTATAAAATTTAAGTATGAGGGATTGGAGAATCTGCTTCCTCCTGATATTCCTGCTGTATATGTTTCCAACCACCAGAGCTTTTTAGACATCTATACTCTTCTCACTCTTGGAAGGAGCTTTAAGTTCATCAGCAAGACTTCAATATTCCTTTATCCCATTATTGGGTGGGCCATGTTTTTGTTGGGTGTCATCCCTTTGAAGCGCATGGACAGCAGAAGCCAGTTGGTAGTTCCTTTACTCTTTCACATTGTTTCTCATTGCAGTTGTCTTCATTTGGCATGTCTAGGTTAGATGGAAATGTACCACAACTGTTTTATCACAATTTTTTTTCTTCACCTGGGTAAACTTAGTCTTGCTCTGAAACTATAGGTTTGAATTTTGGGATTTTTCTCATATAGGACTGCCTTAAGCGATGCATGGATCTTACAAAGAAGGGGGCCTCTGTATTTTTCTTCCCTGAGGGAACACGGAGTAAAGATGGAAAATTGGGTACTTTCAAGGTGAGTTCACATCAGGAATCTTTTGGGACTGATTTGATATGGTCATATAGGGAAACGAGAACTGGAAACTCACCTGCAGTGTCTAGTTGCTGAGGATCATGAACAAAAAAGAAGAAAAAAAATTGATTCTTTCATTTTCTCTACAACCAAAATAGAGGATAGGTTAGAGTCCTATCATATTTATAAAGCATGTGTACTTTGACATGCTTTAGTACTTTTTCTTGCTGCATATAAAAGAGTCACCCCCATGGCGGTTCCAAGTTGAAGTAAACAATCTCTAGATAATTTCAATTTATGCAGTAATTATTTCCTATTTGGCTCCAGTCTGCTCCTCCTCTCTCAATTTGCATTACTTTCAATTTTTTTTTATAAAAACTATGCTTGAGGGGAGATTCAGGAGTTCTATTAGAACCCTATTGTTTTCTCTGAAATTTATTTTTTATTTATTTTTTTTATGGTGATATGTAGAAAGGTGCATTCAGCGTTGCGGCAAAAACCAAAGTGCCAGTAGTACCTATTACCCTTAAGGGAACTGGCAAAATCATGCCTGCAGGAATGGAGGGCATCTTAAATTTAGGTTCTGTCGAAGTTGTTATTCATAAACCTATAGAAGGAAGTGATCCAGAAGAACTATGCAAAAAGGCTAGAAAAACAATTGCAGATGAGCTCAATCACCAATGACAAGATATCTGCAACAAGTTCTGTTTGATGTACACAGCATGATACTTAATCCTTTAATGTGGATTGAAGAAATTTATAGTGGAAGGTATAATTCACTTGTCCTTGCTTCTTCTTCTTCTTCTTTTTCATTCTTTCTGAGTCACTGTGTCAGTATGTGAAAAGTAAGGCGACTTTTATTGCCAATTAATATGATTGTCTCACTCTGGGTTGCAATCTGTTATCTTGTACATATTTAGACTTATAGCTTTCTTTTGTAAAGACTTCTGTAATCAAAGTGAGAGTATCGAAGTTTTCATCTCTTATCAAAACAAACATTTTCTCAGCTTTATAGATTGGTCCCTCTTGTTTCCTAAGTTTACTTCCCAATCAATGCATAATTCTTTTAATATAGGTGCTCAATATGTTCCCTGATTCTTGTAATTTTTGTACTTGAATTGGTGACCCCTTGTACACTCACTGTGTACTAGGGTGTCCCTTTTTTGATATCAATAGAACTTATTACTTATCAAAATATATATATATATATATATATATAGGTACTCAATATGGGTGATGCTGTGCAGGCTGTGTAATTCTGAAGCAGCGTCATTTGACTCTAGTTTGAACTGCTTGTGGCTGTAACTTGTAATAGCTCTTAGCTTTGCCTGTCAATTAAGGCATTTTGAGGTAGTTTTGGGAGATGTTTGATACAATTGTTGAGCTCATAACTGGGGTTTTTTCTGCAATATTAGTTCAGGAATTTTGAGGTGGTTTTCAGAGCTATCAGATACATTTCTTGAAGGTTGGGTGGTCTTTATGCAGTGTCAATGGCTACTATCTGCAATCGCCTATGTAATGACTTTCATTACATGGTCAGTCACATCCACTCACTAAATTGGTAGACAGGCCATATATCACTAACAAATTTGTCGTGGTGCCTGAACTGTACTGGCATTGTTTTTCATGTAGTGAATGATTATCTCAATAGAATTACAGATGCCTGTACATTTTGCCTTTCTGGCCCATTCTGTGCCCTCGCTGATAGTCCATATTACTCCATAACTTATTGCATAGTTCCTCATCATATTGCTGAGGACACATTATTTAACAATTCTGTTTTCCAAGTAAAGAAAGACAAAATTTTAAAACTATCCTCAACTAGTAAATAAAAAAGTATTGACTTTTTAATTAAAATAAAAGATATGATAAAAATAAATAAAAGATCGAATTTTTATTCCAAAGAGTATTATATTTTGACATCAACATGATATAGAAACAAAAAATTTCATAACTTGATTGATGGAGTAATTGAATGATTGAATGAGAGGTCATGTGGAGGATGAAGAACATGTGAATGTGATTATTCAAAGATAAGAAAGAATATTTCATTTTCAGTTCACAAGATGCAAGACGTGGAAAAAAAAGGAGGTAGAAATGTATGTGTTGTGAACGCAAGTGGTGCCTGCACTGCACCAAATATGGAATATGGATAGGATATCCATCACGAGGAGGGTGGATTGGACAGCTGGGAGATGGGGTCTGGTAAACCAAGTCTATTGGGTGTCACGGACCTCACGGTTGTCTTCCTTTATATCTGTGATAATAAAAATAATAAAAAGTAAAAAGGTAAAATATTATTTTGGTCCTAAAATATTATCAAAATTTTATTTTTAATCTTTATATTTTAAAAAATTAGTTTTTCACCCCTCAATTATTGAAAAGTTCTTTTTTCACCTATAAACTATTAAAAATGTTTTACTTTATATGTTTGAACTTTACCAAAAGTTTAATTTTCATCTCAAAACTATTAAAAAAATGTTATCTTTTCATTATTCTTTTGTCTTTAAACTATTTTTAAAAAATTTACAAATTTTAAGGAAAAATATAATTTTTTTTTTTAATTCAGAGATAAAAAAAATTTAGTAAAATTTAGAAACTAAAATAATATTTTACTCAATATATATATATATATATATGCATATGAAAAATGAGATCAAGTGAAATAATGAACAAGTCACTAATTCAATTTCAACTTTCAGCCCGTTGACTTGGTCAATATCCTTCGTAAATGGAACTTAAGTTTAAATACTAAAGGTCTGTTTGGATACTATTTATTTTGATAAAAACTGAAAACTAGAAATACTGTAATAAAATAATTTTTAAATGTGTGAATAGTGCCGCGAGACTCATTTTGAATGAAAGTTTTGTTGGAAAAAAAGTTTGTGGATCCCGTGAACTGTGCACGGGACCCACTGGAAAAGCACGTTGCAGCTAAAACACGCTTCTCCAAAAAAAAAGGTACGTAAAACACGCTGAGCTGTAAACGCAATCCAAACGCGTATTAAGTTCTTTTCATTGACCTCATCGCTTATTATCAAGGGGGGAAAAAATCCTGTTATATGTGTGTGTGTGTGTGTGTTTGTTCATAATCAATTGATGGTTATGGGTCCAAACTCAAGTCAAGAAAGAAATTGACATATTTGTTATTTATAAATTAGGCTTTTTAATGGGGTGGCTCTTTTCTTTTTCTTTTTTTATCTAAAGACAAAAAAAAAAAAATCAAAACCAAAACCAAAACCAAAAAATAAATAAATAAAGAAGAAGAAGAAGAAAATCCTCTTAAACCAAAACCAAAAAATAAATAAATAAAGAAGAAGAAGAAGAAGAAGAAAATCCTCTTACTCTCCTGGGAAAAAAAAAAGATGGACAAAAATTCCTCAAATAGTGTTGAATTTTTTATAGCAAAAAGTATTATTTAGTTGTCATTTTATGTTTGAAAGTAGATTTTATGTGTCAAGAGCTTTTAAGTGTTTCCAACAAAAATATCCAAAGTTTGGATCACCCCTCCTCTAATTATCGAATTATTAAAATTAAAAAAAAAATGGTAGACTTTATATGCACATTAAGTGAGTAATTAGAGAAATTCTCAACAACAAAAAAAAAAGTGAGTAATTAAGGGTGAAACTTTTTTTTGGAGAAGAAATTAAGGGTGAAGCTGATATGTGTTTGCTAGAGTAAGTTTATGGTAACTTGGATGTTTCTAGGTAACAATACTCATCTTGAGGTTACCAATGTACATATTGTATAATACTAACGTAAAAAAGATGGGTTTTCAAAAGTTTTACATTATAGGAAGGAGAGAGGAAAAAAACCAATGCTTTCATTTTACTATTATTATCAGTTTTTTTTTTTTTTAGTTATGATACATGTTTAAATATAAATTAATAAATAAAAACTAAATAAAATCATTTATTTAAAGAATATCAAACATAATGCATAGAAAGAAAGTCAACAAAAATAAATAAATAAATAAATAAACTTCCGTTTTCTTAATTTTATAAGCAAATTGATGCCTCTAAATTTAAAAGAAATTATAATAGGATCATTTAGACTTAGTGTCATGTAATTTAGAAGAGAAAATTTTACCATTTGCTTCTATCGACATCAAACAATAATATTATCAATTGAAAATCAAAAGGTATTCTGTACATTCTCGATAGATCTCTCATCTAACAGTGTTGCGAGAGTACTTAATTTTAATTTAGTTATCGACACAATTTTCTTTTTCACAATTTATTGAGATGATATATTGTGTGGGACTATAAATAAGCCGAGCTGATTCAATATTAAAAGTCCAGGCTTGTTCATTCAATTTTATTTTGAACACAAGTCAAGCTTGAGTTTATCACCAAACAATATTACTATTCAAACTTGATTTATTTTATTGTCAAACAAGCTCCAACTTGTTCACAAACTACTTGATTGGCTTATTTATTTTTTATATTATTAAAATTATAATTAAAATTTTTTATTCCTTCGCAAATCAATGAATTTATACTACAAATGGACTAATTATATTATCTATAAACTAGAAATAATAATCTGATATTATATAAACTTATTTACAAATTTACACAATCCAATTTCAAGTCTATATAATTATATTTTTGAATGAGTATTGTAGGGATAAGGGCCCAAAATCATATGTTGGGCCTTGGGTTTTATCCGAGGACATTTACAAGTCCAAGCAGTGATAAATAGTTATGAGGGATTCCAGTTTAGAGTCTCATAGATAAGAAATAAGTGGAAGGCGGTCCGAGTAGGAATTCCTCCTCGGGTATGATAGATATCGCTCAGATGTGTATTCCAACGATGAAAGTAACCTTCATAGAAGCCCCAATGATAGGAACATGTCTCATGAACATATGAAAAGCTGCTACAACCGCATTAAATGCACTGCAGCTACTTTTCTAGCCGCATTTATGTGGAGAAGATCTCTGAACAGTGCTATCTTTGCTACCACAACTCACAGAAAGCCAAATAGGGTATCTGATGGGACGAACACTGAAGTAAGGGCTCAAATGATCAACAAGTGTAAGATCAAAATAATTCAAGGGGAGCTATATAATATAAAAGACCCTTCATGAGGAAGGGATCGGAAAAATAGAGAAAGAATATTGTAGCAATCAAAGTTATACCTGTAATAAGTTTAATTGATTCATATAGAGTTTTACCTCCTCGGACAGAGAAATTCAGTCAGTTCTATGTTCCTTATTATTGCTTGATCATCTCCTGAATTCATTCTAACCGTTGTCAAATTCATTAGGGCCGAGTTATTTGACCCACTCTCTATAAATTTATTGTATTGAGCTCACCGGGCCAACATACCTTACATTTTGGGCTTGAGCTGCAAAACGTGACCCTACAAGTATAAAATATAATTATATATAGTTAATTGAACCTCAATATTTTTGAACATTTATTATGCTTAAGCTTGACTTATTTAATAGTTGAATCTAAACTTAGATATAAACGTGACTTGTTTTCTAAACAAATTAGCATAAATAAGTAAATTTCAAACCAACAACTTACCTTTCTTTTGTGTGAGGCCAAAGTTTTTCCCAAAAGTAAGACAAGACAATATATTGCATCCAGTCCCCCAGCTTTTCAAGCAAAAAGTCACGGAAGGTATTTTATCTTGTTCAAAAGTCCTTGAAAAATTCTATTACAAAGGTTTCTAAAAAGTGTGGCTTTTGTGTGTTTTATTTTCTAGTATCCGATCAACAAGTCTTCAAGTGGGGCTGATCTATTCAAATACTTTTTTTTAATAATTATTTTATTTGGTATGCAGAATAGACCATTATGTATAAAACCTGAGAAAATCCCGAAACAAAAAAATTCAAAGGGAATAACCATAAGATAGAGTTTTAGAATACAATTTTCATACATAAGTCCTTTACATGTTAAAAACCCATCTTTCATTTTTTTTAAGTTAAATTACTAATTAGATTCTCTTATTGTTAAATAAATTTCAATTTAATTGTTCAACTATTAATGTTGTCTAATTTAGCTCCTCAACTTTCAAAATTAAGTAAATTTGACCTTCTCTCTTTTTTAAAATTTAACAAAATTAGCTGATTTGATAAAAGAAGCACGTGTTAAAAGATTATTATAAATAGGGTGGTTCAGACTCATCCAAAGACTCGATCCACCTGAAGAAACCGACCGGATCTGATCCAACACCGGCTGACCCGACTACTCCAACGGTCGGCGACAGGTCTTCACCACCATAAACCAACTCCTGCAAGTCAGTTTCAATTTCCCTCCCCCAAAACTTGAAAAACCTGAACCGACTGACAAAAACCCAGATTCTAGCAAAAAGCCTAAATTCCGGCGATAATTTGCTAGATCTTGGCAAAAAAAACCTAGATTCCGGCAATATTTCCCGTAGATCTGATGAGATTTTAATCGGATTTGGCAAAATATCATCGAATCTTGTGATATTTTCCTCGGATCTAGCGAAATCTCAGAGAATCCGATGAGATTTTCGCCAGATCTGCTTTTTTTCACCGTTTTCTCAAATCTATGACGCTGACTGACCCGTCTGCCACCCATTAAAGGTTTGATCCGCCCAACTTGACTACTCTGGCGGTCGGCGGTAGGTGAGATTTTCTACCACCCGATTTTGTTGGGCTGATTCTGGGTTGGGCACAAACCCAACCCAACCCGAACCAACCCGTGGACAACCCTAATTATGAAAATGTAAAAAATTCACAATCAAATCAGTTTCAACTATTAACTCAATTTAAATTTATATGAAGAATAACCCATAGATAATGTCTTTTTTTCTTTTCTTTTCTTTTTATTATTTTTTTTTTATACAAGATAGAAATTATACTCTAGCTTAATATAAGTGTATATGTATATGAAAATTTTTCCTGAATACTTGAACCCCGACCCTTACCTCTCACACTCCACGAGCACTTGTGGAGTGACTATTGCACTAAGGACGTGCGATGGTTAGATAATATCTAGGTTGGAAATACTAAAAAGTGTCAACTGTCAATTGAGTTACGAGGCTTTTAGCAATACATTGATAGTTGAATAATTTCTTTTTAAAAATTCAATAGTTGGGGATGGAAGGATTTAAACCATATATGTTTTAGTTAGAAATACCAATAAGTACCGGTAAAAATACAAAACTCTTAATAGTTGGGAAAGAGAAGACCAGATTTGAACAATTGCTTATCTGGTATCTTGTTTCGAATCGCTTCGAACTTTGCTTCGAAACACAATTTTCACAGATTAACTAGTGATACGATACAAAATTTATAATACTAGAGAAGACCAGACTTGAACATAGATGTCTCCATTAGAAAAAAAAAAAAAAAAATCATTGAAGTACAAGAATTTTCAAACTGTCCAAATAATTCAATTCTGACTTCCACACAGACTTGGTCAAAAAAATTTGCAAACATTTGAGTGTTAAACAAAAAAAAGGTCAAAATGGTATATAACTCGAACTCGAACCCGTAGCCACGTCAGATACATACATACATATACACCACGGGCAGACACCAGCCCACAAACAACGGGCACACGTAGGGGCAGTTACAGTAATTTCATGTATTTTCCTACAAAACCCTTAATAGTACAGTACACTTTCCAAGAATCTTTCTTTCCTCACTATTTTTTTATTATTATTTTTTGTCTTTGTCTTTGGTAAAAATATATTTCCCACTTGTTAAGTACTTTGTTCTTGTCCATCTTTCTCTCTGTTTGTCAGCCAAACTTTCTTGGTTTTTCACCTCAGACTCAGCAGACATGAGCTAAGCAATACCCTCTACAGATTCTCAGTATGTTCTCTTTTATATATTTATGGATATGTGTATATGCATGTGTTGATTTAAATATATATATATATATAGATATTTAAAGTTTTTGTGAAGGGAAAGTTGTTTCGGGTTTTGATTTTAGTTTTGATTGGATTTTTGAGCTATTTTTTGGAATCTGGAGGTATGAACGGGTTTACTGTTAACCTTAAATTCGTGCTTCTTCGGTTATAACTCATAATCTATCATGTTGGTCATGCTTTTCTTTAAAAAAAAAATATAAATATATGAAATTTAGTGGTCAACGGTGGAGATGGAAGATTTGGAGTATTGGGTTTTGCTTTTTATGGATTGTAGAAGCAAAAGAATAAGGCTTTTGCGAGTGTTTTAGTTTTAGATTTAGTTACGTGGAGGACTTTTGGATACTCAAGGAAATGAGGAAATTTGTGTGTGGATTTGTTGGAAATTATTTAAGCTAATATTAAGATTTTGACTTTAAGTTGATGAGGCAGTTGAAGAGGATGCAATTTTGGAATTTGAATTGGAGGGCATCTCTTGAACAATAATGGGAGTTAGTAAAAATGGTTTTGGGCTTTAGATGAGTGCACTATTATAAATAGTAAATCCATCTGAGGGTTTGAGGTATAGGTGTCACTTTGATGGACAATTGGAAGTTTGGAACTACTTCTTGATGATGTAAAGCGCCACCAAATGCAAAAATTTGGAATGGTAAAAATGAGGAGAATATCTGTCATAACCATTTGGTGAAACAAAGAGTGCCGAGGTGATAGATAGAAGGGTTTTTGCTGACAAGTGAATTTGACCAAGGCTGATTGAGGTGTGTTTGACGATTCTTTTTCTCATTAGTGTTGCAGCTTATTTTAATTGTTTTTAGTTAACCCGTCATCGGTAAATGACTTTTTTATTAAAATTTGATAGGTATGCTTCTTATTGCAATGAGAGAATTTAGAACTATCATGAGTAATTTCTAGTAGCACTGCAGTCTTGTACAGACAACATCTGATCCTTGTTTATCCAGGTCACAAATTGTCAAAACTCTTAAGCATGTTTAGGTAGTGTCCTTGTTGATGGACTAGGTCTGTGGGAACAAAGTTAGTCATATAAAGTAATTCTCTTGTAGAACTTGTTTTGCATAATTAATGGATTGCCTCCAGTGGTCTTAATCTGTGCCCATAAGATTTCCATAATCATGGGCTTATTGGCTTGAAGATAGAGGTAGAAATACGAATATTTTTATCAACTTCATAGGAAAACTAACTTTGTTGGAAATGAAAAGTTTTGTTCTATTGGATGAGGAGAATGATTTGAAGGAAGGGATGTACATTTTTATGAGAATCTTTATACAGTCACGGTATGTAGCTCCTTCATTTATTTGTTGTTTTAGGGTTATTAGAGAGGCTAGTTGGAGAGAAGAAGTGTTTAGGGGCACTTAGACATCTCATTACAAATATATCATCTGGTCTAGATAGGTTTGCCATTGGTTTCCTTAAAATTGCTAGCAAGTGGTGAAGAATGTTGTCACATAATTTATTTATTTTTTGGAAAATTTTGATTGCTGCTCGTGTTGAAGAAATTGGTGCTTTGTACATATAAGATTTTGGTCCATTGTCTTGGTGGAAAATGTATCAAACTTTTGATTAATATGCTGGCTAGTTGGTTGAGAAGGATGGTGTGGTAAGCTGGTGTCTTAAAATGCCTTGTTCAGGGACAAAATTTATTACAAATAATTATACAATAGCAAGATTCATCTGAGACTGTAGGGATAATTTGTAAATTAGACAGAGTGTGTGATCATGTTAATTGGGACTATTTAATTAAGATGCTTAGACAAGTTTTGGTTTGGTTAAAAATAGAGGAACTGGGTTTTGGCTTTTTTACTAGCTAGGTAGTTGACTCCTTTTAATGGCAATGTGTAATAACTAGTATCATGTTTGTGATTTATGTAACTTGATGCTTTTAGTTGATATGGCACTTTATCAATCACAGAGGGAGCATGGACTTTTGAGAAAACTATACACACACAGGATTCTTTTTTTTTTTTTTTTTGATAAGCACGCACAGAGGATTCTTGAGTGCATGGTTGGACCTTGACGTGCTTCCAGTGTCATGTTCCCTTGGTTGCTTGGTGTTGACCTTGTGAGGTTGCCCAAGCACCTAGGTTGATTTGATTAATTTGACTCCAATTGGTTTGCATTTTATTTCTTTGGTTGCAGGTGGTTTTATGTATTCAGTTGTAAAGAATGATGGACTGCGGTTACAAGTCACAATACATGGGTGGCCAACGAGAGAAGTTTGTAAGGTACACAAAAATAGTTGTTTGCACTATCATGGCTCTGAATTTATGAAGGAGAAGAAAGTTAAACTGTTTATATGTTTATATACTTGTACTTGTTGGTTTGGTGTTTGTGTGTGTGTGTGTATTTTTTTTTTTTGGGGGGGGGGGGGGGGTGGGGGGATATAAACTGCATATGACAGTATAGCAATCACATGTGGCTTTAAAGGGCAGTTTCACTTTTAATGGCCATTTTACACAATATGAGTTGCTTAGTCATCTAGAGTCCCCAGAGTCTGATAATATGAGAGTGACGTCTGAGTTCATTTGACAAACTATGTGAACAATTACTCAATTTTCATGGTTCATGGGATGAAGGGAAAGCTTTGAGTTTTGATGTAGCTTAAAACTTCAAATTTTGTTTTCATTTCTATACTTTTCAATATTTAAAAAAAAAAAAAAGTAAGAATGTTGACCAAGACCATTTTCAGTTTCATTATGCAACTTTGATAGTCACAAAAAAAAAAATATATATATATATATATATATGTAGATTTGATTGGTAAGTTACACACTCAATCATTGAGTTGTAAACCCACGGCCTCACCCTCCATCCCATTATTATGGGAGAAGGAAGTTCCAGTTGAGCTATAGCTCATTGGCTTCACTTTCACTATTTTAGATATACTGCACTGAAAAGGTCTTAGATATTTCTTGAGCCATGCAACAGATTGTAATTGATGTCAAAAGTAGGGTTATGTCCTCTCCTCCAACACTACCCTTCTCTACCTTCCTCTATTTATCATGATGAAAATTTAAGGCTGATGCTAGTTGAGTATGAACTTAATTTTTTACTGCTACAATAAAGCATCTTATTTGCATGGCGGTGCTATTTATTTATTTTCTAGGTTGGATGACTTGGATTCTAGAATATCATCATCTTCTGATACTGGCTTGAATAAATGTGGATTTAATGTCGAGGGATTTAGCCGCACAGCTCATGCAAGAGATGGAACATCTAGATCTTTTAAGAGAGGAATGAAAAAAGGATCCGAAGGACTTAAATCAATTGGTCGATCACTTAGATTTGGGGTTTCTCGGGCAGTGTTTCCAGAAGATCTTAAAGCTTCAGAGAAGAAGATATTTGATCCTCAAGACAAATTCCTCCTCTTGTGGAATAGACTTTCTGTTGTATCATGTATTTTGGCAGTGTCTGTGGACCCTCTCTTTTATTATCTTCCAGTCATTAATCAAACATCAGTTTGCATTGATTTAGATCGAAAGTTAGCAATCACAGTGACTACATTGCGGACGATTGTTGATGCTTTTTATCTCATTCACATGGCTCTCCAATTCCGAATTGCTTATATTGCCCCATCATCTCGGGTTTTTGGACGAGGTGAACTTGTGATAGACGCTGCAAAAATAGCCAGGCGATATTTGCGGGGGTATTTCATCGTTGATTTTCTTTCTGTGCTACCCCTACCACAGGTTAAAATGTTTATACTGCTCTTAATCCATTTCTTAATTAACTGAGCTGCCTGCTTCCACCTCATTAATATACTTCTGTCTCTTAACTTTGTGCTCATTTTTCATCTATGTTTTATATGCTGTTG
This sequence comes from Quercus ilex subsp. ballota, assembly GCA_032727855.1. Classification (NCBI taxonomy): domain Eukaryota; kingdom Viridiplantae; phylum Streptophyta; class Magnoliopsida; order Fagales; family Fagaceae; genus Quercus; species Quercus ilex. Next base: position 94,266,858 of record CM064909.1, on the reverse strand, counting down.
ACATCTTACAATTGCTATGCCATAGATATGAAAAACAGTTGCACTGACTATTGTTTCTTTATGATCTCCATTTCAATCGTTGAAAACAGAATGATTTTTATATGGAAATCTTTGCTTTTTCCTTGTAAAATCTTGTTTAAGTCTTTTTTTTTTTTAAAGCTTGCTACAATGGTTGAGTTTTGCATTTGTATTCGGCTTATTTTCTAGTTAGGCATCTAACACGGTATCACTTATTAGAGCCCGCTTTGTTCGTTTGTTCTTCAACTCCACCACTAGGTCCTTTTGTCATTGTTTCAGACTCAGTTGAGCCCATTTATCTGTCTTCTGCTTCATTCTGTTTTGTTTGGCCAGCGGGTCTGAGGTGTTAAGAGAACCCATATTGGTTGGGTATCTTATTTTATAATGGTTCACTACTAGTTGGGCCTTTCCACTTAATGGGTTAAACTTTTGGGTTGGATAGTCTCTCAAACATATGGAGATTCTCATTTTAATCATTAAATATAAAGTGGTAAAATGCATATTTACGATTTGCTACCTTAAGATTTGCAAAAATAGATATTTGTAGTCCTGAAAAGTGTGTTGGCATTGTAATACCCCACTTGCATATTTTCTGGAGTTAATGGAACATCTAAACTAAATTTTTGTTATCATTTCTTGAAATTGTGCAGATTGTGGTTTGGAGATTTCTTCATGGTTCAAATGGTGCAGATGCACTGGCTACAAAACAGGCCTTGTTTTTCATTGTCTTGCTTCAATATTTTCCCAGATTTCATCGAATCATACCTTTAACTTCGGAACTGAAAAGGACAGCAGGTGTTTTTGCTGAAACTGCTTGGGCAGGTGCTGCATATTACTTGCTATTATACATGCTCGCTAGTCATGTAAGTCCTATTCGGTTTGGTAGGGTTTTATCATAGTTGAAGTTCACTGTTGTTTTCTGTCTTGGTCACCATATGGATACTACTTTTCTTGTTAGTTTAGGTTTCTTGTGCATGAACTATTCCTTAAACCTTGTTTTAGCATTTTTTTTTTTTTATAAGTAGTACTTCCTCCGTCCCAATTTGTTTGTCCTATTTAAAAAATCCAACTTATTAAGAGAACATCATTTATTGTCTTGTCTGCAGTATAAAAATGTAAAAGTTTCCAAAACTACCCTTAAATAAATTTGTCAAAAATGGTTTTGGAAATAAAGTAGGGGCATAACAAGAATATTAGTAAATTAATGGGTTTTAATTTTAGAAACAGGACAATATTTTGGGACATCCCAAAATAGAATAGAGGACAAACAAATTGGGACGGAGGGAGTAATATTTATTCAAATGAATCAACAAGTACACAAGAAGTATATTAGCTGAAGGTGGTACAAGAGATCTAAAATTACAATGAATGATATAAACAAATAAATTTGAAAAAGACTTATTGTAAAAAATTAAAAATTAAAAAAAAAAAAAAAAATGAAAAAGAAAAGTTCCCTGAAGCTACCATCCACTTGAGCAAGGTCTTCAAAAAATTGGCTTTTAATTCTAAAGTTGTCCCGCTCACATTCTTCAAAGCTCCTCACATTTCTTTCCCTTTAAATGCACCACATCAAATAGTGAGGAGTGGCTTTTCATATATTACAGCTTCGATGACGGCCAAAATTACCTTGCTAACAAGCTAGAAGATCAACAACATTTCAAGGCATCACCTACTCCACACCATAAAGAGCAAAAACCAAATCCAATAAATCTCTAGCAATAGGGCAATGTGACAATAAATGGTCTACAGTCTCCTCATCCCTCTTGCGCATACAACACCAGCTCACCAAAATAATGTTACACTTCCTCAGGTTTTCTTCTGTGAGGATATTCCCCAAAGGAAAAACGCCACCTTACTAGGGAGTAGTTTCCAAATACTCTTCCAAGGGAAACTGTCAGGACCAAGGGAGCTAAAACTCTATAATAAAATTGAACCTCAAGACCTCTCTAATTCAAAGGCTTCCAGCAGCACAGCTCATCTACTCCAGCCCCCTCCACCTTAGCGGAATACAGTAGATCTAAAAACACAGAGATTCCAATTCCCAATCTTGAATTGCACGATTAAAATTCAACTCCCAATGAATCAACCCATTTCTAGATTGTGCTCAGTGTTGAAATATGGCTGTTTGTTAAATAAGGAACCAATGTGCTCGGTGACCAACAATACTTTCAACGACATTCATCATACTTCACTCCTCTATTCTAGTGTGGCCATGGGCCTTATTTATAACATGTGCCCCATCCCTTCTTACTCGTTTGAATTCAGATCAATTTATTTATCAAAAAAAAGAAAAAAAAAAAAAGAACCAAGAAAGGTACAACAATCAAGGAAATCCAACAAACAAGAGAAAGAATGACCACTTAATGTAGCCATCCAAGCATACAAAGTTTGTGAAAAACTGAGCTTCATGCCCACCATAGATTGTTCCAAGCCTTTGAATGTCCAGTTTTTCCACTCCTTCCAAATAACCCACATTGTACAAAGAGGGATGGCATTCCAAATATCATACAGTGCCTAGCATACTGCCCCTTCCAACTTGCCAGCAGCTTGACCACCCTTTTAGGCATAACCCACTGCATCCCAAACAAGCAAAATATGAAAGAACATAGCTCTCTAGCCATACAACAATGTAACAATAGGTGATCAACATACTCTTCATCTTGCTTGCACATACAACACCAATCCACAATGAGAATCCTCCATCTTCTTAGATTATCAATAGTAAGAATCTTCCCTAAGGCTGCAGTCCAAAAGAAAGAAGCCACTTTGGTAGGAACTTTAACCTTCCAAATACTCTTCCAAGGAAATGGAGTTTCCATCCCTACATGCAGTGCTTTATAATTAGATTTTACTTCAAAAAACTTTCCTCTTGTTGGCACCCCGCAAATAGTATCCTCTACATCCCTTCTTAATTTTGTTGAGTAAATCAACTGGAAAAATTCTTCCAACAGTCCCAACTCCCAATCACGTAGAGCCCTGTAAAATGTAACATCCCAATTAATCTGAGTTCAGTGTTGATTCTATAGAGAAGGAAATGACGCATTTTCTAATTATTGGATGAATCTTTGCAGATAGTTGGGGCATTCTGGTACCTGTTAGCTGTAGATCGCAATGACACATGCTGGCGGCAGGCTTGTTCTGATGATGGCAGTTGCAAAAGTTCCTTGTCTTGCAGCAACCCACGCCTAGCATCAAATACCTGGGTGACTTCTGTTAATTCAAATTGTTCAACAGATGATACTTCACCATTTGATTTTGGAATCTATAAAAATGCTTTGTCATCTAGAGTTGTTTCATCCATGAAGTTTGTCTCCAAATACTGTTACTGTTTATGGTGGGGGCTACAGAATTTAAGGTATATTAATTTTTCTTTATTTGATCTAGGTGCTGCTTCATAAACAGTAAATTAAAAAAAAAATTTATTTAGACTGGAGTGTAGTTTCAGACTAGTAAATTGTTTAGTAATATATTTTATGTTTTATCTTTTTGTTGGTTTATCTTATTTGACTTTGATTGAGCATATTCATTTGAACATGTCTGTTTGTTAAACCCCTTAAAAAATCATTGGATTATAAGCGCATGTGCTTCCGGTTACATCCATGCTTCTAAATGACATTTGTTCCTTCTATAACAACCTTTCCCTCTAGATGCAATAATATTTCATTATTATCATAGAAAAATAAAACAATTAGTACTATTATTAAAAAAAATTAAATAAAATTAAATTATAAACAAACAACAAACAAAAGGCAATAAATTTTGATAGGTAGATAGTGGGAGAGGGGGGTTCAAACCAAAGACATGGGATACCACAAAGCATGTCATTATCACTGGGCTATCACTTGAACCCCAAAAAACAAAAGGCAATAATAGATCCACATAAAATATATGTGCAGCATAAAACCCATGAAACAAAGAACCATTGGTTTTATTTATTTGCTAGGTAATGTATATAAACTAGAAGAGGCCAAGGCAGCTTTGGTCTATGGTTTTGGGTTTATTTGGAGTATCTTGGGTTATGCTACATACTGTTTTGGGGCTGTTACAGTGTTGGCAAGGGAGCTTTGGTCGTCATCGAAATGGTTATAAATGGTCCATTGTTCCTCATGGCTTAATATAGTGTCTTTGGAGGGAGAGAAATAGTCGTTGTTTTGAAGATATTGAGAGATCTATTCCGGCCCTCAAGCTATTCTTTTTTAGAACTTTATTGGATTGGTTGTTTGCATTTCAAAACCAATCATTCCCTTCTTTTATTGATTTCCTAGATTCATGCAATTTTTGTATTTGATTTGTTGTCCCCTTGTTCACTCCCTGCGTACTAGGGTGTTTCCTTTTTGATATCAATATATTTTATTACTTATCAAAAAAAAAAAAAAAAAACAATCCATACAAAGGTTATACGAAGTTTATATAGTTATAACTTAATAAGTGTTATGAGTAGTATACGTATGAGGGGCCAATTGCTTAGAATGTGTTAGAAACATTCATAAATAATGTATTACTTATCAAAAAAAAAAAAAAAATCATAAATAATGTGTTGTGTTAGGATAATAATTTAAACCCTTCACACTTCCCAAATCTAAACATAATATAAGAGCCACACCACTCATCAACGTTAACTCAGACACTCCATATTGCCAGCAAGCACAACCACAGCCTTTTATCACTGATTGCGACTACAGTGACCATGATTCACTCACTAAACAAGTTGGTTGGGTCCGACAACTGATTCTGTTGTCACCTGGCTGAGATTTACTCACAGTTCTAGTTAGCTGCATTCGGAAACTAATGCAGGAGTATAATGCATTAAATGGATGATGATGACATGGCACAAGGCCAGCTAAGCCTAAGGGCTAAATTTCATATGTGCCATGTGATTATTGCAGCTAAATCCTCATGTGCCAAGTTTGCTATAGTATTTGAAAATTGGAGCGAAATTATTTAGTGGCACATAAGAAATTATTGCAGCTAAATCCTCATGTGCGAAGTTTGCATATGCTAGATTTTAGGAAGTTGTAAGAAAAAGAAGCCATTTGCTTTATTAAGTCTAGCATGTGATTAACATGTTACAATTGTATTCAAGCATGCTTGAATACAATTTTCCTAAAAAATCACTCTAAAAAAATCCAGTATATATAAAACTAAAATCACAAAATTTGAATCCATCAGATCCAAACATGCCACAACCGAATCGAATATATATATATATAAAACTAAAATCATGATTAAAAAAAAAAAAAAAAAACCTAAATTTTTAAGAAATATATGTATTTGGAAGAGGAGAGAGATGATAAGATTAGTACCTTGCTTGTGACCAGCACCTTTCTTGATGGTGTGGCACTGAGTGCACTTGGTCTTGAAAATCATCTCTTCAACCTTTGTAATTGCAAGGTGGTGCTTGCTCAAACGAAGTCATTTTATAGCCTAGTTAGTTAGAGGATGACATCATCTATAACTAACTCATTTATCACATGATTGAATACATGTGTAACATATTAATCACGTGCTAGATTTAATAAAGCATATGGCTTTTACTTCTTACAACTTTCTAAAATCCAAACTAATTTTTCCTCCAATTTTCAAAGAGAGAGAGTCTAGGGGCACAACAAAATCTCACAACATAATTTTTTATTTCATTTCATTATTTTGACCTATGGTGAATTGGCAACTAGCTTGTTATGAAAACATTGTGAAATTTTGTTGTGCCCATAGAAGAACTCATTTTCAAATACTACAACAAACTTGGCACATGTGGATTTAGCTACAATAATCATATGGCATTTTTGAAATTCAGCCCTTAGGCTTGGTTAGCATTGTGCTATGCCACTCCCTTACATCATGTCATCATGCCACGTCAGCATCATTCATGTAATGCATTTGACTCCTGCATCAGCAACACAAGTGGGTGGTTTTTCCCAGTTGGAAAGCCTATTCTCTCTATTGCCATTTCACCCAGTAGAGTTTTCCAACTTTGAGATGCTGAAACTTCATCTGAAGGTGCCAATCTAACTTGCTATGGCTTAATTGATTTACTGACCCCTGATCTGCAGTTGTCTCAGCTGCTTCTGTTGATTTTTTTTTTTTTTTTTTTTTTTAATTGTGCTGATTCTCCCTTCTGGTTCTGCTCAACTAGTGGGCGAGCAAGTCTGGTGAATAGGCCTTGTTAATATGTGGGAGAAATGTTTTGGTGACTAATTGGTTGGATTATTTTTATGGTGTTGAGTTTGTCCACTTATGTTAGGTGGCTTAGTTTCTACTTTCTAGTATTCTTCATGGGTCCTTGAGCTTATTTGTGTTTGTTCTAGTTAGTTTCCTGATCAGAGTGTTTCTGTGGACTCAAATAGTGTTTGACCTAATTATTTGTTGTCTCCTGACATGCCCTCTATTACATCCATCCACCTCAATGGAAGTAATTATACAGAGTGGGACCAAGTTGTTGAAATTTTCATTTTTGGCAGGAAAAAAAAAAAATCTCAGTTGTTGAAGTTCCAAATATGCTGATTGTAGGGTTGAGAATGTACAAATTATAAATTGTCTGCATAACGGTATGGACTAAAATAAGTGGTAGCCTCTTTTTTGGCCAACTGCCAAACTTGTGTGGCAACAGACTCAAGACTTTGGTTTAAATCAATTTAGACGTATATATGACCTTCATCAGCATTACTTCTCCCTGGTTCTCAATATCTTTCCGTGAAGGATTGTTCTGCAAAATTTAAATGTATATGTGAAGAACTCAATATTTACCAGTATTTATGACCTTCATGCAAAATTGTATGTACGTAGCCTGTTTTCTCTTTGTTTGCCGCCAACCTTTGATGCAGTGAAGTCACAGATTTTGGGAAGGACCTCCCTCCATGAGTGAAGTCTTTGGTGTCAACTTAGGCAGTCCTCCTTATTTGATTCTGGTATAGTTACACTGACTCCTAGCAATAATTCTGCCTTTGTCATGTCCATGGCATGGTCGATTTTTTGGAGATTGAGGCTGTGGATTTGTGACCCGGGGGGGGGGGGGGGGGGGTGGGAGGCTATGATAGAGGATGTGATCTTTGAAAATTTTCCTACTATCATGGTGAAAAAACATGGATCTTCAAAACTTTGTGGATTTTCCTTACTAACAAATGTTGTCTGATCTACTCAACGTGTTAACATGTTCTAACTTGAGTTCAGGAACTGAACAGCTTGTGTGACTATTGAACATTTTTTCCATAAAGATGTTGATTTAGACCTTGCCTTTAAGATTCTGAAAGTCAACTTATCACCTTAACTTTATCACTTAGTCAATAATGTGACTTTAGTTCCCTCATCCACTGATTTTATGTCAATAAACTATAATTTACTTTTCAAAAAAATAAGTAATAATGATAATTAAATTTCAACACTTTAACTTCATTTTCCTTGTTTTTTCAACAGTACACTTGGCCAGGGACTTCAAACCAGCACCTATCCTGGAGAGGTTATATTTTCCATAGCACTTGCAATATTTGGTCTCATACTCTTTGCACTTCTGATTGGTAACATGCAGGTAAACTTGGAACCCTTTTTTTTAGAGAACTTTTGTATACAAATTGATAGAATCATTTCTTTGGCTTGAAGACTACTGAAGTTTGTGGTAGTGATGCATTTTTGTGCCCATGAATTTATTCAAGTTGTAGATCCTTGCTTATCAAATGCTCATTGGGAACTTGTGTTCATTAAGAGATGAACAGAAGATATGAGCTATATGGATAGAATTGAGTTTGGAAGTTAATAGTGTAGCTAACCCCATGTCAATCTTATAACATTCCTTAACCAAGTTCTGCTGACTGCTTCTTCTATAAAAAAAATAAAAAAAAAATTGTTCTGCTGACTGCTTCTCTTGTTATCTTGTTTTCTTAAAACATATCATTCAAAAGGCAAGAGAGAGGTAAGGGAAAAGTGCACAATTTCTTTGTATCATGGATGTGCATCTCTTTTCAAATTTCACTAAATGCATATATATTGTTGAAATCTTACCACAATGGAAAATTAAACTATCATACATTAATTATATAATAAAAATTGCATCCTACACGTGGTTGCGGCAAATGGACACCCTCTCCTTTATTTTTTGTTCTTAGGTGTACATAAAATTATTAGCATAGTTTACATTAAATAAAATTCTATTATCAAAGTTTCAAGGAATTGAAAATACTATTCTGATTAAAACTTAATTACTAAATGTTTCAAGAGTTTTATTATTATTTTTAAATTATTTTAATAATATATTAATTATTTTTGGTTTTGATAAAATCTTGGTCCTACATTCCATGTAACATTAATTAATTTTTGTTCTTTTTTTTTTTTAGTATCTATTTTATTCTTCAATTTCAATTATGTCACTAAAGTATTTTGCTTGGTTATCATTTTTTTTCAGTCCTTGCATCACAACGGCATAGTATTAATAGTAATATGAAAAGCAGAATATTTAACTTTGGGTATTGTGCTATTGTGACAGACCTATCTTCAGTCACTAACTATTCGGCTCGAGGAGATGAGAGTTAAAAGGCGTGATTCAGAACAGTGGATGCATCATCGCTTACTCCCACAGGACCTAAGAGAGCGGGTTAGACGTTATGATCAGTACAAGTGGTTGGAAACACGTGGAGTAGACGAACAGAATTTAGTTGAGACTCTACCAAAGGATCTTAGGAGAGATATCAAGCGGCACCTCTGTCTCGCTTTAGTGAGGAGGGTAAATTTTTTATCCCTTTTTGGCATCTTTGTATCCTTTCAACGGTGAGGATACTTATTTGCAGATCCTTTAATGAAGCATTGTGACAATTTTATTGTAAAACAACCATACCAAAAATTTTGGAACCAAATTTCTTGGCAAGTCATTTTTTGCTTGCATCAAGCTAATAATTTCTCATTAATTTCATAAATGTCAAATGAATCATCAAATGATAAAGGCTTCTTTACTTGTCCTAATGTGCATTGCTTTTTACCAATTTATTCTTAATTCTTTCCCAGTTAATTCATGACCCTAAGTAATTGAACAAGGGGTTTCTTGAGCTGACTTGTCTATTTGAATGTTGTCTGAATAACAAACTGTTCTTAGGTTTGTTATTAAGGAGGGATATATTGTGTTCTTGAGAAGTTGGTGTCTGTCTTTGTTGTCACTCTATGGGACTGTGCTCTTTGCCTTTTCTTATCCTACTACCCTCTTCATAATTGGTGCTGTGGCATCTGGCTTTGTGAATGTCATTAATTGTTTTGCTGGTAATCATAGGTTCCTCTATTCGACAATATGGACGAGAGATTGCTTGATGCCATTTGTGAGCGACTGAAACCATGTTTATTCACAGAGAGTACTTACATAGTCCGGGAAGGAGATCCAGTTGATCAGATGCTTTTTATCATACGTGGTCGCCTCGAGAGTGTAACCACAGATGGTGGGAGGAGTGGGTTTTTCAACCGCAGTTTTCTTAAAGAAGGTGATTTCTGTGGGGAGGAGCTTCTGACCTGGGCACTGGATCCCAAATCGGGAGCTAACCTCCCATCTTCTACTCGGACAGTGATGGCTTTAACTGAAGTTGAGGCTTTTGCCCTAATAGCTGAAGAGTTGAAATTTGTGGCAAGTCAATTTAGACGCCTTCACAGTAGACAGGTTCAACACACCTTCCGTTTCTACTCACAGCAGTGGAGAACTTGGGCTGCATGCTTTATCCAAGCAGCATGGCGCAGATATCACAAGAGGAAGAATGCCGAGCTTCGGCGCAAAGAAGAAGAAGAAGCAGAAGCATCAGAAGGAAGCCACAGCAGTGTTGGTGGAGGTTCATTTAGTATTGGTGCCACTTTTTTAGCTTCCAGGTTTGCAGCAAATGCTCTTCGTGGTGTTCACCGAAATCGAAATGCAAGGACAGCTAGGGAATTAGTGAAACTGCAGAAGCCTTCTGAGCCTGATTTTACTGCTGATGATGCAGACTGACTTTGTGATGTAAAATAATTCGTTTGATGCGCTGATGACTGAATTTTTTTTGTGATAATACTCTGCCTAAAAAACAATGTATAATACAACTTGAAATAGTGCTTGTATGTTTGAGGGAAGAAAATGTAAAAGATTGTATGCTTGTGTTGCTACTTGCTTGCTTTCCATCAAACCTTTAAGCTTGCTAGTGCCACACATCATGAAGTCTTGTGGTTGGTTACATTTCCTAGACATTGTTGCATAAATAATTAACTCTTTTTTTTTCCCCCCGTTTAAAATAAATTATAAAGCCGAAAAATAAAAGAAAAAAATTGCATTGTAATATTTAGGGAGGGTTTCAAATTAAGAGTAAATTTGTGGATTCTTTCCACGCTGAAGGAATTTTTTCTGCTTAATAAGAGATCTAGAGCTACTCTAGCATTTGACCACTTGTGGGACATTTACGTTTTGGTTTTTGCTTAATACAAATTGCACTTGATTATGAATACAAAGTTAAGAGAAAGAAAACTAGAAAAGGAAAAGCCACTATCCCAGCAAGGCGAAAGATTCACTTAACCTGCTAACCAAGCCATAAAGAATATGCTTAAAAGAGAAAATTTATATGCTTAAAAGAGAAAATTTCACCATGTACCAGCAATTACTTCAACAGATGTATCTTATTTCCATAGATAGCTCATAGAGGCATTTCAACAAACAATTAATTGCACTTCAATTAGAGCCACTTCAAAGATAGGAAGACTCCCACAAAATAATGAAATACAGAGGAACCCACGAATAAGTCACACAAAAATACAAAACCCACAAACAAACCCACACAATTCCATTGAAATTTTGTTCATGCAAAATTCGGCCACACCCAACAAAAAGAGAAAACACACCGAAACATCAGAAAACTCCAAAAATTTAAATACAACTTACAGTGGTATGACATCGGTATCTCTGAGATACCCTTACAGCGGCGACATCAGCTTTGTGGTGGATAGACTCTCGCAGCCAAGAAAATCATAGTGATAAGGGCTGTTTCAGAGAGTTTGTATCACTTTATTAGAATAAAGGCTGTTCCAGGGAGTTTTTGTGTATCAGATACTTCGCATAAATTGGGGCAGTTGGTGGTAGATGTAAAATTTAAGAGCTTGAGGACGAACTTGGGGTATTGATGAGGAAGAAGAAGGGAGATCTTCTTGCAAGATACGATTGAAGAGAAATGCCAAATTCAAAAATTATCCGTTACTAAACACACCGTTTTGTCAAAATAATCTGCGTTTTTTTCTTTTAGTTATGGGCCTCATGAACAGTGAAAAAGGATTCACAAAATTAAGCAAAACATAGAAACACAACTGTTTTTCAGCATGCCAAAGGCACGCTAAATACTATTGTTTTAGAAGGTGCAAATTAAACCCTATAATTTAGGGGATTTTCAAATTAATCCTAATATTTCATTAGTTACAAATTAAATTTAACTTAATATATTTCAATTCAAACCTTCTCTTCTCTCTTTCTTTGTCACTAATTGCTCGAGCATAGGGTTTGAGTTGAAAAAAGGTTTAGGGTTTAATTTGTGACTTATAAAACTATAGAATCTAATTTGAAACCCCCCATAAAGCATTAAAGTGGAATTTCTCTCAAATAAATTAAAATAACTAAAGTAAATAAAAGGAAAGGAAGCAGGCCAGGGTGAACAACAAAATGAAAGAAGGTTGTGTTAAAATCAAGTCCCAAAAATAGATGATGTTTGTTAGGTTACCACCAAGTTTTGGGAGGACGTAAGATCTAAGTAGGATGTCCTGATATCCGAGTTCGTATGACATATACACATACTGGTTAAATTTGTTCACAAATTATGCTACAATAAACTGATTAGCGTTGAAATATCACGACCATGAACCTAAGAATTTCAAGGGAGATGGAGGAGACTGAATCGTTGTTGAAAAGTCAATTTCAAGATATTTAAGCTTTACATTGCCTATTTGTTCTTGGTGTCCCTATGAATTTTGGGGTCCTCAGTGGTAGTTTGAGACAATGTGATCCTTTGTCTCCTTAATTTGTGTTGGCAATGAAGGTGTTTTCAAAGTCAAGGTAATTGTCAGTACAGGAGTCTTAAGGTCTTCAAGTCCCATCCTAAGTACTGCCCCAGTTTGAAGTTAAAACATTTGAGTATTGCTATAACATAATGGTATAACATTTGACAACTACCAATAACAGCTTAAAACATGTGTTTTGCTATAACTTAGTGGTATTCACAACTGCCAATATGCCTTCAATTTAGCTAGTTAAAAAGGTAAGGAGTTCATTTTGCTTATACAGTTTCAATTGAATAACCTGTCAGCTACACTGCCCGTGTCATCTTTTATCTTCTCGCCTCTTTGCTTGGTTACAAGTTGCAATAGATAATCTTTGACTAATCCACCCCGAACATAGAGGGTCATAAGTAGTTTTAGTATAGAAATAAACACGTTAGTGTAGAGAGAAGAATAGATATACTAGTAAACTACACAGATTTGAGGACAATTATAGCAAAGGGCACCATAACTTGATCTTCCATCTTATTGTATTATTAAAAAGCATAAATTGAATAGTTTTAAGGAATTCGGCAACAACAAACAGAAACAACTGGCAGTTGATACAAGAATCTGTTTTTCATTTCTAAAATAAGCCATTTGGGCAAACGTTTAATACAGTACAAGAAGACAATGAGAACAAAGAATTAGAAACAAAAGGAAAAGGGGGAAGAGGGAAGGGAGAAACTAAGAACTGCCAAAGAACCCGTATAGAGAAGACTAAACAATAATAACAATTTCTATGATTTTAAAATTCAAAATTGAACCCGAATGGTAGGTCCAGAAGGGTTCACCATGTTTCTCATCCCAAGTGGTAATTCTGTGCTTCCTCAGGTGGTACCAAACAGCCACATTCCTCACTTTGCAAAAATTAACTAATCAATCTTCACTGATGAGTAGATAAGCCTTGTGAACCAGAAGCATGCATAGAAACCAATTGTACCAGTCAGCACGAAAAATGAGTATGAGGCAATCAGCATGTAGCCAAAGTACAACATCCCAGACACCGGCTTTGTGATCTCAAGCTTTGTAAAGAAGTAGAAGGCAGCATAGAGGAAAAGATAGAGTGCAGAGGAACCCGAAGTCAAATACGACCTCCACCACCAAAGGTAGTCCTCACTGCACAGCTGGAAGTAGCAAAGTACAATTGTAATCTCGGCACATGTGACAATAAGGATGAGGAAGACAATGAAGAGGAACCCAAATATGTAATAGAACTGTTGCAACCATATTGAAGTGAGGATGAAAAAGAGCTCGATAAAGACGGCACCAAAGGGGAGTATGCCTCCAATTAAGATAGAGAAAGCTGGGTTCATGTACCAAGCCTGTTCAGGGATCTGCCTAGGGATCTTATTGGTTTTCACAGGATCCTCAATTGCAGGCTTCCTAAAACCCACATAACTACCCACAAAAACAAGGGGAACTGAGATGCCAAACCACAAGAAAACCAGAGCAAACATGGTTCCAAATGGCACTGCCCCAGAGGACCTCTGCCCCCAAATTACAGCATTCAGGATGAAGAAAATTGCAAAGACAGTTGCAGGAAACAAGAAAGCTGTTTTGAGAGCAATTTTCTTCCATTCTGCCCCCTTGAACATCTTATAGAGGCGGGCTGCAAAATATCCAGCAAACAGTCCCATAAAGACCCAGAGTAAAAGCATGGCCGTCATCAATCCACCTCGGTTTGAGGGAGAGAGGAATCCAAGGACAGCAAACATCATAGTGACAACAATCATCCCAAAAAACTGAACTCCTGTCCCGGCATAAACACATAGTAAATCTGGGTTTGATGGAGGCCTGAAAACATCCCCATGCACCAGTTTCCACCCTGTCTCTTCTTGGGCTTCTTCCTGAGTCTCTAACTGGTTGTACTTGGAGATGTCCCGGTAAAGTGTCCGCAACATGATCATAGCCACCATGCCCGAGAGGAAAAGAACAATCATCAAAGAATTAACAATTGAGAACCAGTGAATTTGATCATCAGCCATCAGAAGATAGGTATCCCACCGAGATGCCCATTTCACATCACTCTCCTGCAGGGTTTAACAAAGGGCAAGATAATCAAAAAGAGAATATCATAATAAACCCAATGGCAAACAGCAAAGTTCTTCCTTTACTAAGAGGTATGGTAACTGACCTCAAAGTTAACGTCATACGTAAATATAATTTCCTTCTTATCTTCAACCTCTTGAGGAGTTTCGGAGTTGGTAACCAAGGTTTTTGCATGAGGGTCACAAGTTTTTAAACGGGTCTTTTCATTCCATTGACCGTCATATACATGCCTGATACTGTACTTAGAAAAATAATAAAATATCATTATTATACAGGCAAAAAATATTATCGAAGAGAGAAATTAGCAGAAATTGATAAATAGATGATATGGAGAGGAATCATAATCTTACCTGAATGGTCTGACCTCAAATCCGACAATCCTTGATAATTCTGTCACTGGATCTTTATGAATCTTGACTGTAAAGGTTAAGTGATTGTGGATAAAATGTTTTTCTTCCTTGCTCTGCAAATAATTATATTAAAGAGTAAAAAAAAAAAATTGCTTGGATGACTACATTGCTAAAAGTTTTAGCTTACTAGTTAAAACAAATGGTAATTGCTCCACTTCTTACCCCTGCATACTGTCCTCTCAGACCCACATGGAAGCCATGTTGATACACAATAGAATTTTCCTGATCAGGCCTTCTTATAGGTACAACCAGAGGAAGATTATCCAAAATCCTTGACATATGGAACAAAGGTAACCAAAAAAATTGTCATAAAGTTAGCTGGTTATTCACATAAGATTATAATTCACATTCAAAATCCTCTACATTACTGCCTTACATGTTCACCCGATACTCATCATCTATCTTTTCCTTGAACGCCTTTGCAGTTTTCGCATTGAGAGTTACTCGACATAAAACATTGCACATCTGTGGTTCTCTCATTTTAAACTGCAACAAACAAAAGTGATCAGCAGCTCAATAGCCAAACATATTGACTAAACAAGAGGAAAAATAATTCATCCAAAAAATCTAACTGACCACATAAGGAGAGTTTTCAATACGATCACCGCGAAGAACCTCCCCAAGATTCTCGGCACTGTCAACTATCTTCTCTGGAGGACAATATGGGAGGGAATAGTACGAGTAAGGAAGCTGAGTTTTTGTAGAGGTCAATTTGTTCACTTTCACCTTCAACTCATCCCCCTGCAGCCAATGTGAAATAAAATTTTAAACATCAAAACGATCTCAATGTATCCAAAATTGGTTTTAGCATCACAACAGAGGAATGTGGCTACATCAATTGGCAAACAACCAAAGCATGAGATGGGAGGATTTCATTATCATCATATAACCACTAAAACAGCTAGATTTCTACCAACGCAGGAGTACTGGGTAACCAGAGTAAAAAAAGTTTATACTTTCTAATATCATTGGATCAAAAAATCCCATGCCGGTATATGCAACATACTTTTTTCTTTCTATAAAAGTATACACATGAGCATTCAAACTCGATGAAATATATCTAAACTTAAATCGCATTCATATAACAGGTTAATTGGCAAGCATGCTCAATCTACACATCTTATGGAATCCGTTTAGAAAAAACTTTGGAAGTCAATAAAATCCAACATACCGAAAAACATAGATCCCAAGAGTCGGGATCATTTGTTCGTAAGCTGCTTAATCTACAGATTTGAGACAAACTCCCTATATGTCCACATATCTCGTAGATACAGCGAAGTATGCAAGTATCCAGGGAATTCAATAGGTCCAAGAAAACAAATTTCTAATACAGTAGTCTTCAAAAGTAACAGATCTTATAGATCTAGAGTTCAAGAATCGATGATCATCGGTCAACAACTCCCCAGGCTAAATTCTAAATCCCTAAAACACGCAATTTCATATTGGTCAAAACTGTTTCTAATTCAACCACTGTTTAGAATTTCCTTCCCCACACACACACACACACACAAAGTTCTAACTTTTTTATCAAATCCTATAGGAAAAGATATATTTATTTATAGATTAACATGTAAGCTATGTTTATAGCAAAAGAAAACGCAGCGATTCACAATAATAACACATAGAAAATCCAGAAAATTTAATCATTGCATCAACTACGCAACACAGATCCCAACGATTTTAACCTAAAAATAGAAATGAATCAAGTTGACACAGATCCAAACAAAAATGGATCCAAGATCTAAGCTGAAACCACTAGAAAACAAAGACAGAGAGAGATAAAATGATCATATACCAATTGGAAATCTTGGGGAGCGACGCCGGGGAGGTAGAAGCAGCGAGCGACATCGACATGGACGAAGAAGAAAAGCAAGAGACACAGAGAGATCCATCGTCGTCGTCGTTGTTGTTGTTGTTGAAAAGCGAGAGCTCCTCTAGCCATGGCTGTTTCTCTAAAGATCTAGATCCACCAAGATTTGCCCTAACCTACCTCCTTCTCTCTCTCTCTCTCTCAACTGGTTTACGTGAGTGTGTGTGTGTGAGTTTATTCTTTGTTTCTTTATTTTGATAGCGTATTTATTAATATAGCGCAAGATCGGAGAAGAACGAGATAGTATTATAGAAATCTTTCTTCTTTTTCTGGGGGGAATTTACGATGTACCAATCAGAAGCTTCTTTAACCGTCCGATCTTTGTTTTTTCACCGTGATGTGCGGTCCAGATTGGACCAATTGAAATCTACTCCATTAGTCAACGTTTTTTATTGGTTCCACTTCCTTAATTATCCTTAATTTATTACCCACATTGGAGATCCATTTTCTTTTCTGATCTTTGATGGACACATACTTTAATCAAAATTTTCGCATAATTTTTATGAGTTATTGAATTATATCACTTACACACTGTTTACCATATGAGCCTATTAAAATTAAAAACTTAAAAATAAAAAAATGAAAAGTATACCACTCAAAGCTTAATAAAAGCTCTTTCTAAAATAAAATAAAAAAAAGCTTAATAAAAGTTAAAAGGTCCTAGACAATTTTTTTTTTGCTTGCATTTGAAAATATTTTTTAAAAAAAATCTAGTACCACAAGCTATTTTTTTAACTTCTTTATCACAATTATGATGTAGTAAAGTATGAGCATTAAAGAAAAAATCGTTAGTTCATATATAAGTAATATACAACTATTTATAGTCTGTCATGTTAAAATTATGACAAAAAAATTGTGATATAATTATAAGAACTTAAACCAAGCTTATCCTCTCTCTCGTGTGTGTTAAATACTTAGTCTATTCAAAAAAAAAAAAAAAAAAAACTTAAGCCAAGTTTATTAGCTTTTTTTTTTTTTTTTTAATGAGCCAACATTATTAGCTTTAGAGTTGGGACTAAGCTAAGTTAATTAATTATAGAATGATGAATACAAATTAAGATTTGAGTAATTAATCAGATCGTATCTCTCAGGTACTAAAAAACAAAAAGACTAGGTGTACTTGCCAAACAAAAAAAAAACGTCGGTGGAGAAATCTGCATTTATTTATTGTTGTCTCCTACTCAAAGAGTGGGACAAAAAGTTGAAGAGTTCGGAATCTTGCCTAGGTAAATGAAAGCATTGATAATAAAGCTTAAAATAAATCTTTAGATCTAAGCCTATGATTGCATATTAAAGTCTTAACCAAAGTAAACTTTTAATGCCATAAAATTTAATGTTATTTTTTTTTAAAGTCTTTTATGTTTCAAAATTTTAATTTTGGTCAGTCATATTTGACTCTATGTTCATATTTTCCATTTAGTTTCAAATTTTTTATTTATATTTGATTCTTTTTCTTTTTTTAATTTTAAGTTTCAAATTTTTTATTTTGATCTTTCAGTTTAGATTTGATGGAAATGAAACTTTTAAAACATAAACCTAGAAAACTAAATCAAATATGAAGGACCAAATTGAAAATATTGAGATATAAATGGCCAATATTAAAATGAATCAAACATAAGCGTCAAAATGAAAAATTTGAAAGATAAAGGACTAAAATGAAACAACCCCAAACTTTAAAGATCAGATGTATAAATATAGGAGGTTTTATATGAAATATTTATTTAAAATTTAAACTTAAATAAGAAACATATATTACAATAATGGCATGGGAAAATGTGAGTTTTCAAAAAAAAAAAATTTGAGTGTGAATATAGAAAGTCAACAAAAGTTAGAATTTTTTATTTTGTATTAGATTATCGAGATAACTTTTGATTTTATATTAGGGGCAAGATTTAAGTACAATATTTAAGTACTATTCTTTAGATTTTCATCTTAAGATTATGCCACGTGATTTTTTTC
Organism: Quercus ilex subsp. ballota; assembly: GCA_032727855.1. Lineage (NCBI taxonomy): Eukaryota > Viridiplantae > Streptophyta > Magnoliopsida > Fagales > Fagaceae > Quercus > Quercus ilex. The sequence continues at coordinate 94,248,546 of CM064909.1, read as the reverse complement.
TCATGGGATGGAAGTGTATTTTTTAGTTAAGTAGTCATATGGTAGAATTTAAAGAGAATAACCTAAGAAATAACACCTAAGATATTGTACATAAATTTTGTCCTTATATTAGATATAGATATAAGTATAGATGGGTATAGATTAATAAATAATTAGTGTAAAAAAAATATTTCATAAAGAATTAAAACATTGTAATAACTCAAAAATGGATGTACATTGCAATTTCCAGTTGGACTACTGGGTTGAGTCAAAATAGAAAACACTTTTTTGGATCATTAAATGGTTCGTTTGAATTGAGGGAGAGTAGAGTAAAGTAGAGTAAATTTGGCTCAAAATTAACATATTTTCAATGAACTTTACTTTACTCCCCTCCACTCCCTCTCATTTCTCCCTCAATTCAAACAACCCTAAGTTCCATTTAATTTTATACTATTTCTCTTCTTTGGCATAGTTCCATAATTCCATTAAAATTAAAAAATCTCTTCTTCTTTTTTTGGTAATAGGAATCTATATATATATATATATATATATAATAATAATAATAGTTGAAACTGAAAGAAACTCAAATTAGAATTCCAAATTAGAGTTTCAATTTTGCGCCATATGTCATAAATTATTTATTCTTAAAGAGTTTTATTTTCTTAATTTTAGAATCAAATGTGGGACCACATCATAAATATTCATCCAAATGAGTTATTAAGTACAAAAATCAAAAAGTCTAGAATAAATGAATAATAAAAAAAAGTGCTTCACAATGATAAATAAATAAATAAACATGGACAATTTACATTATATACCTAATAATATCCTTACAATTTTTTTTAAAGAGTTAACAAAATATAAAAATGACTGTCAATAGTATTTAAATTATATATATAGGAATTATATTATGCATCTTATTGTATATCTTTAAGTGTATCCATACGTATGCATAAAGTTACAATCTAGTTTATATACAAAGCAAACTAGTTTCTTTTCTTTCTTTTTCTTTTTTATTATTATAGGGATTTATGTTTTTGTCACCTTTGTTTTTTGAAACCCGCCTTGATGATTAATTTGTAGCCTCCATCTTAATAATGTAAAACTAGATTTTCATGTTACATCATGGATCAATTAATCACAACCTTCTTAGTACATTTGATCTTGTTGAGCTAAATTGGTTTTTGGATATTTATGCACTAAAATACATAGAAACAAGATTGCAGAAAGAAACTGCATTGAAGCCCCATGTCCCAATTCTTTTACTTTTTACTTTTTTTCTTTTTTTTTTTCTTTTTTTCTTTTTTTTTTGCTGGGTAATTGTTTATGCAAGGGCTCGAACCCCCGAGTTGAAGGTCAGTAAGGAATCCGGGTACCAAAAAAAAAAAGAAAAAAGAAAGAAACCCCATGACCCAATTCTATGCTAACCCAACGTGGTATGAATGAAGTAACAAAAAAAAAAATCCAAACTCAATGTTGTTGTAAGTTGTAACATACCTTACTTGTGTTACATATCACTTTCAGTCTTTCATATCAGTCTCAAAGCTTTTAAAAAAGTAATTATTAAAATAAATAAATAAAAAGCTATAAAAAGTAGTAAAATTTAAGGTAAGTGTGGAATAAGTACCTCCCCTACTTCTATCTCTAATCAAATTTAGAAAGGTGTGGGAATTAGTTGTCTTGTCCTATATCCTTTTCAGAAAGAAATATTTAAGAGGCGCCTTTAAACATGTGAATTTAAACCATTCTTTTGAGAATAACATTCTTAATGTCTTATACCATATTTTTTATATTAAAAAGCACAAAACAATGAGATGCAACACTGTGAGAGAGTGACCACTCAGCAGAAAATGGCAAGGTTGTAGAGGGACCTCCAAAATGTTATCAATGCAACTACCTAATATAGGCACTAAGCACCAACAAAATTTTGGTTTGTTTCTTATTGCCTATTTTAATTTTTTAATTTATTTATTTTTTCTCTTTTTTGTTTGGTGGGTTTTTATGTCATTAAATAAGGAGGTGTACAGCAATAATAATTTGTTTATTTATTATACAAACTTTCCCTTTTGCCTTTTCTGGGTAGTGGTGGCATAGTGGGCTACACACTAATGTATAATGTACAGGAAGTGTGAAATTTATTATAGTTGCTTTGTAATAAAGGGTTCAGTGCAAAGTGCAAACTGAAGTCCTACGCAAAGGCCAACATTGACCTGAACTTGCATAAGCAGGAATATTGATTATTTAATTTTAGAGAAATGCTACGTCCATAATATTTGTACAATTTTTTCATAATAAATTCTATGTGTCAGATTGTTGCGGATTATTACTAATGGACAAGGAAATAGTTTTCAGTGGTAAATTCAAATTAAAAATTTATAATAACTTGCAATCTAAGATTTGTTGTGAAGGTGTCTTGAAAATGTTGTGCATATAGCACTTCTCTTAATTTTAAGAGTCAATTATTGGTCAATTAGATTTTATTTTAGATCCTATTAGCTAATTAAGTTATTAATATTTTATTTGAGTTCTTAGAGTTAAAGGTTATTTTTATAATTCAATAATCAAGGTTTGACCCAAATTAATTAGGAATTGAGTTTGGTTTTAGTAATCTATTACTATATAAACTAGCTTGTAACCCCATGCAGATGCATGGATATACTTAAAAGATACGCATCAAGATGTATAGTATAATAATCTTACGTATATAATTTAAATATTATTGATAGTCATTCTTATTATTTTTTTTAATTATTTAAAAAGTCTTGTAAGAATGTTATTAGGTAGAAAATATAAATTGTCTATTTTTTAAATATTTTTATGTTCATTAATTCTAAACTCTTTGGTTTTGTACACAATAACTCACTTGAATGGATATTTATGATATGATCTCACATTTGATTCAAAAGTTAAGAAATAAAACTCTCTCTAAAAATAAATAATTTAGGACACATGGCACAAAATTAGACTTCAATTGTAGAGTCTAATTGGATTTTCTTTAAGTTTTACCTATTAATATATATTGTGGGAGCTCAGGATTTTGGGCTACTCGGAGGTTTTACACCCTCACCCTTGCATTACAGTTAGAAGGCTTTGTCCGCTTTAGGGAGTCAAGCCCTCACGGTTTTGTATTACGAAGGGGTGGGATTGTCCCACATCGCCTAAGTAACCCTCCCACTCATGCTTTATATGCCCTTGGAGCTTGCATGAGTGTACCACTACTAACACTCTGTTTTAATGTGGGAGCTCAGGATTTTGGGCTACCCGGAGGTTTTACACTCTCACCCTTGCATCACAGTTGAAGGCTTTGTCCGCTTTAGGAAGCCAAGCCCTCACGGTTTTGTATTACGAAGGGGTGGGATTGTCCCACATTGCCTAAGTAACCCTCCCACTCATGCTTTATATGCCCTTGGAGCTTGCATGAGTGTACCACTACTAACACTCTGTTTTAATGTGGCAGCTCAGGATTTTGGGCTACCCGGAGGTTTTACACCCTCACCCTTGCATCACAGTTAGAAGGCTTTGTCCGCTTTGGGGAGCCAAGCCCTCACGGTTTTGTATTACGAAGGGGTGGGATTGTCCTACATCGCCTAAGTAACCCTCCCACTCATGCTTTATATGCCCATGGAGCTTGCATGAGTGTACCACTACTAACTCTCAGATCCTGAGCTCCCAAATATATATATATATATATAAATTTTTTGTGCCAAGTGAATTGTTTTTAGTTATAAAAAAAAAAGGCTCATTAATATAAAATCATTCAAACTCAATCTTCCTCTAATTTTATATATAGTGTTAGATATATGATTGTGTTTTTTATGATTTATTTATATTGGACTCCTCGTTTTCTACTCTAAATTAATTCATTTGGCACAAAAATAAAAAAAACTTCGATTAGATGGAACACGTACCATAAAATCAAACTCTAATTGAAATCCAATTTTTACTCTAAATTTAACTAACTTGATTCAAAATTTTAAAAATTTTGATTAGATGAGACATGTGGTGTAAAATTAGACTATGATTGAATTCCAATTTAAAGTCTAATTAGGTTTTCTTTTAGCTTTACTTATTAATATATATAAATACACACACATATACATATAGATGACTTATAAACTTGATTTGTTTTTAGTTCAAAAAAAAAAAAAGGTTCATAAATATAAAATCATTTAAAAATTATATTTTTTTATGGTTTACTTATATTGGACTTCTCATTTTTTACACTAAATTAACTCATTTGGTACAAAAATTTAAAAAATTAGATTAGATGGGACATATGTTGTAAAATTAAACTCTAATTGAAATCCAATTTTTACATTAAATTAACTCACTTAGCACAAAAATTTAAAAATTTAGATTAGATGAGACACGTGGCGCAAAATTAGACTCTAATTAAATTCTAATTTAAAATTTAATTGAATTTACTCTCAACTTTACCTATTATTATATAGGTGAAACAATAATATTGGTCTCTCAAGTTTATCCTATGGGCGTAATTGATCCTTCAAGTTTGAAGTGTGCACAATTAGTTTCTTAAGTTTGTAATCCTTTTACTAACTATCATTAACGAAAAGACAATAACTTGATATTTTATTTTAATGAAGTGACATATTTTAATTAAAAAAAATTACAAATTAAAAGTACACATGAGAAACTTTTTATACAACGGTACCAAATTAAAAAAAACTTTTTTTTTTCCTACCAATTGTAAATATATCAAAATTCGTGGGATCCACTGATGCGAACACAAACAGCTTCTTCTTCTCTTCTAAATGACCTTTTTTTTTTTTTTGGCTCTTGCGCGAAACCCGCTGATTGTCTTCTTCTTTCTTCTTTTTCTTTTTATTTCCTATCTCTCTTGCATGAACCCACACACTGGTGGTCTAAGGTCTTCTTCTTCATTTTTATTTTTTTATTTTTGGTGTTTACTGTTTTGCTGTTTTGGTGGTCTTCTTGTTTCAAATAAAATAAAACCCAGTTGAATTTAACCCCACCAACAAAACAAAATTCATAAAAATAGAATCTCAAACTCAGAAAACAAAACCCATTTGAATTTAACCCTCACCCACAAAACACAAACCAAATCAAACATTTAGAGAAAATAAAAGAAAGAAACAACAAAAGAGAAGCAAAGATGCTGCGAAGTGTTATATGATACATGCCCTGCTTTTTTGCTGCTATGCCTCTGCTGGGATTCCATGGGTTTTGTTTCATCCCGTGGAGTGCCTGCAAATGTTTAGCTATTTTAGTTTACTCTGTTTCTTTATTTTGTTGCAGTTCTGTTTAGTTGTTGTGTTAACATATGTCTTATTAGTGTGTGTATATTTATTAGCCCAGTTGGGCTGTGAAGTTTGTGGTATTGTAAGACTTTTTAATATATGTCTTAATAAAATTCCAGTTTACGCAAAAAAAAAAAAGAAGAAGATGCTGGGACCTATTTTTATAATTTTAATTTGTAATTTTTTAATTAAAATATGCTACATCATTAAAATAAAATTTCAAGTTATTGTTCGTTAGCCACATAAGTAATACCGTTAATGGCAGTTAGTAAAAGAACTTATATTGCTTATTTTGTGTATGTGGGGGCCTTTTTTTGTTGTGCGTTGGGCTGGGCTGCCTGCCGCAGTAGTAGGCCCGAGTATTCTGAGTAAGGGAGTTGAGATCGGTCCAACTGGAGCTCAACTTGGGCCGGCTTGTGCGCAAACGTTGAGTCCAAGTCCAAGGGAAGACATTGCGAAGTGGGCTTATCATCTGTTCCTGCCGCAGGAACTTTTCTACAGTTTCTGCCGCAGGATTGACTTTTCTGCCGCAGAAGGAACTATTCTCCAATTCTGCGACAGGTCTAACTTTTCTGTTGTGCAGCAAGACTTTCTACCGTGCAGTAAAACTGTCTGCCGTGCAATAAAAGTTTCTGCAATGCAGTGAAGTTGCCTGCTGTGCTTTAAAGCCTTCTACAATGCGAATGACCACTCTTCGTTTTTTACTGCAGAAACGTTTTTCCACTTCCTTGGCCTGGCTTGTATGCAAGCCACACCACGTTTGCTAAAATCTGTTTATAAGCTCACAGCAGGCAGGGTCATTGTTAAGAGGTTATGGCAGGCAGACAATATATAGAAAACGTAAAGAAAATGCAGTCACTATTTCTGCCGCAATAAACAAGATAAATAACTTAAAAGGCCTCGCTTTTAAAGAATAATACTTAAACAAAGGATTAGAGCGGGATTAGTAGAGTAAAGAGAATGAATCTGCCACACCAAGTATCACCGCAGGACTCTAACCAGGGAAAGGAAAACTGCTCCCTCAACGCAAGTAACTTCAAAGGAGAAATTAATTGCTTTGAGAGATCAGCCCTAAATGGTATGTACCCAAGCATAGGTCGTATTTCCCTCCAATGGAGGACAAAGCTATTGAGGGAGAGAGGGGATTAACCCATTTGGGTGCATGCCTGCCATAAAATACTCTATTTTCTTTCTTTCTTTTGTTCTCTGTTTTCTTGTTTTATCTTTTCTCTCTGTTTTCTTTCTTAGAATTCTTACATTTCTTTTTCTTTTTTGCTTTCTTTCTTTCTTTTCTTTGTTTTCTCCTCCTTGTTTTTTCCTTTCTATGTTTTCTGTTCGAATTCCTCTCACCCCCCCTCCTGTACACAGCTACAGGTCTCTTATATAGAGCCTGCCGTGACTGATTTTACTATTCTAGCCCTTTCATGGCCCTTGTCTGGTATAGGAGCCTTTTGCCAACCACTTACCGAGTCAATGGTTCTGACTACCACCATTGACCTGTGGCTTTCAGATAATGACGGTTCATTTTCTACTCGTCCAGTGTGTACCCTCTTCCTCTCGGTCTCTCATGGCATGCACCCAGTGGTTCTTACCCAGCCTTACCTCTTTTGGGTGGCATGTCATCCCAGCAGGACTGTGCCCACCGAAAGAGCTTGGGCAAGAAACACAAGAATGGGTTTCCACTCCTCTCCCCACCGCCAGACCGTGCCCTCACTCATGACCTCACCCTTTCCCATAGTGGCTGGGTATAGGCCGGTGATGCATGGGTCGTACGCATGCTTTACCTTCTTGATATTTCATTCGTTTGTCGAGGTCTGAAAATGGGTGCGCATATCCTGCCGTGCACTTTTTGGCATTTTCTGGTGTGGATTGCATCTCCAACGTCTATGACTTGTCCCTTTCTTTGGAGGGTTGGGCCTTGTTGGACATTGGGCTTCCCTTTAGTTTGGTTGTTTGCTTTGTGGCTTGGCATCTCCTGCCATACCAGATTGTTATTCCTGTTGCTTATCACAATCATGCCAGAGATCTGTATTCTGCGGTAGATCTGTATTCTGTGGCAGACTTGTATTCTGCGGCAGATTTGTGTTTTGCAACTTACTGTGCTTTCTTTCTCATGGGCTTTTGGATATAGATTCACAAAATTGGGCATCAACAATTTGAAAACTTTTTTTTTTAAGAATACTAAGTATTTTTAACGTACACAGAAAAAGAGATGACCAATATAATAGTTTAACTTTTTGGTAATAAAAGCTCCATTGAAAATTTTCCAATGACGTAGAGCTCACTCCAGACGACTTAAATACTAATTCTTAAGTTGAAATCTCGGTTAATGTTGATTCTAAGCAAACCTAAGCATTGATTTCTAGGTAAATTTTGTTTTTGATTTAGGACTTCCAAATCATTTTTTTCTCACAAATTTCTTTGGGAATTTTACTCGGCTTCATTCAATACTATAACTCCATGATAGATATCAACTTATCGAGCAACCACAAGCTAATTTTGTTCTTTTTCTTTGTATTGTTTTATTGAAAGCTATTACTGTTCCTAATCAAAAGCAAAAAGTCATAGAATTATGTACACATTGGGAGCAAATCCTTTGTTTTTGCAGGCCCGTTTAATACATGTGTTTAAACAAAAATTTTCAATTCTTTTAGAAATATGTGTGGACAAAAAAATATGTAAAAATACGTGTAATATTATTTAAAAACTAAAAATATGTGTTTAAAATGACGTACCAAACATGACATTTTCCTATTTTTGTCCCTTTGAAAAGTCAGTCTGATTGCCTAAATTTATGGACATCCTCTGACTCTTCTTCTTCTTTCTTTATTTCTCTTGTGAGGAAATTCTTGAATGTCGTTTAGTTTTTGGATTTTGGGAAAATCAAAAGCCTTTGCCATCTGTCTAAGATTCATTAGTCTTTCTGGTTTTCCCCTCTTTTTTGTTTGTTTGTCTGTCTTTCCTTCTGTTGGGAGTAATTTTGCGTAAGATTGAAGATTTACATTAGTTGTGTGAGCCTGCTCAACCACTGCACTTCAAAGTCTAAAACCTGGGTAATTCTAAAATATTCTTGCTTAATTTCCTGTCGGAGAGAGAGAGAGAGAGAGAAATTATAATTAAAAAAAAAAATAGAGTAGTTTACCAAACACTTAGGAAGAAAACATTAATTACAAGTGAATTGAATTCCCTTCAATGTTTCTTATGGATATGGAGACAAAATACATAACTTCAAGACATTCAAGGTAAAATCATATCAACAACTGTTCTCAAAGTGCCTCAGGAGTACACAAACATACAAAACGTGCTCCAAATGGCTATCAAATCTTGGCAACAATAAACTATATCCTTAATAATCCAAGTAGAAAAGGTAAGGATGGGGTTCAAAACAATAGCATTCTAATTTTCCTCTCAGGTGGGTGGTTCTCGAGCGGGTGATTCAAGTGTGGGTGGTTCTCGAGCTGGTGGTTCAAGCGTGGGTGGCTCTCGAGTGGGTGGTTCAAGCGTGGGTGGCTCTCGAGTGGGTGGTTCAAGCGTGGGTGGCTCTCGTGCGGGTGGTTCAAGCGCTCTCACGGTACGAGGAAGCATAAATTCAGCAAATATGGGATAGTGGGAAGAAGGATAATACCCATCAATGTTATCACTCACCACTTCACATGAAACAGGAATAAGAGATCTACCCCTGAAAAGAATCCAATCTATATGTAAATCCTGGGTTTGGCGATCCCAGCAAAGGCATAGAGCTCTGAAAATCAACTTGAGGTATTCAAGAGCTCCCTGTTTGTCACCTGACAGTACCAGATGCTATAGAATTATGTCATTTGATAAAAGATCATAGAGCAGTATAGAATTAGCAAACTTGTTACCTTTGAATCCATGGTAAGTGCGTATTAGAGAAACATTTTTCCTCACACGAGCATTGGGCCATACATCCCTCATGTCCCCCACAACACCATGCTCCCTGAAAGCCAGTACGAGAAAAGCCATCAATAATCTAGTTTGTCCCCTAACAAGAAAAAGAGTATCACAATCATTTTGCACTAAATTGCAGAGAGGGCACATAAGGTAACAACTATTAATCTTAAATGGAAATCCAAACTATCTATCAAATGAATGTTAACCAGGAGGGAAAAGGTGATAGCCGGGGGGGTAATTTTAAATCTTTTTCCTTTTTAGCAAGTATGGACCGTTACCAACTTATCATGAAAGAGACAGATGGTTTTCTCTATATATATTCTATAAAAGACAGGACTACATCATTCATTACCATCATACACTATAGAAAAGGCCTTCCCTCCATGTGCTAAGTTAAAACATCTCCAATATAAAACTTAAAAGACAGGATTACAAAAGAAAGATGGATTTCTCTATATATATTCTATAAAAGACAGGACTACACCATTCATTACTATCATACACAAAAAAAAAAAGCCTTCCCTCCATGTGCTAAGTTAAAACCTCTCCAATAGAAAGATAAATGTCAGAACAAAGGTGATGTAGCTTTGGTCCTAAGCCAGAAAAGAACCAAGACTGACCTTTCTACTAAAAGAATGCCAAATTGGAGAAGCATCATACCAATCCTCCAAAATAAATTGTCTTGAATGGGAATACAGAATTTTATTCATAATCTTCTTCTTTATTTTATTTGGAAACGTTTTTTTTCCATTGGTAAGTTTACACACACCTAGGGGTTTTGAAATTGAACCTGCAACCATACCCTCCACCCTATCTTATTGTGTGGTTGGTGGGTTTGGGGGGGGGGGGGGGGGTTGGTGGGGGGGAAGAGGGGAGGGGATATTTGGTAACAATATTCATGAAATAGCATTATATTCATGTCACAGGCCAATGGTATTCTAAAAATGGAAGGAGTAAGATAATGAACCTTTTCCTAAACTATTTTTCCATAACCTCCATTTTTTAAATTACTCCATATTCATAGTTTAATAATTAAGAGCAAAGATCCAAAACTCAAAACATGAGTATGAACTGTAAATGTGGATAAAATCCAATAAGCATGAAATAGGTTAGGACAATAAAAGAGCTGGATATCCATGTTCAGGGTACCTTGATCTCCCAAGAAGAAAACGCCCTGTAGTTGATTCCTTTTGTGTGTTGAATCCTCCGCAGTATACAACTGGTAAGCTAGGAGGTAGGGATGCAATGTGCTGCCATGTGAGTAAAGCACTTCGTCTACGGGCACGAGGGCTTAACTCATCCATGTTTGTATTGACTATCTGAAAGGAAAACCCCGGTGGCTCGACTCCTTTCAATTGGAATGTGTGGACATCTTGTCAAAGAAACAACCAATACAAAGCTCTTGGTTGAAAAAATAAAAGCATCAAGCAAAAGGAAGTTTAATCTACATAAGAGTCAAATTATAAGGATATCGCCCATGTTGCGATACATGGAACCACAGAACCCCATGACATGCTTCCATGGACAGAAGGTGACTCCGACAACCAGAAAGTTCCACCTTCTACCAGCTCTACCTTCATTTAATAAAAGAAGGAAGTAACACCAATCTTTTCTGAAGAAGCATAATTAGAAAGCTATGCCAGATAGGAAAAAGTAATCAATATTGTACCTTCTCCTTGTCATAGAAGATGGTGCAATGTTCATCTGAAGTGTCTTGTGATCCTTTCCTTGATACTCCAAATTGATCATAACCTAGATAACATGAAAGAAAGAAGAGTCCAATCACTAACAAAATTTCCAGGTTTAGTATGAAAGAATGGAGATTACATGAACATTAGATTGTTTCTAATTAACTACATTTGGATCCCAGCAAACTATTCTTCCGACCACTGAAAAATATAAAAATCATTATGTAATAAAAAAAATTAAAATTGAAATTAAAAAAATAATAATGTTGTCATTTTATTATCTGTCCTGTATGCAACCATGTTAAGAAGTTACTAAATAAGAAGGGAATGGACCGATCACAAATAAACATCATAATCTATATAATGAAAGAAAAAAAACACCACTTAAACTGCAATCTTTCCTGAAGAACTAGAAAGACGTATGAATTTCAGGCCTAAATGAGCCAGTTATTAGAAGAAACATCACTTGAATCACACAATACCACTCTACTGAAGTACCGAATCTATAGCAAGGTGCATGTACAATCCACATCTATAGAGATTATGTTTTGGGTTTATGATGTTAAATAAGAAGTGAAAACATTCACCAAAAAGGGCGAAAAAAAGGAATGAAAAAGAAGTGAATAAAACTGTGCAAGTCATAACTCATAAGAGAAGAATGCAGCATTGCTCATAAAAATATATACCACCCTAAATGAGAAGACTAATCTCTTTGCCCTAAACACTATGGTTTAATCTCTCCTAAGTACCTAAGGATCTACTCATAGATGATTCTCTGTGGTCATGGAATTATCATTCTTCTTGAAAACTATTTCCCTTATCAGTTGCCAAAAAGCTGTAGATAAAATGGCACTTCCTTGCCCTGTAAGAGCAAAGAGGAGGGTGAGGTTGACAGTTCAAAATGTGTATGTGTAACTTACCAATCAAAAAAACTTTTGCATTGTTAGTTAAATTCTAGGCTAGGCATAGACCTAATAGAGTTGAGCTACGAAGCTTTGGACTATGCCACAAATAAAACATGCTCAACCATTTTATTCAGGAACTCCACCCTATCTCCAGAGGTAAATTCACATCTTGTCACTTCAAGCATAAAAGGCATTCAATGATTAAATTCCCTTTACATATTATTCGTTATGGTTTTTCCTTTTCCTTATATTTCAATATTCTTTGTCAGATGAGCGTCACTTATACTAGAAATTTAAATTGTACAGATAAGATAATGATTCTTATCTGAACATTTAAAATTTAAAAAAAGAAAAAGAAAAAAGATGGTGGTGCTACATTTAACAACAACAATAAGGAATGGGACAAACCATAGTTGGAATATTTTTATTTACTCTATTTTTCTTTTGTTGGATAAGGCAGGTCCACACAACAGATTCTATTTTGGGATTGATATCTGATATCAGCATATTACAGGTTTCTGGAATATAATTCATTAAATGCAACAAGCCCCAAAAATGATAAATGCACCTCATATGACAATTGTACAATATGCATGACTACACACATCAATTCAAACATATAGCTAGGATCCTTTTTTTTATTTTTTATTTTTTTATCAGAAAGTTAAACATGCGCCGATGGGTTCTAAACCCAAAACCTCACCCTTCACTCATTCTTATGGGAGAAGAAAGTGCCATTTGAGCTAGAGCTTATTGGCTTGACATCCTTCCTATCAGAATGAAAAGAGTAATACCTAGACGGGACCGGGACTCAGATGGGATCTATCTCCAGGGGTAGCTATAACCTAAACCAAAGGAATGTCTTCTTTAAGCTCAAAGTATCAAACCCTTTCACATGCATAGTTTATGATATGCATGTAAGATTGTCCATCCTACATTAAAACCTCGTGCGAACTCTGAATCAAAACCAATGAGATCAATGCAATCAATCGGATCATCTTAGATACTAGACTATTGGAAACCACGCAGAAATGCCTTATATTCAGTGTTCAACATGAATCTATATCGATTTCAATAGCACATTAATGTATCTGATTCAATGAAGGAAGAATTACATCTAGCAAATCTCTTCAAAATCACATGTTTTGAATCGTGTCACACTCACTTGAACTTTGAACGCCTAATACAAGTATAGAGTCTGTCTATATTTTTAACTATTTAAATTTAACTTCTTTATTAAATAAGCTAAGTTCATAAGCGTTACAATAATAACTCTGAGAGGTAAGGGGAAAAAAAAGTTACCCGGTAAGCACTGATGAAGATAATCCAATTGAGATTTCACTCCTGAACCCAGATAAAAGAATAAAAAATTACATGAGATAGTATATTTAGCTTAACCATATGAAGCAAAACAAGTACCCCAAGACTAAATTCCTAAAACCCAATCCAATTCATAGGTCCTTCAAATAGAGTATGACAAGTCAAGTAAGAAGTACGAAGTAAGAACCCTGAACCCTTCTGCCCAAAACATCATTCACCCAAACCTTTTTTCGCTGGTATTCAAAAAACAGTAAAACTCTAACTAGAGCGTGAAAGATCAAAATCCCGCCTCCAAAACACAAATCAAAGAAAACCCAGATCAACCATTTCAACCAAATCACAAGCACACCCCAACATATGCACATACAAAGATACATATAATATAGAGGTGTAAATGGAAAGGAAAAGAGACCTTGTTGGGTACAGAGAATCACAGGGGAGTAGCTGGTGATGACACTGATACATAAATCCCTCCTCTTCTCCCATGAATTAGGACTGTCTGGTGGTTGATCTTCATGAAGATTAAAGGTCATCACAGCCAAAGGTACACTCATTTTTACCCAAATCTCTCTCTCACACACACACACACACACTCTCTCTCTCTCTCTCTCTCTCTTTCTCTCTCCTTTCTTTTTCTGCTACATGATTATTGCTCAGATAATATGTTCAACAAAGCTTAAAGTGAACAACTTTACGTATATTCTTTTCTTGTGGCCTTCTAATGGAAGATTCACTGATGTACAGTTCGATTTTGAAGCTGTGTGTAAAATGTAAATGAACAAAGAGGGAACAGCAAAAAAGAACTCAAAACTTAAGCATGTGTCTGAACCGAGAGACTTGGGTTAGACTCAGATTTAATGGGGTTTTGACCATGCACGTACGAGGTCATATAAATCAACTCCCACGTGTGTCAAGAATTTAACATGCATATATTTTCTGTACTTATCTATACTGCTCATTAAAAAACTTCTCCCGGTTGAATTCTTCATTTTTTTTTTTTCAAAAATGCTTTTAATTATTTATGTTTAAATAGAGACAAAATTAGAGAATAATCCGGTAAAAATGTAATTCTAACTTCTACTAAAATATTGCCTAAAAAATAAGAACACTCACCTGTTAATTATCAAATTGCTTTATCCATTTATAAATTATATTTTCAAAATAAAAATTATATATATAAAATAAAAAACACCGAATTTTTTTTTTGCTAAAAAAAAAAAACTCATCGGACGCGCGAAGCGCGTATGATGAGGCTAATAATGGTAACGTTTCTTCTTCTTCTTTTTTAAAGAATGATGATAATGTTTCTTAATTACATCTAAATCAACTAAACGAAAATGATTTTGTCATTTAAGATTCCTTTAGTTGTGACTAAAACAACGCCATCACTTCAACGCCAAACTATCTAACTTGTCTTCTTTTGATCAAAGGTGGAAGATTCGTTGAATCAAATAGTTTGCTTTCAATGTCTCTTTTTTTTATATATGTGTTTTCTTTGATTACGTTAACATACATAATTCATGTCAATACAAGACAAGATTAAATCTTGCTAATGTACGCAACCACATACCAAACATGTACTAGAATATTATGAAAAGTCAAGATACTATACACCAAATTACCAATCTTGCTAAGTGTTGTATTATGGTAAAAAAAAAACATATATGGTTCAAACATTATTTTTCCTTGTGAATATGATTTTTATTTTTGACAATTGTCTTTGTGGTTTTGTTGGTAGAATGAACAATTTTAAGTAGGCTTGTAGCATGATGAGTCACCTGTCCTTCTCTCGTGTCTCCTATGTTCAACCCACCTCCCCAAAAATCAGGAAAAAAAAAATCGAGGATTATTCATGAGCATTATATTTAAATTTTAACACTATGTTTGAGAGCTTATAGAAGAATGATTTTTTTTTTTTTAGAAGGAGAATGAAATAAACATGATTGAACTGTACAATTTTTTTTTTGGTCATTATATTTGTCATTTTTTTTATGAACATTTGTCATGTTTTATTAAAATATCAACAATAATATAAATAAATGGAAATGAAATAAATATTCTCTCTTATTTGGATTTTTGAAAATAAATAATTTTGATGGAAAGTAACTTTATTTGGGAGTTTAATGAAAGTAAATCTTTCAATAATAACTGTGGGGGGCAAAAGCCCAGATCTACCACTTGGGCCTGGGGCCCTGTTCTTTATGGCATCCTACGTCCGAAGAGCAAAAGCGGGCTGGGACACTTCTCCTGCGGACATCAGGCCCAAAGGTGGCCGAAAAGTATAATCCGAAGAGAACATTCATCGTCCGAAGAGATTTTACTCCTCGGATACGGGTAGTTCTGATTAAATACATGTACAGGGAGCCCGAGTGCCCTTCCTGGCAATATGGGTGACAAAAACAAGCTCTGGGCACTCCTGAGGATGATAAGAATGAAGAAATATCTAAAGGAAAAGCTGCTACCACCGTATTTAATGCACTGCAACAGCTTTTCTGGCCGTATTTATGTGGAGAGGACCCCTGAACAGTGAAACCTCAGTTACCGCCACTCACAAAGAACTAAAGTGGGCGCATGATATGACATGCGCTCAAGTGTATACCCAGATGGGGAACAGGTGGACGATGGAGATGAGGGAGAAAGGTGTTATATAAAGAAGGTCGATCCCTCAGAGAGGGGGGGGGGGGAAAGAAAGAGGAGAAAAGCCTTACTGTAGCTCTGAACGTTGTAATTACTGTTCATTCAATAAGATGTCTCTTCGGACTTTCACCTAAATAGTCTCAGTCATTATTTTATGCTATTTCTACCTCACGTAACTTAGCCATCCATAGTTTAATTCAGATCCAGCCCAGCTCTTTCACCCACTCTCTACAAATTCATTGTGCTGGGTTCGTTGGGCCTCTAACCCATCCTTTTTGGGCTTGGGCTACAAAAACTGACCCTACAATTGGTGCCGTCTGTGGGAAGAGCTTGTGCAGGGGAGAAAACAACAGTAGGTGATCGCCGAACCAAGTCAGCAAGAAGCAGAATCCAGGGCATCTCAGCACGTGGACCCTTTTTTCAACCTGGAGAGAAGACAAGACCGCGAAGGAAGTGTACACACCGTGCCCCTTGACCAGAGCTAATCACACATTGGCAGTCACATATCCCATGCAGAAGAGAATCGAGATTTGCAACAAGAGGTTGAAAAGCTAAAAAGGGAGCTGCGCCATGCAAAGAGGAAACGGGCTTCCTCGTATTCTGATGAGGACCCTGATGATGATCCAAACGTTACTTATCAACATAAATCCAGGACACCAGCCAGTGAGTCCTATTCTTATGAACAAGAAACCCATCGTAAGGGGCAACGTAGAGGTCCATTACATGAAGACGTGGGAAATGACGCCATGAGCAGGGCTCTAAATCATATTTCTAGGTCACCTTTCACGCGCAGGATTGAGGAGGCGAAACTTCCTCGGCGCTTTAACCAACCAACGTTCACCGTCTACAATGGTAAAACAGATCCCGTGGAACACGTGAGTCATTTTAACCAGAAGATGGCTGTCTACTCTAGGGACGAGGCACTGATGTGCAAGGTTTTCCTCTCTAGTCTTGGACCAGTCGCGATGAGGTGGTTTGATGGACTAATCCCAAATTCCGTCAGCTTTTTCAAAGAGCTCACCCAAGCCTTTGGTTCGCGTTTTGTCACCTGCCGAAGAGTGGCCCGACCTCTGTCGTCATTGCTGTCTTTGAGCATGCAGGAAGGAGAAACCCTGAAGGTGTATTCGGATAGATATTGGGAGATGTTCAACGACATGGAGGGCAATTTTGATGCAATGGCCCTAGAAACATTTAAGCTCGGTCTTCCTACCGACCATGGTTTAAGGACATCTTTGTCTGGCAAACCTGTTACTAGCATGCGTCAGCTAATGGATCGCATTGAGAAGTATAAGAGGGTCGAAGAAGACCAGCAACAAGGAAAAGGCAAGGACAAGGTTATCCCCCAGGAGAGGAGGGACTTCAGGTCGGATCGATACCACAATAACAAACCGAGGAGGGATTTTCCTGTGCAGTTAGGATCAGCCAATCCTCAGGCAGTCAAAACCGTATTCAGAGATCCAGTCCACCAAGTTTTGGAAAAGGTCAGGAACGAGCCATTCTTCAAGTGGCCGAATAAAATGGTAGGGAATCCTGATAGGCGTAATCGCAATCTCTATTGCCAGTACCACCAGGATCATGGACACACGACCGAGGACTGCAGAAGTTTGTGGGATCATTTGAATCAGTTGGTCGGTGAAGGCAAATTGAGGCATCTCCTGCATCACTCTACTGGTCGAGGGGGCCAGATGAATTCAGAGTCCAGGAGGGACGATCCTTTAAAACCCCCTCTGGGAACTATTAACGTTATCTTTGCAGCCCCAGGGAGAACAGGATCCTGGCCATTTAAGGTCATGTCAGTAGATTGGCTGCCTACGGGGGAGTTTAGCCAAGGTCCGAAGAGATGCAAATCGAATGGTCATCCAGTTTTAGGGTTCTCGGATGCTGACAAGGTGGGGACTGCCCAGCCTCATGATGATGCGTTGGTCATAACCCTCAGAATCGGAAGGTACGATGTGAAGCGGGTGCTGGTTGACCAAGGCAGTGCGGTAGAAATTATGTACCCTGACCTCTACAGAGGGCTGAACCTCAAACCCAGTGACTTAACGCCGTACAGTTCTCCATTGATCAGTTTCGAAGGAAGGGCCGTGACCCCTAAGGGCCAAATACGATTACCTGTGCAAACTGGCTCAGAGGTGGTGGAAGTGGATTTCATAGTTGTAGACGTCTTTTCGCCCTATACGGCAATTGTAGCCAGACCTTGGCTTCATGCTTTGGGGGCAGTTTCTTCCACCTTACATTAGAAAATCAAGTATCCATCCGAAGGCCAGGTTTGTGAAATCCGTGGGGACCAATCCGTGGCTAGACAATGCTTGGTGGCCGCCATTCAACATGAGCCGGAAGCCGAGTCACCAGCGAAAGCTGAAGAGGGCTTATAGCAACGAAAGCTTCGGTTATCGCCCACTAAAGAGCCGGATAAGGGCGCAGGGTGCGAAGATTTAACAAAAGTCATCGTTGGAGGTGACCTTGAAAAATTCTTTCGGGTCGGATCTCAGTTACCTTTGCAGGAAAAGGAGAAGTTAGTGCAGCTTCTTAAGGAAAACCTCGACGTATTCACCTGGAACGCTTATGAAGCCCCTGGGGTGGATCCGGAATTCATATGCCACTATTTGAAAGTCAATCCCATGGTCACCCCTAAGAAGCAGCCTCCTCGGCGTCCATCTAAAGAACATGCTGAAGCAGTTAGAGAAGAAGTAGCAAAGCTCAAGCAGGCTGGAGCTATTAAAGAGATTTTCTACCCAGAGTGGTTGGCAAATACTGTGGTGGTGAAGAAGAAGAACGGGAAATGGCGAGTATGTGTGGATTTCACTGACTTAAATAGGGCGTGCCCTAAAGATCCATTTCCCATGCCAAAAATCGATCAGCTTGTAGATGCCACTGTCGGGCACCCCCGGATGAGCTTCTTGGATGCGTTTCAAGGCTATCACCAGATACCCTTAGCCCTGGACGATCAGGAGAAAACTGCTTTTGTAACTCACATTGGTAATTACCATTATAAGGTGATGCCATTCGGCTTAAAAAATGCGGGTTCTACTTACCAAAGGATGATGACGAGGATGTTCGAACCACAGTTAGGAAAAAATATCGAGATTTACATAGACGACATGGTTGTGAAGAGCAAAGTGGTGGCCGAGCATGTAAAGGATCTAGAAAGCACTTTTGCAGTTCTTAGGAAATACAAGCTGCGCTTGAATGCTTCTAAGTGCTCATTTGGTGTGGGATCAGGCAAGTTCCTAGGATATATGATGACTCACAGAGGAATTGAGATCAACTTCGATCAGATAAAGGCCATCAATGAGCTACAGGCTCCTCGGAATCCCAAGGAAGTTCAGAAACTGACTGGGATGATCGCAGCTCTAAATCGATTTATCTCGCGATCAGCAGATAGGTGTCGGCCTTTCTTTTCCTTGATTAATAAATGGAAAGGGTTCGAGTGGACAGAAGAGTGTGCTATGGCTTTCCAGCAATTAAAGGATTATCTAGCTCGACCGCCAATTATGTCCAGCCCTGAGCCAGACGAAGTCTTGTTTGCGTACATCGCTGTAGCTTCCAATGCCGTAAGCTTGGTGCTGATCCGAGCAGATGGCGGTGTACAAAAACCAGTTTACTGTGTAAGCAAATCGCTGCATGAAGCCGAGATCCGTTATTTACCATTAGAAAAGGTTATTCTAGCAGTGGTGCTTGGTACGCGAAAGCTCCCGTATTATTTCCAAGCCCATACGGTCATTGTTCTCACCCAGCTTCCGCTCAGGGCAATACTCCGTAGCGCGGATTATACCGGAAGAATTGCTAAATGGGGGACGATCCTAGGGGCTTTTGATATCAAGTACATGCCACGCACCTCGATCAAAGGTCAGGTGATCGCTGATTTGGTAGCTGAGTTCACGGAGCCCCAACTAGAAGAGGTAAAGCCGACGTCAGACATGGATGAAAAATCAGTTGGCATGATTTCTCAACAAGGCCCTTCCCATTAGGAGGCATACGTGGATGGTGCTGCGAACCAAGAAGGCTCTGGAGTGGGACTAGTGTTGATGTCCTCCGAGGGAATCATTATTGAAAAAGCACTAAGGCTGGGCTTTTCGGCAACAAATAATGAGGCGGAATACGAAGCTTTACTGATGGGGATGAGTATGGTCCAGAAGATGGGAGGAAAGGCAGTAAAGCTATTCTTGGATTGAAGGTTGATTATGGGTCAAGTACAGGGGGAGTTTGAGGCGAAAGATGAAAGAATGCAGGGGTACCTGAGCCGAGTTAAACATCTGCAAACGGGGTTCGAATCTTTCAGCCTGGTGCATGTTCCCAGAAGTGGTAACGCACACGCTGACTCCTTGGCCACTCTAGCCACCTCTTCGGCGGGAGGTTTGCCGAGGGTTATCCTTGTCGAAGACTTGCATGAGCCTACCGACGCAAGAGGAGAAGTAATCCAAGTACATCAAGTCAGGGTTGGACTCAGTTGGATGGACCCTTTAGTTAAATTTCTAAAGGAAGATGTCTTGCCTGAAGAAAAGGGGGAGGCCAACAAAATTCGGAGGAAAGCGACCAGGTTCTGGTTATCCGAAGATCAAAAGCTATATAAACGATCCTATTCAGGACCTTATTTGTTGTGAATGTCTCCCGAAGCGGCTGAGCTATTATTAGAAGAGTTGCATGAAGGAATCTGTGGAAGCCACACTGGGGGTAGGTCTTTGGCTCACCGAGCTCTTACTCAGGGTTATTGGTGGCCCAATATGCAAAAAGAAGCCCTCAATTATGTTAAAAAATGTGATTAGTGCCAGCGATTTACCCCACGCATTCATCAGCCCAGAGGAACTCTTAATCCGCTAACCAGCCCATGGCCTTTTGCCCAGTGGGGCTTGGACATCGTGGGGCCGTTCCCTAAGGCTGCAGGAAACAAGAGATATCTGCTGGTCGGCACTGACTACTTCACCAAGTGGGTTGAAGCAGAACCTCTGGCCAACATCCGAGACGTAGATGTGCAGAAGTTTGTGTGGAAGAGTATAGTTACTCGATTTGGAGTTCCACATAGTCTTATCTTGGACAATGGTCTCCAGTTTGATAGCAAAGCATTTAGGGGTTACTGTAGCGAACTGGGAATCATGAACAGATATTCCACCCCAGCATATCCCCAGGGCAATGGCCAAGCAGAAACTGTCAACAAGGTCATTGTGAGTGGCTTGAAAAAGAGACTTGACGACGCGAAGGGTAAATGGGTGGAAGAATTGCCACATGTGCTTTGGGCTTACAGAACTACTCCACGCAGGTCTACTGGAGAGACTCCTTTCTCGATGACCTATGGGGTTGAAGCTGTCATACCCCTGGAAACTGGATTCCCAACGTTGAAAACTAGCTCATTCAACCTAACGAGTAACAATGAGCAGCTAGAGAGGAGTTTGGACCTAATCGATGAAATGAGGGAAAACGCAATGGTCCGATTGGCGCATTACCAGCAAAAGCTCAGACAGGGTTACGACGTCAACGTAAAGTTCAGACCTTTGGAACCTGGTGATCTCGTGTTAAGGAAAGTGGTCGGCACTGCGAAAAACCCAACTTGGGGAAAATTAGGGCCTAATTGGGAAGGGCCATATCGTATCACTTCAGGGGCTGGCATTAGGGCGTGTTTCCTTGAAGACTTGGATAGTCATGTGATACCGCGCCCTTGGAATGTAAATAACCTCAAAAGGTATTATTATTAATCGAATTTTCCTTATAATCAACATAACAACATGTCATATGTACAGTTCTTTTAAGTGTTTAAACTTAAATCCAATCATGCCTGTAGTTCTCGGACCAGATGATTTGGGTTAGTTAACACTCCATTACAGTTCTTTTAAGTGTTTAAACTTAAATCCAATCATGCCTGTAGTCCTCGGACCAGATGATTTGGGTTAGTTAACACTCCATTACAGTTCTTTTGAGTGTTTAAACTTAAATCCAATCATGCCTGTAGTCCTCGGACCAGATGATTTGGGTTAGTTAACACTCCATTACAGTTCTTTTGAGTGTTTAAATTTAAATCCAATCATGCCTGTAGTCATCGGACCAGATGATTTGGGTTAGTTAACACTCCATTACAGTTCTTTTGAGTGTTTAAACTTAAATCCAATCATGCCTGTAGTCCTCGGACCAGATGATTTGGGTTAGTTAACACTCCATTACAGTTCTTTTAAGTGTTTAAACTTAAATCCAATCATGCCTGTAGTCCTCGGACCAGATGATTTGGGTTAGTTAACACTCTGTTGCAGTTCTTTTAACCGTCTAAACTTAAACCCAATCATGCCTGTAGTCCTCGGACCAGATGATTTAGGTTAGTTTGCACTTCATTACAGTCATCCGAGTGTTTAAGTCTAAATCTAATGCAACTGCTATTGCTGAAATATCGTCCTCTGATAAGCCATGATTGAAACTCCTAATTATATTTAAACTATCCCTGGTTCATGTTGCCTCTTATTGATAGTTCCTGTACATTCTGCTTATTTTTAGTAACAACCATAGCCATGCACGTTGTTAACATAATATTAGAATCACAATTACCTATATTCCCATAGTATTAAAAGTACAAGACCTTATAACAAAAGTAAAAGAAAAATTACTTCATTAATTAAAAAAGAATAAATTACAATCTCTTTAAAAAAAAAAAAAAAAAAAAAAAAGAAAAAAGAAAAAGCAGAATAAATTACAATCTCCTATCAGTCTATTCTTTTGCTGGAGGGATCACACTGTCAGCAGCCTGGCCCATCTGAGCAGCAGCTTCTGGGGCTTGACCCTCGGGCTCAGCAGAAGTCTTCTCTCCCTCTAACCCTTTGCCTTTGTTTTTTCCTGGTTCAGCCGGTTTACCCTTTTCACCTGGCTGACCAGTCTCTTTTGGGGCATCAAGGGTGGAAGGGGGAGCTTGACTGACCAAGCCTTGCTCTGAAATCGCGGGAAGCTGGGGAGCAGCAGGAGGGTCAGGACCTGGGAGCTCTCGAATTTCGGGATCATAATATATGCTCCCAGGCAACCTCAGGGGGAATCCGAGGGAACCCCAGCAGCATCCAGTGCCTTTTGCCAGGTTATGCCGCAGTAATCACGACTAACCGAGACAAATTGCTCGGTAAGCTGCTGCCCGGTCTCATCCACCCCCAACTGATACGCCGCTTTCCTCTCAGCTTCAATTGACTCCTTGACCAGTTGAGCCTTCTGTTCGGCTGCTAGGGCATTCTCTTTGGCCTTTTGAAGCTTAGCTCTGAGACCCTTCACTAGCTCCCTTTCAGTCGCCAAGTTGATCTCTGTCATGTGCAGCTGTTTGCGCTGCTCCTCGGCCTGGGTCTCGGCGTTCTTTAGGCCGGCCCGGAGGCTGTTCCTTTGATTGGTCATGTCTTTCAGCTGCTTTGGCACGTGAACATAGTCCTCCTTCAACTGACCCAGAGATCTCTCCGTCTCGGATTGAGACTGAGCTGCTGCTTGAGCCTCGAGGTAGGACTTCTTATTCCATTCCTCGGCTACATAAATTTGCTGAGTAATCTGCATGACAACATTTTCAACATTAAGTAAGGAAGAGAAGCGAAGCCATTTAAGGATAAAACCTGGATTAAGAGAGTTTATTTACCATGGCCACGTCCCTCTTAAGGGACAAGAAGAGCTCCTTCTGGTTGAAGCGCTTGTAGGAGTCCATGTCATGAGGGAGGAGGAGTGGCTGCTGCAGGGCCTCAGCAACATACCCTGCCCTTCCCCCATCATAGTTATGGAGGGAGGTGTCCCAAGGAAAGGGAGCGCCATCCAGCTCTAACCTTGGGGACCAAATGCGAGTTCCCCCTCCTCGGCGGACGTCAGCCACAACCACGTCCTCTTGGCTCTCGGTGGAGGAGGCCCTCTTGCTTCGGTGGTCTCGTACCACCTTTTGTTGTTTATTAGTCTTAGGTGGCACAGCCACCTCCCTCTTTTCAGGCTCGTGAGACCTCTTCTTCTGCAGGTTTGGTACGGGCTTCAAACCTGGGTCAGGGACCTGAGTAGGCGCTGGGGGCAGGGTCACCACTGCTTTAGACGTCCCAGCATCTTTGTGCTCGGTCTTTTGGCCCCTCTTCTTCATTAAACTCCTTAAGTCCATGTCTTCGTCCGACGAGTCTTTAGGACTGGCAACGATCAGGACGAGGTGAATGCTTGAATGCCTGTCGATCTCTTCCTCGGCGTCGGAGACCTCTACCACTTGTTCTCCTCCTGGCGCTTCCCCCTCGAAATGGAACTTGTCTATTTGCTCCTAAAGTGAAGAGCTAAAGGAGCCAACTCTTTCACCCTCAACCTCTTGTCCGAGGGGAACTTGTTGGAGTGGTTGAACGAGAGGTATATTCCGAGGGTTTGGATGTGGCACGGGTGGAAGTTCGTGCGGTGCCAAAAAACCCTTCCAGGACACGTCAATACGGTTGAGGCGGCGGTCTCCTTGGGTTATCGCGTTGCCAACCGGTTGGAAGTTTTTGGGTTTCGCTTTGTACCTAGGATGAGGGGAGCCGATCGGAGTTGTCCGTCCTCGCTAACAAAGATCTCCGACCGTAATAAAAAGTTCAGCGCAGCGACGTTGGTGAGGCTGAGCCGAGGAGTAATGTGTTCTTTATCTGTTACAAATCACAGCAAAGTTTGATTAGAAAATCGAAAGCAGCAACACAGAGAATCAAAAACTATTAAAGAGCACGGATCCTAAGCCTACGGTCAGAGTGCCTAAAACTAATGTCCCACCTGGCTCTCCATGCTTGGTCGGACAATGAGGGCCGTTATACCACGCGCTCGAGACGATCACGTAGTCGTCCTTCAGCCCTTTGTTGGACTTGGGGAGGCAGGAAATCAACCGAACAATGTCGGACCGAGATTTTAAGTAATATCCCGCCCCTTGTTGGCTGTGGAACTCGTACATGTGCACCACGTCGAGCCAAGTAAGTCCCAATCCTAGGTGATGGTTAAAGTCTTCAATTGCTCCTAGGATCCTAAACATGTTAGGCGCGCACTGCCAAGGGGTGATCCTATGGTTTCGGAGGTAACTAGTAGTGATGGGACCCATAGGAATCGTCATTCCTCCCTCCAGGAAAGCGATGAGGGGGATCACAACTTCCCCGGTTTTCCGATCAGTCAGTATTTTCTCTGGAGGACAATACCTTACCCCCACGTTTGGGGGTATACTGTATGTAGCCCTAAACTTCTCCAACTGGGCAGGGCTGTCTACCATGTACTCGAGTTTGCCCATCTTTCTTAAACGGAAAAATGAAAACACGATGTAGAAGACAGCCGAAGAGAAAACAGAAGGCTTGGGGCAATGAAAACTTACAGACACGGAACTAGGGATCAATCCTTGAACTCGCAGGAAGATTCTTGAAGGCTCTGAGAAGGATTGGGGTCAGCGATTGAGAAAGCTCGGAGCATTTGGATGCTTGTTCTTGTTGGATAGTTGAGAATTGCAAGGTAAAAAGGAAATGCTAACCTCTGAGATTTTATATGAGGTCGAACGAAGGGGCGGAAGTTATTTCGCCCAAATCCCAAGAAAAAACCCTGTCCGTTGGATCAACAGTCCGCCGTTGGATGCAAAGGACAAGACGCCGCTTGGAGTAATTAATGTGATGCTTTGGGAACACGGAAGACAACTGCAGCAATGATGGAACGCGCACATCCATATCTATACACGTGCCAGTTTAAATTTTTGTCTGTTCCCAAGCTTTTGCTCCGTGGCAAGTCAAAATCCCACTTTTTCTCTTCGGATGCGAGGGAAAAATTGAGATTTTGAGGGGCTATTGTGGGGGGCAAAAGCCCAGATCTACCACTTGGGCCTGGGGCCCTGTTCTTTATGGCATCCTACGTCCGAAGAGCAAAAGCGGGCTGGGACACTTCTCCTGCGGACATCAGGCCCAAAGGTGGCCGAAAAGTATAATCCGAAGAGAACATTCATCGTCCGAAGAGATTTTACTCGGATACGGGTAGTTCTGATTAAATACATGTACAGGGAGCCCGAGTGCCCTTCCTGGCAATATGGGTGACAAAAACAAGCTCTGGGCACTCCTGAGGATGATAAGAATGAAGAAATATCTAAAGGAAAAGCTGCTACCACCGTATTTAATGCACTGCAACAGCTTTTCTGGCCGCATTTATGTGGAGAGGACCCCTGAACAGTGAAACCTCAGCTACCGCCACTCACAAAGAACTAAAGTGGGCGCATGATATGACACGCGCTCAAGTGTATACCCAGATGGAGAACAGGTGGACGATGGAGATGAGGGAGAAAGGTGTTATATAAAGAAGGTCGATCCCTGAGAGAGGGGGGGGGGAGGGGAAAGAAAGAGGAGAAAAGCCTTACTGTAGCTCTGAACGTTGTAATTACTGTTCATTCAATAAGATGTCTCTTCGGACTTTCACCTAAATAGTCTCAGTCATTATTTTATGCTATTTCTGCCTCACGTAACTTAGCCATCCATAGTTTAATTCAGATCCAGCCCAGCTCTTTCACCCACTCTCTACAAATTCATTGTGCTGGGTTCGTTGGGCCTCTAACCCATCCTTTTTGGGCTTGGGCTACAAAGACTGACCCTACAATAACAATACTATTATGTGTTTTCTTTAGGAAAAAATGGATATTATTGAGACTTTAGATAAAAGTTTATTAAAATATATTTCATTTCCCTCCCATTCCTTTTAATTTTGAAGCGATTAAAAAAGTGAATGTGTGAGTGAAATGATGAAACTATTAAAATGACAAAAGACGTATGAGAGAGAGAGAGAGAGAGATTATTTGTCATATTTTATTATAATAGTAACCAATAACATTAAGAAATGGAAAGGCATAGAATAAAAATGAATCTTTTAATATTAACACAACAATTATGTATTTTCTTTAATAAAAATAGGGATATATCTATTTAGAAAAAGAATGGCTATTATGGAGACTAGACATTAAAATATACGCAATTTTCTCCAATTCCTTCTAATTTTGAAGATATTAAAAAATGAGTTTGAGAGGGAAATGATGGAACTATTAAAATGACAAAAGCCGAATATTCTAGAGAGAGGGATTGTCCACTTTCAAGAAACATGTAATCATTATTGCCAAACACAAAAATTGTTTTTAATTTATCTTCATGAGGATGTATTTCTTTAAAAATGTTTTAAACAGGATATTAACATTAAAATCCAAACCACATCACATGTAAAAGAATTCAAAGGAACAAATTCAAATGAGTAATGTTCTCTTCTTAAAAAAAAAAAAAAAAGTAATGCTCAAAACACACTTCTTTTTAATAAGTAACAAGTTGAAATTTAAATAATATCAATTTCATAAAATCCAATACTAACACCACTTTTATTAACTTCCAATCACGTCATACCATTCCAATTTTGTCTCTAGACTTATTGAATTCTAAGTCAAATATACTTGCAAGGTCACTAGACTCACTACATTGAGAGACCTTACAAACAAGTACATGATTCGTGTGCCCCAAACGAGTGGACTAATTATGACAAGTAAGCAAATTTGACATATTTTTTATTTTTATTGTTTGCTAGGTAAACTCAACTTATTTTTGAAATACTAATTATTGTTACACACGCTAAGGTATACATCAATGAAAACATTCCAACTTAAATCGTGTTTTCAAAACACGATTTCAATTATAATTGTGAAAATCACCTTTTACGATTTCACAATTATAATTAAAATCATGTTTTCAAAACATGATTTTAGTCACCACCACAGTGTAACTCCACATCAATAAAAGCAAGCCACCTAATAAAATAATATAACATAAAAAGTTATATCACAAAATTAATTTTGGTATTAGGCAACTTGCTTTTATTGACTTGGGAGTATCGCGTAAGCTTCTCCTAATAATTACCTACGTGGCTATACCCTAGGAGTATCTAATAATTACCCACGTCTAATAAAGCCAAATCTTATCTAGCCAAACCTTATTAAAGCCTTCCCAACCAACTCCCATTTACACAAAGAACACACCACCAATTTGACAAGAAAGCACGTTTTGTGACAGGTATACCAAGTTAATAATGTAACAAGCCAATAAGTGAATGCCATGTGATTGAATACTCTTGTCAAAGTTGATCCGATCAACCTCTCACATAGTATTAACTTATTGGGGCTTGTTATATGAGAAATATGGCATGCCTATCTTACACGAGATACTTTCTCCAAATTGAGACCAGAAGAAAATAGATAAACCAAAAAATCATAGGGACTAGGAAGACTTTTTTTTTTTTAAAGAAAGGACTGAGAGACATTTAAAAACACCATTTCAGTTGAAATTCTAGTTTTAAGTTTCTATAACAAGCTCAAACAAGACCATGCCTTCCACTCATGACTACTTAACTCCTCCAACATATTTATTCATATGATTAGAAACTCCACCAAGGGTGCTCTGTGACATTGTTCCTCCTCTCCTCCCTAGATGTGTATGAGATCCCAACAGAATGCTTCAATCTTTATCTAAGAAGAGTTCTTCAAAACCCACTCGACCAAAGTAGAAATGCCAAATCCTGTTGCAGCGCGTTTCTTATCATTCCAAACTGGGCCTGCTAAGTCAATATGCATCCATTGAACCTTCTCATCAACAAACTGCAAAAGCACAACTCAAAGTTTCAGAAATCCATAGCAACTACAATTGAAGAGGAATTTACTTAGAAGCGAGTCAAAATAAGAGCAGCAACTAACTCTGCTGCCCCAATCACCCAATACTCCACCCCTTACCTCTCCCTCCCTCCCTTTCCTCCAAGGTTTGTAAAAATTAAAAATAAAAACACTAAAATATTAAGGAGAGGCAAAAATTCAGATAGAGAAGAAAGAGACCCTGAAAAGCATGGATTACAATCAAAACAAGTCACTGCACAACTCATATCAAGCAAAAAAAATTATTATTGTTCCGATCATATACCTGCTTCAAGAAGAGAGCAGCAGTGATAGCACCACCTGGACGACCACCAGTGTTGACCATATCAGCTACTCCTGATTTCATCGACTCCCAATAACTTTCCTCCATAGGCAACCTCCAAAGTTTCTCCCCACTGGCCTCTGAAGCTGCAATTACCTCCTTGGCCAAGTCATCACTAGGTGTAAAGATACCTAAAAGAAAAAGAACAAAGGTTTGCCATCAACAAAATTACTGGTATTCGAGAGTTTAGCAGATATGTGAAAGACTGTGAATGTGACAAGTAAGAAGCCACTAATCAATAGGCTTGAACAAATTGCAAACATAAAATGTTTTCACCCCATTCCCACACAGGACTGCCAATGTACTAACTATTTCTTAGAAATTACAGCTAACTAAATTTCAAAAACGTGCCTTTCTTCCCCTTGTTTTCTCTCTTACACCACCACATGCATAACCCTAACCTGCACTCAACTTGTCCTTGGTCTTTACTGATTTGTATACAACACAATTTTGTATGGCTCTCAGAACTCGAATCCCAACAGGATAAAAACTCAAATAAACAGTTCATCACCACAATATGTAGATACCTGCAATTGAGGGCCCAAGAGCAACTACACAAGCCCCAGTTAAAGTTGCCAAGTCAACTATCTGTAGAACAATTAATAAGTGTGAGCACAGATTCTAAACCCATATATACATCTTTAAAAGATTGAAACTCTTTCAAGGAAAAAAAAAAGTTAAAAGAACAAGGTGAAGCATGACAGTATGTCCTCTATTTCTGGACCCAATTCCCCAACAGCAGATATACCTTAATTTGAATTTTAAAGGGTTATATAAGTAATATAACTGACTCTAGATTACATAAACACTGTGAATGTGTTATGAAGCACAGCATATCTATGGCCAATATCATTCAGAAGTTTGATTCTCAATCTCATTTTCTACAAGAAAAATTAGAGGAAAGTGAACCACTGCTTCTAGCCCTTTGAAATCAAATGAGGACATCTCACTGATCAAACAGAAAACAAATAGAAGTTCAAATATTTTGTGCTAACTTTATATTGAGAGAGAGAGAGAGAGAAGAAGAATATATATATATATATATATATATCAGGATCCATTATAATTTTTAAAAATATCAAAGATACATAGACTTGGCCCTTCATTTAAGTATTACCTTCTCAACACCTTGGTTACAAGCATATACCAAAGCATCTGCCAATGTAAGTCTGCCCTCAGCATCGGTGTTATTAACCTGCAGTAGAGATTGAATGACAAAAAAAAAAAATCTCAGTTTGTAGATATAGATGCAGAACCTCAGCAATTAAACCACTAATGGTCCCCTTGAGGGGGAACAAAAACCAATAATATTCCAAAAAACGGCTAACTTTGTTTGATACCAAATGTATGATGTAAACAGCAATAATACGACCCTAATCAAAATGCATGTATTTATGTAAGACACTATGGAGATGTTGAGAAAAGATATATTTTATATCCCAAAGGGGCTATAACAGACCAGACAGTTCAATGAATATCTATATACGGAACAGTTCATGCTGTTATCACTACTGTTGTTCAAACAAAAACGAATTCATCTCAAGTATGCCAATGAAAATCAAGCCTCCTATGCTCATTACATCATAGTAATTCAACAAAGAACTAGATCTGTCCAACATAATTCAATAATTGGAAATTTAACAATCTCTTGAAGCAAGTTTTGAATCATATATAATATAAAAAGAACTGGAAAATAATCTGCCAGTCCTTATGCAGTCTGTAATTGCATTTTACATTGGAAAACAAAATACAATATGGCAATACAAGATAAGTTTCAAAGGGAAGGAAGGCTGGCATGTAACCAATGACCAGACCCAACCTAAATGTAATTTTATTTTATGTATATTATTATGCTCCAAATATCTTTATGGTGCATTTCAGAAAACTATATAATTGCATTGAAATCATTTTAATATTATGTAGTGGTGGGTTTGGACACTATTAAATATTGAACTGCAGTCATGTTTTATATACAAATTCATCCCCATGAATGAGGCTATTATAGAAAATGATAACTATTGCCAACTCCAACAGTGAAAATTAGGATAAAGGAAATTCAAGAAATCCCAAAACTGGTTTTACGTCAAATATTACAAGTGAATTTTCTTATTGGTTCCCATAAGCTATGAAAAATATAAGAAAAGACAATGGAGCCATCCAATTTAAATTGAACATCCAAACACATACCCTCATAAATTTTCATCATTTTTTATTGAGTTCAGGCTCCTGCGATTGTGGACCCAATTGAGTTTAACCCAAGTCGACTATTGCATTTGCTACCCAACAAGGGCATAGATGCACTGAACTAAAAACACAAGCATCTAACTGAAAATATTTCACTAGGATCCACCAGAAGAATGAATGACGGACTTGAAGCTGAAGTTTATCTTTGAAAAATAATAAAATAAAAATATTTATAACATGGTTTAAGACTCCTTGGGTATATTTTAAAATACATCTTGGTATGACACAATCCTACAAGTCAATGAAAACTCTTACTACTATTGCAGGAACTCTTCACAAGCCAAAGAATCCGTACCTCAATGGTCTTTCCATTTGATGCTGTTACAATATCTCCAGGTCTCATGCCGGTTCCACTTATCATGTTCTCACAAGCCGCCACAATGAAGTGGACCTGCATATACAAGACACTTTTACTCAAACAGAAGGAATATATTACAGGATTCAACTACTCAAAGTAGGAGTACAAAATGATCAATCAGGGTAATTTTCATTGCACCACATAAGAACAAAAAAAATCAAATTGCTGACCTCTACTCCGGAAGGTTTAATTTGACCAATAGCTTTTGCTGCACCTAGAACTGCTGCTGAACCCCCCATATCAAATTTCATGAGCTCAATGGAACAGCCTGGTCCTGTCTTGATGTTGTAGCCACCACTAATAACATAAAATGATAAATTTCAATAATTCATGTAAACTGAGAGCCAGCAACAATAAAAAAAACAACACACAGGAAAAAAAAATTATCTTTCCCTAAGCAAATCCCACATCCATCACCATTAGGAAAGCAATTGCAATAAAAAGAATAAATATAAAATCATCCTTGTAATTGGCATGTAGATAGCAATAAGAGAAAGGAGTGCCTCACTAGTTGGTAGGTAATACCCAAGACATATCAACAATTTAATAAATCATATAACTCAATTTCAATCTTAATGTAGGCATCAGACATTGAACATCCCAAAAAATATAGGCAATGAATTCCCATTCTTTGCTCTTTGATCAAGTGATAACTGAACTAGTAAAAACTCCTTGGTAGTGAAAACATATATGTACCTGTCAAAGGTCAACCCTTTTCCAACTAATGCCAACTTGACTTTGGCAGGTCCACCTGGAGGTTTGTAACACAGATGTATGAAGTGAGGAGGATTTGCAGAGGCTGCAGCTACGCCCAGATATGACCCCATCTTCAATTCTTTGCATTGCTCAGCATTTAAAATTTTAGCAGAAAAAACATCACTGTACAAGGAGGCAATCTTTGAAGCCTCTTCTGCGAGTACCGCTGAAGTATAAAAGTCATTGCATACAATTAATACCAAAAATGTTCAGGTAATTAACACCAACAGATAAAACAAAATACTAGCAGACAAAATAAAACTTTGAAACATCATACCTATTAATGTGTCACACTTATAAGATAATCAATAACTGCCTAACATATTACTGTAGGATATAGGAATGAGGGCCAAGAGGAAAGAGCCTTGTAGCTCAATGGCATAACCTATTCTCTTTATTAAGAGAACCAAGGTTCAAATCCCCCCTCCTCCATTGTACTATAAAACTATATATTAAAAAAAGAAGGAATAAAGGATTATTCAAAAATGCAAGTCATACGAACCAGGTGTGAGTACATTGGCAGGCGAATTCACAAGCTCTCGTCCAAAAATTACTGCAGAAGAAACATTTTCTGCATACTTGAGCTTCTTTTCCAGTTCAGGTCCAGTTCCAAGACCAAGAATATCCACAGACTTTAGAGCTGGTTTCTTTGACTCTGATTTATATCTATTGTCTTCATATAACCCCAGCACAGTTCCTAGGACAATTCAATCATTCGACCATGTTTAGCCAAATTTTACCACATATATGTCAACAAGAAAATTATGAATTAGAACTCCTTAGACCTTAAAATAAGTACCAGATGCTATTGCCGTAGCTGAGTTAAGCTTTGATTCAGCAGAAAGCCCCTCGGAAGAGGCCAGCACAATAGCAACATCACTTGCTTGAGTAGACTTTGCTGCTGCTGCAACGGCCTCACCAAGACCCCGAAAAGCAGCTGGAGTTGAAGCAGACTGTCCAAGCCCAATCAAGCCAACCCTTTTCGAGCCAAGACCCGGAAGCCTAAGAACTGTCGATTGGCCAGCCTTTCCAGTAAAGTCCTCCTCTGAAGAGGCTTCAGCCAACAAACCACCCAACTGAGAGTCCAACTTCTTCAAAATTGAATTCTGAAACTTTGAGTTCTCATCCTTTGCCAAGTCTTTCTCAGTGACACCCACTGCAAGTATGTCTCCCTTCCATTCCGTCACATCAATATCTTTCGCAGCAAAAGAGACCTTTCAGGAGTTTTCACAAATACGCAGAAAAAACTGTGTTCAGTATTCAGAAAAAAACTGTATTCACAAAATCAATATTATAATATTCAATCAAATGTTATGTCCACGATGAATTTATCACATAAATAACTGTGTTCAGTATTCAGATACAGAAAAAACCAATTCTGTATACCATCTGTCCCATCAAGTTCAATCAGATAATTCAATAACTGTGATTCCTTCACACATATCGGAGAAAAAATAATGTGTATATAAAGATTTATATATAACCCCATCAACAAAGATAAAGTCTTTACGGTTATCAATCAGATAATTCAAAAAATGTGACTCTATAACACATAGTAAAGAAATAATAATTTGGATAGAAAGATATAGACATAACCCCATTAACAAAGATCAAATCTTTATGAACATTAACCATAAAATCCATCAAAATTGTTAAAAACATGAAGCACAAACAGTGAAAAGTCTAGTGGGCTCAAACGGAGAAACCCATCAACCAGAATCACAAATGTCCACAAAGGCACAAACTTTAGCCAAGAAAATCAATCCAAAAGCCAAAATATGAAACAAAATGAAAAACTAATGATGGGTTTTCAAAGAGAGTGAGTGAGAGAGAGAGAGAGAGAGACCTTAGGGGCTTCGATGCCAGCAGGGTAAGTGAGGCCGAGATTGGCCTGAGCGAGAGTGTGAGCCATGAGTCTACCTTTGCGAGAGCAAAAGGGTGTAACAGCTAAAGAAAATCGAAGAAATTTTGAAGAAGACCTTAGTTTAGTGAAAAGTAAGGAGGTAGTAGAAGAAGAATAGCGAGGAGACGAAGCTACTAGTGTGGAGGCTACGGATACAACAATGGCAGCCATTTTTGGGTGTGTGAGCCTCTATCTATTTATCATGAACCCTCAAAGGAATAAGAGACCTGTCAGGCTGTCATTGTGACTCGGTGGGCCGAATATGCTGCGTAAGTTGCGTTGACATATCCAACAAGAATGGAACACCTGCCAAATGAGGTGTTTCGTGCATGAATTCCTTGGCAGTAGCAGGGTACACCGATGTTGCAAGGGTATTGATTTAAAAATTATTTTTATAAATTTTTTATAGGAAAAAGAGTTGATAATTTTTTATAAATTCTTTAAAATAGTTTATTAATAAATATTTTAAGAGTATCAGTTAAATGAACCCATATATCATATATGTTATGAGGCCAGTGCCGACTTTAGTATTTTTTTTTATAAAGGGTCAATAAGAAGATGAATTTTATGACCTACGAGGATTTCTTTTTACAAATTTATCCATAGTACATACTAAAAATAAAATAAAAAATGAGAAATGTTACGTTTTGCTCGTCATTAACAAGGAGTAACAATTTAACACTTAGAATTTGTTTTAAAAATATTGTGGATATAACATTTCTCATAAAAGATAAATTGTAAGTTCAATTGGCATATTGTTTCTTAATACAATGAACATACAAATTATTGTTGCTAAGATTGAATCTTAGAAATCATCTATTTTTTCTAAATGCAATAAAGATATTAATTAGTGTTGTTAATTGAATTGCAAGCGAAATCTAAATATAATCAAATCTTATCTATTAGTTTATTTCTAATTTGTTAAGATCTAAATGGGCTTTTTCTTGAGGTTTAAGATGAACAAATTTTTACTTTTGTTGTTGTGCTTACTTCCCCCCCCCCCCCCCCCCCCCCCCAACAAAAAAAATTCAGATCAAATTAGTTTGTTATTAGGCTTTTTATTGTGTTTGAAAATACCAAGATATTGTTAAGAGAATCATATTCAAGCTTATTTTAACTGGTTTTAAAAATATTTAGGTTTAAAGTGTTCAAATTTTTATTTTAGGATGGTCAAATCAAGGGGTTCAAATACATTGCTTAGCACCGCCCCTGGACAAGGAAATGAGACTACAATTTTTACTACATAAAACTTGTAACTTTTTATGATTCAACTACCTTATAAATGAATGTTGAAATTGTTTTTTTTAGTAATTAATGATTAATCAGTTTGTAAGCTAGATTTTGTATTTAGAGTAACATGAACTTTTTTTTTTTTGAGAAATAATTACAACATGCTGCTAGATTTTGTATTTAGAGTAACATGAACTTTTTTTTTTTGAAAAATAATTACAACATGCTGCTAACCCTGCAGCTCGAACCATTTCTCCCCTAAACCCCCAAGCACTTTGTATATGGGGAGGTGCCAATTCAGCTACAAGGCATTTGGCTAGAGTAACATGAACTTTGTTCTCAAAAAAGGAATAACATGAACCTTCTAATAATAACCATAAGTTATTTGTTTTTAATATCCACAGGACCACACCATTAGTCATTTGTATCATCCCTCATGCATATGCATGTGCATTAAATTTTAGGGTAAATTCCATTAACATATTATGAGATTTTGGTTAATGCCAATAATGTTCAAAACTTTTCAAAATTTACCAATTTGTCCCCTATAGCCAACTTAGTCCATAAACACTATTAATCCAGTTAATCATTTTTCTCAACTATCTTAAGGACTAAGTTGGCTTTAGGAACCAAATTAGTCAGTTTTGAAAAGTGTTTGACTCGATTGGCATTAACCCAAACCTTAGCGTATGTTAATAGAATTTACCCTAGATTTTATAAAGTATTCTAACGAATGCTTCTAGAGGCTAGAACATTAGTCAAGAAGAATAAAACAAATTCCATCTATTCATCAAAAAAAAAAAATCCATCTATATTGAGAAATAGGAAAAGTAGCAAAAGTTAATAAAAAGTTTGAATATTAAAAAAATGTGGCATTGAAAATTCCACCTTAACGGTTGCCCTTGAGGTACTTAAAAATGGGATTCAACCCTTTTCTAAATTATAAAATGAATCCATTTTAAAGGCAAAACATCTTCTTCTTATTCTTCTTCTTTCTTTTTTTTCTTTTTTTTTTTTCCTTAAGGATAAATCATATATATCATATCTCATATGTATAGAATAATTATTGTTGCCATGGAAAGTGAAAGTAGAGTAAACTTTATTCGACTTTTTTTTTTTTTTTAATAATTTGAATCCGTGCTTTATTTAACTTTGTTAAAGCATTTGTTCCCATAGTATAAATGAGCTTAAGGTCACTTGTCAGCTACAACTAGAGGAAAAAAGCTTTAGATTCCTCGTTGGATTTGATAGCCATGTGTCATCATAGCAAAAATGAACAAACAAAAGTGAACAAATGGTTACCCAAAAGAGGTTTAGACGCATAACCTTACTCGCTTATATAATAATTAATCCTACTTAGGATTTCTTTTTTTGTTGCTAAATCCTTGGTGCTGTGGCATGAAATGAAACAAAATGCTATGTTGCAATTCTTTTACTTTTCGTACGTCTGATACAAAAACCTTTACTTTTCAAAGTGTAGATGTGTAATATTTGTTTTTTTGTTATTGATGATGTCAAACAATCAGCAGTTGAGTTTCTCGTCTCTATAGATGAACGAAGTTGGGTTGTTTACGTCTCCAATGTGAAACCTGCAATAAGACTTGAAATGAAATGGGGCACACTGGTGTGGTGTTTGCCAAAAACACTTCGATGGTTAAGTCAGAAAAAGAAAAAGTTTTTAGAGAGAAATTGACTTGGAGTGGTTTTTGGGTGAATTTTTGTGTGTACCTTTAGATTATGTTGTTTCTTTCTTTTATATTGGGGGCGTTTATCGTTCATTGCCCACATGATGGTTAAGTGTTTCTTTCTTTCTTTTTTCCACTTATTCATCAACAGGAAGAAGGATCGGCATCTATCAGCTGACTAAGAAATGAACCGGCTTAAGGCAGCAGTCATTCTTGTTAGTTTTTGTACTTTCTTGGGATTTTGAGGTGGTTGTAGGTTATTAATTGCTTAATCTGGTTGGAATTAACTTCAATTTCACGATGAGTGACCATATAGCCCAAAAAATTACCTGATCCCACATCAAAATAGCACATAGAAGCGTTAAGGTGTAGCTTGTGTTTCCTCAGAATTTCAAAAAATGCTCCCAAAGTCTCCTACATGCTTGGACTCCATCTTACTTTTCACCACCATATCATCTATATAGACCTCAATATTCTTGCACAATTGTGGCTTAAACATCCTGGTCATCATCCTTTGATAGATAGATCCCACGTTTTTTAGACCGAAATGCATCACCTTGTAGTGGTAGTTTCCAGTGGGGGTGACAAAAGCTGTGTTCTCCTGATCTTCCGAGGCCAGTGGTATCAATTTTTAGTACTTAGTAACAAGTAACAACTGCTTTAAGTTTATATATAATTATATATAAAATTAGCTTTTATTTTATATTTATTCAATATAAATATAAAATAAAAGCTAATTTTCTAGTTCTGAATTGTTGTTAATATTAGTGACATGAATTGTTGAGTAATGATTAATGATTAATAATTGTTAGTCGGTTATTGTTTGTTGCCTTGTTGTAACCAAACTGATTAGTTATTGCTATTATCGAATTTGGTTGTGGCATTCATTGATTGAGAGTGAGCTATTTGATATTACATTTGCTGGAAAAATTATAATTTGATATTGTTGTGGGAACTTTGTTTTTTTGTTGTTTGGAAATTTTTTTATTAGATGGATGTCGATGCTCCACCTGGATTTGGTGCACCTGGGGACCCTAACCTACCTCCTCCTAGTCCTGGTAGTGTTAACCCTAACCCACCTGAACCTGCAACACCAATTGGACTTGGTGCATCACTTCCCCCACTATCACCTAAACAAGGTGGTAAGGACCCGTCTATAGTATGGCAACACTTCATTAAGTTGGATGGTTTTGATCCCAAAAATCATAGATCTCAATGCAAGTATTGTAAAAATCAATATAAATGTCATGGTAAGAAAAATGGTACTTCGGGCATGTTGCAACACATGAAGGTGTGTAAGAAGTGGCCTTTTCCTCGTGATGATAAGCAAAAAACTTTGTCTTTCCAAGCGAAGAGAGAAGGGGAAAGTGGTTCAAATGTGTTAGTGGTTGCAAATTATAGTGAAGAGAGGATAAGGTTGGCATTGGCAAGGATGATTGTCATTGATGAATTACCTTTTAAATTTGTGGAGCATCAAGGCTTTCAAGAATTTATGGAAATAGTTGAGCCTAGGTTTCCTATTCCCCATCGCACTACCATTGCAAGGGCTTGTATGAAGATTTATTCTAGTGAGGTGAATGTTTTGAGAAGGGCTTTTGTTGGGCAACGGGTTTGTGTGACAACGGATACTTGGACATCCATACAAAACTTGAACTACATGGTAGTCACCGCACACTTCATTGATGGAGATTGGACTTACCAAAAGAAAATCTGAACTTTTGCCCTATAGCTAATCACAAAGGGGACACCATAGGTAGAGCGGTTGAGTCATGTTTGTTGAAGTGGGGTATAGACCGGTTGTTTACAATCACCGCAAACAATGCTAGTTCTAATGAGGTGGCAATTGATTATGTGAAGAAGAAAACAAAAGAAAGAGATAGTAGCATATTGGGTGGTGAGTTCATGCATATGCGTTGTTGTGCGCATATCTTGAATTTGATTGTGCAAAGTGGGTTGAAGTCCATTCATGAATCAATTGCCAAAGTTCGGAATGCGGTGCGATATGTGAGAGCCTCTCCCGCAAGGTTTGAGAAGTTTCAAGAATGTGTTGAAAATGAGAAAATCAAAGCCAAATGTTTGTTGTCCCTTGATGTGCCAACAAGGTGGAATTCCACTTATCTCATGTTAGATTGTGCTTTGAAATTTGTAAGAGCATTTGATAGGTTGGAAGAGGAGGATGGGCATTACAAACTTTATTTTTGTGAAGCGGATGGGAATGGGAAAAAACCCATTGGTCCTCCTAACTATCTTGATTGGGAAAATATCAAGACCTTTGTGAAATTTCTGAGCATATTTTATGAGGCGACACTTAGATTTTCTGGGTCCTTGTTTGTCACTTCTAATACATACTTTCATGAGCTAATTAGTATTGAATATCAATTGCAACAGTTGTGTAGTGTTGATGGGGATCCACTTTTGAAGAGTATGGCGGTAGAGATGAAAAAAAAATATGATAAGTATTGGGGAAGTATGGATAATATCAATTTGATGCTTTTTGTTGCTGTTGTTCTTGACCCAAGGTATAGATTGAAGTATGTGAAGTTTTGGTTTAGGGAGTGGTATGGAAATGACAAGGGGGATGCGATGAGCTCTAAGGTTCGGGATGCATTGAAGAGGTTGTATGTGGAGAGAGTGGGTCAAAATGGAGCTTCGAGTTCTAGTGGTAGTGGTGCTTCATTGTCTAGGGACTCCAGGCCAAGTGTTGGCAATGCTTCATTATCTGATCGCATTAAAAGTTATAATAATAAGTTTAAGCAACACTTGGCGGACGAGGACAGTGTGGAAAGCAAATCTGAGTTGGATAGGTATTTGTTGGAATCTTCTGAGGACCCTGATGTGGAAGATTTTGACATCTTAATGTGGTGGAAATGAATTCTTCTAGATATCGAGTCCTTTACCAAATTGTCCGTGATGTGTTGGCTATTCCTGTCTCTACAGTTGCATCCGAGTCTGCTTTTAGTACTGGGGGACGTGTTTTGGATTCGTTCCGTAGTTCACTATCTCCTAATACAGTTGAAGCTCTTATTTGTACCCAAAATTGGTTGAATGATGCAAAGCAAAAAAGACCAATAAAGCTTCGAGAGTGCATGGATAATGTGGAGGATGTGGATGGTTTTGAGATTGACACTGGTAAATATATGTTTATTTTGTTTGTTGTATATATTAATTGTTTATTTATTTGCACAATGCTTACAAACCATTTTATTTTAAATGGGATTGTAGAAATTGCATCGGTTTGCCCAATGCCTATGGAGGAGGATCCAAGCACCGTTGTATTAGATGATGATGAGTGATGTGCTGCTCTTTGCTTGGAGTTAGTTAGTAGTTAGTGTTATGTAAGTATACTTGCTATTCTCATTCGTTTGTGTTAATTATAAATATTCTATTGTTCATAAACGTTTTATTGTTATTAACACGTGTTTATTTTGTTTTGTTTAGTATTTTGTAGGAGTTCTAGAATGATGCATAGTGCACAGACTTACTGGACAAAGGACTTACAAGAATTAGCATTCTTTTGCCTATATGCTAATTATATCTGTACATGTTATTGGTAGTGGACTTTTCACTAATGATAGTTATTTAGGTATTCATGAGTGAGATTATTATTGGGGATACAAGTAATTAGCATTTTTTTGCCTAAATGCTAATTTAATTTGTATATCTTTTGGCATTTGTGGACAGTGACAAATGGTTCTGTAATACGTTATTAAGTAGATACATTAACGCTTATTGTTATTGACACTGACACACACAGTGACACTAATGATATTATATGCTACATGATAGTATTTTGGGAGTTGAACTCTTATTGAGGCAATTTCAAAATATTTTTGCATGGTGAATGAAATGAAAAAGTTTGGATCATTATGTGAACATATGTTTTGCACAGGTTTTGCATAGGTTTGAAATGAAAAATACAGTTTTGAAATTTTGGATCATTATGTGATCATTATGGATCATTATGTGAGATTTTGCACAGATTTGAAATTTTGGATTATTATGTGATCATTATGAAATGAAAAATACATTATTTGGCATAGGTTTTTTGAACAGGTTGATATATTGATATTAGGCTTGAAAGCCCAATTTTTTTATTATTAAAA
This sequence comes from Quercus ilex subsp. ballota, assembly GCA_032727855.1. Classification (NCBI taxonomy): domain Eukaryota; kingdom Viridiplantae; phylum Streptophyta; class Magnoliopsida; order Fagales; family Fagaceae; genus Quercus; species Quercus ilex. Next base: position 94,207,603 of record CM064909.1, on the reverse strand, counting down.
AAATAGTTTTTTTTAATATTTCAAACCGACCAAACTGACTAAACTGCACCGCAAAAAACCGCACCGCTATAGGTTGGAAAACCGACCTTAGGTGGTGTGCATCGGTTCCAATTATAAAAAAACCGATCTCTATCGGTTCGGTAATAAATTTAATAAAAAACCGCCCTTACCGAACCGCGCACACCCCTAGTATTTGATGGTATCCCTGGAAGGAATCTAAGAAACTCATCCGAGGATGGCCCACTGTTACATCTACCAATTGGTCTATTTGAGACATGGGGAAGGGGTCTTTTAGACAAGCTTTGTTCAAGTTTGTAAAGTCTACGCACACTCGCCACTTCCCATTTTTCTTCTTTATCACCACAGTATTGGCTAGCCATTTAAGGTAAAATACCTCCTTAATGGCCCTAACCTGTTTAAGCTTTGTCACCTCATCCTTGACAATATCAGAATGTTCCTTGGATGAGCGCCTAGGTAGTTACTTATTGGGGGTGACAGATGGATTAATATTTAGGTGATGACAGATGAAGCTCGGATCCACCCCCAGAGCCTCGTAAGCATTCCATGCGAACACATCAATGTTTCCTCTGAGAAACTTTATCAACTCCTCATTTTCCTGAGGAGGCAGCTAAACTCCGACCTGAAAAAACTTTTCCAGATTGTCACCCACCACAATTTTTTTCCAAATCTTCGCATTATGCCTCTTTGGTCATTCTGTTAACAGGCAACACCTGAGTTTTTTATTGCAATAAACCTCTCTTAGCAGAAGCTGAAGACTCAACTTCAGGCTGATGTAAGATGATAGCCACCAAGCACTACCTAGCCATGAATTGACTCCCAAAAATCTCTTCAATCTAACCTCGCGATGGATATTTCACCTTTTGGTGCAGAGTAGAAGAAACAGCTCCCAAGGCATGAAGTCAGGGTCTGGCCACAATGGCCGTATAAGGGGAATAAGCGTTTACCGTAATGAAGTCCACTTCCACAACTTCTGTGCTAGCCTGCACGGGTAGTTTAATCTGACCCCTTGGAATGACAACCTTCCCATCAAAACTTACCAAAAGGAGAATCGTATGCTGTCAAATCTTCAGGTCTCAAGTTCTGCCCTTTGTACAAATCGGGGTACATGATCTCAGCACTACTGTCTTGATCCACCATTACCTTCTTCACGTCATATCCCTCAATCTTGAGCGTGACCACCAAAGCGTCATCGTGGGGTTGTATGGTTCCAACCTTATCCTTATCTGAAAAACTTAACGCCGGTTGGATATTCACTCTAGCCCTCTTCGATTCAAAATTGGAGTCCTCGGCGGACAGCCGAGCAATAGACATTACTCTAGAGGGACAAGACCCGGTCCTCCCTGGAGCAGCAAAGATGACATTTATCGTGCCTAGAGGAGGTCTTGAAGAAGCATCTTTCCGGGGTTCTGAACCTGACTGGCCCCCCTGACCACTGGAATGATGCAAAAGCTGCTTCAACCTTCCCTCTTGGACTAGCTGGTCCAGATGATCCCACAAGTTTCTACAATCCTCTATGATGTGTCCTTGGTCTTGGTGGTATTGGCAATAAAGGTTTTGATTGCGCCTTATGGGGTGTCCTGCCATCTTATTCGGCCATTTGAAGAATGATTCATTCTTAATCTTCTCCAAACCTGGTGCACCGGTTCTCGGAACACCGTGTTAACCACCTGAGTACTGGCAGACCCTGACTGCCCATCAAAGTCTTTCCGAGGTTGGTTGTTGTTATACCGGTTCGACCTAAAATCCCTCATCTCCTGAGGGATAACCTTAGTCTTTCCTTTCCCCTGCTGCTAGTCTTCCTCAACCCTCTTATATTTATCAATCCGGTCTATGAGTTGGCGTACACTGGTAACAGGTTTTCCAGTCAAAGACTTCCTTAAACTGTGCTCGGCTGGAAGATCGACCTTGAAAGTACTGATGGCCACATCATCAAAGTCACCATCTATCTCATTGTACATCTCCCAATATTTGTCCGAGTATGTTTTCAGGGTTTTCCCCTCTTGCATGGATAAGGATAGTAGGGAATCTAAGGTCCGAGGAACCCTACTACAAGTAATAAAGCGAGAGCCAAATGCACGGGTAAGCTCCTTGAAGGAATCTATGGAACCCACTCTTAAGACATCGAACCATTTCATTGCCACAGGCCCCAAACTGGATGGAAATACTTTGCACATCAAGGCCTCGTTCTTGGAATGGACAACCATTCTCTGGTTGAAGTGGCTTACATGCTCCACAGGATCCGTTCGACCATTGTTGATGGTGAACGTTGACTGATTGAATCGCCGAGGAAGTCTTGCCCCTTCAACCTTGCGCGTGAAGGGCGATCTGGAAATCTCATTCAACGCCTTGCTCATAGCGTCATTTCCCAGACCTTTGCAAGGCGAGCTCTTATACCTACATTTATGATGGTTCTCCTCATCGTATGAGAAAGACTCGCTGGGTGGAGTTCTTGACCTTCATCTATAACTAGCATCCTCTTCATCATCAGAGGAAACGTCAGAGTTGGAGGGGGTTCCCCCTCGTTGTGCATGGCGCAACTTCCTCTTTAAGTGGTCAATCTCCAATTGCATGGCTCTGTTATTCTGCTCTTGAGAGATGTGACTTTCAACTTTAGAGTGGCTTCTACTTGTATGCGTGGTGTGCATGCTACCCTCTCGATCTCTCTTGCGTTCAAGATTAAGGAAATGATCTTGTCGTTGGGACCTCGTGGATTCTTCCTGATGGGGACCTGATCCTACCATCTTTCACCGTTGCACTCACTATCACCCAGGTAATCTTCCCACAGACGGCGCCAATTGTAAGGACCTGATTTGGATTCCTAACCCAAAAGATGGATGGACTTAGGCCCAAAAAGCCCAAAACAATGAATTTGTAGAGAATGGGTTGGAAAACTGGGCTTTAATGAATCAAGGGATAATTACACTTTACCCACCTGTGGTTTGCCTATAATTTGACTTGCCTATCCGTGGTTTTAATTTTGACACTATACCCACCTGTGATTCCCTCAATTACTAATCCGTAACCCACCTCTCTTTCAGCCGTTACTCTAACACATAATATGTCATAAACAAAAGCCCAAACATATCAAAACACTCTCACTCAAGTCTTGAACATGAAGAACATACCCAAAAATATGAAGAACATAATATGACTTGCGCTTTATCTTTTCCTATTTGTCTCTTGAGTTGGCTCACTAGAGCAAGCTGAGGCTTTTGTTCTTTTCTTTATATTTCTATATTTGTATACGGTTACTCTTTTACATTAATATAGTTCTGTCTATTATCTCAAAAAAAAAAAAAAAAAAAAGAAAAGAAAAGAAAAGAAAGTGAACCCAGAATTTTTGAACATAAACCCAAACCAAAAACTAAACCCAGAAATCTTGAAGATTAACCAAAAATTAAACTCGAAAATTTTGAACATAACCCACAACCACTGCAACCAAAGATTAAAACCAAATCAAACACATCACAAATTTATTTTTCAATCTTTTCTATCCTTTTGACAGTTTTGTTTGGATTCATAGGCCAGAGAACCATCCCAAAATCAAAACAACCATCCCAAAATCCCTACCTTAACCCTACTGAGAGAGAAAGAGGGCAGAGGAGATTGAGAACGTGAGAGAGAGGGAGATACAGATCGAGAGAGAGAACCAACGAGTAGATGCTGGAGAGGGTTTGGGTGGTGGATCGGTTTGGAGCGGTTGAGTTTTTGGCTTTCCTAGAGAATCCGAATCCTGGAGAAAGAGTGTAGCTAGCTTCGAATTGGCTATGGCGATGGTCCGATTTGGTCTTCTCCGAACCGCTCTGCGTGGTGGTTCTCGACCCTCTGCTCCTCCCAAGCGCAACTTCGCCTCTTCTGCTCACCACGACGATGCCTGTAAATATGATTTGTCATCTTTGATTTGTTTCGGTTTTTGTTTTTTTTATTTATTTATTCAATATTAGGGTTTTGACTCGCTAAACTATCATCTCGATTTAAGTAATCGTGTTTCGTGGGTTTTAGGGTTTGGTTTTCTTGTCTGATTTGTTTGGAAAATGATCTGTTTAATTGCTGGAACTTTTATGGATCGGTTTGGAACTTTTATGGATTTGATTGCTGAAGATATGGGTTTGGGGTTTGGTTGAGATCTGAGTTTGAGGTTGGTTATTTGCTCTGGAGATTGATTTTGGGGAAGAACACAAAGAACAAGAACATGTTTAGAAAAAATAATGAAAGGAATTTGTGGTGTGTTTGATTTTTGGGTATGTTCTTTGATGTATAACTAAAAACACATCTATGGTTCGTCCATAAGGGTCGTCCAGAGAGTTTCGGTTAGCCAAACATTAGGCCATCTTCAGTTCGTCCAGATATCTCGTCCACAGGATGATGGGCAATTGATCACCTCAGGGAGTCAAATCGAGAGAATCGTCCATACACAAGCTGCATGGACGACCACCCAACTACAGACCAAAATGTCGTCCATGTGCAAAGCGCATGGACGACTACGCCAACACTTGGCAAACTTCGTAGCGGTTTATTAACCCACATTCATCGCCGCCAATCCCTCCACTGCATGTAACTTCCAAGGGCAGTTACGATTTTCGTAACCGTTGAGGAAGTTATTTCCGGATTCCAAGATTCTGGGAGGAGGTTATTGAACTAGTAACCGCCCTGGAGTATGGTATATAAGGCCCGGTCTTCACCACGCAAAGGTATGAATTTTCCTGAGATTTTACATTAAGTTAAAAACTCCATTAGAAGACCAAAAACTCACTTCACCATCGGAGGGTATTTGGCCGGCTCAACCCGGTCACCCTTTGACTGCTTTTTCTCTTTGCAGGCAATCGTTAGCGCTACAGTCCACCGAAGCCGAAGTGTTCAACTAACTGATTCCATACATTATCAGTTGGCGCCGTCTGTGGGAAGCGTAAATTGTTTTTACGATTTGGCTTTCTGGGACAAAAGGTTGAATGGTTCGGACTAGGTCGAGGGCTACAAGCCCAGGCCATCAGGGAAGCAGAGACGCTTCAAGCAACCCCCATCGCGATCGCCAATCAGCGCCTGTCATGCAGTCGCCTTCCATCCAACAGATGCAATCCATGGCGGCCGCTATGGCGGAGTTAACTCGCCAGAACCAAGAGTTAGTTAGGGAAATGGAGAGGCAGCGCCGCGAAGGACATGCTGAGAGGCAATCCCAGAGTCATGAAGATAGAGAGGGACATGCTGAACCCGAGACTCAATCAAGAGGCACCACTTCTCGAAGGGTGCCACATTTAGAAAAGGAAATGGATCAGATGAGGAAGGTTATGGACGAGATGAAGGAAAATATGAGGAGAGCAAATCCCGTAGAGGATTTGGTCCATCGAACAGATTCCCCATTCACGGCTTCCATCAACGGGCATCCCTTGCCGCCAAAGTTCAAAATGCCTTCCCTGGATTCATATGATGGAGGGCGCGATCCTTTTGATCACATCGCCACTTTCAAGACCACAATGCATCTCCAAGGAGTTCCAGATGAGATCATGTGCAGAGCCTTCCCTACCACCCTTAAGGGGCCAGCACGTGTATGGTTCAGCAAAATACCCCCGAATTCTGTAAGCTCTTTCGAGGAGTTGAGCAAGTTATTCGTCAATAATTTCATTGGGGGACAAAGACACAAACGTTCCTCGTCCAGTTTGCTGACCATTGAGCAAGGAGAGAATGAAAGCCTGCGTTCCTTCATCACGCGCTTCAACAGGGAAGCCCTGACAGTAGACGAGGTGGACGACAAACTACTTTTGGCAGCCTTCCATAATGGGGTTAACTCAGACTTATTCATTCACAAGTTGTATGAAAAAGAGCCCCAATCCATGGCTGAACTCGTCCATTCAGCCCAAAACTTTATGAATGCAGAAGACGCCATCATAGCAAAGAAGAGGAAGAGAGCTGAGAGAATGGAAGGCAACCCCCCACGTCACCCTGATCAAGGGCCTCGTCCAAAGAAGGGACGAACGGAGGACAGGAAGGATCGAGACAGGGATAATAGGAAGGCAGGCCCATCAGCAAGGAATCAGAATTACACACCCTTGAATGCCCCACTCGATCAAGTGCTCATGCAAATCAAGGATGATCCTTCCCTGAAGTGGCCAGAGAAGATGAAGGGAGATCCTAACAAGCGCAACAAGAGTAAATATTGTCGCTTCCATAGGGATCATGGGCATGACACGGACGAGTGTTTTGACCTGAAGCAGCAGATCGAGAACCTCATTAGACAAGGAAAATTGAGGCACTTTATTGGAAGGGATCATAAAGATGAGAAATTGAAAGCAAAGATGGAAGAGTCATCACGGCCCCCACTGGGAGAAATAAGGGTTATCATTGGAGGGACTTCTGAAGGACAATCCTCTAGATCAAGGAAGACGTATCTCAAAGTGGTACAAAATGTCCAACTCTCTGGACGATCCCCAAGGACGAGGGAGACGGACGAGCCAACCATTTCTTTCACAGATGAAGAAGCTGAAAGGATTCATCATCCACACGACGATGCAATTGTCATTACCCTACTGATAGCAGATTACAGAACTAGGAGGGTGTTGGTGGATAATGGAAGTTCAGCGGATATATTGTATTATCCTGCCTTCCAGCAGATGAAGATTGGACGAGATCAACTTCGTCCAGCTTGCTCACCACTTATAGGATTTGGAGGAATGAAAGTGCAGCCCGTAGGCACCATTACCTTGCCTGTAGTGGTAGGGTCATACCCGCAGCAGATAACTAAGGAAGTAAATTTCCTTGTGGTGGATTGTTCATCCTCATATAACGCCATCATTGGAAGACCGACCTTGAACAGTTGGAAGGCGGTAACATCTACCTACCATCTATCAGTCAAATTCCCTACGGAGTGCGGAATTGGACAAGCACAAGGAGATCAGTTGGCAGCCAGGGAGTGTTATCTAGCTATGTTGGCTATGGACGAGCAAATGCAGACTATGAGTATAGAAGAAAGGAAAATTGTTGCAGAACCGATTGAAGTATTGGAAGATGTTTTATTACAAGGAAATGATCCTGAGAAATTCACCAGAATTGGAACAAGTATGAAGGAGAAAGCGAAAGAAGACCTCGTCCAGTTTCTAAAGAAGAATGCCGATGTTTTTGCATGGAGTCATGACGACATGCCGGGCATTGATCCAAGTGTAATCACTCATCGACTGAACGTGTTCCCCTCTTCTAAGCCTATTCGTCAAAAGAAGAGGGTGTTTGCCCCTGAACGAGAGAAGGCTATCAAGGAAGAGGTTCAGAAACTGACTACAGCACAGTTTATACGGGAAGTCTATTACCCGGATTGGTTGGCAAATGTAGTGATGGTGAAGAAGGCAAACGGCAAGTGGAGGATGTGCGTCGACTTCACTGACTTGAACAAAGCTTGCCCTAAGGATAGTTATCCTTTGCCCCGCATTGATCAACTAGTTGATTCTACAGCTGGCCATCAAATGTTGAGCTTCATGGATGCCTTCTCAGGATATAATCAGATAAAGATGGATGAGGCAGACCAGGAAAAGACATCTTTTATTACCAGTCAAGGTTTGTTTTGTTACAAGGTGATGCCCTTCGGTCTGAAGAACGCTGGGGCAACTTATCAAAGGTTGGTGAACCACATGTTTCGTCCACAAATAGGACGAAATGTGGAGGTGTACGTGGACGACATGCTTGTGAAGAGCTTAGACGAGGGAAGCCACTTGGACGATCTTCAAGAAGCCTTTGAAACACTTAGGCGATACAAGATGAAGCTGAACCCAAGTAAGTGTGCATTCGGAGTATCTTCGGGAAAGTTCCTAGGATTCATGGTTTCAGAGAGAGGAATTGAGGCAAATCCAGACAAGATCCAAGCCATATTAAACATGGAGCCACCGAAGAACATCAAGGAAGTCCAATCCTTAACCGGACGAGTTGCAGCTCTGAACAGGTTTGTCTCAAGAGCCACTGACAAGTGTTTACCCTTTTTCAAAATTCTCAGGAAGGCATTTGAATGGACGGACGAGTGTCAAAAGGCCTTCCAGGACCTAAAACACTATCTTACCACGGCCCCATTGCTAAGTCCGTCCGTGCTAGGAGAAGAACTATATTTATACTTAGCAGTGTCCCCACATGCCGTGAGCTCAGCCTTGATCAGGGAGGAAGAAAAGGTGCAGAAGCCTGTGTATTACACTAGCCGGGCACTAAGAGGGGCAGAAGGAAGGTACCCATTGATAGAGAAGTTAGCCTTCGCACTAATAACAGCTTCTAGGAAGTTAAGACATTACTTCCAAGGTCATGTCATCAACGTCATGACAGATCATCCGCTCAAGAAGGCAATGAATAAACTTGAAGCTGCAGGACGATTGATTCAATGGGCAGTTGAGCTCGGTGAGTTTGATATTCGGTACCAACCGAGGAATGCAGTAAAAGCTCAAGCCCTGGCAGATTTCATTGCAGAGTTCACTCCAAATTATGAGGACTTAGATAACAAAGAAGATAACAAAAAATGGGTCGTCCATGTAGATGGATCATCTACACTGTATGCAGGAGGTATAGGAGTGGTTTTGCAATCACCAGAAGGAGACAAATTGAATCACAAGGTTCGCTTGCAGTATCAAACAACGAACAATGAAGCAGAATATGAAGCTCTTATTAAAGGGTTGGAGTTAGCTAAATCTGTGGAGGCAGACTCAGTACTCGTCTTGGGAGACTCACAGTTGGTCATAGGCCAAGTAAATGGAACATGTGAAGCTAAGGAAGATAGAATGAAGAGATATTTGAAGAAGGTGTTACGCCTTATGAAGAAATTCAAAGAAGCTAATTTCGTTCAAATCCCGAGGGAAGAGAACATGGAAGCAGACACTCTAGCGAAGGAAGCCTCCGCTAATGAAGCAATGGACAAGTTGGATGAAATACGATACGTGCCAAGCATAGACCTTCCAGAAATATTGCAGATAGAAGGTGAAGAGAATTGGATGACCCCGATAGTCTCATACCTGAAGGACGGAAGGCTTCCAGAAGGGAAGGACGAAGCCAGGAAGCTAAGAGTTAAATCAGCCAAATACATCCTTATAGACGAGGTTTTATACAAAAGAGGTTTTTCACAACCATACCTGAGGTGCTTAGCTCCAGACGAAGCAAACTACGTATTGAGGGAAGTTCATGAAGGAGCATGTGGTAACCACTCAGGAGCCAGATCACTCGTCCACAAGGCCATCCGTGCAGGGTACTACTGGCCAACCATCCAAGCTGATGCTAAGGCATATGTTAAAGTATGTGATCAATGTCAACGTTTCAGTAATATTCCTAGACAGCCTTCAGAATACCAAACCCCAATGATGGCCCCTTGGCCTTTTGCACAGTGGGGTTTGGATATTTTAGGCCCCTTCCCAACTGGAACCAGACAGATGAAGTTTTTAGTAGTGGGGATAGACTACTTCACTAAATGGGTGGAAGCTGAACCCTTAGTGAAAATTACACAACAAAATGTCAAAAATTTCGTCTGGAAGGACATTGTATGCAGATTTGGAGTACCAAGAGTGCTAGTATCTGACAATGGACGACAGTTTGACAACACCCCCTTCAGAGAATTTTGTGAACAGCTTGGAATCAAGAATCACTATTCCTCACCCTCCCACCCACAAGCTAACGGACAGGCAGAAGTAGCAAACCGATCCTTGTTGAAAATCATCAAGACTCGGCTTGAAGGGGCAAAGGGAGTATGGCCGGATGAATTACCAGGTGTTCTGTGGGCTTACAGGACAACAACAAGGACTCCCACAGGAGAGACTCCATTCAAATTGGCTTACGGGAGCGAAGCAGTCATACCTGCAGAAGTGCATATGGCCAGCCATAGGGTGATGAAGTATCAGGATGAGGAAAATAACGAACAGCTTCGTCTTAACCTCGATCTTATAGACGAGGTCAGAATAGACGCGGAGCAAAGGACAGCAAGGTACAAGAATCTCATGGCGAAGCAGCATGATGCTATGGTGAAACCCAGGCGCTTCAGTGTTGGGGATCTCGTCCTTAAAAGGGTTTCTTTGGCCACCAAAAACCCGGCCCATGGGAAGCTGGGACCAAACTGGGAAGGACCTTACAGAGTTATCAACTCCAAGAGACAAGGATCTTACTATTTAGAAGCCCTGGATGGACGAAGGTTAGAGCACCCGTGGAATGTTGAACACCTAAGGAGGTACTATCAATGAAGGGTGATCATGGACGAGCCTTAGCATGGACGAGGCCTTTGGACGTTTGAAGTAATGCTTAATATTATTTTCCATTACTTGCTTATTACTATTTTGTTTTTAAGTGTAAGTATTTTATGCTGCTCATGGACGAAGTTATGTTGTATTATGTGTTTTTAATTCCCTAAAAGCACAAGCTCTTAAGCATGTGCCATGATCGTGGACGAATAATTACATAGTATGGATTTCTGAATATACATATGGTATGTTTTAAGTATGTATGATTGTATGGGAATCCTTTATTTTCTATGATTCAAAATGATCCACGGAAGGCGAAAAAGCCAAAGACGAGCAAAATCCTTGGACGCAAGGAAGTATCGTCCAAAAAGCTTCCAAGGAAGTAGTCTAAAGCTTTCCTTTGAATAAGGATAAAGCAAGAAAAATAAAGGTATGTCCGTCTAAACTCAAGACGAGACAAACCGGAAGTATAATCGTCTACACCATGGACGAACAGTGTGCGTGTTAAAAACACCACAGGCCCATAGACGAATCTAACCAACTTAACAATCCAGCCCATGGACGAGAATTTGTTGGGAAAATTTTAAGGATGAATAAATAATCGTCCTAAATTTGGGCAACACATTAAGCCTGGCAAAATTTCAAGGACGAGGACAAATAATCGTCCTAAACATCTCATGTTATAGAAGGAGCTCGTCCCTATGTTCAAGACGAGATAAAACTTTCATAAGAGTCCCACGACCACAAGGATGGTATGGACGATATAAAGGAAGTTTGCTCACAAAAGTAAAAGAATATTCAAACAATGGACTGAAAGAAAAGCATTCATATATTCGTAAAATTCAAAGGGTAGACGACCACCGTCCAAAAACCCTTATAGTGCTTGTTCATAAAATCTCGTCCATAGACTTGGACGAGGAAACTGTACTTGAATAAATTCTAAAAAGAGATAAACAAAAGCCCAAAACAGTGGGCACCTCCAAATAAAATTAAAATAGACTTTTTAAAGGAAAAATAAAATCACTTAGATTCACCACTGGGAGCATTCTTCGGATCGTCCTGGTTCACCTCGTCGTTGGCATCGTCCTCCACATTGACGTCCTCAGAGCCTGTCATAAGCAAGGAACTCTCTGTGGCGAGGGGGATCTTAAATGCATCGAAGTTCAAGTCAGGGAACGCGTCCTTAGCATCAGCACGGAAGTCCTCATATCCAGCAGCGTAATGACTGTCTAGACGATTCTTGTATTCGTCAGACTTCTTGAAGGCTGATATGGCTTCTTCACGTGCCTTCTCCAAGGACGAAGTAAACTCTGAAACTTGTCCCTCCAGATATGCAATACGAGTATCTTTTTCAACTACGTCTGCTTTAAGTTCCTCAACCTCGTTCTTTAATTTCGTCTCAATTCCCAGTAGACGATTGACTTCCTCGGTTGACCTGGCCACCTCTTCCTTCTTCAACAAAACTTCATCAGTTAACTCCTTAGCCTTCTCTCTTGCCGTCTTGGCCTCCTCAGCTAGTTCCTTGGCCTGGCACGTCGCTGTATAAAACTTTGACATAGCCTGTGCATGGACGAATAAGAGTTAGCCATATATAAAAAAAAAAAAAAAAAAAAAAGAGAGAAGAGTGCAAGGACGAGTTAAAACCTACCTTAAAGAGGTCGTGGACGCCTGAACGTTCGAATTCTTTCACTGACATGTTGTAACATTCGTTAACCTCGTTGTCAGTGACGATTCCTTTGAACGCCCTCCACGCATACCCCTCGTCCAGAACCAAGTTGGAAGGACGATCTGACGGCTCTGACGAATGAGGCTTCTTAGAAGTCTTGGTTGAAGGAGCAGGGCCAGTCTGAACAGGATGAACTGTTTGGACGGGCTCCACATCGACAGGAGACTCGTCCAAATTCACTGTGGGAGGAGGAGTGAATTTGGGGACCTTGGGAAGAGGAGTCTGAGTGGTTTTAGATTTTTTATGGCCTCGACGACTAGGAAGGTCGTCCAAGTCCACGGAACTTGAAATCTTCTTGGATTTTCTCTTCCCAGGTTGGACGGTAGCCTTCTGGACGACTGGAGGTGGAGGAGCCTCCTCGTCCCCACTGGTTACTGTTTTTTCTCTATTCTCTCTCATTGTAAATATTCCTACAATGAAGGAAGTCAGATAAAAAATAATAATAATAGGCAATGTTATTAATGAATATGGAAATGGAAGAAGCTGGACGACACTTACTCTTACGCGTAGTTTCTTCGTGGTTTAAATTCTCAGCAGTTGGTTCTGGACCAAGACCCCACGTGGCTAAACTGCTAAGAGTGACTAAATCGTGGAAGGTCCTTCTAGGGAAGGCACGTACAATATCAATTCGTTCTAAGAAAATTTTGTTTAAGCGTGGACGAGTAACAGCTGCACCAAAAAAAAAAGAAGAGTGGTTAGACGAATGAAAGATAAAGAAAATAAACAAATGAATCACATGAAAAGAAAACATACCCTCAGGACGAAGGCGACCTATGGGACTGGTAAAAGGAGGGAAGGGGGCATTACTAACATCTGTTGGGTCCCCAGCCCAGTTACCAGAAATGATAAAAAATTCTTGTTTCCAGAGCCTATCAGACGAGCTACGGCCCTTTATTAAGCTATAGGGAGAACCTCTGGACGAGAACTGGTAAAAACCAGTTGACTGTTTGATCTCTGAAGGCTTATAACAATAGAGGAACTCGTCCACTGTTATAGGACGATCCCCTTCCAAGGCTTCACGCCATAACACTTGCATGGCGACTATCGTCCTCCAACCATTGGGATTAAGTTGATTGGGACCAATACCTAACCTATGGAAGAGACCTCTACAGAAGGAATTGAGGGGAAATCTTAGACCAGCTAAGAGATAAGACGAGTAAACCCCCAAACCAGAAGAAGGTGAACAGCACCATTCTCCTTCCCTAGGCAGACGAGGTTTAAACTCGATAGGAATTTGATATCTATCTACTAACGTTTTTAACTTAGGAGCGTCCAAAGTGGATGCTACCTCAGGCGCACAACTATATATAATATTTTCCTCCTCCTCGTCCTGAGGAGGGCTGGATGGCACTCTGGACGAGCTAGCCCCAGTCCCAGAAGCCATCCTACGTTGCAATTCCTGAAATTCTTCTAAGGAAATGCCAGGCACCCCAGACGAATATAGCTCGTCTGAGGAACTGCTGCTTGAACTAGAACTACTCTCACCACTCTCATAGCTTCCTGACGTTACGTCCTGATACTCGTCTATTTCCCTCTCTGTACTACTGGACGAAGACATAACTGAAGTAAAGATCAAGACGAAAACCTAAAAAGGAGAGGAAGTACCTGAACTAAGACGAAACGCTAGACGAGATTCTTGGACGAGATAGCAGAAGGAAGTTTTTGAGAAAGGTGAAGGGCAAGAAAGAGAATGTGCCTATTTATAGGGCCCAGAAGTGAGGTCAGCGAAGCGACATCGCCCACTAAGAAAATGACACGTGGCAGTCGCATGGGAAAACGCAATCGATTTAATTGCTCAGCGAATTAAATCGTAACACGTGGCCACCTAAATCAGATAAAATCCCCATTATGTCCCTGGACGACGCTCTGGACAAAGGGGCAACTGATGTATAACTAAAAACACATCTATGGTTCGTCCATAAGGGTCGTCCAGAGAGTTTCGGTTAGCCAAACATTAGGCCATCTTCAGTTCGTCCAGATATCTCGTCCACAGGATGATGGGCAATTGATCACCTCAGGGAGTCAAATCGAGAGAATCGTCCATACACAAGCTGCATGGACGACCACCCAACTACAGACCAAAATGTCGTCCATGTGCAAAGCGCATGGACGACTACGCCAACACTTGGCAAACTTCGTAGCGGTTTATTAACCCACATTCATCGCCGCCAATCCCTCCACTGCATGTAACTTCCAAGGGCAGTTACGATTTTCGTAACCGTTGAGGAAGTTATTTCCGGATTCCAAGATTCTGGGAGGAGGTTATTGAACTAGTAACCGCCCTGGAGTATGGTATATAAGGCCCGGTCTTCACCACGCAAAGGTATGAATTTTCCTGAGATTTTACATTAAGTTAAAAACTCCATTAGAAGACCAAAAACTCACTTCACCATCGGAGGGTATTTGGCCGGCTCAACCCGGTCACCCTTTGACTGCTTTTTCTCTTTGCAGGCAATCGTTAGCGCTACAGTCCACCGAAGCCGAAGTGTTCAACTAACTGATTCCATACATTATCATTCTTCATGTTCTTCATGTTCAAGATTTGAGTGAGAGTGTTTTGATCTGTTTGAGTTTTTGTTTTTGACATATTATGTGTTAGAGTAATAGCTGAAGGAGAGGTGAGTTACGAATTAGTAACGAAGGGAATCACAAGTGGGTAAAGTGTCAAAATTGAAACCACGGGTAGGCAAGTCAAATTAGAGGCAAACCACATGTGGGTAAAGTGTAATTATCCCATGAATCAAACAACAAGTAAAATAAATCTTGATGACAAAGGAATGAAGATAACAAATTTACATTAAGGAAAAATGTCCTCGGCAATGTCCGAGGAGATTGGTTCCTGTATATTTCTTTCAAAGTTCGATTACAAGTTTGATTCCTGATTGCTACAATGTTTCTCTCCTTAATTTTTCGACCCCCCTTTCTCGAGGGATCTCTTACATTATATATCTCTCTTTTAATGATCTTGACCTTCCATTTGTTGATCATCCAAGCCACTACTTGAGTGCTTGTCCTATCGAACACCCTTTCTAGCCCTCTGTGAGTTGGGATAGCCAATGCAGCACTGTTCAGGGGTCTTCTCCACATAAATATGACCAGAAAGTTAGCTGCAGAACATTCAATGTGGTGGTAGTAGTTTTTCCTTAGATATTTCTGAGCTTCCATCCCTCTTGTACGTTTATAATACACGTCCCTATTAGTAGAGCATCCTAGAAGGTCACTTTGAATGATAGGATATATATTTGATCTGTGCTTTGCTCATTCGAGGAGATAACCCTCCTCGGACCACCTTTCCCAGTCTTTCTGTTTGCATCTTACTCATGGGATTTTGAACTTAACATCTTCATTACTGTTTATTCGTCTTCGGACCAATCAACGTCTTCGGCTAAGGCCCAAAGCCCAATATACAATTTTGGGCCCTTATCCCTACAGTGTACTCTTTGATACCAGCACAAACTTTAAACTTCTTTAACTCACACTCTTTTGAGAATATTAAGTATTTTAACACACACACACACATGGGGAGAGGGGAGGTCTTAAAAAAACTGACAGTGGTGTATATTCATTTCGGTACATCGTTATTCGTTATCGGAATTTATCTTTATATTGCAAATCTTGATATCGTGATACCACTGTGTGTGCATTCATTCTCACTATCTTGATCACCACTTTGGAAGATAGGGCCATCATTTCAAAGAGATATTTTGTTCACTTTAAGAAGGTGGTACTATTCTGACTAACCACATACCAATCGTGAGTTTCCGTCCAATTTTGTTCACAATATTGATACATCCAACGGCTTCGTATAGTTTCCACTGAGTCATGCTTTGCACCCCTTCTTTCAAGGATCCATAGTTGATTTGACAAAAAAAGGAGCCCAATCAAGTTGTCGAAAAATTTGCCTTGTTTCATAAGGTGTTCCACCTTTTACGAATGTACAGTTCTCGGCAACTTTACATACAAGACGAGCATTTCAATTAGGTTGTTTTGAAAGTTTTTGCCTTTCAATTTGTGCAGACTTATTCGATGTCTTGTCAATCTCAAATTTGTACAAATGGTATATCATTGGAAAGAATAATTGCAGACTTTCAATTTATGAAAGTCGTGGAAGTGGGAACGTGATTACGTGACCACCTATACGCATTTCAAATTTTTTTTTATTGTTTTCACGAGTTTGATCCAATCTCTTCCAATATTTGTGCCCATGACCCCTTAAAACAAAGATTGTCGTATAAACTTTCCAATGAGACCTAACCAGCTAACTCACACAAATCTAATGTCATTTGACATAAATTTTGATCGAAGCTAAACTTTTTTTTTTTGGGAGATAATACTAAGTAGTACTATTACAAGTATTGTCCATTGGACACTGTGCCTAATTACAAAATATCATACACATATTTTACATAAACAAAATTTAGACATTCATTATATTCTCTACCATTGAGCTTCGGAATAAGTTGCATATCACACATATTTCATATTTTCATGATATTTTATATTCTAATCCGATTTTGATATGTGGGGCACTTATTTTAAAGAGAATTTGAGAATTTTATGCCATTGGTAAGCATTTTTCTTTATTCGTATACTTAGACAACGAAAATTGTGTTACTATTTCATCATACATGCTTATTACGTATATGAATATGAATATGAATATTATTCAACTTCAAACGACATTGTATCCTTGCAATGTATTTATAGTTTGATTTAAAATATTCTTTTAAAAGTATAATATTTAAATTTATTTCTAAATGAAAAATTAATTTGAATCCAACTCGTATAAAATTATTGTTTTAAAAACGGATCGGATCAACCGGTATAACCGAGAATCGGGTAGCAATCCAGTTCAATAAAATTCATGAAAGTCGGTAAAAAATTGGGTTGAATCGGGAGCCAAGCACAAAACAATTTTTTTGACCGTATCAGTTTTTAAAATTATGTATAAAATGTAAATGTATATTTAAAAAATATATATATATATATATATGGTGGATTTACTAAATTGCCCATGATAAATCATCCGAAAAGACAATGCAGGCCCTGATTTCTTTTCTCCCAAAGCTTGCTTTCCACTATCTACACCACACTAGTACATGGTATATATACTCACATTCCTGGACCTACTCACTCGCTATTCACTACAACTCAAACTCAAAACTCACCGCTCAAAACTTAGGCGTTGATAAAACCACCGTGCCGGTGACCGAAACACACACCCATAACAATGGTGGCGACGAACGTGAAATCGGAGACGATGGCTCTGATGGACAAGAGGAGCGCCTTGGAGGCCGAGATGAACGCCATCATCGACCGCCTCTGCCAGCCCGGCGGCCCTGGCCTCTCCGGCAATCTCGTCGATTCCGAGGTCTCTTTCTTCTTTCTTCTTTATCTTTCAATATTTGATTTTTTTGAAATTGTGAGTTGTGAGCGATAATATGTAGTTGAAGCTCTGGTTTTGAATTGTGTTTTCTTGGTAATTGGCAATGGGATTTGGTTATTTAGGGTTTTTTTTTTGTTTGTTTTGTTTTGCGCTTTGTAGGGGTTTCCTCGCTCTGATATTGATATTCCAGTCGTGCGAGCTGAAAGGCACCGTCTTTCTGGTATGGTGGTTATTTTGCGTTGTGTTTTAATTGAATTTGTGTATTGAGCTTGCGTTTTAATTCAAGTTTTCTTAGTGTTTATGGGTCTTAAGAGAGCTAATTTTAAAATTAAAAAAAAAAAAAAAAAAAACTTGGGAGCTTAACATGTTGAATGAGAGTAACATTGTCATATAAGTACATTAGCATGAATATATTTTGAATTTGTCAGTTTTAACTTTTTATGCGGTGGCGAGACCTTCATGTTTGTGCAATGGAATGGATTTGATGATATGGGTTCTTGTCAATGTGGATGTGTGAGTGCAATTATGTTTCAATATTCTTATTTTTATATTGAAACATAATTGCACCCACACATCTTCTTCCTTAAGACTCTTCTGGATTGGGTTACAGTGTTAGGCTTTCGTTCTTTTTCTTCAGTCCATGGTTTCATGGACTTTTGTATTTTATGCACTTGATTTGTTTTTGTCCTTGATGTATACTTCCTGTATACTCAGGTGACACCCCTCTTCTTTTTAATATATTTTTATTACTTATCAAAAAATGACGTTTCAATAAATTTTTTTTTTGATAAGTAAGAAAGATGTATATTCAAAAAACTACTTTATGCAAATAAACACAAAGCATATCAAAGATTACAAAAAAAAGAGATAAAAACAAAAACTGAGGAAAGAAACTAATTACAAAGAAATTGAGAGCTAAGGAACAAAGGGAAAGATTCACTAGATGTGAGTCTTCAAGCCGTAGACCAATCAAAAAGGGAACCAGTGTAAAAAGTCAGCAACTGGTCATCTGTATACTCAGGTGACACCCCTCTTCTTTTTAATATATTTTTATTACTTATCAAAAAATGATGTTTCAATAAAATTTTTTTTTGATAAGTAAGAAAGATGTATATTCAAAAAACTACTTTATGCAAATAAACACAAAGCATATCAAAGATTACAAAAAAAAGAGATAAAAACAAAAACAGAGGAAATAAACTAATTACAAAGAAATTGAGAGCTAAGGAACAAAGGGAAAGATTCACTAGATGTGAGTCTTCAAGCCGTAGAGTCTTCAAGCCGTAGACCAATCAAAAAGGGAACCAGTGTAAAAAGTCAGCAACTGGTCATCTGATCTAAGTTCTCAAAAGTCTGCCGGTTGCGTTCCCTCCAAATACACCACATCAAACACAATGGAGCTAAATTCCAAATGTTAGATGAATGCTTCCCCAACCAATTCCACCAACCAAAAAGGAAATTTGCAATCGATCTTGAGAGAACCCACGAAATCCCAAAAGTTTTAGACAAAACTCCACTAACGTTGAGCCTTCCCATAATGTAGCAACAAATGATCTACTGTCTCCCCACAATAACGACACATGATACACCAGTCAACAAAATCAAAACCCCTACTCCATAAATTATTACTTGTGAGAATCCTATCCCAGGTGACTATCCAAACAAAGAACAGAACGAGACATGTTGGGGTGCCTTAACCTTCCAAATACCTTTATAAGGAAAAACAATGGAATAAGAACCATGCAGCTTATGATAAAATGAGCGGATATTAAAATCCACATTCTTCGTCAACTCCAACTCATACGATCAACATTATTTGCTGAAGGTAAATTGGCTGCCAAAAACCGAAAGAAATCATCCACCAACTCCGCCTCCCAATCATTAGGACCCTGAATAAAACGAACATCCCAACCTCTCCTGTCCCCCGCTCCTTGCCCTATCAGAGAAGTGACAAGGGGAGATTCAGTGCTAAAACAATGACCAATATCTAATGAACATCCCACCAACATGTG
This sequence comes from Quercus ilex subsp. ballota, assembly GCA_032727855.1. Lineage (NCBI taxonomy): Eukaryota > Viridiplantae > Streptophyta > Magnoliopsida > Fagales > Fagaceae > Quercus > Quercus ilex. Next base: position 94,188,280 of record CM064909.1, on the reverse strand, counting down.
TAGATGTCTTTTATTTTTCTGAGAAAAATGTATGTGGAGAGAGCAACTACTATATATATATATATATATATAGTTTAGCTTATCCTTTTGGAAGCTAGGTGCACTAAGTTGCCAAAAATTTATATGTAGCTTAATATGTTCAGATTATGTAATTGAAGGGAATTTAAAAAAAAGAAAAGAAAAAAAGATTTAAGGGCATGCTTATTATTGAACTGCCTGTAACAGACACAGCAGCAGTACTATGGTGTTACATTACACCTTTATACCACTAATTTTTTGTTTTAATCATTTTGTATTTATTTCTATTTTCTTTCTATCTTTAGAGCTGCGGAATAATCACAAGGTGACAACAGAGAAAATAGATCAGAATATACAAATTCTGCATTCATCAAGGCTCGCTTCTAGATCATCACCCCCAAAAGAGTCAGGTAACTGGATGAAATAAGGGCTACTCTACGGTCTACCAGATTCATTAAGAGAAATATTGTAATACGATTTTTGAACTCATGTTACCTGGTGGAACTTCATTGATTGAAGATAAATATTATTTATCAATTGGTCAACAATTTAGGCATATAAAAGGATTTAGATGACACTTTTCCTAGATCAAAGATATGGAAAATTTGTGGCTTCTGCATGGAACTTGAGTAATCAATATGTTATTCTGTAGTTTGTGCTGCTGATAAAACTTGTTACTATTGATACCTCCGTTTAAATGATATGACAACATTAACATATCAATGGTGGTTTTTTTTTTAATTTTTTTAATTTTATTTTTTATAAATTGTAACGAGATGGATTTTTTTTGGTAGTTTAGATGCAAATTTTAATTCTGATTGATAAGCTATTTATTGCCTGCAGTTTTGTTGTGGGGCTGATTTCGTTGTTGTTGTTGTTCGCATTGTTCTTCCTGAATGTTGATTTGCGGTTGCCCCCCATATCAAAAACTGTTCACGTGTGTGTGAGAGCATGGCAGTATTGCCCCATTATTTTTCATTGCAGGATATGTAATTCCTCTGCATTACATATAATGGCATATCCAGAAAATACACATTTTTTTTCTTCTTTATGTGCTTTAAAATGATGTCAAAATTGTTCTGAATGCTAACATGATGAATTTTTTAGATTTAATAGAACATGGTGTGATTTGACTTGGATGTAAAGCGTATCTTACTTGATCAACATCTACAATACAAGAACCTATTTACTTTGCTTTTAAAGACTGAAATACTGCATGCATGTAACTTGATATGTTGTGTGACTGTTTAGGGGCTGAATTTACCTGTTAGTGAAGGAAGTTTCTGGTTCTGGCTTTCCAATTTTTAGTTTTAAATGTCCATTTATCATGAAATAACATAATCTAGTTATTTCCCATTATTGTTGCCGGTGATGGATTTCTTGTTTATCTCAAATATGTCATTATTGCTATAATCTATCAATTGTTCTTCATTTTAGGAATCAGAATTATTTTCATTTGAACAGTGAAGTCCTCTTTAACTAAATTTTTTTTTTTTGGATGTCTTGTCTTCATAAAACTGGGAGCTAAAAGTATAGATTCTATTTCAATAATTTCATATTGTTCACAGCAAAGTGACTGCACCTTTTTGCCTTTAGTGCAAGGTAAACCTGAGGGGTCAAACAACCAAAACTCTCCAGTTGTGAGTGATGTTCCATCTGCATCTTCACACAATGTTGTTCTGAGGGATTCTTCAAGTGATATGGATGTTGATGTGATGGCTAGTATTCCCTTTGCAATGGTTGATGAAATAGCTGATGCATCACCAGCAGCAGAGGATGGTTTACAACTTGGAGATCAGATCGTCAAATTTGGAAATGTGGAAGCTGGTGAAAATTTGCTACAAAGGCTAGCTTCTGAAGCTCAGACAAATCAAGGTTGTGCAATACCTGTAGTAATTATGAGGCAAGGTGCACCGATTAACTTAACAGTGACACCCAGAACATGGCAAGGCAGGGGTCTACTTGGGTATGTCTGCCATCTCCTTTACCAATAACTTAAGTAAAAGGGCTGGTTATCATTTCTAAAAATGTTAATATCCCCTGAAAGAAACTACAAAGAAGAAAACCTTTTCCTCTAGAATGATTTTGGTGGCTTATTTAGCTTTAGGATACATTATTGTTGGAGTTATTCCTTTTGTTATAACTATGTGGCTACTCTTGCAATTCCATATTATGGTGTGTCAAATTCCTTTGTCTTTTATTTAATATATCAAATAATGACACAGAGTCTTGTAACTCAATTGGATGACACCTCTAGATGTTTCCAACGGAGACATCTAGGGTTCAAATTGCCCTATCCCCAACAATCAAATTATCAAAAAAATATGTAAAATAAATGTCTATAAGTTGATTATTATTGCAAAATCCTCCCCACTTTTTCTGACTAAAGTAATGTTTTTGGGAAGTTATCAACAATAGAAGGGAGAAAAGTAGTTTATTTGCTGGTGACAATTCTGCAAGCAATGGAACTCAATTTCCCTAGAAAAAAGTTGGCTTTTTTACTTGCTTGTTTGCTGGTGTGTCCAAGCAAAAATTATGTTAAATTAGTGTTATGGCTAGCATCATAACTTTTGTTTCAACCTATATAAGATGCTCCCTCCTATTTCTTTCAATGTTCGGGCGGTACCTGGTCTTTTTATTCCTTATTTTGTCAATAAATCTCTTACATTTGGACTTTTATGTGTATTCAATTAACATATCTCTGACGAAAGTAACTGAACTATCCTTGCCACTTAGTGCACTTTTCTTCACTTCAAAGGCACTATTTTTTTGGACTGATTTCCAGCTCTTTTTGCAAATATAGCCTGTAAATTTTGCTTTTCTAAGTTGCTTATTTTCATTTTATGGCCATCGTAATCCTTAAATTTCTTTGTGCTGGTTATGCCATAAGTTGCTAGTATTGACATACATGATGCTCTATGAGTAAATGTGTCCCAGAACCAAAATACTCAAAATACAAAACATTAAACTTATGACCTTGCCGAAAAATTATAGAAGGATACCCAGTCAATTATACCTTATCCTCAGTCTGGTTGATGAGGTTTGAGATGTGAGATTCTTAGTTTTCTTTCATTTAATTCTGTCTTTTCAATAGCCAACTGAAGCATATAACCATGAACATCACTCTTAACTCTTGGGCTATGTTCAATGCTTGCAGATGCCATTTCCGGATCTTGTAACTTCAATTCAATCACATCACATGGAGGTGGAAGTGTAAAGTGGTTGGTTTTATTTAGTTTAGAAGGACATTAAACTATGTGTTGTAGAAGATGATATATCAATATAAGTACTCGATGACTGCCTTACCTATCCAAAAAGTACTCTACAATTCCCTTGAGTTTATTGCATTTGTGGTACTTTTATTTTCTTTAATGTTTTCTTGTTTGATATGATGGTTCTTTTTCTTTACCCTAATAGTTTTTTCCATGTTGATACATGCACTGTTCTCCTTTCTTTCTCTGCCTTCATGATTCTGCTTTTAATTCATTGCACTGCCTATGGGGCAAGCCAATCAGCATCACTGCATCAGTAGAATCACTGTAAGTAAATCTAGGGCATAGATTTGCCTCAATAATGAATTTCTTGTTTCTATCGGTCAAAGAGTTTTCTTTCTCCACAATTAATCATGAAGAAGAAAAGCTTTAAAATAATAATATAGATAAAGGTTGTATATTAAGCACATTGCGTAGCATATAAGCATTTAAAGTTTTAAACCACTTCTTTCCATCGGAAATTTTGTCTTTATTCCTGGAGTAAAAGTGGTTCTCACATCTATTGACTTAATTTATCAATCATCATTAGGAGTAAAAGTGGTTATCACCTTGGGGGAAAAAAATCAATTCTTAAAAACAAGGACGAAGTTTATTTGGAAAAGACTTTTGAAAATTCAATGGTAACTAAAATCAGTTTTTAGAATCCTAAGGGCTCGTTTGGTAGCAGTGTTTAAGTATTGTTATTCAGTTTTTAGTGTTGTGGAAATACGTATGGTTGTTATAAACAAGCTGCCCATACTAAATAGGTAGTGTAGTCTTCCTGCTAAATATTACTAAATGGGTAGGTGGTGTGGTCTGTAACTTGTTTAATTAATAATTGCCTCTATTTTTTTTTTAATATATATTATTATTGAGAATCAATAATTGCCTATCTAGAAAGTACTTCAATGCCTCTAGAAAAATTTCTGTCTACAGCTCAACTCAAATTATTCGCAAGTTTGCTAATTACCTGCTGACTGGGTTCCTTGATGCCTTTGTTTTCCTCCATCAATAATTGTCTTCACTGTTTTTTTTTTTTCTTCTATTTATAAAATGGGTAAATGTTGATGTACACAAGCTAATTCACACACAGGCTAATTCACACAGTTTTGGAGCGTGCGTGCAAAACTGTGTGAATTAGAGTGTGTAATAAACACCACTCTTATAAAATTATGATCACCGTTAGTCTTTAACAAATTTATGTTTTATTATTCTTCAATCTACCATGGGTAATTTCTTTGTGCCGCAAGAATAACAATAACACAACTAGTGATTTCTGAGCAAATTATGAAACCAAAAACAAATCTCATAGCCGCTAGACTCGTTTTCTTCTAAGAGGGGTCTTTGATATCCTTTTACACGGAAGAGAGGAAATGAGAGAAAAAGGAAATTATATTTGATTAGAATGTATAGAATTTCAGTATATTTCAACCACTTTTTCTTTCTAGTCTCCATTCCTCTTCCTCATTACCAGGAATCCCATGTACAATTCTGCACAGGGTACTATATATATGTCGGGGGGGAGTAGACAAACATTGTACAATGATACATGTAATGTTGGCCCATCTATGTCCTATGATATTCATTGTGCTCGGATTCAGAACTAGTGATTTGCTTGAATTGAGCAGTATTTTGATAGCGAAATAATTTGACCAAATAAATATATACTAAGGGTGAAAATAAAAACCTAATGATCCTCAATATCTACCGACTTTGACTCCATTGTCGACAACATAAAAGTAGGTGACTAGGTGAGTATAAACAAATGAAAAAAAAAAAAAAAATTGCTAAAGCAAAAATAACTGTGATTAATAATTTAGTACTTTTCCAGTTCTTCACTCCATTATGTGATAGTCCAATAGTTGCATGACAAGTGACAAACCATGGTGCAGATTTAAGAATGAAATCTCTTTCACTCTCTCTTTTGCTAATTGACTCTAACGTATGACAAAGGATATTCCTTTCTTTGCTTTTGTTCCTTCACCACTTTGCTTTTCTTTTTTGAACTTTTTTTGTTTTGTTTTGCCAAGCTGAACTTAAGCAGTCAATCAGATCAGAGTTCACATATTATTGAGGCAGCATCCCAAGGCTCCAAAATCTTGATGTGAAACCTCAAAGAAATGTAGGGAGAATCTGACTTATTTTTTTCTGAAGAAAAAAGCATGACGTAAAGATTTGAAGTAAAAAAACTATCATTGTACAATGTAAAAAAAAAAAAAAATGAAAATAGAGAGACATGAGGACAGCTAGAAATGACCTTTCCATATGATATTCTATTTTGGGAACGTATCCTTTTGGTTGTCCATTTTCAGCAAATGGTTTTTTAGATTATAATATACTGGTCCATTTTCAATAGGGATTAATTACACATTCTCTGTTCACTAGAGTATACACTGCAGTCTGGATTTTCCCATGGTTTTACGAGTGTGTTAAGTACTAGATTATCATCCCCTCTGTCATCAATGGAAAATGGCTACAATTTTTTTTTTCCTATTCAAACAGGATGCATAAATCATAATATCTCACTTTGTAAAACATGGGGTATCGTCAATTCTTTGAACACTTGGCACTAGGCGTATCCTTGGAAGGAGGGAGATAGAAGATAAGAAGAGGAGATTAGAGAGAAAACTTGCTGAAATATACTAAAATTATTATACTAACATTTTGGTCACCTACTCACCTTCCTTTTCTCCTCCTCTCTCTCCCCGTCTTCCTTCATTCAAACACTTAATATTAGGATAGGTCAATATGTATAATCCCTTCTCTTCTACTCGAATCAAACAACTAGATAAAATCCTTGCAATGACGTACCAATATGGTAAGTGCATTCTATTGACTAAAGCATTCATTTTTTTTTTCTTTCTAATTCATTCTTTAAAGGAGAGTCATTTGGGACACACAAACTAACCTCACATTAGTATTTATTGTGATTCACTCACTTTCAGTCACATTAGTATTTAATTGATAAAAACAATGCAAAATTCAGTTATGAAGTGGTTGAAACTTACCAATCACATACATTGTCATACTAGTTAATGGACTTGATGTACTCAAACTTATAGTACATTTAATATTTTCCTTATTGAGATTGAACATGTAATTTGCGGAATGCGATTCGGCCAACCAAATGAGCCCATTTCCAGCAATCTAAAAAGCCTGATCTAAGGGTAGGATTCATGCCAAAATGAATGATTTATATCCTCTATAAAAACCATTTTCATCCACTATAACATGGTAAGCACTTTAACAACTGAAAGAGTACATATTGCCTAGAAAACTAAAGAAATCCGATTTTATGACTTGACCTTTAAAGTGTCTTTGGTCAAGTCCCGTCAAGTCTACCCAAGCTACTAACAAGGTGGTTATTTTCATGTCTTTTGGTACAATAACAAGTGGTTCATCTGTCGGGATCATATCCAGTTTGTGCTATAATCTCTTCCTCGTGTGGTTGGCAAGGTTTTCAGACCCGGACCGTTCATTGAACCGTAAAAGGGAGAGGTTCAAGGTTTTTGAGGTCGAACCGAGGTTGAACCGGGGTCGAACCGTGATGACGTCATAATTAATTTAATAATTAATTAAAGCCTAAATATAGATATTAAATTTATAAAACTAGTAAAATTGACTAATATATCTATATATGTGAGGAAAATTTAATGATTTTCAAGCATATATTTAATAATTAAATAAGAAAGTTAATAAAATAAAATAATAACCATGAAAACATTAAAATTTATGATTAATTTTTGAAGTAAAGTTGAATATCTTTGAAGGATTTTAATTATAATTTTTTTTATTCCTTGTAAGAGATGGATAATTTAATTAAGTAGAATAAAATTGTGTTAAGTTGTTTTTATAAAAAAAAAAAAAAAAAAAAAATTGCTAAGGGGTTGGACCGCACGGTTCTTGACCGGTTCGTACGGTCCAACCCCGGTTTTAGGGGTTCACGGAATTGCCACATATGCCCGGTTCTTTATGCTTAAAAAACCGGTTTTCATCACTGTAGGGACAGGGTTTTTGGTTGCCCAAGCCTAATGGGCACGGGTCAAAAGCCCAACGAACCCCGCAATGAATTTATAGAGAGTGGGTCGAAGGTCGAGGCACCTGCCGGCGCTCGGGTGGCGTGGACTCCGGCATATTTGATTTAAAGGAAAAAAGACTTAGAACAAATTACATTTGGGAGGGGCTCCTCGGCCCATGGCCGAGGAGGCTCTTACCCCTTTTGCTCTCCCTTTCTTTCTTTTTTCTCTCCTCTTTTTTTTTTTTTAAGAGCTCCCCCCCAGGAGGAACGTCTTTACATTATATATCTCCCTTACAATTGATCCTGGCCCTACATTTGTTGAGCAATTAGGCCCTTTGATTAGATGCTTGTCCCATCAGCCGCCTTCCCAGTCTCTTTGGGAGTCACGGCCTCCAAGGTAACACTGGTGGAGGTCTTTTCATCATTAAGGCGGCCAGGGTGGTTGTTAGGCGTATTTAATGTTGAAGTGACCGTTTGGTTAGAGCCTATCCCTCAAACCCTCGGATGTCCAATGATGAGGTCGTCCTCGGACTTGGATTGTCTCCTCGGATCGGGCCTTCACCCCAGGAACGTAGTGGGCTGGGCCACAAGATTATTTGGCCCCACAATCACGGTTCACGGTTTTCACGGTCCGACCTCCCGGTCCGGTCCAGTTCTGAGAACTATGGCTGGTTGGTTCCATTTTTCATTCAATCATCATCCATTACACCTTACTCTTTGTTAAGGGCTTAGCAAAATAAGGTAAGTACTAAACCATGACTTAATCCCTATGTGAGATTCATTATACTTTGTTAGTTTGTTTGGTAACACATTCTATTAAATCTTCGAAAGTATTATAAAATAAAAGTCAAACGCTCAAGAAAAAAAAAGGGAAAAAAAGGTTAAATTATTAATTTAATCTTAAAATTATTTAGAAAAGTACAATTTAATCCCTCAATTATTAATGATTTAATCAAATATGCTCTATTTGTTTCAATAATATTTTTTTAGAGGAGACAAAAAAATGAAGTTGACTTAATTAAATAATTACTAAATAAGTGATACCATGAAATATTAGTTTTTTTTTTTTTGTTTTTTTTGTTTGAGAAATAAGATACCAGATACTAGTTGAATTACAAGTACATTTTTAAAAACTAAATCGAACCAACCAGCTCATAAAGAGAACCAAAACCCTTAACATGTTTAGTAAAAACCGTAAAAACCACTGATTATTTAACCGTAAAAACCACTAATTCAACCAGTAAAAATATGATTCAGACAAATTTTCAATTATTTGACTATTCATGTTTTTTAAAACTATGGTTACAACTTGCAAAACTCTTGACTAATAAATGAGTGACTAAATGGGTTTCAATTAGGAAAAAGTATTTTCTAACTAATTAATTAGATCAATTGATAAAGTATTTTGTTATCTAATTAGAATAATAAAATTAGTAATAATTAAGCCTATATAAAAAAAAGGAAAAAAAAATCCAAATTCAAAACGTACCTGACACAGCCGGTAAAACACTGTTTTCAAAACCAGCTCTCCCGGTGGCCCTCCTATAAACAAAGCCATCCTAATCCTCGTTCTCTCTCTCTCTCTTAAACTCGTTCGCTCTTTCAACTCTCTCTCTCTCTCTCTCTATAATAACTCACAGAAATTTCCAATTTCCACTGTTATAGATCGAACCCACCCATTCTCTCAAGCAAGCAACTTACTTCGAACCCCAGTTTCCCGCATTTTCTCTCCAACTTTCCCTTCCATTTTCTCAGGAAAAAAAGAAGAAGAAGATACCAAAGTGAGACCTGCAGTGTGCACACCAAAATGTGTCAGCCTTTTCTTTTCCATGTGAATGTGAGTAGCGCCTGAAAAAAACGACGCAGTTTCAGAACGAACGAGGCTCTCGTTTTTCCCGCAATGCGCAATGGAATCTTAGACTTTCGAGGCTCTTCTTCGATTATAGCTCATTTTGAATATACATTATACAGCCTTTTTTAAAGCTCTATGTTTATATAAAAACCCTAGCTTTGGTCAAAAAAGCTGAACCCATTTCCCTGATTTTGATGAAGTTCATGATTCTGTTTGTGAAATCCTAAGTGGGTCTTGTTTTTTCTAGGGTTTTGGGCTGATTTGAAATCTGGGTTTTAGGAAAGAAAAAAAAAAGTGTGGGTTTTGGTGGTTTCAGGTTTGTGGGTTTGAGGTTTTATCACTTTAGTTCAGTCATTTTGAGTGAAGCCTACTGTGAGTTTGTGAAATTTGAGGGTGAAAATTTGAGATCTGGGATGAGAGCTTGAGGTGCAAAGTCAATGGATGTGTCTAGTGGAAGTGAAAATTTTTGCATGAGAACTTGTTCCTAGGGTTTCTGAACTGATTTGAGCCTCAAAATGGGGGTGTCAGCGGATTTTGTTGGTGGTTTTTGGATGATTTTGAAGGATGGTTTGGTAATCTTGAGGATTTGAAGAAACCCACAAGTCTGTACAATTGGGAAATTTGGGTGATCTTGAGGTCAAAAAGTTGGGATCTTTAGATTAAACCAAAGGGGGGGTTTTGTCAATGTCAGGAGCTCCAAGAGTGAGGTCTATGAATGTGGCTGATTCAGAGGCTAGGCCGGTGCTTGGTCCGGCTGGGAACAAGGCGGGGTCATTGAGTGCACGAAAACCTGGTTCGAAGCCATTGAGAAAGGTTGAGAAATCAACCGAGGATGCTACATTGGCTGAAGATAAGAAAGCCCGGAAACTGTCTTCGGTTACAACTTCCTCTCCTCAGTTGCATTCTGTCAATGTGCCTTCTGTGCTTCGAAGACACGAACAGTTGTTGCATTCCAATTTGTCTTTAAATGCTTCGTGTTCATCTGATGCCTCTACGGATTCATTTCATAGTCGGGCATCTACTGGCAGGTTGACTCGGTCGAATAGTATGGGTACTAGGCGGAAGCCGTATGCTTCAAAGCCAAGAAGTGTTGCTTCTGATAGTGGTTTGGAGTCTCCACCTGATGGTCTGCAAACCAAGAAGAGGTGTGCGTGGGTGACACCAAATACTGGTATGTTCTTTCTTCTTGATTTTGGAGCAATTTATTGATTTCTACAAATAATTAAAGTTTTGTGGAATAAGTATGTACCTTTTTGTTACATGTTTTTATTCATAAAATATTTTCTTCACTGCTAATTTTATGAAGAATAATAGAGATTTGTTGAATAGAGCTATGATAGTTAATATTGGTAGTGTCATAGGCTCATAGCTTGTTCAGGAATTTTTACATTGAAATGATAATTTATACAGGGAAGTATTTGTGTTAAAGTATGTTATCACTAGGAAAGCCGGATTTGGATTGCTTTTGCTCAGTGATTGAATTGAAGTGAATAGGTTTGTAGCCGTCATTCTAAAGAACTGCAAACTGAACCAAGACATTTTTTCAACCTAGGAGTTTGATTGGTAGAGGACATAGCCCTTGATAAAATTCAGTAGGAAATATATTTAGCTAACTGAAGTAGTCAGATGTAAGGCTTTCTTAAAATGGCTTTGCTCTGTTCATTTTGAATTTGGTTCAGACAACATTTAGACATAGAATCGAGTTGTTCATTAACCAGTTTGTCTACTATGGTTTCATATCTAGGTTCTTGCAAAAACCTAGCTAAATGAGTACTTATAACATAAAACCCCTACTTTCTACAGTTTTATGATGCAACTGATAACTCAACATGATTGTATGATTTTAGTCTATGGAATATGTTCCCAGCCTAGTCTGTTAAGAATTTAAGCTTGTGACGTAATAATAGGTGATACAGCCCCAAATCATCTAATTATTCTTACTTCCTGCTTGCAGTTTAATTAAATTGGATCAATTTCCTTAAGGCTTTGTCTTTTGCATTTTGTGACAACTACATAGGAGGTACTATATTATGGAAAGTTGGGAAATGAGCATAAATATGCTGTTTTTCTGATGTTGGAGGGAATTCTATTGAAAGAACTACTTTGGAAACCATCTGTTGGCTTTTCCTTGGATTTTGTGTTTTACAACTATGATTACTTTGAGTGAATTAAAACACCATGTCGCATGTTTATGTAGTCAGTCTTTGTTTCTTCATTTAGTGTGTTGCTCTTATTTGGGGCAAAAACTGGAGATATATAGCTTTAAGTGCATCCACGTCCACAATAAGTTGTCATTCTTTTCCCATTTAACTAGAAAAGATTATATTACCACCCAGAGAAATGGCCTAGTGGAGGTAGGTTTTGAGTTTGAACCTTTAGGGATGATGGTGGTTGGCTGCTCCCTCTCACCTTTTTATTAAGCAAAGAGAAAGCATGCTTCAGTATGTTGTACTTGAAGTGAGATACATGTGTTACCCAGTCACTTGCAGGCTATGGATTGATTTGGAAAGCCAGTGCTCCTATGTTGCCTAGCTCTATGTGTTTGTTTTGATAAGTATTTTGCCTATCAATATGATTATGCTTCTTTTAGATCATACATTTTGACACAGTTTTATTTGTTGAAACCAGATCCAAGTTACGCTGCTTTCCACGATGAAGAATGGGGAGTTCCAGTTCATGATGACAAGTATGGGATCTCAACATTGCTTGAATCCATATTGATTGAGACGGGAATCCTGTTTTGATATATAATTTATTTACCTGTGGTTTTTAAATTCCCCTCACCTCATACAGGAAATTGTTTGAGCTGCTTGTTCTTTCTAGTGCTTTGGCTGAACTTCCATGGCCTACTATTTTAAGCAAAAGGCATATCTTTAGGTATTCCTCCTATGAATTTCCAATCTTATTTTCATCCATCACCTCATCCACCTCCGAACTATTTGCTATAAGATAACTTGGTCCTTTGAAGTCATGGTTTCATCCCTGCTTCTTGGGCTTGTCACTGTATCCTATTTTCTGACAATCTTCTTTCTGCAGAGAAGTATTTGCTGACTTTGATCCAGTCACTGTCTCAAAATTGAATGAAAAGAAAATATTAGCACCAGGAAGCACTGCAAGCTCCCTTTTATCAGAACTGAAGCTACGTTCTATCATTGAGAATGCACGTCAAATATCTAAGGTAGATTCTCATTTTGTTTTTGCATTTTAAATATGCATGCACATAGGAGTCTTTGTTTTGATTATCACTTATTTCAAGATGCTTAGCACACATCGTATTAAAAAGTTCATGTGACATGTATACACTCTTGTGTATTTACCCAAAGTAAATTGGACAATTACAATTTTTTTTTTTGACAAGTGACAGCTGCAAAATATATAGCTATCAAGAAGGTAGAAATAGAATTCAACCTAGCTGCTCAGTCTCTAGGAATTCCTAAGCATTATCGAAGAAAGAAGCCTACTTGGAGATGCCAAGAGATGCAAGTGCCTAAAAATTTGTTCAATTCGTGTCTTAGTTTAGAATCAGATTAGTTTATGCAGTCTTGTTTAGAATCAGAAAACCTGGTGTTGGCTAGTATACCTGCTTAGGTCAAGGAGCATTCATGATCTCTCATCTTCGTATGATCAACCAAATGACAAATAATGGGCGCTTAGTGAGCATTTGATCATGTTGGTTAGGTGAACAAAGTAGTTGAAATGTGGTCCTGATCTGTGTGCAATTTGTGTGACCCATATAAGACAAGCCTATATATTATGATTTAAACAGCCTGACATCATTATATTTTATTTCAAGAGTTACTCATGCACCTAATTATTCCTTGTTTTCTACGTGCCAGCTTTCTTAGTTGGCAAGACCCAAGTCATTTACCTGCTTTGATAATTCCAGCCATTAACCACTAACCACTAACCTTTTTTACTGAAGTGCCATAATTGGTCATTCTTTGGTTGCTATAATTATCATTGCAACTAACTTTTTGCAGGTTTTGCTGATGCCAGGTCATAGATGAGTTTGGGTCATTTGACAAGTACATTTGGAGCTTTGTGAACCACAAACCTATAGTTAGCAGATTCCGATATCCTCGCCTAGTTCCGGCGAAAACTCCAAAAGCGGATGTGATAAGCAAAGACCTGGTGAGACGGGGATTCCGGTGTGTGAGCCCCACTGTCATCTACTCGTTCATGCAGGTAGCAGGATTAACAAATGACCATCTCATAGGTTGCTTCAGATTCCAGGAGTGTATAGCTGCAGCAGAAGGGAAGGAAGAGAATGGCATCAAGGATAAGACCGAAGAGACAAACCCCGACAATGTGATGGAATCAGAACTATCGATCGCTATTGAAGAAATGAATTTCTCTTCGGAATGATGAAAACCAAATGATCTCAGGTGGTGGCAGGTGGAGCTCCAGGCTCAATCATCACCTTGTTGACATATTCACAGCCACTCTTACACTGGGTAGTAATGGAATTGATGTTGTGTATAAAAATTTCATAAATTTGTAGTCATCATGGATTCCTAGATTGTAGATTACTAAAAGTGAATTAATTCAACTGGTGATTGTGCTGTCAATGGGGGGAAGCTTTGTGAAACTAGCCTTGAGAATTCAATGTACAATTTTTTGTACAGTTTAAATGGTTAGTAATTAGAATTTTCATTTTAAAACCAAATTACAGGAAATGAAGTTCGGGCAGAGAGAGGTGACTCTGTTTGATGGTCCAGTGGGCAACCTTGAAATGTGGTGGACAGCTAAAAACTTAATTTTTTTTTTTTTGAGCTTAGCTAAAAACTTAAAATTGAGCAGTCAATTTTGCTTTTAATGTGTGACAATAATATGATAGTAGCACGATGTTTCCCTGTCCCCTAGGAGGAGGGAGTACTTTCTTTAGATAAACATGTGTGTACTGATTTTGGTCCAAGATCACCAAAGAATGTGGGGTATTCCTGTTCCAGAATTGATTTGAGATGATGACTGTTGGATGCACCTGCTCTAGTGCTCTGTAACGATTTTCATTTTTCAGCCTCTAAATCACTGTTACATATTTATCCTATTCCTATCGAACAGGGATAAATTGAGATAATGACCGGCACCGCTGATGGATATTCCGAGACTCATAGTTGTCAGAGTTGTATCGGATAATACATGAACAAATGGTTTAAAATGGGTTTCTTACAAAAGGATTTGGGCTTTGACTTAAGCCCAAATGCTTTTCTACTTGTTTTTTGGTAAAATTATTAGACTTCTACTTCAGCCCTATACAAATCTCTCTCTCTCTCTCTCTCGGAAAATGGGTTTTACCTTAGGAGTTATCAGCCTGCCACCTGCTTAGATCTCTCTCTTTTCTATTTCCATTCTTTTATTTCAGTTAATATTGAAAATTATTTTTATTTCTAATTTGGTGTGCTCCCACGATTGTTGACAGGCGAGTGATACACGTTAAATAATCAAACAGCTTCCGGCAGATGATATCAATCCTAATGGATAAGACAATTCATACCATTTTTATGTTGCCATGGATTCAAATCATGTCATTTCTACCTATTACTCATCTTGTGAGCAATTCAATTTTTATGGATGCTTGAGAATTAATAAACCCTCCAACTAAGTCTATTAGTACTAAAGAGATCCCAAGCTGAAACAGAAGAAATAAGAGGAAGAGGGCCTTGGAAAATATCCTTTAAAAATCATTTATGTACAAGTTGAATGAAGCCAATGCCATCTAAACATTATAGCATCAAAACCGGAACAAGAGAACAGTGGCACCAATCCAGCATAAACTACCGACTGCACTTGTAATTTTCGATCCTTTAGAATTCTTAGAATTACTACAGCGTAAAGTTCTTTTTTTTTTTTTTTTTTTTTTCAGCAGCGTAAAGTTCTTATAACCTTATCATGCATCATTTATCTAAGTGGTTTAGGTCTCTGTCACATTCTCAACAGCTTAACAGTGATAATAAACATTTATGAGGTAACAAAATCTAACTACTCATTAATAATTGTCAAAATTTAATAACTTAAAACATGGAGTTACCTTAAGAACTTGAGAGGATGTTGATCCATTATACCTGTGAACTAACTTTGCTATTTTCATGTGAGCGCCATCAGAACCAGCTAACCTGGAATTGGCTTCAATGCTTTTCCCTAACCAACTAAATAAGCTGAGATCCACCCAAACCCAATAAGAATACATCCCAATTAACAAAACGCATTCTAATATCAAGTATCTCCATCTTAATACTAAAATGCTCTTTGACCATGTAGGGATTAGCCTTGACAAGGTTTGTTGGAAGTCAGCAAGGAATAGAGGTTTTGAAGAGGATTTTATCTTTCTTTAACCCTTCTACACTTATTTCTTTCCCTTGGAGAATGGTATGACAATCGAAGGTTCCTCCAAGGGTAGCTTTCTTTTCTTGGCTTGCTTTCTTAGGTAAGATCTTAACAACAGATAACCTTCACAAAAGACATATTCTTGTTCTTGATTGGTGTTATATGTGTAAGAGTTGTAGGGAGTCGGTGGATCATCTACTTCTTCATTACTCCATAGCATATGATTTGTGCTCATTGGTGTTCTGTTTGTTTGGAATTCACTAGGTATGCCACAAAAGGTTATGGAGTTGTTTGAGTCTTGGCAGGGTAAGTTTGGGCATCATCGCAATATAGACTTTTGTATACTTGTGCTGCATAGCTTGATGGGGTGTATTTGGCGTGAAAAGAATGTTAGAAATTTTGAGGGATGTGAACGTTCCTGATATTTGCCCCCACAGTACATCCCCAATATACTTGGGTTGACTACTTTTTTAATAATATTTTACATTACCTATCAAAAATACTAAAATGCTCAGATAGAATCTTCTCTTATACTGACTTGACCAGAAACTTGGAGTAGCTACATAAGAGTTATAGAGAGTCAGTGGATCATCTACTTCTTCATTGCCCCATAGCATATGATTTGTGCTCATTGGTTTTCTGTTTGTTTGGAATTCATTGGGTATGCCACAAAAGGTTATGGAGTTGTTTGAGTCTTGGCAGGGTAAGTTTGGGCATCATTGCAATATAGACTTTTGTATACTTGTACTGCATTGCTTGATGGGATGTATTTGGCGTGAAAGGAATGTTAGAAGTTTTGAGGGATGTGAACGTTCTATGCTAGAGATTTAAGTCTTTTTTCTTGCAAACTCTCCTTGATTGGAGTGTAGTTTTTTCTCATTCTTCTTGTTTTTCCCTTCCTGTTCTACTTGGATCATTGTAATTTTGATTCTTGATATTTGCCCCCACAGTATATCCCCAATGTACTCGAGTTGGCTACTTTTTTAATAATATTTTACATTACCTATCAAAAATACTAAAATGCTCAGATAGAATCTTCTGTTATACTGACTTGACTAGAAACTTGGAGTAGCTGCATCATTCTCTTTTTTGGATCTATTTTAACTGAGGGAGATGTTAAACTAAGAAGCAAATCTCAACATTAAAGATCTTGCTAAAAAAGGGCCAATTACTTCTATATTGATACACTACTATTAAGCCTGTTCCAAACAAGGTGCATAAATACCAGATATACACAACTGTTTACTGAAAGACTACAGCAAAAAGTGGGGGCCAAAAGAAAAAAAAAAAAAAGGCAAACTACAATAAGGAACGAAGAAAAGAAAAAGGAAACCAAACCTGCCAAATCAATCACTTATATAGTTACAGCTGCATGACCTTAAAAAGAGTTCGGTCAATCATCTTTTATTCCCTTGGGCCTTCCAGCAAAGGAGCATTCAGCAAGGCTTGATTTCAAATCCAATGCTAAGAAGCGTGCGAGCTGATTCAATTGCTTTCTCACCTCCAAGTTCCATGGCCTCACCAGTCAATTCTCCCTCTGTATCCACCGACCACTGGGTAGAAGATGCTTGGTTCTGTAAAGCGTCAGTTTTCTTAGATTGCAAATTGTTCATGGAAGCAGGAGCAGCAGCAGCTACAAGAGGAGCGCTTGGTGGGCCATGTCGCTTCTTTGGCACAGGCATGTCATGGTCATGTACCCCCTTATATGTTATAATCACGGCACTTGCATTATCTACGGCTGTCTCAATGTGCTTACGGACAGGACATCCAGCCGAAGTACATCTGTAGTAGTTTCTGTAAATATATTCAAGAAATTTATTAGAATAAAAGGAAGAGAAAGACAGATTAATTTCAATTGGAAGGTAACAAATTTGGTGAAAAATTGGACTTGGAGGATTTGGAATTGGCTACATGCATTGGCTGCTTTCCACTTTGATCAGTGCAGCAACTTACTGAGAAAATCCCACCAAAAGGTGGTACATCTCACTCCATGAGAGAAAACTTCGACTCCATGACAATCCAAACCATATTTCGCAAAGAACATTTAATTTGGGAAAGACAAAAAAAGAAGTATGCAAATCCAATGATGTAAAAACTGCCGAACAGGAGGTTTTTGGAGTAAAAAAGCAGGACAGTAATAATTCTTAGCCACATGCTGATTTTCTAAGTAATACAATGGTACTTGCATGGTATGATTTCCAATGGTCATTCTGTACTTGGTACTTGAGATATATATATATATATATATATATATGTATCACATTCCCCTAGTTAACATTCCCCTAGTTAATCTATTTTGGATCAAATGGCATATCCTCCCTCATAAACATAGATTGGAAGCTACTTTCTGTATACTCAGGTGACACCCTTCTTTTTAATATATTTTTATTACTTATGAGTATGGGAGCATTAGTTGTTTTAACTTGAAAAAAAGGGGAATTAATGGTTGAATGATAGATTTCTCAGTGTCTCATTCTATTGGACAATCCAAGAAGCCTAATGACTATTTATTTATTGAACTTAAAAGCCACAACTTACCAAGGACCTATGAAATTAGATTCGGTCCTACATATTGTTTCCAACAGAGGTTATATGAGAATGAGTTTTTTTTTACACCAGACTTACATTCATAGCATGAGGCATACTGAAGACATACTTATTTCATTTGAGCAACAGAGCCTCATATCATTTGAGCAATTTCTAGCGAAGACAAAGGTATGAAATGATTTCGGTTATTTTAAATGGCATAAAAAAACAACAATCCTAAGGTTTAAGGAGAATGCAGTATGGGAGGGGATAACCAACTATTGGACATCAACATCTTTTTAGCTACATAGAACACCGAATAATTCTTCTAACCGCTGCAATTTAATTGTAAAGTTACACTACATAGATAAGCAGCAACATAACATTAAAGGATAGCAGTATCATGAGCACAGCCACTTCTAAAAATAAAGATTAACATATTAAACAGTGGATCAGGCATGCACCTGGGGTGGGGATTTCCCTTCACCATTTTCTGTCCATACTTGCGCCATCTGTATCCATCACCTGAAATCCCCACATCTCCTGCTGCATGCACAACAAATTTAGGTTTCTTGCCGGGTTTTATTATAGAACCTGAATTCGCCAAGTTGCTTTTCTTCACTCTGGTTATCAAAAAGGAGGAAAGAACATTAAAATCAGGTATTACAAATCCTTCCCAGAAAAATACAAAATGGTAGCATCATTTTTTTTTTTTGATAAGTAATAAGACTTTTATTCAACAAGAAGAACGCAAACAGCCATTACAGGTGTTCATGATGGTGAACACAAAAAACAGCAAACAAAAACAACTAAAAACAGAATAACAGAAGCAACTTAAGTGGCACTACTA
Organism: Quercus ilex subsp. ballota; assembly: GCA_032727855.1. Taxonomy (NCBI): domain Eukaryota; kingdom Viridiplantae; phylum Streptophyta; class Magnoliopsida; order Fagales; family Fagaceae; genus Quercus; species Quercus ilex. The sequence goes on along the minus strand of CM064909.1, from coordinate 94,169,441 downwards.
AGGGTAGAAAAGAACTCCAAAGCAGAAGAAAAGTAGCATCATAAATGAACCAAAATCCAATGAAACCAAATTCAAGGAATCCTTGCCTTCTTTTTGGCTCTGGTTCGTTGACATGCTCCTCCTTGATCTTAGTTTCACAATTCCCATTTGAGTCACTAGAGTTCTGTCGTTTTCTCTCAGAAATCAAGGGCGTTTCTTTTATAGTTTCTTTTGAAGCTGTGGGTGGCTCTGATTTATTAAGCATTTGAATGGGATGCTCTGTAACACTATTTGCTACAACTAGCTCAGTGGACGATGCAAGCTTATTTTCCTTCGTACAGTTAAACTTCCGAGGTGGATCATGACTATGTTGGCTTTTATAAACAATCTCTATTACCCTACCTGAGTGATCAGAGCATTCAATTTTCTTTGCAGAACAGTCAGAAAAGGTGCATTTGTAATAGCTTCTAGAACCTTTAGGACTCTTCACTTGCTTCTGACCATATTTCCGCCAGTTGTAACCATCAGAAGATGGTGTCTTCACAACAGGAACACTTGACATAGGTTTCAAGTCAGAAGACACTTGCAGGTCTGATTTTGGTGTGCATTCATCATTGACCTTCACTGGAGAAAGTCTCTGTTCTAGTAGAGTTGGGCTTGGAAGAGATGAAATTGATTGTGTAACAGAAGTTGGGGATAGTTCAGACGGAGAAGTTGGACATACAGCCACCTGAAACTGATTTTGTGTCTGAGCATCAACAAGCTGGGCTGTTGCACTTGCCAAAACTTCCTGCGGGGACACCCCAACTTGATCCTGAGAAATATTTAGCAAAGAAAATTTAATGAAAAAAAAGAAACAAATACATCTTAGACAAGATGCAATGAGAAGCACTTTCTTCATTTGTTGCAAATTTGCAATGCAAAGCTCAATCCTCAAAACTAAAGGTTTGAATAACAATAGCCACAGACCACATAAGTAGAGTGCATGTGCAAACCACATATAGCCCACAAAAGTGTACAAGTTCACAAATAATAGTAACACATCATACTTGGACCCTAAACTTTAATGGATTTTATAAAGTCAAACTTTGATAGTTCCTTCTGTAGGACAAACCAAATGTGAATTGTGGCTATTTCTATACCCAATGGATTGTTGATTGTACATCGTATTCACTTGCTTCATGCATGAAGTTTGGGGTGTTAAATCAGCATGATATGGATGGCTCTTCTACAAAGCCATAAGGCATGTAAAGAGATTCATTTGGAAAAAAATCATGGCGAGCAGCAATCATTTCATTGAGATTAGTTGAGTGAATATTCAATTTTTTGAGCCATGGTATCTGCACCACAACTACACAGAAAAGGTGGTTTTTTATTTTATTATATTGGTGGTCTCTTTTTTATTTTTGGTGGACACTTTTAATCAGATCCAAAGACTGCAAATGGATGTCAACCCTTTGGCTAACTATGACTTCTTTGTTATCTTAATACAGAATACCAGCTTTTACAGTTGGCTTCCATTGCTATTCTTTTTCTATATGAAATCTCCATTTTTATATATGAAAATCCATATTAAACATTCTCATGATTTTATTTTATTTCCTATTATTTTTTTAAGAATAAGAAATTATCCAATCAAAAGAAAGTTGGAAACAGAATGCATTACAAACAGGTTGTTGCAGACGTCATCCTTCGACGACAAGCTACTCTACAAGATTCAACTTGTGAAAACAATGTATGGAAGCTTCCAAATACAACACAAAGCTTTATTCTGAATTGTGTTTTTAACTTTGGTCCTAGTAGCCAATCTGTTATAAACTGAATGCTTTAAATTCTTTCATTTTAGTTGTTTATTATCCAATTCAGCTCATTATCCAACAAAATTGCCTATTAAATAGGCAGCTTCTCAATAGTTCCTTCCATATCCCTTTTGTCACTGAGCAATCAAAGTATAGATGGTCTCTGGTTTCTAATTGAATTTTGCGAAAGACACATATCATATAACCCCTATAGCCCCATGTAGCCATCCTTTCTCTTGAAACCAACCTATCTTTGATATCAAATGGAGGCATGTTTAGGAATGTGACGAGGAGACAAGGTTCTTCAACCAACCAACAGTATTAGACTTCTCTTTAACAGTTTACCAAGTATTAAATTTACCATATGCAGCAAGTAACCAGACACCTTCATCTGCCACATTATCTATTTTTACCAGCTTTGAATCTGAACCAAAGCATCTGACATTGCTTTTGGCCAAAACCAGCTTCCATTTTGTATTGCACCTAACAGCTTGGCATTCATATTGCTGCCAGCATAACATATAATTTGGTTTCCACATTTTAGGAATAATGGCACATCTTGGTGTCATTGATCATCCCACAAATAAATCATACCCCCTTGCCCACTTTAAACTTCAAAGATAGATCTTGCAGCATCTCTTAATCAGAAAAGTTCAGTCCATCCCTATATACACTCCCTTGGCATAGGTATCACCTAAAAACTTCTCCCATTGAGTGGCTAAGCATTGACCCAAGATACCCAAATGGAACCGCTTGGGCAAACACGTTGGATGCCCTATTCCAAGCTATCATCTTCCTCAACCCTCCTTGTTTAGGGCCAGTTACCACTTCCCAAGCCATTCAAGCACCCATTGCTTTCTCAGCCTTACCAGTCCATAAGTGTGCATTCAACCTTTGTTCAACCAGTTAAAAATATTTCTTCTTGACAAAATGAATAAACCTGAATGCTATACAAAACTGACTTGATTAGCTGCAATCTACCAGTCTACCTGCAAAAGGACAGTATCCTTGCACTCTATGAATAAATTCTAGCAGTAATCTTGTCCACCAATGGTTCACAATCGTACATATTAAGCTTATTTGAGATAAGAGGGAATCCCAAGTATTTAAAAGGAAGCTTTTCTTTTATGAAAACTAACATAGTTAATATACACTCCCTTAACTCTTCAGAAACCCCCAGCAAAAAATACTTTCACTTTGTTGCTATATGTTGATAAATAAAAAATAAAAAAAGTCCATTTAAACTCCTCCAGCACCTACTTGATCGCTCTGGCAGGCTCCATTTGAGTGCCCCCAAATATGGTTGAATCATCAGCAGAACAGAGAAGCTGAACCCAAGGACATTTTGGATGGAAGCCAAAACCCATGTTACTCCTCACAAAAAGCTGTATCATCCTTGTGAATACTCCATTGCTGTTACAAACAATATCCAACCAGACTCCCCATTATTTGCTACTGAAGCCTTAGGAGTTATAATAGATGTTTCAACCCAATTTATTAACTTTCTTGAGACCCAGATTGCTGCTGAAACACCAATGCTAAAATCCCAATCTACCAAATCATAGGCCTTCATCAAACCTATTTTAAGAGTGCATCTTGCTGCACCACCTTCTCTATGATAGTTCTTCACTAATTCTTGTGCAAGTAGAACATTATCCACTATTCTTCTAGACTTGTACCATGCAAAAATGTTGTTTGTGTAAAGGAAAATGAAATCCCTTCACACCCCTTAATCCTCTCAGCCAAAATCTTGGACATACAATTATAAATGGTCTTAAGACATGCTATAGATCTTAATTTATAGACCTGTCTGAATAGTTACCTAAATAGAAAGAATTGATGGCTGATGCAGAAACCAGATTGATGCTGACTGATTTCATTGGTCTAGATTGTTGTTGATATGATGAAAATTTTATTTTATTTTGAGTATTTTATGGGATTTGATTGCTAATTATGAGTTAATTTTCCTTTCTTGTTTGATGTAATTTGGAACCCTATTTACATTTTATAGGCCCTAGAGAAAACATTATTGGTACATTGATATACAACAACTAAGCCTTGGTCCCAAAAATTTTAGGGTAGGCTATGGATCCCTAATCAAGGTTGGCCACATTTATTCTTTTCTACCATTCCATTCTATCAAAAGTCATTTTCTCTATTACTTCCTTGATTGATGTCATTTTTTACTACTATTAATGATGTTTTTGGTCTTCCTCTCTTTTTTAATTCCCTCAACTTGAATCAACTCACTCTTTCTCACTGAGACCTTAATTACTTTTTGCTAAACATGACCAAACCATCTCAAGCAACTCTCCCTCGTCTTTTTATCAACATGGGTCACTCCTATCTTTAATCGATTTTCCTCGTTTTAAATCCTATCTTTCTATATATTCCACTTATCTATCTTAACATTCTCATTGTAACTAAGTTATGTTGTGTCTGTGATAAGTGTCATATATTTTGTTCATAACCAACTTGTGGAGCACACCTTTGGTACTTTATTAGGGCAGGCTCTTTGATAGTGACCTTCTTTCGTTTAGTAAGGCTACGAAAGGCAGCCGGTCCCTAGCCCAGAAAAATAAAAAGGGTTGCGGTACATTGATGGCTGACATAAAATTAATGATAAGTGGATTTGATGAATACAATTCTATTGAAAATTTTTCATGGCTTGGTGGTGATGCCAAGAAAATCTTGGTGCAGAAGCTTAGGGTTCAAGCAACTCTAGGTATGAAGTCTAGAGTTTTTTTGTTTTTCTTTATTATGCACATGCTCTTTTGCAACTTTTTGCTGCATCAGTTAGAGTATCAAAGCAAAGTTTGACTGTGAACTGAAACCCACCCCAAATTTTCACAAGCCACTAGTCGTAATATACTTTTTAACCCAACCCCCACCAAAGCCTTCAATAGTTACCATCGACCTTGAAAACCAATCAAAAAACCACTGTCATCAACTCAACAACCCTCTCCAGCAGCCCTACTTGTCCATCGCAGTCCGCGACCACATAACCGACTTCCAACTTGAATCAACCAAGACTTATTCTTCCACCTACGAATCAACAACCAAGACTTATTTTTCCATCAAAGCGTCAACCAAGACTTACTCTTCCACCTTCGAATCAACAACCGCCATCAACCCCAATCCCGCTGATTGAAATATTGTATTGCCTTCAAGTCAAACTCACTATTGCTGGCCAAGAATCACAGTACTGTCGACTTGAATGTAAACAATGCCACCATATTTCCACCACAAAGTCAACCGCGAGAGATTTATAGAGTCAACACCTAAGCCCATTGACTTACTTGCTCCTTGATTGATCATGTGTGCAACGTAAACAAAAATCCTCTAAAATTAACAACCCATTTATTTGAACTTGTGATCCAACCCAAATCAGGTTAGCATAACCCAACCCATAAAAAAAAAAAGGGAAAAAAAGAAGAAGAGGAGGTTGTACCCAGTGCACGAAGCTACCAAGGCTTAACCTCTTAGCATAAGCCAACCCATTTTAGGTCAAAATTTTCTTCCTCTCTTGTGGAATCAATTTACCATCAGAATATAAAACAGTTATCATACACCATTGACTTATAGCTTGATTTCATTAGTTGATATTTCAAGCTAATAACTTTGATTAGTCACTTATGGAACAAACACTAGAAACCATATCAAAAGCCATCCAAGAAAAATAATTTATAGAGGGAGCTTGAATCAATATTTGATTAGACAAAGTAGTGATTTCCTTCAAAAGGATATTTTGTGAAAAACCATGTCTCGCTCCCACATAAGGAAGTGATAACATTGACATTGAGGACTTGCTATCTTCCAAGCAAAACTGTCAGGCCCATTTTAATAGGTACCCAGGTCTGGGGCAGACCAGCACAGTTTAGAATATCCAAATCATGTCAACCCTCAGAAACCTAAAGACTGAGGAATGGATAATAGTGAACATTGAGATATCTAAGGTGTGTGAAATTAAGTGTGCATTATCACAACCTAAAGAAGCAACAAAAGAAAAGGAGTAAAAAACATTGTCTGAAAAGGGAGTTAATCAAGGTTCCATTCTACCCGCAGCCCAATGTGCACCCAATAGTTTTGTCAATAGATTTATCGACTCGCATGTGTCCATGTGAAGTGCTAGGTTACAAACCTATTTGTTGCACATTTCTTTATATGAATTTTTTTGGTCAATGTTAAAACTAGTTTCTGCGCACATAATCATTCACATTGATGCCTCCCCAATTACTGACCTTCAATATGAGCGATTCATTTTTCTTCCTTTGGGGGACCAATCTTTGAGCCATTTTTTATGTGCTCCTAAAAGTCTCACATGGTAGTGTATCTTTGCAGGTTCACACTAATTCACACTCCAAGTTGGAACAAGAAAAGGTCTAAAATAATGCATGATGCATTGATGCTCTGCCTCAAGTTTACCCCAAATCCTTTTTTTTTTTTTTTTGGGGGGGGGGGGGGGGGGGGGGGTTGTGGGGAAGGAGGGGGAAGGAGGAGATGTCTGGGTATTTTTAACCCATGATTTCAGCCCACAAACCATAAATTTAATCGTGCGCGCGCGTGTGTTTCTTTCAGAAGATGATTTCAATATTTTCAAGTTCTTGAAGAAATCCAAAACAAACAAACCTGAGCCCATGCATCCTACAGGATAGCCTATATCTTTCAGGCAACACTCAGTTTATCCCAAGTTCACTCCAAACATGCAATAAGGCCAGGAAAGAGGGCTCCGAAAAGTATCAATTCTGTCAAGTTGTTGAAGAATGCTTTGGAGGTTTTTGAGAGTTTATCTGGTTTAGGCCAATCCCTCCAAGAGTGAGATCTATTGTGCTTCTATTCAAGATGAAGTGAAGGATCAAGGACCAGATTTTGGACTCATTAAGGTTTAAGGAGGGTAAACTCCCAAACCTCTGATTTTTGGTAAACTTAATGCAAAGGATTGCAAGCCTCTTATTGACAAAGTGGTGTTTAGGATCAATCCTTGGATCACAAAGAGGATTAAGATCCTTTGGAGTTCTTAGGGTAACTCTACCCTTTTTTTAATAAGTAATAAATTTTTTTATTGAGATCCCAAGAAAAAGAGACTCCCAAAGTATACAACAGGAAGTATACAAATGGGGACATAGGGTAACTCTACCATAGAATCCCTAAAATCCTATGCATCCATTTTGAAATGCGTGGATTGAATTTTGCCACGTCATCAACAATTTAAATGGATACTAACATATTATTTGATACTCATAGCCCTTTTTTATTACCTTTTTTACTTATCAAAAACAATTAAATAGATACCAAATTGTGGTAAACCTTTAACTTAAATGTCGATGATATGGTAAAATCCAATCCACTCATTTTAAAATGGATGTATAGGATTTTATGAATTCCATGGTAGAATTACCCTAAGAAAACTAGAAGATTCTGATCCCCACAAAGAAGCTATCCTTTGCAGGATGACAACAGTTAATACCATCTGTTCTGGTTAGGATTCAAGTTTTTTGGACTAATGCCTTTGACCTCCCAAAGAAAGTAGTTAAGGAGATAGTACAAAAGCTTTGTTATTTCCTTTAGAAAGGTGTAGATTGGGTAGTTTCCAACTAGGATGCACGGACACTTCATTTCGGGTGCCATACCCATGTTGTATTCGTGTCGTAACAGTGTCCTATTTGCCGTATCATGTTATAATTTTTTAAAAATTAATTGTGTTGCTATATTGTACCAGTACCTGTACCTGTGTTCGTGCATCCTAGGTTTCTAGGGCCAAAGTGGCTTGGAGTGCCTTGTTTTGCCCTAAGAAAGGGAGGGGTGGGGGCTTTGTTTGAAAAGTGTGGAGAATTGGAATAAGGGTAATTATGAAACATATTTGGAACCTGCTCGCACAAGCTGGTTCCATCTAGGTTGCTTGGGTGAAATTGCATTTATTGAAGGATCAAAGCATTTGGAGTATCAAAATCCCTAAGAATTTCTCTTGGGGCTGGAAGCAATTAGATCATTTCTAAAGTTTTAAGTTGGAAATGGTGTAAACATTTCAGCATGGCATGATAATTGGCATCTAGAGGGTACTTTTTTTTTTTTTTGGATAAGTAATAAGTTTTATTGATATCAAAAAAGGAACACCCTAGTAAACAGGGAGTGTACAAGGGGTCAACAAATCAAGTACAAAAATTACAAGAATCAAGGAAGTCAATAAAAGAAGGGAACGATTGGCTTTACATAGCAACCAAGCAATCCAATAAAGTCCTAAAGAAAAGTAAATTGAGGTCTGGTATGGATCTCTCAATATTCTCAAAACACCTACTATTTCTCCCCCTCCAAAGACACCATATTAAGTAATGGGGAACAATTAAACAAATATAACCATTTCAATGACGACCAAAACTGCATTGCCAACACGCTAGGAGCCCCAAAATGGATTGCGGCATAACCCAGCTTACTCCAAATAAACCTAAAATTCTAGACCACAGATCCATAGCAACCGGACAATGAAGAAAGAGACGGTCAACTGATTCACCATTACACTTGCACATGTAACACCAACCCAATATCCAAACCTTCCTTTTTCGTAAATTGTCAATCGTCAAACTCTTCCCTAAAGCAACAGTCCAAACAAAGAAAGCTATTCGAGAAGGAATCTTCTGTTTCCATATACTTTTCCAAGGAAAACAGTAGTCAGTAGAGCCCACTAAAATTCTATAATAATCATTAACCTTAAACCCCTTATCTCTGCTAGGTTTCCAACACATCTTATCCTCACCAAACCCCCTTATTGAAGAACCATATATGGTAATCATGAAACCTAACATAGCCTCTAATTCCCGAGCATGCACACCCCTAAAGAAACTGACATCCCAAAAGAGGACGTCATTGGTGGACTTCATAAGCACAGCCACCCTAGCCTCCTTATCCCTGCAAAATCTATAAACAAGTCAGTATAACTAACTGCAAGGGATGTCTCACCACAACAATGGTCTTGCCAAAGCTTCACCCTAGACCCGTCACCAATATCATACAGAATATGGCGTGAAAATAAAGGCCATCCCCGACTAATATTTTTCCATAAATCAACACCACATGGACCATTAACAGATCTGGTACACCAGCCCCCCCATACAAATCCATATTTCACCTCTATCACTTGCCTCCAAAGGGCATCCTTCTCAATCCCAAATCTCCATAGCCACTTCCCAAGCAAAGAGGGTACTTCATTCCTCAAGTACGGTTACAGGGTGATACATGATGATGTGAGTTTTTTCAATGACAAGTTTTCAAGTGTTCTAAATGATTGAAATTGGATGTGGAAGCCTGCCATATCAAAAGCATTAGTTTCAATCCAAAGCAAACTTCCTCTGGTTTAAGTTGGGGAACTGATAAAATCGTATGGGTAACTTGCAGAGTAAAGACTCTTTTTTTTTAGTGTTGTAGTCTTGTAAGTCTGCTTGTTTCTTTGTAGCTGGTTTTGGTGTGCAACTAAATCCCCAGTCATAACCACTTTCAGGACCCCAAATTCTAAATGTTACTAAAACTTTAACCTTGAAAAAGAAACAGTTCAAAAACAAGAAAAACCATTCCCTCCAACACGCTTTCAGATGTAAACACTGAATTTGACATGCTCAAACAAAGGTCTCACAATTCAACTTACAACTAAGCAAAATATCGCAGAGTTCACAAAATTCATGTTAAAAAGTTCAGAAACACAGATAGCAAAGAACAAATGCACAGTCACTGTTCAGAAAACAATGCATCAAACCACAAAAACCAGTAATAAGCACTCAAAATTTCAAAAAACAAAACGCGAAATATTGAGCTCCTAACCTGGACTTCAGCTCCGCCAAGCGACTGCGAAGTAGAATTCACCGCCAAAACTGTCAGATCAACACCACAATTGATTCAGCTCCACCACAATTCCATCAAAACCAAAAAAAATAAAAATAAGGCCTACCAGCACAGTGATCGTTCAGTGATGACTGAAGCGACGAAGAAGACGGCGCTAGGGTTTCGAATTGAGAATCTCCCAACTTAGGTTCACCGAGCGGTGCTGAGCTCTGTAACTCACTGAGTTCCAACTCACCGAGTGGCTCTCCCTCTTCATCCTCCTCCTCCTCTGATTCTTCAACTTCTTCCTCCTCTGGATCTTCTTCGTACTCTTCTTCTTCTTCTTCTTCTTCTTCTTCATGTGACTTCGAATTCTCTACTCGGAGAGCTTCGAAGCTCTCGTTCCCAGCCATAACCGACTCAAGAGAAAGAAGTAAAGTTCCGTACAATCCAAGCACTTTTTTTTTTATCTATTTCACACTGTCCGAAACCTCCGAAACCGTCACCGAATTTCCGAAACGTGCTTCGGATTCTGTGTCTTTAAGCGGCATAGATTAGGAGAGAGAGAGAGAGAGAGAGAGAGAGATTTTCCAGAGAGAGAGTAAGAGCGAGAGAGTGTGTGAGATTTTTATTTTTATTTTTTGTGTTTTTGGAAGTAATCAATGCTTTAAAGCGAAGAGACTAGAGAGGTGTTGTGTGTGTGCGCGTGTGTGTATGTGTGTGGGTGAGGGTATATATGTCCTTGACTGAAATTGACTCGCGCTCTCTCTCAGGTGTGTTTCTGTGGAGGGGTTTAACGGCCGCCGTTTATTTCTCCGTTACGTCAGGTGCGGGGATCGCCGTTGGTTTTGTTGACTTTGACGGTTTCCTTTAACGGAGGAAAATAATGCTGACTGGGACATAGTGAGCGAGCATTTGTTTAATTTGTTATTATGGCGTGTATGGAACTGTCTAGTTTAGTGGATTGAGTTTTTGGGGTGATTGAAGAGAAGAGTGTAATTAAAGCTTAGAAAAGGTGGTGCTTGTACTAGCTCGTGTCTGCAACGTTTGGGATCATGGCACATGGAGAAACTCAGAAAGTGACACCAATTTGGGGACCAGCTATTGATACTTAGTACATTTTGGTGATGATTTTCAAACTGATAAAAAAAAAATATAAAAATTTGGTGCTCTTTTTGTTTCATGGAAGTACAAGTGGCAAAACAAGCAAGTTGGGTCGAATTTGGTAAAAAATGAGCTATTTTAAGCTGATTATAAATGGGTTGGATCAATTAGGTTGCGAGTCAAGTTAGGTTGACCTGTATTTTTTCACATGATTTTTATATAATAAAAAATGTATTTGCTAATTGGTAAGTTATGCAACAAATTACTTGGTGTGAAATGCACTATTTTAAATTTATCACCCATGTTAAGAAAAAGCTTAGCTCAACAAATTGGTATTTTTTCAGTAGTTTTAAAATTATACAATATCAACATACCATAATAGAGAACAAAATTACTAACCAAAACAAAATAGCACAAACACAAAATAGTCTAATCCACAATTTAAAAATCTAATTAAAACAAACACACAAGTTTTACTTCTACACAACATTAACATACCAAAATAGAGAACAAAATTACAAATGCTTTATTAGATAGCAGAACACAAGTTTTATCTTTTATTTTGATAAGTTATTTATTTTTTTTGGATATGAACGGGTAAAAAAAAAAAAAGCTTAAATATTCATAATTTATGTCAATTTCATTTAAATGCTATTGTGTTCATTGCTGCTGCAATGACCATCATTGCGCTGGATTCAAGTTCAGACACAAGGAAATATATCACATTATCACCACTAGCAAATACATCATGGGCTTTATATGGGACATTTTGGGATCTGCTCTCCATGGACTTATTTTTGCTCTTTCAGAGCTAGTTTTGTGAAATAATTAGGCAGAAGGCCCTCCCATGATGTGTTAGAGCAACAACTCATGGTTACTATGTTTGCCTTTGTCTTTACTCTTTACCTCCATTGGGGTTTATTGTGAGTGGAGATTTTCAAGGGATGAAATCTGAGGCTAAAAGTTTCAAGGGTGGTCTTATCTCCTTCTTCTCATCTGGAGTGCAATCACTTTTCAGCTGGGGTACGAGGAGCTATTACTATGTTATCAGGGGTGGCTTGATGTATTTAGGGCCTAAGGCGAAAAATAGAATAAAACCTTTTATATATTTAAATATGACTTTTTAAATAAATAAATATAATAATATTTCCTAAACTTTATTTTCTTGTTTTAGATGCAAAATTACTAATTAATATGAACCACGTAGAATATTTTTTTGAGAAAGTTTATAGACACAAAAAATTTGACAAAATTTTTCACACTTGTTGATGTGACAAATTAATAATGATAAGTAAAAAATTATGTTAGTAGTAGACCCATATGAGAACTAGTAAAAATTTGCCAACTCAACTGTTATGAAATTTTTTGTGTGTTGTTTTTTTTTTTAGAAGTGCTACATTCACAACATTTTCACAACAAATCTTAGATGTTAAATTGTTACTGATTCTAATTTGAACTCACTACTTAAATCACTTTTTTTGTCCACTAATAGCAACCAGTAAAACCTACCACTTAAGATTTGTTGCAGAAAATGTTGTGAACGTAGCATTTCTTACTTTCTTTTTTTTTCTTATATTTCATTTGATAAAATAATATTATTTTAGGATAAATTACAAAGTTAGTCCCTATCATTTACATCATTTGTCAATTTGGTCCCTAACCTTTCAACTGTGTCAATTTAATCTCTAACATTTTCAGTGCCATGTCAATTTGGTCTTTGTTGTTATCTTTTTGATGGAAAAATTTGATATGTAATAAAAAGTGATTTTTCATGCCACATCTTATTATTAAAAAAAAAATTTTAAAAAAACCCTATTTTTGTATTCACACATGATCAGATTACCCTTCCCTAAAAATTTCTAAAATTTGTAAAATACCTAAATCTTTCTCTGTCTATAGTACACATCTCCATCTCTAATCTCCTCCCTCATCCTCACGTTCATACCCCCATTATCTTTCTTGCAACTTGGAATTTTCAGTTGCTTTAGCATTAACCATGAATAGATTCTCCCACTCCCATTATGAGGAGGATTTCTCATTCCACTCCATCAACAATAGGGAAAATCCAGAAGATGCACAAGCAATTGGTCACTACATCCTCCAAGCATTACTCAAATAATTAAATTGGATTTGTTCAAATTCTACAGAAAGAAATCGATGCACCAAATATTTAGAGGAGCAAAAATCTATCAAGACTATGTAATGTCTTCCCAGCTTTCTTCTTTGCTTCTGATGACTAGTATATCACAGAAAGTAAACCCAAAAGGTCTTTCAAAAAGAAAAAAAGAAAATCAAAGCACTATATGGCTTAAATTATGCAAATAGTAAGCATTCGAAAAGAACAATTTTCCACATTATGGCCCAAAAAATAAATTCACACCCAGATTTTCAGCCACCACAGAAGCAAATTCCAATCTCAAAATACCTCTAAAAGAATTCCTCTTTCTTTCATTATGACCTAGAGAAAGAACTTATCTGCTACCTTTAGTAGAGATCCTAGCTATTACTTCTGAGTTTGGTACTTAAAAAAGGGTCCACAGTCCCCACCATTCATAAAATATTATCACCTTTGATTCAGAAAGACAGTCAAGTGTTTCCCAATATTTTCACCTTCAATTCAATTAAGGTTTTCTTTATTCAAAGCTGCCGGAAGAGAGAACTAACTAGAATTTGGGAAAGGTAATATAACTCAATGCAAAATTTGGGTTTTTTTTTTTAAATCTACGTGGCGGTACAATTGTCAATTTATGACATAGAAAATTATTTTTTATTATTCTGTTTTACACGTCAGATTTTTTCATCTAAGAGATAACAGCAATGATCAAATTGACACGACATTGAAAAGGTTAGGAATCAAATTGACACAATCGAAAGGTTAGAGACCAAATTAACAAATGGTGTAAAGGATAGGGACTAACTTTGTAATTTACTAATTATTTTATTTATTGACTAATATTTGGGCTTAATTAATACTATTACAATAAAAGAAATAAACCTATTGATTAAAATTTGGAAACTTTTTCTACTTGGGGGCCTGAGAAAATTGGGGGCTTTAAGCTATTCTGTAGAACCGGCTTCAAAATCCTCTCTCTGGTGGTAACCTTTTGGTGTTTTAGCTCATATATTGTAAGCAAGGAATCCTCCTAACACTTGGTTCTCAAGTTTCCAGTGGAAACATTTTTCTTCTCATATATAATATCACCATTACGTATGTAACTATATATATATGTGTGTGTGTGTGTATATATATAAATTTTTTTTCTTTTTGAGAAACCATATATTCATATATAGATGAGTGTGTTTATGTAAATATTGATGTATGTGTCCATGTATACATACGTGTGTGTTTATATATGGATTTGTGTACACATGTATATATGAGGATATCTTAGCCATTTTACATAAACCTCTGTAAAAATCTTCTTCTTTTTTTTTTTTGAGAGAGAGAGATTTTTAAGTAATGGCGTTCGCTTTTGGTAATAACTCTTTATCATCAGACCAAAACTCATTTCCTTTAGCATGTAAAATAGAATTTTTTTTTTTTTTTGAGAAACTAGACTAGCAGTGCCTGGCAATTTATTCATAATAAAAGAAAAGAAACTTCAGTGAACATCAAAACCAGCTAGGGAGGCTATGTCCTCAGGTAATTCTTCTAACCAAACTTGGGTGCCTCTACAAGTTTTTAATTTTTTGCTTAATGCACCAGCCACAACATTACAAACTCGTGAAACATGAGTGAACACAGAAAACTGAAAGTCCAAAGCTAGCACGCAAATATCCTCGATGACATGTCTATACGGTAAGACGTCAGAAGACCCCTCCTGTATTGCTTGAATGACTACGGACGAGTCACCTTCAAAAATGACTTGTGAAAGGCCTATCTCCCTGGCAAACTGTACTGCTCTACGACACGCCAGTGCTTTCAATTCAACCACTGTCTGAGCTAGGGGGACTGACATGGTTAATGCACCGATAGCCTCCCCACGCCAATCCCTGATCACGACACCTGAGCCAGCCAAGTTTTCTGACTTAAACACCGCTGCGTCGAAGTTGGCCTTGAAGATGTAAGCATCAGGTGGGTGCCATTGCGGGAATTGCTGGATCGGAGGTGGCTCGGGATTAACTTTGGTGGGTTCTTGAGCATTTAGAAACTCTTGGAGTAGACTTCCTGCCATTTGGGTGATCTTGTGCAGAGGCTGGGTGGGCCGCCCCACTCTTGAAGCATTGCGACGATCCCACAGAAGCCATGCAATGGTGATGAAAATCTCCTTCCTGTAATCTTCGTCGGTTTGCATAAACTGCTCCAACAAATCCTTAAAGCTAAAGACTTGTACATCGGCAGCTTGCTTGGTCCAGTTTAGAGAGCTCCACACCTCGGCAAGCTTCGAACAGGACCAAAGAGCATGGAGTTCATCTTCAGGCTGAGTCTTGCACACTTCGCATGTATTCAAGACAGAGATATGTCTGCGTTGAAGATTGACCATGGTTGGGAGGGAGCTGTTACACGCCCGCCAAGCGAAGTGTTTTATTTTATTCGGAACTCTTAGCTGCCAGAGGTCTTTTCAGAACTTATTTTGTTGTGCCAATGAAGAGGTACCTGCAAGGTTAGTTGAAGCATGGGAAACTAAAAGTTTATAAGCACTCTTAGTTGTAAAAGTACCAGAGGGAGTAAGGCCCTATATAATTCGGTCCTGTGGAAGTCTGGCGCTCAATGGAATGCCACAAATAGTGGTTGCTTCAGAATGCAAGAACAGGCACTGGATTTTAGATGTATTCCACTCACCTGTCTCGGCCTTGATGAGTGTATTCACTCTTGCACCCGGTTCAATAGTGGGCATAGGTGATACTAAAGATCTGTGTGCTTTGGCCGGCAACCATTTGTCTTCTTTGATTCTGACAGAGCTACCATTCCCTATCCTCCATACCATCCCTTTTCAAATTACATCGCGAGCACTTAAAATGCTCTTCCATGCATAAGAACCAGTGGTAGTCTCCTTGGCTTCAAGTATTGAACAATCGGGAAAAAATCTAGCTTTAAAGACTCTATGGCACAGGGAATCCGGATTATTTATCATGTGCCAAACTTGCTTCGCCAACAAAGAATCATTGAATTTCTCAATGTCCTTAAAACCCATTCCTCATTTCCCCTTATCCTCACATAGCTTTTCCCATTTCACCTAATGCACATTTTTACTGTTACCATCATACCCCCACCAAAACTTCCTAATGAGTGTTTCCAATTCCTTAATCAACCCCCTAGGGAGTTTGAAACAACTCATCGTATATGTAGGGATGGCCTGAATGACAGATTTAATCAAAATTTCCCTACCAGCTTGAGAGAGGAGCTTCTCCTTCCACCCTTGTAACTTTTTCCACACCCTTTCTTTAATGTAGGCAAAGCTTTGTTTCTTCGCTCTGCCTACTAATGCAGGCAGTCCCAAGTATTTCTCATATTGGTAAATAGCAGGCACACCTAGGATATTTTGAATCCGGGTTTGCATATCTGGCTGAGTGTTGGTGTTGAAGAAAATGTTGGTCTTGTCCCTGTTTATTTTTTGCCCCAAACCTCTTTCATAGACCGAGAGTAAATCAAGAATGTTTTGGCATTCCTCCTCCTTTGCACGACAAAACATGACACTATCATCAGCAAAAAATAAGTGGGAAACCCGAGGGCCATTCCTGCATATAGAAACACCTCTGATATCCCCATTTGCTTCTGCCTTTTTTAACAACCCCTGTAATCCCATGGCACATAGTAAAAATAAGTAGGGCGATAAAGGATCACCCTGTTTGAGCCCTCTAGTTGGTTTAATGTTTCCCACTGGTTGGCCATTGAGCAAGACAGCATAAGAAACTGAAGTCAAACAAGACATAATGAGAGTTACTAGTTTATCAGTAAAACCCAATATCTTCATTATTTTCTCCAGAAAGACCCATTCAACCCGATCGTATGCCTTACTCATATCAAGTTTTAGTGCCATAAAGCCCAATTTACCTTGGGTTTTTCTCTTAAGATAGTGCAGAGTTTCAAATGCAACCAACACATTGTCTAAAATTAATCTACCTGATAGGAATGCACTTTGGGATTCAAAGACCAGATTTGACAAGATTTTTTTCAACTGATTAACCAACACCTTAGAAATCAGCTTGTAAACCACATTGTAGAGACTGATAGGTCGAAAATCAGAGACTTTTTTTGGGTTCATTAATTTTGGGATGAGAGATATGAAAGTGGGATTTAGGGACTCATGACCCACACCAGAATTTAAAGCATTTAAAACCATAGTAGTTACATCCTTACCAACTATGTGCCAATAAGTCTTATAAAAAATAGGAGACATACCATCAGGCCCTGGGGCGGTAAGAGGTGCCATTTGTTTAAGAGCTTGGTCCACTTCCTCTGCCTGAAAGTCGCGGTCAAGGGCTGCACACATCTCAGCTGTCACCGCCGGTTCTATCCCATCCAGTATTGTATCAAAAACATTTGGTTGAGAAGTAGTAAACATGTCCTGGAAATATCTCTCAACAATCTTACCCATCTCAGCCTCATCTTCCATCCACAAACCATCCTCATTTTCTAATCCCGTGATATAATTCCTCTTATTCCTTTGACTAGCTCGGCAATGAAAATACCGAGTGTTTAGATCACCCTCCTTCAGCCATGCTGTTCTTGCCCGTTGCTTCCACATGCATTCCTCCCTCCTTTTCAACTTATCAATGTCACTTCTCAATTGGTACACACAGTTTGGGATTGTAGTGTACCCACCCCCTTCCTCCACAGATTGCAACTCCTTCAGTTTTTATGTTAGGGTGTTTCGAACATGACCAAAGGTGGGCATGTAAAATAGATTTGATCCTAAAGTTATTGAAGATTTCTAAAGAATTATGATCTACAAAAAAAAAATAAAGGATCTTTCAAAAAAAAAAAAAAATTAGTATGATTTTTTTTTGGGTTGAGAAAAAGGTTAGACATATACTATTAATAAAATAAGTTGCATGGTCACGTGAGAAACTACAGAGTACAGACTGTATGTTGGAGTAGTTTTATAAAATGTATTATAATTTATTTTAAATATCAATTAAATACCTATATAAGTGAAAATATGAAATCAGTTTTACAACTTTTACTATCACTGATGGCATATCCGATTCAAATCTTATCTAAGTAATAATAGTTTAAACATGCATCAGCTATCTTTCTATTAACTTCATAACCTTCATTCTCTTTTTAATAGTTAATTCTTAATAGCCTCCTCTCATATAACGCATAGTTTAATTATTTTTTTCCAAAAACTTAAATGTTTTACTGCATAAACTTTTCAAAACATAAAACTGATAGCTGTGTTATTTATTTTTTTTTTTAAGGGAGAACAGTAAAAACTTTATAAGGATAAACTAGCTAAATCAGCCTGAAGTACATGGAAAAATTGTGGTAGAACATCCTCCATCCACACTACAAAATCTAGAATATCAATAACATATCTCACCAGACTATGAGCACAATGTTACCTTCTCTCTTAGTGTGAGAGTAAAGTAATTGATTAAAACCTTGAGAAAGTTCCTTCACATCATCAACCAGCAACCCGAAGGATGCCAAA
This sequence comes from Quercus ilex subsp. ballota, assembly GCA_032727855.1. Lineage (NCBI taxonomy): Eukaryota > Viridiplantae > Streptophyta > Magnoliopsida > Fagales > Fagaceae > Quercus > Quercus ilex. The sequence goes on along the minus strand of CM064909.1, from coordinate 94,151,152 downwards.
GAATTATTCTCATCAGCCAATGCCATTATTAATACCAAATAATCACCTTCAAGAATGGCCCTTGAAACTCCAATTTCCCTTGCAAATGAGAGTGCTTTAGCTGCTGCCAGTGCTTGTACTTCTTCAAAGCCTTATGCCTGAGGTAGGTACAAATGGTAGTCAAAGTTTAAATTTAATTGATATATGAGAATGCTGCCATGTGGCGCTTTAATATTGTATTTAACCTTTTTAACCTCTTCTCGTTAAGTTGTTTTTACTATTACCCAAAAAATCACGTTAACTTCTTTTTACTATTATCTAAAAGATGGGTTGTTGTTGAAAATTAAACCAAACCTTATGAAAAGCCCAAGCTCACTTATTTCCTTACATATTATAATCTAAGCATGATCTTTTCCCATGTGTAAATGAAAGCCTAGACCCTAACCCACTTACAAACTCTCTTTCTCACTTAGAAGCTCTCTTCCTCTGTACAAGCTTCCCTTCAGACTATACACATTTTTCATCTTCTTTACAAACAACAGTTTGTAGTTTGAATTCATTGATCCTATCTGACCAAACCAACGTTCCTACTCATTTTTCAAGTCTTAATTAAGCCCTTCATGTAAACAAATGGAGATGTATGGTCTAACCACTCTAAAAACTAAAAAGAAAAAGAAAATGTACAGTCTAACCTCAATAGTCCCACTACTCTCTCTCTCTCTCTCTCTCACTCACATTTTGAGCGCTATATTAGGATTCCCTAAATTGAAGATAATATTCAATCTTACCAATGGGCTACACATTGGAAGGATTGTCTACTAAGATAATTAGTATTTCTCTTGCTTTACAGTAGTAATTCTTAGGTACTCTTGAAGCACAATGAATAGTACTCCATTGTCTCACATTTATGGTTGAGTCCACTATTTAAATTCATGGTGGGGTCCATCATGAATGTGAAAGAAGAGAGCACAATTTTACTATACTCCGAGAGTACCTAAGAATTTTCCGTGTTAATGAAAAAGTCAAATGCTATGTGATATGGCATAGTCACCAATAGTCTATTTTTTTTTGGTAAACAGTACTTCTATTAGAGAGAAACAGGAATACAACCTAAGGAATCATCCCTACAAACAGCCTTTAACACTGGAGGGAGATTTCCTTTATTAAAGCAATATTCTAAATCAGAGTTCAGTACAAACTTGGCAGCTTCATGAGCTGCAGAGTTGCATGTTCTCTGGACCCAACAAAAATTAACAAAATCAAAAGCAACAGCTAAGCTACGAATATTACAGATAATATTGTGAGTAAGCCATTCAGGGTAAGTCTGGGTTGATGAGAGGATCAAAACAATTCTTTGCATCTTCTTCAAATATCACAGATTTCCATCCTTCCTTGAGGGCTAGATTCATAGCCCAGTAAAGTGATTCAGCTTCGGCAATCGCAGGGGAGGAGCTATGATGTTTTTTGGCCCAAATAGATAGAACTTTGCCTAAATGGTTCCTTGCAACAACTGCTAAAGCAGAGCCCGAGCTCCTTGTTGCAGCATCTACGTTCAGCTTGATGCAGCCAGAAGGGGGAGGAGACCAATTCTTGCTGCTTAGCTCTTTAGGTGGTTGGGTAGCTGAAGAAAAGACTTTAACAATTTCATTGAATCTGGTTTGAATGTTCTTCCTAGCCTTCATCGCATCAAGTTCGATGTTACTGAACTGTTTGAAGTTTCTTGACATCCAAATCTCTTCAATTACTAATGCCATATTGAGGGACACACTCTAAGTCTCATGGGTAGGGAGGAGTGAGGCAGGTGGCTCCATGATGAAGGATATACTATATCCTTAGCCAAGGTAAAGTTCACGCTGTCAACTTGAAGACCCCGACATGCGGCTGACCATAGAGCTCGAGCAAATGGGCATCTGAAAAAAAATGTGTTCAGTGTCTTCAATTTCAGCATTGCATAACAGACAAGTTGCTTTTACATGGCTAAGGCGAACTTGGAGATTAGCTTTTGTTGGCATGGCATTGACGCCTATCCTCCATATCAACATTTTGAGCCTCTCTAGGAAGTTTGCCTTCCAAAGCTTGGACTAGCAAACTTGGGGTTGACCTACACAGTCAGGATGAACAAAAGCAACATTATGGAAACAGGATAAGTTAGTTTGGCTCCCTGACTCAAAAGGTCGGTTCTTAGTCGCCAATAGTCATATTGCATTCAACTATATTCATATTAAATTTTGAGTCGTCTATGATGCTATGGTACTAGGTATGAAAACCAATTTGTTAACGACTTTTGATATGCTCCTACAACCAATTAAGAAATTCACAACAAGTTGGGTCAAATTGTTTGTGTGCCTTTGAATTGCAAGTTTTTTTTTTTTTTTTTTTTAACACAAATGCATGAAAGTGGTAGGTTCATCATAAGCATAAAAATAATCATAAGTTCAAATATTGACAAACAATTGAGATACTGTGGTAATAGATTCTTATAGCATTTGTCCCTTTAGTAAATTCTAATAGCATTTGTCATTTCTAAAAATCTAAACAATTTATAGGATTCTAGCCACAAATATTTGGCATAAAAATCTATGATGCAAAAATAATTTTGGTATCCCATAGCAGAAATTAGAGAGGACTAATTTTTTTTTTTTAAGTCTTCCTATAGTATTTATTGTTTCATTTTGAGACCAATATAATTTAATTATACTTTTTATACAAAACTTGAAACCAACATACTTTTAGGAAAAATTTTCCCTTGCATTGCATGGATTTCCGACTAGTTATTTTAATTCTATGTATCAAATAAGATACTACTATTTTATGCCCTAAACTATTATGGGTTTAAAAAAGTACTACACCCAAAAACTAAATAAACGACGTGTATCATCTCAAGAGAGCAACCTAGTCCGCACCTAAACTCCACTACTTTAAACTCGTGAAAGTAATTTCTTTATATTATTATGAGATGATTTTGAAGCAAGGTAATATCTTAACATGTTCTCTAATTTTATGGTAAATACAATTTTAGTGAAATATGATTATATAAATTATTATTCTTGTAAATTATTCTTGTAATTTACTTATGAATTTATGTTTATAGGAACAACAGTTCCCCCAACCAAACACTAAAACACATTCATCCTTGTAATTGTAAGTCATAGAACTCAGCTTGGGTCTAATGTTCTTGTACCTCAGACCTATCAAAATCATGACATGTGGCCAAAAGTGCAGATTAAACTAAATGGATAATAGCATGATTTATGAAACATAGGCAACAAAGAGACCACAGGTTGCACCAGATGACCATATTCCTTAAAGGGAAATGCTAAAGGGTGCCCTTAGGTCACTGATTAACAATCTATTTAAAGAAAGTTTTTATAAGGAAAAAAAATTAATGTTTTGACAGCTTTTTTTCATTTTCCATAAAAGTGGTGTAAAAAATTTACTAAAATGGATTATTAACCATTGCCCTAAGGACACTCATTAACATGACTTTTCATTAGGAGATATCGCCTCCTCCTATAGTTGTTGTTGCGCTAGTGTATAGCTCCCTTGCTACATCACATGAGTTTTGCCGTGTTGAGGTATCCCATGTTGGTAGGTAGGGCAATAGGCCCGCACACTTAATAGAAAAACATGCCTTTGGCATTGAAGATTTCTCTATACGGATTGAAGAGACTCTTTACTTTATTGAGCAAGTTCTTCTCCGTGATGTAACAATTGCTTTCAGTTAGTTATAAAATTCTGCAGTTTAAAATCAAAAAAAAAAAACATGACCCTTCATTAAAATATGACTGAGCAGACTGCAGAACTAACACAGCCCAAACATCATTTTAGAAAATTGCAACAAACTCATCAATTTTTTTGGTATAATCTAACTTGTTGTAATAAGTTTCCCAAATTAAGAAGAAAAAAAAAGTCCTAAACAACCATTGAAGTAGGTTCCAAAAGATACAAAAAAAAATGAGTCATTATAAGATTTCTTTAAGCAAACAAAATTTCCAATCGCCACACCTCCACAATCTATGACATTTAAAATGGGCTTGATGCTGTAAATGGCAAAATGAATAGGATGGACGCATTAGCTAAACCTTTTTTGGGGTAAAGCTGCGTGCGTTACCTACCCACTTGCGTTCGGTTACAATATTTGACCAACACGTATGGTACTTAATATGTGGTATTCTTGCTCTTCCATCATGATTTAGATTAGGTCTCTAGACTATTTTTATCAATTAAAATTTCATCTTTATGAAATTGTTTCAATTTCTAGCTTCTTTCCATCTCATTCTTTTTATTTCTATTATTTTGGGCAATGATGGAATATGGAAAACTGAAAACCATTAATTAAAGTATACTTTTCACTTAGAATTTGTTCATAATCAATTTGTTGGCATCCATTGAACAAGGGAATATAGAGAGAAAGTTTTCGCTTAGAATGAAAAAAGTAACCGTTAGAAAATTAAATTAGATTATCTAAGTGAAACACAAAGTTTTACCAATAGTTTTTTTTTTTTTAATATATATCCTAGCATGTTACCGTTTTGAATAACGATGATGAACAAAGGTTTCAAATTGAAACTTTAAATAGCAAGATTAGAAATGAAAATCCTAATTTTAAAATATAAACTATAAAACCTTTATATAAAATTCTCCATACTCGTGGATTTTAGCTAACTCAATCAGTAAAATTTTTGTTCTCGAATAAGAGATTTGTGGTTCAAATCTCATTTACATTAAAAATTAATTAGTATCTAAACCTGATAATTATGAGCAATCATTATGGAGCCTATGTCATAAGTTAAAAATTATATCCTATCTAAAAAAAAATGTATTTTACTTAGTTTTAAAAATATGCATTATAACCACTGCACACCATTGGTGCAATGGTCACTCCACAAGTATAAATGCTTGTGGGGTGTGGGGGGCAAAGGCCAGGGTTCAAGTCTCCAAGAGTGAACTTCACACACATATACACTTAGATTAGTCTAGAGAAAAATGAATAGTTAAAGCATCTGGTAGGGGGTGGGGGATTTAGTTTTCTCCCAAAATTTGAGAGAAAATGGGCTTATATGGAAAATTATTGTCCCTCTCCCTCCCTCCACTTTGATATTCTTTTTTCAACGTTTAGGTTTTTTGTTTACTTAAACAAAAAATGTTTAGTTTTTTTGTCCCTCTCCTACACTCCACCTCCAATCTTCAATTTACCATTTTGTCCTTTTCCACAGAGCCTATGTAACGGTAGCAGTAATTGAGTTGTAACGGAGTATTGAATTGATAAAAATTGAAAGTTAGAAAACTGAATTGACAAAACTGTAAGTTAGAATAAAAATTAAAGGGTCAGTTTTGTATTTTTGTATTTTTTTTTTTATATATAACAAAAGTATGATATGAGAATAAATTTATACGACTATTTTTTATTTTTCTCTTTTCTTTTCGGCCAAATAAGAAATTTTCTATTGGCCAGTTTTCATTCCTACTTATCCATTCCAACAAAACGAAGCGTTCGTGTAAAAACCTACCCAACTCTGAATTTGGATCTGACGGACGTTGCGAATGATCTAAACTAAACCACACACATTAAAAATAATTAAAAAAATCAATACTAAAAAACAAAAAATACTTTCTATATAGAAGTCCAGAATTGCATGGCGCCCGTGGGAAACTGGAAACCCTATTTTTTTTTAAAGAATCGTGAAAATTGCAACAAAAAACTCAGTCTGGTCTTCGTCTCTCTCTTCTGTCTCTTTATATATATATATATATATATATGATACATTTGTAGTTGGTCATAATGCAACCTCTGCTCGAACAAGGTAACTTTATTTCCTACACTTTTAAACTAAATCTCTTTTTTCCTTTTGCCAATTGTTGTTGAAACAATCTTACTCTTGTCTTCTTTCTTGTTGGGTTCAGGGTAGTTCGTGATTTTGGTTAGGAATTATATGTTTTTTTTTAGTATATTACAGGTGGGGTTTGACTGTTTGGTTGCTGGGGAATTTTAGGAAAGGAAGTGAGAATGAAAGTTCTGAAATTTACTTATCAGTATCTAGTGCTTGAGGGAAAAAGAAGCTCCACTGAAGTGGGCCTATAGTTTGAGAAAACGGAAGCTCCAATAAAGTGGGCCTATAAAGACAATTTTGTTGAATTTACATTTCCTTTTCTTTTCCATAATTTTCTCAGTAACCAATCAAAAGGGTATAGTTTTCTTGGAGCTTTATGCATCTATGGAAGTGAAATTATTGGATCTGGTAGTTCTAGATAATGTTGAACCCAATGAACAAAAACTTCAACTTCTACAGGTCTGGGAGAGGTGACTGGTAAGTAGCCTTTCCCCCCAAATTTATTTTTTTAGTAATTCTAGAAAAACTAAACCTCATGATTATTTGGGGTTTTTGGAAGTGCTGTGAATCATTTTCTTTTTGGGTTATTTGTGGGTAATTTCATAAGTGTGTGAATGATTGAGTTGAGTTCTGGTTATATTCAATGGAAGCATTTTTATTTTGGTAGTTCTGGAGAGACAAATTAGGAGGAGAATATCTATTTTGCTGTGTGGACTCTGAAACTCTCTTTCTTGTACAGAACGATATATGCAGATGGTGATATTCCCTAATTTTGCTATCAAATTTTTCACTTGGTCATTGAAATCTTTTAATGGAACATATGAAACCAGATTGGCAAAAAGGAATTTTATTTGGCAATAAGGGTTTGCTGAGATGAATTGTCTCTGGATCTTTAGTTTGACCCAGAGAAGGGCTAAAGAAAATTTGTGGTCATCAAATTGTATACTATGTACTATCCTTGTGACTGCCACTCACTAACAATTAGGATAGGAATTCACTTACCTTCGAGTAGGGAGCCCTGCATACCGCTTCTGATGCATACCGCTTCTGATGTATGCAGGGCTCCCTACTAGATCAAGTTTCTTAGGTGAAATTTATGCAGCACATTCGTCAGTGCAAAAAATTAGACGTGCCAAAACTTCTATTGCTTTCTGGGATGAGCTCAATCTTTTTTAACAAAGAAAAAGAAAAGAAACAACAGCCCTCTCCGGCTTTCCCCTCTCCCCAGAAATAAAAGAGAGGGAAAAAAAAAACCGAAAATCATCATTTCATTATAGATATATTATGGTTCTTTTGTTCAAAAGCAACAATGATGTTTCAGTTTGATATTACTCAAATGTCATAGTTATTGATATGCATCAGGTGATAGAATGGAGGAGGCATCACCAGAGCCTTCTGTTTCATTCTGGAGCCAAATTTCCACCTTTAAGACCAGGGCTTGGGAAGCATATAAAAGGAAGTCTACGTCACATTGGGTTCTTCTATTTCTAAGTAGTGCAGCAATGCTTGTGGCATTCCCTGCTTCTAGTATTCTTTCTCGGCTATATTATTCCAATGGTGGTACAAGCGAGTGGATCGTTTCATGGGTGGCAGTTGCGGGGTGGCCTCTGACTGCTTTGATGTTATTTCCTACATACTTCTTTTCTAAAACCCTTCCTACCCCGCTGAACTTGAAACTCATTCTTTCCTATATTGTGCTGGGTTTCTTAAGTGCTGCTGACAATCTCATGTATGCATATGCATATGCTTACCTGCCAGCATCTACTGCTGCTCTTCTAGCATCATCATCCCTTGTGTTTTCTGCACTATTTGGATATCTTCTTGTGAAGAACAAACTGAATGCTTCAATAATAAATGCTATTGTGTTCATTACTGCTGCAATGACCATCATCGCGTTGGATTCAAGTTCAGACACATATGGAAATATCACTACTAGCCAATACATTATGGGCTTTATATGGGACATTTTGGGATCTGCTCTCCATGGACTCATTTTTGCTCTTTCAGAGCTAGTTTTTGTGAAGTTATTAGGCAGAAGGTCCTTCCATGTTGTGTTGGAGCAACAACTCATGGTTTCTCTGTTTGCCTTTGTCTTTACCACTATAGGGGTTATTGTGAGTGGAGATTTTCAAGGGATGAAATCTGAGGCTAAAAGTTTCAAGGGTGGTTCAACTTCTTATATCCTTGTTCTCATCTGGAGTGCAATCACTTTTCAGCTGGGGGTACTGGGAGCTACTGCCGTGCTATTTTTGGCATCAACTGTGCTTGCTGGTGTTCTCAATGCAATAAGGGTACCCCTTACAAGCATTGCAGCTGTTATACTGTTACATGACTCCATGAGCAGTTTCAAAATCCTCTCTCTGGTGGTAACCTTTTGGGGTTTTGGCTCATATATTTATGGCAGTTCTTCTTTAAGTAAAGAATCCTCCTAGCAGTTGGCTCTCAATTTTCTGATGGAAACATTTTCTCTTCTCAGTTGAACATATGTTTTGGCGTTACCTTTTCTCCTTTGTGAGGATAATCAGGGTTCAAATCCTTCCTCTCCACTTATGGTAATGATTGAATTATTTAAATATTTATATGTGTGTGTGTTGTAGTTCATTTATTATGGTATTGCCAAACTGCTATAGTGCTGATTAAAAAAAAAAAAACACTGCTGCAGTGCTCTATTTGTACAAAGTTGCAAACATAGAATTAAGTGTAATTCATTTTTCAGAAATGTACATGTACTTTTAGTTAGTTTCTTTGCGAAATTGTATTATTTAAACTATATGAAGAGGAGGGATTTTTGGATTGTATTATCGATTCAAATAATTGTCTCATAAAACTTCTCAGCAATGGTATCATGGTTGTCATAGAAGAATGTTGTTTACGTAAGAAACCAAGTATCAGATTGAATGATGTCAAGAATTCCAGTGAGGAAATTACTATTTAGATGAGAATTACAGAAATAATAAGAGTTTAATAGAAACAACACATTAATATCAAAGGCTACAATAAGATTAGCTTGAGAATGTGCACATATCTACTAATGTAATCAGAAGTCTAAAACATTTAAGAATTGTTTAAAGAATACCGTGGAGAATGTTCAGCAGATTTAAGCTTGTGCTATTGGGGATTGAAGTCAGAGGCTGTTGAGGATGGAAGTCAGGAGAATCCAATGTAATATTTTTTGATGAAATCCAATGTAATATTGTTTTAGGAACTTGAGATGAAAATCATAAAATATCAAGAACAAAAAAGACAGAAGTATAAGAAATGAGTAAATATTAGAAGCTACTTGAGCACCGTGATGTAGAACTCTCTTCTTTCACATTTATGATGGATATCTCTATTAAATTTATAGTATAATCCACCATAAATGTGAGAGGAGGAGCACGTCACTGTGTCCCTTAATAATTTTTCCTAAAGCCTTGTTTGGTTGGGGGATGGAAAATTTGGGGATAGAAAATGGTGGGAATGAAAAAAATGGAGAGATAAAAAAGATTTAGTTTTTCTTTGTGTGTGTTTGGTTGGTAGGTGGAAAATTCGAAGCATGAAAATCTTGTTTGGTTAAGAAGAAAAATGAGAGGATTGAAAATGATGTTTGAATAAATTTTGCTCTAATGCTCCTGTTACATTAAAAAAAATATTAATAATTTATAAGGGGGAAAAACTGAACATTAATATTAAAAAAAAAAAAAAATTAATGTGGAGGGAGGAGAGGGGCAGATAAGTAAATTCTCATCTAACCTTTCTTCCTCTCTCATTTTCTCTCCTATTTGGAGAGAAAACAAAACACTCTAGCAAAATCACCTGCCAATCAAACAACTACTATTTAAAATAGGGAATATCCCCTTTTTTTTCCTCCCCTTTTCCATCCCTTAAATCACTCCTATCAAACTAGGCCAACTTTGAGTTGGCATGACCTTAAGAAACAGTACACTCGATTAGAATCTCCTCCCACTCAATGCCTAGAGTACTAATAAAATTCATTGAAAAAAGGGCACTACTCATTAAAAAGAAACAAAAATTGACTTGATCCTGTCAACAAGTGCCCTAAGGCACAAGTTAAGAAGTACTAATAAGTTCTAATTATGGGCTTTACTTCACTCCTTTCACCCCAAAAAAAAAAAACACTAATTAATGTAATTTTTTGACTTATACATACAAAATTATTTGGAAAAGGCTTCTCTTTAAATTAGTTTGAAGATAAACTTTTCAAACCCCTCCTATATCTTTTTATTAAATGTGAATTCTAAAAATCTAACTGTTAAATTGAATGTTCTTATTATATCCTCTATACTTGCAAAATTTTAAGAAGATTAAAAATTAATAGTTATGTCATTAATCAAATATTTAAATTTCAAGTTTTTATAATCTAAAATTATGCTTAAAAGATCCGTTTATTGATTGAATAGTAAATAATATCCAATTTAAATGAAATTTGACATCTGTATTAAGGATATAAAGAAAATGCAATCCAATAGTTAGATTTTCAAAATTCACATCCAATAAAAAAAATATATATGAGGAATTTGAATGATTTCTCTTCAAATTAGTTTGGAGAAAAACCTTTATTATCATGGTTGTGTGTGTTTTTCTTGATATTAGTGTACAATTTTTTTGTTGAAAAATATCATTTAATGGAGTACTAAATGCACCAAAACTTGTGCTTTAGGGCATTTTTTAACAAAAAGGCCAACACAATAGGAACAACATTAAGTCTAACACGGCCAGAGGTAAGTATTTTTTAGGGTTATAAATGAATCAAGCTGTTCATAATAGTGATAGCGCCACTTTGTATCCCTAACTTAGAAAATGAAAATTACATATAATATTTTTAAAATTTTTTGTTTTCACCACCCTTAAATATAATTTTGAACACTCTAAAAGAAGCCAACAATAAACCAATTCATTTCAGCCTTTATCTTGGTCTTTTAAACAAAAAGACAAAACCTAACAACAAATCAATTAAATGAATTAAACTTAAACATGTAATCTTATTTGTGATAAGCTCAAACTCGACTTGTGTCTAAAATAAAATTAAATGAAGCTTTAACTACTAATACTCCGTTTGACTCAACTAGTTTACAGGCTTACAGCCCTAGTTCATCGTTTGCTTCAAAGAGACTTCCTCTGGTCTGTGGTGCTATTGCTTATTCTTGAAAAATGAACAGTTGGCTATAAAGTTCCATAATTAAATTTGTAATTGACTAGGTTTTATGATAAATCTGTGGCTTGCTAGGCATTTTATAAATTTTGCAACAACTTTCTATAACCTTACACCACTATTTGTTTGAATTGACTTATTTGTAGATTCTCACCAAAAAAAAGAAAAAGGAAAGAATAAGAAGACTGACTTATTTGTTGATTTGTTTAAAATGGTGTAGATCAATTATAGTTTGGTGTGCCAACAAAAAAAGACGTTGGCTTATTTGTTGGATGGAAACTTATGCAAAATAGGCTTAAAAATTACACAAGTTTAAAAAACCAACAGCAACTTCTTTTATTTATTTTATTTTTTTATAGATATGATTGAATTTCAACATATGATGTCCGTTCCATGATAATTACTCTTTATCATCATGTCAAAACACCAAACGGTTTTTAGTATAAGTGGAATTTGAACCCTAAATTTTTTATTAGACGATCAAAGACTTTGCCAGTTAAACTAACCAAAACCCACAATCAAAAACAACTTGAAACTTGAAAGATGCACTATTGCTAGAAAATGACAAACACAAAATTTATCTAATTTTTAGCTCAGCCCCAACCAAACGCACGGAGATGTTAGCCTGATGGTAAGACCTAATGAATCATCATAGAATAGACGTAGCTTGTTCAAACCTATTATTTGCAACAAAAGAAAAATAAGCAAAAGGTTGTCTGAACTAGAATGTAGGAGTATTCCCCAATGGGATGGGGACTACTAGCACATTTTTATTTTCATTTGGAACATAAAGTGAATTGGGGCTGAGCTAAAAATAAGCAAATTAAAGGTTGTCCCATGGAAGTAAACCATTTGATTTTGTATTACCAGACAGCATATGAAGTGAATTCCTCGAAAACTAGAAAAGTGATATGGTTAATACTTATCATTTTCAGTTGCCATTGACAATCTTTTGGTGAAATGTGCCAAAGTTTTACAAAGGCAAAATAGCATCACACCCCATTTTCCTGTAAGGTTCAGTTGGTCTTCATTAGGAAATGAGTCAAGTTATTGGAAGAAACAAACTGAAATTGAAATCAAAGACAGCTTAATAAAAAAAAGCATGCAACCATTCACTGTAAACTTATACCTAAACAAGGTGGTGAACTACACTGTGTCTCTATAAAGGTAGAGAAACTCTTCGTTCTGAACACACAGCCATATAACAAAACAAAGATCAATCAGTTGTTCCCCATCTCAATTATTAGAGAACTAGCAAAACTAGTAAGCTTAGCATGGCTAGCGAATGAAGTCAGTGTATTGGACAGACTGAAGTAGAAGGTTTGACACTACTAGTAAGTCTCTGCCTTCTCTGCTAAATGTAAAGCTGAGGAATAGGATGGTTGATTCACACAACTTGGCCCTTTATTGCTTAATCAGAAGACTCAGAACTCCATCTTCTAATGTGTGTATTCTCACTTTTGGTCCCAATACAATTATATTTGGCAATTCACTGCATGTGCTTGCCACCAATTTCAGAAAGACTGGGAGTCTAATTCCTTTGTCCTGATGAATTTGGACATAGAAATTCTAATTGGTATGTCAAAATATAGCACCTACAAGGACCATGATAAGCTCTAACTCTACCAATAAAAACGGATTGAATCAACCAGTTGTCCAGAGAGATACTGCAAGAAATTTGAATTACTTTGCCCACCTTGTTAAGCTTGAGCAAATTTTAAGAGACACCTATTCACCTTTATTATATGCTTGGATGGTTTCAAAATTTTGCTTAAGTATAAGCCAGCCTAAACGAACACCCTTAAGCCTAATCAATCTTCAAAAGACTAGTATATGAAAAAGGCTTAAATAACAAACAAAGTGACATAGATAAACCCTTATGCAGATCATAGCAATCTTAAGTGATGCATTCTTGGCTTTTCCAGGCTTTGGTATACAATTCTTTGGTTCTACTGAATAATTTTTAATGATCATCCTCACTTATTACAACCGTACGAATTCGCATACCAACCTCTGTCACTTAATGTACGAATTCACATACCAAACATACCAACCTTTCTCACTTATTGTACGAATTCACATACCAAACTTTAAAAGGATGTTGGAAAAAGTTAATGGACGGGGGTATTGGTTTATGAACCATTTTTAAAAACTTTTTATAAGAAAAAAAAAAACTACTTTCTTAAAATTGTATTAAAATTTCCCTAAACTAATTTAACAAATGCCCCAAGAGCACCATTAACCAAAATTGTCAATTTCTTGTCATGGACAAGGATATGCAAGCCAAAAAATTAAAATTTCCAACTCCAGCTTCAGCAAAATTCATTGGATTACTTGTATTAATCCATGAAAACATCAACTGTCACTCTCCAAAAACTAAAATTTGCATGTGTGATGATGTCACTGAAGCCAAGCACAGCAGACGGAACTGGTCATAGCTGCCACTAAAGGTGGGAGTAAGGCAAAGCTAAGCAAAACAAAAACATGCATTTCCACGTAAAAAGACATATTACAGGCCTTAACTTGACAAACTTAAACAGAAATAAGATTTTGACACCATAATTATTACTCATATTTATATGAATTCCATCCTACTGTAAACTTAAGCACCATTCATTGAGGGATCAGCAGCCTCAGATTTTCTTTCTATTTCACCAATCATGAGGCTGACAAGATTTTAAGCACAGGCCTAAATTCTAACTTATAATATGCTGAATGCCATCTTATAAAATTTATTGCACGCATACAGCAGATAAAATCCCCATACGTTTCATTAAAAAAAAAAAGAGTTTTCATTTGCCATCAGCTATAGCTACTGCTACAGCATCATGTTTAATTTTTAGGGCCAATGTCCTTAAGGGCACAGATCTGCTCCTCACCCATTGCAGACATGACAGACACCACAAGGTCCTTTCCATCAGCAAACCCATCTTTAATCTACACAAAGGAACGCAAAGACAAAAAATTTAGTCTATACAGACAAATGAATAAAGAATATATCAGAGGCAGAGTGGTCTCCAAAGATTTTGATGCATAAGCAAATTAGCATGGTTAATGAAAAAACATTCTCAATGACATACCTGGCTAAGCAGACTGTCATCAGTGGGAAGCCTCAGATCATCCTTGGTGTTTCCATTCTCAGTTAGAAGACTCACCTACATGACACCCAACTTAAATTGGTTGATATCACAAAATACAATCAGTAAGAGCACTACATCTTTCATTGCATACTAAAATAATATTTAATCAGTTCAAGAACAACAAAAAACATGTAGCCATTGGTCTCTCTCATCTTCCATTGCAAACTAAAAGAATATTAGCTGAGAACACCATAAATCAAGTAGCCATGCAAACAGAGAAACAAAGCTAAGACTCAGTTTTTCTTAAGTACATAGATTGAAACTCTCCATATAAAACAGAGAATTCTCTTCTTAATGCTTTTTTTTTGGTTGAGTGCCTTATGGAAAGGGAAATGGAAATTAAGCACTGTTTAGTTTGTATTAGAATCATGAATGTAAATGTCGTGCTTTAATATAATGAAACTGAGATTAACTGGCAAAAATATTTCAACATCCTAATAGTTTTGCACTCTTCCTGTAAAACTACCCTTAATCTAAAACAGCAGGCCAGCTTATACAAAGTAAATAATCCGCATCACCCAAGCCAAAACTGAAAACTCAGGTGGAAGAATCTCAATTTAAAAAGCATAGTCTTGTCTGCATACACAAGATCCATTCCCTATATAATCATTATTATCAATTGATAGTCTATTAATAAACACAGGATAGCATTGCCTGAAACCAAAAATTGGTAATAACTAATAAAAGAAAACTTACAAAACCATCTTCAGAGATATCAATCAACTGGTAGTCAGTACGATTAACATGAGGAACCTGCAAAAACAAATAATGAATCAAAAGGACCAACAATCCAATGTGCTTCAGCACAAAAGAACGCCAACATGTCAAGCAAAATTAGAAATAGGCTTTACATCACAGTTGTGGGATGAAGGAACAATATCTTCAAGCTTCTTCCCATTAAATATGTCGATTCCAACAAAGTGACACTTTGCATGTCCATGCTTTCCTGTTTTTGAAGTGGAAACTTCAACAACCTGAAAAACACCAGAGGCTTATAATTGGTGATATACTTTGAAAGTCTATATCCTAGAAGTAGACATGAACCATCACACATGTGCACAGGCAAACTTTACGTCTTCAAGATGTTACTCACAATTATCCAATCTCTGACATGTAGTAGAGCTTAGCCATCTCCACTAAGCTTAAAAAATGATCACTTAAACAGAAACCCTTATGCAATCCCTACTCAAGTTTTTAAGAGGTATCCCACATGATAACAACTTCAATTAACCATAAAATCTAAGCTTTAATAAACAAAACAAATAATCACATGAACCCAGATAAAAATTCACAAAATTAAAGCCAAAACAAAAGAAAAAACCTGAAAAAACAAAAACCCCAACAACTAGTAAAGCACCAATAATAATAAGAACTAAAATTAACCCATCAAAGATTTAGAAAAATTATATAAACCCAGATAAAAATTCATAAAATTAAGCCCAAAAAAGAAAAAGAAAAAAAGATAGACAAACCTTGCAAGGCCTGTTCTTGATGACAATATAGCCATTCTTGCGAATGGTACCAGCTTGCTGAGGGTAAGTCTTTGAGGCTCCAGCGTCAGCCTTGGACTCAAAGTGGTGCTCCTCACTGTCCGACATTTTCTAATAACCAAGCTTGCTTCTCTTCTGTCTCTGTCTCTCTGCCCCTCTCTCTCTTTCTTTTGTCCCAAGCTTTGTTTGCTTCTGAGAAATGAGAAATGAGAAATGATGAGAATTGAGAAGAGGCAGACTTTTGGAGAGGTCTGGCTCTTTTATTCCAATATTCTTAACTCTGGTTAATGTAAGATAAGATGGCCGTTGGATCAATGTGTCACAGTTTAGCTCTCATCCAAGGAATCATATTCCATATCCTCTCTCACTACATAAGTAGTGCACAATTTGGATTTGCAATTTTCCCTTCCACTTAGGATTTTTATTTTTAAATTATAAACAATATTTTTTTATTTAAAAAAAAAAAAGTAAAGTTGCATTGTTTTAAAATTGATTTGGAAAATGTTCTGTTTCTTTTTTCTTTTTTTTTTTTTCCTTAAATTTTAAGTTCTTACATTGAAATAGTTTGTTAGAGCATTGACATTCAATGCTTCAAAAGTACAAAAAATGTAAAATAAATCTCCAAACAAGTTCACACCAAAACCGCCCACAAGGGGTAATATATTTTGCATGCCGACATGTAAAATATACATGTCCACTTTAGCTCATATTAATCTAATCTTTTTTTTCTTATGGGTATGTGCTGGTTTCTTCCCCTGAGTTGTTTGTGGCTTTGTGCTTAGATTTGAGTGCATGAAAATGGGAATGTGTGTGCATTTTGTCCTCCACTCGTGTTGATACCTCGTGTAAGGATGGTGTAATACCCTCCTATTATGGGATGTTGTATAAGACCACAGCAACCCTCCATTGCTATCTGCTTTAATTCTTCAACACCACATTCACTAAGAGGCTCTACATATATGTAAAATTCAACTCCTTTTACCTGAGATGTCGATTGTCAAACATGAGTTCAATACCTTCTTCATGTATGAACAACATGGGCATACCACCTATTGAGGACAACAGTATGTAATTGTCATGCGATTGACTGTCCAATTGCAGTATAGGTTTTAACGATTTAGAGCCATTTACAAACCTATCTAAAACAATGAAAATTTACAAGTTGTTATAGTGACATGCTAAAAAAAAAAAAAATGAACTTGAAAAATTTTATAAATGTTGGATTTTTTTTTTTTTTGGAGAGTTTCAATTTATGGCGTCCGCTTCTAATAATAGTTTTTTATCATCAGACTAAAATACCAATTAGTTTTTGGTGTAGATAGAAATTGAATCTGATCT
The DNA here is from genome assembly GCA_032727855.1 of Quercus ilex subsp. ballota. Lineage (NCBI taxonomy): Eukaryota > Viridiplantae > Streptophyta > Magnoliopsida > Fagales > Fagaceae > Quercus > Quercus ilex. Next base: position 94,134,222 of record CM064909.1, on the reverse strand, counting down.
CTTATACAATCATAAGAGACTTTACCAGTTGAACTAACTGGAACCCACTATAAATGTTGAGATAATTGCTAGCTGGATTTTACTGCAATACATTTGATGTGGACTATAATGTAAAGCATTTTCCAATTTTAGCCTTCTATTATGCAGACTTCTTAGGTAAATTTCAACCCTTAGTGAGACATAAATTATCCGATGGCATTCCGCTTGTTTCAACGCATATGTTAAAACCAATCGACATGCTAAACTAAAGACTACATATATGACAGCCTTGTTGTAAAGTAGTGTCAGATAACTTCTTCTTTTTTGCAAAACTACTTATTATATCTTTCGGCAATAATAAAAGAAAGTGGAGGACCACTTAAATACAAAAGTTCTATTACTCTTTTGTTTTATTCGTTGTGACTACTACCTCCATTTTATATTATAACAGTAAAGATTTGTATCAATTGAGCAAATTTAACACCACAAAAAATTTTATATTTTTTAAGGTCAGTAAAATTCAATGTAGTTATTTGTTTAAATTCATTTTTTTAGCATAGTTTAAATTCAATTAAAGAACTTAATATACTGCATTTAAGAAATTATACCTAAGTTTTACTCTTAGGTTATTAACCAATTTTAATTATAGTTTGCCAAAAACTTGATGTGTACTTGCAAATTTGCAATAGCACCATATTGATGGGTTTTGAGATTATATGATCAATCCTCATTAAAATTATTTAAGTATCGAAGATTTCAAACATTGAGTTATCACAAGGGTGAAGGTGTTTAGAAAGGCAATTTGCCTTTCCTCATATCATTATCTATATCATTCTTTTTTTTTTTTGTGTGGAGAAACGTCACATTATATATATCATTCTTGGTAGTTGGTAGTAATCCACCACAAAAGGCGAGGGAGCAAGGCAGTGAATAAAACAAGAAGTCAGACCCAAACTAATGCATTCCAGTTCCAAAATTAGCACAAGCCCAATACATATAAGATGAAAAAGAAAAAGAAAAAAAAAAAAAACAAATGGTGATGCAAAAGCCCAATTTGTGACTCATCTTTTCTTTCTTTCTTTTTCCAAAACGTGTTATTCTGAAGCTTATGCCCGAAGATAGTTATATCATGAATGCCCAATTTTAATGGCTCACACTTTCTCTTCTCTAAAAAGATGCTTGGTGGGGCAAATTGGATAAGCATCTGATGCTCAAGGAAAAACCTATTGGGTCCATCGGAATATTCTTTTAGGGGACAATTTTTCCAACCCATCTTAATCAAAGCATGTCATAGAACTTAATTTTCTTGTATTCACATCCTTTATCTATTGGAAGGAGATACAATTTTTTGCTGGCACTATACAAATTTGCACTTAATGTTTAATCAAATGACTATGTTATAGATAATAATAACCTAGGTAGTACACTAATAAAAATGAAAAACAGAGGTTTGTGGTGTGGGGGGGGGGGGGGGGGGTGTGTGTGGAAACGAAGATCAAAGAAAGACGGTGAGAGACCGAATTGGAATAATGCAAAGGGACATCAACCTCATGAATCATGCTGAGAAGCTCTACCCAAAAAAGAGCGTTTACAGTTTAGCTCTGTAGTTTTGCCTCATAAGAATGATAAGTCATTTAGATTCAGTCATCGCGACATTAATGTGCCACAACTATCTCGCATTACATCTAATGTGATGCGATTCTCTTCATTCTCGACATTTATTGTGTCACAAGTACCTTACATCACATCTAATGTGATGTGATTCTCTCTTCGTTCAACAAGATAAAGTTGCCTAGTTGCGCCCTACAAATTAGGGTGTCTAAGTGATATGAGTCACGATAGCTCCAAATCATGAGATTAGTGAGACATATCCAAGCAGGAAATGAGGATCAATCTGTACCTATAAATAATCTCTCCATTTCTACATAAAGGTATGACCATAAAAACTTACAAAAATAGAACTATTACTGTATTTAAGTAGATGCAACATGACTTTAATCATCAAAATGTCGTCGGTGAACCTCACAGGAATAGATATTTTTACAAAAATTTGTGTTAGTGTCTGTACAGATGAGGTGGTCTTTCCTACCATAAACCCTCCTCCCACTGAAGTCATTTGTTTGACTCAATCACTCCTAGAAACTTTATTAAACTTTTTTTCTTTTTTCTTTTTTGAGAATAACTTTATTAAACTATTAGAAGCACGTCACATAAATCTTAAATAATTGCCATGCCTTTTTACCTTGCCAATGAACGATTTTGATGTCTATTACAATGTCATGATAATTGATATTTGTAGAAAAAGATATACTGCATAGTGCATCACTGATTAGATTAGCCAGAGTTTTGGATTACAAAATTTTAATACTCATTACTATGGGAACTATTTTGGGTCATACATAATTTTAATCTTAGTCAAACATGATTTTGGAAGATCTTTTCTAAAGGTCGAGTGGTATATGAATGATGTTAGTCCAGCATAAAACTTTCAACGCATGACTTTAGCAGCTGCAACTCATGATGATTATGTTTGAAAATTATTATTGCCACCAATTGGAACATAAGGCTTGAGTCATCACTTCAATTCAACAGTTATAATCACTTATACATACAATTGTTTTGTGATCATAATTGGTGTGGGAATTCCTATATGAAAATAAGGGGACAAATTTTCTACGCCGGCCTTATTCAGTCAAAGAAATATGCTTTTTTTTTTTTTGGTCTATTTAATCTATTTGTAGTAGTGTAGAATAATAGAAAGAGTTATTCTTTTCCACAGGCCGAAAGGAAAAGGTTCCACACTTGATAGAAATGAGAGCAAGTACCATTTTTGCTGACGCTTATTGTTGTTGTTGTCGTCGTCGTCTATGCTAAGTTGTCGTTTTGCTTTGCCTTTTGCACCTTTTTTTTTCTTGCACTGCCATAGTAAAACTTATAACTAGGGAACTTGTACTTTTTTTCCTCCAGTCAAAATCTCAAAGGTGAAAAATATTGACATGCTCAACACAACAACCAAACCAATTAACCAATCCACCCCATTTTGAGAATTATAATGATAATGTCCTTATTAGGTATTAGCTATATTGGCCGTCCCTATTTTATTATGATAAGGTAAGCATGTGTCCTTTATTAGTATCGAGTGTGGTAGGAACCTCTCACTGTAAATTTATATTATCATGAACATGAACTTAGCAATATTTTTAGTAATGTACGTAAAGAATAATATAATGCTATAAAATACTAGTATAATTTTTTGTAGGATTAGGAATCTCTGTATCGTCTCTGTAGTAACCAGTGGTTGATACCAGCTTTACATTGACAAAAAGGACTACAATTTTGCTAAATATGTGTTTCAATTTCCAAACAAGACTCAAAAAAATGTTATTTATACACTTATGACCTAACCAAATCCTTTAACAAGTGCTGCTATTCTTTCTTTTGCTAATTATATGAAGAAAATTCATTGATGAGACTTAATAACTATATGTGTTAGTCCAAGCTCACCTCAATTAAACAAAAAAACAAAGTGCTGCTGCTATTCTCGCATGTACATAGCCACAAAAAAATAACCATTGATCAATTTATGGTCCAGGGTGGTCCATGACTTGAAACAAATAAGAGTAATGGCACCATACCTCTGACACCACTTCTACCACATATTCTAGTTGTAGAAATAGCACTATAGAAGAATAAATATACTAGGATACAAGTTTGCATATCATGCAGCAACCACAAGCATTTCTCTTGAGGAGAGAGACCCCTAAACCAGCATACAAGTTTTGGGTTTTGAGTCCTCATTCCAAGTCATTAACACTGATAAGAAACAAAACCCAAAACTCATCTCATGAGTATGCCTACAAAATTTTAAGCTAAATTTGCTTCAGAGGCTTCTCTGGAATCAAGTGAATTCTAATACTAGATGTAAAGCTGCAAGGAGATACCATGTTTGAAAGATCAAACTTTTTTTGTATATAAATTAAGCTTTTATGCCACCAACAATGGAAAGGGAAAAAGAAAGACATCAAAACCAAAACAGAATTTCAGGACCACTGTACATTCCCTCCCAAGGCAGCATAAAAATAACTCATAAAGAACAAAAAGGGAATAAAGCAATTTCCATACTACCCCATTTTTCACATTTCGTCACTGATGAGATGTTGGTTCAATATCTTTAAGAAGTCCAACTATTTGCTGCATGGTTGGTCGCTTTGAGGGAAGGTCAGCTGTGCACAGATATCCAATCTTGAGGGCCTCCTCCATCTGGTCATCTAGTCCTGTATCACGTATTTTTGGATCAATGGCACTTAACCCTTGGCTATTCCTTACTAATCCTCTAACCCAACACACCAAGTTCGTTTCTTTTGCCTCAGGATAGTCATCTCCAATTGGCTTTTTGCCTGTAATCAGCTCAAGCAGAACCACCCCAAAGCAATATACATCAGATTTTGGCGTAGGGGAGTCATAATCCAGCTGAGTGAACTCTGGTGGCACATACCCTGGTGATCCACGAGCAATCTCCTCATCTAATCCATTGCCAAAAATCTTAGCCAGACCAAAATCAGATAATCTTGGCTCCAAGTTATAATCCAGATAAACACTACTAGCTTTGACATCTCTATGAATAATTGGAGGTGAGCAACCATGGTGGAGAAATGCCAGTGCTCGGGCTGTACCAAGTGCAATTTTGTGACGAAATCTCCAAGTTGTTAACAACCCTTCAGAGCCAACATTTTGAATACCATCATTATCCTCTTCCTCCCATGTATCTGTGCTCCAATCCTCTACAGTTTGAACCCCAAGTGGCAAGTCATGAAGCAAATTCTGCAAGTTCCCATTCTCCATGTAGTCATAGATAGCAATTCTTTGATCCCCAGCTAAGCAGTATCCTGTCAATGGAACAAGATTGGCATGTTTGATTCGACCAAGATACTCAAGTTCTCTTGCAGCTTCTTGATCTGTTAATGTCGACCCATGAACCAAAACTTTCACTGCAACATGAATTCCACCAGGTAGAAATCCTCTATAAACAGGCCCGAATTTGCCTTCAGCCAAAAGGGTACCACGGTCAAAATTTGAAGTTGCAGACAAGAGGTCTGCAAATGTGATATTCAACAATGGTTTCTCAAAAATCACTACTGGCACTGAATTTGCTTGCTTAACATCAGCCACCCATGTGGTCGAATCAGTCTTGAATGAAAAGGGGCCTGAAATATTTTGTTCTTCTTTGTATGAGGTCTGCTTTACAGCCCACATTCTAGTTTTCTTTCTGCAACCAAATGCTATAAATAGCAACCCAGTAAGCAAGCAGATCATTGAGAGGGTTAGAGCTAGAGCAAGCGTGGTTCCCTTATGTTTGGCAGGTTTTCTTTTGAAGAGGACGGGGTTTGCAGCAATCGGACAGCTGCTTGAGGAACCAAAGAATGATGTTTTGAGAGTTTCCGGGGGGAAGTTTGTACAAAGGCTTAGGTTATTGTAAGAGAAGTTGAACCCCCCCATCCATGGGAGTTTCTCTAAGAGAGACAAAGGAACTTCTCCACTCAAATTGTTGTGAGAAACATCAATAATCTGGAGGTTTTTGACACTCGGTACCGGAATTTCCCCGGTAAGATGGTTCCGGGAAAGATCAAGTGTATTCAAATTACGCAATAGTGAGATTGCACCAGGAATATGACCAGTGAGACTAGTACTTGACAGATTAAGATATTCTAAACCCAAGAGCATTTCAATACTCGGAAAGTCTTGTCTAGTAAATCTATTGTATGCAAGGTTAAGGTGTTTGAGATTCTGGGCTTGACTAAGATTGTGGAATATTTTTCCACTAAGCTGATTCTCAGACAAGTCTAGATAAACCAAATGAGACCAAGTGTAACTAGAATTGAATTGTACCTGAGATATGTGACCTTGAAACTGGTTCCTGCTCAGGTCTATGACCTCCAGCTGGTCCTGAAACACACCCGTTACAGAACCCTGAAACACATTGTCAGAAATGTTTAGGCTAGTGATGGATTTCATTTCTGAGAAATCTGAATCCTTGCCATGAATCTCATTTCCTGCAAGGTTCAAAGTTTTGAGCTTGGACAATGCAGCACCAAAACCAGCTGGAAGATCCCCATTTAGCTGATTTAGTGAAAGATCAATGGTGACCAGAGAACGGCAACTCAGAATTCCTGCTGGGATGCTTTGCTCAAATCTGTTTCCATTAAGTTTAAGGACTTGCAGGCTGACTAGGGAGCTTATGGTTGCTGGAATTTCCCCAGAGAAATTATTCCTTGAAAGGTCCAAGCTTTCTAGGTAACCAAAATTGCCAATGTTGTTAGGGAGGGACCCAGAAATCTGGTTGGAGGAAAGATTAAGGTTCTTGAGTGAGCCTAAACTCCACAAATCTGAAGGCAAGCCAGTGATTTTGTTGTTACTAAGATCCAAAGATCGAAGCTTTATGAGCTTGCCAATGGTTGTATCAGGAATATAACCCTTGAGGCCTAAACCAGTGAAATCTAAACCAGTAACAGGTTCTTTTTCACCATCACAGAAAACCCCTTGCCATGAACAAACAGGAGAAGAAAAGTTGTGGGAAGAGGCTAATCCCATCTCCTTCAAGAACTCAGAGACAAAGAGCCCATCTGAATTAGGTTGTTGAGAAGCCAAAAGCTTGAAGAATAGAGTGAGAATCAAAATGAAGCCAAACAAACCAAAACCCATTTGGGAAATGAGCTCAAAGAGTGAGAAACAAGTAGAGGGGAAGGAGATTGAAACCAAAACCCTCCAACCAGCTCAAAATCCTTGCTCAACTTCAAAACCACCACCACTCTATCATAAATGGCTCTGGGTCCATCTCAGAAAAATACAGTGCTACTTCACTGAATCCAACACCAAAACCAGCACCTCTCAGTCTGCAGTGGTTTTGGGTTTTAAGAAAACATAACTCTTGGGCTTAAACTCACCTAAAAATGAAAACTTTTTTCCTGCAAATGAAGGGGGACCATTGTAAGTTATAAATAATAATGCCCATGAAGCCCCAAAAAACTGAGTATAACAAACAAACAAATGTGTCCAGTAGTTGTATTAGTGTTCAAATTAACAAATGGGGAATACGAGAACTAATGATGTTTCAAGAGTGAATGAGAGCCTCACCTTGTCTTGCTTTAGCAGGTCTTTCACAAGCCAACAAGTACAAACAGCCAAAGGGAAAGAAGAACTTTTGTCTTTGCGTGGAACATGAGGAGGGAAAAAAAGACACTCTTTACTGAGAAAGAGAAACACGTTAAGGAGACGGGTATATTGGGAAAAGGAAAGAAAGGGCCAAGCATGGTTACTCAGTGTCAGAGGTTGGGCTCCATAAATGACACAGATTCAATACAGATTTATCTGTTATGGGTTTGGTGAATTTATTCAGAGCTTGGTAGGTGGGGTTTTAATGATTATTCAAATTGTTGTTGATCAACTTTTTTTTTTTTTTTCTTTCTTTTTTTCTTTTTTTTTTAATGTTCATATTTGTTATTAATTAATGTAACATTTTAGGGATGTTATAACATTAGGAGGAATAGAAAAAGTTGTAAAAAATCAATTTTTTTTTTTCTTTTGCTTATGGTTTGCTTTATCTCTTTGTAACTAATTGAGTAGTGCATAAACACTAAATTGAGTAATGTTAAGATTATAACTTTTGTCAAAACTTATCCAAGAGTTGTGAGTGATGAAGTTATGGATCTACTTTTTTTATTACACCACTCACAACTTGCTATCTAGACAAATTGTAACAAAAGTTAATGATCTTAGCATTTTCTCACAAAATTTAAAAACTTCTTTCACACATTGGGTTGGTAAGTTTTCACTTATTCTCATTTAAGCTTACCAATTACCAGTGTCGTTTTTTTTTTTTATTTACTATTCACGTCAACAAATATCAAAAAAAAATTTATCAAAACTTTTGTTTTTCTTGACTTTCGTATAACTAAATTGCAGGGAAAAAAAAAGTATTTTCTGTCAAAAAGTACTTAGTTAAACACTGCTCATGTTGTACTTGTGGTAATAGCAAAGTATAAAGATTCTTTTCCATTTTTTCTTTCTGAAAATCAATTTTTTTCAAAAGTTATATTCCCTTGTTGATTTTTTGTAAAATAGTTTGATGGGACTTTTAGGACTTTAGAGTATGTCTGCTTTGAAATGGAATGGAACATGTACTCCTCGACACTCGACAGCAAGAAATTGGACGGTCCAAAGTCCACGAGGATCTCACATAATGCATAAATATTCCAACTTTGCCTTTGTGCATTAACTACAAAGTCTACATCGCAATGCAATTGTAGTTCACAAATTAATGAACTCTCACAGATGAACTAACTTTGTGGATAATTCTATCCGTGAGGAATTAAAGGTTTAGAAGGTGCTCTTACCCTATACCATTAAAAGAAAGTTCATTTCTTTAATTTATTAATTTTTGGAGTTCTGGAACAAAAGATATATGCAAGAAAAATAGCTGATATATTATGGGAAGAATTCGTTTAGTTATACTTATAAAAGGCATTTCAATAGATTTGATTGAAGTGCTGGTGGGAAATTGTATCTTGTTGACTTTAACCATTGAAAAAGTTTCCTCCAATCCCCCCATTAACTCTCGAGTGACCCTTATGTTGTTTCCTTTTTCCCCTTAATCAATGCTTAATTGCTTATTCGAAGTATATGACGGGGCCACATTTAGTGTAAGATTCAAGAAACCATAACTATAACCTAGAATCAACCATCTAGACCATTCACTTGATGGGACATCCTCAGATTCCATAAAAATAAAAATAAAAGAAAAAATGAGTGTCATGTTTGTCTTATCATGTATGTTAAACCATCAACCTAAGCAATCTATACTCTATAAAGTAGTTCAAGTTCACATCATAATGTGAATTTGGGCTACAGTATAGGCCTTGATCCTTGAGTTAGCCCCCACAAAACTCTCTCTCTCTCCTATTTTTCTTTTGAGGGTTAGTGGCTGCATAATAATGTATTCACTATTTGTTTCTTATTAGATGAATGATTAGTCATGCATTCATTCCTTTGAAATAATAAAATAAAATAAAAATCTTGCATTCATAATTTGGCCAACCTTGGATTTTATAAAATAAGAGCAAATCACACAAGGCACATGAGGGCTTTGAAACACTGAGAGTGACCCTTCGTCTAGTAATAGCATAGCATTATGGTCTTTGCACATGGGAAATCAAATGTAGAAGCATGACTGCGTGACATAAACAATGACTTTTAGCTTTGAGAAATATATAGTATAAGAGAGAAAAAAATAGTTTACTATAAACTATAAAGATAATGACTGAGACTGAGAGAGAGAGAGAGAGACAGAGAGAGAGAGCAAGGAGTTAAAGCATGCCAAAGACCAGACAGCAAAAGAAGTGGGGAAGAAGATGCACTCAGTCTTTAAATGATTTGCATTGATTGAGAGTTGAGGAGTGAGGAGTAATAAGAAATCAACCGACATAATAACTATTCATAATTAAACATCCCTTAACTTTTTATATTATCATCTTAATCATCAATCCTGCCAACAAACGTACTCTTCAAACAATTAATTTTTAACAAAAAAGTAATAGTAATGCTTAGCAATACAATAACTACATGAAGCAACCACCTCATGTTAATTGGGTACATAACTACAAAAGTCAGAATTAGAATCTAAAGGTGTCACCACAAAGGCCAAAGCTATCCATACATTAGAGCACTTGTAGTAGTGGAGCTAAAATAACTATACAGAATTAGAATCTAAAGGTGTCACCACAAAGGCCAAAGCTATCCATACATTAGAGCACTTGTAGCAGTGGAGCTAAATAGCTATATAACTATTTTAGCTCCACCAAAACACAAAAATCAATCATATAGCAGTGGAGCTAAAAGTATTTTTTTAACTTCATTGCTATAGTGCACATCTAAATATAGATGTGCACTGTAGCTCAAATGTAAAAAAAAAAAAAATATATATATATATATATATATGTATATTATTTTATTTGTGTTCACACTCTGATTATGTGTGTGTGATGTTTATAATAGATATATTATTTTATTTTAATAAATATATTATTTTATTATGATATTTATATTATTTTATTGTGTTGAAAGCTAAAATAATATAAATATCACAGTAAAATAATATATCCTCTACAATAAACATCCATCACAACCACACACACACAACCACCGCCGCCACCACCACCACCACCACAACAAAGAAAAAAAAATCAACCAAGCCCACACCCACACCCACCACCACGAAACCCACCCAAGCCACCACCACGAACACACCGATCTACCCACGAAACCCACTGATCTACCACATTGACCCACCACAGCATACCAACCACACGACAACCCACCAACGCCGATGAACCCAACCGACGCTGATCTACCCACCACAGCCCAGTGACTATTCAACCACACCACAACCCACAACCCACCGACGCCAACGAACCCAGCCACCCACCGACGCCAATTTATCCACACAACAACCACCACCACCGGTGAGACGGAGAGGTGAGAGTTTGAGAGAGTGAACTTGAGAGAGTTTTGAGAGAAGGTGAGACAAAGAGACGCATGGTGAGGATAAAAGAATAGGAAAAAACAAAGGAACAAATATTATTTTAGTTCGGTTGGGAATAATTTTTTTTTTTTTTTTAGCTCTCAGCTACAGTGCACATCTATCTATAGATGTGCACTGCAGCAATGAAGCTAAAAAAAAATAGCTTTAGCTCCACTGCTGGATGGTGGTTTTTTGTGTTTTGGTGGAGGTAAAATAGCTATTTAACTCTACTGCTGCAAGTGCTCTTACACACATGCTTGCCAAACAAATTTATGGACATGAGAGAGGTATTAGGTATATATGTCTTAGGCAGGTTTCGTTCCCTCCTCGCTCTTATCATTTTTATAATATATATATATATATACACACACCCTCCCTCACTTTTAAAAATGAATTTTAATCGAAGCCCCGTTTGGATTGGGCTTATTGCGCGTCTGCGTTCTGAGTTTTACGTTTCCTTCTCTCTTTTTTTTTTTTTTTTTTTTTTCAGCGCGTATGAACAGTAACCGCACTGTTCATGCACATGGATTCACTGTGGAGGAGACAAAGTGCACTATTTACGCACTATTCACGGGTCTCACGGTATTATTCACACATTTAAAAATTATTTTATTACAGTATTTTCAATTTTAAGTTTTTAGCAAAATAAGCTGTATCCAAACAGATTCCGAGAGTGCCCAATGACAATGATTAAGATCGATGCATTTAATGTTTTATTAATGAATTTTTTAAGGGTATTTTTTTAGAAAATACCTTTTAGAAATATTTTATGGAAAAAATTTTTAAAAAATAAAAATTATGATTTTTTTTTTTACAATTTTTTATATTTCTTATAAAAGTGGTATCAAAATTTTCTTAAAATAGTTTATTAACAAATTTTTTAAGTGCACCAGTTAGACTCTAAAAATTGTATAAAAAAAAAATCGTAAAAGTTTCTAAAAATATTTTTAAAATGAATGTATTTAAGGTATCCGTTAACAAAATCTTATATATATTTATATTGCTTCTGTCACCGGAGGTGCATGCATACTCATGTTGGCTAAATGGCAGTGTGACAATAGCTTTGCAAAAGTAATAAACTTATAGTCGGCAAGCTCCAAGATCATGTGTGTGTTGTGGGCAGTATATGTAATATAATGAGCCATGACAGCTTTGTGTGAACTTGTTCATGTACAGATTGTAGGGCAGTGTCTAGGCTGCGTGTGTCGAAGCTCGGGCTAGGCTACATGAGTAGGTAGAATGTTGGATTAAAATGAGAAAAACATGTTTTGGGTTGTGGCTTTCTAGGCCAAGTGTGGCTGGATTGCATATGGGTGGTGATACTGACGTGCGATATATATGGACTATGATGGCCAAACCTGGAAGTGGCATTATTGCTACAGGGCAAGCCCTCCACATTGTGGCGCATGGACTAAGGTTATGTGCTGGTCAGTGTTCTTAGGCTGCCACAAGAGGCCTGTCTTGGGCTACAACATGTGCGTATATAGCTTGGTTGTGCACATATGTCTAATAGGTGACAACAACTTGGTCTAAATGCAGTCTTTGTTGAGCGTTGGCAGCATGGAAAGGCTCCAAGACATCATGTAGTTATGTCTTAGGTAGTTCCCATAATGTGACAACATTCATTTGTTGTGGGTGTCAACAATTGTGATGCTTAATATAACCTTAGCAACTGTTTCTTGCTTGTTATAACTTATAACCTAGGTTGTTGGAGGTGTCAACAGCATGTGCATGTGAGGGGCAAAATCTGAGTGTACTCTGAAGGGAAACATCAAACTCTATGGCTTTGTAAGCCTTGGTTGTTGATTAGGCTAATGTACGTAGCTTTTGGTGAGAAAAAATCGTTAGTGTTCCTTTGTACCTTAAGATATAAGTAATCAAGGTTGGAAATATTTATCGGTAAACTTTTTGTTGGTTGTGGATGTTTACTATTTTGTCACACAAACTAATTGAATGTTCCCTTTGCCTGAATGTTGGATATTGGTTGAAACTACATTATACATAGGATTTACTTAGAATCAACATAAGACAGAAAATTCCGGATAAAATTTCACTATGTGACATCTTTGACGGTTGAACCAATAGTTGGTTGCTGCCGACAAGGGCAATCTTTTAACCAATTGAGTGAAAAAGATTGTTTTGACTTCAAGAAGATCATGTAGAAGAGTATAAAATATGTAAAAATTCCTATTTTGTAGAAAGTTTTTCTTCCTTCATCCATTGGTACACATAATGCATCCAGCCAAAAAAAAAAGGGTACACATGATGTAGCTTTAGGGTCCCAAAAAAAGAGAGGGAGACACTGTTTAAAATTTCACTGACGGCTAATTTTTGGTGCAAATTATTGTTGGGGTACATAAAATAATGACAAAAAAAAAGGAAAAAATTTTAATGAATTGCTTCAAACTGCAACTCAATATGATGAAAAGATATGGTTTAAATGCATTATTCATGACCTAATCAAATCCATAATTTCGACCATAATAGGAGAAGTATAAACTGCTTGAACTACTAGAAATTAACAAGGTGTGTGAGGCTACGTGCCTTTGATATGGAGTGTATAAAAAGGTCAAGAACAAGAACTGTCTTAAATATGTATTCCACAAAATGACTCTTCTTTTTGGGCCAAGGTCTTGCATAAAAGTACTCAAAGATTCCTGGTTGATACCTGGACAGACTCGGGGCAATTGTTGGTTCTATTTGTGGTATAATATAATGGCCAAGCAAGCACTTATACAAAGATTCACACTACCTTCAAGAATGTGCTCAAAAATTCAGAAACGTAAAATAAATGGCAGACAACATTTTAAACATTAATTTGAAATTATTGAGATGAACGAGGTCAGATTCCATGTTCAAAATTTGTTCGAGCCCTTTGCCTCTATCCTAATGGAAGTCACTCCCATAACCATTACTTGCTCTTCCCGTATACTATTAATGATTGATTTGTTTTATGTTAAATATTTGTTACATAATGATTGCTTTGTTTTATATTAAATGTTGTTACAAGTTTGTACTACTTATTTTGTTACTAGTTGTGTATGTGAATGATTGTATATAATTTTACACTTTAACATTACATTATTGTCAAAAGACTCCTAAACTATTTTTTAAAAAATTTATTATTCAAAGGGGAAAAAAATATTGAACTTTACATGTTATTCACAAAGCTTCTATTAATAATTTGTTAAGTGATAGAGGGTTCAAAAGAAACTGCAGAATTAAATAAGACATTTGGAAAACTCGATATACAGGTGATCCTTGGATAAAAAATTAATTCTATAACACAAATAAAATTTTGAAATGAGTCAAAAGACATGTGAGAGAATAGAAAAGTTTAACTTAAATGTCACTCAATGGTATAAAGATCTTTTATCATATGTGAAAAAGTCCTGCAATCTGTTCATGCACTAAAGACTTTCATTTCTTTTGAAGTATTCGCTTGAATGATATGGAAATTCTGAAGAGGTTTGGAGGTGTTTTCCTAGATTTTTGCAATTGATTGCAGCTGATAACATAGCTTTTAGTGACTTTATCCACATGCATGGCCATGTCTTGCTTAAAGTCATTAAATCTGGAAATTTTTTCTGTGTCTTTTTGGATGATATGGATTCTTCATAATGAATCTTGAGTATCTGGTTCAAATGCAAATATGACTCATCTAGTCCAGCAAGCTTCTAGCTATGCCTTGGCATTAAAGGAAATTCTGGTTTATTCATTTTCTTTTGCATTTTAAGTAAGGTAATCAGGCAGCCCATGCTTTAGCTGGGCTCTCAAAAGAGATGGAGGATCCTGATCCCGATCCTCTCTCATGGATTGAAGAATGTCCTCCAATTCTCTTTCTCATTGTTCAGTCTAATAATGGTTAATAAAATCTATCATCTTGATCTAAAAAATAGAATATGCTAGCTGACTTGGGAAAAAAATTATTATATGTAAATTTTAAGTGTTATGATTTTTTATCCTTAAAAAAATATTTGGAACCATCCTAAATTTTTTTTAGGCCCAACATAATTACAGTTTGGACAAAATTGAATGTAGACTAAGGCTATAACTTCACTCAATATCTTTTATTAGATGTGAATTTTGACAAATCTACCATTGGATTACATTTTCTTTTTATATCCTCTATACCTACAAAATTTCAAAAATATCAAATATCAATAGTTATGTCATCAATCAAATCTTTAAATTTTAAGTTTTTGTAATTTAAAATTATACATAAAAAATAAGTTTATGGATCAAATAATAAATAATATCTGATTGATATGAAATTTGATAAGTGTTTTAAAAATATAAAGAACATGCAATTCAGCAATTAGATTTTCAAAATATATAATCATGTTTATTCATTTAGTGGTAGTTATAGCCTTAAGCTACAACTTAGTTTGTAGCCAACTTTATTCTTAAACTTTGATCTACTTAACAATATGCTAGGTCCTTACAAACAAAAAGAAAAAATCCAAAAAAAAATTTATCTAACTAAAATTTTGAAAAGATGTAATTTGCAACATTAATAATGAGACTATAATGCAAAATTTTCAATATAAGAAATTTTGAAAAGGAAATTGTAAGACTTTATGTATTTGTGTATGTGTTTTTTTTCTTCAATATATGAATTTTTTTATATTAAATTTTGTATAATTTAAGTTTTTTAATGACCACCCTGAAAAATATTCCTGAAGCCGCCATTGTATGAGAGTGACCTATGTGTCAATATATTTTCATGAGTGACATGATCACTTGAGAGATCTTGTTAACAAATTTGTCCCCCATTTTTTGGAGTCTTGAAGAAGATATCCCGAGTCATGAATTTGTTCCTGACAAAATTATGGTGTTATATTTTTGATTGATGATCTCAACCAATACCTAGATTTTGTGTTGTCCTTGTCATAGAGTCTGTTATTTGGGAAGGGAAGGGAAAGACTAACTCTAGCCTCTAGCAAATTTTATTTTGCCACAATAGCATTAACTAAGGACTTTCATAATAACAACATAACGTAATCATCAGCCTCCCTCTAATAATGACAGCCAATTAAACAGAAAATATGTTGCACTGATGCACTAATTGCCAAGTGTGAAAATCACTCAACCATATTCAAAAGCATGAGACCAATTATAAGTGTGAAAAATTGCTAGGATGACAGACATACTCGATTACAGAAATCATGGATATTTAAAAATTAGAAATAAAATTTGTTTGGAGAAGGTATACATTTTATCTAATGGCTATCTTTCTTTCTTTTCTTTTTCCAAAATCTTTTTTTTTCAGAATTGTGAATTAGGGTAATTTGAGTATTGACTATGCATGAATCTAGCTTTGAAGAAAATGATGAAATAGGATTAGACCACGTGACCATTGACATTTGTCTTCAATCTTTATTATGAGTCAGCTGGTAATAATGAATCCGGTGGTGGTCGGCTAGTAACTAAGGACATCAAATATTAAATTCGATTTTTTTTGTATATGAAAATAGTACCAAAAAATTTGTTCTGAGTTCAGTTTTTGTTTTTTTAAATTATTTTTAAAAAAAAGTTAAATATATGACACAATATTTCACCCTCCTTCAGCCTCACTTAATCAATACTTGCACAAAACTCACCACCTAGCATCTGAATATTACTACTTAGCTCACACTAAAGAAAAATGATTGTCCTAAAATAACAACTTATATTACTTGGCAGTTGGCACCCTCCACATGATCAGTTTGTCACACTTAATACAGATGGAAGTGTACACAGCAGAAGCACAGCAAGAGGAGGGGGTGTGATTCGGGATAGATTTGAAAAATGGATATGTAATATGGTTCTCCATACACAGCAGAAGCACAACAAACAACTCAACTGAATTATGGGCAATTAGACAGGGTTTACATATTGCTTGGGAACTCAAGTTCAAATATATAAACTTACAAATTGGTTATGAACTTGCCATTCATTGGCTAACAAATAAAGGTGGCATGGTTCTGGCTTTGGCCCCTTAATTTGTGATTGCAGAATCCTCCTGAACTTAGAATGGACCATCCTTCTACGTCATGTTTTCCATGAAACAAACATGGTAACAGATGATCTAGCTAAGAGGAAAAAACGCACAAAAGCAAACTTACAAAATATCCGGTGTCCATTTTTTGTAACAAAGCCTTATATATGGGACATTTTGCAAGTAGGTACTCCTAGAGAGTGCACTCCTGAACTCTTTTGTAACTAAGGCATCCTCTATGGCTGTCCAATGGACAAATCTATTTACTTGATGTTTAAATGAATAAAAATTCCTCTCTTTTCACCCAAAAAAAAAAAAACAAATACTGAAACAATTTTCTTTTATTATTTTTTAATTAGAAACCAAAAAAAAAAAATATATATATATATATATATATATCTGTTTTCGTCGGTGGAACAAAAATGTTTTGAGTTGTTATATACACACTCCAAATGTCATTGTCAAAGGTCCATGGAATTTGATAGTATATTTTACGATCTGGATTGGGCCAACCTTGTCCCTATCGCCAACAATACTAAACAAAATGCATAATTGACCAGTGGGAAAAATCGAAGTTATTATTTTCATGATAAAGCAAAACCAACATGCTCTTTGAACAAGCAAAGCTTCAAGTGTCATGAGTAAACAAAAACTGCATCCAGAGAACAGTGTGTTTTCTGTTTTGGTTATTACCTCCTATCAATTTACTACAGAGGCCTACAAAATAAATAATGAGACAGCAATTGTGTTTGGTGTCACATTAGCAACATATAAATAAATTTCTTAGTGTTTTAAAAGTTGACAAATCAGTTTTGTAAGACCTATTTAATAAAAGTTGTAATCACTCTTTAGTTACACGTGAACTTATTTTCTTGATGCCACCAGCTATAGAGTGGACCATGCATTGTTTGGCCGGACATTTTGGAGAGGCACAAAAGGCAATTGAATGCCAGTTTTGGTCTTAGTGTAAATGCTTTGTTTCTTTTATAGACCCCTGCCCTGACTGATTTTGTTTTCATATATAGGAGTAATGAACAAGTCCAACGTTCATAAATGATGGTTGAACTTATCTGTAATAATGGCAATAGGCAATATTTTAGTTTGAGAGTTTTTTTTTTTTTTTAATTAAAAGACAAGAGATGTCAGTTAAGTTACAAGACTCTTTAACTGTTTAGAAGTATTTAAAAATAATGCAGATGAAAGAGAGAGACAGAGAAGGGAAAATCCACCTGTTTGAACGGTTAAAAAGGGAAGACAAGGAATATAGCTCAAATCAATAACTCAAATATTGGGTGGATTGGAAAAGAAAGATACGATGAAGAAAAAAAAACTTAATTCACTTCTTAAACATAAGAACTTGTTCAGCTAATAGAATTCTTCCAACAGATACAATTGTTCTTACAGGAATAGGTTAAATGTAGAATCCCCAACTCTCCTTCCCAACAAACAAAAACCCATAAAGAAAAAATAAGATCAATTCTAGCACTCTCCCTCCTTGAAATTTCAGCTCAAAAATTCAACAATTGCTACAATAAATATGATGGCAGCCTATAAGTCAAGCTTACTTTCCATCAACGTTGATCTAGTTTCTTCATATCCTGAATGGTTGATTTCCAGCGCTAGACCGGTCTACTTTAGCCTTCTTGAATTGTGTTTTCTTGGTTGCAATTGCTTGGAAGGGATTTATTCCACCAAAACTATGCTGAGACTGCCTTACCTTCTTTCTCTTTCCTCTATCATATTCCTCATCCCTGTAGAATTTGAAAAATGAATCACAGATTTAAAATCGGTCAGGGTTGAGCCTGTTCTAACTTTAATTCAATAATCAAATGTGTAAACCACCCAAACAAACCACATTAAACACAAAGAGATAACTGAAGTTTCAATAAAGCATATATATATATATATATATAGAATGAAAACAAAAAAGACTACAAGAAAGTACAAAGGTAATGTACTCAAAGGCAAATAGATCCCAACTAGAAGTACAATAATTTCGGAACTCATTTAAACTAGAGAGAATAACCACTTCACGTAGCCATCCAACCAACATAAGGGCACGTAAAAAAACCCGTCTAAAGCTCCATCATGATTCGCCTGACTCCTTTAAACATCTAACAACAGCATTCTTTCTGGATAGTCCACACTAAACACAATGTGATTGCATTCCAAAAATCAACACTCCAATATCTAGAAAACCACCCCTTCCAACAAGCCAACAAATCTATTACCCTCGTAGGCATGACCCACTGCGACCCAAATAAGCATACTAGAGATAGAACTCTAGCAACATCACACTGCAGAAGCAAATGATTAATTGATTCTCCATTCTTGTTACACCTACAACTCCATTACATGACAATTACATTTCTTCTTCATAAGTTATTTAACATTATAATTTTCCAGAAGGCTGAGGAGGTTCTTCACCAATATTTCACTTAAAAAGCGAACCACACTGAAGTTGCCCCTTATACACCATTGCTACTTCCACAAACTATAAATGGCTCCTAGTTCTTCCCAAAGTAATTTTATGTCATAAACAAAGTTGGGGCCATATACCCCAGAAAAAACCCAAGATCCAAAACATTTCAAAATTTGCAAGAAATTGAAAACTTGCCTTTAACCAAATTAGATTTCTTGACTACGTGTTTGTCCTGGTGTAATAAGTAATAACTAGCCACCTGAGGCCCCCACTAGCTTTCCCCATATATATATATATATATATAAGTACATTGATGAGTACATTAGCTTTCCATATTTTAAGAGCATTTCTTATCCTCAATCTCTTCTGGTTATTCAAACCTTTGACCTAGTAAGAGATAATTCCACTATTCATGAAGACAACACCAAACCCTTGTTTTATGACCTCCCAAGTTTCTAGCTCCTTCTGAATCATAAATTCACTAAAGAAGAGAGATTCTTTACTTCTTTGTTGCCTTGCCTTCTTTAATAATTAGTCTATGGTATTGCTTCTTTTTTTTTGGGGGGGGGGGGGGGTGGGGGTGGTGGTGGTGTTGTGCATTTTGACATTGTGCCTCTACATCCTCAAACAAAACCATGGCCTCCTCTTTATAGACTTGAAACAACAAGTCTAAATAGAAGTGCCCACTCAGGGTTCCTCGCTTTTAGAACCCATGCTTCTTTCTTGGATTCTATAGCCCTTTCAACAATCCCATACATCGATATTAGCAATGACACCTCTATCGGCCAAATCCCCAGGTTCAATTAACACCAACTCAACACCTTTGTGGGTTGATGCCCCAAGCTCAATAATGGGTATTGGTCCGGTGCCTTGTATCTAAAGGCCTGTTTGCTCTTAGCTTTGAGCACTTCCTATGTTCAAACAGCCTAAAGACCAAAGTCTGTCTTGGGTAAGCCACATTGGTTATCTTTCCACTTTTGTGGTCCCCAACTCCATCTGGCCCAAATATTGGCCAAATTGAATTATATGCCCAAAGCAAAGTTTAAAAGTGTACCTCCTTAAGTTGACATGAGGAACCCATTTGGTAACCAGCATTTTAGGAGCTAATTCTCCCCACATTACCAGCTTACTTCCTTTTTCGTCTACTGTGATGATCTTTATTTTTGAAATTAAGTTGAAACCATGAACGGTGCTTAATAGTTGATTTAGTCAACAATCACTCTCCACGAGAATCTCAGATTCCTTCATTATGGGGGTCTTTCGTTTTTTGTCCTTAATTGGGCTTGCCCATGCGGGGTTCACATTGTGCCACCCTCACCCTTCAATGCTACCACATAGGAAATAATCACCAGCGTTCCCCTGGAATCACAGGTCTTCCTGTCTAGCTCCTCAACTTTTGGGTTGTCTATATTGGAGTTTTGGCCCATAACCACATAGTTTTGAGGTTCAACTGCTTGCCTCACCTCCAATTCAAAACCTTTCCACCCGCCCGCTGGTCAAATTGGGCCAAAAATCAACAACACAATCTCCATCTAACCCAAATCCTCCAGCCAAAATAATTCTCAACAAACATGTTGACCTCTACATCATCAAAGCCCATCTCCACTGCCAGTGTGTCACTAAACCCACTCTTCAAAACATCTCCTTCCACCCATGTCAACTAAAAACACATCACCCTAAAGATAAAGATCCAAGCACAAATTCATGACGCTACATCCTCAAAGCAGTCAAGTTCACAAATAGGCCCAAACTTGACTGTGTTCAGGTTTTTAATCTACACCTAAGAACATGGCAGGATGCTGACTGCTGCTTTAGGTAAGGTTGTCATTAACTCTTTAACATCAAGGAATCACCATAAAATCCTTTCTGTACCTAAGCTACATTGTGTCTTGACATCATTGATTTCATTGTCTTTGAGGCTTAATAAAGCCTAAACTGAAGAAAAAGTAAGAGGATATGAAACAATCAAACTCACCATTCATCTAGTACATAACCAATGCTGGTACTCTCCACACCATTTGATGTTGCAATCGGACATGGAGGCAACTCTATCCCATCCCAATGAGAAACTGCAATCAACAAGGTAAGAGAAGAGATCAGAAAGCCATAACACTAAGAACTAAGTCATTACTTAGTTTTTTCAGAATTAGCAAACTAGAATCTCAGTTGGCAAAATGTAATTTCAACTAGCCAATTAAAAACGAGTCTAAATCTTCTGTCCCACTCTTCCTGCTCCACTATATACTCCACAAATAAAAACATGACACATGTCCATCTATTTTTCCCTAAATTTATGCCTTCTATTATTTCAATTACCTAAATATGATGGGTTATCATATTTTTAGGAAATTGAAATAATAGAAGGCATAAATTTAGGGAAAAATAAAATAGACAGACATGTGTCATGTTTTTATTTGTGGAGTATATAATGGAGCAGGAAGAGTGAGATAGAAGATTTGGACTCATTAAAAACTAGGGCTTTTAGATTATAAAAAATAATATCCTTGTATCATGATAATGCATTTGACTAACATTGAAATTTAAATATTCAGCAAAAGAAAAAAAAAACATTGAAATTTAATTTTTATTGATTCACTACATTTAAAGTTCATTAATGGAAGGAATGATGGTGAAACTAGGATGGACTTGGGGAAACATGTCCAAGGTGGAGATCATGTAGGCAGACAGGCCTTTACTTGACCATACTATCTCAGTTTCTGTTTTTTATTTTTTAAATGCACAGAAATTTTGATCAAGTGTTATTAAGCTAGAAGCACGTACAGCCACTTTATATGGCATCGTACATATTGATCTAAAAATGATGTGAAGTAGATCTTAGATCACCACCATGTACTATATTCTCAGCAGCTCAGCTTGTACATCGAATGTGACAAAGTTAGGCTAGATTAGCCAAATTTGAAAACTAAGCCATAAAAGATTATTTCTAACAATGAAATATAAGCAATGATAGACATAAAAGTACCACCCAACCTCATACATAACATATATGATCAGGTGATAGCAGGAAATAAAATTGTAGAAAAATCACTTACCAACTGTCTCTTCCAGACCTCGAGTAAGCATACTCATCAGACCATTCTGCATTACTTCTCTTTTGCTATCTTTTAAATCATCTGATCGTACTGCTTCCCACCGGTTTGCAACCAAAGTAGAGCTAGAGCCAGAGTTCTTGTCTAATTGCTTATCAGTTGCAAGCACAGTTCCACTCTCATCAATTCTCTGTCTAAATTCACCATCTATTTTAACATCCATTGAGCAATCACCATTGGAATTTATAAAACCCTTTGCAGCAACATCATTAGCTCTTTTTTCTGAAGTAGTTTTAGTGCCTTTTCTCAGATGATGACTTAAATGCAAGGAACTAGTCCCAACACTCTCAGATGTAGATGGCCCCAGATCTGCTGAAATGCAATCTCTGTCCAACATATGTTCTCTGCTAAGATTCTTCGTGTTTAAAGTGTGCCTTTTGTTTCTTTTGTGTTTCTTCATCTTCTGCAAACTCAAGGATGCCCGGAAAAGGAAGTGTGAGTGAAGCTGCATGCTTGCCACCTTACACTTCAAATGCTTCTTTTTTAGCTTTTTGTGGAGCTTGCAATTATGAGCTTCTGTGTGCAATCCATTTGTCTCAATTGATAAGCTAGATAATTTAACTGATTCATCAAGTTCAACTTTTTGAACCCTACCACGGGCAGCCTCAACCAGTGAAGTACCAACAGTGCTTCCATTGGGTGTATGTCCAACCTGGAAAAAGACAAAGAAAGAAGTCAAGACTTGTCCAAAAAATTAGAGACTTAAAGGTTAGAAATCAGGAATAATAATGAATTCCTG
Source organism: Quercus ilex subsp. ballota (assembly GCA_032727855.1). Taxonomy (NCBI): domain Eukaryota; kingdom Viridiplantae; phylum Streptophyta; class Magnoliopsida; order Fagales; family Fagaceae; genus Quercus; species Quercus ilex. The sequence goes on along the minus strand of CM064909.1, from coordinate 94,111,419 downwards.
ACTGATTTCAAAGCTTGGTTGTTTTGGTGAACTTACTGGGTCCATTTCCTTCAATGTTTTGTGATTCAGATCTTCTGATGGAACAATATGTGAAACAAGATTAATCTGCCAAATAAAAGGATTTATATGTCAGTATGAAACATGGTGAAAATCCCACCAACCAAAAACTGACCCTAGGAAGCATATGTAGAAAACATTGTCTTACTTTCTGCGAGGTCTCATCTGTGACATTTTTAGCAGTAGAGGAGCTTTGGACATCATTGAAGTTAGGTGATGTTGCCACTGAGATACTGGAGTCTTTCTTTGATTTTCCTTTCTCATTGTAATAATTAATTTTGCCCTTCGATGTATTTTCAAAATTGGGAACATCACCATTACAAGATGGAGCTGGCTGCGACAGGGCTTCTATTGATTTTGGCTTACTAATAGGAAGCCCTTCTGGTGGGTTGTTTGATAATGGCACCTTTGAGAAATTTTCTGATACAGAATCCTTTTTCAGCACCACGCATTCTGTCTCTATCAGGCAATTATTTTTCTGAAGTGATACTTCCTTCATAATGGGTACTGTTGATGGAACATTCGATGCATCTTTTCGAGTAACAGCAGCAGGGGTTGCACTACTTAACCGTTTCTCAACTGGACCATTTTGAACTGCCTCCTTTAAAACGTGGTTGAAAGTGGAAGATGTCCTGTTTCCATTAGCATTTGCTTTCAAATTCTCCTTCTGAGCAACATCAGTGGGGGGTTTCCTGGGAACGATATTTCTTCTATCACGAACATAAAACAACATGTAAGCTTGCTGTTCTAAAACTCTCCTCTCACTGGCTGGGGAAACCTGTTTACAAGAAGTTAGGGAAACCTCATAAGAAAATAGGAAGGGGGTGTTATTGATGCAGATAATAACACATATATTTACTATTTTAACACCCCCTACAAATTTGCATAAATACTTGGTGCAACCCTCAACTTCCCAAAATAAACACTTCAGCAAGCAAAAATCCTTAACATAATCTGATTTGTGCAATTTTTGTAACTGATTGTTTACCCCAGTACACTTCCTGTATATTGGGTGAATCCTTTTTCTGATTTATATATATCTTTATTACTTATCAAGAAAAAATCCTTAACATTATCTCCCAAATTCCTCACAGAACACAGCACAAGTACACCCCTTAAATTTTGAACCACTCCTAATCTGGCACAGAGAAGCAAGGGTGGAGTAACAAGACTACAATACCCATTAAGGGGTGTAGTTAGTGCTCTCTACAAAAAATCAGGAAAATACCCTCATTCAGCGAAATCTTGTTCAGCCGAATCTAGGTTTTCTAAATTCAAAATAGAATCTTGAGGGAAATGCTTGCAAAATTGTATTACATGTTTAAATTTATAGTTATACACACACAACAACATAGATTACATCTACATCTTGCTTTCATTTCTTTTCTTGTTTGTGCTACAGTGGTAGGGGAGTCCTTGAATCCTTTCATTCAAATCTAAATCATCAACAAGAGTGGTTTTATCCAAAATCTGAAATGGACTAGTAGATAGAAAGTTATTTTCCATACCTGATTGTCATTGAGATAGTACCAGAAGCCATTTGAAGTGCGAACAAAGCAAGTATAATGGCCATAATGGGTGTTCCAACCATCATGAACCAAAACCCCATAAAGAGTATATTTCAGATCTCCCTCCTGCAAAGTATGAAAAAACTTAATGTTAAATTATTACACAACCATGAAACGAAAGTTATCGGCACATTTGGCAACACCAGGCATACCACACAAGAAAAACAAAAACAAAAAATTCATGCAAAAATCAACCTCAGCAAACAGCTTTGTCCAGATAATGATCCAAGTGGAATCCTAACAATCTGGTCAATTCAAAAGGGAATATATTTTCCATCTCTGCAACCAGGAATCACATTGACACTAGCATCATATCCAGTACCATAAGTAGCAGATAGTTCAGAATGCCATCGCTACTTCCTTTCACAAGCAATGGTCGTCAATCATTGCTATCTATTCTTTACAGGTAAATACAACATGCACACTCAAATGGAATTGAACCAGTGACTGCACCCACCACCTCATTTATGAGGAGACGCTACTTGGTCCAAAGTCCACTGACGTGATGGATGTCAATAATTTCAAGTGCAGCTTCAAGTTGATTTAAGTACAAGTTCTAGGCATTATCATACTAGTTACCAAAACAACCAAAAAAACCAGGCCTGTGAAAAGATGAAATAACTTCTCCTAAAAGTTGGAAGTACACATTAAACATTATTGACATTTGTCAAAGCACTCAAAGAGATACATGAACCCAAAATAAAAGGCATGTACTAAATGTCTGCCCAACAAAATTAATATTTTGGCACAAACATTGAGGATTGTATGTGCCAGATTGGCCTAACAAGCTTAACCTATTTTCCACGACATTATTCATTCAATTCTCATTTCCCCAGTTTTCCATAGTTTCAATCTATAAAAGCAATATTTCAATCTCAATTCCACTCTTTGTTGAATAAAAGTTAATCCATCAGATTTTAGTCAAAACTAAAAAATACATTAACATATTAGATGCCCTTTGTTTTTTTAATAAATGTTCAAATGGCTATTCTTATGAACTCTAGGGAAAAAAATGTGAAATGAAAAAAACTTACGTAGGAACCACTGACAAAGGGTTTCAAATCTATTGTAGGACCAAAATGAACTTTCTTTTTAATCTTCTGCCCAGGATCATGTGAATGAAAACGCTTTAAATGAATGGCTAGGACATATGGAGCCTTGTGCACAGTAAGCTGTTTGAGAGCCCTAACTTTCTGCTTGCATTGTTGGCACTGGTATTGCCTCTCCCCTCCATCTAACTGCTCTGCAGCAGTGAAGTTCGCAAGTGCTTTATGCAAGGAATCTGCCTGGACTATTTCAAGACTCAAATCCAAGAATGGATCAAATTTATTGGAGCAATATGAACATTGCAAGCATTTAACCTGCAGAAGTAATGAGAAAACTTATCGAATAAATCTAAGTAAAAAAATTTCCAAGCTCATTTGCAACATGTCTAAAAACTCTCTAAAACCAATTCCCAAAAAAACAGGTTGGCCATTAACAAATATGTCAAATATTATACCAGGTAGAAACAAAGGGTTACCTGACTCCTGAGGCGACCTCCGAAGATCTTGTGTACCAAACTCTTCTCATAAGCACCAGGGGATTCACTAGGCACTCCAGAAGGTAAACAGCATTTATGCATTGATTCCAGCAAGTTTACCATGTACTCATGAGCATCTTCCTGTCTAGCTTTTCGAAAATTCCGTGATATGCCTAATTGTGTGGTTAAGATCAAAGCAAATGTTGAAATTGTATAAATTTAGATGTATAGAGAAATACTACGTCTACAACAATTTTACAACATTTATACAACAAATCACAGGTGGTTAGTTGTTATTGGTTCAAATTTGAAACTAACACTAAGATTACATTTTTGCCCCAACAATAACAACCAGTAACAACCTGCCACTTAGGATTTGTTGTAAAAATGTTGTAGACATATCATTTCTCTATTTTTTTTCTAAGGTAATTGTAAAAATTTAGATACAATTAACAAGAACCAAAACGCCTCTTTTTAGTTTTCTTCACCAACCTCCTCATTGGCTAAGACAGTATTTTTGGTTAAAATAATCAATAAAATTTCATCAATAGTCATCATGACAAAACACTGAACATTCCATTCAATTATCAAGGAAAAAAAAATACACTTAGAAGAACAGAAGGATACACTGCAAGTTCCTGACAAAATCGTTAGGTGCTAATATTCTTCCGGTTGACTGAAGAGCACAGCTGACATGTTTTTGGATGGCACACAAAACACAAAACCCAGCAATATGGCCTTCATCAAACAAGGAATGAAATTAGAAATGACATGAAACCTGCACTCAAAATTTTAAACCCAAAAGCACATAATGTAGAACCTGTGAACATCAAGAGGCAATGTGGTTACCAACTATTCAAGAAATTAAAAGTTCACTTACTTTTCCTACTGAACTAAGTCAACGTTTAAACAAACGAGTTGGGGCCTTCATTCTGTAATGAAAGTGGGATCAGTCAAAGAAGCCAGAATCTCGCATACCGAATTGAAATTATAGTAATCCATATATTTTTAAAATATGAATCGTCTATGTACCCACCACACCAAAGCCACTGTGGCCGAACTTTATCCTTTTCAAGATGTCTCAGGATCCAGACCAATAGTCAAAGCTGTAAGTCCATGGATGGTGGATACATGCGATAGGTAGAATTTAGGCATATCTACTTGTGCCGAAGATATTACATGTATCCCCAAAAAACTAAACCATGACAAAAATACTGCAGACCAATTGCTAGTGTGAATCAGTGCACTTATTCTTTCAAGGGCTCCTTAAGTCACATGAAAACTGAAATTATGATTGGGACCATAGAGAGATGGAAGAGAAGAGAGTAGAGATTTTCTTTCCACTTGATTGGATATCCAGGAGGGAAATAAGAGAAAATCGTGGCAAAATTCCTCTAGAACCTTTCTTTATAAGGGCATTTTGGCATCATATTAAAATTCATTTAAAGCCAATGCTTTCAACCCAAATTCACCCACTTTTGGGTGTAAAGATTAGTAGGCCAAATTTGCCTTTTTAGTACATCCCTCTACCTCCAACTTGACCCATGAGTACTTTTGGGTGGGATGCTTCCCAAGGCAGCCATCCAATCATTTTTTTTTAAATGATAATATTTGAGGGAGGGGGATTTGAACTCTATACGTTTCCATTGGTAGTTGACCAACAAGGCACTTGGCAAGGCAAGCATCCAATTATACAAGGACCTCAATAGAAACTCTTTGTTTACAAAATGACGTCACTCAACACTGTCAGAAATCCTTATGTTTCTTCCACGCTAAAGAGTCCCCATTACACATAATCAAACAGCCAGCCATGCTTTGACAACCATATCTCTATAAAAAAATGCTTTTAATATGGTAGTATGCATCCAGATATATCTAGATCTACAGCACAAATACATACGAATTTTCATTTTTAGCTAAATTACATTTTCATTGAAGAAAATGGAAAAAGTTGCAAGTTCACCCCTAAAATTTTAAAAAGTATCAATTTCAAACTCCATACATCTGCCGTTAATTTTACGCCTTTTTTTCCCTGATGGCATGGAACCTCACCAAGGCAGGGCCCCTGGGACCCACCCTTGGGTAGTAACTAGTAAACCTTGGATACACAACCCCCCCTGCCAAATCCGTTTATCAGGTAATCCAAGGAATACTCCTAGTGGGGGGGGGATGTCTAAGTCTATAGCTCAGCCCAAGCCTCCCACCACTAGCTGGCACCCTGACAGACTGTGCCATGCCAGCACCCTGTTTGCCAGGTATGCAATTTCTTTAATGGTAGATAGACAGAGTGACAAAATTGATAACTTGTAAAAAATTTCAATGACAAAATTGATTCTTTCTAAATTTTGACAGACAAAACCTGAACTTGGACCAAATTTCAGGGACAAAAAGTTTATTTTAGCATATACTTTTCTATTGAAGTGTGCCCTTGGGGACATAAAGGTGGGGCTGGGGGTCACTCACAAGAATTTTGATGCTTGCTACTTTGCAGGTATGCTGCTAAAGGCTCTGTGTATGTTAGACACTGCAATACTGAATTGAGGAAACAGGTATTTCCAAGATTTTGCAGACCAGCTCCCTGAAATTATTCACACCATCATATTATTATTGAGCCATTGGATAACTTCAAAACCCAAATAAAAAATCAGCAAAATTGAACTGCTTAAAAAATAAAATAAAATATTAATCCAATTGAACCAGAACAAAATTGGAAGCCAAATATAATAAGAAGGAAAACAAATAATAATTCTCGAGCAAAATATGACCAAATTGAGAGGAAGACTTTCAAAATTTATAAATTATAAACACAATTGAACAGAAATCAAACCATACAAGGGGCAATTAAACTCAATGAACATTTCTACAATTGTAAAAATCATTCTGCATTTAAATTAATCAATTTAGTATGAAAATCAAAATAATTTATAAAAACAAACTACACATTTAAATCAAACTAAAAGGCAAAATTTCTAAATTCCACACCTCAATTAAATCCGAAAAAAAATAGAACCTCGAGAACATTACCAGCTAAACAATAGCATATTTTACATTAGGCATGAAAATTAAAAAACCAAACTTTACAACTAAATTCCAAAAAAAAATCCAAACCCAGATGAAAAAACCACGTGCCAATCAAAACCCAGAAATAAAAAACAAAAACCCCTTACAATTTTCCGCACAGTGATCCCGAAGCTGAGCTCAGGATCCAACCCATTTTCCAAAAACTCCGACCCGTCTCCTCTCTTCCCCTGAGAACCCAATTGACCCGACCCGGATCGCCTTTGATCAGAACCACCACCACCACATGGGTTCAGGGTCTCGAGCCGGAAATCGGTGGCGGCGCCACCATTACTAAAGCCCTTGAATGGCTTCCTCGCCGGGTGGAACTCGATTTTCCGCTGGAATAGAGAGGAGGAGGATCCGGATGACGTCGAAGCGGGCGAAGGATCCGATTGTTGGATATCGGATCCCAAGCTAGCTAGTAAAGTCTCCGACATTTTTTTGTGGAGCTCAAATAATATGTTGTTATTGAAAAAATTGCTGTGATTGCCAAGTGGTTATTGGGTTTGGTTTTTATTGTAGAGGTGTGAGGAGGGAGGGGTGGTATGAAACGGTGGCGTTTGGTTTGTTGGATTTTGAGGGGGTTGGGTTCGAGAAGCAGAGGCTTTTTTTCGGCTACTCTGCGAAAGAGGAGGAGAAAAGTGGGAGTGACAGTAGGTATTAAACCCTACGTTTGTCTAAGATTTTGGTCTGGTCAACACTACTGCGGCCGCGTCACACTTTATTAATTCTCTTCTTCTTCTTTTTTTTGGTTTTTTTACCCACAATTTTAATGAAAATTTTATGAAAGGAAATAAAAATATTACAATGATTTAATAGCTTTTTCTTTTTTAGAATCTACCAAATTTCTTTCTAGTCAAGTAAGAGAATACATATATACCAATACAACTCCTCTTACCTGATTTTTTTTTTTGTTTCACTTTATACTCCACCAATTATAACCGACTATGCATTCATTTGACTTTTCTTATAAAATAATTAAAATTTAAAATACAAAAATAAAATCAAATATATTAACATATTATAAATATGGAACATAGAGTAACGCAAAAAAAAAAAAAAAAAAAAAAAAAAGAAGAAGATAAACATGATGTAAATCTAGATTTTTTTTTAAATATAATATTTTATAATATAATTTGAATGGATGTAATTTTTTTTTTTTTTTACAATTTTGAATATGTTTATAATGTATGCAATCGGTAGCATTTATAAGTTATAAGTTCTAACACAACTTTTTATTATATAATATGATTTGAAAATGAGCTTATGTAATATTGTAATGTGTAATTTCATTTTGAATATTTTTATGATAATGTCCAAATGACTGATTATTATATATGTAAGGACGCAATTTGTGAGCATTTGGATTGAGATGATTCTTGCGGCACGTTTTTAGTTTCACGTTTTGGACTTTTTTTTTTTTTTTTTTTCAAGCGCGAGAGGGAGTAATGCGGAACTATGCCGCTACTATGCGACTACTGTTCACATGAACAGTAGCTGCAGTTGTTGACTTTTTGTTCATGAACAGTGCATTTGTGTACTGTTTACGGACCCACAAATTTTACTTTTTATCAACTTTTTCATTAAAAATGGGTTCCACGACACTATTCACACATTTAAAAATTATTTTGTTACAGTGTTTTCAATTTTCAGTTTTCAGCTGTATCCAAACGGACCCTTTGAGTCCTTAGCCCAAAAGATTAATGAACTTAAGCCCAATACAATGAATTTGTAGAAAGTGGGTTGGAAAATTGGGTTTTAATGAATCAGACAATAAGTAAAATGGATTCAGATGACAAGAAAATGAATATAGATTGGTTTAATCTAAAGAAAATCGTCATCAGCACAATCCGAGGAGATCAATTCTTATATATTTTTCTCAAGTTTGATTACAAGTTCAATTATTAATTGCTACAGTGTTTTTCTCTTAATTTCTCAATTCCTTTCTCTCAGGGTATCTCTTCCATTTTATATTATATTCCCCTTTCATCTCCACCTTCCACGTGCAGATCAGATTGTTGGTATTGATCCTTGTCCCATCAGCACCTTCCTAAAGTATTCGGGTAGTAGCTGTAAGGCTGAAAGTTACTGTTTAGGTATCACTTCCTCATTAATACGGCCAGAGAGTTAGATGCAGAACATTTAATGCAGTGGTAGCAACTTTCCCTTTAGATATTTTATAGTCTCACTATATCTTGTTCCTTTTTTGATACTTATCCTCATTAGCGAAATTATCCAAAACGTTGCTCTTAATGTCATATTGTACCTTCCAATCTCGGCTTTGCTTAGCTGAGGAGGCATTCCTCCTCGGACCACCTTCTTGGATGACCTTGATCAGACTTCACCTCTTTACTTACCAACACGAATTCTTAGGAAGATGTTTACCCGTCCTCAGATTATTTAATGTCCTCGGATTGGGCCTCCGGCCCAATATATACATAGACAGGTACTCCTGGGCCTATCACCCCTACAATATAATTTTACAATTCCCAAATATTTTATAAACTCAAATTTTCATATATATTAATTTTTTTATGTTTAGATAAATTCAATCGTAACTCATGTGAATTTTTCTTACTTTTAGTTAATGGATATTAGAAATTGATTAAACCTGTGAATTGAACCAATTTTAAATTCTAATGTTTTTATTAAAACATTTTTTTGAATTTAAGATTTAATTTGAAACTGTAGGGTCAAGATTCGTAACCCAAGCCCAAAAGGTAAGGGATTGGAGCCCAATAAGCCCACTACAATGAATTTTTAGAGTGTGGGTGAAAGAACTGGGCTGTCCGTGGAGTAAACAACAGTTAATCAAGATATCAATGGATGAACCAATGCGAAAACACACTTAAAAACTGAACAAATTGATATCTGAAAAGGTATATTATTGATTGAAAAGTTAATACAGTTATTAGAGCTACAGTAAAATCGTTCTCCTCTTCTTCTTCCTTTTCTCTCTCCTCTTCATCAGAGGCCTCTTCAATTTATATAGCATTCTTCTCAACCATCTTCATCGTACACTTATTTTTCATCTAAGCATTCACTTGAGTACATGTCACATCAGGTATCTTCTTTAATTCTCCATGAGTGGTAATAGCTGAGATTACACTGTTCAGGGGTCTTCTCCACATAAATGCGGCCAGAAAAGTTGCTGCAGTGCATTAAACACAGTGGTAGCAGCTTTTTCTCTAGATATTTCTCTATTTCTATCATCTTCATACGTGCAAGGAGTTCATCCTTATCGCTGGATCCTCCTAGAAGTTCATCTAAGCTGCCCAGGTATTTACTTGACTGATATTCTTCAAGTCCGAGGAGGGTATACTCCTTGGACTATACTCTCTTACCATTTCCTTACGTGATTCTCCATTATGGGGCATTTCTCAATCCTTTACCCCTCCTCGGAAATACTTATATCTTCAAATGGGGCCTGAGGCCCTACATACATGTTTAGGCTTTCACCCCCCACAATAGCCCCTCAAAATTTTAATTTTTCCCTCGTGTCCGAGTAGGAAAAATGGGATTTTGAATTGAAACAGAAATAAAGGCTGAAGACGTAAAAATACCTACATTTACGCGTGGGAGCATAGATTCAGGCGTTTCATTATTGCGTCTGACGTTTCGGTATTTACGATGCGCTATTAATTATTCCAGGTGGCGTTATGTTTTTGGCATCCAACGGTGACCAATCGATCCAACAGATGGCATTTTTCTTCAAGATTTAGGCGGGATAACTTCCACCCATTTTCTGACCCCTATATAAAGCCTCAAAGGAGATCATTTCTCATTTACTTCAAAATTTCTCTCTCTAGCGAACTCAAGCACTTAATCTCGCAAAGTTTTTTTTCAAACCATCAGTAGTACTTTCTTACAAATCCACAAGAATCCTTTTAAGGATCTAAAGATCACTTCCTACCTCAGTTCGCGTAAGTTTCAATTTCTTCAAACCCTTATCCTCTCTTCGGCCAACCTCCTCGACCTTTAAGTTCTTATCTCTTAGTTATCATTCTTAGCCTTTCCCTCTTTCTGCTCATCCGGAATGGGTAGATTTAGGCATTTAGTGGATAGTCCTGCCCAAATGGAGATATTTAGAGAGACGTATCACATTCCCCAGGATGTAGGCCTGTGGTATTGTCCCCCATAAAGATTATTAACAAACCGAGAAGAGGGGAAAGTTATAATCCCTGTCATAGTCTTTATAGAAGGGGGAATAACCATTCCTATGGGTCGCATTACCAGAGATTACCTTTGTAATCACAGGCTTAGTCCTGATCAGTGTGCGCCCAATCTCTTTAGGATCCTAGGATCAGTCGATGCTTTGAACTAACATCTAGGCTTGGGACTCACCTAGCTTGACGTAGTACATATGTATAAGTGTCATAAACAAAAGGAGGCGGGATATTATCTCAAATCCCGGTCTGACGTCGTTAGGCTCATATCCTGTCTTCCCAAATCTAACAAGGGGATGAAAGACAACTATCTGATCGTCTCGGGAGCGTGGCATGACGGTCTTCATTACTCAACCCAACCAGGAGAGCCAAGTGGGATATCCCAGATCTAGGTTCCTTAAGAAATAGATTTAGGATCTTCATCACTAGTGTTGTACCTTTTCTTTTTATATTCGTATTTTACTTGCTGACTGCTTTATTCCGTTGTGGTGTTAACAGATAAAAGGCATGTGTCTCCTCGGCTCAGTTTAACCAACGTTGCAGCGCTCAACTACTTACTGAGATCAGAGATTTTCGTAAATGAAGACCGAAAACTTCGAGTCGTACATCTCATTCTTGATTTCCAGCCACTCTCAGACACATTTCAACCGATCGGTAACGCGATAAGACAAGGAAACCGTCGCATAAACTGGGTAGACATTGCTCGGAAAGACTTTTTACCTCCGTTTGACCTTGCCCCCACGCCACATCCAAACCCGCAGGGTGTGCCTCTACTTATCCAACCAGTTCAATAGGTTCCTTTTAAACCAGTCGCAGCAGAGGAAAGAGTTGCTTCCTCGGCCTCTTCACTTGAGGAACAGATTGACCGTTTCCAATTTGAAGAAGAGACAGCAATAGAAGTTCAGGTGATTCCAGTTTCAGACACCGAGAAAGAAACTGACAGACAATCCAACATCCAAGCTCCTGTCCTTATAACTGCTCTTCCAGACGACTCTTCGAGAGAGGAAGACATGGCAAGCCTAAGAGACTTAATGAAGGCCAAGAAAACGGCGATTGAGACCAAAGGGACCGGTTCATCTCAGCCAGTTATTAACCTTCCTCCACCACCTCCTCAGGTTCCTTCTGATCTCGATTCAAAGCCAAACCTTGATCTGAAGAAGAAAATGGTCATAACAGATGCTGAAGAAGGGGAGGTGTTGCCTCTAAAAGGAGCTAAGCAACAGAAGGTGGTTAGGGACACCAGGAGCAAAAGAGCTTCGTCCACTGAGAGCTGAGATGACCTTCTTATTGCTGAGGTGCGACGAGGACACTACACCTGGTGTCCCAAGCTGGAGTTGGATGGTACTCCTTTTCCTTGGGACACCTCTGTCAGAAACTATCAAGGGGGTAAGGCAGGCCTCATTGCTGAAGCCCTGGAGCAGCCACTACTCCTACCAAAGGACATGGAGGATTACAGGCGTTTCAGTCAGCACGAACTTTTCCTATCCTTTAAGAGGGATTTAGCCATGGTAAGTGAATTTACCCATTTCTTTACTTAAGATGCTAATCGTGTTTACTTGCTCCTTTATACTACAATTTATCCTTCTGTTGTGTAGATTACCCAACAAGTCTATGTGGCTGAGGAGTGGAATAAAAACGCTCGCAATGAAGCCCAGGCAGAGGCTTATTCCAGGTCCGAGGTTGAGAGACAGATGGGTAGTCTCAAGGAGGACTACGACAAGCTATTCGATCAACTAAAAGAGATGACCAATCAGAGGAATAGCCTTGATGCCGGCCTTAAAACTGCTGAGAAGCAGGCCGAAGAACAACGCAAGCAACTGCACATGACAGAGATCAATTTGGCGACAGAGAAAGAGCTAGTAAAAGGTCTTCGTGCTGAACTTCAGAAAGTCAGGGAAACTGCCCAATCAGCCAAGGAGGCAGTTGAGGCTGAAAAGCAAACGGCATACAAGCTGGGGGTGGAGGAGACCCAAAGTAGACTCACAGAGGAGTTTTCTACACTTAGCAGAGATTACTGTGATATAACCTGGGGTAAAGCCCTTGACGCTGCTGGGGTTCCTACAGAGTCTGACTTGAGGCAACCTGGGAGTATTTACTATGACCCTGAAATTCGTAAACTCCCAGGTTTTGACTCTCCACCCAAACAGCCCTCGGAGGCTTCAAAGCGACCTTTAATAAGCCAAGTTCCTCTTGCCCCTCCTGAAGCTCCCCAAGAGTGCATACCCACTGGCGATCAGGGCAAACAGGGCAAGGACCCTCCCAACAAGGGTAAAGATTTGGGTAAGAAGGCAACCCCTAAACCCAAGGACCAAATCCACGATACTACTGTCACCAAGTCCGACAAGGCTTAGATATTTAGGACTTTTATTTCATCTGTATTAATTTCATGTTGTCATTATTACTATTAGTTTTTTTTTTACATTGTAAGGTATTGACAAGTACTTTTCTTTTTTGATTAATGAAATTGTTCTTCTTTTATTATCTACATCTGCGTTGCTCATATTAGAATGTTTACTGTTATTACAAGTGATACTAACTGATAGCTACTGTAACCTGAGTAGACTTAACAACAATATCCTGCCAGTTATGCTAGTAACTTATATACATACTGGAAGAAATAGATCGTATAAGAATTGCTAATGAATGTAAGAAACAATGACTAACCTGGCGGTTGTACATATTTTCTGGTACACCACTTACAAAGAGTACTACTGAGCACTGCTTATAAACCAAATACATAACCGAAGAGACTTATCATAAGTTAAAGTCCATTTAAATATCTCCAAGGGCTTCAGATGTAATTTCATTTGAGTTTAAACATTAATAAGAACTGTAAGGGAGTGTTAACTAACTCATATCATCTGAATTTAAGTTTCAACACTTATAAAAACTTTAATGGAGTGCTAACTAACCCATATCATTTGGTCCGAGAACTTCAGGCATAACTAAATTTAAGTTTAAGTACTTATAAAAACTTTAATGGAGTGCTAACTAACCCATATCATCTGGTCCGAGTATTTCAGGCATGACCAGATTTAAGTTTAAGCACTTATAAAAACTTTAATGGAGTGCTAACTAACCCATATCACCTGGTCCGAGGACTTCAGGCATGACTGGATTTAAGTTTAAGCACTTATAAAAACTTTAATGGAGTGCTAACTAACCCATATCATTTGGTCCGAAGACTTCAGGTATGACTAGATTTAAGTTTAAACACTTATAAGAACTGTAAGGGAGTATTAACTAACCCATATCATCTGGTCTGAGAACTTCAGACATGATTGGATTTAAGTTTAAACACTTATAAGAACTGTGAGGGAGTGTTAACTAACCCATATCATCTGGTCCGAGGACTTCAGGCATGATTGGATTTAAGTTTAAACACTTATAAGAACTGAGGGAGTGTTAACTAACCCATATCATCTGGTCCGAGGACTTCAGGTATGATTGGATTTAAATTTAAACACTTATAAACACTGTGAGGGAGTGTTAACTAACCCATATCATCTGGTCCGAGGACTTCAGGTATGATTGGATTTAAGTTTAAACACTTATAAACACTGTGAGGGAGTGTTAACTAACCCATATCATCTGGTCTGAGGACTTCAGACATGATTGGATTTAAGTTTAAACACTTATAAAAACTTTAATGGAGTGCTAACTAACCCATATCATCTGGTCCGAGGACTTCAGGCATGACTGGATTTAAGTTTAAGCACTTGTAAGAACTGTAAGGGAGTGTTAACTAACCTATATCATCTGGTCCAAGAACTTCAGGCATGATTAGATTTAAGTTTAAACACTTATAAGAACTGTGAGGAAGTGTTAACTAACCCATATCATCTGGTCCGAGGATTTCAGGCATGATTGGATTTAAGTTTAACACTTATAAGAACTGAAGGAGTGTTAACTAACCCATATAATCTGGTCCGAGGACTTCAGGCATGATTGGATTTAAGTTTAAACACTTATAAACACTGTGAGGGAGTGTTAACTAACCCATATCATCTACTCCGAGAACTTCAGGCATGATTGGATTTAAGTTTAAACACTTATAAACACTTTAAGGGAGTGTATCTTATGTAATAAACAGACGAATTGTTCAAGGAAAATTCTCGTTTAATAATAATACATTTTTAGGTTATTTACATTCTATGGTCGTGGTATTACATGACCATCTAAATCTTCCAAAAAATATGCTCCGATGCCAGCCCCTAAGGTAATGCGGTATGGCCCTTCCCAATTAGGTCCTAATTTTTTCCAAGCTAGATTTTTTGCAGTGCCCACTACCTTTCTGAGCACTAGATCACCAGGTGTTAAAGGCCTTAGCTTCACGTTGGCATCATAACCCTGTCTGAGCTTCTGTTGGTAATATGCCAGTTGGATCATTGCATTTTCCCTCCGTTCCTCAATCAAATCCAAGCTCCTCTCTAGCAGCTCGTTATTGCTACTCAGATTGAATGAACTTGTTCTCAACGTTGGGAACCCAGTCTCTAGAGGGATAACAGCCTCAACCCCATAAGTCATTGAAAAGGGGGTCTCCCCAGTAGACCTACGAGGCGTAGTTCTGTATGTCCAGAGTACGTGTGGTAGTTCTTCTACCCATTTGCCTTTTGCATCATCCAGCCTTTTCTTTAATCCATTTACTATGGTTTTGTTAATAACTTCTGCCTGCCCATTTCCTTGGGGGTAAGCCGGAGTAGAGTACCTATTTATGATACCCAATTTGCAATAGTAGTTTCTGAACGATTTGCTGTCAAACTGAAGGCCATTGTTCGAGATGAGTGTGTGAGGAATCCCAAACCGTGTGACAATATTTTTCCAAACGAACTTCTTTGCATCCACATCTCTGGTGTTAGCAAGAGGTTCGGCTTCAACCCATTTCGTGAAATAATCTGTGCCGACTAATAGATATCTCTTGTTTCCTACTGCCTTAGGGAACGGACCCACAGTGTCTAAACCCCACTGAGCGAATGGCCATGGGTTGGATAATGGATTAAGAACTTTCCCAGGCTGGTGTATGTTTGGTGCAAATCGTTAGCACTGATCACACTTTTTCACGTATTCCTAGGCTTACCTTTGCATCTTTGGCCATCAATAGCCCTGGGTAAGTTCCCTATGCGCCAAGGACCTACCCCCCGTGTGGCTTCCGCAAATTCCTTTGTGTAATTCTTCAAGGATTGATTCAGCCTCCTCAGAGTGTATACATAGCAAATACGGACCTGAAAATGAACGCTTATATAATTTCTGATTCTTGGACAGCCAAAACCTAGTGGCTTTTCTTCGTATCTTGTCGGTTCCTGTCTTCTCTTCAGGCAGAATATCTTTCTTCAGAAATAAAACTATAGGGTCCATCCAACTAGGTCCTGCCTTAACTTGGTGAACCCTGGCTATCCCCTTTCTCACATCTGAAGGCTTGTACAAGTCCTCCACGAGGATAACCCGAGGCAACTCTTGCCCAGAGGAAGTTGCCAGAGTGGCTAGGGAGTCCGCATGTGTATTTCCACTTCTTGGAATGTGCAGTAAAGCGAAAGATTCAAACCTTGATTGAAGGTGTCTGACTTGGCTTAAGTACTCTTGCATCCTTTCATCTTTAGCTTCAAATTCTCCCTTCACTTGACCAACGACTAACATTGAGTCCGAGAACATCTCCACTGTCCTTCCGCCCATCTTTTGAACCATGGTCATTCCCGCTACTAGAGCTTCATACTCGGCCTCATTATTTGTAGCCGAGAAACCCAGCCTCAATGACTTTTCAATGATGATTTTTTCAGGGGATATCAGCACTAACCCCACTCCGGAACCTTTCTGGTTCGCTGCGCCATCCACGTATACTTCTCAATTTAAGGGGCCTTGTTGAGAAATCATGCCAACTGATTTTTCATCCATGTCCGGTGTTGGCGTTACTTCTTCTAAATGGGGCTCTGTGAACTTGGCCACCAAATTCGCAAGGATCTGGCCCTTGACTAATGTGCGAGGCATGTATTTGATATCACAAGCCCCTAAGATTGTGCCCCAATTAGCAATCCTCCCTGTGTAGTTAGCACTTCGGAGTATAGCTTTAGTGGGAGCTGGGTGAGAACAACAGCTGTATGGGCTTGGAAATAATGAGGCAACTTCCGTGTACCAAGCACCACCGCCAGGATAGCTTTCTCTAGTGGCAAATAACAAATCTCGGCTTCATGCAGCGACTTACTCACATAATAAACTGGTCTTTGCACACCACAATCCACTCGTATTAACACCAAGCTTACAGCAAAAGGAGGTACAGCAATGTAGGCAAACAAGACTTCATCTGGCTCAGGACTGGACATGATTGGTGGCCGAGCTAGATAGTCTTTAAGTTGCTGGAAGGCCAAAGCACATTCTTCAGTCCGCTCAAATCCCTTCCACTTATTGATCAGAAAGAAGAAAGGCCTACACCTATCTGCTGATCGAGAAATAAATCGGTTTAGAGCGGCAGCCATTCCAGTCAACTTCTAGACCTCTTTAGGATTCCAATGAGGTTATAAATTGTTGATGGCCTTTATCTAATCTAGGTTGACCTCAATTCCCCTGTGAGTGACCATATAGCCCAAGAATTTCCCTGATCCCACACCAAACGAACATTTGGATGCATTCACACGTAACTTGTATCTTCTGAGAACTTCAAAAATGCTTCCAAGATCTCTCACATGCTCAAAAACAATCTTACTCTTCACCACCATGTCATCTATGTAAATCTCAATACTTTTACCCAGTTGTGGCTCAAACATCCTCGTCATCATTCTTTGATAGGTGGATCCTGCGTTTTTCAACCAAATGGCATTACTTTGTAGTGGTAGTTCCTAATAAGGGTGACAAAGACAGTCTTCTCCTGGTCCTCCAAGGCTAACGGTATTTGGTGATAACCTTGGAAAGCGTCTAGAAAACTCATCCGATGATGCCAACAGTTGCATCTACTAGCTGATCTATTTTAGGTACAGGGAATGGATCTTTAGGGCAGGCCTTATTTAAGTCAGTGAAATCTACGCATACTCGCCATTTCCCATTTTTCTTCTTTACTACCATAGTATTTGCTAGCCACTCGGGATAAAAAAACTTCTTTAATAGCTCCAGCTTGTTTGAGTTTTGTTACTTCTTCTCGTATTGCATCAGCATGCTCTTTAGATGGCCACCGAGGAGACTGTTTCTTAGGGATGATCAGGGGGTTGACATTGAGATGGTGACAGATAAACTCTGGATCCACCCCTGGGGCTTCATAAGCATTCCAAGCGAATACGTCTATGTTCCCTTTGAGAAATTCTATTAACTCTGCATTTTCTTGAGGTGGCAACTGTGAGCCGACCTGAAAAAACTTCTCTGGGTCGTCCCCAATGGTGATTTTTAACAAATCTTCACATTTGGCCTCTTCGGCCGTGTTATCCTTAAGCGCCGCGGGATGCTTTAACTGCTATAACTTTTCTCCTGGAGGATCCGATGACTCAACTTTGGACTTATGTTGTATGGCTGTCACCAGGCACCTTCTGGCCATCGACTGATCCCCCAAAATTTCCTGAACCCTACCTTCAGATGGGTACTTAATCTTTTGATGTAGGGAAGAAGGAACAGCCCCCAGCACATGAAGTCATGATCTGGCCACGATCGCTGTGTAGGGTAAATATGCATCCACGACAATAAAATATACCTCTACTATCTCCGTACCAACAAGCACAAATAGTCATATTTGGCCCCTCGGAATGACTACTTTCCCATCAAAACCCACCAGAGGAGAACTATAAGGAGTTAAATCCTCAGATTTCAAGTTCAGCCCCTTGTAGAGGTCAGGATACATTATCTCAGCTCCACTGCCTTAATCCACCATCACCCTTTTTACATCGTACCCTCAAATTCTAAGGGTAATTACTAAGGCATCATCATGTGGTTGGATGGTCCCGATCTTATCCTCATCCGAGAAGCCCAGTACTAGCGGGCACTCCCTTTTAGCCCTCTTCGAATCCTGATTACTGTCTCCTATGGGTAAATGGGCGACGGACATTATCTGAGATGGTCAGGATCCCGTTCTCCCTAGTGCAACGAGGATGACATTGATAGTTCCCAATGAGGGTCTAGAAGAATCGTCTCTTTAGGGCTCCGAGCTTTCCTAACCTCCTCGTCCACTAGAGTGATGCAAGAGTTGTTTCAATTTATCTTCGCAGACAAGTTGGTCCAAATGATCCCAGAAACTTCTGCAATCCTCCGTAGTATGCCCATGGTCCTGATGATACTGACAATAAAGGTTATGATTACGCCTTTCTGGGTTTCCCACCATCTTGTTCGGCCATTTAAAGTATGGTTCATTCTTGATCTTTTCTAGAACTTGATGCATTAGCTCTTTAAATACAGCATTGACTGCTTGAGGATTTGCTAGTCCTGACTGCCCAGCGTAATCCCTACGCGGCTTGTTGTTGTTGTATCTGTCCGACCTGAAATCCCTCATCTCCTAAGGGATAACCTTGTCTTTTCACTTCCCTTGTTACTGATCCTCCTCAACTCTTTTATATTTGTCAATACAGTCCATAAGCTGATGCATGTTGGTGAAAGGCTTACCAGTCAAGGATTTCCTTAAGCCGTGCTCGGATGGAAGGCCGAGCGTAAATGTATTGATGGCCACGTCATCAAAGTCGCCTTCAATCTCATTAAACAACTCCCAATATTTGTCGGAGTATGTTTTAAGGCTCTCACCCTCTTGCATGCTCAGGGATATGAGGGAAGCTAACGACCTAGGAACTCTCCTGCAGGTCACAAACCATGAACCAAATGCTTAAGTGAGTTCATGGAAAGAGTTTATGGATTCTGCCTTTAGGCCATCAAACCACCTCATCGCAATGGGTCAGAGACTGGACGGAAAGACCTTGCACATCAAGGCTTCATCCTTGAAATAAATAGCCATTCTCTGGTTGAAATGACTCACATGCTCAACAAAGTAAGTTCGCCCGTTGTAAATGGTGAACGTTGGCTGGTTAAAACGCCGAGGAAGTCTCGCTCCTTCAATCCTATGCGTGAATGGAGACTTGGAGATTTGGTCTAAAGCTCTGCTCATAGCATTACTTCCTACGCCCCTATGCGATGGCCTTTTATACTGTCGCTCATTATGAAACTCTTCCTCATAAGAGAAAGACTCACTGGGAGGGGTTAGAGACCTCCGTTTGTAACTAATGTCTCTTCCATCGTCAGAAGAAATGTCACTGTCAGGGGAAGCCCGCTTCCTTTTTGCATGGTGCAGCTTCCTCTTCAACTGGTCAATCTCCCGCTGCATGCCACTGTTGGCCTTTGCATTGGGGATATGACTATCGCCTCGTAACTGGCTTTTCTCCTTATGTATTGTGTGTACACTTCCTTTACGATCACCTTTTCGTTCGAGGTTGAGGAAAGGATCATTATGTTGGGATGCCCTGGACTCTGCTGGTTGTTGACCTGGTTCAGCCATCATCAACCGTTGTTTTCACTCCTACTCAAGCTCTTCCCACAGACGGCGCCAATTGTAGGGTCAAGATTCGTAGTCCAAGCCTAAAAGGTAAGGGATTGGAGCCCAATAAGCCCACTACAATGAATTTGTAGAGTGTGGGTGAAAGAACTAGGTTGTCCGTGAAGTAAACAACAGTTAATCAAGATATCAAGGGATTAACCAATGTGAAAACACACTTAAAAACTGAACAAATTGATGTCCGAAGAAGTATATTATTGATTGAAAAGTTAATACAGTTCTTAGATCTACAGTAAAATCGTTCTCCTCTTCTTCTTCCTTTTCTCCCTCCTCTTCATCAGAGGCCTCTTCAATTTATATAGCCTCATTCTCAACCATCTTCATCGTACACTTGTTTTTCATCTAAGCATTCACTTGAGTACATGTCAAATCAGGTATCTTCTTTAATTCTCCATGAGTGGTGGTAGCTAAGATTACACTGTTCAGGGGTCTTCTCTACATAAATGCGGCCAGAAAAGTTGCTGCAGTGCATTGAACACAGTGGTAGCAGCTTTTTCTCTAGATATTTCTCTATTTCTATCATCTTCATACGTGCAAAGAGTTCATCCTTATCGCTGGATCCTCCTGGAAGTTCACCTAAGCTACCCAGGTATTTACTTGACCGATATTCTTCAAGTCCGAGGAGGGTATACTCCTTGGACTATACTGCCTTACCCTTTCCTTACGTGATTCTCCATTCTGGGCATTTTCTCAATCCTTTACCCCTGCTCGGAAATACTTATATCTTCAAATGGGACCTGAGGCCCAACATACATGTTTGGGCTTTCACCCCCACAGAAACCATCCCAAGTACTACAAAAATTAAGTAATTTATTCAAGTTTCTAATAACCACTTGGTACAAGGTAGTGCAACCCCTTGTCAGATAGAGTAATTTTGTTATAGTTTATAACATATAATTACAACAACAACAAAAATGTCAAAATTTAAATTATTAATTGGTGTGAATTATTATAGATAATAATGTTTAATTTAGTAAAAGTTAAATCTTTTTTTAAGAAAAAGTAAAAGTTAAATCTAATTATTAGCTATTTTGTGTAATATATTCATTATATTCATATTGTAGGGTCAATTTTTGATGGTCCAAGCCCAAATAGGTATGGATTGCGAGCCCACTGAACCCAAGACAATAAATTTGTAGAGAGTGGGTGAAAGAGCTAGGCTAGTAATGAATTAAACAGTATTGGGCTATAGTGTTTGTGAAGAAATTAGCATTCAATTGTGCTCAGACAAGTGCAAATGCGGACGTCCGAAGAGAAGTTTGTATTGAATAAACTTGGGTTACAATCCTTAGAGCTACAATCATGGAGTTCTCCCCCTTCCTCTTTTTTTCTTTTCCTTTTCTTTCTTTATCAGAGGGCTCTCCCTCTTATGTAGTACCCCCTCCTTTCATCTTCACCGTCCACTTGTTCATCATCTGGACACCCACTTGAGTGCATGTCCCATCATGTACTCTATTTAGCCTTGTGTGAGTGGCGGTAGCTGAGGGTGCACTGTTCAGGGGTATTCTCCACATTAATGCGACCAGGAAAGTAGGTGCAGTGCATTTAATGTGGTGGTTGAAGTCTGTCTCCTGGATATTTCTCCGTTCCTGCTATCCTCATGCGTGCCGGAGGTTCATTTCCATCATTACACTTGTCAGAGGGATCATCTGAGCTTCCCAAACACATGTCGGGCCAAGCTTCTTCGGACCCGAAGATATTGGACTCCTCGGAAAATTGAATTCATCCTCGGATTATGACCATGCTCCTCTCCAGACATGCTCCTTTTGTATGGGCCTCTATTCGAGCATTTTCACCTCTTCGGACAAACAGTGGCCTTCAAATAGGGGCTTGGGCCCAATACGTTAGGTTGGGCTTTTCACCCCCACACATATATATGTAAATAAAGAAATATATCAATTTAGCTTACTTATTCACAAACTTTAAATACTACAACTAGATGACTATAGTCATTTAGAGCGAGATATTTAATTTTTTGTTTCTTTATAAAATAATAATTTTTGTTTCTTGTAGTTTAGCCTATCAAAAAAAAAAAAAAAAACTCTAGTATTGGTGTTTCATTGTCAAACATCTTATAAAATATGTAAATTGCTCATTTTTTCAGTAAGAATAAAAAAAATATTTGTTGACTTGTTTATAAATTTAGCTTTATATTTCTTAAGTTATCTTTGTTATTGTGATAACAAATAATTTGTTAATGCTCATTACATATCAAAAATTCAACATAATGGAATCTATCGAAAAGGGCATATCTAGTTCTATGGCACATGACGTCAATAAAATCTTCCTTGAAATTTATCCTTGTATTAATAATATGTTTTGGAATTTAACCGAGTTTGGATTAATATTATATAGCTAAGTAGTTCTAAATTGGAAGGACAATTGACAATAAACTAGAAAGGATTTAAAATACTTGGTAGAAAGTTAGACTGAATTATTTATAATGGCTTCACTTTTTTTCTTTTTTCTTTTTTTGTGAAACTTCGAGACAAATTTCATTAAAAGCATTCATTTTAATTATCTAATATTGATATATGAAAATTTTACTATGAAATTTTTTTTTAAATGTATCATACCTATTCAATTTTAACTGTTGATTTATAATTTATGAAATAGGTTATGAGGCTGACTTAATAAAAAAAAATTGTATGTAACATAGAATGATCTACTTATATATATATATATATATATATTCTAGAGTCTTATATTTCAAAAAAAAAAAAACAAGAAAATTCCAAGAATATGCACTAGAGGCCCTATCCACATTACTTCTTTGGTCAACACAATAGTGCTATTTGTAGGCCCATCCACTAACTATTACAAACCACGCGTTTCATACAATGTTCGTTTGCTTTATATATGGAAGGTAGTCCAATGGTAGGCCCATATGGCATAAAGTTTAAAATTTGGAACATTTCACGAACAAAAACCAATATGGACTTCTGACTTGAGGGATGGATAATTCTGACTTGAGATTTGTTACATTGTGCATACGAGGACTTCTCCAATGATACCATTCAAATCATTCAATAAACTTTCTTATCTAAATAGTCAATGCCGCTCCATAAATTTTTTCAAGGTAGTCATCAAAAAATTAAAATTAAATAAAATTTGAATATATTGACATCACAAAAAAAAAAAAAAAAAAAAAAAAAAAAATTGCTTGCAAATACATAAAATTTTAAAATTTTATTTTACGAGTATTTTATATTTTGAAATCATTGTATGATAGCTTCATTATTAATACTACTAGTTTGTAACCTCATGCATATGCATAGATACATTTAAAGATATACAATAATATGCATAATATAATTCTTAAAATATATAATTTAAATACTATTGATAGTTGTGGGGGGAGAAAAACCCAACCCAACCCAACTTATTGGGCCCAAGGCCCTGAATGAGGAACACTTTTCGTCCGAGGAGGCGAGGCCTTCAGTCCGGCCCATGTCAAAGGAGAATGCCTTGAGATGAACACGTGTACTATCCGAGGAGATGTTCATATGTCCGAGTAGTCCAACATCTTCGGATCCGAAGAGGTTTGATCCAACACGAGCATGGGAGGTTCAAGCGATCTGTGTGACAAGTGTTAAGAGAGAAAGGAACCTTAGACACACGTAAAGATAATGGGAACAGAGAAATATCAAGGGGGCATACTTCAGCCACCACATTTAATGCAATGCACCTACCTTTCTGGCCGCATTTATGTGGACAAGACCCCTGAACAGTGCTTTCTCAGCTACCACCACTCACATAAGGCTAAGAGTGGGGTGATGGGACATGCCCTCAAGTGGACGCCTGGATGATGAACAAGTGGACGGAGAAGATGTAGGAAGGCAGTGCTATATAAGGGAAGGGGGCCTCTGATAGAAGAGGGGGGGAAAAGAAGATATTTGATTACTGTAGCTCCAAGAATTGTAATCTTAAGTTATCAATGAAAAGCACCTCTTCGGACATGGCACTCATATCAGTCCGAGGACATATTAACCCAAATCCTCCCATTGGTGTTGCCGTTTAATACTGTTATTTTCATTATTAGCCTAGCTCTTTCACCCACTCTCTACAAAATTTATTGTTTTGGGCTCAGTGAGCTCCGAATCCATATTTCCTTGGGCTTGGGCTGCAAAAACTGACCCTACAATTGGCGCCGTCTGTGGGAAGAGCTTGTGCCAGAGTGAAAGCAACAGTTGATGATGGCAGGACAAGGTGAACAACAAGCAGAATCCAGGGCATCCCAACACGTGGACCATTTTGCCAACCTAGAGAGGAGACAAAATCGTGAAGGTAGCGTACACACAGTGCGCCTTAGCCAGGGCCAATCACAGAGCGGAAGTCACGTATCCCACGCAAAGAAAAACCGCGACTTGCAACTGGAAGTAGAAAAATTAAAGAGAGAGCTGCGCCATGCAAAGAGGAGACGGGCTTCCTCATACTCTGAGGATGATCTTGATGATGAGCGAGATGTCTCTTATCAGCACAAATCCAAGACCCCAGCCAGCGAGTCTTACACTTATGAAGAGGAATCCCATCGTAAGAGGCAACGTAGAAGTCCATCACGCGAGGACATGGAGAACGATGCCATGAACAGGGCTCTGAACCAGATATCTAAGTCGCCCTTCACGCGCAGGATAGAGGAGGCTAGACTCCCTCGGCGCTTTAACCAGCCAACGTTTACCATCTATAATGGTAAGACTGACCCCGTAGAGCATGTGAGTCATTTTAACCAAAGGATGGCTGTCTACGCCAGAGACGAAGCCCTGATGTGCAAGGTTTTCCCTTCCAGTCTGGGGCCTGTGGCCATGAGATGGTTCGACGGCTTGACGGCAGGCTCCATCAACTCCTTCAAAGAGCTCACTCAGGCATTCGGCTCCCGTTTTGTCACATGCCGAAGAGTGGCCAGACCTTTCTCTTCCCTGCTATCCTTGTTCATGCAGGAAGGTGAATCCTTGAAGGCATATTCAGACAGGTACTGGGAGATGTTCAATGAGGTAGAAGGTAACAATGATGCAATGGCCCTCAGCACATTCAAGCTCGGCCTCCCTACTGATCACGGTTTGAGGGCATCTCTATCTGGCAAACCGGTCGCAAACGTGCGTCAGCTAATGGACCGCGTAGAGAAGTATAAGAGGGTTGAAGAAGATCAGCAGCAGGGTAAGGGAAAGGACAAGGTTATCTCTCAGGAGAGGAGGGACTCGCGGTCGGACCGTTACAATTATAATAAACCACGGAGGGATTTTGCCGGGCAATCAGGATCGATGAACCCTCAACCGGTCAACACCGTGTTCAAAGAGCCAGTACACCAGGTCCTGGAAAAGATCAAGAACGAATCATTCTTCAGGTGGCCGAACAAGATGATAGGAAACCCCGAGAAACGCAACTATAATCTGTACTGCCAATACCATCAAGACCATGGGCATACCACGGAGGATTGTAGGAGCCTGTGGGATCACCTGGACCAACTGGTCCGCGACGGTAAATTGAAACACCTCCTGCATCCCTCCAGCGGCCGAGGGCAGACGGGACTAGGGCCACGCAGAGACGACCCCCCAAAGCCGCCGCTAGGGACTATAAACGTCGTCTTCGCCGCGCCAGGAAGAACAGGATCCTGGCCATTGAAAATCATGTCAGTAGGTCGGCCACCCGTAGGGGAGTCAAGCCGAGGACCTAAAAGAACTAAGTGTGGTGCCCCGTTGGTCATGGGATTCTCCGACGAAGACATGATTGGCACCATCCAACCCCATGATGATGCACTAGTTATCACCCTCAGGATAGGAGGGTACGATGTAAAGAGGGTGATGGTGGACCAGGGCAGTGCTGTGGAGGTAATGTACCCAGACCTTTACAAGGGGCTAGGCCTAAAGCCCCAGGACCTGACGCCGTACGATTCCCCCCTTTTGAGCTTTGAAGGAAGGCCTGTCATTCCGAAAGGTCGGATACGCTTACCAGTGCAGTCTGGCACCGAGGTGGTGGAGTTGGATTTCATAGTTGTGGATGCATATTCGCCCTATACGGCACTCGTGGGCAGACCTTGGATTCACGCACTAGGGGCTGTTCCCTCTACTTTGCACCAAAAGGTCAAATATCCGTCAGAAGGGCAGGTACGTGAGATCCGAGGAGACCAGTCTGTTGCTCGTCAGTGCTTGGTAGCTGCCATTCAGCATAAGACCACAGCCGAGTCCTCGGACGCAGCCGGGAGGGATTCATAGCAACTACAGTCTCGGGGATTGCCCTTTGCAGAACCAGGTGAAGGCACTCGATGTGAGGATCTAACAAAAGTGGTCATTGGAGATGATCCTGATAGGTTCTTTCAAGTCGGATCTCAGCTTCCTCTTCAAGAGAAGGAAGAGCTGGTACAGTTCCTTAAGCGAAATCTCGACGTGTTTGCCTGGAGTCCTTACGAGGCCCCAGGGGTAGACCCGGAGTTTATATGCCACCACTTGAAGGTGAATCCACTGATCACCCCCAAGAAACAGCCTATTCGGCGCCCGTCCAAGGAGCATGCTGATGCAGTAAGAGACGAAGTAGCGAAACTCAAAGTGGCCGGGGCTATCAAAGAAGTTTTTTATCCCGAATGGCTAGCAAATACCGTGGTGGTGAAGAAGAAGAGTGGGAAGTGGCGAGTATGCGTAGACTTCACGGATTTGAATAGGGCATGCCCCAAAGATCCGTTCCCAATGCCAAAAATAGATCAGCTGGTCGATGCCACTGTCGGCCACCCTCGGATGAGCTTCCTAGACGCCTTCCAAGGCTATCACCAGATACCATTAGCCCCGGATGACCAGAAGAAGACTGCATTTGTCACCCCTGTTGGCAACTACCACTATAAAGTAATGCCGTTTGGCTTGAAGAACGCGGGAGCTACCTACCAGAGGATGATGACGAGGATGTTCGAGCCACAGCTGGGCAAGAATATCGAGGTTTACATAGATGACATGGTGGTGAAGAGCAAAGTTATAGCCGAGCATGTGAAGGACCTTGAAACTACCTTTGGGATTCTACGAAAGTACAAGCTACGATTGAATGCTTCTAAGTGCTCGTTTGGGGTAGGGTCCGGAAAATTTTTGGGATACATGGTCACGCACAGAGGAATCGAAGTCAACCCCGACCAGATAAAGGCCATCAACGATCTACGAGCTCCTCGGAACCCCAAGGAGGTTCAGAAGCTAACCGGAATGACCGCTGCCCTCAATCGGTTCATCTCTAGATCAGCAGACAGGTGTCGTCCCTTTTTCTCCCTGCTCAACAAGTGGAAGGGATTCGAATGGACTGAGGAATGTGCTTCTGCATTCCAGCAACTCAAGGATTATCTGGCTCGGCCACCTATCATGTCCAGTCCTGAGCCTGATGAGGTACTGTTCGCCTACATAGCTGTAGCCCCCTATGCAGTGAGCCTGGTGTTGATACGATCAGATTCTGGTGTGCAAAGGCCTGTTTATTACGTAAGCAAGTCGCTGCATGAGGCCGAGATTCGCTATTTGCCTCTGGAGAAGGCTATCCTGGCAGTAGTGCTGGGCACACGGAAGCTGCCCCACTACTTCCAAGCCCACACGGTCATCGTTCTCACACAACTCCCACTCAAAGCTATACTCCGAAGTGCTGACTACACCGGTCGGATTGCCAAGTGGGGTACAATCTTAGGGGCTTTCGATATAAGATATATGCCCCGCACATCGGTCAAGGGACAGGTCCTCGCAGATTTGGTGGCTGAGTTCACGGAGCCCCAGTTAGAAGAAGTAAAGCCCACGTCAGGCATGGATGAAAAATCAGTTGGCCTGATCTCCCAACAGAATCCCTCCCACTGGGAAGTGTACGTGGATGGCGCGGCAAACCAAAAAGGATCTGGAGTTGGGCTGGTACTGATATCCCCCGAGAAAATCACCATCGAGAAATCATTAAGGCTGGGCTTCTCGGCAACGAATAATGAGGCGGAGTATGAGGCCCTACTGATGGGGATGACCATGGTCCATAAAATGGGGGGGAAGTCCGTGGAATTGTTCTCGGACTCAAGATTGGTTGTAGGACAAGTACAAGGCGAGTTTGAGGCAAAGGACGAAAGAATGCAGGGGTACCTGGGTCGTGTTAAACAGCTGCAGTCAGGGTTCGACTTTTTCAGTTTGCTGCACATCCCTAGGAGTGGCAACTCACATGCTGACTCCCTGGCGACGCTTGCCACCTCTTCGGCACAAGACCTTCCGAGGGTCATCCTCGTCGAGGACTTGCACAGGCCTACAGAAGCGAAGTCAGGGGCCGTTCAGGTTCACCAGGTCAGAGCCGGGCCGTGCTGGATGGACCCTCTAGTCAGATTTCTCAAAGAAGATGTATTGCCTGAAGACAGGGGAGAAGCTGATAAAATTCGAAGGAAGGCGATTAAGTTCTGGTTATCCGAGGACCAGAAACTGTACAGACGCTCCTACTCGGGGCCATACTTGTTATGCATGCATCCCGAGGCAACTGAGACGTTGCTAGAAGAGCTGCACGAAGGAATCTGTGGGAGCCACACTGGAGGCAGGTCCTTGGCTCACCGAGCCCTCACCCAAGGCTATTGGTGGCCTAACATGCAAAAGGAGGCACACGAATACGCTAAAAAGTGTGATCAATGTCAGCGCTTCGCTCCAAACATTCACCAGCCAGGGGGAAAACTTAATCCGCTATCTAGCCCATGGCCTTTCGCCCAATGGGGTTTGGATATTGTGGGACCCTTCCCCAAAGCTGCAGGAAACAAGAAGTACCTCCTGGTCGGAACAGACTACTTCACCAAATGGGTTGAAGCTGAGCCCTTAGCCAATATCAGAGACGTTGATGTGCAAAAGTTCGTGTGGAAGAATATTGTCACCCGGTTTGGAGTTCCTCACACTCTCATCTCGGACAACGGCTTGCAGTTTGATAGCAGGGCATTTAGGAACTACTGCAGTGAGCTGGGAATTTTGAACAGATACTCCACTCCAGCCTATCCCCAGGGTAATGGACAGGCAGAAGCCATCAACAAGGTCATACTAAATGGCTTAAAGAAGAGGTTAGATGATGCAAAGGGCAAATGGGTAGACGAACTGCCGCACGTACTTTGGGCTTACAGAACTACGCCTCGCAGGTCTACTGGAGAGACACCCTTCTCAATGACCTATGGGGCTGAAGCAGTCATCCCTTTGGAAACCGGGTTCCCAACGATGAAAACTAGTTCATTCAGTCCGGCCGATAACGATGAGCAACTACAGAGGAGTTTAGATTTGATTGAGGAAAGGAGGGAGAATGCAATGGTTCGGCTGGCACATTATCAACAGAAACTCAGGCAAGGCTATGATTTTAACGTAAAGTTGAGGCCACTAGAGCCTGGTGATCTAGTGTTGAGGAAAGTTGTAGGCACTGCAAAAAACCCGGCTTGGGGAAAACTTGGACCCAATTGGGAAGGACCATATCGTATTACCTCAGGAGCAGGCATTGGGGCATATTTCTTAGAAGACCTAGATGGTCATGTAATACCGCGCCCATGGAATGTAAATAACCTCAAGAGGTACTTTTATTGACCAAGTCTCTCCTTCAACAGATGTGTCAATTCTCTGCATAAAGTATTCTCTCTAGTGTTTAAACTTAAATCCAATCATGCCTGTAGTCCTCGGACCAGATGATTTGGGTTAGTTAGCACTCAGTTACAGTTCTATAGTGTTTAAACTTAAATCCAATCATGCCTGTAGTCCTCGGACCAGATGATTTGGGTTAGTTAGCACTCAGTTACAGTTCTATAGTGTTTAAACTTAAATCCAGTCATGCCTGTAGTCCTCGGACCAGATGATTTGGGTTAGTTAGCACTCAGTTACATCTCTATGGTGTTTAAACTTAAATCCAATCATGCCTGTAGTCCTCGGACCAGATGATTTGGGTTAGTTAGCACTCAGTTACAGTTCTATAGTGTTTAAACTTAAATCCAATCATGCCTGTAGTCCTCGGACCAGATGATTTGGGTTAGTTAGCACTCAGTTACATCTCTATAGTGTTTAAACTTAAATCCAATCATGCCTGTAGTCCTCGGACCAGATGATTTGGGTTAGTTAGCACTCAGTTACAGTTCTATAGTGTTTAAACTTAAATCCAATCATGCCTGTAGTCCTCGGACCAGATGATTTGGGTTAGTTAGCACTCAGTTACAGTTCTATAGTGTTTAAACTTAAATCCAATCATGCCTGTAGTCCTCGGACCAGATGATTTGGGTTAGTTAGCACTCAGTTACAGTTCTATAGTGTTTAAACTTAAATCCAATCATGCCTGTAGTCCTCGGACCAGATGATTTGGGTTAGTTAGCACTCAGTTACAGTTCTATAGTGTTTAAACTTAAATCCAATCATGCCTGTAGTCCTCGGACCAGATGATTTGGGTTAGTTAGCACTCAGTTACAGTTCTATAGTGTTTAAACTTAAATCCAATCATGCCTGTAGTCCTCGGACCAGATGATTTGGGTTAGTTAGCACTCAGTTACAGTTCTATAGTGTTTAAACTTAAATCCAATCATGCCTGTAGTCCTCGGACCAGATGATTTGGGTTAGTTAGCACTCAGTTACAGTTCTATAGTGTTTAAACTTAAATCCAATCATGCCTGTAGTCCTCGGACCAGATGATTTGGGTTAGTTAGCACTCAGTTACAGTTCTATAGTGTTTAAACTTAAATCCAATCATGCATGTAGTCCTCGGACCAGATGATTTGGGTTAGTTAGCACTCAGTTACAGTTCTATAGTGTTTAAACTTAAATCCAATCATGCCTGTAGTCCTCGGACCAGATGATTTGGGTTAGTTAGCACTCAGTTACATCTCTATAGTGTTTAAACTTAAATCCAATCATGCCTGTAGTCCTCGGACCAGATGATTTGGGTTAGTTAGCACTCAGTTACAGTTCTATAGTGTTTAAACTTAAATCCAATCATGCCTGTAGTCCTCGGACCAGATGATTTGGGTTAGTTAGCACTCAGTTACATCTCTATAGTGTTTAAACTTAAATCCAATCATGCCTGTAGTCCTCGGACCAGATGATTTGGGTTAGTTAGCACTCAGTTACAGTTCTCTAGTGTTTAAACTTAAATCCTATCATGCCTGTAGTCCTCGGACCAGGTGATTAGGGTTAGTTGACACACGAATACAGTCAAACCCCATGATCCTTGAACCAAACGACAGGTTAGTCGACACCCCCCCGCGCAGTTGTTGTTACTGGGGTTTTTAGTGCTAAAATTCCTGATTGAGTTTAAATTGGTTCTAAGTTATAAATGTCTTCCTCCGTTACGTTTAGTGCGAAACCGAGGGGTAATAACTTATGTTTTACTTGGAAGGACATGCGAAACTCGCGTATGCACTTATTCTAATCATTTCTCGTCAATAACTCTTACTCGGCCTATCCTTTTCAATTTTAATTACTCACACCACCATTATGATGTATCAGTCAAGTTATTTATATTATCATGTCACAATTGCAATGTATGATTGTATGTACGGCAATAGTAAGTGATAAAGCATGTATCAAAGACATCAAAAGACAAATAGGGAGCCATTCCATTCAACGAAAAGTATGTACTTAATCAGCAAAACAAGAAAGAAAGGACTACAATTTCTTAAATAAAGAACAAAAGTGTAAGTGCAAAATAAAAACCCTATATATCTATTCTTTCGCTGGAGGAAGCACGGGGTCAGCAGCCTGGCTTGTCCGAGCAGTAGTTTCAGTAGGCTTTTCCTTGGGCTCAGAAGAAATTTTCTCTCCGCCTGACCCTTGGTCTTTTCCTTTGGCTGGTTCAGCTGGCTTATCTTTAGCGCCTGGCTGACCAGCTTCCTTGATTGCACCAAGGGTGGACGGAGGAGCCTGGTCGGCCTGGCTTGGCCCAGAAGCCTCAGGAGGCTGGGGGGCAGAGGGATCATCCACTGGGATTTCTTGGATATCAGGATCATAGTAGATGCTCCCAGGTAACCTCAAGGGAGAGTCCGAGGGTACCCCAGCTGCGTCCAAGGCTTTTTCCCAGGTTTTGTCGCAGTACTCGCGACAAACAGAGGCAAACTGCTCAGTGAGTTCCCGCGCTGTCACATCTGCCCCCAACTGGTACGCTGCCTTCTTCTCGGTTTCAATTGACTCCTTGGCCAATTGAACCTTTTGCTCGGCTGCTTTGGCGTTATCCCTAGCCTTTTGCAGCTCGGCCCTGAGTCCTTTCACCAGCTCCCGTTCGGTCGCCAAATTAACCTCCGAGGCATTCAGCAGTTTTCGCTGCTCCTCGACCTGTTTTTCAACATTTTTAAGCCCAGCATCGAGGCTTCGCTTCTGGGAGATCGCCTCTTTAAGCTCCTCGGACATTTGAGAATGCTCCTCCTTCAGCTTTCCAAGGGATGCCTCTGCTTCATGCTGGGACTGGATTGCTGCTTGGGCTTTGATCCAGGACTCCTTGTTCAACCCCTCAGCCACATAGACTTGCTGAGTAATCTGCATGACAACACTTTCACTGTTAAGAAGAAAAACGAAGCCAATCAAGTATAAAACTTAAACTCATAAATGGTGCACTTACCATGGCTAGGTCCCTCTTAAGAGACATGAAGAGCTCCTGCTGGTTGAAGCGCCTGTAGGACTCCATGTCGTGGGGAAGGAGGAGTGGTTGCTGCAAGGCTTCGGCGACATAGCCTGCCCTCCCTCCGTCATAATTCCTGAGGGAGGTATCCCACAGGATTGGAGCGCCCTCCAGCTCCAACTTGGGAGACCAGATTCTCGGTCCTCCCCCTCGGCGTACATTTGCCACAAAAGCCTCTTCTCGGCTTTCAGTGGATGAACCCCTATAGGCTCGGCTGTCCACCACTTTCTGCTGCTTAGCCCCCTTGTCTGGCAGCTTTTGTTTTTCCCCAACCTCAACGTGGGGCCTTTTCTTCTTTAAGTCCGGAATGGGCTTCAGACTTGGGTCAGGAACCTGCATGGACGCTGGAGGCAGTGTCACTACTATTTTTGACGACCCAGCATCTTTCTGCTCGGGTTTTTTCCCCCTGCCTTTCATCAAACTCCTCAGGTCCATATTGTCGTCCGAAGAGCCTTCAGAATGAGCAGCTAATAGATTAAGGTGAATGCCCGATTGCTTGTCGGTATCCTCCTCAGCGTCCGAAACCTCTATCACTCGATCGGCTCTTGAACCCTCGCCCCCAAACTGGAATCTATCTATCTGTTCCTCTAGCGA
Source organism: Quercus ilex subsp. ballota (assembly GCA_032727855.1). Lineage (NCBI taxonomy): Eukaryota > Viridiplantae > Streptophyta > Magnoliopsida > Fagales > Fagaceae > Quercus > Quercus ilex. Next base: position 94,078,359 of record CM064909.1, on the reverse strand, counting down.
GGAGGTGGAAGAACCGACCCCTTCGCCTTCAGCTGCCTGTCCGAGAGGGACTTGCTGGAGTGGTTGGACGAGAGGGGGTATAGCTTGAGGGCGTGGATGTGGTACGGACTCTAGATCATATGACGCCAAAAAACCCTTCTGACCAACGTCAATACGGGCAAGGCGGCGGTCTCCTTGGACAATTGCGTTGCCGACTGGTTGGAAACCCTTTGGATTTCCTGTGTAGCCCAGAATAAGAGGAGCCGATCGGAGCTGTCCGTCCTCGCTCACAAAAATCTCAGATCTCAACAAGAAATTGAGGGCGGCGACGTTCGTAAGACTTAGCCGAGGAGCTACGAAGTTTTTATCTGTTCCAAGGCACAGCAAAGTTATGTTAGAAACTCGCAAATAGTAGTACAAAGGAAACCAAAAACGATTAAAGGACGAGGACCCTGGGACTATAGTTAGTGTGCCTAAATCTAACATGGCCCACCTGGCTTTCCATGCTTGGTTGGGCAGTGATGGCCGTCATGCCATGCGCCCGAGACGATCACATAGTCGTCTTTCATCCCTTTGTTGGATTTGGGGAGGCAAGAAATGAGCCTGACCACGTCCGACCGGGATTTCAAGTAATATCCCGCGTCTCGCTGGCTATGGCATTCGTACAGATGTACTACGTCGAGCCAGGTGAGGCCCAATCCTAGGTGAAGGTTAAGGTCCTCAATGGCCCCTAGAATCCTAAACATGTTGGGTGCGCACTGCCAGGGAGTGAGCCTATGGTTTCGGAGATAGCTAATGGTGATGGGACCCATGGGAATGGTCATTCCCCCTTCTTTGAAGGCGATAAGGGGAATAACTACTTCTCCCGTCTTCCGGTCTATTAGAATCTTTTCTGGGGGGCAATACCTCACACCCACGTTGGGAGGTATGCGATACGTGGCCCTAAATGCTTCTAGTCGCTCAGGGGTATCCACCATGTACTCAAGCTTTCCCATGGTGCTTAGACGAAACTGTTGGCCGAAGAGAAAACTAAATGGCTTGGTGAACGATGACTCACCGGGACTAAATCGGAAAGAAGATTTCAGGCTTGTAGGAGGGTTCTTGATGACTCTGGGAAGACCTGAAAGCAGCGACTCAGAGGTTTGGACGGAGCGGCGCGTCTGTTTCTCTCTGGAGCGTCTGAAGATTTGCAAAGTGCGGAAGAAATAATGACCTCTGAAGCTTTATACGGGGTCAAACGAAGAGTCAGGGGCACTCCCGCCCAAATTTCGAAGAAAAACCACAGCCGTTGGATCAGTCAGTTACCACTGGATCTGAAGGACAAAGCGCCACCTGGTGCAATTAATGCAGCGCCTGGGGAATGAGGAAACCGCAGCAGCATTAATGAAGCGACAGTTCCTACATTTATGCACGTGCCAGTTCAAATTTGCCTGTTTGCAAGCCTTTGCCCCGTGGCAAGTCAAAATCCTACTTTTTCTCTTCGGATGCGAATGAAAAAATACAATTTTGAGGGGCTAATGTGGGGGGAGAAAAACCCAACCCAACTTATTGGGCCCAAGGCCCTGAATGAGGAACACTTTTCGTCCGAGGAGGCGAGGCCTTCAGTCCGGCCCATGTCAAAGGAGAATGCCTTGAGATGAACACGTGTACTATCCGAGGAGATGTTCATATGTCCAAGTAGTCCAACATCTTCGGATCCGAAGAGGTTTGATCCAACACGAGCATGGGAGGTTCAAGCGATCTGTGTGACAAGTGTTAAGAGAGAAAGGAACCTTAGACACACGTAAAGATAATGGGAACAGAGAAATATCAAGGGGGCATACTTCAGCCACCACATTTAATGCAATGCACCTACCTTTCTGGCCGCATTTATGTGGACAAGACCCCTGAACAGTGCTTTCTCAGCTACCACCACTCACATAAGGCTAAGAGTGGGGTGATGGGACATGCCCTCAAGTGGACGCCTGGATGATGAACAAGTGGACGGGGAAGATGTAGGAAGGCAGTGCTATATAAGGGAAGGGGGCCTCTAATAGAAGAGGGGGGGAAAAAGAAGATATTTGATTACTGTAACTCCAAGAATTGTAATCTTAAATTATCAATGAAAAGCACCTCTTCGGACATGGCACTCATATCAGTCCGAGGACATATTAACCCAAATCCTCCCATTGGTGTTGCCGTTTAATACTGTTATTTTCATTATTAGCCTAACTCTTTCACCCACTCTCTACAAAATTTATTGTTTTGGGCTCAGTGAGCTCCGAATCCATATTTCCTTGGGCTTGGGCTGCAAAAACTGACCCTACAATAGTTATTTTTATATTTTATTAAATATTTAAAAAAATTTGTAAAGATATTATTATGTATAAAATGTAAATTGTCCATTTTTTTATTATTATTATTGTGAAGCACTTTTTTTTTTATGATTCATTTATTCTAGACTCTTTGGTTTTTTTACTTAATAAGTCACTTGGATGAATATTTATGATGTAGTCCCACATTTTGATTATAAAATTAAGAAATAAAAACCTTTAAGAATAAATAATTTATGACACATGGTGCAAAATTAGAACTCTAATTTAAAATTCTAATTTAAGTTTCTCTTAGTTTCACCTGTTATTATATATATATATATATATATATTAGCAAAATGCATTATAATAAGTAACAAAATGCAATATACTATTGCAAATAATCATTATAATATTAATCTCTCATTCAAGTGTTAACGTCTTGCCTAAATAAGTAACAATATAAACAAAATGCATTATCATTTTTTATTATCTATTCTAACCAATTTTTGTATTTTTTAAACTCATCAGGATTAAATTGATGCAATGCTCCACTAATTTATTTTTTAGGAAAATCATGGCTAAGAGGTTGACAAAAACCTTTGTAAATATGTTTTTATTTTATTTTATTTCATCCTGATCATTAGATGAAAATATGAGACATTTTCTCATAGATGCTTAGGATCTAAAAGAAGATTATTCAAGTCAATATGATTTTTCTTAGAAGTTGAATCTTGCAACACAAGTATGTACAAGATATTAATGTATTATTTTAGATTTTGCACATGCGTATGTACAAGATGTATCACATAAATCCAACCAATTCAGCTAAAGATTAAAGCAAGCACTTACCGACTAGCTATTTGAAAATATGCTTTTTGAAAACAATTAAAAATATCAAAATTAAACATTTGATTTGGACATTTAGGCTAATTTTTTTGTTTGGGCTATTTTTTTTTTTAAATGCTACAATCACAATATTTTCACAACAAATCCTAAGTGGAAATTTGTTATTGGTTCTAATTTACATACCACTAAAATTTATTTTTTATCTATTAATAACAGTCCGTAACAACCTGCCACTTAAAATTTGTTGTAAAAGTGTTGTAAATATAGCATTTCTCGCAATTTTTTTGTTCAATCTTCAATGGACCAAAATTTTGGAGAGCTCAAATTTTATTTTTTTATAGGGCTCAAATTTTTTCCTTAGAATGTTCAAGTTTTTTTTTTTTTTTTAAGGGTGGTCAACAATCCATATTAATTTGAAATTTATTTTTTTAAGGCATAATTTTTTTTTTCAAGTAAAAGTGGTCTTGTAGATGATTTCTTAATCCAAATCTATTGATCAAGTAAAATAAAATTTCAAAAAATAACCATTTTTTATTGTTTTGTTAGAAGGATAAGTTTAATATAAGCCACAAGTAATCAATACACTAGTTTTTAAACATTTTGTAGTAGATTTTAGCATTTTCCTTAGGACAAATCGCATTGTTTCTTCTTTTCCAAAAAAAAAAAAAAAAATCTCATTGTTTGTAATGATCAAATACTCCGTATTTCTTAAGAGAAAAAAAAAAAAATATATATATATATATATATATTTTTTTTTTTTCTCACGTTGTGATTCGTGATGAAGAATTGAAGCAAATTGGATCAACTTAGTGGTCCTAACGTAATCACATTTCGTATATGTAGGGCTGATTTGTAGATTTACAAGTGCTTAAAAATCGTGACTCCCGACCAAGTTGGGCCAGGCTTTTTTCATTAATGGGCCTAATAGCCAGTACTACACTACATCATAATTTAAAGCCTTGGGCCATTATTTGTCTTCCCTCCACGTGGCTACTACATCATCCAAGGCCCAATAACGCTAACACTAGTTAGGTTTTGGGAGTGCCGTTAACGTAGTCCTAGTTAGAAACATTTTTTTTTTTTTTTTTTTTTGGGTTTGAGAAGGGTCATAGTTAGAAACTAGATAATCTAATGCAAGTGTTTTTTAAAAGTAATCGTGTAAAATTTATAAATAATAAAAAAATGGATTCTTATATTAAAAGAAAATGTACGAACTAATGGGAATGGTCTAATATAGTTATTGTTGGAAATTAATGTAACTTTTGACCAGCCAATTATTTCGAAGAAAAATATATGACATTCAAACTAGTTTAGAAGAATCTCTTTTAACTAGTTATGTAGTGATTCACAAAATCATAAATTTGTATTATTTAAATAAACAAGTCACATGATTTATTAAAAATATCATGTTACTAAAAGTATACAAATGATGTTTTTAACTATCATATAATGGGTTGGGAAATTTTCTAAAATTTTATTCCAAACCTTTTCCAAAACATGTTGGCCTTCTCTTTGATATATCAAGTAGGTAAAAGCACTAATAATTCGCAAGCATTGTCATTTTCATGTGCTCGATTTTTGTTTTGTTGTCATACAATGCTTCTGGGAGGACAGGAAAACCGAGCACGTTTATTGGGTTGTGGGCCGTGCCGAGGATAAACAAACACTCGAGGATGGTTAAAGGGATTGTATAAGCCTAAATCAATGGGTCGAGGAGAGTAGAGGAGAATGACAAAGTAGCTGAGGTTCCCGAGGAGCTGAGCCACCTCAGGAGAGTTTTAGGGAGCTAACCATTTTGGAAAGATAAGTTTTAGGGAAGGTAGCAGAGCTAAGGCAACAACAAAAGAAGAAATATCTGAGAAGAAGCTGTCACCACTACATTAAATGCACTGCACCAAATGAATTGACTGCATTTATGAAGAAATGACACCTGAGCAGTGCCGTCCCAGCTCATAGCTCCTCACAAAGCTTCCAGGAGGTCCTAATGGGAAAAGCATCCAAGGGATTTTCTAAAAAATCAACAGGTGGAAGGCTGAGATGTAGAAGTAAGGGACTATATAAGGAAATGGTTACCATAAAAAATGGGGTATGTAATCTAAGAAGGAAGAGAAAAAGAAGAACACGTGGTACACAGATAAGCTTGATTCAATATAAGAACATCTCATCATCGGACTTGACCGAGGAGCATTATTTCCATCAATTCATATTTTCAGTCTTATTGGCATGGATCATATTACCTATGGTCCATATTTAATTTGTTAGGAAGTTTTCTTGTAAGACCCATTTTCTAATAAATATATTGTTTTGAGCTTGTTAAGCTATCTTCCACTGTTCTTAGTGGGTCGAAGTTCAAATTAAAGTCCTTACAGCTTCTATAGTTCTATTGTTTGTAACCCATTTTAGATTCTTCTCTATTCCATAATGTAACTAGTGAATTGCGTGATGCATTTCATTCTTGATAAATTTCAAGTTTCAGATCAACATAGTTTAGCATATCAATTACTCTTTAAATTATTTCTCATTTTTTATTTTTCTCTTTTGTTGATATTGCTACAATTTGATGCATTATTATTGTTTTTACTTAAATAAATTAACTCATGCATTTAAGCAGGATCGAGCCCATTATCAAGGATGGATCATGGAATGCCATTTGGGGACTAAAATATGATGCTTTAAATATATATTTCTATAGATAAATAAACAAATCACACTTACATTTGAAAGTGGAATAACAAAATTACAATACTCTAATGGTAACATTACATCTCAGCAATCAAACAATAACGTTTAGACTTGAAAATAACTTAACAGCATCGTTTGAATTAGTGACTTAAGTTGGATTACTCGGATGACAATGTTTTTGGTAACTGAGATATTACTCAAGCTATGACACCATTTTGTATATAAAAAAAAAGGTTGGAGGCTGTATTCTTTAGCTCTGTTCTTCTCCTCCACACTGCAAGCCTGAGATTCAGTTAGCTTAGATATTTTCTTGTTTTCACGGTTGTAAACTTGTAATCACAGATTCACAGAGGTATTCACTGCTGTAATTATGGAGATCGTTAGAAAAATTGTTCTGGGTTAGTTAGGTTGGGAATCCAAAGCTTATAAGTTACTCTTATGAAGCTCTATAAATAGAGAATGATTGTATTGTATTTCATTTAGTGCCTTCCAATATATTTTTCACACAGAGTTATTCAGAATTTCTCTCTACTTGTTAGTTTTGCCATTTTTTTTTTTAATTTTCTTTGAACCTTGAGTTCTTACAACATTTGCATATAGCTTAAGTCCATGTCTTCACCCTATATTATTTAAATGATCCCTTTAAAGACTTCATTCCCATTTTTTATTACCCTTTAATAACTTTTTATAGAAAAATTTAAATTCTAAACGTCTCATTTTTCACACTAAAAAAGTGCCAAGTTGAGTAGTAGGATTCTCTGATAATTTTGTTTCACCACTTGTTGAGACACAAGTTGCAATCAGTGGATAATTAATTTAATACCATTTTTATATAAACTTATCATTATCGTTGCTTTTATTGTCCAACAACCATTATTTGTCACCTAAAAAAAGAAAAAGAAACTAATACTAATTCAAATTGGGAGGAGTTAGCATAACTTACCGAGGACACATCTCCGAAGTGTGCAGTGACTTTTTTTTTGTGTGGCTGAAATGTGCAATGACTCCATCATGAGATGTGCCCTACAATAAATGGGTCACTGATTTGAGCATGTGATTAGGGGTACCCTTCTGAGTGGCGCTGGGCCCATAAGGCCATAATGAATTCTTGAGCCCGTCAAATGGATCAATGGGGTTCCCCTCGTGTAACACGGGTCAGATTGACTGCAGCCTTGTGGACCCACAATGTATTTTTATTAAGCCCATCAAATTGAACAAACGTGATCCTCCTACTAATGAATACAAAACTTGTACTCGTAAATATAGAAAAAAGAAGTTTGTAACTTGTTCTAGCTAAAAGAATGCATAGGAATGAGCATTTCAATCTTGGTTTATCCGGAAGGGAATTCCCTTGGGGCGCTTGATACGGAAACAAAAGCTTTTAAAGCCGACTTTCAAATTGCTAAAGACATGAGTATTCATGATTTCATCTTGAGAGGTTACTCTTTCATTATCTCTTAGACTTTAAGGCTGTGTTTGTTTGCCGTAAAATATTTTCCGGAAAATATGGTATTTTCGGGAAAGGAAAATATTTTCTGAGTGTTTGGCTGCATTATGAAAAATTTTCTAGAAAATATTTTCATGTGTTTGGTTGTATACTGAAAATGCTATTTTCCTACACTTTCTCACATTTTCTTTGCTATTTCTCAGTACCCAAACAAATTTTATAATAGAAATTTCAACGTATAAACTTCAAAAAACAAAAATCACAACAACTCCATTCGATCAAATCCACATTCGGTCAAACTGATGAGAGAGCGAGGACGAGAGAGTGATCAGAAATGGATGGAAAGGGAGAGATCGGTCATGGGCGATGAGATCGGTCATGGGAAATGACAAGATCGAGCGGAGGCGAGATGGAGCGGCCAGATCAAGCGGCGCGGTGTGATCGGCGCGGTGCTGCGATCGACGGACTGGAGCTCGGGGTTCGCAGGCGACGTCGAAGAGCGTGATGCGATCTCGGTGGGGTGCGATCGTGGGTCGTGGGGTGCGATCGTGGGGTGCGATCGACGGTCGAAGGTCTGGGTTTGGGTCGAAGATCGGTGGGTCGTGGGTCGACGTCGAGTGGCGGTGGGTCGTGGGTCGACGGCGAGTGGCGGTGGATCGTGGGTCTTCGTGGGTCGCCGGAGTTAGGCTCTGGGTTCGTGGCTCTCTCTGCTTCCTCGCTCTCTCTCTGTCTCTGTCTCTCTCTCTCTCATTTTCCGGAAGTAAATTGAAGGTAAAATGAGAACGGAAAACGTTTTCACCCGTTTTTGGCATTATTTTCGGTCAACCGGAAATTATTTTCAGTTTGACCAAATTTTCAGTGACAACCAAACACACCATTTTCCGTAAAATCATTTCCTAAAAACGTTTTCACCCGAAACAAACGGACCCTAAGTGAACATTCTCCCACTCTTTTTTTAGTTGCACCCATTGCTTAAGAGATGATATTCTCTATGCATAAATTTCGCCGGGTTGAAATTTCCCATGTTCGTAAATAAGGCAATTGCCCTACTCATTTGTTAGCTAAACATGCTTTAGGTATTGTTGATTTCTTTATTTGAATTGAAGAGAGTCATTGTTTTATACAATAAGCTATTCTCTATGATGTATTGTTGCCTTTTATTCTGAATAAAGTTTGATGCTTTCCCTTTTTTCTAAAAAAATAAAGACTATAATATCCATGTGCTTGTCCTTCAATTCCAAATTTTCTTTTTGGCAAAAATATATATATGTGTGTGTGTGTGTGTGTTTGTTTTTGTTTTGTTTTGCTTTTCTCATTTCATTTTATTAAACTATAGCAGTATTGAAAGAACGTAATTGTCTTTTTTTTTCTAGATAAATTGATACTGAGAGGTAGATATGTACAAATATGTAACACCATAAAAGATGTCATAATCAATGACACTAGGTTTGATTAGTCTACCAAAAACTTTTCTTTTGTGTTTAATTGGGTTTGCAAAGAAAGGACTACCCCAACCCCCAACCCACGGATAAGCAAAGATGGACTAAAAGTTTTGCTAAGTCAATTTTTATTCTTCCTCTAAAAAATTCTTAATAGTGTCAAAGAAGTAGCGAGGAATGAGGATATATAAGTTTGGCCTTAACTTGACCGTTCTTCCTGGTCGTCTTGTTTTGATTTTTTGGTTGTGTTCTTTGTTCTCTCTATCACAAAAAATAAAAAAACAAAAAAAACGAAGACCAGGACTTTGTGGGTCAATAACAAAGGATTCAATTGAGAAACTTATTTTGATTGGTCATAGGTTCAACCAAACCCAACACCAAAGCTGGCCTACTCTTTATAGCATGGCATTGTTTAGGAACCTGAAGACACTTGTTTAACGCTAACTTGAACTTGAACTTGATGCGCCATGTTGATGTAATGTCAGGGCCTGCATTAACTTTACAGGACCAGCCAAAGTCCATTTTTTAATACATGTCTAGCTAAGCTGTGTGCCCCTGACCTTTTCAAAACTTGACCAACAATGAGCTTTTGGACCTAAGCTTACATTATTGTTTTGTCTATTCATTTTAAGGCAATTGCTTGGAAGATGCCAAACCCAATAATCACATTATGCTTCTAAGGTCCACCTTAATAGTTAGTGATTAAGAATTCCACCCTAAATATTGAAAGTTTTTGAATTCACACCTAGGCTATTACCATACAATTTATATTATTTTCTTCGTTTCATACTACTTTTTTAATTTCTATGTTCTCATATTCAATGATAAGAAAAATTTATCGATCGAGCTAATTGAAACCATTTCGTGTTTCATAATTCAATGAATACAACTTATGAGAATTTTAAAGTAAGAATTAGTTAAAGAGACAGAGGAAACTATAAAATAAGAAAGATACTTGTGAATCAAATTGGCTTTTCCTTTAAGCCTTTAATGGTACTTGCGTGATTGGGCAGAAGCAACATTGATAGGTACTGATAAGCAATGGGCAACTAACTTAAAAAGAAGGATAAGGCAAAAGTAAAACAATGATATCTGTAGTTTCTTTGAGTTTAAGACAACTTCTAAAGATGCCATCATGAATCATGAATGAAGCTTAAGGAGAAAAAAAAATTGATTATTTTTTTGACCAAAGCTTAGAAGATAGCTTTACGTAATCGTGGTTCATCATAATCCTTAACCATCCTCTTACGCATTTGGGTTCTTGCCGTTTCACAGTAACATTTCTTTTGTTATATTATAACCTACCAATCAAAATCTACTCTATCATGAATAGATACACCACCACGGTGGTTTTTATTTATTTTTATTTCAAATAATAAGGAAATTATAGAAGATGAAAATTGAACATGGTCTTTTTCGTTGTTCTATTCTATTTTATGCATATTTATCAGCTAAATTATAAGTTAATTTGGGGATAAACTATATATTAAATTACAATAATGAGATAAAAGTTTATTGCAAAAAAAAAAACTACATGAAGACCGAATTTTAATTAAATTAAATAATAAAATCTTTTATAGTCAAGTAAAAAGTCTAAGATTTATATAAACAAAAGATATATATATATATATATATATAAATCTTGATACGATGATAAAGAAGAATGGGAAATAATTCTCTTCAATTGAATTCTCTCTCTCATTTTTAGGTGAATGTTCGATACCTAAAATTTATACCATATGTCCTATGTCAAAACAAAAATTAAAGGGAATTGGAGGATAACTATCATCGAATTGGCATTATCTTAAAAAACAAAAAAAAAATACTAAAAAGTGTATGTCCTTTCTTTGATGTCTATCCTAAACGTTACCAAATATCAAGAAAAGAAAAAGGAAAGAAACAAATTGCAGGATGCCTTTAAAAAAAGTCCTTGACTTGTTGTAAACATGAACACACGACCTGTCCATTATCTATGTATATGTTATCTATGTATTATAAAATCTAGGACTATAAAAGTTTAAAGTTAGGAAATGTTATATATTATATATATTGTGCCGTTTATAGCCCGCAATCGCGAATTGCGGTGGTTGTCGTACAAAAGGTTAAAGAATGCAAAGACAAATGAGAAAGAAAAAAAAAAATCCTAATTTACGAACCATAACGTTATTAATAAATAAATAAGGGGGCAATGAACTATTTGCTATCGATTGGAAGTGGTACTTCCTTGTCCCAAATTCATCCAAGGGGTTTGTGATTGTCCCCCCACCCCCCCAAAAAAAAAAACCTCATTTGTTATATTGTGCAATATTTAAACTCAAGGATAAATAAATAAATAAATAAATTTAACAATATATGGATGTATATGAGAAATGCTATGTTCATAATGTTTTTACAACAAATCTTAGATGACAAATTGTTACTTATTGTTTTTGGTAAGTAAGAAAGCAATTTAAGTGGTGCGTTTAGATTAAAACTTAGGATTTGTTGTGAAACTGTTGTAAAAATTTGTGAACATAACACTTTTCTACATATATTGATGCTTTTTATTTTTTTAATGTAAGAGGTGAAGTCAATAGTCTATGAATGATGATAATGATTGATGAATACAAGATGGCTAAATGAATGGAAACTTGGGTTAAATCTTTCGTATAATTAACAAATCTTAGATGACATTTTTTCAACAAATCTTAGATGACAAGTTGTTACTTATTGTTTCTGGTGAGTAAGAAAATAATTTCAGCGGTGCGTTCAAATTAAAACTAATAACAACTTATCACTTAGGATTTGTTATAAAAGTATTGTAAAAATGTTGTGGATGTAACATTTCTCTATATATATTAAATTTTTTTCTTAATGTAGGAGGTGAAGTCAATAGTCTACTAATGATGATGATGATTGATAAGTACAAGATGGCTAAATGAGTGGAACCTTGGGTTAATCTTTCGTATCATACTATTATTAATATTATTAATAAAGAGAAGCCCTTATTAGCGGCAGGCCATCAGTTCCACTCTCATTCTTTGTTATATTTTATTCTTATAGCTTTGGTTTAACAAATTAATAGATTTAATTTAACAAACAAGTATCATGAAAGAGGATTTTAATAATGTCTATTCAAATATAAATTGAATTACTATTATTATATTATTAATGAGATAGGGACTGACGTGAACCCTTATTAGTGATATGATTTGAATAGCTTCTCTAAATAGATAAAATTAATTTTTGGGTCATTTTCCCTTTTTAATAAGATGTGATTACAATTAATTGGCGAAAACCACCTTTAGGAGAGTTCAAATTCAATATTGATGGTTTCAACTATGGGAATCTGGGTCAATCGGAAGGAGGTGGCCTCTTGGGAGATGGTAAGGGTGAATAGATCAAAGGTTTTACAAGGAATTTTGATTATCTATATAGTTTTTTGGTATAGATGTGGGCGCTTAGAAATGATCTCTTATTTGCAAAGAATCTAAAAATTATCAATTTGAATATGGAACTTGATGTTTTTACTGTAGTTCACCATATGAAAAATTCTTTAATTAATCATTCACTAGATCTTATTCTCATTGATTGCAAGAACCTTTTGAAAACCTTCTCCAATTAGCTTCTCGATCACACAAATCGAGAAGCCAATTGTCAAAATTTGGAAACTTTAGTGATGTTACTTTTGTTTTATTTCTATCTCATGTAATGTATGATAATTGATATGCCTCTTTTCTACCCGAGGAAAAAAAAAAGATTTGAAACTTGAAAGTTGAGAAGTACATGAACCAAAAAAAAAAAAAAAAAAACCCGACAAGACACGCTTTCTCTAAGGAAAGAGGGCTGCTTCATGGGAAACTCCTTAACTATTGAGCAAAGAAATTAATGGCAGGAGATATTATTGTCTTCCTACGATGTTCCTCAACACATGTCCCCACCATTTGATGCTCTCTAAATTCCCATTGATGTGAAATGGAGAATCATCCGACGGTGTAAATCTAAGGATGATACTATACAGAAGTGGATCCCACCACATAGTATTTAATTGAAGAAAAGTTCAACTATGTCCGAACCAAAGCAAAGCCAAAATGACAGACGTGGAAAAAAAGAGAGACAATAACATGGAGAAAGCAATGTCAGAGAGAGAGAGAGAGAGAAAAAATAAAAATATATATGAAAAAGAAAGAATATAAGAAAGAGAAAGAGTCAATTTTTCGAAATCCAACCGCTCCAATTCCTCAATTGGTTTCTCACCAAATCCCACGAATTTAAAAACCCATCTCTGAAAACCATCTCTCTTCAATACCCAGATCCCATTTTCTCTGAATTCTGATCCTTTTCTTCATTCTTCACCAACTAACAAATATCCTCTGTTTCTTCAGCCAGAAATGAGAAAAAAAAATCCAGCCTTTTGACAAGTCTCTGCCCAAACATACATAGTTTCCTCCTCGTTTTTTTAGCTTCTTGCTTTTCTTTCGTTTTTTGTTCTCTCTTCTGGTTTGATCCTTGAAGATTACTCTTTTCCTAATTATAGTTCTTTCACAAAATTCAAATAACCCAAAAAAATCCCATAATTCTAGGAAATAGAGTCATTTCTGTTTCTCAAAATCCACTGCTGACTCTGAACTATTTTTATGGATTTCTGACTCAAAATTGTCTTATCCAATTCAAGTCCTAGCTGTCTCTCTGACCTTCCACTTCAAAAATCCCAGCTGGGCTTCTCAATTTTGATCGAAATTCAATCATGGGAATCCAGAAAGACAGAGTGAGATTCAATGTTGGAGGTAGAATCTTTGAAACATCTTCAACAACCCTTGCCAACGCTGGCCGAAATTCATTTTTTGGAGCGATATTTGATGAGAATTGGACTCTACAATCTGATCATTCCGATGAATACTTCATTGATCGGAACCCGGATTGCTTTGCAGTCATTCTTGATCTTCTCAGAACTGGAGAGCTTAACATTCCTGCCAATATCCCAGAAAAGCTTCTCTACAGAGAGGCTCTGTTCTATGGCCTTCTTGACCATGTACGCTCTGCGAAATGGGGTCAATTTGATGGCAATAGATTACGGCTTTCGGAATCAATAACAGGTCAAGCACCAGGAGATGGAACGGCAATTCGAGCTGGGCCAGATGGTGGTTGCTGTGTTGCACATGGTAGCATGGTTCATGTGTATGATTGGATGCTAGAAGAGCATGCACCAATTACTCTTGATTACCAAAGAGTGAATGATGTTGGTTGGATTGACTCGGAGAACATTGTGGTAAGTGTGTGTGAGAGATTAGGCCGTGGAGATGGTGGGATGGGTTTGTTTAGTTCATCAACGGGGGAGCTGAGGGACAAGTTTCAAGTCAATCATGAGAATCAAGTTAAGAGCTTTACAGCTGGGGCTTTGAGTTTCAGTTCAGATTATAAGATATTTTCCAGTTGCAAAGGTAGGAGCAATGAGTATGGGATTGGAGTTTGGGACCAAGTAACTGGAAAACAGATTGACTTTTTCTATGAGCCACCTGGTTGGTCACTTGGTGATGCTGACAAACTACAGTGGTTACATGGGAGTAACTGTTTGTTGGTTGCAACTTTGTTTCCTAGGAAGGACAACTGTTACATTAGTTTGTTGGATTTTAGGGACAAGAAGATGGTTTGGTCTTGGTCTGATAGTGGAGCTCCTATAACTGTGGATGAGAAACGGGTTAGAGATGCAATAGCAAGGGAAGAGAATAGCTCTATCTGTGTGGTGAATGAATTTGAGGATTTGGGATTCATGGATTTGAGAAGCACTGCTGGGAGCATAAGGTGGAGCTCAAGAAGCCGGTTGATGAAGGGTAATAATAATATGCCTGATGAGCCTTGTTACCCTAAGTTGGCATTACATGAAGGGCAACTATTTTCATCAATGAATGATTGCATATCAGTGTTTTGTGGTCCTGAATGGGTATTAACATCTCGGCTACGACGAAGCTATGGAGGTTCAATATGTGATTTTTCGATTGGGGGTGATCGCCTTTTTGCACTGCATAGTGAGGAAAATGTGTTTGATATATGGGAAACCCCACCTCCGCCGATTATATGATTCAGTTAAGGGGGGTTTGCTAGTTTTGGTGGTTGTGTTTCTTTCTTTTTGATACACATGGTTCTCCTTTTTGTTTTCTAGGATTATAGAAGATTGAGTTGCAGTAGAACCCTATAGATTAGGACACATAGAGGTACTAAGCTTGCTAAGCTTGATTAGAGTTTGCTAATTGTTAGAGAGATGAAAGTGAATACTTAACTAAGTATAACCTCATATCTATATAACGAGTGTAAATGGGGGTTTCCCATTATTACAAAAGAAATGAAATTGATTGTTCAACTACTGCTAGATTCAAATTTTGGTTTTTTTTTGGGACGATGCAATTGTATGTTAGTTATGCCCTACTTGCACATTTCATTTTCTAACTGACCAGGAATGGCTCTTTCATTTTTCTCTTTTTGACAGACCCTCTTTCTCTTTTCTTCTTTTGACCCGTGCATTCACAAAGTTAATTCTCTGGTAGTTTTGATGCATCCCAATGCTCTCAGTAGTCAGTACAGATTCCAGATTCGATAGCAAGCACACAGTCCCACACACACAAAGAAAGAGAGAGATGCCTTTGCATGTGAGCAGTTGTAACTGCCAAACCTGTTGACAGATTTATGAATTAAATCACTCTGGCATAAAGTTGTTAGGTGTAGGTGTAGCTTTAGTTTCAGTTGTTCCAAAAATTCTAAATTTGTAACATAGAAGATGTGTACTTATGAGAAGAAGACGTGTACTTACGAGCTTTTCTGGTGCACCAAATTTGCTGAATGGTCATACCCACTAAAGCAAATCCAGCTCCTTTAACCCTTTGTTTTTTTCCTTTGCATGCTTGAACTTTAATCCGCCATCCTTTGTTTATACCTCCCTCTGTTTTTTTCTCAACTATTATATCTAACTACTAATTAAAGATAATTTCCTCTGGTTCTGTTCCAGTATTAATCTCATCGATCAACGCCCACGATGAATTTTAAACTCTTATAGTATCAAATCCCAATTTAAGTGAAGACCCCAAAAGGAATTATATAATACTAATTCAGTTGACTCTCTCTCTCTCTCTCTTGATGCCCCTGTGCTAAAGACTACTTAGAGAACAAAACAAAATAGGGCAAAACATGATTTACCAATGTCCTATCCATTAATAAAAAAATAAAGTGTTATTTATGTTTAAAAAATCAGTCTACTTTAGCCGTTTAGGTTTATAAATTGTAAACAATAACAAGAGCTTAATGTCAGAAAAATATCAAAAACATATATATTTATCTGAGAGATACTCTGAAGAAAGACACATGTCTGTCATTAATAAATAAATAAATAATGAGCTCCAACCAATATCATCCTGGATTTAAATTTTCACTAGCTCAGTCAGTTCTGACACATCTACCCAATCTGAGTAGAAGACAATATGAATTCAATATTGTGTTGATAGTAGAAAGGAGGTTTTGATCATCCAAGGAGAATCTCACTGTTATCACTTTTACCTAATGAACCCCAATCTCTCACCTTACAAAAAAGAAGGATTTTCGCTAGATAATCCCAAAAAAATGACATCATCACCCTACATACAGTCCCATCTAGCAAAAAAAGTGAAGTGTGAGTTTCTTTGAAGCTTTCCTTCCTTCAATTAACTTTCTTTATTAATCAGAGATCTTAAAAATGTGTCGTACAGCTTAAGAAATACCAAAAAGATGATGAATGAAATACCACATCTAATTTGCTCCAAAAAAGTAAAAGATAACAGATAAGAAAGAACCAAAGAGAAATGGACCCCATAAGGCAAACCATAAATTAAGCATAATCAGGCAATGCTTTCCTGAGAAATGTGATTGGCTGAGATTCTTCAGGGGCAAGTTTGTCAAAAGGAACATAATTTTGCTCCTGATCATAAACATGGCATTCGGTCAATATCGTCTTCATCAAACGCCAATTCCAAGTAGCCTCATTCAGATACTGTCGATGACATGGGAGAGAAAATGAATTAAAACAGAAACTTTATTGGCGTGAGATAATGGTCACCATGAATCGTGTCTGTGTGTGCGTGCATGTGCACGTGTGTATGAAGGACTTATCAATCCTACCTTTCCCCAATTTTCTTGAAGAGACTTGTGGGCTGCCCGCAGATTATAGCTTGGTATCCTTGGAGAAATATGGTGGGGGATGTGGACACTGATATCATGACAGAGTATCTCAACCCTGTCCAGGAGAGAAAGTTAGCAGATTACTTATGACAATATAGTAAATAATTAACTTTAGTTATTCAAACACTAGAACAAATGTATTGGTTTTATTTTTGGCAATTTTTAGTAGCAAGTCAGAAATGTATCTCAACTTCAACATTTGTTTCATCAGAAATCACTAAAAGTGGATCCCAAACTAAATCACAGTCAACCAATGATATGAAAGATAATATCTTCAATGACTTATTAATGGCTTCGTACTAGCATGCATGTCATTCTCCCTTTAATCAGTGAATGTGAGTATCGATGAAATATTTTTCACAGGAAACATTTTTGAAACAGAAAAATATCCCTTTCTGCCCTGGCCTGAACACAATAAGGTCTGGATGCTCTTAAGAGTAACAGCACACCAAGAATGCAAACTACTTAAAAATCAAGAAAGGATCAATTAAGATGTCCCATGGCCCAGGGATACCCAAGGCAAAATCCTTGAGCAAGCTTTGGACAGATAACAAAGTAAGTGTCTACGGCAATATGAAAGCTGTCAAGTATAATGTGCATTTTACCATCTAATTGCGTCAGATTTTGTGCCAATTAAAGAGGTTATAGACACACACACAAAGGAGAAGGAAAGAGTTGTTACCATCGAGGGTAATCACAATGAATTGTTCCATTAAGCTGGGCCTGAGCAGCATTCCACTCATTTGAATATTTGAATGGTATGTGAGGAGCCGTATGATGGACCATGGTGAAAACACTCATCTACAAATACACAAAAAACAAAAACAAAATTCTTAGACACAAATAGAATTTATAATCTAAATAATCAGGTCAATGAATTCACAAATGATTGTCAGGGCATCATGCAAACTATGTAAATTTGGGGATTCTAGAATTATTTAGGGCCAGTAAACAAATGATTGTCATGGTGAACAAGGTCTTGCTTGGCTACTTTCAATGTTCGTAAGTTCAATCAGAAAGCTTTTTTTTTGGGTAACAATTCACTGAGAAGAGTTGCATCATACTATCGTAGTATTCCTGAATAGTTTATTAATTTATTTGATAAGTAAAACAAGGGATGCAACAAGAGTGCTTCCCAGCAGAGTGAATAAATTAGAAATTTATGAATGAAATAATAAATTAAAATTCAGGTTGTTGGCCTTAAGGCACAGTTGATTTGAGTAGAGCACTATTCAAATAAGTAGCAATAAATCACCCATGATAAATTTTATTCACATAATTTGGCGCTTTCAAATCTGTCCTAATGTGCACTACAGTAACAGAGGGAGCCCCCATTGTTTAGTGTATATCACGATCCACTAAACATTCAGGCACCAAAATCTATGGACCATCTGCTGGTATAATGGATTTTCTGGATATATACATATATAGATGGATAGAGGATATGGAAAGATGTTATCAATTTAACATGAATAACACTGGGTCCAAATACTACTGCAAGAAAACAGGAACCGGCATTACCCAAAAGTGATAGCCCAACCATGGCATCAACCAGAACTTGACCCATCCCATGATCCCCGTCTTGTAGATAATCAATGGCCATCCAATTGCGACAAATGCAAACACACAAGCCAAGCTTATCTTCACCCTTTTCAATTCACTTGGTCTGAACTTGTTCAAATCGAAGTGCCACATCAACCTATTAGGATGCTTGTTAATGTTAAGACCGATACGTATCAAATCAAAACATATGGATTATTGCTCAAGTCATTAGTGGCAATTGTTTCACTAAGGGCTAAGGGCCAAGAAAATTTGAAATACGGAAAATTTTGTCCCATATTATTTCTTGTATTTCATAACGTACCAGTGAGCTATAGACATCCATGGTCTAAGTGGCCCATATCCAATTATAATTGCCTTGCGCAAAATAGGAGATGAATCAAATTCCTCTTTCCAAACAGGGTGCCAAGCTGTATCTTCACTCAACCTATAGATAAAAGATGGGTGGGAATAGAGATGAAATTTTAGAAAATGGAAGAAGTAAGAACGGCAACTTCACGGAGGTTGTAAACCTACCAAACCAACAAACAAGAAATAAATGAAATTATATATGCATATATAAACACGCATGACAAGAAGTTGTGACACAGCCATAAAGAGGATAGAGCTACCCCTCTAACATACATATATACAAATGTACATACATATACACACATATGGATTAGGATCAAGTTACTAAAAGAAAAATCTAAAATTAAAATAATTTTTTTTGTCTATAAAAGAAAAATCTATAGCTTTTCAAAATTGCCATATAAAATTAAAAAAATTTAAACCTGAAATAAAATAAGGGCAGGGAGATATTGGGTGGTTAGTAAAATAATGAACATTGACTTAAATTGGACAAGGATTTTCAGATAACTAAAAATGGAATACTGGACAAACAGAACAGTACGGATGTTGTATATGTATTAGATATATTCCGCATATCACATGTACCATAATATATTGGTGAGAATGTATGTCTGAAGGT
The DNA here is from genome assembly GCA_032727855.1 of Quercus ilex subsp. ballota. NCBI lineage: Eukaryota > Viridiplantae > Streptophyta > Magnoliopsida > Fagales > Fagaceae > Quercus > Quercus ilex. The sequence goes on along the minus strand of CM064909.1, from coordinate 94,058,961 downwards.
ATATCCTATATATATATGAGATAATTCAATAAGAAAAATTAGAGGCAAAATTGTACACACATGTTTGTTTTTGCATGATGTTGATCGTGCTTAAATCTCCATGGCTCATATGGGTATATTAGCGGCAAAAAGGCCAAGGTTCCAACAATGTCTTCCACTAATTTGTTACTTGAAAATGCTTTGTGAGCACAATCATGTCCTATAACAAAGAACTTTACAAAACAAGGATAGAAAGAAATATGAGTTAGATAGCATGTACAGGTGATAATATCAGGAAAACAAAAAGTGTGGAGGAGGGAAGGACCCATAGTGAAAATTCATAAGCAATATACGTATGGTAAAGATGTATATGGAACTAACCCCTGTTGCTGCAGTCCCAGTCCATGCCCAAGCCAAAGGAAGTAGATACCATGGGGCTTTTGAAATCATGAGGAGTCCCAATGCATAGGAAGTGACTGATATTAACACTGATTTCCATGCTTTCACATCATCAATCTCAAAAACCTTCAATATTTTTGGAAAAGAGAAAATTATACAGAAATATCACCAATTTTTTAATAATTATGTTTACATATCCAGCCTCAAGTGAGTTCAAAGACAGTCTTGCTCACTCAACAGACCAATGTTTGGTCCAAAATCTTGTTCATAAAAGACATGTTGAGCGCAAACAATACAAAAGAGATGGGATGCAAGATGCATCTGGCATGAGCATTACCTTTTTTGGAAGGGTATTAATGATATCCTTTATTTTAATATTGTCAGGAAGTGGTTCTCCAATTTGCTTAAAACCATAGCTTTCAGCTAATTGTTTTCTATGCTCAGCAGTGTCTGCTGGAGATGGTACAACTGGAATTGCAACAGCTTGTATAACTCTACTCTTTCTTTTTGGAAGTAAAAATTGCTGATGCCTGATTCCCTTCTGGATAACTCTTTCCCCCGTCAGATAACATATGCCTGTCTATCAGAATAAGCAATATAAGGTGTCTACAATAGTAACTTAGGAAATACCGCATGCAATGATAGTTCAAATGAATATAAGTCTCACGTAATTTTGACAATGAATAACAACCATACATACAGAAAAAAGTGTCCTTCATAGGATCAAGAGATTGCTTGATAGTACCAGTAGAATAGACTACTTACAATTAGTGATTTTTTCCCGTTTATTGCTTGCATATTAATATAATTGGAGATAACATTTGAAAGCACATCAGTCCAACAATCTAATGTCCTTAAGAAACACCCAGTCCTCATAAGGAATTCAAAGTTTTATTACCTATATAAAATTATGGTTATAGGATTGGGTGATAGCCAAAAGAGGAACAATTGTTTCATCCTCTTGGCTGACAAGATATTTTTCCATTGTAGAGGAGGTTTACAATTATCAAACATGCATTTCATGGCCTTGACATAACAAAGCTCTTGTTTTTATTTGCATGCACTACTCAATATAGTTAAAAGTATACAGGGGATCATGATCCAAATTCTTTAGGTTCTTCCCTAGAAAGCATCCAATTTTTTTTTTTTTCACAAACAGGAGGTTATATGTTTTCCAATTAGAAGTAGTGTGATTCAATAAAATGAGGAATGAGGTGGTCAAGTTTTGTATATACATTATTAGCATCTTGCTAAAATCAAAGTACAAGTTTTCACTGTCCTAAAGAAGCCACAATAACTATAGATGATAAGAGAAAGCTTTTACTTTTTGGTTTCATCTTTGTCCTTTTTTGGGGGAGAGAGGGGGGGGGGGGGGGGTGGCGCTGAGTACTAGACTCTCAGAAAGATTTGTTAGTATTGGAATGAATACTAGATTAGAATGACAAAACTAGACTGGAAAATGCAAATGATATATTTCCATATAATGTGTTTTATCTGTCCTTTCTGTGTGTGTGGGAGGGGGGGGGGGGGGGGGTTGGTTGGTTATGCAAGTATTACGACAAATTTATTTTATACGCATCTTCTGGAAATTTATAGGAGACCAAGGCAGTCAACAAAAAGTTGTTCATTTGGGTCATGAAGCTATCCCAAACTTTGAGAAAGATTGTTAGTATAGGAACCAATACTAAATTTGAATGACAAAACTAGATTGGAAAATGGGAAGGATATATTCCCATATCATGTATGAAGTACATAAAATGAAAGAATCAACTCCAAGCGTCATCGAAGGTGAAGTGCATTAGTGGAAGGCAGGATGAGAATCTTGAAATGTTAATAAAGTTCAACTATTAAACATGCTCACACAGCTTGAGTTTACCTACTTCAAATGTTTTAATAGTTTATAGATGAATATGAGGTGTCAGTCAACCTGCAATATGGTTGATGCTAGCTTAGTGAGCCAAATACTGTTAACATGGTCATGATTATATGAACATTAAAGTATCTATCCGATTTTATTTTTTCTAGGTAAAAATGCGTGGGATTCATTGAACCCTGGAACTAGACCACTACAAAGGGTCCAGTTGCCACTTGGGCCGTAGGCCATTGGCAAAGTATCTACCAAATAAGATAAATATTTGATTACATAATAAGTGAGCTTTTTCCATTTTTGCTAAATCATTACAAGTGCACTTGGTAAAGCCAAAGTTACCAGTATATCAAGTGGTGCAGTTGTCACTCTCCCCAGAGTTTAAGTTTGGAACTAGTGAATTCCTATTGTGGCAGTATAGTAGAGAAAGTTGCTACTTTGAGTCCATATCTTGTAACAACTTACAATACTTTACAGAAAAGAGTTGTAAGTAGGAGCTATGTAAAACTACAGAATATGCACAACAGCTTAAGGTTTGTTCATGATGGATACACCACGGTACTGTTTGAGGTTAAGGGAAAGTTGGCGCTAGTTGATTATCTTCCTAAAACTAGATTGGTGGCTGCCATCATAAACACAACAACCACCTGATGTTTATTTTAAAGGTCTAGATGGAATATTCCCAAACAGAGAGGAAATTGAGTGCAAAATGGCATTTGATTAAAGCTGATAAAGAAGTTGATTGTGCCAATGGCTTTGGGTCTAGTGGCGCTTCCACCCTCCAAAAGGATGGGATGGACAGTGAGGTCTTCGATGCAAGCCCGATGGAGTGCGTGAATTATTAACCCATTAAGAAAAAAATAAAAATAAAGAAGGGGGCTGTGCAACAGAAGCCGAAAGGCTTAAAGGGAGGGCTCGAGTTCACTTGCTCCTATATCACTCTCTCTTTAATTCCTTGCCTATTCTTGCACAAAATCCTTCAGTTTTCACACTCGTTTCCTAAAGATAACTAATTTGATGCAAGCAAAGTAAGTCTTTGAAGCATTTTATAAAGCAAGTTTCAGCCTTTTCCATTTCTAAGTCTAATGTGCTATATGCTAAACTAAAAAAATGCAACTAAGTCTATAATTACTCCAACATAAGAGGTGCACAATTAAATAGAACCCAAATCTCCATTTGGGCCAAATAACGTGAAGAACTTAATTAAAATCAATCTGAACCAAAGTAAATAATCTAACTTTACATTAAATTTGAAGAAGCAACAACTCCAAGAAAAGACTTATCCTACACAGAGTGAGAGAGAAAGAGTTACATACCTGGAGAACAATGGGCTAAAATTTTGTGACTTCCACTTGGCTTTTGATGGGGGGCCTGAATTCCAAACCAGAAAGAATGAAAACCCAAAAGAAGTATTAAAAAAAAAAAGGCAGAAACCAAAAGGGTGTCTGAGAAAGAGAAAAGGGATGGCAATAGCATACCATGAAGAGGAACATAGAGTCAGCAACTCTGCAAGCCATTCTGAGCAGAGTTGCAGAAATTCCTATGCACAAAGGCCCCCCCTTCTTGAAGCTCTGTGGGTCTTTGAGTTTGAGAGTGAACGAATGTGAAAAAGATGGGCTTTTTTTTTCCTTGGTATGGATAATAGTCGGGGTCCTGAAAGTCACTTGCACCTCTGCCTTTTATATGAGAAACTGAAGCTGCCTAATCCTGTACTTTGTTCCTAGCCACCGAGTGTGGATATATTTTTAATGTCAACCACATTTGTGAGTAGATGAGTAAATAATTTTATTTAGATTACGTTGGACAAGAAATTTTATCTTGTAGTAAAGAAAAGGAAATAATTTCACTAGCTTTTAATATTTTAATTTTTTTTTAATTTATTGTTTTACAACTATAATAGAAAACGGATATGTATGAAATTTACTTGGGAAGTTGTTGAGATTTTTTATTTTTTTTAATATTTATTATTATTCTTTTAAAATAGGGTTGTGAGATTTACTTTAGGCACTTTTTTCTTTTTCCTTTTTTTTAAGAAACAAATACATACTCCCATGACTCAATCGCAACCACCAACACCACTACAACCACTGCTTTGGCGATCCCATCTCACCCCAGCGATTGCAACCCACCCTCAGCGAGTCCCTTGCTAGAAATTGTGTTGAGATGATTTTTTTTCCATACAAGTCAAACACCCTAAAAATATTTTTTATGTATTTTCAAGAATACAACCAAAGACATGATTTCGTATGTCAAAAGTCTTGTAACTCAATTGTTTGGTACTTCCTCGCGTTTCTAACAAAGACATCTATGATTCAACAATGTTGTATTGTTTTAATCATTTTTCATTAATGACGTCACTACAAAGGTATATGATTTGAATTGGAAATTTGGAACATTACAAAAGTGTAGGTTTATGTTTAACTTGAAACGTCTAAAAGAGTGATGTTTAATTACACCTTTAAAACGTAATTTACCCAAAATGTTTTGTTTTAAAATTTTGGATAATAAAGTTTTAATTGAAGTAGTATCTTAAACTTTTTAGAACTTTTTTTTTTAACCAGATAATTTTTAGAACTTTGATAATAGGAATTCATCTTGTTATAATGCTATAGGGCCATAGGCTAAAAGGAACCATGGTTTTCTGCAACATTATGAACTATTTGGTACTGCAAAGCCACCAAGGTATTAAGATTACAATTAATAATAGGTTTACTCTATTTTTATATATACCATTTCATGGATACATGTAAAATAATAATAATAATAATAATAATAATAAAGATATGGTTTCACTTTGAAATTTTGTTGCCCGTCTCTAAGGCCAAATTACCTTAATTTGTTGTTTTCTCTCTTCTTTGCCTTTATATTCTTCTTAATATTTTTCAAAGGAAACACATTATACAAGGTGACATGAAACTATATGCATAAAACGTAACTTGTATAATAGACGTATATATGATAAATTTTATTAATTATTAATCATATAATTAGATATGATATTTTATGCGATTATAGAGGATTATATGATACTCATATTGTGATAATTGAGCAATCATGTTTTTTTTTTTTTTTTGGGACATATAATTAAGTAGTTAATGGAGAGAGATTTGAACCTTAACTAGAAACGCTAACCAATTAAGTTACAAAAATTTTGACATACTAAAATTTTTAGACCCCATAAAATCTTGGCACCATTTTTGGGTACACATAAGTTTTCGGAACTCACAACTTCAGCATCACCGACAGGCTTGATGGGAACAACAAATGGTACAATAATTCTAGAATGAAAAGTCTCATTCCATTAGCAACTTAGAATAGAAATTGACCATTCGAACGTTGCATATCGCACAAATAGCTAATGTCAAATCATGATACATGAATTCGTGTAAAATATTGATTGCATGAATCGCGTGAGAAATTTCACTTCTTGGTGCATGGTACGACCACTTCATTTGTGTTGTCTTTCTCACCTTCTTCTGTACTTTTGAAAAAATCAAATCAAACCAATGCAAAAAACAATAAGAAGATTTGCCTCAATTTCCATGATTACTTGACTTTTGTAATTACATAATTTCACAAATAAAAGATCACCGACCTTCTTTGCCTTTAGCCCAACTTTACCGAGCCACGGTCAAACACGTTTATATATAGAGACATACACCGAACAAATTGATTGGGTGCTTATAACATAGAGTTAGGCATGTGATTATGAAACACCCAAATGTTTGGAGTCAGTCACTTATAACTAGTATTACTCACGAAGAAAACATAGTTATCACTTATAACTAGATGCCGCTCGACTACAATACAGTTACGGAGATTAAAAAAAAAAAATTGATTATTCGATAGTTACAAATACAATGAGGTGGGGGAAGAGAGATTTAAATCCTAAACATCTTCGTTAAAAATATTAGAATGTGTCAATTGAATTATAAGACTTTTGATGGTTGTGGAGCAGATTGATTGTAAGTTTGTGCCTTGGCATGAAGATTATATAGTTATTGTCCATTAAAAAAAATCTTAAATTAGTTTCACCTTTTCTTTTCTTCCATTTAAGGTTGTAAGAAAAACCATTACTAATAAATAAGATTTTTTTTTTTTGGCGTCATCATATAATTAGTGTTTTATAAATTTTTTATCTTCACTTTATGAGCATTACAAAAATAGCTATTCTAAAGATGTATTCATGGATTTTTTTTTTTTTTTTTTGGGTGGGCAAACCAAGTAGCATTGCTTTGAGTATTGAGTAGGGTTATAAACAAGTAAAGTTGAGTATTAAAAATTCAGGTTTGTTCATTTAATATAACTTCGAATACAAGTTAAGTTTGAGTTCATCACCAAACAAGATTATATGTTCAAACTTGATTTATTTTTTTTATTAGAACAAACACAAGTTTGTTCATGAGTTACTTGATTAATTTTTTCCCCATATATAATAAAATGATGACTAAAATTTGTTACCCTTTCACAAATCTATACATTTTACTATGAATATACTATTTATATTACCAATAAACTACAAATAATAATTTACTATCATCAAATGAACCTATTTTACAAATTCATATAATCCATTATTAAGTCTATATAAGTATATTTTTAAAAATATATATATAAAAATATAATATTTTTTATATATAATTAAATCGAGTCTTATTCACGAACATATTTATTAAACATATTAGTGTATTTGAGCTTGACTTGTTAGTCTAGCTTACTAAAGAAATAACCTAAACAAATGTTTACTTGTGCCCATTTGTTTGGTGGGGTAGTAAGCCCAACCCACACATGCGTAGCCAATTTGGCCGTGGGCTTGGTCTTGCTGAAGTGATCTGAAGGGTAGGTGTCGTTGTTGATCAAAAGATTCATGATAAGACGTCCTTTGACAAAGTACTTGAAGGCAACTGACAGAACCCTCGTCTTTCAACTTATAGCTAGAAAAAGCTTGATGCAGATTGGTTTAAGTTGAACATTGATAGATTCTCGTTGGGCAATCCAGGTCTTGCTGACCGAGGAGCCCTCATTAGGGACTTCAATAGTTCAATGGGCCTTGGGTGAGAGCTTTTTAGCTGGCTTTAGGTTCAGCAATTAGTTTCATAGTAGAATTTTGGCCTTTTACTTGATAGTTTGGTGCTTGCTAAAGATTTAGGAGTCCAGTGATTACACATTGAAATAGATACCAAGGAACTAGTTATACTTCTTAATAGTTAACAACATCCGAACAAGCTCTTATTAAATGTTGTTATTGAATGCAGGAATTTCATCTAAGCATTCCCTCAATGTTGAGTGGAACCGAACATAGCTACACGGAAACAAAGAAATGCGCAGGATGCTTTGGCGAATTCGGGGTTATCAACGTAACAAATGTTCATAACAATTTTATAACATTCTTAAATTAGCCTATTATCTCATATACTGAGCCCACTACATTGTGAAATTTAAAATTTTGTTTAATACTCATCTGAGAATGTTGTGAATTGTTGTTGTGTCCTTAGCATGACTCAGTTTTGAATTTGTCTAATGATATGCTTAAGTGTATCACTACTAATTCTGTTTTCTTTTCCCAAGTTGATGAAAGAAATTAGATTTGATAGATCATTACTGAAAGAAATTAATCTCCAATTCAGGAAACCTTAACTAAGCAAAATCAGCTTTTTATGGACTTGGCAGATCTTTCCTGTAACTTATTGGTTATGACTCATTTCACCAAAAAGAATAGGAACAACAACATTTATATCTTTTGCTCTTGGCATTTAGTTGGGCCGGCAACGTGAGACCGATGATGCAAATTAAAAGATAGAATTTCAGAAACATCCACGGATTCCACACCAAATATAATATAATTGCCAAGAATCTAATAATTGCATGGTTATGACTTATGATAGGGGTACGTAGTATTCAAAGTTCAAAATTCAAACACAAATTTTGGTCTAGATTGAGTCAATACCAAATCACATTGGGCCGGCTTCAGACCCAGAAATACAGAAGGAAAAAGATATGCTACGGGGAAATTGACCTCTAGTGTTTGGCATTTTATTATTGTGACAAGCAAGAGCCTGTTCTTTTCTTTTTATTTTGTTTTGTCTTTTATTTTTTTTATTAAATTTGTTATTTGCACAACTTTTTTATTTATTTTTTAAAATACTAAGTATTTTTAACACACACACGGAGAGAGGGGTGAAGGTCTTAAAGAAACTGATAGTGATGTATATTTATTTGCACAACTTTTGTTAGAGATAGTGGTTCAATTTTTTAATGAGAAGTAACATTAGACTCTAGTTTGGGGGTCTCATGGGTGGCGTGGAACCGTGGTACGGTTAGGGTTTATAAAGAAATTTCAATATTCCAGATTAGGGTTTCTTTTGAAACACAATTTAATGTAAATCCTTCACTTTGTTATGGTGATTTTTTTTTTCCTGTTGCTTGCTCTTGTGGATGTAGACACACTGAACAATGTAAATCTATGTTGATTTCTTTCTATATTTTGCAAAAGTTGCTAAGATTTGAAATGTACAACAACTTTACATAAAACAGCAATTCAAGGATGAAATTTGCTATTTGGCATTTCCAAATAAATTAGAAGTGGGTAAATGAAATTCGTTTTGGATTTCTGATTCATCTTAAAGGATTCTTTCTATTTATTGTACAAATGAATATAATATGTTGGAATTTTTATACTCTCTGTCATACTCATACTATCTTTAGATTGATGGGAATTAAATTTTCATTTCGAAAGACCCTTTGACAATTTGTATGGCAAATGGAGATGATCCTATGAGCATTATATTTCATCACAACAGCTTAAGTTTTTGCAAACCATATACTATGAATATGCTCTAGTGCTCTTTGAGAGCTTTGAATTGGCAGCCTTATACTAATCAAATTCTCCTCTAAACTATTAAATTTTTAGGTTAAAAGCAAATAACTGAGAAAACATTTCTGTAAACATGAAACTTCAATAAAATTATATTCGGTAACCATATTGACTTGTCTGACTTCACAGCTTGCCTATATTTGTATCAGTGGTTTGTCTCCTATCAATTTGAAATAGATCTATTTTATGGTTTGAACTAAATATTACATATCTAAAGATGTATTCGGTGCCATGTCGTTTAAAAATTTAAATATCGTAGCACTCTTTACATGATTAGATTTAGAAAATAAAATCTTAAGCATAAAATGGACTTTGAACTCTCTCCATTTCAAGTGAATAAAGAAATTTTGTTCCATCCTAGGTAGTGTTCTGCTTGTGTCTAGTTACTGTCCTAATCAGACACATCCAAATGTAGACACGTGGACACAACAGACACGTGTCCACATCTGGTTTTTTCCAGTTCCTGCGAACTGGTCATAAGCTGGATCTATTCTACATACTTTAATAATTTAAGAATTCATCTTCTAACATGCTTATAAATCATAAAATAATAATTAAAAAAAAAAAAAACTAATAACACCAAACCGACTCTCTTGGTGTATGTGCAAAAATCATGAGAATAAGACATCTAGAGACTAGAAATTAATCTCATGTTTGGCCAAGTACAAAGAAGAAAACCTCAAAACAAGACCTCAAAATCACCACTAATGGCCATTCTCTATGTTTTCCTATTCATCTTCATATTCCTAAGCAATCCTCACAGGATAAATTCAAGTAAGCATGCTAAAAAATGTATAAAGCCAAAGTTAGCTCAATCTCTATCCTTAACCACTGCTTCACAGAACTTTATTCTTATGTTTCAGGTACTTGCAAATTGAATTTTAGCCAATTCCCATATGAAGCACAGGGTGAGTGCTTTGACATAGCTGCAAACTCTGTCCCATCTTCTGTAACGAAGGCATGCTGCAGCTCAGCCCTCCAATCTCTCTTCAAAGCAATGGCAACAAAAGCCAACCACTCTGGGTCCATATTCCTCCAGTTGTCTGAAGCCAAAGATTGTAGTAACACATTCCAAAATCTTCACCAGAGTTCAAATCTTGCTAAATGTGAACTCCAAGATTTTATCTCTTCTTCAACAGCAGAACTATGCTCAAGTACCATTGATTCAATCATAAGTTTTCTTGGGATCGAGAGATATAACGCCTTCCGATCCAATTGTACAAACTTATATGCTAGTAATTATAGTGATGAGACATGTTTTAATTGTGTCATGTCTTATAGGCAGTCATTACAAGCTCTAAGAAAAGGTGATAGTTCAAATGGCAATAGGTGTAATGAAGCTCTCCTTGTTAGTCTTGCAAGCTCAGATGTGGATTCCCAGAACTGGGTTCAAGGAACTTTTTCTTGTTTATGGAATGAAATAGGTAAGATTTCCCAGTTTTCATTTATGGAACATATTCCCTTTTATTGCTTAGTTTGAATGTTTTTGTTCCTTTGTGTTTCAGAGTTTTCATGGCCTACACAAACTCATAGAATAGGTGAGTGAACAGAAATTGAACCTTAAATTTTTATTTGCTTTTCTACTTCTCTTATACAATAAAATGCACTTATAGCCTTAATTGACTGTTAAATGTGTGAAAGAAGTCAAAGAACATCTACTGGATTCCAAGGCAATCCTTGCTACAGTAATTGTGGCTGCAGTGCTTGTCATCTTAGCTCCACTTCTATATATTCTCACAAGGAAGCAAATTCAATATGCAAGTGAAAAGGACCTGAAAAATCTATCAGGTGAGACACATTATAGATTAGTGGTCTTCAATACTGCGTCTTTTGTGACTATCTCAATGATCTCATGCATGTTGGTTGTGGCAGTTGTGGTGTTTAAAAAAGAACCAGAGGATGAAGCCAAAAGACCCTTAAACTGCTCTGATCTCTATATATTCTCACCTGATGAAATGGCTAAAGCTACTGATTCTTTTAATAATTCAAACTTGATTGGAGAGGGAACTCTTGGTATGATGGTCATGACCACTTGATTTATTGAACTCATTAATGAGATGCAAGTTGAACTAATGAAACAAAGAAAATTGTTCAGGGAAAATGTACGTTGGAATAATGCCAAGTGGAATGAAAGTAGCAATCAAGAGACTTAACGAGGGCATTGAGCTTCACAATTTTATTGATGAGATTTGCCGGAAAGCAAAAATAAGGCATCCTAATTTGGTGAGTACTGTGGGATGTTGTGACAGCGGAGATGAGTGTCTTGTTTATGAGTACTGTGTCAATGGTGATCTTTCAAGTTTGCTTCTCGGTAAGCTTTTTTCATGAAAATATGGGTTTTTAATTTATAGCATGCCACAAGGAAGTGCATACAAAACTCCCTCAATTCCTCTCTACAATCCTGTCAGTTGCACTTCCAATTACCTCCAATACATAGGAAAATTTCAGTTTTAATTTTCTTTCTCCAAAAAAAAAAAAAAAAAAAAAAGGTTGTATGCACCTTTCAAAATTGCTGTTAACTATTAGCATACAACCTTAGATAAAATAATTATCTTATGTATCCGACATATGCATTATTTCTCTCATAATATTTAGAGCCCACAAGTTTGAAGGATCCACATGTTGTGACTCGTGAGATAGATGAAGCATATTCCATATGCATATAATGTCTTCTTCTTTAAATAATTTCTCATATATTATTGCCTTTTATTATAAATAAATAAATGATTCTCCTATACCATTTTCACAAACTTGGTAATAAGCAATGAATGTATCTAACAGGTGACAAAAGGACAGTAATCTTGACATGGGAGCGGCGGATGCAGATATTTATTGGCATTGCAAGGGGCTTATGGTTTCTTCATACCAATCCCTTGGAAAAATTAGTTCATGGAGACATAAAGGTAAAATTAATTCATTTCACCTATAGCTAATACTAAGTGTGATGGTGCTAATAACTAATACTCCAATATGTCTCAGTTAGCAAACATATTACTGACTGAGAAACTAGAGCCTAAGATTTTAGACCCCATCTTATCAAACTACAAGTTAAAGAAGACTGAAAGGATGGAAACCACTACAAATGATGTTTTCAATTTTGGGGTTGTGCTACTTCAACTTTTGACAGGAAGAAAGCCAGAATCTCTGGTTAAAGAGGTATGCTCTAATTAACATGTTGTCTCCCATATAGTCTAGCATGTTACTATTTTATAAGTAGTTTTTTCACCTAAGATGGCAAATTCCAGCAGATTAGCTGAATATATTTCTATTTTCATTTGTCACTGATACAGGCAAGAAATGCAATAATGAAAGGAGGAAGCATAAGTGCCATGGCAGATCCATGCTTAAATGGGGCTTATATTGTAACTGAATTTCAAAATGTATTATCAATAGCTGTTCAATATACTACTCCAAATGAACAAGAAAGACCAAACATGGAAGAAGTCTTACAGAAACTTGAAAAACCCAAATTTTAAGTCTAAACTACAAATCCAACTGCAAGAATTTTTGAAATTTTTTTTTTTTGGAAGTTGGAACCAGCAATGCTATAAAATATGTTTTATGGATTTGTAATATATATTTCTCATAATTTGTAATCTAAGGTGGGAAATCGTAATTGGTGTACAATTACAGTAACGTGAATGGTGAGCCATTTCTTATTTGTTGCCTTTTTTGTCGTCAAAAGATCACCTTTTCCAAGCCAATGCCAAATTTAACTCATTTTGAATAAAACTTACACAGTCACACACATTTTCAATACAACACATTTGATGTCAGTGGCCATTTGTTATTCATGTTTTGAACAACATAAAGAATTAACATGACCTTAAAATTAAAAGGCCACAAAACATAAATTTTCTTGCTCCTTTTTGTTGTCAAAAGATCACCTTTTCCAAGCCAATGCCAAATTTAACTCATTTTGAATACAACCTACACAGTTACACACATTTCAATACAACACTGTCAGTGGCCATTTGTTATTCGTGTTTTTGAACAACATAAAGAATTAGGCCCCGTTTGGTTTGCCATTTTAAACAACATTTTTTAATTTTTAAACAGCATTTCACGCATTTCAACACACTTTTTCACCCACACGTATTTCAAAAAACAATAAACAACAATTTTCAAACTACTCTACCAAACACCCCCTTAACATGACCTTAAAATTAAAAGGCCACAAAACATAAATTTTCTTGCTCCTTTTTTCTTCAATCATTTTCTTTCTCACCCCAAAAATAATTAACATGGCCTTAAAATTAAAAGGCCATAAAACACATACATTTTCTTGCTCCTTTTTTCTTCAATCATTTTCTTTCTCACCCCTGAAAAAAGAGGGGGCTCTGGGACAGTTCCAACCTGCCTTCCCCTCAACATCCCTTCCTCCTCCTCCAAGCCTTTTTCTATATTCCCTTCCCCTCCATCTCATCACTTGAAGATTGAAGACAGAATTCGAGGTCATTGGGTCGGTACAAGGAAAAACTAAAACTATGTATTTTCTGAAGGCAATGTTCCAAAGCAACACGAGCTACCACAGAAGCACTGCAGACCATTAGACCTTAACCTCACTTCACCATAGCTAAAGGCAAGCTCTTCATTTTCTTTTATGTCTCTTGAAGCAAAGAAGCAAATGTGGGGCACCAAAGCTCCCGAGCTCCTTACCAGTTTTGTCACTAAATTGCCACCATCACATGAATGGTTAATGAAACGTGCTACATTTCCCATCCTTGTAGCATCAATGTTGATTCTCATACATGCCTTTCCAGATGGAAGATGCTCCCTCAAAACCAATAGAGCAGAAGAAAAACACCCATCTGATGCAAGTTTATCATACATTTGTTGCCGAATTGTTGCCTCTTTGGTTGTCAAAAGTTCACCTTTTTCAAGCAAATGTCAAATTTAGCACATTTAATACAAATCTCACACACTGAAATCTCAAACTATCCAGTTGAGAATGTTCATATCCTTTAATTTTTAATGGCTAATAAAAAAATATGTTTGTACATGTTCGTTTATTTAGCGAATGAGTCAAACTCAAGCTCAGATACATGTTCGACTATTAAATGAACCAAGCTTAAATATAAATAATATGTTTGTGAAGAAGTTCGACTTGATTTAACTATGTACTAATGTTATGCGTTTATATGTACATGTATAAAAATATACTTCTACAAAACTTAAGTTTAAATGGTCTAAGTTTGTAAATAAGTTCATCACATATCAACTTATTATTTGCTATAGGCTAGTAGTTCATGTCATAATATATACAAGGTTGGTGAACAAGCTTGGCAGCAAGAAAATGAATCACAATAAATCTTGAACTTTTAATACTCCACTCAAATTATGAAGTAAAAAGTAAAACCTCTGACTACATAGAGGTTGAAAATATCATTCACATGTATTTTTAGTCACATGACCTATAATGGGTTGGAGCAAATTCCTGAAACTGGTTTTTACTAGGTTCCATTTTCAATTTCATGGTGGAGGGAAAAAAAAAAAAATGTACCTGCATACTCGCATACAAATTGGGCTTTCTCAATGAACTGGTCAGCGTATAAACCCCAACCTTTCCTTCTATCCCTCACAATCTTCAACCTCACCGAAACACCTCGCTGAGTCAACCGATTCTCACACTCCAACCCGCACCCACAACTCGGTCCGCACTCGTTCCCCATATCCAACTCAGCCATCTCAGAAAAACAAGGACACCCATCTGGGTCCTCATCGTCACACCTCTCGCAATCACACCCAGACACGCTGTGCCCCAGCTCGTCCACCAAACTCACCGGTTCCACGCCGAGTCGACTCGCCGAGCTGCTAAAACCCAGCGAACCCCATGATTGGCGCTGGGGTTGTGAAGAAGAAGAAGAAGAAGGGAAAATCTGTGAAGGGGTGTAGATGAAATGGGTATATGGGTGGTGATCTATGGTGTTGTGGAACGGGATGGGGAGGTTTTCGAAGGATCTGGAAGCGTCGGAGGATCGGCGGAGAGTGGTGGATTTGGAGAGTTGGTTTAGGGATTTGGAGGTTAGAGAAATGTTGGCTAATTCTATTGGGGTCAGCCATGGGAGAATTAGCTCGAAGCATTGGAGGAAAGGTCCATTGGTTTGGCAACGTTTTTTTGTGTCTGGTTCCCACATTTGAGCGAAGCTGCAAAAGATTTCGAATGCGACACTCTGTGTATCAGCGTATGCTTATGCAGTCATGGGGCTTTTATATTCTATTTTTTAAAATGCAAACATTTTTGTGTTTTTTTTTTCCGGCTGAGAGAACATTTTTGCGTTAATTATGAATATTAATGTAAAAAAGTTGATATAATTATGTAAATGAAGGCCCTTTTATTAAGTGCTAGTATTGTAAATTTTGTCTTCTTACTTCCTCCTATTCCCTATGTTCTGTCTTTATTATCTCAAAACCAAAACAAAAACAAAAAAATATGTAAATGAAAAATGAAATTTTTTGGCATCAATTGTTTTTTTTAAGAGAGAATTTGGCATCAATTATGAATATTAATGTAAAATAATAGTTATCAAACCTTGCATATTGACCTGTCTACAAGTTGAGTGAAACTATTCAACTAGTAGATTACCAATTGAATCATAAGGTCAAATAAAAAAAATAATATATATATGTGTGTGTGGGAGGGGGTGTCCCAAGCCTGCTTGTGTTGTAGTACAAGGCGAAGAATTAGGGCCCCAATTTATTTATTTGTGAGCTTTCTTGCAATCCTACAGGTACACCTCCAAGTTTCAACTAGATTGTCCAAGCTGCATTAAAAGCTCGAAAAAGTGTTAAAAACACAAGAGCTGTTTAGATCCCCAAATTAAAGTTACGACTCGATTGATTTTACACTAACTTAATACTAAGTGTGAAATAGTGTAAAGAGCGGATAAACAAACAAGCTACTCTAATCCATAATCAAAGCAACACATCAGTAAAACAGAATGTAAAAGAGTAGGGAAGAAAGATGCAAACACAAGATAACACGCCGATGTGTTATTGAGGAGGAAACCGAAGAACTCAGCGAAAAACCTCTCCGCCGCCCTCAAAACGGAAATCGATCCACTAGACAATCAGTTGGGATACATGGGTTAGCAAGAGACCCTCCAAGCCTAATCTACCCGATGTACCTAAACCTTCCAAGCTCCTACTCCAACAAGGCTTCTCGGAACTGTGTCTTGTCTAGTTCTCTAGATCCCGCAACAAACTCCATGTTGCATCTGCCATCCTTGACTTCTTCCAATACTTCCCAGCAGCACCAAAATTTCACTTGACACTCTGAAAGGGTGTGGTAAGTGTTTGGGCTATCAACCTCTCAATGGTTATGAAAATGGAAAGGTAGGAGTTGAGAAAATTTCACAAGCAAATGTGTAGAGGATTGTAGGTATAACAATCTCTAACTCTCGAGGTGTTTGGTTAGAGTTTTCTCTCAGAAGCACTCTTCAACATTTGTGGGTAATGTGGGTATATATAGTGTAGGCACAGAAAGTGTGTATCAAAATGGACAGGCTGGTAGAACAGAATGTCTTGCGGATGTCTCGCGGGAAGGTCTTACCCGCGAGATACTCGTGAAATACAGTTGTTTCCATCCTGGCCTGACTCTTCGCATTCCAACATGTGCAAGGCACATGAGTTACTTCGCGGGATACTTAGTCGTGAGCTACCTGTGAAAACTCTTCAGTCTTCAATTGTTTGAGTGTTCACATTCTCTCTCTATCACACAACCCTTACAATCAAATCCCACAATAAATACAGGACACAAAAGATTGAATAAAATTATAATCAAATTTGGCACGGAATAAAAGTCAACAAAACACATAGTTGTAAATAACAACTTTACATGCATCCTTCTCCAGAAAATCTTTTTTGATCTACACACCTCACCCTTTTTGCCATTCTTCTCCCTCTTTATTTACTCGCACTCCCTTCACCTTTGTGTGTATCCCCTCATTTCCTTGTGTCTACCCCCTTTTTCCAATCTTTTCCCTTTGTGTATTTCCCCAATGTTTTTCCAACCACCCACTTGTTTGCCTTCTCGTCCCTTTTACAATCTCTTATTAGCGAGGCAATCATCATTATCATTTCACCAATTCACATGCATTCCACTTTCACCAGAATCCTAAGGAATCATCATGCCTTTTGAGGATTCTCTTGAAACTTGTTCTAAACGTTAAATAGCATTCGGTAGCAAGTTTCCCAAAGGCACTAACAATGCTCAGTTACTGACTTGAATTTGACCATCCCTCGTCAGCTTCCCCTTGGGCCTTGGCTTATTAGTTGGTATTGGGCTTAACCTGGCCCGAACACAATAAGGTTCCCTCAAACATTAATCTTTAGACCCTTTACACATCTATTAGTGGACTGATCTGATCCCTACAGTGTTGGGTCTTGGTCACATGGGTTGTTTTTAGTCACTGGGCCCAAGCCCCTACAATATATATATTGATAGTGAAGAGAAAAAGCGCTAAGTTTTATTTCGTCCATATGGGTCGTCTATGACAAAGGAGTGAAGAATGGGATGAGGAATATGCTCAACAACCTCGTCCCTCCTACGCTCGTCCCTAATATAAACCTCGTTCGTCTTTAGTAATGGATGGACGAGGTTATTGGGTCTTAGTATGGGGATTTTTTATGATCCAAGTTCGCACCAAACATGAAGGACAGGTCGAATCGGTACGAACCAAACCCTCCACAAACTGTTATGAAGCGCAGGTCCTAATAAGGTAACTTCCATGGCAGTTATGGAAGTTACCTCCGAATCTCTTGAATTCCTCAACAATAGGAACATTTATTAAACGAGTAACCGTTCCATGAACACTATATAAGCATTCTCTAATGAAGAGGTGAGTCATTCAGACATTTTTTCACAAAAAAGTGTAATCTCAGAAATCTTTCCTTATTATTTGGAGTTACAAACCTACTAACTTTACCATTGGAGGATTCTTGGCTGGCCTTCATTGGTTTCCTCTGATTCTATACTTGATTTTTATAGGATTCAGCCTTGAAGATCATTAACGCCCGACATTTTCAGCCTACTGATTTCCTAGGATTTATCAGTTGGCGCTGTCTGTGGGGAAGAATCTGTCGCACTCGAACTTCATTTGTTGAGTTCTACGATTTCTTTCTTCGACAAAGGGTTGAAATGGTTTGGACAAGATCAAGGGCTACCAGTGCAGGCCTACAAAAGAGTAGAGACGCTTCCAGTAACCCCTTTCACGGCAATCAATCGGCGCCTACCATGCAACCATCTTTTGTCCAACACGTGCAGTCAATGACCGCTGCCATGGCAGAGTTGACTTGCCAGAACCAGGAATTGAGAAGGGAGATTAATCTCAGAAGACAACGGAATGAGGTCTATGGAGAGGAGCATGGCTAGAGCCAGGGAGATGAAAGAAATGAAGAGCCAAAGAGCCAATCAAGGGGTACTACACCAAGGAGAGTGCCACACTTGGAGAGGGATATGGATTAGATGAGGAAAGTTATGGATGAGATGAGGGAGAACATGAGGAGAACTAATCCCGTAGAAGACTTAGTTCACCGGACAGATTCCCCTTTCACGGCTTCTATCAATGGCCACCCCTTGCCTCCGAAGTTCAAGATTCCTTCCTTGGATTCGTACGATGGAACGCGTGACCCATTTGATCACATTACTACTTTTAAGACTACGATGCATCTTCAAAGGGTCCTTGATGAAATTATGATAGAGCCTTTTCCACCACTCTTAAAGGTCCGGCACAAATCTGGTTTAGCAAAATACCCCCGAATTTGGTAAGTTCTTTCGAATAGTTGAGCAAATTGTTTGTTAATAACTTCATTGGGAGGCAGAGACACAAACATTCCTCGTCCAGCTTGTTAACCATAGAGCAAGGAGAGAATGAAAGCCTGCATTTCTTCATCACTCACTTCAACAGGGAAGCTCTGACCGTGGACGAGGTAGATGACAAGCTACTGTTGGTAGCCTTCCATAACGGGGTTAATTCTGATTTATTCATACACAAGCTTTATGAAGAGCCTCAGTTCATGGCCGAACTCATCCATTTGGCCCAAAATTTTATGAACGCAGAAGATGCGATTATAGCTAAGAAGAGGAAGAGAGTTAAAAGAATAGAAGTGAACCCCACTCACCACTCCGAGCAAGGTCCTCGTCCAAAGAAGGGACGAATGAAAGACAACAAAGACCGAGATAAGAAGCCAGGCTCTTCAGCACGGAATCAACAATACACCTCTTTGAACGTACCGCTTAAGCAGGTTCTCATGCAAATCAAGGACGACCCTTCCTTGAAGTGGCAGGAGAAAACGAAGGGAGATCCCAACAAGCGCAACAAGAACAAGTATTGTCGTTTCCATAGAGATCATAGGCATGACACGAACGAATGTTTCGATATAAAGCAGCAAATTGAGAATCTCATAAGGCAAGGGAAGTTAAGAAACTTCCTTGGACGAGACCACAAGGACGAGAAATTGAAAGGGAAGGTAGAAGAGTCATCGCGACCACCGCTTGGAGAAATAAGAGTTATCATTAGGGGAAGTTCAACAGGTCAGTCGTCCAAGGCAAAGAAAGTATACCTGAAGGAAGTACAGAGCGTCCAACTCTTTGGACGATCACCAAGGGCAAGGACTACGGACAAGTGGGCGATCACTTTTATGGACGAAGATACGGAGAGAGTTCACCACCCTCATGACGATGCCATTTTCATCACCTTTCTTATTGCTGATTACACAACCAAAAGAGTGTTGGTAGATAATGGAAGCTCCGCAGACATTCTATATTATCCAGCTTTTCGGCAAATGAGGGTTGGGCGAGACCAGCTCCGCCTAGTACACTCGCCTCTAGTAGGTTTCGGAAGAATGAAGGTACAGCTTGTAGGCACTGTTACGTTGCCAGTGGTGGTAGGAGCATATCCGTAACAGGAAACCAGGGATGTGAATTTCCTTGTGGTAGATTGCTCGTCCTCTTATAATACCATAATTGGAAGGCCAACTCTAAATAGTTGGAAGGCAGTTACATCTACCTACCACCTGTCAGTCAAGTTCCCAATGGAGCATAGGGTAGGACAAGTACAAGGAGACCAATTAACAGCAAGAGAGTGTTATCTGGCCATGTTGGCCATGGACAAGTAAGTTCAGGCCATGAATATTGAAGAAAAGAGAGTTGTGGCAGAACTCATTGAAGCGTTGGAAGATATTTTCTTAGATGAAAATAACCTTGAGAGGTATACCAGGGTTGGAGCAGACCTAGAGGAGAAGATTAAGAAGGACCTCGTCTGGTTTTTAAAGAAAAATATTGACGTGTTTGCTTTGAGTCATGAGGACATGCTGGATATAGATCCTAGTGTCATTACCCATCGTTTGAATGTATGTCCTTCCTCCAAGCCAATGCGACAAAAGAAAAGGGTGTTCACCCCTGAGAGAGATAACACTATCAAAGATGAGGTTCAAAAGTTGATTGCGGTAAAGTTTGTTCGGGAAGTGTACCATCTGGATTGGTTGGTGTTGACACCCCATTTTGCAACCCGCATTTAACCTCACATGGAGGGTAAAAGAGTACTTTCACCTCGAAAATATGCATCTTGATTCTGGCCATTAGATCCTCAATCTCATTTCACCAAAATGATCTTGATGTTGTAACGATCAAATCGACTGGTCATAGGCCCTAATTGGACCACCGGATTGAAAGTTATCATCAAATCAAGTTTTAATGGTTGAGATGCACTATCACAAATTGAGTTCAACTATATGTGATTATGAACAATTGATTTCAATTGGTTATAAGTGTAATCAATTGAAAATTAACGATATGTCATAATTTGATTGGTTAGGACTATATTTTATGGTGAGGTTGCATACATCTAATTAATTAGATAGTTAAACATTAATTATTCAATGAGTAATTTGTGCAATTATCTTTTAATTAGAGTAAATTTGGAACCAATTAAGTCTGAAATAGGAGTGATTGGAGCTATTTAATGTTAATTGGGAGCTAATTTGGGACCTATTAATGTTAATTGTGCTGAAACCATTTTCTAACAAATAACCTCTGCTCACAATTTCATCGATATCTCTCAGGATATTTTTAATCTGTGAATGAGGTTAATTTTCTTAGAAACTAGACATCCGGGGCTTCAATTTGAGTACAAGAACGAGACAATTCCGATAAGAATTAAGTCAGATATGATTTTTCGAAATTGGTTTTACAGGCTGTTACAGCAGTTACGGGAAAACCGAATTTTGGCTTGCTTCCCACTCCCACCAATCTCTCCATTTAATGTACCAGATTTTTCCCAAGTCTAAAATGAAGTCTAGGTTCATGATCCTTGTCAACCCTTATTAAATGGCATTCCATTTATATTCCCACCAGCACTACTATATAAACCCTTCATCTCCTTCATTCAAAGAGGATACAAAAATCACATCTCTTCTCCTCTCTTGAGTTCTAGTGAAGTTGAGTAGTCTTGTCATATCTTGATCTTCCTGAGACTCACTCTCACTTTCCTAGTTCTTCTTTTTCTCCACCCTTAGGATCTCTCTCTAAAGTCTCCTCCTCCACCATATGGATCTTACATGAAAGTTTAATCTCTTTCCCTAATTGTTTTTTGTGTTACCATGATAAGAGTTTAAGATTATAGTATGATAGTAATCATTTAAATTCCCTTAAATATGTTTGAATGTTCTTAATTGTTCTTATATGTTCTTCACATATTCTTGATTGTTCATCACATGTTCATGCATATCACTAGTTTTAATCTTAAATCTACACCAAAAATATGAAAAACATGTTTATTTCATAATTCTTTCAAATTCTTGAATCTAGGTTATCACCATCCACACACATTCACTAGAATTTTATTTTTCAATCCAAATGAAGTGCTTAATAAATTGAATTAGGGTTTATCACATGCACACACTTCAAATTCTACATGCAACTTGATTGATAACATATTGGATGATGTGACATGATTGTTGGTCATCATAGTCTAAAAGACCGGTTTCACCGGGTAAGGTGGGTACCTAACACCTTCCCACCTTGTAATATAGCCTCCGAACTTAAATCAAGGGTTAGTAGATCAAATGCTTATCCTTGTAATTTTCAATTTCTAGATTGTAACTAGGAAATAAAACCATGTACTTTATCTTAGATTGTATCTAGGACCAAAGCCATGTAATTTCCTATGTTCAATGTAAATTTAATTTCAAATTAATAAAATGATGAATTTTTCAATTATGGTTTTCTTATTTATTTCAACAATTAAATAAGTGGTGACTCCATTGTAAAACCTTTAATCTAAAGGGGAAAATATAATTAGTCGAACCTTCATTTTGAGAGGCAATAACACTACTCCACCCATTCACGTGGGTTTGGCCCAACATTCCTATAAAAACGGGCCGGGGGCGTGGTCTCTCATAGTGGCGACTCCACTGGGGACATTGAGGGCTAAGCTTTAATTAGATTATGGTAGCCAACCATGTCATTGTTTCTTTATTGCTTTTTGTATATAATATGTCTAATATATCATTATATTGCACGTCATGCATCATTTGCTTGAATGAAATTTATTTTATTTGTGTGCTAGCTTGGAAGCCTGGTAGTATTAGCCGTGGATTGTGATCTTCCTGAGACTCACATACCCAGCGGTGAACCTACCACCCACCGTGACAAGGATCATCATGGTTATGCCATGGTGGTTCATAAGGACAAACTGTACCGTTCGGACCAACGCGGCGCTCCTAGCGTCATAAGTTGGGAGGTACGACGTCCTAACTTGTGGGAACCTTTAACCTACCTGCTACCCATGTTGTAATGACTCATAGAACCTACCTCTAGGTCGGTTCATGTAAATTGCGTTTCATTATGCATTTGTTTGGCCGTTGTTTGAACCATGATGACTCAAGTCCAGCGCTTGATCCCATCATAATTGTTTGAACCTTGTATGCTATGAATGAGCTCAAGCCCAAAGGCTTGTGATTGAACTCTACTTGGTATGGAAACTGAAAATTGTTTCTTGAATCATTCTAAGCCCAATACTTGAGCCCATCAAAGGTGTATACGCATGATCAACATCAAAAGCCAAAAGCTCACAAGATGCGAGCTTTCCAGGTGCAAGCCCAAGCCATTTCAAGCAAATATCAAAAGATCATAATCAAGGTTCAAGCTTTCCAAGTGCAAGCCCAAACCATTTCATCATAATCAAGGTTCAAGCACACCAAACCTCACACATCCTAAATGGATTAAGAAGAAGTAAGTGGCCCAACTTTGCCTCACTCCACATTTGGTTTGCAATATCATGGTTAAGCTTAAAATTTGTTTGTTTATTCCATGTTTCTATGTTTCTTTGAATTCAAAATTTTCATGTAGCATTTAATGAGCTTTGTTCATGTATATATATTAAGAAATTTTTTTTTTTCAAGATTTGCAAATCTTTCCCAAAAAAAGAGAAAAATTTTCAAATGAAAAAAGTCCTTGGACTAGGGGCATTGAGCTCTTAGGTCATTTAAAAAAAAAATTCCTTTGAACTAGGGGCATTGGACTTCTTAGTGATTTTTTTCAAAAAGACCCTTTTTTTTTTTCTTTCAAAGATTTTAAGATTCTTTAAAGTCGTCTTTTCAAAATGGTACATGAGGATCCATTGGACAAAACTTTTTCTAAATTAAGATGTTTAAAGGCTTGAACAACCAACTTGTACTAAGAAATGATTGATTTCATTTGATCCGTGTAAACACTTTTGCTGAATTATTTTGAATAAAAGAAGAAATAGTCTTACAAGGCAATCAAAGAAAATCTATCCATCAAAAAATTCAAAAGGCTCATGCATTCATTCCAAATTTCTGAAAACTTTTGTGTCTCCAATAGAGCATTCATACTTTCTCTTTTAAGAGGAATTTATTAAAAGAGCTCAAGTCACTGTGCCTACAAGCAAGCATTGCTAGGGATAGGAGGTCATCTTTGGTAAAACAAGATTATACTTTAATACCTAGAATGATCATTATTCATTGCTAGCTCATTTGAGCCTTTAAACACTTAGCCTCTTTTTCGCATAAACCCACTAAAATCTAAACCTAGGGTGGAAAAATTCAAAGTATGCATGCTTAAATCTCATGTTGAGGAGTCGTCAACCTTGAGCTTTGAAGCTAATTGATAAAGCTCTCCTAGAGGACATGAAAGACAAGTAGAGAATTCATTAAGCTAAAGATAAGAGATCATCAAAGAAAAATGAGCTTTCACTTAATCAAGGAAAGAGAAATGAAATTCCATCAATGTGAAAAAAAAAAAAGTGTGCATCAAGTTTGAAGAGCCTAAAATTCATCATGCCAAGAGGAATACAAGATTCGTCTAAAATAGATTTCATCAAAAAATGAAAGATTCATCAAGCACAGAAAGGTGCAAGCGCATCGAGGCAAGAAATGAGTCTAGAAAGTGCATCAAAATGACCAAAAATCATTAATCTGAGAAAAACAAGGAGGGAAAAATGTCCCCAAAAGTTCATTCAATCAAGAGATGAAAGACAAAAAAAAAAGAAAAAAAAAAAAGAAAAGAAAAAGAAGAAGCCCGCTAGGCTGAAAACCCAAAAAAGGCAGTCTAGACAAAAGTGAGGGCCAAAGAAATGAAGAATAAGAAAATAAAAAATTGGAAAATCCTACCAAGTTGGAAACTTGAAGATGCAACCTAAAAAGAGAAGAATTTTACAAGATGAAAGTCTAGAGGTATGATTCAAGAGGAATGAGAATAAAAATGATTGTTGATACAAGTGACCAATGAAAACTAGTGAGAAGATGACAAAGAAGAAATGGTAAAACTCTTCCAATACTTGATTTTTGAGTAATGCATACTTGGGGGAAACAACATAGGGAATTTTGAGCCTTTTATATCTTTCATTTCATAACCCAAACCCGGCCTACATTACAACCCATGAGTAAAGACCTCCTTGAAGTGTTGCTAGTTGTAGGCACATCTTAAACTCTAATATTATTTTCTCTTGAATTAAAAAGGAAAAATGTTTAAAATTGTCAAACCCCACAGGATCATATGTCTGAGGACAAAATTTCTCAAATTTCTCAAATCCTCAAAATGACTCAAAAGAACTTCCAAACTTGGAGCACTCTCCTTGTTTGCACCCAACAATGTGATTCATAAATATTATCACATTTCATTTCTTGATTGCCTTTGGAGACTCAATCTGACGATGTTCAAAAGGATGAAGCAAATTTGATTATATGAGTTTAATGATCTCGATCCTTCCTAATCAAAGAGATTTGTTTGGTTCTTAAACACTATGATTTTCTAAAATGGTTGTTCAAAGGATCACATCTTGTTCCAAAAAAAAAAAAAAAATAGAAATTTATTTTTTTTTTTTTTAAAAAAAATCATTCTTTTTCAAAATCTAGTTCTCTTGAATTACGTATTGACCTGATCCTCTATGAGAGAGGTACGTAGGCAGCCTTGCAGAGGCCCGGTCCCATTCACCCAAATAACCTTGGAGAACAAAGTCAAAACAATGTGACAAAATTGTTTAGGTGCATGTTAAGTTAAGCCCATTCGTTTGCATTAAGCATGTTTAAACTTGGAGCATTGGCCTATTTATATTGTGTGCAAGTTTTCACAATAATTGGTTTCTAACAAGCTAGAGAAAGAAAGTCTTTTTGCAGAAACCAAGGATGGCGGACCATGATTTTCTTTCATGTACCCTAATGGTCACAACATCAAATAAATTCAGCTTCAATTTAAGCATGAAATATGCCCCAAACTAGGGGCATTGGGTAAGTACTTCCAATTCATATCAATGACCAAATCCATTGCTAACTGAAATTATCTTTTTGCAGGAATTAAGCAAGGACTTATCCAGCAATCCACATCAACTTCCAGCCAAAGTTACTCTCATTCAAATGATAGGTTTTTCAAAAAAAATCATCATCATGAATTTATCTTCATATTACTCCATTTTGATCTTCATCTTCTTCATTTTTTGATAATGAACAAATCTTCATATTTCAAAAAAAAAAGAAAAAAAAGAAAAAAAAAAGGCCTTGGGACTAGGGGCACTAGCCTCGTACTTCTTAGGTTACCATAAAAAATAAAAAAAAAAAAATTTATCAATCAAAATTTTCAATTCTTTGAAAAATTCAGGATTTCCAAATTTTTCCACAAAAAAAAAAAAAAAAATCAAGATTTCCAAATTTTTCAAAAAAAAAAAAAAAAAAATTCATTAAATTTTTCTTCAGTAATAGAAAGCTATGACCCTCTTCCATATTCTCCAGTGGTGCAACATCAAGTCAACTGTCTACCCTCAGCATTCATTGAAGCATGGAATATGTCCTAAACTAGGGGCATTCGCCAGGTATGTCAAATTCTTTTCAATGAATAACTCTGTTACTAATTGAAAATATTTATTTTGCAGGTACTAGAGTAAAAGGCCCACACACATCGGCATAAGCCAAAAGATCCAAAAATCCTAGGTCTCTGAAAACATGACACAGGATCCAGAATCTTTGCTCCTCTGAAAACATGAGCCAAATCCCCAAAAACCCTTGGTCCTCTGAAAACATGAGCCAAGATCCAAAAATCCTAGGTCTCTGAAAACATGAGCTAGGATCCAGAACCTTTGGTCATCTGAAAACATGAGCCAAAGCCTCCAAAAATCCTTGGTTCTCTGAAAACGTGAGCCAAGATCCAAAAATCCTAAGTCTCCGAAAACATGAGCCAGGATCTAGAACCTTTGGTCCACTGAAAACATGAGCCAAAGCCCAAAAACCCCTTGGTCCTCTGAAAACATGAGCCAAGATCCAAAAATCCTAGGTCTCTAAAAACATGAGCCAAGATCCAGAACCTTTGGTCCTCTGAAAACATGAGCCAAAGCCCCAAAAACCCTTGGTCCTCTGAAAACATGAGCCAAGATCCAAAAATTCTAGGTCTCTGAAAACATGAGCTAGGATCCAAAACCTTTGGTCCTCTGAAAACATGAGCCAAAACCTCCAAGAATCCTTGGTCCTCTGAAAATGTGAGCTAAGATCCAAAAATCCTAGGTCTCTGAAAACATGAGCCAGGATCCAGAACCTTTGGTCCTCTGAAAACATGAGCCAGGATCCAGAACCTTTGGTCCTCTGAAAACATGAGCCAAAGCCTCTAAAAACCCTTGGTCCTCTGAAAACATGAGCCAAGATCCAAAATCCTAGGTCTCTGAAGACATGAACCAGGATCCAGAACCTTTAGTCCTCTGAAAACATGAGCCAAAGCCCCAAAAATCCTTGGTCCTCTGAAAACATGAGCTAAGATCCAAAAATCCTAAGTCTCTTAAAACATGAGCCAGGATCCAGAACCTTTGGTCCTCTGAAAACATAAGCCAAAGCCTTTGGTCCTCTGAAAACATGAGCCAAGATCCAAAATCCTAGGTCTCTGAAGACATGAACCAGGATCCAGAACCTTTGGTCCTCTGAAAACATGAGCCAAAGCCCCAAAAACCCTTGGTCCTCTGAAAACATGAGCCAAGATCCAAAAATCCTAGGTATCTGAAAACATGAGCTAGGATCTAGAACCTTTGGTCCTCTGAAAACATGAGCCAAAGCCTCCAAGAATCCTTGGTCCTCTGAAAACGTGAGCCAAGATCCAAAAATCCTAGGTCTCTGAAAACATGAGCCAAAGCCCAAAAACCCCTTGGTCCTCTGAAAACATGAGCCAATATCCAAAAATCCTAGGTCTCTGAAAACATGAGCCAGGATCCAGAACCTTTGGTCCTCTGAAAACATGAGCCAAGATCCAAAATCCTAGGTCTCTGAAGACATAAACCAGGATCCAGAACCTTTGGTCCTCTGAAAATATGAGCCAAAGCCCTAAAAACCCTTGGTCCTCTGAAAACATGAGCCAAGATCCAAAAATCCTAGGTCTCTGAAAACATGAGCTAGGATCCAGAACCTTTGGTCCTCTGAAAACATGAGCCAAAGCCTCCAAGAATCCTTGGTCCTCTGAAAACGTGAGCCAAGATCCAAAAATCCTAGGTCTCTGAAAACATGAGCCAGGATCCAGAACCTTTAGTCCTCTGAAAACATAAGTCAAAGCCCAAAAACCCCTTGGTCCTCTGAAAACATGAGCCGAGATCCAAAAATCCTAGGTCTCTGAAAACATGAGCCAGGATCCAGAACCTTTGGTCCTCTGAAAACATGAGCCAAGATCCAAAATCCTAGGTCTCTGAAGACATGAACCAGGATCCAGAACCTTTGGTCCTCTGAAAACATGAGCCAAAGCCCCAAAAATCCTTGGTCCTCTGAAAACATGAGCCAAGATCCAAAAATCCTAAATCTCTGAAAAATGAGTCAGGATTCAAAACCCTTGGTCCTCTGAAAACATGAGCCAAGATCCAAAAATCCTAGGCCTCTGAAAACATGAGTCAGGATCCAGAACCTTTGGTCCTCTGAAAACATGAGCCAAAGCCTCCAAAAACCCTTGGTCCTCTGAAAACATGAGCCAAGATCCAAAAATCCTAGGTCTCTGAAAACATGAGCTAGGATCCAGAACCTTTGGTCCTCTGAAAACATGAGCCAAAGCCCAAAAAAAAACCCTTGGTCCTCTGAAAACATGAGCCAAGATCCGAAAATCCTAGGTCTCTGAAAACATGAGCTAGGATCCAGAACCTTTGGTCCTCTGAAAACATGTGCCAAAGCCCAAAAAACCCTTGGTCCTCTGAAAACATGAGCCAAAGTCACCAAAAACCCTTGGTCCTCTGAAAACATGAGCCAAGATCCAAAAATCCTAGGTCTCTGAAAACATGAGCCAGGATCCAGAACCTTTGGTCCTCTGAAAACATGAGCAAAAGCCTCAAAAAACCCTTGGTCCTCTGAAAACATGAGCCAAGATCCAAAAAATCTAGGTCTCTGAAAACATGAGCCAGGATCCAGACCTTTTGGTCCTCTGAAAACATGAGCCAAGATCCTAGGTCCTCTGAAAACATGAGCCAAGATCCTTGGTCCTTCATTTTTTTTTTCTCTTCTTGACCTTAAGTAAGCATGTCTTGTACTCATTCAAAAAAAAAAAAAATTGCATGCATGAACTACGTTTGGACCTGATCCTTCCACCAAAAGGTATATAGGCAATCTCCCTCGAGATTCGGTTCACATTTTGATCCGCAACATGACCGTCTATATTTTTATCTACATGTATCATACATTCACCATGGTTAAATCCTGATTGCAAAGTTAGGTGTCTCTTTCATACATTGACATTCACTTTTCAAGCTCTGCCAATGAGGGGCATTCTGTTGACACCCCATTTTGCAAACCGCATTTAACCTCACATGGAGGGTAAAAGAGTACTTTCACCTTGAAAATATGCATCTTGATTCTGCCCATTAGATCCTCAATCTCATTTCACCAAAATGATCTTGATGTTGTAACGATCAAATCGACTGGTCATAGGCCCTAATCGGACCACCGGATTGAAAGTTATCATCAAATCAAGTTTTAATGGCTGAGATGCACTATCACAAATTGAGTCCGACTATATGTGATTATGAATAATTGATTTCAATTGGTTATAAGTGTAATCAATTGGAGATCAATGATGTGTCATAATTTGATTGGTTAGGACTATATTTTATGGTAAGGTTGCATACATCTAATTAATTAGATAGTTAAACATTAATTATTCAATGAGTAATTTGTGCAATTATCTTTTAATTAGAGTAAATTTGGAACCAATTAAGTCTGAAATGGGAGTGATTGGAGCTATTTAATGTTAATTGGGAGCTAATTTGGGAATGTTAATTGTACTGAAACCATTTTCTAACAAATGACATCTATTCACCATTTCATCGATATCTCTCAGGATATTTTTAATCTGTGAATGAGGTTAATTTTCCCATAAACTAGACATCCGGGGCTTCAATTTGAGTACAAGAACGAGACAATTCCGATCAGAATTGAGTCAGATATGATTTTTCGAAATTGGTTCTACAGGCAGTTACAGCAGCTACGGGAAAACCGAATTTTGGCTTACTCCCCACTCCCACCAATCTCTCCATTTAATGTACCAGATTTTTCCCAAGGCTAAAATAAAGTCTACGTTTATGATCCTTGTCAACCCTTATTAAATGACATTCCATTCATATTCCTACTAGCATTACTATATAAACCCTCATTCTCCTTCATTCCAAGGGGACACAAAAACCACATCTCTTCTCCTCTCTTGAGTTCTAGTGAAGTTGAGTAGTTTTGTCATATCTTGGTCTTCCTGAGACTCAAGGTATTGAGTGAGACTCACTCTCCCTCTCCTAGTTCTTCTTTTTCTCCACCCTTAGGATCTCCCTCAAAAGTCTCCTCCTCCACCATATGGATCTTGCATGAAGGTATAATCTCTTTCCCTAATTGTTTTTTGTGTTACCATGATAAGAGTTTAAGGTTAAACTATGATAATAATCATTTAAATTCCCTTAAATATGTTTGAATGTTCTTAATTATTTTTATATGTTCTTCACATATTCTTAGTTGTTCATCACATGTTCATGCATATCACTAGTTTTAATCTTAAATCTACATCAAAAATATGAAAAACATGTTTGTTTCATAATTCTTTCAAATTTTTGAATCTAGGTTATCACCATCCACACACATTCACTAGAATTTTATTTTTCAATCCAATTTATGGTTTATCACATGCACACACTTCAAATTCTACATGCAAATTGATTGATAACATATTAGATGATGTGACATGATTATTGGCCACCATAGTCTAGAAGACCGGTTTCACCAGGCAAGGTGGGTGCCTAACACCTTCCCACCTTGTAACATAGCCTCCGAACTTAGATTAAGGGTTAGTAGATCAAATCCTTATCCTTGTAATTTTCAATTTCTAGATTGTAACTAGGAAATAAAGCCATGTACTTTATCTTAGATTGTATCTAGGACCAAAACCATGTAATTTCCTATGTTCAATGTAAATTCAATTTCAAATTAATAAAATGATGAGTTTTTCAATTATGGTTTTCTTATTTATTCCAACAATTAAATAAGTGGCGACTCCATTGTAAAACCCTTAATCTAAAGGGGAAAATATAACTAATCGAACCTCCATTTTGAGAGGTAATAACACGACTCCACCCATTCACGTGAGTTTGGCCCAACATTCCTATAAAAACGAGCTGGGGGCGCGGTCTCTCACAGTTGGCTAATGTAGTCATGGTCAAGAAGGCAAACGGCAAATGGAGAATGTGTGTAGACTTTGCCGATCTAAACAAGGCTTGTCCCAAGGATAGCTATCCGTTGCCGCGTATTGATCAACTGGTGGATTCTACTGCAGGCCATAAATTACTTAGTTTTATGGATGCTTTCTCTAGATACAATCAGATAAGAATGGACGAGGCTGACCACGAGAAGACATCCTTTGTCACTAGTCAAGGCCTGTTCTGTTATAAGGTGTTGCCCTTCGGTTTGAAGAACACAGAGGCAACATATCAAAGGTTAGTTAACCTTATGTTTCGCCCACAGATTGAGCAAAATGTGGAAGTCTATGTAGATGACATGCTGGTGAAAAGTCAAGATGAGGGAAAACACTTAGACGATTTGCAGGAAACTTTTGACACACTCAGACGGTACGATATGAAGTTGAACCCCGGCAAATGTGCTTTCGGAGTATCATCAGGGAAATTCCTTGGATTCATGGTTTCCCATAGGGAGATTGAAGAATCCTGATAAAATTCAAGCAATACTGGACATGAAGCCTCCACGAAATATTAAAGAAGTCCAATCCCTCATCGGACGAGTTGCTGCCCTTAACAAGTTTGTCTCTAAAGCTACTGACAAATGTTTGCCATTTTTTAAGGTTCTTAAAAAAGCATTTGAATGGACCAACGAGTGTCAAAAAACTTTCGAAGATCTGAAGACGCATCTCACTAAAGCTCCCCTACTAAGCCCGTCCATCCTGGGAGAGGAATTGTACTTGTACTTGGCAGTCACCCCGCATGCAATGAGTTTAGCACTAGTAAGAGAAGAAGACAAGGTGCAAAGGCCTGTGTACTATACAAGTAAAGCACCGAGGGGAGCGGAAGGACGATATCCACTAATGGAGAAGTTGGCATTCGCATTGATAACAGCTTCTAGGAAGCTAAGGCATTACTTCTAAGCTCATGTCATTAATGTCATGACGGATCATCCCCTCAAGAAAGCGATGAACAAGCTGGAAGTTGCAAGATGACTAATTCAATAGGCTGTCGAGCTCAGTGAGTTTGACATTAGATACCAACCAAGACTGGTCATAAAAGCTCAAGTTCTGGCAGACTTCATTGCGAAGTTTACCCCAAATTATGATGATTTAGATGAAGTGGAGAATAGTAAAAAGTGGGTTATCCATGTGGATGGTTCGTCTACACAGTATGCAGGAGGAATAGGTGTAGTCCTACAATCCCCAGAAGAAGATAAACTGAAATACAAGGTTCAACTGTAGTACCAAACGACAAATAATGAAGTTGAGTATGAAGCCCTCCTCAAAGGGCTGAAATTGGCTAAGTCTGTGGACGCAAAATCAATACTCGTTTTGGGAGATTCTCAGTTGATCATGGGCCAAGTAAATGGGACATATGAGGCTAAGGAAGAACGTATGAGAAAGTACCTTCATAGGGTAATATGCCTTATGAAAAAAATTTGAAGAAGCTGATTTTGTTCAAGTCCCAAGGGAGGAGAACATGGAAGCTGATACCTTAGCGAAAGAAGCCTCAGTGAACGATGCCATAGACAAGTTTGATGAGATTCAATATGTACCAAGTATAGATATCTCGGAAGTACAACAGGTAGAAAGCAGAGGAAATTGGATGACCCTGATTGTATCATGCCTAAAGGATGGACGACTTCCAGAAGAAAAAGACGAGGCTAGAAAGCTAAGGGTAAGATCAACCAGGTACGTTCTTATAGATGAAGTACTATACAAAAGAGGCTTTTCTCAGCCTTACCTTAGGTGTCTAGCTCCAGATGAGGCGAACTACGTGTTGAGAGAAGTTCATGAAGGAGCATGTGGCCATTCAAAAGCCAGGTCACTCGTCCACAAAGTCGTCCGTGCAGGATACTACTGACCAAACATGCAAGCTGATGCTAAGGCATATGTCAAAGTCTGCGATCAATGCCAACAGTTTAGTAATGTCCCTAGACAACCATCAGAGTACCTTACCCCGATGATGTCCCCATGGCCCTTTGCATAATAGGAGCTAGACATTTTGGGTCCCTTTCCAATGGGTACTAGGCAAATGAAGTTTCTAGTAGTCGGTATCGATTATTTCATCAAATAGGTAGAAGCAGAACCTTTAGCTAATATCACACAACAAAATGTCAAGAATTTCTTATGGAAAAATATTATGTGCAGGTTTAGGGTACCTAGAGTATTGATATCAGGCAACGAATGATAGTTTGACAATGCACTTTTTAAAGACTTTTGTGAACACTTTGGAATTCAAAATCACTACTCCTCACCCGCCCACCCGCAAGCAAACGATCAAGCGGAAGTTACAAACTGATCCTTGTTGAAAATCATCAAGACTCGGCTTGAGGGGATAAAGGGAGTATGGCCTGATGAGCTACTTGGTGTTCTGTAGGCGTACCGGACGACAGTGAGAATCCCTACGGGGGAAACTCCTTTCAAGTTAGCCTACGGAAGTGAAGCAGTCATACTTGCAGAAGTGCATATGGCCAACCATAGGGTAATGACATACCAAGACAAGGATAATGAGGAACAACTCCTTTTAAGTCTTGTTCTCATAGACGAGGTAAGGACGGATGCAAAGCAAAGAACAGCAAAATACAAGAACCTCATGGCTAGACAATATGATGCAGTGGTAAAACCAAGGTGGTTCAACATAGGAGATCTCGTCTTGAAAAGGGTTTCCTTGGCAACCAAAAACTCGGCTCATGGAAAACTAGGACCTAATTGGGAAGGCCCCTGCAGAGTTATCAACTTTAAAAGACAAGGATCCTACTACTTGAAGGCCCTAGACGGGAGGAAACTGGAGCATCCTTGGAATGTTGAACATCTGAGGAGGTACTATTAGTAAAACGCCAGCCTGGACGAGCCCGAAATTCTGGACGAGCCTGGAGACCATCTACTTATCTATCTAAATAAATAGTTTATTTATCTATGTATTTATAATATTACTTTATTGTTGTTATGATGTGGTTTTGGACGAAATTATGGATTTGCTTGTATTTATCTAACTCCCTAGAAGACACTAACTCATGAGCATGTGCCTCATTTGTGAACAATATTTATGCTATGTACATAATGTTGTGTGAATTCCTGATTTCCATACTTTATTCAACTTAACCCATAAGAAGGTTGAAAAGCCCAAGACGAGAAAATTCTCTGGACGTGAAGATGTAACGTCAATAAGCTTTCCTAAGGGCAAAGCAAAAGCATGCTCATCCAAGTCAAGGACGAGGTAAAACCTTAGCTTCCCTGAGTAAAACAGCAAGTTTAGAGGATTTTTGTCTGAATAACGGACAAAGTAAAGCCATAAGACCGTCCAAACAATAGACGAATTAGAGTCGTTGCATTCGTTCAGTCCATGGATGAGGAAACACAAGCAAATGATTAATTTATTGATAGCACACCAACCAAACAATTCGACCTATGGACGAGTGAAAGGTTGGGCTTTGTCTATAAAGCATAAAAATCGGCTAAGTCTAAAGACGAGTATAGTTGATGACTACCATTTCACATAGACGAATCGTACATGATGAAATTCAAGGAATGGGAAAAGTATATGTTCATGTTAAAAAGAGGGAAATTCCTTCTATGGACGAGCCAATACTCAAAATCTAGAGATAGAAATTCTCGTTCATATCGTAATAAAAAAAGAAAATTCATTTAGTTGTTTAAGGGCAGACGACCAACATCCAAACACCCTTTAGAGTGAAACTTAAATTGTTTAAAAACTCGTCCTAAAACCATGGACGAGATAGATGTATTTGAATTACATGAAAAGGTCCAAAACAACGGACCAAAAAAAGAAAAGAAAAGGGAAATGAACAAAATGCTAAAATTGTCTTCAAGCTGGAGGAACGTCAGCGTTTGGGTTGTCCTAAGGTGGATGGGTGCTAGCATCGTCCTCAATATTAATATCTTCTGAACTCGTCTGGAGGAAGGAGCTTGTAGTAGCACCACCGATGTTGATTTTGATAGAACTGAAGTCAAGCTCGGGGAATTTCTCTATGACATCCATCCTAAAATCTTCAAACCCAGCTACGTAGTTATGATCCAGCATGTCAGTAAATTGCTTAGACGCCTTAAACTCCACAACTGCGTCTCCCTTGGCTTTTTCAAGAAGGGCACTCAACTCGTCATTCCTCTTTTGGAGGTGATCAAGACGAGTGTCCTTTTCTACGACATCAGTCCTCAATTCCTCAATGTGGTTTTGCAGCTCCTTTGTCTCGTCCTTAGCCTTCGCTGCCACCTCAGCCCATTTTTTACTCTCGTCCCTCACATTTTGAATTGTCGTCTCCAGCAAGATTTTCGTCTTGTCCAATTCAGTGGCTTGCTTGGATGCTGCGATGAACTTTGACATGGCCTACAAAAGACAAACACCAAAACGTTGGTTAGACAAGGAGAGATGTGAAGTGATAAAGATGGACGAAATTAAAGCTGTATACCTTGAAAAGATCATGAACACTTGAGTGTTCAAAATCCTTCAAGGACTTGTTATAACAAATGTTTATGTCCTCGTCCTTCACAGCTTCCCCGAAGCACTCCTAAGCTAAGTCTTCATTTTCAATAATATTGGTGGGAATCCTTGGAAGCTGGGACGAGGTGGGCGCAGTCGTCCTTGGAGGAGAAGTCTTGGACGAGATCATCTTGACTGGTTTGGACGAATCAATATCGACTACGAGGACGGGAGGCTGGGACTGAGGAGGCTTGGGCTTGGCTACATGAGACGACCCACGCTTAACTCTTTTATCCCATCGACTAGGAAGACTTCCCAGATCAATATCCTTTGGCAGGGATTTCCTTTTTTCCCCAGTTGACGGACGAGCCTGAGATTGGACTTCAGGACGATCCCCCTCACCAGCTATCTCTTTTCCTTTATTCCCTTTCATTGTTGCCATTCCTAAAAAAAAAAAATAAAGAAATAAAAAAAAGAAGAAGAAAAAAAAGAAAGAGGAACAATTTTTAGAACTAAAATAAAAAATAATAATAAACAATGTAAGGAATGTTTGAAGTTTAAAACTTACTTCTTCTTACTATAATTTCGTGTACAAGTGCTTCTTCGGACGGGTTAGGGCCCAATCCCCACTTGGCAAGTCGTCTAAGCGTGACCAAGGAATGAAAATCCCTATCCGTGTGTAGACGAGCCCTGTGGACGCGGTCACGAAGAAACTTGCTCAAAGAAGGTCATTCAACGCCTGTAAGGAAACAAGTGAAGGTTAGGCGTGAATAAAAAGGATAAAACATAAAAGAAAGAAGCAGCCAAGGGACTTACCTTCAGGACGAAGGTTACCTAGGTCCCCAGTATAACGACCAAACGTGTCCTGGCCAACGTCTATAGGATTCCCAGCCCAGAAGCCGGAGACGAAGAAAAACTCCGTCTTCCATTTTCTGTCAGACGAGGCTAAGGACCTAATTAGCCTACAGTCTTTACCCTCGTTGTGAATTGATAAAAACCAAGGGACTGATGAATTTCAGAGGGTTTGTAACAATAGAGGAATTCGTCCACAGTAAGAGGACGGTCCCTCCGAATACTTCCCTCCACAAAATTTGCATAGAGACGATCAGTCTCCATGTGTTAGGGTTAAATTGACATACTCCTAAACCTAATCTAACTAATAACTCTCTAGTAAAAGCATTTAAAGGAAATCTTAGACCCCCTAAAAGGTAAGCCTTTTGTCATATATAAATAAGTTTGAGAAATTATAATATAAATATATAAATCAAAAGAAATAGGGATATGACTAAATTAAGCTGGCAATTATAATACAAAATCAAGGTTTCACAATCACAGAATAGTTTTTTGATAGGATAGGAGTCTTGGGGGTAGATAGATGGATAGAGAAGTGATTTTTTATTTTTATTTTTATTTTTAATTCTTTATGTTTTCTTCCCTTTAAATTATTATATTATAACACATTAAACAATAAAAAAAGTGATGCGGGATGCGAAAATGTCAACAAGTAGAACACGTCAACAAGAAATAAAACATGTTTACTTCTAAAAATAACCTCAAATCCACAAGGAGAAAGGGTTCTGGAATCCACCAGAGAAACAATAGACAAACGTTTGAATTTTTATTAATATCAATAATACTGAAAAACGTTTACAGACTTAGGGGCCTATTTAAAGGCTCTATAAAATTTGATAAACAAGAAAATATATTCTAAAATAACTCCTAATTAATACCTAACCATAATAGGATCCAATTTTGGCCTAAAAACAAGGAAATAAATTGCCTATACCTAAAATAATGTTTTTTACATAAAAATATCAAAATTAAATTGTAGATTTTTTCCTACATCAAAAAGTCAATAAAGTAGACCTATTACAAATTTCACAAACCTAACCGAGTTATATAAACCCATATAGGTTAACCAGATTACCACAAATGTGTTGGATTTTACTGAGTTTGACCTAATCATATGTAAAAACAGTCTATTTAAGCACTTAGATCGGTTTAAGTGCCAGGTGACCAAATATTTGGTCCAACCGATCGGGTCAGTCCAAGTTTAATAACTATCATCATATAAATGAATTTATGATGATATTTTTGTTAATAATTATCATTAAGAAAACAAAAGGAAATTACAATGGTGGAGAATAAGGGCCATCTTCATCTAAAGCCCAAGATAAAAATTTGAGATAGAAGCGTTGGGGATACTTCCCTCACTTTTACACAAAAGGGCCATTTGGCAAAATTATGGGCAACAAATTTTGCTTCCCTAAAGGGTAAAGGTATGATTTACAGACCAATCAATAAAGTTCTAACAGCAGTATTTTCTATAACCCAATGTGGAGAAGATGGAACCTTTTAGATCGATAGAATCACATTAAGGCATCATCCTCACAAATAAGAAACTTTTAACCCTTTTCGGCTGCGAGTAAAGGTGCTTTTGCTACTCATGTTAAGGGATCGTGGTCCTCTATTAGAGCTCTATAAGTGTAGCAAAAATCAAAGTCTCCTTTATCATCTTTTCCCATTGCTGCCATAAAAGCTTTGTTTTCTTCTTTAAAGGAATCCCAAAAGCTACTTTTTTTTTTTGGTGGTACATGACCTGCAGATTCTCAAGACAATTAGTTGATCATTATTTTAGAGTAGGTTTTAAAAATTTTGTCAACTGAAGTTTTATCAATATTTATTATTAAATTTGGCACTAAAAGTTTTATCAATCTTTATTATTAATTTTTGTTTGGACTGCAACATAACAGAGAGAAAAAAAAGAAAAAAAAAAGAAAAGAAAAAGAAAATTGTTGATAAAATTGTATTTCACCTAAATAACTAGTTTTGATTTTTTTAGCAATTACTTTTTGAGTATGAGCGAATTTTCTCTTTCTAAAGAGATATTTCTCTATATAATGCCTTCCAAATATATTTATGAACATTCCAAAGGAAAATTTGTAAAATAATATATATTTATTATTAAGTATTTAAACAGGTAATGTTTTGAAGTTATACTCAATCTAGCATATTTCTTATCTATATACTAGTCTTTGAGCGCGCGTGCTCAGAAACACTTCTATTTTTTTGAGTAAAAGTTAATAATTTGTATCTATTATAATTTAGAAATATAAAAATGATAAATTTTAGAGATAAGCAATAATTGTAATTTTTCTTTGAACGTGAAGGGAAAAAATTCTAAATTTTAGGAATTCTCTTTTTGAATTCAAAATGAGATTTGTTATTTGACATTTATGACCATATTTTTAAAAGAAGTTACCCTTCATTAATGATGATATTTTTGAACCACATAAAAGTCTAGTTGAAAGAGGAGAATCCTCTTATATATTGTAGGGTCAATTTTTGTAGCCCAAGCCCAAAAGATATGGAGTATGGGCCCTATGAACCCAAGACAATGAATTTGTAGAGCGTGGGTGAAAGAACTGGGCCGAATATGAATTAAGTAAGAGTTGGTTATGGTATTTGCGAATAAACTAACATGCAACCATGCTTAGACAAAGGCAAACATGAATGTCCGAAGAGGCATTTTATTGAATGAAGTTAGGTTACAAGTCTTAGAGCTACAGTAAAGTTGTTTTCTTCTTCTCCCTCTTGTTTTTTTGTCCGCCTCCCCTTTTATCAGGGACTCTTCTTCTTTATATAGCCTCCTCCCTCATCATCTCAGTCGTCCACTTGTCATCCATCTGCGTACATACTTGAGTATAGGTCACATCAAGCATCTTCTCTAGCTTTTTGGGAGTGGTGGTAGCTGAGGTTGCACTGTTCAGGAGTCTTCTCCACATAAATGCAGCCAGAAAAGTTGCTGCAGTGCATTAAATACGGTGGTAGCAGCTTTTCCTTGAGATATTTCTTCGTCCATATCATCCCCAGGTATGTCCAGAGCTTATCTTTGTCATTGGAATTGCCAGGAAGGTCATTCGGACCTTCCATATGTTTATTTGATCAAGACTATTCATATCCGAGGAGTAAAACCTCTTCGGAAAAAGGGTGACCTCTTCAGATTGTACTCTTCCTCCATCTCCGAGTTTGTTGACCCCAGATGAACTCTAGCCCAACCCGTTATTACTCTTCGGACATACAGTAACCTTAAAAACAGGACCCAGGCCCAGTAGGTAGATCTGGGCTTTTACCTCCCCACAATAGCCCCTCAAAATCTTAATTTTTCCCTCGCATCCGAAGAGAAAAAGTGAGATTTTGACTTGTCACGGAGCAAAAAGCTTGAGAACAACCAAATATCTGAACTGGCACGTGTGTAGGCATAGATATAAGCGCTTCATCATTGCCGCTGTTGTTTTCATATTTCCAAAGCGCTGCATTAATTACTTCAGGCGCCGTTTTGTCTCTTGTATCCAATGGTGGGGTATTGATCCAACGGTCGTGATTCTTCCTCGAAAGTTGACGGGACGACTCCTGCCTTTTCACCTGTCCCCCTATATAAAGCCTCAGAGGTAGTCATTTCCTCTTTACTTTGCAAACTTTCAGATTATCCAGCGAACTCCAGCATTTGAATCTAGCAAGTTTCTTCCAAACATCAATCTGTGTTCTTCTTAGTGTCTGTTTCTGCGAATTCAAAGATCGTTCTCCGGTTCAGTTGGTGTAAGTTTCGACATCTTTAAACTCTCCATTTTCTTCTCGGCCAATCTTTTCAGTCTTCAAATTCTCATCCGTCGATTACCGCTCCGCACCTTCTTCCAGTTGATCAAAAAATGGGTAGATTCGAATATCTTGTCGAAAGCCCTGCCCTAATAGAGGAGTTTAAGCAGACCTACGGCATACCCCAGGGGGTAAACTTGAGGTATTATCCTCCGGAGTGGATATTAACCGACCGAGGAGAAGGGGAGGTCGTAATCCCTATGATAGCGTTCATGGAAGGAGGAATGACCCTTCCTATGGGTTCTGTCACCAAAAACTACCTCCGTAACCATAGGCTTTCTCTTGAGTAGTGCGCGCCCAATCTGTTTAGAATCCTAGGAGCCATTGATGCCTTGAACCTTCACCTAGGATTAAGACTTACCTGGCGTGACGTGGTATATATGTACGAATGTCACAGCCAGAAGGGAGCGGGATACTATCTCAAATCCCGGTCCGACGCCGTTAGGCTAGTCTCTTGCCTTCCTAAGTCCAATAAAGGAATGAAGGACGACTATTTGATCGTCTCGGGCGAGTGGCATGACGGCCTTCACTGCTCGACCCAACCAAGAGAGTCAGGTGGGACCTCATAGACCTAGGTTTACTAACAGTAGAATTAGGATCTTCCCTTTTTGACAATGTCTTCTCTCGGTATTATTTGTTTCAGGCCTTTGACCAGGTTTCTTCTTATTGTGGTGTTAACAGATAAAAATCACGTTTCCCCTCGGCTTAGCCTTACGAACGTGGCCGCGCTCAACTACCTGCTGCGATCAGAGATCTTCGTAAGTGAAGACGAGCAACTGCGGTCGGTTCCTCTTATCCTTGGTTATACAGCCAAACCAACCGATTTTCAGCCAATCGGCAACGCTATAACACAAGGAGACTACCCCCTTAATCGCATAGACGTTGGTCGGAAAGGTTTCTTCGCACCGTACGACCTTGCCCCCGTGCCACACCCAAATCCTGAGGGCGTGCCATTGCTCATTCAACCGCTTCAACAGGCTCCCCTTGAACCAGTGGCAGAAGGTGAAAGAGTTGCCTCTTCGGCCTCTTCCCTTGAGGAACAAATAGATAAGTTCAGGTTCGAAGGAGAAGTTTCCGAAGAGGTTCAGGTGATACCTGACTCAGACGCCGAGGAGGGAATTGATAGGCAATCCAGCGTCCACCCTCCTGTCCTGATAACTGCTCTCTCCGAGGACTCTTCGGAAGAGGAAGATATGGCAGATCTGAGGAGTTTAATGAAGAATAGGGGCAAAAAACCTGAGCCCAAAGGGACTGGTACGTCCCAACCACCGGCGAGTCTTCCTCCTCCACTTCCTCAGGTTCCTGATCCTGGGCTAAAGCCATTGGCGAATCAAAAAAAGAAAAGGCCTCACGTTACCATGGACGAAGTAAGGGAGGTCGCGCCTCCAAAGGGGGCCAAACAACAAAAGGTGGTCAAAGACCAATGCAGCAAGAGGGCTTCATCCTCAGAAAGTCGAGATGAAGTCCCCATTGCTGAGGTGCGTCGGGAAACTCACACCTGGTCCCCTAGGCTGGAGATGGATGGTGCTCCAATCCCCTGGGATGCCTCCCTTAGAAACTACAACAGAGGGAGGGCAGGTCTCAT
The DNA here is from genome assembly GCA_032727855.1 of Quercus ilex subsp. ballota. Classification (NCBI taxonomy): domain Eukaryota; kingdom Viridiplantae; phylum Streptophyta; class Magnoliopsida; order Fagales; family Fagaceae; genus Quercus; species Quercus ilex. Next base: position 94,016,983 of record CM064909.1, on the reverse strand, counting down.
TGCTGAGGCCTTGGAGCAGCCTCTTCTCCTCCCCAGTGACATGGAGTCCTACAGGCGCTTCAACCAGTACGAGCTCTTTCTATCCCTTAAAAGGGATTTGGCCATGGTAGATGAACTTATCCACTTAGCTAGGGTGCTGATCTTATTGGCTTATTGCTTTTACTTTATACTAAAATCCTTTTTCTTTTTCTTTTTCTTTATGCAGATTACTCAACAAGTTTACGTGGCCGAAGAGTGGAACAAGAAATCTTACATCGAAATCCAAGCGGAGGCCCACTCTCGGTTCGAGGCTGAAAAATCTCTGGGCAGTTTGAAGGAGGAATATGTTCTCCTATCTGAGCAATTCAAAGATATGACCAACCAGAGGAACAGCCTCGATGCTGGCTTGAAAACTGCTGAAAGACAGGCCGAAGAGCAGCGTAAACAGTTAAACATGGCCGAAATCAACTTGGCTACAGAGAGGGAGGCAGTGAAGGGGCTCCAGGCTAAGCTCAAAAAGGCCAAGGAAGTTGCCCTACTGGTTGAAAAGAATGCCCAATTAGCCAAGGAAGCAGTGGAGGCCGAGAGACAAGCAGCATACACGCTGGGGGTGGAGGAGACCCAACTCAGCCTCACTAAGCAGTTTGCCTCGGTTGGCCGAGACTACTGCGATATCACGTGGGGCAAAGCCTTAGATGCTGCTGGGGTTCCTGCAGATTCCCCCTTGAGGCTGCCTGGGAGTATATACTATGATCCAGACATCCGTGTACTCTCAGAAGCTTAGGAGCTGCCCCCAGCTAGCCAGGCCCTTCCTGCCCTCGCAGAAGCAACTAAAGAGTCTGCGGGTACTGAAGAAAAGGACAAAGAACAAGTCCCAGACGTTGCTGCTGCCCAGCCCAGCCAGGTGACTGATCCCCCAGCTGCTCAGACAAAGACTTAGTAGGCTTAGGCGTTTTTGTTTTGTACTTTTTTATAATTTAGCTCAGTTTTTTTTTTTTTTTTTTTTATAGGTCAAGGCTTGTAAACTACTTTATTTTGATCAATGGAATCCTTTCTTTCACATTCAATGTCCTTGTTGTTTAAATTATAAGTCTTATCATTATTGCGAGCAGCTTAAACCATATGATTATAACAGTATGGGTGAACTTAACCATGATATCATGATAATAAGGCCAGTGACTTAAACCAATACCGAAGAGAGTGGTACATTCAAGGGTTATTGACAAGTAATGAAAACGATGAGTGAAATGACAGTTTTGCAAGCTTTCTTGCATGTGTGCAGAGCATATTTCTAACTAAGAAGTCCAACTATAAATTAAAGTTAACTGCATCCAAGATTTTTAGGCACGGTAAATTCAAACCTTAACAATAACTATATGAAGATGCTCTTTGACCCAAATGATCCGGTCCGAAGACTACTGTTATGATCTAATGTAAGTTTAAATATTTAGAGGACCTTTGAAGGATGGTTAACTGACCCAAATCATCTGGTCCGAGGACTATAGGCATGATTGAATTTAAGTTTAAACACTTTTGAGCTTGGAACGAGTGTTAACTAATACAAATCATCTGGTCCGAGGACTACAGGCATGATTGAATTTAAGTTTAAACACTTAGAGAACTTGGAGCGAGTGTTAACTAACCCAAATCATCTGGTCCGAGGACTACAGGCATGATTGAATTTAAGTTTAAACACTTAGAGAACTTGGAGCGAGTGTTAACTAACCTAAATCATCTGGTCCGAGGACTACAGGCATGATTGAATTTAAGTTTAAACACTTAGAGAACTTGGAGCGAGTGTTAACTAACCCAAATCATCTGGTCCGAGGACTACGGCCATGATTGAATTTAAGTTTAAACACTTAGAGAACCTGGAACGAGTGTTAACTAACCAAAATCATCTGGTCCGATGACTATAGGCATGATTGAATTTAAGTTTAAACACTTAGAGAACTATTCATATACAGAATCAGCATATAGATTGAAGAAAATAGTCGATTAATAATAGTACCTTTTGAGGTTATTTACATTCCAGAGGCGTGGTATCACATGATTGTCCAGATCTTCTAAGAAATACGCCCCAATGCCAGCCCCTGAAGTAATACGATATGGCCCTTCCCAATTGGGTCCTAACTTTCCCCAGGCTGGGTTTTTTACGGTGCCGACAACTTTCCTAAGCACCAAGTCACCAGGTTCTAGAGGCCTCAGCTTTACGTTGGCATCGTAGCCCTGCCTGAGCTTTTGTTGGTAAGATGCCAGTCGAATCATTGCATATTCTCTCCTTTCATCGATCAGATCTAGACTCTTCTCTAGCTGCTCATTGTTGCTGGCCAGGTTGAAAGAACTGGTCCTCAGTGTTGGGAATCTAGTTTCCAAAGGTATGACAGCTTCAGCTCCGTAGGTCATTGAGAAGGGGGTCTCTCTAGTAGATCTGCGAGGCGTAGTTCTGTAGGCCCAGAGTACATGTGGCAATTCTTCCACCCACTTGCCCTTTGCGTCGTCCAGCCTCTTCTTTAAGCCATTTACTATGACCTTGTTGACAGCTTCCGCTTGCCCATTACCCTGGGGATAAGCAGGGGTGGAGTATCTGTTTATAATTCCTAGCTCTCTACAATAATTCCTGAATGCTTTGCTATCGAACTATAGGCCATTGTCCGAGATGAGAGTATGAGGAATCCCAAACCGAGTGACAATATTTTTCCATACAAACCTTTGCACATCTATGTCTCTGATGTTGGACAGAGGTTCAGCTTCGATCCACTTGGTGAAATAGTCTGTGCCGACCAGAAGGTATTTCCTGTTTCCTGCAGCTTTAGGGAATGGCCCCACAATATCTAAGCCCTATTGGGCGAAAGGCCATGGGCTGGAGAGTGGATTAAGAGTTCCCCCTGGTTGATGAATGTTTGGGGCGAATCGCTGACACTGATCGCACTTTTTAACATACTCGAGGGCTTCTTTTTGCATGCCCGGCCACCAATAGCCTTGAGTAATAGCCCGGTGAGCCAATGACCTTCCTCCAGTATGACTTCCACATATTCTTTCGTGTAATTCTTCTAGCAATAACTCGGCCGCTTCAGGATGCATGCACAATAAATATGGTCCTGAATAGGAGCGTTTATATACTTTTTGATCCTCAGATAGCCAGAATCTGGTCGCCTTCCTCCGAATTTTGTCAGCTTCCTCCTTTTCTTCAGACAAGATGTCTTCTTTGAAGAACTTAATTATAAGGTCCATTCAGCAAGGTCCGGTCCTAACTTGGTGAACCTGAACTACTTCACTTTTTGCCTCTGTAGGCCCATGCAAGTCCTCAACGAGGATGACTCTCGGCAAATTTTGCGTCGAGGAGGTGGCGAGCATGGCCAAAGAGTCAGCATGTGTGTTACCATTTCTGGGGATGTGCAGCAAACTGAAAGAGTCAAACTCTGATTACAGACATTTAACTCGACTCAGGTACCCTTGCATTCTTTCATCCTTCGCCTCAAACTCACCTTGTACCTGACCCACGACTAACCTTGAGTCCGAGAACAATTCCACAGACTTTGCTCCCATTCTTCGAACCATAGACATTCCCATCAATAGGGCTTCATACTCCGCCTTATTATTTGTTGCCGAGAAGTCTAGCCTCAACGACTTTTCGATGATGATTCTTTCAGGGGATATCAACACTAGCCAAACTCCAGAACCTTTTTGGTTTGCCGCGCCATCAACGTATACTTTCCAATGGGAGGTGCTTTGTTGAGAGATCATGCCAACTGATTTGTCATCCATGTCCGACATAGGCGTTACTTCTTCTAATTGGGGCTCCGTGAATTCAGCCACAAAATCCGCGAGGACCTGGCCCTTGACCGAAGTGTGGGGCATATATTTTATATCGAAAGCCCCTAAGATCGTCCCCTATTTAGCAATTCGTCCCGTGTAGTCAGCGCTTCGAGTATAGCCTTAAGTGGGAGCTGAGTGAGGACAATGACCGTATGGGCCTAGAAATAGTGAGGTAGCTTTTGTGTACCAAGTACCACTGCTAGGATAGCCTTCTCCAGTGGCAAATAACGGACCTCGGCCTCATGCAGCGACTTACTCACGTAATAAACCGATTTTTGCACATCACAATCTGATCGTATCAGCACCAAGCTCACCGCGTAGGGAGCTACAGTAATGTAGGCAAACAATACTTCATCTTATTCAGGACTGGACATAATTGGTGGCCGAGCAAGATAATCTTTAAGCTGCTGAAAAGCCAACGCACATTCTTCAGTCCACTCTAATCCCTTCCATTTGTTAAGCAGAGAGAAGGAGGGCTAACCCCTATCTACTGATCGAGAGATAAACCGATTCAGGGCAGCAGTCATTCCGGTTAGTTTCTGAACTTCCTTGGGATTCCGAGGAGCTTGTAAATCGTTGATGGCTTTTATCTGATTGGGGTTAACCTCAATTCCCCTGTGAGTTACCATGTACCCCAAAAACTTGCCAGATCCCACGCCAAATGAGCACTTGGAAGCATTTAAGCGCAGATTGTACTTTCTAAGAATTCCAAAGGTACTTTGAAGGTCCTTCATATGCTCAGCAACAATCTTGCTTTTCACCACCATATCATCTATATAGATTTCGATATTTTTACCCAGATGTGGCTCAAACATCCTCGTCATCATTCTTTGATAAGTAGACCCCGCGTTTTTCAAGCCAAACAGCATCCCTTTGTAGTGATAGTTACCAATAGGGGTGACGAAAGCAGTCTTCTCCTGATTATCCAGAGCTAGTGGTATCTGGTGGTAGCCTTGGAAAGCGTCCAGGAAGCTCATCCGAGGGTGGCCGACAGTGGCATTCACAAGCTGATCAATTTTTGGCATGGTGAATGGATCCTTAGGACAAGCCTTATTCAAGTCAGTAAAGTCTACACAGACTTGCCATTTCTCATTTTTCTTCTTCACTACCACAGTATTCGCTAACCACTATGGGTAGAAAACTTCTTTGATAGCTCTAGCCTGTTTGAGCTTGGCCACCTCTTCTCTCACTGCGTCTACATGTTCTTTAGATGGGTGTGAGAAACCGCGCCCCCGGTCCGTTTTAATGAATGTTGGGCCAAACCCACGTGAATGGGTGGAGTTGTGTTATTGCCTCTCAAAATGGAGGTTCAACTAGTTATATTTTCCCCTTTAGATTAAGGGTTTTACAATGGAGTCGCCACTTATTTAATTGTTGGAATAAATAAGAAAACCAATATTGAAAAATTCATCATTTTATTAATTTGAAATTGAATTTACATTGAACATAGGAAATTACATGGCTTTGGTCCTAGATACAATCTAAGATAAAGTACATGGCTTTGTTTCCTAGTTACAATCTAAAAATCGAAAATTACATGGATAAGCATTTGATCTACTAACCCTTGATCTAAGTTCGGAGGTTATGTTACAAGGTGGGAAGGTGTTAGGCACCCACCTTACCCGGCGAAACCGGTCTTCTAGACTATGGTGGCCAACATTCATATTATCTCATTCAATATGTCAATCAATTTGCATGTTGAATTTGATGTGTGTGCATGTGATAAACCCTAATTCAATTTATTGAGTATTACATTTGGATTGAAAACTAAATTCTAGTGAATGTGTGTGAATGGTGATAACCTAGATTCAAGGATTTGAAAGAAATATTAAACAAACATGTTTTTCATATTTTTGATGTGGATTTAAGATTAAAACTAGTGATATGCATGAACATGTGATGAACAACGAAGAACATGTGAAGAACATATGAGGACAATTAAGAACATTCAAACATATTCAAGGGAATTTAAGTGATTATTATCATGTTTTAATCCTAAATTCTCATCATGGAAACACAAGAAACAAGTTAAGGAAATGGATTATACCTTAATGAAAGATTCATATGGTGGAGGAGGAGACTCTTAATAGAGATCCTAAGGGAGGAGGGAAAAGAAGAATTAGGAGAGTAAGAGTGAGTCTCACTCAATACCTTGAGTCTCAGGAAGACCAAGATATGACAAGACTACTCAACTTCACTAGAACTCAAGAGAGGGGAAGAGATGAGGTTTTTTTTTTTTTGTCTTGGAATGAAGGAGGGGAAGGGTTTATATAGTAGTAGTGGAGGGGATATGAATGGAAGGCCATTTAATGAGGGTTGACAAGGATTATGAACCTAGACCTCATTTTAGCATTGGGAAAAATCTGGTGCATTAAATGGTGAGATTGGTGGGAGTGGGGAACAAGCCAAAATTCGGTTTTCCCGTAGCTGCTGTAACAGCTTGTAGAGCCAACTTCAAAAAATCATATCTGACCCAATTCTGATCAGAATTGTCTCGTTTTTGTGCTCAAATTGAAGCCCCGGATGTCTAGTTTCTGGGAAAATTACTCATTCACAGATTCAAAATATTTTAAGAGATATTGATGAAATGGTGAGCAGAGGTCATTTGTTAGAAAATGGTTTCAGCACAATTAACATTAATAGGTCCCAAATTAGCTCCCAATTAACATTTAATGGCTCCAATCACTCCCATTTTAGAATTAATTGGTTCCAAATTTACTTTAATTAAAAGATAATTGCACAAATTACTCATTGAATAATTAATGTTTAACTATCTAATTAATTAGGTGTATGCAACCTCACCATAAAATGTAGTCCTAACCAATCAAATTATGACACATCATTGATCTCAAATTGATCACTCCTATAACCAATTGAAATCAATTATTCATAATCATATATAGTCGGACTCAATTTGTGATAGTACATCTTAGCCATTAAAACTTGATTTGATGATAACTTTCAATCTGATGGTCCGATTAGGGCTTATGACCAGTCGATTTGATCGTTACAACATCAAGATCATTTTAGTGAAATGAGATTAAGGATCTAATGGCTAGAATCAAGATGCATATTTTCAAGGCAAAATTACCCTTTTATCCTCCATGTGAGGTTATATACGGGTTGCAAAATGCGATGTAAACAATAGGCGCCGATGAGGCTGTTTCTTTGGAATAATCAATGAGTTGACTTTGAGATGGTGGCAAATGAATTGGGGATCCACCCCTGGGGCTTCGTAAGCATTCTAGGCAAACACATCAAGATTCTTCTTGAGTAACTCTATTAGCTCTTCTCTCTCCTGAAGAGGCAGCTGAGATCCGACTTGAAAGAACTTTTCAGGATCGTCCCTAATGACAACTTTCAATAAATCTTCGCATCGAGCGTCCTCATTGGGATCTTCAATGGGTAATACTCGAGACCTTAACTTCTATAAACCTCTTTCAGCACTGGATGAGGGCTCGGTTTCGAGCTCACATTGGATGGCAGCCATTAAGCACTGTCGAGCTACGGATTGATCTCCTCGGATCTCATAAACCTGCCCTTCAGACGGGTACTTGACCTTCTGATGCAAAGTAGAGGAAACAGCCCCCAGTGTATGAAGCAAAGGTCTGGCAACGATTGCTATATAGGGTGAGTACACGTCCACAACTATAAAATCTACCTCTACCACTTCAGAGCCGGTCTGCACAAGCAAGCGTATCTAGCCTTTCGGGGTGACAACCCTTCCTTCAAAACTCACGAGGGGGGAATTGTATGGTGTTAAATCTTGAGGCTTTAGGCCTAGCCCCTTGTAGAGATCGGGGTACATTATCTCCACAGCACTACCCTGGTCCACCATCACCCTCTTCACATCGTACCCTCTAATTCTGAGGGTAACTACTAAAGCGTCATCATGGGGCTGAATAGTCCCCATCTTGTCTTTGTCTGAGAATCCTATAACCAATAGGGCCTCCAACTTAGACCTCTTCGGACCATGGCCGAAATGCGCTGCCGGTGATTGGACTATTGACATAACCTTCGATGGCTAGGATCCTGTTCTCCTTGGTGCGGCGAAGATGACATTAATAGTCCCTAATAGCGGTTTTGAAGAATTATCCCTCCGGTGCCCTGAGCTCATCTGCCCTTCTCAGCCACTGGAATGGTGCAGGAGGTGTCTTAGTTTACCCTCGCCGACCAGCTGATCTAAATGATCCCACAGGCTCCTGCAATCATCTGTGCTATGCCCGTGGTCTTGGTGATATTGGCAATAGAGATTATGATTACGCCTCTCAGGGTTTTCTACCATCTTATTCGGCCACCTAAAGAATGGCTCGTTCTTAATCTTTTCCAAAACTTGGTGCACTCGTTCTTTAAATACAGTATTGACCGCTTGAGGATTGGTCGGTCCTGGTTGTCCAGCGAAATCCCTACGCGGTTTACTGCTATTGTAACGATCCGACCGAAAATCCCTCCTCTCCTGGGGGATAGCTTTGTCCTTTCCCTTCCCTTACTGCTGATCTTCCTCAACTCTCTTAAATTTTTCTATACGGTCCATGAGCTGACGCATGTTAGTAACTGGTTTGCCAGATAAGGAGGTCCTTAGACCATGGTCAGTAGGGAGGCCGAGCTTGAATATGCTGAGGGCCATTGCATCAGAGTTGCCCTCCATATCATTAAAAATCTCTTAGTACCTATCCGAATATGCCTTCAGGGTCTCGCCCTCTTGCATGCTCAGGGACAACAGTGAAGACAGGGGCCTGGCTACTCTTCGGCATGTGACAAAGCATGAACCAAATGCCTGGGTGCACTCTTTGAAGGAATTTATAGAGTTTGCTTTCAGGCTATCAAACCACCTCATTGCCATCGGCCTCAGACTGGAGGGGAAAACCTTACACATCAGGGTTTCGTCTCTGGAGTAGACAGCCATCCTTTGGTTAAAGTTACTCACGTGTTCCACCAGGTCTGTTTTACCATTGTAGATGGTAAATGTTGGCTGGTTAAAACGCCAAGGGAGTCTCGCTTCCTCAATTCTGCGAGTAAAAGGTGACCGAGAGATCTGATTCAAAGCCCTGCTCATAACATCATTCCCTACGCCTCCGCGTGATGGGCTTCTGTATTGCTTCTGGCGATGAGACTCTTCTTCATAGGAAAAAGATTCACTAGCCGGTATCCGAGATTTCTGCTGATAAGTTACGTCTTGCTCGTCATCGGAATCTTCATCAGAATACGAGGAAATCCGTTTCCTCTTTGCATGGCGTAACTCCCTTTTCAATTTTTCAACTTCTAGTTGCAAGTTCCGGTTCTTCTCTACATGGGACACGTGACTTCCGCCATGTGACTGGCTTTGGCCAGTATGCACAGTGTGCACACTACCCTCACGATCCTGCCTCCTCTCCAAGTTAAGGAAAGGGTCAGCGTGTTGGGATGCCCTGGATTCTACTTGTTGTTGACTTCGTTTTGCCATCACCAACTGTTGTTTTCACCCCTGCACAAGCTCTCCCCACAGACGGCGCCAGTTGTAGGGTCAATTTTTGTAGCCCAAGTCCAAAAGATATGGAGTATGGGCCCTATGAACCCAAGACAATGAATTTGTAGAGCGTGGGTGAAAGAACTAGGCCGGATATGAATTAAGTAAGAGTTGGTTATGATATTTGCGAATAAACTAACATGCAACCATACTTAGACAAAGGCAAACATGAATGTATGAAGAGGCATTTTATTGAATGAAGTTAGGTTACAAGTCTTAAAGCTACAGTAAAGTTGTTTTCTTCTCCTCCCTCTTGTTTTTTTGTCCGCCTCCCCTTTTATCAGGGACTCTTCTTCTTTATATAGCCTCCTCCCTCATCATCTCAGTCGTCCACTTGTCATCCATCTGCGTACATAATTAAGTATAGGTCACATCAAGCATCTTTTCTAGCTTTTTGGGAGTGGCGATAGCTGAGGTTGCACTGTTCAGGGGTCTTCTCCACATAAATACGGTCAGAAAAGTTACTGCAGTGCATTAAATACGGTGGTAGCAGCTTTTCCTTGAGATATTTCTTCGTCCATATCATTCTCAGGTATGCCTAGAGCTTATCTTTGTCATTGGAATTGTCAGGAAGGTCATTCGGACCTTCCATACGTTTATTTGATAAGACTATTCGTATCCGAGGAGTAAAACCTCTTCGGAAAAAGGGTGACCTCTTCGGATTGTACTCTTCCTCCATCTCCGAGTTTGTTGACCCCAGATGAACTCTACCCCAATCCGTTATTACTCTTCGGACATACAATAACCTTAAAAACAGGACCCAGGCCCAGTAGGTAGATCTAGGCTTTTACCCCCCCCACATATATAATATAGATATATATTAATAGAAAAAATTTAGAAAAAATCCAATTAGATTCTACAATTGAAGTTCGATTTCGCGCTATATGTCCTAAATTATTTATTTTTAGAGAGAGTTTTATTTCTTAATTTTGGAGTCAAATGTGAGAGCGCATCATAAATATCTATCCAAGCGAGTTATTGCATATAAAAACCAAAGAGTCTAAAATTAATGAATAGATTTTTTTTTTAAATGGATAATTTACATTTTTTACCTAATAATATTCTTACAAGACTTTTTAAAGAGTTAACAAAATATAAGAATAACTATCAATAGTATATAAATATATATATATATATATATATATATGAATTATACTATGCATCTTATCGTATATCTTTAAGTGTATCCATCATTCTATATATATCTATAGTGTTAAAAGCTAGTTTAGATAGAGTTTGACTCCAAAAATCAATGGAAAAATGACATGTGTCCTATTAACTCAATTAATTTTTTTTTATAATTTTTTTGACTTGTAGATAGATTTGTTCCATCACTTAAAAAAAAAAAAAATTTTAATAGTTTCAACAACGGGAGAGGGGAAGGTGGATAAAGAATAAAAAATATCATTATTTTTGAGTTATCATGAATGAAAGAGAATTGTTTTGTAATCTTAATATCTTAATTAGGGCAAACTTTGCTTTAAAAGGGAAGAAAAGAAAAAAAAGAAGGCAACACATGGTTACATATAGGGAAATGCTAATAATCCATTTAAAAAAAGTATTTATGAGAAATGGATTAAAGAAAGTTTTTATGAGAAATGAAAAAAGTTGTCAAAATATTAATTATTTTTTTTTATTTTTCATAAAAATTTTATTTAAATAAATTATTAACTAGTGTTCTAAGTGCATTCGTTAGCATTTTCTTTACATATAATAATTTTTATAGATTTGATAGTAATAATTACTAAATTTAATAAGCCTGGATTCATAACCTCATATCATTTAGAATTAATAAATGTATTAATCTAAAAGAAAAAAGAGATAGAATCAAGTAAGAAAATGACGAATATACCCCCAAATCTAGGATATATAAACTTTGTAATAATTGTATAGAGACGTGGTATCCACGTCATCGATGTGCCACTTCCCCGCTAGTCGGTGCCAAAAATCCAATCCAACCAATCTTCCCATTCTCTCATCATTTCTCATTTCCATTTCTAAAGAATACCTTCACATCACATAATAAAAAAGAAAAAGAAAAAAGAAAAAGAAAAAGATAGAAGAGAAAGCACCAATTATTGAAGCCAAGTCTCATTCACCAAACGCCACCATCAACAGCTTTACCTGACCACAACATTCCACCGTAATACGTAATTAATTTCATAGGAATTCGTTTCACCAAATTCCTTTGTTTTCATTTCTTACAGGGTCACATTTGATTTATTGTAAAATTCACATTCACATTCACATGCAATATATGTCAAAGGGTTAAGGAATTGGAGGAGAGCGCTTGTGTTTGGTAGCATACACAGAGAGACAGAGAGAGATGGCTTTGCTACGTAAATTGTTTTTCCGGAAACCACCTGATGGCTTACTTGAGATCTGCGAGCGAGTTTACGGTGCGTTCTTGTTCTTGTTCTTTCCTCTTTTTTTTCTTTATTTATTTGAATAATTCGTTGTTTCTGTTTGGCGGGGATTTATGAATTTGAAAAATTCAAAGTTTTTAAATTTAGTTTTTTGTGTGACTGATAAGGAAATGGTTTTCCAAGTTGGAAGTAATTGGAGTGTGGAATTTTATTATGTTATTTTGAATAGGCAGTATTGGTTTTTGAATTTCCAAATTTTCGCTCTGTTTGGTTGCTGAGAAAGTGTGGGAAAAAAAGGAGGAAATTATATTATATGAATTGCTACTGTTTCATTATTTTACTATTTATGCTTTGAGGAGGCAATGAATCGCATTCAACTCAGCCTAATTCTTTAGCTTCCTCTAATTCAGAAAATTAAAAATGAACCCCCCCCATCCCCCAAAAAAATCCTATACAATTTGTAGCTTTTTAATTTTTTAATTAATTTTTTTTCCTGGGTTAGCCCCTACATCTAAGTTGAAGGAAATTCAGCAATGTATATGGCAAGGAATTGAATCACTAAAGCAGTTTTTTTTTTTTTTTTTTTGGGGTGGGTATTAAAAATATTTACTAGAATTAGAAGTCTCAAATGGGAGTTCAATTTTGGTTTTGTCCCATTGCATTATAGTGGCAGAAAAATAGAACCCAATTTTTTATTAGTGCAATGAATAAAATGAGTTTACAAAGCATAGGTTTTGGCTTCTGCATTTAAAATATTGCAAGTGCTAACTATAAGATTCTTTTTTTTAATTAAGTTTTGGTAGAAAATTTATAGATTAGTGACTGATGGGTTTGCGATCTATGTATGCATATAGTATTTGACTGCTGCTTCACTACTGATGCTTGGAGTGAAGATAGTTATAAGGAATATATTGGTGGTATAGCCGGTCAACTTCGAGATCACTTGCCCGATTCTCAATTCTTGGTATTTCATTTTCGTGAAGGGCATGCAAATAGTGAGATTACTGACATTTTGTCCGAGTATGATATGACCATAATGGACTATCCTCGGCACTTTGAGGGTTGCCCGGTGCTGACGATAGAGGTTATCCATCATTTTCTAAAATCAAGTGAAAGTTGGCTTGCATCTGGGAATGTGCTGTTGATGCACTGTGAACGTGGTGGTTGGCCGGTTTTGGCTTTCATGCTGGCTGCGCTCTTGATCTATAGGAAGTTGCATAGCGGAGAGCAGAAGACCTTAGACATGGTTTACAAGCAGGCTCCCCGTGAGCTTTTGCAATTGATGTCCCCACTGAATCCAATACCTTCTCAGCTGAGGTATTTACAGTATGTCTCGAGGAGGAATGTTGCCTTAGAATGGCCACCATTGGATAGAGCACTCACCTTGGATTGCATCATTCTCAGATTAATTCCTAATTTTGGTGGACAAGGGGGTTGTCGTCCAATATTTCGTGTATATGGACAGGATCCTTTTCTTGTTGCTGATAAAACCCCCAAAGCTTTATATGCTCCAAAAGGAAGCAAAAGTGTCCGGGCTTACAAGCAGGTGATACTAGTTATTTAAAAAAAAAATTCTTTTTTGAGGTTTACCCATATTAATTTTATTGATTTTCTTTGATTGTTTTACTTTTGACTCTTTGATGTGGTGATATTTTCATGGCTTCCCTTTCTTGAGAGCCATGCATGAATTCTGTTTATTTAAAGGGGAAGTGTGCAAGGATTAAGAAACTCGTAAGCATGATGTTAAATATTAGCTATGATATATTCCATGTTGAATATGCTTGAATATATGTGGAAGAGGGAAGCATAAAATAGGAACACAAGAACAAAAAGGTTATGTGATTCAGCCTTATAACTTGCGTTCACGGAAGAGACCTTTAAGGGTTACATCTTTATTATATAAGAGTGTAGTACAAAACTTGTGTTATAATAAACCATAACATGGGTATATATAGTAGACTAAACCCTAGACTAATAGACTTCTAGTACAAGTAGGAGACTTGGCTTCTACACAAAGTAGAATTAGGCTTGGGCCTATGCTAATGGGCTAATATACCTCTAACTCATAATAATCAAAATAAAATAATCTCAAAAAGTTAAAAACAGATAGAATATGAAGCCTCTGCTTTGACAGCCTTTTTTACTTTTCTGGAAGGCAAGAACTACTATGGAAACCAAACAACCAAAGGTGGTGGCTCATTGAGGTTGCTTTTAAAGACCTCCATATGAAAATTTCCAGAGAACTTGCTTACCCAAGATTTCAAAAACCAGATTGTCACTCTTGTTTCTGTGAAGCGCTAGAATTTTTTTAAAATAGACTTTCCAGAGTTATTTATAGTTGTATTTTGTCTTATTCAATAGACTTTCCATCGAACACATGGATAGACTCGGTACTATGGTTGTCATTTGAGGTTTAAGTTGTAGGATTGTGGTCATTTGTGGAAGTCAATCACTTGGATTGGAATGGATGCATCCGATGTTGACAAAACTACCTCTGAGTTCCTCTCAAAATAAACTGAGTTTCTTCCATATGTGTTCAAACTGTTAAACATTTTAATTGTCTCTTATTTGGCCTATTATTAATCAAATAGGCCTTTGGACCTGTTTCAATTTTGCAGGAGGAAACATTCGGTTGGTACTGGGGATGAGAGGTTTCAAAATTTTGAATGGTCTCTTAATTAAAAACACGAGTTCAGCAAGGACACATCTTAGTGAATAATTCTATGTGTTTATTGTGTAAGTTGTGTTGGTGTCAACCTGATCGTTAATCCCTTGGAACTTCTCAAAAAATTATAGTTCCATCCTTTTGTATCAACTGTTCGAGAGAGAATAATATACATTATCCCAACTATTAAGCCGGTCAATCTGGGTTCTGGGTATCTCTTCAATTTGGGACTTTAGCAATGAGTGGCCTAGTAAAACTTTGATATGACTTTCTGGACTTGACCTGAAATCCAAAATGGCTTTGGATGGGATAATTTGAACTGAATTTGTATGTAATTTACTGAAGACTAGTAAGGATAAAACAAGGGGTAAGGGGATGTACCCCTTTCCCTCTCCCTTGTGTGTGTGTGTGTGTGTGTGTTTGTTTCTCAGAAAAAAAGGGGTAAGGGGATGTATGGGTCAGTGTTTTGGGAGCTTGATTTGTTTGTGAGATTGAGTCTGCTAAAGATTACTGGAAACTTGGTTGAGACCTTTCATTCTATGCTTGTATCTGCGGGGAAAGCTCTTTTAATTATGATTATTATTAATTTTTTTTTCAAAAACTTGGTCTAATCTTAATATTATTATGACTGTTTGGAACCCGTATTGTGCTGCAGGCAGAATGCGAATTGGTTAAAATAGACATCAATTGCCATATTCAAGGTGATGTTGTGGTTGAGTGTGTTTGTTTGAATGATGACATGGAACGTGAAGAGATGATGTTCCGTGTCACATTTAACACAGCTTTTATTAGGTCTAATATATTGATAGTAAACCGGGATGAAATTGACATATTGTGGAATGCTAAGGATCAATTTCCTAAGGACTTCAGAGCAGAGGTATTGCACATGACACATTTGTGTAGACTTAGCTTTTTTTTTTTCTGGTGCTTTTCCCTAATATGAAATTTATACACCGGTCATTCTTTGGATGAAGATTCTTTTCTCAGAGATGGATGCTGCTGCTTCCATTGTTCTGGGTGATGTCTCGTGCTTTGAGGAGGAGGGCCTTCCCATGGAGGCATTTGCAAAAGTTCGAGAGATCTTCAATTATGTGGACTGGTTAGATCCTAAGGCCGATGCAGCGCTAAATGTGCTCCAGCAGGAGCTAAGTCCTAGAAAGCTCTGGCAGAAAAAGAAGCCCACGGTTTTTGAAAATAGGGATAATAGCTCCTTATCATCATCCCTGGATATTCAGTCCCTTAAGGTGGCTGAGCCCCATGACATTCAGATTGGACTTCAATTGCCCTCTCAATCTGACATCGTGTTCCTAGGGATGCCTCAATCTTCTAAGTCAACCACAGTCTCCTGTAAATCTGTGCAAGGTACACCTGTAACCCCAACTTTTGGTATTGGATGTCAGTTACATGACTGTGCCTTATCTGAAGGTGCCAAAGTCACTCAACCTGCGCCTGTTCCTCCAACTGTTCCAGAGCCCCCATTGGCAGTTTCACATGCCCCTGAATCTGTGGATACCAAAAGTGTTTCAATTGCACCCAAAACACCTCCACCTGCTCCCCCACCACCACCTCTCTTGACTGATTGTTCTACGAAAACTCTTCCTTCTCCTTCCCCACCTCCTCCATTGCCAACTCATCAACTTTCAGAACCTACTCATTCTTCACTTACCAATGATATTTATTATAAAGATCATTCATCAATGGTTAGCCCACCAGTTAGTGTTAGGCCACCTCCATCTCCACCACCACCCTCTCCTCATACTGGGCAAACTTCAGGTCCTTTAATCTCCAACAATAATCCATTACTTAATCCTCCTTTAGCTCCTATAGTTACTTCAGTAACTAGGCCGCCTCCAACTCCACCACCACCTCCAACACCACCTCCTCCGCCAACGCCTCCTTTGAAGGAGAATATAGCTGTTAGAGCTGGACATCCTCCGCCTTCAACTCCTCCACCACCTCCTCCTCCAACACCTCCTTTGAAGGAGAATATAGCTGTTAGAGCTAGACATCCTCCGCCTCCAACTCCTCCACCACCT
Organism: Quercus ilex subsp. ballota; assembly: GCA_032727855.1. NCBI lineage: Eukaryota > Viridiplantae > Streptophyta > Magnoliopsida > Fagales > Fagaceae > Quercus > Quercus ilex. Next base: position 94,000,612 of record CM064909.1, on the reverse strand, counting down.
CCTCCTCCAACACCTCATTTGAAGGAGAATATAGCTGTTAGAGCTGGACATCCTCCACCTCCACCTCCTCCCCCCCCTCATTCAGGGCAGGCTGCTGGTCCTAGAATTCCATCTTCAGTGCCACCACCTCCTCCTGCCCCCATATATTCATCCAAGCACTCTGACCCTGCATCAGTGAAATCCTCACCTGTTCCATCTGTGCCCCCTCCTCCTGCTCCCTCTGTTAAAGGAGTGCCAGGTTCGCTTTCTCTCGGTAGTATTGGGAATAGTTCTCCCAATGGTGGAAAGGGTCGAATTATTTCACGTACAATAAGTTCAAAGAATAATCAAACCAAAAAACTGAGGCCATTGCATTGGTTGAAATTAACAAGAGCAATGTCAGGAAGTCTTTGGGCTGAGGCACAAAAATCTGGTGATGCTGCCAAGTATGTACTTTTTCTCTAAAAGAGAAGTTCCATGTTAAACTATGAATCATGCTTTGATTTTTCTTCATATATCTCATAGGCTGTTTCATTTGTTCTCTTATAATGTAGGGCTCCAGAGATTGACATGTCAGAGCTAGAGAATCTTTTCTCAGCAGCAGTTCCAACTTCAGATCATGGCAGGAAGTCTAAGAGTGGCTCAGCGGGGCCAAAATCAGATAAAGTGCAACTGGTAATCAACGTTTTTGGTTCTCAAGTTGTACCAATCATCTTTGATTTTTTTTTTTTTATTAACTTGAAATTGTTTATATTTCATCTTCAGATTTAAGTCCATTAATATTTTGTAAGAGGAGTCTCATCCCCAATTTTGTGTCCATTCAAAGAAACAAATAATTATCTTGTTTTATGGTTTAAAAGTTTTTAACCTAGGAAAAAGTCAAATCAGATGTAGATTTCCTGGGTCAGGTCTGGCAGTGTTAAACAGCTTGGATCTTGACGAATTAGGGTTAGGGTTTGGTGAAAAAAATGTTGTAAAATAGTAAGGAATAAATATGGGTTTTCTAATGGTGAAAAGGAATAGTAATATTTGGGGATGAAATAAGGGGGAAAAGCCAAAGTCCATGTCTTGGTTCTTTATAGGGTATTTGGGGCTATTTGATAGATGAGTGGTTTAGGGTTTAGAAGGTGAAGAATCAATTTGTGTGTGTGAAAGGTTTTAAGTTACTGGGATTTTAAGAACGAAAAAGAAAAAGAATAAACTTTTAATGTTCTTCTCTCTTGAATAGAAAGCGTTAAATTCATATAAATAGATGACTAATACCTGTTCCTAGTGGAACTTGAACTTCTTGAAACCCTAATAAGAGTTGGACTCCTTTCTACTCTGCCCAAACTAAATAACTAAACTCAAACAAAACCAAAATAGGACCCAATGGACTCTTAATATAGCCCATCCCTAGAAACCAGAAAAATACAAATTTTCCCGACACTTAAACTAAAAGAAAAAACTGGAGTAGAATTACATTAAGGTCTGGGTGGGGAAATTTTTTGTGGTTCTAATAGGTGACAGAAGGTCCTAAGGATTAATCTATGCAAAGATTAAATGAGCAAAAGCTTGCAGGAATTTGAGATACATGCTGTAAAACCTTCTGGCAGCTACTAATGTTAGGCCTTCAGGTTGTTAAGATGATGACATGAGAAGAAAAACATAAAGAGGTCCAAATTAGGGTTATGTGTTGGAAGAGTAAAGAAAGCAGTGTTGTGACTTGTGATTGCATGGCATCTTAACAAGGAGAACGCCATGTGTTCATGCCTTCCAATAAACAAAACACTGAAATTTTTTTTTTCCTGGTTTCTTGAGAGCACCCCATAAATATTTTTGCATAAGTTATGCACAACAGTATGTTTCTTCAACTGCCCTGTTTACCAAAACCAATGACTGTCGCAAGCTGATATACCTAGTGGACAGTTTCTTGAACATGACTATAATTTTAAACTGTGTTTATGTTCTAAAATCATTTTTTATACCTTTTCTGTTATTTTCAATTTGTCAAGTAGGGTCCTTAAAGAAATTGCTTAACAGTTGTCCAATTTGCTGATCATGAGGAATATTTTAAAATGCAAATATTCCTGACGGCTGATGTTAAAAGTTTGATGGATCCAAATTACTTTTGAATTCATGCAGCTCCAGTCAGTGACGGCCAGTGTTAGTTCTGGCCATGCAAGTGATCAAAAGTTCAAAAAATGTTAATTGGATTTCTGTCACTATCTATAGCAACATTCAGGCAACCAACTCAGAAAGAAGGATTACCGTTACTGTTTTACCAACAATGTCTTTTTTTACTCATAAGGAATTAAGGATGGGTATGGACAATTAAATGTTAACTAGCTACACTTTTACTACATGAAATATCTTAGACAGAACTGTTCAATTAAATCCATGCATGCATCCATAGTTTTATAAGTGTGAATTGGTAAAAATTTGTTACCAAAGTTATCAGATTAAGTAAATTGTTGGGGATTTTTGGATTACCAATTTGTAAATCAAAAAATGGGCACCAAAATGTTAATTTATGGCAAAGAACTGAGCATCTAGCTCTCTTTGTCAATTGCATATTCTTCATTCATGCTGAGTGATTTAGAAGGTCTCATTGTATACATTTCTAGTGCGATTTTCCTCTGTATGGTCCATATAAATCTTAAGAGTTGTTGTCCAAAAGCAAAATTGAAGCTTTTTGGGATATACTGATCACTTATTATCAACTTATCTGTGCTAGAAGTCTAAATTCTATAGATTGAACTAACGTATTTTATTTACTGGGGGGGGAAAAATAACTAATGCCCTTCAAAATCCCAACAGCCCCTCCCGCCCCTCTTCCTTAAAAGAAAGGGAAAGATGTTTGTACTTTATGTTGGCTTTTTCTATTCTTTTGTATTATGGAATTGTAGAATGCTTAGGTCTATCAAGTATTAGGTACAGCATTGGAAGTGAGGTTATATGCATCCCTTTCTTGTCGCATTTATCTTGTTTGGCCAAGTTATGTTCTCATGAATATCAGATTAATATTTATTATTTGTTTAATGTTATCACGTCTTGCAGATTGACCACAGGCGGGCATATAACTGTGAAATCATGCTTTCAAAGGTGAAAGTGCCATTGCATGACTTAATGGTAAGCTTAATGCTATTTCAATTGTGTACTTCTACCAGTTCTATGGGTCATTAAATAAAAGTTTGCTTCGCATAGACTTCAAGCAGTTCAGAGCTCAACTCTGCAAATCCTTTTCTAAACTATAGGAGCTCAGCTACAGGAACTCTTGTTCTGTCATCCCACTATATCTAGGGCAAAATTAATTTTTCAGTCCTATTAGTCTTGTTCTAATCTTATGCCCTTCTCTTTGACCTATCCTTCAATTTTAATCCTTACTGGTGCTGTTTTTGGTCTTATACCTTTTTGGTATTCCCTCTACATTTTTTTACTAATAAAAAAAAAAAGTATTCCCTTTACCATCAATTTCAAGAAAACCTTTTTTTTTTTTTTGTGTGGATAATGCTGATGATTTTTATAGCTCAAAATAATTGATACAAGCAAGAAAACACAGGGTACAATACATGTTCTAAAACAGAAAAAATATGAAAACAGATACTCCCAGTAGTACAAGCCAAATTCTTTTGAGACAACTCATCAATTTAGCACTAATGATATCAAGCCTGTTTCACAGCTACTGAAACAGTAACCATCCTCCAAATATCTTTTGTAAACACTTCTTCCCCCCCAAACTCAATTAATTTCCAGAGCAGACCCAAGTATTCCCCAGTTGATGCACAGTACTTTATTGAGAATGGAATTGTCTAAATTACTCTTAGCTTCCATCTTGGCTTTGATGTCTCTTGTAATGCTTTTAACAATTTGCTCTTCTGTCTTGACTTCTCCTCCTTGGATTCTACAATTCCTTTGGATTCACAAATGATAAACTGTTGCCCCCCATGCCACCTTCCAAAGGGAAGCTCTATATCTTTTCCCTCATAAAAAATCCGGTGCTTTAGCTTAATATATCATCCAATTTGGGAGGAATATCATTCACCAATCAAAGCCCCATAATGTTCTTCCAAATTATTTTTGTAAAAGAGCATTCAAAGAACAGGTGACTCCTACTCTCTGTAACCATTCAGGTGGAACAGCATGCACAATCCCCTGTGAACCCCAAATCATCATCCTTGCTCTTGTAGATAACCTGTCCTTCATGGCAAGCCAGCCGAGAACACCATCTATACTCCTAATATTGTTTTGAACACATTTCAAATGTTAAGTTTGGGTTGAACTGTACTAGAACACTTTTATTCAAAAGAATCTGTAGTTAAGCAAAGAAGTGGTCATTGGTCTCGCTTCCTTTCCTCATAAACAAAAAATGGAGAGTGAGATCACAGGTGCATTATAAAACCTGGAAACTTTGTCATACTGCCAGCTTATACTTCACTGCATAATGATATGTGCCAAGTGCCCACCCCTGATGTAAGCTTAAAATGGTTGACTTACAGCTCCTTCTTTGGTATGTCAAACTATCGGTAGAAAGTTATTTCCTCTTAGAATTCAACGAATCACATTGTAGAGGGACAAGTGTAATTACATTCTTATGGTTGTCTTATGTCAACATATCTATTAAGGTATGTAGAGTGTGGGCCATGTCTTTGACTGGCCTTGAGCAGGTCATGTCTCTAAATTTTGGTGATTATGATCTCTCTCGTCTTCTCATTCAAAATGGAAAGAAAACACATGCCCTCTCTCTCTCTTGCTTAGGCAATCTCCTCTTTCTTTTCTTGAGGCTCTACTTCATTCTAGGAGTCATCCTATCCTCTTGGTTTTTTTCATTGCTATAAGTATCTGCTGTCCAAGCATGGTTCTCATTCATTTTTGCTAGATAGGTGGTCTTAGTTCCATTATACATTAGGGGGTTGTTTCTGACAATTTGTCCTTATCAATTATGGCTTCATGTGGAACATTGACAGAGTTCAGTGCTTGCCCTGGAAGATTCAGCTTTAGATGTGGATCAAGTCGAGAATCTCATAAAGTTCTGTCCAACAAAAGAGGAGATGGAACTACTTAAGGTTTGGAAAACTATTATTAAATTAACTATTATATTAAAATTGGTATATCATGTTCTATTCATTTTATATCTTCTGCAAATATATAATTGCATTTATTACATTTCTCTGTTCAGGGCTACACGGGAGAAAAGGAAAAGTTAGGGAAATGTGAACAGGTGTGTAAGATTTCATTAGTGCTGTTTGTGTGCTAACCTTTTATTTGATATTTTGATGTCTTGATTTCTCACATTTGATGAGATGCATACTGGTATTTTTTTGACTTTGCCTTTGTTACTGCTTCATTATAAGGAAGTTGTGCTATGTTAGGTAATAAGAATTCCAAACACAATGGACATTTAAGGATCCTTTAAACTGATTAATCTTATTGTAGTTCTCTGATGTAACTTATTTGCATAATTTCTTGCGAATTCTTTATTATCATTGTCCAACTGTAGTATTTCTTTGCTCTAGTTTTAATTTTCCGTTGTTACTTATGAATACTAACTTGTGGTATGTTTTTTATTAGTTTAATTAGTGATACTTAACTGCTAATGTAACAATTGAACTGTTATTTTACAACTATTTACACTATAGAATGGTAATTGAACAACTAAATTCCCGGGAAAGGGTAGAAGAATGGGACATACAATGCATTACAGATGTATGATCATTACTCCATCGCTTCGCCTAGCAGCATGACGCTTGTATTACTCTCCCACAACCCCGTTTTCACTTAACAAGTGTACTGCTTGATATGAACATATTATAAATGATAGGTGAAGCCCTATGGTAATTGCACTCATTAACTGAATGTACTTCTGTGGGTATCATTTCAAAGACTTCGTTTTGTTGGATAGGGCATGCATTGTACGGTGAAGGAAGAAAAACATACCTAGGTTTAATTTTTGGTGTCTGCGTGTGTACTTGTCTGAAGAAGTTCAAAATTCAAATGCTTGCTGTATCTGTGTACTTGTCTCAAGATGTCCAAAGTGCAAGTGTGTCTCTCTGTGTGTATACTTTTCTCAAGAAGTTTAAACTTTAAAATGCTTGTGTTTGTTCTGACATCTCTCGGGACCAGCATTTGAGTGTAAAAGAGTTGGTCTGATGGATTTCATTTGAAAGCTATTTTTGTGTTCACAACTAGCATTGTTACTCATAGCTTTGATAGAAAATTACCTGCTATTGGTTGGTGCATCCAAGTCAACCCTTGTGTTCAGTAGATGTATGGATGTGCCATCTCAAACATATTGGCAATTTTTTCTCATTACATTGACATTGGGGGTTCCATTTTATGTATATTCAATAAATTCAACTTGTTCTATGATGTTTAATGATGAAATATTGAACCCTTGATTTAAGCTGCTATAAATGCTCAATTTGGGAACATATCCTCCCTGAAGAATTTTGTGGCATCTTTTTTGGATTAATGTGCTTTGTGCATGTTCATGACAGTTCTTCTTAGAGTTAATGCAAGTACCACGTGTAGAAAGTAAGCTCCGAGTTTTTTCATTCAAGATACAGTTCCATTCCCAGGTGAGGAAAAGCTCGTCTCTCACTTGCTCAATATGCGGTGATTTGCCTATGTTAATGTGGCCTATTTATAATTCCATTTAGGTTTCTGACCTCAGAAGCAGTCTCAGTGCTGTCTACTCTGCTGCAGAAGAGGCAAGTTATTTTTTCATATGCTTATACTTCTTTTTTGGAAGTGATTCTGATATTCCTATTAATATTGATTTCTCATTTTCTTATACCTGATGTTCTCATCAGATCAAGGGTTCTGTCAAACTGAAGAGAATTATGCAGACAGTTCTTTCATTAGGAAATGCTTTGAACCAGGGAACTGCTAGGGGTAAGTTGATATTAAATTGTCTGGCATCTATCCTGAATGCACTATTATTATTAAAAAAAAAAATTAGGCAGCAAAATACCCTATCATCATTGTTAGAAGGCATCTATGCGTTCAATAAATTGGATAATTCTAAAGCATATGAACAAAGAAAATACTTGTACAAAAAGTTGGTCTTGGAGTGCTAAAATTTTGGTGGTTGTCACTGATATTTGGTAAATGGTTTGAGTTACTGTTTCCAATTTCCAAGAGGTTGTTATTGAGAAGGAAAAAAATGGCAGTGGTTGTTAATAAGGAAATATTGGAGTATTGCAGTAGGCTAGAAAGAAATCAAGAATGCTGAGAAATTACTGTGTGAGACCGTGAGTAAGATATATGCTCACCTCTTTATTGAGTTGGATACTAGAGTGTGTGAAGATCTGTTTTACTAATTGGCTTGAAAACAACTCATGTTATTCATCATGTAAACCTGTAATCTTTTAAGAGGGAGATAAAAAGAGCATAATTGGAGCACGTGGAATCCAAAATAACAATTTAGAATTTGATTTTTTTACAAAGTTTTGCTGCAATCTAGGGACAAATACAGGACAAATCAAGGAACATAAACTTATAGTTTTGAAATTTTTTTAGCTCTTTGGGATGTTTTAACATGCAAGTTGCATTTGAAAACTTTGAAAAAGAGCCATGAAAGAAGGAATAAAAGTAATACCTATCCCTCTTGAAGTATGTTTGTTAATTTGATCACTTAGCTAATCTTGTTTAGTAGACCTCTGTGGAGAAGTATGGAAACAATGAATCTGATTATGAACTTCTGATTTATTTGAAGAATATACTTCTAATGATGACATAAAGAGATACAAGAACATACATGTGTCAGATTCTAACCTATTAAGTGTTTGTTTGGGATCCGTTTATTTTGCTAAAATTGAAAACTTTTTACTGAAAGTACTGTAGATAAAAGTAAAAGTTAGGTAAAATAGTACAGTGAGACCCATGAATAGTATCAAAAAGTGCAGTGGGGCTCATGAATAGTAGCAAAAATAATCTGAATAGTAAAATAAACTAGCAAAAATAATTTTTGTCAAACACACACTAAACAAGGATGGAACTAGACATCTAACTTTTATTTATTAAGGGGGGGGGGGGGGTGTGGGGAGCATGAACTAAATTTTTTTAGAATTCAGGAATAAAAAGTATACTAAGATTTAAAACTAAATTAATACATGAAAATAAAACTAGCATTTATTTAGTGTTTAACAGAATATATACATATTAAAAAAATACAAAATATTTATTCTCTGTACTTTTTTATTTTTAATTTATTTGATCAATCATCTTTCAAAATGGAACTTGACATTCCTTTAAATCCTGAAAATCTTAATATGAACTAAAATTTTCAGCAATTTTTCTTGTAATGTACAAAATCAAAGAGTCCGATGATTGAAAATTCTCATTTCATAGTAGTGGTAGAAACATTGGAAAAGTAAGCACAATTATAACCACTATGTGAATAAGTTGGTAGGCTATTGGTATTGGATCTTCAGCTCTTTTCCAACCATTTGGTAAAATTCAAGACATAAATTGATGAAAAAACAATATTTGTGCTATGGGTTTACTACCGCCCCCATCAAAATTATTGGGGGAAAAAACTAAATTGAAATATATTGATTAAAAAAAGGAGTGCACATATGCATATTCAAAATCAAGGAACGAACTTAATATATAAATAAAACAATAAAATTGATTGAAAGCAATTAGCTTCTTATTTCTTGGTTTGCCCTTGATTTATCTTTTTTAGGAACTTTTTTTATTTACTAAAGGATTTTAGCTACGTGAAACACAAAAAACATAAATTTGTAAAAAGTTTTTATTTAAGAAAGGTGTTTTATGTTAAAAAGTCTTTTTGGAAGGAGGGCCATATGTCATGCACCAACAGACTGTCTCATTTTTGTTCAGCTATGTTTTTGGGACCAAATTTTAGATATTTATATAAATATTTATTATAAAACAGTTTTATCTTGAATGGGGGCATATATATTATATAAACAATTATAGGGATTTGTTAGAACCATGGGGGCCATTGCCTCACTTGGTCTTAACTTAGTTCAATCCCTGCTCTTAAATCTAAGATCACTTGGCAGTTGAGATGCTCCCTTGAACATAAAGTTACCCTACATTGTGATACTTAAATTCATAAAGCTATGAGCACCAGCACCTTGGTCCCTATTAAAATACTGGGGATTCCTGTCACATATTTTTCTATATTTTCTTGCCATGTTACCTTTTGCTCTCTCATGCTGTGGGATCAGACATATAACAGCATCACATTGTTATCCTGCTCATTGATACTCCTTGATTTTATTCTCTGCTTTTTTTTTTCCTAGGATCTGCCATTGGATTTAGGTTGGATAGCCTTCTTAAACTTACAGATACACGTGCACAGAACAAGAAGACTACTCTCATGCATTATCTTTGTAAGGTACAAGTTGGTACTTATTTCTCTGGGCTTTGTAATGATAAACTTGACTGTCCGCATTGGATTTGAAACTTCTCTTGGAACATATGGTGAGGTTATCATGTGCAAATGGAAATTTTCATAACTCAATTATGTTCCTTGTGCATGCATGTGCAAACTACATCTTTGTTAATTTTAATTTACAATTGTTTTATACACTTGTGCTTATGATTGGAGAGTGGACATGCATTTTATATTGGACTCATGGCAGAGCTAATTGATTAAAGGATTTAATGGTTTGGTATTAGTGTTGATAAATTACCACTTGTCCCAAAAGTTATAGTTATTAGGAACTGGTAAATTTAATTATTTAACTATTATTTTGACACTCCCCCTCACGTGGGGTCCAACATATGGTTTTAACTTTGTAAATGGGAGATAGAGGGGAGACAAGGTTCGGACTTAGAACCAGCTATTTTGATACCATGATTAATAGCCTTTATCCTAAATGTTTAAGCCATTAGAATATAGTGAATTTAATCATTTAACCATTTTTTTTTTTTTAAATGTCTACCAGAAAAAGGAAAAAAATAGCTCCTGCTATCCCCAGCAAAGGAAACGTTTACCATATATCTGTTATTGCAATAGTTTATTTGATTTCATTTTTAATTTTTGTTCTTTGGTAGAATAATGTTGAAGTGATTAAATTCACTTTTTAAGCTTTTAACACTAGTAATAACTTATCATTCCTACATATTAATTTGCTAGATGTGTCATGTAGATCCTTAGAAGGCTTTCATTAATATGGATTTAAGTTTTCTGGCTGATTCATATATTGTATGGAGCTGTTAAGTTTTTTCAGCTTATATAGTTCAGTTTGTGATGTTTTTAGTATACTGCTTACCTTTTTTTATTAATAAAAAATTTTGTTAAAATGATGAGAAACCTCAGATGCACAGGCTCCTTGTTCAGTCAAATGTGTCGTTCATTGTGCTAATGAGCCCGCAAGTTTTGATTTTTCTGATTATTTGTATGCATCTACATATAAGAAGCATGTTTTGTTGTCATTAATTACAAAACTTTGTGCATTAATATGTGGTTTTTATAATAAATAAAACTATTATGTTGATCAATTATGATTTAATGTCAAGTTTTGGGTAGCTTTTGAAGTACATGCCCATGGAGAAGTTTACCTGCATATTACTTGGTGATGATTATGTTATGCTTGATAAGCTGTAGGTGCTTGCTGATAAATTGCCTGAAGTTCTAGATTTTTCCAAGGACCTTGCTAGCTTAGAGGCTGCATCAAAGGTATTCTTATTTGTTATGGTGAGAACCATTTTTAGAAAATTTTTATTAGAGTTGGCACTTCTTGACTGAAATGTGTGATTTCCATCCAGATACAAATGAGAATTTTGGCAGAGGAAATGCAAGCTATAAGCAAAGGATTGGAGAAAGTTGTACAGGAACTGTCCACCTCTGAAATTGATGGTCCTGTATCCGAAAATTTCCGTAAGGTATTTAAGCTATTAGTCTTTTTTTGTCATTACTAGCAGGATCTATCCATGTCTGTCCATTCATCACTTCTCATTGGTGCAGTTCTCTTGTAGTTATTGTGAATGAATAAACTCTTTCAGCTAACACCTGCTCATCTTGTAATATAGAAGGGGAAAGACAGATTTCACGTAGTCCTTCATTGTTGCTAGTTCTATCTTTAAATTCTCAAGAATTCTTTAATATTTCAACTTGCTAGTTATCCATCTCAACATTTTCCCTCATTTTCTTTCATGCACACATAGAGAGATCCAACTTAATTGTTGATGTGTATTGCTTGAATTTAAGAATAAACATTCATGGATTCCACCTTAATGGTACCGCATGTGATCATATAACTTTAAATACTGGTCTTGTTTTGTGCAGCACTCAATATGCCGTGTCGTACTTTGAAAGGGAAATAATGGCATTAGCCTAGCCAACATGCTTATGTGCCCATATATATTCAGTTTCAGGTCCTGTATTGAGACACAGTGCAAGCTGCAATAAAGTTATATAGATACACAACTCTTGGCATTTCACTTGAGAGAGTTCTCTGCTGTGGCAGATTCTAGAGCCATTCTGTGGAACTAAGAGTAGTGCAAAGGATATTTTCTCTAGGCGTTGCATGTGAAAGAGAGTTTTGGGTATCTTTGGGCTTTGCGATTTTTGAGAGAGCCTTTCTGCTACTATTGTAATCTCCCAGTATTTTTAGTGGAACTTTCTCCTCATAACCGCCCTTGAATGCAGGCAATTTGCTAAACCAGGCAAATTCTTGTGTTCTCTTTATATGTGCTTGATTTATTTTTCTTTATTTTTATTGGTTTGAATCCTGGGAGTGCTATTGGATGATAGTTATCTTCCTCTTGTTGGTTATCTTCTTGTCGTTGTTCACCCTCTTTTAACTTTATATTGTGCTTATTTTTTCAGCTGAAAGAGATGATTTGTTAGGGCTAGCATGTGCTGGGATGAGCAGATTGGAATTAGGTTTCTTAAAGATTGATAGAATTAGACCTAAGATGGTGAATTTTGCATTCTAGGGTCTTTGTGGGGCTTGGATGTCTGGATACTGTTATAAAAAAGCAAAGAAGAGGGAAAATTGTAGATGCCATCAATACACCCTTTTAGTCAACAAAGTCTGACAAACTTTAAAGAGTTTCTTGTTCATAAGCCAAACATAAGGAGAACGAAATGTTTGGGTTTGGGATGATAGTGAATCTTGTATTTCATTGAGTTACTGTGAGATTATATGAAGTGCGCCAAATTTTATCTGGATAATACTGTTACAATATCAAAACAATCAAAGACCACTGTGAAGTATTTTAGTTTTGAATATTACCATGGAAATGATAATTGTGATTCTTATAGCTAAAGATTCCTCATGCTTTTAGTTTTTATTTATTAGGCTTTATGTATCTTTGTGTTTAATTTGTTATTGGCGTAGAATTTGTCTATTGTTCTGGCTTTGATTTATAGTTTCATTTTATATTTCAGACTTTAAAGGAGTTCCTTCTTTCCGCTGAAGCTGAAGTGAGGTCTTTGGCTTCATTGTATTCTGGCGTGGTAGGTCTTGCTTTGAAGAGTAGTAGGAGTGTTTATGCTTTTACAACAATAAAAATGAATGCATGTTCTTTATCATCTGGAATGTCTTTCAGGGTAGAAATGTGGATGCAATGATCATTTATTTTGGAGAAGATCCATCTCGCTGCCCCTTTGAACAAGGTATTATAACTTATGATCATTGTGTAATGCACTTACAAATTTGAATACTGTTAAATTAGTGATTGTCCTAAAAACTTAAGCTATTGAGATATGATAAATTTAATTATTTAACCGCATACTTTTAACACTCTCCCTCACTCGTGGGCTCAAACTCCCTTTTGATATGTGAGGTCCAACATGTGGGGTTTTAAATGGGAGGTTAAGTGGCGGCAACAAAGATCGAATTTATGACCTCCTGCTCTGATACCATGTTAAATTACTGATTGTCCCAAAAGCTTAAACTATTGGGATATGGTAAAATTAATCATCTAACCACATACTTCTAACAATTACCCTAGGGTCAAATGGAAATCTTGGCTTGTGATTTATTTATGATTTCATATATGGTATTGGTATATACTCAGAATTTGCTGCTTATGAGTTTTGTGATGAAATTTGAATCAACTGATGGTTCACCTGAAGTATGAGCTCAAAAACCATTACCATATCTGATGTTTTGTTCTGAAATCTCGTAGCATGTTTTAGTAATTTCTGCTATCTAAGTTTTAAGAGATTTACTTAGTAGTCAAATTCAATAAAATCTTGGTTTTGTTAGTTATCTGTCTATTTCTAAGTTTGTCATCAGATTGGAAGCTGCATCTGATTCCTTTACTAATCACATTCATTATGACGGTATATCATGTTGTGTCCCCAATCTAAATCTACACATTGTCACTGTAATGACCAGGTGTATGCCTTTTCTGAATCATTAAAGATAATATGTGTTGGTATTTATTAGGTTTTGTACTTTGTAGTTTTCTAATCTTGAAGTCTAGTTGGACGGCTTCACATGCACAGCTCTTTTCAGTGTAGTTTCTGCTACCTTATTACATTTCTGAAACACATCTGCAGTTATTTCAACTCTGCGCAACTTTGTGAGAATGTTCAACCAAGCCCATGTAGAAAACTGCAGGCAGCTTGAGCTTGAAACAAAGAAAGCAGCAGAAAGTGAAAAATTAAAGATGGACGCTTCACATAAGGAGTCCAAACGGCATTTACAAACTCCAATACACACTGGGAATGTTAAATGATAAGTACTTAAATGAAATACTGCCCTTCTTGTGTAGAATCAATAAATGCTCCAGTTCAATAAGGAAAAACAATGTTGGGCATATAATAGTTCAGATGGGGATAAGAATATGTATCCAAGATATATATGAGGTCGAAGCAATATGCTGCAGACTGCGATGTTGAATTTGTTCACCGAGAGGTAAGCTGTCTCCTATGTTTGGTCACTGGCCTACTTTTGTTTGAATTAATTAATATTTGCGTAACGACTCTTTACTTTTCATTATTCATAGCTGTGATAATATTATTCTTATAGGGGCTGACAGAGATGGTGGAGTTTGTATGATCCTGTCTTTACTGGGCAACCTGTATAATATGTTTTACGTTGTAGTTGTAGTCAATTGTTTTTGGGACAGGGAAAGTTTCTCTCCCTTCAAATTTTGTTCTGACTTCTGAGCACTGTATTTAGATTTCCACACCCTATCCTCCTGTGTGTTTTACGTCGATTGTATTGATGTACATAATTTTTGTTATATCAAGTCGTAGCTAATGTATTTAGGCAGCAATGATCTAGTCGAAGGCATTTGTTGTCTCTCCTGGGAGGTTTGCCTCTTTTTCTATTTAATATATATTTTTTGGCAAGCCTTTGGAGCTTTGCTTGAGAATTTTTTGCATCTGATGTTTGTGGTACAAGCAGTAGCTTGTTTGGGCTACACCATCATGTCCCATTTTTCGCATGAATAGAATCGGTGGATTACCTTCTTAGAGCATCAGCATTTGGCTTCTCAAATGCCAAATTGTAAAATACATTTGGCAATTGGGCCCAAATTGCTCCAGCAACTGGATTGCTATTAATGCCAAATGCCAAATTTTTTTGGCATAGCGGTGAGATCGCACTGTAGCGCTATGCCATCCAACAAATAATGTATTTTAATAGCGCTACAGTCCCCTCTCTTTGTTTTTGCTCTCTTATCCCCTCACAGTCCGTTCAAGCCCCTCTCAAGCGAAGCTCCGTTGGTCTCTCAAATCAAATCTCAAACAAAGCTTCGTCGGAAATCTCAAGGGTTCTCAAATGTTTGTGGGTTTGGAAATCTCAAGCCAGTCTGTTCAAGCCCCATTTAACTTTTCACTCCATCTCACGCTCAGCCTCTCTCACGCAACAACAAGGATGCCACAAGGTTGAGATTAGTGTGTGGTTTCGGTGTTTGGGCTTGATTTGTGATTTGATTGGCGTGGGTTTCGGTGGTGTGGGTTTGATTTGTGGTGTTCTGTGAGTTTGTTTTATGGTGGCTGTGGGTTTGTTGGTGGTGGCTGTGCTGTGTTGGCCTTGGATTGTGTGTTTTTTTTTTTTTTTTGGTTTAGCTACTAGGGTTTGTGGTTGTGGCTGGTGGGCTGACGGTGGAGGTGGTGGAAGTAGTTGTGGCTGGTGGGCCGACGGTGGGGTGGGTGTTTGTGGCTCCGTCGGAGTGGGTTTTGGGTCAGTGGGTGGCAGCGTGGGTTTTTTTTTGGGTGTTGACGGTAGATTATGGGTTGCTAGTGGTGGTGGTGGTGGTGGTGGTGTCAAGTGTGTGTAGTGCGGCGGTAGTGGTGATTGTGGTTGTTGAACAGAAATAAAGAGAGAGAAAGAATAAATAATGTGTTGTATTGTAAATGATGGTAATTGTAGGATATATTATTTTATTGTGTAAAAATATTATTTTAATGAGTAGAATAGGAAAATAAAAGTTGGGATGTTAGGTGTATTGTAAAATGGTATGATATAATTGATAAAGTAGCTTTTTAGGATGGTAAAATAATATGAGATATGAATTAATCCGGATGTGGATGCTCTAATGTTACATGTAATGTGTTGGCAAGAGAGATTTTTCAACATATAAATGTCCAGATTTTCCTCCATTGTTGTAACTATCTAAATTATTTTTGTGTGTATGTGTTGTCAATATAAGTTATAACACAGACCGAGCCACGACTTGAATAGGGCTGAGGGGCAAGAAATGCTGCAATATTTTGATTGATTTTTTTTTTGGAGGGCTGTGGGGTGCGTTGAAAGGTTGGAGTATTCATATGTTGTGAAATTTTAAGATGGAATGCTCATAAAACATTGTTTTGGTCTGAATCCGTTAGCTCCTGATGATAGTAACTTTGTATGATAGTAACTTTGTATGAACGTATGAGAGGAAATTATTGAAGTTTTAGCATGGTGGTTAATCACAGCTCAGTGACGTAGTTTGATTTAAAAAAAAAAAATTATTTTTTAAAAATATTTTTATAAGGAGAATTAGAGTTCAAATTCCCCTCTTCACTTGAATTATCAAAATAAAAAATCTTTATAAAATTGTTAATTATAATTTTGGGAATTGAGTTGAAAATGAAATATAATGACTTTATAAAATTGTTAATTATAATTTTGGGAATTGAGTTGAAATATAATGACGAAGAGTCATTATAAATGATAAAATATAAAGACATAAAAGCAACTAAGTAATAAGAAGTCAGAATTCTTATTACTAATTGTTCAAGATAAGAATTTTCAGGTGCTAAAATTGGATTATATGGTGCAAGGACATTGAGACAATCAAAATGATAGAGCACTAATCTTTAGACAAGATAAAAAGTAGCACGCTCTCATAATGCTATTTTTTTTTTTATCAGACATAATGCTACTTTTTTATCTTGTAGTTGTAATACATCATGAACTTCAATGGGGTTTACTTTAATTCTGGGGCCATTATTGGCTATTGCGAATAGACCGCAAGTGCCTAAGCTTCAATATTTTAGATTATCGGTTTTTCATAGGCTTGCATGTTACTTGTTATCATGAGCCTTCCATCTATTAGTGGATATTTGATAGTTTTTCACAGGCTTGCATGTTACTTGTTATACTTATCATGAGCCTTCCATCTATTAGTGGATATTTGATAATATAGATTTGATTAATTAGCAAAATAAACCTCCTTTATTAGGGTTTTAGGAAATGGCATTATGTCTATGAAGAATGATAATGGTGGATTAAAAAAAATTATTATTAGGATACGAATCTCTTACAACATGCTACATGGCGATTTATAAAACTATCCATGTGTATTATTTAAACAAGTCATATGACTCATTAATAATGTCATGACTAAAACTTTAAATAGATGGTCTCTTCAATTGTCATTTAATAGATTGGATGAAGATAGCTCAAAACCAGTTTGAAACTAGTTAAATTTTTTCCTTAAAAAATACTATAATTAAATTCATTTTGTTACATCAGTTCCATTTGTAATAAATGAGCGTGTTCAAATGTTGTGCCCATAAATGAGAAGGAGTGTTAGAATTACATGCATATATAACTAGGATAACACTCTTTGTGTCTATTTTTCGTTTTGTCAATATTAATCTCACTAAATACTTAAAAAATCTTTAAAAAAAAAGGAGGATATAAGTAAATTGAGCAATATAAATTTGTCAATAACTCCATTACCAAATGTATCTTAAAATCACTTTAATTTAGTTCATTTTTCTACTTTAATTGCCTTTAACTTTTTCCTCAACTCTTAACCGTTTACAATTTTGATATATTGTCCTTCAATTTTAATCTAATTCGATTCTACTATTGAACACGCGTGGTATATCATGATCATACACTATATATTTGACGACCCAATACTATGTCTTAAATTTAATCTTCTACATCCACCAGTTCAATTCCCATGTGAATCTTTCTTTGGTGAGCTTTGCTTCCAAATGTTTTTTGGATTTTTTTTTAATTATTGAATTTTGGGCTTTTTCACATGTGTGTTGTGATTTCTCTTTCAATTCTAGTTTTTTTTTTTTTTTTGAGAGAGAGAGTTTCAACCTGTAGCATTCACTCCTGATGATAGCTCTTTATCATCAGACCAAGACACCGATCAGTTTTTTGTGTAGGTGGGGATTGAACTTCAGATTTTTTATACAATCATAAAAAACTTTACTAGTTGAGCTAACTGAAACCCACAATTTTAGTTATTTTTTAATACTTATTAATTATAGTTTTTAATTTGTATTTTGAGGCTTTTTTATGTAAATATGTTGTGGTGATTGCTTGAGGCTTAAAGCACATACATTAGTGAAATTTTAATCATAATTCGCACATACTTAAAGATTGAAGATTGTCACACATACATAGTAAAAACAAGATATATTAGTTACATATACTTTATGCAAACTCCTTTTATATTAGTTACATATCCATCAACCATTTTCAGGTCAATTAATTTTAGACAATTTTGATATTTATGCAATTTTAAATTAAAGACAATACTCGAGTGGTATAAGTTAGGGTGTTAGATATTTTTTTGTCTTTTTTGATAAGTAAGCTGGTATAAAGTGTTGATACTAATTTGATGCATGATATTAATTTACATAGACATTTTAGAGTGTTTGATATTGGTATTGATTTGATGCTTTGTTTCGACCTCTTGAGTGAAATCAATACTAAAAAAAGATGATTGAAATATCAAAGTAACTAAGAGTTATAGGATGTTTTTAATATCAAGTCAAAGAATGAACTTATTAGTGTAGATTTAGTGCTACTTGATATGAAGGTAAGTTTTGGGTTTTAAGACATTTAAAAAAAAAATTATTATTTTAATTTATTTTATAATCTATGTTCAGTTTTTGATAAAAAGTTATACTTACATGATCAAAATTCGGTTTTTACAAGAAATATGTCTGAGATTAGTTTGGGCTTAATACCAAGTACCACTTAAAACCCTTTTTTTTTTTTTTAAGATATGAATACATTGTGCTAATTACTTCGATACAACGCTCAGGTGTAAGTTGTGCAAGAAATGAGGAAGAATTGTATGAAGCCGTCACTATAAAAAATAGGAAATGCCAACCTTTCAACTTTGCAAAATTAGAGGAGAAGCCATTGCCACTAGTGGAGCACCCACTACCATCACCACCTGCTCCTTGGCTAAGACCTTTTCAAGAACCATCACCATCACCACCTCCTAGTCCTGGAGGGTCTCAAGGGCAAAATCCGTAATAGGCGTTCATTGTAATTTCATGCTTTAGACATCTTTTAATGTCATCAATAAATCAAATACCAAAATTAAACTTATTTATAATAAATGTCATTTCAGGCTTTCTAGCATCAATAATTTACTAATGTGTTTTTTTTTTTTTTTGAGGGAAAATTTAATAATGTGTTAGCCAAAGATGCATGACTCTTCTTTGCACTATGAGTTAGAAAATCTTGTGAATTTTTTTTTTTTTTTTTGGAATCAAAATATAAATAAGAAAATAGCTCAATTATACTCCAATTCCTTTGAAATTTGGAGAAATGACACTCCACCTCAAATTTAAAAGAAAAGAAAAGAAAAGGAAAAACACTTTTCTTCCTTAAGGTTTGAAGAAAATAACGCTCATCTCCCTTCAATTATTATCAATAACAGAATATTTTAAATTTTAAAATGATTCTCTTTACCAAACGTTGGTGAATTAACTGATAGAATTTAGGATAAAAAGAATTTTTTTTTTCCAAAACCAAAAGACTTGCAACAACAAACGAATTTCCAACTAAAGGCAAATTCTGCACGAACATAAAGAAGTCAATTCTTTGAATGCTTTGATATGAACATGCATTTGACTCTAAACAAGTTATTATTATATCAACCATATAATAATATCCCATCAACAAAAAACAAATCAACCATATAAAAATAATAATAATAATAATAATAATATTATTATTATTATAATTATGTTTAGTTTAGTTTTTTAAATTAATTGAATGTTTTGTTTATTTTTTTAATTAATTAATTAATTTAATGAATAATACTTTTCATTTAAAAAAAAAAAAACAAAAAGATTACACATGAGATAAATCTTTCAGACACCAATGGGGGGATGGCCCGGATGGGGATATTACTCTCAAGATTACACCAAAAAGCCCATTTGGCTACATTATGATTAATGATACCTTCTCTATATTTATGATTAATAGTCCAATCAACAAAGGAGTTCAAAATTAATTTAGTTTTAGCAGCAATGTTCATTGTAGGGTAGCCGAATGAGGAAAGACAAGGAATTTTGGAGTGGTAAGATTACATTCAGTGCATCTCCTTCACATATTACAAATTTATATCCCAAGCATACTGCTTCTTCACTGCTAGATAAGCTGTTAGATATGGATTCCGCTAACTCGAGATCTTGATCTTCTATAAGTTCAGTGAGTCCATACAAAAATGACTTCTACTTTATGGTCTCTGGTAACTGCTGCTATATATACAAGCTTTCTCATTGTTGATGGTTGCATCATCAAAGTTAAACTTTCAAAAATATGGGATAAGGGGGTCTTAAACATAGTTCCTGGTAGCCTCCATACCTACATTTTCGAGGAAGTTAGATGATCAATATAAAGTTTTATTAATTTGTCTAATTAAGAGTTAAGGATCAACAACTTCCCTTTTAGATTGCTTCATGATATGTTTTGATTGTTTACTAGTCACCCACTAATAAGGGTTTTCTTATTGATGATAATGATGATACTGGCCATATATCACAACCAATAGATATGAATTTCTTTGCTTCAACTTGTGGGAGCTTCAGCTTTACTTCTACTTAATTGTATTATCAATCTAACCTAGTCAGCTATGCACTCGAATTGCATGTCAAAGAATCTAATTGGCCAGGGCAATTTGTCCAAATAATTTTTGCTATTGGGCAATTTATGAATATGTGTTCAAGTGTTTCTTCCTCGGTCTCACATAAATTGCACTCCTTTTCCTCTATATGGATCTAAGCATTTCCTAATTATTGATATAGTTGGGATTACTTGCCAGACTAACTTCGACAATAATAGCTTAATTCTTTCTTGAATTTTCAATTTCCATAGTTTTTTTTCCCACTCCTTGCTATCTAGTGGGTTATTCTCTAAGCTTCTAGCATTTTGTATTAATTGACAGGATGAATCGAGTTTGTAGAAAACTTACCTGAATAATTGGGGATCCATAGTAGTAATGAGTCTTCTTGATTGGTTTGGGCCAACTGGATTTGGAGGATTTCTATTGTTAAGTCCCTTTCAAACAAAGGTTTCTCTAATTTTATCCTTATCTATCCCACCTAACAGGATCTCGCAAAATAAATTCACACCCAAAGTGGGTTATTTGTGGAATTTACTTTTTGTTTTGGTTTAAATCATTCCAATTTCCAAATGTGTCACCCACCACATGGCATATATTCCAAATGTAAATTGCAATTCAATTTCCAATTCTCCAACAAATTAAGGAAGTCAATTTCATACCAAAAGCCGTTTTGGTTTGGCCTTCGAAATGATATATTTTGGTATCGGTTAATACCGATGTACTGTTTCAAAATTACCGTTATAAATAAATAAACATTCATTAATTTAAGTTTTATTAATTAAATCTCATAAATAAAAGTTATATAACCATATTGTCAATGACTCAATTCTTAACCTGTAATTCTAATCCAAGCCAAATAAAAAGCAATAGATACATTTATTAAAAAATAATAACAATCAAATTAATATTATATTTTATTAAAAATAAGAACCAATCTGCTATCACGTGGGGCTTTTAAAATTTCAATTCATTTGATAGCAAAAGTCAAAACATACTAGCTGTAAAGTAACAACTATCAGTAATAGATATCAGTTTGAAGGGTTTTTAAAACTTGCTAGCCGTAAGTCTATTTCTTGGGCGTGCTAAATATCATTTGAGAGGTTTGAAAAATCGAGAAAGAGAGAGAGAGAGAGAGAGAGAGTTAGACGGACAGAGAGAGAGACTGAGAGGAGAAGAAGAAGAAGAAGATGAAGTTGAAGGAGCAGAAGCCAAAATCAGTCCGATATGCATTTACTGGCCGAAATCCGATATTTCCTCCGGTATGGCCGAAATGACCCGGTATGGGCCCTCAACTTTGTAAAAATTAATTACTTTCATCCCCTTGAAAAAGGAAACTAAAAAAATACTATTTCATTAGAAAGAAATGATACTATTTTCATAACTTGTTAAGTGATAAATAATAATTGGAACAACATCACATTTATATTGACTAATTATCACTTTTATTATTCATTAATTTCTATAAATAAATAAAAAAACTGTGTGCGCCTAAAAAGCACATGCTCCATTAAATAATGTCTTCATATTTTCTTTTTTCTTTTTTTAAAAGTTAAATTATACACTCACATCAAAAAAAGTATAGATAATCACAATAAATTATGCATTTAAACCAATGAATTATTGTCAAGTGTTTGTGTGTGTGTGTGTGTATTTATATATATTATTTATTATATGTTATAATTATTTTTTGAGAACTTGTTATTTCTTAACATATATTTTAGGACAGTCGTTAGAAAAAATGGTTTGGTCGCAATATTCTTTCTGTTTATATATGAATATAGAAATTGGACCCGCATTCCAACCATAAAACTAATACTATGACTTGCCAACATCTAACGCAATCCCCATGTTTTATTTTTCATAGAATTCAGATCCTTCTGGCACTGGACCGAACTCTTTTCTTCAAAATCCCCATAATCAAATGAAAAATATCAATTAAGATATCGAATCTGACCAGTTCTCTTCTGGTCACCAATGTTCATATACCCATATAAAAACAATTATTTGTTACTTTCATGTCTAGTGTTTTGGCCTCGTATATATGATCACGGAGTCATGGTTTAGTTATTATATAGTAATAGTATAAAAAGCTTAAAATTATTGGTGATTGCTGATAATTTTTTTAATAAAATTTTGATGATGATTTTCGTTTTCAGAGGCTAGTAGAGCTGTTGTAGAACAGTAGAAATGAAAGTGCAACGGGACACTAGTTTACTGTGCCTTTACTTGTAATTTTTTGCGAAAAGCCTATTTGGTATTTGCTTATTTAGTTAGTTAAAGTTCATTAAAGTATTCTTATATTTAGAAAAAAGTGAAATTATTAAAGCCTATTTTTTCAAGCTCAAATATTATTAAATTCCTTTATTTTTTCACATTGAATGTGGCTTAAGCCCCTTTAAAATTATGGAAAATCTTGAAGAAATATGGCTTGGAAAGTAAAAAATGCTCTGTTTTTTAGCTTATCCATAAGTTAATTAATAGAGAGGTTTTGCAATGTGAGCTTGTAGTACTGGCAAAACCATAAACATATGAGCAAGTTCGAATGCAAGCCATAAATTAACATAGGTAAATATGCTTTGAAAATCCGCTATATTTGTCTCATGTCACGGCCTAATTACATTTACCTATAATTTTTTTTTTTAAATTGCTAAGACTTGCCACTCATGACTTGCTACTCATGGTGGAGTAAAAATGATAGATCACTACTTCACCACTCATGACTTGCCATGTAAGCAAGTTGTGGCAAAAATTGTGATGGCATCACTAAAAAAACTTGTTAGCCATCATTCATACTAATTAGCATAAAATTCCTTTGATTTAGCAATTTCATTAGGAATCTATCATCTTAGACTGGCTTAACTAGCCAAATCACTTGAAATTAAATCAAACCAAATTGTTGCAATGTCACATTAAATCCACAGCTCAAGATTGCCATCACCTAAAGATGTAGCAACCAAAAACCTATCTCTACTATCTAGCTAAAGACAAACTATAGATGTTCCTTTGAACCTCTATAAAGCCATGACTAAGAAAATACATAAATAAATATTTACCTACCTTTGACTAGCTAGTTTCATTTATGCTATCTTGCTCAAAATCAGTTCCTTCTTATAAAACAACATATTTAAGAGAAGATTTCCTTTGTGCGTTGTAGAACAAGTATAATCTTCTCTCTCTGTCTCTCTCCTTCACCACATCCCTCTAAAATTCCTAACCATTCGATTCATTAGTTTAATTTACTTTCCTTTTCAAGTTCATTTTGTACCTGTTTTAATCATCAATTGTAAACAATAGTACTCTTTGTGTGAGCCCTTCAAGCACACCACTAGCTTTTAGTTTTACTACTCACAAGTGCAAAAGCGAGTAGTGGTCTCGACTCACTTTCTAAACCTGAGGTCCAAAGTTTTGAGTCCATCCACACACAACACGTGGTTAAAGAACAGAAGAGGCCTCAAAATTTTAGAAAGTTATACCTTAAAAATAAAAAAATAAAAAAAATAAAATAAAAAACCTTGTGTCAAACAAATATATATCTAATCTAACGTCCCCAGTACAGCCACGTCGTGAAAATACATGAAGGCCTATGCTGTTATTATAAACGCCCTATAATAAGCTTCATACATAATTTTGTCAAGTAGTCATCCCACGTCCTTTTTCTTTTGGTTTATTGTTCCTTACGTAATACACTCATAATTAGTTCTCTTTCTGCACAGTCTCCATACTTTCTATCTAGTACAATGCAAGTATGCAACATAGGCATTGTTCATTGCAAAAGCTTCAAGTAAAAGAAATGGCAGCTAGTGGGGTGAAACATTGGAATCCCTTTTCCTCTGAAAAACGAGAGAGAGAGAGAATTGTGTTTTAAGGGATTATGTGGGGCACTTTTTTTTCCTCACTTTTTTTACTTTTGGGGTGTCTGATTTTAGAGTAGGTAAAGATGAGTTTGGTGGGGTTGAATGATTAGAGCGTTAAGGATGATCACTTTTGGTTTTGGGTTCTTATTACCATGACTTTTGGGTTGAAAAATCTTTGAGAGCACTATATCCAAGGCATCCATACGTTTTTTAGTCACACATGCAAACAACAGCACCTAAAAGATGGTTGTACACTTGTACTCGTAAAACATAAAATTGAAAAAAAAAACACTATAAAGTATAAACCTAATAACCTATATGTGTGGAGAGAGATAGAGAGGAGCTAATATTAAAAGAAAAGAGAAGGAATAAATAAATTTACAATTTGACATATTCAATTTGTAATAGAATCACTTATGGAGTAGGCTGTAGAGTGAGATATAGTTTATATATAAAGAACTCCTAAATTTTGGTCAGATCTCCTTTAAAGTTTCAAGACGTGAATTAGGTTGAATAAAAAATGAAATCGCTCTCATTATTGAACATAAGGTAATATATATAGTTCATTTAAAGTATGTAGCAAATTGAGTAGAACTCCAAACATATAGCAAGCTTTCCAACCCTTGCTTTAGGCTTCTACGATGATCAACTTCTTGCTAAAAACAATGTGTTCATTTTCACCCATAAAAGGGTTCGAAAAATGAATGATAGATAGAGGTGGTCCAAAAGTACCATGATAAGTAGAAGCAGTCATCCTCATACATGCAGGGGAGATATTGTATTTCACCTTTATTGTTTTGTTCTAAAAATACATTTGATTGTTATGCCTATAAATCTACAGCCAGTGCCCAACTTAAATATACATTTAAACCAACAGAAAATGGGTGATGCATTTATGTGAACTGGAGCTAAAATTAAAAGAAAAGAGAAGGTATAAATAAAATTACAACTTCTCATATATAGAAGCACCTATATGGAGTAGGCTGTAGAGTGATATATACAAAGTACTCCTAACTCCTAACATAACAAGCTTTCCAACCATTGCTTTGGGCTTCCAAGATGATCAACTTCTTATTAAAAACAATTAACGAGTTCATTTTCATCCATAAAATGTTTTAAACCGCCTTTGTATAGTCAATTCGAAAATTGAAAGAATAGTGGGTCCAAAACTACAATAACAAGCAGTGATGCATGTAGGTGAGATATTGTATTTGTACTTCACTTTTATTAACTGTCATCATATTCTAAAAATAAATATGATTGTTATGCCTATAAATTAACATGTCAGTGCCCAACCTATATACATTTAATTAAACCAACAGAAAATTGGTGATGCAGTTAATGTGAAATTGAACTGATTTATCAACTTTAATATATACTTAATATGATTGTTATGCCTATAAATTAACATGTCAGTGCCCAACCTATATACATTTAATTAAACCAACAGAAAATTGGTGATGCAGTTATTGTGAAATTGAACTGATTTATCATCTTTAATATATACTTTTTTTTTATGATCACTTTAATATATACTTTGCACAACTAATGAAGTAACCTAATAATATAATATAAGTTAGGCTAACTGGTCCTATTGCTGAAACCTTAGTGTACTTTTTCTGGTATTGTTTGATAAGGCTGAAGTGAAAACCATTACTTTGTCAAAATGTCAAAAGGCAAATGGTGAATGTTTGGCGTATGACTTACTGATAGAATTAGAATCCCACAAGATAGACAACAATTACAAACCCCACCGCTTTTTTGCTCCACCATGTGGCCCAAATCATAACAGAGATAACGACAAACAAAGTTTAAGGCCACCGACACACAAGTCCTGCTAATTTTAAGTATTGTATTAGGCTTTCGTTTGCTTTTGATAAAGAAATTGAATTCCCTGTTGTACTTGGGAAAAAAATAATGTAGAATTGGTGTTATTGGGTACAGATTGTGTTGAAGTTAAAAGACAACAAAAATAACCGAATTTGTATGTATACTAAAGTAAATGGTGGTTTACCTACTTGTTTTCCTTTTAAATAAACAAGCATTTGTCTTTTGTTATTTTTAGCATGAGAGCACTAAGGATTCGTTTGGATACAACTTATTTTGCTGAAAACTGAAAATACTGTAATAAAATAATTTTTAAATGTGTAAATAGTACCGTGAGACTCATTTTTAATTTTTTTTAATAAAGTGGTTGTGGGTCCCATGAATAATGCGTGAACAGTAACTTTGTCTCCCGCACAGTGTAATCACATGTATAAATAGTACTGGTTACTGTTCATAAGCGCTAAAAAAAAAAAAAAAAAAAACGCATAACGGGCAAACACAGCCGTGGATCCAAACAAATACTAAATCCCAAACTTTTGCAAAGTTTCGTTTTTCTGATTTAAAATTGTTATATATTCATCATAATCTTTAAGTTGATGAATGCGTTTTTTCCATTGTCAAACTAATTCATGTTCCATGTTTTTTTTATTAGCTATATACCGAAAATTACTTAAAATAATGATTTTTTTAATAAAAAAATTGCTTCAAAAAGTGAGAGAGTATTTGCTCTAGCAGGCCTTTGAAATGACCTACACAAACGTTAGGAAAGTTTTTGTCCAAATTGGAGTATTTCTTGATCTGTTTTCATTTGAGCTTTGTTTTTGTTGTTCATATGTAAGTGAGTGCAAATATTTTTAGATGTTCTTCAATTGTTTAATTCCATTACATTATGTTTCAAAAAAAAATTCCCTTACATTATAGAAGAAATGGTTTGAAAAGAAATTGTGGTACACTAGCAGATGAATTTGGGGGAAAAAATCAAGGCCGAATTAGTAATGATGATTATTTGGTCGATTAACTTAAACCAAATGTTTGATGTAATGCAAATTTAAATGTGTCTATTAAAGAAAAATTTTAGTTCAAATAGGAGGGTTAATTAGTAACGAAATATATTTTGAGAACCCTTTCATATTCACACCCTGTTTGATTCAATGGAAAACTTTGTGTGAAAATAATTTTTGCTTTTTTTTAGTGTTTAGCAGCATTATAAAAAATAAGTTAAATAAAAATTATTTGTCGACAACATAAAAGGTATAATTTATTATATAAAGATAATTTTTCACTAAATTTTATTTTTGGAAAATAACTCTATCTCACAATAAAATAAAATAAAATGAAGTTAGGATATTGTTTTTAAATCTATTTAAGGTTGCTATAAAACATAAAAAAAAAAAAAAAAAAAAGATAATTTTATAAAAAAATAATTTTTTAAAAATAAATCATTCTCTAGAAAACATTTAAGTTGAAACAATCAAAAGCAATTTGTAAATCCCAAAATATTATAAACACTAGGTTTTTTTTGGTTACATTGGCAACACTTCGTTGAAATGAAACTATCCCCTTTTCTTTTATAAAGAAAAGAAAAGAAAAGAAAATAAACTATTACCTTTTCTGGGGTGGGGGTAAGTGGGTAAGTAGAGTCCATCATCACAGTGGACTTCGATAGAAAAGAAATGTGGTAATAAGTAGACACAGAGAGTTGAGAGAATATAATTTGTGGAGTGATGTATTGAATTGATGTCAGTTTCTTTCTTGGGATTTACATACTCTTATCAGTGTCTATTGTGATTGAAAGGGAACAGAATCATATAACCCATTTTGTGTGAGTGTGGGGAAATATTAAGGGGATTTGGTTAATGAGTGCTTTTAGATTATATTTTAATCATTCGTTTTGAAAAAAAATTTATGTAAAATTGAAAAATTATTAAAATAATTAATTATTTTTTTATTTTTTCATAATTTTTTTTAAAATAGTTTATTAATGTATGTCTTAAAGACATACGTTAATAAATCTCATATTAAAAATATCAAACCCCACGTTACATTTTTGTACCGTTGAAGGCACGTGATTTGCACGACACAGAAGACGTTCTGTGTTAGTGAGTCAATGTGTACGTGCGTGAGTGTGAGTACTATTCTTCTACATCGACAAAAGTATACGTGCCTACCACGACTTACTAAATATTTTGATGTAATAAATTTTTTTTCTTTCTGATTTCTGAAAATATATTTTACCTTTTCAGAGTCAAGAAAAGGGAAAAGAGTAATACTATATATTCAATTGACAAAATTTTACTAATTTTTATATAGACCCACTAATTATAAATATATATATATATATTACTTATTATTAACAACTGGATTTTAGCCTCTGTTTATCTATTTCAAAAGTTATTAAAAATGTAATTATTTGATTCTATCTCTTTTGGCCTTTTGCTTAGGAGAAAGCGAAATTAATAAATGTTTTCTATAGTAAAATCTAGTTTGAGAAATCAAAAAATTAGATCGAGAGATCATTGATAACATAATTACATAAGACCCAAGGATGTGTTTCAATAACAATAATAACAACAAAAACTTAGTTCTAAAATTTTGAAATTCCAAATAAATCCTCAATAAACAAATCAAAATTGGATGCATCTTTCTCATTTTATATTTGAGAGATGCATGTTTACAATAATTTTACAATATTTTTACAACAAATTATAGGTGGTTAGTTGTTATTGGTTCAAATTTGAAACTACCACTAAGATTACTTTTTTGCCCCAACAATAACAACCAGTAACAACCTGTCACTTAAGATTTGTTGTAAAAATGTTGTAGACATATCATTTCTCTTTATATTTTATCTACCTAAAGTCATACTTAATGTTCTCTCTTTTTAGTTAACATTTTTTAATACTAATTTTGCTTGTATTTAATATTTTTAGGTATATATACACATAATATTAGTTGTCTTTTCTCCTAAAAAAATTTTTAATTACACAATTTTATCCTATGTCTTATATTTCTACTTCAATTTCCTTAAAAAATGAAAACCGTATAAAAATTCTTTCAAGTTTGTACTTCTTCAAACACCTCTGCTCTTGGTCAGATTTAATTTATAACTGTTTCTCCCCCATGTGATTCTATGAATAACATTTTCTCACCCAATAAAATTGGTATTTGGAAAATATGGAAGTGAAAGTTGTGAATAATCAGGAACCCCACATAAAATAGGGCATTGTTTATAATTTGTAGGCAGTGAGTGCATATACACACCGCCCAAAAGTCACATTTTTGTTTATTTTTGCTGTATGTGTAATATATTTTTTCCAATAAAATAAGTCATAGGAAAATGTTAAAAGCTTAAAAAGATTATTATATTGTAATGAAAATATTCTAAAACCACGTAAAATGTACTACAACTGTGACAAACTGTGAAGTAGAGAAATAATAAAAATATGTCAAATTATCCTTCATGTAAAATAGTTATCATTTTATGTGACTGACTATATAACTCGTAGTTTTTAATCCGTTAATCGGGAGGGGAATCTCATGACGTTATCATGAGACTTGTATGTACAGACGGTAATAAATTTAATTAATTAAAGTGTTGAAGTTTCACTTTTCAGTGTAGTTACAGTAAGTCACGGTCCCTACAATATTTACCTTGTAAAAGTGGCTTCCATCTCAGAACTTAGAAAAGTAATACCATAATTCTACGTATTTGCATATTCTAGATTTCCAAAAAGCTCCGCCCCACAGCACCAGTAATCATTGAAAGCGAGAGTACAAAGCAAGCAATCAAAGAAATGGAAGTGGGTAGAAGAAGAAGTGTGGTGCCCGGGTCTGTGTGGGAAAGCAGAATGAAGATAGATGAAGTGAAAGGTGGGATTAAGGTGTTCAATGGAGAAGAGAGCCCTGCTGATGAAGAAAGTGGGGCCTCTACTCCCACTGCTAGTAATGGGGCAATTACAAAGCCAAAGAGAAGTCCAAATGGTGGTGTTGTAGCAAGTAGTGGAAAGAGGAAGACTTGGAAATCAGAGAGCAGCTTTGAGGGGTTTGATAAAAGCCCAATTCAGGTTAGTAAAAGAAAATCTGAGGAACTCAGTGTTTCTGCTGAGGGAATGAAGAAGAGCCCAGTTCAGAGTGTTAGGAAGTTGAGATCTGAGTCAAGCAAGGAGCTTGGTGAGAAGAGCCCAATTTCGACGAGGAAGCCAAGATCTGAGCAATCACTAGTCAAGGGGGTTAAAGTTGGTGAATCTGGTGAGGGAACTGAGAAAAAGTCTGGGCCTTTGAGGAAGGTGAAATCAGAATTGGTTAGTGGTAATGGAATTGAGACTTGTTCAAGCTCAAGTGAGTTGAGGAAGGTAAAGTCGGAGGTGAGTGAAGTTGTGGAGGAGTCAGGGAAGGGAATTGATGAAGGGTCTGTTGCAGAAACTGAGAAAAGCCCAGTTGATGAAACTGTAGAGGCTGAGGCTCAGGCTGAAGCTGGATCTGATGAAACTTGCAAGGAGTTTGGTGTTTGTGAAGAAAAGGTTATAACAGACAGGAGTGTGGTGAATTATGCTCCAATTCCAAAAGTGGAAGTGGTGAACAATGAAGAGGAGGAGGATGATGGTCTTGATGTTGTTGATGGAGAAGATGAAGATGGTGATGTTGATGATGCTGATGAAGAAGAATTGGTTGAGGAAATTGAAATTGATGTTAAGAAAATTAATGTTCCAGAAGAACCTAAGAAGATTGTCAGTGTCAATGAAGAGAAAAAGCTTCATCAAGTTAATAGACAGCCTATAATCAGTGTGAAACAGCCTCCTCCAGAACCCAAGAAGATTGTCAATGTCAATGAAGAGAAAAAGCTTCATCAAGTTAATAGACAACCTACCGTCAGTGTGAAACAGCCTCCTCCACTTGAGAAACATTGTACTACGTACCAAAGTCTATCAAAACCTATTTCAAGGAACCACAATTACTCAAAACCTACTCCAAGATACCAGAATCTCTCAAAACCAACTCCAAGAAACCAAAATGTCTCAAAACCCACTTCAAGTAAGTGTCTTTAATTTATCTGCATTTAATTGTTCGCGCTGAATTTTGTTTATTTTTGACGGGTTTTGTACTTTTATGATCTAGGTTCATATGAATTTCAAACTTTTCCAGAATCCCATAGCAAATTACAAAGTTTTGGTAAGTTTGATTTTTAGAATTAAGTACAATGGTAAATATTCTCTAGTAAAAATCTTTCAATTTTGGCATTCAATTTGTCTATGTTAAAACTTTTCAGTGGATTTGGTAATGTGGAAAGAAGTCCCAAGATCAGCACTTGTAGTGCTAATTGGATCATTTATGATACTCTCATCTTCCTATACAAAAGATGTTAATCTCAGGTTAGAAAATACACAACAAAGAAAATTGTTTTTTAGTCTGAATTATATGTATCCTCTGTGTTCGCTATAAAATCCTCTGGTTCAGAGCAGAGCCCAGAACTAAAACCTGTCTATTTATTGTATCTTCAGCTTTGTATCAGTGATTTCCTATCTGGGTCTTGTTTATCTTGCTGCCATTTTCATCTATAGATCCCTCATCTTCAGGTATTCCCTCAAAACATTTCTCAATTAACTGACAAAGATGTTACCAATTTGGTCTATTTCTGACTCTCTTTTTATTTTTCTGAATGAATGGAATTTAGGGGAGCTATGGATATAAATGATTCAAACTATGTGCTAGGGGAAGAAGAAGCAATATGGTTACTAAGATTGGTTCTTCCGTACGTGAATGAGTTGCTGTTAAAACTCAGAGCCCTTTTTTCTGGAGATCCTTCTACTACAATGAAGGTAATATTCTTTTTTTTTTTTTACTATTTTTTTTCTTTGGTCATTAATGAAGCTATGAAAAAAAAAATTCTCCTTCTTTGTGTGAATATGAAGAAGATGACAAATTGTGGAATTGTTTATGATAATGGCAGCTGGCAGTACTGCTCTTTGTTTTGGCAAGGTGTGGCAGCTGCATAACCATTTGGACTGTGGTTAAATTGGGTAGGTTTCTTCTTTTTCTTTTTTACTTTTTTGTGGTTTCATAATTGGTTAAAGTGACTTTTTTTTCTTTTTGAGAAAGCTGTTAAAGTGAATAGATATGACTTATGAGTACGGGTTAATGTATTTCATTAATTCATATATTAATTATCTATTTTAACAAAAAATTTATGAAAAATTATAAAAAATTATAAAAAATTGATAAATTTTTCGTTCTTCATGAAAATTTTTCTAAAATGGCATTTTTAAAAAGTTATAAGAAATTTTGATATTGACTAAGTATGTGTTTGGATTCGCATTTTGCGTTTTTCTTTTTTATTTTTTCTTCTGCTGCATGTGTTTCAGGAGATAAAATTACTGTTTACGCATTTTCACATGCTGTTGACGCATTGTTCATGAGACCCACAATCACTTTATTCAAAAAAAATATTAAAAATAGATCTCAAGGCACTATTTATCCATTTAAAAATTATTTTATTACAGTATTTTTAGTTTTCAGCAAAATAAATTATATCTAAACGAATCTTAAATTTAATATTAAAATAAAATGTATAGGACAATTTTTGTTTTTGGTTGGGGAGATTTTAGTTTATTTTTACATTAGATTGTGCTGAAAATAAATTACAGTGTCGGTAAAAAAAGAAAAGAAAGAGGAGTGTCGGCATATAATTGTGTTTGCACTTTTTAGTTTTTACTGACGCACTGCTCTGTTCACTGCCTCAGGTTTTTTGGGAGTTTTCACGGTACCAAAACTCTGCTCATTGTATTCTGCACAGTTAACTGCAATTGGTAAATTCCTCAATTTATTAGCCCTTTTATCAAATTCTGTTCCAAAAGTCTGATCCATACTCATCAAGCTATATTTTCTACCTTTTATTGTGATTATAATCTGGTCAATACCCAATTTTTCTCTACAAGTGTGAATGTAAACAATATACATCACGTCACATGGAGGTGCAAACAACTTTGTATGGGCTTGACTGATGTACGACCCAATGACCCATAACTCATAAGACTAAAACCTTGGAAATAAGTCAATTTACACATAAATTTCGTGACTGGTTAGGATTGATATGCAATAAAAATAATTTTAATGATGATACTAATGAAAATAATGTTACATTAATCACAATCGACTACTTAATCAATTGTGAAATTTATTATATTTGTGGCATTATTATTTCAATTTTACTATGTTTCCATCATTTTTCAAAACTCCACGTTCCTTGATGTTTATTGAATCTTTGTTTAATGGTTTGTGCAAAAAATATAGTTTTCATGTATCCTTGGTAGAATTTGAATATATAAGGTGATGTGTTTGTTTTGTAAAATTAGTCAGTTCATTTGTGTTCTGAAATTTAGTTTTACTCTTTTGCTATAACAACTAATTAGTAAGGAAAGTGGATACCTTGTGTTTTGCATTGAGAAACCTATTCGTGGGCATAATCTCTTTAGTCTTCTTGCCATTTGATTAGGAGCATAAATATAATGAGGAAAATTGTTATTTCTAATCATTTCTTGTAATTTTATCACAAATGAACTTTTATTGTAAGTGGATTCAATTCCTGTTCATGTTAAATTAATTGACTTTCAAGAATTGGTTTCCCACATAGAGAAATTAACAAAGTTCCTAATATTGAATTGCAGCAAGATTTTGGCTAGGGCGTTTCCATGACATCTGGGACTCCTGCTCTCACAAGAAAGCCGTGGCCGCTGCCGCTGTTTTTCTCATTTTGAACCTCTCATCAGCTGTTGCTCGCATTTGGGAAGGTGAGAACACCTTCATAATTGTCAGTAATTTAGGATTTTCATGGCTATTAGCAAAGTTCTGACGTTGGTTGCTACATTTTGTTGAACAACTGTGTTGCAGTGTTCATGTTGTATGTGGCTTTCCGATGCTATCAGCAATCTTCAATTACAGATGAATGGGTGGAAGATGAAGCAGGAAGTGAAGAAAAATGACGAGGACCATGATCAATTGGATAGAGAAGTACATAAGGGTCACATTTTGGCCAAATCATTAACCGGTTTACAGAAAAAGAGAAGAAAAAAATGATAAAAAAAAAAGGAAAACATATATTGTTGTTATATTTGTACTATTCCTCGTCTTGTGATTGAGTTTCTAGGAAATTTTATCCAAATTACAATGTAAAAATTAGCAAATAAAAGAAGTGGTTTTCAGAAACATGTGCTGCTAGTATGCTAGCCCATACATATTCCAAGGGGAAAAAAAATGATAATTACAAAAGAAGGCATCTTAAATGAAGTATCCGTGTATTTTAAGGTAGCTCTCAAATATATTTCAAGAAAAAAAAAGCGATAATTACAAAAGAAAGTAACCTATGCCGTAGAACAGATTGAGTTTGGGGAAAAAAAAGAAGAAGGGGAAAATGAAAGCAACTTATGATGTAGATATTTCTAGCAAAACAGAGACCTCTTAGAATTGACCATAACATCTTAGCATTTTAAAACAAAGTCCTCTAAGCTCCTAGTCATAATATTTGTCTATAAGTAGGAGAACCATAAAAAACAAAGGGCATCATTTATTCCTACTAAAACTTTTCCACTCTGGCTTCCTATCCAGCTACCATTCCTATTGAAACACTGCCAAATTACTGTCTCACATCACTTAAATCGATCTAAAGACTAGGATGTTCACGGTGCAGTGCAGTTTTGGACAATTTTTAGCACCGCACTTTGCGGTGCGGTTTAACTAAAACCATAATTGTACCGCACCTTATTTTTGTGGTCACATATGCGGTGTGGTGCGGTTTAGAGTTTAGCTAAAATCATAACCGTACCGCACCTCATTTTTGTGGTCACATGTACAGTGTTATATATAAGATATAGTTTGAAGTCGGTATATTTTTCAAATTTTGGGCTTTTCCTACCCAACCCAAAACTAATTTTTCCCTTTTTTTTTGGGCAAGTTTTAAATTATTGAGTTAGTTCTTTTTTATTTTGGGTTGGCTTTTCTAGTCAACACTTGTTAGGGTTATTAAACTTTTTTTTTTATTTTAAATTAGGGTTATTAAACTATTAATAATATATTTAATATTAAAAATGAATAAATATATTAATATATAGAGAGGGTGTGGTTTGTGCAATTTTCTTATTATAAAACCGCAAACCGCATTGCAACATGTGGTGCGGTGCGGTGCGGTGCGGTGCAGTACACTATTACTTAAGGTGTGGTGCGGTTATGCCATTTTGCGAGTAGTTTTAGTGCAGTTTTTGCGGTTTATGCAGTTTATGTGGTTTGATAAACACCCCTACTAAAGACCATAAAATTCTTAAGAGAGAAGCCCTTCATTTCAACTTAAAAAACCAATCTTTATCCATAAAATTCACCAAAATCATTACATTCTACAACCCACATCAAACACCTAGTTCATCAAGGTACATTTTTCATCAAGTAGCATTCCAACATTGAGTATAGGCAAAGCAGAATCCCTCCATGAAAGTCAGGCCGGCTCAAGGTATTGTGGGGCCTAAGGCGACAACTTCAAGTGAGGGTTATTCTTATATTTTGAATATTAATAGAATATTTATTTAACTTTTGTTTTTTTTTTTTTTCATTTAAAATCTATTTTTTTTAGAAAAAAATTACAAATTAAAACGAACCCATTGCATTATTCAATGACTATACAACTAAAATAAACACTATTCATTGAATGAAGTAACCAAATACTAAAAAATTATGATTGAAAATTTAAATAAAGTTATATATTTGATATTTCTAAATAGAATTTGAGTATAAATTTACTAGTGTTAGATTAATGAGTTCTTTTAACATTTATGTGTGAGAGATTAAATGATTGACCCATTCAATGAAAATATTTTTCTTTAACTAGTTTTTTTTTTATAGAAAACAACTACTTTTTATTTATTGGTGAATATTTAAGGCTTAATTAATACTTCTATTGGTATAGGAATATCTTTATTGGTAAAAATTTAGGGGCATTTTTTCATCGGGAGCCTTAGGCGGTTGCCTATTTGGCTCACCCATTGAGCCGGCACTGATGAAAGTCGTGAGGAAGGCTCATGAGTCAACGATTTAGGGGGTGAACATGGAGATAATCAAAGATTTTGTTTATTAGAGTGACAAAATGATGAAGAATTACCTTAATACTCATGAGAGGAGTCATGCATTCAGGTAAGAAATCATATCGCATTATGTTGTAAGTAGTGTGATAGGATTTAATTTTGAGTGTTCTTTATTGAATTAGATTTTTTCATTTCGACCAATAATAATAGATGATTCTATAAGTTTGTGACAAGTTTAAACTCTAAACATAAAAACAACACAAGACCTTTTTTTTGTCCATTGGGCTTTGGCCTTTGGGTATAGGCTTATATGATGATCAAACACTTTACCTATTGACTTATGAGAAAATATTAAAAAAGAAAAAAAAGAAAATGATAAACAAAAACAAAACACAAATTCGTTTTGGACTAACCCATCGCATGAGTAGCGAACGTCATTGCATGATTGTAGTTAGCCCATTACTTGGGCCCAACTTTATTCTAACTTTCTATTTTTTATTAGATGAAAATAAATACCTGAATTTTAACTAGACCAAAATAAGTGGTAATTTCCTTCCCAAAAAAAAAAAACTAGACTAAAATAAACACTTGAATTTTGATCTTGTGCCTTTTAAAGATTGAAATTATAATTTTATTATTATTTGAGATATTGTAATAGAAATTGTAGTTTTCAATTTCATATCCGATTCTAATTTTGCATAACAAATAGTTTTTAAAAAATTGCATAAAAAATCAAGTGCCTACTTGATTCAATGAGCTTAAACAATTAATATAAGACTAAATTATAAATTACACCCTTTAAATTTATCTAAAATTTGATTTAGTTTTCTAACTTCCCTTTCGTCTAGTTCACTCATTTAAATTTAAATTTTATTCAATTCTGTCATCCGTTAGTATTTCCTTTAAAGTTTAAAGCATGTATTTAGCAAAATGAAACAAGCTTGGATTGAATAAACTTGAAAATTATATAACTTATTAATCGAATGAAATTGAAACTAGAGTATTAATTTAATTTTGGTCAAACTTAAAGAGTAGAAAATAAATGACCTGGATTGAGGCTTTAGCCCATGATTCGATTTGGGCAACTTGGGCCTGCGTTTAGAAATCCTAATATATCCCACTATTAAAAACTTTATTAATGTGATAGTTTAAAAGAAAGCTAAACCAAATAGAGGCTTGGCTTTGGCAGCTAGGGATTTCCACGGTAAGAAAATAGTCAAACATTTATGAATTCTTTCTCTAAAAATTAGGAAGGAGGTAGAGACACTCGGAATTAAAGTTTTGATTCTTTTTTTTAAATGTCACGTTTACAATATTTTTACAATACTTTCACAAATTTTTTTTATACACTATAATAAAAGACAAAGAATATTCCTATATATATATAAACAAAAAAAAAAACAATTATATCATATGGAAACTTCACGAACATTATCATAGGCTTCACCTATCATGCTTTGTGCCTTAAACCATTAGCGAAACTTTTTAAAGACTAAAACAGTAGAATTACCAAATGAATGTATATGCCAATTGGGGACGTTTTTGTTGAGAAATTGAAAATTAGATAACTTAGTTAAACAAAAGTAAAATAAGAGTACTAATTTAATTATGGTCAAAGTTAAAAGAATAGAAAAAAAAAAAAGAAGACCTGGATTGGGCCTTTAGCCCAAGATTCGGTTCGGGCAACCCGGGTGGGTCTGGAAATCGGGAATTCCCAATAAATCTTAAATCCCACTATTAACAGCTTCAGTTCAAATAAAAACTGAACCCAACCGAATGGAGGAGATTGGTTCTCGATCCTTGTCTTAGGCTGCTGCTACTGATTTCCACGGTAAGAAAATTCATTCATACCAGTACAGTACATGTTGGGGCTCACAGTAGCGTCGCTCTGGTAGTACTACTTTTGTTTATACGGGGATTTTAA
Organism: Quercus ilex subsp. ballota; assembly: GCA_032727855.1. Taxonomy (NCBI): domain Eukaryota; kingdom Viridiplantae; phylum Streptophyta; class Magnoliopsida; order Fagales; family Fagaceae; genus Quercus; species Quercus ilex. The sequence goes on along the minus strand of CM064909.1, from coordinate 93,962,726 downwards.
CTAGTACGAATTGTGCAGATGAGTCTTGTGAGCGATTCTCCGGTGAACTCCTCCAGCAGCGACGACTTCGCCGCGTTTCTTGATGATGCTCTCGATTCCGGCGACTCTTCCCATTCCTCACCGGACGACGACGACGAGGACGAAGACAAGGACAAGGACAAGGACAATCACAATGACCTGGAAGCCCAACTTCCCAATGACCTTGATACCCAAAGGTTAGTTAAGGTTTAAGCTTTTTGATTCAAAAATTAAGGGTTTCTTATAGTTGTAACTTGTAAAACTTAAATTTCAGTTCCTTTAATTGCTTTCATTTAGGTTCCCCAATTATATTCCAATTACATGGTAGCCATTGAATTTCATTATTATTACTTTAATCAAATTTAACTGTGTGCTTGAATTAACAATTAGATTCAACTATGTGATTTATTGACCAATGCAAAACAACACCTTAGGAATTGTACCCGAGTTTTACTTTCACCTTTTCTTGAAAAAGTTGTAATCTTTGATAGCTAATTGAATTGTATATATGTATTAATAATGCTGTTGTGTTCTTCATTAGTTGAACTATCCCTTCTTTTTGCAGAGGTAGTTGGTAACTAAATCATAATTTTTCGATTCTCATTGTTCAACTATAACTTATTTTTGAACTCCAACCTACACGTTAACCTGCAGGATAAAAAGGCGCAAAGTGGCGGAGGAGTTAGAAAACATAGAGGAACTTCAAGCGTCAACTTCACATTCATCCTTAGAACAAACATTAGGTAAATATTTCTGAGTTAGAGTATCCCTCTCATTGTGGTTTTTACTGTTCATTTAGTAATACTTTTTTTTTTTTGGGATAAATCAGTCAGCTTTCGTTGAGCCAAACAAATCCAGTACAACAGATTACACTTATTCCCCAATTATTCTGCTCTCTCCAACTAAGTTTCTGCAAAACATGGATTTTAATTCCCAAATAACAGCACAGAACCCTTTTTAGAATGGAATCACTACCTGATCCCCTACTTGTTTAGTAATTTTTGTTTGACCAAAATAATAATTTTTTGTTGTTATTTGAAAATTTTGAAAGCACTCCTTTTGTGGAGCCCACACATTGAAATCTCAGTCAAGTTTTGTGCTTATATCTGTTCTAAAGCCTAATTAGAATTGCTATTCCTAAATTCTAACGAGCTTTAATTTTAGAAAAAAGGCTTGATGCCGTCCTACTGGCTACAAATACTCTAATGATGAAGTTTTTTTTTTTTTTTGGGTTTTTGTTTTTGTTATTCAAATATTTTCTTCAAAACATGGCCAATGAGTTCTAGCTCAAACATTACTTCCTTCTTCCATAAGAATGGGTGGAGGGTGAGATTGTTGGTTTAAAATTCATTGTATGCATTGTGTTACTTACCAATACAAATAATCAGGGAAAAATGCCTTGACACCTCTTGAACTCTAAGGTAGTGGCAATTACACCCCTTGAACTTTTATTTTAGTCAATTTACTCCATGAACTTCAAAGATGTGCCAAATGCCAAATAGATACTTTTGTCACTTTGCCATTAAAACTAACAATCCATTCACTGTGAAAGGAAAAAAAAACCAGGGCAGCCGATTGAGAGGGAGAGAAAGTTGGGGTTTAGTTTTTTGAGAGAAAGAAACCCCACAAATCTCTTCTTCTTTGTATGTTTGATAGTGCCCGCAAACCCCACAAGCTTAGATCAAAAAACAATGAAGGCCCATATTAGATAACGGGGAATAAAGCCTAAACCAATAAGGAATTCAACAAAAATAAGTGAAAAATCAGTGCTTGCCTAAGTCAGCAAAGAGAGGATGAGAGAGAGAGTGGTACGACCAAGCTTCTTCTTTGTTCTCATTCTCTGATCAGATTCTTGAGTTGGATTTGTTATTTTGCTATCAGGGGTGCCACAGGGTTGCCCTTGTTTAGGCAGTACAGCTAGTGAGCTAAGATATTCTCTCTCTCACTAAAAACTGAACCTAGTTTCTCTCTCCCTCTCAATTGGCTGCTTTGGTGATTTTTTTTTTCTTTTGCGTGTGCATGAGTGGATTGTTAGTTTATTTAACGGTAGAGTGACAGAAGAATCTGTGTGGCATATGTGTGAAGTTCAATAAGTAAATTGACTAAAATAAAAGTTCAAGGGGTATAATGATCAATACCTTAAAGTTTAGAGGGTGTTTGGGCATTTTTTCCAAACTAAGCATTTACATATCTACATACTATACACACATACATGTGTGTGTATGTATTTGAATATGCCTATGTGTGTGTGTTTGGAAGTGCAGTGCATGAAAATTTTTTATCGATCCTGATGCCAGGGGCAATTGCCCCCAATTGGTGTCTTGTGTATAGGGAGAGAATCTTATTTATCTTTCTCCCTATAATCTTGGTTGCACTGAAATAAAGTTGGCTGGTACTTTGTATATAAAATTGGTGGAAGAACAAGACTCCAGTTGCAACACTGCACAGAACTTACTCTTATCTCTCTCTCTCTCTCTCTCTCTCTCTTTTTGTGTGTGTTAGTTTCCTTATTATTTAGAAACTCTTTTTGTAAAAACGAAAAATTGGATGTCCATTATTGCAGCTGAATTGAATTATATGTAATATGTTATCTTTTTGCAGAGGCATCCAAAAAGAAGGATGAGTGTACACATCCTGGTTCTTTTGGAGAAATGTGTATACTATGTGGGCAAAGGTTGCAGGCGGAATCTGGTGTGACATTTGGGTACATTCACAAGGTATACATTCTTTGAGATCACTATTTGGTGGAAGAATGAATTTTGGTTATCTTTGCTGCATAATGGAAGTTAATATTTATGATACTTCTAAAATTTTCAATTTGTCAAGGCATCATCCACTTCCAATGAGCTGTGACTTGCCTTTCATGAAGAAATGATCCCCTAATATGAAATAAATTTTAAAATTAGAATTAGAGAGATGTCAACAAACTTTGAACTTATAAATCCATTACTATCCAAGAATAGTAATGCTCTTTATTGGTTTCAAATGGTAATTTGTTTAAGCTTGAACATTATTTGCAGGGACTAAGGCTTCAGAATGATGAAATTGTCAGATTGAGAAACACAGACATGAAGAATTTATTGCGCCATAAGAAGCTTTACTTGGTTCTTGATTTAGATCATACGCTGCTTAATTCTACTGAGCTTAGAGATATGACATCAGAAGAAGAATATTTAAAGAGCCAAACAGATTCTCTGCAAGGTATTCTGTTACCTTTATATTTGATTATACTTTGGTAGTGTACTTAACATTTCATATATCATAGTTTTTAGGTATCTTGTAACATCATCATGTTGTAGAGCTTCAACATGAATGATTACCAATTGGTTCTGAATCTGTTGATGAAGTTTTATGTGCTATATTTGAGTGCTTTCAATTTGTCAATGGGAAGTTAGGATTTCTAACCGAAGGTATGTAAAAATTTCAAAGAAATGAAAAGGATTTAGTTTATTGCTTATGCAGTTTTATGTCGTAAAATCACCATAGCCATGAATCACCTGGAAGTTTTGAGGAATTTGCTGAGGGAAGATTTTCCTGCAGAATTTTGCGGCCCTTGTGGACTTGAATTTAAGCACTGCCTTTTGTTATTCACCTTTTTGCACTTATTTTTGCTCTCCCCTCCCTTTTTTTAAAGAAAGAATGGCAGGATTTATATGTAATGCTTAAGGCAAGCTTAAATACGTACCTATCAAAAAAAAAAGGCAAGCTTAAATACAGTCTTTATTTATCATATCGCCATGAGAGTTTTGGTATTTAGGGGGAAAATTTTGTATCATGGTATTAATTTTGCATGGATATGTCATATGTGGTAGTAACATAGAACATTCAGCATCCATCACTTAAAAAGAATATTTATTTAAGAATAATGCCTTCCTCACTGTTTGAATCCCTGTTCCCTATAGGCCTTGCAAACTAAATAGAGGCTGTTATCAATTTGATTGATTATCAAGTTGGCTTTTGCTTTCACTTTACCTGCTCTGCTGCAGAAGATATGTATTTATTCTTTTTGAAAATAATTACTCCCTTTGTCCCAAATTATTGGTCCTCTTTTCCATTTTGGGATGTCTCAAAATGTAGTTATCTTTGAAAAGTCAATAAATAAAATTCTAACTTACCCTTTACTTTATTTAAAAAGTCAATCCATTCTTTCTCTAGATTTTAAATTAATGAGGGTAATCTTGGAAAGTTTTACATTTTTAATTAAATGATGTTCCCTTAAGAAGTTGGATTTTCTAAACAAGACCAATAATTTGGGGTGGAGGTAGTATTATCTAATCCTTTTGGTTTTTGTTGCACTGTCTTTTCTTTGACATTCTGGGCATTTGAGTGATGCCGTGCTTGTGGCCTTATGGTATTCAAAAATTACGAAATGGACAGATGTCTCAAAAGGCAACCTTTTCATGTTGAACTATATGCGTATGTTGACGAAGCTAAGGCCCTTTGCTCGCACATTTTTAAAAGAAGTAAGTGAAATGTTTGAGATGTACATTTACACAATGGGTGATCGGGCCTATGCATTGGAAATGGCTAAGCTGCTTGATCCTCAAAGAGAGTACTTCAGTTCTAGAGTGATTTCACGTGATGATGGCACCCAGAAACATCAAAAGGGTCTTGATATTGTGCTCGGGCAAGAAAGTGCTGTTCTGATTCTTGATGATACAGAACATGTAGGTACATTTGTGATCAGCTGAATATCTTTGCTTAACCAATTTATTTTCACTTTAATCTGATAGTATTTGTAATACAATAATACTTTTCATCTTACTGTTTTACCCACAAAAAGAGGAAGTCCTTTCAACATTATGAGTCCTCTTATTTGTAGGGAAGAGAGTCAGATTACAGAAAAGGGCAATTTCAACATTATTTGGAGCATGTAGTAGTTCCATTCTCTAACACTCTGGTTGGATGGGGTGATTATTGGAGGGATGGAAAATGGGTGGAGAGAAAAGTGGGGAGAAAATGGTATTTGGGGTTGTTTGGTATATAGGAGAAAAAGGAGGTTATTTTGGTGGGGCTCGGAGTTTTCTCCCCAGGCCCAACAAAACATAATCTCCCCGTATCGGGGAGAAATTGGAGAGAAAAGGGGAACAACTGCTTTGGACGAAAATGTCCTCACCACAATGTTCCTTTATATATGTATATATATACACACACATATATATTTTATGACAAATGCTCTTTTTTATTTTTTTTTAATTTTTTATTTATGACTAACTTCCTTTTTTTGGTTTGTTTTTGTCTTTTTCTTTTGATACTTCTCATTCGTTTTTTCTTTTTTAATGAAGTGCCCATCCATACACAGTTTTTAAATAAAAACATAATGTGTTTTATTTTTTATTTTTTTATTTTATAAATATAATAGGGTCATGAGAGTATATTTATACAAACTACATTTTCTATCATCTCATTTATCTTCTCAACAAAACGAAAGATTTTTTCATCCCTCCACTTTTCCACTCCCATGAGGAGAAGTTAAATCCCCCCCACTTTTTCATCCCAAAGTTTGGTTGGAGGTGAAAAAGTGAGGGATAGAAGAGATTTAGTTTTCTCTCATGTGTGTTTGGTTGGGGGTGGAAAAGTAGAGGGATGAAAAACTCTTTTGTTCGGTTGAGAAGAAAAATGAAAAGATAAAAAATATTGTTTGGATAAATTTACTCTCATGCCCGTATTGCATAATTTAAAAAAAAAAATTTATAAGGAAAAAAAAAACCAACAGTTGGGGTAAAAAAAACCACAGTTGGTGTTAGAAAAACCACAGTTGGTGTTAGAAAAAGTAAAAACCCAACATTTAACTTAAAAGAGAAAAAGAAGAAGAAGAAGCAACCTATCAACAGTGGGGGAGGAACAGGGGGTAGATGGGTAAATTCCCATCAAACCCCCTCTCATCTCCCCAATTTCGGGGGTTGGATTTTGGTGGGCCCAGAAAATAGCTGGTCCTCACCAAAATCCCCTCCCAACCAAACACCCCTCCCACCAAAAATCTCCCCTAATTTCTCCTCCCCCTTTTCCTTCCTCCAAAAGCACCCCAACCAAACATACACTAGGTTCTTTTGTAGTTTTCATAAATTGTCTTTGTAGACATAAAAGTTTAAATTTGGAAGACTCGCACCTTACATAATGGTGACAAAGACTCTTTTTCCTATTAAAGAATTGCTTACTTTACTAAGAAATTTCAATAAAATGTATCATGACACCTAATTACTTATACTACCAGAGCTAGATTTGTTGTTGTTTATAGTCAATGCTACATCATTATAGAAATCAGCTGTTAGAGGATTTTAAGGGGTTGAATAGTGGTCCTTTTACATCAATGAGGTAGTATGTTTTAGTTGTAGAGGTCCTGAGTGCAATGGTTGGAGAGAATGCTGAAGTTCAGAAAGCCAACCTCAATATGCAGAATTTTGGCACAGTGGAGCACTCAAATTGAATCAGAGAGATTTTGTGGTCACAATTGTTTAGTGGCATTTTTGCTATGAGGTATTGTGCCATAATACGTCTATTTGCAGCGAAAGGCAACTAAGTCACCCGTATGATGTTTGTTACTGTATGGGTGCAGTCTCTTTAAACTCAAATTCATTTTACTTGGGTTACTAGGTGTAAAAGGGTAATGGATACAGTTAGTCATGAACTGGTGAGAAATTAAGAGTAGATCAAGATGCAGGAGCTTATCTTTAGATGATATGTATCATTGAATTTATGTGTCCAGGTTTTGGCCTGCATTGGAACTATGGTACCCCAAATGTATTAGATATTAAATTGTATGAGTGTTGAGTCCCACATCGGGCATGTTCTAGGTCAATTTGGCTGTGTTGAGTCCCACATTGGGCATGTTCTAGGTCAATTTGGCTATGTAAGCAATTACGAGAAGCTCAATTGTAATTTGACTAGTCATTTTTTGGGGTATAACACAGATTTGCAGTCAACCTCATAACATCATTGTATCCCAATTTGGGCCTTGATGAGGGTGGTAGTTATTTAAGTGGGGACATTGTGGTACCCTTAATGGATTAGATTGTGTGAGTGTTGAGTCTCACTTGGAGTGTGTGTTGGGTCTATTTGAGCTACAATAACTTGACTAGGTATTTTGAGGTATAACGTAGATGCGGCTAGCGCTTACTTGGGTCGTGAAAAGAATGCTCTATGCAGTCATGGTTTGCCTATCGTGCTATCATTTACTTTTGGTGAACATGTTTGAAGTTGTAATTTCAAACACTGCCAAGGTCTTGTAACTCAACTGGTTGGTACATCCTAGCGTTTCCAATTGAAACATCTAGGGTTTATATCCTTCCACCCCCAATTATTGAATTATCAAAAAACATAATAGACTACGAAGTTCAAAAAGAATGAGCTAGAACACAAAGTTTGAATTTGAAAGAAAAGGCGCCATTGTAGTTTGTATCTTTGTTTGTTCATGTTGTCTGTCATAAAACAGCATAGTACAGGAATGTGGTTTTCTACTCAGCTGATGTGACTGATGCTCATGTCTTCAAGATAATACCAATTAGTATAGGACAACTCCTTGTGTTTGCAACAAAGACATCTAGGATTCAAAGATCCCCACCCCCAACTGTTGATGTATAAAAAAAAAAAAAAAAAAAATAGTACAGAGTTATGTTGATGTTGCAGGTTTTGTAATCAGATGAAACATGTTGGATTTGGAATCAAAAACTTCCCAAAAGTTGTGAAGTCCTTGTCAAGTGAAATATTTTATGGATCTAATATATCCTGTGCATGAATTCAGCAAGCTGTCTGGCATTTTTTGAAAATCACACAAATTTTTATATTTTGGATTTGCCAATTCCTGCCTTATAAAACGAAGATTTTTTCCAGGAAATCCCCAACGAAATATACGCACTATTCCTCCTTATTGTTACTTCTTTTTAAAGCCAAAATTTATTTTATTCAATAACAGTTAAAACTTGCCTCCAATTAGAAATCATAAAAATAAAAGAAGCTGTTGAAGGGAAATTTGAAACTATATCTTAGTAACAGTTAAAACTTGCCTCCAATTAGAAATCATAAAAATAAATGGAGCTGTTTCAAGCAGTTTCTCCTGGCGTATATGGAAGCACCTTGTATAACCATATAAATCTGTCTGAAGCTGTTGAAGGGAAATTTGAAAGTATAACTTACTACGAGCTTGCATGTGGTTCATTCTTTTATGTGTATATTTCTTTTTGTTAATAATGTGTACTTATTCCTGCTTAAGATAAAGGTGCATAATTATACCTGTTGTTTGTTCAGATTCATTTCCATGGCCTTTGAACTTGCAATTTATCTTATAGGTTTTTGAGGCAGCAATCATCCTGTTACCATAAGCTTGATGGAAATGTTTTGCATTATTGTAGGCATGGACAAAGCACAAGGAGAATTTGATATTAATGGAAAGATACCTTTTCTTCGCTTCAAGTTGTCGTCAATTTGGCTTCAATTGTAAATCTCTTTCTGAATTGAAGAGTGATGAAAGTGACACTGATGGAGCACTTGCAACTGTTCTTGAAGTTCTCAAGCAAATCCATAAAATGTTCTTTGATGTATGTCCCTCTTTGTTTCTCTTTATTGATATTAGTTGTTAAATTTGTTGTGTGATAAATTCTTATGTAGTGGAGCCTTCTTGCAGGAACTTAAGGACAATCTTGTTGATAGAGATGTGAGGCAGGTAATTTTTTTCTTGACAACTGAAACATGACCAGTTTATTATTCTAAGCATGGTTTCTATTGTCCGATCTTTTGTTGTCCACACCTGGTCCTTGGTGGCAAGAACCTCTACATGAGTGTAGATCTAACATTCCTGTCACAAGGATGATTATAACTTTGACCCAATGGAACTAGAAAAACTGCATAATAAATGTTTTTTTGTGTTAAGGTATTAAATCTGGCTCATTAGTGTTCTAGATGTTTGTAAACTCTTAATTACCACTACCATGTCTCTCTCTCCCCTGTTTCTTCTGCCATGGTTCCACTTAATTTGGCATGGGTTCTGGCCTAATGAATGCAACTTAGTCTAAAGTATGCATCCTGCTTTTGTTTCAGATTAGTAGTGAAGATCCATTCTCAGTAAAACATTACATAAGGCAGTCTGATGATTGTTTTTTTTTTTTTTTTTGATAAGTAAAACAGCTTGTTAGTCATAACTCTTTCAAAATAGTCTGATGATTGTTATAAGCCTTGAATGGACGCCATGTATTTCTCTTTGTAATCATGAATCAGTTTTTTTCCTTCTTTTTATTTTATTTTATTTTTTATTTTTTACTTCAGTAATATATGTTTGTTGATTCCCTCATTCCTTGTGGTTAATTGTTGCCTGTTTTCCTTTTAATTCATCCTGGGAAACTTCGAAAAGAAGTTTTATGGACCCGTTGGTTTTTCTTTACGAAGATTTGTATTAATAAAATATATTTTGTATGTTGTTTTCTGCAGGTGCTGAAAACCGTTAAGAAGGAAATTCTGAAGGGGTGTAAAATTGTCTTCAGCCGTGTGTTTCCCACCAAATACCAAGCTGAAAATCACCATCTATGGAAGATGGCAGAACAGCTGGGAGCTACTTGTGCAACAGAGCTTGATTCATCTGTGACGCACGTGGTCTCAAATGATGTTGGAACAGAGAAGTCTCGATGGGCAGTGAAACATAATAAGTTTTTGGTCCTTCCACGGTGGATAGAGGCAGCAAATTATATGTGGCAAAAGAAACCTGAAGAGAACTTTTCTGTCAAACCCAATGAAGAGCCAATAACTCCTGTTTGTAGCAATGCTAACAGCTAACGCTCGGTAATGATACAGCACTTTGGGAACTTGGGCTACTCTTCAGTATTGTAGACCATTTCCTTGACTATCTTACTTAGTGCCCAGAAAGGCTATGGGCTAACCATTTTGTTATAAAACTTCGAATAGTATTTTGCTTCATAGAAAAGCTGGATGCAGGTTTGATGATTTTAAATCACCTAATAGGTTCAAAAAATTTAACTGGTGGTGGACTAATTGGGACAGTGAGTGCTGGATCCTGATCTATTCTTGTTGTATATAAACTATCTAGGTGCTGTTTTAGAGAGATTCGAAGTAACTGGGCTTTATATTACTGTTGAGCAGCTACGTTCTTGTTTGCAATTGGGATGCCAATTGTATCTAGAAGTAATATTTGTTTTTCTTTAACTAATTTTTGGACAAACCACACTTTGGTTCTTCCAACAATGTGACTAATTGTAATTTCATCCCTTTACATTTGATTGTGTCAATTTCATTCCTCAAATTATTAATTGTCAATTTTATTCCTCATCTGTTAATTATGTCTTATCTCAAAACAAAAAATGTTAATTATGTCAAATTCGTCTCACCTTTCAAAACAAGGTTAGTTTATCCTTTAGCAAGTTGACTTTTAAGGATAAATTGACTAAAATTTGAAAATTAAGGGATAAAATTGGTGCAATTAATAGTTGAAGGATCTTGATACAATTACATATACATGAAGCTGAAAATATGACAAATGTACAACAATATAATGATAACTCGGCCTTAATTTTTAAGCCCTACTTTTTAATCTATTGTAGGTTAGTGTGATCTTGTGGGTTTTCGTAGATAAGTACTTGCCTCTTGAAATGTAGTCTGGGATAAAATTAGTGACACAACTCAACTCTGCTCGGTAACAAAATAAGAAAAAAAGCTAGAGGAAAAAAGCCTTTCTATGCTGCTTCTGCAACTGCACCCGGTTCCTTTCAAAGCCCAAAATAAATTCCTTAATAAATTATTTAAAAAGCCGTAAATAAGATATCATTGGTTATTCTAAAGGGCAAAATTTAACTACAAAATTGGTTACAGCATTAAAGCACAACCTTACTCAGTATTATTTTTTATTTTTATTGGAGGTGAATTTTGACAAATCCACCATTAAATTACATCTTCATCTTATATTCTTCATGCTTGCAAAATTTCTAGAAAATTAAAGATCAATGATTATGTTATTAATAAATTATTTAAGTTGTAAGTTTTTGTAATTTAAAATTATGTATAAAATATAAACTTATAAATCATATAGTAAATAACATCCAATTGATACAAAATTTGACATGTGTATTAAGAACACAAAGAACATATGATTTAATGGTTAGATTTTCAAAATATGTTGTAATATTTATTTTATTGAGTAAGATTGTAACTTTAGGCTACAATAAATTTTGTTCAATTCTAAATATCTTCTGTGGGGATAAAAACCCAAGTTTGTATATTAGGCATTGGACCTTATATTTGAGGATGTGGGTATGTCCGAAGAGGAGTAAATGATTGTGAGAAGCCCCATAGTGGAGAATCACGTAGGTAAAGGATGGAAGAACATAGTTTGAGGAGTGTACCCTTCTCGGATACAACAAATATCGGTCAAGCAAGCATTGGGGCGATTTAGGTGATCTTCCAGGAAATTCCAACGATAAGGATGAACTTCAGACATGTACAAAGATGATAAGAATACAAAAATATCTAAAAGAAAGCTGTTACCACCGCATTAAATGTACTGCAACAACTTTTCTGGCCGCATTTATGTGGAGAAGATCCCTAAACAGTGCAGTTTCAACCACCACCATTCACAGACAGCCAAAGAAGATGACTGATGAGACATATACTCAAATGAAGGATCAGATAATTAATAAGTGTACGATTAAGATGATCTAAGAAGAAACTATATAATGTAAAAGACCTCCCATAAGAGGAGGAGGGAAGGATATAGAAAAATAAGAGAGAAGAAGATTTACTACAGCATTAAGGACTACCTTAGTTTTTAGGAACAGTTCAATTCATAATTCATCTCCTCAGACATCAATTTAACCAAGCTTTAAGTGAGTTTTTTGTGTTGAGGCATCTTTTAAATCTTTATTAGCTGTTGTCCAATTCACATATAGCCCAGCTCTTTCACCCACTCTCTACAAATTTATTATATTGGGCTCATTGGGCTCACATCCCATCTCGTTTAGACTTGGGGTACAAATCGTAACCCTACATCTCCTATTTAAAATTAAAAGGACGAGTTATACTTTAAGTCTTATATTTTGAGGATGGTTTTAAACTTGGATCTTTTAGAGTTTTCCAAGTTTCAAATTAAATATCGTAATTTAAGATTGTTATTAATTATTTTTTCTTGAGAAGATTGTTATAAATTAAACCTTATATAGTTTGCTAATTTCAAATTCAACCCTACAATTTTCAGGTTTGATTTAGTTTTAGGGTGTTTTTTGTTAGGGTTCACATTGATATGATTTTAAAATGCAGAGTTCTAAAATTAAAACTAATAAAATTATATAGTTCAATATGAAGTCACCCTTAAAGTATAAGATTTAAAATGTAATTTGCACAAATTACTATAACTGGTTACCAATCCAAGACCAGAATATTTGGACTCTATCGAGAAAACAAAGAATTCTCAAGAGTAGGTTGTACTTAAGAAACATATCCTTCTTTTCTTTGGCTGGTTTGAACTCCTACTGTTTTAACATGGATTTTGCAATGGAGAGGAAAGTGATATATATTATGTCAATTTAGAAAATGCCACTAATCAATCTGTTATCTGTCAGACAGTTACAAGTTTTGAGAAAATTATGATGAAAATTTTTTCGGACAACCTTATCTAACAGTCCCCAGAACAATATGGTTTGGAAGAAGAAGAAGAAGACCGGGGTATCAAGAGTAGTGACGTAAAGAATATTTTTCAAAAAAGGGTTTTCCAATTAGGTCAATATAATACTACGAAAGGGACTGATTACTATAACCCACCAAAGAGACAAGCATGGTACGTATATGAAAAACACTTGGATGCGTATAGGACTGCACTGCATCAGCATGTCTTAATTTTTTGAGTACTTGAAAACTCTATTTTGGTGCGCATGCAACACGTGCATGGTACTGTGGGAACTCAAGAGGGTGGTCATGACCAATTTCAATCTTCAAACGTAATAATTTAATAGGTGTCTTATACAATTCATCTAAATATTATATTAGTGAACTTATATAGGATCGATTTGGTAGTTTGAAACCCATACAATCGTAACAAACCATCATAATGTTGTTTGCAAGGTTAGACTTACTACCCTTCTATGGTAAAAAAATACCTAGTTTTAAAGTGTACATGGGTAAAATTTTAGGGAGGAGAAGAAACTGCAATAAGGGCTTTAAGGAGGACCAACTAGAGATGGATCTTGGCAAATTTGTCACGCCTTGCTAAGAAAGAGAAAACTCAGTTCGACCATAACCAACCCAGGGGTTGGCTAAGAAGGCTATGATTGTTAAGTAAGTGACCTAGTGGAAGAAGAAGAGAAATGAAAATGACAAAGTAATAGTGCCAAGGAGTTCATACCTTAGTCAATGGGATGGAGCAGATTTTATGGAAGTGTGAAGGGCCAGTTTTGGTGGGAAAACCCTTCCTCCAAGACTTGCTAGCTGGTTGTCTTCTCAGTTTGGCTGAGGAGATCGACGTGTGCAAGGATAAGAGTTTCCAATCTGTTGACTTATGGGACGACAAATGGGATGTTGTTAATAGTATTAGATGTAATGATTTGTTTTGGTGCATAATAAATACTGATATGAGGAGGCTCAGTGGGCACCATTTTTAGGATTATTGTATTGTTAGATTGATCTACGTGATCAACCTAAATAAAGGCCAATAGAACTGATGTGGATGTCCTAATAAACCTTAATTTATTTGGTCTTGTCAGGACTGACCATCCTTTCATTTTACCTGTAGGGGAAAAAAAAAAAATTTATTATGCCAAATTTTTTTAGAAGAATCATTATGCCAACTAGTTAGAAAAGCAATAGGTTGACATCACATTTAACCCTTGTCTCCTAGATAAAAGAATACATACTTCAAAACAGCAAAACTCCACTGTATTTTGATTTAAACATTTTTTTTTTTTTTTTTTCAAAAATAAAAGACATAATTTTTGCTGGAGTTTCACCAAGAATCTATAATATATATAATAAAAAATATATAACTTTTTGTTAACATTAAAATATTTTGCAACATAAACTTTTAAAACCTCACAATTTTATACATAATTATTCTAATATATATTTTTTTAATTGAATTTAAATTTCATTATATATTTCAACATTTTATTAGAATCTTGGCACATCATATTTTCTTTTAATGGTAAAATATATAGTTTTATATATAAACACAATCATAAAAAAAATACTTATTAATAACCATTATAATTATCAAATTTCATATTTAGACTGAAAAAAGATAAAGAAACTTATAATGTATTAAAAATTTTCCATACATTGTATGAGTAATCGACTGGTAAAGTTAAAAAAAAAAAAAACTTGTGGTACTTAATCCATTCATAGTTCGTAATAGAGTTTAAGCTCTATTTTTTATTTTTTGGAAACGTGAATGTCCATGGCTCAAGCTCTACTTTTTAGTATTTAATAACCATATTTAAATGAAAAGAACTAGCTTCACTCCAAAATAAATAAATGAATATATATATATATATATATATATAGTCACAACAACCAGTTAGTAGGATATTAAGGAATGGATTTAGATTTTTTTTTACAAGATAAATATTCTACTATAGTAAAAAATAAGTGTATATGTGTATGAAGTTTTCTTCTAGAGACTTGAACTCCAACCCTTACTCTCTACGCCTTATAAAACACTTATATTTGTAGAGTGACCATCGTACGAAGGATGTTACAAATTTAGATTCTAACAATATGAAAAATTAAGGATAAAGGTAAATTGAAAATTTTAACAATTGACAGGAAGCTCATCAAATTTATTCGTTAGCTGAAATAAAAAAATACATAATGAGATAACACATGCTCTAAAAAACATAGTTCCTCTTCAATCTACATAACAAAATCTTCTAAATGAGACGAGTGTTTTGCTAATATAATAGGTTTGCCAGAGAGAGTTGCTCCGTAACAAACTACGTACTGCAATGGAAGTTGGGATAGGTGTATTGCCCAACAAGGAATTAATTAACCACCACTTGGGAATCACCTTTCAAAACGATTTCATTATTAAACCCAGCATCTCGTGCAAACTGAACTCCTGCTTCAAATTGGACACACCTTTCATACTCAAAATCATATTACTTTGGGGTAACAATGAGTTTTGAGATTACTCTCATAATAATTGTAAAGAGGGTAGTTTCTATTCTTTAATTAAATAAAATATTTACTTTTATATGATCTTTTTTTCCCAACATCATTCCTGTCATAATTTACATAAACATGCAATTGTCAAAAGTCGTGTTTTTCCTAGGAAATTAAGTATGTCACAATCACATCCTTTTATTAGTTTAGCTTTTATTCATTCTATACAATTGTCAATTATAAATAAACCACTTTTTCTCTCTCATGTGTGGCTTATACATTGGTATATGTCAGACTCCTGATCGAGGCAAAAAATACTCTCTACTCCTTTTCATCCCCGTGTAGCTATGGGTGGTTTCGACGAGTACAAGCTTGCAATGGCTGTGGTGGGGTTGCTATTTTCTAATGCAGGTGTTGCTCTCGTCACTAGAATGGCTCTGGTACAAGGAATGAATCTCAGAGTTTATGTAGTTTACAGGCAAGCCATAGCAATTTTGGTTATGTCACCAATAGCTTATTTCTCAAGGTGCAACCTTTATATATATATATATATATATATATATCTAAACTCCTCTCTTTCTTTCTCACCATTTATTATTTATTATTCTGTGTAATCATTGCATACAATGTTTCTCTCACATGCAAGGTTGAAGATTTCATTGACGTGAAACCTATCCTAATGAGTGAGGTGTTGTACTTGTACGCAATTGATACATAAGATACCATCTCATTTCTCATGCACCCATGAATGGAACATATAACATGGTTTTTTGTTGCCAGGAGAGAATCCAATAACTGTTCTTTGAACTTGATGAGCTTTTCTTTGATACTTTTGAACGCTCTTATAGGGTAGATTTCTATCTGAATTTGTAACCTTGATTTTTTTAATCTTTTTTTGCTAAATTACTTTAATCGTTTATTGGTGACTGATGAGACCTACTAAGATTTTTTTTCCCCCTCCCCTACTACAGTGTAACATTGAATCAGAACCTTTTTTTGAGGGCCTATGCTTAGCTTCATCATCAATTGGAATTGCAATGATCAATCTTGTCCCCGCAATCACCTTTGTACTTGCATCTATTCTTGGGTAAATTTATAAACTCAATCATGTTCTTTAATTAGTTAGTCTAGGGCGTAGCACATGAAAATGAATTCAGTAGTCTTTTATTACAGATATTATTTGCATGCTTTGGGGCATGGACAAAATTAAAATGAGTGATATGGATCGGAGTAGCTTTTCACATGCCATGCTAGTAAACTTTTGACAATTATCAAATTAAGCAACCAATAGAATAAATTCATTTCCAATAAATTTTCCAAGGCCCTAATGCTAATTCTTGGTGGTTTAGGTTTCAATTTTTGATATCTATCTATATCTTAGTTAGCTGATGAATTGAACTTCTGATTTCTTACTTAATTAATCATTTTTCTTACCCCTAGGATAGCTTAATTAACAGATGGGAATATATTTTGCATATGAAATAGTCTCTTGCAATCATAAATGTAAACCACTAGAAGCTAGGAAGAAATGTTTTTTTTTTTTTTTGGGGGGGGGGGGGGGGGTGGGGGAGGGGTTTTAGTTGTAGACTTGTAGTTATACTTATTCACTCTAAATTATAGGGCCATTTATAATTTCCATAAAATTTGAAAATTTGCAATTAACATCCTTGTTTGACTGATACATAGAATATATATTTCAATGTTTAAATTATGTCCAAATTGAAAAGGATTACTGGAATAAGATAGGTTAGATACACGTTCAAATTAATTCATTATTATAGTAGTAATTTTGATATATTAGTGAAATTCAGGGAATTCACCACCACTTATCCATTACGATTTATTTTATTTTCAGACTAAATTGGACAGCGGGATGAAGCTAACAAATTAATCTTAAATTAGAGTATTGATCGCAATCTTTGTAAATTATTATTATTTATTTATTTATTTGTGAGAATGGTTATTAGAATATCTATTGAATACATGGCAACTCGAAGCCCTACACCTAGCCTCTTCCCTTTACCTCTAAGAATTTTGTGCATGGGGAGGTATCATTTGGACTAAAATGAGGTTATTATTTAGGATTAAAATCTAAAATTAACCCTATTTATTTCTATAGTTTTACTTGTTTATATTCTGTATTTGATGATTAGTATAGAGAAGTTGAATTTTGGAAGCATGAGAACTATTGCCAAGATATTAGGGACAATCTTGTGTGCTATTGGAGCAGTGTGCATGGCATTGCTTATGGGACCAAAGCTGCTAAATGCTGAATTAATCCAACCAGAAAATTGGTTGCTGGGTTGTCTATTAATATTTGGAAGTTGTTGTTGGTGGGCATTGTGGCTGATTTTACAGGTATCTATAGCTCTAAAGTTATCTTTTAAATGATCAGATAACTAGTGGATCACTAAAGCTATATTTTAAACCAGGTTCCAGCTTCAGCAAACTATCCTGACCACCTATATTTATCAGCTTGGATGTGCTTCCCGGCTACAATACAATCAGCTATACTTGCAATTTTCATTGAGAAAGACCCAAATGCATGGAATATACATTCAACTCTTGAAGTTGCATGTTATTTATTTACAGTAAGCAGGTTTTTTTTTTTTTTGGCTAGCTAAGAACTTCTTTAATTAATAAGTACGTAGTTTGTTTCAATAAAATGTTCATTTTAATTGCTCATTTAATATGGTAATTGAATTAAACATTGACATGATATATTAATAGTTGAAACTGGAAAATATTATGAGTAGGGATGTATAGGATCTGGGCTTACACTCTGCGTTCAAGCATGGTGTGTATCACAAAGGCGTCCAATCTTTCCTGCAATATTCAATCCTCTGTGTACAGTTATTGTGATCATATTGGCTGCTGTGTTTCTTCATAAGGAGATCTATACAGGCGGGAAGGTAACTCATGCAGTCTCAATTTTGCAAAACTTGGAATGTGATTTTAATTAAAATTAATTTTTATTTAACTGTAAAATCCTTATCTTCCATCTGCTTTGATTGAGATGGGACTGTAACAAAACCATTTCGTATTAAAATTTTTATTATGACAAAACTTGGATTTTTCATTCATCTTCTTGGGCAATACAATGTGTTTTTTAGGAAAATGATTAAGGGTTTGATATGTTAACTTTTGATATCTAATAAGGTCCAATATGGCCTTTTTTTTTCTTCAGATTAATAGGTGTTGTTGTTGTGATTATTGGTTTATATGCCGAGCTATGGGGTAAGGCCAAAGATCATGCTAAAATCAATGAAAACGCAAATATCCAAACTAATGAGGCGAGGAATGTGAATATCTCGAAAGTTAAGGTTATGTTTGGTAACATTTTTTGTTTTCTATTTTCAAAAACTTGTTTTTGGGAATATAAAGAAAAAAAAAATTTTCTTGTATTTTTGAAATAAAAAACATATTTGGTTAGTTGAAATTAAAAAAATAATTTTTTGAGGAAAAAAATAGAAAATACTAAAATATGTTGTTACTAGGATTTCAACTTTAATGCTAACTCATTAAATGAGAAAAATTCATTAAATTAAATGCATGTTTTCATTGATTTTTGAAAATTAGAAATTGAAAACAGCATTTTGCATGTTTTCAGTTTTCTTCACAAATTGAGTTTTGAGAATAGATTTTGTTTTCTGTCCATTTTGGATTGCTAAACAAGTTTTTTAGTCTAAAAAATAGTAAATTGTTTTTGAAAACAGAAAATAAAAGGAAAAAAATAGTTGCCATACATACCCTAACTCTTCAAAGAAAATAAGCTATAAAATTGATTTGGATTTAGATGCATGTCATGTTGATGAGATTAAAAATGTTAAAATATAAGTCCAACGGGCTTAGGTCCATTACCGTACTATTATATTTTATTTTATTTGTATAGCACACATTGTACATACTCTGGCTATATAAAAATATAGTGTCTTGTACAATATTTCATACATTTTAATAAAATAAAATTCAGTCTTTAATAGGGTGTCAAAGTCATTGGTGATTTTGGGGTTTTCGTAGCTCTTCTTGCCTCATGAAATGTAGTATGTGGATAAAATCATGGAATTTGTGACACAACTCTGCTCCATAACCCAAAAAATAAAAAATAAAAAGCTTGAGGAAGAAAGCCTTTCTAGTTTCTAAGCTGCTTCTGCAACTGGACCAAGATCCTTTCAAAGCCCAAAATATATTTGCTTAAAGTCTAGTGGGACACTGCATGGGCTGTACCATTAACAGTATAGTGGATGAATCTCAACCGATGAGAAAGGGTAATGGATTGAGCATCTTTGGTCTAATTTGACTCTAACCCATAAAGGATAAGGTTTAATTTTCTCCAAAACATTACATCGTAATTTATAAAGATGTATCTAGATATATCCATATGTTTTATTTAAAAAAATCACACGACTCATTTAAAAAGACACACACACACGCGCGCCCACACACACACACACACACACACACACACACACACACACACACACACACACATATATATATATATATATGACTGCCATGTAGTGGATTAGAGATAAACTTTTTTCCAAAAAATAAAAATTGAAAAGGGTTTTTATGCAACCTACTACGTGGTAGTTAAAAAAAGTCATCCACGTGTTCTTATAATTACATGACATTTTTAATGAGTCATGATAAATAATACATGTGGATGTTGTTTTACCGCCACATAGTGAGTTGTATAAAAATTCCTGTAATTCAAATCGCATAAAAACCTTTCTAAAAAAATAAAAGTAATTTGTAAAGAATGGTACAAAGTGGATATATGATGCTTATTAATCCTAACCCACTTTAAAAGTAATAACTAAATAACTTTTAAATAGTTTAGGTTAGTAAACTATATAGTTTAATTTGAAAGAACTCCTAAAGTACAAGATTTAAAATGTAATTAATTTGCCCAAAATAATATAACTAATTAATCGGTTTTCAATCCAAGACCAGAATATTTGAATATGTTTTGGCTGGTTTGAACTCCCACTATTTTTACTTGGTTTATAATGGAGAATGAAGAGGGTGAAAATTAGAGATGACAGATCCATTTGGAGGGATTTGACGGTGCTGGACGAATTTGTTCATATTGGACGGATCCTGTGTGAACGGACTATGGTGGACGGGTCAAAGGGCCATGTGGCGCTTAACTGGTCATTACATGGTCTCCAAGAAACCCTAAATGGAAACGACTTGCCTCGCACGATAAACCCTAGTCTACAGAGTCCCAATACGAATAGAAATCCAACATTAGGAGGATTCTAGAATATACGCGTCAATGGAGATCTTCCCTATAAGGAAAAGACTTGTTACGCAAGTATGAGAGTTCGATTCTACACTACTATAAAAACCCAAAGACCCTTAGAAAAAAAGGTACGCATAATTCACCCCAGCTCTGGCACTCTAGAGTTGTAGAAATGTTTTTTGACTTAACCTTCAAAGGGTCTTCGGCCGGTACCACACCGGTACTCTCCTAAGGTTTTCTTTTTGTGTTGCGCAGGGATTGTTTTGAGTATACTAGGATCGTATGGCTTACTGGTGATTTTTCGGCATCATCAGTTGGCACCGTTTGTGGGAAACTGTGATTTGTAAGCCATAACATTGCCTCCCGGACAAAAAGTTGCATGGTGCTCACTTGCTCAATGGCAACTACCAATGACGTTCAAGGAGACAAACCACCCACAACTACCCTTAAGAGACAGGTTCGGACTTTCGTTGCTGCCGTGGAACACCTCACCAAACAAAATTGCGACCTAGAGGAATAGCTATGCCAGAAAAACGCAGGGTTGAATACCCAGAAGGAAGATCAAGAAGGAACCAGTGCTGAAAAGAGGAACCAAGAGAAACCAGAAGGCAGCAACGCACCAAGTAGACAAGAACGTCAGGATACCAGCCGTTCTATCGACTTGGATACAACTCCTCCTCACATTGTCGCAGAGATGCAGATGATGAAGGAGTGGATGGACCTTATGATGAACGCCCTCAGGGGACGAGTGTCTAGTGACCTCGATGACTTGGTCCACCGAACGGACTCACCCTTCATCGCATCCATTTCATCCTTCCCCTTCCCACCAAAATTTCATATGCCACAGGTGGAAAACTATGATGGAGCTAAAGACCCTTTAGATCACTTGGAATCTTTCAAGACCCTGATGCACCTTCAAGGGGTGTCAGACGAAATCATGTGCCAAGCCTTCCCAACCACGCTGAAGGGACCCGCAATAATCTGGTTCAGCAGGTTGACGCCCAACTCCATCAACACCTTTAAAGAATTGAGCGTCCAGTTCGCCCCACACTTCATCGGGGGACACAGGTACAAGAAGTCCACTGCGTGCCTAATGAACATTAAGCAATGGGAAGACGAGACGCTGAGATCCTACATTACCCGCTTCAACAAAGAAGCCCTCTCGATCGACGAAGCAGATGATAAGATTCTCGTAGCCGCCTTCACGAATGTATTACGAAAGGGTAAGTTCTTGTTCTCCTTATATAAGAACGACCCAAAAACTATGTCGGATGTTCTGTACAGGGTAACCAAGTATATGAACGCAGAAGATGCATTGTTGGCTCGAGAAGACAAGCTTAAGAAGAGAGAGAGACAAGAAGACATACAATAGGACAGGGGACCAAAGAGAACAACTGGAGGACAGACGCTTGAAACCTTACACGGAGAAATTCACGAGTTTCACCCTGCTGACCGCCCCGATTGACTAAGTCCTGATGCAGATCAAAGATGAAGGAGCCTTGACCTTTCCTGATAAGCTGAAGGGAAATCCTAATAAGAGGTCTAGGGACAAGTATTGCCGGTTCCACCACGATCACGGCCATGATACCTCTGACTATTACGACCTGAAACAACAAATAGAAGCCTTTATCCGACAAGGGAAGATGTAGAGATTCGTTAGTAAGGAGAGAACGGATCAACCACAGGAACAGGCTCCCTGACGGGAGAATGAGCGCTCTAGGCCGCCTGTGGGGGACATAAGAATGATTGTAGAGGGCACGACGGCCACTGGGGTCAGGAAAACTTACCTAAAGATGATTCAGAGCGTCCAGCTGACGGGCTCTATAATAAAGATGACACGAATGGACAATCCCGTCATCGAGTTCTCAGAGGAAGATGCTCGGTGTCTTGACCACCCACATGACGATGCACTCGTAGTCAGCATATGATTAGAAGATTACAATATGCACCGACTTCTAGTTGACAATGGCGGCTCGGCTGACATCTTTTACTACCCGGCATTCCAACAGATGAGGATTGATAGAGAACGACTGATTCCAATGAACACTCCGCTCATTAGATTTGGAGGAACACGGGTCTTCCCACTTGGTGCAGTCACATTATCCGTGACGGTAGGTGACTACCCCCAACAGATCACTAAGGATGTAACCTTCCTCGTGGTCGATTGCTCGTCCGCGTACAATGCCATCATAGGGCGGTCTACCCTCAACTCATGGAAGGCTGTAACCTCAACCTACCACTTGATGATCAAATTCCCTACGAATTACGGGGTAGGAGAATTACGCGAAAATCAGGTGGCTGCGCGCGAATGCTACATAGCAATGATGGAGATGGATGACCACCTCCAGATTACCAACATAGAAGAACATCAGACAACCACAGAGCCAGTGGAAGAGCTCGAAAAGATACCTCTCGATGACTCTAGAAATGATCGAATAACGAGGATTAGTACCCTCGCTAGCCCAACTGTTCGCCAACTGCTGACAGCCTTCCTCAGGGATAACAGGGACGTATTTGCTTGGAGTCATGAAGACATGCCGGGGATAGATCTCGCCATCATGGTGCACAAACTGAACGTGTCGCCCACCTTCACACCCATCCGTCAGAAGAAAAGGGTATTTGCCCCTGAACTGGACCAAGCTATAGTGTAGGAAGTTCGCAAACTACAAGAGGCGGACTTCATTAGGGAAGTCTACTACCTCGACTGGCTAGCAAATGTAATAATGGTCAAGAAAGCCAGCGGAAAGTGGAGGATGTGCGTTGATTTCACGGACTTGAATAAGGCATGTCCAAAAGATAGTTACCTGCTCCCACAGGTTGACATCTTGGTTGACTTTACAACACAACACCAGCTGCTGAGCTTCATGGACACTTTTCAAGCTATAACTAGATCAGGATGGATGAAGTCGATCAAGAGAAGACTTTGTTCGTCACCAGCCAAGGCCTCTTCTACTATAAAGTAATGCCATTCGGCCTCAAAAATGCGGGGGTGACGTATCAGAGGCTTATGAACAAGATGTTAGTGCAGCAGATTAGGAGAAACGTCCAGGTCTATGTGGATGACATGCTGGTAAAAAGTAGAAGGGAGGAAGATCACTTAGAGGACCTGAAAGAAACATTCGACACCCTTTGCTCATACAACATGAAACTCAGTCTAAGCAAATGTGCTTTCGGGGTGACGGTAGGAAAGTTCCTAGGGTTCATGGTGTCTCAAAAGGGCATTGAGGCCAACTTGGACAAGATCCGAGCCATAATGGAGATGGCACCTCCAAGGAATGTCAAAGAAGTCCAAAGCCTCAACGGCAAGATAGCGGCGCTCAACAGATTCGTATCAAGGGCGACGGATAAGTGTCTGCCATTCTTCCGAACACTAAAGAAATCTTTTGAATGGACGACCGAGTGTCAGCAAGCATTCGAGGATCTGAAGGCCTATCTCTCATCTCCTCTGTTGCTGAGTCCTTCCCAGCTTGAGGAAGAACTATTCCTCTACTTAGCAGTATCCCCGGCGGCCGTCAGTGCAGCATTAGTCAGGGAAGAAGATAGGGTATAGAAGCCCGTATACTACACAAGTCATGCGCTCCGAAGTGCAGAAGGGAGATACCCATCGATGGAGAAGCTCGCCTTTGCTCTAGTTATTGCGGCTTGCAAGCTCAAGCCCTACTTCCAGGCTCACACAGTGATCGTCCTAACGGACAAACCCCTAAGGCGAGCAATGAGTAATCCTGAAGCTGCTGGGCAAGTGGCGTTATGGGAAATTGAATTGAGTGAATTCGACATACAATATCACCCAAGCACTGCCATTAAAGGACAGGTGGTCGTCGAGTTCATTGTAGAGTTCACTGATGTAGAAGGATAGGGGGCAGAAGAGGTCCCACAATGGAGTGTTCACACAGATCGATCCTCTAATAAGCAAGCAGGCGGAGTTGGCATGATACTCCATAGCTCGAAAAAGGATAAGATTGAATGCATGGTTTGACTGGATTTCCCTACATCCAACAATGAAGTGGAGTATGAAGCCTTAATAGCAGGGCTGGACCTCGCAAAGGCCGCGGGAGCCAAAAACCTGGTCCTATACTACGATTCCCAAGTGGTAATAAGTCAGGTCAATGGAGAATACGATTGCAAGAGTGAACGAATGAAAAAGTACTTGGACAGGTGAAGGACTGGGTCCCCAATCTCCGAGTAAAGTTCATTCAAATCTCAAGGGAGGAGAACAAACATGCCGACCGACTCGCTAAAGCTGCATCAGCAGAACATAAGGTCATCCCCAGTCAGGTACTGTCCTTCATTCAGATCTCACCACTAATAGATAGCATAAGTGTGTAGGAGGTAGGATCCGAGAACCAATGGACAACACCAATAGCCTCTTACCTGAAGGAAGGCGTGCTGCTGGAAGGAAAGGAGGTTGCCAAAAAGTTGAAGGTCTAAGCTGCCCGCTTCATCCTGATAAAAGACGTTCTTTATAAAAGAGATTTCTCTCGACCTTATCTAAGGTGTCTCGGACCCGAAGAAGCAGACTATGTTATGAGAGAAGTTCACGAGGGGATTTGCGAAAACCACTAGGGATCGCATTCCTTGGTGCATAAGCTAATCAGAGCAGGATACTATTGGCCAACTATGCAGAAAGATGCCCACGCATATGTCAAGGCTTGCGACAGATGTCAGAGATTTGGCAACCTCATTAAGCAACCAACAGAGGAACTTACCCCAATGACAGCCCCGTGGTCGTTCGCTCAGTGGGGACTAGATATAATGGGTCCATTGCCAATAGCAGTTAGACAATTGAAGTTCTTAATAGTTGGTATAGACTATTTCACAAAGTGGATAGAAGCGGAAGCCCTGGCTACCATCATCGAAAAGAGTGTCTAAAGTTTTGTATGGAGGAACATCATCTGCAGGTATGACATACTAAGGGTGTTGGTCTCTGACAATGGGAAGCAGTTCGACAATGACACATTTCGAGACTTCTGCACGCAACTAGGGATCAAGAACCATTATTCGTCGCCCGCCCACCTACAGGCCAACGGGCAAGTCGAGGTGACGAATTGATCCTTGCTTAAAATCATCAAGACTCGACTTGAGGAGGCAAAGGGTATATGGCCAGAGGAGCTACCAAGTGTTTTGTGGGCATACATGACAATGGTACGGACACCTACAAGAGAGACCCCGTTTTGACTAACATATGGGAGCGAGGCGGTCATCCCAGCAAAAGTAGGACTTACAAGCTACAAGGTGGAAAACCATGTTGAAAGCAAGCACGATGATACCATATGCCTGCAGCTTGACTTGGTGGACAAAGTGAGAGCAACAGCCAAACAAAGATTAGCAAGGTACCAGAATCTCATGGCCAAGTAGGAGATCTTGTCCTAAGGAAGGTAATGGGCACCACAAGAGACGCCTCCCAAGGAAAGTTGGGACCTAACTGGAAAGGACCGTGCATAATTGCGTCATGGTATAGGAAGGGGACCTACCACCTGGAAACGATGGACGGACAAAAGCTACATCACCCATGGAATATGGAGCACCTAAAGAAGTACTACTAGTAGACGAGTAGCAACACCTCCTCATTGCCAGTTTATTTCTTTCTAGTTTTATAGACTCCCTTTTAAGCCCAAGGGCAAGTTTCTTTTTATTTTTAAGAACAATTTCTATGCATGAATTACCATTATAATAAGAGGAGTTATTTAGAATTACCTTGTGTTATATGTATCTACAACTTGAAGTCCATACAGTGGACGGATTCATCCAAAAGATCATTATTAAGTCCACAAAGTGGACAAACCATCCGCATCTAAAGGATGATTATTAAGTCCGCATAGTGGACAAACCATCCACCAAGTGAACGGATTCATCCAAAGGATGATAATCAAATCCACAAAGTGGATAAACCATACACCAAGTGGACGGATTCATCCAAAGGATGATTGTTAAGTCCACCAAGTGTACAAACCATCCACCAAGTGGACGGATTCATCCAAAGGATGATAATTAAGTCTACAAAGTGAACGAACCATCCACCAAGTGAACGAATTCATCCAAAGGAGGATAATCAAATCCCCAAAGCGGACAAACCATCCACCAAGTGGACGGCTTCATCCAAAGGATGATAGTTAAGTCCCCAAAATGGACGAACCCAACAATCCATACAATTAACGACTCGTGCAGAGGACGATAGTTGATCCACAACAAGAACGGATTCAACAAAATATTGAATTAATATAAAAGTCCATAAAATGGACGAATTCATCCCAAGATGGTGAAAAATATCAATACAAAGGTAGACGGGGTCTATTATGAAGACCCATAAAATAGACGGTTCAATGATATATTCTAAAAGTCCATAAAAAAGACAAGTCCTTAATCAAGTCCATGAAGTGGATAGGCGCATGCGTGAAGGACGAAATTACTTGTCTTTAAATCAGACAGATCCAACTTTTGTGTAATGAATTATTGCCAGTAGATGGGCTCATCCTAAGAGATGATGAATCAGGTCTAGATAGTAGATGGGTTCATAAAATTAACACTACACATAGGACAGATCCATCTAAAAGCGTTTTATTCAATCATTAAAGTCATAAAAAGTAAAACATAATGGAATAAGTAGATAAATATTACTTAAAACCCTTCAAGAGCAATGTTTTGCATGCATGACGGATAAGTTAAAAGGCTGTTCCAAAAATGGTTACAATTCCATTCAAAAAAAAAAAAAAAAAAAATACTGAGGAAGGTGGGTGTTTTCAACATTCTCTTGAACTTTCTCAGGCTGACGGTCGTCACCTTCAACAGGCTGGTCTTGTTTTGAACAGGAATTGACTCCCCGTCGCTAAGGATAGCATTGTCAGCAAATAGACCCTCTGTACTATTAGAGGCAACGGGCTGAGCAGTGGCTTGGGCTTGGGCATCAATGTTGAGGTGAGAGAAGTCAAGGCCAGGATAAGCTTTCTTGGCCTGACGGACAGCATCATCAAATCCATCCACATAGGAGATCGCGAGCTCCTCTATGAGGGCGTCAGAGTCGCGATATTCACGGACAGCTACCTCCTTTGACTGACGGAGTTTGTCCTTGACATCCTTAATTTCTCTCTCTTTATCCTTTAGGGCCTTTTTCATTGTCTCCATATCCTCCTGAAGCTCTTTATTAGCCTTTTCTGACATTTCAAATTTCTTCTCCATGCCAATCTTCCAAGCCTTAAGACTGATCAACTCGTCCTCTGTCTCGTTGGCCTTCTTCCTTATACGGTCCAGCGTTGTCTTGTGGTTTAGGCACCGTCCCATCAGCCCCTTCATTATCACCATCGCTTGAAAACAAAGATGGTTAGTGACGGATGTAAGTAGACAGGAAAGAAAGGCAGTGGACTTACCTAAGCAATACAAAAGAGCCCCGTCTCCCTCATGGCCTCCATAGCATGGTTACTTAAGTCCTCATAGTCGTCGAATGTTATGATGGACGAAATTTTCTCTAAGGCATACTTAGAATCCTCACGGAGGAGGACATGTGGCTTTTCTTGGGAAGTAGACAGGCCCTTCATGAAACCCTTTCCCGCTTTGTGCTTGGCAGGGGTAATCGTCTTCGTGCCCTCAACTTTTAACCCCACGACGGGTTCTAGGACGGTTTTGGGCTTCTTTGGGAAATGACCTTGCTTCTCTGGCAGTTTTCTTTTTATGGACGGGTTGGATGAAGCCATCTCCTTGGGTAGTTGTCCTTCCACTTCTTTCTTTTTGGCTGCCTGTTGCTTGATGACAGCCATTCTATTGGCAGCATCCATTTCTACACAAAAGTGGACGGATATTTTAAAGTAAAATAAAAAAACAAAAACCACAAAGATTGGATGACAGACTTACATTGACAAACTTGAGCGTCGTATCGACGAGCGGCTATAGTTGGCTCGGGACCGTCGCAGTACCAATAGAGGGTGTCGAGCGTGACCAACTTTGCCCACGTCCTCTCCTCTAACTTAGTTTTACTAAAAATCTTCTCCAAAAAACTCCACTGCTCTAAAGTAACCTGAGGATGGTCTTGAACTGCAAAAAAGAATGAGGGGACGGTCAAAAATGAAAAACAATTAAAGGAAACAATTGATGTTTTGAATATGACGGATGCATACCAGACGGGGGCGTTATTCCCCATGTTGTGTCGATGGGCATAAACTCACGGTCACCAGGACGACACATCCACTCGTCACCCTCCATGAAAAAATACTGACTCTTCCGATTCCTGTTGGAGTCGGGGGTTTCACACACAAGCCTTGTGTGGGAGTTCCTAGGTACAAAACTATACATACCCTTTTAACTGAGCGATCTCAGCCGGACGGTAACAATTAAAGAACTCTTCTAACGTCAACCTCCTGGCTCTGTCAGACATTGCCTCATACAAGACCTCCACGCCGAGGAAGACCCTCCAGGCGTTTGAGGAGATCTGGTTAACGGACACACCCAGGTACTTAAGGAGTTGACGGTGAAGGGAACTTAAAGGGAATCTGAGCCTTGCCTTCAACATCTACTCATAGACCTCGACACCCTCAACACCTTTGTAGTAGCATTTTTCCGACATATAAGGAAGACGGATGGGAATGTTGGCAGGTATTTGGTATTTTTCCCTTAGTGTCTTGAAATGAGATTCTTTGATTGTGGAAACAAATGCGTTAACTGTCCATATGGGTAGCATTATAAACTCCCTCATTCCATCAGGACCAATGACGACCTGAAGTTGGGGTTCTGCACCTTCTATATTGTCATTTGAATCACCCTCTGACCCATCCATCTCAATACCCTCATCTGTTGAGGGACAGGTGGCTAACGGAGTTCTATCTTCATTTGACACGTCTAACTCTTTGTGACCTGGCGGGTACACTTCATCGTAACTTGCCTTGTCGCGGACAAACGACTGGTTACTCGACACACTAGACATGACCTACACGTAATGATAAACCCTAAGACTCTAACGGGTCTATAAAGGATGATGGTAGTACCAAGTCTAGAAATGAAGTGCATGAAAATTTAAAGGGAAAAAATGCTTACCAGATTGGAACTGGACGATAAGAAGCTTCAATGACGGATGCAACAACTGAACGGTATGATCAACTGACAATGATGATGGATGTGCTCTGATCGTAGATTTCAGTAGAAAGTAAAGAAATGAGAAGAAGAGAGTTTGGTTTATATAGAGGGAATGACACGGAAGACGAAGGGATACTTCGATCTAAGTGAACAACCATTTAGTAAACGCCACGTGTCCTTCGTCATTAATGATCTTAGGCCAGCCTGTCAAGGCCAAAGCATTCCCTAAAAGATTGTATTGAACCGTCACCCCACGGGTCCTTCCACTAAGAGATCACGGACCCATAGGGTGAGGGTGCAACTGAAGAGGGTGAAAATTAGAGATGACGAATTCATTCTGAGGGGCTTGATTGTGCTGGATGGATTTGTTCATATTGGATGGATCCTGTGTGAACGGACTATGGTGGACGGGTTAAAGGGATACGTTCTTAACTGGTCATTACATGGTCTCCAAGAACCCCTAAATGGAAACGACTTGCCTCGTACGATAAACCCTAGTCTACAAAGTCCCAATACGAATAGAATTCCCACATTAGGGGGATTCTGGAATATACGCGTCAATAGAGATCTTCCCTATAAGGAAAAGACTTGTTACGCAAGTATGAGAGTTCGATTCTATACTACTATAAAAACCCAAAGACCCTTAGAAAACAGGTACGCATAATTCACCCCAACTCTAGCACTTTAGAGTTGTAGAAAGGTTTTCTGACTTAACTTTCGGAGGGTCTTTGCCCTGTACCACACCGGTACTTTCCTAAGGTTTTCTTTCTGTGTTGCGCAGGGATTGTTTCGAGTGTATGAGGACCATGTGGCATACTGGTGATTTTTCGGCATCATCAGAGAAGAAAATCGAAAATGCCACTAATCAATCAATCTTTTAGATAGTGAAAGTTTTGGAAAAATTTGAGATTTTTTTTATAATTTTTTTTTTATCAGACAACCTTATCTAGTGTACCCAAAACAATATATGACATAGGAAGAAGACTGGTAGTTAATCCCAGAATATAAGAAGATGACACTTTTTGGGATTTCCATGGGCCATGGTATTAAGAATTAGACACGTAAAGATACATTTCAAAAATGGTTTTTCCACTTTGGTCAATATAATACAACGAAAGGGACTGGTTACTATAAGGCAACCAAGAGATAAGCATGTGGTAGAGGTACTTCCATGCGTGTAGGAACATGTCTTAAATTTTTGAGTACTTCAAAAATTTCCTCCAGCTTTGCTTGAGCTGATTCAAGCTGATTGTAACTAGCAGTTTCTCGCTTGTTGTTTTTCTGTCATCTCTGTTGTAACCCAATTTCGTCTGTTTGGTTGAATAGAATTCAAAGCTTTGTATAAAAAAAAAACTTGGTAGTTTGATACAATCGTAACAAACCAACTTGTTTGCAAGGTTTGTCTTGCAAATTATTTTTAAAACGAGATGAAGCTTTTAAAAATGAAGAAATTAGAGACCACAAATCGATGTAGCGAAATGCAAACTTGATTTCTCTTTACGTGGCATGAAACTCATGGAAAATGGAACAAATAT
This sequence comes from Quercus ilex subsp. ballota, assembly GCA_032727855.1. Classification (NCBI taxonomy): domain Eukaryota; kingdom Viridiplantae; phylum Streptophyta; class Magnoliopsida; order Fagales; family Fagaceae; genus Quercus; species Quercus ilex. Next base: position 93,931,784 of record CM064909.1, on the reverse strand, counting down.
ATATATGAACAATCATTTAACCATATCTTTCTTAAAGGAGTACAAATCACCATTCTTTTCCTATGAAAACATTAGAAAAAGGGATACCTACTCTCAAGATGTTTTAAAATGTTAACCTAATACCTCTTGGACACGACTTTACATACACTTGCGAATGGGAAATGAGATGTACGAAATAGGTGTCTCGCAGTTGTAAGACTAAATGAGATGTACGAAATGTTACCTAATGGTTTCCTAACATGACTCCTTCGATGAGCAAGTAGAGATTAATCTAAATAAGAAAAAAGTCATCCACATTCATCCCTAAAGTCTTTAGTTGAATAGCTAAATTTGTCATTTCAAGGATATGATCATACAAATCTTGCGAAAAGTTTCTCATCAGTTAGGTTAACAGGTTTGGCATAGTAGATGAAGGCAGAACAAGACTAAAGGGTTTATGCTTGATAGGACATATATGGATAGAGTTAATACAGCCAGCACCATAATTTTGTAATTTGCCATGTTGGTTTGGACTGTTTGGTGTAAAATGTTTTCTGTAGTTTATTTTATTTGATAAATAAGTTAGAAAAAAGTAAATTCATACCTTAAAAAAGAAAAAGAAAAAGAAAATGAGCCTTTGAAAAATTGTACATAAGTAAATATGTCAAATAAGCCCCCCCCCCCCCACCACCCCCCAAAAAAAAAAAAAAAAAAAATCTTATGCAAAACCAAACTTAAGCTAATAAGACTATATTTCATAGCAGCTAAGGATAAGAGAATTTGAACCTAAATTCTCTTTTGTATAAAAATTTGTGGATTTTTATTGCAATTTAAATTATTCAGATGGTTAAAACATATATTATATTATAGATAACTAAATGAAAATGAAAAAAAAAAAATCAACACTTAATTTTACTAGAAAATATTTATTTTATTTTATTTTTACTGATTTATGCAATACTCTTCACCATACAAATAACTATAGAGACTTCATTAATTCAATTAAAAATTGAAAATTGCATATCTTTTGGTTTATGTGTTGTCCAATCAAATTTGACGATACACTATCATATTTTCTCTCATAACAACTAGCATAAGGGTTTATTTGGTTTACTGAAAAATAATTGTTAGTTTTTAGACCCCTTAAAACACAATAATTGGATTAACCTAGTTTATTTAACCAAGTGATTAACGTAGTCAAATTATACAAATCTAGGTTAACATAATCAAATAATCATATCAAGATATAAAGCAGCGGAAATATAAAGAACACAAAAATATGATCACCCAGGAAAACCAAACCAGTAAAAAACCTGGGGAAGATTTAACCTAACTATCCTCAAGGTAAACTTGAATCTACTATATGAAAGAATCGAAGTTCATACAAAAGGACTTACAAGCATCCACGCTCGACTTCCTAATGCTACCCACCAGTAGAACTTACTGACACGACCACGTGCAAGCTCCGAATCCACGAATTCATTCTTTCTTGGATTCTCCAATCAAGTACAAGCACTCTTGCTTGTGTTTCTTTAAGCTCCAATGACAGCAACTGAATTGATCATCAAGGTGTAGATAACATCTCTACCTTGAAAACCCTAAGTTTATGTAAAGAAAAGTTCCTCAAGGATCTCACAAGAGATTCATACAAACAGCAAAAATATGAGCAACAATACAACCAGAGCAACTCTCAAAACGTGGCTAGGGTTTTGCCTTATATACCTATAGCAAAAACATAAAATCCTAAACGTTTAATGAGATAGGGCTGAGTTGGAAATTCTGCAGAAAAAACATTTTGACCGACTTTCGATTGATCGAGTCTATCCTTCGATCGATCGAGCCAGGCCAAAATGTATCAATACATCTGCAGCCACTCGATTCCAACTTTACATGAATTACACAACTTTGAGCAAGCCTAAACAAGACTAAACATATTGTTTTGATCATGGTTTGCCAATATTACACATTAGAGTTCTAAATACATTAAATCTTAAGTCTTTAAAACTTAACAATAATGATGAAAAAATGCATGTGAATAGATAGAATTTTCTTCTGTTCGGTTCACATGGAGAGGAAAGAAAGTGACTGCTTGTTGTTTTCCATTGAAACCCGCAAAAATTGCTCCTCAAAATGGGGAGGAAAGTGAGTGAGTGGAAAAAAAATGATATTTTAATTTCTACCCCTTTTTCAACTTTGTTTTAAACCACATAGCTAGCACTGATAGCACCCTTCATCTACCTTCCTCAAGATGCAGACTCTGCTGTAATTCAGAATGTGAACATCAAACTTTGTCAATCTTTGAAATTTTATAATTTACATTTTTTTTTTAAATGGTTAGAAATACTTATATAATGTATATGCTGCGACAGTGATAGCTCGAACCCACTCTTCTTGCTCCTCCAACTCGCCCAATATTACTTCCCAACGTGCCTAACTCAATTACTGAAACCTTAAACAATTCAATTTTATAACCATGAATAAATTCTGATACCAAAGCCTCGCATCATGGATGTTGAAAACTAAGATCAGAATGGCATGCAGCAGAATGCGTACAAGCAACCTTTACATGTCAAAATCCAATTGTCAAGTATGTGGCATATGTAATTCTAGAAATTAAGTAATATTTACTATTTAGAGTCTTCTGGAGATCATAATATATTACTCTATTCAATAATTCCTAGGGCTTGTTAATTAATTCAGGGTCTGCATCTTCAACATCGATTGAGCTGGTAGCTGGTAAGTGGACATATTTATCATCTTGGACTTTCCACTTTTTGACTTTTTGTTACCTTTTTTTTTTTTTAATGATTCTATTTTTCGATACCGGTCATTATTAGTTGATAGTGTTGAATTTCAGTGGCCATTGTGATAGCTTATGCCCAACAAGAAGATAAGGTATGTATTATAAGATAGTTTTTTCCTTTGATCCACCAGTCACTTGGACAATATTGGCCAAATCATTTTCAGAACAATTCCAAATTTAATGGTCAAAATCACATAATGACACTCTTGTTTTATTGGCCCACCTCCTCATAATTTTACCAACTTAAGGTACTATGAGTCTATGAGTAGTCCTTAACCACAGAAATATAATATATATCTATATATATATATTTTATATATAAAATATCGAAAGCATTCATTTAGAAGGAAAAGCAGTAATAATTTCCAGGAAAGTAAGAAGGAGAAAATTTTCCACTCTCAATCAAGCTTCTTTGTTTTGGCAATTATATATTTTCTAGAATATAAATTATTAAAATTTTCAAAAAGTATTTTCCATAAAACTTTCTTATATAATTGGGATATAATTGTAAATTTATTAATAGGGATATAATTGTAAATTTATACTAATTTTATTTTTCATCCTCTCATTTTTTTTTTTCAACTAAACAAATGAATTTTTCATGTTTTCACTTTTTCATTTTCCCAACCAAATACAAATGAGAGAAAACTAAATTTCTTTTATCCTTCCATTTTTTTATCATTTTCCTATTTTCTATCCTCTAACTTTTCCACCCCTCCAATCAGATTGCTAGTTTTCGATGATATATAGTTGTTTTCCACAAAAAAAAAAAAAAACAATTAGTAAAAACAATCTTTAAAAATTAATCATATTTTTTATGTTAACTAAAAATAATTTTTATTTAACTCATTTTTTCTATTACTATCAAACACTGAAAAATACTATCTTTACACAACATGTCCCATCAAAATAGACAGTGAATCTGAAAGTCAACCTACGAGTTTCTAAATTTCTAGCTTGACTGTTGGATAGAAGTTTTAATCGTACTATTGAAGGCTTATGTACAGTTAATTATCAAATGATGACAAATCTTATAAATCTAGACTTTGGGACACTTTTAAACTACTTTCGGTACAGATGTACCAATTGAGCTTGAGATTAATTAGATGAGTAATAAAAGGGCTTCATTATTTTAATTTCTATAGTGTAAATCCAATAACAATCTGGTATAGTGGAGCAAAATCGCTGTCAAAGAAATGAATCATTCAATGAACAAAAAAATATTGCAAGTCAGTGGCCAAAGAAATGTCTCATTCACCAAACAAGAAATATTTCAAGTCATTGGCCAAATCAAAGAAGCAACCAAAAACACGTATTAGTGATGAATATGTCATCAAATTGGAAAGACAAAAAAAAAAAAAAAAAAAGGTGTTTGCGACATTATGGCAAGACATTACTATAGTCATTAGTCATGCGCAAAATCTGGATTTGATTGATAAACAAGACACATGGAGCACCTACTGTAACTATGGATTTTTTATTAGTGATTTCACCCCCCACCCCCCAAATTGTTTCCCCCCAAATAAGCATATCAACATTGATGGTAGAATACGTACATCTGATGAGTATATCAATTTTATTACATAATTCTTACAAACTCATATGTCATCTTTTCATACACTGTTAAAGATAATTAAAAATTTTATTCATTATATTGTTGATGTTTAAGTATTATTTTGAGAATAATTTATTTAGCTTTTTATTGAAATATTTTTAGATAAAAACTAAGTAAAATATGTTAGTTGATTTTTTTTGTATTGCTGAAAGTTCTTTAGCCAAAAAGTAAAGTGGGACCTATAGGAAGTTGAAAAGATGATATTTTGAGCAACATTCATAGAAGGGGAGCCATCAACAATAAATTAAAGTGGACTAAGGTGGAGTTTGTACGGTGTTTTCAATTCTTGCGTTCTGTGTTTGTGTTTGTTAGTGGATCTTGTGTAGTGTTTATCAGACCTATAAATTCATTTTTTAGTAAAATTTTTATTAAAAATAAGTTTTACTTCACTATTTATACATTTAAAAATTATTTTATTATAATATTTTCAATTCTTAATTTTTAGTAATAAACGATATCTAAACATAATACGAAATAAAACATAATGCGAAATAAAACAAGCTTGAATTTTTGTGGATTTGCGTAAGGCCCACAAACAATAAATAAATTTCAGCAAAAACCAGATGCCAAATACGCCTTAATACCAATCACATTCGAAAGCTAATTTGCTATTAGCCTTTTCAAATTTTTGTTTTTAGCTTATTTGTTTATGTATATATATTATATATTTTAAATTCTCACTTTTTTTTAATGTTTAACTTTACTTTAATTAACTTTCAACAAAAAGTCATATAGGTTATTACCAATCTAACACTAATCACATCGGTTTACAAGTCTTTTGCAGTGAAGTAAGTAGTAATTTTATCATTTTCTAAGTACTATCCATTTTGTAGGAAGCAATAATGGTGGATGGGAGGGGGCAACTGAAAGTGCGTGCAATTGCTTCTGTTAGTTTGTTTAATGTTTATTCCTCGGAAATGGTCCCCTTGGATGTACAGTGTTAGGAGTTTAGACCCCAGTTGTCTTAGATTTAATCAAGTTTTAGCCAATTAATTAATTAGATTAATTATGCAATAGATCTGAATCAATTAAACACTAAACAAGCACAAATCACACGAACTCCAAGAATGATGACCCGGAAAATCTTTTGAAACTATAATTTCAAAGTAAAAAACCTGAAAAAGATTTAACCTAAACAATCCTCAAAACAACATATCCATTAAATAAAATCGAAGTTTATACAATAAACTTAACTCTAAATCTATCTGCTACCTCATGTAGTACTTACTGGCGTGACCACACGTAACTTCAAATCCATAGACTCTTCTATTGATTATTTGATTATCTATATATATATATATATATATATATATAATATTTTAAATTCTCACATTTTTTAGGTATAGCTATACTTTAATACACTTCCAACAAAAACTCAAATAATTAAGTTGTTATCAAGTATAAAATTGTATATAGTTGTATATCATTTTCATTTCTGGACTACACGTATTATTTAATTTATTTCAAGTATAAAATTGTCTATCATTCATTAATTTCTTCCTTGGAGATACATGTGAGAAGCACGTGCCACATGGTTTTCTTCTTCGCGTATCTAGACAAACAAAACAAAACAAAACAAATAAACAAAACCACAAAAGCATATGATCGATCTAGCTATCATCTCTCTATCCATAATGTTTGTCGTAGAGGATGAAATCCTGTGAATGTTTTTATCACGCTCTCACTCCCACAGTGCGTTATGTTATGACTGGATCAGAAAATTGTGAAGATGATTCAGAGAGGCTGTTGTCATCCATGTGGAATTATTGGATCCATCTTTTGGCCTGTACAGAAGATTGGTCTATTTTATTTTTAAGGTTAAATTGCAAATTACATTTCTAAATTTTGGAGGTGTTTGGATTTTACACCATAAAGTATCATAATTTAGATTTTACTCCCTAAAGTTTGGAAGTGTTTGAATTTCACAATCCCAAATTCTAAAATTTTAAAATGTAAAATCAAAACACTCCCAAACATTAAAGAGTAAAATCTAAACACCTCTAAAATTTAGGGGGTAAAATCCAAATTCTAAACATTAGGATGTAAAACCAAACACCCCCAAACTTTAGGAGGTAAAATTCAAATTCTAAAATTTCAGGGTGTAAAATCGAAACACTCTCAAAATTTAGAGGTGTAATATGCAATTTACCATATTTTTAATTAACTAAAGTGGTATTTTTTTTCTTTAATAGTGTCCGCTCTATGAAACAGATTAAAACACCAATCAATTTTTGGTATTAGAGAAGTTCGAACCCTAATCTCTTGTTCAACGATAAGAAATTTTACCAATTGAACTAACTATAACTCACAAGTTGTACACATATTTGAGTTTTCAAATGATAACTTATGCTTTCCTGCATAATTTTTCTAAAACCTTGTGTTTTTGAAGTAGCATTATTAGGTTCTTTCCTCGTAACGAAAACTTTGGTTCTTTTTTTATTTTTGAGAATGAAAACTTTGATTTAAGTCTCTTTTTTTACCCTTACAACAAATAGTGGATGAAATATTTAAACTCAAGTGACAATACTACTAAATTATAAAGTTCTTAATGAATCCCATTTGTTGCGAAGGGAAAAAAATTTAATCTTGTGGAGGCAGTTTTTCCGTTATCATCATTTTAATAAGAAAAAAAAAAAAAAACTGTTTATTGTTCCAATCAGTGTATTCTCATTACTTCCAATCCCTACTCCTAAGTATGACAAGAAGGCAGCAAATGGATAAAGAATTTGCGTACTTAAATGCTACAAACTGTAGGTTTTCAAGGAGTAATTGTTGAGTACTCTTGGAGTACCATAAATGCATACTCTCTCTCACACATAATTGTGGGTCTCACTAATTAAATTTATAGTAGGACCCATAATTCATGTGAGAGGAGGAAGTATGCATTTATGGTACTCCCGGAGTATTCAATAATTTTCCGTTTTCAAGTTTCAATTGGCATAATATGACAATATTTGCTTTATATGTGTTAAATATTAGCTATGATATATTCTATGTTGAATATGTTTGAATAGATGTAGAAGAGAGAAGTATAAAAATAGGAACATAAGAATACAAGGATTACGTGTGAATGTTCAATATGTGTATAAAACACCCTTGAACGTTTAGACCCCAAATTACAAATTATCAATTCAAGCTTATTATTAAACAATTAATATGCGGAACATGAACATAAGCCAAACACAGAATTGATAAACAATCTAAGCCAATTATAATCACATCCACAACAGAAAATAAAAGGCAAAGATAAAGGAAGAGAGATGCAAATACAAGGATAACATGCGATGTGTTATCGAAGAGGAAACCGAAGCCCTCGGCGTAAAATCTCTCCGCCGCCTTCCAAGCGGTTAATAATCCATTAGAAAATGTAGTTGAGATACATGAACAGCAATAGACCCTCCAAGCCTAATCTACCCAGGTATCTAAGCCCTCTAAGTTTCCTGCTCCAACGAGGTTGTGCCGAACCTTTTTCTTTTCTAACTTACCGGATTCTGCTATAACCCATAGCATCAACCAATAACCATTGGTCCCTTCCAAACTGCTTCCCTTAGCACCAAAATGCCTTCTCATAGACGTGGGTGTGATGAGAAAAGGATTTGGTCAAAAACCTCTCAAGGATGTATCAATGGAGAGGAAGAGAGTAGAGGAATTTGAAGAGTATCTTAGATGAAGATTGGGGATAAGGCAATCTTGTTTTTCTCTAGGGTTTCTCTCACAAAATTCTCTTTGGAAGCTCTTTACATTTCGTGGGTATAAGGGTCTATATATAGTTGTGTGTGTTTGGAATACGAAGAGTTAGTTTTTTCCAAACAGGGCTGATTGGCGGCTTGGCCTCGCGACTGGTCCAAGTCGCGAGTTCAAATCGCGAGATAACGGCCTGACCAGCCTGGGTATTTTTGTCCTGTAGTGCACCAGCTGGCAAAACGCTTCAGCTTCTCGCATGCTTGGCACGTGACTCTCATCTGGCGGCTTGCACCCACGAGCCACCCGCGAGTTCCAGTCGCGAGTCCTGCTTCTTTGCACATTGAGGAACATTTCTTCATACTCTCTTCACACACTACCCTTACATGAATCCCACATAAATACAGGATTACTAAGTGCTAAATTACAAGCAAATTGGCACGGAATAAAGCCAATAAGATGGTTGATAAAACTCAACCTTACAATCTCCCCCTTTGGCTATTCCGTGACAAAATCCTATAACAAACTCTAGACTTAATGCGTGAGTTGGGAACAGTTGAAAAACTCATTCACACCTAACTCTAGAATCTGTGAAGCTTTTGAACCATGAGAACAAGAATCTCCTGAAACACAACAACACAATAAGTTCATTGTATGCAGAAAACTTGTAATGCATATGGAGCAAGCACAATGCGATCAAGCACAATGGAATAAAGCAATAAACCATGACAAGACCTAAATAAGCAATCACTATAACCAAGTGATCACAATGCTCATTCACACTTGGAATGAACATCCGGACATTCAAGCTGACAAACATAAGGCAAATCACTTGAATGACCAACACTCAACTAATGCACAATACATGAAGTATGTGCATCTAGGAAAAATCCTACAAGGGCATAAGAGTGACAGTACTTAAAAGGAAATGCATAACATTTAGTAAGAAGTACTGATTTAACAAAGCACAAAGGCTGCATAAAGCAAGGTACAAACCATAAAGCCTACAAAGTGCATAGAAACAAATCCTAAAAGTTTACAAAAGTAATATGGGTACAAACATAAATAGAAACCTTAAAAACCTACAAAGGTACCAGGTACAAACAGTAAAAAGTACTTCCCTTATTATATCACTCCTCCTATCATGAATCATAGAAGCTGTGATGAACTTGGAACATATATACCTGTAACCTGAAACACTTGCACAAAACACATTAGACCCTTAAGGTAAAGCAAGTAATAAACGGACAAGTATAATGTAACAAGTAAAATTGCGATCAAGAACATGATGTGAAACATGTGAGCAACTTGATCAAATACCAAACACCAAGACAAAGTTTTCTTATTAACATAATGTCTTCTTCCCCTTGGTATATGCATCTCCCTTATGGAATATCTCTCCCCCTACAAATATGCACGAGAAATAGAATTTCTCAACCTAAGAATGTGCACAATGCTCATATAGAAATGACAAAAACTCTCCAATATACTATCTAGAGTATTCTCTCCCCCTTTTTGTCAGGAATAGACAAAGGGTCAAGGAGAAATGAGGGTAAGAGATAAAGGTATGAACAATGATAATGATGCATGAGGGGTGCAATGATGCATGAGGGGTGCGAGATGAATGAGAAAATGAAACTCAATCCTAAGACATGACAAGCTAGGATGAAGAAACAATGTATGAACCAATGCATGACAAGGGTAGTAAGGTGTGTGCAAGAGGTGGCTATGTGCAATGCATGACGAATGCATGAAAAATGCACATGTGGGGCAAGGTATGTTAAATACGCAGCCAAAGAATCAAACATGTTCCTAATGAGGAAACATGAGAAACCCTAAAGTTTGATACTCATCGGAGTCCAAACAAGTGAGAAAATGCTTAAGAGGCATTTTATCAAACACCTAGCATGCACACTATGAACAACAATATAAAACAATGCATGAACATCATGAAATCCACCGTTAAAACATGATCTTTTTGCCACAAGGGGCCAACATCCAAAGCACATCATTAAAAGAAACCAATCCCATACAAAAATTTGACCAAAAATTAAGTTTTCCTAACCCCTATGATGAAAATCCCAACCAATAGCACAAAACTCACCAAAACATAATCCAAGGATTCAATTCAATGAAAAGAGGTTAAAATTACCTTAGAGATGTTAATGGAATGAAAAACCATTCAAATTGGTTAGGTTTTGACGTAAAAATAGTGAGAGGGGGGTTTATGATAGGATGGGAGAGGTTTAAAACAGTTTTCCCATGAAAAACACTAAAAAAAAGCTGTTTCTGGGCATTTCGCGACTGGGCGAGTCGCTAGATGAGTCGCGAAAACGATTTTCATGAAATTTTCTAAGTCTTTTTCGCGACTTAAGTGCTCACCCTCGAGTGAGTCGAGAGTAAGTCGCAAATCTCTCTGCCAGAGAACCAAAAAATGCAAGGACATGCATTTTTCCAGTTTCGTGACTCGCGAGCCAGTCGCGAGTGAGTCGCGAAAAACTTTGACACTTGTTTTTCAACACCAAAACATGTTTAAACAATAAAAAACAATGTAAGCACAAAACATGAACACAAAGAGTGATAAAAATCACTTCCAAAAACATATAAAATGATCAAAAATATTTTTGGATTGATCCATATATAGTTGAGCACACACACATCACATTTAAACAAGTACAATCGAACAAATGAATAAGGCATTCATTGAACATTAGACATGTGTGTTGTGTGTGTGTATCAAGTGTGGAATAGTCCATAGTCTAGAGTGAAGTTTCAATGATCAATTCAATCAAGTCATACACAACTAGTATTAAGTCAAGTGGTCTACCTCAATTATAGAAATGAACATATATGATCTCCCACAAGAAAATGATTATATATCTTTGAAGCTTTTCATTTGGCTTCTTTACAAATCATAACATTTGATCATTTTGAATCAATACATCTCATTTTGAGATCAATGCCTGAAATTTTTGATATTTCAATTTGATGAACAAGCCTTTGGCTTTTAGGCATCATACATTTTCATAAAAGTCACTTTCCCTTTTTCTTAGTCAAATACTAGTATGTGCGACGGTTTTTGCAGCTCATTATCTCTTTTCATTTTGAGATTTATATTTGTTGAGCTCTTTAAGCAAAAAAAATAAAAGAGTGGGAAGATATATAGACACAAGTGTATGCATGTATCAAAACCAACATGACTATTGACTAATCATTCATGACAAGCTTGAAGATCGATTTACAACAATCATTCAAAGATGTCAAGATTTCTCCCACAAAAACATAAGTGCATAAAGAACAAGGTAAGCTCATAAACGCATAAAGCTATTTGTACGAAGGTACAAGGCAAAACTCACCTGTGATATGTGCTCAAACATATACGATCAAACTTTTTGAATTTTTCACTTTTTATGTGGTTTTGGATTTTTACTCACACAAAACTAAAAGATAAAAGAAAGATCAAAACAAAAACAATGCATACAAATAAATGCAAAATGCACAAAATGCATGAAGATATGGCATTCAATGCATGAAGGGTCCTACAAAGATCGAAAGAATTAGATCAAAGACCAAACAAGCAAAAGCTCAACCATAGAAACCCTTCCTCATCCAAACGGAATGATTGTTTGGAATGAGTGTTTCATGAGAAGTGAGACAAGGGTTGGAAAAATGAGAACCATAGATGCACATAGTCAAGGAGTTAAGAGCATTAAACATTTTCTTTAACAACATGCTATTTTCACTTAAAACCGGTTTACTCTTTTTAGTACAACTTCCAAGAAGCTCAAGTTTCTCTTTTCTTTTAATTCTTATAAGAGCATGAAACTTAGAGCAATGAGGTCTTAGATGACCAAAAGCACCACAATGGTGACAAATAATGTGTTTAGGTCCACTAGGCTTTTTGGGAATGGATCTAGCAACATGGTTTTGTTCTCTCTTCAACTTATGACATTAAGGCCTTATATGACCAATCACACCATAGTGGTGGTAAGTTGGAACAAATTTAGATCCATCCAAAGCCTTAGGTTGAAACCTAAACGGAGGCTTTGACTTCACAGCCTTTCTCTCCACCTTTTGATTTCTTTTATGTGAAGGAATGTACAACGATTTGTCCTTTGAGGTAGAACAAACAATAGGCACAAAATCGGGTACCACAACATTATTGCAACAAATATTTTCATCATTTTTAACAGTAGGTTCAGCAATCAAACACTTGGCATGCATCTTACGAGATTCATTTTCACATTTAAGATCATCAACAAGTTTTTAGACAAAACAAGTTTAGGATCCAAGTCCATATTCAAATATTCAAACTCTTTTAGCTTTTCAAGAGAATTTTCAGCAAGTTTCTTATATTTCTCAACCAATTTGTTGGATTTGTTGAGCTTAGCAATCAACTCATCATTTTCACAAAATAACTTGCTCAAATTCTTTTGAAACTTCTTAGTTTTTTTCTTCAAGAGTTTGTCATTTGGAATATCAACAACAGCAAATGATTCAAGTAACATGTCATCACAATCATGAGGATAAACACTCATAGAGGTATTTTCACAAACACATGGCATGTTACAATCAACAACATTCATAGAAGCATACAAAGCATTATCCATGGCAAAACAAACAAGGGGTCAAGGATCACACTTAGGTATTTAAATCACAACAAGTGTACCTGCTTTGATACCAAATGAATGTTCAATATGTGTATAAAATATCCTTAAACGTTTAGACCGCAAATTACAAATTATCAATTCAAGCTTATTATCAAACAATTAATGTGCGGAACATGAACATAAGCCAAACACAGAATTGATAAACAATCTAAGCCAATTATAATCACATCCACAACAGAAAATAAATGGCAAAATAAAGGAAGAGAGATGCAAACACAAGGACAACACGCGATGTGTTATCGAAGAGGAAACCGAAACCCTCCAAGCGGTCAATAATCCACTAGAAAATATAGTTGGGATACATGAATAGCAACAGACCCTCCAAGCCTAATCTACCTAGGTACTTAAGCCCTCCGAGCTTCCTGCTCCAATGAGGTTGCGCCGAACCTTTTTCTTATCTAGCTTACCGGATTCCACTATAACCCATAGTATTAACCAATAACCATTGGTCCCTTCCAAACTGCTTCCCTTAGCACCAAAATGCCTTCTCACAAACGTGAGTGTGATGAGAAAAGGATTTGGTCAAAAACCTCTAAGGATGTATTAATGGAGAGGAAGAGAGTAGGGGAATTTGAAGAGTCTCTTAGATGAAGATTGGGGATGAGACAATCTTGTTTTTCTCTAGGGTTTCTCTCACAAAATTCTCTCTGGAAACTGTCTACATTTCGTGGGTATAAAGGTCTATATATAGTGGTGTGTGTTTGGAATACGAAGAGTCAGTTTTTTCCAAACAGGGCTGATTGGTGGCTTGGCCTTGCGACCGGTCCAAGTCATGAGTTCAAGTCGCGAGATAACGGCCTGGCCAGCCTGGGTATTTTTGTCCTATAGTGCACTAGCTGGCAAAACGCTTCAGCTTCCCGCATGCTTGGCACGTGACTCTCATCTGGCGGCTTGCACCCGTGAGCCACCCGCGAGTTCCAGTCACAAGTCCCTGCTTCTTTGCACATTGAGGAACATTTCTTCATACTCTCTTCACACACTACCTTTACATGAATCCCACATAAATACAGGATTACTAAGTGCTAAATTACAAGCAAATTAGCACGAAATAAAGCTAACAATGTTAGGACATATGTGTTTTACTTGTTAGGAACATATGTCACTATTTTATGTAGTTGGCTAATTCTTTGACAAAACGCACTTTACTTGTATTTGGGTAGATCTAAGTTGTGTTTAATACTTGAAGAAACATGTTGTTCAAGTCTAGTATTAAAGCCATGAAGATTGAACAAAGAAACAAGTGAAGAAAAGGTGTTCAATAAAGCTGGACAGATAGCTCGACACCTGCGGACAGATAGCTCGATAGCTTCTCGACACCTCCTCGACACCTGGCTATCTGTCGAGCTCTTCAGTTGATTCTTATCGCAATCTCGATAGCTGGTCGATCAATCGAGAAAGCTTCTGTCCCCTCGATACCTTCTTGACACCTTCTCGATAGCTGTATCTGTTGAGATTCATTAAACCTCGACACCTGCTCGACACCTCCTCGATAGCTGCTATATGTCGAGGTTACGGGAATTCAGATTTCTGTTTTTGGGCCAGGCTTATGTATTTGTGTAGGGTTTCTTTTCTCACAACCCTAGACCTATATAAGGCTTATTTTAGAGGCCGTCACATAAGTAAATACAAGGAGAACATATGCAAAAGGTGACCGATACCTTATTCTCTCAGAAAGAAGCTACTGCATTTTTTGCGCCTTAGGGTTTTGTAACCAAGTGCTTTTTGATCTTCATTGTTGATGAAGTGAAGAACTTTGCAGCCAACATTCTTCTTCCTCAAGTTGGTGAGTGAGTCACGTATTGGGATTTGTGCAAAGGAGTGAGTCACGTACTGGGATTCGTGCAAATGAGTTAGTCACGTACTGGGATCTGTACAACAAAAATGGTGGCATTCATATATTGAAGAGTTCAGAGGTTCTGAAGCGGTAGAAGGTTTCTGCTGTGAGTTCATTTACGGGGATTGTAGAGTCTAGGGACAAAGGTTTTGTACTAGATCTGAAACTTCTCTTTACTATAATGGATTGCTTTTCGGGAAGGTTTCCCCCCAGGTTTTTTACTGTGAAACTGGTTGGTTTCATTGGTTTTCCTGGGTCATCATATCTTATCTTATTTATTTTTCTGTTGCATGATTTTGACATGATATTGATGTTTGTTTGTTTTAACAAGTTTGATTCATAATAAATCTAATTAACAACTTGGGTTTAAAACTTGTTAATTCTATCAACCGGGGTCTAAATTTCCCAACAAACAAGATAGTTGATAAAACTCAACCTTACAACGTGGTTTACGTTTATGACCTATATCCACGGAAGAAACCCTTAAGGGTTACGTCTTTATTATATAAGAGTGTAGTAAAAAATTTGTGTTATAATAAATCATAACATGAGTACATATAGTAGACTAAATTCTAAACTAATAGACTTCTAGTACAAGTAAGAAACTTAACTTGCACACAAAGTCGTATTAAGCTTTAGCTATATTAATGGCTAATATATCTTTATAAATGAAAAAAGGGAAAGTATGACTAGTGGAATAGGAAGAATGGAAAAATAAACAAATAAATAAATTTGAGGGCTGCAAAGCCTGCAACAATGGTGAATTTTTGTGAGGCACTGCTACAATTCGGTTAGTGAATTTTTGTGAGGCACTGCTACAATTCGGTTGCGCTGACAACATGCATTCATATATACGGTCGCTGATTTCTATAAAGAATATATGCCTGCAAACTGCAAAGTAACGTGTTGGTGAAATTGTGGGTAGACCTGACAACAAATAAATTAGATATTAATTTGCACGGGAGAGAGTTGAAGAAATGAGAGGAAGGAAAACAAAGAACTAACATGGATTGGTTACAACTTATAAGCCTATCTCCAAAACCAGTTATATCTAATTTGAGAAAAGATATCCTATTTGTTATGACATATGTGGAACTTGTTAGAACATATGTCATTGTAAATTGGCTAATTTTTTAACAAAATACACTTTACTTGTAATTGGGTAGATCTAGGATGAGTTTAGTATTTCAAGATACAAGAGTTCAAGGCTAGTATTGAAGTCATGTAAGTATGTTCAAGAAACAAGTGAAGAAGTGTTGTTCATTAAAACTCGACAGATAATATCTATCGAGATTTAATGCTGGTGCTCGACAACTACTCGACAGAAACAGTATCTATCGATCGAAAATTACGAAATTCAGATTTCCAGATTTGTTTTCATGTATATCCAAGTGTATTTGTGTAGGGGTTTTTTTTCCCCCCCCTCACAATCCTAAATATATATATAAGGATTATTTTAAGAGCCGTCAAATGTGATGCAAAGTGATGCAACTCAATGCAAATTGATTGTGCATGCAAATTGTGACCGGAAACAGAATTTGCCATAATTCATCATATTCCTTGTAGAAGCTGCTGCGTCTTTGCGCCAAGTGTTTTGTAACCAACGAGCTTCTTGAACTTCATCGTTTGGATGAATTGAAGAACTTTGTAGCCAACATCTTTCTCAAGTTGGTGTGTTAGTCACGTACTTGGATCCGTGCATCGATTGGCTAGTCACGTACTTGGAACCATGTATTGAAAAGAGAGATTGTAACTACATTACAAGTCCAATTGGGTATTGGGGTAAGAGTTCAACTGTAGGTTGATATTAGGTACTGAGATTCCTTTTACTTATAACTGCTTGTTTTGATAATAGTGGATTATCTAGAGTAATGACCTTAAATTCACCCGGTGGGGTTTTGCCTCGGTGGTTTTCCCCATTCGTAAACAAATCACTCATGTCAAATTTAGTTTCCGCTGCATTTAGTTATTTAGTGATTTGTTTGTGTTACCACGCTTATTACATGTAATTGAATCTAATTAATTTCACTTGGCTAAATTAATTGATTAAGTTACTAAATGGGTCAATACATTCTTGGCCTATTAATATTGCTATTAGTAGCTTTATGATTCAGCAGCTTGCGTCCAAAGTAACGTGGTCTTTTTGATAAGTCATGTTCACTTTGCGGCATGCATATCCAAAGTAACATGGTATAGTAATGTTTACGTTGTCATCTAAAAGGGAAGGGCTAAACTTTGATTTGTTTTTAATTTAGCATTGATTAGAAAAAAGAAAAAGAAAAAAGCTTTTTAAATTTCATCTATTTCATTTCAAACATTTGATTTTAGTTTGTTTCTAATGTAATCCTTCCATCTACTTTACACCATTAAATCCGTCAAAATGACGTTATTTTGAAAGGGGGGAAAAATAGTATTACTAGTAGTGGGATTGAACAAAACTATGCAAAAGAATTAAATTAAAAATAAATAAATAAATTATGTGGTTTATAATTTAACCCCCCCCCCCCCCCCTCCCCCCCAAAAAAAAATGCTGACTTTGTTTTGAATCCTCTAGGAGAAAAGTTAAGGGATTAAAGGGTATTAGTTTATGAATTTTTTTTAAAACATTTTATGAAAAAAGAAAAAAATAATTAACTTTTATTACAACTATGGTATTAAATTTTCTTAAAAATAATTTATTAACACATTTCTTAAGAGTACTTGTTAACATGAGACCCATGGTATAATAAGCATGTTTAGAAAAGTTTGATCAATTATGACAATGAAATTAGTAATTGCATTGTCTGCTTGTTTGTCACCCAAATAGATGTAGTTAGTCAGTGCATCAACTCAACCGTCAAGTAGTCAACCATATAGAGACACAGTCTCTAAATCAACAACCGTAATGCAATTTTATGAGTTAATTATTGTTACTACTAAGACCTAGTACTATGAAAGTCACTACCACGGAAAAATATACCTAATATTCGGTATATGTTTCTTCTCTCTAATAGCAAATTAGGAGAGAGATGAAACATATTTAGTCTAACAATGAATTAGATGCCATATCGCAACAATTTTGTGCATAAGCGCTGATAGTGTAGTGCCCAGTCCAAATTTAATTGTACCACACGGCTTTAGTCGTGCTTCTTGTAAGTTTCAAAATCCTCTCATAAGTTTACGGGCCAAAATAGCCAAATACCATTGTTTACCGAAATATATATTAATCTACCACTATTTTGAAAATACGTAGAGATCTACCACCTTTTTGAAATTCGAGTTTGTGTAACTCGAGTTTTTTGAAAAAATTGCCTTCAAAATTGCCAAAAAATATTTAATGGAACTCGAGTACGATGGAAAACTTGAGTTACCCAAACTCAAGTACCCAAAAAGTGATAAATCCTTACATATTTTCAAAATAGTGGTAGATTGATATATATTTTGATAAACAATGCTATTGTGATATTTTAGCCAGTTTCATGAGCCAAAATTGATTGAGAAGATAGGGACTTCATATTGTAAATATGTTATACGCGTTCCTTCCATAAGTTTCACAGGTTCTAGTTAATGGCTTTCAATATGCTGCATCTCTCTTTAATTTTTGGATAATTTCTGGTAAGAGGAATATCCTCTTTTCATTCAATCCAATTTGAATCTTTAGTGTTTCATTGTTTTTAATGCTCTTCAATCCATCTCTTTTGTGTGTTTATTACCATAACTTTTAAGTGGAATTTGTGGTGTGCCTTTATGTTAACACAATTTCCCTCTTCAAATTATGTTTCTCTTATTTTACAAAATGAAAATGAACTATCGGAATTTATCAATATATATATATATATATATTGAAAAACATATATGGAGAAAACATACGGTCCAATTTGTTTTTTAGTTTGCACACAAGAAAATGAACTGTACACTTGCCTGGGGGTGTTTGTGGGGTCATCCTAGCTAACAAATGAACAGGGAGATGAACAAGTTGAACTATGGCCAAAGAGGGACCTGGAGGCTGGAACCAACCATACGTTTCTTTCTTTACATCACTTTCTTAATTTTTCTTTAATTAATCTCTCTCTGTTTGTTTATTCAATAGCAAATTTTGTTTGTTCAATAGCAACGGTAGAGTGGGATCTTCGGACCAGTTAGGGTGTTACTATGATTACGCTATTACGCTCAGGTAATAAAACCATACCCACGTCTTCTTCTAACCAACTTTTGTTTACCGAAAAAATAATAATAATTAAATTCATCATTTATATATATATATATATATATGTTGAAAGTAAAGTAAGTAAAATAGAACTAGCCAAGAAAAGTAAGCAAAGTAGAACCAGCCAAGAATGCGGTATTGCAAGTATAATCAAAGTAATTTAAAACAATAGTAAGGCGGTAGAATCAGCCAAGCAGTATATATATATATATATCAAAACAGAAATTTAAAACCGTCCAAGATGGCGGTAGCAACAAGTAGTATGTTAAACAGAAAGCTGAAAATACTTGTTATTGAAAGTAGAACAAACACTTACAGTAGTAGTTACAAGATCTTAACAGAACAGGTTATAGGTTAACAGTTACAAAACTTGAACTAGTCCTAGTTACAAGGATTGTAAGGATAGTAGTGGTAGTAGGAACTAGGAACTCTCTATAAAGAAGGCTTCTAAAAGAAAGAAGTTCTAGGGAAGAGAATTTTGAATTAAACTTAAGGGGCAACCCCCCTTAAATAGGAAGAATTTTGGAATGAACAGTAAAAGTAAATAGTGAACAGTAAAATATCGTCTAAAGCATGCTGAAAGTGGACTCGGAATACTCGAAAGTAGTCTTGGAAACATGAGGAATCTTCTTTTCAGAACATTATTATAGCATGGGAAACAACAGTAAAAGATCTTGTAGCATTTTGGCCATTGTGCAGGCCGGACAAATAGGGTGAATCAATCAATCTTTTGCTAAATCATCAGAATCATCTTCATCATATCCAAACCACTCCTCATTGTAAGGGTAGTAAGGGTCTTTTGTAACAGAGGCTTCAGAGGACCGTTCATCTTCTGAATCAGCTCCTTTTTCTTTTGATATCATTTTGATAAGAGCATACAGAGCATCAGGGTCTTTGTGGATTTCATCCAAAGGAGAACCCTTCTTTCTAGGTTTAGCAGATGGTTTAACAGATTTAGAAGATGAGGAAGCAGGTGCATCAGCCAGTTCAACTTTTTGCACTGGAGTAGTGATTCTTAATGCTGGAGAGGCACTTGAGGAAGGGAAATCTCTGGAAACATTGTTAATAATTGATTGGGTATGAGGAAATTTATCCCACCACTTAACATACCAACAGCGAGTGAGAACATCACCTTCCTTAGCATACTACCATTTCAGAATCCAAGGAACCTTATATTTCTTAACAAAATGGAGCAGGGGAGTGAACTTAGCTCCATGAGCATCAATTCTGAATCTTAGTGTAAAATTTTGGAAAGAATCATTCAATGGTGCAGGGAATATTTCAACAGTTGAGCCAAACTGGGACCACCAGTGGATGAACTAGAGGGGGAAATCAGAATTGAAATCTTTATCAAAATTAACAAACCATGAATGAGTCATATTTTCATTTGGTATAGCATGAATCTAAACCAGGCAGTAATTTAATCATGATATGAATAGGGAATAGGGGATTTTGATAGCCTTCTTGTGGCAGCAAGGTTAGGGCCCCACATTTCTTCAGAAATAATATGATTCAGGAAAACATTTTGATAAATTATCTTGGTAGTGTTGGTCTTATCCATTATGGCTTTGATAGTGATTGAGTTTTCATGGCGCAGGATATCAGAGTAATATTACATATTTTTTTCACCATGTTCAGGAATCCAATGAAACCTTGGGGGAAAGTAACTAGTAGCAAGTGAAAATGGATCAGTGATGGAAGCCCTATTTGGTTCTACAAAAAACAGGTTTTGAACAGATTGTTTTTTAACATATTGGGAAACATTGGAAGCTTTGGGGTAAACAGTTTTAACAGGTTGGGTAACACTAGTTAGAGCATAAGTATAGGGGATCATAAGGAGTGGCTAGAACAGAAGAATAATTAGGTTTGGGAATAGTACCTAATGGGGTGAAACGATTAACAATGTCTAAAGAGGAAACAATTTCTTTTTTAACAATTGGATTGGTAGTGGCAGGTGTCTTGTCTTTCGATCTTCTACTTGCCATTGTGACACTGCAGAAATTCACGGGTAAGGAAATCAGGGATGGAATTTTGAGATCCTTTAATATACTCAATATCAAAATCAAAAACACTTAAAATAGCTTGCCATCTGGCAAAAATATGCTTTGAAGCAATATTTTCAACATCTTTCTCAATAACATACTTAGCACTTTTGCAATCAATACGTAACAAAAATTTTTGGTTTAACAAATCACTTTGAAATTTTGAAATACATAGAACTATAGATAAAATATCTTTTTTAATAGTACTATAGTTTAACTGTGCATTATTCCAGATTCCTGAGTAAAAACGGACAATTTGTTCAGAGAACTCTGGGGAAACTCTTTGTTTTAGAATACCACCATAACCAATGTCAGAGGCATCGATTTCAACAATTTTGAAAGCATCAATGGTGGGAATACCAAGACATGGCAGTGTCTTAAAATGAGATTTGATTTGTTTAACAAGAGAAGTATGGACATTAGACCAAGGTGGAGGATTACTCTTTAACCGATCAAAAAGAGGTTTACATTATTTCCTCATATCCTTGTAGAAATCAGCAACGTAATTTAATGATCCAAGAAATCTTTGGAGTTGGGTTTTATCAGTGATAATATCAGGAAATTTATCAGTGAATTGAATGGTTCTATCAATAGGACAAATTTGTCCTTTAGAGACGTCATAGCCAAGGAAACGAACGTTTGTTTGAAACAGTTTAATTTTCTTATTAGAGACAACAAGACCATTTCTTTTAATAGTATCTAGAAACGAATACAAATGTTTCCAGTGTTCATCAATGAAACTGGAGTAAACAAGAACATCATCAATATAAACAATGGTGAAGTGGCTGAAGGAGTTGAAAATATCATTCATAATGTTTTGGAACTCACTAGGGGCATTCTTAAGACCAAAATGCATAACATTCCACTCATAATGTCCAAAAGGAGTGGTAAAAGCAGTTTTGTACCTATCATTCTCACTAATCTGGATTTGCTAGAACCCCGATTTCATATCAAACTTTAAGAACACCACAGCCTCACTCAACCTATGGACCAGGTCATTCTCATTGGGAATAGGATATCTAATCCATTACAAAACCTTGTTCAAAGGTTTATAGTTAATAACCAGACAAGGAGTTCCTCTCTCAATTTCAACATTTTTTTGAACATAGAAAGCAGAGCAAGACCAAGGGGACTTGCTATTTCTAATCAGTTTTTTCTCCAACAAATCATTGATTTCTTTTTTGCAAAATTCAACAGTTTCAACATTCATATGAATTGGACGAGCTTTAGTGGGAATGTTTTTCTCATCAAAATCTTTAACATAAGGAAAGTCAACAATATGTTTCTTCCTATACCAAAAAGCATTAGGAAGATCAGACAAACATCATCAATCAACATTTTTTGAAAATTATCAATTTTTGATTGTGCAACAATTTACTAGAAATTTGTTCAACAATTTTCTTGTATCTAACTTCTTGCTGAAGGAAGTTAAGATGTTTAATCTTAGCATGGATCAAATTTGAAGCATAATCAGTATCAATCTCAAACTTTGAAGAAAATTTGAATTTTACTTTTTGACCAAAAGGGTCAGTAGTAATTCCATCGTGTTCAACAAGAAAATGATACAAAGCATTTATAAATGGCAAAACAAGAATTACTTTATTAGTCATGTTTTTAACAAGAACATAAGGAATCTTGAAACAGACATTATCATGGCAAACATGAGCATTATTCAATTCATATTTAATCTTCATTTGAGAACCATTAGCAGAAACCAATCTTTCAGTTGATTTTTCAAAATATTTTGAAGGAATCAATCCTTCCTAGATACAATTCATGTCCGCACCGGAATAAATCATAGCAATAACAGTGAAATGATAATCATGAGAAACAACAATTTTGACCTTTGTAAACCATTTTGGAGGAAGTATTTTATTAACAAGACTAAGTTGAGAATCAACAATACCTTTATCAGAAAGAAGAGCCTGTTGACTGGATTCATTTCCGTCCTTGTGCTCATCTTGTACATTATCAGACTTATTTTGATCAATATTTTTATCAATTTTTAACAATACCAATTCTTGTTTAAGATTATTGTTATCACTTTTAATGCTTTTAAATTCATGTTTTAATTCAGTTATCTCTTGTTTAACAATATTAATTTCATGTTGAAGATCATTAACAGTTAAATTTTTGGATTTCTTTTTATTAAATATTTCTAAAGTTTCTTCAAAACTTATTGCTGATTTAAGTTTTTTACTAGTTTCATCTTTTATCAAATTCTTCTTAAACTTATCCAAATATTCTTTCTGTAATTCAGGGTTTTCAATTGACCTATCAATTTAACCAATAAACTTTCATTTTCTTCACCTTTAGTAAGAGTATTAATAGATTTAATAACATTGCAACAGGAATCTCTATAACCAATTTTAACGTTAAGAGAATCCAAAGAATCATCAGCAGAATGATAGCAAGAATCAGATGAAGAAGAAAAATCATCTTTCAAGGAGTTAGACGAATTGTTTGATTTAAGGATTCTGAATAATTCTTCTTGATCTTTATCATCAATATCTAACATGTTAAACTTATTTTTTAACTTACCAAGTTTTTGTTTACAATTTTTACTGAAATGTCCAGGTTTACCACAGTTAAAACATTTACCTTTACCTGATCTTTGTGAGATTTATCATGTTTTTTCCCTTTTTGCCTGAAGGAGCAATAGGGACAAACCATATTGTTCACAAAAATTACCCATTTCATATTTAGCTTTTCTTTTATTTTTTAATTGGTGTTTTAACAAATTTTCATCATTGCACATATTAATACCAAGTTTTTTAATAGTGCTTAAAATATCACCATAAGTTAAATTATCATAATCAATGGAATCATTTTTACCAATTAATTCTTATTTTACCTTATGAGCAAAGATAGGAGGCAGACCGTCAATAAACTTTTCTTTCCAAATCCTTCCGATGCATTACTCTGGAAAGGAAAACATCTTGGTACCATCTGTAATTAGACATAGTAGGACATCTCAAATTATTCAAAAGATCAGAAATTCGAGACGAAACATTAGATGGAGTACCAACAAAATGTTTGATAATAGTATAAATCAAGGTATTGACACCATCAGGAATACCTCGACCAATACTTTCATCAAAAATAGGCAAACCTTCATCGTTCTTCTTAACAGCATGTTTAATAGATTCTCTAGAATCTTTTGTGAGATATGAATCCCACAATCGACGAAGAGTGCCAGAAAAACCAGTAGCAAGAAGGTCAACAATTTCAGGGTGATCAAGATTATGGTTATTAACATAAGCAATTCCAACTATGGACATATGACCCATTTTACTAATGATTTCTTGTTCAGACAAATCATCAATATTCCATTCATAAATTTTATCAGCAAAAACAGAAAATTGTGTTTGGAGAAGTCTTTCTTCAAATTGCATATTAGGAGGAGTAGGCTTTGAATACCAATTTTTTGTAAAAAACATAGGTTTGGAACTTCCAACAAATCTTTTAATTTCAGGAAAATCATTATCAAAAATATTTTTTGCAGAAACAGAAGATACTGTATCAGAATTTGTATTTTCTTCAGAAACAATTTCTTTTTCATTTCTTGAAATAGTGCAAGCAGTATTTGTAGAAATACCCTCAGTTTTAACTTTTAAATTAGCAAGTATTTTTTCAACAGTTTCAAGAATTTTAGATTGGGAAGTTTTAAACTTAAATTTTTTATCTTGACTAGGTAAATTAATCAAAGGTTTCTCAGTTTTGACAGAAATAGGTTTTTCAACAGAAATAGGTTTTATAGCAATTTTGAAAGGGGAGGCTTTAACAACAGTCTTCTTATTAGTAGCTATCAAAATTGTCTCAAGAGGCGGATGACTAGACCGACTAGTGGTTTTGTCTTCTTTAACAAAGTTTGATTTTTTTTATCACATTCAAATGATTTTTTGAAGCCTCATCTTTTGAAACATAATAATTTTCAAGAAAATTAAAGAAAAAAAAATATGTTTTTTCAATTGATTCATTTTTTCTAACCATTTTCTTTTGACATGTCTTTTTCAGATTGAGCAAAATTATTTTGGAAATATTTTCTTTTATTTCTGTTTTTAGTAAGATGAATTCATTATACAGGGAAACCAAATCGATTTCAAAGTTTTCATCCAAAACATTTAAAACTCTTAATTGGTTTTGATAAACAGGATTTTCAATAGGAGGAAAATCAGAATCAGATGGACAAACAGATTTAGTGTCATCTTCTTCTTCATTAGCAGTTCTGCCATATGGAGAAGAAGATTCAGTTTTAGTGGAAGAGAAAACATAGCTGATTTGAGATTTATCACTTGAAACACCTTTTAGTTTTAAATCTGTGGGTTTTTCAAGATTCTTTTGCAAAAAATCATTGAGATCTTGATCTCTTTTTCAAATACTTTTAGATCCAGCGAAGGAATGTCTTCCTTCGTTGATCCTCAAGGGTTGATTGTTTTGAAAACTTATTTTAACAGTACCATCAAAATATTGTTGAATATATGTGAGATCTAGCTCATCAAAAACAGGTTTAGCAACAGGTGATTCTTGTTCCAACAACCATTCAGGGGAAAGCTTAACATCTTGCCATTGAATCATTTTTGGAACTTGAACTTTAACATCAGGAGTTGAACATTGAATTAACATTGTTTTACTTGAAGGTTCTCTATTAATCTTAGCACTAGGGCTCAATTGAGTACCCAAAAGTCTGTAATAAACGCGGTAAATCAAAGCAAAAAATTTTAGTACCTTCTTCCATGTGATAACCAGATGAAGCAATATTCAAAGTCAAGGCATTAACAATATTAGGATCATCCAAAGCAAGAGTAATATCAGGATAACAATTGAAATATACAGGACCATCATACAAAGAAGCAGTAATCACACTAAGAATGCTATCATTAAAGTTCTTAAATCTAGCATCTCTTAAACACATGAGAACATAAGCATTTATTCCTTTTCTAGTAAGTGGTTTAACAGCAACTTGAACCATGCCAATACGAAAATAACTGAGTTTTTTAGCAATGAAATCATTAATATTTCTTTTAGAAAACAAGCAACATTTTTCATGTGTTTTTGAAATAGAAAATATTTGTTCAACAGTTCTCACTTTGTAAACGGGATGAAAAGTGGTTTCAGCCCAACTAGTTTTGTAAATAGTTTTAGTATCAACTTTAGGAATGTTCCATTTCTGGAAATCAGGGAGCTCGTGTTCTTCAACAATGTGATATTCTTTATTTACAATATCACGAGGACAACCAGTCTTGGAACTGATAGAGGAGTTGGATCTCCACAAATTATCCATACTATCCTAGGTTTAAAACTTAACACTATCACAGGCCAGAAAAGAATAGCTTTGATACCAAAATGAGGGGAAGGGGATGCACAGCTGAAGAGATGGAAGCACAGTATAATATATTGAAAGTAAAGTAAGCAAAGTAAAACTAGCCAAGAAGGTGGTATTGCAGTTATAAAGAAAGGGTAGAACCAGCCAAGCAGTATATATATCAAAACAGAAATTTAGAACCATCCAAGATGGCGGCAGCAACAAGTAGTATGTTAAATAGAAAGCTGAAAATACTTGTTATTGAAAGTAGAACAAATACTTATAGTAGTAGTTACAAGATCTTAACAGAACAGGTTACAGGTTAACAGTTACAAAGCTTGAACTAGTCCTAGTTACAAGGATTGTAGGGATAGTAGTAGTAATAGGAGCAAGGAACTCTCTCTGAAGAAGGCTTCTAAAAGAAAGAAGTTCTAGGGAAGAGAATTCTGTTTTAAACTTAAGGGACAACCCCTTTAAATAGGAAAAAATTCGGAGTAAACAATGTCATAAACAGTAAAAAGTGAACAGTACTTGGTGAACAGTAATTCGTGAACAGTGTTTTTTGACCTTTTTGACTTAAAAATCAGCTGAGAATTTTGTCATTTTCTTCAACTTATAATGTTTAGATTTTTCCGGAAGAAAACATGACAAGAGCAAAATAAGTGGATTCCCTTCTTTTTCTTTTTCTTTTCAAGAATCCCATTATGAGTCCAAAAGACATGTCAAAAGAATATGGAACGCATGCCTAAGGAAATTCTTTATTCCAAAGGGAATGGGATGCATGGAACTTCACAGGGACTTCACAGTAGGAGCATGGGACTTCATCATAACATTTTTGAATATTGTAACAATTTTAGTTGTTGTATAGGCTAAACAAATAGGGAAATCAATCATCAGTCAACTACAAGATCAGGAATATCTTGACCAAACAGTTTCTGACTGTGGGAGTAGCATGGGAAATTAACTTTATTAGTGAGAACAAGAATCTCAAAACAGTAGTGCTATAGTAGTAGCAGTAACTTGAGGAGGCCAACTATTAATAAGTAGAAGAAGCATCGGATGGATAACCTTCAAAAGGATCTCGTGGAGAATCATCATCTTGTGGAGAATCATCATCACATTCATGCTCATGGTAAATAGCATACTGGTTACAAAATCCACAATATAGGAGTGGCTCAAAAACAAGATTTTTTCCTGGAGTAAGGAAGCTCCTTGGATCAACATGACTAGTTCTTTCTAAATGACGGACAACAGAGACATAAGGTTTAATACCAAAAACATGAATTCTATCCGTATTTCCTATGAAATGGTAATCTTTCCATAAGTCTTGGATAACATCAAGAATTTGATTATTGAAATAATTTCTCTAGCATTTTGCAAGAGGAAAAGGATTTTCGAATGAAAGGAAAGAATTTCCTTCATACTATTGCCCTTGATGAGTGAAACCATTAATGAGAACGAGATGTTTTGAGGGTTGGACTTCCATCCAATTATTCCTTTCCCAATTTGGTAAAGTACTCTAGCATCTGATGGAAACAAAAGGGCTAACAAGTTTTTTAAACAGCTTCTTGAATTATTTGCGGGAACTGGCTAATCTAATCATGACTTGTTAACTTGATGAACCTGATAAAGCCAAATTCAAACATCTGGGATAACCAGTCAGGGTCCCTGTCATCATCTTCTGTTCCATCCCCATAATTAACTAAGAGACCTGGAAATGGGTGCTTTTGCTCATACACTCTGAGACTACTCCCAAAGTGTTCTTCCCAGTCCAGCTAAATAAAGACGCTGTCATCTTTGTCTAAAGCATCAGGATCAGGAATAGTGGCAGTAACAAGTTTCTTGAAATATTTGAACCATAGGTCAAAAGACCCAAACATTGCCTTGCTTTCCAAAATATGAGATTGTATATTTGTTGGCAAGTTGGCAACAACACTTCTTAACAGAGATTGGGTCTTAAGACTCAATCTAGCATAATCAGTGCCCATAATAGTCATTTTATTCATTGAATGGATTTCCTCTTTGCTAAAGAGTTGACTAATGTAGGCTTCAAGATGGCTTTTAAGAGCCTCGATTTCTTAAACAAGGTTATTTTCTGAAACAGAGTTATTTTCTAAAATAGGGTTATTTTCTGAAACAGGATCATTTTCTGAAACAAGGTTGGCATAATGGCTCATATAAGCCTCATTTTGAGCAGTAAGATTAAAAAGGTTGATCTCAAGTGCTTGAAGGGTTTTTTGAAATAGGTTACGGTGGTTTCTAGTAAAAGAAGCTTGAAGGTTATCAAGAATAAATTTAATAGAATCTAGAAGTTCTGAATAGGTTCCACTGTGGAATTGTAATCTTTTAGATAAAACTTCCTGCAAAGCAATTACCATATCACCATTGGAATATGTCACCTCTGCCGGGACAAATTCCTAAAGGGATGTTGATCCACTGGATTTTACCCCAGAAGATGAGCCTTCATGCATTTCAAAAGGTTATCCTGCTGAGAGCCTTTTGTTTTGAGAATAGTCCTTTGTAGGAGCTTTTCCCTTGTTGTTTTTCCTTTCTGCCGAGGAAGCCATAATAATCCACTTACTAGTGGTATAAGTATAAGTATTATTAATATTCCACTTATTAGTGGTATTTATCCACGCATCATTGCCCGATATCTACAAGGAACCATTGGGAATGTTAGGGTAATTGGTAATAGTTAACAATTTGGCACTACGAGTATTACCTTTAAAATTGTCTGTGAAACATTGGCAAAAACCCATCCTTGGTTCATGAATAAGTATATTAGTAGGAAAATCATAAGATAGATTAACCATGTGTCTTTCCTTATGCCAAAAAGAATTAGGAACATCAGAGAAATCAAAATTAATCGGAATTTTCTGAAAATTATCAATTTTTGATTGTAACAATTTTACAGAAGGTTGTTCAGCAATTTTTTTTGTATTTAGCTTCTTGTTGGAGGAAGTCAAGATGTTTGGTTTTAGTATGAATCAGATCTAAAGCATCATCAATATCAACTTCAAGCTTTGAAGCAAATTTGAATTTTACTTTTTGTCCAAAAGGATCAGTAGTAATTCCATCATGTTCAACAAGAAAGGGATACAAAACATTTATAAATGGCAGACCAAGAATCACTTTATCAGTCATGCTTTTGACAAGAACAGAAGGAATCTTGAAACAGACATTATCATGGCAAACATGAGCATTGTTCAATTCATATTTAATTTTCATTTGAGAACCATTAGCAGAAATCAATCTTTCAGTTGATTTTTAAAAATATTTTGAAGGGATCAATCCTTCCTGGATAAAATTCATATCCGCGCCAGAATCAATCATAGCAATAACAGTGAAATGATAATCATGAGAAACAACAATTTTGACCTTTGTAAACCATTTTGGAGGAAGTATTTTATTAACAAGACTAAGTTGAGGATCAGCAATACCTTCATAAAAAAGAAGAGCCTGTTGACTGGATTCATCTCCATCCTTGTACTCATCTTGTTCATTATCAGACTTATTTTGATCAATATTTTGATCAATTTTTAACAATACCAATTCTTGTCTAAGATTATTGTTATCACTTTTAATGCTTTTAAATTCATGTTTTAATTCAGTTATCTCTTGTTTAACAATATTAATTTCATGTTAAAGATCATTAATAGTTAAATCTTTGGATTTCTTTTTATTAAATCTTTCTAAAGTTTCTTCAAAACTTATTGTTGATTTAAGTTGATAAGCCACAAACTGAATGACCCCTTGTGATTAAACCAATTAATTAATTAGCCAAGTTATTAATTAATCAATTTATCATGTAATTGCGTGGAAGTACAAACAAATCACCAAACAGCTAAATATGTAGCGGAAATTAAATGACACGGTGATTTGTTTACGAATGGGGAAAACCCTTGCGGCAAAAACCCCACCGGATGATTTTCAGGTCACCACTCTCGAAACTCCACTATTATCAAATCAAGCGGTTACAAGTAAAGGAATCCCAAGTACCTTACCAACCTATAGTTGAACTCTTAACCCAATACTCAATTGGACTCGATCTGTAGTGACAATTTCCCCTTTTGATGCACGACTCCCAAGTACGTGACTAACCAATTTGATGCGCGGATCCCAGTACGCAGCTTCCTCCTTTGCACGAATCCCAGTACGTGACTAACTCCACAGCACCCCTTCGATTGTTGTAGTTGATTTGCAGCAGCTTCACATAGAAACACTAATAAGATCTTCAGTGTTGGTGCAAGAGACTTTGCTTGGTTACAGAATCCAAAGGCATACAAGAAACGCAGCAAGAACTCTTTCTTCTGTAGGAGGAGGCTAGGGTTTCAAAAAGAAAACCTTATGAAGCTCTCTAGGGTTAGGTTTTTCTTTTTCCCACCTCCTTTAAATAGGAGCTTAATGGGCTCTCCTATTCCAAATAGGTTTACACAAACCTTGGGCTTTCTCAGTCCAATAAGGATTATACAAACCCATAAACAAATAGCCTTTTAGAATAAAAACATTGTGGCTATAATCTGAAAATCCGTAATCTCGATCGATCGACCAGCTGTCGAGATTTAATGAACCTCGACAGATCGAGATTCTATCAAGCAGGTATCGAGACCTACAAATTTGTACTTTTCTTGAGTAGTTCTTGAGTAGTCTTCATGTCTTCAATTTAACCACTTGTAATGATCATCTTGAACCTACTTAGATTTACCCAAATACAAGTAAAGTGCATTTTGTCAAAGGATATGCCAATTACATAAAAATATGTCCCCAACAATCTCCCCCTTTGGCAATCCGTGACAAAATCACAAGAGTACATTGAATGTCCTAGAATACATTCTACTCAAGATTACAGAATAAACAAGCCTAGTCTAAAAGATTTGAACCTTGGAAGTTGCTGCAAGAAGAAGGTTCGGAATCTTGACTTGGCTTTAACTTGTCTTTCCTGAAAGGCACTAAACAAAACACATCAAGGTAGCATGTGGAAAATAATGACAAGTTAAATAAACAAGAAACATGTGTATAAAGAGAGAAAAGAAACAAAACATGTGAAATAAAGAGTGAAACACATACCTCATTGTCAAATATAGAAACAACACATGATGTATGTAAATGGTTATAAAACCAAAAGATACACAACAAAAAAATATATCAATATCAATGTGTATCAAACTAACTCTCCCCCTAAGTTAGTTACATCAAAAACTTTCTTCCCTTTAACATGAAGTTCTCCCCCTAAGTCTATTACTCCCCCTGAGGAATGACATTCAATTCTCAAATTTCTCCCCCTTTTTGACACGATTGTCAAAGGGCATAAAAAGCCAAAAGACATGACAGGAGACAGACAGAAAATTGACAAAGAGGGAAACGAGGAGAACAAGGAACCATAGACCTACAAGAAAAAGAATAACAAGATGCTATGGACAAAAAAAATGCAAAACAAAAAAAATTAAATGCATGCAAGGGAATCTCGATAGATCTACCAGCTGTCGAGAAGCTATCTAGGGGACAGAAACTTTCTCGATTGATCCACCAAGTGTCGAGGAAGTGTCGAGATTGCGATAAGAAAAGTTTAGAGAAGCTCGACAGATGACCAGGTATCGAGGAGGTGTCGAGGAGGTGTCGAGCCATCAGTTAAAAGCAGTTTTTCGAGAAGTGAAAAACACAGACATGAATGCAATTCAACATACACCTCAACCATAGATCCAATCAACATATAAAGCACTCAAAAACATCTCTCGACAAGAATTTTAGCACATGGATCCTAAAAAAACACACACACACACTAAACAAGTCTAACCAATTTTATTTTTCAAAAACAAGTTAAGAAAGTTTAATGAGCATACATTAGCACATGTAAACACTTGTGATGGCCAAATCACATTGTACCTGCACATGTATCAAGAGTAGCAAAGAATATTGCGTGTTGTGTGTGAAAAACATCGCAAGATTGCATATGTGTATATATGTTATGACGATCTGAGATATGAGTAAATAACTTTAACTCACAGACAATCATAACTGTTTGATAGGGACTATCACCTTCGAGGTACATCCTATGACTCCCACATCTCCTAGAAAACACGCTTGCAATCATATTTAAAGCATTTTAATCTTTTAGTTTTATATTTTCTTTGCATATTTTCTTTTAATCATATCATGCATGGGCATAAAAAGAGAGAAAAGAAATACCCAACATGTTAAGCATAGACATTGCACTTTTGCTATGCCGAAGCATATGGATGTCTTTGACACTGCACTTTTGCTATGCCGAAGCATACAGGTGTCTATGACACTGCACTTTTGCTATGTCGAAGCATACAGGTGTCATACTATGATTGGCGGGCAACAGTGGTGAGATGGTCATTTATGCCTTTCTCTTAGAATTTTCTAGTCCTACCCGTCAAAAAAAGTGATATGAGTGTTAAGTTTAAGGGATAACTTAATCTTACTCATCACAAACAAGAGCCACAAAGCTAACTTGAGTAGTTGTGCATAGAGATGCTCATCTAAGCTACAAGGGATACAAAGTTTAGAAAACTTTGTTTCATTGGCCATCCAAGGTACACAAGTACCAAAGTACACAAAACACACACTGTTTTTGTATTTTTCAATTTTTTTTTATCAAAAACAAAAAATAAGCAAAATTGAAAATAAACACACAAAAACATGTTAAACAAACATGAAAGCATGAAAGACAGATGCTTATGCATGAAGTCATGATAGAAAGATGCAGATGCATGAAAACATGATTCCAAAAGCAGATAAGAAATTAAGCAAAGAGAGTCCTACTTTAGATAGAAAGAATTAAAGTAGAGGACAAACAGAAAAGACAATTAAGTCTTAGGATCCTTTATCACCCACACAGCACGAGTCTTTGGCCGTGAAGATGAAAAGGCACATGTCCTAGTATGATTACTAAAGGACATAGAGGAATTAGAATTCCCCTGAAATTGAGTCAAAAAGCTCAAAGCTTTTAATTACTCACCAAGAATAGGTACAGAGCCTTTAGACAAAGGATGAGACCTATTGGACACTCGCTTATGAGGAAACAATTTGAAACAGTTAGGGCGAGTGTGACCAGAATCACCACAATGGTGACAAACATGAGTAGTTTTAGAGCAATTCGGCTTCCTAGAAGGAAGTCTAACCTTAGAGGTTGACAACTTAGGACAACTTGGCCTAATATGACCAACAATATGACAATGATGACAAGTGGGGACAAATTCAGAATTTTTATTCAACCTAGGAGGAGTTTCAGACATAGGTTTAGAAACTTCAACGTCAACATTAGAAATTTTACCTTTGTCTATCCTAGCAATATTAGCCTTCAACTCTTCATTATTCCTTTTAAATGGGGGAATATAAAAATCTTTTTCTTTTGAGTTAGGCTCAACAACAAGTTTGGCACTAGTTAATTTTTCAACTTCAGTTTTAAATTCAACTAGTTGCTCTTCCAAACTCTTAATTTTGTCCACCTGAGATGAAATTTGATTTTTAAAATTCTCATTCAAATTATTGGCTTCATCCAATTTTGCAATCAAATCATCTCTTTCAAGTTTGACCCTTTTAAATTTAGCTTTTAATTTTGTAGAACATTCAAGAGATTTCATACAAAAATTATAAAGCTTGCAAAATGCATCTTGAATATCATTATCATCATTCAACATAAGATCATGCAAATCAAAACAATCAAGAGTTTCTATGACAACAGGGGTCAATGGATCACACAGCAAAGATTAAAACCTAATCAGAGTGTGCCTGCTCTGATACCACTTGATAGGCCACAAACTGAATGACCCCTTGTGATTAAACCAATTAATTAATTAGCCAAGTTATTAATTAATCAATTTATCATGCAATTGCGTGGAAGTACAAACAAATCACCAAACAACTAAATATGCAGCGGAAATTAAATGACACGGTGATTTGTTTATGAATAAGGAAAACCCTTGCGGCAAAAACCCCACCGGGTGATTTTAACGTCACCACTCCCGAAACTTCACTATTATCAAATCAAGCGGTTACAAGTAAAGGAATCCTAAGTACCTTACCAACCTACAGTTGAACTCTTACCCCAATACCCAATTGGACTCGATTTGTAGTGACAATTTTCCCTTTTGATGCACGACTCCCAAGGACGTGACTAACCAATTTGATGCACGGATCCCAGTACGCGGCTTCCTCCTTTGCACGAATCCCAGTACGTGACTAACTCCACAGTAACCTTTTGATTGTTGTAGTTGATTTGCAGCAGCTTCACATAGAAACACCAATAAGATCTTCAATGTTGGTGCAAGAGACTTTGCTTGGTTACAGAACCCAAAGGCGTACAAGAAACGCAGCAAGAACTCTTTCTTCTGTAGGAGGAGGCTAGGGTTTCAAAAAGAAAACCTTATGAAGCTCTCTAGGGTTAGGTTTTTCTTTTTCCCACCTCCTTTAAATAGGAGCTTAATGGGCTCTCCTAGTCCAATAAGGATTATACAAACTCATAAACAAATAGTCTTTTAGAATAAAAACATTGTGGCTATAATTTGAAAATCCGTAATCTCGATCGATCGACCAGCTGTCGAGATTTAATGAACCTCGACAGATTGAGATTCTATCGAGTAGGTATCGAGACCTGCAAATTTGCACTTTTCTTGAGCAGTTCTTAAGTAGTCTTCATGTCTTCAATTTAACCACTTGTAATGATCATCTTGAACCTACTTAGATTTACCCAAATACAAGTGAAGTGCGTTTTGTCAAAGGATATGCCAATTACATAAAAATATGTCCCCAACATAAGTTTTTTACTAGTTTCATCTTTTATCAAATTTTTCTTAAACTTGTCTAGATATTCTTTTTGTAATTCAGGGTTTTCAATTTGACCTATCAATTTAACCAATAAACTTTCATTTTCTTCACCTTTAGTGAGAGTATTAACAGATTTAATAATATTGCAGTAGGAATCTCTACAACCAATTTTTACATTAGGTGAATAAGAAGAATCATTAGCAGAATGATAGCAAGAATCAGATGAAGAAGAAAAATCATCTTCCAAGGAATCAGACGAATTGTTTGATTCAAGGATTCTGAATAATTCTTCTTGATCTTTATCATCAATATTTAACATGTTAAACTTATTTTCTAACTTACCACGTTTTTTATTACAATCTTTACTAAAATGTCCAGGTTTTCCACAATTGAAACATTTACCTTTACCTGATCTTTGTTTATCATATTTTTTTGAAACATTTTGTCTTTTTAGCATAAAAATCATTAAAATTAGTTCTGTATTTTTTATGTTTTTTATGGCTATAATTTTTGTGACTTTTATCATATTTTTTACCCTTTTGCCTGGAAGGAGCAATAGGGGGCAAACCATATTGTTCACAAAAATTACCCATTTCATATTTAGCTTTTCTTTTAGTCTTTAATTGGTGTTTTAACAGTTTTTCATCATTGCACATATTAATACCAAGTTTTTTAATAGTACTTAAAATATCACCATAAGTTAAATTGTCATAATCAATGGAATCATTTTTACCAATTAATTTTTGTTTTACCTTATGAGCAAAGATAGGAGGCAGACCGTCAATAAATTTTTCTTTCCAATAAGGCTTGTAACAATCTTTCCGATGCGTTACTTTGGAAAGGAAAATATCTTGGTACCATCTGTAATCAGACATAGTAGGACATCTCAAATTATTCAGAAGATCAGAAATTTGAGACGAAATATTAGAAGGAGTACCAACAAAATGTTTGATAATAGTATAAATCAAGGTATTGACACCATCAGGAATACCTCAACTAATACTTTCATCAAAAATAGGCAAACCTTCATCATTCTTCTTAAAAGCATGTTTAATAGATTCTCTAGAATCTTTTGTGAGATATGAATCCCACCATCCATGAAGAGTGCCAGAAAAACCAGTAGTAAGAAGGTCAACAATTTCAGGGTGATCAAGATTATGGTTATTAACACAAGTAATTCCAACCATAGACATATTACCCATTTTATTAATGATTTCTTGTTCAGACAAACCATCAATATTCCATTCATAAATTTTATCAGCAGAAACAGAAAATTGTGTTTGAAAAGGTCTTTCTTCAAATTGCATATCAGGAGGAGTAGGTTTTGAATACCAATTTTTTGTAAAAAACATAGGTTTGGAACTTCCAACAAATCTTTTAATTTCAGGAAAATCATTATCAAAAATATTTTTTGCAGAAAAAGAAGATATTGTATCAGAATCTGTATTTTATTCAGAAACAATTTCTTTTTCATTTCTTGAAATAGTGCAAACAGTATTTGTAGAATTACCCTCAGTTTTAACTTTTCAATTAGCAAGCATTTTTTCAACAGTTTCAAGAGTTTTAGATTGGGAAGTTTTGAACTTAAATTTTTTATCTTGACTAGGTAAATTAATCAGAGGTTTCTCAATTTTAACAGAAATAGGTTTTTCAACAGAAACAGTTTTTTCAATAATATTTTCTTTAATACGGTCAAGCTGTTGACCAATAACATGCAAAGATTCATTAGTGAAATTGTTTTGTTCAATAAGACTAATAATGGGAGTTTGATCATCTGCAATCTTGAAAGGAGAGGCTTTAACATCAGTCTTCTTATTAGTAGCTATCAAAATTGTCTCAAGAGGCGGATGACTAGACCAAACAGTTGTTTTGTCTTCTTTAACAAAATTTTATTTTTTTATCACATTCAAATGATTTTTTGAAACTTCATCTTTTGAAACATAATAGTTTTCAAGAAAGTCAAAAAACAAAATATGTTTTTTCAACTGATTCATTTTTTCTAACCATTTTCTTTTAACACGATCTTTTTCAGACTGAGCAAAATTATTTTGGAAATATTTTCTTTTATTTCTATTTTTAACAAGCATGAATTCATTATACTGGAAAACCAAATCAATTTCAAAGTTTTCATTCAAAACATTTAAAACTCTTAGTTGGTTTTGAAAAACAGGATTTTCAATAGGAGGAAAATTAGAATCAGATGGACAAACATATTTAATATCATCTTCTTCCTCATTAGCAGATCTGCCATATGGAGAGGAAGGTTCAGTTTTAGTAGAATAGAAAACAGAGCTGATTTGAGATTTATCACTTGAAACACCTTTCAGTTTTAAATCAGTGGGTTTTTCAAGATTCTTTTGCAAAAAATCATTGAGATCTTGATCTCTTTTTGAAATACTTTCAAATCCAGTGTCTTCCTTTGTTGATCCTCAAGGGTTGATTGTTTTGAAAACTTATTATAACAGTACCATCAAAATATTGTTGAATATGTGTGAGATCTAGTTCATCAAAAACAGGTTTGGCAAGGGATTCTTGTTCCAATAACCATTCAGTGGGTAGCTTAACATCTTGCCATTGAATCATTTTTTGAACTTGAACTTTAACATCAGGAGTTGAACATTGAATTAACATTGTTTTACCAGAAGGTTCTCTATTAATCTTAGTACCATGGCTCAATTGAGTACCCAAAAGTCTATAATAAACGCGGTAGATCAAAGCAAAAGGTTTACTACCTTCTTCCATGTGATAACCAAATGAAGCAATATTCAAAGTCAAGGCTTTGACAATATTAGGATCATCCAAAGTAAGAGTATTATCAGGATAACAGTTGAAATATACAGGACCATCATACAAAGAAGTAGTAATCATACCAAGAATGCTATCTTTAAAGTGCTTAAATCTAGCATCTCTCAAACACATGAGAACAGAAGCATTTATTCCTTTTTTAGTGAGTGGTTTAACAGCAACTTGAACCATGCCAATATGCAAATAACTGAGTTTTTTAGCAAGGAAATCATTAATATTTCTTTTAGAAAACAAGCAACATTTTTCATGAGTTTTTGAAATAGAAAATATTTGTTCAACAGTTCTAACTTTGTAAATGGGATGAAAACTAGATTCAACAAAACTAGTCTTATAAATAGTTTTAGTATCAACTTTGGGAATATTCCATTTCTGGAAATTAGGGAGCTCATATTCTTCAACAGTGTGATCTTCTTCATTTACAATATCAAGAGGACAACCAGTCCTGGAGCTGACAGAGGAGTTGGATCTCCACATCTTATCCATACTATCCTAGGTTTAACACTCAATTATCATGTTTTTCTCACAACTGTTGCATTTCGTAACACATACCCTAAGCAACCCTGTACCTTTAACATGCCCTACACACCCTCTCTTGGCTCAAACGGGCCTTACAGTCAGGTTCTGGGAATTCACTTTTCGTCTAGGGTGGCACCAACGATGGTAAGACGGGAACACAACAACAGAGTATCAAAGTTTTGGGTAAGCACAAATAAGAGATAAAGACACAACAACACTATCACCAGCCAGAAAAGAATGGCTCTGATACCAAATGGGGGGAAGGGGACGCACAGCTAAAGAGATGGAAGCACAGTATAATATATTGAAAGTAAAATAAGCAAAGTAAAACTAGCCAAGAAGGTGGTATTGCAGTTACAAACAAAGTAATTTAAAACAATAGTAAGGCGGTAAAACCAGCCAAGCAGTATATATATCAAAACAGAAATTTAGAACCGTCCAAGATGGCGGTAGCAACAAGTAGTATGTTAAACAGAAAGCTGAAAATACTTGTTATTGAAAGTAGAACAAACACTTACAGTAGTAGTTACAAGTTAACAGTTACAAAACTTGAATTAGTCCTAGTTATAAGGATTGTAGGGATAGTAGTAGTAATAGGAGCAAAGAACTCTCTCTAAAGAAGGCTTCTAAAAGAAAGAAGTTCTAGGGAAGAGAATTTAGTCCTAAACTTAAAGGACAACTCCCTTTAAATAGGCAAAAATTCGGAGTGAACAGTGTCATGAACAGTAAAAGGTGAACAGTACTTGGTGAACAGTAATCCGAGAACAATGTTTTTTCACCTTTTTGACTTAAAATCAGTTGAAAATTTTGTCATTTTCTTCAACTTATAATGTTCAGATTTTGCCGAAAGAGAACATGATACCAAAGTAAGTGGATTCTTTTCTTTTTCTTTTTCTTTTCAAGAATCCCATTATGAGTCCAAAGGACATGTCAGGAGAATATGGGACGCATGCCTAAGGACATTCTTTATTCCAAAGGGCATGGGACGCATGGAACTTCATAGGAACTTCACAGCAGGCGCATGGGACTTCATCATAACATTTTTGAATATTGTAACGATTTTAGCTGTTGTGCAGGCTAGACAAATAAGGAAATCAATCATCAGTCAACTGCAAGATCAGGAGTATCTTGACCAAGCAGTTTTTGACTGTGGGAGTAGCATGGGAAAGTAACTTTATTAGTGAGAACAAGAATCTCAAAACAGTAGTGCTATAGTAGTAGCAATAACCCAAGGATGCCACTCATTAATCAATAGAAGGAGCATCAGATGGATAACCATCAAAAAGATCTCGTGGAGAATCACATTCATGCTCATGATAGATAGCATATTGATTATAGAATCCACAATATAAAAGTGGCACAAACACTGGAGTTTTCCCTGGGATGAGAAGACTTCTTGGATTACAATGATCAGTTGCCTGTAGATGAGCAGTGGCATTAAAATAGGGTCTGGGGCCAAAAATAGAGATTCTATCTGTGCTTCCCATAAAATGATAATCTTTCCATAGATTTTGAGCAAAATCAATAATTTGGTTATTAAAATAATTTCTCCAACATTCGGCAAGAGCATAAGGATCATCAAAGGACTTGGTGAGTATGTCCATTGATGAGAATGAGATGTTTTGAGGGCTGGACATTCATCCAGTTATCTCTTTCCCATTTTGGCAGGGTGCTCTAGCATCTGATGGAAACAGAAGAACCTTTAAATCCTCTAATAGCATTTTGAATAATTTGTGGAAGCTGGCTAGCTTGGTAATAGCTTGTTAGTTGTATGAATCTGATAAAACCATGTTCAAACATTTGGGAAAGCCAATTGGGATCTCTATCATCATCATCATCTGAATCATCAACATCAGCAATATATGAACCATCATCATAATTATTTAGGAGACCAGGAAATGGGTGTTTCTTTTCATACACTCTGAGAGTACTCCCAAAGTGTTCTTCCCATTCTAGCTGGATAAATACGTTATCACCTTCATCTAATTCATCAGGATCAGGAATAGTGGCTGTAACAAGTTTCTTGAAATATTTGAACCATAAGTCAAAAGACCTGAACATACCCTTGCTTTCCAGAATACAAGATTGTATATTTGTAGGTAAGTTGGCAATTGCACTTCTTAACAAAGATTGGGTCTTAAGACTTAACCTAGCATAATCAGTGCCCATTATAGTCTTTTTATCTGTTGAATGGATTTCCTCTTTGCCAAAAAGTTGACTAATGTGGGCTTCAAGATGGCTTTTAAGAGCCTCATTTTCCGAAACAGGGTTATTTTTTGGAACAAGGATATTTACTGAAACAAGGTTATTTTCTGAAACAGAGTTATTTTCTGAAATAGGGTTAGCATAGTGGCTCATATAAGCCTCATTTTGAGTAGTAAGGTTAACAAGGTGAATTTCGAGTGCTTTGAGGGTTTTCTTAAACAAGTTACAATGGTTTCTGATAAAAGTAGCTTGAAGGTTATCAAGAATAAATTTGATACAATCTAGTAATTCTGAATAGGTTCCATTGTGGAATTGTAATCTTCTAGACAAAACTTCCTGTAAAGCGATTACCATATCACCACTGGAATATGTCACCTCTACTGGGACAAATTCCTGAAGGGATGTTGATCAGTAGGGTTAACAAGGTGAATTTCGAGTGCTTTGAGGGTTTTCTTAAACAGGTTATAGTGGTTTCTGATAAAAGCAGCTTGAAGGTTATCAAGAATAAATTTGATACAATCTGGTAATTCTGAATAGGTTCCATTGTGGAATTGTAATCTTCTAGACAAAACTTCCTGTAAAGCAATTACCATATCACCACTGGAATATGTTATCTCTACTGGGACAAATTCTTGAAGGGATGTTGATCCACTAGGTTTTACCCTAGAAGATGCGCCTTCATGCATTTTAAAAGGTTGTTCCACTAGGAGCCTTTTGTTTTGAGAATAGTGCTGTGCAGGAACTTTTCCCTTGTTGTTTTTCCTCTCTGCCGAGGAAGCCACAATAATCCACTTACTAGTGGTATAAGTATAAGTATTATTAATATTCCACTTGTTAGTGGTATTCATCCACTCATCATTGCCTGACATCTGCAAAGAACCATTGAGAATGTTAGGGTAATTGGTAATAGTTGACAATTTGGCACTGCAAGTATTACCTTTAAAATTGTCTGTGAAACATTGGCAAAAACCCATCCTTGGTTCATGAACAAGTATATTAGTAGGAAAATCATAAGACAGATTAACCATGTGTCTTTCCTTATGCTAAAAAGCATTAGGAACATCAAAGCAATCATCATTAATCGGAGTTTTCTAAAAATTATCAATTTTTGATTGTAACAATTTTACAGAAGGTTGTTCAGCAATTTTTTTGTATTTAACTTCTTGTTGGAGGAAGTCAAGATGTTTGGTTTTAGCATGAATCAGATCTAAAGCATCATCAATATCAATTTCGAGCTTTAAAGCAAATTTGAATTTTACTTTTTGTCCAAAAGGATCAGTAGTAATTCCATCATATTCAATAAGAAAGGGATACAAAGCATTTATAAATGGCAGACCAAGAATCACTTTATCAGTCATGTTTTTGACAAGAACATAAGGAATCTTAAAACATACATTATCATGGCAAACATGAGCATTGTTCAATTCATATTTAATCTTCATTTGAGAATCATTAGCAGAAACCAACATTTTAGTTGATTTTTCAAAATATTTTGAAGGAATCAATCCTTTCTGAATATAATTCATATCCGCACCGGAATCAATCATAGCAATAACAGTGAAATGATAATCATGAGAAACAACAATTTTGACCTTTGTAAACCATTTTGGATGAAGTATTTTATTAACAAGACTAAGTTGAAAATCAACAATACCTTTATTAGAAAGAAGAGTATGTTGACTGGAATCATCTCCATCCTCGTGCTCATCTTGTTCATTATCAGACTTATTTTGATCAATATTTTGATCAATTTCTAACAATACCAATTCTTGTTTAAGATTATTTTTATCACTTTTAATGCTTTTAAATTCAAGTTTTAATTCAGTTATCTTGTTTAACAATATTAATTTCATGTTGAAGATCATTAACAGTTAAATCTTTGGATTTCTTTTTATTAAATCTTTCTAAATTTTCTTCAAAACTTATTGTTGATTTAAGTTTTTACTAGTTTCATCTTTTATCAAATTCTTCTTAAACTTATCAAAATATTCTATCTGTAATTCAGGGTTTTCAATTTGACCTATCAATTTAACCAATAAACTTTCATTTTCTTCACTTTTAGTGAGAGTATTAACAGATTTAATAACATTGCAACAGGAATCTCTACAACCAATTTTAACGTTAGGAGAATCAGAAGAATCATCAGTAGGATGATAGCAAGAATTAGATGAAGAAGAAAAATCATCTTCCAAGGAATCAGACGAATTGTTTGATTCAAGGATTCTGAATAACTTTTCTTGTTCTTTATCATTAATATTTAACATGTTAAACTTATTCTTTAACTTACCAGGTTTTTGTTTACAATCTTTACTGAAGTGTCTAGGTTTACCATAGTTAAAACATTTACCTTTACCTGATCTCTGTTTATCATATTTTTTAGAAACATTTTCTTTTTAGCATAAAAATCATTAAAATTAGTTCTATATCTTTTATGTTTTCTATGGCTATAAATTTTGTGGCTTTTATCATGTTTCTTACCCTTTTACCTAGAAGGAGCAATAGGGGGCAAACCATATTGGTCACAAAAATTACCCATTTCATATTTAGTTTTTCTTTTATTTTTTAATTGGTGTTTTAACCGTTTTTGTACATATTAATACCAAGTTTTTTAATAGTGCTTAAAATATCACCATAAGTTAAATTATCATAATCAATGGAAATTTTTTTACCAATTAATTCATATCCGCACCAGAATCAATCATAGCAATAACAGTAAAATGATAATCATGAGAAACAATAATTTTGACTTTTGTAAACCATTTTGGAGGAAGTATTTTATTAACAAGACTAAGTTGAGAATCAACAATACCTTTATCAGAAAGAAGAGTTTGTTGACTAGATTCATCTCCATTCTTGTGCTAATCTTGTTCATTATCAGACTTATTTTGATCAATTTTTAACAATACCAATTCTTGTTTAAGATTATTGTTATCACTTTTAATGTTTTTAAATTCAAGATTTAATTCAGTTATCTCTTGTTTAACAATATTAATTTCATGTTGAAGATCATTAACAGTTAAATCTTTGGATTTCTTTTTATTAAATCTTTCTAAAGTTTCTTCAAAACTTATTGTTGATTTAAGTGTTTTACTAGTTTCATCTTTTATCAAATTCTTCTTAAACTTATCCAAATATTCATTCTGTAATTCAGGGTTTTCAATTTGACCTATCAATTTAACCAATAAACTTTCATTTTCTTCACCTTTAGTGACAGTATTAATAGATTTAATAACATTGCAACAGGAATCTCTACAACCAATTTTAACGTTAGGAGAATCAGAAGAATCATCAATAGAATGATAGCAAG
Organism: Quercus ilex subsp. ballota; assembly: GCA_032727855.1. Taxonomy (NCBI): domain Eukaryota; kingdom Viridiplantae; phylum Streptophyta; class Magnoliopsida; order Fagales; family Fagaceae; genus Quercus; species Quercus ilex. The sequence goes on along the minus strand of CM064909.1, from coordinate 93,888,046 downwards.
AATCAGATGAAGAAGAAAAATCATCTTCCAAGGAATCAAACGAATTGTTTGATTCAAGGATTCTAAATAATTCTTCTTGTCTATATATATATATATATATATATATATAACTTAAGCTTTTATTAGAAGAGAAATAATATGTAAATAAAATTTTCACAATAAATCTTATGTAGCAAATTGTTACTTGTTATTATTGGTAAGCAAAAAAGTAATTTCATCGGTGAGCCAAGATTAGAACCGATAACAACTTAATACATAACATTTGTTGTGAAAATACTATGAACGCAGCATGAATTGCTTTTTATGAAAAGTGGTAATTTATCATTTTATTAAAGTAGAAAATTCTGAATTCAATTCTTATCCTCACTCTATCTTCAATTTAAAATGTTAAAAAAATTTTGTGTTAACCCCACTTGTTAAGGGGATTTTAGATCCAATAGGCCAATACCCACATAGATGAGAAGTGTTAGAATCACAATTAAATTATTAAATTAACCATTTTCTAACCATTTAGACAATCAATAACTTGACATGGTATCATAGTAGAAAATACTAAGTTTGATTCCTACCTTTATAATTTAACAAAAATCTGTTCTTTTCTTTTTATCCCAATCTTTTAATTTAATCTTTATATTTTCGAAAAAGAAGAAGTAGATTCTACTGGTGCTGTACTAATTTGTACCAAGAATGAAATAAAAAGCATAATTATCCCGTAATAATCAAATATTTTAAATCCAATCATGAAGCATAATTAATTATGAATTAGTGCTACATAGAAATGAAATGAAATGAAATAAATAAATAAATAAATAAATAAACTAGTAAAACAATGGGTGGAAAATTTGTATGGACATGACCGCCAAAAACGAGGTCGGCTTGTTAAAACAAGCAATTTGAGTGACATCATGTTCCTCTCCACTTGCCGCTTCTTCAACAGTCAGCAGCTGAGCTGACTGCTTTAAGTCTCCAACTACCAGCCGCCCAATTTTTGCAGTTCCAAGCAATTTGTTAGCTGAGCTCTCTGAGTCTGACCAAGCAAAGAAGATAAAAAAAATATCTCATCTACTTTTTTTTTTTAATCACATCAATTTCAGCGCCCATGTAGCACGTTGCCAGGGAAACAACAGTTTCTATTTCTCCCAACCAAAAAAAAAAAATCTCATCTACTTTTTTTGGTGAACATCTCATCTACTTTTTATTTTATGCTTTTTTTTCTTTTTCATCGCATGCGACAAAGATAATTGAGTAAGTCTATGCATGTATACAATAAGTTAAAACATGTATTTCAGCATACATGTAGCTAATTGCCAGTAAAACTGTTAAAGTATCGCTGTCGGTGTGTGGCTTAATAGTAGGACTTTTTAAATTGTTTTATTTAGTAAGTAGTTCAAGTAACTATTGTTATCATGTGATATGGGGTTAATGAGTTCATACTAGAGATCTTATTTTTTTTCATGTAGTAAAAAAAAAGGGATGAAAATATTGAATAAGTTACAATATTATCAGTGTTAGCAAAATATTTTAAGAAAAATTATAAAAAAAGTAATATAAATTAATTTTTTAACAATTTTTTTACCTTTTATAAAAGTGGTACGGTATCAAATTTTAAATAAAATAAATCATTAATAAATATCTTAAAAACAGTTGCTAAGCAAACCCATATTGACTTAAAGATAATATTTAGTGGGACGAAATTGATGTTTAATCTATCATGACTATTTTTAAAAAAAAAAAATTTTGAGAGGAATATCATGACAATAGTTATAAAAAAAAATATGAGAAATAATTTTTTTTTTTGATTGGAAATATGAGAAATATTGGGTCTTCATTATTACTAATAATAAATAGACTTTTTAGTACTAACATTTGACTAAAAATGTTTTTTTTTTTTTATCACTTATAATTGAATATATATTATAGATTCTAGTTAATTCAATTGGTAAAATATTTTGTCGTTAAATAAGAAATTTGAGGTTCGATTTCTGCTTACATCAAAAAATCAATTGGTGTCTTAGTTTGTGTGGAGTCGGAGAATTTGGCAACCCAGTGGCCCACTTTATACCAAACCCAAGGCCCATGCCGAGGAGGAGGAAGCCCAATGCCCTCGCTGAGGACAACTCTGTCCTCGGGCAACCAAGACCATGGGAGGAGGAAGTAACGGCTATCATAGGCAGCCCTCCAGGGCATCTAAGGAGAGAGACCAAGTATAACACATCGGCCGTGGAAGGGTCGCCGAGGAGCAAAGCCAGGATTGAATTGTCACTTCCACATTAAATGCGCACGGCTGATGTTCAGGCAGCATTAATGGGGAAATGACCCCTGAGCAGTGCTGCCTCAGTTGCTACAACTCACTGGGAGTTCTAGTAAGGTGGCTGATGAGACGGGTTGTCAGAAAGAGGCATGGATGATCAACAAATGGAGGAAATGGATCATTGGAAGAGGACTATATAAGGAGAAGAAACAGATTAAAGAGGGGGGGGGGGATTTTGAGGAAAGAAGGACTATCACCAAGCTCCTCGGACCGGGCCGAGGACAAACCTTTGGGGATAATTTCCATTCGTCTATGTCGAATGGTGGCGAACGCTGCATTGGGCGTTGTCCGCTTGCTAGGGCCTAGTTCTTGAACCCGCTCTCTACAAATTCATTGTATTGGACTAGCTGGGCTTGAGTCCACTCACTCAACAGTAGAAGTGCTCAAACCCAGTCCCTACAGTTTGATAATAAAGAAAAATCAATAGGTTGAAAATGTCTTTAAAAAAAAAAAATGAATATCTAAAATTAATTAACTTTTTTTTAATGTAAAAAACTGGTGTCTCAGTCTTTGATCATATTATTTAACTTCCTACACATGAAATACTCTAGCTCTATGAAGTGATGATGTGGTAGATGGATCTTAAAACGAGGTCGACTTGTTTTGAAAATTGAATATCTAAAATTAATTAACTTTTATTTTAATGTACAAAACTAGTGTCTTAGACTTTGATCATATTATTTTATTTTCTACCCATAAAATACTCTAGGTCTATAAATTGATAGCGTGGTAAATAGATTTTAAAACGAGGTCGGCTTGTTTTGTCAAAACAAGCAATATGGGTGACACCATGTTCCACCCCACTTTCCGCTTCTTCAACAGTCTTAAGCTGACTTGCTTTAAGTTGGATCCAACTCCAACCGCCCATTTTTTTGCAGTTCGAAGCCATTTTCTTAGCTGAGAGCTCTCTGACCAAGCAAAAAAAAAAAAAAAAATCTCAGCTACTTTTTATTTTATGTTTTTTTTTAATCACATGCGACAAAGATGGTTGAGTAAGTCTATGAATGTTTTCTACCCAAAAAAGAAGTCTATGCATGTATACAAATAATACAATAAGTTAAAACATGAATATTAGTGTCCATGTAGCACATTGCCAGGGAAACAACATTTTCTATTTCTCTAAAAAAATATTTTCTATAGTTTTTTTTTTCAAAAAATTATACAGAGATTATATAAATTTTTTTTTCATAATTATGGAGATTTATTTATTTATATTATTATGATTATTTTTAGGAATTATGGACATGATTTGTTAATGAAGTGGGATGGAATTGATATTATTCTACCATGTCAATAATTATAAACAAAAATTATGAGAAATATTGGGTCTTCATTATTACTAATAATAAATATTATTTTTTGAGGGAATAATAATAAATATTCTTTTTTTTTTGAGGGTGAATAAATATTCTTTTTAGTACTAACATCCTGCCTAAAAATTTATTATTGACAAATTTAATTTTTTTATCATTTATAATTGAATATTTAAAATTATTTAACTTTTTTTTAATATAAGGAATTTGTGTCTTAGCGTTTGATTTTTTTTATTTTTTATTTAACTAAATGAAAAATGGGTAGAAAGGCGACTTGAATTGACGTCTTCTACCTAGACGTGACTATAATATCTTAGCGTTTAATTAGACCATTTTACTTCTCCCCTATGAATCATTCTCTCTTTAATCATTCTCTCTTTTAGCGTAAATTTTCATGTTTCAGGTTTTTAATCATTCTCTCTTTAACTAAAAAGGGACATATATGAACACGAGAAATTCTATGCTTTCTTTTAAGGTTAAAAGGATAAAGATATTAGATATATTGTACTTTTTGGGTGGTAATTGTTAAATGTTGGTCCTTATTGATTTTGACAAATTTTGTTATTTGGAATAATCATTAAAGCAAACTCCAACAAAGATGGAAGTCATTCAAAAAATACAACTAAAAGCAACCAAATGCTTGTAAATGACATTTAAATTTTCTACACATACATTTTGGACATAAATACCTTCTAAGGAATTAAATAATAATGAATTTATAACCCAGGGAGTTGGCTGAGTTGGTTGGGCTCTCAGTCTTAAGGTACTTATACTAGGCTCGACTGGGTGTACTCTCCAATTTGAGTCCTGCTACTTGCACTTTGAAAAGAATTTCCTGAGCCAGCGCTTTATCCCTTCGTGAGTCCACCCGGCGTAAACAGTGATTAGTCTCTGATTGAAAGCCTTGAGAAAATACTGTGGAAAACCAAAAAAAATAAAAATAAATAATGAATTTACTTTGATTGCAATTTATTTGGTAAAAGGCATTCGAGATTTTGGGGATGTTTGGTATACCATTTTAAATAATAATTTTTAGTTTTTAAATAACATTACACATATTTTCATTCACTTTTTTACTCACACATATTTTTACACATATTTTTAAATGAATGTACAAAGAAAATATCTATGCTTATTGTATGAGTTAAATATGTACTTTTGGGATAATGACTTTTTTTTTTTTTTTCCCGGAAATGAAAAAAATCCCACCTTTCAAAGCTGGCTTATCCCTAAGTCTCTGAACACGGTGAGAATGAATGTGGAACATAGCTGACGATGACGCGTGGCTTGGTCTCAGGTCGGTAGTCCTGTACTTTATAGCAAGCCCCGTTCTATTATGACACGTTGCATAACAGATATGAGGCCCTGTAACCGTAACCGATTGATGAGATCAGACCCTTCTTAGAAACCCAATCCCGAAGGGTGGAAAGGTAATTTTGTTATACAAAAACCACTATATATGGTAAGCAAAGGTGGTGGGTGGGAAAAAAAGAGAGAGGCCAAACACTACGCTGATAAAGTCTTTGAAGCTTACTAGTGTTTTAGTTTTCTTAACTATCTAAAGATTTTTAGAGTTTGAAATGCAGAGACATGGTTGGAGCTTCGCTGACAAGGCCTGAGTTCAGTTCGCGAGCCAAGAGCCAAGAGTTTGAAATACGTCGAAGACGGGTGACCAAAGTTGTTGGTGTATTAGTGTTTTACTAAAGTCGTTGGTTTTTTCCTTTTCAAAAGCTTAATTTTGTAGCAGAGGGTGAAATTTTAAGAGAGAAATGGGTGACAACAAGTGTAAAGATGGTAATTCAACGTTGCTACATGGGAAATACGAGCTGGGTCGGCTTCTGGGTCATGGTACCTTCGCCAAGGTGTACCGTGCCAGAAACTTACAGTCCGGGAAGAGCGTGGCGATGAAGGTTGTGGGCAAAGAGAAAGTGATCCAAGTGGGTATGATGGAGCAGATCAAGAGAGAAATCTCGGTAATGAAGATGGTGCAGCATCCAAACATAGTCGAGCTCCACGAAGTTTTGGCGGGCAAATCCAAGATCTACTTCGCCATGGAACTCGTCCGTGGAGGCGAGCTGTTCTCGAAAATCGCTAAGGGTCGGCTTAGAGAAGACGTGGCGAGAGTCTATTTCCAACAACTCATCTCCGCCATCGATTTCTGTCACAGCCGCGGTGTCTACCACCGAGACCTCAAGCCTGAGAACTTGCTCTTAGACGAAGAAGGTAATTTGAAAGTCACTGATTTTGGTCTTAGCGCTTTCACTGATCATTTGAAGCAAGATGGGTTGCTACACACAACGTGTGGCACACCGGCTTATGTGGCGCCGGAGGTGATTGGAAAGAAAGGCTACGATGGTGCTACAGCTGATCTTTGGTCCTGTGGAGTTATCCTGTTTGTTCTTCTAGCTGGGTTTTTGCCATTTCAGGACAATAATATTGTGGCCATGTATAAGAAGATTTACAGAGGTGACTTCAAGTGTCCACCATGGTTTTCTTCAGAATCTCGGAGGCTAGTCACGAAGCTTCTCGATCCGAATCCGATGACAAGAATCACAATCGCGAAAGTCATGGATTCTTTTTGGTTCAAAAAGTCAGCACCCAAGTCAATCCTAACTAAAGAGGAGCAAAAGTTTCAGGAGTACGAGAAGTCACCATTCAAAGATTCCGAGACTCTGAACGCGTTCCACATAATATTGTTGTCCGAAGGGTTGGATTTGTCGCCGCTGTTCGAGGAGAAGAAAGTGGAGGAGAAGGAGGAGCTGAGGTTCGCGACGACGAGGCCGACGAGCAGTGTGATATCGACGCTGGAGGAGATGGCGTCGAAGAGTGGGAATTTCAGTGTGAAGAAGAGTGAGTCGAGGGTGAGACTTCAAGGAAACGAGTGTGGACGTAAAGGGAAACTGGCTATTGAGGCGGAGATTTTTGTCATGACGCCGTCGTTTCTAGTGGTGGAGGTGAAGAAAAACAATGGCGATACCTTGGAATACTACCGGTTCTGCAGTAAGGAGCTCCGGCCGGCTCTTAAAGACATCTTTTGGATCTCGCCTACAAACAATTCCGCAGTAAGAGTGAAAGAGATTGAATGAATGAAATCTGTATTGAATGAGAATGTATATATAATAATATAGTTCAACCCCTTTTATATACACAGAGTTGGGCGGGAAAAGTTGTAACTAACCTGGCAGTTGTAGTCAACAACAAACTCACTAGCTAAACTACTTGTAACTTATCCTATCTTATCCTAAATATGTACACAAACGACCTGTAACATAGCCACATATACAAACTCTATACGGACTCTAACACGCTACTTGCTTAAATCCAATATAAGTTGTGTGTGGTTATTGTTGATTAGACAATTGTTATTGTCATCGAGAGTGAGTTAGTTCTATTTATCGACATATTTTGTAATAGAATTTTGGAGGGAAGATCTGTATAGTTTGGAGAGTTAATTTCTTGTCTATAACTACTCTTGTACATGTTTACAGTCATATAATGCAATATATATTTTCATCGAATTTTCATAACATTCATTACCAGAGTCTTTAGCTAAGTAGCCAAATTTGTCATTCAAGAATATGGACATGCAAATCTTGCAAAAAGTTACGCATCAATTAGGTTGACAGGTTTGGCATTGCAGATGAAGGTAAGACAAGGCTTAAGTTATTATACTTAATAGAACATATATGGATAAAGTTAATACAGTCAGTCGTCCCATAATTTTGTAGTTTGCCATGTTGGTTTGGACTGTTTGGTGTAAAATGTTTTCCATAGTTTATATACAAATAACTCTCTCCAAAAAGTAATAAATAATTAGATACTTCATTAATTCAATTAAACATGGTAAATTGCATATCTTTTGGTGTATGGGTTGTCCAATCAACTTTAGTGAGGCACTATCTATCATATCTTCTCTCATAACAACTAGCTTAAGGATTTATTTGGAGCTTATAAAAAAGGGGGTTTAATTATTTGGTTTAATTTCCTCCAAAACATTACCTCATAATTTATAAAGATTGTTAGATTCTAAAGATTTAGGAATTTATGTATTTAGAACTCTAATTTGTATTGTTGGCAAACCATGATCAAAACAGGTTGTTTAGTCTTGTTTAGGCTTGCTCAAAGTTGTGTCTTTTATGTAAAGTTGGAATTGAGTGGCTGCTGAAGTATTAGTAACTTTCAGTCTGGCTCGATCGATCGAATCTCGGGCAGAATGTTTTTTTCTGCAGAATTTCCAACTCAGCCCAAACCCATTAAGGATTAGGGTTTTAGATCTACTTCTCCCACCATATAAAGGAAACCCTAAGCCACGTTTTTGAGACTCTGGAGAGAGAGAGAAGAGAGTGCCTCTTTTGTTTCTAGGGTTTTGTACCCAAACCTCTCTAAGTCTTTGTTGCTCATATTTGCTGTTTGTATGAATCTCTTGTGAGATCATTAAGGAGCTTTCCTTCACATAAACTTAGAGTTTTCAAGGTAGAGATTATTTCAACACCATGATGATCAACTCGATTGCTGCCATTGGAACTTAAAGAATAACAAGCGTGGGTGCTTGTAGCTGATTGGAGAATCCAAAAAAGAAGGAGTCCGTGGATTCGGAACTTGCACGTGGTCGTGTCAGTAAGTTCTACTGGTGGGTAGTATTAGGAAGTCAAGCGGGGAGCTTGTAAGTCCTTTTTATGAATTTCGATTCTTTCGCATAATGAATTCAGGTTTACCTTGAGGATAGTTAGGTCAAATCATCCCCAGGTTTTTACCGTGTGGTTTCCTGGGTCTATATTCTTGATATGATTGTTTGATTGTGATAAACTAGATTTGCATAATTTGACTAAGTTAATCACTTGGCTAATCAATTAGGTTAATACAATTATTGTTTTAGGGGGTCTAAATTTCTAACAAAGATATCTATGGTGGTCCGGCCCAAGATGCATGATAATCTTTGAAGTCGAGCTCCCAATTTATTTGTTTAAGGTGGGTGAAGAATTTCCTACAATAGTAAGACCCCTTGAGGCCAACCTAATAGCCTAAGTGATAGAGTTTGAGATCCAACTAAAATATTATCTCCCTCTTTGTATTCCCTTTGAATCCTCAGGCTGCGTATTGAGCGCCCTCCCATTTTGCTATATCTCTCTTATTTCTTCTAGTATATCAATCTCTCTCTCTCTCTCCCGATTTTTTCCAACCCATTTTCTCGCACCTTCGGCCCCTATTTATAGACTTCCCTTAGTGGGGTTGTCATGATAATGAGAAAGGCTTTTGATGTTGGTGAGGGGATATATTCCTAACTAGATGGGGCCCTCTTCTTGCGACAGATGTGACTATCTCGAAACTTGCACCTACTGCCAAACGGTGCTCAACAGGCAATTTTCCCTAAGGCACTATCATTATCAATCAATTCGGTCCTCGATCTGCCATTGATTTCCAAATTGATATGGCCCAAGATCTGCTACTGGGCTCATAGTTCTCGGGTATACAAAGGCTAATGGGTTGGGCCTATACCTAATGCCTGTACAATATCCATGTGTCTTATTTTAAAAAAATTACATGACTCATTTAAAGAGTCATATATTACTACCAAGTAGTGGATTAGAGATGAAATTTTTTCTTTAAAAAAAATAGAAAAAGGTTTTTATGCAACTTAAGTTGTAAGAATTTTTATGCAACTCATTACGTGGCAGTTAAAAAAATCATCCACATGTACTTATAGGCACATGACATTTTTAATGAGTCGTATAATTTACTTAAATAATAAATGTGGATGTTGTTTTAACCTCCATATAGTGGGTTGCATAGAAATTCCTATGATTGAAATTGCATAAAAAGCCTTGCTAAAAAAATAAAAGTAATTTGTAAAGAATGGTAAAAGTGGATGATGCTTATTAATCCTAAGCCCACTTTAAAAGTAATAGCTAAATAACTTTTAAATAGTTTTGGTCGATAAAAATTAGCAAGAAGACCAGAATATCCAAATATGTTTTGGCTGGTTTGAAATCCTGCTGTTTTTACTTGTCTTATAATGGGGAAGAAAATTGAAAATGCCACTATAATCAATCGTTTAGATGGTGAAAGTTTTGGAATAAAATTGAGATATATATATATATATATATATTTTTTTTTTTTCAGACAACCTTATCTAACTGTCCGCAAAACAATATATGGTATAGGAAGAAGACTGGTGTAGTTAATCCCAGCCTATAAGAAGATGACACTTTTTGGGATTACCATGGACCATGGTATTAAGAATTAGACACGTAAAGAATATTTTTCGAAAATGGTTTTTCCAATTTGGTAAATAAAATACGACGAAAGGGACGGGTTATTATAAGGCAACCAAGAGATAAGCATGCGGTAGAGGTACTTCCATGCGTGTAGGAACATGTCTTAAAATTTGGAGTACTTCAAAACTCTATTTTCGGTGTGCATGCAACACACATGAGCGATAAGACACGTACATATGGTGACTGTTTGAGACCTAAACCTTCGGCGTAAAGCACATGCATCATGCATGGTTCTGTGGGAATTCATGTGGTAATGAACAAATTCAATCTTCAAAGATAATAATTTAATCCTATAAAAAAAAAAATAGATAATAATTTAATGAGTTTCTTATCCAAGTGACTGGTGGATCAAGGAGAGAGGGAAAATCATCGGGAGGTGGGAAAATGAGAGAAAACCTAAGAAAATCAACAAGAAAAAGAAAAAAAATAGAGAGCTAGGGAAAGAGGAGGTGAGGCAGCTATGTGTTTCTAGTTTCTAACTGTTAGGGTTTTGATTTTGGTTTAGTTTTGTATTTTGTTTTAAATGTAAGTGGGTAACTCATTGGTTACTCAGTAGGCTTACCCAATAGATCTTTATTTATTTTACCTAAATGTGTTGAGTTAGGATTTACCCAAATTAGTTGAGTCGTGAATGGGTTAATGGATATGAGTAAAAGTTGTCACCCTTAATTATATCCAAATCATTTCAGAATTATATCAGTGAACTAATAATAGGAGTAATTTGGTAGTTTGAAACAATGGAGTGAATTCCGTACCGTACCGGCCGGTACGGCCGGAATTTTTCGCACCGGAGTCCAAACCGGTACAGAAATAGCTGTGATTCGTACTGCCTCAGATACCGGGTTGTACCGGTCTGTTCCGGCCATTTCGGAACATTCCGGCCATTTCGGCCGGAAAAGATATTTCGGACCGGTATAGAATAGAGAATAAAAAGAAAAAGAAAGAAGAAGAAAAAGAAGTATAGAAAGAGAAGAATGGGTTGGCCATACAGTGCCTAATTTGTGGGTTCTGATCTGTGCTCCAAATCTTTCGTTTTTCCTTCTAAAACATATTCTTATTTGGAACTTGTTCAGCCTCCGTAGCAGCTTGTCACTACAGCTTCTTCTTTCTTCTCCTTCTTCTTCGTTACTTTCCCTTTTTTGCTTCTTGATATCTCCACTAGCAATGCATGATAACTTTGTGCTTTTGAGTATTTTAAAATTTCTCATTAAACTGTGTCAGATGGTTAGGTAGGAGTTGGAGTGGTGTGGGATTAAAGCACATTTGCCTACATCTTTTGAGGAGTCACGTGTGCATCTTTTATTTTTTAATTATTATAAAAATACTATTTATGTTAATATATTGGAGTAATGTATAATGACTAATATATTAAACTTATGAACTCTTCAAAAAAAAAAAAAAAAAATTTAAACTTATGCAAAAATATGTAAATTTTAAGTATTTATGATATATAGCGGTAACCCCGAAACGGTACACCGGTATCAACCGGTACCGAAATATTTCATTTTTCTAACTAAACCGAAACAGTCTCCGGTACGGTATTGACTCCCTTAATTTGAAACCCAAATAACTTAAAAAAAAAAAAAAAAAATAACATAATGTTGTTTGCAAAGTTAGTGTTACAAGTTACAACCCTTCTATTGAATGACTTTTTTTTTTTTTTTTTTAAAGTAATTCAATAGTTGAGGGATTGTGAAATTTTAACCCTGAACGTCACTTTTAAACACATTAAAAAAAACCCATTTAAATACAAAGCTCTTGGAATATTTCCACTTGTCATTGAATTATGCATTACATGGTATTTGACATAGTGAGTAGGTTAGGAGTTCTACAAAACTTGATGACAAATTATTTTTAAAATGAGATGAAGCTTTAAAAAATGAAAAAATTGGAGACTACAAATCGATGTAGCGAAATGCAAATTTAATTTCTCTATACGTGGCATGAAACTCATGGAAAACGGAACAAATCAATATATGAACAATCATTTATGTCAACCAAATCTTTCTTATAGTCTCTTAGTACAAGGACACGACTTTACAAACACTTGCGATTTGGGGAAATGAGAGTCCGAAATAGGTGTTTCGTAGTCGAGACTGAAATTAAATTATTACTTAATTTGGTAGCTCACATGATGAGGCACATGTGATAAGTTAGAGGTTTAATGAGGATATGAATTTATATATATATCATTTAGTATCTTATTTGATTGGTCAATTAGAAAATTGGTTTCCTAATGTGACTCCTTCTTTGATGAACAAGTGGAAATTAAACTAAATAAGAAAAAAAGTCATCTACATTCATCCCTAGAGTCTTTAATTGAGTAACCGAATATATCATTTCAAGGATATGATCATGCGAATCTTGCAAAAAGTTTCTCATCAGTTGGGTTAACAGGTTTGGCATTACAAATGAAGGCAGGACAAGGCTAAAGTTTTTATGCTTAATAGGACATATAAGGATAGAGTAAATACAGCCAGTCCCAAGTAGTTTGCCATGTTGTTTGGACCACTTGGTGTAAAATGTTTTCCGTAATTTATTTTATTTGATAAATGAATTAGAAAAAAAAAATTTGTACCCTGAAAAAAGAAAAAAAAAAAAAAAAAAAGGAGCCTTTGAAAATTGTACATAAGTAAATGTGTCAAATAAGCCCCAAAAAAATCTCATGCAAAACTAAAGTTAATAAGACTATATTTCATACCAGTGAAATATAAAAGAATTTGAACATTTGAATCTAGATTCTTTTTTTGTATAAAAATTTGGTGAAATTTCATTGCAATTTAAATCATTCAAATGGTTAAAATCATTTATTATATTAAAGATTACTTATTGAAAAAAAAAGACTTAATGCTTCTAGAAAATTTTGATTTTATCTATACTACTATTTAAGGGGTTTTTCCTATTTGGGAATCTCATTTTTTTGTTCAAAAATGCCTCTACATCCCTATATTTAAGTAAAGACAAAACTAAAGGACAATCAGGTAAAAATACAACTCTAACTCCCACTAAAACATTGTCTAAAAAATATGGTCACTTTCTTGTTGATTTTCAAATTGCTTTATCCACTTATAAATTAGATTTTCAAAATTATATATATATATATATATATATATATATATAAAATAAAAACACAGGCTTTTTTTTTTTGCCACAAAATAAACGTTTAATATTTGTTCATTTTTTGAAACTAGCCTCATGACACTCCTAATTGTATTAATAGTTCTAAATGTGTAATATTAATAAGAAAACGTGTAAAACTCAAATTGAAATGAATGAAAAATTATAACACTAAAAAAAAATAACTATAAATACTTCGTTAATTCAATTAAAATTTGTAATTGGCATATCTTTTGGTGTATGTGTCGTCCAATCAACTTTAATGAGGCACTATCTATCATATTTTCTCTCAGAACAACTAGTTTTAGGGTTTATTTGGTTTGGCTGAAAAATGATAAAGGAAAAATGTGTGAATTAATAGAATTTTCTTCTATTCGGTTCACATGGAGAGGAAAGAAAGTGATGTTTCCATCCAAATCCTCAAAAATTGCTCCTCAAAATGGGGAGAAAAGTAAGAGTGGAAAAAATTGATATTTTAATTTTCTACTGCTTCTCCAACTTTGTTTTAAACCACATAGCAGTGATAGCACCATTCCTCTACCTTTTTGTGATCAACTTTTGGATATATAATTCGAACACTGCTCTAATCCAGAATGTGAACATTAAACTTTGTCAATATTTGGCATCTCATAATCTATATGTTTCCTGCTCGCCCAATATTACTTCTCATTGTACCAGACTCAATCACTGAAACCTTAAACAATTCTATTTAATTTACAACCATGAATAAATTCTGATACCAAAGCCTCGCATCGTTGTTGTTGAAAACTAAGATCAGAATGGCATAGCAGAATACGTACAAGCAACCTTTGCATGCCAAAATCCATTTGTCAATTATGTGGCATATGTAATACTAGAAATTAAATAATGTTTAGAGTCTTCTGGAGATCATAATTAATCTATTGAATAATGTTTATTACAGTTTTCTGGAGATCGTAATATATTAATTACTCTATTCAATAATTCCTAGGGCTTGTTAATTAATTCAGGGTCTGCATCTTCATCATCGATTGATGAGCTGGTAAGTGATGTATTTATCATCTTGAACTTTCATTTTTCGTTACTGGTCATTATTTGTTGATAGTGTTGAATTTCAGTGGCTATTGTGAATCTGATAGCTTATCTTCAACAAGAAGATAAGGTAAATACGGAATTTTCTAGCATATTTTTTCTTCATCCACTAGTCACTAGGATAATATTTGACCATGTAATTTTCAGAAAGTATTTTCCGTAATAATGTTTCATTTTCCTATATATGTTTGGTAGTAGCCTTAAATGAATTGAAAAATAATCTCCTTACAAAAATATTTAGTGCAAAATAATCTCTAAAAATAAACTATATTTTTTATGTTGACCAAAGATAGTTTTTTTTTTTTAATTCATTTTTTCTAATGCTACTAAGCATTAAAAAATACAAAAAACCATCTCTATATAATGTTTTCAATCGAAACAATCAAACTGTAACGAGAATATAATACAAAAGGTCAATCATGGAGTTTATAAAAATTTCTAAGTTGACTGTTGGATAGAAGTAGTAATTGTATTATTGAAGGCATATGTGAAGTTAATCATCAAATGATGACAAATCCAAAAAATCTAGACTTGGGACACTTATAAACTACTTTAGGTACAGATGTACCAATTGAGCTTGAGATTAATTAGATGAGTAATAAATAATAAGAGTATAAGACTATAAGAGGTCCTTTTTGGTTATTTCTTCCCTATGACAATCTGGAATAGTGGAGCAAAACCGGTGTCAAAGAAATGTATCATTCATTAAACAAAGAAATATTGCTTTGAATTTAATAACAATCTGGTGGTATATATAGTGGGGCGAAATCGTTGTCAAAGAAATGTATCATTCATTGAACAAAAAAACATTGCAAGTCAGTGGCCAAAGAAATGTCTCATTCACCAAACAAGAAATATTTCAAGTCATTGACCAAATCAAAGAAGCAACCAAAAAGGCAAAAACACGTATTAGTGATGAATATGTCATCAAATTGGATCGGCAAAAAAAAATGTTTGCGACATTATGGCAAGACATTACTATAGTCACTAGTCATGTGCAAAAACTGGATTTGATTGATAAACAAGACTCATGGAGCACCTACGGTAACTACGGGCAGGGGTGTCCACGGGTTGGTCTGGGTCGGGTTTATGCCCAAACCGCAACCGACCCGCTTACATCGGGTGGACGGCTGAACTACCCGCGGCCGACCGCAGACGACCTCGGGTCGAGTCGGATTAGACGCCAGTGGACAACGGTCGGGTCGGTCGGCCTCGTATTGGGTTACAATCGCCGGATTTTCGCCGGATCGAAACTCAAAATCAACCCATCAAGCCCAGATTTGATCGAAAATCACAGATCTAAGCAAAAATCGAAGCAAAAACGTCACATGAAGCTCAGATTTGTGCGAAAAATTCATCTTTATTGCCGGATCTAAGTGAAAATCGAAGCACAAGCACCAAATCTTCGCCGGATCGAAGCACCAAATCTTCATCTCACCGCCCGATCTAAGGAAGAAAACCTTGACCTTCACCGGATCTAACCAAAAACCAAACTTCACCGGAATATTGATGAATCTGAACGGATCTACGTAACTCCGGCCTTCTTTCATGGGTTTCCTCGGTCGGATCGGGTATGTCGGGTTTTGAAGAAGAAAACCTGCCATCCGACCTGCGTCAGTCGGTTTTTGGGGGTGGAGACCCGTTTCCGACCATCATCGGCGTCGGGTCGGCCGGATTTCGGGTCGGTCCGGACGGTTTGGGCGGGTGGGTCGGTTTACGGGTTGCCGTGGACACCCCTAACTACGGGTTTTTCATTAGGGTTTTTTTTGGGTCAAAATGCAGAACTTACCCTCCAAAATTTCATTATTTTTCATTTCAGTCCTCTAAGTTTCATTTCTTCTTAATCAAGTCCTCCCTTAACAATCTGTTAAATGTTGTTGTTATCTACATTAAAAACGCTGTTTTGTTATTTTTTAAAAATTTTAATTTTAATTTATTATTTTAAGAAAACGTTAATTTCCCAAAAAAAAGAAAAAAACCCAGAAATTATACTAAGAAATGATGAACATCATTGAAGAACAAAATTGAATCCCTACCCGATACCCCAGCCCAATACCGAAAGATTGAGAAAGAGAACGGGAGATACTACAAAATCTCACCGGAATTCAATTCCAGATATCATAAACTTTCTCCCTTAAAAAACATGGATATTACATCGTACTCAACTCGGAATGCAAAACCACTCTCGAAGATCGTCACCGATTCCTTGGAATTCATCGGCGAAGTTCTTGGCCGTCGGATCTCTGGTTTGTAAATCGATACTTTGGCCAGAGTCAGGCAGAGGTCAAGATCGGTTGGGTACAGTTTGTTCGGCTTGCTGATATGCCTGCGTTTTTGCGAGACTTTGGGTTGAGAATTCGACCTCAGATCCCTGAGATTCCACATGTTCGTACAGGTCACTTCAACCTTAGAAACCTTGTCAGAGGCTGGAATCGGTGCACTGACAGTAAGAAGCTCAGGCATCGGATGCAAAGTACCGTTGGTCTGCTGTCGTAGGCAACCAAAAATAAAACCTATACTCCTAAAAATATATATAGTAGTGCGAGTAAGGATCGTTCTCACGAAGAGTATCTAGCCTAGTTTTATGGTACGTGAACAAGGATTGGGGGGGGGGGTTTGAGTATAATGAAAACAATTTTAAGAAAAAACAACTAATGAACAATTCAAATCAAAGTATCAAAATCAATCAAGAGAACAAACCTTGGTCTAAGTCAACATTCACCATCGGAATTTTACAACTGATCATCGATGCAAGTATATATCAATTCACATTTTGAATATTTACTGTTGAAACTATTTTCCTATCTCTCCTTAGTCGCAATTAATTAGAAAACAAGCGATCTAATTAACCCTAACTACTAAACAACCTAAGACAAGCGCTAAAGGTTTAATCTAGTAGCAGCCTTAAGAATTAGAGAGATCGATGAAACTAAACAACACAAGCACAAGCGGTTATATTTAATTTAGTCAAGCGTTCTTCCTAAGATCTAATAATTTCTGACACAGCAAATCATTAAATCTTGGTTGCTTCACAAATTAGAGGGATCAAACAATTACAGATTTGATATCTAACCTAGCGGTAGATTGCAATGAATAATAAACTAGTAGTCCTCCTAGTAATTAAATGAGACAATCATGAAAATAGGCAAAGAAGAACATCCGATATTCAAAGCATAAATTGAACAATAAAAAAAAAAATTAGATCTCATAGTTTTATTGATTCTGAGGCTTCAGTTTCCTTCGACCAAGTATAAAAGTTTAGCCACACAGGGCCATGATGAAAACTCAAAGGAGAAGTTAGAGAAGAGGGGAGAGAGAGGCGTGTCTCAAGTCTGATTTTTCCTCCCCCTTTATGCACGTTAATTCCCCATTTCCCAAGCCTACAAAATCTCCTAAAAATATTCTAAATATTATCCTAAAATAACAACATCCAAATTTGATTAATTAATTAAAAATTAAAAATAAATAAAATAGAGTCATAATATAACTAGGAAAGTGGTGTTTTTCAGCTAGAAATTTTGTGCACCAGATTTGGAAACTTCCGAAAATAAATCGCATTAAGTATTAGAATTTCAAGCAAAGGAACATTCCAGAACGTCAATAGTGCAGGTGCAGCAACTTCAAACCCGATTTCGACCTTGATGCGGCCTGTATCTCTCAAAACTCAAAGCATGAAAGTTGTATAGCTTTTTCTTGACATTCCATAGCATCTTGAATCATCTCAATTTGAGCTCTGATGAGAGAGTTATGCCCAGATTACGAAGCAATGTCAAAGCTATCCAGAATCGCCTAATTAACTACGTTTTGCTACCTCCATTTGCATCATAAATCAAAATATAAAAATAATGAGTACATATAGGCACCAAATAAGTATAAAAGACTAAACATTAAGGGAGAAAAATATGACAATTTGCATTCTCATCAACCGCCACGTAGGATGATCTCAATTGCCGCCTCTCTTTGTACAGATCGAGTTTTGGCACCGATATGTTCATACAGATCAAGTTTTGGCTCTCATTATATGTTGTAGTTGTGCAATCTCTCTTTCTCACTCTTTCCCCCTCTTTCTCCCTCTCAATCTCTCCGTATTGGGTGGGGATTTAATTTTGTTCTTCACTGTTGTTCATCGTTTCTTAATCTAATTTCTGGGTTTTAAAAAAAAATTAAATTAAAATTTATTTAAATTAAAATTTTCTTAAAATAATAAACTAAAATTAAAAATTAAAAATTAAAAAAATGACAAAATGGCGAGGCTTTACTGTAGATAACAGCAACAACTAACAGATTGATAACAGAGGACTTGATTGAGAATAAATAAAACTTAGAAAACTGAAATGACAAAACTCAAACTTAGAGGACTAAAATGAAAAGTAGTGAAACTTAGAGGGTAAGTTTTGCATTTTGGCCTTCTTCTTTTTTTGCTAAAAGTACTATAAATAAAGGTAAAAGTTAGCTGAAATAGTACAGTGAGACTCATAAATAGTAACGCAAATAAACTGAATAGTCAAAAATAAGTTGGCAAATAATCCATGCCAAATGCACACTTAATTAGAGTTGACTTACTAAAACTTTGCAATGGATTACATGAATGATGAAACGCTAATCGTGAGATGAAATAAGCTTGGATTTTTGTGGGACCTACGTAGGGTCCACAAACAATAAATAAGTTTCAGCAAAAACCAGATGTGGCCGTATTACCAATTACATTCAAAAACTTATTTGCTATTAGCTTTTTCAACCAAAAAAAAAAAACTTATTTGATTATATATATATATATATATATGAAATAGGTTCAAGTTACACCTGGTATAACTCTAAGTAATGTTACACTACTCAATATTTCTTAATTAGATGTAAATTTTGATAAATCTACCATTAGATTATATTATTTTCATATATTCTCCTTGTTTGCAAAATTTCATGGTGATCAAAGATTAATAGTCATGTCATCAATCAATTGTTTAAATCCAAGTTTTTGTAGTTTAAAATAATGCATAAAAGATGAGTTTATGGATCGAATGGTAAATTACATCCGATTGGCATGAAAATTGGTATGCATGTTAAGAACATATAAAACATGTAATTCAACAGTTGAATTTTCAAAATATGAATCCAATAATAAGTTATTGGGTGGTATAACATTATTTAGAGTTACACCAGATGTAACTTGAACTTAACTCTAAAGAGTTACGCCTTTTTTAAACCATTGGATTTAAGTAGATCTAACGATAAAAAAAAAACATCTCATTAATGCTAATATTTTGATTAGGATATCATTAATTATCCATCATTTATTATATTTTATATCTATCTCTAAACCCAAAAAAAAAGTGTTATATTTGACTTTCTCTCTACGTTTCTCTCTCTATCTCTTTCTCCTCTACTGTTGTTCCACCTCCATGGATAGAGATTGCTAGCAAAAGAAGGAAAAAAAAATAATTTCAGAACACTGTAAAGTTGTGATTTACAACTATGTTTTATGTTGGCTTTATTTCATGAGAAAAAGTGTTGTAATTGCTTTAATTTTGTTCCTTGTATTTTGTGAAATTTTATTGTATCGGGTTTAGTATCAAGTTGGTGAAAACTCAAGCTAAAGTGAAGAATCAATGGATTTCACGAGAAGCTAACCTATGAAAGAGTCATGTGAGAAGCACATGACTGGATGCTGAAGAGTCGTGTCAGGCTGTCGTTTTCGCGAGTGTCTCGCGGGTAAGGCCTTCCCACGAGGTAGTCGTGAAACATTCTGCCTGGAGGTTTTTAAAGTGTGACTTTCTTATCTCTCACTCATACTATATATACCCTCATTACCCACAAATGTATATGAGGCCAATTCAGAGAGAAAAACCCTAGATAGGTTTTCTACAACACAAACACCCATCTTTTAGAGAGAGAGCTACTCATCCTTAGTGAGAAATCATTGTAGCCTCTTCTTCATCCCTCTCCCATAGTCATACCTTGAAAGGAGATTTGTACCCAAACACAATCCACACCTATTTAGAGTGTAGAAAGTGTTTTGGAGCTGTTGGAAAGTATTGAAAGAAGCCAAGGATGGCAAATGCAACATGGAGCTTGTTGTGGGATCCGTAGAGCTAGACAAGATACGGTTCCGAAAAGCCTTGTTGGAGTAGAAGCTTGGAGGGATTAGGTACATTGGGTAGATTAGGCTTGGAGGGTCTCTTGCTAACCCATGTATCCCAACTGATTGTCTAGTGGATCGATTACCGCTTGGAGGGAGGCAGAGAGGTTTTTCGCCGAATTCTTCGGTTTCCTCTTCGATAATACATTGGTATGTTATCTTGTATTTGCATCTTTCTTCCCTACTCTTTTACATTCCATTTTACTGCTGTGTTGCTTTGATTATAGATTAGAGTAGCTTGTTTGTTTATCCGTTCGCTTTTACACTATTCCGCACTTTGTATTAAGTTAGTGTAAAATTAATCAAGTCGTAATCTTTTAATTTGGGGGTCTAAACAACTCTTGTATTTTCAACACATTTTCGAGCTTTCAAATACTAACATTGGAAGTTTGTGAGAAGGAAAAAAAATGAAAATCATTTTGTTCAATTTGCAGTCACTTCTCAGATGTTTTTGATGAAGATCATTTTATTAATGTTCTGGCTAATGATGTAAGAGTTGTAAAAAAGCTTCCTAAGGAATTGGCTACCGCGTCTAAATCAAAGAAAGAGTTCAGAAGCTGGTCTGGCATAGAATACTGAGGAGGAGATTACTGACTCCTAGTTAAATTATCAGGTATGTTTATTTGATTGCTTTGGTCCATGCATTTGTTGGTTTACTTTTTCTAAATTCAGCATCTTATTATTTACCTATCTCTTCAGTTTTTTTCCCCTTTAATGCTATCTTATTATATTATATTTCTTTTCAGATTATTCAAGCTTCCAAATCTGATTCTCGCTTAGCAAATAACTATTTACCTCTAGACATTTAGAAACTACGCTGCCATGCCTGTTATGAAGCCCTTTGTTTTGCACCTCAAATTGAAGCAATGGGAAAAGTAATTTCTCTGAAATGCTCATCTGATTTTTGGTGTGATGTGGCTTTATCTCCACTGTGTCCTATGCAATGACCATTATATATATATATATATATATATATTTTATATCTATGATGTAGTTGTTGGTTGATCGGATGAGATCCTGTGTCCTATGCAATGACCATTCCACCGTTGTTCCAAAATGATTTTCATTTTTGTTTTCCTTCTCACAAACCTCCAATGTCAGTGTTCCGCAATTATTTTTTTATTATTATTTTTTTCCTTCTTCTACTGACAATCTATCCATGGAAGTGGAACAACAGTGGAGGAGAAAGAGATAGAGAGAGAAACGTAGAAAGAGAGAGAGTCAAATATAACACTTTTTTGGGTTTAGAGATAGATATAAAATATAATAAATGATGGATAACTAATGAGATCCTAATCAGAATATTAGCATTAATAAGGATCTTTTTTTGACCGTTGGATCTACTTATATCCATTGGTTTAAAAAATGTGTAACTTGAACCCATCTCTCTCTCTCTCTCTCTCTCTCTCTCTATATATATATATATATATAATATTTTAAATTCTAACTCTTTTTTTTTTTTTTAAGTATAACTATACTTTAACATACTTTCAACAAAAACTCATATAAGTTTTTATCAATCGAACACTAATCACATTGGTTTGCAAGTCTCATTACAAAAAAAAAGGGTCATATAGCAGCGTTTTAAAAATGCGGCTATAGCTCATAAAAACGTGACTATAGGATGATTTGGCCTATAGCCACATTTACAACCGCTACCTAAAACCCGTAACTATAGGCCCGAACCAATGGCCGCGTTTTTACAAATGCGGATATATGCTAGGACCAATGGCCGCGTTTTTAGAAACGTAGCTATAGGACATGGCCACATTTTTTAAACGGGGCTATAGGGAACAGCTATAGTCGTGTTTTAAAAACGCGGCTATAGCCCTTTTGTATTTTTTGAATTTGGCTATAGCCGCATTTTAAAAACGCGGCTATAGTTTTTTTTTTCCCCCCTGGCCAAATGGCTCTCATTCTATGCCATTATTTTTTGATGCCTGCATGTTAAAAGGTGAAGATGTACCAGGATAATATGTCCCATGTTTATTGTCTTTCCATTTCTTTTCCATATCTATCAGACAATTGGTGTGAAGAAAATCTCAATGGTCACAAGATATAAGCTACTCAAAGCTACATATATAACCTATTAGCAAGAGTGGAATTACTTACAAACAACTTCAACTAGTTTTATAACTTTAACTGATAGATGTATTTACTATCAAATTTGCATTTGTTTATGCTACTCATTTACACAAAAATTATGTACGGATTCGTATATAGAATAGAACTTGAAGAGAGAACTTGAAGCAAGTGATTGAAAAAAAAATTATCAGGTATCTAATTTCACATGGGTTGATTGTATCAAAATTTAGGTCAAAACTTTGAAGAGAGAACTTGAAGCAAGTGATTGAAAAAAAAAAAGTAGTTTAAAGGAACAACCACCATGATAAAGAATGCACAACTTTTCTTAGTGTCAAAACATACCTATAAATAAGCTTTTTCTCGTGAAGTCTAACAAAAGATTTTGTCATAGCTCTTGAGCTTTTCTCATCCATTGTGAAGCACTAATACAAGAAAAATAAGAAAAAATCACTCAGAGAGTGGGGGAAGAAGAAAAAATAAGAGATTCATGACTGAATCTGACATGAAAAAAAAAACTAATTAAGAATCGTATGCTTTATCCACAACTAGTAGAGTAGAGGACATCAAAATGTGTGTGTGTGTGTGTGAATATGCAAAGCAACTTGAGGACATCAAAATTATGAATAAAGTATATTTTTTCCCTTGGCAAGGACACTGATATTAGCTAATGTTTGAACTCACTTCAAATACAAATTTCTTTCGACCAAGATCATGCCTGGTTAATTTTCTTTCGTGCATTATCTTCTTCTCCACAACCACCTAAAAAGATTTGAGTAAAAAAGAATAAAATGTCTCATACTAAACAACTGACTGACAAATAGTTGTATTCTAAAGAATATTCAAAATTCATTCACCACATGCAAGCATAAGTATGGATTTGATGCGAGCAAAGCAAGCTTGAAAAATGGGCTATTTGCCAAATGCTTATTGAAAGGCATGTGACATCTAATGAGTTCATGCCTGGTAGGACTCATTAATAATTCAAGTACTTTCAACACAAACTAGAACAACATAACCAGTAGGTCACTCTCACATAATGAGATTATATATATACTATGGAAAAGACAACCATAGATGAGCAATACATGAACAAAATGAGTTAAAAGAAAGAAAATTCCAGCTCCATTAGCACAAACTTAGACAACCAAAAAAATCTGATTCCATCCAAACCAAGAAAAAGAAGAAGTAATGGACTTTATATATTTATATATATATACACACACGAAATCCATTGAAAAGACTATTCATGAACATTTTATAAGAAATTAAAAAAAAAAATTGTATTAATGACATGGTTCCATGACATAGACAAAACATTTTTGCTAGTAATTATTCCAAAAGTCCACTAAAAGCCAAAAACTAATCAGTCTAGGATAAGTTCACTAGGCACTTTGTGATTTAGGATTATCCATCCTTGATTCCCCCTCCCCAAAAGGGCGTTTTCTTCTCCTGGAGGTGACTCTCTTTACCTTACTTTTCTATTAGTATATTTTTATATAATAATAATAATAAGAACTTTTTGTGTATGACATGACCTATGGAGATTCCTTTGGCATAAGAAGACATGAACTCTGGCAGTATTGGCAATAAAAAGTTCTCCGTGGTATGTCCGTGGTCCTAGTGGTATTGGCGATAAAAGTTCTAATTGCGCCTCGCGAATTCTCTCGCCATCTTATTCGGCCACTTAAAGTATGGCTCGTTTTCGATTTTCTCCAACACCCGATGTACTGGTTTTCTGAATACAACATTGACAGCCTGTGTGTTGGTTGCTCTGGGTTGCCCTACAAAATCTCTCTTCAGGCGGTTGCTGTTATACCGGTCCGACCTGAAATCCTTCATCTCTTAAGGGATAACCTTCTCTTTTCCCTTGCCTTGCAGCTGGTCTTCCTCTACTCGCTTATACTTATCAATCCGATCCATCAGTTGGCGCATACTGGTGGCAGGCTTGCTAGTCAGAGACTTCCTCAAGCCGTGCTTGGCTGGGAGACTATTTTTGAGGGTGTTGATGGCGACATCATCGAAATTTTCGTCCATTTCATTATACATCTCCTAATACCTGTCCGAGTAGGCCTTTAGAGTTTCTCCATCATGCATGGATAAAGACAATAACGCACTCAAGGGCCGAGGTGCTTTGCTGTTTGTAACGAAACGGGAGCCAAAGGCTTGGGTTAACTGCCTATACGAATCTGTGGAATTCGTCTTTAAGCCATTAAACCACCTTATCGCCATTGGTCCCAAGCTAGATGGGAAAACCTTGCACATCAGCGCCTCGTTTTTATAATGGACAGGCATCCTTTGGTTAAATTGGCTCACATGCTCCACGAGGTCTGTTTTGCCGTTATAAATGGCGAAGGTTGGCTGCTGGAATCGTCAAGGAAGTGTAACCCCTTCTATGTGGCGTGTGAAAGGTGACTTAGAGAGTTGATCCAGTGCCCTGCTCATGGCATCGTTTCCCAAGCCCCTAAGAGGTGGGCTTTTACACTTACGCTTCCGGTAGTGCTCTTCTACGTGAGAGAATGTCTTGCTTGGAGGAGTTCTCGATCTTTGCCAATAGTCATCATCACTTTCATCATCGGATGGCATGTTAGGGCTAGAATGAGACCGCCTTCGTTGTGCGTGGCGCAGCTTCCTCTTCAAGTCGTTTATCTCTCGCTGCATGACCTGCCTATCATTCTGTCCCTGGGATACGTGACTGCCTGCACGAGTGTGGCTTTTGCTGGTTTGAGTGGCGTGCACACTTCCCTCTCGAAACCTTCCATCCTTTTCATTTTGATCACAGTCAGGATTGAGAAAGTTACCCCGTTGTTGGGATCTAGCCGGTTCAAGCTGTTGGGAGCCTGCTTGATGAGGACCTGATCCAACCATGCTTGATTGTTGTCCTTACTAACACACAAGTTCTTCCCACAGACGGCGCCAATTGTAGGGACTAGATTTGAGCACTTCTTCTACTGGATGAGTGGACTCAGACCCAACTAGCCCTATACAATGAATTTGTAGAGAATGAGTTGAAGAACTAGGCCTTAGTGAGGGTTACAACAACTAGACATAGTTATGAGTAGACCGAATAACCAAGACGTGGACTAAAGTGTGAAAGTTTGTCCTTGGCCCTGCTCAAAGGGGCTTGCTGTTCTTCTTATTTCTTCAGTGTCTGGTTACAAGGGTTTCGAAGACAATACAAATTGTTGTTGTGTTTTCTGTTTCTCACTTCCCATCCCCCTTTTCTGGAGGATTTCTTACATTATATAACCCCTTCCAGTTGATCTTGGCCTTCCATTTGTTGATCATGCAGGTCACTACTTGAGTGTTTGTCCCATTAGCCACCTTCCTAAACCTCTTGTGAGTTGCAGCAACCAAGGCAGCACTGTTCAGGGGTCATTTCCTCATTAATGCGGTCAGGACGTTAGTTAGAGGCATTTAATGCGGAGGTGACAACTTCTTCTTGAATTGCTACTTCACCATGCTCCCATGGCCGTCCCATTGTACTTGTCATTTTCCTTAGGATGCTCTAGGAGGCTGCCATTGATGGTGTGCTGCTCTTCCCTTCTGTGATCGCAGTTGGCGGAGGACAGGATCGTACTCGGCAATATTTCTTGATACTTTGGACTTTCTTCGTTCGTTCTTGAACATTTCTTCCTTCTCGGCGTGGGCCTTAGGCTTAGTATAAAATGGGCCGCGGTTGCCAAATTCTTTGACCCCACAATCACTTATAATTGAATATATATAATAGATTCTAGTTAATTCAATTGGTAAAATATTTTGTCGTTAAATAAGAAATTTGAGGTTCGATTTCTGCCTACACTAAAAAATCAATTGGTGTCTTAGTTTAATAATAAAAAACAATTAATAGGTTGAAACTATCCTTAAAAAAAAAAAAAAAAATTTGAATATCTAAAATTAATTAACTTTTTTTTATTGTAAAGAACTGGTGTCTCAGTCTTTGATCATATTATTATTTAACTTCCTACCCATGAAATGCTCTAGCTCTATGAAGTGATGATGTGGTAGATGGATCTTAAAACGAGGTCGGTTTGTTTTGAAAATTGAATATCTAAAATTAATTAACTTTTATTTTAATGTACAAAACTAGTGTCATAGACTTTGATCATATTATTTTATTTTCTACCCATAAAATACTCTAGGTCTATAAATTGATAGCGTGGTAAATAGATTTTAAAACGATGTCGGCTTGTTTTGTCAAAACAAGCAATATGGGTGACACCATGTTCCACCCCACTTTCCGCTTCTTCAACAGTCTTCAGCTGACTTGCTTTAAGTTGGATCCAACTCCAACCGCCCATTTTTTTGCAGTTCGAAGCCATTTCTTAGCTGAGAGCTCTCTGGCCAAGCAAAGAAGCAAAAAAAAAAAAAAAAAATAATCTCAGCTACTTTTTATTTTATGTTTCTTTTCTAATCACACG
Source organism: Quercus ilex subsp. ballota (assembly GCA_032727855.1). Classification (NCBI taxonomy): domain Eukaryota; kingdom Viridiplantae; phylum Streptophyta; class Magnoliopsida; order Fagales; family Fagaceae; genus Quercus; species Quercus ilex. The sequence goes on along the minus strand of CM064909.1, from coordinate 93,861,320 downwards.
CGACAAAGATGGTTGAGTAAGTCTATGAATGTTTTCTACCCAAAAAAGAAGTCTATGCATGTATACAAATAATACAATAAGTTAAAACATGAATATTAGTGTCCATGTAGCACATTGCCAGGGTAACAACATTTTCTATTTCTCTAAAAAAATATTTTCTATAGTTTTTTTTCAAAAAATTATACAGAGATTATATAATTTTTTTTTTTCATAATTATGGAGATTTTTTTATTTATATTATTATGATTATTTTTAGGAATTATGGACATTATTTGTTAATGAAGTGGGATGGAATTGATATTATTCTACCATGTCAATAATTATAAACAAAAATTATGAGAAATATTGGGTCTTCATTATTACTAATAATAAATGTACGGTCAGTTTTGGCGGCCCAAGCCCAAAGTATGGATTCAGCGCCCACTGAGCCCAAAACAATAAATTTTGTAGAGAGTGGGTGAAAGAGCTAGGCTAATAATGAGAGTAACAGTATCAAACGGCCACACCAATGGGAGAATTTGGATTAATATGTCCTCGGACTAATAGAAGTGCCATGTCCGAAGAGGTGCCTTTCATTGATAATTCAATATTACAATTCTTGGAGTTACAATAATCAAATATCTTCCTTTCTCTCCCCTCCCTTTACTATCAGAGGCTTCCTTCCCTTATATAGTACTGCCTTCCTACATCTTCTCCGTCCACTTGTTCATCATCCAGGCGTCCACTTGAGTGCATGTCCCATCACCCCACTCTTAGCCTTATGTGAGTGGTGGTAGCTGAGAAAGCACTGTTCAGGGGTCTTATCCACATAAATGCGGCCAGAAAGGTAGGTGCAGTGCATTAAATGTGGTGGCTGAAGTATGCCTCTTTGATATTTTTCTGTTCCCATTATCTTTACGCGCGTCTAAGGTTCCTTTCTCTCTTAACACTTGTCAAGCAGGTCGCTTGAACCTCCCAAGCTCGTGTTGGATCAAACCTCTTCGGATCCGAGAATGTTGGACTGCTCGGACATATGAACATCTCCTCGGATAGTACACGTTCATCTCTAGGCATTCCCCTTTGACATGGGCCGGACTGAAGACCTTGCCTCCTCGGACGAAAAGTGTTCCTCATTCAGGGTCTTGGGCCCAATAAGTTGGGTTGGGTTTCTCTCCCCCCACAATAAATATTATTTTTTTGAGGGAATAATAATAAATATTCTTTTTAGTACTAACATCCTGCCTAAAAATTTATTATTTACAAATGTAATTTTTTTATCATTTATAATTGAATATTTAAAATTATTTAACTTTTTTTTAATATCAGGAATTTGTGTCTTAGTATTTGATTTTTTTTTTCAATAAATAAAAAATGGGTAGAAGAGCGATCTAAATTGGCGTCTTCTACCTAAACGTGACTATAATATTTTAGCGTTTAATTAGAACATTTTACTTCTCACCTATGAATCATTCTCTCTTTTAGCGTGAATTGTCATATTTCAGGTTTTTAATCATTCTCTCTTTAACTAAAAAGGGATATATATGAACACGAGAAATTCTATGCTTTCTTTTAAGGTTAAAAGGTTAACGATATTATATATATTGTACTTTTTGGGTGGTAATTGGTAAATGTTGGTCCTTATTGATTTTGACAAATTTTGTTATTTGGAATAATCATTAAAGCAAACTCCAGCAAAGATGGAAGTCATTCAAAAAATACAACTAAAAGCAACCAAATGCTTGTAAATGACATTTAAATTTTCTACACATACATTTTGGACATAAATACCTTCTAAGGAATTAAATAATAATGAATTTACTTTGATTGCAATTTATTTGGTAAATAGCTTTCGAGACTTTGGGAGTGTTTGGTATACCATTTTAAATAATAATTTGCAGTTTTTAAACAATATTACACGTATTTTTACACACTTTTTTACTCACACGTATTTCTATACGAATTTTTAAATAATAAAACATATATTTTTAAATGCATGTACCAAACACCCGTTTTTTTTTTTTTTTTTTATAATTTGAAAATATCTATGCTTATTGTATGAGTTAAATATGTATTTTTGGGATAATGACTTTTATTTTTTATTTTTTATTTGAAATGAAAAAAATCCCACCTTTCAAAGCTGGCTTATCCCTAAGTCTCTGAACACGGTAAGAATGAATGTGGACCATAGCTGACGATGACGCGTGGCTTGGTCTCAGGTCGGTAGTCCTGTACTTTATAGCAAGCCCCGTTCTATTATGACACGTTGCATAACAGATATGAGGCCCTGTAACCGTAACCGATTGATGAGATCAGACCCTTCTTAGAAACCCAATCCTGAAGGGTGGAAAGGTAATTTTGTTATATCAAAACCACCATATATGGTAAGCAAAGGTAGTGGGTGAGAAAAAAAAAAAGCCAAACACTGATAAATCTTCGAAGCTTACTACTGTTTTAGTTTTCTTAACTATCTAAAGATTTTTAGAGTTTGAAATGCAGAGACATGGTTGGAGCTTCGCTGACAAGGCCTGAGCTCAGTTCGCGAGCCAAGAGCCAAGAGTTTGAAATACGTCGAAGACGGTTGACCAAAGTTGTTGGTGTATTAGTGTTTTACTAAAGTCGTTGGTTTTTTCCTTTTCAAAAGCTTAATTTTGTAGCAGAGGGTGAAATTTTAAGAGAGAAATGGGTGACAACAAGTGTAAAGATGGTAATTCAACGTTGCTACATGGGAAATACGAGCTGGGTCGGCTTCTGGGTCATGGTACCTTCGCCAAGGTGTACCGTGCCAGAAACTTACAGTCCGGGAAGAGCGTGGCGATGAAGGTTGTGGGCAAAGAGAAAGTGATCCAAGTGGGTATGATGGAGCAGATCAAGAGAGAAATCTCGGTAATGAAGATGGTGCAGCATCCAAACATAGTCGAGCTCCACGAAGTTTTGGCGGGCAAATCCAAGATCTACTTCGCCATGGAACTCGTCCGTGGAGGCGAGCTGTTCTCGAAAATCGCTAAGGGTCGGCTTAGAGAAGACGTGGCGAGAGTCTATTTCCAACAACTCATCTCCGCCATCGATTTCTGTCACAGCCGCGGTGTCTACCACCGAGACCTCAAGCCTGAGAACTTGCTCTTAGACGAAGAAGGTAATTTGAAAGTCACTGATTTTGGTCTTAGCGCTTTCACTGATCATTTGAAGCAAGATGGGTTGCTACACACAACGTGTGGCACACCGGCTTATGTGGCGCCGGAGGTGATTGGAAAGAAAGGCTACGATGGTGCTACAGCTGATCTTTGGTCCTGTGGAGTTATCCTGTTTGTTCTTCTAGCTGGGTTTTTGCCATTTCAGGACAATAATATTGTGGCCATGTATAAGAAGATTTACAGAGGTGACTTCAAGTGTCCACCATGGTTTTCTTCAGAATCTCGGAGGCTAGTCACGAAGCTTCTCGATCCGAATCCGATGACAAGAATCACAATCGCGAAAGTCATGGATTCTTTTTGGTTCAAAAAGTCAGCACCCAAGTCAATCCTAACTAAAGAGGAGCAAAAGTTTCAGGAGTACGAGAAGTCACCATTCAAAGATTCCGAGACTCTGAACGCGTTCCACATAATATTGTTGTCCGAAGGGTTGGATTTGTCGCCGCTGTTCGAGGAGAAGAAAGTGGAGGAGAAGGAGGAGCTGAGGTTCGCGACGACGAGGCCGACGAGCAGTGTGATATCGACGCTGGAGGAGATGGCGTCGAAGAGTGGGAATTTCAGTGTGAAGAAGAGTGAGTCGAGGGTGAGACTTCAAGGAAACGAGTGTGGACGTAAAGGGAAACTGGCTATTGAGGCGGAGATTTTTGTCATGACGCCGTCGTTTCTAGTGGTGGAGGTGAAGAAAAACAATGGCGATACCTTGGAATACTACCGGTTCTGCAGTAAGGAGCTCCGGCCGGCTCTTAAAGACATCTTTTGGATCTCGCCTACAAACAATTCCGCAGTAAGAGTGAAAGAGATTGAATGAATGAAATCTGTATTGAATGAGAATGTATATATAATAATATAGTTCAACCCCTTTTATATACACAGAGTTGGGCGGGAAAAGTTGTAACTAACCTGGCAGTTGTAGTCAACAACAAACTCACTAGCTAAACTACTTGTAACTTATCCTATCTTATCCTAAATATGTACACAAACGACCTGTAACATAGCCACATATACAAACTCTATACGGACTCTAACACGCTACTTGCTTAAATCCAATATAAGTTGTGTGTGGTTATTGTTGATTAGACAATTGTTATTGTCATCGAGAGTGAGTTAGTTCTATTTATCGACATATTTTGTAATAGAATTTTGGAGGGAAGATCTGTATAGTTTGGAGAGTTAATTTCTTGTCTATAACTACTCTTGTACATGTTTACAGTCATATAATGCAATATATATTTTCATCGAATTTTCATAACATTCATTACCAGAGTCTTTAGCTAAGTAGCCAAATTTGTCATTCAAGAATATGGACATGCAAATCTTGCAAAAAGTTACGCATCAATTAGGTTGACAGGTTTGGCATTGCAGATGAAGGTAAGACAAGGCTTAAGTTATTATACTTAATAGAACATATATGGATAAAGTTAATACAGTCAGTCGTCCCATAATTTTGTAGTTTGCCATGTTGGTTTGGACTGTTTGGTGTAAAATGTTTTCCATAGTTTATATACAAATAACTCTCTCCAAAAAGTAATAAATAATTAGATACTTCATTAATTCAATTAAACATGGTAAATTGCATATCTTTTGGTGTATGGGTTGTCCAATCAACTTTAGTGAGGCACTATCTATCATATCTTCTCTCATAACAACTAGCTTAAGGATTTATTTGGAGCTTATAAAAAAGGGGGTTTAATTATTTGGTTTAATTTCCTCCAAAACATTACCTCATAATTTATAAAGATTGTTAGATTCTAAAGATTTAGGAATTTATGTATTTAGAACTCTAATTTGTATTGTTGGCAACCATGATCAAAACAGGTTGTTTAGTCTTGTTTAGGCTTGCTTAAAGTTGTGTCTTTTATGTAAAGTTGGAATCGAGTGGCTGCAGAAATATTAGTAACTTTCGGCCTGGCTCGATCGATCGAAGTTTAGACTCGATCGATCGAATCTCGGACATAATGTTTTTTTCTGCAGAATTTCCAACTCAGCCCAAGCCCATTAAGGATTAGGGTTTCAGATCTACTTCTCCCACTATATAAAGGAAACCCTAAGCCACGTTTTTTAGACTCTGGAGAGAGAGAGAAGAGAGTGCCTCTTTTGTATCTAGGATTTTGTACCCAAACCTCTCTAAGTCTTTGTTGCTCATATTTGCTGTTTGTATGAATCTTTTGTGAGATTATTGAGGAGTTTTCCTTCACATAAACTTAGAGTTTTCAAGGTAGAGATTATTTCAACACCATGATGATCAACTCGGTTGCTGCCATTGGAACTTAAAGAATAACAAGCGTGGGTGCTTGTAGTTGATTGGAGAATCCAAGAAAGAAGGAGTCCGTGGATTCGGAGCTTGCACATGGTCGTGTCAGTAAGTTTTATTACTGGGTAGCATTAGGAAGTCAAGCGGGGAGCTTGTAAGTCCTTTTGTATGAACTTCGATTCTTTCACATAGTGAATTTAGGTTTACCTTGAGGATAGCTAAGTCAAATCCTCCCCAAGTTTTTACCGTGTGGTTTCCTGGGTCTATATTCTTGATATGATTGTTTGATTGTGATAAACTAGATTTGCATAATTTGACTAAGTTAATCACTTGGCTAATCAACTAGGTTAATACAATTGTTGTTTTAAGGGGTCTAAATTTCTAACAAAGATATCTGTGGTGGCCCGGCCCAAGATGCATGATAATCTTTGAAGTCGAGCTCCCAATTTATTTGTTTAAGGTGGGTGAAGAATTTCCTACAATAGTAAGACCCCTTGAGGCCAACCTAATAGCCTAAGTGATAGAGTTTGAGGTCCAACTAAAATATTATCTCCCTCTATGTATTCCCTTTGAATCCTCAGGCTGCGTATTGAGCTCCCTCCCATTTTGCTATATCTCTCTTATTTCTTCTAGTATATCAATCTCTCTCTCTCTCCCGATTTTTTCCAACCCAGTTTCTCACACCTTCGGCCCCTATTTATAGACTTCCCTTAGTGGGGTTGTCATGATAATGAGAAAGGCTTTTGATGTTGGTGAGGGGATATATTCCTAACTAGATGGGGCCCTCTTCTTGCGACAGATGTGACTATCTCGAAACTTGCACCTACTGCCAAACGGTGCTTAACAGGCAATTTCCCCTAAGGCAATATCATTATCAATCAATTCGGTCCTCGATCTGCCATTGATTTCCAAATTGATATGGCCCAAGATCTGCTACTGGGCTCATAGTTCTAGGGCATACAAAGGCTAATGGGTTGGGCCTATACTTGATGCCCGTACAATATCCATGTGTCTTATTTTAAAAAAATTACATGACTCATTTAAATAGTCATATATTACTACCATGTAGTGGATTAGAGATGAAATTTTTTCTTAAAAAAAAAATAGAAAAAGGTTTTTATGCAACTTAAGTTGTAAGAATTTTTTTGCAACTCATTACGTGGCAGTTAAAAAAATCATCCACATGTACTTATAGGCACATGACATTTTTAATGAGTCGTATAATTTACTTAAATAATAAATGTGGATGTTGTTTTAACCTCCATATAGTGGGTTGCATAGAAATTCCTATGATTGAAATTGCATAAAAAGCCTTGCTAAAAAAATAAAAGTAATTTGTAAAGAATGGTAAAAGTGGATGATGCTTATTAATCCTAATCCCACTTTAAAAGTAATAGCTAAATAACTTTTAAATAGTTTTGGTCGATAAAAATTAGCAAGAAGACCAGAATATCCAAATATGTTTTGGCTGGTTTGAAATCCTGCTGTTTTTACTTGTCTTATAATGGGGAAGAAAATTGAAAATGCCACTATAATCAATCGTTTAGATGGTGAAAGTTTTGGAATAAAATTGAGATATATATATATATATATATATTTTTTTTCAGACAACCTTATCTAACTGTCCCCAAAACAATATATGGTATAGGAAGAAGACTGGTGTAGTTAATCCCATCCTATAAGAAGATGACACTTTTTGGGATTACCATGGACCATGGTATTAAGAATTAGACACGTAAAGAATATTTTTCGAAAATGGTTTTTCCAATTTGGTAAATAAAATACGACGAAAGGAACTGGTTATTATAAGGCAACCAAGAGATAAGCATGCGGTAGAGGTACTTCCATGCGTGTAGGAACATGTCTTAAAATTTGGAGTACTTCAAAACTCTATTTTCGGTGTGCATGCAACACACATGAGCGATAAGACACGTACATATGGTGACTGTTTGAGACCTAAACCTTCGGCGTAAAGCACATGCATCATGCATGGTTCTGTGGGAATTCATGTGGTAATGAACAAATTCAATCTTCAAAGATAATAATTTAATCCTATAAAAAAAAATAGATAATAATTTAATGAGTTTCTTATCCAAGTGACTGGTGGATCAAGGAGAGAGGGAAAATCATCGGGAGGTGGGAAAATGAGAGAAAACCGAAGAAAATCAACAAGAAAAAGAAAAAAAAAGAGAGAGCTAGGAAAAGAGGAGGTGAGGCAGCTATGTGTTTCTAGTTTCTAACTGTTAGGGTTTTGATTTTGGTTTAGTTTCTTATTTTTTTTTTTAAATGTAGGTGGGTAACTCATTGGTTACTCAGTAGGCTTACCCAATAGATCTTTATTTATTTTACCTAAATGTGTTGAGTTAGGATTTACCTAAATTAGTTGGGTCGTGAATGGGTTAATGGATATAAGTAAAAGTTGTCACCCTTAATTATATCCAAATCATTTCATAATTATATCAGTGAACTAATAATAGGAGCAATTTGGTAGCTTGAAACCCAAACAACTTAAAAAAAAAAAAAAAAAAAAAAAAAAAAAAAAAAAAAAAAAAAAAAAAAAAAAAAAAACTAAAACTAACATAATGTTGTTTGCAAAGTTAGTGTTACAAGTTACAACCCTTCTATTGAATATGACTTTTTTTCTTTTTTTTTTTTAAGTAATTCAATAGTTGAGGGATTGTGAAATTTTAACCCTGAACGTCACTTTTAAACACATTAAAAAAAAACCCATTTAAATACAAAGCTCTTGGAATATATCCACTTGTCGTCATTGAATTATGCATTACATGGTATTTGACATAGTGAGTAGGTTAGGAGTTCTACAAAACTTGATGACAAATTATTTTTAAAATGAGATGAAGCTTTAAAAAATGAAAAAATTGGAGACTACAAATCGATGTAGCGAAATGCAAATTTAATTTCTCTATACGTGGCATGAAACTCATGGAAAACGGAACAAATCAATATATGAACAATCATTTATGTCAACCAAATCTTTCTTATAGTCTCTTAGTACAAGGACACGACTTTACAAACACTTGCGATTTGGGGAAATGAGAGTCCGAAATAGGTGTTTCGTAGTCGAGACTGAAATTAAATTATTACTTAATTTGGTAGCTCACATGATGAGGCACATGTGATAAGTTAGAGGTTTAATGAGGATATGAATTTATATATATATCATTTAGTATCTTATTTGATTGGTCAATTAGAAAATTGGTTTCCTAATGTGACTCCTTCTTTGATGAACAAGTGGAAATTAAACTAAATAAGAAAAAAAGTCATCTACATTCATCCCTAGAGTCTTTAATTGAGTAACCGAATATATCATTTCAAGGATATGATCATGCGAATCTTGCGAAAAGTTTCTCATCAGTTGGGTTAACAGGTTTGGCCTTACAAATGAAGGCAGGACAAGGCTAAATTTTTTATGCTTAATAGGACATGTAGGGTCTGGATTTGTAGCTCAAGCCCAACAGATATGGATTATGAGCCCACTGAACCCAGAACAATAAATTTGTAGAGAGTCGGTGAAAGAGCTAGGCTGGTTGTGAATCACACAGTGACTAACTAAGATTGTTAGAGATGAATTAACATGCAATCAGGCTTGAACAATTGACCTAATGAATGTCCGAAGAGATTTTTATTGATTAAAGATGATTACAATGCTTAGAGCTACAGTGAAATCGTAATTTTTCTTCTTTCTCTTTTTTTCTTCCTCTCTCTTCCATCAGAGGCTTCTTCCCTTTATATAGCATCCTCCCCCTCATTTTCATCGTCCACTTGATCTTCATCTAAGCATCCACTCGAGTATATGTCATGTCAAGTTTTCTTTTTAGTTTTCTGTGAGTGGTGGTAACTGAGATTACACTGTTCAGGGGTCTTCTTCACATAAATGTGGCTAGAAAAGTAGCTGTAATGCATTAAACACCGTTGTAGCAGCTTTTTCCTTTAGATATTTCTTCGTTCTTATCATCTCCAGATATGCTCAGAGTTTATCTTCGTTATTAGAACCGTTAGGAAGATCATTCTGACCCTCCACTCCTTTGATTGATCAAGAATATTCGTATCCGAGGAGGAAGACCTCTTCGGACAACTGATGACCTCTTCGGAATGCATCCCTCATTCATTTCCAGGTATGATTCTTCCACATGAACCATTTCCCAGACATTTTCTTCTCTTCGGACATCTAGTAGTCTTCGAATAGGGCCCCAGGCCCAATACACTAGGTTGGGCTTTCACCCCCCACAATAGCCCTTCAAAATTTTAGTTTTTCCTTCGCATCCGAGGAGAAAAAATAGGATTTTGATTTATCGCCAAATAAAAGCTTGAAAAAACACACAAATATCTGGAAATACACGTGCGTGAGCATAGATGCAAGCGCTTCATTATTGCCGCTGTCGTTTCAATATTCCCAAGGCTCTATTAATTACTCTAGGCGCCGTTTTGTCTCTTGTATCCAACGGTGGGATATTGATCCAATGGACGTGGTTCTTCCTCAAAGGTTGGCGGGATGACTCCTGCCTTTTCACCTGTCCCCCTATATAAAGCTTCAGAGGCAGTTATTTCCTCTTTACTTTGCAAACTTTCAGATTACCCAGTGAACACAAGCACCCAAATCTATCAAGTTTCTTCCAAACATCAATCCTTGTTCTTCTTAGAGTCTATAACAATCTTTCTGCGAGCTCAAACATCATTCTCCGGTTCAGTTAGTGTAAGTTTCGACATCTCTAAACTCTCCATCTTCTTCTCGGCCAATCTTCTCAGTCTTCAAATTCTTATCCGCCTGTTACATCTCCGCATCTTCTTCTAGTTAATCAAAAAATGGGTAGATTCGAACATCTTGTCGATAGCCCTGCCCTAATAGAAGAATTTAAGGAGACCTACGGCATACCCTAGGGGGTAAACTTGAGGTACTGTCATTCGGAGCGGATATTAACCGACCGAGGAGAAGGGGAAGTCGTAATCCCTATGATAGCATTCATGGAAGGAGGAATGACCCTTCCTATGGGTTCTGTCACCAAAAACTACCTTCGTAACCATAGGCTTTCTCCCGAGCAGTGCGCGCCCAATCTCTTTAGAATCCTAGGAGCCACTGATGCCCTGAACCTTCACCTAGGATTAGGACTTACTTGGCGTGACGTGGTACACATGTACAAGTGTCATAGCCAGAAGGAAGCGGGATCCTATCTCAAATCCTGGTCTGACGCCATTAGGCTCATCTCCTGCCTTTCCAAGTCCAATAAAGGGATGAAGGATGACTATTTGATCTTCTTGGGTGAGTAGCATGACGGTCTTCATTGCCCGACCCAACTAGGAGAGCCAGGTGGGACCTCCTAGACCTAGGTTTACTAACAATAGATTTAGGATCTTCCCTTTTTTGACAATGTCTTCTCTTGGTATTATTAGTTTCAAGCTTTTGACCAAGTTTCTTCTTATTGTGGTGTTAACAGATAAAAATCACGTTTTCCCTCGGCTCAGCCTTACGAATGTGGCCACGCTTAATTACCTGTTGCGATCAGAGATTTTCGTAAGTGAAGATGGGGAACTACGGTTGATTCCTCTTATCCTTGGTTATACAGCAAAACCAACCGATTTTCAGCCAGTCGGCAACGCGATAACGCAAGGAGACTACCACCTCAACCGCATAGACGTTGGTCGGAAAGACTTTTTAGCACCATAGACCTTGCCCCTGTGCCACACCCAAATCCCGAGGGTGTGCCATTGCTCTTTCAACCGCTTCAACAGGCTCCCCTCGGACCAGCGGCAGAAGGTGAAAGAGTTGCCTCTTCGGCCTCTTCTCTTGAGGAGCAAATAGATAAGTTTAGGTTCGAAGGAGAAGTTTCAGGAGAGGTTTAGGTGATACCTGACTCAGACACCGAGGAGGAAGCTGATTAGCAATCCGGCGTCCACCCCCTTGTTCTGATAATTGCTCTTCCCGAGGACTCTTCGGAAGAGGAAGATATGGCAGATTTGAGGAGTTTGATGAAGAACAGGGGCAAAAAACCTAAGCCCAAAGGGATTGGTACGTCTCAACCACCGGTGAGTCTTCCTCTCCCACCTCCTCAGGTTCCTGATCCCGGCCTGAAGCCATTGCCGGATCTAAAAAAGAAAATGCCCCTGGTCATCACAGACGAAGTGAGGGAGGTCGCACCTCCAAAGGGTGGTCAAAGATCACCGCAGCAAGAAGGCTTCATCTACAGAAAGCTGAGATGAAGTCCACGTAGCTGATGTGCGCCGGGGAACTCGCACCTGGTCCCCTAGGCTGGAACTGGATGGTGCTCCAATCCCTTGGGATGCTTCCCTTAAAAACTACAACAGAGGGAGGACAGGTCTCGTTACTGAGGCCTTGGAGCAGCCACTTCTCCTCCCCAGTGACATGGAGTCCTACAGGCGCTTCAACCAGTACGAACTCTTCCTATCCCTTAAAAGGGATCTGGCCATGGTAGCTGAACTGATCCACTTAATTAGAGTGCCGATTTCTTCTGCTTATCCCTTTACCCTGCTTTATATTAAAATCCTTTTCCTTTTTCTTTTTCTTTATGCAGATTACTCAACAAGTTTACGTGACCGAAGAGTGGAATAAGAAATCTTATGTCGAAGCCCAAGCGAAGGCCCACTCTCGGTCCGAGGTGGAAAAATCTCTAGGCAGTTTGAAGGAGGAATATGCTCACCTATCCGAGCAATTCAAGGATATGACCAACCAGAGGAACAACCTCGATGCTGGCCTGAAAACTGCTGAAAGACAGGCCGAAGAGCAGCGTAAACACCTACACATGGCTGAGATCAACTTGGCTACAGAGAGGGAGGTGGTGAAGGGGCTTAAGGCTGAGCTCAAAAAGGCCAAGGAAGCTGCCCTACTGGCCGAGAAGAATGTCCAGTTAGCCAAGGAAGCAGTGGAGGCCAAGAGGCAGGCAGCATACACGCTGGGGGTGGAGGAGACCTAACTCAGCCTCACTGAGCAGTTTGCCTCGGTTGGCCGAGACTACTATGATATAACATGGGGAAAAGCATTGGATGCTGCTGGGGTTCCTGCAGATTCCCCCTTGAGGCTACCTGGGAGTATATACTATGATCCAGAAATTCGTGAACTCCCTGCAGCTCAAGAGCAGCCCCCAGCTAGCCAGGCTCCTCTTGCCCCAGTTAAAGCAGCTAAAGAGTCTGAGAGTACCAAAAGAAGGACAAAAAACAGGTCCCAGATGCTGCTGCTGCCCAGCCCAGTCAGACCATTGATCCCCTAGCTGATCAGACGAAGACTCAAAATAACTAGGAGTTTTTATTCTGTATTTTTATATGATCTTAGTTCAGTTTTTTTTTTTTTTTTTTTTTTTTTAGGTAAAGGCTTGTAAACTTCTTTATTTTGATTAATGAAATCCTTTCTTTTACATTCAATATCCTTGTTGCTTAAATTATAAGTCTTGGCATTGTTGCAAGCAGCTTAAACCACATGATTATAATAGTATAGGTGAACTTAACCATGATATCATGATAATAAGGCCAGTGACTTAAACCAATGCCGAAGAGAGTGGTACATACAAGAGTTATTAATAAGTAATGAAAACGATGAGTGAAATGAAAGTTTCATAGGCTTTCTTGCATGGTACATACAAGAGTTATTAATAAGTTAAATGCATCCAAGAATTTCAGGCACGGTAAATTCAAACATTAACAATAACTATATGAAGATGCTCTTTAGCCCAAATGATCCGATCCGAAGACTACGGTTATGGTCGAATGTAAGTTTAAACATTTAGAGGACCTTTGAAGGAGTGTTAACTAACCCAAATCATCTGGTCCGAGGACAACAGGCATAATTGAATTTAAGTTTAAACACTTAGAGAACTTGGAACGAGTGTTAACTAACCCAAATCATCTGATCCGAGCACTACATGCATGATTGAATTTAAGTTTAAACACTTAGAGAACTTGGAACGAGTGTTAACTAACCCAAATCATCTGGTCCGAGAACTACAGGCACGATTGAATTTAAGTTTAAACACTTAGAGAACTACTCACATACAGAATCAGCATATTGATTGAAGAAAAGATTCTATTAATAATAGTACATTTTGAGGTTATTTACATTCCAGGGGCATGGTATTACATGACTATCCAGGTCTTCTAAAAAATACGCCCCAATGCCAGCCCTTGAAGTAATACGATATGGCCCTTCCCAATTGGGTCCTAACTTTCCCTAAGCTGGGTTTTTTGCGGTGTCGACAACTTTCCTCAGCACTAAATCACCGGGTTCTAGAGGCCTTAGCCTTACGGTGGCATCATAGCCCTGCCTGAGTTTTGCTAGTAATGTACCAGTCGAACTAATGCATTTTCTCTTTTTTCATCAATCAGGTCCAAACTCCTCTCTAGCTGCTCATTGTTGCCGGTCGGATTGAATGAACTGGTTTTCAGTATTGGGAACCCAGTTTCCAAAGGTATGATAGATTCAGCCCCATAGGTCATTGAGAAGGGGGGTCTCTCCTGTAGATCTGCGAGGCGTAGTTCGGTAGGCTCAAAGTACGTGTGGCAATTCTTCCACCCACTTGCCCTTCGCGTCGTCGAGCCTCTTCTTTAAGCCATTTATTATGACCTTGTTAACAGTCTATGCTTGCCCATTACCTTGGGGATAAGCAGGGGTGGAGTATCTGTTTATGATTCCTAGCTCACTACAATAACTTCTGAATGCTTTGCTATCGAGCTATAGGCCATTGTCCGAGATGAGAGTATGAAGAACCCCAAACCGAGTGACAATATTCTTCCACACAAACCTTTGCACATCTACATCTTTGATGTTGGCCAGAGGTTCAGCTTCGACCCACTTGGTGAAATAGTCCGTGCCGACTAGAAGGTATTTCCTGTTTCATGCAGCTTTAGGGAATGGTCCCACAATATCTAAGCCCCATTGGGCGAAAGGCCATGGGCTGGATAGTGGATTAAGAGTTCCCCCTGATTGATGAATGTTTGGGGCAAACCGCTGACATTGATCGCTCTTTTTAACGTATTCGTGGGCTTCTTTTTGCATGTTCAGCCACTGGTAACCTTGAGTGATGGCTCGATGAGCCAAGGACCTACCACCGGTGTGGCTCCTGCAGATTCCTTCATGCAACTCCTCTAGTAGCAACTCAGCCGCTTCAGGATGAATGCATAATAGGTACGGTCCTGAATAGGAGCGTTTGTATAATTTCTGGTTCTCGGATAACCAAAATCTGGTCGCTTTCCTTCGAATTTTGTTAGCTTCCCCCCCTTTCTTCAGGCAAAATATCTTCTTTCAATAATTTGATAATAGGGTCCATTCAGCAGAGCTCGGTCCTAACTTGGTGAACTTGAACTGCTTCTTTTCTTGCCTCAGTAGGCCCGTGCAAGTCCTCGACAATGATGACTCTCGGCAAATTTTGTGCCAAAGAAGTAGCGAGAGTGGCCAAAGAATCAGCATGTGCATTACCACTCCTGGGGATGTGCAGCAAAGTAAAAAATTTGAATTCAGACCGCAGGCAGTTAACTTGGCTCAGGTACCCTTGCATTCTTTCATCCTTCGCTTCAAACTCACCTTACACTTGACCCACGACTAACCTTGAGTCCGAGAACAGCTCCACTGCTTTTCCTCCCATTCTTCGGACCATAATCATCCCTATCAGTAGGGCTTCGTACGCCGCCTCATTGTTTGTCGCTGAGAAATCCAGCCTTAATGATTTTTCAATGGTGATTCTTTCGGGGGATATCAGCACCAGCCCCACTCCAGAACCTTTCTGATTTGATGTGTCGTCCATATACACTTCCCAATAGGACGGGCCTTGGTGAGAAATCATGCCAACTGATTTTTCATCCATGTCCGATGTTGGCATTACTTCTTCTAAGTGGGGCTCCGTGAACTCGGCTACCAAATCCGCAAGTATTTGGCCCTTGACCGATGTACGAGGCATATATTTGATATCGAAAGTCCCCAAGATCGTACCCCATTTAGCAATTCTTCCAGTATAGTCAGCACTTTGGAGTATAGCTCTGAGTGGGAGCTGAGTAAGGACAATGACCGTATGGTCCTGGAAATAGTGAGGCAACTTTCGTGTACCGAGCACCACTGTTAGGATAGCCTTCTCCAGCGGCAAATAACGAATCTCAGCCTCATGCAGCGACTTACTTACGTAGTAAACTGGTCTTTGCACACCACAATTTGCTCGTATCAACACCAAGCTTATAGTATAAGGAGCCACAGCAATGTAAGCGAACAAGACTTCATCTGGCTCAGGACTAGACATGATTGGTGGCCGAGCTAGATAATCTTTAAGTTGCTGAAAGGCTACAGCACAATCTTCAGTCCACTCGAATCCCTTCCACTTGTTAGTCAAAGAGAAGAAAGGCCGACACCTGTCTGCTGATCGAGAGATAAATCGGTTCAGGGCAGCAGTCATTCCAGTCAGTTTCTGGACTTCCTTGGGATTCCGAGGAGCTTGTAAATTGTTGATGGCCTTTATCTAGTCGGGGTTAACCACAATTCCCCTGTGAGTCACTATGTACCCCAAAAACTTGCCTGACCCCACACCGAATGAGCACTTGGAAGCATTCAGGCGCAGTTTGTGCTTCCTCAAAACTTCAAAGGTACTTTCAAGGTCTTTCACATGTTCAGCAACAATTTTGCTCTTCACCACCATGTCATCTATGTAAATTTCGATGTTTTTACCCAGCTGTAGTTCAAACATCCTCGTCATCATTCTTTGATAGGTAGATCCCGCATTTTTCAGACCAAATGACATCACCTTATAGTGGTAATTACCAATAGGGGTGACAAAAGCAGTCTTCTCCTGATCCTCCAGGGCTAGTGGTATCTGATGGTAGCCTTGGAAGGCATCCAAGAAACTCATCCGAGGATGGCCAACAGTGGCATCCACAAGCTGATCAATTTTCGGGATGGGGAATGGATCCTTAGGACAAGCCTTGTTTAGGTCAGTGAAGTCTACACAGACTCGCCACTTCCCATTCTTCTTCTTCACCACTACAGTATTCGCTAACCATTCTGGGTAAAAAACTTCTTTGATAACTCCAGCTTGCTTGAGCTTTGTTATCTCTTCTCTCACTGCATCTGCATGTTCCTTAGACGGGCGCCAAGGAGGTTACTTCTTGGGGATACTCAATGGGTTGACTTTAAGATGATGACAAATGAACTGGGGATCCACTCCTAGGGCTTCATAAGCATTCCAGGCAAACACATCAAGATTCCCATTAAGAAACTCTATTAGCTCTTCTTTCTCCTGAAGTGGTAGCTGAGATCCGACTTGAAAGAACTTTTCAGGATTATCCCCGATAACAACCTTTACTAGATCCTCGCACCGAGCGCCCTCGCTTGGATCTCCAACGGGTAAGACCCGAGACTTTAGCTGCTATGAACTCCTTTCGGCCTTAGACGAAGACTTAGCTTCGGGTTCATGCTGGATGGCAGCCACTAAGAATTGCCTGGCTGCGGACTGATCTCTTTGAATCTCACAAACTCGTTCCTCAAATAGATACTTAACTTTCTGGTGCAGGGTAGAGGAAACAGCCCCCAGTGTGTGAAGCCATGGCCTGGCTACAATTGCCGTATAAGGGGAATACACATCCACACTATGAAGTCCACATCTTGTCCTCGTCCGAGAATCCTATAACCAATGGGACGTCCAACTTGGATCTCTTCGGACCATGGCCGAAATGCCCTGCCGGTGATTGGACTATTGACATAACTTTCGATGGCCAGGATCCTGTTCTCCCTGGTGTGGCGAAGACGACATTAATAGTTTCCAATGACAGTTTTGAAGAATCATTTCTTCGGGGCACTGAACTCATCTGCCCTCCCCGGCCACTAGAATGGTGCAGAAGGTGTCTTAGTTTACCCTCGTCGACCAGTTGATCTAAATGATCCCCCAGGCTCCTGCAATCTTCTGTGCTATGCCCGTGGTCTTGATGATACTGGCAGTAAAGATTATGATTACGCTTCTCAGGGTTTCCTACCATCTTATTTGGCCACCTGAAGAATGGCTCGTTTTTAATCTTGTCCAAAACCTGGTGTACCAGTTCTTTGAATACAGTGTTGACCGCCTGAGGATTGGTCAATCCTGATTGTCCAGCGAAATCTCTACGCGGTTTGCTGCTATTGTAATGATCCGACCGGAAATCCCTCCTCTCCTGGGGGATAGCCTTGTCCTTTCCCTTCCCTTGCTGCTAATCTTCCTCAACTCTTTTAAATTTTTCTATATGGTCCATGAGCTGTCGCATGTTAGTAACTGGTTTGCCAGATAAGGAGGTCCTTAGACCGTGGTCAGTAGGGAGGTCGAGCTTGAACGTGCTGAGGGCCATTGCATCAGAGTTGCCCTCCATATCATTAAAAATCTCCCAGTACCTATCTGAATACGCCTTTAGAGTCTCTCCCTCCTGCATGCTCAAGGATAGCAGTGAAGATAAGGGCCTAGCTACTCTTCGACATGTGACAAAGCGTGAACCAAATTCCTGGGTAAGTTCTTTGAAGGAATTGACGGAGTTTTCTTCCAGGCTATCAAACCACCTCATTGCCACCGGCCCGAGACTGTAGGGGAAAACCTTACACATCAGAGTTTCGTCTCTGGAGTAGACAGCCATCCTTTGGTTAAAGTGACTCACGTGTTCCACCGGGTCTGTTTTACCATTGTAGATGGTAAATGTTGGTTGGTTAAAACGCCGAGGGAGTTTGGCTTCCTTAATTCTGCGAGTAAAAGGTGACTGAGAGATCTGATTCAAAGCCCTACTCATAGCGTTGTTCCCTACTCCTCCGCGTGATGGGCTTCGTAGCTGCCTCTTATGATGATGCTCCTCTTCATAGGAAAAAGATTCACTAGCTGGTGTTCGAGATTTCTGCTTTTAAGAGATGTCCCGTTTGTATTCGGAGTCTTCATCAGAGTGTGGAGAAATCCGTTTTCTCTTTGCATGGCGCAACTCCCTTCTCAGCTTTTCAATTTCTAGTTGCAAATCTTGGTTTTCTTCTGCATGAGACACGTGACTCCCGCCATGTGACCGGCTTTGGCCAGTATGCACAGTGTGCACACTACCCTCACAATCTTGTCTCCTCTTCAAGTTAAGAAAAGGGTCAGCATGTTGGGATGCCCTAGATTCTGCTTCTTGTTGACTTCGTTCTGCCATCACCAACTGTTGTTTTCACCCCTGCACAAGCTCTTCCCATAGACGGCGCCAATTGTAGGGTCAAGATTTGTAGCTCAAGCCCAACAGATATGGATTATGAGCCCACTGAACCCAGAACAATAAATTTGTATAGAGTGGGTGAAAGAGCTAGGCTGGTTGTGAATCACACAGTGACTAACTAAAATAGTTAGAGATGAATTAACATGCAATCAGGTTTGAACAATTGACCTAATGAATGTCCGAAGAGATTTTTATTGACTAAAGATGATTACAATGCTTAGAGCTACAGTGAAATCGTAATTTTTCTTCTTTCTCTTTTTTTCTTCCTCTCTCTTCCATCAGACGCTTCTTCCCTTTATATAGCATCCCCCCCCCTTTATCTTCATCGTCCACTTGGTCTTCATCTAAACATTCACTCGAGTATATGTCATGTCAAGTTTTCTTTTTAGTTTTCTGTGAGTGGTGGTAGCTGGGATTACACTGTTCAGGGGTCTTCTCCACATAAATGCGGCCAGAAAAGTAGCTGTAATGCATTAAACACGGTTGTAGCAGCTTTTTTCTTTAGATATTTCTTCGTTCTTTTATCATCTCCAGACATACTCAGAGTTTATCTTCGTTATTAGAACTGTTAGGAAGATCATTCTGACCCTCCACTCCTTTGATTGATCAAGAATATTCGTATCTGAGGAGGAAGACCTCTTCGGACAACTGATGACCTCTTCGGAATGCATCCCTCATTCATTTTCAGGTATGATTCTTCCACATGGACCCTTTTCCAGATATTTTCTTCTCTTCGAACATTTAGTGGTCTTCAAATAGGTCCACAGGCCCAATACACTAGGCTGGGGTTTCACCCCCCACAGGACATATAAGGATAGAGTAAATACAGCCAGTCTCAAGTAGTTTGCCATGTTGTTTGGACCACTTGGTGTAAAATGTTTTCCGTAATTTATTTTATTTGATAAATGAATTAGGAAAAAAAAAAATTTGTACCCTGAAAAAAGAAAAAGAAAAAAAGAAAAAAAAGGAGCCTTTGAAAATTGTACATAAGTAAATGTGTCAAATAAGCCCCAAAAAAATCTCATGCAAAACTAAAGTTAATAAGACTATATTTCATACCAGTGAAATATAAAAGAATTTGAACATTTGAACATAGATTCTTTTTTTGTATAAAAATTTGGTGAAATTTCATTGCAATTTAAACCATTCAAATGGTTAAAATCATTTATTATATTAAAGATTACTTATTGAAAAAAAAAAATACTTAATGCTTCTAGAAAATTTTGATTTTATCTATACTACTATTTAAGGTGTTTCTCCTATTTGGGAATCTCATTTTTTTTGTTCAAAAATGCCTCTACACCCCTATGTTTAAGTAAAGACAAAACTAAAGGACAATCAGGTAAAAATACAACTCTAATTCTCACTAAAACATTGTCTAAAAAATATGGTCACTTTCTTATTGATTTTCAAATTGCTTTATCCACTTATAAATTAGATTCTCAAAATTATATATATATATATATATATATATATAAAATAAAAACACAGGCTTTTTTTTTTGCCACAAAATAAACGTTTAATATTTGTTCATTTTTTGAAACTAGCCTCATGACACTCCTAATTGTATTAATAGTTTTAAATAGGTAATATTAATAAGAAAACGTGTAAAACTCAAATTGAAATGAATGAAAAATTATGACACTAAAAAAAAAAAACTATAAATACTTCATTAATTCAATTAAAAATTGTAATTGGCATATCTTTTGGTGTATGTGTCGTCCAATCAACTTTAATGAGGCACTATCTATCATATTTTCTCTCAGAACAACTAGTTTTAGGGTTTATTTGGTTTGGCTGAAAAATGATAAAGGAAAAATGCGTGAATTAATAGAATTTTCTTCTATTCGGTTCACATGGAGAGGAAAGAAAGTGACTGGTTGGTGTTTCCATCCAAACCCACAAAAATTGCTCCTCAAAATGGGGAGAAAAGTAAGAGTGGAAAAAATTGATATTTTAATTTCTACTGCTTCTCCAACTTTGTTTTAAACCACATAGCAGTGATAGCACCATTCCTCTACCTTTTTGTGATCAACTTTTGGATATATAATTCGAACACTGCTCTAATCCAGAATGTGAACATTAAACTTTGTCAATATTTGGCATCTCATAATCTATATGTTGCCTGCTCGCCCAATATTACTTCTCATTGTACCAGACTCAATCACTGAAACCTTAAACAATTCTATTTAATTTACAACCATGAATAAATTCTGATACCAAAGCCTCGCATCGTTGTTGTTGAAAACTAAGATCAGAATGGCATAGCAGAATACGTACAAGCAACCTTTGCATGTCAAAATCCAATTGTCAATTATGTGGCATATGTAATACTAGAAATTAAATAATGTTTAGAGTCTTCTGGAGATCATAATTAATCTATTGAATAATGTTTATTACAGTTTTCTGGAGATCTTAATATATTAATTACTCTATTCAATAATTCCTAGGGCTTGTTAATTAATTCAGGGTCTGCATCTTCATCATCGATTGATGAGCTGGTAAGTGATGTATTTATCATCTTGAACTTTCATTTTTCGTTACTGGTCATTATTTGTTGATAGTGTTGAATTTCAGTGGCTATTGTGAATCTGATAGCTTATCTTCAACAAGAAGATAAGGTAAATATGGAATTTTCTAGCATATTTTTTCTTCATCCACTAGTCACTAGGACAATATTTGACCATGTAATTTTCAGAAAGTATATTCCGTAATAATATTTCATTTTCCTATATATGTTTGGTAGTAGCCTTAAATGAATTGAAAAATAACCTCCTTACAAAAACATTTAGTGCAAAATAATCTCTAAAAATAAACTATATTTTTTATGTTGACCAAAGATAGGTTTTTTTTTAATTCATTTTTTCTAATGCTACTAAGCATTAAAAAATACAAAAAACCATTTCTATATAATGTTTTCAATCGAAACAATCAAACTGTAACGAGAATATAATACGAAAGGTCAATCATGGAGTTTATAAAAATTTCTAAGTTGACTGTTGGATAGAAGTAGTAATTGTATTATGAAGGCATATGTGAAGTTAATCATCAAATGATGACAAATCCAATAAATCTAGACTTGGGACACTTATAAACTACTTTAGGTACAGATGTACCAATTGAGCTTGAGATTAATTAGATGAGTAATAAATAATAAGAGTATAAGACTATAAGAGGTCCTTTTTGGTTATTTCTTCCCTATGACATAGTGTAAATCCAATAACAATCTGGAATAGTGGAGCAAAACCGGTGTCAAAGAAATGTATCATTCATTAAACAAAGAAATATTGCTTTGAATTTAATAACAATCTGGTGGTATATATAGTGGGGCGAAATCGTTGTCAAAGAAATGTATCATTCATTGAACAAGAAAACATTGCAAGTCAGCGGCCAAAGAAATGTCTCATTCACCAAACAAGAAATATTTCAAGTCATTGGCCAAATCAAAGAAGCAACCAAAAAGGCAAAAACACGTATTAGTGATGAATATTGTTAGGACATATGTGTGTTCACTCGTTAAGAACATATGTCACTTATTTATGTAAATTGGCTAATCCTTTTGACAAAACGCACTCTACTTGTAATTGGGTAGTTCTAGGTGTTTTTAATACTTCAAGAAACAAGGTTTCAAGATCAAGTGTTGAAGTCATCAAGTCTGTCTAAGAAAAAGCAAGCTGAAGTGCAAGTTCATTAATTCTCGACACCTTCTCGATAGCTACCTCGACACCTGCTATCTGTCGAGAATTACAAAATCAGTTTTTCTGATTTGATTTCCTTGGGATCTGTGAATATGCTTTTGGGCCTTCTTTTCTTCTAACCCTAAACATATAAAAGGATTGTTTTAAGAGTCGTCAAATTGTACACAAGTTGCAAAAGCATTGAGCAATCTCTGTTCAAGCAAATTGTGATCAAAAGACAAAGTTCTTGACCTAGTTCATCTTCTCTTAAGAAGTTGCTGTGTATTTGCACCATAGGGTTTTGTAACCAAGCATCTTCCTGATCTTCATCGTATAGGATGAACTGAAGAACTTTGCAGCCAACCTCTCCTTCTTAGTTGGTGTTTGAAGTCGCGTACTGGGATCCGTGCATTGGTTAGTCACGTACTTGGGAGCCGTGCATCAAAGGTGGAAATTGTCACTACAGATCAAGTCCAATTGGGTATTGGGGTAAGGGTTCAACTGTAGGTTGGTAAGGTACTTGAGATTGCTTTACTTGTAACCGCTTGATTTGATAATAGTGGAGTTTCGGGAGTGGTGACCTGAAAATCACCCGGTGGGGTTTTTGCCGTTAGGGTTTTCCCCATTCGTAAACAAATCACCGTGTTATTTATTTTTCCGCTGCATATTTAGTATTTGGTGATTTGTTTGTGCTTCCACGTATTTGCATGTTAAATTGATTAATTAATAACTTGGCTAATTAATTAATTGGTTTAATCACAAGGGGTCATTCAGTTTGTGGCCTATCAAGTGGTATCAGAGCAAGCACACTCTGATTAGGTTTAATCTTTACTGTGTTGATCCATTGACCCCTGTTTGTCATGGATAGAGGACAGTCATTAATCATACCTCCTTTATTTGATGGCACTAACTATGCATACTGGAAAGTACGCATGAGAGCTTTCTTGCAGTCCTTAGATGAGAAGGTGTGGCAAGCTGTAGAGATTGGCTGGACTAAGCCAAAAGAAGAACCGGCCGAATGGGATGATGCTAAGATCAAGGCGGCCAACTTCAACAGCAGAGCGTTAAATGCCCTATTTAGCGCAGTCACCAATGAGGAGTTCAAGAAGATATCCTCAACTGAAACTGCTAAGGAGGCTTGGACCATCCTCCAGACAACCTATGAAGGAACAAAGGCTGTCAAAGATTCAAAACTTCAGAGGCTCACTACAAGCTTTGAAGAAATTAAGATGGAGGAGGATAAGTCGTTTGATGAGTTCTATGCCAAGCTCAAGGACATAGTGAACTCAGCCTTCAATCTTGGGGAAACCATCCCTGAACCCAAGATTGTAAGGGAAGGTGCTCAGATCTCTACCTGAGAGATTCCATGCCAAGATTACGGCAATAGAGGAATCAAAGGATATAGATAAGATTCCTTTGACTGAGCTGGTTGGAAACTTGCAAACCTATGAGATAGGGTTATCTAGGATTGGCAAGTCAAGTAAAGGCAAAAGCATGGCCTTGAAGGCAAAGAGCAGTGACACAGATGAGTCTTCCGATGATGAAGATTCCAAGATGAAGTCCTACATCACCCGGCAATTTAAGAAGTTTATGAAGAATGCCAATGGAAGGAGCTTCGACAAGGACCGCAGGCAGTCCAGTTCTTCTCAGTTTAAAAGCCAAGACAAAGGGAAGAAGGATGCTAAGGAGGGCGGTCAGTACACTGTTCTTGCAGGACCAAAGTGTTTTGGATGTCATGGGTTCGGACACATGAAACATGAGTGTCCTACATATCTCAAGAGCATTGGGAAAAGCAAGGCACTTGCTGCAACCCTAAGTAACACTGAGCCTGAAGATGATTCCGACAATGAGGATGACGGAATCTTAAATGCCTTCACTGCCACAGTCAATCCTACTGAAGGGATTATTGAAGAAGTGGATGAAGAAGAAGAACTGGTGGAGTCCAAATTGGAGAAGATGGATGATCAAGATGATATCCATTCAGCCTATGAGAAGCTTTACAAGCTCTCTGAGAAGCATGAGAAATTATATAGGCTGGCCACCAAGAAGCTCAGTGATGTGGAACTTGATCGTGAAGATTTGTCCACAAAGTTTGATGAGGCGAATCAAACTATTGGAGCACTGAGATTTGAGAACAACTTTTTGGCTGAGAAGACCAAGAAGCTTGAAGCGGAGTTGTTTCAAGTCAGAGCTCAACTAGAGAGGACTTCAAGTGCAAAGCTTGATGAGATGCTTGGCAATCAGAAATCTGCTTCGGATCGAACTGGCTTGGGGTATGGTCTTTCTTTCTCTAATACTGCTTCTACTAGCAATACTGTTTTTGTTTCTCCTGCTAATAACACTGAAATTGAGAACACTGAGGTTAAAACTGAATTAGCTAGTGAGAACCTAGACAAGAGTAAATCTATCTTAGGAGCACCCCCTAAGCAAGATAAGAAAGATGCTAAAAATCCTAGGGCTAAGAAGGCTAACTCTCAAAAGCCTAAACAAAAGAAGCAGCATCTCTGTCATCATTGTGGAGCTACCGGTCATACTCGACCAAATTGCTATAAGTGGTTAGCCACTCAACAGAGCAATGGCATGATAGCATCTGGAAGCCAAAATCAGCTTCAATCCTCTCTTGCTCCTCTTGGAGATCTTCTAAAAGCCCTCATGTTCCTTTCGAACTTGAACGATCTCAATTCTTCCCCCTCACCGCCGGTTCAAGGGTTCAATCAAAGGAAAGGTTCTTCCAAGGTGTGGAAGAAAAAGGACTCTAAGTGATTTCATCACTTTCTTTTCCCTTCTTGTTTTTCTTGTTTGTTGCATTGTTTGTGTGTTTTGCATTTTTGATGAGTCAGTCTAGTTTTTGCTTTGCTTTGATAACATGTTTTTGTTTGTTTATTTTCAGTTTTGATTATTTTGTTTTTGATATAAAAATTAAAAAAAAAATTGAAAAATTGAAAAATACAAAAACAGTGTGTGTTTTGTGTACTTTGGTATTTTGTGTACCTTGGATGGCCAATGAAACAAAGTTTTCTAAACTTTGTATCTCTTGTAGCTTAGATGAGCATCTCTATGCACAACTAAGCAAGTGAGCTTTGTGGCTCTTGTTTGTGATGAGTAAGATTAAGTTATCTCTTAAACTTAACACTCATATCACTCTTTTTGACGGGTAGGACTAGAAAATCCTAAGAGAAAGGCATAAATGACCATCTCACCACTGTTGCCCGCCAATCATAGTATGACACCTGTATGCTTCGGCATAGCAAAAGTGCAGTGTCATAGACACCTGTATGCCTCGGCATAGCAAAAGTGCAGTGTCAAAGACATCCGTATGCTCCGGCATAGCAAAAGTGCAATGTCTATGCTTAACATGTTGGGTATTTCTTTTCTCTCTTTTTATGCCCATGCATGATATGCTTAAAAGAAAATATGCAAAGAAAATATAAAGCTAAAAGATTAAAATGCTTTAAATATGATTGCAAGCGTGTTTTCTAGGAGATGTGGGAGTCATAGGATGTACCTCAAAGGTGATAGTCCCCATCAAACAGTTATGATTGTGTGTGAGTTAAAGTTATTTTCTCATATCTCAGATCGTCATAACATGTATACACATATGCAATCTTGCGATGTTTTTCACATACAACACGCAATATTCTTTGCTACTTTTGATACATATGCAGGTACAATGTGATTTGGCCATCACAAGTGTTTACATGTGCTAATGTATGCTCACTAAACTGTCTTGACTTGTTTTTGAAATATAAAATTGGTTAGACTTGTTTAGTGTGTGTGTGTGTTTTTGAGGATCCATGTGATTAAATTTTTGTTGAGAGATGATTTTGAGAGTTTTATATGTTGAGTGGATCATTGATTGAGGTGCTTGTTGGATTGCATTCATGTCTGTGTTTTTCTCTTCTCGAAAAACTGTTTTTCACTGATGGCTCGACACCTCCTCGACACCTCCTCGATACCTGGTCATCTGTCGAGCTACTCAAACCTTTTCTTATCGCAATCTTGACACCTGTCTCGACACCTGGTGGATCGATCGAGAAACCTTCTGTCTTCTCGATACCTTCTCGACACCTCGTCGATCGATCGAGCTTCTTATCTCTGAATTTGGTCTTGTATCTCGACACCTCTCGACACCTGAAGCTATCGAAGGCAAAATTCTCGACACCTTCCTCGACAGCTTCCTCGATACCTCTCGACACCTCAGCTGTCGAGAATTACTGAAGTGTCTATTTAAGCTCCTGTCGCGATTCTGATCTCATTTCCTCGATCTCTCTCGATCTGTCCGACGCTTTTCACCTCCCAACCAAGTTTCTCTCACTCAAATCTTCAAATCCTCTGCATTTTCGGTCTTCCCTTGCTTCAATCACTTGGTAAGATCATTTTTCCCTTCCTTTTTCATGCATTTCATGTTTTGAAACCTAGGTTTTGGGATTTTTGGAAATTTTTGGGGTTTTTCAAAATTGATGAGTTTTTCTTCAAATTTTGGGTTGGGTTTGCACTTAAATGTTTTCAAAATGTCATACATTGCATTTCATGTGCATTAGAATGGTATTTACATGCATTTAGATGTGTGCTCTATGTTTGTGTGCTGCTAGGATTGGATTGGGCTGAGCCCATGATGTTTTTTTTCTTTGCATGTCACATGCTCATGCATTCCCATGCATACGTAATTTTTGTTCAATATATTTGATCTATTTGAACTGTGTTGGGACTTTTCTGATTGTCTCCCTCTCTATCTCTTTCTCATTCTTTTACGTTAGTAGTGTCTATGGCACCCAAACGTAAATCCACTCCTGCTCGGAACCCTCTGCGTTCTGGAGCTTCCTCTTCTTCTGACTCTGCTCCTCTTAACCTTCTGTTCCGTGATGGAGATGCCCACAAGGCATTTTCGGAGAACTTTTCTCGACGAGGTGTTCATTCGGAACGCCAAGTCATTCTGGCGGACTTCGCCGACACTGACCTTCCCTCTGTCATTCACAGTAGGGGATGGGAGTCACTGTGTGACGTCCCGGTCACTTGCCCTCTCGTGCTTATTCAGGAGTTTTACTCCAACATGCATGGGATAGATCGTTCAGTACCTCTCTTTTTCACTCGCGTTCGAGGTACGCGCATTCCTGTCACACCGCAGCTAGTTGCGGATGTGCTTAGGGTACCTAGGATAGATTTTCCTGATTACCCTTCCTGTGAGCGTCTGCGGACTGTGTCCAAAGATGAGCTCATCTCTGCCTTCTGTCAGCGTCCTGCTGATTGGGGTGAGCATCAGTACACATCATGTAGGCCTTTTGCTAAAGGTCCTAGATTTCTTAACATGGTGATGACCTTTGTACTCCATCCACTCTCTCACTACAACTCTATCACAGAGCCTCGTGCTATCACTTCTAGAGCATCTTACTATAGATTTTCCTTCTCATTTCATCCTGTCTATCATAGATGTCCATCTAGATTCGGCGTCCCGTGATAAGCTCATCTTTCCTTCCGCTATCACGAGGATCTTACGCCATTTTTCTATCCCTTTTCCTGTGTCCGACCACTTCACTCACATCTGTGCCATAGATGCCGCTACCGTAAAACGTAGTGAGGCTCAGTTTAGGTCGCGACAGACGGATTCCACTCCTCCCTCCCGTTCGGCTCCGTCCAGATCAGCTCCATCTACATCTGCTCCTTCTTCCTCTACGGGCGATGTATCTCTAGGAGATATTATGGCGCAGCTGCAGCGCATGGACACTCGCCTTGATACACTCTCTGCTGAGTTGTATCAGGTGAATGTTCGTGTTGGTCGTATTGCACGACGGCAGGCGACCATGGGTGGTTTTGCTCCAGAGGCTACTCCTTCACCACCTACTCCAGCAGCTTCAGATTCTGAGGATGAGGATGATGAGGATGATGAGGATGATGATGATAGGGATGCTAGCTCTACTGATGAGATGTCTACATGACACTCTACCCTTTGTCACTCGTGACAAAAAGGGGGAGTAGTTTTGGGTTATGAGAGTAGTCATCTTAGGGGGAGAGTTAGTATAGGACATTTTGATAGGGGGAGTGTTGATATTTTTGAGGGATGTAGTGAGGTTTTGATGTATCTTTTCTTTTCTATTCTTTATAGATACATTGATCTTGTATATGAGGTCTTTTGACCAGTTTTACATACATTGTACTTATTTTCTATATATGTGGATGTATGTTTCTTTCACCTCTCTCTTCATGTGTTGTTTCTTCTCTATCTTTATACACATGTTCTTTATACTTGTATGCAATCTACTTATTTCTGTTTCACACAAGATGCCTTGATGAGTTTTGTTTAAAGTGTTTCAGAAATACAGGTTGTCAAAGTCTACTTGCCATAAACTCTCTTCTTGCAAAGTTTTTCAAGAGTTTGTGTTAGGATAGATTTTATTGTATTCAACAAGTGAATATGAGTTGAGTGATTTATGACTTCTCTCATATGTTCATTTGTTTGTTGTGGTTTTGTCACGGATTGCCAAAGGGGGAGATTGTTAGGACATATGTGTGTTCACTCGTTAAGAACATATGTCACTTATTTATGTAAATTGGCTAATCCTTTTGACAAAACGCACTCTACTTGTAATTGGGTAGTTCTAGGTGTTTTTAATACTTCAAGAAACAAGGTTTCAAGATCAAGTGTTGAAGTCATCAAGTCTGTCCAAGAAAAAGCAAGCTGAAGTGCAAGTTCATTAATTCTCGACACCTTCTCGATAGCTACCTCGACACCTGCTATCTGTCAAGAATTACAAAATCAGTTTTTCTGATTTGATTTCCTTGGGATCCGTGAATATGCTTTTGGGTCTTCTTTTCTTCTAACCCTAAACATATAAAAGGATTGTTTTAAGAGTCGTCAAATTGTACACAAGTTGCAAAAGCATTGAGCAATCTCTGTTCAAGCAAATTGTGATCAAAAGACGAAGTTCTTGACCTAGTTCATCTTCTCTCAAGAAGTTGCTGTGTATTTGCACCATAGGGTTTTGTAACCAAGCATCTTCCTGATCTTCATCGTATAGGATGAACTGAAGAACTTTGCAGCCAACCTCTCCTTCTTAGTTGGTGTTTGAAGTCGCGTACTGGGATCCGCGCATTGGTTAGTCACGTACTTGGGAGCCGTGCATCAAAGGTGAAAATTGTCACTACAGATCAAGTCCAATTGGGTATTGGGGTAAGGGTTCAACTGTAGGTTGGTAAGGTACTTGGGATTCCTTTACTTGTAACCGCTTGATTTGATAATAGTGGAGTTTCGGGAGTGGTGACCTGAAAATCACCCGGTGGGGTTTTTGCCGTTAGGGTTTTCCCCATTCGTAAACAAATCACCGTGTTATTTATTTTTCCGCTGCATATTTAGTATTTGGTGATTTGTTTGTGCTTCCACGTATTTGCATGTTAAATTGATTAATTAATAACTTGGCTAATTAATTAATTGGTTTAATCACAAGGGGTCATTCAGTTTGTGGCCTATCAAATATGTCATCAAATTGGATCGGCAAAAAAAAAATGGTTGCGACATTATGGCAAGACATTACTATAGTCACTAGTCATGTGCAAAAACTGGATTTGATTGATAAACAAGACTCATGGAGCACCTACTGTAACTACAGGTTTTTCATTAGGGTTTTTTTTTGGGTCAAAATGCAAAACTTACCCTCTAAATTTCATCATTTTTCATTTCAGTCCTCTAAATTTCATTTCTTCTTAATCAAGTCCTCCCTTAACAATCTGTTAAATATTGTTGTTATCTACATTAAAAACGTTGTTTTGTTATTTTTTTTTAAATTTAATTTTAATTTATTATTTTAAGAAAACATTAATTTCCCCAAAAAAAAAAAAAAACCTAGAAATTATACTAAGAAACAACGAACATAATTGAAAAACAAAACTGAATCCCTACCCGATACCCCAACCCAATACCGAGAGATTGAGAAAGAGAACGAGAGATACTACAAAATCTCACCAGAATTCAATTCCAGATATCATAAACTTTCTCCCTTAAAAAACATGGATATTACATCATACTCTACTCGAAATGCAAAACCACTTTCGAAGATAGTCATCGATTCCTTGGAATTCATTGGCGGAGTTCCTGGCCCTCGGATCTCTGGTTTGTAAATTGATACTTTGGCCAGAGTCAGGCAGAGGTCGAGATTGGTTGGGTACAGTTTATTCGGCTTGCTGATATGCCTGCGTTTTTGCGAGATTTTGGGTCGAGAATTCAAGCTCAGATCCCTGAGATTCCACATGTTCGTACAAGTCACTTCAACCTTAGAGACCTTGTCGGAGGCTGGAATCGGTGCACTGACAGTAAGAAGCTCAGGCATCGGACGCAAAGTACCGTTGGTGTGTAGGCAACCAAAAATAAAACCTATACACCTAAAAATATATATAGTAGTGCGAGTAAGGATCGTTCTCACGAAGAGTATCTAGCCTAGTTTTTATGGTACGTGAACAAGGATTGGGGGGGGGGGGGGTTTGAGTATAATGAAAACAATTTTAAGAAAAAACAACTAATGAACAATTCAAATCAAAGTATCCAAATCAATCAAGAGAACAAACCTTTGTCTAAGTTAACATCCACCATCGGAATTTTACAACTGATCATCGATGCAAGTATATATCAATTCACATTTTGAATATTCACCATTGAAACTATTTTCCTATCTCTCCTTAGTCGCAATTAATTAGAAAACAAGCGATCTAATTAACCCTAACTACTAAACAACCCAAGCCAAGCGCTAAAGGTTAGTAGCAGCCTTAAGAATTAGAGAGATCGATGAAACTAAACAACACAAGCACAAGCGGTTGTATTTAATTTAGTTGAGCGTTCTTCCTAAGATCTAATAATTTATGATGCAGTAAATTATTAAATCTTGGTTGCTTCACAAATTAGAGGGATCAAACAATTATAGATTTGATATCTAACCTAGCGGTAGATTGCAACGAATAATAAACTAGTAGGCCTCCTAGTAATTAAACGAGACAATCATGAAAATAGGCACAGAAGAACATCCGATATTCAAAGCATAAATTGAACAATAAAAAAAAATTAGATCTCATAGTTTTATTGATTCCGAGGCTTCAGTTTCCTTCGACCAAGTATAAAAGTTTAGCCACACAGGGCCATGATAAAAACTCAAAGGAGAAGTTAGAGAAGCGGGGAGAGAGAGGTGTGTCTCAAGTCTGATTTTTCCTCCCCCTTTATGCACGTTAATTCCCCATTTCCCAAGCCTAAAAAATCTCCTTAAAATATTCTAAATATTATCCTAAAATAACAACATCCAAATCTGACTAATTAAAGAAAAATATAAAATAAATAAAATAGAGTCATAATATCACTAGGAAAGTGGTGTTTTTCAGCTAGAAATTTTGCGCACCAGATTTGGAAACTTCCGAAAATAAATCACATCAAGTATTAGAATTTCAAGCAAATGAACATTCCAGAACGTCAATAATGCAGGTGCAGCAACTTCAAGCCCGATTTCGACCTTGATGCGGCCCGTATCTCTCAAAACTCAAAGCATGAAAGTTGTATAGCTTTTTCTTGACGTTCCATAGCATCTTGAATCATCTCAATTTGAGCTCTGATGAGAGAGTTATGCCCAGATTATGAAGCAATGTCAAAGCTATCCAGAATCGCCCAATTAACTACGTTTTGCTACCTCCATTTGCATCATAAATCAAAATATAAGAATAATGATTACATTTAGGCACCAAATAAGTATAAAAGACTAAACATTAAGGGAGAAAAATATGACAATTTGCATTCTCATCAACCGCCACGTAGGATGATCTCAATTGCCACCTTTTTTTACAGATCGAGTTTTGGCACCGATATGTTCATACAGATCAAGTTTTGGCTCTCATTATATGTTGTAGTTGTGCAATCTCTCTTTCTCACTCTTTCCCCCTCTTCCTCCCTCTCAATCTCTCAGTATCGGGTGGGGATTTAATTTTGTTCTTCACTGTTGTTCATCGTTTCTTAATCTAATTTCTGGGTTTTAAAAAAAAATTTAAAATTAAAATTTTCTTAAAATAATAAACTAAAATTAAAAATTAAAAAAATGACAAAATGCAGCGGCTTTACTGTAGATAACAGCAACAACTAACAGATTGATAACAGAGGACTTGATTGAGAATAAATAAAACTTAGAGAACTGAAATGACAAAACTCAAACTTAGAGGACTAAAATGAAAAGTAGTGAAACTTAAAGGGTGAGTTTTGCATTTTGGCCTTCTTCTTTTTTTGATAAAAGTACTATAAATGAAGGTAAAAGTTAGCTAAAATAGCACAGTGGAACTCATAAATAGTAGCGCAAATAAGCTGAATAGTAAAATAAGTTGGCAAATAATCCATGCCAAATGCACACTTAATTAGAGTTGACTTACTAAAACTTTGCAATGGATTACATGAATGATGAAACACTAATCGCGAGATGAAATAAGCTTGGATTTTTGTGGGACCTACGTAGGGTCCACAAACAATAAATAAGTTTCAGCAAAAACCAGATGTGGCCGTATTACCAATTACATTCAAAAACTTATTTGCTATTAGCTTTTTCAACCAAAAAAAAAAACTTATTTGATTATATATATATATATATATATATAATAGGTTCAAGTTACAATTGGTATAACTCTAAACAATATTACACTACTCAATATTTCTTAATTGAATGTGAATTTTGATAAATCTACCATTAGATTACATTATTTTCATATATTCTCCTTGTTTGCAAAATTTCATGGTGATCAAAAATTAATAGTCATGTCATCAATCAATTGTTTAAATCCAAGTTTTTGTAGTTTAAAATAATGCATAAAAGATGAGTTTATGCATCGAATGGTAAATTACATCCGATTGACATGAAAATTGGTATGCATGTTAAGAACATATAAAACATGTAATTCAACAGTTGAATTTTCAAAATATGAATCCAATAATAAGTTATTGGGTGGTATAATATTACTTAGAATTACACCAGATGTAACTTGAACTTTACTCTAAAGTGTTACGCCTTTTTAAAACCATTGGATTTAAGTAGATCCAACGATTAAAAAAAAACTCTCATTAATGCTAATATTCTGATTAGGATATCATTAATTATCTCTCATTTATTATATTTTATATTTATCTTTAAACCCAAAAAAAAGTGTTATATTTGACTTTCTCTCTACGTTTCTCTCTCTATCTCTTTCTCCTCCACTGTTGTTCCACCTCCATGGATAGAGGTTGCTAGCAGAAGAAGGAAAAAAAAAAATAATAATAATAATTTCGGAACACTGTAAAGTTGTGATTTACAATTATGTTTTATGTTGGCTTTATTTCATGACAAAAAGTGTTGTAATTGCTTTAATTTTGTTCCTTGTATTTTGTGAAATTTTATTGTATCGGGTTTAGTATCAAGTTGGTAAAGACTTAAGCTAAAGTGAAGAATCAATGGATTTCATGAGAAGCTCGTGAGAAGCTAACTTGTGAAAGAGCCATGTGAGAAGCACATGACTGGAAGCTGAATAGTCATTTCAGACTGTCATTTTCGCGAGTGTCTCACGGGTAAGGCCTTCCCGCGAGGTAGTCATGAAACATTCTACCTGGAGGTTTTTAAAGTGTGACTTTCTTATCCTTCACCCATACTATATATACCCTCATTACCCACAAATGTATAGGAGGCCAATTCAGAGAGAAAAACCCTAGATAGGTTTTCTACAACACAAACACCTATCTTTTAGAGAGAGAGCTACTCATCCTTAGTGAGAGGAGATTTGTACCCAAACACAATCCACACCTATTTAGAGTATAGAGAGTGTTTTGGAGCTGTTGGGAAGCATTGAAAGAAGCCAAGGATGGCAAATGCAACATGGAGCTTGTTGTGGGATCTGTAGAGATAGACAAGACACGGTTCCGAGAAGCATTGTTGGAGTAGAAGCTTGGAGGGCTTAGGTACATCGAGTAGATTAGGCTTGGAGGGTCTCTTGCTAACCCATGTATCCCAAATGATTGTCTAGTGGATCGATTACCGCATGGAGGGCGGCAGAGAGGTTTTTCGTTGAATTCTTCGGTTTCCTCTTCGATAATACATTGGTGTGTTATCTTGTATTTGCATCTTTCTTCCCTACTATTTTACATTCCATTTTACTGCTGTGTTGCTTTGATTATGGATTAGAGTAGTTTGTTTGTTTATCCGCTCGCTTTTACACTATTCCGCTCTTAGTATTAAGTTAGTGTAAAATCAATCAAGCCGTAATCTTTTAATTTGGGGGTTTAAACAGCTTTTGTGTTTTCAACACATTTTCGAACTTTCAAACACTAACATTGGAGGTTTGTGAGAAGGGAAAAAAAAATGAAAATCATTTTGTTCAATTTGCAGTCACTTCTTAGATGTTTTTGATGAAGATCATTTTATTAATGTTCTGGCTAAGGATGTAAGAGTTGTAAAAAAGCTTCCTAAGGAATTGGCTACCACGTCTAAATCAAAGAAAGAGTTCAGAAGCTGGTCTGGCATAGAATACTGAGGAGGAGATTACTGACTCCTGGTTAAATTATCAGGTATGTTTATTTGATTGCTTTGGTCCATGCATTTGTTGGTTTACTTTTTCTAAATTCAGCATCTTATTATTTACCTATCTCTTCAGTTTTTTTCCGCTTTAATGCTATCTTATTATATTATATTTCTTTTTAGATTATTCAAGCTTCCAAATCTGATTCTCGCTTAGCAAATAACTATTTACCTCTAGACATTTAGAAACTGAGCTGCTATGCTTGTTATGAAGCCCTTTGTTTTGCACCTCAAATTGAAGCAATGGGAAAAGTAATTTCTCCGAAATGCTCATCTGATTTTTGGTGTGGTGTGGCTTTATCTCCACTGTGTCCTATGCAATGACCATTATATATATATATATATATATATATTTTATATCTATGATGTAGTTGTTGGTTGATCGGATGAGATCCTGTGTCCTATGCAATGACCATTCCACCGTTGTTCCAAAATGATTTTCATTTTTGTTTTCCTTCTCACAAACCTCCAATGTCAGTGTTCCGCAGTTATTTTTTTATTATTATTTTTTCCTTCTTCTACTGACAATCTATCCATGGAAGTGGAACAACGGTGGAAGAGAAAGAGATAGAGAGAGAAACGTAGAGAGAGAGAGAAATAGTCAAATATAACACTTTTTTGGGTTTAGAGATAGATATAAAATATAATAAATGATGGATAACTAATGAGATCCTAATCAGAATATTAGCATTAATGAGGATCTTTTTTTGACCGTTAGATCTACTTAAATCCATTGGTTTAAAAAATGTGTAACTTGAACCCATCTCTCTCTCTCTCTCTCTCTCTCTCTATATATATATATATATATACACATAATATTTTAAATTCTAACTCTTTTTTTTTTTTTTAAGTATAACTATACTTTAACATACTTTCAACAAAAACTCATATAAGTTTTTATCAATCGAACACTAATCACATTGGTTTGCAAGTCTCATTACAAAAAAAAAGGGTCCTATAGCAGCGTTTTAAAAATGCGGCTATAGCTCATAAAAACGTGACTATAGGATGATTTGGCCTATAGCCACATTTACAACCGCGACCTAAAACCCGTAACTATAGGCCCGAACCAATGGCCGTGTTTTTAGAAACGTAGTTATAGGACATTGCCACATTTTTTAAACGGGGCTATAGGGAACAGCTATAGCCGTGTTTTAAAAACGCGGCTATAGCCCTTTTGTCTTTTTTGAATGTGGCTATAGCCGCATTTTAAAAACACGGCTATAGTTTTTTTTTCCCCCCTGGCCAAATGGCTCTCATCCTATGCCATTATTTTTTGATGCCTGCATGTTAGAAGCTGAAGATGTACCAGGATAATATGTCCCATGTTTATTGTCTTTCCATTTCTTTTCCATATCTATCAGACAATTGGTGTGAAGAAAATCTCAATGGTCACAAGATATAAGCTACTCAAAGTTACATATATAACCTATTAGCAAGAGTGGAATTACTTACAAACAACTTCAACTAGTTTATAAACTTTAACTGATAGATGTATTTACTATCAAATTTGCATTTGTTTATGCTACTCATTTACACAAAAATTATGTACGGATTCGTATGTAGAATAGAACTTGAAGAGAGAACTTGAAGCAAGTGATTGAAAAAAAAATTATCAGGTATCTAATTTCACATGGGCTGACTGTATCAAAATTTAGGTCAAAACTTTGAAGAGAGAACTTGAAGCAAGTGATTGAAAAAAAAAAGTAGTTTAAAGGAACAACCACCATGATAAAGAATGCACAACTTTTCTTAGTGTCAAAACATACCTATAAATAAGCTTTTTCTCGTGAAGTCTAACAAAAGATTCTGTCATAGCTCTTGAGCTTTTCTCATCCATTGTGAAGCACTAATACAAGAAAAATAAGCAAAAATCACTCAGAGAGTGGGGGAAGAAGAAAAAAATAAGAGATTCATGACTGAATCTGACATGAAAAAAAAAAAAAAACTAATTAAGAACGTATACTTTATCCACAACTAGTAGAGTAGAGGACATCAAAATGTGTGTGTGTGTGTGTGAATATACAAAGCAATATGAGGACATCAAAATTATGAACAAAGTATATTTTTTCCCTTGGCAAGGACACTGATATTGGCTAATGTTTGAACTCACTTCAAATACAAATTTCTTTCGACCAAGATCATGCATGGTTAATTTTCTTTCGCGCATTATCTTCTTCTCCACAACCACCTAAAAAGATTTAAGTAAAAAAGAATAAAATGTCTCATATTAAACAACTGACTGACAAATAGTTGTATTATAAAGAATATTCAAAATTCATTCACCACATGCAAGCATAAGTATGGATTTGATGCGAGCAAAGCAAGCTTGAAAAATTGGCTATTTGCCAAATGCTTATTGAAAGGCATGTGACATCTAATGAGTTCATGCCTGGTAGAACTCATTAATAATTCAAGTACTTTCAACACAAACTAGAACAACATAACCAGTAGGTCACTCTCACATAATGAGATTATATATATACTATGGAAAAGACAACCATAGATGAGCAATACATGAACAAAATGAGTTAAAAGAAAGAAAATTCCAGCTCCATTAACACAAACTTAGACAACCAAAAAAATCTGATTCCATCCAAACCAAGAAAAAGAAGAAGTAATGGACTTTATATATTTATATATA
The DNA here is from genome assembly GCA_032727855.1 of Quercus ilex subsp. ballota. Taxonomy (NCBI): domain Eukaryota; kingdom Viridiplantae; phylum Streptophyta; class Magnoliopsida; order Fagales; family Fagaceae; genus Quercus; species Quercus ilex. Next base: position 93,823,836 of record CM064909.1, on the reverse strand, counting down.
TATATATATATATACACACACACACGAAATCCACTGAAAAGACTATTCATGAACACTTTATAAGAAATTAAAAAAAAAATTGTATTAATGGCATGGTTCCATGACATAGACAAAACATTTTTGCTAGTAATTATTCCAAAAGTCCACTAAAAGCCAAAAACTAATCAGTCTAGGATAAGTTCACTAGGCACTTTGTGATTTAGGATTATCCATCCTTGATTCCCTCTCCCCAAAAGGGCGTTTTCTTCTCCTGGAGGTGACTCTCTTTACCTTACTTTTCTATTAGTATATTTTTATATAATAATAATAAGAACTTTTTGTGTATGACATGATCTATGGAGGTTCCTTTGGCATAAGAAGACATGAACTCTGGCAACACTCACCAAGAGGTGAGAATTGAGGTCAAAGGAAAATTGGATGACCCACTTCAGAAAATCAAAAGCAAAAGTCTTCCACTGCTTCCAGACACCCTCTTGAGTGCAATTTTTACCAATCACATTGAAAGGCATAAGAGCATCCACAACCGGTTTTGCTATCTCATCTTATTTTACCATCCCAAAAAACTACTTTATCAACTATACCATACCATTTTACAATACACCTAACATCCCAAAATTCTATTTTTTCCCCCATTTTATTTAAATATTCTTTTTATTCCTTTTTTACTATTTCTCTTTTTCTATTCCTTTTCCTCTCTTTCTCCCTTAACCTCTAGTAGACTAGCACCGGTTTCAACACAGAGCCACACACACAAAGACCCATGATACACCTATCCACCTATCCAAACCCATCACCACACACACAAAGCCACACACACACAAACACAGGTAATCACTCTTTTGAAACAAACTGTTTCATTCTTGAAAAACCACAACAAAAAAGATTAAGAATCAAGATTCATAAGTTTCATTCTCTCTTTTCTTCCTCAACTTTCTAGGAAACCAAACAGTTCACAAACAACAACAAAACCCAGAACCTTCTCTTATTTTCTTTCATCTTCACACCAAACAAAAACAAAACACAATTCAAGAGTTTCAAACCCAAAAAAAAAAAAAAAAAAAGACTAATCAAACATGCAAAAGAAACCCACCACACCTCCAAAGAAACCCACCATCGATGTCTCGTCAAAATCACCATCGGAGCCATCGGAGCTCCCATTCAAACCCATCAGAGCCCTTACGCCAATCCAAACCCAGCCCACCAACCCATCGTTATCAAAACCCACGATCTCCACTGTTGTCAAAACCCACACCTCCAAAGAAACCCACCACTGATGCCTCGTCGGAATCACTATCGGAGCCATCGGAGCTTCGATTCAAACCCATCGGAGCCCTCACGCCGACCCATCCGATTCCACCGTTAAGGAAGCCACGGGGTCTTGGGTCTGAAGAGAGCAGAGAGCAGATGAGAAAGAGAGAAGGAAGAGAGAGAAAAGAAGAGAAATAATGAGAGAGGAGAGAGAAATTCCCGGGTTAAAAATGAGGAGAGAGAATTTAAAAAAAAACAAAAATTTATACCATTCAGTAGGGGTGTCAATTCAAGTTAGCGTGTCAGGTTTGTGTCATGTCGAGGTAGGGGTATTTGACTAAATGGCTCAACCCTAACCCGACCCATTTAATAATCGTGTCATGATCCTTCAACCTTAACCCGACCTGTTAATAAGGTGGGTTGACCTGACCCAACCAATTTGACACGCTTAATAAACGAGTCATGTTGGATTGACACGAATGTAACACAACCCATTTCAACCTGCACAATATTAAATATAACATCCATCTAGAAATAATTTTTTTTTACATTTTAAAAAGCAATGCATACACTTCAAGTCTTCAACCCACATTCAAAATAATATAGTTCAACAAAAATATAACATTCAATTAGAAATAAGTTCTTTACATTTCAAAAGAAGTGCATACACTTCAACCCAAATTCAAAATAACAAAGTTTAACAAAAATAAAATAACATAGTTTAATAAAAATATAATATTCTTGGAACTTGCCAAATGCTAAGTATCAATATTGAAAGAATTTGAGCAAACAGTAGACTAATTCTGACTATGACCACAATTATCATTCATAAATTCTTTGTTGATATCTAAATTCATAACATCTTCCACAAGCTCATCCAATTTCATTTGTGTAAGTTCTATGCCAAAAAAAAAAAAAAGTATTAGTAGTTCTAGGCTCTGTAAAATTTCAATTTCCAATTATATCCCTTATAAATTTTTGTAATTACTCACTTTTCTTTTTAAATTTAAAATATATGTTAGATATAAAAGGTATTTGACAAATCTAAAATAAAATAAATATTTATTTGTTATACGAGTTAAATGGGTTGTGTTAAGTGGGTCATTTCGGGTTGACACAAATAAATTGGCGTGTTAAACGTGTCTATTGCGGGTTATGCGGGTTGACCCGTTTATGACATGTTTCTTATCGTGTCGTTTTCGGGCCGACCCGTTTATGACCCAAACCCATTAAGGCCCAACCCTAACCCGAAAAAACCTTTGTTGGGTTCGTGTCGTGTTCGCGGGTTGGGTCGAACATTGACACCCCTACCATTCAGCTATAGTACCATCTTACATTTAAGATGGTACTGTAGCTATAGGCCAAAAAAAATTTAGCCTTTCCCATATGGCCTTCCAGTTGCTCAGCGTGTTTTGGGCCTGAATGCCAAATGTACCTTACATTTGGCATATGACAGGCCCACTGCTGATGCTCAAAAATTCCACTCTACAAATGCTTGTCTTATTATAGCGTGAATATGCTATCTACTGCTTGTGATTGTTTAAATAGTCCTATTGGTGGCACCAACAATACCCCATTCTTTATCATTCTAACTTGTCCCTTATAATATAAATGATGCAAAATGCCTCTTTTTTTTATTATCTTTGTTATTCATATATGATTGAATTTTAATTTACAGTGTCATTCGATAATGATTGTTTTTATTATCAAGCTAAGAGATATCAATCAATTTTAAGTATAGGCAAGGTTTGAATGACTATTAATTGAACCAATTGAAACTCGCAATAATGCAAAATTTTAATTCAAAACTATATAGTTATCTATAATTCGGACTTTTTAAAAGATTGAGACGTGTATGGAGCAGATAATGGGGGCACTGTTATCGGCGAAAGATGCAAGTCATCTGGTACTAATTTTGCGTTTGATTGGTTTCTGTTAAGAATATATATCAGGCCAAAGATCATACAATTATACAAATCTATTTCTTTCTTTTTACAATATTAAATATTAATGTCATGGCCTAGAGATTAGGTTGTTGAAGTCAATATGAGATCACATGCACGACATGGAGCATTGTCCAATTAAATCATCTCCATCTATTTTTGAGTTAAGGATCTTTTCAACCGTTTGACTTATTTTCACCATTCTAAGAATACCAATCACATGGCTAGTGCTAGAAGTTTCAAATTAATCATCAAGAGCAAAAACTCGTGTTCCATGGCAACTTGATTAGCTTAATATTCCATTATCTAAAATTGTGATGTTAAGCAAACAGTACCCACTTCATGGCCCTCATGATTTGTGTTTGAAAACGCAATTAGCATTCATATAATTCGAGTACGGCTAGCCTATATGCACAAACTAATATAACCATGTATTTATTTATTTCAGACTGGATAACCCCCAAATAATAATAATAATAATAATAATATCCAAAAAATTTGACCTTTTCATTTCTAGAATATTCAAAGCAACATGAAAAACACCAAAGCAATAACTTTTCCTTTCTCTCTTTTTTTTTTTTTTTTTTCTCTCTCTCTTTTGAAGGTTAGAGCCTAGGACAGGAACTTGAAAAACACACGTGCTTACCACTAAGGTAACGTACATTTATTTTATGTATTTTACCTATAATAATATATATCAGTTGGTTTCGGTTTGGTTCTATATAATTATATAGGTCCACAATAAATTATTTATTTATTTGTTATTTTTTTTAATTCAAGTTGGGCTTACATATATATATATATATATAGAGAGAGAGAGAGAGAGAGAGAGAGAGAGAGAGAGAGAGAGAGAGAGAGAGAGAGAGTTTATCAATATATATATATATATATAAAAATAAATTTCTTGATTAATTTATTTTAAAATTATTTTAGTAAAACTTAAAATGATGTTGTTATTAACAAATATTAATAAAAAATGACCGATACACCCTTCAAATTACAACCACATAAAACTTGATTTAAAAAAAAAAAAAAAAAAGGGCGGCAAAAAGAATGACCAAAATATACCCCCTAAATCTAAGAAAATGACCAAAATACCCCCTAAGCCTAAGAAAAAGCCAAAATGCGCGAAATATCCCCAAAAACTAAAATATGACCAAAACACCCTCGAAAACCTAAAAAATAGCCAAAATACCCCCTAAACATAAAAAATGTCCAAAATACCCCTAAAGCCTTAAAATGACCGAAATACCCCCCGAAACCTAAAAAATGACCAAAATATCCCCAAAACCTAGATAATGATTGAAACACTCCCGAAACCTAAAAAATGACTAAAATACCCTTCGAACCTGGACTGACTGGTGGGAATGCGCGTGTCCTTGCCGCTAGGATACCCAGAACTTTCTTGATATAATTTGTACAAATTAATATTTAATATCTAATGTAGAGAGAGTAATAAAAAAGCTTTTACTACGGTTCGAACCTAGGCAAAATATTATCACATGAGTGTCTTACCACTAAACTAGTGTAATTGTACATAAATACTAGTATTATACTCGTGCGATGCATGACTTAATTAAGAATCATGTGTAAATTAATGAAAATTAAAAAAAAATTGATAATAAAAATAAAGTAATCTTTTACTCAATTTTTTTTAAACAAAGTAACATTTTACTTTAAACAAAATTTCAACACAGTAAACTTCAACCAAAAAAAAGTTGATAAGAAGTTGTTTCTATTTAAAACAATAATTTTAAGTTGTGAAAAAGTTGATATAAGCAAAAAAAGAAAAAATCAAAATTAAAATCCAATACCTTAAAAATCAAGTTGATAGCGTTAATTACAAATTTTTATTTTCTGTTATACCATAAAAATCATGTTGTTAATTAAGGTTATTTGCTTTTTTTTTTTTTTAATTTGATATTTATCCAAAACAATTAAATTAAAAAAATATATATTTGGAAAAAAGTAGATAAAAAATTTATTATCAATTCCTCCCCATGTGTATATCCTCCTAATGAAAGTTGTGATGAAGTTGATATCAGCAAAAAAGGAAGGAATTTATTTAAAATCAAATACCATAAAAATCAAGTTGTTAACGTTAAACTAAAGAAAATAACAAATTAAACACTACATTGCTGTATTTTTATCCACTTAGAAATACTTATATATCCACATTGAAGAATTTTGTATGAACAAAAAGTCTAAAGCTAATATTAATTGAATATAATTTTTTAAACAAAAATTCTAAACACTACGTTGCAACCTTAGACAAAATAAACTAAAGAAAAGAACAAATTAAACACTACATTATTGTATTTTTATCCACTTAGAAATACAGCAAGTGTAATTTAACTTTAATTAAATTAAGATTTTTATTCACTTAGAAATTATAGTTGAAGAAAATTTATATATATTTTTTCTTAAAATCTAAAAATCTAAGAAAATTTCTGCAATTCGGTGCCGTCACTTGGTGCAACCGCAGCGCCTAAACCCAACTCTTATGATATATAATATGATTTTATACATAAATATTTTACAAATAGTAATATTTTATATTTTATAAACTTAGCCTATAGCTTCCTTTTTAAATGCGGCTATAGATCCTCCTAAAATAAAATTTAAAAAAAAAAAAATTTGGGCTGGACCTATAGCCACGTTTATAAACACGGCTATAGGTCCACCTTTAAATAAATAAATATATATATATATATATATATGGCTGGACCTATAGCCACATTTATGAACGTGGCTATAGACTTAACCTATAGCCGTACTTTAAAAACACAACTAAAACCACTTATAAACATGGCTATAGACTTAACCTATAGCCACGTTATAAAAAGGCAGCTATAGGTTAAGTCTATAGCCATGTGTCACAGCTATAGGTTAGCTATAGCCGCGTTTTTGTAAACGCGGTTATAGAGCCGTGTGTTTTGTAGTGTCTTTTACAGTGAAGTAAGTAGTAATTTTATCATTTTCACTCAAGTATATTATATCCATTTTGTAGGAAGCAATGGTGGATGGGAGGAAGCAATGGTGGATGGGAGGTGGCAACTGAAAGTTCGTGCAATTGCCTCTGCTGGTTTTTTTAATGTTTATGCCTCTGAAATGGTCCCCTTGGATATAGGAAAGTATATGAGTATAACTTTTTGTATGTAATATGGATACATTGAATCATTGATAGAGAGAGCCAAAAGTGATGGGATCCACTTTTGTATACAAATAATATCCATTAATTTCTATGTACATAATATGTTGTTTGCATTCTAAGCTGGAAATTTAAGTAATGTATTCTTTTTTTCATTATTCAACCTGTCTCTTTCTCCTTTCATAAGCCTTAAGATTAATTTACTTTTTTTTTTCCTCCAACTCCCTTGTTAAGTGTCTTAAATTTAGTTTAATGTGCATTAAGGACAAAAGTAATAGAAATTAAAACAAAACAATTGTATAACTAATATATAAAAATATCAAGAGATTTCAACTTGTAAGCACTAGCACTTGTTCTTAATAATTCCTAGACAAAATAAATACCTTTTCTCTTTGCACTAATTTGTTCTTTAAGCTTCCTAATATCAAGTTACCCAATAGAAGCTTAGGTAATTAGCTCGACTCTTTAACCTCTATATGTTGGCTCAAGACGCTCTACATCCTTTGGTAATATATTAGTACTACTTTATATTTCCATTAACTATCTATTATAAAATAATTTGCATATAAGGTCAAACTTAAGTATAGCATCTTAGATGCAATACATTAAGTTTTTTAATTAAATTTAAACAAATAATTGTATCGAATCTAATTATTCTCAAAAAAGAAAACACAATATATAATTCTATATATATCGTTGTTACGTGTTATAAGTTGATATATCTAAGAAAATAAACTTAACAATACTCTCGGGAGTCATTATTAAAAGTTGTGTGGTCTTTTGCTAGTTATATATATGTGGTGAACAAAAATATAAAAGTACGATACTTGATGCATTGGCACCATCAACTTGAAATTATAGTACCCTAAATTTTATTAGCTATGCCCACCTATTATCTAAATACTCCTTAGATGGAGACTACACCAAGTATCGCAGTGTTAGGGATCATGGTCACGGGCTAATGCAATTAGACACTGCACCAATAATGCAGGCAAATAGATAATGGAAACATGAAATATGAAACCTTGCGTATAATGAACCCTATTACCGATATTTGGATGATAGGATGAGGACATGGAATTATCATGAAGCAATGGGGTCACTTAACAGGTTAAGGATCTTTTCACATGGTGGCATATAATTATCACGCCCTAAAATGGCTTTATAGTCTATTATGGCAATATGAATATGAATATATGAGTAATCTAGTCTACCTATAACTTGTAAATCTGTCGACTTTACTCTCTCTCTCTTTTTTAAAATAATTCAATAATAAAAATAGAGAAAAATTGAATTTTGAATGTCTCTATTGGTAGCACTAAGAGAAGCCAATTGACTTACAAGACACTTGGCATAGACCTAGTATCTTATGTAGCCATTGACATGTAAAACTTCTTGCATTGACTCTACCTTATCATGTAAGGCAGTTTATGATATGAACGTTCTTTTTGAAGTTCTTTATGGATTGTCTGCTATGGGAATCCTGTAAATGGAATATTTAGAATTTTGATTTGTCAAAAATGCCAATTTTAACCGTGTTACTAGCACAATATTTTGAAGATAATATATCAAATTATTCTATGAATAAAAATATATATAATCGATTTTGATTAGTTTATTGAGAATTTATAATTCACTCCAATATTTTGTTGGAAAATAAGAAATAGCAGTTATTGTAGTGTAATAAATTTCTCGAAATTTTTCAAAAAACTCTTTCTCCTGCTAAAAGAGAGCACCCCATGGTACCATACCATTGAATTATTATCCATTATCTATAATAAAAATTATAAAATAGAAAACACATTCAGAAGCAAATGATTAATCTGATTGGAAGAACAAAATTCATTTCATCCAACATTGGTTCTTACGTACTTTTTGCTACATTTCTGTTGGTGGAACCCTACCAATCCCATCACAGAAACGGTGCCACCAACCAATCTCCTTGAGTTTTTATTTTTAATTAAAATAATAGTAATCATTGCGATCTTTATTAATTTTTTCATCTTTCTACAATGGGTGTTGCACTTTGTAACCATTGTGACCAACAAAAAATCAACGCATACTTGCAATGATATATATAGTCCAATAAAAAATAGTAGAGGTCCATGTCGTGTTGGATCCGACATAGCTTCAGCCAATACTTTTTTAAGTCGAACACACCCACACACGACCATTCCTGCACACCACCTTATGCTAATTTTTATTTTCTCAAATATAATATATAGTTGTATATCTTTTTCATTTTTGGACGGCACGTATTTCAAGTATAAAATTGTCTATCATTCATTCATTTTGCCTTGGAGATACATGTGAAAAGCACGTGCCACATGGCGTTCTACTTCACATATCTGGACAAACAAAAGAAATAAACAAAACCACAAAAGCATCTGATCTAGCTACCGTCTCTCTATCCCTAATGTTTGTCGCAGAGCATGAAAACCTGTGAACTCTCTCGCTCCCATGATATGCATGTTATATGACTGGATCAGAAAATTGTGAAGATGAATGATGCTGATGCAGAGAGGTTATTATTTGTCACCCATGTGGAATTACTGCATCCGTCTTTTGGCCTGGACAGAAGATTGACCACATTGCATTTTTAATTAATTAAAGTGGTAATTTTTTATTAATTGTGTCCATTCTTATGATGATTGTTCTTTATCATCAAGTCAAGATATCAACCGATTTTTGGTCTTGAGGGGATGAAGGAATTCGAATCCTAATTTCTTGTTCAACAATAAAATATTTTACCAATTAACCTAACTGGAATCCACTAGTTGTACACATATTTGAGTTTTCAGACAATACTTTTCTGCATAATTTTGCTAAAACCTTGTGTTTTTAAAATAAATAGTATTGTTAGGTTCTTTCCTCATAAAGAAAAATTCGGTTCTTTTCTATTGTTGAGAATGAAAACTTTGATTTAAGTCTCTTTTTTTCTCTTACAACAAAAAGTGGATGAAAAATTTAAACTTAAATTATCTCTATAAATAAAAACTGGACAATACTACTAAATTATAAAGTTCCAAACCAATCCCATTTGTTGCGAAGGAAAAAGAAATTATAATCTCGTGGAGGCAGTTTGTCCATTATCATCATTTTAATAAGAAACAAAAAAAATTAGAAACTGTTTGTTGTTCCAATCAGTGTATTCTCATTACTGCCAATCCCTACTCCTAATTATGACAAGAAGGCAGCAAATGGATAAAGAATTTGCGATCTTAAATGCTACGAACTGTAAGTTTTCAACTGGTACAAATATGGTGGTAGTTGCTTATTCATATGAAATAAGGCTAATAAGAAGAAGGGAAAATATATAAAAGATTGAGGGCTGCAATAGTGAAGATTTGTGAGGCACTGCTGCAATTCGGTTGCTCTGACAATATGCATTCTAAATATCAGGGGTCGCTAGTTTCTATAAAGAATATATGCCTGCAAACTGCAAAGCAACGTGTTGGTGAAATTGAGGATAGATCTGACAACAAATAAATTAGATATTAATTTGCATGGGAAAGAGAGTTGAAGATTTTTTTTTTTTTTCCTGAATAAAAAAGAGGATCTTAACCTTTATGTGCAATGTGATACAAGATGCAGTATAAAAGATATCGTATTGCTGTTAGTAACTATATGATTCAGCAGCATGCATCCAAAGTAACATGGTCTTTTTGATAAGTTATATTCACTTTGCGGCATTCATATCCAAAGTAACAAGGTCTTTGTGATAAGTAATGTTTACGTTGTTATCTAAAGAAGAGGGGGGGGGGGGGGCTATATTTTTTGAATAATCGTACCCTTTAACTTTGATTTGTTTTTAATTTAGCCTTGATTGGCAAAAAAATAGTTTTTTAAATTTAATTTATTTCATTTCAAATATTTGACTTTAATTTGTTTCTAATGTAATTCTTGCGTCTACTTTACACCATTAAGTGACGTTATTTTGAAAAGAAAAAAAAATAGTATTACTTTTAAAAATAAATAAATACTAGTAGTGGGATTGAACAAAACTAGTCAAAAGAATTAAATTAAAAATAAATAAATAAATAATGTAATTTATATATAATTTAAACCCCAAACAAAAAATGTTCACTTTGTTTTGAATCCTATAAGAGAAAACTTAATGGATGTTTTTAAGGACATTGGTTTATGAACTATTTTAAAATATTTTATAAAAATTAAAAAAAAAATTTTAAAAATTAACTTCTTTTACGGCTATGGTATTTGTAGGGGCTCAATTTTGTAAAATTTTGTAAAGGCTCCAAACAATACATTTTTAGAGAGTGGGTTAAAGAAATTGGCCCTTGCAGACGAATGGAACCCAAATGATGAATTCACCACCGTTGAAGGCTAGAGCCTACAAGTTCTACTTTACTACTGCTCATCGGCACTGATCCGAGGAGCTTGATCTTTGTCCATCTTCTCTCATTTTCTCCTTTTTCTCTTTCTTTTTTTTTCTTCTCCCCTGGCGTTAGTCTCGGTCCACCAAGGACAGGGTTATCCTCGACGGGGATTTGTAAAGCTCAGACCTTCATATATCGTCCTCGGACGATCCTTCTTCCTCAGCATGGGCCCTGGGCCGGATGTAAAGTGGGCCGAGGTCACTAGGCCCACAGGCCCCACAATAGCCCCTCAAAATCCTGTTGTCCGTATTCTCGGACGGGGAGGAGGATTTTGATATCTCCGTGCCCTCTACATGATTCACCAACCTCAGTCCACGTCAGCGTTGGAGTCTTTTCGCCTGCCCAAGGTACGTTTCTGGTGCTTCGAGGCCCAGTGCGCGTTCGCATTAAATTTTGGCGGCTCCACGTTTCCCACTACCAACGGTGTGATGGTGATCGCTTGACGGGGATTTCCCGCTTTTATGGGCGGGAATGTATGCTTGATTGACTTTAATTGGGGATATAAATATTCGTTTGAACCGCTTAGCCTCCTCATTTGCGCACTTACGAACTTCGGTACATACATTCTGAGTTTGGTCCAATTTCCACACTAACAAGCGCCCCTTTCCTGTGTAAAAAGCTTGCCCAAGGAGAATCTCCCTATTTCTGTAAGTCTTCTTATCTCTGTAGCACAAAATTTTCTTTGGTTTCTCTCTCTCTTTCCCTCTCTCTGGTCCTTTAGACATTGCCAGGAATTGGTAAGTTTAAGAAGTTAGTTGAGTCCGAAAAGATGATGGAGAAGTTCATTACTGATTATGGGAGTTTTGTTTATCTTTCTGCAGATCCGCACGCCTTTGCGCGTCATTTTCATCTGGTCAACCAGGAGGATTTGGAAAACGTTCTTAGGGCGGAGCTTTTTTCTGAACGAGGCCGACAACCAGATTAGAGCCGTCCACAAGATCCTCAAATGCAATCCAGCCCAGAGGTCGTTCCTTGTCCCAAAGCATGTTATCAGGGCTCGTGATCCTCGGCTCAGGCAAATCACCGTGGTAGAGGACGGTTTTGCGCTTTCCAAAGGATCTTCTATTCCGGAAGGCACTCCGTTGGCAGGCTCTTCCTCGTCCCATAAAGCGGCAGAGGCCGAGGAAGGGAGCTCGAAGGAAGGAGCGGAAGTGGTCGAACTAAACTCGTCTGAGGACGAATTCAGTGTATTTGACCGAGCTGATCAACCCGAGGATCCCTCCGGTGGTCTAGGGGACCCCCACTTGTTCGAAGCCGATCTTCAGCCCCCGAGGGTTGGTACCCAAGCTGAGATGAGTCCTAGGAGACAGCCCCCAATCAGCCTTCTTGACTTGCTTGAGGGCAAGTCTGGGAAAGGGGTGCTGAGGGAGTCACAACCCAGGCCTCCTCTACTCGGCCCTCAACCTTCTCCTGCGCAGACCAGGTCTTCATACATTCCCCCAATCTCGAAATCTCGGCCTGAGTCCCCCGAACCAAAAAGGAAGAGGCCTTCCAAGGGCAAAGACCCAGTGAATGGGGACAGATCCCACCCTTCTCCAGAGGAGGATGAAGCCCAACAACCTTTTAAACAGCTGAGGCTGGGCGGTCAGCGAAAAGGGAAAGAAATTGTTCAACAGTCCGACCCCCAGGCCTGGCTGCCCGTTGCCATGCTCCATGGAGAACCTTTGATGGATGACGCTACTATCCGGGATTTCTAAGGAGGTGAGGGGGCTCGTGTAGCAAATGCCCTGGAGAGGTCCCTTTTCCTCCCTGTTGACATGGCTGAGCTTGGGAGCATGAAGGGGCCAGAGGTTGCCGGCATCCTCAAGAGATACCTGGGCATGGTAGGACCTCTGGTATTTGTTTATTTCGTTTGAATTTTATTGCCTAGCACCTCCCCTCCCCTTTACGGTGTATATTTTTTGGTTGGCAGGCTATCCAGGCTGTTTTCAGGCTGGATGAAGATGTCGACGGCCAGAGTAGCGCTCTGGCGAAGGAGCGCGACAAGTTCTTGAAGGTTGCAAGTACCCTTAAGAGATCTGAGGCAAATCTGAAGAAGGCTATTGAAAATCTGGAGGAGATGACAAAGGCTAGAGACAGTGCGGCCTCTGACCTAGCCGCGGCTACGAAGCAAGCCAAGGATCAGACAAAGCGCTTGTAGGAGGTCGAAGGCCAACTGCGAGCTGCCAAAGAGGACATCGCCGACCTGAAGAAAAAGTTGGCCGAGGCGGTCTGGGCGAGGGGTATTGCCGAGTATGCCAGGGATGAGGCCGTGAGGGCCAAAAAACTGGCTGAGTTTACGAGAAAAGATGCTGAGCGTTCCGTAGAACAGGCGGAGGAGGAGGCCTTTGCTGAGGGGGTGGCCAAGATTGAAGCTACCTTCAAGGCTCAAGTCCCTGAAGTGTGCAGGCGCTTTTGTTCCCAGACCTGGAATGAAGCCCTCAACCAAGCAGGAGTTGATGTCTCGTCTGACCTTAGGAGGGCAGCGAGAGTATATTACCCCCCCGCAATTCGCGAGATTATCCCCATTACTTCCGAGGAAGAGTCTGCATTACCAGCGGCAAGTGAAAGTCAAACCAAAACTGCCGAGGACACATCTTTAGCTGACAGACCTTTTGAGGAGGCTGAGCCCCGTGGAGTGTTGTAGGGGGCTAGAACCGACAATCAAGAAGTGCCCTAACATGTGGTGAGGCTTCCTGCTGACTCCCAAGCCGCATTCACTGTCCCCCAAATCCTTCCTACCGGGGAAGGATCCCCTGAAATAGCCCCTCCGAGTCAAGGTCCCTAGAAGTTATTCGAAACCTTTCAATAGGCTCCTCAAGATAAACTACCCACCGAGTTGCGGAAGTAAGCCATTTCATTGGGCCACCTCGTTTCGATGGCATAGGACACTCTTATTCGTTTTCTTTTTCATTTCATTTTGCTATTTACCTTGGTGACATTGTAACGAAACTATATATTTTCTATTTGAAATATATATTCAATCGTTTGCTTTTGGTTCTTTGATTGATGCTTCCTTTGACTTATTATACTTTAATGTTTTGCTCAATACCTTGGTTCCGTTCTGGACTTAGTCTCATGAGACAATCAGCTGTCCTTCAAGTTTGTATCCGAGGACCGTACCACAACTCGGTTCCATCTAACGCTTTTATTCTTCTGCAAATAGCTAACTTTCCCATAGGTTTGAGTCTGAGGACCACGCAAGACCTTGGTTCGGTCTAACACTTCTGTTCTTCTGTAAGTAGCTAGTTTTCCCATAGGTTTGGGTCTGAGGACCACGCAAGACCTTGGTTCGGTCTAACACTTCTGTTCTTCTGTAAGTAGCTAGTTTTCTCATAGGTTTGGGTCCGAGGACCATGCAAGACCTTGGTTCAGTCTAACACTTCTGTTTTTCTGTAAGTAGCTAGTTTTCCCATAGGTTTGAGTCCGAGGACCATGCAAGACCTTGGTTCTGTCTAATACCCAGGTATATTTGAGTGGTTAGTTTTCCCATAGGTTTGAGTCCGAGGACCATGCAAGACCTTGGTTCTGTCTAACACTTCTGTTCTTCTGTAAGTAGCTAGTTTCCCCATAGGTTTGAGTCCGAGGACTATGCAAGACCTTGGTTCTGTCTAGTACCCAGGTATATTTGAGTGGTTAGTTTTTCCATAGGTTTAAGTCCGAGGACCATGCAAGACCTTGGTTCTGTCTAACACTTCTGTTCTTCTGTAAGTAGCTAGTTTCCCCATAGGTTTGAGTCCGAGGACCATGCAAGACCTTGGTTCTGTCTAGTACCCAGGTATATTTGAGTGGTTAGTTCTCCCATAGGTTTGAGTCCGAGGACCATGCAAGACCTTGGTTCTGTCTAACATTTCTGTTCTTCTGTAAGTAGCTAGTTTCCCCATAGGTTTGAGTCCGAGGACCATGCAAGGCCTTAGTTCCGTCTAGTACCCAGGTATATTTGAGTGGTTAGTTTTCCCATAGGTTTGAGTCTGAGGACCATGCAAGACCTTAGTTTTGTCTAACACTTCTGTGTGGGGTAAAGGAGATTGTCCTCGGCATTGGGAATATTAGTTTTGGAGTGATGATGGCCTCGGCCTTACTTCGTCGGAAGTGGGCCATCCTATGGACCGGACCCTTGACCCCGCAGTGCCCTGGGCAAGGGTGGTTTGGGACTTTAACTTTACGCGTGGCAGTAACCCCGCCTTCAATTCAAGTTTCTGCCCTCTTCAGTTACGAGGCGCCTCCTGACTGTTCGCGTATCGCGCTTGGCGTTTCGACACGCGAGGCGCGCTCTCATTAATATCCTCGTGGATTGATGCAAATCGAACGATTGACAGCCGCCTTGGAATTTGGTCAGGATTAATGTCGCCGATAATCCTTACTTCAAATTCTGCGTAGATCAGTGCCCATCAATCTCCATCCTCTATTTAAGACTACATGGGGGGAAATGTCCTTCTACGCTCCACGAACCCTATAATAAAACAGGAAACATGTCCCCTCAACCTCCAGAGCCCCCTCAATAATCCTGCCATAATTGTGATAAGAGTTTGGAGAAATGGAACGACCTTGGATGGGAGTGAGGGCACATAGGCCAAAGGTCCTCCTCCCTCGACCGAGAGCCGTTGTCGCTATAGCTCGCGTCAAATCTCCGGCGCGGCAAAGTTTAGGCGTCATCCTGATGGTGCCGTGCACAGCGGCAAGAGGGAGGTCCCTGAAGTACATAACGCTCTTCTCCGGGGCGCCCCCATATCGGTGGAGGTGTGCAAGATTACGTCATATCTGGTGCCCGAGTGTTGCCGTCTCCAACGGTCAACCACCATGGGGGTGGAAGAGAGTCAAGGGAACATTGTGGGGATGGGCCGTCAGGCGCCCTTGCATCTGCTCCTCTCTTCGTGCCAGCACCACCACACAGGCTTGGGCGTTGTTGGTAGCATTAAAACAGGCCTGCCTCAGCCCCCTTCCCTTTAGTTAGCTTTAGAATAGGCCCATCTGGGCCTCTTTTTGTAGAATTGGCTTTAAAACAAGTCTGTCTGAACCTCTGTTTGTATCTTGCATTTCCTTTTCATTCAATAAAATACTGCAATGATTCTTCTCTTTTCCTTTGAATCTTCTAATTTTCTGCAATTTTTTTTTTTTTTTTTTTTTTTTTTGCAAACGCCTTGTTGTTGACCTTCCATAAACTAGCTAATTAGGACCGATTGTCTGTTGCGTCTGCTAATGCACAAATTCTTCCCACAGACGACGCCAATTGTAGTGACTCAATTTTGTAAAATTTTGTAAAGGCCCCAAACAATACATTTTTAGAGAGTGGGTTAAAGAAATTGGCCATTGCAGACGAACGGAGACCAAATGATGAATTCACCACCGTTGAAGGCTAGAGCCTACAAGTTCTACTTTACTGCTGCTTCTCGGCACTGATCCGAGGAGCTTGATCTTTGTCCATCTTCTCTCCTTTTCTCCCTTTTCTCTTTCTTTTTTTTCTTCTCCCTTGGCGTTAGTCTCGGTCCACCGAGGACAGGGTTATCCTCGGCGGGGATTTTTAAAGCTCAGACCTTCATATATCGTCCTCGGACGATCCTTCTTCCTCGGCATGGGCCCTGGGCCGGATGTAAAGTGGGCCGAGGTCACCAAGCCCACAGGCCCCACAATATTAAAATTTACCTAAAATAATCTATTAACAAATATTTTAAGAGTACTCATTAACACATGACCCACTGTATAATAAGCATGTTTAGAGAACTTTGATCAATTATGACAATAAATTTAGTAAATTCGTTTCTTGCTTGTTTGTCACCCAAATAGATGATGTAGTAAGTTAGTGTATCAACTGACAAGTCGACAACGTACCACATAAAGCAAAAATTATATTATGTACCCGGCATATATGCCAGGTCTCTCACAGGCTGGCGGGCCCCACAGTGTGTGGGACCCGCCAATCTGTGAGTGACCCGGCATATATGTCGGGTATACCATATACTTGCTCCACATAGAGACATAGTGACAACGCCTCTAAATCAACGGCTGTGATGCAATTTTATTGTTACTACTGAGACCCATTATTATGAAATTCACTACCACTGTGTGGGACCCGCCAATCTGTGAGTGACCCGGCATATATGTCGGGTATACCATATACTTGCTCCACATAGAGACATAGTGACAACGCCTCTAAATCAACGGCTGTGATGCAATTTTATTGTTACTACTGAGACCCATTATTATGAAATTCACTGCCACAAAAATATATATCTTGTATTGAATATATGTTTCTTCTCTCTCATTGCAGGCTGCGAGAGGGAAGAAACTCATGCCTTTTCCACTACCATGTATAATCTTTATCAATCTAATAATGAATTACCCGCCGCATCACACAATTTTGTGCATATGCGTTGACACTTGATGGTGTAGTGCCCAGTCAAAATTTGATTGTCCCACGCGGCTTTAGTCTTGCTTCTCATAAGTTTCAAAATCCTCCCATAAGTTTCACGAGCCAAAATTGCTTGAGATGATTTGGACTTCAATGTATGTACGCGGTCCTTCCGTAAGTTTCACGGGTTCTAGACTTCTAGTTATAATTGGCTTTGAATAATGCATCTCTCTTTAATTTTTGGATTCTGGTAAGAGAAATATCCTCCTTTCATTCAATACAATTTGAATATTTAATAAAAGCTGTTTCCCTTTTAATACAATGACATCTTTATGTTCGGTGTGACTTGGAATAATAATAATAAATTGTTAAGTTTGTTTAGAGTTTGACTCTGAGAATTAGATACTATAAGTATGAATAACTTGTATAGACTATAGAGTTTTCAACTTTTACAAGACAATGAGAAAAACAGCCAAATGTTCCACTTAGCGATAAGATGAGACTTTGAATGTTATTTTCTTTTCTTTTTTAGCTCTAATAAAATCCTTAATAATTAGAATGATCTACCTTAGTGTTTAATTATTTTTAATTTCTCCTCTCCTTTGTTAATTAATTTCTCAAGTCAAAAATATCTCACTCTTTTTGCAAAAACATAAAATAAAAAAGAACTAATCAAAGTATTGTAAGTTGTAATTTAACTGACATATCTTTGTTCTAAAAAAAAAAAAATTAACATTTCTTAATATTTTTAATGAAAATTTTCAAAGCTCAAATCTTCTTATTGTATGTAATTATGGGTCCAATGATTTTGCTTTATTACTATAATTTGACCAACACGAAGCCCACCCACAATGAGTTATTTTCAAGTTGTCATGCAAGGTAAACCAATCCTTCGAAACAATTTGAACTTGGTTTTCTTGGTTACTTATTGCCCTTGATAGAACAGCAATTATTATTATTTTGTTTTTTATATAGTTTGCACACAACTTGAAAATGAACTGTACAGCTAGATAGACATGCCTCGGGGTGTTTGTGGGGTCAGCCTAGCTAACAAATGGACAGGGAGATGAACAAGTTGAGCTATGGCCAAAGTGGGACCTGGATGCTGGAACCAACCAACTATACCTTTGCAGAAAGGGTGGGGACCCCAGATCAACATCACAGGAAACAGTTCTGAACCAAAACCTCCCCCAGAAACAACCGGTTCAGCTAGCTAGCATGTACGTTTCTTTCTTTTCTGATGTTACTTAATTTATTTCTCTTTAATTAATCTCTCTGTTTGTTGGTCCAACAGCAAATTTTCCTTTCTTTTTTTTTCCCCAAGTTTTTTAATTTAATTTTTATATTCTTGAATAACATAGTTTTTACTTGTGAATCTGTAACTCATTACACTTTCAAGTTTAGAAGATATGGGTTTAAGTAATGGTAAGTCTTACTATTGCTTAACTAATTCTACACCATACACAAATCTACACGCACGTCTCCTTTTTTAAGAAAAAATTTGATCACTTTAAACTTTGAAGCATGGGAACTCCAACAATTGATATGAAATTTTTAGGAAAAAAGTTTGGCTTCAAACTTAAAAGCTTCGGGCTCCAGCCGCTTATATGAATATGATATGTGTCTCGTCATTTTTAATATACATGACTCATTTGATTTATTAAATTAACTAAGTCATGTGTATTGTACATGATCAAAATAACTATTATATTTTTATTAGTTGTTAGAATCAAATTTTTTCTCATTTTTATTTGGAAAAAATATAGTATATACTGGTACTATAGTACTATTTAGACTGTGAATAGATTAAAAAGCATAATTATCCCGATAGTAATCCAATATTTTAAATCCAATCATGAAGCATAATTATCAATTAGTGCTACAAGAAATGAAATAATAAATAAAAAGACTAGTTAGTAAAACAATGGGTGGCAAATTTGTCTGGACGTAGCGGCACTCGTAGCCGCCAAAAACGAGGTCGGCTTGTATTGTTAAAAGTTAAAACAAGTAATTTGAGTGACATCATGTTCCTCCCCCCTTGCCGCTTCTTCTTCAACAGTCTGCAGCTGAGCTGACTGCAAAGGCTCCAACTAATAGCCCATTTTTTGCAGTTCCAAGCAATTTCTTAGCTGAGCGAGCTCTCTGACCAAGCAAAGAAGCAAAAAAAATATCTCATCTACTTTTTTTTTTTTTTTTTTTAATCACATGCGACAAAGATGATTGAGTAAGTCTATGCATGATTGAATTTTTTTGATATAATTAAAGAAGTGATTGGACTATTTTACTTCTAATCCATAAAACACTCCGAAAACTCTATGAATTGATAATGGAGTGGATGGATCTAGAAGACCTTCTGGGATTTAAGTTGTATGCTTGGCCGATTGTTAACAGGACCAAAATAATAATATCCCTAATTGAATTAAAAAAGATTAGTGGAAATTAATAACAGAAAAATACAATTAATTTACTCGTGTATAAATATTGGTATAGTAAGTAATAGTATCATAACGATATTATGGAGAGGTAGAAACTAGAAAGGGAAATGATTTTCCCATTAGTTTTGTATTCTCCCGCACTATCACAGTGAATAAATTATACCAAGATATGATTTAAAGAAATTTATAATATTTTATATAATGGGGTTAAAAAAAAATCAAATTAATGTTGAATTAATGCTGCCCAACTAAAAATATTATATACAAGTCATTGTATTGAACCACATTCATCTGAGACAAAAACAACAGTGTGAGGAGGTCTATTTGTTGGTCCCATTTGTGGCCATCCACTTAAGTAGTAATTATTGTTATTAATGCATCTTAGCAGACTTAGCTTTATACGGCCACTGTCTTAATGGTAATTATTAATTATGTTAATTAATATTGTTCAATAAATTTTTTTTTTTAGAATAAATAAAATAGTAGCACTATGATGCAATATATATATATTTTTTTTAATTCAATACAATCTCTATTTTATAGATAATTCGATAATTGTTTCAATATTTTTAAACAATGCGATAAAAAATTAATCAAATACTAGTCAGAATCCCATTAGTACTGCAGTTAACATTTCTTTTTGGCATTTTTCCCATTGATGAATTCTTTTTTCTTTTTTCTTTTTTATGGGATCTACTTGATGACTTGAATCACAAGGCCCATTATTTATGCGGCAGTGCTAATCATATTCATGTTGTTATCACAAGCACGACAGTCTAACTTTGCATGTGTTATTTCTATATTCTATAACGTAAAAACTATATATATATATATTTTTTGACAAATAACGTAAAAACTATATTAGATAAGCGTATCTAAAAGAATAATATGTCATACTCATACTGTAACTCATATTTCAGGTTTTTTCCTGAAATGACTCAATGGGGGCCATGAGAGGTACTAAAATCCCCAACCTTTCGAAGCAAACTTATCACTTACCACATCAATTGTGCGAACACCGAAAGAATGAATTTGAACCACTGCTGAGAACGCGTGGCTTGGTTTCAGGTCGGTAGTCCCTGACTGGTCTTTATATATGAACAAAATTTCTTTTTAAACTAATTTGGAGAGAAACCCTATAAACTTCTCGGCAACAAGTAGAGCAATTCCAAACTAAGTTAATTGGGTCGAGTGATTGTTTGACACCAATCTGAACTGAGCCAATATGTGGATATCCTAACTAGTACCGATCTATACAAAAATATTATTTACTACTTCTAATAGAAAAACCAAAACAAACATACAAAATGGAACATTGATTGAAATGATAGAGTGCCCTGCACAGTTTACTTCTATCTCTTAATTAGGATATTCTTTTGATTCTCCACTGTAGTTGCCCATAGAATCACAATTCCAAAATTGTTTCCCCCAGGGATTGGTGCACCCACAGAATGGGCAATCGAGGACAAAATCGTAATCACAAGGGCCTGTGACAGGTGATTCTAGGCTTTAATCATCACTGCCCACACAAACCTTCACACGTGTCTTAACCTTTCACTCTCTCACAATCCCACACTTATCACTAACCCCCCGTTCGATTCTGACACGTCGCATGACAGATACGAGGCCCTTAACAGTAACCGTTGACGAGATCAGACCCTTCTGGGAAATCCAATCGTAAAGGGTGTAAACGTAATTTCGGTACAAAAATCTCTATATATGGGTAAGCAAATGCTATGGGTGAGAAAAAAAAAAAGAAGTTCAAAAACTACGGCTGATAATATCTTTGAAACTCTTGCTAGTCTTATACTCTTATCTAAAGATTTTCAGAGTTTGGGTCTCATTAGGGAATGCAGAGAGATGGTTGGAGCTTCGCGGACAAGGCCTGAGCGCAGTTTGCGAGCCAAGAGGTGTATGGGCGGCCGGAATTGCCACCGGAAACACGTCGAAAACGGGTGAACGTCTAATCCTTCTAAATTCATCAATTGATGTTCTTTCTTTCTTAGTAAAAAAACTAAAGTTGTTGCTTTTTTTCCTTTTCAAAAGCTTAATTTTGTAGCAGAGGGTGAAAATTCAAGAGAAATTAAATGGGTGACAACAAGTGTAAAGATGGTAATTCAACGTTGCTACATGGGAAATACGAGCTGGGTCGGCTTTTGGGTCATGGTACTTTCGCCAAAGTGTACCATGCCAGAAACTTACAGTCCGGGAAGAGCGTGGCGATGAAGGTTGTGAGCAAAGAGAAAGTGATCCAAGTGGGTATGATGGAGCAGATCAAGAGAGAAATCTCGGTGATGAAGATGGTACAGCATCCAAACATAGTCGAGCTCCACGAAGTTATGGCGAGCAAATCAAAGATCTACTTCGCCATGGAACTCGTCCGTGGAGGCGAGCTGTTCTCGAAAATCGCTAAGGGTCGGCTTAAAGAAGACGTGGCGAGAGTCTATTTCCAACAACTCATCTCCGCCATCGATTTCTGTCACAGCCGCGGTGTCTACCACCGAGATCTCAAGCCTGAGAACTTGCTCTTAGACGAAGAAGGTAATTTGAAAGTCACTGATTTTGGTCTCAGCGCTTTCACTGAGCATTTGAAGCAAGATGGGTTGCTACACACAACGTGTGGCACACCGGCTTATGTGGCGCCTGAGGTGATTGGTAAGAAAGGCTACGATGGTGCCAAAGCTGATCTTTGGTCCTGTGGAGTTATCCTGTATGTTCTTCTAGCTGGGTTTTTGCCATTTCAGGACGATAATATTGTGGCCATGTATAGGAAGATTTACAGAGGTGACTTCAAGTGTCCGCCATGGTTTTCTTCAGAAGCTCGGAGGCTGATTACAAAGCTTCTCGATCCGAATCCGATGACAAGAATCACAATCGCGAAAATCATGGATTCTTCTTGGTTCAAAAAGTCAGCACCCAAGCCAATCCTAACGAAAGAGGAGCAAGAGTATCAGGAGTACGAGAAATCACCATTCAAACAGTCCGAGACTCTGAACGCGTTCCACATAATATCGTTGTCCGAAGGGTTAAATTTGTCGCCGCTGTTCGAGGAGAAGAAGAGGGAGGAGAAGGATGAGCTGAAGTTCGTGACGACGAGGCCGGCGAGCAGTGTGATATCGACGCTGGAGGAGGTGGTGGCGAAGAGTGGGAATTTCAGTGTGAAGAAGAGCGAGTCGAGGGTGAGACTTGAAGGAAACGAGTGTGGACGTAAAGGGAAGCTGGCTATTGCGGCGGAGATTTTCGCCGTGACGCCGTCGTTTCTGGTGGTGGAGGTGAAGAAAATCAATGGCGATACCTTGGAATACAACCAATTCTGCAGTAAGGAACTACGGCCGGCTCTTAAAGACATCATTTGGACCTCGCCGGCCAATAATTCCACACTACTTGCTTAATCCAATGTATGTTGTGTGCGTGGATATTATTGTTGGTGAAAATTTATTGTTGTTAAAAATATTGTAGTAAAATAATTTTTAAATGTATGGATAGTATTGTGGGACTATTTTTAATATTTTTTTAATATATAAAAAGTTCATAAATATACTATTTATGTACTGTATTTTTTATTCCTCAAAAGTCAATAATTTCAGCATAAAAAAAAAAAAAAAAAAACTCAAAACGCAAGTTATAAAACACAACGCAACGTAATATTGAGCGTAATTCAAACCCTCACATTGTCGTCGTCGAGAGTTGTTAGATTGTTGGTTCTATTTATTGACATCTGTCAGTAGCCTTGATTTTGTTACAGAGTTGTGGAGGAAAGAATGAAAGATTCGTATAGGAGAGTTATGCTAACGGATGCGAGTTATGCTAACGGTTGCTTTTTAGAGTAATGGTTAACAATTTAATTAAAAATAAAATTATGTTTTTTAAAATAATGGTTAATAATTTAATTAAAGATAGTTTTATGGAAGAAAAAAAAATAATGTTTTGACCTTTTTTTTTTCTTTATAAAAGTAGCGTTTAAATTTTTCTAAAATAAATTGTTAATTATTATTCTAAAAGCACTTGTTAGCATGACTCAAAATATAAATACTTTTGAACTTGTTTACAATCAATTAATGCAATTTACATTTTCATCAAAGTTTCATAACATTCATGAATCTTTAGTTGAGTAGCCAAATTTGTCATTTCAAGAATATGGTCATGTAAATCTTGCGAAAAGTTTCTCATCAGATAAGATAACAGGTTTGGCATTGCTAATGAAGGCTGGACAAAGCTATAGTTTTTATGTTTAATAAGACATATGGTTAGCGTTAATAAAGTCAGTCCCATAATTTTGTAGTTTGCCATGTTGGTTTGGACCGTTTGGTGTAAAATGTTTTCCCTAGTTTATTTTATTTGCTAATAAATTAGAAAAAAGTAAATTCTTACCTTTAAAAAAGAAAATTAAATGAGCTTTTAAAAAATTGTACATAAGTAATTAAATATGTCAAATAAGCGCGCAAAAATAAATAAATAAATAAATCTCATGCAAATCCATACTTAAGCTAATAAGACTATATTTCATACAAGTGAAGGAAAAGAAGATTTGAATCTAAATTCTCTTTTATATAAAAATTGGTGAATTTTCTTTGCAATTTAAATTATTCAAATCGTTAAAACATAAATTATATTATAGATTACTGAATGAAAATGAAAAAAATCAATACTTAATTTTACTGGAAAATATTTATTTTATTTTATTTTTATTGATTTATGCAATACTACGCTTCACCAAACAAATAATTACAGATACTTCATTGATTCAATTAAAAATTGTAAATTGCATATCTTCTGGTGTATGTGTTGTCCAATCAACTTTAGTGAAGCAATATCTATCATTTTTTTTTTCTCTTATAACAACTAGCTTAAGGATTTATCTGGCTTCACTGAAAAATGATGATGAAAAAAATGTGTGAATAAATAGAATTTTCTTCTGTTCGGTTGATCACATGGAGAGGAAAGAAAGTGACTGCTTGGTGTTTTCCATCCAACCCTGTAAAAGTTGCTCCTCAAAATGGGGGAGAAAAGTGAGTGAATGGAAAAAAAAATGATATTTTAATTTTCACCCCTTTTCCAACTTTGTTTTGAACCACATAGCACCCTTCCTCTACCTTTCTGATCAACTTTTGGATATACAATTCCAACAATGCTCTAAACCAGAATGTGAACATTAAACTTTATCAATCTTTTGACATTTCATAATTTATATTAATTCTTTTATTTTTTTTTGAAATGGTCAGAAATACTTACATAATCTATATGTTGCGACTTTGATAGCTCAAATCCACTTTTCTCTCTTCCAAATACTTATGACTTGGGAGGTACCAACTCGCCCAATATTACTTCTCAATGTGCCCCCTGACTCGATCACTGAAATCTTAAACAATTCAATTTTACAACCATGAATAAATTCTGATACCAAAGCCTCGCAACATGGTTGTTAGAAACTAAGATCAGAATGGCATGTAATTCTAGAAATGCGTACAAGCAATCTTTAGGGTCCATTTGGTTGGAAAGGTGAAAAAGTGGGATGATAGAAAATATTTTATTTTCTCTCCTTTTTGTTTGGTTGGAAGTGGAAAAGTGTAGGGCAGGAAAAAATAAGTTTAAATAAATTTACACATATTCCCTTGTTAAAGAATAATGCCAAATCTTATATAAAAAAAAAAAAAAAAAAAAAAAAGACAAATAACCACACAAAAAAGAGCAATCACCCAAAATTTTTTATAAAAATAAAAAACATGTTCCAAAAAAAATCACATCTAGTAAAAATAAAAATAAACTGTAATGTCCAAGCCCTAAAAAATCAAAAGAAAAAAAAATTAGAAAAAAAAAAAAAAGAGATAATGTTAATGCCCAAGAAAAAAAAAATGTGACAATTGGCAACATGATTGCCCAAAAAAAAAAAAAAAAAAAAGAGCAAAAAGAGGGGCAACGTTGCTGCCCACGAAAGAGAGAAGAAAGAAAAAAAAATGCAACTTGAATTGAGGGTATTTGTATAAAATGCATCTTTCAGCACTTTTCCCTCCTTATTTTTCTCCCAAATTGGGAGGATAAAAAAAGGTGGGCTGGGAGGAAAAATTTTCTCCCTATTTTCTGTCTCTCTTGTTTTCTCTCCTCAACTAAACAGTGAAAAATGTCATTTTTCACCCTATTTTTTTCTTCCTATTTTCCATACTCCCTGTTTTCACCCCCAACCAAACATATCCTAACATACCCTTATTTGTTAAAATCCAATTCTCAAGTATGTGGCATATGTAATTCTAGAAATTAAGTTATAGGGTCTGCTTTTGCAGCCCAGAGCCCAAAGGATATGGGTCAAAAGCCCAACGAACCCCGCAATGAATTTATAGAGAGTGGATCGAAGGTCTAGGCGCTGGCCGGCGTTCACGAGGCGTGAACGCCGTTCTCTTTTTATTGAAGAAATATTTAGAGTATCTTTACAGTTGGGGGATGCTCCTCGGCCCACGACCGAGGAGGCTTTCTTCCCTTTTGTTTCGCCTCCCCCCTCTCAGGAGGGATTTCCTTACATTATATACTCTTTACCTAACCAATTCTAGCCCTACACGTGTTGGGTGATTTGAACAATACTCAGATGCTTGTCCCGTCAGTCGCCTTCTCAGTCTCTTTGAGAGTCGCGGCAACCAAGGTGACGTTGGTGCAGGGTCCTTTCATCATTAATGCGGCCAGGGCGGTAGTCAGGTGCATTTAATGTGGAGGTGACTGCTTGTCACGAGCTTGTCCTTCGAGTTCTCGGACGTCCGACGATGGGGTCATCCTCGGACTTAGGGTGCCTCCTCAGGCCGGGCCTTCGGCCTAGGAACGAAGTGGGCTGGGCCGTAGGATTCTTTGGCCCCACAATAGCCCCTCAAAATCTTTGCTGTTCGCATCCTCGGGCGGAGAGGAAGATTTTGATGTCCTCGGTTCTGCCACGTGTCCCATTGAGTCTGGTCCTCTGTCAGTACTAGAGCCTTTTCATCTACCCCAGACGCGTTAATGGCGCCTCAAAGCGCGCAATGCGCCTTTCATTAAATCATGGCGGCTTCGTGCCTCCCACGTCCAACGGGAGGATGATAATCCAACGGTGGGAATTCGTCTAGCAGTTAGGGACGGGAAAACCCGCCCGGTTCCTTGATTTGGGGTATAAATACCCATTCGAAAGCCCGGTTCCTCTGTTCACTCGCACTCAAGAGTCTACATCTCCAGCATAAAAAGCCTGTCCGAGGAGCTTCTACTCATTTCTGTAAGTCACTCTATCTCACTTTGAACTTTTTCCTTCTCCATCTCTGCCTCTTTTTCATTTGCTCTCTCTTAGCTCGCTTAGGCATCATTTGGGATGGGTATATTTAAGAAGTATGTCTTCACTGAGGAGGCGATGGAGAAATTCATCGCTGATTACAAGATACCAGCCAATGTGGGCTTGAGGTATTGTGCGGAGGGCGAGTGGCGCTTTCGGAGGCAGGAGTGTGAGGTGGTGATTCCCATCGTTGCCTTCGTTGAAGGTGGCATGAGGATACCCATGGGGCCGGTGATGAGGGACTACCTGATGCACTTCCGGCTAGCCCCCACCCAGTGTGCCATCAACGGCTTTAGGATTCTGGGCTGTGTGGATGCCCTAAATGAGAAGATGGGACTGAGATTGACCCACCATGACGTCAACTGGTGTTATAACCTCCAGTGTCTGAGGGGCGAAACTTATTATCTGAAGACCAGGGATGACAGGGTTCGGCTTATTCAGTGCCTTCTTGAGTCCAGCAAGGGGTTAAATAAGGACTTCCTCGTCGTGTCTGGAGAGTGGCATGATGGCCTTCACTGCCCGACGACAGAGGGGACCCCAGGTGGGGCAATGGGAATATAGAGAGAGAGTTCTAGGACCCTAATCAGTTCCATCCTTTCATTCGTCCATTTCTTTTTGCACCGTCTGGTTTCTGATATGAATGTGTTTCCTCTTGCAGATCCGTACGCCTTCACGCGCCATTTCAGCCTAATCAACCGGGAAGACTTGCAAAAGGCGCTGAGAGCAGAGGTTTTCGTGAACGAGGCCGACAATCAAGTTAGGGCCACTCACCAGATCTTGAAATACGACCCGGCTCACAAGTCATTTGCGGCGCCGAAGTACGTGATTAGAGCAAAGGATCCTCGGCTTCGAAAAATAACAGTGACCGAGGACGGGTTTCGGTTCCCCTAGGTGCCCTCCATATCAGAAGGCGTAACACCTGCGGGTCCTTCCTCCTCCTTTAGACTCTCGGAGCCCGCCGAAGTAAGCCTAGAGAGGGAAGTGGAAGTTGCAGACTTTGGTCCCGCCGAGGACGAATTTGACGTATTTGAACAAGTTTTTCAGTCCGAGGACCCTCCAGGAGACTTGGGTGACCCTCGTCTGTCTGAAGCAGACTTCTCAGTGTCCAAGTCCTCTTCCCGGCACGAGATGGGTTACAAGAAGAGGCCTCAACCTAGCCTGTCGGATCTGATTGAAGGCCAGCCGGGGAAATCGAAGCCAGAGCTTCCTCCTCCTCCTCCAAAAACTCGTTCTGCTCAGGGCAGGTCGGCCTCTACCCAGTCAAGGCTTCCCCCTTCTCCGTCAAAGACGAGTCTGCCTTCTAGGCATGAGCCCTCTGATCCCAAGCAGAAAAAGGATAAGGGCAAAAGGCCGGCTGATGAAAAGTCCGGGTCCCCACGGGAGGGGGATGATACTCGGCAGCCATCCAAGCAGCTGAAGATAGGCTCCCAAGGTCAGGAAAAGCAGGTTGACGCCGAGCCCGAGCCGCAGGCCTGGCTTCCTAGCCCGATGCTCCATGGGGAGCCGCTGAGGGAAGACTCCTCCCTTAGGGATTTCAAAGAGGGCGAAGGTGCGTACGTGGCCGACGCAGTGGGAAGGTGCCTACTACTCCCAGCCGACATGGCGGAGCTGGCGACTATGAGGAGCAGGGAGGTCTTCCTCTGCCTCAAGCGGTACTTGGGAATGGTAAGTCTCTTGTCATTTATGACTTATTCGAGTCGTAGCTTCTCTCTTTCCCTTTTCTAAGCTCGGCTAACCGCGTACTTGTTTTACCTGCCAGGCCATTCAGGCCACTTATAGGTTGGAGGACGCTGCCCGTGACCAGGGGAAAGCCATGGACGTAGAGCGTGAGAAACGCTTGGAGGCCACTCGAGTCCTTAAGAACTCTGAGGCTGACCTTGCCAAGGCCCGGGAGGAGCTGAGTGCAATGACCAGTGCTCGGGATACTGCCCTGTCGGGTCTCGTCGGCTTCCAGAAGCAGGCCGAAGATTACTCAAAGCGCCTGGCTGAGGCAGAGAAGCAGCTGAAGACTGCAAAAGAGCTGCTTGTTGATCTGCCAAAGAAGTTGGCTGCAGCCGAATCGGACAAGCGGGCAGCTAAGTGGGCGAGGGACGAGACCGTGAGGGCCAAGTTTGAGGCTGACCAGGGCAGGGAGGAAGCCCTGGCCACTAAGCAGGAAGCCGAGGAAGAGGCTTATGCTACGGGGATGGCAGAGACAGAGGCAGCCTTTAAGGCTCAAGTCCCTGGGTTGTGCAGGCGCTACTCTGCCGAGGTTTGGAGGGAGGCTCTCAGACAGGCTGGGGTCGAGGCCTCGTCCGACTTGTGAAAGGAGGAGAATGTGTACTACCCTCCTGCCATCTGCGAGGCAGCTCCAATAGGCGCTGAGGCCGAGGAGGCTGCAGAGGGAGCTGGTGCTGCTACGGGTGAGGACACCTCAATTGCTGTGCCCGGGGGTGAGCTCGTCCGAGGAAGTGACCCTCCCAAGGTAGCAGAATTAGGTGAGGGCCCCGTTGAGGAGGCGCCTCAGGAGGTTGTGAAGCCTACCTCTGAAGCTGAAGTTCCTGCTGCTTAGGAGGCAGCCGTTCTTGCCGCGCCTTCGTAGGCTGTCCCATCAGGCCAAAGCTCAGAAGGCCTTGAAGCTGCTATAGTCCAGCCCCCAGCTGAGGGAGGAAAATAAGTGGGCAGGGCAGGCCCCTCGACGCCGTCGTCTCTCTTGTCTTTTGCATTTTTCTTCTTCTTTTTTTTTTTTTTGTTGTTGTTTTTTTTTTAGATTGTAATGTAATTCCTATTGTGTAACTCTTTTTGTGTTTAATGAAATACGAGTATTCTTTCTTTTCCTGCTGGTTGTGGGCGCTTGCTTGCTTGCACGCTATTCGTTTTTTCTTTACTTGTATGGTTTTAACTTCAATTGCATCTCGGCCAATCGCGGCATCAGTTATTATAGCGAGGGCATGTATGCTTGGGTGGGCCCATTGTTCTCTAAGAGCCAGGTAGGAAATGCTTTGTGTAGGCACTTAGGATCCCCTTGAGGTAGTTGGCTTCCCCTCAGGCTCGATTCCGAGGCCCATACAGTGCCTTTGGTTCTGTCTGACATTTAGGATCCTCTGAAGGAGTTAGTTTCCCCATAGGTCTGAGTCCCGGGAGCATACAGTGCTTTTGGTTCTGTCTAACACTTAGAATCCTCTGAAGGAGTTAGTTTCCCCATAGGTCTGAGTCCTGGGAGCATACACTGCTTTTGGTTCTGTCTAACACCTGGAATCCTCTAAAGGAGTTAGTTTCCCCATAGGCCTGAGTCCTGGGACCATGCAGTTCTTTGGTTCTATCTAACTCTTAGGATCATCTAAGGTGGTTAGTTTCCCCGTGAGCCTGAGTCCGAGGGCTATGCAGAGCCTTGGTTCTGTCTAACGCTTAGGATCATCTAAAGCAGTTAGTTTCCCCGTGAGCCTGAGTCCGAGGACCATGCAGAGCCTTGGTTCTGTCTAACGCTTGGCCTTCTGGAGCGGTTAGTTTCCCCATAGGCCTGAGTCCGTGGACCATGCAGAGCCTTGGTTCTGTCTAACGCTTGGCCTTCTGGAGCGGTTAGTTTCCCCATAGGCCTGAGTCCGAGGACCATGCAGAGCCCTGGTTCTGTCTAACGCTTGGCCTTCTGGAGCGGTTAGTTTCCCCATAGGCCTGAGTCCGTGGACCATGCAGAGTCTTGGTTCTGTCTAACGCTTGGCCTTCTGGAGCGATTAGTTTCCCCATAGGCCTGAGTCCGAGGACCATGCAGAGCCTTGGTTCTGTCTAACGCTTGGCCATCTGGAGCAGTTAGTTTCCCCATAGGCCTGAGTCCGTGGACCATGCAGAGCCTTGGTTCTGTCTAACGCTTGGCCTTCTGGAGCGGTTAGTTTCCCCATAGGCCTGAGTCCGAGGACCATGCAGTGCCTTGGTTCTGTCTAATGCTTGTCCTTCTGGAGCGGTTAGTTTCCCCATAGGCCTGAGTCCGAGGACCATGCAGAGTCTTGGTTCTGTCTAACGCTTGGCCTTCTGGAGCGGTTAGTTTCCCCATAGGCCTGAGTCCGTGGACCATGCAGAGCCTTGGTTCTGTCTAACGCTTGGCCTTCTGGAGCGGTTAGTTTCCCCATAGGCCTGAGTCCGAGGACCATGCAGTGCCTTGGTTTTGTCTAACGCTTGGCCTTCTGGAGCGGTTAGTTTCCCCATAGGCGTGAGTCCGTGGACCATGCAGAGCCTTGGTTCTGTCTAATGCTTGGCCTTCTGGAGCGGTTAGTTTCCCCATAGGCGTGAGTCCGTGGACCATGCAGAGCCTTGGTTCTGTCTAACGCTTGGCCTTCTGGAGCGGTTAGTTTCCCCATAGGCCTGAGTCCGTGGACCATGCAGAGCCTTGGTTCTGTCTAACGCTTGGCCTTCTGGAGCGGTTAGTTTCCTCATAGGCCTGAGTCCGAGGACCATGCAGAGCCTTGGTTCTGTCTAACACTTGGTCTTCTGGAGCGGTTAGTTTCCCCATAAGCCTGAGTCCGTGGACCATGCAGAGCCTTGGTTCTGTCTAACGCTTGGCCTTCTGGAGCGGTTAGTTTCCCTATAGGCCTGAGTCCGAGGACCATACAGTGCCTTGGTTCTGTCTAACGCTTGTCCTTCTGGAGCGGTTAGTTTTCCCATAGGCCTGAATCCGAGGACTATGCAGAGCCTTGGTTCTGTCTAACGCTTGGCCTTCTGGAGCGGTTAGTTTCCCCATAGGCCTGAGTCCGAGGACCATGCAGTGCCTTGGTTCTGTCTAACGCTTGGCCTTCTGGAGCGGTTAGTTTCCCCATAGGCCTGAGTCCGTGGACCATGCAGAGCCTTGGTTCTGTCTAACGCTTGGCCTTCTGAAGCGGTTAGTTTCCCCATAGGCCTGAGTCCGAGGACCATGCAGTGCCTTGGTTCTGTCTAACGCTTGTCCTTCTGGAGCGGTTAGTTTCCCCATAGGCCTGAGTCCGAGGACCATGCAGAGCCTTGGTTCTATCTAACGCTTGTCCTTCTGGAGCGGTTAGTTTCCCCATAGGCCTGAGTCCGAGGACCATGCAGAGTCTTGGTTCTGTCTAACGCTTGGTCTTCTGTGTAAGTAGGAGTTTGTCCTCGGATTGCTTTATTGGGGATAATTCCTCCTTCGGACGGATCATGATCTCGCACGTGGCATTGATCTTGCCTCCATCTCGAGCCCCCATTTTTCTCATTTGCGAAGCGTCCCTTGGCCGTTCGTGTTCCGCGCCTGACGCTTCGGTATGCGAGACGCGTCTTCATTAATGGCCTCGTGAATGAACCTAAATCCAATGGTCTACGGCCCCCCTTGGAATCTGGTAGCTTCATTATTACCCACTCTTTTCGAATTCTGCGTGAATTAATTCTCACCAACTCTCATCCTCTATAAAAGGCTTTCCGGGGGGATAGTTTCTCCACACTCCATGAACTTCCCAACACAAGCAGAAAGAACACACCATTTCAGCTCCCCAAGCCCCTTTAATAACCCCGCCGGAATTGCGACCGGAGTTAGTTGGTATGAGGCGGCTTTGGGCGGGTGTGAGGACATCCGTGCCAAGAGCCGTGGTGGCCGCAGCCCCCACTGGGCTTCCGGTGCGGCAGAGTCTAGGCGTAACCCCGATGGCGCCATGCACGGTGGCCCGGAGGGATGTCGTTGAAGTATCTAACATCTCTCCTCTGAGCGCACCCCCGACGGAGGAGACATGCGAACTCACATCATGGGCGGTGCCCGAGTGTTGCCGTCACCAACGGCCAACGCTCGTGGGGGTTGGAGAGAATCAAGGGAACATCATGGGGAAGGCGTCCCGGAGTCCCTGTATCTGCTCCTCGCTTTGTTCAAGCTCCGCCGCTCCGAGAAAGGAGTCGTTGGTGGCCTTGGAACGAGCTAGCCCTAGCCCCCTTCCGCCCGCTTATTGTCAAGTTCTCCCATTCTCTTGATGCCAATAAGAGCACGGGTTGACACTTCCCTCTAGCTAGTTTTAGGACGGGTCCGCCTGGGCCTCTGATTGTAATCTGTAACCCTTTTTCTTTTTATGAAATAATATAAAGTCTTTTTTTTTTTTTTTTTTTTTTTGCTGTTGAATTTTCTGTCTCAAGCTTTTATCTTTCTGCAATATTTGTTTGGTAGTTCTTTCTTTTTTTTTGCATCACCGCCGATCTTCTGTAGAATATCTATTTAGAACAGTCGCCTGTTTCGCCGGCCGGCGCACTAATCCTCCCCACAGACGGCGCCAATTGTAGGGTCTGCTTTTGCAGCCCAGAGCCCAAAGGATATGGGTCAAAAGCCCAACGAACCCCGCAATGAATTTATAGAGAGTGGATCGAAGGTGTAGGCGCTGGTCGGCGTTCACGAGGCGTGAACGCCGTTCTCTTTTTATTGAAGAAATATTTAGAGCATCTTTACAGTTGGGGGATGCTCCTCGGCCCACGACCGAGGAGGCTTTCTTCCCTTTTGTTTCGCCTCCCCCCTCTCAGGAGGGATTTCCTTACATTATATACTCTTTACCTAACCAATTCTAGCCCTACACGTGTTGGGCGATTTGGACAATACTCAGATGCTTGTCCCATCAGCCGCCTTCTCAGTCTCTTTGAGAGTCGCGGCAACCAAGGTGACGTTGGTGCAGGGTCCTTTCATCATTAATGCGGCCAGGGCGGTAGTCAGGTGCATTTAATGTGGAGGTGACTGCTTGTCACGAGCTTGTCCCTCGAGTTCTCGGACGTCCGACGATGGGGTCATCCTCGGACTTAGGGTGCCTCCTCGGGCCGGGCCTTCGGCCCAGGAACGAAGTGGGCTGGGCCGTAGGATTCTTTGGCCCCACATAAGTAATGTTTAGAGTCTTCTGGAGATCATAATTACTCTATTCAATAATGTTTATTAGAGTCTTATGGAGATCATAATATATTACTCTATTCAATAAGGCCTAGGGCTTGTTAATCCCTTTCATAAAAAAAAAGGGGGGGGGGGGGGGGGGGGGCCTTGTTAATTAATTCAGGGTCTGCATCTTCAACATCGATTGATGAGCTGGTAAGTACATGTATTTATCATCTTGAACTTTCATTTTTCGTTACTAGTCATTACCAGTTGATAGTGTTGAATTTCACTGGCAATTGTGATAGGTTATCCTCCACGAGAAGATAAGGTATATATATAACATAGTTTTTTCCTTTGATCCACCAGTCACTTGGACAATATTGACCAAGTAATTTTCAGAACCATTCCAAAATTTACCTATAATAATGTCAACTTAACGGTCATAATCACATAATGATTCTTGTTTTATTGGCCCACCTCCTCATAAATTAACCAACTTGAGGTACTATGAGTCTATGAGTAATCCTTAACCAACGAAATATAATATCAAAAGCATTTATTTCAAAGGAAAAAGCAGTAATAATCTATATATATATATATATATATATAAGGTCGAGGCCTTTGAAACTCTCACAATTTTTCATGTCAGAATTATTTAAATAAAAATTTTTCATGTCAGCATTATTTAAATAAAAAAAATTCTAATTTTACTATAAAACCGGGAAAAAAATTCTCTGCCACTTAAAGCAAAACCCGATAATAACACTATCGCAGTAGCGATTTGAACATCGTGACTGCATGACTTTGTTTTGTTTGACACACGCAGGCGCTTTGAACTCCTGGCATTTCCACACTGGTGGTGCAGCCCCAATTGGCATCATCACACCATCAGCTGAAGATTCCATTGAAAGTAAGGGCTTACTGCTAGCAGTAGGGCCGTCCAAGTTATTTTCAGTCAATGGGGAACTTACATTCATCTTGCCACTGGGGTTTGCCCGATCCCTAAAGTTAAATATGCTTAAGGGCAACTTTTTTAGCTTCACTCTTCCCTTCTTTTTACCAGTGGCGCACACATCTTCAAAGTTTTATCCCTTGGCTGACTTGATTCTGCTTCCCCGTTATTTTTTTTTGTATAGATGAGAGAACAGGTACTTAATTTAGAGTCAAATCCCTCTCATAATAAAATTTTTTGAGTACATGAACTAAGCCATGCCTTCCAATAGCCTCTACATACTGTTTGCCTTTGCCTTTATGTATTGAAGTCAATATGTGGTGATAGGCTACTTGAGGTGTTGGACATAGATTTGCCTTATAGTAATTGGGTGGTCAGATTTTACCATATCAAAGCTACCCTGAGATTTCATTTGGGAGGAGAAATTGAAAAAAAAAATTGTGCTAAGTGTGCTTCTTTCAGTTTTCTTTTAGAGTTCTCACATGTCCAATTAAACATTTTGTTGCCTTTGGTACGAATTTTTCATGTTTACGCAAAGTGAGAGAAAATTTTATAATTGAAATGGTTGAGACTTAAGGAACTGTTGTTGCCGTTGATATCAATGACGATCTTTACTAATTCTTGCTACATCAATATTGGTAATATGTTTTTAGGAAGAATCTGAAACTTCACTGTTTGTGTTTTTAAATTAACCTTACCTCCCATAGAAAAGATGGTTTTTAATCTATTCTATATATATATATATATATATATTAATTTGTTAAAGTGTTTAATTTAAACATTTGCCTTCTATTTTTCTATGTCTAACAGCAAAGGTGCAATGAGAGTTAAAGATGTGTGTATCGTTTTCAGAATTACTTGTGATACGCAAAACATAGAAGAGTGAGTTTATCTTCATTCTCATGAAGTTCTCTTTTCTCCTCCATTTGATGTTAATTGTTTTAGAATTAATCCCATTTAAATTTGATGATTTGTCTATGCAAATCTGATGGAATATTCTGTGCATTGTTACAAATCTTGACTCAATATTGTTCAAAATCCTAAATTCCTTGATGTGTGCTCTAGCAATTTTTCCTTTGAAAGTCAGATTACTTTGAAATTTTCTTAGGATTTATCTAGATGTTCAAATTTATTATCTATGTCCCTTCCCATTTCGCATTCTTTTATTTTTCTTTTTTTTGGGTGAATGATCTTAATCTATGTAGCAGATTGCATTGCATTGTTATTGACTACAAGTATTTTTTACATGGGCTGCCAGTGGACTCTAATTATCACAATTGGGTATTATCTAAGTTTTCTTATAAACACTCTCTTTCTTTTTGTATCATTATGTGCATGTTTGTATTTTTTGTTTTAATAATAATTTTGGTTTGGTTATTAAGAAAGTGTAGGGATAAGTTTTGGATTTTTATTTAGTATGTTTGGGATTCAAGCATCTTTATATAGTTGTTTGTGATAGAGTTTAACAGGGATGGTGAAGGCTCTGCGTGCTAGGATAATGCCTTTGAGAAGAGGTGATGGATTCCTAAAAAATATGAGAAGCTGACAGTTTACAACTTTACATTAAGCGACATAGCATTTAGAATTTGAGTCAAAATCCAAAACCTTATGATAGGAAACATGTAAATGTTCAATTTCAATGAATAAAAACTCAAGTCACAAATTTTTCATGGTTGTTTGCAGTTGTTCCTATGAATGATTATTTGATTAAAAGTTTTCTTTCATTCTTTTCTTCTAGGTTTGGTAAGGTCTAGGAAGAGTCGTTCACTTTTCCAAAAAAGGTCTGGGAAGAGTTGTAGACTTTGTTGGATGAATTATGTGGAAACTTTTGGAAATAAGAGGAAACTATACTCAAGCTTTATAAAGCTTTATTCATATGAAAACCATTTTATCAAATTTAATTTCTTAAATTCTGATTAAGATGAATGGATAATTCAAAACAATTACACTTATTTTTTATTTGTTCCTTTTAAATGTTGTTACACACAATATATTTATATATTGATTGCTGCATCATTATTATGTGATAAAATTCTTTCCATGTATCATTTGGTTGCCACATCTATAAAACCCTAAAACTTAATACCACATGCAGAACATGTATAAACTTCAACATCAATAATGTGTTAGCGGTGATTAAAGCTTGCAAGGTGTTCCATAATTATTATGAAGTTAGCAAAAAACTTGGTAAAATTGTTGATGTCTGTTTAGGTTTTGTGCAAACGTGATTTTTACTTGATACCATTTGCTGAAAACTCACTTCAAATTGCTAATGTATAGGATTAAAATAAAGGAGGGGCATACTTGGGTCAAAACTATCCCATGGAATGCCCTCATGATAGCTCTTGCAGTTGCTATTGGCTTGCAAGAATGAATGGGAGGATTGCCTTTGTTATTGCAGTGGTTCATCTTTAATTGGCTTGAGTTTTCACTTTTTATTTTATTTTTCAAATATTATTAAAACTATTATAGTTCATGTAAAATTAAAAAGTTTTAATGTATAAACTATACTTTCATAAGATTTTTCCGTGCATCGCACAGGTTAACGACTAGTTTTCTTGGAAAGTATGAGTGAGAAAATTTTCCAATCTTAATCTCATGAGAATATAATACGAGGAGTTTATAAATTTCTAGGTTGACTGTTGGATAGAAGTAGTAATCGTATTATTGAAGGCATATGTGCAGTTAATTATCAAATGATGACAAGTCCAATAAACCTAGACTTGGGACATGCACTTTTAAGCTACTTTAGGTACAGATGTACCAACTGAGCTTGAGATTAATTAACTATAAGAGACCCTTATTTGTTTCTTTCTTCCCAATGACGTAGTGTAAATCCAATAACAATCTGGTATAGTGGAGCAAAATCGTTGTCAAAGAAATGTATCATTCATTAAACAAAGAAATATTGCTTTAAATTTAATAACAATCTGCTGGTATAGTGGAGCAAAATCGTTGTCAAACAAATGTCTCATTCACCAAACAAGAAATATTTCAAGTCATTGGCCAAATCAAAAAAGCAACCAAAAACACGTATTAGTGATTAATATGTCATCAAATTGGATCGACAAAAAAATGTGTTTGCGACGTTACATTACGATAATTAATCACTAGTCATGTGCAAAAACTGGATTTGATTGATAAACAAGACACATGGAGCACCTACTGTAACCATGGATTTTTCATTAGGGATTTTTTATCCCCCCCCAAAAAAAAAAAAAGCATATCATCATTGATAGTAGAATATGTACAACATCTAAGAGTGATGTTAAGATATTATAAATTTTACTACATAATTCTTACAAACTCATATGTCATCTTTTTGTTGATGTTAACGTGTTTGTTTAGGAACAATTTATCTAGTTTTTTGTTGAAATCTTTTTGCTAAAAATATTATAAATAAAAAATAAATAAAATAAGTTAATTGATTTTTTTTTTTTTTTTGCTTAAAGTTCTTTAGCAAAAAAGCAAAGTAGGCAATGGTGGGCTTACAAAAAAATATTGAATGAAGTTGTAGTCTTAGTCTACAACCAATCTTGTTACCAAATTTTATCCAAAGTTTAATTATGTTGGGCCTAAAAAAAATTTAGAGTAGCCACAAAAATTTTTTTAAGGATAAAAGAATCATAAATTTTTAAAATTCATACATAATAATAATTATTTTTTTCAGGTTATGGTGCTCCTGTGACCACCCTGAACTCTATGTAGAGTCACCTTTGAGAGTATGACCTGTAATAAGTTTAAAAGATTTAATATTTTGATCAAAATTTATAGAAGGGGACCCATAAACAGTTAATTAGAGTCGATTTTTTTGAATAAAACTTTGCAATGGATTACATAAAACGCTAAACACGAAATGAAATAAGCGTGAATTTTTGCGAGACTTGCATAGGGCCCACAAACAATAAATAAGTTTCAGCAAAAACCAGATGCAGCCCTAATACCAATCACATTCAAAAGCTTATTTGCTAGTAACTCCTCCCACCCCACCCCCCAAAAAAAAAAAAAAAAAAAAACCTTATTTGCTTATGTGCATATATTATATATTTTAAATTCTCACCTTTTTAAGTATAATTATACTTTAATAAACTTTCAACAAAAAGTCATATAATTTGTTACCAATTGAGCACTAATCACATAGGTCTACAAGTCTTTTGTTGTGAAATAATATCCATTTTGTAGGAAGCAAGGGTGGATGGGAGGTGGCAACTGAAAGTTCATGCAATTGCTTCTGCTGGTTTTTTTAATGTTTATACCTCTGCAATGGTCCCCTTGGATATAGGAAAGTATATGAGTATAACTTTTTTTTTTTTCATGTAATATGGATACATTGAATCATTGATAGAGAGAGCCAAAAACTGATGGGATCCACTTTTGTATACGAATAATATCCATTAATTTCTATGCACATAATATGTTGCTTGTATTCTAAGCTTCACATTTTCAGTAATATAAATTTTTTTTTTTTTTTTTTTTTTTTGCATTATTCAACGAGTAATGCTACTACAATTTTTATAAACTATTTTTATGATCAACTTCTTACTGGTTTTCATCTAGACTTACCACTAACATTATTTTTTTCATTTACCAATAACCACTCACCACATCAGTCGTTTCTAAATTTTTATGTAAAAAAATTTGTATCTCTAGCATTTTCCTTCTTCAATAGATCTTTTTCTCTTTTCATAATCCTTAAAGTCGTATTTGGAAAATGCTTCTGCCTACGCTATTTGTTTGTTTTGTTTTGTTTTAATTTTTATTACTTTTGTCCTTAATGCACATTAAACTAAATTTAAGACACTTAACAAGGGAGTTGGAGGAAAAAAATAAATTAATCAAAGGGAAACAAGAAAAAATGGTATAACTAATATATATAAAAATCAAGAGATATTACAGAAGTCTGAGCTTTCAAGAAAATACAAAATACAAACTTTTGAACTTGTAAGCACTAGCTCGTTCTTAATATTCCTAGACAAAATCAATACCTTTTCTCTTTGCACTAATTTCTTCTTTTAGCTTCCTAATAACAAGTTACCCTATAGAAGTTTTGGTAATTAGCTCGATACTTTCACCTCTATATATATGTTGGCTCAAGATGCTGTATACATTGTCATTTTGTAATCTGGTATACTCGTAAATTGTAAATTTTCCGACTTTCCTCTTATTTAAAAAAAAAAATTCAATGATAAGAGTAGAGAATATTGAAATCTTGAATTAATGTTTCTATTGGAACTTAGAATTACTAGGAGAAGCTAATTGATCTATAAGGTTCTTGGCATATACACTAGAACTTCTTGCATTGACCTCACCGTATCATGTAAGTCGGTATATGACATGTACAGTGTACACTCTTTTTGGAGTTCTTTGTGGATTGAGTGCCATAGGAATCTTGTAAATGGAACATTTTGGATTGCAATTTGCTGAAAATGCCAATCTTGGACCGAGTTGCTAGCTCAATATTTTCGAGATAACATATCAAAATATTGAGTAAAGAAGAATACATGTAACCGATCATTATTATTTTATTAAAATTTATAATCCACCCCCATCATTTTGGGAATAAGATGCAGCAGTTGTTATAGTGTATATATTAATAAATTTCTTTAAAAATTTCCGAAAAGTCTTTCTCCTGCTAAAAGTTTCCCCATAGTACCATACCATTGAATTATTATCCATAATCTATAAAAATAGAAAACACATTCAGAAGAAAATGATTAATGATTAATCTGATTGGAAGAATAAAATTCATTTCATCCAACATTGGTTCTTGCGTATTGGTAGGGTTCCACCAACAGATATGTCTGTTGGTGGAACCCTACCAATCCCATCACAGACACCAACCAATCTCTTTGAGTTTTGATTTTTAATTAAAATAATAGTAATCATTGTAATCTTTATTAATTTTCTTATCTTTCTACAATAATGTCACACTTTGTAACCATTGTGACCAACAAAAAATCAACACATACTTACAATGAAATTGAGATTTGGTGAAATACCTTCTCAATGATTTAGATTAAAAGTTAAAAAATTAATTTTTAATATCAACAATTGGATCAAAGGAATTAAAAAAAATTAAAATTTTTGAAAAAATAAAAATAATGTGAGAGGTATTGCAATAGCCCTAACTATTGCACTGAATCCCAATCCCTTACAATGATATATGTTCCAATAAAAAATAGTAAATGTTCATATCACGTTGGATTCCACATAGCTTCAGCCAATACTTCTTTAAATAGAACACACCCACGCACAACCATCCCTGCACAGTACTTTATACTAATTTTTCTTTTCTCAAATATAATATATAGTTGTATATCTTTTTCATTTTTGGACTGCACGTATTATCTCAAGTATAAAATTGTCTATCATTCATTAATTTTGCCTTGGAGATACATGTGAGAAGCACGTGCCACATGGTGCTCTACTTCACATATCTAGACAAACAAAACAAAGCAAATAAACAAAACTACAAAAGCATCTGATCTAGCTATCATCTCGATCTCTATCCCTAATGTTTGTCGCAGAGCATGAAAACCTGTGAACGCTCTCACTCACACGATGCATGTTACATATATGTGACTGGATCAGAAAATTATGATGTTGAATGATGTTGATCTCAGAGAGGCTATTGTCACCCATGTGGAATTACTGGATCCATCTTTTGGCTTGTACAGAAGATTGGCCACATTGCATTTTTAATTAATTAAAGCGGTAATTTTTTTCTTTAATAGTGTTCACTCTTTAATTATTGTTCTTTATCATTATCAGGTTAAGACACTAATCGACTTTTTGTATTGAAAAGGTTCGAACCCTAATTTCTTGTTTGGCGATAAGAGACTATACTAATTGTGTGAGAATGGAAAATCAGAGAAGAAGAAGCAGAGAATGCTTATGGAAATAGAGAGAGAATGAGAGAGAGAGAGAGAGAGAGAGAGAGAGAGAAAACTTCTAGAATATCTCTGTGATTACTCTATTGAATGAATCAATCAGAAAAACTGTACAAAGCTCTACATATATACTAACAGAACGAAAAAACTAGCTACCAAATTATGCGTAGGGCAGTTACAAGGAAGTTACATCAGCTATAGCACGTGTATCAC
Source organism: Quercus ilex subsp. ballota (assembly GCA_032727855.1). Lineage (NCBI taxonomy): Eukaryota > Viridiplantae > Streptophyta > Magnoliopsida > Fagales > Fagaceae > Quercus > Quercus ilex. Next base: position 93,782,195 of record CM064909.1, on the reverse strand, counting down.
CCACGTGTGAACATAAATAACCAATACTGTCTAAACTACAAGTCACTTAGCTCCTTATGTCGTTAATTTTACACATCACACTAACACTTGCTTTACTTTGCTCCACCTTGCTAGCACTTCACTGTTGCATCACTTCCTTCTTGCTTCACTATTGCTCTAACCTTGCCTTTAATATCTTTACAATTTGAACTAACTATAACTCACAAGTTGTACACATACTTGAGTTTCCAAATAATCACTTATATAGTTATACTCCTAATTATGACAAGAAGGCAGCAAATGGATAAAGAATTTGCGTACTTAATTAAATGCTACGAACTGTGGGTTTTCAACTGGTATAAATATGGTGGTAGTTGCTTGTTCATATGAAATAAGGCTAAGTATGGTCTCTGAAATAGGAAGAAGGGAAAATATATAAAAGATTGAGGGCTGCAATAGTGAAGATTTGTGAGGCACTGCTGCAATTCCGTTGCTCTGACAACCTGCATTCTAAATATCTGGGGTCGCTAATTTCTATAAAGAATATATGCCTGCAAACTGCAAAGTAACGTGTTAGTGAAATTGAGGATAGATCTGACAACAAATAAATTAGATATTAATTTACATGGGAAAGAGAGTTGAAGAAATTATGAGTCTGTTTGGTATCGGTGATTTAGAAATGTAGTTTGTATTTTTTAGAAATATATATAGATAAAAAAATGTGTAAAAAAATGTGTAATATTGTTTAAAAATTAAAAATTGTTGTTTAAGTGCATGTACCAAATAGATCCTTTTTTTTGGCCAAATAAAAATAAGAATTTTTGTAACGATAATAAATAATATTACATGTATTATTTATAATTAAACTTTACCTCCACAATAAAATTATAATAAATAAATAAAAACTTCATCCAGTTATATTGACCTGGTCCTAACCTTTATGTGCTATGTGAACAAGATGCAGTACAAAAGATATCGTATTGCTGTTAGTAGCTTTATGATCCAGCAGCATGCCTCCAAAGTAACATGGTCTCTTTGATAAGTAATGTTTCACTTTGCGGCATTCATATCCAAAGTAACATGGTCTTTGTGATAAGTAATGTTCACGTTGTCATCTAAAAGGGGTATATTTTTTAATAATCATACCCTCTATCTTTGATTTGTTTTTAATTTAGCCTTGATTGTAAACAATTAGCCTTTTTAATTTCATCTATTTCATTTCAAAATAGTATTACTAGTAGTCGGATTGAACAAAACTAGTCAAAAGAATTAATTATAAATAAATGATGTAATTTATATATAATAATTTAAACCCCAAAAAATAATGTACACTTTGTTTTGAATCCTATAAGAGAAAACTTAAGGGATGTACATTGGTTTATGAAATATTTTAAAAATATTTATGGAAAAAGAAAAAAAATTAACATTTTTTACAACTATGATATTAAAAATTTTCTAAAATAATCTATTAACAAATGTCTTAAGGACACCCATTAACATGAAAACACATGATATATTAAGCATGTTTAGACTTTAGACTTTAGACTTTAGAGGACTTTTTTTTTTTTTTTGAGAAACAAATACACACACACACAAGGGAGAAGAAAAGGGATTCTAACACAAAAGCACATCACAACTCCACTCAAAAGTCATGGTAACTTTTAAGGGAGGGTGGGGCAAGTTATACTACACGCAATACATTCTCTTAAATAATGTGGGACAATTACCCATTCTTTTCTTTTTCTTTTTTTGAGAAACAAATACACACACAAAGGAGAGAAAAATGAGTTCTAACACAAATGCATACAACAATTCCACTCAAAAGAAGTGATAACTTTTAAGGGAAGGTGGGGCAAGTTTTACTACGCACAATATACTCTCTTAAGCAATATAAGACAATTACCTTCTTTTTTTTTTTTTGAAAAACAAACATACACAAAGGAGAGACAATGAAATTAGTAATTAGTAATTACATTGCCTGCTCATTTGTCACGGAAATAGATAATGTGCAGTAAGTTAGTGCATTAACTGTCAAGTCGACAACCACATAGTGACATCGTTTCTAAATCAACAGCTATGCTGCAATTTTAATTTTATGAGTTAATTATAATTACTACTGAGACCCAGTAATATGAAAGTTACTGCCAATTATAATTACTACTGAGACCCAGTAATATGAAAGTTACTGCCACGGAAAAATATACCTTGTATTGAATATATGTTTATTCTCTCTCATAGCAAGCTGTAAGAGAGAAAAAACATATACCCAATACATGGCACACATTTTTCACTGCCACATATAATCCTATCAGTCTAATAATGAATTAGACGCTTGCATCACACAATTTTGTGCATATGTGTTGATAGTGTAGTGCGAGTGCCCAGTAAAAATTTAATTGTCCCGCACGGCTATGTGTTTGGATAACGTTTATTTTGCTGAAACTAAAAATTTATTACTGAAAGTACTGTAAATAAAGGTAAAAATTAGTTGAAATAGTAGAATATGACATATAAATAGTACTAAAAAGTACAATAGAACCCATAAATAATAGTAAAAATAAGTTAAATAGTAAAATAATTTTAATTTTTCATCTCAATCCAAACGCACACTTTATCGTGCTTGTAGTAAGTTTCAAAATCCTCCCAGAAGTTTCACGAGCCAAAATTGCCTGAGATGATTAGGACTTCAAATTGTACAGCTCAGGTGTAAATATTTTATCTTTCGTAAGTTTCACGGTCTCTAGCCATTGGCTTTGAATATGCACCTCTCTTTAATTTTTGGATAAGTTCGCGTAAGAGAAATATCCTCATTTCATTCAATCCAATTTGAATCTTTAGTAAAAGCTGTTGCCCTTTTAGTACAATGACACATTTATGTTGTGACTTGGAATAATAATAAATTGTTTAAGTTTGTTTTAGACTTTAGAGATTGACTCGAATAATTAGATACTACTATACTCCAAACAAACTTAAACAAAACAATTGGAAAGACATGGACCCAAAATCATATATTGGGTCTTAAGCCTTATTCGAGAATGTTATCATGTCTGAGGAGGAACTAATGGTTAAGGGTGATTCCAGTTTAAAGCCTCATAAGTGAGAAAGAAGAAGAAGGTAATCCGAGAAGTAATTCCTCCTCGGACATAGCATACCCAGCCCAGACACGCACCCCAATGACAAAAATAACCTCCCTGGAAGCCCTAATGTTAGAGGTGTGCCTCAAAAATACACAAGAAGGAAGAGAGTCTAAAAATATCTAAGGAGAGGTTGCTACCTCCGCATTGAATGCATCGCAGCTACTTTTTTGGCAGCATTTATGTGGAGAATACTCCTGAACAGTGCTGCTTTGGCTATCACAACTCACAGAGAGCCAAAAGAGGCGTCTGATGGGACAGACACTCAAGTGAAGGCTCAGATGACCGACAAGTGTAGGACCAAGATGGACCGGAAGGAGCTACATAACGTGACAGATCCCTCATGAGAAAGGGATCGGAGAAAATGGAGGAAAAACACTGTAGCAACTAGAATTGTATTTGTAATTAGTTCCATTGGTCTATAAGAATATTTGTCTACTCGGACAACACATACACCTAACCTTACGTGTTTTGCTCTTACATGATGATCATTCGGGCCTATCCTAGCCGTTGTTAGATTCATTAGGGCCTTGTTTTTTGACCCATTCTCTACAACCTCTATGGCGGGAAACCCCGAAAGACGCAATCACAACCTCTATTGCCAATACCACCAAGACTATGGACACACCATATAAGATTGTAGGAGTCTGTGGGACCACCTGGACCAACTTGTCCGTGAACAAAAGTTAAAGCAATTCTTGCACCATTCCAGCGGTCAAAGGGGCCAGACAAACTCAGAATCCCGAAGAGATGATTCTTCAAGACCTCCCTTGGGCACGATAAACATCATCTTTACTACTCCAAGGAAGACTGGCTCCTGCCCTTCATAAGTGATGTCTATGGCTCGGCTATCTGCCGAGGACTCTAAGCGAGAACCAAAGAAGGCTAGACTGCAAATCCAACCGGTCTTGGGCTTCATGGATGAGGATAAAATCGGAACCATCCAACCCCACGACGATGCTTTGGTGGTTACCTTTAGGATTGGGGGATATGATGTGAAGAAGGTGATGGTGGACCAAGGCAGTGGTACCAAGATAATGTACCCCGGCCTATATAAGGGGCTAAACTTGAAACCAAAGGACTTAACACCTTATACCTCGCCCCTAGTGAGTTTTGATGGGAAGGTCGTCATCCCAAAAGGTCAAATCAGGCTACTCATACAGACTAGCTTAGAAGTAGTGGAAGTGAACTTTATTGTGGTGGACGCATATTCTCCCTACACTGCCATTGTCGGCAGGCCTTGGCTTCATACTCTAGGGGCTGTCTCTTCTACCCTGCACTAGAAAGTGAAATACCTGTGAGGAGTCAAATTTAGAAGATTGTTGGGAGCCAACCTGCAGCTAGACAATGCCTGGAGGCCGCCATCCGGCATTGGCCCGAGGTCGAGTCCTCAGCCTGTACTGAAGAAGGCTTATAGCAATTAACAGGTCCGGCGTCGTCCATCGATGGGTTGGCCGAGGAGGCGAGGTGCGAAGATTTGGAAAAGGTTGTTATCGGTGACGATTCGGAGAAATTCTTTCAGATTCAGGCTCAGCTGCCTCTTCCAGATAAGGAAGAGCTGGTAGAGTTTCTTAGAAGAAACGTCGATATCTTCGCATGGAGTGCTTACGAAGCCTCAGGGGTGGACCCGAACTTCATCTGTCATCATTTAAATGTTAATCTGTCCGTCACTCCCAAGAGGCAACCTCCTCGGCACTCGTCCAGGGACCACTCTGATGCTGTCAAGGATGAGGTAGAGAAACTAAAGCAGGCGGGGGCTATCAATGAGGTATTCTACCCTAAATGGTTTGGCCAATACCATGGTGGTGAAGAAGAAAAGTGGGAAATGGCGAGTATGTGTGGACTTCATGGATCTGAATAGGGCTTGCCCAAAGAATCCCTTCCCTATGCCCAGGATAGATCAGCTGGTGGATGCAACCGTAGGGCATCCTCGGATGAGCTTCCTAGACACATTTCAGGGATACCACCAAATACCGCTCGCCCTGGAAGATCAAGAAAAGACTGCTTTCGTCACACCCACCGAAAACTACCACTACAAAGTTATGACATTCGGTCTGAAGAACACAGGGACCACCTATCAAAGGATAATGACTAGGATGTTTAAGTCATAGTTGGGCAAGAGCATTGAGGTCTATATAGACGACATGGTGGTAAAAGGTAAGGTAGAATCCAAGCACTTGAGAGACCTCAGGAGCATTTTCGAAGTTCTGAGGAAACACAAGTTGCGCCTCAACGCTTCCAAGTGTTCTTTCGGAGTAGGATCAGGCAAATTCCTAGGCTACATGGTAACCCATAGAGGCATTGAAGTTAATCTCGACTAGATTAAAGTAATCAACAATTTACAACCATCTCGGAATCCCAAGGAAATCCAAAAACTGACCAGAATAACTGTTGCCCTGAATCGGTTTATCTCTCGGTCAGCGGATAGGTGCCGACCCTTCTTCCTACTGATGAATAAGTGGAAGGGGTTTGAATGGACTGAGGAGTGTGTCTCGGCTTTCCAACAGCTTAAAGATTATCTTTCTCGGCCTCATATCATGTCCAACCCTGAGGTTGACGAAGTCCTATTCGCTTATATTGCTGTGGCCCCTCATGCTGTAAGTTTGGTCCTGATACAAGTTGGTCACGGCACACAAAAGTCAGTCTATTATGTGAGCAGATCACTACACGAAGCTGAAATCCGCTATCTACCGCTGGAAAAAGCTATTCTAGCTGTGGTACACGCCACACACAAACTCCCCTACTACTTTCAGGCACACACGGTCATTGTCCTAACTCAGCTTTCGCTTAGAGCTCTGCTCCGGAGCGCTAATTACACGAGGAAGATTGCTAAATGGGCCACGATCCTAGGGGCTTTTGACATCAAATACATGCCTCGCACTTCTATCAAAGGACAAGTCCTCGCGGATCTGGTAGCCGAGTTTGCTAAATCCCCGCTAGAAGAAGAAATGAAAACACAACCCATGGATGGAAAATCGGTTGGCATGGTCTCCAACAAGGCCCCCCATCCTGGGAAGTGTACGTTGATAGTGCAGGAAATCAGAAAGGTTCCGGAATGGGGTTAGTACTAGTATATCCCAAAAGGATCACCATCGAGAAATCGTTAAGATTGGGATTCTCGGCCACCAATAATGAGGCTGAGTATGAGGCTCTGCTAATGGGAATGACCATGGTTAGAACGATGGGCGGAAAAGCAATAAAGATATTCTCAAACTCCAAATTGGTCGTCGGACAAGTGAAAGGGGAGTTTGAAGCGAGGGAAAAGAGGATGCAGGGATACTTAAGCTAGGTTAGACACCTACAGTCAGGCTTTGAATCCTTCAATCTATTGCATATTCACAGGAGTGGAAATACCCATGCTGATTCCCTGGCCACACTTGCAACCTCTTCGGCACAAAACTTACCCCGTGTCCTTGTAGAAGACTTGTGCAAGCTCGCAGAGATGTACAAAGAGGCAATTCATGTCCACCAAGTTAGAATGGAGCCTAGCTGGATGGACCCCGTTGTATTGTTCTTAAAAGAGGATACCCTGCTTGAAAAGAAGTCCAAGGCTGATAAAGTTTGAAGAAAAACTTCTCGGTTCTGGCTGTTCGAGGATCAGAAATTATACAAACGATACTTTTCTGGACCATACCTACTATGCATGCACCCTGAGGCAACAGAATTACTCCTCGAGGAATTACATGAAGGAATTTGCGAAAGCCACACTGGAGGAAGATCGTTGGCGTACAGTGCCATCACTCAAAACTATTAGTGGCCGAACATGCAAAACGAAGCATAGGAATATGTAAAAAAGTGTGACCAATGTCAAAGGTTCGCGCCAAACATACACCAACCAGGTGGAGTCCTTAACCCCCTATCCAGCCCTTGGCCGTTCGCGCAATGGGGCTTAGACATTGTAAGCCCTTTCCCCAAAGCAGCAGGAAACAAAAGATATTTGCTAGTTGGGACAGACTACTTCACCAAGTGGATGGAGGCCGAGCCCCTGGCAAATGTCAGGGACGTGGACGCCAAAAAGTTTGTTTGGAAAAACATTGTCACCTGGTTCGGGGTCCCTAATGCCCTCATCTCAGACAACGGTCTTCAGTTTGATAGCAAATCCTTCAGGAAATATTGCCGTGAGTTGGGAATTACGAATAGGTATTCTACCCCAGCTTATCCCTAAGGGAATGGACAAGCCGAGGCTGTCAACAAGGTTATAGTGAACGAACTCAAGAAGAGGTTGGATGATGCGAAGGGAAAATAGGTGGAGGAGCTGTCGCACGTCCTCTAGACATACTGAACCATGCCTCATAGATCCATCGGGGAAACCTCCTTCTCCATGACTTATGGAGCTGAGGTTGTTATCCCTCTAGAGACTGGCTTCCCAACGCTAAGGACCAGCTCATTCAATCTGAGCAGTAACAATGGGCTACTGGAGAAGAGCTTAGACTTGATTAAAGAGAAAAGGGAAAACACAATGGTTCAATTGGCATACTACCAACACAAACTCAAGCAGGGTTATGATGCCAACGTGAAACTGAGACCATTAGCCCTTGGTGATCTTGTGTTGAGAAAGGTTTTGGGTACTACAAAGAATCTGGCGTGGGAAAAACTGGGACCTAATTAGGAAGGGCCATATCGCAGCACCTCAATGGCTGGTATAGGAGCATATTTTATGGAAGATTTAGATGAACGTGTAATACCACGCCCGTGGAATGTAAACAACCTGAAAATGTATTATTATTAAAGGAAAGTCTCTTCTGTTAATATGTTCATTTACCTAAGGCGTTGTTTTTCTCATTATTCAACTTTTATAAGTGTTTAAATTGAAACTCAATCATGCCTGAAGTCCTTGGACGAGATGATGTGGGGAGTTTTAACACAATGACAACTTTTATAAGTGTTTAAACTGAAACTGAATCATGCCTGAAGTCTTCGGACGAGATGATATGGGGAGGTTAACACAATGACAACTTTTATAAATGTTTAAACTGAAACTTAATCATGCCTGAAGTCCTCAGACCAGATGATGTGGGGAGGTTAACAAAATGACAACTTTTATAAGTGTTTAAACTGAAACTCAATCATGCCTGAAGTCCTCAGACCAGATGATATGGGGAGGCTAACACAATGACAACTTTATAAATATTTAAATTGAAACTCAATCATGCTTGAAGTCCTCGGACCAGATGATGTGGGGAGGTTAACACAATGACAACTTTTCTAAGTGTTTAAATTGAAACTCAATCATGCCTGAAGTCCTCGGACGAGATGATGTGGGAAGGTTAACACAAATACAACTTTTATAAGTGTTTAAATTGAAACTCAATCATGCCTGAAGTCCTCGAACCAGATGATGTGGGGAGGTTAACATAATGACAACTTTTATAAGTGTTTAAACAGAAATTCAATCATGCCTAAAGTCCCTAGACCAGATGATGTGGGGAGGATAACACAATGAAAACTTTTGTAAGTGTTTAAACTGAAACTCAATCATGCCTGAAGTCCTCGGATCAGATGATGTGGGTAGGTTAACACAATGACAACTTTTATAAGTGTTTAAACTGAAACTCAATCATGCGTGAAGTACTCGGATCAGATGATACAGGGAGGTTAACACAATGACAACTTTTATAAGTGTTTAAGCTGAAACTCAATCATGCCTGAAGTCCTCGGACCAGATGATGTGCGGAGGTTAACACAATGACAACTTTTATAAGTGTTTAAACTGAAACTCAATCATACACGAAGTCCTCGGACCAGATGATGTAAGTAGGTTAACACAATGACAACTTTTATAAGTGTTTAAACTGAAACTCAATCATGCCTGAAGTCCTCGGACCCGATGATGTGAGGAGGTTAACACAATGACAACTTTTACAAAAAGATCTCCTCGGATTGGCAACTTCGAGGAGGTTAAAGTCCATAATTATTCATCCAAGTATGAGTTTATTACCTATCTGCACTTGGTTCAGCCCTCACTACAGAAGGAGCAACTCACAGTGCAAGTATAGGAAAAATTATTTGTTAATAGGTACCTAACCAAATTACTTAGATTGACGGCAATGCACTATTATCAAAGTGTTGATTGAAAGGCAGAACAGTTAGTAATGGTAATGAACTTCAAGGCGTACAAAGTGAAAATGCAAAAGATAAAATAAAAAACAAAACAAAACAAGAAAACACACACACACATCTTCATTAAACAAGAAAAAGGGATACATCACGTTTGATGGCAAATTGCTGTTACAAAAGGTACTTATATAAAAATAAAAAATAAAAAACTGTATGAAAACACTCTACATCTAAGCTTTGGCTTTGAGAGCATTCTTCTTGGGATCAGCAACCTCGGAAGGGACATTATTAGTTTTGAACTTAGCTTCTGCATCCTTGGCCTGAGAGACTACATCCTTGAGTGTATGGGCATCATAAGGGGACTTGGCTCCCAAAGGTGCCTGAGTCTCCTTAACCACTCCAGCCCCCTTAAGAACTTGAGCTTCAGGGAGGAGAACTTAAGTGGTAAGGAGTTGCTCAGGAGGAATTTCCTGAATATCCGCTAGGAAGAAGACATTCTCGGACTTCCTCAGCTCGGAGTCTACGGGAACTCCCGCCCGGTCCATTGCAACTCCCCAAGACTCGGTGCAGTAGTCCTTGCACACTCCGACCATCTCCTCTGCCAGTCGAGTCTTCATGTCATGCACCCCGCGCTCTTAGGATGCCGTCACCGCGACCTCAGCGGCTTCCCTAGCCACCCGAGCTGCCTCCTTGACTTTTTGTAGCTCGGCCTTAAGATCCAGAACGGCTTGCTTTTCTGTGGCCAAGTGTATCTCGGTCATGTGCAATTGTTGGCACTGGTCCTCAACTTGTCTCTCCACTATTTTCAGACCCGCCAAGGCACTATTGCGGGTTTTAACCGCTTCTTTCAGCTGCTCAGATAGCTCAGCTTGCTCTTGCTTTAATGCTCCCAGCTTCTTTTCCAACTCCAACCAGGAGTGGGCTTCAGTCTTAGCCTCGTCCTGAGCGTTCTTGACCCACTCCTCGATGACGTAGACTTGCTGGGTAAGCTGTATAGAAGTAGCAAAGGGGTCATGAAGAGTACGCACACATATGAATGGAACTGCAGCTTGGCATTTAACAAAGAAAAATAATGCTGGTTAACTTACCATTGCAATATCTCTCTTCAACGACATGAAGAAGTTAGGCTGCCTAATACACCCAAGACCCTCTATGTCCCTAGGGAGGAGGAGGGGCTGCTCCAAGGCCTCGGCCAGGATGCCAGTGTACCCCCTTTAAGACTCCTAGATGGTAACGTCCCAAGAGATGGGAGCGCCCTCCACCTCTAGCCTGAAGGCCCAGGAGCGTTGCCCTCAGCGTACTTCAGCATCCTCCCGGCTCTCTACGGACTAGGCCCTCTTGTCCCGGGTGTCCTTAGCCTTCTTTTGCTACTTAGTACCTTTTTGATGTGCCACCTCCCCTTCCTCCAAGGCCTCTATTGGCCTTTTCTTCTTCAGATTTGGGTCAGCCTTCAGTCCGAGATCTATTGGGAGTTGAGGAGGAGGAAGAGGGAGATTAGGAGTGACTTGGGTCTTAGGGGTTTCTTTTGAAGTAGACCCCCCTTTGTTCCTATTGGCCATTAGCCCCTTTAAACCGGGCCTTTGCCTCAGGTCCATGACTTCATTCTCCTCAGAACTAGTGTCTAGCCGAGCAACTATTATCCTTGGCTGATAGACGGCAGAAAACCTTTCAGACTCGGTCTCGGAGTCCGATAGCTCCACAGGCCTTTCCCGCGCCCCTTCCCCTTCGTCGAAGTGGAACTAGTCGATCTCAACATTTAAAGAGTGGCAGAACGAGGCTGACTCCTGTCTCCGGGCAATTATCGGTTGAGGAGCAGGTTGGGGTGGCAGCACGACGGAGGGAAGGTCCCTCCGAGCCAAAAATCTTGGCTTGGAAACGTCTATCCTAGCAACTTATGACTCCCAGCCCTTATTGCCTGGCCCGCATCCTGGAATATGCGGGACAAGGGCTCGTAGTCCAAGATCAGGTGAGCAGCCCGGAGCTGTCCATCCTCGCTCACAAATATCTTCGACCTTAGCAGGTAGTTGAGAGCCTGAACACTGGTCAGGCTGAGCCTTGGAGCGACGTGGTTCTTATCTGCAAAAACATCCAAGAGGAAAATCGTGGTCAGAACAGCAAAAATTATCGTCAAACAAGGATTAAGTGTCAAAAATGAATGAGACTAAAGGGGCTAAACTCCTTGCCTACAAAGACTAATCTTAGGGTACCTCACCTGGCTCTGCCTCCCGTGTTGGGCAAGGAAGTCCGTTGTGCCACTCCCCGAAGGCGACCAGATAATCATCCTTCAAGCCCTTGTTGGACTTAGGAAGGCAGGATATCAACCTAACCACGTCGGATTGGGACTTGAGGTAATATCCTGTGGTAGCATGGGAATGGCACTTGTACATGTGAACGACGTCGTGCCATGTCAGCCCCAAGTTCATCTGGTCATTCAGAGCGTCTACGCACCCTAAGACTCTAAACGTATTGGGAGTGCACTGGTGGGGGCATATCCTATGGTTGAGCAGATAATTCCTGGTTATCCTACCCATAGGAAGCGTCATCCCTCCTTCTATAAAAGCAATCATTGGAATGACGACTTTGCCCACCTCTCTATTAGTAAGTATCTGGTCCGGGGGACAGTACTGTAAGCCCACTCCTTGTGGGATATGTTACTTGGCCCTAAAACCCTCCAAACCGGCCGGAGAGTCCACTAGGTGTTTAAATCTACCCATTTATGCGAATGTGGACGACGAGGAGAAAGTTTTTAAAAAGAGGAAGGCCGAGGAGCCTGGCCGAGGAGAAATAGAAAGTTTGGAGAGATAAATACTTACAAGAATGGGTGTACCGAACCCTGACCTACAGGAAGAATCCTTGAGAGATTTCTTAGGTAAAGAATTTAGGGAGGTTTAGTGACTGAGAAAACTTTATGATTTTGAGCGCTTGGGATCTCTGGAGAACTTGAAGACTTGTAAAATAGGAGAAGGGAGTTCTCCGGGTGGTTTATATAGGGGGCGGGATTGAGTGGAAGTTATGCCACTCAAAACCCAAGAAAGAATATCAGTCATTGGATTTGTGCCCCGCCGTTAGATGCGGGGAACATAAAGCCGCCTAGAGCAATTGATGATACCTCGCAAGATGCGAAGCGTCAGTAGCAATTATGGGGCGCATAAAACGGCACTCCCACACATGTAAACCAGAAAGATAAGTGGTCTTGTCTTCTAAAAATCAAAACCCTACTTTTTCTCCTCGGATAAGAGGGAAAAATCGGGGTTTTGAAGGGTTATTGTGGGAACATGGGCCCAGAATCATATATTGGGCCTTGGGCCTTATCCGAGAACGTTATCATGTCCGAGGAGGAACCAATGGTTGAGGGTGATTCCAGTTTAAAGCCTCATAAGTGAGAAAGAAGAAGAAGGTGGTCCGAGGAGTAATTCCTCCTCGGACATAACATACCCAGCCTAGACACGCACCCCAATGACAAAAATAACCTCCCTGGAATCCCCAATGTTAGAGGTGTGCCTCAAGAATACATAAGAAGGAAGAAAGTCCGAAAATATCTAAGGAAATGCTGCTACCTCAGCATTGAATGCACTGCAACTACTTTTTTGGCCACATTTATGTGGAGAATACCCCTGAACAGTGCTGCCTTGGCTACCACAACTCACAGAGAGCCAAAAGAGGCGTCTGATGGGACAAGCACTCAAGTGAGGGCTTAAATGACCGACAAGTGTAGGACCAAGATGGACCAAAAGGAGCTATATAACGTGACAAATCCATCATGAGAAAGGGATCGGAGAAAATAGAGGAAAAACACTGTAGCAACTAGAATTGCATTTGTAATCAGTTCCATTGGTCTATAAGAATATTTGTCTCCTCGGACAACACATACACCTAGCCTTACGTGTTTTGCTCTTACATGATGATCTTTCAGGCCTATCCTAGCCGTTGTTAGATTCACTATGGCCTAGTTCTTTGACCCATTCTCTATAAATTTTATTGTATTGGGCTCATTAACCCATAATCCCATACATACTGGGCTTGGGTTGAAAATCGTTCCCATACAACAATAATAGCCAAATGTTTCGCTTAGCTGTAATTAAGATGAGACTATTCATGTTATTTTCTTTTCTTTTTTAGCTCTAATACAATCTTTAATAATTAGAAGTTTACCCTGGTGTTTTATTATTTTTAACTAGCATGTAACCCATGCAAATGCATGGATGCATTTAAAATTAAACATAATTTTATCATAAAAATATAAATAATTAGTCAAATTATTTTTTTTAAAGTAAACGTAATCTGTCACATATTAAAATTCTTAAGTAAATTTAATATTATTTATGATAATTTTTTTATAATTTTTAATAAAATAAAATGTGTGGTGATCTTTGTTACGTGATTGGGATTTTTTTTTTTTTTTTTCATAGTTCATTAATATTGAATTTTTAGTATTTTGCACTCATTAATTTACTTTGCACAAAAATTAAAAAATTTAAGTGGACATATGGACAAAACTTAAGTGGATAATTATGGTGTAGTCTCCATCTAAATTTAAACACATGACGCAAAATTTGATTTTAATTTCAAATTCTAATTGAACTTTTTCTAAGTTTTGCCTATTAATATATACTAGCTTGTAACTCATGCATATGCATGGATATGCTTAAAAGATACACATTAAGATGCATAGTATAATTCTTACTATGGGGTCAGAGAATTTGGTAACCCCGGCCCACTTTATACCAAACCCAAGGCCCATGCCGAGGAGGAAGAAATGCCCGAGGACGAAGTGTGAAAGTCCAAACTGCCCAGGAACCTTGCCGAGTACAACCCTGTCCTCGGCCAACCAAGACCATGAGAGGAGGAAGTAACGGGCCACCAAAGGCAGCCTTCCAGGGCATCTAAAGAGAAAGAACAAGTACAACATGTCAGCCATGGAAGCATGGTGGAGGAGCAAGATCAGGATGAACTGTCACCTCCACATTAAATGCGCACGACTAATGTTCGGGCAGCATTAATGGAGAAATGACCCCTGAGCAGTGCTGCCTCGGTTGCTGCAACTCACAGGAGGTTTGGTAAGGTGGCTGATGGGACGGGTTGTCAAAGAGAGGGATGGATGATCAACAAGTGAAGGAAAGAGATCGATGGAGGAGGACTATATAATGGGAAGAAACAGATCAAAAGGGGGACCATTCGGATGGGATAAAGACTACCACCAAGCTCCTCGGACCGAGCCGAAGACAGACATTCTAAGATAATTTTGGTTCGTCTACGTTCGATGGTGTCGAATATCACATTGGGCGTTGTCCGTGTGCTAAGGCCTAGTTCTTAAACTCATTCTCTACAAATTCATTGTATTAGGCCAACTGGATCTGAGTCCACTCTTCCAGCAGTAGAACCGCCCAGATCCAAACCCTACACTTACATATATAATTTAAGTATTATTGATAGTTATTCTTATATTTTTTTTAACTCTTTAAAAAGTCTTATAAGAATGTTAGTGGGTAAAAAATGTAAATTGTTAATTTTTTAAATATTTTTATATTCATTAATTCTCGACTCTTTGATTTTTGTACACAATAACTCACTTAAATGGATATTTATGATATGGTCCCACATTTGATTCCAAAATTAAGAAATAAAACCCTTTCTAAAAATAAATAATTTAGGACACATGACACAAAATTGGACTTCAATTGTAGAATCTAATTGGATTTTCTCTAAACTTTACCTATGAATATATGTATATATATATATATATATATATAACTTATAAATTTGAATTGTTTTAAGTTATATAAAAAAAAAAAGGCTCATAAATATAAAATCATTCAAACTCTCTCTTCCTCTAATTTTATATATAGTGTTAGATATATGATTATGTATTTTATGATTTACATATATTCGACTCCTCATTTTTTACACTAAACTAACTCATTTGGCACAAAAATTAAGAAATTTAGATTAAATGAGACACATGTCGCAAAATTAAACTCTAATTTAAATCCAATTTTTACATTGAATTAACTCACTTGGTACAAAAATTTAAAAACTTAAATTAGATGGGACATGTGGCGGAAAATTAGACTCTAATTGAATTTCAATTTGAAATCTAATTAGATTTTCTCTCAGCTTTACCTATTATTATATATATAGACTAGCTTGTAACCCTATGCATATGCATAGATACACTTAAATATATACAATAAGATGCATAATATAATTACTATATATATAATTTAAATACTATTAATAGTCATTTTTATATTTTGTTAACTCTTTTTTTTTTTTTTTGAGGGGGATATATTTTGTTAACTCTTTAAAAAATTTTGTAAGGATATTATTAGGTATAAAATGTAAATTGTCCATTTTTTTTTTTTTTTAATTATTGTAAAGCACTTTTGTAGGGACTCAAATTGGATTGGACCCGGAATAGGGATGGATTTCTAGCCCAACAAGCCCAAACAATAAATTTTTAGAGAGTGAGTGAAAGAACTAGTTCTATTTGGTAGAAAGGGTTGTGATTATCATGCAGAAAAAGACGTTTCAAGCTAACTGTATGATAAAAACTCTCCTCGGTCTGGTATCAGGGGGTATCTCTCTAGGTTCTTTCGTTCTTCCTTCTTTTTTCCAAAAGTCCTCCCTAATGTCACCTACTTCCATGTTATATACTGTGTTCCTTACCCCATTTTCACCGTACACGTATAGTTTCTATCCTGAGAACTCCTTTCTGCCCCATCCAGCACCTCCCGGACCTTTTTGCTTAGCAGCCATAAAGCTGCTTGGTTACTGTTCAGGTATCACCTCCACATTAATGCGGTTAGAGAGTTAGCTGGAATGCATTTAATGTGGAGGTAGCAGCTTTTAGAAAATATTTGTTATCTTCCCCGGTTCCTCCTTTGTTCTATATTCACTTTCCAGTTCTTATACAACTTTGTGGAGTATCCTGAATAGTAAGTTAGTTACATCCACCTCGGACCATGATATCCGAGGTTATTCTTATCCTCGGACGCATTTTGAGCTACTATACATGACTTCTCTCCCTTTCTCCTATACCAGTTCCACAATACCTCTTTTTAACTATCCTCGGACAAGTGAGTGCCCTCGGACTGGGCCGTTGGACCGTAGGCCCAATTCTTACGAACTTACCAATACCTCCTGGCATAACAAGCCCCACAATAGCCCCTCAAAATCTCGCTTTCTGTCACCTCGGCAAAAGAGAGATTTTGATATATTGTCGTCATCCCCTTTTCCTAATCTCTAGAACGCCTTTCTACCTGCCCAAGGCGCACTTCTGACGTTTCGGCATCAAAAGCACGCCCTCATTAAATTATGGCGGCCTCTCTGTCCCCCACGTTCAACGGCAAGATGCCAATCTAACAGTGGAAGGTTTTCAAAATTTATGAGCGGGATTTTTCCCGCTTACAATTTTTGCGCCCCTATAAATAGCTTTTCAAATCAATTTTCTTTCCAGTTACAATAATCACATTACCACAGCGTACATTCATTGAACCTGTCGCCCTCTTTCGCCTCATCGTGCATTCATAAATACCACAACCTTGTCCGAGGGCTTCCTTTTTAAACCTGTAAGTCTCCTCAAACCTTCTTAGCTCTCATTCCCCTTTTCTGTTAACTTTTCTTCATAACTTTTAAAGAATGGGTAGGTTTAAAAGTCTAGTTGAGTCCGAGGAGGGTATAGAGAAATTTAGGTCTAAGTATAAGATTCCTTCAACAGTGGGTATGAGATATGCCTCCCCAGAAACATGGGTAAACGATAGGAAAACAGAAGAAGTGGTCATCCCTATGATCGCTTTTATAGAAGGAGGGATGACCATTCCCATGGGTAACCTCACCAAAAGTTATCTTAGATTCTTTAGGATATCTCCCACACAGTGTGCTCCCAATATGTTCAGGGTGTTAGGGAGCATAGAAGTCCTAAACGAGAAGATGAACCTAGGTTTGACGACATAAATTGGATGTACAATCTTAATCACCTGAAAGGTCAGGGTTATTACCTTAAGTCTAGGCACCCTGAAGTCAGGTTAATCCAGTGTCTCCCTACATCGAATAAGGGCTTAAAAGATGACTTTTTAATCTTTTCTGGGGAATGGCACGATGGTCTGCCCTGTCCGACTAGAGAGGGAAAACCAGGTGGGGTTCTTGGTTATAAGCATGTGTAATTTTAATTATATTCTTTATTTCAAATTATTCTTGTTTCTGACAAAAGTTTCCTCCTGTTTTAATGACTTTGCAGACAAGTGCGCTACCAGACCTCAGTTCAAACTAGTCAACAGGGAGAGTTTAGACAGACTCCTACGATCCGAGGTATATGTGAACCCATCTGACGGCCAACTGAGAGCAGCACATATAATTCTTGGGTACAAGCCTATATCCTCGGCGTTTCAAGCTCCCAAGTGTGTGATAAAAGCGAAAGATCCTCTGCTTCACCGAATCAGTGTATCCTTCGAAGGATTTATTGTTCCTGAGAGTGTTCCAATTCTTGAAGGTACCCATTTCACCCAACCATTACATGTGGCCACTCATTCTGTAGGAGCTTCATCGTCACGCACTATTCCTCGAGAAGGGAAAAAGAAAGAGGAGAAGGAAGAAGAAGAATAAGAAGAAGAAGAAGAAAACTTCAGAAGGAGTTGTAGAATTGTTGGATTCTGCAGACGAATTTGAAGTTTTCAATCAACCCCCATCTCCCGAGGTGACTTCTGACGAAATGGGCCTCCAAAAAAATAGCCAGAGGAGTTTATTAGATGTGATCGAGAGCCAGCCTGAAAGGGGTGCGCCGGGGAAATCAACTTAACCCAAGCTTCCCCCTCATCCCAAATCTCCCCTCCCACCTTTTCAACCATCCCAACCTCCTATGAAAGAACCGACTGATCTGAAAAGGAGGAAGGATGCAAAAGACAAGGAAGTGGTAGAGGCTGGGAGGTCTCGTCCCCCTCTTGAAGATGATGTTCAGCGAGCTGCGAAGCAGCAAAAGGTCAGCCACGGACCTCAGCGAGTCGTGGAAAGGACCACTGCTCCATCCTTGGAGCCCGAGGCTTGGCTCCCCACACCCATGCTCGGCGATGAGCCCCTGAGGGAAGATGCCTTGCTTAGGGACTTCAATGGTGGAATTAGGTGCCACGTTGCCTCAGTCCTAGAGGAAACCCTCCTACTTCCTAAGGACATGGTAGAGCTGAGAGGCATAAGGAAGAATGAAGTATTCCTGAATGTTAAGAGATATTTGGGCATGGTATGATACATTTTTAGCTTTGTTCCTTTAACTATAAATGTCATACACAACTTTATTTATTGCATTCATAACTCCCTTTTTTCTAGGTTGTCCAAGCCACTTTCAGGATGGAGGAGATCACTAATTCTTATGGCCAACAACTAGACGATGAGAGGAAGAAGCGGGCCACAGCTGTGCAAACACTCAATACTTCTGAACAAAATAATGTGCAGCTGAAGAAAAAGTCATCCGAGGAGGAACACGCTCGTAAGAGTGCTGAATCAGCCCTGGAGAACTCTCACAGACAGGCCGAGGAACAGAGGAAGCTTTTGCGCGATGCCAATGACCAGCTGGCAGCCTCCAAGGATTAGATATCAAAACTGAAGAAGCAACTGGAGGAAGCCCAAAGGCTCAAAGACCAGGCTGAGAAGGCAAAGGCTGAAGCGGAGATAGCAAAAGATAAGGCTGAGAAAGAAAAAGACAGAGCCGAACAAGAAGGATATGACATTGGCGTAACAGAAACGGAGGACAAATTCGGGGTTGAGGTGCCAGTGGTGTGCCGAGTATACTGCGCCCAAACTTGGACGGAAGCTCTCAATCGAGCAGGAGTTGACCCTTCTTCAGAGTTGAGAAAGCCAGAAAATATCTACTTCCCTCCAGCTATACGAGCCTCAAGTCCTACTTCTCAACCGCAGGATGCATCTTCCACAACTGCTGCCTCGGCCAAAGAAGGCCAAACTCAGGATCCTCCCCCTCTCAACCAGCAGGAGCAACCCAAAGTGCCTGAAGTTGCCCAAGATACTTCCTCGGACAAGGTAGTAGAGGGGCCTAAAGATGGAGCAGCATCTCAAGGCTTTGAAAAGGCTTTAGCTTCAACCACTTTACCTGCTGGAGGAGCTCAAAAGGAGAAGGAAAAAGATGTTCCTCCTGAAGCACCTGGCAAAGCTCTCCAACCCAAGCTCCAAATCAGATTAAATAAATAGTTAACGTAGTTAAATTGTCTTTGTCTTTCATTTTTATTTATCCTTCGAGGACATTTGGGATGTAATGTATATTTTTCTTTTAATCACATTTGTTATAAGATATTACAGCTTTATCTGTCACTAGTGCAATTTTCTGTGCGAATATTCTTTGTTTTTATATGATTGCATGAGAAGGAAATCTGATATTGTAAAGAAAAATTTAACCTTATGTGTACTAGTTAGAAACTAGAGTAGACTACAATTATGAACCTCACCACCTTGCCAAGGTTTGTTTTTGATTCATTAAAAAGTGTTCAAACTGGAGAAGACATTTCAAGAATATTCCAACCAGTGAGGTGCTGGGTACCTTAAAATACTTTAAGTGATGCTCATGGATTTTGCTCTGATACACTATTTTAATTGCACGGATCCCCTTTAAGAAGCACTGACTTCCACTAAGTTTGTTGCCTGAACAATCTACCATACATTAGTTTTTATGTCATAGTGTATTAATTTCCACTAAGTTGTGGTCCGAGGACCTGACATAACTTAGTTTCTATTTAATACTTCAATAGATGCCATAGTGTATTTATTTCCACTAAGTTATGGTCGAGGACTTGACAT
Source organism: Quercus ilex subsp. ballota (assembly GCA_032727855.1). NCBI lineage: Eukaryota > Viridiplantae > Streptophyta > Magnoliopsida > Fagales > Fagaceae > Quercus > Quercus ilex. The sequence continues at coordinate 93,762,231 of CM064909.1, read as the reverse complement.
GACTTAATTTCTATTTAATACTTCAATAGATGTTAGAGTGTATTAATTTCCACTAAGTTGTGGTCCGATGACCTGACATGATTTAGTTTCTGTTTAATATTTCAATAGATGTCATAGTGTATTAATTTCCACTAAGTTGTGGTCCGAGGACCTGACATGACTTAGTTTCTGTTTAATATTTCAATAGATGTCATAGAGTATTAATTTCCACTAAGTTGTGGTCCAAAGACCTGACATGACTTAGTTTCTGTTTAATACTTCAATAGATTGAAAAACGCAAGTAACAGATTTTAGGATAAACTGTAAAAGTAAGTAAAACAGAACTATTCTTATTAATAATAATACCTCCTTAGGTTGCTTACATTCCAAGGATGGAGTACAGTTTTCTCATCTAAATCTTCTAAGCAATAAGCACCTATTCCTGCTACAGATGTGATACGATACGGTCCTTCCCAATTAGGCACTAACTTTCCCCAAGCTGGATTTTTGGTAGTTCCCAAGACTTTTCTCAATACCAAGTCTCCTGGGGCTAACGGCCTCAGCTTTACATTTGCATCATAACCTTGTTTTAGCTTATGTTGGTAATAGGCCAATTGGACCATCGCATTCTCTCGTCGTTCGTCTATGAAGTCTAGGTTCTTCTTCAACAGCTCATCATTTCCATCCGAGGTGAAAGTACTGGTTCTCATAGTTGGAAAGCCCGTTTCAAGAGGAATCACGGCCTTAGCCCCATACGTCATTGAAAATGGGGTCTCCCCTGTTGACCGTCGAGGCGTTGTTCGATACGTCCAAAGGACATGTGGCAGCTCCTCCACCCATTTTCCCTTTGCATCATCCAGCCTTTTCTTAAGCCCACCCACTATAACTTTGTTAACAGCCTCGACCTGCCCATTTCCCTGTGGATAGGCCGGGGTGGAATATTTGTTCTTTATCCCTAGATCGGAACAATACTTCCTAAAAGTCTTGCTGTCAAATTGTAGTCCATTATCTGAGATAAGAGCTTGAGGAACCCCGAAACGAGTAATGATATTTTTCCAAACAAACCTCTTGCCATCCACATCCCTGATATTAGCAAGAGGCTCGGCTTCAACCCACTTCGTAAAATAATCTGTGCCAACTAGCAAATATTTTTTATTTCCTATTGTCCTAAGGAAAGGGCCAACGATATCTAAGCTCCACTGAGCAAAAGGCCAAGGACTTGAAAGAGGATTAAGAACTCCTCCCGATTGATGGATGTTCGGTGCGAACCTTTGGCATTGATCACACTTCCTAACATACTCTTGTGCTTCTTTTTGCATGCCTAGCCACCAATACCCCTGAGTAATTGCCCGATGAGATAAATATCTCCCTCCAGTGTGACTCCTACAGATCCCTTCATGTAGCTCTTCTAAAAGTGCTTCTGATGCCTCGGGGTGTGCACAAAGCAAATATGGCCCAGAGTAAGAGCGTTTGTATAACTTTTTGTCCTCGGACAGCCAAAACCGAGGAGCTTTTCTTCGTATCTTTTCAGCTTCTGATTTATCCTCGGGCAATATATCATTCTCGAGGAACAACAGTATAGGATCCATCCAACAACGCGCCGAACTGTTTTGACTGACCTGAAGCGAGTCTCCTGTTACTAGGGTGGGTTTGTTTAAGTTTTCAACCATTATCATCCGGGGTAAGTTCTGCGCCGAGGAAGTAGCAAGAGTAGCCAAGGAGTCTGCATGGGCATTTCCACTTCTAGGGACATGGGATAATTCAAAAAACTCAAAATCCACTTGCATACGCCTAACCTGGCTCAAGTAACCTTGCATTCTAGTGTCACGAGCTTCCAATTCCCCTTTAACCTGACCAACGACCAGTCCTGAATCCGAGAACATCTCCAGTGTTTTTCCACCCAGCTTCTTAACCATCGTCATTCCCATTAATAAAGCCTCATACTCTGCCTCGTTGTTAGTGGCTGAGAATCCCAACCTCAAAGACTTCTCGATAATTATCTTTTCAGGAGATATCAGAACCAGCCCTACTCTTGACCCCCTCTGATTTGCTGCTCCATCCACGTACACTTTCCAGGGTGAGGCATGCTGCACGGAGATAACGCCAACTAATTTTTCATCCATGCCACGCGGGCTTGTCTCTATTTCTTCGGGGCCTTCAGCAAATTCAGCCACCAGGTTGGTGAGAACCTGACCCTTCACAGAGGTATGAGGCATATACTTAATATCAAAAGCCCCTAGAACCGTGCCCCACTTAGCAACCCTGCCAGTGTAGTCTGCACTCCAAAGTACTGCTTTGAGCGGATACTGAGTTGGGACGACCACAGTATGTGCTTGAAAGTAATGGGAAAGTTTCCTTGTAGCGTGCACCACTGCCAAAATGGCATTTTCCAACGGTAGATAACGTACTTCAGCCTCGTGAAGAGATTTGCTCACATAATAGACTGGCTGTTGTACGCCATTATCTACTCGTATCAGAACAAAACTAATCACGTAAGTGGCTATCACCAAGTAAGAAAAAAGGACCTCATCCACCTCAGGACTAGACATGATGGGTGGCCGAGATAGATACTCTTTGAGCTGCTGGAATGCCAGGGTGCACTCCTCTGTCCATTCAAATCCCTTCCACTTGTGGAGTAGTAGGAAAAAAGGTCTATACCTATCCGCCGACCTGGATATGAATCTGTTCAAAGCAGCGGTCATCCCAGTCAACCTCTGGACCTCCTTGGGATTCCGAGGTGGTTGCAAGCTGCTTATGGCTCTAATTTGATCAGGGTTCACTTCAATTCCTCGGTGAGTTACCATGTAGCCCAAAAACTTCCCTGAGCCTACCCCGAATGAGCACTTGGATGCGTTCAGTCGCAATTTGTGTTTCCTTAAAATCTCGAAAGTGTTGGTGAGGTCTGTCACATGCTCGGCCACTACCTTACTCTTCACAACCATATCATCAATATAGACCTCGATGCTCCTGCCCAACTGTGGCTCAAACATCTTCGTCATCATCCGCTGGTAAGTAGACCCCGCGTTCTTCAAGCCAAAGGGCATTACCTTGCAGTGATAATTTCCAGTGGGGGTGAGAAAAGCAGTCTTCTCCTGGTCATCCAATGCCAGTGGGATCTGATGATAGCCCTGAAAGGCATCTAGTAAGCTCATCCGAGGATGGCCCACTATTACATCCACCAGCTGATCTATACGGGGCATAGGAAAAGGGTCTTTTGGACAAGCTCTATTAAGGTCCGTGAAATCAACACATACGCGCCATTTTCCATTTTTCTTTTTCATCACGACCGTATTGGCCAACCACTTAGGGTAAAACACCTCTTTGATAGCCCCTGCCTGCTTGAGCTTGGTCACCTCGTCTTTGATAGTCTCGGCATGTACTTTGGACGGACGCCGAGATGGCTATTTCTTTGGAATAACAGATGGATTGACATTCAAATGATGACAAATAAAATCTGGATCCACCCCCGGGGCATCGTAGGCATTCCATACAAACACATCAACGTTTCTCCTGAGTACCTCAACCAACTGCTCCTTCTCTAACAAAGGTAACTGTGTTCCAACCTGAAAGTACTTTTCTGGATCATCACCAACACTCACCCTCTCCAAAATCTCACACTCTGTCTCCCCGACGGACGTGCTGAAGAGGGTTCTCGGAGTCTTTAATTGCTATAAGTCATTCTCGGTCGTGGCCGAAGAATCTGTCTCTGGCCGATATTGAATAGCCGCTATCAAGCACTGTCTAGCCATGGCTTGATTTTCCAATATTTCTAACACCCAGCCTTTGGATGGATACTTCACCTTTTGATGAAGAGTGGAAGAAATAGCCCCCAAGGTATGCAGCCAGGGCCTACCCAGAGTAGCTGTATACGGAGAAAAAGCATCTACCACAATAAAATCCACTTCCACCACATCTGATACAGTCTGCATTGGTAATCTAATCATACCCATAGGAATGACCGACCTACCCTCAAAACTCACTAAAGGGAAGCTATAAGCTGTCAGATCCTAGGGTCTCAAATTCAGCCCCCTATACAGGTCAGGATACATCACCTCGGCTGCGCTCCCCTTATCAATCATCACCCTTCTCACATCGTACCCGCCAATCCTAAGTGTGACCACCAAAGCATCGTCATGCAGTTGTATGGTCCCTCTCTTGTCTTCATCTGAAAAGCCCAACACCAGTGATGTGCCCAGTCTGGCATTTTTCGGCATTGAACTAGAGCCCCCATCCGAACAGTAAGACACAGACATTACCCTAGAGGGGCCAGACCCTATTCTTTCCAGGGCAGCAAATATAACACTTATCATGCCAAGGGGGGGTCCTGAAGAGGCATCCCCCCGGAATGTCGAACCTGCTTGACTTCCTCAGCCACTAGAATGATGCAGAAGATGGGTCAACTTCCCATCTCGGACCAGCTGTTCCAAGTGGTCCCACAGGTTTCTGCAATCTTCAGTAGTATGTCCATGGTCCTGGTGATACTGGCAGTAAAGGTTTTGATTACGTTTCGTGGGATCCCCTGCCATCCTATTGAGCCATCTGAAGAATGGCTCGTTCTTTACTTTCTCCAGAACCCATTGCACTGGTTCTCGAAACACGGCATTAACTACCTGTGATTTAGCAGATCCTGACTGCCCACCAAAATCCCTCCGAGGTCGGTTGTTGTTATACCGGTCCGACCTGAAATCCCTCCTCTCCTAAGGGATTACCTTGGACTTGTCTCTACCCTGTATTTGATCCTCCTCAACTCTTCTATACTTGTCAATCCGGTCCATAAGCTGTCGCACGCTGGTAACAGGTTTACCAGTAAGAGATCTTCTTAAATCATGCTCGGTTGGAAGGCCCTCCTTAAAGGTATTAATGGCCACGTCATCATAGGCTCCATCTACTTCGTTGAACATTTCCCAGTATCTATCCGAATAGGCCTTCAGGGTTTCCCCTTCCCGCATAGACATGGATAACAACGACCCCAAGGGCTGAACAACCCTCCTGCAGGTAATAAAGCGGGCACCAAAAGCTTGAGTGAGCTTCTTAAAAGAGTCGATGGTATTCGCTTTTAAACCGTTGAACCATCTCATCGCCACCAGGCCTAGGCTAGATGGTAAACCTTTGCACATCAGGGCCTCGTCCTTAGCATGAACGGCCATTCTCTGACTGAAATGGCTAACATGCTCCACTGGATCTGTTCGACCATTATAAATGGTGAACACAGGCTAATGGAACCGCCGAGGAAGACTGGCATCCTCAATGCGTCGCGTGAAGGGTGACTTGGAAACCTGACTCAATGCTTTGTTCAGAGCGTCATTCCCTAAACCCTGACGAGGTGGACTCCTATGCTTTCGCTCACGGCGGTACTCCTTATCATACGAAAAAGATTCACTGGGTGGAGTTCTTGACCTCTTCCTGTAACTAGTGTCATCTGACTCATCAAAGGATTGCCCAGAGTTATGAGCCATACGCTTTCGTCACTCGTGCTGTAATTGCCTCTTTAATCTGTCAATCTCGTGCTGCATGTCCCTATCATTTTTTACGTGGGAAAGATAGCTTTTCCCCCAAGAATGACTCCTGTCAGTGTGGGTTTTTCATGCACTTCCTTCACGATCCCCTCTTTGTTCATGAATTACCAACGGGTTACCATGCTGAGAGCCCCTGGACTCGGCCTGGTGAGGATTAGGATCCACCTGCTGTGGACCCCACATTGGCTGTTGTAGTGCTCCCCTTTCCATCACAAACGTTGCACTTGCCTTTCTCTACAAACAGATCAAGCTCTTCCCACAGACGGAGCCAATTGTAGGGATTCAAATTGGATTGGACCCGGAATAGGGATGGATTTCTAGCCCAACAAGCCCAAACAATAAATTTTTAGAGAGTGGGTGAAAGAACTAGTTCTATTTGGTAGAAAGGGTTGTGATTATCATGCAGAAAAAGACGTTTCAAACTAACTGTATGATAAAAACTCTCCTCGATCAGGTATCAGGCGGTATCTCTCTAGGTTCTTTCGTTCTTCCTTCTTTTTTCCAAAAGTCCTCCCTAATGTCACCTACTTCCATGTTATATACTGCGTTCCTTACCCCATTTTCACCGTACACGTGTAGTTTCTATCCTGGGTACTCCTTTCTGTCCCATCCAGCACCTCCCGGACCTTTTTGCTCAGCAGCCATAAAGCTGTTTGGTTACTGTTCAGGTATCACCTCCACATTAATGCGACCAGAGAGTTAGCTGTGTTAGGACATATATGTTTTAACTTGTTTAAGAACATATGTCACTTAGTTATGTAAATTGGCTAATCCTTTGACAAAACGCACTCTGCTTGTAATTGGGTAGTTCTAGGTGTTTTTAATACTTCAAGAAATAATGTTTCAAGGTCAAGTGTTGAAGTCATCAAGTCTGTCTAAGAAAAAGCAAGCTGAAGTGCAATTTCATTAAAGCTCGACACCTCTCGATAGCTACCTCGACACCTGCTATCTGTCGAGATTTAAAAAGTCAGAATTCCAATCTGATTTTCTTGGGATCCGTGAATATGTTTTTGGGCCTTCTTTTCTTCTAACCCTAAACATATAAAAGGATTATTTTAAGAGCCGTTTTGGGTGACACAAGTTGCATTATCATTGAGCAATCTCTGTTTAAGCAAATTGTGATCAACAGACGAAGTTCTTGACCTAGTTCATCTTCCATTAAGAAGTTGCTGTGTATTTGCACCATAGGGTTTTGTAACCAAGCATCTTCTTGTTATTCATCATGTGGATGAACTGAAGAACTTTGCAGCCAACCATTCTTCCTCAGTTGGTGTTCTGAAGTCGCGTACTTGGATCCGCGCATTGGTTAGTCACGTACTTGGGAGCCGTGCATCAAAGGTGGAGACTGTCACTACAGATCAAGTCCAATTGGGTATTGGGGTAAGGGTTCAACTGTAGGTTGGTAAGGTACTTGTGATTCCTTTACTTGTAACCGATTGATTTGATAATAGTGGAGTTTCGAGAGTGGTGACCTGAAAATCACCCGGTGGGGTTTTTGCCTTTAGGGTTTTCCCCATTCGTAAACAAATCACCGTGTTATTTATTTTCCGCTGCATATCTAGTTGATTGGTGATTTGTTTGTGCTTCCATTAAATTGCATGATTAATTAATTACTGGGCTAAATTAATTAATTAGGGTTAATCACAAGGGGTCATTCAGATTGTGACCTAACAAGCTGGAATGCATTTAATGTGGAGGTAGCAGCTTTTAGAAGATATTTGTTATCTTCCCCGGTTCCTCCTTTGTTCTATATTCACTTTCCAGTTCTTATACAACTTTGTGGAGTACCCTAAATAGTAAGTTAGTTACATCCACCTCGGACCATGATATCCGAGGTTATTCTTATCCTCGGACGCGTTTTGAGCTACTATACGTGACTGCTCTCCCTTTCTCCTATACCAGTTCCACAATACCTCTTTTTAACTATTCTCGGACAAGTGAGTGCCCTCGGACTGGGCCGCTGGACCGTATGCCCAATTCTTACGAACTTACCAATACCTCCTGGCATAACAGGCCCCACAACTTTTTTTTCAAGATTTATTTATTCTAGACTCTTTGGTTTTTGTACTTAATAACTCACATGAATGAATATTTATGGTGTGGTCCCACATTTGATTCTAAAATTAAGAAATAAAACTCTTTAAGAATAAATAATTTAGGATACATGGCGCAAAATTGAAACTTTAATTTGAAATTCTAACTTGAGTTTCTCTCAGTTTCACCTATTATTATTATTATTATTATTATTATTGCTCTTCTCTCCTTTCTAATTAATCTCTTAAGTCAAGTTATCTCTTTTTTTTTTGCAAAAAATAAAAATAAACTAAAAAAAGATTGTAAATAACTGATATTTAACTATTTATTAATATTTCTAACAAAAATATTCAAAACTCAAATCCTCTGTTGTAACTATCGGAATTTATCTTTTATACATATAAATAAATATATATATATATATATATTATAATTTATTTATTGAAAAACATGGAAAAAACATACGAATAAAAGTATAATTTATTTATTGAATTTTAATGAAGCCCACCAACCATGAGTTAATTTCAAGTTGTCATGCAAGGTAAACCAATCCCCTCGAAACAATTTGAACTTCGTTATCTTGGTTACCACTTGCTTGCCCTTGCTAAAACAGCAATTATTATTTTGTTTTTTTAATATAGTTTGGACACAAGAAAATGAAGTGTACCATTAGCTAGAGTTGCCTGAGGGTGTTTGTGGGGTCAGCCTAGCTCGCAAATGAACAGGGAGATGAACAAGTTGAACTATGGCCAAAGTGGGACCTGGAGCCTGGAACCAGCCAACTATACCTTTGCACAGTGTGGGGGGTGGGGGACCCCAGATCAACATCACAGGAAACAGTTCTGAACCCAACCTCCCCCAGAAACAACTGGCTCAGCTAGCTTATGTTTCTTTCTTTAATTAATCTCTCTCTGTTTGTTTATTCAATAGCAAATTTTGTTTGTTCAACAGCGACTGTAGAGCTAGAGTGGGATCTTAGAATCACAATTAAGTTATTAAAATCACTATTTTCTAAAAGTTTAAGTTTTTGAGGATATAATAATGGTGTTAATACTAAGTTTGATTCTTATTTTTATAATTTAACAAGTCTTTTGTTTTCTTTTCTTTTTTTCCAATCATTTAATTTAATCTTGTACTATTTAGACCGTGTGAATGAATTAAAAAGCATAATTATCCCGTAATAATCCAATATTTTAAATCCAATCATGAATCATAATGATTAATTAGTGCTACAAGAAATGAAATTAAATAAAAAAGACTTTTAGTAAAACAATGGGTGGCAAATTTGTCTGGACGTGGCCGCCAAAAACGAGGTTGGCTTGTTTTGTTAAAATTTAAAACAAGCAATTTGGGTTTGGGTGACATCATCTTCACGTTCATGTTCCTCCCCACTTGCGCTTCTTCAACTGTCTTCAGCTGGAAAGAGACTACCATGTTTCCGTTGCATGCATCTGTCTTCTGACCAAGCAATGAAGCTATAAAAAATATCTCAGCCACTTTTTTTTTTACAAAGATGATTGAGTTTGTCCATGCATGTATACAATTAGTTAAAGGCATGAATTTTAGTGTCCATGTACCTGATTGCCAGGAAAAAGGTGAATAAGATAATTTTAAAAAGTAAAAAACGTAATTAGTTTTTAGCTTTTTTTTAATTTTTTTTTAATTTATAAAAGTGGTATCAATTTTTAAAAAATAAATTATTAATAAATATCATAAGGACAACTATTAAGCAAATCCATAATGATACAAAGACACCATTTTTTATATATTTTTTTGAAAAATATTTATATAGAATTTGTTATTTTTTCTATTTTTTATTGTGTACAAAAAAATTATATTTTTTTTTTCATTTTTTTATTTATAATTATGGACATGATTTGTTGATGTTAGTGGGATGACATTGATGTTTAATCTATCACGGCAAATAATTATAAACAAAAATTTGAGAAATATTGGGTCTTCATTATTACTTATAATAAATAGGCTTTTTAGTACTAACATCCGACTAAAAATTTCTCATTGATAAATCTATTTTTTGTATCACTTATAATTGAATATGAATTATGAGTTCTAAGTAAGCTCTTTTGTTTTTGAATAAGAAATTTGAGGTTCGATCTTCACTTGCTCCAAAAAAATCAGTTAGTGTTTTAGTTTGATAATAAAAAACAACTATCAGAAAACGAGTATCATATATTAAAACTATCTCTCAAGAAAACTAAAAAAAAAAAAATGAATATTGAAAATTAATTAAAATTTTTTTTTAATGTAAAGAACTGGTGTCTTGGCCTTTGATCATATTATTTTACTTCCAAACCATTAAACACCCTAAAAAGTAAAAATTCTATGAATTGATAGTGTGATAGATGGATCTTAAAACCTTTTAGGCAATTGTATCCTTGGCCAATTGTTAACAAGACTAAAATAATAATAATATCCCTAATTGAATTGAAAAAGATTAGTGAAAATAGCCGAAAAATAATATTAATTTACTCAATATGAGTATAGTAGGTACCATAACGACACTATAGAGAGCTAGAAACTAGAAAGGGAAACGATTTTCACATTAGTTTTGTACATTCTCCCGCACTATCATAGTGTAAAGTTAATTATACCAAGATATGAATTAAAAGAAATTTTATAATATTTTATATAATGGGGTGGGAAAAAAGTAAAATAATGTTGAATTAATGCTGCCCAACTAAAAATATTATATACAAGTCATTGTATTGTACCACATTCATCTAAGAGACTAAGACAAAGACGAGTGTGAGGAGGTATATTGGTTGGTCCCATTTTTGGCCATCCACTTAAATAGTAATTATTGTTATTAATGTATCTTAGCAGACTTAGTTTTATACGGCCGCTATCTTAATGGTAATTATTAATTTTGTTAATTTTTTTTTTAATACAAGATAGAATTCTACTTTAATCTAATTTAAGTGTATATGTGTGTAAAATTCCCTCTTCAAGACTTGAACTGCAGCTCTTGCCCCACATACTCCACAAGCACTTATACATGTGGAGTGACCATCACACCAAAGGTGTGCGGTGGTTAATTTTGTTAATTAATATTTTTTTTTTTTCTATACAAGATAGAAATTTTGCTCTAACTTAATTTAAGTGTATGTGTGTGTGAAACTCTCTCATAGAGACTTGAACCCTAGACTTGGCCCCCCATATCTCGCAAACGCTTATACTTATGGAGTGGCTATTACTCCAAGGGTGTAACGTGGTATTAATTAATATTGTTGAATAAAATAGTTGCACAATGATGCAATACAATATTTTATAAGATACATTAATAACAATATTTTATTGTACGTTATTAATTAATCTTAGCAGACTTAGCTTTATACGGCCGCTGTCTTAATGGTAATTATTAATATTGTTTTTTTTTTTATATACAAGATATAAATTTTACTTTAGCGTAATCTAAATGTATATGTAAAACTCTCTCATGGAGACTTGAATCTCGACTTTTGCCCCCCACACCCCATAAGCACTTATATTTATGGAGTAACCATTGTACTAAGGGTGTGATATGGTATTAATTAATATTGTTGAATAAAATAGTTGCACTATGATGCAATACAATATTTTATAATTCAATACAATCTCTATTTTATAGATAATTCGATAATTGTTTCAATCTTTTTAAACATTGCGATAAAAAATCAACTCCTAGTCAGAGTCCCATTACCGCAGTTAACATTTATTTATGGCATTTTTCCCATTTTCTTATCTACTTGATGACTTCTTCTTTTTTCTTTTTTCTTTTTCTAATGGGGTCTACTTTTGATGACTTGAATTACAATACCCATTATTTACGTGGCTGTGCTGATCATATTCACGTTCTTATCATAAAAGTGAAAGAGTCTGACTTTGCATGTGTTTTATTTCTATACTCTATAACGTAAAACCTACATTAGATAAGCGTATCTATAAGAATGATATGTCAAACTCACACTGTAATTCATATTTCAGGTTTTTATTCATTCTCTCTTTAACTAGAAAGGGATGCCATGAACACTAGAAATCCTATGCTTCTTTTAAGCTTAAATGGATAAGATATATTGTACTTTTGGGTGGTATAACTGGTAAATGTTGGGCGCCCTTGATTTTGACAAACTTTCTTATTTGGAATAATCAACAAAGCAAATTTCTTGAAGTTCAATTACATACATATGCCTTCCAACAACGATGGAAGTCATTCAAAAAATACAACTAAATGCAACCAAATGCTTGTAAATAACATTTAAATTTTCTACACATGCATTGTGGACATAAATACCTGTTAAGAAATTAAATAATAATGACTTTACTTTGACTGCTATTTTTGCTAAAGGGTTTTCGAAAATCTCTTTTTTATAATTTGAAAATATCTATGTTTAATATTATATGAGTTAAATATGTATTTTGGGGATAAATACTTTTATTCTGAAATGAAAAACCTGTTATTTGATTTCATTAGGTATATGGTCCCATCTGATGACTCATTGGGGACCAAGGTACTAAAATCCTCAGCCTTTCAAAGCAAACTTATCACTTACCACACCAGCTGCTGACGAGGATTCGTCGTGGTTTGGTCTCGGCCGGTGGGCCCTGATTTGATATCTACAGTCTGCCTTTATTTTTTTTGATGAATTCGACAGTCCACATACACTAAAAAAAACACCTAAATGCATGGATTGAGATCAGTGTCACACTTAGGGTACGGTATTGCATTTGATGCAATTTTTATGGATGATTGAAATTGAAAGTTGCAAAAAGCAACTTTCAATCTCAATTATTAATTAAAAGAGTGAGAAGCTAGAAGTAAAAAGTAAATTTTTTTTTTTTGTGAAAGATGGTAAGGTGAATTGCACCCGGTGCAATACCCACTAAATCATAATCCCTAAATGCATACATGTATGCATTGCAGGAATGCAAGTTTCAAGTGTGTGCTCCAGTAAAATTTAACATGTATCTTCTTCAGTTTGCGCCATAAAAAAATTTATAACTTTTGCCACAACTAGCACATTGTAACTATTTCTTTTCTTGTTTTCACCTCCCCTTTAAACTCTATGGAATGGGCCACATTGTTATATTGAGTTTTTTTTTTTTTTTTTTTTTTCTGGATAGATGTGTATAATATTTCGAACTAAATGAACCTATACGTATCCAAAATTGATCATGTGTCCAAATCCTATTGTGTCTAGTATGCACTAGACACAAGCCATATCCATATTTAAATATAGTTCTTCCTTCACTTGAACTAACAAGAACCCACTTTGTAATAAAGAGAGTGGGAGATTAGTTTGAAGACAAAATTGAAAATTTGAATAAAGTTCTTTAGGTGGGCTTCATTACTATATTAATTAAATTCAATCATTCTAAATGTCTGAATTTAATTGCAAAACATAATGTATTATATCTAAATAATTGTAGTTAAGTTTTACCCTTGGATTTATAAGTGCTTAAACTACCATTAAAAGTATATAATTTTTTAAAATCACATTTTTTTTAAAGAATTTTTTTTTTTTTTTGCCTAACTGTGTGGGGGGGAGGGGGGGGGGGGGGGAGATGAACTTGGACACGACCTGAGAATTTGAGCTAAATAAGAAGATACACCCGTGAAATGGGCTCGGCCCAAATTATAGGTAACCATCAAATGATCTTCCTTGGGTTAAGAGTAAACCATACTCACCATCAAGGAGAGAAGAGGTGACCGCTTCTTCCACATTCTTAACCGAGGTGAGGGGCGTGACCAGTACCCCGAGGTAATGGAGGAATCTCAAGAAGCACTTTTTCTCCTCGGTTATGAATTCCCATTTCCTAAACTAACTCCGAGGGACATGAAGAAGAAAACACAAGGCCTAATGAAATAGTCACCTCTACATTAATGAGGCTCCTTACCAAATGTCAGCCGCATCTAATGCTGAATGACTAGTCTGAACAATGGAAGCACCCCTAAAAAGTACTCATTTATGATCAAAAAATGGAAAAGTGGGAGTTTGATGGGACAAGTATCCCCCAAATCCAGTTTGGGGCAAGCCAGCTGGAGAAAGAGAAGGAAGGGGAAGGTGTCTATAAAAGGAGGAAAGGTGCAACAGGATGGGGGGTTCAAAAAATTAAAGAGAGAAAATCCAAGCAAGAAGAAAAGAGAGAAAGAGAAATCAGAGAGCCTTTTACTAGATTTTTCCATTCCTATGTACCTCGGGAACATTGTTTCCTTATATATAAAAGTTTGATTTAGCCCTTCTTTGCCTTCAACTTACTGCTTAAACCTTCCATTGTGGTTTTTTCTCTCCCCTTTTTTTTAGAAATTAATTGTGTAGATCAAATATCACCCTCATTGTCTATCTGTTGGTTGTTTTTAACTCCCACACTAATTTCTTTTTTTTTTTTTTTTAAATATTGATAAATATAAACAATCTCAAATGGACGTGAAGATTTTTTATTAAAAAAAAATTAGAGACCATTTTAGAGGGCCTTAAGTATACTTTTTTTTTTATACCCACTATTTTTCTTTTGATAATTAGTACAATGGAGAGCGGGATTCAAATTCAAATTCTTTGTATAAGGAAGAATATGAAAAATTAAATAATGTAACTGAGTTTGAGTTATAAGGCTCTTGTTGTTTTATATAGTTGATACTTGATATCACTTACTTTAGTAAATTTTTCTAATAATTTATGATGTTCAATATTGTCAACTGGTAAAGTTTTTAATAGTAGAATAAAAGATCTAAAATCCAATCTTCGCCTATACAAAAAACCGAGTGATATCTTAATTAGTTTGATGATAAAAAGATATTATCTGAAATAGACACCATATGTTAAAACTATCTTTAAAAAAAAAATTATTCAAATTTTCCTTCTAATTTAAAAAAAAAAAAAATACATGCCTTATTTATCAATATACATCATGTTATCTATTATTCAAATTTAGGTATTAAAAAAAATTATTGAATTCTACTAATTCAACTTAAAAATTAGAAAAATTGAATTCATATCAATGAAAACTATCATTAATTAATCCAACAGCCAGACTTGTTATAACGTGATGATTGAAGACCCATACATAGCGACGAGTGGTGCAATTCCAAACTGAGTTAAACAGATTGAGTGGCTGTTCGATTCCAAATCAAACTCCAACCATCACGTAAAATCGATACCAAAATATTATGTACTACTTCTAATAGAAAAACCAAAACAAACACCCAAAATGGAATTCACAACATTGATTGAAATGATAGAGGGCCCTCGCACTCGCAGTTTATTTTTATCTCTTAATTAGGATATTCTTTTGATTCTTTTGCACTTTTGCTGTAGTTGATCACAATTCCAAACTTGTTTTTACTATCTCATACGCATTACACGCGTAATAACTTATCAACAACATCAGTGTTGTTTTGCCACGGGGGTTGGTGGACCCACAGAATTATTAAAGAAGAAGGCATTTACCTACCTGCTAATATAGCAAATGGGCAATTGAGGACAAAATCGTAATCACAAGGGCCTGTAACATAGGCAGTTCTAGGCTTTAATAAACCATCACTGCCCTGCCCACACAAACCCTCACACGTGTCCTAACCTTTCACCCTCACAATCCCACACTTATCACTAACCCCCGTTCGATTCTGACACGTTGCATTACGATACGAGGCCCTTAACAGTAACCGTTTGATGAGAGCAGACCCTTCTTAGAAACCCAATCCTGAAGGGTGGAAACGTAATTTTGACATACAAAAGCCCCTATATATGGGTAAGCAAATGCTATGGGTGAGAAGAAAAAAAAAAAAGAAGCCAAAACTTTGCGGCTGATAAAATCTTTGAAACTCTTATTAGTCTTATACTCTTCTTATCTAAAGATTTTCAGAGTTTGGGTCTCATTAGGGAATGCAGAGAGATGGTTGGAGCTTCGCTGACAAGGCCTGAACTCAGTTGGCGAGCCAAGAGCTGTATGGGCGGTCGGACTTGCCACCGCAAACACGTCGAAGACGGGTGACCGTCTGATCCTTCTAAACTCATCAATTGATGTTCTTTCTTTCTTAGTCAGAATATTAAAGTTGTTGGTTTTTTCCTTTTCAAAAGCTTAATTTTGTAGCAGAGGGTGAAAATTTTAAGAGCAAATGGGTGACAACAAGTGTAAAGATGGTAGTTCAACGTTGCTACATGGGAAATACGAGCTTGGTCGGCTTCTGGGTCATGGTACTTTCGCCAAGGTGTACCATGCCAGGAACTTGAAGTCCGGGAAGAGCGTGGCGATGAAGGTTGTGGGCAAAGAGAAAGTGATCCAAGTGGGCATGATGGAGCAGATCAAGAGAGAAATCTCGGTGATGAAGATGGTACAGCATCCAAACATAGTCGAGCTCCACGAAGTTATGGCGAGCAAATCCAAGATCTACTTCGCCATGGAGCTCGTACGTGGAGGCGAGCTGTTTTCGAAAATCGCTAAGGGTCGGCTAAGAGACGACGTGGCGAGAGTGTATTTCCAACAACTCATCTCCGCCATCGATTTCTGCCACAGCCGTGGAGTCTACCACCGAGATCTCAAGCCCGAGAACTTGCTCTTAGACGAAGAAGGCAATTTGAAAGTCACTGATTTCGGTCTCAGCGCTTTCACTGAGCATTTGAAGCAAGATGGGTTGCTGCACACAACGTGTGGCACACCGGCTTATGTGGCGCCTGAGGTGATTGGAAAGAAGGGCTACGATGGTGCTAAAGCTGATCTTTGGTCCTGTGGAGTTATCCTGTATGTTCTTCTGGCTGGGTTTTTGCCATTTCAGGACGATAATATTGTGGCCATGTATAGGAAGATTTACAGAGGTGACTTCAAGTGTCCACCATGGTTTTCTTCAGAAGCTAGGAGGCTGATTACAAAGCTTCTCGATCCGAATCCGATGACAAGAATCACAATCGCGAAAATCATGGATTCTTCTTGGTTCAAAAAGTCAGCACCCAAGTCAATCCTAACAAAAGAGGAGCAAGAGTTTCAGGAGTACGAGAAGTCACCATTCAAACAGTCTGAGACTCTGAATGCGTTCCATATAATATCGTTGTCTGAAGGGTTCGACTTGTCGCCGCTGTTCGAGGAGAAGAAGAGGGAGGAGAAGAAGGAGCTGAGGTTCGCGACGACGAGGCCGGCGAGCAGTGTGATATCGACGCTGGAGGAGGTGGCGGCGAAGAGTGGGAATTTCAGTGTGAAGAAGAGCGAGTCGAGGGTGAGACTTCAAGGAAACGAGAGTGGACGTAAAGGGAAGCTGGCTATTGCGGCGGAGATTTTCGCCGTGACGCCGTCGTTGCTGGTGGTGGAGGTGAAGAAAGACAATGGCGATACCTTGGAATACAAACAGTTCTGCAGTAAGGAGCTCCGGCCGGCTCTTAAAGACATCGTTTGGACCTCGCCGGCCGACGATTCCACACTACTTGCTTAAATCCAATATTTTGTGTGTGACTATTGTTGTTGTTGTCGATGTTATTATTGTGACTATTATTATTATTATTATTTGTTTTCAATAATGGTGGAAGAGAATTGAAACATTGGGGACTAGTAGAAGACTATGGTCTCAATCAATCTTAAAATTTAAATCTATGAGTCTGTGTAGATGGTTTGTGTCACCAAAAGGGTGATCCTCTGTGAATCAATAACTTCGTTTGTTTGGTTCTTTCTGTGCGTGCTGTTTTCATTTTTGTTTGAGTATATGCAAGTGGATTGGTGTGGCTTGTTCTCACACGGCCTTCTGGCCTTCTCTTTTTGACTTCTTCTTTTCTTTATTTGCTCGTACGTAATTACAATTTTACTGATATCTGATAAGTTGAAATAATTTGGTCTAACTTTCTAAACTAATCATATGGTATCATTCTTTCTGCATCCATTAAGTTATACTTTGTTATGGTTATAAAGTGTCTTTTCGTATAATAGTAAGAGATTTAAGAGCCGTTGGGTAATGTTGTTTTAGTAATATTGTTTGTATTTTTTAAAAATACGAATAAGTAAAAAAGTGTGAAAATATATGTAAAGTTTTTTAAAAACTTAAAATATGTTATAAGTTGAAATTTTTTCAAAAATTAAAACCCCTTCATTATAACTCAAATATTTCTAATAGAGATGTTTAAATCTCAAAAAATTTCGATCATTATAACCATTGAATATTCATAAGAACAAAACTTAGATACATGCATCAGAATGTTGAATTAAATTCAACATGGACCAATAATTTATAGATAATATTTGTCATTTTCAAAGAAAATTTAATGGGGGAGTGTTCATGTATTACACCTGAATATTGGATCTAAATTTTAACTTTAAAAAAAAGTTATAATTCATGCTTTACACACATAACGCACTAAAATCCTCTCACCAATAAACTAATCAAAGTTTTTTTTTTTTTTTTTTTTTTGTTGAGAAGAAACTAATCAAAGTTATTTGTTTTCTTTTTTACTATCATAGATATGCTAAATATTTAGTGGGGCACCAAAATAATAAATCCTCCACTCAATAATTCTCAAACTTTTTATAATTGTTAGAGGAAAAAAGAAAAAAAGTAATGTGCAAATTAATGATTTTCAGGCTGCTACATGTAAATGTAATCCGTCTAGCGCGTGCAACCTTTGCGATTAGGAAAGGTAAAAGAGTGAAAAGTGCTAAATGACAGCTCTTTTTTTCTTGGTGGGGTCGAACTAAACTGATAAAGCTTTGCACGGTCTATCACGTAAAAAAAAAAGTCGAGGTGTCTTTCATGATTGGGCCAACTTTCTTTCAATAAGGCATAGGTTATCTCATTAGTCATTACCTCCTTCTCAATTATTGTCCTTGCCTTTCCAATCAAAGCCTTCCATCCTTTGCCTATATCATTATTTTCTTTTGGATAAAATATACTTATTTCATTTTATAGCGGAAAAAATTGTATTATTTGAATAATTCAACAAATTTTCTTGAATTCCGTAAATATATATATATATATATATATTGGATTTTGCTGATATGTACTTTAGGGTACACAATAATTAATTATTTTTAGAAGAAAAAAAATTTTGAAAATTAAAAAAGTATTAATAATTTTTTCAATTTTCAAGAAAATATTTTCAAAAATAGATAACTTAATTACACATTAACCGGACCCTTCATTATTTTCTTTTGGATAAAATATATTTATTTCATTTTATAGCGGAAAATTTTGTATTATTTGTATAATTCAACAAATTTTCTTGAATTCCGTAAAAAAAAAAAAAATTCAAACATGTGCTGAATAAGAGGTCACATGGAAGGTATAAGATAATATTAAGTGATTCAGCCAAAAAAGAAGAAGATAAGATTAAGTGAATTAAGGCAGCCACCCCTTCAATCTTCATAGGTTCATTATCGTTTAATGTTATAATACCACGTGCATGGAAGGAATTTACATTTTTGGCGGTTGAGTAAGCTTACCCCCAGTAGACTAAACACCTCCATACATGAAATTTTGATGTTTTTGATTATTGATTTTTTTTTTTTAATTTTTGTATAAGGCCAATTGGAATTACAATTACTTTTAGTAGTGGGTCCTGTTAATAAACCATTTAAGAACAATTTTGACACCACTTTCATGACAAATATAAGAAGCTGTCAAAAATGTTTCTAAGCTTTTTTAATTTTTAATTTTTTGGTTGAATTTATAGTATTAAAAGTTAAAAGTTTTAGTATACTTTTCATGTTTCCCATTCCTGGCATAGATTTTGGGAAAGAGAGGGAGAAAAAAAATTAACACTTTCCATTTTGAAGTTTTGAATTTAACGAAAAATATTACTCAAAGGGTGAGGCAATTTGCTTATTTCCAATAAATTAAAGAAAATATTGCTGGATTTTGTACTACAGCCTACAGGAGACATGTATTAATTGCAACTGGCCCTAAAATAAGTACCAAAATAATTGCATAGGCTATAACATTATGATCGAAGTTAGAACAATAATTTCCAGATTGTGCCTTCTGCTCTTTCCTTCCGAAGCCCTTGCGGGCCAGCAAGAGTGTGTAGGATTAGGGAGTATGATGTCCATCGTTTCCACAGTAAACAATGGCCCTTGAACAATTGGAATGTCCAGAGGAATTAAGACAATGAATATCTAAGTCCGATTATGATCCTGTCCAATTACTACGATCGAGGTGAAACAGGCCGGTCCATTTGATTGGCATTTATCATGGACCAACCAAGTATTTTTACATGTACATTCTAGTATCAACCAGTCTAGGATTAGGATTTAGAGAGAGAACCAAAACAAAAAACAAAAACAAAAAAAACAGTGTCAGGATTAGGATGGTAGCAAAAATGAGCCTTGGAATTAATTAATGGCACCCCTCGTAAGGGAAAGGAAATTAAAAATTAAAAAAAAAAAAAAAAACTCATTTTTTTGGTCACGATTCAGGATAGGATGTTCAAACTCTTAGGTTTTACATCTTACGGAAAATTAAAAAGCAAAGTATAAAATCCATTTTTGTCATTTTTTTTTTTTTTTTTTTTTGCTAAATAATATATATATTTTTAAATCTCAAAATCTAACATTTGCTACTTAGTGCTGTTTTGGCTGAAAATATTAGTAGTTTAATATGAAAAACTTTGTAGCCCAAAATTAATTTAGTCTCAAAATATAAATAGTTTGTCAGAAAAATTCAAGAAGGTGGGAGACATATGATTGAGCAATATAATGATACAAAGTACAAACACTAATTTTTTCACAACTTGCTATTCAATGGGGTAAGTTATGACAAGAGTAATAATTCTTCACATATGCGTATTATTGATAAATCACTACAAATCGACTGCTTCAACAATTATGAAATAAGTTGTGAAAATTTTCATATTCTAAAATTTCTATATATAAGAAGTTTCAAGCTTTAATCATGTCATGATTTTAACTTTTATGGTATCAAAAGCTGCTTGATATACTAGTAATTAAAAAGAGAGTTTAAATAACATTTCCTCCTATCAAATCCTCAATTTTTTTTTCTAATTTTTATTTAAATGTAAAACATGTAACGCTTAAAATTAAAATAAACTGCACATTAACTAAAAAGGAGGAAATTGGAAAATTCAATTGAGGTGGATCATTTCATTATAAAGAAAGAACAAAAGATTATTCTCAAAAAAAAAAAAAGAAAAAAAAGAAGAAAGAACAAAAGATAAATACCCCACACACACACACACACACATATATATATATATATATATTGTGATTACAATTTTTTTTTTTTTTTTAATTCCAATTTTATGTCAAGCCCTTAAGAAAAGGAAACCTTAAAAAAAAGGGAGTGATTTTAATACTTTTTTTTCTTTTTTTGAAATCGACATTCGTTATGAACCTTAAAATTACTTCAAAAAATTTCAGGGTGTAAGCAATAAAATTTAAAGATAATTATATAATAAATTCTAAAACTCAATATTGTTTTCATGTTAAACTTTGAATTTTCAAGTGTATGTAAGTCTGCAATTTTGTTTTTAAAATATTACTGTAGGGACAGGGTTTGAGCAATTCTACTGTTGAGTGAGTAGATTCAAGTCCAGCTAGCCCAATACAATGAATTTGTAAAGAATGAGTTCAAGAACTAGGCCCTAGCAAGTGGACAACGTCCAAGGCAGTGTTCGCCACCATCGAACGCAGGCAAATCGAAATTATCCTCAAAAGTCCGTCCTCGGCTAGGTCCGAGGAGCTTGATGGTAGTCCTTCTCCTATGGAAAATCCCCCTTTGTTGATCTGTTTCTTCCTCGTATATAGTCCTCCTCCAACAATCCCTTTCCTCCACTTGTTGATTATCCATGCCTCTATCTGACAACCCGTCCCATCAACTGCCTCACCAAAACTCCCTGTGAGTTGCAACGATCGAGGCAACACTGCCCAGGGGTCATTTCCCATTAATGCTGTCGGAACATGAGTTGTGCGCATTTAATGTGGAAATGACAGTTCAATCATGGTTTTACTCATCGGCTATTCTTCCATGGTTAATATGTTGTACTTGTTCTTTCTCCTTAGATGCCCTGGAGGGCTGCCTATGGTGGCCCGTTATTTCCTCCTCCCATGGTCTTGGTTTGCCGAGAACAGGATCGTCCTCGGCAAGGTTCCTGGGCAATTTGGACTTTCACACTTCGTCCTCGGGCGTTTCTTCATCCTCGGCATGGGCCTTGGGCTTGGTACTAAGTGGGCCGGGGTTACCAGATTCTCTGTCTCCACAATAGCCCCTCAAAATCTTACTGTCCGGGTCCTTGAGCGGAGAGGAGGATTTTGACATCCTCGGGCCTATACTGTGGCTTGCCTAGTCCGGCCCTAAGTCAGCGTTTAAAGTCTTTTCACCTGTCTAACGCACGTTTCTGGCGCTTCGATATGCGGTACGCACCCATATTAAATTTTGGCGGCTCCATACTCCCTACTTTCAACGGTGCAGTGGTAATCCAACATCATGGATCTTTCGCCATTATGGGCGGGAAGCCTTGCACAGTTGTCTTTGGTGAGGGCGTAAATACCCATTTGAACCGGTTTGCCTCTTCACTTCTGCATTCAAGGGTTCTTATGCACACACCCCGAATTTCGGTCAAGTTTCCAACCCCATTAGCGTCTCTTCGCAGCCTAGAAAGCCTGTTCTAAGCGTCTTCCCTCATTTCTGTAAGTTTTCTTCTTACTCTATCTTATACTTTTCCCTTTCTGATTTTCCTCTTCCTTTACCCCTCTCTTCTTTTCGCCTTTCTCCGGGACTCTTAGCAGTTCTTCAGGATAGGTAGGTTTAAGAAGTTGGTTAGGTCTGAAGAGGCAATGGAGGAGTTCATCGTCGATTATAGGATACCTGGTAACGTGGGTCTGAGGTACTGCGAGGAGGGGGATTGGTATATCAGGAGGGAGGTTAGTGAGGTAGTGATTCCCATAATCACC
The DNA here is from genome assembly GCA_032727855.1 of Quercus ilex subsp. ballota. Taxonomy (NCBI): domain Eukaryota; kingdom Viridiplantae; phylum Streptophyta; class Magnoliopsida; order Fagales; family Fagaceae; genus Quercus; species Quercus ilex. The sequence goes on along the minus strand of CM064909.1, from coordinate 93,739,825 downwards.
TTCCTGGAAGGTGGTGTGAGGATCCCTATGGGGTCAGTAATGAAGGGCTACCTTAGGCATTTTCGATTAGCCCCTACCTAGTGCGCCACTAACGTGTTTAGGATCCTGAGTTGCGTGGATGCCTTGAACGACAAGATGGGGTTGAGGTTAACCCATCACGACGTGAATTGGTGCTACAATCTCCAACACCTGACGGGTAAGTCCTACTGCATGAAGATGAGGGATGATAGAGTTAGGCTCATCCAGTGTCTCCCCGAGTCTAGCAAAGGGTTGAATAAGGATTTTCTCATAGTGTCGGGGGAGTGGCACGACAACCTTCACTGCCCGATAGTAGAGGGGGAGCCAGGTAGGATACTCAGAATATGGGAACGTTGATCTGCTATGTTTTCACTGTTTGCATTGCTTGGTTGCTAACAAGGACTAGCTCTTTCTCTTGTAGATCCACACGCCTTTGAACGTCACTTCCATTTGGTCAACAAGGAAGACTTGGAGACTGTACTCAGGGCGGAGGTCTTTGTGAACGAGGCGGACAACCAAGTTAGAGCCGCTCACAAGATTCTCGGATACAGACGATTCAGAAGTCTTTCTCGGCTCCCAGATACGTGATCAAAGCCAAGGACCCTAAGCTTCGCCAAATCTCTGTGGTGGAGCATAGGTTCTCGTTTTCTGAAGGATTTTCCGTCTCCGAGGGCATCCCATTGGCAGGCTCTTCCTCGTCCTGTCAAGCTGCGGAGGCCGAGGGAGGGAGTTCGAAAAAAGAGGGAGAAGTAGTTAAATCTGGGTTCATCCGAGGACGAATTTGGTGCATTCGACCAAGTCCATCTATCAAAGGATCCCTCTGGTGACTTAGGTGATCCCCATTTATCTGAAGCAGACCTCTTGTCACCAAGGACTGGTACCCAGGCCGAGATGGGTTTCAAGAGATAGCCGCAAACCAGCCTGTTCGACCTACTTGAGGGCCAGCTGGGGAAGGACACGCAGGAGAAGTCACAATCCAAGTCTCCTTCTCCCCCACCCAAGCCTCCTCCTCCCCTACCTAAGTCTTTACCTGCGCAGACTAAGTCGTCTTCCACTCTACCGACCTCGGACCCTCGGCCCGAGTCCACCGATCCGAAGAGGAAGAGGCCCTCCAAGAGCAAAGACCCAGTGGATGGGGGGAGATCTTGTTCCTCCCAAAAGGAAGATGAAGCCTGCCGACCTTCCAAGCAGCTGAGGATTGGTGGTCAGGATAAGGGAAAAGAGGTCATTCAGCAATCTGAGCCCCAGGCCTGGCTGCCTGTGCCCATGCTTCATGGGAAGCCTTTGATGGATGATGCTACCCTTAGGGACTTTCTAGGAAGAGAGGGCACTCGCGTGGCCGATGCCCTGGAGAGGTCCCTGCTTCTCCCCTCCGACACGGCCGAACTGGGGGGCATGAGGAGGAAAGAAGTTGCCCGCAACCTCAAGAGGTACCTGGGTATGGTAAGATTTCTGATACTTGTACCTTTGTTTGTATTTTATTCCTCTGTACCTGACTTACGGTGTACTTGTTTTGATTGGCAAGCTGTCCAGGCTACTTTTAGGCTGGAAGATGAGACCGATAGCCAGGGTAGAGCCCTAGACCAGGAGCGCGAAACGTACTTGGATGCCGCGAACACTCTTAAGAAATCTGAGGCTGATCTTAAGAAAGTGAGGGAGGACCTGACGGAGATGATAAGGGCCAGAGACAGCGCGAAATCTGACCTATCCGGCGCTAAAAAACAAGTTGAGGACCAGACAGGGCGCTTGCGAGAGGTCGAGGGTCAGCTGCAGGTCGCCAAGGAGCATATCGTCGACTTGAAGAAGAAACTGGCTGAGGCAGAATGGGCCAAAGGTGTTGCCAAGTACGCCAAGGATAATGCCTTGAGGGCTAAAGAATTGGCCGAGTTTGCGAGGAAAGATGCTGAGAGCTCCAAAGAGCAAGCAGAGGACGAGGCCTTTGCTGAGGAAGTGGCTAAGACCGAGGCTAGTCTCAAGGCTCAAGTGCCCGAGGTGTGCAGACGCTACTGCTCCCAGACTTGGAATAAGGCCCTTAACCAAGCTGGGGTTGAGGCCTCGTCTGAGCTTAAGAGGGCCGAGAGGGTGTATTATCCCCCCGCCATCCACGAGGCTGCCTCCGCTGACCCTGAAGCTGGCACCGCCTCTAAAGCGACGGATGAAGGCCAGGCCAGTGCTGCCAACGATCCAACGTCAACCGATAAGCCTGTTGAGGAGACTGGGCACCAAGGGACGTTGGGGAACGAGGAAATCGGTAACCCAGCGGCGCCCCAGGACGTGGTGAAGCCTTCTGCAGACTCCTAGGCCACCCCTGCCGAAAAGGAGTCCTCCAAAGTTGCACCTCCGAGCTAGGATCTCGAGGCGCCAGATGAAGCTTCTCGGCAAACCCCCGAGGACAAGTTGTCTATCAAGTTGAAGAAATAGGCAATCTTGTCGGGCCACCTTGCTTTGTTGACACGCGCCGCCCTAGTCTTCCTTCCTCTTCGTCTTAATTTACTACTGTATATTTTGTTTTGGTTTAAAGCACTGTAATGCTACTTTTAAGTTGGATGCATGAATCCTCTTTTTTACTTGGTGTTTATTGTCATTGTGATGAGTTACGCTACTTGTATAACCTAGGCGTTAATTATTAGCTTCACAATCTCAGAGGCTCATCATGTTTTTCATTTTAAATTGGCAACTAAAAAATGTAAAACCCCTAGCGATAGTTCCCACTTGGACCTTGATCGACAATTGAACCACCTTAACACCACGACCTATTTTGGTTGGATTGAATGCTGAGGGAACGTCTTCATAATATTGGTTCTACATCTCATTAATTGGTTACTGTAAACGGTAAATAATGCTTAAGAAAACCGTTAGTTGTTGATTATGCTAAGGGGTTAGGTTCAATGTGCCTCAGAATGCCTTAAGTGATGCTCATGGGCTTGTGTCTGTCTACTCCTTCCCTGAACGTAGCCAGTCTCTCCAGGGACCCGAGTCTGAGGGCTGTGCAAGACCTTGGTGCTGTCGGACCCTTAGGTTCTTCTCTGAGTAGCTAGTTTTCCCATAGGTTTGAGTCCGAGAACCATGCAAGACCTTGATTCAGTCTAACACTTATGTTCTTCTGTAAGTAACTAGTTTTTCCATAAGTTTGAGTCTGGGGACCATGCAAGACCTTGGTTCAGTCTAGTACCCAGGTTTTCCTTGAAGTGGTTAGTTTCCCTATAGGCTTGAGTCCGAGGACCATGCAAGACCTTGGTTTTGTCTAACACTTATTTTCTTCTGTAAGTAACTAGTTTTCTTATAGTTTTGAGTCCGGGGACCATGCAAGATCTTAGTTCAGTCTAGCACCCAGGTTTTCTTTGAAGTGGTTAGTTTCTCTATAGGTTTGAGTCCGAGGACCATGTAAGACCTTGGTTCAGTCTAACTAACACTTATGTTCTTCTGTAAGTAACTAGTTTTCCCACAGGTTTGAGTCCGGGGACCATACAAGACCTTGGTTCAGTCTAGCACCCAGGTTTTCCTTGAAGTGGTTAGTTTCTCCACAGGTTTGAGTCCAGGGACTATGCAAGACCTTGGTTCAATCTAGTGCCCAGGTTTTCCTTGAAATGGTTAGTTTCCCCAAAGACTTGAGTCCGAGGACCATGCAAGACCTTGGTTCAGTCTAACACTTATGTTCTTCTGTAAGTAACTAGTTTTCCCATAGGTTTGAGTCCGGGGACCATGCAAGACCTTGGTTCAGTCTAGCACCCAGGTTTTCCTTGAAGTGGTTAGTTTCCCCATAGGCTTGAGTCCGAGTACCATGCAAGACCATGGTTCAGTCTAACACTTATGTTCTTCTGTAAGTAACTAGTTTTCCCATAGGTTTGAGTTCGGGGACCATGAAAGACCTTGGTTCAGTCTAGCACCCAGGTTTTCCTTGAAGTGGTTAGTTTCCCCATAGGTTTGAGTCCGAGGACCATGCAAGACCTTGGTTCAATCTAACACTTATGTTCTTCTGTAAGCAACTAGTTTTTTCATAGGTTTGAGTTCGGGGACCATGCAAGACCTTAGTTCAGTCTAGTACCCAGGTTTTCTTTGAAGTGGTTAGTTTCCCCATAGGCTTGAGTTCGAGAACCATGCAAGACCTTGGTTCAGTCTAACACTTCGTCGTCACTGTCCGGGGCGAAGGAACTTGTCCTCAACTCTGGAATGTTCGCTTCTAGAGTGATAGCGGTCTCAGCCTTGCCTCGCCGGAAATGGGTTATTCCTCAGACTGGGCCCTTGGCCCAACATTGACCTGGACAGGGGCGGCTCGGGTTTTTACCCTCATGTGTGACAGTAGCCCCTCCTTCGCTCCAATTTTTCGTCACTTTCGATTACGAGGCGTCTTTTGGCTGTTCGAGTTATGCGCCTGACGCTTCAGTGTGCGAGGCGCAGCCTCATTAATATTCTCGTGGATTAATGCAGATCCAGCAATTGGTGGCTTCTTTGGAATTTGGTTGGGATTAATGTCGCTGGTAATTCTTCCTTCGAATTCAGTACTGACCAATTCTCACCAACCTTCGCCCTCTATATAAGGCTTTCTGGGGGAATCGTCCTTTCACATTTCACGAATCCTTCAGTTAAACAGGAACTCTGAGCCCCCAACTCTCTAAGCTCCTTCAATAACCTTGTCAGGACTGTGATTAGGGCTTAGGGGAATGGGACGGCCCTGGATAAGGGCAAGGGCAAGGAAGCCAAAGGTGTTCCTACCTTTCAACCAAGCAAAAAGGGTGGTCCTCCTTCCTCAAGCGAGAGCCGTAGCGTTTGTAGTTCGCGTCAAACTTTCAGCGCGGCAAGGCTTAGGCGTCATCCTGATGGTAGCGTGTCTGGCAGTTAAGAAGGAGGTCCATGAAGAATATAATGCTTTTCTCCGGTACGCGACCATGCCTGCCCTTCAAGCTGGTAGTGACTCGCGTCTAGCTTACCCGCCGATGGAGGTTCACAAGATTACGTTACGTTCGGTGCCCGGGTGTTGCCACCTCCAATGCTTAATTATCATGAGGCTGGGGGAGCATCAAGGGAATATCATGGGATGAGGCCATCAGGCGCTTTCACCTCTTCTCCTCTCTCCTCACCGGTACCATCCGTACCGGCCTGGGGTTGTTGGTAGCCTTAAAACAAGCCTGCCTCAGCCTTCCTTTCTAGGGTTAGCTTCCGAACAAGCCCGTCTGGGCCTCTATTATTATAGTTGGCTTTAGAACAAGCCCGTCTAAGCCTCTGTTTGTATAGTGTACTTTTCCTTTTGTTTAATAAAAAGGCTACAATGTTTATTTGCTTTTTTCTCTAAATCTTTTATTTTCTGCAATAATTGCTTCTTAAGCAAATGCGTTGTTGTTTGTTGTTGTTTTTTTTTTTTTTTTTTTTTTTTTTGATGGGACTCAGAATCGGTGCCGTTGGCGGTGACGAAGAACTGCCTAACTTTATGTAAGCTAGCGATGTAGGAACAATTGTCCTCTGCGCTTGCTAGCACACAAGTTGTTCCCACAGACGGTGCCAATTGTAAGGACTGGGTTTGAGCACTTCTATTGTTGAGTGAGTTGACTCAAGCCCAGCTAGCCCAATACAATAAATTTGTAGAGAATGAGTTTAAGAACTAGGCCCTAGCAAGTGGACAACGTCCAAGGCAGTGTTCGCCACCATCGAACGCAGGCAAATCGAAATTATCCTCAAAAGTCCGTCCTCGGCTAGGTCCGAGGAGCTTGATGGTAGTCCTTCTCCCATAGAAAATCCCCCCTTGTTGATCTGTTTCTTCTTCTTATATAGTCCTCCTCCAACGATCCATTTCCTCCACTTATTGATCATCCACGCCTCTATCTGACAATCCGTCCCATCAGCCGCCTCACCAAAACTACTTGTGAGTTGCAGCGACCGAGGCAGCACTGCCCAGGGGTCATTTCCCATTAATGCTGCCGGAACATGAGTCGTGCGCATTTAATGTGGAAGTGACAGTTCAATCCTGGTTTTGCTCCTCAGCTATTCTTCCATGGTTAATATGTTGTACTTGTTCTTTCTCCTTAGATGCCCTGGAGGGCTACCTATGGTGGCCCGTTACTTCCTCCTCCCATGGTCTTGGTTTGCCGAGAACAGGGTCGTCCTCGGCAAGGTTCCTGGGCAATTTGGACTTTCACACTTCGTCCTCAGGCGTTTCTTCATCCTCGGCATGGGCCTTGGGCTTGGTACGAATTGAGCGGGGGTTACCAGATTTTCTGTCCCCACAATTACAATATCATATTCATATGAGTTGTAGTTGAGTTTTCCAACTACTAAAATCTTTTATGGGAATTGTAAATGGAATTTTTAATTAAAAAATTATTCATGTGTAAATGAATCCCCAATAAATAAATAAAAAATACAGTATAGCAAATATACTAATGTTATTTTTTGTGTTTGTGCCCGTGTGCATCGTTTATAAATTTTGCCTCCTTTAAACTTAAATTCTGGCTCCGCCACTATCTAAAATTGAGGAAATTGGAAAATTTAATTGAGATGGATTATTTCATTATAAAGAAAGAACAAAAGATAAATACCATATATATATATATATATATATTGCAATTAAAAAAAAAATATTCCAATTTTATGTCAAGCCCTTAAGAAAAAGGCAACCTTAAAAAAAAAGGCAGTGATTTTAATACTTTTTTTCTTTTTTCGAGATCGACTTCAATACATTTTGTCATGAACCTTAAACTTACTTCAAAAAATTTCAAGGCGTAAAAGGGTACCGCAGCTAGCTGCATCATTTCTACGTTGGTGTGGACGCATGCACAACTAAATTTTACTCTTGGGCTCTTGTAATTTGTTGCCTTGACTCTGTCAAAATGTCTTTTTCAGCAGTTTACGAAAAAGCCCATGATATAATTGAACCGCAATTTTTGATAATTCAGGCGATTTGGTTTAGTTGTCTTCCTCATACTTGTACTGCGTGTCAAGACTCAAGACCGTGCTTATAATTATTATTAATTTCCCAATGGAAAAGGTGAGGTGAACAAGCTTTTTATTCAATTTTTAGGGAACGCAACAAAGCAGAAAAGACAGAATATTAATGATGAAATTAAGACGTTACTTGTTTTTCTAGGAAACATATATGTTAGTTTAGTTGTCATTAATTAGCTTGCTAGCTATAGGACAATTTCAAAGGCAATATGCATTCATTTTTCTTTTGGCTTATACAACCAACCAAAGGGTTCATGGAGTTTAACGGGTATCTTTTTGCACGAGACATCACATATGCATATATGAAAAATTATTTATTCATTTATTGGCATATATGATATATGCACGAAATACTTCTCGACCTACCTAGGGAGAAATTTTTTATTAATGTCATAGAATGAAATTTTATCATGTTTAAAAAAAACAAATTATATCAATAATCCGTTCTTTTATTTTATATATAAAAGAAGGATGCGTATCTTTAAAATTATAGTGCACAATCTATCCAAAAATAAAAAATTATAGTGCACAAACCATCATAAGACTATGGAACAGCACTGACATGTGTCTTCAGCAATTATGGTGAACTCTGCGATGCTTTATTTGTGCAGCATCAATAATGCAGAACAAATATTAATAAAATGTAATTTTAATTAAGAATTTTATAGTTTAATCAATTGACACTTTTTATGTTTCATTAAGAGATATATGGAGTTGAATTATACCTCCCTCAACCATATAATTATTCCAAATAAAAAAATAAATCACAAAATCAGCAAACATCCTCAGATAAACGATCAGAAAATATTTTAAAATTAATGTGAAGTGACTATCAAATGAGATCACAAAATGAACCAATATTATATATGAGAGTCCAAGCTATATAATGTGAACCGGTAAGAATAAATCCAAAATATATCATTTGTATATATATAGTAAGCCGCACAAAGTACTAGTAAAAGTACTAGTCATAGGATTAATATCAAAAACAAGCTTTTCATTGGACTAATTAATTTTAAACAAATATATATATATATATATATCCCACAAAATAATGCTTCCATTATTTTCTTGAACCTATATAGGGAAGTTACGTACTGAGAGTGTGAGATGATCTCTTTCAATAACCGTGAGGTATAGGTTATGCTTGTGCATCGTTAATAATAATGAATCTGTTAACTACTGCTTTCATTGTTATCCTATTGTTGCTTATTTTTATTTGGAAAAAAAAAATCGTACTCAATACGCAAGACTAGTGTTATGGGATTCGTGAAATTTTTTTTTTTGCTAACCATGGGATTCGTGAAATTTGGTAAACAATTTTATCCCCAATTTGAGAGAGCCTTGTTTTTATATGAAAAATATGTTTTTCTAAATAGATATTATTGCAAAGAGTTTGATAACTTTTGGCTAAAGGTCCTCCCACCGTGTGGGGACGGAGGCATAGTTGGACCAGCAATGCCACCCCCCAAAAAAAAATCTTTTTAAAAAAAAAAAAATACTAGTAATATATAGTAATTTTGTTTTATAAAATTACACTTTGTCTTCCTTAACAATATCATTGATTATTTTACGAGTAATGCTATAGTCACAAAATTTTCTATAACATTTTTACAAACTATTAAGATAGTAAATTTTTATTGATTCGTATCTAGGCTCACACCACTTACATTATTTTTTAACTTATCAATAACCACTCACTACATTAGCGATTTGTTAAAAAAGTATTTAAATGAAATAATTTTGTCCTTACCTAAAAGCAAGACACACATAACAAACTCACAAAAATAAATAAATAAAAGCCCTTAGCAGTTAAGCAACAAAGCCAAAAACCAAAGCTCTACACACAACCAACAGCAAAGTCGCCTCTCCAAATTCCAAGTCCTAGCTTCGTTCCTGCTATCATGGAGAGTATAGAAGGCTCTTAGAAGAATATGAAGTAAGTTTCTTCGAATAGTTGTTTGATAGATTTTGGGACTGAAAGATATTTGTGTTTATGTTATGAGAGTTTGTTGCTTTGTAATTGTGAGGTTTGTGAGTTATTTTGCATAATTGTGAGAATTTTTGTTTATATTTGTGAGATTTGTGATTGAGAATGTTGTTTCTGTGTGTTGTGACTTGTGAATATTATAAGGTTTGGTAAGTGTAGTTGTAATCCATATCATTAATAGTAGATTTTGTTTGGCATTGCCTTTAGATGTAGGCATGGAGTCAGCTGAATCACATTAAATATTATTGTCTTCTGTGAATGTTTTATTTGTTGTTTATATGAATAAACTTCCACTAGTCCCAAATCACAACAACTGATACTTTGGGGTCTGTTTGGGAATAATTTATTTAGCTTTTTGCTGAAAACATTTTGCTAAAAATATGTTAAAGTATACTTTTACTTTGAAAAAAATTTGAAGAAGTGAGAAAAGATGAGAAAAAATGAGGTCTCATAAATCTGTACATAAAAACTTAAAAAGGTGTTGCCAAACTCACCCTTTAGGTAGCAAGGAAGAGACAAATTGTACTCAAGATCTCTTATTCTAATATCATATTAAATTATTGATTCTCTTACAAGTTTAAGTTAGTAGAAGATTAGAAATTTAATCATTTAACCACATAATTAATTAAAAAAACAAAGCTTTTCATGATGGAAAATGCTAACAAGTGCCCTTAGGGCACTGATTAATAATTCATTTAAAAAGTGCCATTGGGGCACTCGTTAGCATGACTCTTTCATGATATGGCTTATTATTATTATTCTTATTAATATTGAAAGGCAAATGGTCATTGATGGGTGCATCTCATGCATGTATTCTAACTTCCCCTATTTTTGGTTGGGTTTTCCCAAAATAGGGCTAGATAGAATACAAAGTTTTATAAAAACATGGAAAATGATAATTAAATTAATACACAGTACATCAAAACTGCATAAATGGCCTATATATTCAATTAGATAAGGTGCAAATTATATGTTTGTATTTTGAAATAATTTGAAGTTGGCTAACTAAAACTAATGCCCTGTATAGCCAATTAGCCTTGCCACCAAATTCCATGATGTCTTACCTATCGATCGGTGCATAAATATGATGATCTTCCAAACAATTTGGATTATGTGGTGGCTGACTTCAATTCACGTGAAAATGATCGATTTGTCAATTCAATATTCGAGGCTTGTTTCCCCACTTGCTTTCTGGCCACATGGGTTTCGCATTCCTTTAGTTGAGTCTGCCGGATTACAGTTCCTTTCGGACACAAATGAAAAATGAAAAATAAAAAGGAAGGAGAAAAAAAATTTCCCTTCAATGTTCGAAGTTGTATGTGTGTATATATTTTCAGAAAAGTATTCTCTAGAAAGTTATCTTATTCTTTTTATTTTTGGTAATAACTTTGAAATGAATTGAAAAATTAATTATTGACTTTCCTTTTTTAGCTTGGCATGAGAATCTGAGATAGAGTTATTTCAACTTTATCTCACACCAAGTTAAATATTCATTTTTTATTTTTTGGTAAAAAAGAAATGAAAAATGATACTCCGTATTATTTTGTTGATATTAAAATATAAGGAAAAATCCTATTTAAAGTTGTTAGTTCTTAACAATATTCATGTCCCATGCATTATATATACAATCATTTCAACTTCTTTTTTTAACACTTTACTGATTGTAAATTCTTCACAATATTCATCTATTTTTGCAATGTTTTTCCTTTAATACCTGTAGGGACTGGGTTTGAGCACTGCTGCTTTGAGCGAGTGGACTCAGACCTAACTAACCCAATACAATGAATTCCTAGAGAGTGGACCAAAGAACTAGACTTTAGTGCATGGACAACGGTTAATATGGCGTTCGTAACCATCAAACAGAGATGAACCTGAGATTATCTAAGAGAGTTTGTCATCGGCGCAATCCGAGGAGCTTTGTTCTTATAATTAATGAATAAGAGTCATTACAGGAATCCCCCCCTTATGGTTGGTTTCTCCTATTATATAGTCTCCTCTAGACGATCTTTGCCTTCCACTTGTTGATCATCCAAGCCTGTACCTGACTGCCCGTCCCATCAGCCACCTTATCAAACCTCCTGTGAGTTGTAGTAACCTAGACAACTCTGTTCAGGGGTCACTTCCTCATTAATGCGGCCAGAATGTTAGTTATGGACATCTAATGTGGAGGTGACAATTTCTCCTTAAATTGCTCCTCCACCATGCACCCGTGGCTGACACATTGTACTTGTTCTTTCTCTTGAGATGTTCTGGGAGGCTACCTTTGACGGCGTGCTACTCTTCCTTTCTATAACCCCGGCAAGCCGAGGACAAGATCGTCCTCGGCAATGTTTCTTGGCAACTTGGGCTTTCTTCGATCATTCTTGGACGTTTCTCCATCCTCGGCATGGGTCTTGGGCTTAATATAAAATGGGCTAGGGTCGCCAGATTCTTAGGCCCCACAATAGCCCTTCAAAATACTGCTGTCCAGCTCCTCGAACGGGGAGGAGGATTTTGATGTCCTCGGGCCTTTGTCATGGCTTGTCCAGTCTTGTCCAACGTTAGCGCTAGAGTCTTTTCACCTGTCCAATGCATGTTTCTGGCGCTTCGGTATACGGCGCGCACCCTCATTAAATTCTGGTGGCTCTGCGCTCCCCACGTTCAACGGCATGATGACAATCCAACAGTGGGGGTTTTTTTTAGCTTTATGGGCAAGAAAATCCGCACAGTTGTTTTTAATTGAAGGTGTAAATAGCCGTTTGAACCGATTTGTTTCTTTCCTTTTGCATTCAAGAGTTCTTGCGCACACACCTTGAATCTGGTCAAGTCTCCAACCAAACTCGCGTCCCTTTGCAGCATAAAAAGCCTGTCCTAGGAGCTTTTCCTCTTTTCTGTAAGTTTTCTTTCTCGCGTTTTCTCCCTTCTGACTTTCTCTTCCCCTTATTCCTCTCTTTCTTTCGTTATTCTCTGAGTCTTTTAGCCGTTCTTTAGGATGGATAGGTTTAAGAAGTTAGTTGAGTCTGAGGAGGCGATGAAGAAATCCATCGCCGATTATAGGATACCCAGTAATATGGGTTTGAGGTACTGTGAATGAGGGGATTGGTACATTAGGAGGGAGGTGGGTGAAGTAGTTATTCCCATAATCGCCTTCCTTGAAGGCGGTATGAGAATCCCTATGGGGCTAGTTATGAGGGACTACCTTAGGCATTTCCGATTAGCCCCTACCCAGTACGCCACTAATGTGTTTAGGATTCTGGGTTGCATGGATGCCTTAAACAAGAAGATGGGGTTGAGGTTAACCCATCACGACGTAAATTGGTGCTACAACCTCTAACACCTAAAGGGTAAGTCCTATTACATGAAGACGAGGGAAGATAAGGTTCGGCTTATTCAGTGCCTCCCCGAGTCCAGTAAGGGGCTAAATAAGGACTTTCTCATAGTGTCTAGGGAGTGGCACGATGGCCTTCATTGTCCAACAGAGGAGAGGACACCAGGTGGGGTGCCTAAAGTAGGAGAGGACTTAATCTTTGGTGTTATTGTAGTTGGCATTGTTTGGTTCCTAATATGAACATGCTTTCTCTTTCGCAGATCCACACACTTTCGGATGACACTTCCATTTGGTCAACAAGGAAGACTTGGAGACCGTACTAAGGGTAGATATCTTTGTGAACGAAGCTGACAATTAAGTTAGGGCTGCTCACAAGATTCTCGGGTACGATACGATCCAAAAGTCGTTCCCGGCTCCGAAGTATGTGATCAGAGCCAAAGATCCTCGGCTTCACAAAATCACCATAGCGGAGCACGTGTTTTTACTCCCTGACAGGTCTCCTATCCCAAAGGATGTCCCATTGCCAGGCCCTTCTTCATCACATCAGGCTGCAAAGGACGAGGGAGAAAGTGCAGCGAGAGGAGAAGGAGTTGTTGATTTGGGTCCGTCCGAGGACGAATTTGGCGTTTTCAACCAAGTGAGTCTGTCCGAGGACCCCTCTGGTGACCTAGGCGACCCCAACTTGACCGAAGCGGATATCTTGTTAGAAGGGATTTCTTCTCAAGCCGAGATGGGTTTCAGGAGGAAGCCTCAAACCAGCTTGCTCGATCTGATTGAAGGCCAGTCAGGGAATGACGCATCAGGGAATCAATAATCCAAGCTTCCTCTCCCTCCACCCAAGCCTCAACCTGTGCAGACTAGGTCGTCTTCTGCCCAGTCTAAGCTTCCATTTCCTTCCCCTCATCCAAGTTCGCCACTGAGGCCCGAGCCCACTGATCCTAAACACAAAAAGGACAAAGGCAAATAGCCCATGGGAGTAGACAAATCTCGTTCCTCCCAGGAGGAGGGCGAAACTCATCGGCCTTCTAAGCAGTAAAAGACTGGGTACCAAGGCCAAGAGGTCGCCACACTGCCTGAGCCCCAAGCCTGGCTCCCTGCCCCAATGCTCCACGAGGAGCCTTTGATGGACGACGCCTCCCTCAGGGACTTTCGAGGAGGAGAAGGCACCTATGTGGCCGACGCGCTGGAGTGGGCCTTGCTGCTTCCCAGCGATATGGCCAAGCTGGGGAACTTAAGGGGGCAGGAGGTCTTCCTTAGCCTGAAGAGGTACTTAGACATGGTAAGACATTTAGCACTTGAGATTTCGTTGAATTTTTCTCTTTAGTTCTCAACTTACTATGCACTTGTTTCGATTGGCAGGCTATCCAGGCCACCTACAAGTTGGAGGATCAGGCCAAGAACTAGAGCCGGGCCCTGGATCAAGAGCGCGACAAGCGCTTGAATGCCGTGCAGACCCTTAAGAACTCCGAAGCTAACCTCAAGAAGGCAAGGGAGGAATTTAAGGAGATGACGAGGGCCAAAGATAGCGCCGTATCCGGCCTAGCTGGCGCTAAAAAACGAGCCGAGAACCAGACAGGGCGCTTGCGGGAGGCTGAGGATCAGTTGCAGATTGCTAAGGAGTAGATTGCTGATCTGAAGAAAAAACTGGCTGAGGCTAAGAGGGCCAGAAATGTCACCGGGTGGGCCAGGGACGAGACCCTGAGGGCTAAAGCAAAGGCTGAGTTTGCAAGGACAGAGGCTGAAAGCTCTAAGGAGTAAGCCGAGAAGGAAGCTTTTGATGCGGGAGTGGCTGAGACCGAGGCCAATCTCAAGGCTCAAGTACTTGAGGTATGCAGGTGCTACTGCTCCTAGACTTGGAATGAAGCCCTCAACCAAGCTGGGGTTGAGGCCTCGTCCGAGCTTAGGAGGGCCGAGAGAGTGTACTACCCCCCCGTCATTCGTGAGGCTACCTCCTCCAACTCTGAAGCTGACACCGCCTTTAAAGCGACAGACGAAGGCCAGGCCAGTGCTGCCGAAGATCCAATTTCAACTGATAAACCTGCTGAGGAGACTGAGCACTAAGGGGTGTTGGAGAAAGAAGAAACCCGTAACCAAGAAGCGCCCCAGGACGTGGTGGAGCCTCCTACTGACTCCCAAGCCAGACCTGCTAGCTCTCAGGCTCCTCCTGCCGAGAAAGAGCTCCCCGAAGTTGCCCCTCCGAGCCAGGATCCCAAGGCATCATACGCAACCTCTTGGCAGACCCCCAAGGACAGGCTGTCTATCAAGTTGAAGAAATAGGCCATCTTGACGGGCTATCTTATTTTGTCGACTTGGGCCACTATAGTCTTCTTTTCTTTTCTTTTTATTTTATTTTTTTTTGTCTTTATGATGTTGTAATGAAACTATTTTTTGTGTAATATATCCAATTGTCTGCGCTTATTTCTTCGAATGTCGTTTCCCTTTACTTGTCATACTTTAATGCTTTGCTCAACACTCGGTTAATCCTAGCGGTGTGCCAAAAATACTTGGATAATTGAAAACGATGGACCCCTGATGTAAATTTTGCTTCAAGTTTTAACCGAAAACTGAACAGCCTCAGCAATGCCACTTGTTTCCCCTTTAGATGAATCACAGAGAATCCTGGTTGACAACGTACACTTTATACAAACATACGCCTTTCATAAACTTGCCGAGCCTAAGAGACCGCTTCAGTACTTGAAATGCTTTAAGTGCTGCTTATGGGCTTGTTTTTGTTTCACATTTTTATCGAAGTAGGCTGGGGCAACTGATCTGAGGCATCAAACTCCCCTCTGGCAGCGCTTGCAACTTTGGTGAATGCTCACGCTCCGTTTTGTTGAAAGTAACTAGTTTCCCCGCAGGTTTAAGTCCAAGGACCATGCAAGACCTTGGTTCTGTCTAGTACTTAGTCTTTTGAAGTAACTAGTTTCCCCACAGGTTTAAGTCTGAGGACCATGCAAGGCCTTAGTTCTATCTAGTACTTAGTCTTCTGAAGTAACTTGAGTCCGAGGACCATGCAAGACCTTGGTTCTGTCTAGTACTTAGTCTTCTGAAGTGACTAGTTTCCCCACAGGTTTAAGTCCGAGGATCATGCAAGACCTTGGTTCTGTCTAGTACTTAGTCTTCTGAAGTAACTAGTTTTCCCACAAGTTTGAGTCCGAGGACCATGCGAGACCTTAGTTTTGTCTAATACTTAGTCGTTACTGCTTGGAGTGAAGGAACTTGTCCTCAGCGTTGGAAAGTTTGCTTCTAGAGCGATCACGGTCTTGGCCTCACTTTGCCGATGAGGGGTTCTTCCTCAGACCAGGCCTTTGGCCCAGCGCTGACCTGGTCCTAGGCAGCCTAGCCCTACGCCCTCTCGTGTGACAGTAGCCCCATCGCGCCAATTTTTCATCATTTCTGATTACGAGGCATCTTTTGGCTGTTCGAGTTGCGTACCTGACGTTTCGGTATGCGAGGCACACCCTCATTAATATCTTTGTGGATCAACGCGGATCTAGCGGTTGGTGGTTTCTTTGGAAATTGGTCGGGGTTAATATCGTTTGTAATTCTTCCTTCGAATTCCGTGTGAATTAATTTCCACCAGCCTTCACCTTCTATATAAAGCGCTCTGGGGGAATCGTTCTCTCACATTTTACAAATCCTTGAGTTCAACAGGAACTTTAAGCTCTCAACCCTCTAGGCATTTCCAAGAACTTTGTAAGGATTGTGATCAAGGCCTAAGGGAATGGGATGGCCCTGGATAAGGGCAAGGAAGCCAAGCCCCTTTCAGGAACCAAGAATGCTGCCCAAATCCTGGACGACGCAGTTGAGGCAAAGGGAGCGGAGGCCAAAGATGTTCCTGCCTTTCAACCGAGCAAGAAAGAAGGCCCCCCTTCTTCAACCGAGAGCTGAAGCGGGCGTGGATCGCATCAAACTTTCGGTGCGACAAAGTTTAGGTCTCACTCTGATGGTAAGACATATGGCAGTTAGGAGGAAGGTTCGTGAGAAATATAACATTTCTCTCCAGTATGCGTCCTTGCCTGCCCTTCAAGCTGGTAGTGATTCGCGCCCAGTTTACCCACCGATAGAGGTTTGCAAGATTACGGAACGGTTGGTGCTCAAGTGTTGCCGCCTCTAATGCTTAATTATCATGAAACTGGGAGAGAATCAAGGGAACATCCTGGGATGGGGCCATTAGGCGCTTCCATTTCTTCTCCTTTCTCATCGCCGGTACCATCCATACTAGCTCGATTGCCGTTGGTAGCCTTAAAACAAGCCTGCCTCAGTCTCATTTTCTATGGTTAGCTTTAGAACAAGCCTACCTAAGCCATTTGGTGTATGATGTACTTTTCCGTTATTTAATAAAAAGGTTGCACTGTTTACTTGCTTTATTCTCTGAATCTTTCATTTTTCTGCAATAACTGTTTCATGAGTGAGTGTGTTGTTGTTTTTCCCTCCAATGGGACTTGGAATCGACGTTGTTGACAGTGACGAAAAATTGCCACCCCGACTTTAACGCAATCGACGGTAGCATTCAGCCGCTAACTATAAGTAAGCTAGCAGCGTAGGAACAATCAGGATCATAACCATGTGCTCTATACCGCTGGTTGCGCAATCACCAAAGAATGTTACCAGCCCGCGTTGACCTTCCCGAAGCAGGAGGTCCGAGGACCCGGCCTGACTAAGGTTCCATTTGAGGGGACTGCCAAAATGACCCTCTTCAGGGACTCTTGTTGATGGGAGTTCAACCCTACCACGATCGACTGTTGCACTCACTAATGCACAAGTTCTTCCCACAAATGCTGCCAATTGTAGGGACTGGGTTTGAGCACTGCTGCTTTGAGCGAGTGGACTCAGACCCAACTAGTCCAATACAATGAATTTGTAGAGAGTGGGCCAAAGAACTAGACTTTAGTGCATGGACAACGGTCAATATGGCGTTCGTAACCATCAAACAGAGATGAACCTGAGATTATCTAAGAGAGTTTGTCATCGGCGCAATCCGAGGAGCTTTGTTCTTATAATTAATGAATAAGAGTCATTACAGGAATCCCCCCCCCCTTATGGTTGGTTTCTCCTATAATATAGTCCTCTCTAGATGATCTTTGCCTTCCATTTGTTGATCATCCAAGTTTGTACCTGACTGCCCGTCCCATTAGCCACCTTATCAAACCTCCTGTGAGTTGCAGTAACCTAGACAATTCTGTTCAGGGGTCACTTCCTCATTAATGCGGCCAAAATGTTAGTTGTGGGCATTTAATGTGGAGGTAACAGTTTCTCCTTGAATTGCTCCTCCACCATGCACCCGTGGCTGACACATTGTACTTGTTCTTTCTCTTGAGATGCTTTGGGAGGCTACCTTTGATGGCGTGCTACTCTTCCTTTCTATGACCTCGGCAAGCCGGGGACAAGATCGTTCTCGGCGATGTTTCTTGGCAACTTGGGCTTTCTTCGATCATCCTCGGACATTTCTCCATCCTCGGCATGGGCCTTGGGCTTAATATAAAATGGGCTAGGGTCGCCAAATTCTTAGGCTCCACAATACCAATAATGACTGTGAAATATGAAAACGATTAAGGATTAATACTTATCTAATAAGTATAGAATTATTGCATTATTTTCTTTTGAACATTTTTAAAATTTAACATGACTTTTTGGATCTTATTAAAATTATATCATTAACAAAGACAAATCGTTTTTTTGGGGAGTAAACCTAAGGAAACAAAACTAGGTATGCAAATAGAACTAACAAAACCTACTTTATTTTCCATGAGGTTTCTTTGGTGGTCATTTTTTTTTTTTTTTTTTTGAGCAACTTAAGGCTGGTCTTTAACAATTAGAGAAACCATAAAATTTGAAGATAATTAAGCAAAAATCTTATGGAATGATGTCCATAATTTTTATCAAGTTGTAGTTACAGAATTTTTTTATTTTTTATTTTTTATTTTTTTATAAAAATATTGCAATTTTATTAAACTGTAAACAAACTAATAAAAGATTTGGAGTTCAATCTTTGCCTACACCAAAAACCGATTGGTATATTGATTTGATAATAAAAAAAGCAATCATCACAAGCAAATCCCATAAATTGAAATTCTATAAAAAATAAAAAAATAAAAATCCTAGACCACAATGAAGCTTTAAAAAGTAACGGTTCCGTACAAATCTATGGTTAATATTGCATATATAACATAGTATATTAACCGCATAAGTCTTACCAAACAAATAAGACAATGTGTTTATTCATCTCTTGCACTTATGTGGGGGAGGTATTAGATTCGAGGAATTGACCTCTTTATTTTTTAATCAATTATAAAGTTTATAAACCACATCATTTACTACATAATATTATATAGTTGGGACTTGGGAGGGTCTTGGCAAGGACTCTGCATTTGTTCAAAACTTCAAATAGGAATTCCAACAGGGATACTAATATATATATATATATATATATATATATATAGGTACTTATTAGAATGGTAATAATTGAAGGATCTGATTAACGGATTTCTTTAAAGTATTTATTAATAGACTATTATTTTGGAATAGTTTTGATACTACTTTAATGAAAAATATAAAAAGTTATCCATTCTATCCTTTAGCTCAAAAAAAAAAAAAAAAAATGGTCAAAAACTCAATTTTTTTCTCTTTATATAAAAATATTTTAAAAATATTTTCTAAATCAATATCCCCATCAACCTTTTTCCATAATTTAAACTATGTTTTAATGATTGATAAGTCTCTTCTACCTACCGAAAATTATCAACTATGCATGTTAGGCTCATAATCATGTTTCTTATTAATTTGTAATACAGCAGATGAGAAAGGGCATCCTAGCTAAATAGTCAGTACTATAATCATTCATTCCTAGAAGGAACAAGGTTTGTGGCTAGGAGTCAAGCTTGATGAACCAGTGTGCGCCAATGTTTAATCAGTCTTAAATGATGTTAATTAGCCCTTGTAATGTGATGGTTTTGGGAGTTTACTTCATGGAACACCATTTGAGAGACATTGTGGGCCCACAATATGCTTTGTGATCCTTCTTAACATGGGGCCAAAAGTCGAGGTGCTTTGAATTTACAGCTGTGATTGGAACTTGTCAATGCCTAAAACATTCACTAGGTGTCAAGTGGATTACCCTAAAGCCCATGTCTACTTCAGCCCATTCAATGGAAAATGACAAAAATTAGAATTAAAAAAAAAAAAAAAATGACGTATTTTATCTTAGACTAACATTATTGCCAATACAATGCACATCTATATATATATATATATATATATATGTATGTATATATATATATGAGTTTCAGTTAATTCAACTGGTAAAATTTTTTATAGTTGTATAAGAGATTTTGGGTTCAATTTCTCCCTACACCAAAAATCGATTGGTGTTTTGGTCTAATAATAAACAGCTATCATCAGGAGCGGACACCATAAGTAAAAATTCTCTCTAAAAAAAAAAATTATATATATAATAAGAGGTTAAGCCGAGAGAAACTCAAATTAAAATTTTAAATTAGAATTTCAATTTTGTGCCATGTGTCCTAAATTATTTATTCTTAAAGAGTTTTATTTCTTAATTTTAGAATCATTAAATATTCATTCAAGTGAGTTATTAAGTACAAAAACCAAAGAGCCTAGAATAAATAGATCTTAAAAAAAAAAAAGTGCTTCACAATAATAAATAAATAAATAAACATGGACAATTTACATTTTATCTATATATATAATAATAGGTGAAACAGAGAGAATCTCAAATTGCAATTCCAATTAGAGTTCTAATTTTGTGCCAAGTGTCTAGATTTATCCTTCTAATTGTTCAATTCAAATAAGAAATTGGAGTCCAATTTCACCTCCCCTTCTAGAAATCTGTGTTCTACATTTAAATGTTGTGCTCTTTTTTTTTTTTGGCTAAATAAAACATTTTGCTCTTCTTTATATATCATTGTATCAATTAAGTTTTCTTAATTTTGCTGCTAAATGTGAAAACCAAAAAGATTATATTAAGAACTTGGCTTGGGTACAATGCATCCAGCCATTAAGATGGTAACACATGACTATTTTTATAGGAATTAAATGCACTGAGTTTGCTATTCATTTAAAAAAAAAAAAAAAAACTAGAGATAGACGTAGAGAGAGGGTCCATAAGGTAGAGAGAGAGAGAGAAATAGGATATGCACGTTGATGAAGTCAAGAATTCACCAATGAGTCACACGATACCTATACGCTCGAATGTGAACCTACACAATCACACAGAGAGAAAACCTAACAGAGAGCACCGGTGTGGTGTCGGCCAACTACCCTCCGAAGGTTAAGTCAGAAAATATTCTCACAGCTCTAGAGTGCTAGAGAGGGTGAATTATGGGTACCTTGATTTATGAGACTATTGGCGCTTTTATAGTAGTCGAAAGTTGACCTCTCCTACTTGGAGTCGAAGTCTTTCCTTGTAGAAATTCTCTCAAAGAACCCAAAACGTGATGGACAAGTCTCCTTCCTTATAGAGAAGATTCTCCATTAATGTAGCGGCAAACAGAGTCCTCATAAGCGTGGAAGGCGTAATCCTTTCCTTATAGGACTCTAAGAAGGATGCTGCAATTACGACATGAGGAAAGGTCCTTCTGCCTTCCTCATGGGCCTTGGATCCGCTGAAGCCCCCTACTCGATTCTCAATAACATACCTGGCAATAACGGGCCCGTCCATTATTAGGTTCAGTAGATAACCGTTAGGCCCATACCAGGCCCAAATTTAGCCTCTTCAGTTGCCCCCTTCACCCCATGTATCCGTCATTCATTGTGGGAGGATACATGGGGTGAAAGTAATCATCAAATGGCGATGACGGTTGAGAGATCTGGGGCCGTTATTTCCAAATAATGAATAAGGGTGACGATACCCATCTGACGGTCGAGAGGTTTGTGGTCGTCCTTAAGTTACACTTACAGGTGACGGTCACAAGGTAACCCGTCAGTTGTTAACGCCGTCGACAAGGTCTGAAATGCATTAATGCTCGTGACACGCGTCACTTTCCTAGAGGCCATTGTATGATATCGATACGTCACTTCGTCTTCCGTGCACCTTTCCTATAAATATCAGGCATCCGACTTTCATTTTCTACTTTCATCTAAAAAATCAATTGTCAGAGCGCGACCCGTCATATCTGTCAGAATATTCGTTCAAGTGAAGCACCCGTCCCAATAAACTTTCGTCCGTTCACGCATTGACCGGTAAGAGCACCATCACACATTTTGCCGTCGTTTTAATTTTTTCATTTCAGAATTTTACTTCCGTTATCCATTCTTAGACCCGTCAGAGTCTTAGGTTTTGTCGTTAATTGTAGGAAATGTCTAGTGCGTCGAGTAATCAGTCGATTGTCCGTGACGGGGCAGACTATGAAGAGGTGTACCCGTCAGGTCATAAAGACCAAGAGAGTCAGAGCGAAGAGAGGAGTACGTCCGCCTCTTCTCCGTCCTCAACAGATGAGGATACGGAGTTGGATGAACCAGGGGAAGGTTCTGATGGCGAGGAACAAGTAGGACCCGTCATAGCTGGTGGACCAAGGGAGTTCATTATGCTTAGAGAGTGGACGGTAAATGACTTTACATGTACAATCAAGGAGAACCACTTTAATACACTTAGGGATAACTACCAGATTCCAGATAATATCCTCATCCGTCTCCCATACAAATCAGAGAAGTGTTACTACGACGGTGTTCAAGGCCTTGGAGTGTATGAGCAGATGTTGAAGGCAAGCCTTAGGTTTCCACTGAGCTCGCTGCATCGCGAACTAGTCAAGTACCTGGGTCTGTCCGTTAATCAAATATCCCCCAACGCCTGGAGGGTCTTCATAGCAATGGAGGTTCTGTACGGGGCAATGTCAAACGGATCAAGGAGGTTGACGGTGAGGGAGTTTCTTCACTGCTACCGTCCGGACGAGATTGATAAGTCTAGGGGGATATACAGTTTTGTTCCTAGGAGTAGGTTGTTGAAGGTAATATATGAGACTCCAGACTCCAACAGAGACTGGAAGAGTAGGTATTTTTTCTTAGAGGGTGACGAGTGGATGTGTCGTCCTGGGGAGACGGATCACATGCCCGTCGATACTACTTGGGGCATATTGTCTCAAGCTGGTACGTCTCCGTCTTTATATATGAAGATTTAAACATCCGTTCACCTTGGTATGCTTTGACCGTCTCTTTTTTTTTTTTTTTTTTTTTTTTTTTTTTTTTTTACAGTACGACGGCATCCACAAGTCGACATTGAGGAGTACAGCTTTTTGGAGAGGATTTTCAAGAAAACTACGTCAGAAGAAAGGACCTGGGCGAAGTTGGTTAACCTCAACACGCTATACTGGTACTGTGACGGTCCAAAACCATCTGAGAAAGCAATTAAGTACGAAAACCGGATCCGTCAACGTAAGTCCTTCATTGTGAAGAGTGATTGGCAACTAATTGTTTTTCTTTGAAAGAAGTTAACTCCGTCCTTTCGTTTTTGCAGAAATGGACGACGCAAAAAGAAGGTCCATCATCCGAGCAAATACTGCAAAAAAAAGGGGGACGGGTGATGCTGACCCAAAGGAGACGGGTACCCAAAACCCCTCAGCAAAGAGAAAACAACCCCTGAAGGGAGACCGTCAGTCTAAAAAACCAAAGATTCCTTTGGATCCCGTCCTGGGATTTATGGCTGGAGGCGCTAAAGCCGTCACCCCAGCCAAGCACGGTGCTGGTAAGGGTCTTATGGTGGGTCCGTCATCAAGTGATAAGAAACCACCCCCCCTTCTCAGGGATGACCCCAAATACGCCCTAGAGCAACTCTCCTCAATAATGACCTCCGAGGACTACGAAGACCTGGGCAATCACTCGACGGAGGCGATGGGTGAGACGGGCCTCTTCAGCATAGCTCAGGTAACGGTCCTCTTATCTATTTGTCCGTCCACATTTGTTTGCACAGACTAATTTTTACCCATTTTTAGGCCATGGTAATGATGAAGGGTCTGTTTGGACGGTGTTTGAATCATGAGACGACCCTAGGCCGCCTAAGGGAGAAGGCTAAGGTGACGGAGCACGAGCTGGCCCAGCTTCAAGCCTGGAAGGTTATTCAGGATAAGAAGCTCAAGATGGCTGAGGAGGTGCTGGACCAATACCTCGAGGCAACGGAGGAAATGAAGAAAGCCATTGAGAAGAAGGATGTAGAACTCCGTCAGGCCAAGGAGGTTGCTGTGCTCAAGTACCGCGACTCCGACGCTCTCCTGACGGAGTTAGGAGTCTCATATGCTGACGGATTCGATGAGGCCCTCCGTCAGGTTAAAGCTCTCTACCCTCAGCTCGACTTGAAATCCGTTAATATAGACACTGCCGGTCAAAAGTCCGTCCAACCTGCACAATCTGAGGACACGGAGGAAATTTTTGGAGAGAAAGTTGCCCCCGACGCTCCTCTTGACCAGGCAGTTGTGGATAATGATCCAAAAGAAACTTCGGCCCGTCATACTGAGGATGACCAAGCCCCCGTCGTAGACTAATTTTCCTGTTTTATTGTTTTAAATTTGTTGTAATATATTCGTAGGATAATACATGACTCCGTCATGTCTTCGTCGTCTGTAAACACTTATTTTGGGCAAGTTTTTTGTTACACATTTGCATAACTATAAAGTGGTTTGATATACTCCATCATGTCTTTGAACTTTTGCAATATTTTTATTTGTGTACGATTTACGAATGACTCCGTTCACATGGACGGGTATAGGTGAGTGCTGACTCCGTATTCAATTTGTTAATTTATAACCGTCGCGCCATATGTATGTCAAGGACCCAATGTCAGTCAATGCTTGGATAGTAATAGCTGTCCGTTTTATGGAAATTTGCTTAACCTCAATCTCTTTATATATCTTCTAGGATCCGTCGTTGTTATATAATTTCTTTTTAACCGTCTGAATTAATTTCGCGGATCCATCACTTATTGTCCAATTTGTTGACTGATTCTTTATCCGTCTTCTGTTGGACTTTGAACTACCATTCTTTTGGGCTGATCCGTCCCTTTGTGATCCAAGTTTTTCTTCGTCCTCCATGGGACTTAGGCTTTTAATTGGCTTGGGATGAGCCGTCGCCTTTGTGGGCGAAGTTTTATCCGTCCCCTATGGTACTTTGGATTTTCATCCCTTTGGGATGATCCGTCCACATTGTGGACTTACTTTTATCCGTCCTCTATGGGACATTGGATTTTTCATCCCTTTGGGATGATCCGTCCACTTTGTGGACTCCATTTTGTCCGTCCTCTATGGGACTTTAGGTTTTCATCCCTTTGGGATGATCCGTCCACTATGTGGACTTACTTTTATCCGTTCTCTATGGGACATTGGATTTTTCATCCCTTTGGGATGATCCGTCCACTTTGTGGACTCCATTTTGTCCGTCCTCTATGGGACTTTAGATTTTCATCCTTTGGGATGATCCGTCCACTTTGTGGACTTTATTTTTATTTACGTAGAAAAAAGAACACAGTAGAACCTGAATACTTCTCCTATTTGAAAGAAAATAATACTGAGGAAAATGTACCTGCCCCCACGGGCTTAAAAAGGTACTTGTAGAGAAAATTGTTCGAAGTAGAGAGCTGAACTTAAATAGTCAAAAACTTGTTCTGAGGAAAAAACTTGTAAAAAACATAGTAAATCATAATAATGAACTGGAAACTGCGGGAGAGTCGGTGATCTTCACGGCTAGCCTACTGGTAGTACCTCCGTAGGTGCTCTGTGTTCCATGGATGTTGAAGCTTCTGTCCCTCCATAGTTTCGAGGTGGTAGGTTCCTTTCCTTTGCCAAGATGAAATCCTGTATGATCCTTCCCAGTTTGGGCCGAGCTTCCCTTGCGCCGGATCTCTGGCGATTCCCATTACCCTCCGTAGCACGAGATCTCCGATATGGAAGTCCCTGCGTTTAACGTTGGAGTTGTAGTATTTCGCCATGAGGTTCTAGTACCTAGCCAGCCTCTGTTCTGCTGTAGCCCGGACCTCGTCTATAAGATCCATCTGGAGCCGCAAGGCCTCTTCATTGTGATCCTTGTCGTAGTTCTCTACTCGATAACTTGTGAGCCCGACCTCTGCTGGAATGACGGCGTCACTTCCGTATGTCAGTCTGAACGGTGTTTCTCCAGTTGGGGTTCTTGCGGTAGTACGGTATGCCCACAGGACGCTTGGCAGTTCGTCAGGCCAGATGCCCTTTGCCCCCTCGAGCCGGGTCTTGATGATCTTCAGTAAGGACCGGTTCGTGACCTCTACTTGTCCATTGGCTTGAGGATGTGCGGGCGATGAATAGTGATTTTTTATCCCAAGTTCTGAACAGAAGCTCCTGAATGCTCCGTTATCGAACTGCTTTCCGTTGTCGGAGACGAGCACCCTGGGTATCCCGTACCTGCATATAATATTTCTCCAAACGAAACTCTGAATGTTTTTCTCCGTGATAGTGGCCAGGGCCTCTACCTCAACCCATTTTGTGAAGTAGTCGATGCCAACTACCAGAAATTTTAGCTGTCTTGCTGCTATTGGGAAGGGGCCCATGATATCTAGACCCCATTGGGCGAACGGCCAAGGGGCCGTCATAGGCGTTAGCTCCTCGGCTGGTTGTCTGATCAGGTTACTGAACCTCTGACATTTGTCGCAAGTCTTGACGTATGCTTGTGCGTCTTTTTGCATTGTTGGCCAATAGTACCCTGCCCTGATCAATTTGTGCACTAAGGATCGTGCCCCTGAATGGTTACCGCAGATACCCTCATGCACATCCCTCATTACGTAATCGGCTTCCTCTTGACCCAGGCACCTCAGGTACGGACGTGAGAACCCTCTTTTGTATAAGATATCGTTGATCAGTACAAATCGCGAGGCTTGGACTTTCACCTTCCTGGCATCGTTTTTTCCGTCGGGTAGTGTACCCATCTTCAGGTATGCTATCAGCGGCGTAGTCCAACAATCTTCAAAATTCAACTCCTGCACTTTTATTCCGTCATCAATGAGTGAGGAGAATTGTACAAATGACAATACCTGTTCGGGAACGATCATGGGCTCTGCCGAGGTTGCCTTCGCAAAACAGTCAGCGCATTCGTTCTCTTCCCTTGGGATTTGAACGAATCTTACTGTGAGATTACCGATCCGGTTCTTTACTTCGGCCAGGTATTTTTTCATCCTCTCGCTTTTGCATTCATAGATGCCATTGATTTGACTTGTTATCACCTGGGAATCGCAATGGACGATCATGGACTCGGCCCCTGCTGCCTTTGCGAGATCTAGTCCTGCTACCACAGCTTCATATTCGGCCTCATTGTTGGTCGTGGGGAAGTCCAGCCGAATCATGCATTCGATTTTATCTCTGTCGGGGGTATGTATTAGTACACCGGCACCTCCTGCGTGACTGTTGGAGGATCCGTCCGTGTGGATGCTCCATTGAGCCTTTTTGTCTGCCCCCACGCCTTCTGTCCTGGAAAATTCTGCAATGAAGTCGGCCACGGCTTGTCCCTTAATTGCATTTCGCGGACGATACTGTATATCAAATTCACTCAGTTCAACCGTCCATAGGGCCATGCGTCCTGCGGTCTCCGGGCTACTCATGGCTCTTCGTAGGGGTTGATCCGTTAGGACCATTATTGTGTGCGCCTGAAAGTATGGTTTGAGCTTCCTTGCCGCAGTTACTAGCGCGAATGCCAACTTCTCCATTTGGGGATACCTTTCTTCCGCTCCCCTGAACGCCCTACTTATGAAGTAGACGGGTTTCTGTGATCCGTCCTCCTCCCTAGTTAGGGCCGCGCTGACTGCCGCTTGCGAGATTGCTAAATAGAGGTAGAGTTCTTCCCCGGGCTTAGATGGGCTGAGCAACGGTGGGGACGACAGGTACTTCTTCAAGTCTTCAAATGCTTTCTGGCATTCGTCCGTCCACACGAACGACTTCCTTAACGTTCGGAAGAATGGGAGACACTTGTCCGTCAACTTTGAGACGAACCTATTCAGAGCTGCAATTTTACCGTTCAATCTCTGCACATCCTTGATTGTTTTCGGCGGTTCTAACTCCATGATGGCCCGAACTTTCTCTGGGTTAACCTCTATACCTCGATGGGAAACCATGAACCCCAAGAACTTTCCTGCCGTTACTCCGAATGCGCACTTGTTTGGATTTAACTTCATATTATACGACCTGAGAGTATCGAAAGTCTCCTGTAAGTCTTTCAGGTGGTCATGCTCCAGAATGCTTTTTACAAGCATGTCGTCAACATACACTTGCACATTCCTCCCAATCTGGTGCGCGAACATTTTGTTCATTAGCCTCTGGTAGGTTGCTCCGGCATTCTTTAGCCCAAACGGCATTACTTTGTAGCAAAATAGTCCCTGACTTGTGACGAATGAGATCTTCTCCTGATCAGCCTCGTCCATCTTGATTTGATTGTAGCCAGAGAAGGCATCCATGAAGCTCAAGAGTTGGTGTCTTGCCGTCGAGTCTACCAGTGTATCGATACGTGGTAATGGGAAGCTGTCCTTCGGGCAGGCCTTGTTGAGGTCCGTGAAGTCGACACACATTCGCCACTTTCCTGTAGCTTTCTTGACCATCACTACGTTTGCCAGCCAGTCGGGGTAATATACCTCCCGAATGAAATCTACCTCAAGAAGCTTCCTAACCTCCTCCGCTATTGCTGTGTTTCGCTCTTCAGCGAATACTCGCTTTTTCTGTCTTACGGGAGAAAACGTGGGGTTCACATTCAGCCTGTGAACTATGACTGAGCGATCAATACCCGGCATATCCTCATGGCTCCAAGCGAAAACATCCTGATTATTCCTTAGGAACGTTGTTAGGGCCTGTCGTATGGGTTGACTGGCCAACGTCCCCATTCTCGTTGTCCGTCCGGGTCTTGACTCGTCTAGAGTTACTTCCTCTAGTTCTTCTACCGGTTCTGCTGCGACCCGCTGCTCTTCTATGCACATGGTGTGCTGGTGGTCATCCATTTCTAACGTGGCTATGTAGCACTCGCGGGCGGCCACCTGATTCCCTCGCAACTCGCCGACCCCATACTCCGTGGGGAATTTAATCATCAGGTGGTACGTCGAGGTAGCAGCCTTCCAGCTGTTGAGAGTTGGCCGTCCGAGGATAGCGTTGTATGCTGATGAGCAGTTGACTACGAGGAATGTTACATCCCGAGTGATTTGCTGAGGATAATCGCCCACTGTCACTGCCAGTGTGACCGCACCCAATGGGAATACTCTCGTTCCTCCAAGCCCCACTAGCGGGGCATTCGTTGGTATTAGCCGTTCCCTATCAATCATCATTTGCTGGAATGCAGGGTAATATAGGATGTCCCCCGAGCTGCCATTGTCAACCAGCACTCGGTGTAAGTTATATTCTTCCACTCTTAAGGTGACGACTAGTGCGTCGTCATGCGGATGGTGAAGTCGTCGTGCATCTTCCTCTGAGAACCCGACGATTAGGCTGTCTCTCCGTGCTATCTTTGGTACGGAGCCCACCAGCTGAACATTCTGAACCGTTCAGAGGTAAGTTTTTCGGGCTTTTCTGGACGACCCAGTTGTCGATGTACCCCCCACGATCATCCTTATGTCTCTGATTGGTGGTCTGGGACGCTCATTATCCCTCCGGGGCTGATGCTCTTGAGGTTGCTGGTCCGTCTTCTCCTTTCTTACAAACTTTTGTAATTTCCCTTGTCTAATAAGGGCTTCTATCTGCTGCTTTAAGTCATAGCACTCTGCTGTGTCGTGGCCGTGATCGCGGTGGAAACGGCAGTATTTGTCTCTTGACCTTTTGCTGGGATCTGATTTCAATTTCCCGGGGAAGGTTAGTGCTCCCTCGTCCTTGATTTGTATCAGGACTTGATCTATCGGAGCCGTTAATGGTGTGAAGCTCGTGAATCTTCCTCCGGGCGGCTTAGAATGTCGCTCAATTCTTCGGTCGTCTACTCTTGGCCTCTTCGACCCTTGATCCCTCTGTCTTTCCTCCTGTCGTTCCCTCTTCCTCGGCTTATCCTCTCGAGCCTGCAACGCGTCTTCTGCGTTCATGTACTTGGTTGCCCTGTAGAGTACTTCCACCATGGTTTTAGGGTCGTTTTTGTATAATGAGAACAGAAATTTGCCCTTCCGAAACCCGTTCGTGAAGGCAGCAACCAGTATTTTGTCGTCTGCTTCGTCTATTGATAGCACTTCCTTATTAAAGCGCGTTATATAGGCCCTCAGCGTCTCGTCCTCCCGTTGCTTAATACTCATTAGGCAAGCCGTAGACTTCTTGTATCTGTGTCCTCCGATGAAGTGTGTGGTAAACTGAGCACTCAGCTCCTTGAAGGTGCTGATGGAGTTTGGCGTTAGTCGGCTAAACCATATCCTTGCGGGGCCTTTGAGCGTCGTGGGGAAGGCCCTGCACATGATCTCGTCAGCTATACCTTGTAGGTGCATTAGGGTCTTGAACGTCTCCAGATGGTCCAGGGGATCCTTTACTCCGTCGTAGCTGTCTATATGAGGCATGCGGAATTTATGCGGTAGGGGGAAGGCGTTCACGGCCGCTGTGAAGGGCGAGTCAGTACGGTTGACTAAATCGTCCAGATCACTGGAAACCCGTCCTTTGAGCGCGTTCATCATTACTTCCATCTGTTCCCTCATCGCCTGCATCTCTGCGGCAATCTGTGGTGGTGTCGCGTTCGTGAGGGATGGCATGCTCATGTTCTGCCTCTCCGGCCTGCTTGGGGCATGGCTGCCTTCAGGTTTCTCTTGGTTTCTCTTTGCAGCGCTGGTCCCTTCTTCCTCTTCTTGCTGGCCGTTCTGTTCTGCATTCTTTTGACGCAGCTGTTCTTCTAAGTCATTATTTTGTTTGGTGAGACGTTCTACCGCGGTAGCGAGAGTCCGAACTTGTCTTTCGAGGGCAGTAGTGGGTTGTTCGTCTCCTTGAACGTCGTTGGTGGTTGCCATCGAGTGAGTGAGTACCATGCAACCCTTAAGTCTGAAAAATCGATAGTATGATTTTTTGGATCTCTACTAACAAACGTTCCCACAGACGGCGCCAACTGATGAAGTCAAGAATTTACCAATGAGCCACACGATACCTATACGCTCGAACGTGAACCTACACAATCACACAGAGAGAAAACCTAACAGAGAGCACCAGTGTGGTGTCGGCCAACTACCCTCCGAAGGTTAAGTCAGAAAATATTCTCACAGCTCTAGAGTGCTAAAGAGGGTGAATTATGCGTACCTTGATTTATGAGACTATTGGCGCTTTTATAGTAGTCGAAAGTTGACCTCTCCTACTTGGAGTCGAAGTCTTTCCTTGTAGAAATTCTCTCAAAGAACCCAAAACGTGATGGACAAGTCTCCTTCCTTATAGAGAAGATTCTCCATTAATGTAGCGGCAAACAGAGTCCTCATGAGCGTGGAAGGCGTAATCCTTTCCTTATAGGACTCTAAGAAGGATGCTGCAATTACGACATGAGGAAAGGTCCTTCTACCTTCCTCATGGGCCTTGGATCCGCTGAAGCCCCCTACTCGATTCTCAACAACATACCTGGCAATAACGGGCCCGTCCATTATTGGGTTCAGTAGATAACCGTTAGGCCCATACCAGGCCCAAATTTAGCCTCTTCACACGTAATGAAGCAGAGGCTACGTACGTATTATTTTAGACATGATACTAATTGTCATACCCCTTACTAATCAATGGAAAGTAAAGCGCTTCTATTTATTGTTCAGTTTCTATGAATATTAATCTTAGGTTTTCATAGTTTCCAATGAATATAGTTGAAGTTTTAACTTACACACGACCCTGCCACCCCATCTAGCATACACAGTTATTCTCACATAAACTTGAAGAGATGAAGTGCTTGGGTCCTCTGGCGAAGGTTAAATTTTTATTCTAGGTCTTCTTTTTCGGCCTCTTCTGGTAAATCTTTCTCTCTCTTGTGTTTTCAAATTTTAATGTGAGCATTTATAATGATTTTGAGAATACATGGGTTCAAAGTTATGTTGAAGGATTTGGAATTGTTGGTGGAAGTTTGTCAACGAAATTGTACATCAAATTGAAACCTTATTTTGTTTAATAAAAATTTTGCAAACCTTTGAGCACGCTATTAGCTTATGTTTGTTCTTTTTAATGGTTACGCGTTTGAATATGATAAGATACAAGACATTAAAGGCAATGGAAGGACCGATATAAGCCCAAAAAGACTATAGATCCTCGGAAAACAACTCCATCGTCAATATTGGAGCCCATACATGGCCAAAAACCATCATCAACTACTCCATACTTTATTATAAATTTGTATTTTATGTATGTTTTCCCCTCATTTTTTTGTGGATTTAAATTGAGTTTATGAAATTTACTTTTTTTATATTAGAGTTGTGTTACTGGAGCTTTGTCTCCTTTTTATTATTTTCCAAGGAAGCGTTTCAAGATATTTTCTGCCATTACAATTGACTTTCTTTGCATATGTGTCTTTTGATAAAATTATGTTTGGATATCTTCATCTAGACCCACTAAAATTAGGGGATTTAAATGGAGGAACAAAAACATCTGGATCTCTTTTGAGCCCTTCTGCCAAAGCCAACAACAACAACAACACCGATCTCTTCACCTTCTTGATCTCAGACATCAAATCCTACTCTGGCAACGACCGTCTTCTCCCATGGCTTCGGTATGCCTCTCTCTTTCTTTGTGGGTAGCTCTTTTAATGGTTTTAAAAAGTAAGATTGTTTGGCATTTTGTATATACAGGGTGATCATAAAGATGAAGGATTCGTTGCCTTCGCAAGTACTGAACGAGAAGCTGCCACGGTTTTTGCAGAAGTGCGCGCAGACCTTCGATTCCGATCGTCGTTACAAAAACGACTTATGGTACCTCCGCGTTTGGTTACAGTTGGTATTTTACTAATCGATCACTTTTTCTTTTTTCTTTTTTCGTTTTCTTCTTGATGATTTCGATTCTGGGTCGTTGGGTTTCTTAGAAGTTGTTTGGTTTCTGTGGAAATGAAGGGGAAAGATGTGAAAATCAAATTTGGATGCTCTTTAGATTTTTTTGGTTATCTAAATGTTGTGAATTTATTCATTTATTTTAGTGTGTAGATGGGTTTTTGTGGATGGTCTGAGAGCGCTTTTTTTTTTTTTTTTTTTTTTTTTTTACATTTTCTTATTGTTGATTTTGATACTAGGTTATTCGGTTTTTGTTCAATTTCATTGCCTTTGTTTGGTTCCTAAGAGAAAATGAAGGAAAAGTTATGAACATCAAATTTGGAGTTTTAGTAAACAGAAGGGTTGTTTTGGGCTAAGTTCCCTAGCTTTTTATTGTTATTATGATTCTCTTTTGATTTATGACATATCATCTTCATAGAAGCGAGGGAGTTGATAGGAGTTAATCGTGAATTGAAAAATGCCAATTTCATTGTCTGCGTCATAATTCATAAGTAATTTTTTATTTATTTATTTTGTGAGTAGATGGAGTTTGCGGATGATCCAAGAGTGATTTTCATTATCTTATGGATGATTTTGATAATGGGTCATTCATTTTTTGTTCAATTTCATAGCCCATTCCCTCTTTTTCAATGAATGCTATGAAATTTGAAACGCATCTCTCAGGATTAATGATGAATGCTTTTCAACTGTGACTATTCTTATTTAATATTTTCTGGTTATTCGTATTTTTTGATTTCGAGTATTTTGGATTTATGTCTGTCAATTCCTTTCTCTATAGAGATGAGGTGGGTTCTTTCTAAAATCCTTGACAGCTCTTTCTCTCGCTGTCAATGGCAGACAAGAAATTAGGGTTCTTCACTATAAAAGAAGAGGATTATGGAGGCATAAAGAGAAGGGAGGCACGTACTACTACAGAAAGAAGGAGCACCAAAGAGTAAGACCTTTCTTTTATTCTGCACTTTTATTTAGTTGCTTTTCTGAAATTTAATAATTTGTTAAGATAGAGAGAGGCTGGAACCATTACCGGTGAGTTTTTATCTTTGATTTATGTTTGTTTATTAATTGTGATTAGGTTTTGATATTCACAACGAACCCAATATCAGATCGTTGGAACTGCCACAGGTAAAATCGTTTATGTTAATTTTGTGCGTTTAATAGGATTTAGGTTTTGCTATTTTGGTTGGTTGGTTTTGATTTAAGAAATTGGTTTAGATTTTGTATAGTCAAAACCTAATATAGCTTCCTTTCAATATATAACCCTCTATATATTCCCATCAGTGGCCATAGAAGAATGACCACTCTCTAACAAACTAATTTTATTTTGGTTTATTTGGAAATATCTCATGTCTCATTCTTTTAATGTGCTATGGCTTATAAGAGAAGAGCCAGTTATGAGGAGAAGTTTGTTGATTCTATGTAGAAGAAAGCTAAGGTAACAATTCCTTGCTGATTGTTCTCTGCATAATCTGCCAACTAATTGGTTATCAATCATAGAGTTCAAATACTTTTCTAGGTTTTGTTTTATAGTTCTCAAGTTTCCTTTTTTGTGGCAGGAGGAAAAAGGTTGAATTTGTAACAAAGAGATTCTTGGTATTCTTTCGTGGACTTACAGATTGATTAATTTTGATAGCAACCAGATTCCAAGATCCTTCAAAGGCAATGATTTTTTAAGATATAATATTTGGTTCCGGTAAATTAGCCTATTTTCTATTGAAACTAACAGAATTTGTATCGCTCTATTTATTTATTTGGTTGGTTGAGAAATTCTGTTGATGGGTTTTGTCGGTGAGAATTTCTATGCTGAATCTAAAATTTAATACTAAATACTAAATTTGATGTTTGCTTCTTTCTTTCTTTTTTTCTTGTCCTAATTTCTCTGTCTCATTGACAGGCTTCAAGCGTAGGAATGGTGCACACAATCTTTTGTTAATAACTATGCAAGTTTGTATTAATTTCATGTGATTTTTTATTTTTTATTATTTTTATGATAGTTAGATATCTATTTGCTTTAATTCAGATTACGTTTGATATCTATTTGCTTATGAATGATATCAGATCTGACCCTCACTTAAACAAAACATAAGGTATCACATTCACAAAACTTAACGTAAGGTATCCTATGCTTTCTTGCTTTCTGAGAAAATTTCATTTCCATTCCATGTGTTTGTCTTAGGTTTTTGTTTTGTGTGTCTTTGGGTTAATAAGGCAACAAAACTAAAGTTTTTAAGGCTGTCTAAGACTGTCAATAACATCACATAATGGTAGCTTAAATTCTTCTTTCATTGCTGATTTTTTTCATTTGCTTTGATTTGTAAATAAGGACTGTGTTTTTGGAGAAGTGAATAATGACTCTAAGTTGGTTACATTTCATATTGATTGTACTGTCGACTGCCTGAATGGAAGTATATAAGTAAGATTTCCCTAATTTAAATGCCATTGTGATTTTTTTGTTTTTTGTGATGCACTTGAAGCATAGAGTTTCTTTATTCAAAAATTGATAGTTGATACTAAGTTAATATTTCTTCTTATTATACTCTATGGGTTTTGTTTTCCCTATACCACACAAACACAAACAAAATTCCAATATGTTATTTATTTATGTAGTTATCCCAGATTTTTTAAAATTTGGGTTGCCAAACAAAGGTGTATATGATTTAGACTCAAACTTTAAATAACTACCATTTGTTGTGATAAGATTGTATTGAAACTATGCACCATAAATGTGTATTATCTATACTTCTAAGAGGATTGGTTCTGTTCCTTTTGTGCCTACTTAGATAAAGTGGGTGTGGTTTTGTAAGGTGCCACTAGGTGCCATCATCAGAGGTTCATTTGAGACCAATTGTGAGAATTTGTGGTATAACAAAATTTGAAAATAATTATATTGAAAGTTAACACAAATCTATCTTTTAGATTTATTGGTTGAAGAGCAATTTCTTCAAAATTGGTTGGCACTGATAAGCAAGAGTTCAATGCAGATGTTGGTCATTTTGGAGTAGGAATTTGTCATGATATATGCTTCTCTAAAGTTGCTACATTCCTGTCAAGGTAAGCAAAATACTAAAATTTTGAACTGTTGTAGAGATTATAAACAAAAGAGACATGCAACTATACAAAGTATTTCATTAGGTTATCCCACTTGGAAGACCATTTTTTAGTTATTATTACATGTGTTTTGTGAACTTTCATTAGACATGTGATATGTAA
This sequence comes from Quercus ilex subsp. ballota, assembly GCA_032727855.1. NCBI lineage: Eukaryota > Viridiplantae > Streptophyta > Magnoliopsida > Fagales > Fagaceae > Quercus > Quercus ilex. Next base: position 93,704,464 of record CM064909.1, on the reverse strand, counting down.
TATTTAGTCTCGATTCCCACTTTATCACATTGGATTCTTGCTTATCACAAGTGTAGACTATGTTGGTAAGGTATTGCTTGCTTTGCTAAGCTAAGTTCATTTTTTGGAGTTCATGTAATTGTATTTTTTTTTTAAACTTCATTAGTCACAATTCTGCATTGTGTGCTATCCAAACGTTTGAGTTAAATAGTCAATATTATCTCGGTTTGAGAAAACCCAAGACCTAATCAGGGTGGCCAAGAGCTTCCTTAGTCTCTGTATTATTAGGTGCACCAAGAGCTTTCATGTCCTTTTATTTCTATTTTTGTAGGGATCACTATTTTCATTCTTTAGATTGTATTATAAAATTTCATTATTGTTTTAATCATTTTCAGGTGTGGATTTTGAGATTAATTTGCTCACAATTGGTGGGAGAAGATTGAAGCTTACAATTTGGGACACAGGCAACTGCTGGAATTATTTTGAATTATAGTTTCATTTTAATCTTTGATTAATGATGCTTTTGGAAGTGATAGTTTATGTTAACATGTAATCTTTCTCTTCTTTCAAGTTAGTCATTGCTTTTGGTGCATAAATAGATTGTAGAGCTATTAACAATTGATGAAAGATATGTATATATGATTTTTAGTTAGGTGAACTTTTGGATTTTAATAGAAACATTTAACCTTCGGATGTTGAAAAAACAAGAAGGTAAAATGTTCTATAAAATTTAATTTTGTGAAACTGGTCAATGGCAATTTGAAGTGTTAAAAGAGACAACAATATTGACTTCGGCTTGAAACGTACTTAAAATAAACTCAAGGACAGCGTATTAGACATGTCTATAGGGGAAAAGTGCTATCTGATGGCATCTCCACTAAAAACTGTGAATTGCAACACACTTCTGATTCCAAAAAGCTATTCATGTCCAATTTTATTAGAAACTTTTGAAGAAAGTTCCATTAATGTCCCTTTATATATTTTAAATAATAAAATGCAACATTCTCTTTTTTCTTCACTGTAGCATCACTTAAATAATAAAATGCAATATTCTCTTTTTTTATTCATTGTTTTATCTAATGCTATCCTATGTATGATAAACCAAAAAAAAAAAAAAAAAGACCAATAGCATTACTTAAATAATAAAATGTAATATATAATTTTCATTGTTTGATTTAATTCTATCATCCGTGTGATAAATCCAAAAAAACAAAAACAAAATAAAAACAAAAAAATTGGCCAATAGTATCATTACAATTAACCAGTCCCGTGCGGTAGCACGGGGTTACATACTAGTACCTAATAATATCCTTACAATTTACTCAAAAAAAAAATATCCTTACAAAATATTTTAAAGAGTTAACAAAATATAAAAATGATTATCAATAGTATTTAAATTATATATATATGAATTATATTATACATCTTATTGTATATCTTTAAGTGTATCTATGCATATGCATGTGGTTACAAGCTAGTATTACTAAAAGATCAAAAGGTAAATTACAAAGTTAGTCCCTATTATTTACACAATATCTCAATTTAGTTCTTAACATTTTAATTGTGTTAATTTAGTCCCTAACTTTTTAGCGTTATGCCAATTTAGTCATTGTCATTATCTCTTAGATGGAAAAAGCTTATGTGTCAAATGAAATAATAAAAAAGTATTTTTCATGTCACGTCATCTAATAAATGTATTGCCACATCAGTTAAAAAAACCCAAATTAAAACTAAGACGCATGGCCACCAAGATATCTCTCTGTCTCTCTCTCTCTCCATTGTTGCAGCAAAAGTGGGAAAGTGGTTGACCACCTTTTTTTTTTCTTTTTTTAATAACTGAGGTGGCAATATAGTGGGCAAATGATGTGACATGAAAAATGAGTTTTTATTATTTTGTTTGACATATAAACTTTTTTCATCTAAATGGTAATGGTATGGACTAAATTGACAAAGCAGTAAAAAGGTTGGGGACCAAATTAACACAATTGAAAGGATGGGGACCAAATTAGCACAATTGAAATGTTAAGAACTAAATTAAGATATGGTGTAAATGATAGAGACCAACTTTGTAATTTACCCAAGATCAAAATTAAACAAAAGGAAATACTTTGATAATATAATTCAAATTGAATAAAAATAAAAGAACAAAAATTATTTGAGTTATATAACGAAAATACTTTGTGTGAGTGAGTAGTAATCAAAGATTCAAAACCAGCAATTATAATAGTTTATATTGATGAATTTACGTTTTAATTTTTTTTTTTAAATCGGTAATTGAGTTTTAATTGAAGTAGTATTTTAAATTTCTTAAAATTTTGTATAGACACCCTATTTTCCAACCATTAAAAATATTATTTTGAGCAATTTAATTAATATCCAACGTTAAATGGTCATTTTACATAAAGATAAAACTGCAATTTTCTCAAGGTTAAAGTCAATTTCATAATAGGTCATCATGAATTTAATGGCATAGTCCTTCATGAAAGGACTTAATTATACAATTTTCATTAATTTTGTACGCAAACTTTTAAGTATTTCTTAGTGAAAACTGGTATGTATCATAATTTAAAAAAAAAAAAAATCAAGCAGCAAGATAAATCTCTTATTTTCACAATCCGGGACTGACAATGCTTTAAATCTTTACAAATTTTTTAAAGGAATGAAAAATATCACTAGAATGATTTTATAAGTGTGTGAAATGCACTAGCATGATTTTTTGTTTTTTAAGTTCTCCAGGCAATGCCACTGAACTACCACAAAGTTCTTAGCACACTAACATGATGTTGAATAGTTGAGAACTAATGATTCCAAATGCACGTGAATATTAGACCATTCTTTTCATGAAAAAAAAAAAATGTAAGTGAAGCATGGTAAGTAAACTTGGCCAATCAAAAAATAAAGAGAGATCTTGAAATACCAATCCTACTTTGTGGATCACGCTACAGTAATGTTCTTTCACTACTTGTACAAACAACAATAAGTAGGAACTAAAACACATATGGCTGTAAACACTACAAACATTTTTATGGAAACAGGCTAAGCAAGGAAACATTAATCACGGTCCCAATTAAAAATACAAAAATGCAGATATAATTTGGCAACCTAGTTGCACAAAGAACTGCCCACTCATTAGCACATTGATTCCAGAAAATCTGATCTAAGCTGTTATCTTTAATATCTAATACATCATTCAGCGAACTACAAACTGCTAACTTCATAAGTGCTAGAAGAGCCAATGTTATTGCACAATATATTGTAGATAACAATGACCAATTGTATATCCTGAATTATCTTCACCCTGCATACAAAATAGCATATGGCTTCATATATTGCAGTACATCTCTCATCTAACATTCACAAGACTTAAATCAGCAAGAAACTTGTTAAAATAGTTACTTTTCATCTGTATATAATGTCAATGACAACTTTCAGCAGAGATTTAAACTATGACATTCTTCTCAAGAATGGTTACTTCACCATAAAACCTAAATTTCCCCCTAACACAAAGCTCAGGCAAAAACTTTGAGGCATTGCAGGGTCTAATGAGAAATCAGAGATAACCTAAAAAAGAGTAAAATAAGAAAAAGAGCTAAGATATCATATCAGCTTCAGATGATTTGTACACCAAAGAGCCTAAAACACGGCTTTTCAGTTTCATGTGTTGGTTTGGGTCCCTTAAGTTCTTTTTCCTCTCCAAGTTTGTGGTCAATTTGAGGACTTAGTCCAAGTTTCAGGTCCAGTTGAATACCAACATATTGGTTAGCCTGTTCAACCAAGCCGCCGCAGTTGTCGCTACTGTTAACATCAATCATGTTGAATGAACGAGAGTCATTTGCTGCTTCTTGGCACTCACACAAGTAGAAACTAATAGTGTCGTTAGCCTTCAATTTCTTTTCCTTCACAAACCTATTCCAACCCCTAGTAAAGACAAAACTCTGGCTGCTCTTCCAATAGCAGTAACGGAATTTCCATGACCTCATCATCCTATCATAGAAAATTAGCTGCACAGCTTCCTTGTTGCCTCCTCCTTCGTTGTCTTCTGCAGATTCAGAAATACATGGGAAGTACTTGACAGCAAATTTCTTAGGGATGACAAGTCTATTTAGACTACCAACATCACTTGGCGTAAGCTCCTTTTGAAAAAGTTGTTTACATGATAGTCCTCCTTTGCTTTGCACCCTACCCAAGTTCAAATCAACTGTTTCCACAATATGTGAATGTGTCCTTAGGAAATCTTCAAATTTGGATTGATAGGAACCCTCCTTTATCAAGTTGAGCACAGCTTCAGTACTATATAGATTTTGAAAGCTTGGCTCTTCAACGGTGATATCTGTCCAAGGGAAATTTCTTTGGGAATCTCCACTCCTAAGCTTGATAGCAGCACTATCATAAGCCATGGCTGCTTCTTTTTCAGTCTTGAAAGTCCCCAGCCAAATGCGCTGATGATTGGCATATATTTGTGCACCCCAGTGCCCATTTTGCTGGGGTACAACACCTTTGAATTTAGAAGATGCATTGCTACCATGCCTTGCACGTTTGCTTTCAGGAAAAGGGTAAGTGGTGCTGCTTGAATCAGAATCCTCTGCAGTTGCATTGACTCCACCATTTGAAATCATGCTTAACATGTCATCTTCCATTGTAATCCTGCATGCATAAAATGTCACGATTGAGACTTATACTTTTATTACAACTAAAAGAGATATTTGATAACAAATGAAACTCATCTTTATCAGTACCAATTATCACGTGAAACATATTTTCTTTACCTTAAACAAGTGGTAATAAATGAAACAATTCATAGCTGCAGTAGAATTACATGAAACAAACTTTAACATCTCAGGTAGCAAAACAAGACAAGAACATGGAGCGCCACCGCTTCCCATTCTCTTTCCCCCACTCATCTCCACTGGCGTCAATTTTAGCCTTGACAGTGCCTTCTGCTCTCTCAACTTCAACCAACTCACTATTTCTCATTGGTGCATCACTCTCCTTTGAACATGACCAAAACATCTCAAGTGAGACTCCCTCATCATTTCATCAATAAGGACCACCCCCATCTTTAAAAGGATTTCCTCATTTTGAACTTATCTTTCCTTGTATTTCCACATATCCATTTACACATTTTCATTTCAACCACACATTTTATGAATATGTTTTCTTAACGGTCTAATATTCAGTACCATAGAGCATAGTCAGTCTTTTTCTTTGATAAGTAATAAAATTTTATAAATAGAATAGGTTACTTCATGCTTAAGATGAGGAGCACTTCGTAATCTAAAAGAATTACAAAAGAGAATTTAAGTGATTCTATGAAATCCATAAAGGTGTTGCTATTTGTAAAACCCCATGCAAGAGACCAATCAAACAAAGTTCAAATCAACAATGATTCCAAGTAGCTCCAAATATCAGATAAGTCCTCACAAACCATCTCCTCCACTGGAACAAAAGGCCAGCAATCCTTGCTAACACTCATTGGATCCCAAAAGTTCTAAATACCAGGTTCCACAAGTCTTAGGCTATATCACAATGAACCAAAAAATGATCTACTCTCTCAACTATAACGGCACATGCAACACCATCCAACTAAGATAAATCCTAGCTTGAAAATATTATCACAAGTAAGAATCTTCTCCCATGTTGTTGTCCAAACAAAGAATGAGACCTTCTTAGGGGCCTACACCAAATACTTTTCTAGGGGAAAGAGTTAGCCAATGCATCTCTAATAGCCTCATAATAGGAGAAATGTTAAAGCAACCGCTCCCTCTCAATTCCATATCAACCTGTCACACAACTCACACCCCCCAGTCCTAGGGACATTGGAGTATAGAATATCTACAAAAGAACAGATTGAGTTCAATCCTCAATCTTGAAAGTGTCTGTAAAATCTAACGTTTCAGATTTGACCTTCCCCACCTACCAGGCTATATCAATGACTGAATGGACTGAGGCATTCTGATCAAGCATACAAGCAAGAAAACATACAGGTGAGGGTACAACTCTTTTACAGAATGACTCCTACACCATACATCATGACAAAACCTTAAATGAGTGTCAACCCTCACCTCGAAATACATATAATGCTGCAGAGTGTCCAATCTTATAAATTTTTCCTTTTAAATATGTATTCTACGGTCACACAATGCACTTCTCCACTTCATCCCCCATGCACTTAATTATTCTATGGTTCACATCCTCTTCTATCTTTACATCTTTATGAATTATTGATCTCACTCTTTGATATCTCTTGCCGTCTTATAGCTCTTTCCTCTTTGTTTCAACTTTACTAAACTTTCATTCCATCATTTCCATGTAATTTGGTTTAGTCCTATTGAAACAAGTTCTAAGCGTCTCACCAAATTTCTTACTTGACATCAGCTCCAAGTCTTGTTTCATCCACAAAAACTAACATTTGCAAAAGGCAGACATCAAAGGACTTCCTCTTGAATCTACGTCCAATTTCATGCACTAAACTATCATTTGCAAAAAGCATACATCAGGACTTCCCATTGAATCAATTTAGTGAGCCCATCCATCACTAGTGCATAAAGAAGACAAAAGTGAAGTTCCCTCTATGGATTTAAGGGGAATGAAGAAACACATAATTTTTCTTATGTTTTTCCAGTATAATATCTTTTTTTTTTGGTAAGCTAGAAAAAATCATAATGCAATTTTTTTTTTAAAAAAAAAAAATTTATGACAGCCATGGAGCAATAATTTTGTTACTTTGTCTTTGCTACAAACTGGTGCAATAATTATTGTCGTAAAAGAAATAGAACTAGAGATCCGTCCCTAGACATTGTACAATGTCCTACAAATCCAAATCTAAACAATCCTCACAAGCAAACACAAGCTCCCTAAAATCCCTAACATCAATGTCAAGGAAACATGCATTGCGTTGCAATGTCCTTAAACTATTAGGTTGACTCTACTACTATCTGTCATGATTTATGAAAAATTAAACACATCAATGTGATGACTTAAAAGGAATAATCACCTTCTTATATAGCCTAGATTGTTCAAGTGCATATCCGATGTAAGACTTAGTAGACATCTACTTCTCACCATCCAAATCTTTGGGATCCCTTATCAAAAATGGTATCATAGCTTCAAACAATTATGTATTTAGACATTAATTTTCTTAAAGCTTAAAGATAATTTTCACACATGAAGTAATTCGGAAATCTGCTGCAATTCATTACATACTTAAGATGCATATTCTGGATCCTCTAATAAAAATTCTTTGATTTTTTTTTTAATTGTTTAAAAAATTATGGATATAAAGGAGGTAGGGGAATTCTACAGTATAGAAGAAACTAGCTTCAGTACTATAAGAAATGCAAAAGACAGTTACACCAACTGCGTGGGGTTAGGTGACTTAGGCCTGCACAAAATATGAAAAGACATCAGATTCTATAAAGCTGTACCTCAAATATCGGTGGGCTAGTGTGTGATGATTCTATAAAGCTGTAACTCAAATATTAGTAACGCATTTCTAGGAAGGTTACTATCATCCAGATAACCTTAAAAAGATTAATATTTGACATCAACTACTGAATCAACATTCCACTTCAGGCAGAACAGCTGCTTGTGTTGCCAAATTAGTATGTTGACTTTTGAATCAACTTTCACGCTTTCCCATGAAATATTGCATCATGTATTCAGCCTACAAGTGAATAGTACCACGTTCATACTAATAAAGACAGCAACTGGGGTACAATCATAGTTAGAGTTGTGAATCGGCCAGATGGAGTAAATCCAAGTTTTGGCACATCTAAAAACAAGAAATAAAAACACCGCATGCCCTTAGTGCGATAGTCACTCCACAAATATAAATGCTTGTAGTGTGTGAAAGTAAGAGTTGTGGTTCAAGTCTTCAGAAGGGAAACTCACACATATAAACACTTAGATTAAGCTGAAGTAAAATTTCTATCTTGTAAAAAAAAAAAAAAAAAAAAAAGGAAATCATTGGACAGCTTTGCATAGAGAGAACTTGAACATTAAATAACTGATGTAGGAGAGGACCAACCCCCCCCCCCCCCCCAACCAAAAAGAAAAAGTATTTCTACAACTAATTTTTATCACTTGTAATATGTTAAAGATGAGAAAAAAAATAATATAGAGAAGTGGAAGAGAAGAACATATGGATTACGCGGTTTGGCTTGATAGCTCATGTCCACAAAGGAAGATTTTAGCAATTACATCTTACTATGATAAACTCATCTATTATAGTGAACCCTTAGTAGGGTATATATACGAGATAGGGTTAGTCCTAAATGGGATTACAATATATTGGGCCTCAAGGTACATTACATTAACATAAACTCAATCATATAGGTCTAGCTTGGAACATATACACACTATGAAAAGTTATGAGCAAGAGAAGGCTGAAATGTGCCTAAAACAATCGAAATAGAATATGAACTGATTGAAATTGAAGTTGAACTGACCGAAACTTGGCCAAACCAACCGAAATAGAAGCTGAGCCAACCAAAATTGAAGCTAAATCAATCAAAAAGCGAGACGAACCGGCCATAACTAATCAAAACCAAACATAGGCTTTATCCAGGTTAGGTTATCCTTATCATGGATAAGGGACAACCAACTACCTATACCTATACAGCCAAATATCTACCAAACAACCTTTATCCCTATCCATGATTAAGTTATCCTTATTCATATAGGGATTAGCCCACACCATCAACCATAAAGGGGTTTTCCATGTGTACTTCAACCAACAACTACATAGGCGAACTCAAAACTCGCTAGCAAGCACTACTCAACTGACCACAACGACCAAAGAAGCACCATAGAGAACAATTTAGATCAAGGAAAAACCATGGAAGGGTACTAGATCTGACAAGACACACCGGAACTACAACTAAGGAGTATTGGATTTGCAAAGAGAAGTCAAAATACATTGAAAATAACAACCCACAAAAACCACCAAGAATGATCAAGATCAAGATCAAGGAAAAACCTCCATCAACGAAAGACCACTAGGATACACCGAAGTATGCCAAGAACTACAACAACCGATATCTACTCTCCCACCATTGAGACAAGTTTAGATCTTCCAACCAACCACCAAGAACTAAGAACATCAAAAACACATACTTAGTTAACCATCGAGAACAAAAACTCCCAAGAACGACGACTTGGATCCATGTTTCTACCTACACAAGTTAAGCAACTAGTGACAATTACTGTGGGGGAGGTGCATGAAGATACCTAAAATTCCAATAGTCTTCATGCACCTTCCAACAACATTTAATTGAAGGTGATCAGAGATGGCTCTGATACCATGCTAAGAACAATAATAAAATAATGTAGAGAAGCGAAAGCAGAAAGAGAGAATACCATAAAGGTTACGTGATTTGACCTAATAGCTTATGTCCAAAGATTAGTCCTTAGCAACCACATCTTTACTATGATAAACTCATTTGTTACAATGAACCCTTAGCACCCTTAGCAAGATATATATAGGAGTTAGAGTTAGCCCCACAAGGGCTTACAATATATTGGACCTCCTAAGCCATTACATTAACATGAACCCAATATCTTTAACATAATCAACATGTATGCATAATGTCATATGTTAGAAATGATAAACTATCATTTGTCTCAAAACCTTAAACTATTAGGAAAGAGTGAATTAAGCATTTGACCATTATTCTAACATTCTCCCTCATGTGGACCTAGACTCCCTCTTAATAAGTGGAGTTTAACACATGAGATTACATTTTAAATAGAAGGTGGAGTGGAGATAGCTTTGAACTAAAGAAACTCTAACACTGATAACATAATAAACTACCACTAGTCCTAAAAGTGTAAATCATTAGAAAATAGTAAATTTAATCATTTAACCATGATTATAACAAGAAACATCTTAAAAACATAGCTATAAATAGAATCAGCTCCTAAAAAAAAATTGACTGGCCCAGCCTAACTACTACAATTTAAAACTTGATAAGCTTCTTGTTTAAAACTGGATCTTGAAGGAAGTATTACAGTCTCGCTATGCTATTCCAGTAGTTCAATGAAGATGACAAAAAAGTGTCTAAAGACATATATCAAAATGAACCATGCAATACCAACCATTTTTAAAATCTTGATTCATCTTAGGCATGATCCAAAAAGGCACAAACTTAATACCAAAACGATCTTTTGACCATAATTTTTATTGATAATGCCAATGAGCTCTAACTTTAATGACATCTCCCCTTGTAAGAGAAAATGGACAGTGAGATCATGGATCTAAGACACGACAGGAATGCATATAACTTACCATTAAAAAGATTTTTTTTTTCAATAAATACTTACATTAAAAATCACCTTAGTAATAGAAGAATAAAAAATTAGAAAACAATCATGCAATTGAGCCTCAAGATGGAGAACCTTTCCCTAATATTATAATGGGCATACTCAAAAAAGATGATATTTCAGGCTGGAAAGAATACAAAGAGGCAAGGAAAACCATAAATATCCTGATTTATGAACCATAAAAGACAGACACCCAACCTGTTGTCTTGTTATGTTACTTCAGATTAGTTGATTAAGCATTTCTCTATGCATGGATAACATTGTAACAGGAAATTGTTTGCATCTGAAGAAATAATTCATAAAAACGAAAAAATTCTAGGAACATTTGGGTCAATATCTGACACTTCTCCTTATCTAGGATTCACAAGTCTCAAATGTGTTTACACCAATCAAAACCTTGTTTATGATCAAACATGAAACCTGTCTAAAAATAAGGCTAAAGCTAAAATACCAAACTTTGCATCTACATTCTCTGCAATCATAGGAACAAGAGAACTCTGAAGCAAAATTTTTTTTTTCCCACTAAATGAAGATCCAAGTTAGATAAACTGGCCCCCACTTAAGTGTTATAAATTTCAAGTTGAATAGTTGACCCAAAATCATTGCAATATGGTTGAGTCAATTAGAAATTCAAAATTATTACAACAATGAAGGCCATATTCTTAAACGAAAACTTAGACCATATGAGGGGCTATCACTGAAACAATGATCTAGCCAGTTGGATAGCAAAGAAAGATAACATAAGAATGTCAAACGCTGTGTGTGTGCGCGCACGCGTGTGTGTGTGTGAGAGAGAGAGAGAGAGAAAATGTTTTGTGAAGATCTCCAAGGCTTAAGGCTAAGGGTATACTTATCCATGCAACATATCATCTTGTTCATAAAAGCTACTTTTTGGAAACAACGTTGGCTCTGCCTCATTGAATTAATCAAGGCCATGAAAGATTTACACAAAACAAGTTAGTATTTAACTGGGAAAAAAAACCTCAAGAATAAGGCAAGGCACTATTACCTAAATTTTAACTTTTTGCCCACATTCTATAAGCCAATTCTAGCTGAATCACAACAGTTCTACATCATATATATTGCTGCTCATATGTAGCAATAGACATCGTTCAAATACAGAAATAGTATACCAAACTACTCCGAAATAATTACAAAATCAAACAATCTATGAATTCAAAAAAAAAGGAAAAAAAAAGAAGAGAGAGAGCAAGAATGGATAATGCCAAAGGCAGTCATCCAGTCATACGAACATCTCAACATTGACTGTTTAATAACATGATTAGGATGTTCTACAACATCTACGTTTTGCTATGACGCTCCCCTAGCTTATCCACATAACACATCAAGGAACTACATTCAAATCTTAGCACTCCTATGTTGATGTTATCTCCCTTGATAACATTTAAGCATTTTAGTCTCCCTTTTTTTTTTCCCTTTTGATGAATATTTTACTAGAAAGAGATGAAAGTCATACATACAAGCAGTATACATAGAGCTCTAGTAAAGAATCACACATTAAGATTCAAATAATCAAAAAAGTCATAAAAAGCAAAGGACATGGACACTTACAAAACCAGTAAACACTTGTATAATGACTACAAAAATAAATATTTTAGCTCAAGAAGAGAAAACACAATGCTATTAAATGAGCAGGAGCCTAGCTACCAACCTGAGGCACCAATCAAGAAAGTCATATAGAGAGGTTAAACTTAGTTAAAAATAAATAAAAAAATAAAAATAAAAAATAATCTTTTAGCTCTAAACTAGGCTCTCATGATTTTGAATTTGAGAAGCCTATATTATAATAAGCTGATTGAACGAGGAAAAAACCCTTATTTCCATTCTTAGATACATGGTGATCTCTAATCATTGAACTGCATCCAGGCTTTGTGGCAAGTTTGGCCCCTATTGAGCTTCCATGCTATTGGCTTTATCCACAACTTGGCTTTGCTATCACTCATGACTAAGACTAGTAGAGAGTTTGTGAAATTGTCTCACTAGAAAAGAAAGGTTGATTAGTTAGGTTCAGGAAAATATTCATTAGGAAGAAAAGTATAGAGTTTGTGAAGTTGTTCCACCAGAAGAGACAGGTTGATTAGTTAGGTTAAGGAAAATATTGATTAGGAATAAAGAATTAGGATTATTGTCAAGAGTCTTGTACCTCAACTGACACCTCTTAATGTTTTGATGAATACATTCAGGGTTTAAATCCTCTCACCCCTCAATTAACAAAACAAATAATTAATTTGAGGAGACTCCAATTGACTAGTAAATATAACATATAGGGATACTTCTATTTATCAAAAAAAAAATATAGGGATACTTCTAAACTCACAAGTTAAGTCTTTGGGGTATTTTTTTTCGCTAGGCCATCATCCATGGGCTACTTGTTTGTCATTCATGGGAACCACATGTCAACCATGCACACTCATCCATGGGAACCTTGCATGCACCATTCTTTTTTACATAGCACCATTGGTAATACTACTTTGTTGGGCATTTTTTCCAAAATCATCTTTGCATGGGCCTCATGGGCTTATATATTGTGTGGGCCCCAAGTACAGACATTCCCGCCCGAATTGCAAAAGGAACCCTAAAAACCTTCCCACCTCACCGCACACCACCTTGGGCTCTAATACCACTTGCATTGTTAAAAAAAAAGGCTTCCTTTTAAGAGAAGACTAACCGAAGTGCCACAAGTGACTTGGTCGAGAGCTCATACGTGAAGGGGGAGATTTGTTGATATTCATGTGTGAGTGGTGTGGCTAGTTAAGACATAAAGTCTTGTATTGGATAATCAAAACAATACCGAGTAGTTAACATAACATAATTGGAGTTAAACCCATTGGCTTAAGCTTTTGGGTCAAGTGGTGTCCCTATATGGTATATTTACTACACCATTGACCTCTCCCTAAAGTGTTATTTCCACAACATAAGGTTTTCCTCTATATACTAATAAATGTGTGACTACTCTCTCTCTCTCTCTCTCTCCATATTTTCCACATAAACGTGTGATTCTTTGTGTGGGAAATATGGAGAGAGCACATCAAAGAAACATTAAGGGACCTATAGTGAAGATTGAAGTAAAATTCAACAAGAATAAGAAAATGATGCCAATTTTGTAAGGCTAATATAGATGGCAAATCAATATTTTTATTGAAGTTAGTGGGGGTATGAGTTGGCTACCCTATTCTCAAACTAATATAACACATAATTTCCTCATGCTACATGTTCATCTTTTCCTGCATCTATTAAATATATTATTATAAACTAGGGTAGCCAATTCAGAATGAGGTATATATAGTTGGAAGTGGTGAGGCAAAATGAGCTACATTCTAGCAAAAGGTTATTCCCTTGACAGACAATTCAGACTTATGTTTGAGCATTGTCCATGTAAAGGAGGAATGACTGAATCGTGTGTGTGTGTGTGTGTGTGTGTGTGTGTGTGTGTGTGTATCAAAACCCATGTATATAGCATACACCCACATAAATCTATCAATTCAACCTAAGCTGACCAACAAAACTATTGACTTTCTTGAGAATCAAAACAAGGATTTATCCTACCCCAGCCCTTCGTCCCCCTAACTACAGCTTAGTAATGGCCTAACCCAATAATGTAGTAGGGTGGAATGAATATGCAGGCACGTTTTCAATCCTCGGGGTTAGATTGCTCTTGCTACCAACAAAATCAATTTGCCACTTGCATGCCTAACTTTAAATAAACATAGGGCTCCCTTAAAATTAGTATCCTGAATGTTTGCTTTCTCACTTATCACACTGTGTGCTCCAATAAGCAAATTAAGTTCTGCACAAACTGACCAATTTTGTTCTCATGTGGCACTTGCTTATAAAAAACTTATAGGATGTTTTTATATTGAATATACAAAGCAGATGACATGCAAAATTCAGATTGAAGTGTTGAACCCAATTTGTATGTGTTGTCTAAGTTCAACTTGAAGACTAATATCCATGGAGATTAGTTTGCCAGTTTTATGACTTTCGCTTAGAAACATTACAATTCAACCAGATCATCTATAGATGATTTACTGCATCCCTAAACCTCTATTCAAGTATCAAATCATGATAACAATTGTACATGAAGAAGTGGGACGGAAAACTTCCTAGTTCCAGCTCACAATCTTTAAAAAAATATATCTACAAATTACAATATAAATTTATTTCTTACAGTTCTAAGTAGTGCTTTAAAAAAAATAAAAAAAGCCCACGTGTCATAATAGTTTGGAAATTTCAAGGCCTAAGTTTAACTTGAAGACTAATTGTACAATTCAGGTTGAAGTGTTGAACCTAGTTTGTCTATGTTGTCTAAGTTTAACTTGGAGACCAATATCTATGGAGATTATTTTGTCAGTTTTATGACTTATGCTTAGAAACATTAGAATTTAATCATATCATCTACAGATGATTTATTGCATACCTAAACCTCTACAAAAGTATCAAATCATGATAACAATTCTACATGCAAAAGTGGGACATGAAACTTCCTAGGTGTTGTTAAAAGCGCTCTTAGGCTCGATTAAAGCTCAAAGCCCCAAGGTATAAGCACTTTGCTTGGCCAAAGTGAAGCTCATTTCAAGAAGCGTGTCTTAGGCACGCTTTTTTAATGCTTTTTGAAGAAGCTAAGACCTTTTTTTGGTGGCTTTTGAAGAAGGACCAAAGTATGCCTAGGCAATCTTTTTTATTTTATTGCAAAAAATATAATTAATAAAATTAGTTGCTTGATCTTGAAGGAAATAACATGGACCATTGATTTATTATACAAGCACTATTCTTAGGGTGGTATATTTTACATATATATATATATATATATATATTTACATGTTAAAAGATACGAACAAGGCTAATTACTATTCTTTCTTATTATTTTTGGTATTTGCCTTTTAGATGTATTTGATTGAACTTTGAACCAAATAAATCATTTATCATAACTATCATGGTTACATATATTTATAAAGTACTAGAGAATTATATAAAATGTTATGTTTATCATATAGTCCATTGATGGTTGTTTTCAATTTACTATATAAAAATTTTAAGAAATTGAAATAACTTAAGTAAAATTAGAACTTACAAACATCATAAAATTACACTTATCTAATAGGTAATTTTTTTTAATTGAGTTTTTATTTATTTATTATTATATGTCATGAATATTTCTACAAGAGGGTATAAGATATTATATTTGAAAAATGTGCACTTTACTTCAATCTAGCTGAAATTATTTTTAAAAATATATCTACAAAATAAAATAGATTTTTTTGAATAGATTTAAATAGTGCTTTTAAAAAGTTTTAAACTAAAAAGATAAGATAATAGTTCAAAAAAATTCCAAGTCCTAGCCACATAGTAATTGATCTCTTATGTAGCCAAAAATACGAAGGTAATAGATTTGCATACAAGGGATAAATAAGATAAGTGACTACAACGATACTCATAAGAAGAAATTGTAGGTCTTTAAGTAACATCTTGGGAGGAAAAAAATTGACTACTTTTTACGCTAGGTTGATCTAATATAGAAGCTATTTTCGTACCCAGACACCTAACGGAAAAATATGGAGACACCCATAAAAATATGGAGAGACCCATAAAGATCTTTATACGGTTTTCATTGACCTAGAGAAAGCACCTAATAGGGCCTTTAAATAGGTAATGTGGTGGATTTCGGAATATAAAAGACTTCCTCTAAGATAAATAAGTGACAATATTCAAAATGAGAAATTCGTTTGAAGATAGAAGTGTCCCATAACATTGAAAAGATGATGAGAGAGTCCCTTAAGATGGTTTGGTCATATTCAGATGAGAGCAATTAATGCCTCAATATGAAGGAGTGAGTAGATTCAATTTCAACAAAAAAAGGTAATAGGAAGCCCAAAAATAACATTAACATGTCAATTACGAAAACAATAGAGAGTATGAATTTAGATAAAATAGAAAGAAAAAAAAATAGTGATCGAGCTTATATCGTCTGTTGAAGATCCATAGTCAACCCCAAAATTTTGGGATTAAGGCTTGATTGTTGTTTGTTTTTGTTCATGTGTCACCAAAGATTCATTACTTGGGTGACTCGTTTACTTGATTTATATAATTTCATTACTTATCAAAAAAAAAACAATGGCACCATGGTATAGGCAGAAGTGGGACTTGGAACTTCCTAGCTCTAGCTAAAACTGATTAAAACATATATTATATTTTTCTGTCATAAACTACAAAAAAACAGTTCAGATTTATTTCTTGTTCCTGTAGTTCTTTTAGAAAGTTGAAAACCACAAATGTGTGATAATAGCTCAGCAATGTCTAAGGCCTACCAACATAGATATTGACCTTTTATATAGCCAACAATACCAAGGTAATAGTCGTGTGTGCAAGAAACTGTGGACAAAGACCACAAATGATACTAATACGAAGAAATTGTAGGTCTTCAAACAACAACATTTTGGAAGGATAAAAATAAAAAAAAGGGAAACTAATCATTTAGATCTCTATGTTCAGCCTCAATGTACAGAAAATACTTGAGGGTACACTTGGAAGATGTCGATCAATCATCAGGCCACTGGACATGAATTGAAACATCTTGAAATCTTGAATTCATCACTGATAATTTGGCCAAAAATTACATCTAAACGAAACTATTGCAATAGGCCGGGAATAAGCTGGTAGAGACAAATGAAGGCTATATAGCCTGAGGAGAAATTAAACAAGGTTTTTGCCGATGATCTAAGGCAAGAAAAATCATGTGTGCATCAATCCATCCTTGGGTCAAGTTAAGTATGAATAAGCAACTCGCTTCCTCAATGCAGTACAGGCAGCTTCAGAAAGTGTCAATGACTTCAAGATATGTTGCTTAAAAAATTATTACCTCCAGTTTTAATGACTTGTTTTAAAGAACATTGAATTAATATTACAAATTGTTTTTTGCCAACGCTATATCATTGGTGATGTACTTCGCATTAAATTTAGCAAAAATCCCTACGATGTGTATCTAATTGAACCATAAGCTATATGATTCAGTGCCAAAACTTAGAACAAGGTGGAAATATCAGACATAAACTATGATCACTTAAATGGCTTACCGCAAGAGTTCTTTAAAAAAAAGCTTAAATATGGCTGTAAAAGACATACACACAACATCGTAAAGATTGCCCTAAAACAAATATTCATCAATCCAATTACCTCCTTGGGAAAAATTAATTCAATTATTAAGAAGATGAAATTGATTTTCCTCTCTCGTGTCAGATTAGCTAGGCAACGGATTCTGTGAACTACAAACTAATCCCTAATATAATTTCCACAAACAATTAGAAGAATACCCCTAAGAAAAATGAAACTATGTTAAAGCACTAAACAAATGTAGAGGAAACGAAATCAGAATCTAGGACCAAAATTAAATTTTCTTTATCACAAGTTCAAAAAAGGGCATCTCATGTTGAACTAATCTTAATGCAAAACCAGTTACTTAATCCTACTTTGATGCTAAACTGCTTCAAATCAACTAATATGCCATTCTAGGTATGAATTCCTCATAATCACATAGTCCATAAATATGAATCTTAGCACACAGAGAAACAGTTAATAACAAAAAATAAAGAACACCCATAGAAATAAATACATAAAATTAAAACGATAAGTGAAAGAAATAAATTAGCAAACTAAAACTAATTAACAAGATTGGAATTAAAACGGTTACCTGAGTGATTAACCTTCTACAAAGAGAGGCTGCAGTTTGACCCCCAATACGAAGCAATAATAAGAACTATAAAATAAAAACAAACAATTAAAGACCTATGTATTTTGTACTCAAAACAAATAATCAAAACCACTCTCCTTGGTGAAGAAGAAAGTATCTTCATAATAAAGGTAATAAAATAAAATCAAGGAAAATCTGCAAATTGCATTAATTACTGAGCCAAATAAGGAATATACCTCTCGAAAACCTTGACTCATGGCACTGTAGTAGTACATATCTGCTGAGAAGCCGAAACAGTAATTCTTTGCCATATTTAGCAGTGTTTGCACCAACCCACCATCAAAAAGACTCCTCCTTTGCAAGTCAACTCGAAATTCTACTAGACCAAGGCCAATAGATGGTCGAAATCAACCAAAAAATTTCTACAAAACCATAAAATCATTGGGGGTTTTTCTTTGTTTTTCTGAGAAGTACTTATTCAGGGTTGAGAATTAGAAATTGTAAGAATCCAAAATAACCCAAAATCAGAGCCAGATTAAAAGAAAAGAGTGGTACCACATCCAAACATGCCGTTTGCCTTGCATGGTCTACCAGTGAGAGAAGAAGAAGATGGTGATGATGCAAAAAGAGTTTTTGATAAAACAAAGCAAATAACGTGAAGCAATATTTATTTATGAAAAAAAAAAAATTATTGGTTTCCGTTAAAACTTGGACAGTAACCAGGTAGGCGTACCTTAAGGAACCCACCACCATCTTCACCTCTCTCATAAAAGAGTACCATCAAAAGTCACGCTTTGAAGCTGAAGCAAAATTAATAAGGCTAAAATAATTAGTAGTACAGGTAGGGATAAAATCTTTGAAGAAAGAGCCTGAGATTTTTTGTTTTTTGTATTAACTATTTTTTTAAGAAACAAAAAGACATCAAAACTTTTTTTTGATAGGAAAAGACATCAAAACTAGCTATAGCATAAAGAGGAAATATTTTGGGTGCATGCTCATTCATATCTTACCTCTTATGAACTCTACATGTACATTCTTAACCCAGTCAATCATTTATTAAAATAAGAGAGGATAAGTATCAGAGAGAGAGAGAAATAAAGAGAGAAGAGAGGATAAGAATCATGCACCAGGGTTATGTGAAGATGTGTCATATTTCTGGCTGGGCACGCCTTTTCTCTCTTTTGCTATTTGTGTATACTATTTTTTTTTTCTCCTTGAACAGATAAAGGGAGAGAAGTAACTTATATAACACAAAAAGAATGAGAAACATTATCTGAATGTATTATATGTTCAGGAAAGAGAGTTCTAGCTAGCTAGCAGCTGGATGAGTAGAAGAGAAAGAGAGACTACTCGCAAAGAAGAAGAAGAAGAAGAGACACGGCAAAAATGAGAGTATATGACAGAAAGAGAAGTGAGCACGCACTCTCAAAAGTATGCTCTCATACAATTGCCTGCAGCGTGTGCTCACTCTCTTCTGTCAGTCTCTTCCGTGTCCTTCTTTGTCTTTGATGAATAGTCTCTGCGTGTGTGTGTGTCTGTGGATTAATTTATACACAAAAACAAAACAAAGAAGAATTAGTAGTAGAAATCTAATCCCTCATCCACATAACAAACACAATTAATTAATACCCATCATTCTCCCCTATCCGTCAGATCTAAAACAAAGCTGAAATACACCCATTTTGAAGAGGAGTAGAAGTAGTTTCCTCAGCACTCAAATCCACACATAGACTACATAGTCATATACCCATTTTCCCTTTTAAACTCATGAACATGAATTAGGGTTATCTAAACCCCTTTCACTTTTTGCTTTTTCTTTTACTTTTTCTTTTCCTTTTTCCTGCTCTCTCTCTCTCTTCTAAACCCTTGAGTCTTCCCTCTACTCCTGAGTTGAGCAAATGATAAATAGACACACATATACGCAGAGAGAGAGAGAGTGAAATGATGAGGTATTGAAGGTGCAAGTTGCTGTAACTTTGCTTAGGCACGATATCTTTGGTTAACAGAGATGATGGGAAAAGGACAAAGCAGGACAAAGCAGGACAAAGTAAATTCTAAACACTCTACACAGGCATTTCCACCCAACTCAAACAGAGAGTGTAATGTCGAGGATTGATTGGTCAGGGAAAGTGGGTGGGAACTGAGAAGTATAGGTGGAGGAGGGACATTTGACTTTGAGATTAAATGGATTTTACGGCTTTCGATTTGAGCTCTTTGGGCCGTCAGATTGTCAATATGGAGGTCCCCCATGTCTGTACTCACTACTCACTACTCTTTCTTGAGAGAGAGAGAGAAAGAAAGATGGGACTGCGTCAGACAAGGCAGACAGGATAAACATAAACACCGTCTCATTCAAAATATCTTCTCCCTAATTTTTTTGTACTAATATCATTTCTTTATAAATAATAATTCAACCTTCAACTAGGATTTAGGAATAATAAAAATAAAATGAAAATGATTATTAGATTACATTTCAAATATTTTTTTTATATGAATCATGCTAACGATTGCCCTTAAGATATTGGTTAACAATTCATTTTAAAAAAAATTTGACACCACTTTTATAGGAAATGAAAAATACTATTGAAACATTAATTGTTTTTTTTCCCATAAAAATTTTCTTTAAAGGATTATTAACTAATGTGTTATGACATTCATTAGCATCTCTCTTTTTATATAAGTTTTGTTTCTAACTCAAATGGTAGGCAAAGGAATATTCCAACTTATGCATCTTCAAAAGGGTTCAAGCAATAACTAAGTAGCGATTATAGTAATTGTTGTGGTGTATTATGTGGTTTAAACTCCATCTTCCTTTATCTTATAAAAATTTGTCTGCCTTAAAGTTTAGGGCATAAACAATTTTAGTTGGTGAAATTTAAAATAATTATTTTTAGTCTCTTTGTAATAAAACTAAAAACTAACACATTGTAATTTTATAAGGAATAAAATTGATTGCTCTTAATTTATGAAGGACTAAAATTGATCACTTTAATTTTTTTCAAGAACTAGAAGCAATTACTTAAAATTTTAGATACTAAAATTATTCGTAGACTAAAACTTCAGAGTCCAATAATGTATTTTGGTTTTTTCTGAATCACAATCTCTCATTGATTGTACTAGTTGTTGGGTTGTCATTTCAAAATATTGACCCTACTTTTAAGTTAATGGATTAGGCCATTTATGTTTAATGTATGAACAATTTTTTTGAAATACCTTTTGCCACAATTTATTGATATGATTGATTGTGAATAGTAAACAATTACTTTCAGATGAACCTATTACTTTTTTCCAATAAAATTTAAGAACACAACATTTGTTTTAACTTGTTGAAGTAGTTAATTGTGGGTGGTAGTTAATTACTTTTTCATGGACCCAACACATGTGTAGTAGTGGTACACTCATGTCTTAGGCTCAGGCTTATAAGGCATGTGTGGGAGGCGTTTCTCCCCGATGTGGGATTGAGCAAATTCGTAAGGGTGGCATCGGTCTCCTTGGCCCATTCCAAAAGCAAACAATTTCTTTGTTGGGATCTGAGACAAATCGTGTAGTAGTGGTACACTCATGTCTTAGGCTCAGACTTATAAGGCATGTGTGAGAGGTGTCTCTTCCCGATGTAGGATTGAGCAAATTCATGTGTAATAGTGGTACACTCATGTCTTAGGCTCAGGCTTATAAGGAATGTATGGGAGGCGTCTCTCCCTGATATGGGATTGAGTAAATTCGTGAGGGTGGCATCGGTCTCTTCGGCCCATTCCCAAAGCAAACAAATCATTTGTTGGGGTCTGAGACAAATCGTGTAGTAGTGGTACACTCATGTCTTAGGATCAGGCTTATAAGGCATGTGTGGGAGGTGTCTCTCCCTGATGTGGGATTGAGCAAATTCATGATGGTGACATCGGTCTCCTCAACCCATTCTCAAAGCGAACAATTCTTTTGTTGAGATCTAAAACAAATTTCCCTCCCACAGATTCCATTGCTTGATAAGAAGACATTGGATATAAAAGAAATTTTATTTTTTAATTGTATGTGTTACTGTAGTTTTGAAGCCAATTTTGGGGCTAATGTTTAATTTTTTATTATTTTTTGTTGTATATGTTAAAAATAATTTTTCAAACAAAGGGCTTGAATTGGGATCGCAAGAACATACGAAATGGAATGGTATCCAGGTTAAAGATCCTACTCTTCAATGTCCCATCTACGATTTGGTTTCTTAGATTTTGTCAAATAACTTGTTGGGGAGAGGAACACCTTGGGGAGACTCCTTTAGTAGTTAATATAATATATAAAGACACCATTTAAACCAAAATACTTAAGCCCAATGGATATGAGCTTAACCATGTTATATTAATCATTCATTCTTCTCATTAATATCCAATGTTGGACTTCATTACTTAACCAATCACACTACTCATACATGAATATCATAACAAATCTCCCCCCATCACATCTAAGCCTTTTACCAAGTCACTTGTGGCACTTTAATTAGTCTCCCCCTTAAAGAGAAACAATTTTTTTGACAATCCAAGTGTCATGCATCTCTAGCACCAATAATGTGCCATTTACTTAACCCTGTTTGGGGTGGACATGGGAGTCTTCTCTACATAACTACGGGAGTCGCCAATACCCAATCGCCTACTTAGAAGTACCTTTACTCACCATGAGTGAGAGAACATAGGAGTCTTCCTCATTCTACCTAATGGAATCCACTAACGAACACTTGTCTTCAAACCATTGACTCTAATACCACTAAAACATTAGGGAGACTCCTTGAATAGTTGATATAACATATAGTGACATCATTTAACCTAAAAGTCTTAAACCCTATGGATATGAGTTAAATTATGTTATATTAATCACTTATTCTTTTCATTAATATCTAATGTGGGACTTCATTACTTAATCAACCACATCACTTACACATGAATATCACAACATAGCCTATAACAATGAATATAAATACAAAATAAAATTTAAAGAGAAAGAAAGAAAGAGATTTTGATACATGTTTATACATACCCACCTAGAGGAGTTTACAGTGAAGTTGACTTTGAAAGAAGAAATAAGCAAAGTAGAAGCCGGGTTGGAAATTTAGAAAGCAAAGGCTTGCATTCAAACTTTATTTTCGATACAAAATACATAGATTCACATAATTGAAAAGTAGTATTGACTGCAATGATCGTCATCAGGTAAGCACTCTCAACCTCTTTGATCTCCCCCTAATTGGAAATTTTTTTTTTTTAAATTCTGAAGGACATGTGGTAACCATGTGGCAATCCAATTGAAAAAATTATAATATTTTGATGTGTCTGTTAGCTACAATAGCTTTTTCCATCTATCACTTACAACAATGACTATTTTGACACAATACCAAAAAGTTAAGGACTAAAGTCTAAACTCACACAATTGAAATGTTATGGACCAATATGGTAATTATAGGGGCTGGGTTTGAGCACTTTTCCTAAGGAATAAGTGAACTCGAGCTCAATAGGCCCAATACAATAAATTTATAGAGAACGTGCTGAATAATTAAGTTTTGGTAATTATAGCAACAATTGAAGATGGTTTGGAAAGTGATTAAGTAAAATAAATCTGGACTGGGGCAAGCAATTCAGTCCTCGGCACAAGTCCGAGGAGCTTCCACTTAGTATTTCTTAAGTTATAATATCAATGATTACAAAGCTAATACAAATTGCTACAGTGTTTTCTCTCTGGAAAAGTTTTTCGATCCCCCCATTCTCATAGCTTTCTTCTCCTTATATATTACTCTCCTCCTTTATCTCCACCATACACGTGCACCGCAGACTTACTGTTGTTGATCTTTGTCACATCAACCATCTTCCTAAAGCTCTTAGGTAGTAGCTGTAAGTCTAAAAAGTCACTGCTCAGGTATCACTTCCACATTTAATGCGGCCAGAGTGTTAGTTGTGGAACATTTAATGTGGAGGTTGTGACTTTTCCTGGAATTGCTCTGCTGCTATGCTCCATAGTGCCTGTTTGTTGTACTTATATTCTCCCTGGGGTACTTTGGAAGGTGATTTTTGTCGGTAAGTCTCTTTATATTGTCCTCGGCATAGTTTCTTGGGCTACCATGATTCCCATTGCTTTCTTCATATGCGATTATAGGTCTCATCGTGGGCTTCAGGCCCAGTACAGAAGGTGGATGCATATTATTGGGCTCTACGACCCCACAGTAATTAACCCTAATTTTTATATGACTCTTCATGAATTGTTAAGCAAGGTTTTCCCAAGCAAGACAATCATTATTTTCATGGCCAAACTCATACATGCATATATCGACCAATTGTAAAACGTTACAAGGATGAACCTTGGGCTCTAGTACCACTTGTTGTGTGATAGTGGAAACTATGCTACCACTTGTCATTCAATTAATGGTACCTAAGGATTTGAACAAATTAAGGTAAATATATCAACAAGAACATACATAGAAAACATAAGAATTTACTTGATTCTGCAAACAATCTACTTCCACGGAGAGAGAGAGAGAGATCAAATCCATTATACTCAATAAAGATTACAATGTTCGACCTTTCTTACATACATATCATCATGAGTACATATCATTTTAACCCCAAAAAACTTTCAAATTACTCTCATTCTAATAGTCTTCTTCTCTATCTGGAGAAAGTCTATTCTAAGAGTGTAAAGTTGTGATTTACAACTATGTTTTATGTTGGCTTTATTCCATGATAAAAAGTGTTGTAATTGTTTTAATTTTGTTACTTGTATTTTGTGGATTTTAATTGTACTGGGTTTAGTATTAAATTGGTGAAGAATCGAGCATGAATTGAAGAACAAGTGGATTTCGCGAGAAGCTAACCCGTGAAAGAGCCACGTGAGAAACACATGCTGGAAGTTGAAGAGTCATGCCTGCCTGAAGGATTTCGTGAGTGTCTCGCGAGTAAGGCCTTCTCGCGAGATACCCGCGAAATATGGCCTTCTCGCGAGATACCCACGAAACATTCTACCTAGAGGATTTTAAGTGTGACTTTCTTACCTTTCACCCATACTATATATACCCTTATTACCCACAAAAGTATGAGAGACCATTCAAAGAGAAAAACCTTAAATAGGTTTTCTACAACACACACGCACCCATCTTTTAGAGAGAGAGCTACTTATTCTTAGTGAGAAATCATTGTAACTTTTTCTCCTTCTCTCCTTGAGAGAAAATTTGTACCCAAACACAACTCACACATTTTCAAAGTGTAGAGAGTGTTTTGGAGCTTGGGAAGCTTTGGAGATTTGCCAAAAGAAGCCGGTGAGGCTTGGCAGATACAATCGGGCATATTGCGGGGTCCAAAAAGCTAAAGAAGACATGACTTCGAGAAGCTCATTGGTAGTAGGAGCTTGGGGGGCTCAAGTACATTGGGTAGATTAGGCTTGGAGGATCTTTTGTTATTTGTGTACTCCAACTTTATTCTCTAGTGGATTGATTACCGATTGAAGGGCGTCGGAGAGGTTTTTCGCTAAGTTCTTCGGTTTCATCTTCGATAACACGTCTTGGTGTTATCTTATGGTTGCATCTCTATTCCCTTATTCTTGTGCTTTAATTTTATTGTTTGTTGTTCATGTTTATGCACTAGAGTAGTTTTCACTTTATTGCGCTTCATTTACTCTTGTTCCGCACTTAGATAAGTTAGAGTAAAAAAAATCTAGCCGTAATTTTAATTTAGGGGTCTAAACAAGCTCTTGTATTTTCACACAAATTTAAGCTGTCAAAGAGCCTTCTCTTGTTGTAGGAGAACTCTTTTTTAATAGTGTGTTTGGATAGAAAGCAATGAGAGAAGAGTAGAGAGAAGGGGATGGGAAGGGTTTAATTAACTTTAGTTGTTTGGATGTTTTTTCAAAGGAGGGAGAAGGGTTTGAAGGGGTATGGAGGGAAATCTTTCCCCTTATCTTGAAAAAAAAAATTTTAATTATCAATTTTTCCCTTATAATATTAATTTATAACTATTTCTTTGAAAATAGCAAATGACAGTAATACTTGTCAATAGAATCCGAATTTGATAAGGATGGAGTATAAAACTCATGTTTTACACCATCTATTAAGACATTGTCACATCAGCATTTTACTTAAAATTTTATACATCCTACCCCATCTAATAACATCTCAATAAACTCCTAATTTGGTTGAATTTATATATGAGTATTAGAATTGATTGAGTATGATTGTACTTATTTTTAAATATGTAATAAGATGACGTGGTATGTTGAGATTGAATGAGTAAAATATGGGTTTTACACCACATCCTTACAAAATTTAATCTCTTGTCAATATATATGATAATTTCATTCTATTCTCTCTCCTATTTGATTTTTAAAACATCCAAATAAAGGGAATGCATAATCATTCATCTTCCACTTAAATAATTTCTAATACATCCAAATAAGAGGAATAGCTAAGAGTCCTTACTTTTCTCTCCCACCAAACTTCAAAAACACACTAAGAGTCTTTTCTTCTTCAGCAAAAACTTGCCTAGAGTCGACAGATCTCAACTAACCAATCAATTTGGTGATTAAGTATATGTACTATGTGGCCCCTACTCCCTAGAGCAAAATATCTTGGTTTATCACTAAAGATAGGTTGCCTTGAAATCTAAAGATTTCTATAATGAGATTGAAAAAGATGAATACGAAATTGCAAGCTTGGATGATGGAAACTTTTTTTTTTATGGCGCCGTGTCCATTCTTATTAGAATCGTTGCTTCTGCCACCCTTCATATGTCGATGTCTCCTCCTTACTTTTCCTATAATAAGAAGTTTACTTCTCTGTTATAAAAAATAAAATAAAATAAAATAAAAAATTCACTTCTCAGCTTCACTCCATGTTCAAAAAGTTTTGGTGGGTCTCAATTTAAAAGCGCAGGACATCATATGTTCTTCTAAGTCTATGACTCCTCCTGCCTAGCTTACAAGAAAGAGTGATTTGACCAAGCTTTAATTGCTAAACTGGCCCTCTGTTTGTGAACCATCTTTTCTCTTACCACAAAATCCCAGGCAAGGCTTAGGTATTTGTCAAAGTCATTTTAAAGGAAGTTTACTTTTTTTAAAGGAAAGTTTACAAATAATTATTCTAATATATGTATTTTTTAATTGATTTTAAGTTATATTCTATATATTTTTAATAATAGAATAGATAGTTGCATAACACATACAAATACAATCACAATTGTATACCCCAAACCCCTTTTTAGACTTGAAAGCAACAATTTGACGATGGTGTAAAGTAAACACCACAGTCTCTAGAGTCTTCGGTCCCAATGAGAAACAACTCCAGCCATTACCAATTCAATAAAAGAAGGCTCTGCACCATGGACCAAGAGAGCTTTTTCCCTAAAACACCTAGGTTCTTAATTTACAAGAAGTGGCATATGCCCTTTCCATTTAAGCATATGCCAGCATGAGGATGGCATATGCCTTCTCTCAACAAAAACCCTAATTTTCTTAAAATCACTCTCATTTTTATTTTGATTGATCCTCGTTTCCACCAACCCTAGAATTTCATAATTCTATAAAAATAAAAAACCTTTGCACACT
Source organism: Quercus ilex subsp. ballota (assembly GCA_032727855.1). NCBI lineage: Eukaryota > Viridiplantae > Streptophyta > Magnoliopsida > Fagales > Fagaceae > Quercus > Quercus ilex. Next base: position 93,676,902 of record CM064909.1, on the reverse strand, counting down.
TTTAGATATCATCTTTTGGTGATGAGTGCACTTTTAACAATGGTAAAAAAAGGAAGAGTTCTTTTGCATTTTTTACAGAAGGTTTTTTCTTGAATACGTCCCCTCAAAAGTGAATCTACTTTCATTTCCAGTTCACTCTTTGAGGTTATTAAGTATTTTTCCGAGTGTTGTTTTGTTTCTAGTTTCAAACCTAAATCCATTCTTGCCCAAAGTCGAGCCGTGGTGGTGATCAACTGAAGCACTAGCCTCTATTAAACTTTATACATACAATACAAGTACTTGATTCTGCCATAGTCCTTTCCTCCATTCTTGCCCAAGGTCGAGCCGTGGTGGTGATCAACTGAAGCACTAGCCTCTAGTAAACTTTATACATACAATACAAGTACTTGATTCTGCCATAGTCCTTTCCTCCACCTGAATGTCTTATTTTCATTTTTACTTTACTATTTCGAATGCTAATAATGTATGATTTATGATTTCGGTTTGTTTTCTCTTATCTGCCAATCATTTCATCCTTCGCATGCTCACAATACCCAAATGGGTTGTTGTTGTTGTTATTATTATTATTATTATAAGGCCAAAATATATCGTTGATTCCTAAAGTTACATTTAACTCATGAGCCATTTTGTTCTCAAAAAAAAAAAAAACTCATGAGCCATTTTAGCTTCTTAAGTTTAGAGTGGTCACTTTTAATCATTAACAAACTTAAAATGATCGTTTTTATTACCTAAAAAACTTAAAACGATCAATTTTAGTCCCAAATAAATTTAAAAACAATTGCTTTTAGCCTATTGACAATTAAGTGATGACGTGAAAATTTTTAATTTGACCAACTCATCAAAGTGAATAAAATCAACAACTTTTATTTATACTAGTATGTAACTCGTGCTTACACACAAAGATGATTAATTTAAGCGGTGCTATTGATTAGCTTGTGTTATTAAACATAAAATGTACCCATTAGGTCGACTAGGACATTTAGAGGTACCAAAATGGTTTTTTGTTGCAATTTTTATGATAGTAGTTACACAAAGTTTCTCACTACATTACTATAATGTATATAATTTTGATACTATATATACAATATCAATTCACAATTATTGTATGTGAAATTTTACTAAGTACAAAACAAAATAAAAAGAATAGATTGGTCCAAAAGTTTCTCCTAAATTGAATAAGGATAGGTGCATAGGATTGTTCAGCTCAATTACAATTTTTTTGGTTCAAGATCTTCACATACAAAATATCTGAACAGAAACAGTATAAAAAAATATGCTAAATAATTTAGAGAAAAAATAATAGCAAAAATCTAAACAATTTAATCTTTATGGAAAGCTAACAAAAGCAAAATCTAATTTTGATTCTAATTGAATTTTCTCTAAACTTTGGTTTAATATATATATATATATATATATATTACCTATTTAGTAATAGACCATACATAGTCATGGTATATTACATAAATAACTTATAAATTTGAATTATTTTTAGTTACACAAAAAAATGGCTTGTAAATATAAAATCATTTAAAATCTCTTTTCCTCTAATTTTATATATAGAGTTAAATATATGATTAGGTTTTTTTATAGTTTATTTATATTGGACTCCTCATTTTTTACACTGAATTAACTCACTTGGCACAAAAATTAAAAAACTTAAATTAAATGGGACACGTGGCGCAAAATTAAAAAACTTAGATTAAATGGGAAATGTGACGCAAAATTAGACTCTAATTGAATTTCAATTTGAAATTTAATTAGATTTTCTCTCAGTTTTGATTATATATATATATATATATATATTGTCAAATTAGTCTCTGTGGCGAGCCAAAATTGGATAAGTAAGATTTCAACCTTACACAATTAATTTATAGAGATGGGATGTCAATCAACCTTGTTTGCCCTTTTTAACAATTCTATGAAGTGATCTTGGAATGTATGTTTGATATATATAAGCCAGGCAAAGTAAAACACCTTATGTCTGTGGATTAATACAACAATGCTCCTTGGTTTTAGGCTGAGGTGTAGGTTAATACTTGTTCTTGAACTACAATGTTCTCACTCTCTCTCTTTTCTGCTTTGATTCTTGATCCCCTATCTTGTAGGGTTCCATTTCCTTTATACAGTCATCCAGATTTCGTCCTGGCCTTCCACTTGGACAGCCAAAGCTTTTTCTTCAGATGCTTGTCCCATTAGGGCCTTACTAGAAGGTTAATCTGTTAGGTTGTGAGCTGTGATGACACTATTTAGGAGTCATTCCACCATTAATGTGGCCAGCTAATTGAGTGCAGAGCATTGAATGCGGAGGTGATGGATGTTTTATCTGTATCCTTCCTTCACCCACTCAATGACAAACCTTCCTTCCTTTCCTCGGTCACGTGTCTGGAGGTCTTCATGGCCAGACCTCGGCCCTTCCAGGTAAGTACCCGTATCCTCGAGTTTCTCAGGCATGCCAGTCTTCTCAGATTTTGTGATTGTGTTATCATGTTTGCTTCGAGGCTTCCTTTACAAAACCTTCCAAAGTGTACCCCTTTTGTCTTGACCTCAACCTATTTATTCTTGTCTTCGGTTTGCATGCTCTTGTCCTCGATTTCCCATCCTCCCGTCTCTATAGTTTAACTTTTAACTTTTATCTTTTATCAAAATTGGAATCTTAAATGCCTTAGCTTATTTATATTAGAAATTAAATTTTGGGTCATGCTAACGAGTGTTCTTATGGCACTGGTTAAGAATCCAGTTAAAGAAAGTTTTGACATCACTTTTAAAGAAAATGAAAAAAGTTGTCAAAACATTAATTTTTTTTTTCTTTTCTCATCAAAACTTTCTTTAACTAGATTCTTAACAAGTGTCCTAAGAACACTCGTTAGCATTTTTCCTAAATTTTTAGATAGAAAAATCATGGCATAACGTGGATGTTCTGAAAAACTCGCATTTTGGCCATTTTCTGCGCGGTGACGAAGTCCGAGTTCCCACGCACCAACGCGTATGTATGTGGATATGTGCATACGCCTGCATCAATAATTGTGTTTTGTTATTATATCTTACCCATTGGATTTTGCTTAATATACCTAGCTCCCAGAATAAACAAACATATCTAGTTTCAAATATGAAAAGAGAAAAATAAAGTTTTTATATTTCCTTGCTTTTTCGGCTGACAAACTTTTTCATTGAGAAAACAAAGGTCCCGTTTGGTACGTGCATACGCCTGCATCAATAATTTTGTTTTGTTATTATATCTTATCCATTGGATTTTGTTTAATATACCTAGCTCCCAGAATAAACAAACATATCTGGTTTCAAATATGAAAAGATAAAAATAAAGTTTTTATGTTTCCTTGCTTTTTCGGCTGACAAATTTTTTCATTGAGAAATTGGGTCCCGTTTGACAATAGTGTTTAAACAATGAAAATTGTTATTTAAACACCATAACACATATTTTCACACACTTTTTCACTCACACATATTTCCACAAAACTTAAATAACATTACTAGAAATTTCTTACCAAACGGACCCATTCCACACAATTTCAGTCTCGCTTATGCCACATGCATTAAAGCGTGAGATTCTTATCTCAGCAAAAAAATAAAGAAAAAGTGTGAGATTCTTATAATAAGCATAAGTGGGATTTTGGATGATATGGTGATGTCTCACCGAGTGATATGATACAAAATTATAATTTTAATATCAAATATTGAAAATATGGTTGCTTTGATTCTCCTGAAACAAAGTGTTAAAATAGATTATCACTTTGTTTTTTTATAGAAAAAAGTGGCGTTTCAAGATTTGACCAAATTATTTCACTTTCTTTTAATAAAGCAATCCTAAAATTTCATGAATTAATGCTGTCAATAAAAAATTTCATGAATTAATGATGTGGTGAATTGAATTTGGGACTTCTGAATTACGGTCACTTTCCAACAAGGGCGAAGTCAGGAATTTTTGTTTGAGGGAGCCAAGTTGTAGCACTAATATATTTATCAAGACAACTCTCCACACACATATATATACACACGCTTTTTTTTACTCCCTTCGTCCTAACTTGTTTGTCCTGTTTAAAAAGTCAAACTTTTTGAGGAACCATCATTTATTGTCTTGTTTACCTTATAAAAATATATAAGTTTACAAAACTACCCTTAAATAAATTTTTTTTTTTTTTTAAAGAGTTATTCTTAATGAGGCAACTAAAAATGTGCCCTAATTAGATTGATTTTTTAAATATTTGTTCGTTTTCTTTTCAAATAGTTTTGAAAATAAAGTAGGAGTATAATAGGAACATTAGTAAATTAATAACTTTTACTTTTAAAAACTGGACAATATTTTGGGACATCTCAAAATGGAATAGAAGACAAACAAACTAAGATAGAGAGAGTATTATATACACACACATATATATACACACTCTTTTTTATTTGATAAGTTACATATATACACACACCCAACAAAAAAAAAAAGAAAGAGTTTAGTATTTTCAATCAAAATTATGTTTGATGGTAATCTTTCATAAAATTAATAAAATTCATTTTTACCATTTTTCATAGTGAAATTCTTAAAAAGTTTCATTTTCTATACAAATTTTATACTAATGTAAGTGAAAAATCATTCAATTGAACTAATGAAATTTTTAAAAACATAAATGATCCAAAACATGAAAAATCATTCAATTGAAACTATCTTACTTTAACCCATTATGTGGCAACTAAAGAGACGTTTCACATATAGTTTTTGTGACAAAAAATTTTTAATGAGTCGATAACTTGTTAATCGCCATGTAACAGGTTAAAAAAGATAAATTCAAACATATTTAATGTCAAATTTTACCAAATATTTAACAGATATAAAAGCACATTTTACAATAAAAAATAGAATTGCAAAAAATAAAGTTATGTCTCTATAACTATTAGACCAATTTTTTTTTTCTAGGAGCATCATTGGACTAATTTAAATACTTGGGGGGCCAACTCTTATTTTTGTAGACTAAACTTTAAAAACATTAAAATAAATATATATATATATATATATATTTTTTTTTAAATCAAAATTTTGGGGGGCCATGGCCCCCAACCCTTCAACATAGCTCCGCCCCTACTTCCCAAATCAATAAGCCCACCATTTTAACTCATTATTTTATTCAAATTCATGATTGAAAATTTGGAAGATGCAACATGCTTAGTTGGCAATTTCCACAATTGCAAAAGGATGATCTACAACATAAAATCACAACTCAAAAAATTAGATTTTATCCTATGGATATCACCATTAATTTTCATTCTTGGCCAAACTCTCTGACCCTTTGCTGCATCTTGGTCCATAGTTAATTTTTTGATCAACCCAGCTGAATTATTTCTAACTTAAGAAGTAAAACTAAAAACTCCTTTCCAACAACGGGTAAGGCTAGCTATGACCTTCCTCTTTTTCTTTTTTCCCCTTATTTTAACATTTGGCTGTGGTGTGAGAAATATATGTGAGGTTGGGATTAGCTTTTTTTTTTTTGTCGTCGTCGTTAGTTTATATATGTTGATCATATGAACATAAATATATGAGTTTCATAATTTATAAAATTGTGGTTTAAATAACGATATTTACATAAATTATATTTTACCAAGTTGAGACGTAAACTATGTCATTCTTTTTACACAATACTTACAGATTGAGATCAGGTGCATATTTAGAGTTTGGTATTGCACCTAATGTAATTACGATAAATGATTAAGAATAATAATTGTAAAAAGTAATTTTCAATCTCAACATTTGATTAAAAAGTTAAAAAAATTGATGAGAGACAGTAGGTGCATTGCACCCATCCTAATCCTTCCCATCTGTGGAATATTTTATGGGTTGATGTAGCAGACATTTTTTAGGCATGCATTGGTCTTCCCAAGGATTCAACAGCCTTTGCCCCTAAAAAAAAAAAAAAAAAAAAAAGAGAAGAAGGATACAACAGCCAGACCCCACCAGTCCACCACTGCCCTAATCTTACTAGTATGCACTCGGTAAAATAGAAAGCTATAAAAGAATAAACTTCTCTAGCAATACCCAAGTAACAAAGTTCTCTCCCATCCTACCTAACTACTTGTGACCACACCATGCGTAAGCTATGAAAATTATTGAAGTTGGGTATGTACAATAATAAGTCTGCAGACAGGAAGTCAAATATATCTTCTTACATGACATTTTTAAGACACTGGCAAAAACATTATCTTTCTTTTCTGGGAAGCATCATTTTCAGTTCTTACCACATCGGCTGGGAGCAAGTTATATATGTGGGAAGCATTATCTTTCTTATCTGGGAAGCATCATTCTCAATTCTAAGTATCAGCCAGTCACGGCTACCTCTTATCTCTCTGATTAATAGCTATGGAAAATTTAATTTTGTTATAAAGATGAGCTTGTGGTAGTTACGGTCAACTTGTCCTGTCACAATCTTCAATCATACACGCATTTGCAGAGACCCATATACACAGATGCTTGAATTTGTAGCCATGTTTTTTTTTTTTTTGGTGCACATAAACTTCATTATCGCTTATCAAGCACTTGGCACCGACAGGCAGTACCACATGCTCAGTCATTTTCTTCCTTTCCTGCACTTGGTTAGGTGGGGCGTAGGGCCACCAGCTTCCCAACTGAATGTTAAACGATAGTTATTGTAAGTAATTAAACAAACTTAATGAAATGTGCTATGTTTACAATATTTTCGCAACAAATTATAGGTGGTTAGTTGTTATTAGTTCTAATTTGAACATACTACTCAAATTATTTTTCTATCCCACTAATACCACCAATAACAACTCGTAACAACTTGTCACATAAAATTTGTTGTAAAAATATTATGGACGTAACATTTCTCTAAACTTAATACAGTTTTAAATTTACAAATATATAATATGAATAGAAAAATATAGAAATCTATTCGGAATATGAAATGATCCTAATACATTCTTTTTAGCTCTTTTACACTTAATTTAAAACAAACAATTCTCCATTTAAATAATTTAATAAGTTGAGCGATTCAATATCCATGGATGATTTATGAATCACCCACCTAAGAGGTTAGACAATATTCCTCAAAACCATTTTGAAATAAAATTTTATCCACTTAGAAATATTAGAAAAATAGCTTGAAAATATAATGTCATGCATATCTTATCACACAAATTGTTTCCCTTATAATTGTTAAAGATGAGTAATTATTCAGCACTCTGAGAGTATATTGATGTGCAGTGATGGAGTCCAAAAAAATTTTCTAGGGAGACTCAAGTTAAATATATCAATAATTTTTTAAATCCCCAAAATAACACACACACATTCATCAAATCAATTTTATTAAATTCAAGAAAATATTTTCTTCCATTAAGTAATGTATAATTATTATTTAAATTAGGGTAAAATACAAGTCATGTATAATCATTATTTAAATTAGGGGTAAAATACAAAAAAACTATTGCTCAGATTTGGGCTAATGTAAGTTACTACTATATATCTACCATTGGCTAGCTAGCTACTCTCTTGCACATATAATTGTCATACAATCGCTGAGACCTATCCAATCAAGACAAGTTGTTGGAAGGAAGCAAATGACTTAAAGAAGCATAGAACTTTCAAATAGTGTAAAGTATCGTTTGTGCTTAGGGAGAAAATTGGATATTTTTTAAAATTGTTTGTAATATTTGGTATTAGAATCTGTTTGGCATGATTAATTTTACCGGCTTATTTTACTATTCAGCTTATTTTTACTACTATTCATGGGCTTTACTGCACTTTTTGGTACTATTCATGAGTCTCATAGTACTATTTCAGTTAACTTTTATCTTTATCTATAATACTTTCAGCAAAAAATTTTCAGTTTTAGCAAAATAAGCAGATCTTAAATAGACTCTTAGTCAAAACTTCAGGGTTGGTTTTTGTATTTTACTAATTAAAATATATTAATCACACTTGATATTATTTAAGCATTTTAAATTAAGTTTTTCTTGGTTAAATAAATTGAAGATTACGCATTAAAATATAACAATAGTTTTAAGAAAAATAAAATGTATACAAATCAATTAATTTGCAATAGATTAAATAGTAAATGTCACTTTTATATGCCTTAACAAGACCGAAACCTAAGTGTTCTATCCATGACCAAGATGAAGTTTAGGTGAAGCTAAGTGAATGTCTAAATCGACTGATGTTGAAAAATCAATGTATGAGTTGGGATAGAGGTGAAACGTCACTCAAACCCAAAGCTAGATGGTTCTCCTTGAAATGCATTGAGGCATACCAATTGACGGGACATTTAGGAGTAAAGCACTATTTCTATGCAGGTCGTGAGAGTGATTCCCAATAAAGGGAAATGGAAATATGTTCGTGAACATTTGCTTTTTCTTTATTTCCCTTTTCCCTTAGGTATAATTATTAATGTGTAGGAAAATTAGAATAAGAAAATGATAACAAATAAAAATAAAAAAAGAGGAGAAAATGTGACTTTAAAGCATGTGTATTAACATTATCTTTAAGATTATAATTATCCCACCTCAAAGGAGTTTGTTATCGGGTTTAGAGCAATTCATCTCTAGGATACATCAAAAGCACAGTTGTAGACATTTTTTCTTTGGAATATGTCTTAGGAGAATATCTTACAATATTATGTATTTGAATATGATTTAACCCCTTAATTTATAGACAATATGAGTAATGGCTCTTCATTTGAATTGACACCTTTATAAACGTCTTGACTTTTCATATTAATTCATAACCATTCAAAAATAATTATCTTTTAAAATCAGTTAATTAAAAGAAACTTTCATGTGTTATGATCTAGTGTATCTTATCTTATTCAATGAAATTAAAATTAAAAAAAAAAAAAAAAAAACCAATGTCCAATGCACATGTGCCACATTTCCAAGTGCCAAGTGTACCCTACATCATGCACCAGCACGCGTTTTAAAGTCTGTCCATAAAATTTTTCAAAAATTTTATTTGTAGGTGTTTAGGTTACTTTATATACCTATCTTGTAAACTTTCTAAATGGGACAAGTCTTAGAAGATAAACATATACTTCCTTCATTTCATATCTCAATCTATACACTATATCTATATTTTTAAAACATATCTCAATCTACACTATATATATATATATATATATATATAACAATCCATCGCCTAGTTTGTATTTTATTTGTTAGTATTCATGTTACTACATGCCCACTAAAAATAAATTCTAACTTTCTATGTGAGATAAGTCTTAAGACATAAATCCGCTCCCCTCCATATCACAACTTATTACACAAAATTTTGTAAACAAATATTCACTGTGATGTTTGGTTAGATTTTGGTGTAAATTACCCCAAACTAGGAGTTTAATAAGTGTATGTTTGGGAACAATTTATTTAGCTGAAATTGAAAACTGTTTGTTAAAAGTACTTTAAATAAAAGTAAAAGTTAGTTGAAATAGTACAATAGAATCCTGAATAGTACCAAAAAGTACAGTGGGACCCATGAATATTAGAAAAAATAAACTAAATAGTAAAATAAGCTAGTAAAAATAATCAATGCCAAACAAACACTAAGGGTTTGTTTGTGATCATCTTATTTTGTTGAAACTAAAAACTTTTATAAAGATTAAAATTAGCTGAAATAATATAGTGGAACCTATGAATAGTGCCAAAAAGTGCAGTGAGACCTATGAATAGTAGCAAAAATAAGCTGAATAGTCAAATAAGTTGGCAAAATTAATCATGCCAAATAGACACTTAAACAACTTATTTAGTGTGCATTTGGATTGCGTCAATTGCGCGTTTTTGCATTTCTGCGTTTGAAGTGGGACCCACTTACACTGTGCACGTTCAGCCATTCACGCCGCTTGTCCATCCTTGCTGGGACCCACATGTACTGTGCAATTTGTCCGTTCATGTAGTTCAGCCATTGTGGACTGTGCATGTCTCTTTGCTGGGACCCACGTGTGTAATTTTTAATCTTATTTTAAAATTATTTGCTTCGGTGTTTTCAGTTTTCAGTAAAATAAGCAGTATTCAAATAGACCCTTAGTTAAAATTAAAAACTTTTTGTTAAAAATATTGTAGATAAAAACAAAAATTAGTTGAAATAATACAATAAAATTTATAAATAATATTAAAAAATATAATAAACTAAATAGCAAAAATAAATTGACTTTTTAACTAATGCCAACGCAAACTAATTATTCACTTTTAGCCTTTTGAAGTTCCAAGGAAAAAAAAAGTTTCAAGAAAAAATAAAAATAATGTAATGTTTGCTTTCAGCCTTATCCCAAATAGGATTGTGCAGTATTTGGAAAAGACTCTCCTCTCAGTGACCCACCACACTGTCCGATAGTCCTTTTTTTTTTTTTTTTTTGGAGGCGGGTCCGATAGTCAAAACTCTAGACCGCAAGCATACAAATTAGATTTGACTACGGTTTAGAATTACCCCCAAGTGATTGTCATGAACAGAATAGGTGATATTTACGTAAGAGTACGGTGGACATTAATTTCATGTCGATTATTTGTTTTGTACTAAGAGCATCCGTATCAGCTATTGTAAAAATTATGTCATTTTGTCACATCTATTTTATTATTTTATCACATCATTTTATAATATCTCATTTATTATATGTTCTATATTTTTACCATTTCATTAATTTAAAATAATATATACAATACTTTAAAATAATATAAAAACAACCTCCACAAAAACCAACAGTAACAGTCACAACCACCTCTGTCACAGCATTACCAGTATCAACCTCCACTGTGGCAACCAAAATCCACCACACGAAAAAAAAAAAAAAGAAAAAAAAAACAGAAAGAAAAGCCACTACCTTCCTCTTCCAAATCACAAAACAACCACCATTACAATCACAAAACCCAGATCGGCGAGAAGAAAGAAGACAATCACAAAACCTAGATCGGTGAGAAGAAAGAAGAAAGACAGAGAGGCAAACCCATCATGCTCGCGAGCAAAACACCAAACAAAACACACACACACACACACAAACCCACCACAACCCAGAGACCCACGTCGATCACAATCCGAAGTCACAAACCCACAACCTAGAAACCTACACCCATGCCGATCACAATCGAAAATCACAAACTCACAACCCAGAGACCTACACCCACGTCGATCACAATCGAAAATCACAAATCCACAACCAGACCCACGCTAATAGGCGACTTTAAGATAGAACAGAGAGGAGAGAGCGAACAAAAGGGGAAAAAAAAACCGGTGAAAGAGATTTTATAGATTAGTGATGATGGAATTTGTGAAATGATAGAGAGCAAATCGGTGGTGGCTCATGATTCATGAATGGGAAGAAAATAGAGTAAAAGGGAAGAGTAAAGAAGAAAGAGTATGGGAGAGTGGAGATGAGGTGGTGAATAGCTGAAGGAGAAGATGAAAGAGATATGAGAGAGAAAGAGGAATAAAAAAATAATAAATCCATATGCCACACCTGTATGTACCGTGGCAAATTTGTGACTCTACTGTAGTATGTTGTAAAAAATATAAGATTTGGAACATCTGATAAATGAGGTTTTTTGATATTTAGTGTGCCAAATGTGCCAAATATTTAGCATTGACACATATAGCACATCTGATACGGATGCTCTAATAAATATATATATATATATATATATATGACTGCATTTAACGAGAAGATCTATTGAACATAGAAATAGAATATATTGTGTTAACCTCGTGACGTTTTTATCATATATGAATTAATTAAACCGACCACCAACATAGTATAATGGTACATCCAGCCCTAGGTTTACTAGGTACTATCTAGGAATCTAGGGCTTAAAATTGAAGGGAGGATAGGAAGAACAATAATTAGTATCGGTGGAAACAAATTGCTAAAATGCCATATTTAACAATCAAATAATAAAAGTGAGCTGCATTAGTAGAGAAAAAGCTAAAATTTTTAGCTGTTAGAGCTCCAGTGCATAGCCATCTTTGTGTGCACACTGTAGCTCAGAAGTTAAACAAAAAACTATGTTTTATTAGCTCCTAGCTCTGTTTACGTACTAGATGCTTGCTGGTTGCCTCTTTTTTTTTTTTTTTTTTTTGGCTTTTGCTTTCCTGGGCCGTGTGTGTGTGTGATAGTGCTTTTTTTTTGCTTTTCTTCTTTTCTTTCTGTCTTTTTTTATTTTTTTTATTTAACTAGAGGCAACATTCTAAAAAAAAACCTAGAGGCGAATTTTTTTTTAAACTTTTGTTTTTCTGTGCATGATTTAAAAAAATAAATAAACTTTTGTTTTTGCTTTCCTTTTGGTTGTACTTATTGTTTATTGTAATAGATATATTATTTTATTGTATTTGGGGGGGTGAAAGCCCAAACACGTATGTTGAGCCTTATACCCCATTTGAGGATATGAGTACGTCCGAGGAGGGGTAAATGATGGAGAAAGACCCCGGAATGGAGAATCAAGTAAGGAAAGGGTGAGGGAGTATAGTCCGAGGAGTATACCCTTCTTGGACTTGAAGAATATCAGTTAAGTAAATACCTGGGCAGTTTAGGTGAACTTCCAGGAGGATCCAGCGATAATGATGACCTACTTGCACGTATGAAGATGATAAAAATAGAGAAATATCTAGAAAAAAAACTGCTACCATCGTGTTTAATGCACTGCAGCAACTTTTCTGGCCGCATTTATGTGGAGAAGACCCCTGAATAGTGCAACCTCAGCTACTCCTACTCATGGAGAACTAAAGAAGATACCTGATGTGACATGTACTCAAGTAAATGCTTAGATGAAAAACAGGTGTACGATGAAGATGGTTTAGAGGAAGGCTATATAAATGGAAAAGGCCTCTGATGAAGGGGGATCGGAAAAAAGAGAAGAAGAAGAGGAGAACGATTTTACTGTAGCTCTAAGAACTGTATTCACCTTTCAATCAATAATATACCTCTTCAGACATCAATTTGTTTAGCTTTCAAGTGTATTTTTATGTTGGTTCATCCCTTAATATCTTAATTAACTGTTGTTTACTTCACGGACAGCCCAGTTTTTTCACCCACACTCTACAAATTCATTGTAGTGCGCTTATTGGGCTCCACTTCCTTACCTTTTGGGCTTGGGCTACAAATTTTGACCCTACAGTATTGTTTATATTATTTTAATATGTTGAATGTTAAAATAAAATCATTGATATTGGGTGTTTTGTAAAGTGTGGTGGTAAATAGATAAACTAACTTTTTGTGGTGCCAAATTGCTAAATTTTTGGCACCACCAATGATATGCTTTAGCATCAAGACACAAAAAGAGCCAACAGCTGGTCTTGCAAGATCTTACAATTGTAAACCAAAATATATTATTTAAATCCCTTTTCACCTTTTATTTTCTCTCTCCTTTCAACCCCTTGTCTTTCAACTCCTCTCTCTTTCTCTCTCTCACAATCACAGAGCTCATCTCCCCTCTCTTTGTTGAGCCTCTCTCTCCTCGTGCCTCTCACTGCCGATGACCCTTTCTCTCTGATGGCACTACCGATGACCTTTTCTGGGCTAGATCATCGTGGTAAAGGGGCTGGGGATTGCTAATCGGATTTTGGTGGGTTTGCTTGGTGGGTCTAGGGTTGAGGATTGTTGTGGATTGGTGAGTTCATGTGGTGGGCCGTGGGTTTCTGGCGATGGAGATCGGTGAGTTCTTGTGGATTTCTGATGGTGGAGATCAGTGTGGGTTTCTGGGTTTCTAAATCAGCAAGTTGTTGTGTGGGTTTCTGGGTTGGTGGTTGTGTGTGTGGGTTTTGGTGGTTGGCATGGACTATTGTGGTTGTGGTGGTGGTTGATGGCCGGTGGTCGGTGGTAGTGATGATGTGGTTACCGGTTGCTTAGAGGAAGAGGAAGAATAAGAGAAATAGTAGAAAAAGAATAAAAATGAATATTTAAATAAAGTTGCAAAAAAAATAGAGTTTGAGATGTTTAGTGTATTGTAAAATTGTATGGTATAATTGATAAAGTAACTTTTTTGAGATGGTAAAATAAAATAAAATAGAATTTTCAGATAGGAATGCTCTAAAAGTAAGGACATTCTAAACACGTTCATATTATAAAAATTACTTTAAAGCTTTTAAACACTTACATTTTTTTTTAAATTAATGTAAAATGTTTAAATTATATTTGGAAATTTTTGTGTAGGGTCTGCTTTTATGGCCCCGAGCCCAAAGGATATGGGTCAAAGGCCCATCGAACCCAAAACAATGAATTTGTAGAGAGTAGATCGAAGGTCTAGGCACTGGCCGGCGTTCACGAGGCGTGAACTCCGTTCTCTTTTATTTAAGGAAACACTTAGAACAATTTACAACTGGGGGATGCTCCTCGGCCCATGGCCGAGGAGGCTTTTTCCTCCTTTTTCTTCTTTTTCTTTCCTCACCCCCCCCTCTTGGAGGGATTCCTTTACATTATATACCCTTTACCCAACCAATCCTATCTCTACACTTGTTGAGTGATTTGGACATGGCTCAGGTGCTTGTCCCATCAGCCGCCTTCTCAGGCTCTTTGGGAGTCGCGATAACCAAGGCGACGCTGGTGCGCAGTCCTTTCCTCATTAATGCGGCCAGGGCGGTAGTCAGGTATATTTAATGCGGAGGTGACCGTTTGTCATAAGCTTGTCCCACAAGTTCTCAGACGTCCGATGATGAGGACGACCTCGGATTTAGGGTGCCTTCTCGGCTCGGGCCTTCGGCCCAGGAACAAAGTGGGCTGGGCCGCAGGATTCTTTGGCCCCACAATAGCCCCTCGAAATCTTGCTATCCGCATCCTCGGGCGGAGAGGAGGATTTTGATATCCTCGGGCCTGCCACGCGTCCCATTGAGTCTGGTCCCCTGTTAACTCTGGAGCCTTTTCATCTACCCTAGATGCGTTACTGACGCCTCGAAGGGCGCGACGCGCCTTTCATTAAATCCTGACGGCTCTGTGCTCCCCACGTTCAACGAGAGGATGACGATCTAACGGTAGGGATTCACCTAGCAGTTGGGGGCGGGAGAACCCGCACGGTTCCCTGATTTGGGATATAAATACCCGTTCGAAAAGTCGGTTCCTCTGTTCACTCGCGCCCAAGAGTCTACATCTCCAACATAAAGAGCCTGTCCGATGAGCTTCTACTCATTTCTGTAAGTCACTCTATCTCTCTTCAAACTTTCTCCATCTCCATCTCTGCCTCTTTTTTATTTGCTCTCTCTTAGCTCGCTTAGGCATCATTTGGGATGGGTAGATTTAAGAAGTATGTCTTTACTGAGGAGGCGATGGAGAAATTCATCGCCGATTATAAGATACCGGCCAATGTGGGCTTGAGGTATTGTGAGGAGGGCGAGTGGCGCCTTCGGAGGCAAGAGGGTGAGGTGGTGATTCTCATCGTTGCCTTCGTTGAAGGTGGCATGAGGGTACCCATGGGGCCGGTGATGAGGGACTACCTGACGCACTTCCGGCTAGCCCCCACCCAGTGTGCCATCAACGTCTTTAGGATTCTGGGCTGTGTGGATGCCCTAAAAGAGAAGATGGGACTGAGATTGACCCACCATGACGTCAATTGGTGTTATAACCTCCAGTGCCTGAAGGGCGAAACTTACTATCTGAAGACTAGGGACGATAGGGTTCGGCTCATTCAGTGCCTCCCTGAGTCCAACAAGGGGCTGAACAAGGACTTCCTCATCGTGTCTGGAGAGTGGCACGATGGCCTTTACTGCCGGACGACGGAGGGGACTCCAGGTGGGGCAATGAGAATATGGGGAGAGGGTTCTAGGACCCTAATTAGTTCCATCCTTTACTTCGTCCATTTCTTTTTGCACCGTCTGGTTCTTAATGTGGACATGTTTCCTCTTACAGATCCGCACGCCTTCACGCGCCATTTCAGCCTGATCAACCGGGAAGACTTGCAAAAGGCGCTGAGGGCAGAGGTTTTTGTGAACGAGGCCGACAATCAGGTTAGGGCTGCTCATCAGATCTTGAAATACAACCCGGCTCACAAGTCATTTGCAGCGCCAAAGTACGTGATCAGAGCAAAGGATCCTCGGCTTTGGAAAATAACCGTGACCGAGGACGGGTTCCGGTTCCCCGAGGTGCCCTCTGCATCAGAAGGCATAGTACCTGCGGGTCCCTCTTCCTCCCTCAGATCCTCAAAGGTTGCCGAAGAAGGCCTAGAGAGGGAAGTGGAAGTTGCTGACTTTGGCCCCGCCGAAGACGAATTTGACGTTTTTGAACAAGCTCACCAGTTCGAGGACCCTCCAGGAGACTTGGGTGACCCTCGTCTGACTGAAGCAGACTTCTCAGCGTCCAAGTCCTCTTCCCGGCACGAAATGGGTTACAAGAAGAGGCCCCAACCTAGCCTGTCAGATCTGATTGAAGGCCAACCGGGGAAATCAAAGCCAGAGCTTCCTCCTCCTCCTCCAAAAACTCGTTCTGCTCTGGGCAGGTCGGCCTCTACCCAGTCAAGGCTTTCTCCTTCTCCGTCCAAGACGAGTCTGCCTTCTAGGCATGAGCCCTCTGATCCCAAGCAGAAAAAGGATAAGGGCAAAAGGCCAGCTGAGGAGAGGTCCGGGTCCCCACGGGAGGAGGATGATACTCGGCGGCCATCCAAGCAGCTGAAGATAGGCTCCCGAGGCCAGGAAAAGCAGGTTGACGCCTAGCCCGAGCCACAGGCCTGGCTTCCTGCCCCAATGCTCAATGCAGGCCGCTGAGGGAAGACTCCTCCCTCAGGGATTTCAGAGAGGGTGAGGGCGCGTACGTGGCCGACGCGCTGGAAAGGTGCCTGCTACTCCCAGCTGACATGGTGAAGCTGGGGACTATGAGGAGCAGGGAGGTCTTCCTCTGCCTCAAGAGGTATTTGGGAATGGTAAGTCCCTCAACACTTATGACTTTTTCAGTTTTAGCTTTCTCTTCCCCTTATCTAAGCTCGGCTAACCGTGTACTTATCTTGTTGGGCAGGCCATTCAGGCCACTTATAGGTTGGAGGACGTGGCCCATGACCAGGGGAAAGCCATGGACGTGGAGCGTGAGAAACGCCTGGAGGCCACACGGGTCCTTAAGAACTCTGAGGCCGATCTTGCCAAGGCTCGGGAGGAGCTGAATGCAATGACCAGTGCTCGGGATACTGCCCTGTCAGGCCTCGCCGGCTTCCAAAAGCAGGCCGAGGATTACTTAATGTGCCTGGCTGAGGCAGAGGAGCAGCTGAAGACTGCAAAGGAGCTGCTTGCTGATATGCCAAAGAAGGTGGCTGCCGCCGAGTGGGACAAGAGGGCAGCTGAGTGGGCAAGGGACGAGGCCGTGAGGGCCAAGTTTGAGGCTGACCAGGGTAGGGAGGAAGCCCTGGCCACTAAGCAGGAAGCCGAGGAGGAGGCTTATGCTGCGGGGATGGCAGAGACAGAAGCAGCCTTTAAGGCTCAAGTCCCTGGGTTGTGCAGACGCTACTCTGCTGAGGTTTGGAGGGTGGCCCTTAGACAGGCCGGGTTCGAGGTCTCGTCTGACTTGTGGAAGGAGGAAAGTGTGTACTACCCTCCTGCCATCCGTGAGGCAATTCCAGATGACGCTGAGGTCGGGGAAGCTGCAGAGGAAGCCGTTGCTGTTACGGGTGAGGACACCGCAATTGCTGAACCCACGGGCGAGCCTGCCCAAGGAAGTGACCCTCCCAGGGTAGCAGAATCAGGTGAGAGCCCCATTGAGGAGACGCCCTAGGAAGTTGCGAAGTCCACCTCTGAAGCTGAGGTTCCCGCTGCTGAGGAGGCAGCCGCTCTTGCCGCGCCTTCACAGATTGTCCCTTCTGGCCAAAGCTCAGAAGGCCTTGAAACTGCTATGGTCTAGCCCCCTGCCGAGGGAGGAAAATAAGTGAGCAGGGCAGGCCCCTTGATGCCGTTACCTCTTTTGTCTTTTGTGTACTTTTTTTTTTTAGATTGTAACGTAGTGTTCATCATGTAATCTTCATGGTTTTAATGAAATACGAGTTTTGTTTCTTTTCCTGTTTGTTGTGGTGGTTTGCTTATTTGCACGCTATTTGCTTTTTCTTTACTTGCACGATTTTAGCTTCAATTGTATCTCGGCCAATCGCAACATCAATTATTATAGTGGGGGCGCGTATGCTTGGGCGGACCCATTGTTCCCTAAGGGCCAGGTAGAAAATTCTTTGAGTAGACACTTAGGATCCCCTTGAAGTAGTTGGCTTCCCCACAGGCTTGAGTCCGAGGACCATACAGTGTTTTTGGTTCTGTCTAACACTTAGAATCCTCTGAAGGAGTTAGTTTCCCCATAGGTCTGAGTCCTGGGATCATACAGTGCTTTTGGTTCTGTCTAACACCTGGAATCATCTGAAGGAGTTAGTTTCCCCATAGGCCTGAGTCTTGGGACCATGCAGTACCTTGGTTCTATCTAACTCTTAGGATCATCTGAGGTGGTTAGTTTCCCCGTGAGCCTGAGTCCGAGGGCCATGCAGAACCTTGATTCTGTCTAACACTTAGGATCATTTGAAGTAGTTAGTTTCCCCATAGGCCTGAGTCCGAGGACCATGCAGAGCCTTGGTTCTATCTAACACTTGGCCTCTGAAGTGGTTAGTTTCCCCATAGGCCTGAGTCCGAGGGCCATGCAGAGCCTTGGTTCTGTCTAACACCTGGCTTGTGGAGTGGTTAGTTTCCCCATAGGCCTGAGTCCGAGGACCATGCAGAGCCTTGGTTCTGTCTAACACTTGGCTTCTGAAGTGGTTAGTTTCCCCATAGGCCTGAGTTTGAGGACCATGCAAAGCCTTGGTTCTGTCTAACACTTGTTCGTCTGAAGTGGTTAGTTTCCCCATAGGCCTGAGTCCGAGGACCATGCAGAGCCTTGGTTCTGTCTAACACTTGGCTTCTGAAGTGGTTAGTTTCCCCATAGGCCTAAGTCCGAGGACCATGCAGAGCCTTGGTTCTGTCTAACACTTTCATTTCTCTGTAAGTAGGGGTTTGTCCTCGGATTGCTTTACTGGGGACGATTCCTCCTTCGGACGGATCATGATCTTACACGTGGCATTAATCTCGCCTCCAGCTCGAGCCCTCATCTTTCTTATTTGCAAAGCGTCCCTTGGCCATTCGTGTTCTGCGCCTGACGCTTTGGTGCGCGAGGCGCGCCTTCATTAAAGGCCTCGTGAATCCACAGAAGTCCAACGATCTGCGGCCCCCTTGGAATTTGATAGCTTCATTATTATCCAACGCTTCGGTAACTCTCTTTTCGAATTCTATGTGAATTAATTCTCACCAAACCTCATCCTCTATATAAGGCTCTTCGGGGGGATGATTTCTCCATACCCCATGAACCTCCCAAGACAAACAGAAAGAAACACCCCTTCAACTCCCCATGCCCCTTTAATAACCCCGCCGGAATTGTGACCGAAGTTAGGAGATATGGGGCGGCTTTGGACGGGTGTGAGGACATCCGTGCCAAGAGCCGTTGTGGCCGCAGCCCCCACTGGGCTTCCGATGCAGCAGAGTCTAGGCGTAACCCCGATGGCGCCATGCACGGTGGCCTGGAGGGATGTCGTTGAAGTACCTAACGTCTCTCCTCAGAGCGCACCCCCGACGGAGGAGACATGCGAACTCACATTATGGGCGGTGCCCGAGTGTTGCCGTCTCCAACGGCCAGTGCTCGTGGGGGTTGGAGAAAATCAAGGGAACATCATGGGGGAGGGCGTCCCGGAGCCCCTGCGTCTGCTCCTCGCTTTGTTCAAGCTCCGCTGCTCCGAGAAAGGAGTTGTTGGTGGCCTTGGAACAAGCCAGCCTCAGCCCCCTTCCGTCCGCTTACTGTCAAGTTCTCCCATTCTCTTGATGCCAGTAAGGGTACGGGTGGACACTTCCCTCTAGCTAGTTTTAGGACGGGTCCGCTTGGGCCTCTGATTGTAGGACTAGCTGGTAGGAACAGTTGTAAAACACGCCTGCCTGAGCCTCTGATTGTATTTTGTAATAAAAATTTTTTTTTTAATAATTAAATTTTTTTTTTGAAATAATATCAAGCTTTCTTTCTTTACTGTTGAATCTTCTGTCTCGAGCTTTTATCTTTCTGCAATGTTTGTTTGGTAGTTTCTTCCCTTTTTTTTTTTTGCATCACCGCCGATCTTCTGTAGAATATATATTTAGATCAGTCGCCTGTTGCGCCGGTCGGCGCACTAATCCTTCCCACAGACGGCGCCAATTGTAGGGTCTGCTTTTATGGCCCCGAGCCCAAAGGATATGGGTCAAAGGCCCATCGAACCCAAAACAATGAATTTGTAGAGAGTGGATCGAAGGTCTAGGCGCTGGCCGGCGTTTACGAGGCGTGAACTCCGTTCTCTTTTATTTAAGGAAACACTTAGAACAATTTACAACTGGGGGATGCTCCTCGGCCATGGGCCGAGGAGGCTTTTTCCTCCTTTTTCTTCTTTTTCTTTCCTCCCCCACTCCTGGAGGGATTCCTTTACATTATATACCCTTTACCCAACCAATCCTAGCCCTACACTTGTTGAGTGATCTGGACATGGCTCAGGTGCTTGTCCCATCAGCCGTCTTCTCAGACTTTTTGGGAGTCGCGGTAACCAAGGCGACGCTGGTGCGCGGTCCTTTCCTCATTAATGCGGCCAGGGCGGTAGTCAGGTATATTTAATGCGGAGGTGACCGTTTGTCATGAGCTTGTCCCACAAGTTCTCGGACGTTCGATGATGAGGACGTCCTCAGATTTAGGGTGCCTTCTCGGCTCGGGCCTTCGGTCCAGGAACAAAGTGGGCTGGGCCGCAGGATTCTTTGGCCCCACATTTTGTAATAGAGTTTCAATTACAATAAACTATGTAAATGTGTGTGTGTTTTCCATATATATATATATATATATATATAAGGAAAAAAAAAGATTTAGATTCTCTAGATTTCATAGGGTATTCTACCAAATAGATTCCCTTAAATTTTAACCATTCTTTAATGATTTAATAGTCTAGCTTTTGCCATGTTAGTATTTCACTAATAATAATAATTTTTTTTTTAGAAACAAACATACACACACACAAGACTAATAATAATCTTAATTGTTTTGTTTACAACATTATTTTATTATTTTAAAAGTATTATTAGTGGAATGCTAATATGACAAAATTCAAACTCTTAAATCATAAAAGAGTAGTTAGAATTTAAAGAAATTTATTGGTAGAATACTATAAGAAATCTAGAACATCTATATTAAAAAAAAAATGTAAATAATATTAATATACCTCACATCGTAGTACGTGTTAGATTGACCGTTGGGGCTATTCATTTTTTCCTATTATGCAATTTAGCTAGGAATTGTCAGGTGTAAATATTTATTATAAGAAAGAAAAGTAAAAGTTTTGGAGGTTAAAATTAGCTTAATTGGTAAAGTAAAGTTTTTATGATTAAATAAGGATTTAGGGTTCGATTTTCACTTTCACCAAAAATTGATTAGTGTCATGATCTGATGATAAAAAACTATCATCAAGAGCGAGCACCAACAAAAAAAAATAAAAGATTTGATAAAATCTCTTTGACAACAATGTATTAATTATTATTTAATTAAGAGCATGGTTTATTATACACAAATTATTTTACACAAATGAAAAAAAAAAAAAAAAAGTTTTTTCCCTTTACTATTACAGCAACCCCCTTCCAATCCCACCCTATTTTGGCCTCGGCCTGTCAAATATCCTTATTGCACAACTAGTTTTGCCTCTATTATCTACCATATTTACTAGGAGCGCAGATTACATCTAGTGCGTCTAGTGTACTGGACCCGTTGCAATCATGACACGTATCTATTTTTAGACACATATCATGATCGCAACGAATTCCGTGTCACAAGATACTAGACATAAGCTGCACCCATTTACTAAATCTCTAGTGTAGCAATCAACAAATGTGGAAGGGAAATGCAGCAAATCCTATATATAACTTCTATACTAGACATCTAAATATGGAAGCATATCTGTGTGTCAGCAGCAAGCTGGGAACCATTTTATTACCATTTCCCAAGAAGCGGAAAGTTGTACAATTAAACTAGGGTGCCAGTGCCACTGCAAGCACAATAGAACAACCATTGCAATAGCTAATATAACAATATCTTAATCATATTTTTAGGAAATTGCAGTTTTAATAATCAGGATGAGTTTATAATAAAAAAATGATCATGATAATGACTGTTTTTAGAGCAATTATTAATAAATTATTTTAGAAAAGTTTATATATTGCTTTTATGAAAAATTAAAAAAGTTGTCAGTATATTAATTATTTTTTTTATTCATTTTTCTATTAAAACTTTCTTAACATAGTTTACTAAAATATGCCCTATTGCTCTTAAGACATTCGTTAATATTTTCCATAAAAAATATTTGATCTAATAAAACATGAAGGAGCCAGAACTTTAATTTAAGGAAGGCAAGATTAAAAGATAAAGATGAAATAAAAAATTAAATATTTACTCAAAATCTTTATTTTCATACAATATACATTTTCATGCCTAATGTCAATTCATTCGTTTACCCTCAACAATTTTTTATATTTTAAAATTAGTGCATGATATTTTTATTGTTAATAATGTATTATATACCTTGATATAAATAAATAAATATATTTATTTATTTATATAATGATATTGTAGGGACTGGGTTTGAGCACTTCTACCGTTGAGTGAGTGGACTCAAGTCCAGCTAGGCCAATACAATGAATTTGTAGAGAGCGGGTTCAAGAATTAGGCCTTAGCACGCGGACAACTCCCAATATGATATTCGCCACCATCATACGCAGATGAACCGAAATCATCTTAGAAAGTCTGTCCTCGGTTCGGTCCGAGGAGCTTGGTGGCACTCTTTATCCCATGAGAATGTTCTTCCTCTCCCTTTCTTGATATGTTTCTCCCCATTATATAGTCCTCCCCTAACGATCCCTTTCCTCCACTTGTTGATCATCCATGCCTCTCTCTGATAACCCGTCCCATCAGCCACCTTACCAAACCCCACGTGAGTTACTGTAACCGAGGCAGCACTGCTCAGGGGTCATTTCTCCATTAATGTTGCCGGAACACTAGTCGTGCGCATTTAATGTGGAGGTGACAGTTTATCCTCGTCTTGATCCTCCACTATGCTTTCATGCTGACATGTTGTACTTGTTCTTTCTCCTTAGATGCTCCGGGAAGCTGCCTTTGGTGGCCCGTTACTTCCTCCTCCCATGGTCTGGGTTGGCCGAGGACAGGGTCGTCCTCGGCAAGGTTCCTGGGCAATTTGGACTTTCACACTTCGTCCTCGGGTGTTTCTTCCTCCTCGGCATAGGCCTTGGGCTTGGTACAAAGTGGACTAGGGTTACCAAATTCTCTGACCCCACAATAGCCTCTCAAAATCTTGTTGACCAGGTCCTCAGGTGGGGAGGAGGATTTTAACATCCTCGGGCCGTTGTAATGGCTTGTCACGTCTGGTCTTAAGTCAGCGCTTAGAGTCTTTTCACCTGTCTAATGCACGTTTCTGGCGTTTCAATATGCGGTACGCACCCATATTAAATTTTGGCGGCTCCATACTCCCCACGTTCAACGATGTGATGGTAATCCAACGGCGGGGATCTTTCGCCATTATGGGCGGGAAGCCTTGCACAATTGTCTTTGGTGAGGGGGTAAATACGCATTTGAACAGATTTGCCTCTTTACTTTTGCATTCAAGAGTTCTTACGCACACACCCCGAATCCAGTCAAGTCTCCAACCCAACTCGCATCTCTTCGCAACCTAAAAAGCCTGTTCCGAGTGCATTCCCTCATTTCTGTAAGTTTTCTTCTTACTCTATCTTATACTTTTCCATTTCTGATTTTCCTCTCCCTTTACTCCTCTCTTATTTTCGCTCTTCCCTGAGTCTCTTAGCCGTTCTTCAGGATGGGTAGGTTTAAGAAGTTGGTTGAGTCTGAGGAGGCGATGGAGGAATTCATCGCCACTCATAGGGTACCCAGTAACGTGGGTCTGAGGTACTGCAAGGAGGGGGACTGGTATATTAGGAGGGAGGCTGGTGAGGTAGTAGTTCCCATAATCGCCTTCCTTGAAGGTGGTATGAGGATCCCTATGGGGCTAGTGATGAGGGGCTACCTTAGGCACTTCCGATTAGCCCCTACCTAGTGCGCCACTAACGTGTTTAGGATCCTGGGTTGCGTGGATGCCTTGAACGAGAAGATGGGGTTGAGGTTAACCCATCACGACGTGAATTGGTGCTACAACCTCCAGCACCTAACAGGTAAGTCCTACTACATGAGGACGAGGGATGATAGGGTTAGACTCATCCAGTGTCTCCTCGAGTCCAGCAAGGGGTTGAATAAAGATTTTCTCATCGTGTCAGGGGAGTGGCATGACGGCCTTCACTGCCCGACAGTGGAGGGGGAGCCAGGTAGGGTACTCGGAATATGGGCAGGCTGATCTGCTATGTTTTCACAGCTTACATTACTTGGTTGTTAACAAGAACTAGCTTTTTCTTTTGCAGATCTACGCGCCTTTGAACGACACTTCCATTTGGTCAACAAGGAAGACCTGGAAACTGTACTCAGGGCAGAGGTCTTTGTGAACGAGGCTGACAACCAGGTTAGAGCCATTCATAAGATTCTCGGGTACAAACCGATCCAGAAGTCTTTCTCGGCTCCTAGATACGTGATCAGAGCTAAGGACCCTAGGCTTCGCCAAATCACTGTGGTGAAGCACGGGTTCTCGTTTTTTGAAAGATCTTCCATCCCCGAGGGCGTCCCGTCGGCAGGCACTTCCTCGTCCCACCAAGTTGCGGAGGCCGAGGGAGGAAGTTTAGAAAAAGAGAGAGAAGTAGTTGATCTGGGTTCGTCCGAGGACGAATTTGGTGCCTTCGACCAAGTCCATCTATCCGAGGATCCCTCTGGTGACTTGGGTGATCCTCATTTATCTGAAGCAGACCTTCTGTCACCAAGGACTGGTACTCAGGCCGAGATGGGTTTCAAGAGACAACCTCAAACTAGCCTGTTCGACTTGCTTAAGGGCCAGCCGGGGAAGGACACGCCGAGGAAGTCACAATCCAAACTTCCTTCTCCTCCACCTAAGCTTCCTCCTCCCCCACCTAAGTCTTTGCCTGCGCAGACTAAGTCGTCTTCCACTCTGTCGACCTCGGACCCTCGGCTTGAGTCCACTGATTCGAAAAGGAAGAGGCCTTCAAAGGGCAAAGACCCAGTGGATGGGGGGAGATCTCGTTCCTCCTAAGAGGAAGATGAAGCCCCCCGATCTTCCAAGCAGCTGAGGATCGGTGGTCAGGACAAGGGAAAAGAGGTCATTCAGCAGTCCGAGCCTCAGGCCTAGCTACCTGCCGCCATGCTTCATGGGAAGCCTTTGATGGACGACGCCACCCTCAGGGACTTTCGAGGGGGCGAGAGGGCTCGCATAGCCGATGCCCTAGAGAGGTCCCTGCTTCTCCCCACTGACATGGCCGAGCTGGGGGGCATGAAGAGGTAGGAAGTTACCCTTAACCTCAAGAGGTACCTGGGTATGGTAAGACTTCTGATAGTTGTGCATTTGTTGAATTTTATTCCTTAGTTCCCAGCTTACGGTGTACATGTTTTGATTGGCAGGCTGTCCAGGCCACTTTTAGGCTGGAAGAGGAGGCCAATAACCAGGGTAGAGCCTTGGATCAGGAGCGCAACAAGTACTTGGATGCCGCGAGTACCCTTAAGAAATCCGAGGCTGATCTCAAGAAGGCAAAAGAGGACTTGAAAGAGATGACGAGGTCCAGAGACTGCGCGACATCCGACCTAGCTGGCGCTAAAAAACAGGCCGAAGACCAGACAGGGCGCCTGTGGGAGGTTGAGGGTCAGCTGTAGATTGCCAAAGAGTGCATCGCCGACTTGAAGAAGAAACCGGTTGAGGCAGAGGGAGCCAGGGGCGTTGCCGAGTACGCCAGGGAATAGGCCTTGAGGGCCAGAGTAAAGGCTGAGTTTGCGAGGACAGAGGCTGAGAGCTCCAAAAAGCAAGCGGAGGAGGAGGCCTTTGCTGAGGGAGTGGCTAAGACCGAGGCTAGTCTTAAGACTCAAGTGCCCGAGGTATGCAGACGCTACTGCTCATAGACTTGGAATGAGGCCATTAACCAAGCTGGGGTTGAGGCCTCGTCTGAGCTTAGGAGGGCTGAGAGGGTGTATTATCCCCCTGCCATTCGTGAAGCTGCCTCCGCTGACCCCGAAGCTGGCACCGCCTCTAAAGCGACGGACGAAGGCCAGGCCAGTGCTGCCAACGATCCAATGTCGACTGATAAGCCTGCCGAGGAGACTGGGCACCAAGGGACGTTGGGAAAAGAGGAAATCAGTAACCTAGCAGCGCCCTAGGACGTGGTGAAGCCTCTTGTTGACTCCTAAGCCACCCCTGCTGACTCCCAGGCTTCCCCAGCCGAGAAGGAGTCCTCTAAAGTTGCACCTCCGAGCCAGGATCTCGAGGCATCAGATGAAGCTTCTCGATAAACCCCCAAGGACAAGCTGTCTATCAAGTTGAAGAAATAAGCCATCTTGTCGGGCTATCTTATTTCGTTGACCGGGTCCATTATGGTCTCTTTTTCTTTTCGTTCCATTTTTTTGTCTTGGTGATACTGTAATGAAACTGTTTTTTGGTGTAATATATCCAATCGTCCGTGTTTATTTCTTTGAACAACGCGTCCCTCTATTTATCTTGCTTTAATGCTTTGCTCAATAATCGGTTGATCTTAGCGGTGTGCCAGTAGTGCTTGAATAATTGAAAACGATGGACCCGCGATATAAATTTTTGCCTCAAGCTTTAACCGAAAACCAAACTATCTCAGCAATGCAACTTGTTTCCCCTTTGGATGAGTCACAAAGGATTCTGGTCCACGATATATACGTTATACAATCACACGTCCTTCGTAAGCTTGTCGAGCCTGAGAGGGCGTTTTAGCACTTAAGGTGCTTTGAGCGATGCTCATGGGCTCGCTTTCGTTTTGCAGCTTTATCGAAGTAGGTAGGGGCAAGTGATCTGAGACACTAGACTCCCTTTTGGCTGCGTTCGCAACTTAGTTGAATGCTCTCGCTTCGTTTAGTTGAAAGTAGCTAGTTTAGCATTTAGTCTTGTGAAGTAACTAGTTTTTCCATAGGTTTGAGTCCGAGGACCACGAAAAATCTTGGTTCAGTTTAGTAATCAGGTTCTTCTGTAAGTGACAGTTTCCCCATAAGTTTGAGTCCGAGGACCACGCAAGACCGTGGTTCAGTCTAGTACTCAGGTTCTTCTGTAAGTGACTAGTTTCCCCATAGGTTTGGGTCCGAGGACCATGCAAGACCTTGGTTCAGTCTAGTACCCAGGTTCTTCTGTAAGTGACTAGTTTCCCCATAGGTTTGGGTCCAAGGACCATGCAAGACCTTGGTTTAGTCTAGTACACAGGTTCTTCTGTAAGTGACTAGTTTCCCCATAGGTTTGGGTCCGAGGACCATGCAAGACCTTGGTTCAGTTTAGTACCCAGGTTCTTCTATAAGTGACTAGTTTCTTCATAGGTTTGGGTTTGAGGACCATGCAAGACCTTGGTTCAGTCTAGTACCCAGGTTCTTCTGTAAGTGACTAGTTTCCCTATAGGTTTGGGTCCGAGGACCATGCAAGACCTTGGTTCAGTCTAGTACCCAGGTTCTTCTGTAAGTAAATAGTTTTTCCATAGGTTTGAGTCTGAGAACCATGCAAGATCTTGGTTCAGTCTAACACTTCATTGTCACCGTTCGGAGTGAAGGAACTTGTCCTTAATGTGTAATAGCCTTGGCCCTGCCAAGGAAAGGCTCTTTCTCCTTTACGTGTAATTAGCCTAGCATGGATCTGGACGAGTTTGGCTTGCCCCTCCGCGCTTACGTGCGATAGTAGCCCCATTGCACCAGCCTTTTGCCGCTTCTGATTACGAGGCATCTTTCGGCTATTCGAGTTGTGTGCCTGACATTTCGGTGCGCGAGGTGCGCCCTCATTAATGTCTTCATGGGTTAACGCAGATCCAGCGGTTGGTGGCCTCCTTGGAAATTGGTCAGGATTAATGTCGCTGGTAATTCTTCCTTTGAATTCCATCCGGGTTAATTCCCACCAACCTTCGCCTTCTATATAAGGCCCTCCGGGGGGAATCGTCCTTCTACATTTCACGAGTCTTTGAGTTCAACAGGAGCCCTGAGCCCCCAATCCTCTAAGTATTTCCAAGAATTTTGCCAGGATCGCGATCAAGGCTTAAGGGAATGGGATGGCCCTGGATGAGGGCAAGGGCAAGGGACCCAAGCCCCTTTCAGGAACCAGAGATGCCGCCTAGACCCTGGACGACGCAGTTGAGGTAAAGGGGGAGAGGGCCAAAGGTGTCCCTAAATTTTAGCCTAGCAAGAAGGGAGGTCCTCCTTCTTCAATCGAGAGACGTAATGGTCGTAGATCGCGTCAGATTTTCAGCGTGGCAAGGCTTAGGCGTCATCCTGATGGTAGTGCGTCTGGCAGTTAGAAGGAAGGTCCATGAGGAACATAATGTTTTCCTCCGGTACGCGTCCATGCCTGCCCTTCAAGCTGGTAGTGATTCGCGCCAAGCTTACTCGCCGATGGAGGTTCGCAAGATTATGTTACAATCGGTGCCCGGGTGTTGCCGCCTCCAATACTTAATTATCATAAGGCTGGGGGAGAATCAAGAGAACGTCCTAGGAGGGGGCCGTCAGGTGTTTCCACTCCTTCTCTTCTCTTGTCACCGGTACCATCCATACGGGCTCGAGAGTTGTTGGTAGCCTTAAAACAAGCCTACCTCAACCTCCTTTTCTTGCGGTTAGCTTTAGAACAAGTTTGTCTAAGCCTCCGTTTGTACATTTAGCTTTAGGACAAGCCTCTCTAAGCCATTGTTTGTATTTTTAGCTTTAGAACAAGTTTGTCTAAGCCTCTGGGCGTATGATGTACTTTTTTCTTCATTTAATAAAAAGGTTGTACTGTTTACTTGCTTCATTCTCCGAATCTTTTATTTTTCTGAAACAACTGTTTCTTGGGTGGGTGTGTTGTTTTTTCTTCTTTTTTTTTTAACGGGACTCGGAATCGGTGTCAGCAACGGCGACGAAAAATTTACCTAACTTTGTGCAAGCTAGCAACGTAGGAATAATTGACCATTGCGCTTGCCAACACACTAATTCTTCCCACAGACGGCGCCAATTGTAGGGACTGGGTTTGAGCACTTCTACCGTTAAGTGAGTGGACTCAAGTCCAACTAGCCCAATACAATGAATTTGTAGAGAGCGGGTTCAAGAACTAGGCCTTAGCACGCGGACAACTCCCAATGTGATATTCGCCACCATCGAACATAGATGAATCGAAATCATCTTAGAAAGTCTGTCCTCGGCTCGGTCCAAGGAGCTTGGTGGCACTCTTTATCCCATGAGAATGTTCTTCCTCTCCCTTTCTTGATCTGTTTCTCCCTATTATATAGTCCTCCCTCAACGATCCATTTCCTCCACTTGTTGATCATCCATGCCTCTCTTTGACAACCTGTCCCATCAGTCACCTTACCAAACCCCACGTGAGTTGCTGTAACCGAGGCAGCACTGCTCAAGGGTCATTTCTCCATTAATGTTGCCGGAACACTAGTCGTGCGTATTTAATGTGGAGGTGATAGCTCATCCTGGTCTTGATCCTCCACTATGCTTCCATGGCTGACATGTTGTACTTGTTCTTTCTTCTTAGATGCTCCGGGAAGCTGCCTTTGGTGGCCCGTTACTTCCTCCTCCCATGGTTTAGGTTGGCCGAGGACAGGGTCATCCTTGGCAAGGTTCCTGGGCAATTTGGACTTTCACACTTCGTTCTCGGGCGTTTCTTCCTTCTCGGCATGGGGCCTTGGGCTTGGTACAAAATGGGCTGGGGTTACCAAATTCTCTGACCCCACAGATATATATTGTAATCTTTTATTGTAGGTAGAATAATTAATAGTGAACAAGTCAAAGTCAATCTCAAGTTTAGGCATTACTATTAAACAATTCAAGCTCAAACATATTACTATTTTTGTCAAGGTGGTTAGTATTAGAGTTGATTTATATAAACTTAAAATTGAATTTTGTAAGTTTGTAATAAATTCATAAGATATCGTATTGTTACTTAATTTATTTGATAATATAAATAGTTACTTTGTAGTAAAAAGTTGGTAAATCTAAGTTTAATTATTAATTATATAAATTTGTGAAAGGGGAAAAATTTAGTTATGGTGTTTATTATATATAAAGAAATAATAAGTTGATCAAGTAGCTTGTGAATCAGTTAAAGTTTGTTCAATAAAAAAATGAACTAAACTTGAACATGTAATCTAGCTTGGTGATGAGCTCAAGCTTGGCTCATGATCGATCGAAATAAAATTAAATGAACAAATCCTAAACTTTTAATAATGGGCTCTACTAGACTTGTTAATAGCCCTAGTTACTAGCTTTGGTTCAAGAGAGAGACTTGGGTTGTCTTGGCTTGGCCAAGAGAGTTTCCAAAGTAAGTAATTAAGCTTCGTTTTGACAAGAACGATTGAATTATTTCATACCAATCCTAAACCAATACAATATACCCCCTTGTTCCATTTCACTTACAATTTCAAATTGTTCATATCCATTTGTACTACTAGCATTTTCATTAGGTTTGTATGTTTTGGGTATTTTTATAATTTCTTTTGATTTCTTTAGGCTTGATATGAAACAACTCCAAGAAAGATAGTGCAACCCCCTAAGGGGGCCGAGGCCCCACGATTTGGGTCGGGGTAGACCCATGTCAAGGCGACGCTCTTAATGGTGGTCAATGGAGGCTAGGATGCATGTTAGCAGCATGGTGCTAATGTGCACCAAGAGGAAAAGAGAGAGCGGACCTTCTTTTTCAGTTCTTAAATTTCGCTTGAGATAATAGTTCTCTCTTTGTTGATGATGAAAATGTGTTTTATTTCTTTTTAAATATCGAGGTTGATACATGAATAATATCTATATTATTTGGTTTTGAAAATGAAATGGCATGAATCTCTCTCTCTCTCTCTCTCTCTCTCTCTATATATATATATATATATACACACACACATATATATACATACTCTCATTAATTATTAGGATAGTTTACTATGAATTCAACTCTATTATCAATAATTTACTCTATTTAAATTCTATTTCCTAATCTTGATGGCCAATTCTATTTGAACCCAATATACATATTTTGTAACATTTTTTTTTTATTATCTCAAGTGTGGCCCAAGCCCATGCATTTTAAATGGAGATTTAAGGGAATATGGTTCAAAAAGTACAATAAGGCCTATATACGCTTTTTCATGAGCCCAAAACATAGATTTTGTTAAGTGGGCTAGGGCTCTTGCAAAATCTGAGGACCCATGAAAGGAGCCACATTCTGGATTTTTTCATGCAAAAATAATCCTATAAAGACAATTAAATAAATAAAATTTTAAGAAAAAAAACATATTGGGTAAATAAAAATAAGTAAATATTTAACTTTAACATACTATGACAATGAGTCAATAAAATATTAAAAATTTATAACTATGACTATTATGTAAATGAATTAGATATTATCTTCAAATTATATTACAAAATTCAAGTGCAACTTAAAACTTTCACATTCTTGAGCAAAAGACAAGATTGATATTAAGTGAGAATTTTAATTTAATGCTAAAAGTTGATTTATAAGAAAAAGCTCAAGATAATTGTGTGTCATTAACAAAAACTCATAAAATTGATTGTAATTATTTTTCCACAAGAAGAGTCATCCAACTTTGCATATTACCATTTTAAAAAGCAAGAAAAGAAAAGGGAATAGGTTGGGTACGAGTTTACCTGCTTCTTCAAATTTTGTTTTTCCCTTAGGTCAAGTCAGGTTAACGAATTCGTGCACAATTTTGTGAGATTCCATCTTCTCTTTATGATAAGTTTCTATACTCTCATTAGTTATTAAGATAGTTTATTATGGATTAAATCTAGTTTATTCTATGTCAAATTCTATTAAATTTCAACTTAAATTTTTTTTCTATTATAAAATTTTCAAGGCAACCTATTAATATGGCCAATTGGTGACACGGTTTGATAAAAGTTAGGTTAATGAGGGGACTAGAATAAAATGAGCACAGCCCATTTTAACATATAGCCCATGGCCCATATTTCCCATCCATAGGTGACAAACTCACAGGTCCAATCTCAGAAACCCAACTCTCAAGAAACCAAAAAAGCAAATTAGAAAATACAAATCAGCAAAAGCCCCCTGTATTGTGAGTTGTTGTGACTCGAAATCCAAGCCATGGCTCTCGAAGCTTACGCCTCTCGAAACCCAGACACAGTCCACGCCGACGTGCTCTCAAAAGCCAGACAAGCTTGCTACAAGGTCCTTCCTCTTTCTCCCTTCTTCTTCTCTCTCTTTTTTATGTTCTTAGTTTTCTTGTTTGGGGTTTCATATTTTGTTTGTTTTGTATTGTATATGATGAACTCCTCAGGCTCGCGATGCTTTCTACGCGTGTTTGGATAAGGAATCCAATAAGAGACCCACTGAAATCGCTTCCGTCGGGCTCTTATACCCATCTGAATGCAAAAACTCCAGGGCTGAGTTTGACAAACACTGCCGTGCTTCTTGGGTAAACCCCAAAACAAAAAATGTCAAATTTTAGTGCCATTGTTTCATGGGGATTTTAATGTTTTATTATTGTTATTGTTGCTTTTGTTTTTTTGGAATGGTAGGTGAAGCATTTTGATAGGCAGTACTGTCGGAACAGGAGGGTGCAGAGGCTTTTGGATGACAAGGACTCGAGGCGAGGTCCGTTGATGCTTCCACAGCCTTATACTTTTAAATCCTCATAAAATTTCGACTTTTTATGACCATTTGGCTTTCTGGGTCTTCTTTAAAATGTGCTAGTTTTGTTGGGTTTTGATGGATTTGCACTTGTACAGTTATCAAACAATAGGATTTGCATTTTCTGGATTGTTATCAAAGTATATGATGCTTGCCATTAAATCTGAATTATGATGTTTCTTTATGTTTAACTGATTTTTTTTTTTAATAGTTTTGATTGCTTTGTTTTATTTTATTGGGTTTACCATTGGTTTGAGCTTTAGGAGGAAAAAAGTTTTGTAGGAGTAGGGAGTATTTTAAGTGAATAATGCCCTTATTAGGTTGAGTTTTATCGATTTTGGCAGGGGTTTAAATCTTGACTTGGCCCCTAAAGAAGATGGAAGCTAATATCATTGTCTGTTACTGCCTTGGTGAAATCTTGCATACCTTATTCAGCTTAGAGGAAGGGCATCTATAATGATATAAGGAGTCTGTTATTGTTTGGCATATTTTGTTGTTGCCATTAGAAAATAACTGGAATGTTGTGTATTTTGAGATGTATTCCTTCTGTAAAGACAAAACGCATTTGTATTTTATGATGTTAATTTTACTTCAATTGTTGCTATGCTCTTCATGTTGTCCATCTCTTACATGGTTCTGGTGCAACTTACCTATTAATGCAATTCAATGGCAACCTGTATATCTCTTATTTCCATTGCCCGTGTAGCTGTCACATAGCTTTGTTGAGTTGGTTTAGTATTGAGTCCTTGTGAGGTGTGTGCAGTTGTCCACTGCTTTGACATTATTCTTCTCCTTTTTATACGTATACATTCAGTTCAGTCATTCCATTTGTTTGATTTCATGCTTTTAAAATTCTTTTTTTGTCAGTTATTTTGAGGGGAACTAAAGGCACATTATTAAAATTAAATATATGAGCCAATGCCAGCAATGATATTTAGATGGAGAAGGTGGACTTCTTGTCTAATTATGCCAATGATGTCATATTTGTTTATTTATTTATTATAAACGTTTTTAAGTTTCACACACCCATGAGTTTTGTACCTCACACTCCACCCATGTGAGAAGAGGGAAGTACCATCTGAACCAGGGTTCATTGGCCCATTAGGTCATCTAAATGTCAAATGCAGTGACATGGTCTAGGTATAAGCCAAAAATTTATTCTTAAAAATAAATGATACTGGAAGCCCAACCAAACTGTCACCATATATCTTGATATAATCTGAACTATCTTTCTATGTAAATTTTACTATTTGGTTTTGTTGCATAGACCATGTCACTATATTAATTTAGAACTTTGAAGCGAGGGTGGAATCAAGCTTCTATTTTTGCGGTTTTCTAATTTTTTGGGTTTTGGAAAGTTCCAGCAAAGAATCGAGTTTGAAATGCATTGTAGTGCACTTTTTTACCTTAATTTATCAAAAATAGATACTCAGCAATTGTTTAATTGAACTTTGCTTTCTAGAGATTATTGGAATTCCTCTAGAAACTAGAAAGCTATTATACCCACCTTTCCAAAATGATTGTGATATTATTTAATTTCCTCTTTTTTATTTTTCATTACTTTATTTGGGAGATGATTGCTTGTCCGAACATATTATGCTGCATCAATTACTTCTTGACTTAGTTTCTAGTTCTTTTAGATTCCTAGGTTTGGAGAATGCTGAAGGCATTCTTTACAATACTACTGCTTGTATTGATGGCCATGAGGGGGGAATTAACGAAAGTGACATGAATGAGTGTTGGATTTGATGATTAGGTAGGTTACACATTCTTTGCTAATGATTTGTATTGGACTTTAAATATTTGTGCATTGTCAATCTGATGCGGGAGACGCAAGAAGATTATTATTTAATATTATTTATGTTTGCAAGTCAATTGTATTTTTATGTTTTAGGTCATATTAGTTTATTGGGCAATTAGTATTTTAATTTGGAAGCAAGGTTATTTTTGTAATAAGGCAATTAGAGTTTCCTAGCCAATTAGAACTAGGGTTTAGCAATCCTTTATAAGCAACCTATTGTACTCCTTGAGGAGTTAGTTGATATTTTGATAAATGAAAAAAATGGCCATTTGGTCTTTCTTTGGTCTGGTGCTGACTCCAGGTCTACCCTAAATGCTGACTCATAGTGGTTTCCCCGCGTAGTGCTGACTCCAAGTAAGGCCTAGGTGCTGACTCCTAGGTCATATCCTTTTATTTTATTGTTATTTCAGTTTTGTTCTGGTTGTCTTGTGTCAATTTTGGTATCAGAGCAAACACCGATTTGTTTGAAGCATCATCGCAGTCAATTCGGAACCAAAAAAAAAAAAATTGTTGAACCACCGTCACAACCCATTAGAAATCCCAATCACTGTTGCTTCTTACCACCACTAGAAGACCCCACAAAAAAAAAATCTTGCTAGCACCACCACCACCATATCGCCACCATTGACAATTTGACACAAACATCCCAATCACTCCAAGACCCCAACCCCACGGCCACAGATCCTAAGCCCATACTTAAATCACCAAACCAGTTGCAACCACGAAGACAAAGAAGTTCTTTCACCGCTGACCCTACTTCATCAATTTTTGGTCTTCCTCGCATCGGAGATCCACCTCCATCGGTTCTTGCTTACCGCCGTAACTACTGCTATACACATTCGCAAGCCCCAGTTGCAGTGACTCACCGCCAGCAGCTTTGATCCCTTCCATCGTTGTCTTGCGCTGCCATGACCATCACTTGCTCGCTGCCGTGCCGTAGCAAGTCCATCAGCAACCCTTCAACCCCATCTAAAAGTTAATTTGTCACCTAGATTTTTTGTTTTAACTTTTAAGACTCTAGCACACTTGTTTCTAAAATGTTATCCGACAGTTTTTTGTTTCCCTTGAGAACTACATTAACCCACCATTTCCTGATACCCAAAAAAAAAAAAAAAAGGTATATCAGAAGCTCAAAGTTGTCATCTAGCCCAGCCTATTCAATCCAATTAAAACCATAGGTCCCACTTCCACTTCAACCCAGCATATACCTAACCCAACTACCTGAAAAAAAAAAAAAAAAAACGCCCACAATATGATCAGCCCAGTAAACATCACTCAATAAGATTCTTGTTCATTGGGTTATTATGGCAATATCTGAAGCACCTTATTTTGATGGTTGTAAAACTAATCCACAGAATTTTGTCTACTGGATGAATGAGATGGAGCAATTCTTTGAGCAAGCAAATTTTGCAGATAACAAAAAAGGTTAGGTATGCAAAGTTGAAGTTAAAAGGTGGAGCACAAATGTTTTGGAAGAATTTTGAATATTTCTGCTATCTAAATTATGAACCTGTCATTAGTGTGTGGGAAGATATGAAAGAAAAACTTTGTGACGAGTATTTGTCACCATACTTTTGAGCTAAGTATCTATCACAATCTCAGTGTGGTACTTTTCAAGTTAAAGCAAATAGGATGAATTCTCATCCCATTTCATGTCCTCAGCGCACTTTTGAACAATCTATCAAGGAATTATCTACCAAGAAATTATCTATAAAGCTCATGAAAGATGTTCAAGACAGGATTGCTCAGATGAAGCAAATGAAGACTCAAACCGATTCAATTGGGAAACCAAGGATAATTTATCACAATGAACTTATTGCTGCCCCCATAGAAGACAACATTGATGATGATATCTTGGTCGTGGAGAATCCTCAAGCAACACCAAAGCCTAATGTTGACACAGACGTACATGCCTCGATAAGTGTTGCTTTAACATGCTGGCAAGGAAATGAATCTATTGAAGAGCAACAAGGTGAAGAGATGGTTTCAGAGGATAGTATTATGTTAGAGGGTGCACATGATGTGATATTAGAAGCTAATGAATCTGCTTTTGATCAGCCTTCCATGGTGCATGAAGACAAACAATTTGCTAAAGTGGAGAAAGTGGATAACATAGTGCTTCCAATGGTTCAAGATAAGATTATGTTGATTCCACACATTGATTTTGTTATTCTAGAAGAGTTTGACATGGTGGAATTCAAGGTTTTTCTTTTCTCTATGCTCCCTAGGGTGATTCCAGACTTGAAGCAAGTGTTACTTGTCAGCATCCTAATCTTTCAACGCTTTAGAACTCGAGGTCGAGTTTTCTCCAACTAGAGGAGAATGATGCGGGAGAGGCAAGAAGATTATCATTTAGTATTATTTATGTTTGCAAGTCAATTGTATTTTTATGTTTTAGGTCATATTAGTTTATTGGGCTATTAGTATTTTAAGTTGGAAGCAAGGTTATTTTTGTAATAAGGCAATTAGGGTTTCCTAGCCAATTAGAATTAAGGTTTAGCAATCCTTTATAAACAACTTATTGTACTCCTTGAGGAATTAGTTGATATTTTGATAAATGAAAAAATTGGCCGTTTGGTCTTTCTTTAGTCTGGTGCCGATTCCAGGACTACCCTAGGTGCTGACTCTTAGTGGTTTCCCCACTTGGTGCTGACTCCAAGCAAAGCCTAGGTGCTGACTCCTAGGTCATATCCCTTTATGTTATTGTTATTTCACTTTTGTTCTGGTTGTGTCCCGCGTCACAATCTGCCCTTGTTTAGGTTGTTTAAAACGTCTGCCTATGTTACAAATGAGAAGATTAAAAATTTGAGTATGACCAAGGGGGGTTTTCATGTTGATGAAAGTTGTTGGGATTATGGACCCGGAAGATGTCCTTAACTCCTTATCCGGAGGAAACACAAGGAAGGGAGCATCAGCTGCCTATTGAGGTTGAAATTAAATGACATAGGAATGCACTTAGTTACTCTAGGAATTCCTGTTAGATATAAACCTCATCATCAGTATCTCTATTGATGCTGTTGAGGGAGATGTTAAAAAAGTTGTGGACTCTTTCCTTCTAGACATAGCTGCACTTTTTTGCTTGCTGTGACACTTACATGGAAAGCCTAGCTCGCATTTTCAGAAATTATTATCAAGAGCGGTATGCGACCAATATGTACAACTTTGTATGTTGCTCTACAGACTGAATATGTAGACTGAGTATGTATGACAACTTTGTATGTTGCTCTACAAATTGATTAGGCATTGATGATTTTGAATGTGACCCATTTGAAAGTGAAGACACTGAATTCTTCCTGCCTGATAGAAGTTGTGACTTGGGTGTTTTATTTTGGCAGCTCTACGAAGAGGATAGCCTTAAACAAACAAGTCTATAATTATGTGATTAAAAAAGATTTGATTATTAAGAAGTCCTAGGCTCTTAGCTTAAGAAAGTGACAGAAAACATGCTTTCTTTGCAGCATTTAATTTATAGGATGGTGAATAGAGCTTGTCAAGAAAGACAACTCAACAGAAATGCCTAAATTAATGACTCAGGATTCACATAATTTCTAACCAAATGCTAGGTCTGCGACATGCAGAGGAACAGAATGCCACTTCGAGTTCAACACCTGCCACATCTTTGTTCTTTGTTCCTGCCACTGTTAGGGGACTCTTATGTAATAGAAGGGTTGCATAATTGGGGCATGAGTGGTAATACAGTAGGGTATAGAACTGGTAGAAAAAAAAATGTCAATTAGGAAATAACAAAGGGTCTATTTATTTTAAAAAAAGAAAAGAAAAAAGAAGATGAAGCAATAGAGAATATGATCTATAATAGAATAGAATAACAAAAAATAATACATATGACCGACATTGATTAATCTGTTGAGGATTCATAGTAGACCTCAAAATTTTGGATTAAGGCTTCGTTATTATTGTTGTAGAGGTATAATAGGAGGGTACTCTCTTGTTGAATTGGAAAAAAAAATTTGTTGTTTTGAATTTCTTGATAATTTTTTACAAGTAAATTTCTTGATAAATTATGCGGCCTTATCCTTTTGTTTCCTTTCTAAATGTCACTAATTTGTTTATTTGACCTTTCTCTAGGGTTAAGAACAAGCCAAATAAAGTCTAGTATCAAACGTTCAAGATTGTTCATTTAATTTTATTTCAAATACTAGTAAAGCTTATGCTTATTACCAAATTAGATTACATGTTCAAACTTAGTTCATTTTCTTATTGAACAAATTCAAGCTTGTTCACAAGCCATTACAAATTTTACCCGCTACAATCTATGCTAATAGTTAAGAACTAAATTATAGTTGAAATTATATTATTTGAGTTAATTAGATAGAATAATTTTTTGTCTGTGAATTTATATAAATTAGATTCACTATCCTCATACTATTTAAAATTATATACAACAAAAAAAAAAATTATATATAATTTTTATTGCGAATAAGACTATTTATATAATAAAAAAATAAAAAATATTTGATATTTTATGAATTTATTTACAAACATACATAATCCGATATTAAGTCTATATGAAATAAGTATACTTTAAAACATATATACATATAAACATATAATATTACATATATACTTAATTGAGTCTCGGCAAAAGTTTTGTAGTTTAACTTGGTTGGCATTTCCAAGTGTTTCTAATTGAATCATTCAAAGTTCAAATTTCCCCTCCCCCAACTACTATTGAATTTAAAATAAATAAATGAATAAGAACAACAACATATTTATTTATATTCGTTTATTTAACAAAAAAATTAAGATTAAAAGTTCAAGCTTAAGCTCGATAATTAAACAAATCAAACTCAATAATAATGTATTTGGGAACTTGAGACTCAAGGCTTTTTTATTTATTATTTTTTTTAAGGCAAGTTTAAGTTATTCATAAACAGTTTGGTTCATTTATAGTCATGTCTGTATCTATGATATGTCTATGCGCTTTGCTTTTCATAACTAGCTCCCCCTAATAGGGCTTCAAGTATCAAGGATGAGGCCCAAAGCGAGTTTTTAGAGGTTATTTGCATGTAAAGAAGATATGTTTATGGCTTCAAGTATCGAGGATGAGGCCCAGAGCAAATTTTTAGATGTTGTTTGCATGTACAAAAGATATGTTTACTTTTTCTTGGACCCCAAATTTAAGAGCCTGTATATGGTGTAAGAGAGCGTCGTTTGGGTTGAAGTTTAAATGATTAAGGGCCTGTTTGGTACATGCACTTAAACAACAGTTTTTAAATATTATACGTATTTTCACACTTTTTCACCCAATGTATTTTCAAAAAATACAAACAATATTATTAGCAGGGGTGGCTGCACATACATTTCAGGGGGTTCAAATGAACCCCCTGACTTGAAAATTTATATACATATATATATATATATATATAATATTGCTTTACTAATTTAAATCATGTTTTAAATCTTACACACCTTGATCACATATTAGCCTATCCCACAATCAAACAACAATTTAGTGTATTATTTATGTATGGATAAGTATGGTTGTGTGAATTAATAATTATATAGTGCAAGTGGAGTTGAGTTTTTTCATTTAGTTTAAAATATTTTTATAAAAAAAAAATGACATATATATAACCACAATTTCATAAAAACAAAAATACTATACAAACTTAACAAAATAAAATGGTCATACTTACATTGACAATAGATAGTGAAAATTGATAATAAACTATCATGAGCTGATTTCAAAATATGAAAACTCGTAAAAGGAAATTGTAAAATTTCATGTATTTTTGTATTTTTTTTTTCAATAACTCAATGTATTCAAGTTCTTTTTTTTTTAATTAAATTTTTGTTTAAATTAAGTTTCTTAATGACCCCCCTTGAAAAAATTCTTAAAGCCGCCACTGATTATTAGAACAACATTACTAAACGAGCCCTAAAGTTTGAGAAATTGAGACAGAGGATGGGCCTTCTTTCTTTGTACTTCAATTTAGTTAGGCTTTTTTTTTTTTTTTTGAGAAACTAGTTATGGCCGTTTGACTGTACTCGCTTGCAAATATAGGCTTTTCGCTGATCCGCATGAAACTATGAAAGCTTCTGTGCATTTTGCTTGCTCTCTCTCTCTCCTTTTTTTTTTTTTTTTTTTTTTTGGGCCTTAGATGTGTAACATCTTCTACAACCATGGGCTAAAATCTGGGCTCGTTTTACATACAAATTATGATAGTCAACCCAGTACAGGTATACAGCCACCTTTTAATGTTTATTCCATCGTAAAATTAATTATAACATTTACCCATTTAATTTTCCATATTACCCTCAAATTTGATTTGACCTGAATTCTTTTTATCTGCCATTTGTAAACTCTGATATATTTTAGAACAGAGGGAATGCATTTTTACTAGTAAGTAATTTTGATTTGTAGTCCAAAATTTGCGTAATTTAGGCACCAACTGTGTGTTACACAAGTAGTTGTACCATGTGTATAAATTTTTAAGAAAAATTTAACATGATGTGACCTAGTGTTTCTTGCCCCCAGTGTAGGGTGCTAAGATTTTCTATTTTTAGCGTTATCCAGTGTAATGGTGAATGGGCTACGCATATTCAATTGAGAACAATCATTCCATGGAAATATATTAGAAATTTAGAATTAGAGTAGAATTCTATTCAAAATTTTCCTCTTAGGACCCCACTTTTTCAAGTTTTTTGGTATTTAACATTTGGCAATGACTCATTATTCTTGGCAAATAACACTTATTCAACATTGGGTAATGACTCATTGTACTTCAATAATTAAAAGAAATGGGCAGTTGAATTTTTTTTTTTTTTTAATTTATTATATATTATGCCTCGAAAAAAGTTGTCTAGACACTTTTTTCTTTTGCAAATTGATAGAAAAAATCTCTAACCCGACAAGATATACATCCATTAATTAATAGGCTGAATTCCTTACCTCCATTTTTTTTTATCAAAGAGAGTAGTATTATAAAGCTAAAAAAAAACTCATTGTATTTGTACTTTTGTAGGTTATATTTGAGTTAAGACCTAGTTTTCAAATTTCATGGCCTTTAATGTATCTCTTAGTTTCTCCAAAAATAATTGTGAGAGAAGGCAACAGATTATGTCCATTTGGGATAGCTTTTATTTATTAGCTTTTTTATTTTTTTGATTGATTATCTTATTTAGTTGAAAAATATGTTGGGTAAAAGTACAATTGTGCCTAAAATAAGACTTTAAAAAGCAGTGTATAAGAAAGTTTTTAATTAAAAAAACACAACTTAATTATAAGCTATATCAAACAAGCTCTTAAAACAACTAGTATTGACCTTGAAAAAGAAAGCATATTACGAGCTAGCATGTTATAATTATTTATCTCTGGATAGTCACTATAAATTTTTGCAGACTGTTTCTTTGATCTGAACTTGCAGTTTGTTTAAAATTTTCCTCTGTGAATGACATAGAAATAATTGCTTAAGCTATCTTATTGAAGTAATTAAATGTATGGGCAAAAAAATTTTCAAGTTTCTCGTGGCAGATATCATATGAGGCAGACAATATTCTACGTTGCATTGATACATAGTCACACACACACAAAAAGAAAAAAAGAGATAGTAGTGGAGTACATGTCTCTCTTATGTGTAAATTTATCACAAGGCTATGGCTCATAATTGTGCAGAGTCTTAAGGTCAATGGTGTGTTCATTTCAGTTTGAAGTTTGATCCTTTTTTTTTTTTTTTAATAAACAATTTTGTTTTATGTGATCCAATAATCTAAATAATTCTACAATGTTTTTTGATGTCTCCAGCTGTTAAATATATTCTAGTGATTTTTTCAATATGTTCTTACAATAAATGAAGTAACATTTCACCAACTTATAGAGTACTTTATAGTGGTAGACTTGTCTTTGACAACTATGTAACACAACACAAGTCTCCCATCTACTTCTTTCTTAAATTTCTTTTCCTTTGAATTGGAGGCAAAGCTTTTTATTTTTTATTTTGCTTATTTTATTTCTTCTTTTAAACAATTTTTCCCATGGTTGATGTTCTCTGTGTTTTGGAGTTATTAGGTTCTTTTTTAGACGTGTTGTTTGTTTCTGGTTTCTTATATATTTAATATTCTCTTGCTGAAATCCAAATTTGCAGATCTCAACTCTCAACTGTTTCATTTATTTATTATTCTTACTTTCTTTCTTTCTTTCTTTTTTTGCTTTTTTTGATGGGTACTCTTACTTTCTTTTTGTTTATTGCTCAAAGCATTTCTCACAACTTCGTCACTATGTCACTATGTAGTCTGGATAGCGAACTCATTGTTTTGGGAGTTTGCACTTCTTGCCTTGTTTGCTTTCATTTTCATGCTAGATATACACTACCTTTTGTGATGCACTTGGGGTTTGCCCATAACCCCTATTATTTATCAATTTATGATTTCTATCCATTGTCAGTTAACTCGATAACTAAAAAAAGTTAAGGAACAAGAAAAAGTATAAATTGAGATATCAATTGGAAGTTTAAATTTGGTACTGGTTTTATGATTTTGCTATACATGATGGTAATTTATTGAACCACTTAGGTGTGTGGAAGGGCAGCTCTTAGGAAACTTGTTACTGATAATAGTTGATGCGTTATTTTTATTAGAATAATTCTTTAATGATTAATTTCATAATAAAATTTTTATTAGTTTAAGGATTTGAATTTTTTTTTTTCATTCTCAATTCTACTAGGGCTAAAGGAACATACTAAGAGCACTCACGTTAATAAATGTATAAATAGCATAAGGGGTCAATTTTGCAAATTTAACCCCAAAAATCACCTACATCAATTAAGCTAAAATTGTGTAAAAATTTCCATTGTATTTGCATCTATTTTCTAATACTTTCTTTACTCAGAGAGAGAGAGATAAAAATTGATAAAGAAATAATATTTCAATAAAATATAGTGTAAAATAGATAATCATATAAATGTTTTTGAAAAGTAGTAAAATAAGAAAAAAAAGTTTTTATGCTAAAATAGACCAAAAAAAAAAAAATTTGTACGAGCTTATGCGAATGCTCTTATGTATTCTTGTGATCACCATGACAACATTGACTTTTGGATAGAAAATTTCTAAACCTTATTTCTAAACCTTTCTAAACCATTGGTGTTTGCATGGTGACTAAGTTTCCTCATATTTAATTCTTTAAAAAAAAAAAAAAAAAAGTCTCCTTTTATTTATACCAAAAAAACTTATCCCAATCTCAAGTCAAGATAAGTTACAGGACATATCTAACCTATAGATTATTCCATCCATAACTTTGATGATGTAGCTAACAATCACACACCTCTTATATAAGCTAAACCAAAAATTAAATCAGTTTAAAATTGTAATACTTTCCACACCCCCCCTGGAAATCCCTATTCCTTGTTAGGTATACCAAATAAATGACAACCCAAAGTAGGGTTTTGGGAATAAAGATTCCACTAACCTGTAAAAAATTAGATTAGTTCCCATCCGATGGCTCTAAAAATACCAAAATTTCTAAACTCATTTTTCTAGGAACGTGCATTTGAAATTAATTTTTTATAGGCATATGTTTGCTATTTGGTCCACTTTCGAACTCATTTTCTAAACAATTTTTATTTATTTTTTATCAAACTAAAAACCCGTAAAACAGATCACAGTGTTACTAGCAAACCAAATTTTCTGACATGTCAAATGCACCTAATACCTTGTTGAAGATCTCTTACCCCAGCATTGACTTCAAAAAAAAAAAAAAAAATCAACTTTACCTTATGAATTGTTAAAGGCCGGTCTATTTACAAGAAAAATAGTTTGAGAGACTGATAGTTTATTTTCTTTTTAACTTATTTAATTTAGAAAAATTCTTAATTTATATTATACTAATAACATAAATTTACATTATAAATACATAAAATGTGTATAATATTATATGTCTATCATGTAAATTTGCATTAATAATACAACGCAAATTTATAAAAATATAACTATTTTTTTTTAATTTAATAAGAGGTTTTATTATATATACTTTTAAGGCATATGTTAATAAACTATTTTAAATAAGTTTTTATAGAAAAAGTGATTAATTTTTTTAATAATTTTTTTAATTTTTTATAAATTTTTTTTCAAATTAATGATTAATATATGCTTTAAAAACATACATTAACTGAAAAAAAAAAAAAAAATTGGGAGAGAAACCGGACCCATTTAATAAACCAATAAAAAAGGATTTTCTAGAACGTCCACAACTGCCTTATATAATAGGAATTTTGGAGGAGAAAAGAAAAAAGAAAAAGGTTTTGTATAGATTCACAGGTGGATTTCACGTAAGAGTGACGTCATCATTCCAAGCGTACGTGTAGGCTTAAGGTTTGGCCAAAATAGAGGTAAAGCGTGCAGCACGCGCAGTACAAAAGTATGAAAGTGGGATCCACAC
The DNA here is from genome assembly GCA_032727855.1 of Quercus ilex subsp. ballota. Lineage (NCBI taxonomy): Eukaryota > Viridiplantae > Streptophyta > Magnoliopsida > Fagales > Fagaceae > Quercus > Quercus ilex. Next base: position 93,631,960 of record CM064909.1, on the reverse strand, counting down.
GCTAAAATTGTACACCCTGCAGGCTATGGGACCGTGCCCGACACACGCTTTGACCGTGCTTGCTTATGCAAATTTCAAGAGATTCAAAACTATTAAATTCCAGTCCTGTTAGGTACAATAAAATAAATAAAAAATTGTAAAAATCTTATCAAAAAAAAAAAATAAATAAATCATCGAGTTTTTCACATTTTTAGTCTTACTCATATTAACATATTTGAGATAATGCTCGACTCAATCCGTCACAACATAAAAACATATGAATAGTGTGAAAAAGTTTATGAAAACTTTTAGTGCTGAGATTGTTTCTTTAAAATCAAATCAAGAATACATTTTTCATAAGTCACAACCTCACAATCAAACTCCAAACTTTAAAAAATTGAAATTGAGCACCACCGTAACAATGAAGTCAAAAGAATTTCAAGGAAACCAAGTTAAATATATCAAGAAATTTTAAACCATTAAAAAATATGTTCCGTAATATATGTATAAAGTATGTTAATTTGTAAAGTGATTTAATAGATGTTATTTTCTCATATATATAACCAAAAAAAAAAAAAAAAAAATTCAACTTAGTCCTTACATAACTCAAAACATTTTTTCATCAAGTAAGTTAATAAATTGTGAATTATCTTCTAAATCAAATTGATCATAGTTAATACTCTTCAAACATTTTAGATCAAGAATTTTTTTTGTTAAATAATTTAGAGATTACAATGTTAAGAGTCTAATATAGTATTAAAACTGATTGACATATAAAAGTTTAATTAATTTGAAATAATTTAAATTATAAATGTCACTTTACATGCCTAAACCTATTTAAGTCAATATATTTAAATATGATGATAACAAAAACTCAAGGAAAACATTATTTTTCATAAATGATAAGTGCAATAAAGATCTCTAACTGTCAATAACAAAAACCACAATCGTCCTCTCTTTGGAAATAAAAAATGAAAATACAATGTCCCTATCCTCAAAATGCAATAGAATTTTGTTAAAGAAGACTTCTATTAAAGAATTTTACTTATTTAAAATTTAAAAAAAAAACATGTATCTTTAACAGATTTTTATTTAATAAGTTCTGTACGGTTTGAGAGTAATAAAAAGAGAAAATGATGCATCAATGTTTTACATGAATTTAGTACAATCTTTAAAAAATTTAGGGGGGTCATAGATGAATTTAATAACATTTTCTTTAGTAGGAGAGGTGTATTTCCAAAAGCGAGGGAGGCATTGCCCCATAATCTCCTCCTTCGGCCCTAATTGTGCATTGATATATGTATCATTACTCTCAAACCATTTGAGTCTTACAAATTGTGGGATCAATATATTTTGAGAGAGACAATGTATATGCCAAATACATGAGATAATTATTACCGCACTATACACACCTCCAATAGCACACAATCATTGCATTTCACAAGCCTGCATCAGCAATACTGCCATCTCCATATGAATCATTTCCACCAGGCCTCCATTGACAACACATGGATCCTCACTATGTCACTACTTACCGCCCTCCCATAGGGACGCCATGCAAGGGTAGGGGAGCCCAAGGGGGGGGGGGGGGTGGTGAGAGGAAATTGCCACTTCTCTCCCTCTAAACATCTTCAAGTCAAATATAAGATAAATATATACTTCACCTTTGGTTTGGATTTAATTTGAATCATTAATCAGTATTTCTAAAGGTTAAAACTTATCAAATGAGGTCGAATTGTATTTGTTTTCAATTCATAAATTTAATGTATTCAGATAATAATGGGGCTTGCTATTGTATTTTTTTGCGTTTCCTTTTCAGAACATGTGATTTTTGTGTTTTAAGTTACAGTTGGAGAATTTGAAATTTTAATATCTCGAAACACCATGAAATGTCAATTATTTGATTCTCATCAAATTATGTATTGAATCCCTTACAAACTAATGGATGTAAACAAATAATGCGATCTTCCACTAAAATGGGGTGGAATGCTTGTATGCCTAACCCAGGGATGGAGGGAGACTTGGACAATGGGGGGCAATGGGCCCCCCTAATTTTTCAAAAAAAAAATAAATAAATACATTGGTACCAATTTTAACAATTTTGTTCTATAAAATTACACTTTACCCCCTTAACAATATCATTAATTTTTTTAAGAGTATTACTATAGTTACAAACTGTTGAGGTAGTAAATTTTTATTGGTTTGTATCTGGGTCCATCACTTATATTACATTTTTACTTACCAATAACCACTCACCACATTAACAATTTGTAAAAAAAGTTTGTAACTTTAACGTTTTCCTCCTTTTAAAGGCTAGATCTAAAATCTAAAACAAAATAAACAAGCCCAAAAAATTACCCAACAACAAAAATTACCAATAATAAAGCTAAAAACAATTAAGCTCAATCAACCAATTTTACCAAAAACAAATAACCTGGCCTTTTAAAAAATTTCAAACAAAATCATTTTGTTCATATCTAGACGCACACATAAAAACCACAAATAAATAAATAAAAAATCATCAGCTGTTAAGTAATAGAGCTAGAGGCTAGAGTCACTGCACGCAACCAACAACAAAACCGCCCTCCTAATTTCAAGTCTTGGCTCCGTCCTTGGCCTAACCTATGCAAAGTATGTGCTCTATTCAGCAATATGGGGTGCCCTATGTAACTTCGCAAAGTATTTCTTATACAATCGACTATTTTTTTTTCCAAATTTGACTCATAGCAACTCTCATGTTTGACGTACAATATTATATAATTAGATCACGAATTAAAGTTTTATTGCTATTTTGCGAGACAATAATGCAAATTTTTCCTATTTGGCTGAAAAATATAAAACAATGTTATATTATTTAAATAAATTATAACTTTTTAAACAGTTCAGTTAAACCACAAAGGGATAAAGTATAAATATATAAATAACCATAATTTTGTTCTTGTTTTTGTAAATTCTGTCTGTTCTGGTATGACTCCAAGATAAGGAAGATCAGAAGCACTCTCTCCCCTTGCATGCGGCCGACAACAAAGCACACCACCTCACTCAAACTACATACACTTCCCCACACGCAAATCTTGTCTTTCTGCACATTTTCATTTCTCAGTCAGTATTGGGTTTATGTAAGATAGAATTTATTACAATCCCAGTTGATAGTTTTCTGAAACATGCACCAAGTGGGGTGGTCAAACTGGTGGCGTTTGGTATCAAAGAATAATTGATGTAGACCTCCATACATATAACTAGCAAATCAGAGGCCGAAGCATTTATGTTGTACTTATTTGAAACCCCCCCCTCAAAAAAAAAAAAGAGGAAACCCAGAAGAAAAAGTACAGTACTCTCCGTAATCAAATTACAGTTGATATGATTGATCTGATATAAGGCCAATGAGACCTTATATTGTGAATACGGATACTCAATGAGCTCTGCAATCGGTTTTTTTTTTTTTTTAGAATAGCAATGAGTCTTCCTTTCTTTCTCTTTTCTTTTAATAAATAATTCAAAGATCGATGATAGTGGGCTACAATAAGATTAGCTTCCACTCACCTAACTCCCCGTACCCCAGTTTTGAACCTTTTTTTGTTTTTTCCTTTAATGGTATTATTAACTTTCTTGTTTTTTTTTTTTTTTGTTTTCGTAATCATTAAATGGTGTTACTTTCCTTAATGGTATTATCTTGATATCTTCCACGTAATGAATTTAGGTTTTTGCTATACATGCCTCAAGTGATAAACTTGAAAACATGCTCATCAAAAGTCCTTTCTTTTTTATTTATTTATTTTTTAAAAGAAAAAAGAGAATGAAAGAATTCTTATGCTTATAATCACAATTCACAATTTTATTTGATCGACAAGGGCAAAGACAGAGGAAATTGCACCTGCACCCCCAAGGGCGTTTAAAGAAAAACCTTGTCCCCTTACATCAATTATTATTATTATTATTATTTTGACAGAAGAGGGTATTTAGACATTTTCGAGTATCTAACTATTTATTTAGGTGTATTTAGTCCTTTTATTACAGGGAAGAATCCCATAAGGGTGATCTTAAGGTGCTGACAAGGGATTTCGAACCTAGAATCTTTTGGATATCATGAGACCTTAGGAACTACTAAGTCAACCTTAAGAAATTGTTGATTTGAATCCTAAATTTTTTTATTGGAAATAATAAAATGTGTTAGTTGCGTTACAAGATTCATAACTCTTATATTAATTATTAAAAAAAATTTTATGTAAAAAACCCTCTTAGAATTATTAACATCACTTTTATAAGTAATTAAGCAGTAGGATTTAAATATTACTTCTCTCTTTTAACTAAACCCAACAAATTGTTCTACTACATTTTTATATATTTAGGATTCAACTCACATTTGTGATCAATTTGTGAACTGTTAATTGTTATAAATGTTATTATTATTATCCGGTTCTTTTTTCCTTTCATTTCTTTTTTAGAAATTATTTTGGCAATCGCACAACACCATTTTTAGCTCTCTCATACACATATTTTGTATGATTAGAGATCAAAGTTATGGACTTTATAAGAAAAAAAATATATTGAGCATTGTGAATTTTTTTTAAAATAAATCAATGCACATATAAATATATTTATAGATTTTTAATGCTTCTAAATTGGTATATTTTCTTAATTTTCTCTTAAATAGTTAAAGCTCATTATATTTAGATTAAAATTTTGAATTATTGGTTGCAATTCTTTTATCATTATATATATCTATATATATATATATATATATACACACATGTACACTAAATAAGTTTAAAGATCACTTATGGTATTTTAAATTGTAGTGAGTATACAAATATTTTTAGTTTGATATTAGACATGTAAACAAATTAAATAAGAAATTAGAATCTCAAATCAAAGTTACACTCAATAATGATATTTCATAGAATAAAGTTCATCTATTATCATCTCCTTAGTGAAATTCTTAAAAAATTTATTTGCATTATAAATTACCAAATTGTTTACTAAAAAAATTAATAGAACCAATGAAATCTTTGAAACCACAAATGATTCAAAACTTTAGCTAATATAAGAGAAAATGTTACCATAAAAAATGAAATTAAGGAAAAGAAAAAAAAAGCACCTTGTCAATTCAATGATAATATATGTATCTTTGCCCATGCTTGTACTAAAATACCATTTAGTATTCAAATGAAGGATTTTTTTATTTTTAAATTAGTGCCAAATATTATATATATAGCCATAGGGTTCGGTTAACGAGTCTTAAATTAATGATTAATTAAGGATGAAGTTATTATTGTAGTCAATCAGTTTAAAAAAGTATTTGTTTATTAGTTTTTATTGCATTTTAACATAGTGAGACTTGGTAGATTCCTCCTTAACGAAAGCAAGATAACACCCGTTAACAAAAGCCATGTGCATATATATGCACATATGTGTGTCATTTATAGTGTTTGCTTCTTCTCCATTCAAATCTTGACTCTGGCACTTGTGAACATTACAAGTCCTAGTTATATATTCCACATCGTGAAACATCAAAATGATCTTCATCTATTTGTTCAAGCACATGAAACAAGACTGTTCATAAATGATCTCCATCGCTGACCATCAAAAATGATCTCCATCCGTTTAATCAAGCACATGAAACAAAGACTAATGGACTTAGTAAACCATACCACCACCAATCTTTAATGTTTTTCTAACCTCTCCTCGAGGTATATGATATCTGCCTCCCTACCTACTTTACCCATGCAATTGTCTGGATACAACGTATGTTTCAAAGATTTCCTCAATTTTTTTGGCACATACATCATTGTTCTTTTAACAGACTAGTCAACTCCAATTGAACTGCTTCATTCATTGTTGAAGCAATTAGACCTCCTCCTCAGCAACCCAATAAAGATTTCCAATCCCAAACCTGGTTAGTAAACCACTTCATTTCAGGCTTGTTTATAGGTGAACTAGTTTATATGAGCTTATTGACTTACTGAATTTAAGTTATAAGACCGCAGTTTAATTTGGCCAACAGCTTTCTCGTTGTAACCATCAAATTTATTATAAAAAGAAAAAAGAAAAGAAAAGAAAGTATTTCAATATAAACAACAAATCAATCCTCCACCTCTTCTTGTTAACCATTGAATTTATAATATATTTCAATCAGTTTATCCTACAATGCTGTGGTCAATCCTTGTGTAGTTGATGAGTTCTCTGACACTCAGTGGCAGATAAAACAATAAAATATGAGCTAATGACGGGCCCCAAACCCACCTTGCCCTTAAAAAAACATGAAGATGAAGCAAATAAACAATATAATAATATAAGGAATGCCATTCGTGGCCAAGAGTGAGCCTCACCTCACCTCACAAACAAACCAAATTTTGTACCTCTCTGCCGATGGCTTTTCAAAACCCCATTTGTTTATCACAAACGAACACAACCAAAAGCGACACGCCGTTGACTTGAACTCTAATTCACACCTTGCACTTATAATTAATTTTTCTATTCATAGACCAACCATAACTAAACACAAAGCAAACAGCTTTATTAGCAAAGTAGTAGTAGTACTAAAAACAAAAACCAAATAAATTAAAACCAAAGACCCCACTCCTTTTCAGATAAAGACCACACCCTGCTGATGATCCATAAAATATAAATACGTAATTATTACTTTGATGAGTTTAAATTCTCTAATGATGATTTCATAATAACATCATGACCTCGTATTGAAAACGCTTCCATTTAACGTTTTGAACATGATAGAAGAACCAAATCAGTATCACATTAAACAAAAAAAAAAAAACAAAATTACATTGGAAAAATAAAAAACATAAAGGGAAATAAAATTAACATGAACCTCAACCCAACAAAGATAAACAAGAGGTGGTGATACTGGTGAAGTTAGCTTTAGCCAAAGTCTACGTAAATACGGCGTCGTTGAACACTCTATAGCTGAAACCTTATTTTCGTAGACTTTAAGGCTGCCATTGAAAAATCCTTTTTTTTTTTTTTTTTTTTTTTTTTTTTTTTTTTTTTTTTGCAGTTGAAAAGTCAGTTAACGCCGTTATTAAGGCTTGGAAACCGACGTGTTGTCCTTAACGGAAGCGTCACCGCCGCCGTTACCCATAGTAGCTGATTGCACGGTCAACACGGACATGCTTGGCGAGGTTGGTCCCTCACCGTTGGATTGGAGTAGTGGGTTGTTGTTAACGTTGTTGTTGTTGTTGTTGCTGTTGTTGTTGTTGTGGTTGTTGATCATGGCGTTCCTGGAGTGACACGTGGCCGTGGAGATAGCAGTGGCAAGAGAGATGGGCATGAGGCAAAGACCTTTGCCTTGTAAGTATTGCATGGCTGAGCCCATGTCTTCTTCCATGAGCTTAGCTACTTGGTGCTCCGTCACCGTTAGGCTGTCGTTAGATGACGCCGTTTGGTTGCCGTTAGAGTTGCGACCGAGGGCCCCACTATTGGTGCCCGCTTGGATACAGTCACCGCCACCCTACAAAGACAAAAAAAAAAAAACACCAAAGGTGTATGATTATTGATTAGAGTTTTAGTTAGAGAAGGAAAAAGGAAAAGGAAAATGAAAAAGAGATAGATAGGGAAAAAGGGTTCCGAGTGTGAAAAGCTTATTTGTTGAGAGAGAGAGAGAGGAATCTGAGAAAGTGGGCACGCGTGCTACTTTTGTTTTGTCTTTTTGTGGTGTGTTGAGTGATTGATTGGAGAGTTTGCCAACGTGGAGACCTAGGTGGTGGGTAATGTGGTGGCGGGTGCTATTTTACAGGAACCATAACTGTTTTGTGTTTATCAACATTTTCCGCATTTCATTCATTTCTTATTTTGGAATGCATCTTATGTTCTTTTTTTTTTTTTTTTTTTTTTTATATCTTAAAATATCAAAAAGGTTTTAGGTTTGGTTTGCCAACATAATTAAAAAGTAAAAACTATATGACATTATCATTCATCATCGAGTTACAGTTCCGTTCCTTACAGTTCCGTTCCTGACGTACTATAACTTAAGCATTCAATTGAATAATTCAACTATATGATTGTAATTACGCACTATAACTTAAGTTTTCAATTGAATAATTCAATTATATGATTGTATTGAGTTGTACAGTTCTGTTCCTTACGTACTACTATAACTTAAGCTCTAATTGAATAATTCATTTATATGATTGTATTGAGTTATAGTGTCTCATTAAAAAAAAAAAAAAAAAAAAACCTATACACGAAAAATAGTGTGATTTATTCAAAGTTCTTAAATAAAATTATATAATTTATTAGATAATGTAATTGAATAGTTGAATTATAGGAATCTTAGAGTGGTATTTTGATTGAAATACCTCAGAGGACATATCAGCAACAAGGGGAGCAACAGCAGCTGCACCGCCCAATCTGCTCATGCTCAGAACCTGTACCCGGGGAGACAGACACACACATAAGGAAAGAAAATTTTAATTAAAGCTATGGAATTTTTTTAGTTTCAGAAACCCATACATACAACTTAATAAAAAATTAATCATCATCTAAAAAACAATGTCAACACAGGGAATCGTCCCTATTATTTTAATATAATATACACAACAAGTACAGAATATAAGGAGGAGAAAGAAGAGAAGGGCATCCTTTAACCTTGACTTGAAGCTGGAGGAATTTCACGTAGTCTATGATCTCATCCAGCATTGAAGCCTTGTCTGTCTGTCATTCCAAAACCCCAGATCAATATTTTTTTTTTTTTTATTTAATTCCATTAATTTAATTTAATCAGATCACATATCGAATTTTTTTTTAAAAAGAACAATATAAACAAACTAAAATATTCTTTCCAAATTATAAAGTGTCAATTAATGCTTCAAATACTAATCTAGCCCTCAAGTAGGGTTAGGAACCAACCACACCTTCCCAGGTTCATTTTCAATTATGCATTGAAAATATATAAATATAATAAAAAAGAGATTTTGCTAAGCCTACTTCATTAGCAAGTTTTTTATAAATAAAAAAAGTTAATGACAAGAATAATACTTGCTTTATTTATCATCACTATAAAAAAATGCCAAGTTTTATTATATGCGAAACTGAATACTAAAACTGAATGACGAAAATGACCCAATAAAATCTCAATAAATATTCCCATGAAGTTCACTGTTACCGCCGGTTACGGAGCCCATAGTCAGAATTGGGAACTGAGAAGCTCTGTATATATTTAAAAATTTTCATATTTAATATGCTTATCTTTAATTATTAATTAATAAAAAATAAAATAATTTAATGGGTTTTGTTAGTATTACCTTGTTGGCATTGGGAACCAGTTCCTGCAGGGCTTTCATTCTCTCTGCAATTCTCTCCCTCCGTAACTGCCACCATCACAAAAACCCACCCACAGTTTCAGAGAAGAATAACAAAACAAAACCCAATGTGTTTCCGTTTTGTTGCACAGAATAACGTAAAAGAAAACAAAACCAAAACAAAAATTGATGTATTTTCACACTTTTCATTTGTACGACCACAAAAAAAAAAACCAAAACCAAAAACAAATACGATATTCTTTATTATTGTTAGTAAAGCAAGTGAACAGTGGTGGTTAATAGTACTAAAGAGACGAAACAAAAAACTCAATTATTAGCTTTCATTTTCAGGACAACCAAAAAGTCAGTCAGAAAAAAAAAAAAAAAAAAAAAAAAAAAAAAGGTACCCTTTCGGCGATGCTATGTGGGTCAGTGGCTTGACCACGCCTAGCCCTAACCCTCTGTCTTGGTTGAGCCGGTGCACTTCCGGCTGACCCACTTGCTGGACCTTGGTTCATCACTCCACTCGGAGCCCCGTAGTTCTGACCCTGAACCTGTCCACCCTATCAAATAACCAATTTTTTTTTTTTAAAATGAATAAATAAATAAAAATCAACTAATTAGATTGTTACTATATTCTAAAAAGTGAACGTACCTGAGGATGGTGAAAATGCTGAGCCTGGTTCGGAGTCTGACCCGGCCCGTGTAAAGATCCAGTGAACCCGTTATACAGAGCTTGAACCGAACCCTCACCTCCCTGGTGAATTAAACAAAAACACCCTCATAATTCACCACTATTTTACATTAATACCACTCATAGCACAAACGGTTACTGTAAACTCAAACTCAAAAGAGTCAAAACTCACCGTATTGGGGGACTTGAAAGGCGAGGACCCATCAACGACGTCGTCGGAGGCACCCAAAGAAAGCGGCATCTGAATCAGACCAGTCTCGCCGGCTCCGGCGCCGGAGGCGCGAGACATGAAGAGTTGCTGCTGGAGCATGATGGCAGCGGCGGCAGCTGCGGCGGAGGACTTAGTAGAGCCGGAAATCTGGTGGTTACGGAGCTTGGAAGCGAGGGTGGAAGAGTCATGGTCGAACTGGTAAGGAACATTGTTGTCAGGGTTAGACGGTGGCGTTTCGTCGGAGAGGTCTCTGGGCTTGAGGTCCCACGGGGTTTTTGGGTTGAGGTCAGGCCAAGAACACGATGGGATGGTAGAGAACATTTGCTCCAAGAAGTCATCGTGGGTGTTGTTTGGGTCGAAGTGTGAGTTCTGGAGGTGTTGAATCTGAGAGTTTTGGATCTGTTGTGGCTGTTGTAGATGTTGTTGTTGATGATGATGATGATTTTGGAGGTCTTGGAGTGAGATTTGAGTTGGGTTTAAGAGGGAGTTCATTCCTTGCATTTCTCTGCTACAAGGTTGCATATCTGAGAAACTGTTTGTGTGTTGGAATATGAGAGAGAAAGAGAGAGAGAGAGAGAGAGAGTCGTGAATGTTTGGGTGGGTCTCTAGGGGAATGAGAAGTGAGTGAAACAAAGAGAAGGCATTTTGGGTTTATGAATGTTTTGGGGAGCTGATCCAAGTTGTTGTGTTGTGTGAGACTCTGATGGATGGATGGGTTTCTGTTTCTCTATCTTTCTTTCTCTCTCTCTCTCCCTGGGATGTTGCTGTCTGGGGGTATTAAATAGCAAAAGTAGCTAGGGATTGTTTGTTTTTAGTTTTTTTTGGCCAGATGTCTTCTTGTTTGGGTTTTGCCTTGCTATGCTTTGTTTGTTTCTTTTATATTTTTTAAGGTGTGGTTTGGGAACTTTGGGCTATTTGGTCATACTCAAGGGTCATATGTGGGTACTAATGAGTAAATACTACTAATATATATTCAGCAAAAAAAAAAAAAAAAAAAAAAACTACTAATATATATATATATATATATATATTTTTGGATGAACCTAAATACTACTAATATGTTCATTGGCTCTTCAAGCGTTTTAATTTCCAATCAAACAAAATGATTGGGTTAGGCTTTTTTTAGGAAAATTGATTTTTTTCCCTTTATTAAATAAAGATTCAAGATTATTTATTTAATTATTCATCGAAAGATTGTTTATTTAATTTTATTTAGAGTCAAGTTCAAACTCAAATGCTTTCTCTCACTTGTAACTTGTAAGTAGAGTATATGAATCAAACCATTTATGAATAGCTTGGGTTCTGTTTGGGAAAAAAAAAACTTATTTATTTTTTTTTTTTTTTTGGAGGATGTGTATAGGTTATTTTAGACCATGTAACTCTTAATGCTAATTATCTTTTAAAAGGAATAAATCTATATGCATAATGCATTCACTTAAAATTTAAAGAGGCTGATGGTTTAATGGCTTAATGGCATTCCTTCCCTTCAATACGGTCTTAAATCTTAAATTGTAACAATAAGTTAATGATATAAAATTTTTCATAAATGTTAAACTGACATAGTGTGGTTGGAGCATAAAAAAATAGTATGAATGGTGGGATTGTGTGAAATTAATGTTAGTCCAACCATGACTGTGGGGGGTAAAAGTCCAACCTTATGTATTGGGCGTAGGGCCCTATTTGAAGATTACTGTGTGTCTGAAGAGAAGAAAGCGGTCGAGAAGGAGTCCATGTGGAAGAGAAAAACCTGGAAATGAAGGAGGAGTACAGTCCGAAGAGAGCACCAGTGGTCCGAAGAGGGCATTCTTCTCGGATACAAATAGTCTTGATCAAACAAATATCTGGAAGGTTCGAGTGATCTTCCTAACAACTTCAATGATAAGGATAAGTTTTGGGCATGCCTGGAGATGATAAGAACGGAGAAATATCTAAAAGGAAAAACTGCTACCACCACATTAAATGCACTGCAGCTGCTTTTCTGGCCGCATTAATGTGGAGAAGATCCCCGAACAGTGTAATCTCAGCTACTACCACTCACAGAGAGCTAAAGAGGAGACCTGACGTGACATATACTCAAGTGGATACTTAGATGAAGAACAAGTGGACAATGAAGATGATGGGGAAGGATGCTATATAAGGGAAGAGGCCTCTGATAAGAGGGGATGGGAACAGAGGAAAAAGAAGAAGAGAACAAGTTTACTGTAACTCTAAGAACCGTATTCACCTTTCATTCAATAATATACCTATTCGAACATCAATTTGTTAACCTTTTAAGTGTGTTTTTATGTCAGTTCATCTCTTAATATCATAGTCAATTATTGTTTAATTCACAATCAGCCCAGCTCTTTCACCAACTCTCTACAAATTCATTGTTCTGAGTTCATTGGGCTCATAATCCAAACCTTTTGGGATTGGGCTACAAAAACCGATCCTACAATGACTAATTGTCATCTTAGGATGATGTAAGAAAAGATTATTAAAGAAAAAGAAAATGAAGAAGTTGTGTTTATTATATATGAGAAAAAAAAAATCAAGTAAACAAGCACGAGCTTGTTCAACAAGAATATAACCAATCTTGGACATATAGGGTGAGTTTGGTTCAGTTTTTTCTAAAAGTGCATAATGAAAAAGTGGAGTTTTTAAAAAGTGCATTTTTAAAAAACTGAGTGTTTGGTAAAAACTGTTAAAAAGTGCTTTTTAAAAAAGCTGAGTGTTTGGCTAGCACTTATAAAAGTGGCAGTTTGAGGGATAAATTACCAAAAAGGACAATGTATATATAAGAGAGTTTATTTCATACTTTTTTTTTATGTGAATTTATTTCATACTTAAATCAACTACTTCATATACTTAAATCAATTTTTCTCTTTCTAAAAAAATTATTTTTTTTTCATCAATATTAGCTAATAATAACCTACTACTTAAAATTTATTGTGAAAATATTGCGATAAAAATTGATACAGATTTTAATTTTAACGTACTATTAAAATTATTTTTTTCTCTTTCTAAAAAAATTATTTTTTCTCACCAATATTAGCTAATACTAACCTATCACTTAAAATTTATTGTGAAAAAATTGTGATAACATTTCTTTTTTTTTTTTTCCTTTTTTTTCCCTCTTTTTTTATCCTCCACACACGGCATTTCTTTTTTTTTCCCTCTTTTTTTTCCTCCACACACGTACCCTTCCTCTTTTCTTTTTTATCCTTCTTTTCTCATTTGTTTTCCCTGCCATTCCTCCAAACACCAGAACATTCCAAGCCTTCCTTCTTCCTCTTTTTTTTTTTTTTTTTCTTTCCCTGCCGTCGTTTACATTTCTTCACGGTGGTGGTTGTGGAGGTGGCGGTGGCCGTGGTGGAGGAGTCGCGAGTGGTTGTTGGGATTTGGAGGGTCCCTCCGACGGCGATGGCGGGGACTGTTTCGGTGCCGGTCGCTGCGATGCTTGCGTTCTCGGTGTGTTCTAAGAGCCACCGGAACTCATCCACTGCAAGATGGGTACAAAACTCCATTTGATCCTAATTCGCAATATTCTGATTTTTTTTTTTGTTTTGCATTATGAGGAATCCTAATTTGCAAGGGATTAATTTTATTTTTCCTTAGCCGATTTGGGAATTTGTTATAGATTTTTTGTGTTTGGATTTGGAAATTTGTTATTGAGAGGGCAGAGGATTTTTTTGTGTTAGATTCTGATTTTGAGATTTTTTCTGATCCGCCTGTGGATCTTTCCTATTCTGGAGGCTGATTGCCGTGGAACGTATTGCTATAGGCAGTGTACTGATTCTGTGTTCTTTGTTTAGCTTTTATGAAATTCCTTTTTCTTCCAAAAAAAAAAAGCTGTGCGTGAGACTCTGAAGGGCAATTTGGTAATTGATGTCACCCCAATGGATATAACTCAAACGCCCACACCAGCTTTTTCATTATGGACCGAAGCTCTCCCATAACTCAAACGTGCGTTTCTTCAGAAAAACAAAACGCAACTTTTTCAGAAAAGTTGCGTTTTAAACTTACCAAACGCCAATTTTGGGCTGGCTTTTTTAAAAAGCCAGCTTTTGGGCTCAAAACGCCCAAACAAACGGGCACATAGTCTACATGAACTTGAACTCAACTTATATTTGAAATTAAATTAAATAAACAAACTTGAACTTTTATTACTCAATATAGTTTTTTGGTAGTCTTATCTTATTTGCCATATAAATATAGTGCTAAGTTGAAATCATAGAAACAATCAGTCGAGGAATTTCATATATATATATATATATATATATTAGATAATTTGATAATTAGAGATGAAAATTAAAATTTTTTTTTGGTAAAGTGAAAATTTAAACTATAGCCACTAGAAATATCAAGATTTCATGTTTGAGGCCCTTTAAAAACTTGATTCACGCCCCAAAATATTCGCGTGGGTCTTAGTATATTTTTCCTTCACTACCAAGGGTTTCGCATGGGTCGGCCAGTCCCGTTAGGTTTCGCTTTCGAAGTTGAGAGTTGATAGTCAAAAACACCCTCGTATGATGTCACACGCGGCCATTTCGAATAGTTATAGTTCTCTTTTCTCATCTATTGAAAAAGGTTATTTTCTTATAACAGACAAGCACCTCATAATTACTCATCTACTGTTAATCACGAACTGTGATGATGAAGAAATGTCTATTTGCTAAAGCAAGTAAACCTTTTTTAAACTAGCTAATATAAGAATATATATATATATATATATATATATATATATATATTTTGAGAAAATGCAACTTTTTTTTATGGCGAAAAAAAAAAAAAATCTTCAATAATTTCATAACAAATTCTAAATGATAGATTGTTATGAGTGGGTAAGAAATTAATTTAAGTTACAGGTTTAAATTAAAATCAATAGCAACTTATCATTTATAATTTATTGTGAAAATGTTGTATACGTAGTACTTTTTGAAAAAAAATTGTAGGTTCATGTATAAGTGATAGATAACCACTCAAAATTTATTACATAAAAAATTATGGCAAAAAATTGTAGAATGGTTTGCAATCCTAAAACCACTCCTAATATAATCGACCAAGTGGTTATTAACATGACCCACTTCCCACATATTTAGCCGCCACACACGAGTTGGTTTTTTTTTTCTCTTTTTGCCTCAAACTATTGCTCCAATTTCGGCGAGGCCCATGGATATGATCAAATTCTCACTCTCAGTGAGACCACGAGGAAAATGAGAGTTGAGACTTGAGAGATAACCACAACATAACAATACTTTCATTGAGTCAGCGACCATTGGTTGGTGTGGAAGCTTAGAAATTAGAATTGAGACGCAAAATAAAAATGAGGGACTAGCACACTAGTTCATATTAGTTGCTTTTTTATGCACAACTTGGGGTAGACTTATTTACAAAGTAAAACTAAAAATTATGTTTGAAGAGTCAAAAGTTTGAAGAAATTAAGTGGCTCTACTAATTGACAAGTGCGGCTGACTATTTGAACTATGGGATGACGACTTGAATTAGGCAGCCCAAGGTCAAACATGGATTTAAAATTTCTTTTGCTGATATAATTAGCTCAAACAAGAAGTTGTCTAGTCCATTTTGGAATGTATAACTTTGTATAGGCCATAAAAGGCCAAAATTATCTTCACATAGCTAATGATTTTCCAACTTGTCTCACTAAAAATAAATAAATTTTTTTTTTTGAAAAGTGTTTTTCTCTTAGAGTTAGGGTTATACCTTCCTCTGCTATATCCTATGAAGAGGAATGAGATTGGTGACATTGTCATTATCTGTATTCAAGGGAATCAATTATATTCCTATCCAAAAAAAAAAAAGAGAGGAGTCAATTATGAATTGGAATATGTATATATTTGCTTAAAAAAAGTGTTTAGTGAAAAATATTATGCTTTTTGATGTAGACTAATACATATGAAGATTATTGATTCAATTCTCTTTTGAATTGAACCTCTTAACTTTATATTCTTTTATTATAAGTAGCTTCTTAATATTATTATTTGTAATTGGATATCATTCTTTCATATAAAATTGTATGAAACTCAGTAGGAAATTGTCATACAGAATTGAGAATTTTAAAGACCTAACTTTTGTACTAAAAAAAATGAATAAAAATAAAACAATTGTATTTTCTTTATAATATGCTTATAGCTTTATTCTCATTATTTATGAAATAACTTTTACTTTCCTTAAAAGTTTGAAAATCTTGAATATTAAAATTTAAAATATTTAAAACTTTTTCCTTTTCTTTTGAGATGAAGAAGTTCTTAAGTTTGGGGGGCCAAAGCCAAAAGGAATAAAAAATTTTAATTAACTTTCTAAAGGGCTTAAATGAACCCGGGGCTTCTGCTATAAAGTGAGTTTGGTCTCAAGAGGAGGAGAAATGGAAGATTCAAGCTAGTGACATGTTTCTTGAGACGTGGTTCCTATTTGATTGATCAACCATTTGGGTTAGCCTAATTACTTTAATCAAACCTAGGGTCTGTTTGGATACCGCTTATTACTGAAAACTGAAAATATTGTAGCAAAATAATTTTTAAATATGTGAATAGTACCGTGAGATCCAGTTTTAAAGTTGTTTGTGCTGAAAAAAGTATTTGCAGGTCTCGTGAATAGTGCATGAGACCCACATATCAAAACACAGACGCTCAATTCATTTCATTTCAGCAACATCCAAACGGATACCTAGTGTCTTTGGCAAACCACAAAATTAACCATTTTGATAGCATATTTGATAAACTATCTAAAGTTAAGCTATTGAAAAATAGTGTGTTTAATTATTTAATTTAACAAGTTGAATAAAAAATAAAATTACTTTTTTTTAGAAGGGAAAAATAAAATTACTTCAAAATTGTATTTGCATTATTTTTTATCTAATTTGTCTAGATTTACTTTAGAACCAATTTGGTGGAATTTTAGATGAGAAAATACCAAATCTGAAACAAGTTTTTTGTCCCCTTTTCCTTTTTAATGGAAATATGCATGTATTAACATCAAAATTTCTTTTCTTTTCTTTTCTTTTTTTTTTTTTTTTTTTTTTTTTTTTTGTGTGGGGAATGTGCACTTAATTGAACCAAAAAAGCAAACTGAAAATTAAAAAGCAGTTATATTATGCATAACTGATCAGGTATCATGACATGTCAAACACAGTATACCTTCTAATAAGACTCTATTTTAGATCTAGACTAGAGAAAGTCTATGATTATGGTTATTCTTTCATTTTCAATTCGAACTTGTCATAGTACTTTTTTTTTTTGTGGAGAAGATTGTCACAGTAGTATGTCACTTGCTATCGTTTTTTTTTTTTTTTTTTTTTTGGTCGTAGTACATTATATGTCCCTTAGTATCGATTTATATGGTTAATGCAGTTGACTAGTTGAAAGAGTATATAAATTTATTGGACGAAGGCAATAATATTGCATTATATAAGTAACAAATTCATTACTATTAGTCTATTAGTATTAAAGACTATGATGGTCTCTCGATAAACCCTATATATATATATATATGGAAATAGTAAGGATAAAATGTGGATATCAATATGCACATTTTAAGAATGTCTACATTTTACCCATGATATGTACAAAGTGTGTATATACTATTAGTGTGAAACAATAATTTTCCCTACATGTAGGAAACATCGATGCCCGAGAGAGATTAGGCAATGCAGGCTAATTGGGTTCTTTAACATGATTAAAACTTAATACAAATATAATAAAGTATAATACTCGAGTTTGCATAATAATGGGCCTGGAAATGCCCTCTTTATGAGTATGCGTGATAATTGACAAGGCACTTCTTTCTCAATTTTTTTCTAAACTATATATATATATATATATATACACATATATTGATATTTAGATATTTATTAAACAAAGAAAGAATATGAACAAATAACAATGTTTTGTAATGCTTTGAACATAGAGCAAGGAAAAGGAATTGAGAAGACTTGGATCTTTTCCCTCAAATTACAAGTAGAGGCCCACCAGCCTAATGAATGAGTTAGAGTTAAAAACTATTAAAACTAGGGGTGGCGCAATTTGTGTTCGTGTGTCGGGTTCGTGTCGTGTCGAGTCATGAGTATTAGACTATATGGGTAAACCCTAACCTGACATGTTTATTAAACGGGCCAAAATTCCTCAACCCTAACACAACTCATTTATTAAACGAGTCAGTCGTGTTGACCCGTTTATCATATTTTATCAAAATGAAAATAATAATAATAATTTTATTATTAAACAAATTGATATGAATTATGAAAACCCAAACAAATAAATATTTTTATATAAAAATTAGAACTAATAAGTAACTGCATTACAAATAATAATTCAAAACTAAAGTATATCTCAATATCACATACAATCAATCATAATATGTCAAAGAAAATAAACCACAACAATTAAGAAGTTTATATACCTAGGGTTTGAAGGGTAAATTGGTAAAATGTCATTTAATTAAACATGTTAAATGGGTTCCATGTGATGGACACTAACCCAACTCATTTATTAAATGGGTCAGTTGTGTCAATCCGAATATGACACGAACTCATTAAGTCTCAACCCATAATCTACTAATTTCGTGTCGTGTCGTGTCGAGTTCGCGGGTCGTGTCCAATTTTACCACCCCTAATTAAAATATGAGTTTCTCTCCAAAATGAAAAAGAACTCAAGATACACAAAATTTCATCGACCCTCGAGGTAGCAATAAGGAGCTTCAAAGAGGATCAGATCAATAACAATAAGCAAATCACCCTCCAAAATAATTTTAGAAAAATCAATATGTTTTAAATTACGGACAGCCATAAAAATTCACAATTTTCTATCGAAACAAATAGTCTGTAATACTTTTTCTTAAATATCATATGGTATAATTGGAAAACTCTATAGATGACATAAGCTATGTTAATATTATAATTATTTTTCTTAATATTTTTATGGTAGGTATAAAGACAAGACAAAGGAAGTTCTCCCAATTGTTTAGTATTTTCTTTCTCAAAAAAAAAAAATAAATAATTTGTTTAATATTTAATACGTTGGAAGTTGGAACTAATTAAGGCATTGTCCTATTCCCAACTTCAAAAATGGCAAATCCCAACTTCAAAAATGACTTTGCCAATGAGACTATTTATGCATCGGATATAGCTTGTGTCCAGTGCGTTAGTGTACTGGACATGTATCCACATCCTAACGTGTTTAGTGCAATTGATGCATTAGATACAAGGTCTCCTTTACGCATCCTGATTTGCATATTAGATTTAAAGTTTAGCAAGAGTGACTGGAAATGATCTCCCTATCCCTGCTCTCTTTTACACATCTTCGTTCGTTGACAATGATTCTCTTTTCCAAGTCATTATGTATGAACGCAAGGACAAGAGAATTAAACAAAATAAAGATTCGAATTACTCGAGATTTATGATATGACACAAGATTTCAGTCTATGTACAAATGATAGCCATATATAAGATCTAATAAGTACAACTAAACCCAAATAGATTATACAAATAGAAATCTCTGGGAATTTTTAGCCGCTCGATTCGAACCTTGTTTGCTGAGACCACGACCCAAATGATAATAGTATTTGATAGTAACAATAGAATAATGACTACCATGAGATCTAAGTACTACAGCTAACTAAAAATTGAGCAATGTTGTCATAGTCATATCCCATTTTGGATACGATCTTAGTTGTTCAAGACCATATTCATTGTATATGAAATATATATAGATTACACTATTTGGTGAGAGATCTCAAAAAATTAATTGAAAATTGTTTGAAAATCTGCTAAACCAATTAAATTGGAATTAGAAAGACATGCTAGTATATATGACCTCTCTCATCATTATTTTTGTCCATGGGAAATTTCAGAGAAGGTCGAACTTCATAACAAAGTGCAATTTCTCAAAATAATACCACTATGCCTTGAATATTTTACCTGTTTATTTTTCCAACATAGCTAAACAGACAAATTCTAAGTCTCATGACTCACCACAACATGGACCACACTAAGGAATTGTTCAAGATCCGGTTCAGCATTATAAAATATATAAAACATAAACAAAGGATAAAGCTGGATGTTACTTAATTAATAAATACATAAAATTGTACCTGAAACACTCCATTATGTATATATAATCTTTTGAATCCTGTATTTTAATGTGTTTCACATTACTAATAATTTTATTTATTTATAATTGATTGATAGTTAGGAAGAGGGGATTTGAATCTTACAACTCCATTGAAATTATTAGAAAGTGTTAGTTGAGTTACAAGATACTTGAAACCGTAATAATTATCATACATAAATATACATATCTAATGCACTGTTACATTACATTTTGGTAATCTAACATTATCCTTTTTTTTAATGTGTACTTTGGCAAATGCACTGTTACATTACATTTTTACCATATATCTTTCATGCTTACAAAATTTTAATGTGATTAGAAATCAAAAGCTATCATATCTATAAAAAAAAAAAATTTAACTTTCGTATTTTTTATATTATTATATATAAAACATAAGTTTATAAATCGAATAATAAATAACATCTAATTAACTCAAAATTTGGTGTGTGTTTTTAGAATCAAAAGAATGTATAAGCTAATTATAAGTATGTAATTTAAAATATTAATCCAATAAAAAATCAATCAATTAATATATATATTTATATATATAAAAGCATAAACCTCATGTGAGAGTGCATAAGGTTCTGCCACGTAGCACTCTAATGTTGCATTTAACATTTTTTACCTCTTTTTATTAAGTTTTTTTTACTGTTACTCAATAGATCATAGTAACTTATTTTTACTGTTATATAAATTTAGCATTTTTCACCTCTTTTTATTAAGTTTTTTTTTACTGTTACCCAATATATTATAGTAACTTCTTTTTACTATTATATAAAATATGGGTTGTTTTTGATAATTAGACCAATTATACCAAAAGTTATTCACTACAAAATGAACTACCTTTTAAAAGTAGACCAAACCTTAGGAAAAACTCAAGGACGGTTATTACCTTATATTTCATGACCCAAGTTTGACCCTTCCCATGTGTAAATCAAAACAAAACTCTTACTCTCTTACAAACTCTCTTCTTCCTTCCCTACGTATAGATGATACTTCTAGAAAATCTCATTCTCATGAGATCATGTTTCCATTTCTTCCCAATTTCAATTCAATATACTTTCGCTATTAATAATGTTCTATGCAATTTATGCAGAAAAATTCTCTGTCATCGACCAATACAACAAAAAAATATATATAAATCTTGAGATCCCTGAAGTTGTTGAAATAATTGACAAGTGCATATTTCTAAAATTTATAATAACAAAAAATCTAATAAATAGCATATACTATCTCACTAAATGCCATTAACTTAATATTTTCTTTTAAAAAATTCAAGGATAAGAATGGTAAAAAACATGATCCTATACAAGAAATACCAAAAGTACATGTAAAACAATTTTCATAGGAGGATTTATCTTTAAATAATATGATGACAATATTAAAGATAAAATGCATTGAATGAGATCCTACGAAACAGGTTTGTTAATCATTTAAGATTATACTCATCATTTACGTAAAAAAAATAATGATACATTATATTATTTACATTAGAAAAACTATACATATTAATTTCAAAGTTCATTGCAAGATGTGAACTGCTAGGGTATTGCAACCATAAGTAACATTGATACAACAATGGGTTGGGATTACATTTTGTATTTACTTTGTGAAAGGAATGTCAAACCACAAGTAGGATCATTTTGATGTGCAAAATGTGAAACAAAAACAAATCTTTCTATCCCAAAGTTAGAGACACTCACATTAACCATATACTCCCCAAATATTTATAATATATTTATCTCACTATAACTATACTATATATATACAATTGCAAACTACTTCAATACAAGATTCAAATTGAAGTTTTTGATGCAACTAACAAAACAAATTTTGTGATATTTGATCGAAATGCCGAGAAAATCCTAAATAAATCTACAAGGATTTTGCTGAAAAATAAACTGAGGTATAACTTATTTAAATTATTGTAAAACTATTGATATTGGAGAAGGAATCCCACGTGATTTAAAAAAAAATTTAGGAAAAAAATGGATTTTCCTACTTCATTTAAATGAATTCAATCTAAAGGATGATTTTGAAAATTACATAGTTGCTAAGATTTTTGATGCACTTTCAAATGACAAAAAGGTATGGAAGAAAAAAAAAAGTATATGCAATCAAATATGCTATATTAATTCTTTTTACTGCACTATTGTAAAATTAAGAAAAATAAAAAATAAAAACATTAAAAAAAACCTGTCACAACATTGAAATCTAACATAAATGCAAATACCTACTAAAAATTTTAGCGACAAAGTCCAAACTTTGTAAAATCTGTTGGGAAATTTAGACCCCAGTTGATAGAATTAACAAGTTTTAAACCCAAGTTGTTAATTAGATTTATTATGAATAAAACTTGTTAAAACAGACAAACATCAATATCATGTCAAAATCATGCAGCGGAAAAAATAAATAAGATAATATATGATGACCCAGGAAAACTAATGAAACAAACCAGTTTCACAGTAAAAAACCTGGGGGAAAACCTTCCCGAAAAGTAATCCACTATAGTAAAGAGAAGTTTCAGATCTAGTATAAAACCTTTGTCCCTAGACTCTACAATCCTCGTAGATGAACTCATAGCAGAAACCTTCTACTGCTTTAGAACCTCTGAACTCTTCCATATATGAACGCCACCCTTTGATGATGCACGGATCCCAGTACGTGACTAACTCCTTTGCACGAATCCCAATACGTGACTCACTCACCAACTAGAAGAAGAATGTTGGCTGCAAAGTTCTTCACTTCATCAAGAATGAAGATCAAGAAGCACTTAGTTACAAAATCCTAAGTCGCAAAGACACAGTAGCTTCTTTTAGAGAGAATAAGGCATCGGTCACCTTTTGCATATATTCTCCTTGTATTCTCTTATGTGACGGCCTCTAAAATAAGCCCTATATAGGTCTAGGGTTGTGAGAAAAGAAACCCTACACAAATACATAAGCCTGGCCAAAAAATCAGATCTGAAAATTCTGATTTCTGTAACCTCGATAGATAGCAGGTGTCGAGGAGTTGTCGAGCTTTAAACCTCGATAGATACAGCTATCGAGAAGGTGTCGAGGAGACATAAACTTTCTAGATCGATCCACCAAGTGTCCAGGAGGTGTCGAGATTGCGATAAGGAAAAAACTTAAGAAGCTCGATAGATAGCCAGTTGTCGAGAGGTGTTTAGCAGCTGTCGAGCTATCTGTTCACAGGTGTCGAGCTATCTATCCAGCTTTAATGAACACCTTTTCTTTACTTGTTTCTTGGTCCAATCTTCATGGTTTTAATACTAGACTTGAACAACATGTTTCTTCAAGTATTAAACACATATTAGATCTACCCAATTACAAGTAAAGTGCGTTTTGTCAAAGGATTACCCAACTACATAAAATATGTCCTTAACAATCTCCCCATTTGGCAATCCGTGACAAAACCACAATAAACAAATGAACATATGAGAGAAGTTATAAATTACTCAACTTATACTCACTTTTTGAATACATAAAATCTATCCTAACACAAACCCTTGAAAAACTTTGCAAGAAAAGAGTTTATGTCAAGTAGACTTTGACAACCTGTATTTCTGAAGCACTTTAAACAAAACTCATCAAGGCATCTTAGTGTGAAACAGAAATAATAGATTGCATACAAGTATAAGAAACATGTGTATAAAGATATAAAAGAAACAACACATGTAGAGATAGGTGAAGAAACATACATCAGCATATAAAGAAGATAAGCACAATGTATGTAAACAATGGTCACAAGACCTAAGGTACAAGAAGAAGGAAGTAAACATTCCCCCTAACAAGATGAAACACATCTCCCCCTTGCAAAGGAATGTATTTCTCCCCATAACATATAGAATCTTTAAAAAGAAACCACATCACAATTTTTTCCCTTTTTTGTCATGATTGACAAAGGGTACAAGAATCTAGAAAACTTCACCCGAGAAACATAAAGATGATCAAGGATGATCAAGGAGGCACAAAGAAATCCATATAAATGCATGAATGTAATGAAACAAGATGCTATGGATGACAAGATAATAGAAGGACGCAAAACATGTAAAAAAAAAAAAAATCTCTCAACAAGAAAAATGTTAAGCACATAGATTCCAAAACACACACACACACACACTAAACAAGTCTAACCAATTTTATATTTCAAAAACAAGTCAAGACAGTTTAGTGAGCATACATTAGCACATGTAAACCTTGTGATGGCCAAATCACATTGTACCTGCACATGTATCAAGAGTAACAAAGAGTATTGCGTGTTGTGTGTGAAAAACATCGCAAGATTGCATAAGTGTATCCATGTTATGACGATTTGAGATATAAGAAAATCACTTTAACTCACACACAATCATAACTGTTTGATGGGGACTATCACCTTTGAGGTACATCCTATAACTCCCACATCTCCTAGAAAACACGCTTGCAATCATATTTAAAGCATTTTTGATCTTTTTGGTTTTTATTTTCTTTGCATATTTTCTTTTATTTAGCATATCATGCATGGGCATAAAAGAGAGAGAAAAGAAATACCCAACATGTTAAGTATTGACATTGCACTTTTGCTATGCCGAAGCATACAGATGTCTTTGACACTTCACTTTTACTATGTCGAAGCATACAGGTGTCTATGACACTGCACTTTTACTATGCCGAAGCATACAAGTGTCATATTATGATTGGCGGGCAACAGTGGTGAGATGGTTATTTATACCTTTCTCTTAGGATTTTCTAGTCCTACCCGTCAAAAAGAGTGATATGAGTGTTAAGTTCAAGAGATAACTTAATCTTACTCATCACAAACAAGAGCCACAAAGCTCACTTACTTAGTTGTGCATAGAGATACTCATCTAAGCTACAAAAGATACAAAATTTAGAAAACTTTGTTTCAATGGCCATCCAAGGTACGCAAGTACCAATGTACACAAACACACATTATTTTTGTAATTTTTTTGATTTTTCCTTTTTATCATCCAAACAAAAACAGATAAACAACATGAATGCATGAAAGAAAAATGCATATGCATGAAGGCATGATAGAAAGATGCAGATGCATGAAAGCATGATTCCAAAAGCAGATAAAAAATCAAGTAAAGAGAGTCCTACTTTAGATAGAAAGAATCAAAGCAGAAAACAAATAGAAAAGACAATTAAGTCTTAGGCTCCTTTCTCATCCACACAGCACGAGTCTTTGACATAAAAGAATTAAAATTCTCCTGAATTTGAGTTAAAAAGCTCAAAACTTTTAATAACTCTCCAAACAAAGGTGTAGGTCCTTAAGAGGAAACCTGTGACTGTTTGGACAATTGCTTATGAGGATACAACTTAAAGCAATTAGGACAAATGTGTCCAGAAACACCACAATGGTGACAAACATGAGGTCTAACAAAGGATTTAGAATTAGACAAATTAGTTTTGGATTTCATACCTTTATTACCTTTCTCAGATTGTGGCACAAAGACAGTCCTTGATCTAGAAGCCGTGGAAGAGGAGGGGCTGGAGGAAACAGCATATCCTAAGCCAGTCTTATCAGAACTAGGCTTTTGAGCACTCAATACCTCATCAAGCTTTGCACTAGACATCCTCTCTATTTGAGTTCTAGCTTGACCAAGCTCAACCTCAAGATTTTTGACTTTCTTTTCTAATAAGGTGTTCTCCACAACAAGAGTCTCAACTAATCTTGTAGTCTCATCTAGCTTGACTAACAGATCAGCTTTTTCAGTTTTTACCTCATTAAGTTCTTTTCTACAAAGATGAGAAGTCTTTTCAGATTTTATAAATTCAGTGCATATCTTATCATAGGCTTTTTGAAGGGTCATCTTCTTGGGTACTTCATCATCAGAAGAATCCTCACTGTCACTAGCACTCTTCACAATCACCTTATCGGTTGAGGTAGCAAATGCCATAACGTGATGACATTCATCCACAAACTCATTAGAAGAGTCATTCTCAGTATCATTCCAGGTAGCAACCAATCATTTATCTTTTGACTTCTCGGTCTTTTCCTTCATGAGGTAGTTTGGACACTCTATCCTCATATGACCAAAACCTTTGCACTCATGGCATTGGATGTGAGGTTTCTCATTCTTGCCCTTCTTAGAGGATTTAGATTTCCTAGGAGGTTTGCCCTTATCCTTTTTCCTAAATTGAAGAAGCTTGATAATCTCATCAGTTATGAAGGTTAGATCCTCATCCTCATCTTCATCTTCATCTTCACTTTCATCTTCATCTTCAGAGTCCTCAATCTCTTCCTCTATACTCTTAAGAGTCAAGTTTCTACTCTTTTCACCTTTTCCCATTGAGCCTAATCCCATCTCATAGGTTTGAAGGTTCCTTACAAGCTCGGTCAAAGGAATTTGATCAATGTCCTTTGCTTCTTCAATGGCAGTGATCTTGGCATGAAATCTTTCAAGTAAAGACCTAAGGATTTTTCTAACAATTTTGGATTCTGCAATACATTCTCCAAGGTGGAAAGCAGAATTCACAATATCCTTGAGTTTGGCATAGAACTCATTAAAGGTCTCATCCTCATCCTCATCCATCCTTATTTATTCAAAACTACTAGTGAGTTGTTGAAGCTTCACAGTATTTACTGCCTTGGTACCTTCATAGGTGGTCTCAAGAATGGTCCGTGCTTCCTTGGCAACTTCTGTGGATAATATTTTCTTGAATCCCTCATTGGTCACCCACAAAATAAAGCATTCAAGGCCCTACTGTTGAAATTTGCCGAAATGATTATTGCATCATCCCAATCCACCGGCGCTTCCTTTGGCTTAATCCAGCCAATTTCAACGACTTGCCATACCTGTTCACCTAGAGCCTGCAAAAACACTTTCATACGAACTTTCCAGTACGCATAATTAGTTCCATCAAATAAAGGAGGAATCAAAAGAGATTGTTCCCGATCCATGACAACGGGGGTCAATGATCACACTCAGGAAATTAATCCAATCAGAGTGAACCCGCTCTGATACCACTTGTTGGGAAATTTAGACCCCGGTTGATAGAATTAACAAGTTTTAAATCCAAGTTGTTAATTAGATTTATTATGAATAAAACTTGTTAAAACAAACAAACATCAATATCATGTCAAAATCATGTAGCGAAAAAAATAAATAAGACAAGATATGATGACCCAGGAAAACCAATGAAACCAACCAGTTTCACAGTAAAAAACCTAGGGGGAAACCTTCCCGAAAAGCAATCCACTATAATAAAGAGAAGTTTCAGATCTAGTACAAAACTTTTGTTCCTAGACTCTACAATCCTCGTAGATGAACTCACAGCAGAAACCTTCTACTGTTTCAGAACCTCTGAACTTTTCAATATATGAACGCCACCCTTTGATGTTGCACGGATCCCAGTTCGTGACTAACTCCTTTGCACGAATCCCAGTACGTGACTCACTCACTAACTAGAAGAAGAATGTTGGCTGCAAAGTTCTTCACTTCATCAAGAATGAAGATCAAGAAGCACTTGATTACAAAACTCTAAGGCGCAAAGACAAAGTAGCTTCTTTTAGAGAGAATAAGGCATCGGTCACCTTTTGCATATGTTCTCCTTGTATTCTCTTATGTGACGGTCTCTAAAATAAGCCTTATATAGGTCTAGGGTTGTGAGAAAAGAAACCCTACACAAATACATAAGCCTGGCCAAAAAATCAGATCTAAAAATTCTAATTTCTGTAACCTCGATAGATAGCAGGTGTCAAGAAGGTGTCGAGGAGGTGTCGAGATTTAAACCTCGATAGATACAGCTATCGAGAAGGTGTCGAGGAGACATAAATTTTCTCGATCGATCCACCAGGTGTCCAGGAGGTGTCGAGATTGCGATAAGGAAAAAACTTAAGAAGCTCGATAGATAGCCAACTGTCGAGAGGTGTCTAGCAGCTGTCGAGCTATCTGTCCACAGGTGTTGAGCTATCTGTCTAGCTTTAATGAACACATTTTCTTCACTTGTTTCTTAGTCCAATCTTCATGGGTTTAATACTAGACTTGAACAACATGTTTTTTCAAGTATTAAACACATATTAGATCTACCCAATTACAAGTAAAGTACGTTTTGTCAAAGGATTAGCCAACTACATAAAATATGTCCTTAACAAAATCCAATCAAGAATCTCCCGGTGCCAATTCATTAGTGATTAACATAAATGATGCAACAAAAGGAAAAAGTGATGAAAACTCAAAAATTGAACAAATATGGACGAACTAAACTTCAAACGTTGAAAATGGAGAAACTGATGATGATAACAAGCATCACCATACTGCAATAACAAAGCATTGAAGAAATATATATATATATATATTTCGTAATGAAACTTTTTATTACATCACACAATAAAAATCAATAATATATAATGAATTAATATGCTTTTATCAACTTTTATTATACAATATTACTCCAAAGTTGTTTTAATTATTGCTCATTACTTGAACAAAATAATTATAATAGATATATGTGTGCAATTTATAATTGTTACTTTTTATGATGAACTCATTACTAACAAAGTTTTATAATAAATATGCTATAATATATGTATAAGATTTTTTGAAAACAAATTTAAATAAAACATTATAATATTATCCATGCATCGCACGGGCAACTTACTAGTTAGTATTAAATGGTGTAACATTAAAAGAAAGTTACATAATTAATGTTCAACTTGTCCTAATCCATAAATAAATAATAGCCTCTTCAAATGAGCATTGCGCATAGTCAAATTAAAACTTCAAACACTATACATTTTTCTAAGTTTTTTTATGTAAAAAAATATAAAAATTTTAGGTCTTCAAAACTCTGAGCCTTGAACTTAGAAGATGCAAATAAATTCGCTCATATAACTGCATGGATTGAATTTTGCTCATTTTATTTTGGAATCAAGAAAATGAATTTCACTCAAAGAACTGGATTGCACAAACCAAAATTTAAACACTTGATAATAATGACAACTACCATTTTAATTACTTATTGAAAAATATCATTTTTGAAGAATTCAAAACTCAGAATCAACTCATTGAATTACACCATGATTACTAGGAAGAAAGAAGAAAAAGAAACAAAATTGCAGAAGTTACACAAATAAAAAGAGCAAAGAGGTAACGTTGAATATTTTAACGTGTTTGTAGAAGAACAGGCAGTGACCAAACTAAAGAAATTGCAAAATTTTTGGATGCATGGTAGAATTTGTAGAGGGAATTCCACAGGTGAAGAAAGGTACTCATACTATTCCAGCCTTCAAATTGAGTGCCCAAACTAAAAAAAGTAGAAGTTCTTGTTAATTTTTGAAATATTGTTTTTATTGTAACCATATATGGAGAATCCATATGTTTTCAAGAGTTTGCAAATTATGGATCTCTTTTAGAAGTTATCATAATCTAGTTAATGCATAAAGGCCAAAGGATAGAAAAAATTCAGTTCTAAACAACTTTCAGAGCAAGAAACATTTTTGGGGAAATTTTTGATATTTAGTACATCTCTTAATAAGATTTGAATCACCAAAAATCTTATATCTCAATTAACTCCTCTTGGTGTTTTCAATTACAATTCATAACAAATAATTTTTTAATAGTAAATCGAACCTTAAAGTACAACTCATGTGAAATATGGTATTTTGGTTGATACTAATTAAATGATAAAATTATATTGTGAACATATATATATATATATATATATGCACATAACTTCAAAGTTTATTTAATATATATATATATATATATTAAAATTTGAAAAAGAATAAATTATTCCATTCAGAAATTGTGTTTTTTAATTATTTATTTTCATCATTTATAAAAAGTAAAAGTGATGTTTTTTTTTTTTTAAATTAAAACTTTTTTTTTAAGTAATGCTACAGTCAAACTATTTTATAATATTTTTACAAACTGTTGATGTGGCTAACTTCTTATTAGTTTTTATTTAGGTCCACTATTAACATCAATTTTTCATTTACCACTAATCACTCACTTCATCAGCAATTTGTAAATTTTTTTGTAAAAAAGTTTGTATCTCTAGCATTACTTTTTTTTTTTTTGTAAAACCTCTTTTCCCCTTTTATAGGAATTGTAATTTTAAAAAATATTAATTGTAGGGTCAAGATTTGTAGCCCAAACCCAAAAGGTAAGGGACTGGAGCCCAATAAGCCTACTACAATGAATTTGTAGAGTGTGGGTGAAAAAAATGGGCTATCCGTGAAATAAACAACAGTTAATTAAGATATCAAGGGATGAACCAACGCAAAAACACTTGAAAAACTGAACAAATTGATGTCCAAAGAGGTGTATTATTGATTGAAAGGTGAATACAGTTCTTAGAGCTACAGTAAAATTGTTCTCCTCTTCTTCTTCCCTTTTCATTCAATCCCCCTTCATCAGAGGCCTTTTCCATTTATATAACATTCTTCTAAACCATATCCATCGTACACTTGTTCTTCATCTAAGCATTCACTTGAGTACATGTCACATCAGGTATCTTATTTAGTTCTCCATGAGTGGTGGTAACTGAGGTTGCACTGTTCAGGCATATTCTTCACATAAATGTGGTCAGAAACGTTGCTGCAGTGCATTAAACACGGTGGTAGTAGCTTTTTCTCTAGATATTTTTCTATTTCTATCATCTTCATACGTGCAAGCAGGTCATCCTTATCGCTGGATCCTCCTGGAAGTTCACCTAAACTGCCCAGGTATTTACTTGACTGATATTCTTCAAGTCCGAGGAGGGTATACTCCTCGGACTATACTCTCTTACCCTTTCCTTACTTGATTCTCCATTCTGGGGTCTTTCTCCATCTTTTACCCATCCTCGGACGTACTCATATCTCCAAATGGGGCCTAAGGCCCAACATACGTGTTTGGGCTTTCAGCCCCCACAATAGCCCCTCAAAATTTTAATTTTTCCCTCGTATTCGAGGAGAAAAAATGGGATTTTGAATTGAAACAAAAATAAAGGCTGAAGACGTAAAAATACCTACATTTACACGTGGGGACATAGATTCAGGCGCTTCATTATTGCGTCTGACGTTTTGGTATTTACGAGGTGCTATTAATTGTTCTAGGCGACGTTATGTCTTTGGCATCCAACAGTGACCAATCGATCCAACGGACGACATTTTTCTTCAGGATTTAGGCGGGATAACTTCCACACATTTTCTGGCCCCTATATAAAGCCTCAAAGGAGATCATTTCTCCTTTACTTCAAAATTTCTCTCTAACGAACTCAAGCGCTTAACCTCACAAAGTTTTCCTTCAAACCATCAGTAAAACTTTCTCACAAATCCACAAGAATCCTTTTAAGGATCTAAAGATCACTTCCTACTTCAATTCGCATAAGTTTCAATTTTTTTTTAAAACCTTATCCTCTCTTCGGCCAACCTCCTCGGCCTTTAAGTTCTTATCTCTTAGTTATTACTCTTAGCGTTTCCCTCTTTCTGCTCATCCAGAATGGGTAGATTTAGGCACTTAGTGGACAGCCCTGCCCAGATGGAGATATTTAGAGAGACATATCACGTTCCCCAAGATGTAGGCTTGCGGTATTGCCCCCCAGAAAGATTATTAACAGACCGAGAAGAGGGAGAAGTTGTAATCCCTATCATAGCTTTTATAGAAGGGGGAATGACCATTCCTATGGGTCGCATTACCAGAGATTACCTTCGTAATCATAGGCTTAGTCCTGATCAGTGTGCGCCTAATCTTTTTAGGATCCTAGGAGCAGTCGATGCTTTGAACCAACATCTAGGCTTGGGACTCACCTGGCTTGACGTAGTACATATGTACGAGTGTCATAAACAAAAGGGTGTAGGATATTATCTCAAATCCCGGTCCGACATCGTTAGGCTCATATCCTGTCTTCCCAAATCTAACAAGGGGATGAAAGACGACTATCTAATCGTCTCGAGAGCGTGGCATGACAGTCTTCATTGCCCAACCCATCCAGAAGAGCTAGGTGGGATATCCCAGATCTAGGTTCCTTAAGAAATAGATTTAGGATCTTCATCACTAGTGTTGTACCTTTTCTCTTTATATTCGTATTTTACTTGCTGACTGTTTTATTCCTTTGTGGTGTTAACAGATAAAAGGCATGTGTCTCCTCGGCTCAGTTTAATCAACGTTGCCATGCTCAACTACTTACTAAGATCAGAGATTTTCGTAAGTGAAGATAGACAACTTCGGGCCGTACATCTTATTCTTGATTTCCAGCCCCTCTCGGACACATTTTAACCGATCGGTAACGCGAGAAGACAGGGAGAACGTCGCATAAACCAGATAGACGTTGTTCGGAAAGACTTTTTGTCTCTGTTTGATCTTACCCCTATGCCACATCCAAACCCGCAGGGTGTGCCTCTAATCGTCCAACCAGTTCAACAGGTTCCTTTTGAACCAGTCGCGGCGGAGGAAAGAGTCGCCTCCTCGGTCTCTTCACTTGAGGAACAAATTGACCGGTTCCAATTTGAAGAAGAGGTAGTAGAAGTTCAAGTGATTCCAATTTCGGACGCTGAGGAGGAAACTAACAGACATTCTAGCATCCACGCTCCCGTCCTTATAACTGCTCTTCCAGACGACTCTTCGGACGAGGAAGACATGGCAAGTTTGAAAGATTTAATGAGGGCTAGGAAGACGGTGATGGAGGCCAAAGGGACTGGTTCATCTCAGCCAGTTATTAATCTTCCTCCACCACATCCCCAAGTTCCTTCTGATCTTAGCATAAAGCCAAACCAGGATCTGAAGAAGAAAAGGGTCATAACAGATGTTGAAGAAGGGGAGGTGTTGCCTCCAAAAGGAGCTAAGCAACAGAAGGTGATTAGGGACACCAGGAGTAGAAGAGCTTCATCCACTAAGAGCCGAGATGACCTTCTTATTGCTGAGGTGCGACGAGGACACCGCACCTGGTGTCCCAAGCTGGAGTTGGACGGTGCTCCTTTTCCTTGGGACACCTCTGTCAGAAACTATCAAGGAGGTAAGGCAAGGCTTACTGCTGAAGCCCTGGAGTAGCCACTGCTCCTACCGAAGGACATGGAGGATTACAAGCGCTTCAGTCAGCACGAACTTTTCCTATCCCTTAAGAGGGATTTAGCCATGGTAAGTGAATTTACCCACTTCTTTACTTAAGATGCTAATCATGTTTTCTTGCTCCTTTTCTTTGCTTTAGACTACAATTTCTCCTTCTGTTGTGTAGATTACCCAACAAGTCTATGTGGTTGAGGAGTGGAAAAAACTCTCGCAATGAAGCCTAGGCAGAGGCTCATTCCAGGTCCGAGGTTGAGAGGCAGATGGGTAGTCTCAAGAAGGACTACGACAAGTTGTTCGATCAGCTAAAAGAGATGACCAATTAGAGGAACAGCCTTGATGCCGGACATAAAACTGCCGAGAAGCAGGCCGAAGACTAACGCAAGCTACTGCACATGACAGAGATCAATTTGGCGACAAAGAAGGAGCTAGTGAAGGGTCTTCGAGCTGAACTTCAGAAAGCCAGGGAAACTGCCCAATTGTTTAAGGAGGCAGTTGAGGCTGAAAAGAAGGCAGCATACAAGTTGGGTGTGGAGGAAACCCAAGGTAGACTCACAGAGGAGTTTTCTGCACTCAGCAGAGATTACTGTGATATAACCTGGGGTAAAGCCCTTGACGCTGCTGGTAAGGCTGTCCACGGCTCGGTTCGGGTAGGATTTGTGCCTAACCCGGAACCGACCCACCGAAATCGGGTGGCAAAACATTGAACCCGCCGCTGACTGCCGGAGTAATCGGATCAGGCGGATTAGACCATCAACAGGTGGCGGTCGGGTCGGTCGGAGTCATAGATCTGAGAAGACGGCGAGAAGACGGCAAGGAAAAGGGTAGAAAAACTCAGATTCGGCGAAAATTACTTCGGATTCGATGAGATTTGGCCAGATCCGGCGAAAATCTCACCGGATTCGATGAGATTTTGCCAAATACGGTCAAAATCTCACCGAATCTAAGTGAAATATTGCAGAAATCTGGGTTTTTTCGCCGGGATCTGGAAAACTTTGGCCGGAATCTGGGTTTTTTTAGCCGGAATCGGGAAATTTTCGTCGGACTCTGTGTTTCTTAGGTCGGTTCAGGTTTTTCGGGTATTAGGGGAGGAAAACCAAGACCGATCCGCCGGAATCGGTTTCTGGGGTTGAAGAACTGCCGTCAACCGCCGGAGTAGTCGGGTCGGTCGGAATCGGGTCGGATCTGGTCGGTTTCCTTGGGTGGGTCGAGTCTCGGTTCATTGTGGACAGCCCTAGCTGCTAGGGTCCCTGCATTTGAGCTAGCCTGGGAGTATTTACTATGATCCTGAGATTTGCAAACTCCCAGGTTTTGACTGCTCTCCACCCAAACAGCTCCCAAAGGCTTCAGAGTAGCCTTTAATAAGCCAAGTCCCTCATGCCCCTCCTAAAGCTCCCAAAGAGTCTGTACCAACTGGTGATCAGGGCAAGCAGGGCGAGGACCCTCCTAACATGGATAAAGATTTGAGTAAGAAGGCAGCCCCCAAACCCAAGGACCAGATCCAAGATACTACTGCCACCAAGTCTGACAAGGCTTAGATATTTAGGATTCTTATTTCATCTGTATTAATTTCATGTTGTCATTATTACTATTAGTTTTTTTTTTTCTTTTTTACATTGTAAGGTACTGACAAGTACTTTTCTTTTTTGATTAATGAAATTGTTCTTCTTTTATTTTCTACATCTGCGTTGCACATATTAGAATATTTACTGTTATTGCAAGCGCTACTAACTGATAGCTACTGTAACCTGAGTAGACTTAACAACAATATCCTGCCAGTTATGCCAATAACTTATATAAATACTGGAAGGAATAGACCGTATAAGAATTGTTAATGAATGTAAGAAACAATGATTAACCTGAAGGTTTTACATATTTTCTAGTACAGCACTTACAAAGAGTGTTACTGAGCACTGCTTATAAACCAAATACATAACTGAAGAGGCTTATCACAAGTTAGAGTCCATTTAAATATCTCCGAGAGATTCAAGTGTAATTGCATTTGAGTTTAAACATTAATAAGAACTGTAAGGGATTGTCAACTAACCCATATCATCTGGTCCGAGGATTTCATGCATGATTGGATTTAAGTTTAAACACTTCTAAGAACTGTAAGGGAGTGTTAACTAACCCATATCATCTAGTCTGAGCACTTCAGGCATGATTGATTTAAGTTTAAACACTTGAAAACTGTAGAGGAGTGTTAACTAACCCATATCATCTGGTCCGAGGACTTCAGGCATGATTGGATTTAAGTTTAAACACTTGAAAACTGTAGGGGAGTGTTAACTAACACATATCATCTGGTCCGAGGACTTCAGGCATGATTGGATTTAAGTTTAAACACTTGAAAACTGTAGGGGAGTGTTAACTAACCCATATCATCTGGTTCGAGGACTTCAAGCATGATTGGATTTAAATTTAAACACTTCTAAGAACTGAAAGGGAGTGTTAACTAACCCATATCATCTGGTCCGAAAACTTCATTCATGACTGGATTTAAGTTTAAACACTTGAAAACTGTAGGAGAGTGTTAACTAACTCATATCATCTGGTCCGAGAACTTCAGGCATGATTGGATTTAAGTTTAAACACTTCTAAACTGTAGGGGAGTGCTAATTAACCCATATCATCTGATCCGAGGACTTCAGGCATGATTGGATTTAAGTTTAAACACTTATAACTGTAATGGAATGCATATAAGACTCTTATGTAATAAACAGACAAATTGTTCAGGGAAAATTCTAGTTTAATAATAATACATTTTTAGGTTGTTTACATTCCATGGTCGTGGTATTACATGACCATCTAAATCTTCCAAAAAATATGCTCCGATGCCAGCCCTTGAGGTAATGCGATATGGCCCTTCCCAATTGGGTCCTAATTTTCCCCAAGCTGGATTTTTTGCAATGCCCACCACCTTTTTGAGCACTAGATCACCAGGTGTTAGAGGCCTTAGCTTCACGTTGGCATCATAACCCTGTCTGAGCTTCTGTTGGTAATATGCCAATTGGGCAATTGCATTTTCCCTTCGTTCCTCAACCAAATCCAAGCTCCTCTCTAGCAATTCGTTATTGCTACTCGGATTGAATGAACTTGTTCTCAACGTTGGGAACCCAGTCTCTTGAGGGATAACAGCCTCAGCCCCATAAGTCATTGAAAATGGGGTCTCCCCAGTAGACTTACAAGGCGTAGTTCTGTATGTCCAGAGTACATGTGGTAGTTCTTCTACCCATTTGCCTTTTGCATCATCCAGCATTTTCTTTAATCCGTTTACTATGGTTTTGTTAACAGCTTCCACCTGCCCATTTCCTTGGGGGTAAGCAGGAGTAGAGTACCTGTTTATGATACCCAATTCGCAACAGTAGCTTCTGAATGATTTGCTGTCGAATTGAATGCCATTGTCCGAGATGAGTGTATAAGGGATCCCAAACCGTGTAACAATATTCTTCCAAACAAACTTCTTTGCGTCCGCATCTCTGATGTTAGCAAGAGGTTCGGCTTCAACCCATTTGGTGAAATAATCTGTGCCGACTAGCAGATATCTCTTTTTTCTAACCGCCTTAGGGAACAAACCCACAATATCTAGGCTCCACTGAGCAAATGCCCATGGGCTGGATAATGGATTAAGAACTCCCCCAGGCTGGTGTATGTTTGGTGCAAATTGTTGACACTGATCACACTTTTTCACGTATTCTTGGGCTTCTCTTTGCATGTTGGGCCACCAATAGCCCTGGGTAAGGGCCCTATGCGCCAATGACCTACCCCCCTTGTGGGTTCTGCAAATTCTTTTGTGTAATTCTTCAAGGATTGATTCAGCCTCCTTAGGGTGTATACATAGCAAATAAGGACCTGAGAATGAACGCTTATAGAATTTCTGATTCTCGGACAGCCAGAACCTGGTGGCTTTTCTACGTATCTTGTCGGCTTCTGTCTTCTCTTCAGGCAGAATATCTTTTTTCAGAAATAAAACTATAGGGTCCATCCAACTAGGTCCTGCCCTAACTTGGTGAACCTGGGCTGTCCCCTTTCTCACATCCGAGGGCTTGTACAAGTCCTCCACGAGGATAACCCGAGGCAACTCTTGCCCCGAGGAAGTTGCCAGAGTGGCTAGGGAGTCCGCATGTGCGTTTCCACTTCTTGGAATGTGTAGTAAAGCGAAAGACTCAAACCTTAACTGAAGGTGTCTGACTTGGCTTAAGTACTCTTGCATCCTTTCATCCTTAACTTCAAATTCTCCCTTCACTTGACCAACAACTAACATTGAGTCTGAGAACATCTCCACTGTCCTTCCACCTATCTTTTGAACCATGGTCATTCCCGCTACTAGAGCTTCATACTCGGCCTCATTATTTGTTGCCGAGAAGCCCAGCCTCAATGACTTTTCAATGATGATTTTTTCAGGGGATATCAGCACTAACCCCACTCCGAAACCTTTCTGATTCGCTGCGCCATCCACGTACACTTCCCAATGTAATGGGCCTTGTTGAGAAATCATGCCAACTGATTTTTCATCCATGTCTGGTGTTGGCATTACTTCTTCTAAATGGGGCTCCATGAACTCGGCCACCAAATCCGCAAGGACCTGGCCCTTGACTGATGTGCGAGGCATGTATTTGATATCAAAAGCCCCCAAGATTGTGCCCCATTTAGCAATCCTCCCTGTGTAGTCAGCACTTCGGAGTATAGCCTTGAGTGGGAGCTAGGTGAGAACAATGACTGTATGGGTTTGGAAATAATGAGGCAGCTTCTGTGTACCAAGCACCACTACCAGGATAGCTTTCTCCAGAGGCAAATAACGGATCTCAACTTCATGCAGTGACTTACTCACATAATAAACTGGCCTTTGCACACCACAATCTGTTCGTATTAATACCAAGCTTACCGTATAAGGAGTTACAGCAATGTAGGCAAACAAGACTTCATCTGGCTCAGGACTGGACATGATTGGTGGCCGAGCTAGATAGTCTTTAAGTTGCTAGAAGGCCAAAGCACATTCTTCAGTCCACTCAAATCCCTTCCACTTGTTGATCAGAGAGAAGAAAGGCCGACACCTATCTGCTGATCGAGAAATAAATCGATTCAGAGCGGTAGCCATTCTAGTCAACTTCTGGACCTCTTTGGGATTCAGAGGAGGTTGTAAATTGTTGATTGCCCTTATCTGATCTGGGTTGACCTCAATTCCCTGGTGAGTGACCATATAGCCCAAGAATTTGCCAAACCCCACACTAAACGAGCACTTGGACGCATTCAAACGCAATTTATACTTTCTAAGAACCTCAAAAATGTTTTCAAGGTCCTTCACGTGCTCTGAAATGACTTTGCTTTTCACCACCATGTCGTCTATATAAACCTCAATATTCCTTTCCAATTGCGGCTCAAACATCCTCGTCATCATTCTTTGGTATGTAGATCCTGCGTTCTTCAAACCAAAGGGCATCACTTTGTAGTGGTAGTTCCCAATAGGGGTGACAAAGGCAGTCTTCTCCTGGTCCTCCAGGGCTAACGGTATTTGGTGATAATCTTAGAAAGCATCTAGAAAACTCATCTGAGGATGGCTTACAGTTGCATCTACTAGCTGATCTATTTTAGGCATAGGGAATGGGTCTTTAGGGCAGGCCTTATTTAAGTCAGTGAAATCTACGCACACTCGCCATTTCCCATTCTTCTTTTTTATAATCACAGTATTTGCTAGCCACTCGGGATAAAAAACTTCTTTAATAGCTCCAGCTTGTTTGAGCTTTGTTACTTCCTCTCGTACTGCATGGGCATGCTCTTTAGATGGACGCCGAAGAGGCTGTTTCTTAGGGATGACCAGGGGGTTGACATTGAGATGGTGACAAATAAACTCTAGATCCACCCCTGGGGCTTTATAAGCATTCCAAGCGAATACGTCTATGTTCCCTTTGAGAAATTTTACTAACTCCGCCTTTTCTTGAGGTGGCAATTGCGAGCCGACCTGAAAAAACTTCTTTGGGTCGTCCCCAATGGTGATTTTTAACAACTCTTCACATTTGGCCTCCTCGGCCGTGTTATCCTTAAGTGCCGCTGGATGCTATAACTGCTATAACTTTTCTTTTGGAGGATCCGAGAAATCAACTTTGGACTTATGTTGTATGGCTGCCACCAAGCACCTCTTGGCCATCGACTGATCCCCCAAAATCTTCTGAACCCTGCCTTCGGATGGGTACTTAATCTTCTGATGCAGAGAAGAAGGAACAGCCCCCAGCGCATGAAGCCATGATCTGGCCACGATTGCTGTGTAAGGTGAATATGCATCTACGACAATAAAATCTACCTCTACTGTCTCCATACCAGCTTGCACAGGTAGTTGGATTTGGCCCCTTGGAATGACTACTTTCCCATCAAAACCCACTAGAGGAGAACTATAGGGAGTTAAATCCTCAGATTTCAAGTTCAGCCCCTTGTAGAGGTCAAGATACATTATCTCCGCTTTACTACCTTGATCCACCATCGCCCTTTTTACATCGTACCCTCCAATTCTAAGGGTAATTATTAAGGCATCATCATGTGGTTGGATGATCCCGATCTTATCCTCATCCGAGAAACCCAGTACTAGCGAGCACTCCCTTTTAGCCTTCTTCGAATCCTGACTACTGTCTCCCGTGGGTAAATGGGCGACGGACATTATCCGAGATGGCCAGGATCCCGTTCTCCCTGGTGCAGTGAGAATGACATTAATGGTTCCTAATGGTGGTCTTGAAGAATCGTCTCTTCGGGGCTCCGAGCTTGCCTTACCTCCTCGTCCACTGGAGTGGTGTAAGAGTTGTTTCAATTTACCCTCGCGGACAAGTTGATCCAAATGATCCCAGAGACTCCTGCAATCCTCTGTAGTATGCCCATGGTCTTGATGATACTGACAATAAAGGTTATGATTACACCTTTCTGGGTTTCCCACCATCTTGTTCGGCCACTTAAAATACAGTTCATTCTTGATCTTTTCTAGAACTTGATGCACTGGCTCTTTAAATACAGCATTGACTGCTTGAGGATTTGCTGATCCTGACTGCCCAGCGTAATCCCTGCGCGACTTGCTGTTGTATCTATCCGACCTGAAATCCCTCCTCTCCTAAGGGATAGCTTTGTCTTTTCTCTTCCCTTGCTGCTGATCCTCTTCAACCCTTTTATACTTGTCAATCCTATCCATGAGCTGGCAGACGTTGGTGACAGGCTTACCAGTCAAGGATTTCCTTAAGCCGTGCTCGGATGGAAGGCCGAGCATAAAGGTACTGATGGCCACGTCATCATAGTCGCCTTCAATCTCATTAAACAACTCCCAATATCTGTCGGAGTAGGTTTTAAGGCTCTCACCGTCTTGCATGCTCAGGGATATAAGGGAAGCTAACGACCTAGGAACTCTCCTGCAGGTCACGAACCGTGAACCAAATGCTTGAGTGAGTTCATGGAAAGAGTTTATGGATTCTGCCTTTAGGCCATCAAACCACCTCATCGCAATGGGTCCGAGACTGGACAAAAAGACCTTGCACATCAAGGTCTCGTCCTTGGAATAAACAGCCATTCTTTAGTTGAAATGGCTCACATGCTTAACAGGGTCAGTTCGCCCGTTGTAAATGGTGAATGTTGGCTGGTTAAAACGCCGAGGAAGTTTCGCTCCTTCAATCCTACGAGTGAATGGAGACTTGGAGATTTGGTCTAAAGCTCTGCTCATAGCATCACCTCCTATGCCCCTATGCGGCGGGCTTTTATACTGTCGCTTGTTACGAAACTCTTCCTCGTAAGAGAAAGACTCACTGGGAGGAGTTAGAAACCTCCGTTTGTAACTGATGTCTCTTCCATCGTCAGAAGAAACGTCACTGTCAGGGGATGCCCGCTTCCTTTTTGCATAGCACAGCTCCCTCTTCAACCAGTCAATCTCCCACTGCATGTCCCTATTGGCCTTTGTATGGGAGATATGACTATCGCCTCGTAACTGGCTTTTCTCATTGTGTATTGTGTGTACACTTCCTTTACGATCACCTCTTCGTTCAAGGTTAAGGAAAGGATCACCATGTTGGGATGCCCTGGACTCTCCTAGTTGTCGACCTGGTTTAGCCATCATTAACCGTTGTTTTCACTCCTACTCAAGCTTTTCCCACAGACGGCGCCAATTGTAGGGTCAAGATTTGTAGCTCAAGTCCAAAAGGTAAGGGATTGGAGCCTAATAAGTCCACTACAATGAATTTGTAGAGTGTGGGTGAAAGAACTTGGCTGTCCGTGAAGTAAACAACAGTTAATTAAGATATCAAGGGATGAACCATCGCAAAAACACTTGAAAAACTGAACAAATTGATGTCCAAAGAGGTATATTATTGATTGAAAGGTGAATATAGTTCTTAGAGCTATAGTAAAATCGTTCTCCTCTTCTTCTTCCCTTTTCATTCGATCCCCCTTCATCAGAGACCTCTACCATTTATATAACATTCTTCTAAACCATGTTCATCGTACACTTGTTCTTTATCTAAGCATTCACTTGAGTACATGTCACATCAGGTATCTTCTTTAGTTCTCCATGAGTGGTGGTAGCTGAGGTTGCACTGTTCAGGGGTCTTCTCCACATAAATGCTGCTAGAAAAGTTGCTGCAGTGCATTAAACACAGTGGTAGCAGCTTTTTCTCTAGATATTTTTCTATTTCTATCATCTTCATACGTGCAAGCAGGTCATCCTTATCGCTGGATCCTCCTGGAAGTTCACCTAAACTGTCCAGGTATTTACTTGACCGATATTCTTCAAGTCCGAGGAGGGTATACTTCTCGGACTATACTCCCTCACCCTTTCCTTACTTGATTCTCCATTCTGGGGTCTTTCTCCATCCTTTACCCATTCTCGGACGTACTCATATATCTAAATGGGGCCTAAGGCCCAACATTACCCTCCTCGGACTATACTCCCTCACCCTTTCCTTACTTGATTCTCCATTCTGGGGCCTTTCTCCATCTTTTACCCCTTCTCGGACGTACTCATATCTCCAAATGGGGCTTAAGGCCCAACATACGTGTTTGGGCTTTTATCCCCCACATTAATAAAATAGGAAATACTTTCTTTTCCTTTATCCTGATGAAATTTGAAATAAAAATATATATTTAATCTTCTAATTATTATATAAATAAATAAAGAGATATACATAAAGAAAATTGGGAAAAAAGTGTTGCATAAAGGAGGTTTTAGAATTTTTGGTGGGTCATAGGGCAATTGCTACCTCTCGACCCGTAGCTTTGCCATTGAAAGTGATTATAGTAATTCATCTTTCAGCTCAATAAGATTTAAGAATCAATGCCAAAAGGACCTATATATACCTATGGTCTTATATATATATACTTCAATTCCACCTATAGTATTTTTCTCAAAAAAAAAAAAAAAACTCCACCTATATATAGTACCAATGGTTTGAAGCAGTACTAGAAGGCAACAAATTTTAAGTCATACCAATATTTCTAATTTGGGAAAGTGTATATATCGATATAAATAAAACATCATTAGGCTAAAATAATAGTACAAGCATCTGAATATGGTTAGTGTTGCAAAAAAAATTATAGTATAGTTTTCAATTATAATTTCTCGAGATTCAGGCCAAAATTATTTACAGGACTTTCGATCTTCTCTAAAACGTCAAATATGAAATATCTGCGTTGGATTGATTGGAATAAATTAAAACAGGTTTACTTTTATATATTCCAAAAGGATAAATTATTGGGGTAAAAGATATATGATAACTCAACTTTCTTCTTATGGGCCGATAGCGAGTGTTACAAGATTAATTGCTGGATATACCTCCAACCTTCACTTCCTTTTTGCACACGTATATAGTCCAATATCTGAGACAATTCATATTAGCCCATTAATCACCACAATTAAAAAGAACAGAATAGTTTCTCTCATTTTCAATGTGGGATTAAATATCTTCACTAACTCCTCATCTTTCATATTCATTCTCACATTTTTACATTTATGTTGTAATATTTATTTATTATAATTAATTAATATTAAAATGCTCCAACAATAACCATGTAGGAGTATGACCAACAAAATTCAGTAGTAACTATCTAAATCACAATCGAGTGCTTCCTTTGTTACATCGTAATATATAGTTTAACACTGCAAAAGTTTAGGAGGAAACTGATGACTATTAGATTTTTATGCGTGATTACTATAGCTCCAAATTAAGTTCAATCTGCGACATGATTTGAGTTCATGAACTTCATATGTTGGGATGTAGTGAAGTTGGCTTACATGCATGTACATAATTCCTTACCAAGAAAGTGTATGATTTTATTTATTTATTTATTTTTATGCCTTTGTAATTAACTAGGGATCAGATTTGCTGAGACTCGAAAACAAGCTTTTATCAAAGCTCTCCAGCAGGTCAAAAAATGTAGGTATATGTCCTTATCTTTCACCAGTCACATCCTCACTTTTCTTCAGGTGATAAGGCTTTTTTTACACCTCGTCCCACTCATTCTTTTACACGTAATATGCCATGCAAATTCTAATCTTTAAAAGCCTTAAAACCTGTTCAAAAAATATGCTTATGTTGTTTTGTTCCATTAAATGGGAGACTTATCCTGCATTTAACATAATCTAAGCCTAAACTAAGTGGATTCCTGGAACTGTTTTTGAAAGTGACAACATTAATCGAAATACTTATCCATCAATGCTATAAACTAGTAATATAATAGAACTATAAGTTATTAATAAGTATGAACTATTTCTTTGAAACAAACAGATTGAATAGCTTTGTCCAAGAAGTCTATGAGTTTAATATCCATGGAATTAAGGAAGCAAGATTTGACAAAATAGTTTATAGGATGAAATCGCAAAGATGCTAATATCTTCTTCGGTTACAACATTTTAATTTTTTTGTAATCATAATTTTTTTTTTTAAAGGAAAAAAAACACATTGTATGGGAAAATTATTGGATAACCCTAAGTTGAAGAAACAAT
Source organism: Quercus ilex subsp. ballota (assembly GCA_032727855.1). Classification (NCBI taxonomy): domain Eukaryota; kingdom Viridiplantae; phylum Streptophyta; class Magnoliopsida; order Fagales; family Fagaceae; genus Quercus; species Quercus ilex. The sequence goes on along the minus strand of CM064909.1, from coordinate 93,587,753 downwards.
ATAGGATGACACGGCTGATAGCACTTCTGTTTGTCCAATAGTCAAATCCAAATTCCAATTCTATTCTGTCAATCAATCACCTAATCATCAATTCTATGTGTCAATCTTGACGTTACCAGAGCTGGGATTGCAACTGGACATCCAAATTCCGATTCTCATCACCTTTGCTTTTATGAAAGGAACCGGCTTGCGTCCAGTGAAATCCAGTTTTTTTGTCGAGTAAGAGCAGTGATTCGTTTCTCAAAAAAAGAAAAAAAGAAAAAGAAAAAAGAGCAGTGATTCAAAATTTTTTATTATTGTTTTCTAAATTATTAAAAGAATAACAGTGATTGATATACAGTAAATTTAATGTTAGTTCAAACATATATAAAGGTAATATTATATGGATCATATCTTGCCACGTTTATAATTTGTTAAAAAAAAATTGTGTAGAATATATATACATTGAAAATAGTCCTGTTATGACTTATGAGAGATAAATTATTATAGAATATATATATACATTGAAAATATCTCATAATATCCACAATTTTTTATTATAAATAATTGGTATATTGTTTATAAGTTTTGTAGAGTAGATATTATATATTTTGAATATAAGTTTGTGTGTTAAACCATGCAGCACTTTTGAATTCCTGGTTTTGTATACCCATCGAAGTCTTCCATTGTAATTATAAATACAATGAATACAATTATTTAATTGTAAAGATATTGTTAGCGGAAGCATACATATTAATTTTCAGCAATCTGTCAATTCATACAATGTAACAGGTGATCCATCTCTTACAGACATAGGCAAAAGTAGCAAATGACAACCACATCCAAACCAATATATCAATATTTCTCAAAAAATTGGTGCACATTCAACCATGCACAACATCAATTGGATTGGATTGGCATGTGATAAAATGACGTTGCTTTAAAAATAGAAAAGCCCGGGTCTCTCTCAAACAATTGGTGCTCACATTAACACACATGGCGTTGGTTTGGAGTTTGGACACAAACATTGTAAAACAAGGTCATTTGAAAAATAGAAAGGTAATTTATGCAGAGGTTAATAATATATACCCAATACGCTATTATAGAGGACAGTCAGCAATTCACTACAATGGCACTGTTTCAAGCATGCTAGAAGGGATGATAATGGATTTGCCCATTCCCTTGATAGGATAGAAGCTCTAGCTGTAAAGTTAGATGTGTGGATAGAATCTCTTCCACATTGCCTCTGATTTGGCGTATGTATTTAGAAAAGATTTTATTTAGCATAAATAAAATTTCTTACATTATTTTTCTCAACAAAAAAAAAAAGAAGATAAAAAAAACAAGAAGTGGAGTCAGGGTGGTCGAGAAAAAAATTTACTCTGTTAAATGTCGATAAAACTTTTGGCCCCACCCTTAAAAGGAGAAGTGCCTACCATGTGTCGACCTTAATCTTTTATTCTGATTATATTAGGTGTACATGTGTTAATGAATAAAAAGAATAAAGTTCCACATAGAATAATAATGATAAGAGTGAATGGTTAATATAACATAGTTAAACAAAAAATTATAGATTTAAGCTTTTGATGTAAGTGGCGTTCTTATATGTTATATTCACTATTTAATTGGAGTCTCACCTAAACACCATTCTTTTAGTGAATTTCTTATCTGTTTGTTGTTAGAATGCAATAAAAACTCAAAATTAAACAAAAATTAAAAGAAATTAAATAAAAAAAAAATTCAAACCTACCTCTTAGTGGATTTCTTCTATATTTGTGTATTTTTCTGAAAGCAATAAAAACTCAAAATAAAACAAGAATTAAAAGAAATTCAAGAAAAAAAAATTCCTACCTTTACTGCAAGAAGTCGGAACTTGATTTTGAGTCTTTTGACTGTTCCTTCTGTTGATATTCCACACAAACAAAAAAGGATTAGTAAATCTTTAACTAAGAGAGCCAAAGATCAAACAGAGGGAATTGGGCAAGTAAGAAAATATTGAACTCAATGAATTTAAATAGAAAAATTCACTTTTAAATAACTTTTTAAAGTGATTATGTGTGCATTTTTTGGAATACTCTCTTGTACTTTGAAATGTGTGTCCAAGAGGTATTTTATGGATAAAACTTATAGTGTCAACTTACCTCAGAGGGTTTTATGTTTTTTCCCAATATTATTCACCAACCTTTTAGGATGTATTAGGATTAATAATTTGACCTCAACTATCCATTATTTTATGTCAAAATAAGTACTGCAATGGAACTGATCGATAGCAGGGCTTTTTGCTGCCTAGTTCTATTTCCCTTTTTAGGTTGTATTTGACATTGGCTGAAAAAGATAGGTTTTCTTTTTACTATTTAGTTTATTTTAGCTACTATTAAGCTTATTTTGTTACTATTCATGAGTCCTATTTCAGCTAGTTTTTAGTTTTATTTACAGTACTTTTAGCAAAAAAATTTCAGTTTTAACTAAATAAATTGTTCCAAACAAACATTTAGTGTGTTCGATGTAATGGATCCATGACGGCTTGCCAAGAATGTTACACGAAGAACAATTGATAGTAACTAGCTCCGAGAATAAAAGAACTAGGAGAGGAGGAGGAGGGTACTATGTAATCCACCCAAGTTGATTTTATTAATTAAATTCACATAATACAAGGGTTAGAAACAACAATTTTCTTAAGTTAGAGATAAGCCTGCAAAAAATGAACTTATAAGCCGTTCCATTCTTAAGCATTTCACAACCCAAGAAAAAAAGAGAACCCATAAGCAATTTGCCAGCAATGACATATCCCTACCAAATATTCTATTACCTCCTCAAGAGTCTTATAAACTCTAAGACATAGCCTTATTTCCTTTATGAAGTGAACTAGGGTTTAAACTCATCATCTTTCATTATTGTAATTATTGAATTATAAGAGGGTTTCAGTTAATTCAACTGATAAAGTATTTTGTCGTCAAATAATATTTTGGAGTTTGAATCTTGGAGCTAATACTATAGGTTGAAATTTCATTGTGTGTGTATATATATATATATATAGAGAGAGAGAGAGAGAGAGAGAGAGAGAGAGGGGTAGGCGTTCACTAACAAATAGTAGTTAATTTATAGATTGGTCAACTCTAGGAAAATTGTTTAATAAAAAATTTAATGTATCATTAAAGAACGAGGGGATAAGAAGAGAAATTCATTTGGGTCTCTAAGCATAAAGAGCAGCTAGTCTATAAAGTGCCGAACCTGTAAGCCCCCACACTAGACAATTTTTTAGGGTGTAATGATCCTCTCAATCTTAATTCCTTACCATATACTAATTAACTAATGCAAACTTCTGGTGTACATTATCTTCTTCAAAAAGAATACCTAGAAAAGCCTAAAATGCGTACATTCTATCAAATGGTAAAGAATCAAATGCATAAAAAAAATAATCAGGACCTCCTAATGGGCTCCACGAAAAGGAAGATGGGCTTCCTATTGAACCCTTAAGTACCAATTCTAACATATATCATAGTTTTTACAGAGCATTCTAAAATGGGTTCCCCAAATTGATCTGCCTAGTCATTTGTTTGACATGCAATTTATATGACCTATGTTGACTAACTCAGGCTCCTATACATTGTTAATTAATAATTTTTGTTCATATATGACATAATATAACAAGTTGGAATCCGAGAAGGTTTAGACCAATAATAGGGAATTAGGTGGTAAGAGATAACTTTATCAAATTGTTAATTAAATAACAATGTTTGATTAACAAAAAGAGAATGCTTTTGGGTTTATATTAAGGGATAAAATCATTCAAACAATCTTGATGGGCTTAAGTGCGGTTGTATCAATCATTAACACTATGACAGTAGGCTGAGATACAATCATACAATGGGCAAATAAATATTAGTTTAGGTGACAAAAAGTTGTGCTAGGGCTTTTTGAGTTCGAGAAATTTCATCATCAAACATTGTCTATAGCCTGAAAGAAAATTCCAAATCGGTGTGAAGGGTAAAAAAGCAAAAGGGAACGAGTTTCAAAGTAATGTTTTATTGCTGGAGCTTAATTAAGCAAGAGTTTGACTAATTGTAAAGCTAATCCTAATTAAAGGTTTAACACGATTACTCTGCATAAGCAAAGATTGACTTCTTAAGCATGCGCACGCAAATGCACATAATGAACTGGCAATGCAGTTGTCAGTAGCACCATTGTGCCTAAAAGGTGTGGGTGAACAAACATAATTAGCAAAAGAAATCTCCGCCTTCATGATCAGAAAAAGGTGATGATGGTATTATATTTGTCGCTTGTATTGAAAGAAAAATGGGATCACAAATAATACAGTCTACAAGACACGTAAATTTCATTTTTAGTTTTTAAAGATTTTATGATTATTCGATGACCAGGCAAGTATGAATATTCGAATATACTATTCTATATGATTGGAATATACTATTCTTTAGTGTCCACTTTACAATGCTTTCAAAATATTGTCAAATTGAAAATGATTTTACAATACAACAAATTAATGATAAAAAGGTAAATTACAAAATTCAAAATTGAAATTGATATTCAAAATCCATAATATGAATTCACATCTAGCATAAACTATAAATACTAGCTGTTAAAACTTAAAAATATTATATATATATATATATATATATAAACAAAGTTAGAGAGAAGGGTCTTTAAACATGCGTGTATAGCCGCATGTGAAGAGATTAATATATTTGATAATGCACAAAATCGTCAGTGAGTGAATCATCTACACACGCAACAACTAAAGGTACCTAAAGAGTGAAAAAACCTACAGAGAGCAATGGTGGGGTGTCGGCCAAAAACCCTCTGAAAGTTAAGTTAGTGATTGAATGATCCCCAATAACTTAAGAGTATGAGAGCTAAGGAATTTCACGTTCTTTGGAGAAGAGGAAACTTGGTACTTATATAGTGGTGTAGGGCTGACTGAGATCCCATGAACGTAGGATCTTCCCTTGTAGGGACGATACAAATGTTAATTTTTTTGAGATCTTTGGGCTTAATTTCCCATATTTGGAGAATATGAGTATGTGGAAGGATTTTTGGGCGTGGTGTGCAAGTTCTTTCCATACGGGGATGCAGGAGTGGAGAACACATAAATGGTGTGGGACTAAGTACTCGGATTCGTCAGTACATATACAATCGTCGTGACCACAGGGTGACGGACAAGTCATGTCTGTTTTCTTATGTCCCTAAAGGCTTGGAAGGCATGACGATCTGTTTGGAGACCGACGATGCTTGAGCAACCCCGACGACTTAAATGAAGTTCTGACTAGGTACACAAGGCGACTCATGTGTTGGTGACCGACGATGCATTTAGAGGCGGAAGATCCTTTACTGGCCGAAGACCCCTTAGAGGCCAAAGACTCTAGGGTGTTAGTCGAATTTTTAGGAGTTGAAAATATTCCTTATCAATATTTATTTATTTTCTTTTTTGTATTTCATTTGAGTCTTAATTGTATTTTTGGAAAAGGCTAAAAAGGTGAACATGAGAAACATGCGATAAGAATGAAAAATCATCCTTAAATCATGATATTTGAATTACTAAATATTATAATTAAAAAAAAACTATTTCATTTTTTGTGATAGTCCTCTCAAAATTGTCTTGTAAGAATTGTGGCTAGAGTGCGGTTATATTTTTTTCTCTTAAAAAAAAAAAGAATTATAATCCAGATGTATAATGGAGGAGACCAAAATATATATTTCTTTCCATAGTGATTTCACTGTTAATAGAAAATATTTTCTCATGTTGTCACTTTTACGTAATACAGGGATGAGGATACTTGGGTTGTCTGGTCCTGCTTGCTTTTGTAAGCTATTATATTTTTGTATATTACATTTCATAATATTCAATTATCATTTGATATTTTGTAAATAATTATTTCCATTTCTTAGCTTATAAAGTTTTTATCATTATTATTATTTTAAATTATAGGTCAATAAGAAGATTAATGTGAGGTTAACTTCAGACCCCGGTAAAGTTTGTGCCCTGCTTAGCAACTAAATGTGCTAGTTTTCAAATCTTGGACCTTGGTGACGAAGGCACTTCTGTATTAGTGGGTGGAAAGCATCATATTTGACTTTACCGGCAAATTAAATCTGTGGAATATGAACAATTTTTTTTTTTTTCTGCCTATGAACTTAATTCTTTTCACAGGGTGGATAAGAGGATTGCTTCGTAACCCAATCTTTCATTGTTGCTTCCGACAAATAAATCATTTCAATTAAAATATATTTTTTTATTTATTACCAAAAAAAAAACTAAAATAAATACCATTTTTTTTGGGTTCCACCTTTGCTCTGTCTGTTTCTCTCTTCTTTCTCTCTGCGAGCTAGATGTTCTTATCATTATTAAATTAGGACTTAAAATTATCAACAATAGAATAGATAATTATTATTTTTTTAAATCATAGTAATGGATTCTCTTTTGTGAGTTTTAAAATATATATGAAGTATGGCTTATAAATTCATGTTGTGGTAGATTGGTAGTAAGTGGCGGAGCCAAAAAAATCTTTCAGGGGCCAAGCTAAATATATAATAAAAAAATTTAAATCCATAAAATAACACATATATAGAATATTTATTTATTTCTTATAATAAAAATAATATATAATTAAATTATGTAAAAAAAATACATTTTTAATTTAATAAGCTATATATAACATAAGAGTAATTATAAGAATAAAAATTACATCAGTCAACTATATAAATGCATTACATGTTTTTAGCAAAAATCTAAGAGAGCACTATTGAAATTCACGTACAATTTTTTTTTTTTTTTTTATACCAAAAATACAAGAGGGGAGGATTTTCGAAAAGTTAAGGGAATGGCCATTAGTAATGATCTTTAGAATGACACTTGCCTTCGTGACTTCGTCTGCGTGGTTGGATCATCAAAACGAGTTTATAACAATGGTTTCAACTTTCAAAGCGAGGGCAACAGACAATAAACAAGTTTGGTCACAATTGTAAAACTAAATAAAGTAAAAGATCAAACAGAACGTTGGGCCTATTTCAAAATTTATGGATAACCGTTCGTAAGGGGGCCCAAAAGTTAACAACGTACCCTTTCCTACTTTGAATTTATCAGTTTCCTGTGCCTACTTTGGGTTATCGATTTCCTGTGCATACTTGGAAAACTTATGATATGCATTTCAACATTTCCTCAATTTTCTACAACTCTAATGAGCCACATTTCCCTCCAACATAGCCATTAGCAATGATCTTTTCCTCGATTTATTATTTTGTGTAAAAATTACATACAATATCCCTTTCACATAGATGTAAATGCCATTAGAGTAGGCAATTTACTAATTTTATCCCCAATTTTGAAGAGCCTAATACGTGAACTTGAGCCTACAACATATCATTTGGGTGGAGGGCACTTGTCATTACACCATAGTCCCAAAAAATAACTTAATTTTCTAATCATCTTGTACTAATTGAACATCTGTTAGATATTTATATTCTTAAAGGATGAGTAAAAAAGTGAACTGAAATATGAAAAACATATTTCCATCTATAGGTAAGAATGGTAAACTCGTGATTTGTACTATAATGTTGTGCATGCTAGATATAGATGGTAGTCAATGAATCAATTTCACTATGTCACGTTGGTAAAACTGATTTGCTAACTGTTCTGGTTGAACTTACAGCAAGTTGAGCCAAATATATGCAATTTTTGAAGATATGTGCTCATTGATATTTTATGTTTGTTTACTGAAACGCTTTTAAAGTTGAACAGAGAAATTCAAATAAGACAAAAAGCAGACAAAATTGGAATAACATTGCCTTAGGATTATAGGGCCACATGCACCACATTTTGGCCTCCAGACCCTAATGCCCATATGAACGAACAGGTCTGTCAGTGTTATTCATCACTCCAATTATAGGAATATGTGAAAGATGGAGGTGCTTTGGTAGTTTTAAGACTTTCATGTGTGTCTCTAGTAAGATGCTTCCAATCTTGTGAAAGCAACAAACACAGATATGTCAGTAAAAATCCCTTATTCTATAGTTAACATGGCAAACAAAAGTGCTAGATAAAGCCAAGTTCATATTTCTGCAAAATCTACTGAATATTGTAGACACACTGTAATTGCTCATACATTTATCCCCATTATTCATCTGATTGTCAATTGACAAAGAGGATACAAACTTAAAAGTCGACAGTTAAATTCCGTTTTCAGATATTTCTAACTAGCTACAATACAAATAGTGATCATCCATTTATTATTGGTAATACTAGCCCATGGTGTATGAAGGAGTTGGTAAGTTGATAACAGTGGTCTTGACCTTGGTCATCATGTTAATGCTGTTGGTGATTCCTTGAGACCCAATTCCGCTATCCTTTATACCCTGTCAGTAAAGCATTTGTTTAGTGTGCATTGAGATAATGACCTCAATTAAGAAGAATGCAGTTTTTGAGAGTAACATTTTGGTAGGTTTTCTAAGAGTTGGTTTACCTGGAAAGGAAAATGATCTGGTCCACGAGCCGGTGCTGAGTTTATCTGAACTGTCCCAGTCTCCATTGCATCACTGATCAACATTGCTTTGTTAATGTCCTTAGTGAAGACACAACCCTGCACGTCATTCATGTGTTAAGTTTAAACCAAAGTGAGGAGAGTAATCATAAATTATATGAAATATAGGGAGCTGATAATTCATTTTCAATAAGGTCCCTTTCCAGGACTTATGATTGATGCCATGTCTCATAGCATACTTAACAAGTACACACCCATTCAAGAGTAATACTCCCCAGTCCCCTCCGAGATTTAGTTTAATGATTAACACCAAATAATTACACATTAGTGATTATGAGTAGGGGAGCCAAATATAATCCACAATTGTAATTACCACAATTTTTAAATTAAAAAAAAAAAAATTAAACTTTTTTTTTTGTCATACTGGTGAGCTATGCATAATCTTTAATAAATAAATAAAAGGCGTTCATTTTCTGCAAGCTTCAGACATAATCAGTGAGAGCTCCCTAAAATCATTTCCCAGCTATCAACAAAATTGCAACGCAGGGATTGAATGGATAAAATGGCCTGTGTGCTTGTATCAAGGAAAACAAGTAATGAGAGTATAACACCACATTTTTCCCTTGACCACTCACAGTAGATGAAGGACTTTCAGCAGACATGCTGTTGAAAAAGTCATTGCACATGTTTAATAATTGCAACATGTTATGTCTGCGGAGCAGATGGATGATCATTTAATCAGATAAGTAAAGGTGGATTAGTGAATTCCTGAAAATGTGGAGTTCAACAAAAAATTGCTAATTGGACTATCAGAAGCAGATGGGACTAGTGTTAGAGAAGGTCAGACTCAGATATTTCAAATATATTTAAGCTAGGAAATGGTTCATTATCTTTTAAGAACCTGTGTGTGGATAGATGGATGGATAGTTAAAGCAAACAGTATGAGCTTCTCTAGGAAGACTAGAACACCGATATCAAAAAATAAGAGAAATTTATACCTGGAGTCCAAAATTGCTAGCATTGCAATGGTGGATTCCTTCTTCTACAGAATTGATCCTAAGAACTGGCAGAACCGGTCCAAATGGTTCTTCCCATGCAATCCTCATATCAGGCCTTATATTATCTAACAACAAAGGCCAGATAAGGTTGCCCTCTCTTTTGTACTCTTGGCAAAATGTAGCTCCTTTTTCTTTAGCATCCTTAACCAATCCTTCAATGTAATTGGCCGATGACTCTGACACCACTGGAGTGATATCACAGTCATCCTCAGGTGGCCCAACAGTCAATTTTGCCACTTTAGCTTTCACTTTCTCAACCAAGGAATCAGCCACAGATTCCATCACCAAGACAACCTTAACTGCTGTGCATCTTTGGCCACTGTCATAGATATTGGTAGAAGCATTTAAAAAGTATGTCTTATCAGCCACAATTTAGAAAATGTAGCAGAAACAATTAGGCTCAATGTATTACAGAGAAGTAGATCATGAGATGTGGTTCCATAATGCTATTATCAACCTTTAATTTGAATACAATAAACTCGAAAACTTCGTCGAGAACAATTTCCATATGCCATTAAAATGGAGGAGAATGGCACCCTTCAGAAATAGTTGTCAACACTAACTCTTTAAGACATTAGCCCAATCCATGCAAGCCACATTCATCTCACATTATGTATTATCTTGAATATTGTAATAATAGTTAGCAACATTATGATAAAACCTCATTTGCTAGTTGTTTCTGATTATATTTTCCGCTAAAACAAATGGAAAATAATGAAGTTCGAGGAGCAAATAATGTTGTCAAATCAGAAATTGGTCTGATGTTTAATGCACATTATAAAATGAATGATGCATTTATAGCCACCTTATATCTGAAAATGACTTCCTGCAGACATTGGTAAATAAGTTTTCCTTTGTTACTGACAACATAGATTGTAGCTTGAAAAAAATTCACTCCTTTTGTGCTTAAGTAAGAAGAGCAATTGGAATTTCATGGAACCAGTCCCCAACTCTTCTTTTCTCTTGCCAAATGCAACACTAAAAAATACAAAGTAAGGACATTTATGGAAAATCCTTTCACCTGTAAGAAAAGCCCCCCTTTATTATGTTTGCTGCTACCAAATCTAGGTCAGCATCCTCAAGTACAATGCAGGCATCCTTTCCTCCCAATTCCATCTGAAGAGGAATCATGCCTGCCTTTTTTGAAATTGCAATTCCTGTGTCTCCACCAGTGAAGCTGAGCAAAGCAACAAAGCAAGTTAGGGATGACCAATTATAAACCATACAAGGGAAGGGAGAGATCTATTTAGTATGAAAGAAAATGAACTGGATTTACCTTATGCAGTTCACCCCAGGATGCATAGTAAGGAAGTCTCCAATCTCAGAGCCTTTCCCAGTGACACAGTTTATAATACCCTTGGGAAAACCAGCCAAGTGAAAGCAATGCACCATATGGAGACAAGAAACAGCACCCTGAAAGGAAGTTAAGGGTGAGATTAAGAGACTGAAACACTTCAGAAGGATTATAATGTTCAAGAAGCATCCCTGGGAATGTTGGATCCTCATACATAAGTGTAAATATTCCTTTGTTTATAACAAAGCAAACCATCTAATTTCTAATGATTTACTTCAGATTACAGACAGGATCACTTTTTGATCTTAGTTTTTACTCATTTTTTGGCCGTGACTTCAGTCTTTGGCACAGGATCCCTTTGAAGGAAGGAGATTTCCTCCTTCAAATGCTGTGGATATATTTACTTTTTCTAGACCTCTTCATTCAATTTCAGTAATGATGGTTGCAGGTGGATATGTATGGAGAGTAATGACGGTTGGCAATATAACTCATTATCTTATTCATAGGGTAAAGTACCTGAGTTGGAGGCTTGAGAACAATGGAGTTTCCAGCTATCAGTGCAGGAGCAATCTTTGACACAGCAAGGTTGACAGGATAGTTAAATGGGGGAATGGCCAAAACCACCCCAAGTGGAATCTGCAATACAATGCAAACATAATATGTAAACAAAGTCCAAACTCAAAATCACAAGGATGTATACATACATATATAAAATATATGTTATGTGTGTTCACCTGTTTGGAACAAGCGTCATGTAGCTGTGCCATTATGGCAATCAATCTATATTCATAAAAACTAAACAGGATTTGCCAAGCAGCTAGCTCACAGATGTAGAAGATACACCATTAGGTTGATGGTTAACACTTTCAGTTGTTCAGTACTTTCTATTTCATATCCTAGTTTACCATCCCCCCGTGGCGCAATAAATAACTTTCTAGATAAAATTTTAATCTGTTATCATTCCCATATGCCCTCATATTTGCATTATTCTATCTTCAATGAACAGATGACTTGGAAACTCAGGGCAAGACATAGTTCTGGTTCTTATAGTTTTGCATTTTTCACATTTATGAGAAACACGTGTCTTTAATGTAAACTATAACCTTCTCCATTAGACTGTCATGGCCAATTTACTGTTTGCTGCATTATATGTAGGACCTTAATGGTACCCTGTATTTAAGATCTCATTAGCATTTTGCTTCTCCAAGTTATTTTTTTCCTTTTTCTCCTTTTATAAGTAAATTTTGACTTCAAGGAGGAGGGCAGAAAGGAGATTAAAAATAGTGTCCAGCAAATTGTACTACCTCTAGTGGTTTCCAAAGTTACCTTCTATTTCAGATAGATAATGAAAAAAAAAAATTAAGATAAGAATAGCCTGGAGAATATAAGAGTAGAATTTTCTTTTTCTTTTTTCCTTGACTTCCTAGCAATCAAATCAACCATAAATGAAATTGGCAGACTACAATACAGAAAAAATTGAATGAATTAGGTGCTTTCTTGTGCAGTACTATGGGCAGACTCCTATACCAGCGGTTTGTTGAGCCGCTGGTGCAGGCGTGACTTGGTAAAAATGATGATGCTATGATGTAGAATTGTTGACAATGTCAACAACGAAAGTAAAGACTAAAGAGAGGTTATGAAAAAATCTATAACATATTATAGTTTTAAAAGATTGGGTTTTAGGTGAAATTGTATTAAAAGATTGCCTTCTACCTGCCCATATCTTATATCCAATGTCATCAAATGGGACAAAAAAACGTCACCAATAAATAACAATAGCATGACACTTAACAATCTTTATAAATGCAAGGATGTATGCCTATAATACCATCACCAGAGCAGTCTGTAAATTCCATATTGTGGGCTTATCATCATAGGACACACAGGAAGTAACATGTGTTGGGTGAATTTTGACCTTACATGTTGTAAGCTTTTCATTTCCTGACATGCTCAGAAGCTCTACCAGATTTTGAAAACCGTGACAAATTTTTTTTTTTTTTTTGACTTACATCATTAAAACAATTTAGTACCACCAGATTATCTATTTTCTGAGCCCATCATCTCATCTTGACTACCGGGGCTAGGTGACCAAGTCTGAACAAAATTCCTTACTCCCGCATATCTCACTCTCATAATTTATATTTATTATTTGGTAAGAAAAAATAACATTGCTACAAACACAACAAATTTCACAGTTGTTTTCACAACTTGTCGAGGTGATAGACTATAATTAATGGAACATCGCTTTTGCATGTGACCACCGCCGACACTACTTTTAGTGTACAACAACAATGGCAAATAAGAAATTTCATAAGTAAGAATGGAAAATTTTACCTTAGAAGTGAGGCAGTACTTGGTTCTCTCATTTCCAGGGAAACTATCAGAGACCAAGAACTTTCCCTCCCCCAGAATCCTAACCCCTTCTTCAGCAGTGTAAGAAACCAGGTCCCCAGACCTCACAACCTTCATCAAATCCAAAAATTCACTTCAATTACCTTCATAGTGATACCACAAAAACATGATAATCAGAACAATATTGATACCTCAGTTACTGAATCTTTAGCTGGCTTTGCGATTTCTTTTACAAGGCATTCAGCAATTGGGGCTTTATGCTCTTTGAGGATAGCAGCTGCCTTGTGAAGGAGTTCTGCTCTCTTCCAAAGTGGAGTCTTTGCCCATGATTTCTGCGCAGTTTTTGCCAAATCCATGACCTTATTTACCTCTTCTTGTGAACAGGCTGTAGCAAAACCATAAAGTAGTTTGGTTACTATAAAAATTTGATCACAGAGAGTTTCATTATTTGCAAAAAAGAAAACAAATCCTCCATTCAACTAAGTTGAACTCACAATTTACCCTGTTTCAGCAGGGAGTATAACATTTCTTTGAAGAAACCAGTTATGTCAAATCAAAATATGGTCAAGCTTATTGAGATTCACAATTCTAAAATTAAAACAAATTAATGTCATCAACTTAGTTATCACTTTGTATATGTCACATAATTCTAAGTTTTTAGTTCAAACAAAGAGCTAGCTGGCTAGCACATGAACAAAAAACCAACTTTTCAAGTCTAAAAGAAAGATGATCATAATTGGTCACCTTGAACCTTGTACTGAGTCTTTCTTGTAGTTGGGTTGATGATAGCAACAGTTTTCCCAGAAGTTGACTTCTTCCATTCCCCATCTGCATAGTACTTGTACACATGCTCTCCATCCAAAATCTCTGCAAATAACCCAGTCCCAGCCATAGTTTTAGTCTGTGAACAGAGAAAAGAAACAACTTCACCAAAACCCTCTTAGAGATTCCACTCCCTTGAGAGTTGGAGAAGAGTGTAAGAATTTAAGAAGTGAAGGTGATAGGAGTGAGGAGTGTCTGGTGAGGTTTAAATTTGGTTATGGTTTGGTGGGTAATGTAATCTATCTATATATAAGAAGAAGGTGAGCCACGCTTTGCTCTGTTCCATCCTCTTGGGACCAAACAAAGCTGTGTTGTTAGTTAGTTAGGTGGTTCAAAGCGTGCCAAATAAGCGGCAATTACTTTCTTCTTCTTCTTCTTTTGACAAAAATATTTTTTATCATGTTACACGCAATTATGACACCTAACAATTAACTTTTTGTTGATCTTATAATAGTTTGTCACGTGTATATTTTTGTTCTCACAATTTCATAATTCATACATCCATATTCTAATATGTTTGATTCTAAAAAAAAAAAATCTAATATGTTCTTCTAAAAAAAAAATATTCTAATATATTTTTTTTAATTTAACTTAAATTATAGTCTTTATTTGAATCTTCAATTAAATGAAAAAAATAGATAGTTTAAAGTATAGACATAATTATAATATATATGTCTATTATTTATTAGTAATTATCATCAATAATTTTATAAATAAATATTTATTAATAAATACTTCAAATATCAACTTTCATATTTAATATTTTATATACAAACAAGATCAAAATAAAATGTTTATTAATAACTACTGTGGGGGTAAGAGCTCAAATTTGTATATTGGGTCTTGGGTTTTATCCGAGAACGTGAACATGTCCGAGAAGGAGGGAATGATTGGGAGAGGCCTCAAAGTTGAGAATCACATAAGGAAATAGTGGAGGAATATAGTCTGAGGAGTAGCTCCCTCTCGGATATGATGAATATCAGTCAAACCGATAAGGATAAACTTCTAGCACATGTAAAGGCGATAGGAACTTAGAAATATCTAAATGAAAAGCTGCTATTACCGCATTAAATGTACTGCAGCAACTTTTCCGGCCGCATTTATGTGGATATGACCCCTGAACAGTGCAGTCTCAGCTACTACCATTCACAGAGAGTTAAAGAAGATGTCTGATGGGACATGCACTCAAGTGAAGGTTTAGATGATTAACAAGTGTACGATCAGGATATTCGAAAATGAACTATATAATGTAAAAGACTTCCCATGAGTGGAGGATCGGAGAAAATGAGAAAAGAACGACTATAATATTCAAATCTGTATTAATATCCAGTTCTATTAGGTTTACTTTGATAATTGACCTCCTCGGACAACCAATTTATCGAATTTTATGTGTTTTTCTTACTTGTTCATCTTTAGAATCTCTATTAACCGTTGTTCAATTCACTAAAGACCTAGTTCTTTCACCCAATTTCTATAAATTTATTGTACTGGACTTATTAGACCTACTTCCCATATTTTTTGGATTTGGGTTACAAATTGTGACCCTACAATTACATATCATAATTAATAAATTTTATATTTATAAACAAAATAAAAGAAAGATAAAATTATTTTTTCAAATAAAATTATATTGTATTGAATTTTCGCACGCTAACTTTTTTTTCTTTGAAAGGAATGGGTTGTTGACCGGAAATTATAAATTTTTTTGTACACTCACTTGAAAAATTTATACACCATTTGTATCCAAAAAAAAAAGTTATCGTTATCAACAAAAATTAATTATCAACAAAAAAATAATCATCAAAAAATCAATTTAAATACACATCCAAAGTTTTTATTAGCAAATTTATCCAAGTTTTTTTTTTTTTTTTTATCATTCAAGAATCAATAAGAGTACAGTATTTGAAAACCTTTTTTATTTTTAACAAAGTGCAAAGTGTGACGAATATTCGGGAAACATGCGGAGTTCACGCATGATTAATTGCAAATGAAAACTGGGTCAAATGGCAGGGCGCAATCCCTCTCCCCATTTTGTAAAAAAAAAAAAAAAATTTAGTTAACCAATACTCTGTGGATATTAATTTATAAATAATTTTTAAAAATCTTTTATAAGAAAAATAAAATAAAATAACTGGTTTTCTTCACAACTTTTTATACCCTGGCCCTTAATTAATTAGAGGGAAGATATTAATGACATTATGGCATTAGATGACACCTAAGGTTGTAAACTAGCCAAGTTTTATCAAGCAGTGAGTGTTTAAATTCAACTTGAAAACAAATGTAAAATGTTTTGAACTTGGCTCAAGCTCTAACCAAATCTATAAATGATATTTGAGCTTAAACTCATCAAAAAGTCTAAAAATTTGGGTTTGGCTTCGCTCGGCTTGATTCATTAGTCAAGCAAAGTTCAAGCTTAATATCAAGTTTTTGAGCTTTAGTAAAAATACAAGTACATTATCAAGCTCATATCAAACTTAGTATCATATGCCTCTTTGGTTTTGACAAGTAATCCTAACTTCCAATTACTTAAAGATTTAATAAGATATCTATATACATATACATGCATACATACACATATATATATATATATATAAACTGAAGCGTATGCTGCATAGTATTTATTGTTGTTACTCTCTCGTTGTGCTGCATCATCCACATATTTTTAACTATTTCTCTCTTATTTTTAACTCTTTTTCATCTTATTAATTTCTCAACTTATTGTTATACATTCTCAAACCTTTCTCACTCCCTTTTACCTTTTCATCTTCTCACTAATCTCTACCTTAATGTCAGTTTTTATATTAGCCATTCTTATCTTATCATTTTATTATAAATTTGTCATTATTTCTCCCATTCTATACATATTTTTCCCACAAGAAAAAATTGTTATTTATCTCTCTCTCTCTCTCTCAATTCTTTAATCTTTCTAACAACTCTACTTTAGGTTGATAAATCATTGTATTTTAATAACTCTATTTTGAGTTAATACATTTTGGTGTTGTGTTTTTGAGTTCCCCATCACAAATAGTCTCTCTCCCTCTTATAGGTTTGGTTTGATTTTTGTTTTAGTTAATAATTAATTATTTTGTAAATGAGAATTTGAATTTATATGAAAACATAATTTTGGCTATGCATTTGAATGTGCCTATCAATCATTTGAGTAATATCAAGTATAATTTTGTTATGGGTTTTAATTATCATGGTAATTTCCTTTAAGATAACGAGGAATTTGAATAATTTATTTGAAAATTAAAAAGTTTAGTTGTACAAAAAAAAAAAATAGTAAAACATGATGCGCTATAACATAATTTCAAAGAATAAATCATGTCAATAATGAACAAAATATCAATCAAACACACACAAAATAATATGATGATATATTGGTACACATAGAAAGATGAAAAATAATTTTAAAAATTGTTTAATTTTTAAGAAGAACAAATTATCTCCAACAAATTTTAGAGAACAAATTAGTATACAGTACACCACAATTACAAAATAATTATCTTTTCCCACACATCACATGGATTTGCGACTAGTGAGTTTACTGTCAAACTCATATTAAATTTATTACTAAGCCCACAAACAAATCTAAGCTCAAAATGTTTTGTATCAAGCCCTAATGTTCATGAGTTTGTCCATGAATAATTGTTTTTACTTCGGCTTGGCTCATTAATTAAATAAGCCTAAAACTAAAGTTTAAGTTTGACTTGTTTAGAAACAAACAAGTATGAACAAGCTATTTATAGAGCGAAACTTAATCTATTTATGAATGACTTAGTTTATTACCACCCAAATGGCGCCTAACCATCAATGCCAATTAGTTGCAAATTAAAATGCAGTTAATTCGGATTAGTTGTTATGAATTACTATGACTGAGGGATCTTCCAAACAAGACAAAAAAGTTTCAAGAGAGATAGAGAGCTCAGATTGCTCGCACAAAATTTGTCAAATTACTTTCAAATCTTTAAGATTTTATGTAAATGTTTTCTTTTGAAGTGGATTGAACCTGAATTCAATTGTCATGAGTGGATCTGCCTGCCACAATTCGTGTGTAAATGGTAAGAAGGATGAACAATACCTGCGTAGAGTAAATGCAAAAGTTTAAGAAAAAAAAAAAAAAAAAAAAAAACTAAGGCGAAAAGATATTATTTGTGATACCCTATTGACTAAAAACCAAGTTCAGTATAATGTTTTTTTTTTTTAAAGTAGAAAAATAGAATCTATTTATTTATTTCTTCTTCTTCTTTTTTTAATCCGAGATTGTTTCATAAGAATAAAAACTCTAAAATTGCACGAATTTGCATGGCAGATGACATGCAAGCAATGAAGCCTTGATATTATGAGGGAAGGACTTAAAAGCATAGAGATGTTAGAGCATTTCTTTTATAATTAACAAGACTGATACCTGAAAATTGAAAAGCCCTGCCATTTGTTAAAAAATTTTGCTGAATATTGGCGCCATTTGCTAAAACTTGAATATTGGAAAGTTGGGCCATTCTTGATTCTCCTCCTCCTGCTTCTGCTTCTTCTTTCACATAAAATTCTTTTATAAGCATATATTCCAACAAGAAATTAATATTACTTTTAGTCTTAATTGTTATCTGTCATAACCGCACTTAGTAATTGGAGACAACTCCGTCAAATTGAAACAAGGTTAGATCCTCACTGTCAGGAGCTTATTTTGTTCTTCTACATTTTTTTAGGAGGTCTAGAGAGCTTATCTACTACTACTATGAGTCTTATTCATATTTATATTTAAAAGCTGAAGTATAGGGTTATCAATATCCCGATCTTAAGATCTTACATTTCTAAAACATTATGAATCTCTCTAGGATTTGTACTGAAGTGGGATCTATGTGAGATCCCAATCTGAATTTTAGGATTTCAGCTCCGTAGAATTGAAACAAGGCTATTAGGAGCTTATCTTTATCTTTTTTTCTTTTTTCTAGAAAGTCTAAGGAGCTTATCTACTACTCTTATGAGTCCTATCTATATCTATATATAATATCTATATTTATATTTAAAAGCACAAGCATAGGATTATCAAGATCCCGATCCAAATCTTAGGAAGATCCTACTGTTAGAGATATATATTAGACATATTAGCCCAATGTAATAGGCCCAAGCCCACTCCTGCTTGTACTAGTAGTCTAGGGTTTAGTCGTTTATATATACTCATGTTAGGGTTCATTGTAACACAGGTTTTGTACTACACTCTTATACAATAAAGATGTAGCCCTTAAGGGATTCCTCTGTGGATGTAAGCCGACAAGGCTGAACCACGTAACCCTCGTGTTCTTGGCGTTCCTATTCTATGCTTTCCCTTCCGCACCAACTCTAACATATACAACATGATATAACACATCGCGTTGCTAATAATAATATTTAACACCTAGGTCCCTAAATGATTTCTTGAATGGTGAAACTTGCTTGGTTAATTTAATTTTGAATCTTATTATAAACATAGAATTACAAAATTAAGAAATAAAACTCTTTCTAAAAATAAATAATTTAGGATGCATGGCACAAAATTGGACTTCAATTGTAGAATCTAATTGGATTTTCTCTAAGTTTAGCATATTAATATATATATATATATATATGTATGTATGTATGTATATATTTGTGTCAAGAATTAATTTTGTTCAATGTTTCTTTAATATATATCTTATGAATTATAATTATAGGCTTTTTTAGGTTTTTTTTTTTTTTTGTTAATCAAAAAGAAGGATCTTATGATCCTCGTACCGATCCTACGATCAAATCCCCAAACCCTCTTACCAATCTCATGTGGGATCTTGATCCTAGTAACCTTGGGAGTGCCATCTCATATAAAAAATTAAAAAAATAAAAGTGGTGGTGTAGCTTTGACTTGTGAGAATGAGTTAGGAGCAAAGTTTAGAGCTTCATCTTATGAGAGAGGTAAAGACTTAAGTGCTGATGACTAATTAGCTAGCTTATTTTTTCCAATTCAGTTAGGTACAACTTTTTAAAATCTCTCATTTTTTTTCTTTTTCTTAGTTAAAATTTATCAAAATCAAATGCATCTCATTGCTCAAGGCAATTTACTTAAATAGATACAAAGAATAATTAAAGAGAGAAAAAAAGAATAACATACTCACATCATATCTGGAAATACAGTTTATCTAATGAGCAAAATTCTAATATTATGTGTGGCGTGACCTGGTTGCTCCAAACCAATTTAAAGAAAATTTCCAGCAACCCATTATGTTGCGATTGATAATGTACTTTTAGTGTCATGACCTATATATTCAATTTCAATTTTCCTCCAAATAGGTATCTCTCTTTTTTTTTTTTTCTTTTTTCAAGTTGGTTAGCATATGGATGGCATTTTCCGCACACGCATGGAGAGAGAGAACGGTTTGGATCGGTAACGACAAACAATGTGAATTAGCTTCATTGAAAGTGTTTCATGACTCTATCTCTTGAGTCATTTAAGTGCATCATATTATACTATAATGGCTACTGAATTAAATACTAAATAGATGATGTATGTTCTCTTTAAAATAAAATGATATGTGTTGTTCACTCTTTAAACCTTTTGTATCTAAAATTTAATAGAAGTTCGACTTACTTTTGAAAAAAAAATAGAAGTACGACATTCATCCTTCAAAATTAAAAAAATTATAGTTTCGTCTCTATATATTTAAAAGCAATTTCATCCTTTTATCAATATATTAATAATGTAATTGTACATCGCAGATGTGCGGGACAGGTTAAAAAAAATGAGGTTACTTTGAAATAATTTATTTTAACAACAATGAAAAAAATTACCATTTTTAATTTTTAATTTTTTTAATGATGAAGTTGTAACATTTTTAATTAGACAAAGTTTGGCTACAAACGGGCTAAAAAAATAGTATGGTTATTCACTTATTCTTATTCTAAATTTCTAATCCTGGTTACATGCATGTTTGAAAATCTAATCATTGAATTGTATGTTATTTATGTTATTAACACGCACGTCAAATTTTGTGTCAATTAAATGTTATTTACTATTTAATCTATAAACTTATTCTTTATGCATAAATTTAATTACAAAATTTTGAAATTTAAACATTTGATCGATAATGTAGATATATTGGGTCTAGGAGTCCATTATCTATCTGTATGCTGGGCCTGTGGCCCAAGCTGAGGATAAGGGGTTGTCCAAGGAGGAGAAAATCTTTGTCAGAAGAGACTGTGTTATTAAATGAAGAAGTTAGTTGTGGTCATAATGGCCCAGGAGGGTGGTCCGAGAATGAATGCCTCCTCGGCTAATCAAGGTTGAGGTCAAAAGAAGTGGTCTGCAGTTCAGAGGAACATTCTAGGAAATTCTATTGGTATGGATAGGCATTGCAGAAACATAGGACAGGGGGAAGTCCTAAAATATCTAAGGAGAAAGCTGCTACCACCGCATTAAATGCAGTACAGCTAACTCTCTGACCACATTAATGTGGAAGTGATACCTGAACAGTGATTTTCAGCCTTACAGCTACTACATGAAGACCTATTGAAGGAGCTGATGGGACAAGTATCAACACCAGCCATCTGGCATGCACATGAAGGAAAAAGATGAAAGGAGAAGAGAGTATAAAAAAAAGGGAGGCAATAGGAGAAGGGATCGAGAAAACTAAGAGAAAAATACTGTAACATTAAGAACTAACTTTGTAATCATACCTGAAAGAAATATATAAGAACAGATCTCCTCGAACTTTACCAATGACGATTTTCTTCAGTATAATCCTGTCTATTTACATTTTCTTGTCATCTAAATCTACTTTTGTGTTCGTCTGATTCACTAGAGACCAGTTTTTTAACTCATTCTCTATAAATTCATTGTTTTGGGCTTTTTAGGCCTAAGTCCATCCACCTGTTGGGCTAGGGACTCAAATTTGGTCCTTACAGGTAACATTATAAACACCCAACATCCTACTTTTTATTTTTACATACAACCAAATAAAATAATATAAACTACACAATCAAATAATATAAAAAGTTTTGTTTCTCTCTCTTCTCTTCCATCTCTCTCTCTCTCTCTCTCTCTCTCTCTCTCTCCAATAATATTTTTTTTTTATGTTTACAACCCATGAATACTATGTTGTATATTTGAAAACTCACTATTCATAGTTGCTAAAAAAAATGGCAATACATACCCGGATAAAGGCGAAATTTGAGGTGTTGATTGGTAAAATAGCAATTGGGAGGTTTTTACACCCCCAATGCTAATGCTTACGTAAAAATTTGAAATTTTAAGATAAGACTTATTAATTCCCGAAAACTCATGAAAATCTAATTGGTTGTTTGAAATTTTTTAAAATTCTCAATAATTATACAATATCTATATGAACGCACCAATTCTCATGAACCAAGAGAATTTAATGTAAGAAATGTCAATGTTAGAAATATATATATATATATTAATGATTAATAGCATTTTTATCATTTAAAAACATATCAATAACAGTCAAAATGTCAAATTATTAATTCTTTGTTAATTAAATAATATGAATATATAATAAGTTCCAGTTAGTTCAATTGGTAAAGTTTTTTATCATCAAATAAAAGATTTGGGATTCGATCCCTGCTACACCTAATGACCTAAACACCAATTGGTGTTTTTGTTGATGATAAAGAATTATCATTATGAGTGGACATCATAAGTTAAAACTCTCTTAAAAAAAATATGAATATATAAAAGATTATTTTAAACATATTAAATTATATTTATGTTAGTTGAGGGTTATGCATTCTTCAGAGCTTATAAATATTGATCTTCGGTTGAGAGTTATACATTCGTATGAACATAAAAAGTGCTACTACTACACAAATTCAAATTCAAATTCTTGTCTTTTTTATTATTTTCCTTTTTGGGAGTCTAAAACTTGCTTATATTCTTTGCGTTTTCTTATTATATTTTATTTTTTTGAAAGGACTCACCAAACATTCTCTTTGCACAACCAAAAAAAAGTCCACTTGTATTATTTCAGTTGGGAGACATCAAAGCAATTCCAATTTTTATTTAAAATAAATAAAAACAAAGCTGCACATACATAACCTTTTTTTTTTTTTGGTGTGTGTGGAGAGAGTTTCACAATCTATGGCATCTAATTAGTTTTTTATGTAGACGAGAATCAAATTTCAGATTTCTTATTCAACCACAAGAGACTCTATCAATTAAACTAACTGAAACCCACACGTATAACCAAAAATCTGAACATACGAACTATGGTCGACCATATCCTGTATCTTGTTATCATTATATCATAAAGTCTAGTATGGGCATCTCATTTTCAGCTATATAGTCCAAGAATTGTTAACCTTATTTATCACTTCCCATAAAATGGTGTGCCTCAATCCCCCTCCCCTAGTTAAAACCTACTTCAATTCATTTTTTAAAAAAATTAATAAATTTAAGATGAGAATAAAATAAATAATTGGCCAAAAAAAATGTGAATAAAAATGATTTGTGGGGACTTATTTAGAACATGAAAAAAAAAAAATCCTAAGTTTCCCTTTTTATTGTTTCTTCTCTTCTTTAATTGTATGTGATTTCTACCACCAAGCCTTGTAGTCTAAGTGATACCCGGTTCACCTGGTGATCGTCAGCTCAAGGGTTCTGGCCCCTGCAACAAACAATTACCCAATAAAAAAAAAATGTACGTGGTTTCTGCCATTATTCTTTGTGACTTTGTAAGGGTATATTCTCACATTTCATTGGAATCTCCCTTATAGGACTCCTACTTGTAATTAAGATGGTTGACTTTTAAGTATATTCCCTAAAATATGCATGCCTCAATAATCAAATAATAATAATACTAGTAATAGTCACCACCGAGCCTTCTGGCCTGGAAGGTACCTGGTCCTCTTGGGACTTAACAGCTCAGGGGTTCTATCTCCTGTATAAACACTTACCAAGCAAAAAAAAAAAAAATAATAATAATAATAATAATACTAGTAATAGTCTATTTTCAATAAGCTACGCATGGATTAAAAGAAGCACGTGTCAGATAGGACAATATTGTACGTAGGATCGAAATTTCACATGGTCTCAACCAACCACGAGTCACACACCACCCAGAACGGAGTAGCTAAACCTGAAAGCATGAATGGGTCGCTAGCAGCGCGGTGGTTGATAGGTACCAGGCTTGATTGGTGCAGGTTAATTAGTGTTGAAACAATGCCTTGGGAACCACAAATTCTTAGTCTGCAGCTCGGTGGTTAAGGTTCCATCATCATCATCTTCCCATGCATGGACCACAAATAATTTCTCTCTAGCCAAAATGCCAAAATGACCTGCCTACCTGTATTCATTCGTGGATCACATCCATCGTCTCATAAAGCTGATCATGACCTACCCCATGAATGTGGACTTCTTTTGTTTTGGTAATCAAAGGCTACAATTTAATTAGAGATCTAGTCTCAAGTATGGCCATTACTTCTCATAGTAGTTCAAGTGCAATACAAACCATACATGTCTTTTAGAAATCAATAAAGAGACATCATAAATTTCATTTGTTAGGAAGCTCAGCCTTAGGAGAAAGTGGCTAGCTGATCCTTTGTATCCCTCTCTTTGGTAAGCAATAAAAGGTTATTCAGTTAGTCAAAAACAATAAAGGGGCATTCAAGGAAAATTATTGGGTATTTACATAATATAATGACGTGATACTTCCTTCTTTTACATTCATAGTAAATCTTATCATAAATTCATCTAGTAGGGTGAGTACAACATTAATGGCCATCCAATATTTGTGTATGATGTCAACTGCATTTAGCAATAACTCAATTGTAACTAATAGCTGAGCAACGGCCATAAGAGCGTTACAAATGCCTTAATGAGTCTTCAATAGCCATTAGCAGATTACAATGGAGTATGACCATTACTTCTCATAATAGTTCAAGTGCAAATACACACCATAAATGTCTTTTAGAAATCAATAAAGAGACATCATAAATTTCATTTGTTAGGAAGCTCAGCCTAGAGTGGCTAGCTGATGATCCTTTGTATCCCTCTCTTTGGTTAGCAATAAAAGCTTATTCAGTTAGTCAAAACAATAAAGGGACTAGAGGTGTGCAGCCAACCCGCCAAGCCGCTAAAATCGACCTGACCCAACCCAACCCTCCAGGATCGGTTTTTAGGGCTTGGAGGGTTGGGTTGGGTTACAAAAAAATTTTTGATAGCGGGTCGGGTTGGGTTTGGGTCATAAAATTTCAAACTCATCAAACTCGACCTGACCCACCCATATATTTAATATATATTTAAAATATATTATATAATTAATAATTTTTTTTTTAAAATAATCAACTCTTCCTATCCTATATAAAAGCTAATTAGTTCACACCAATCCTAGTAAATTACTATTATTGTCTAGTCATTAGTGTTGTTTGCCTTTAAGGAGTTACATTAATACTAATCCTTGGGTTTTTTTTAAATATATTTATTAATCGATATATATATATATATATATATATTTGCTCAATTTAATAATAATAGTAATAAAAAAAATTGTCCAACCTATGGGTTCAACCCAACCCATGTGGGTTGGGTTGAATTTTTTTTAACCCACTATAATAGGTTGGGTCAAAAAATCTCCTTAAGCCAACTCAACCCGACCTATGCACACCCTAAAAGGGACATTCAAGAAAAATTATTGGCTACTTACGTAGTATGAGTACAACATTAATGGCCATCCAATATTTGTGTACGATTAGCAGCTGTTTGTTTGGAAGATACCATTTCTTGTATTTCTTCATTTTGATTTAATGCATTGCAATTTACCAAAAAAATATATATTTGTGTATGACGTCGATGTCAACTGCATTTATGTTTAGCAATAACTCAATTGTAACTAACGGTTGAGCAACGGCCATAAGAGCGTTACAAATGCCTTAATGAGCCTTCAATAGCTACTAGCAAATGAGAAATGCTAACGAGTGTCCTTAGGGCACTAATTAATAATTAATTTTAAGACAATTTTGATACCATTTTTATGGAAAATGAAAAAAGTTGTCAAAATATTAATTTTTTTTTTCATTTCCCATAAAAACTTTCTTTAAATAAATTATTAACCAATACCCTAAATGCACTTGTTAACATTTTCCTTAGCAAATTACAATGGAGTGATAACGCCAAAAAGGCAAGGGTTGTCAGCATTTATAATTTTATATGAAGCAAGCCTATAAAAGGCTAGAATCAACAAGAGGAAAAGGTCCACAATCTCAGCTAAAATACGTAACTAAGATTTCTTAAGATAGATTATCTAACTTAAGTATTGGAGGGTCCTTGACAGACACCATTCCGATATTACTTGTTATCCATTTCTTTGTTCTTGGCAGGAAACATAACTCTTCCATTCAGTCCGAACAAGGAACATACTGATAACACAATTCATGCATCATCAGGATCCATTTAGGGCCAGCTCAACCCATTAGGCGACTTAGGCAATCGCTTAAGGCTCTCAAGTGAAGGAACGCCCTAAATTTTAACCAATAAAACCCTAAATATTAGTCAATAAATAAAAAAAAAAATTTATAAAAAAAAAATTAAATGTTAAAATTATTATAAATTTTACTACATAAAATATATAAACTAATATAATAATGAATGAGATATATAAACCAACATAAATGCACAAATTGACACATGTTTACAAGTTAGCCTCTATAGTAATTATTTGATAGCACTACACCTATTAGCTCTTAGCCATACGTGGGTTGATGTGATATCACATTGACCCAGTTTCGTTAGTTTGTTATATTAGTTTTCCTTTCTTAGTTTGTGTATAATATAACTTGTCCTACAATCACTTAAAAGTTATTATAACTTTTAAGTAAAGTTATGATGTGTCTTTGTATTAGAATCATTTCTTCTCTCCCTTGTGTGTATGTTTGTTTCTCAAAAAAAATTCAATTCTTATTTTTATGTTAATATTGACCCAATTCTTTTATTTTAAATAGTTTATTTTTGTATTTTTTATATATTTTTTCATAAGTTATTCTACTTTTTTTAATAATAAATATTTTAATCAAATCTAAATATTTGTATAATAGTTAATATAATGAAAATATGAATCTAGAATTTTTTTTGGTATCAATATTAATTTATTGAGTTATGTGATAAATAAACTTTTTAGATATATTCATTTAGTAAAGTTGCAATCATTCTTTTGATAAGTCAGGTTCTATTGTTATATACTTTAAATTTTATTTTAATTAAATCATAATTTTAAATTATAAATCATGCTTTATTCAGTCATATATATTTTTTAATTATGAATGCCTACTAGAAAATATCCATCTAGATATAAAGAACTATATATATTTTTTAATTACAAATGCCTACTAGAAAATATCCATCTGGATATAAAAAAGAGAGAGATAAAATTGAAAAATAAATTAAATCTCAAAAATGAACTATAGATAAATTTGTTACTAGCACTAAAGAAAACACAAAAAAAAAATTAATAAATATTACTTAATTAATATTTAAATATAAGATGAAAAAAGAGTCAAAAGACCCTACTTAAAGTTTTCGTCTTAGACCCCAAAATTGGTTAAGTTGGCTCTGGATCCACCACGAATGTGAGAGAATAAAATACTACATCATCGTATTCCAGAAGTAGCTAATAATTACCCAACATCGAAATGATTAGTGTCAAATTAAAAGAGACAATCTTAAAAGACGAAATCAAAAATAAAATTGATGTAAAAAACTTTTATTAATATAAATAATAAAATAAATAAGCTAAAAAAATTAATTATCACACAAAATAAAACGTAAATATAAATTGCAATTTATATTTCATGCATTGTGTCAATTAAAATATATTAATAAAATAATTACTATATATTTATGAACTAAATAACTTTGAAAAGTAATCCATATATAAGAGATTTTTTTATTTATGATATGACATATATAAGAGATTTGAATAAATAGTTTGATTACTTAACAGTAAATTGAGGAAAAAAATCAAAATCCAAGCATTAAAAAGTTGACATTATATCTTTAAAAATTTTAAAAATTCTATATATGCATTAATTTATTTCAACAATTTGTAAAATGTCCCATCTTTCTTATGTATATACCCTAAGTTTCGAAATTTTATTTCCACTTATTAAAAATCCATGTATATAGCTTTCTTTATAATTGGCAGTACATCCATGCCTCATAGAACTTCGTTTAAAAAATAAAAAATGGTGTTGTGGTATTGTGGTATTGTAAAATGGATTTTTTTTAGAAAAAAAAAAAGAAAAAAGAAAAAAAAAGAAAGATAATGAGATTGCCCTCTTGATAATTGGCAGTACACCCATGACAATAGTGCCATATAGCACTTTGTTCAAAAAATAATAGTAAAAGGATGTACACTACAAAAGTACAAATGGGAGAAGGTGAGTTTTTCGAGTGAGTCAGTGACATACAAAAGCTTTTATAATTTTATTTGGTAGGATGACCCCTTTGCATATAGTAATAGGTGAATGGTGACCCACTTTCATTCGCATGGCTCCTCCAACCATGGAGAGGACTCTACTAGCCTTTCACCAACCAATTTAGGTTGCACTTTCTCTATTATGAAATTGTACAATTGTACCTACTCGCAAGACTACCCAAATGTGAAGTTAATAATGGGAAATCCTAGATACTTGACCAGATTGAAAGTGGCATTGATATTCAATTTAAGAACAAATGAGATCTCTCATGTCTTCCCTCCTGTTGATCTGCACTCTGACTAGAGCACTCTGACTAGATGGCAGAGTGTTGATTTGAACATTCTCATTATTGTTTTCTCATGGAATTTTTCTAGAGCCTTCCTAGGATTAGAAATAAGATTTAATCATATGAAAGGCTTAATTCACGACCTTCCCTGAGGTCATAGAACTCTTAGAATTTATTTATTTATTTATTTTTAAAATAGGGAAATTGAGAAGAAGAAACTTTTTTACCAAGGAAGTCAATAACATACCAGTATACTAATGTTATATATCATACTAGTCATTGAATTAGTACCAATACTCCTCATAAATGTACTGAAAAAATATTGGGTTACGAAAAATTATTAAATACTCCAGAAGTACCATAAATGCGTACTTTCCCCTCTCACATGAATTGTGAGTCCTATCATAAATTTAATTAGTGAGATCCACTATTATGTGAGATGAGAGACTACACTTTTATGGTACTCCGGAAGTATCAAATAATTACCCTTGGGTTACATTAAAGATTTGTGAGTATAATGGTTGATATTGATGTTTCAACATGTACAATAAAAAAAATAATGATATATATATATATATATATAAAACATGTTATTTAAGCTAAAATACATTGGCTTATTTTACTTATGCTAATATTTGAGGTTATAAACTATGTGGATTTTAAATTAAATATTTATAAACATGTAAATAAATAAATAATTACAAATATATATATATATATAAATAAGTATATAAATAGCAGTAATCTCGGAATTGCACCGATATTAGTCGATAACAAAATAGTATCTGGTATAAAATTGGCTCCCTTGCCTTTGACACCTATTACTTTGCTGAAATTATATCACAATACCATTCAAGACGCCACCCAAAGATTCCAAACCCAAACCACGAACGAAAAACAAAAACAACAGCTCATTCACTTCCTCCAAAAACCCCCTTTCCCATCATAAAAAATAAAAAATAAAAAAAAATCTTAGAAACCACGGCATCATTAAAACTGCATTTCATCTCTCACTTGTCTACAATCTAGCATCCTAGTCTTTAGTGTGGAGAATTGATAGAGTCAAATCGAACTTGAGCAGAGAGGTGCTAATTAACTTGATAGATGGGGCAAACACAGCATGTAAATGGAATTGTCTCGTCTGCCAGGCTAACTTCCAATGAATTGGCTGAAGTAGGGAGGTCACTGTTAAGCAGGGAGGTGCTTAACTTAAGCTTTACTAAACAAATCCTTCACTCACTATTAGCTATGACTAGCCTTGTGTTTATGTGGATTTGGTAGTAGCTAATAAGAAAATTTTGCTGCCCTTATTCCCAAGGCCAGATAAATGTTGTTGTACATCAAATCGTAATGGAAGCTTCTCGGTCGAGTCAAGTCGCCCTATTGGTCGGAGCAAAGCCTCCAGTTCTAATCAAGCTGCTAAATCAATGTGGACTGAATTGTTGAGAACGCACATGCATGAGAGACACAAAATGATGCTTTGGCGTATTGGAATTGATATGATTCCAACATCTTGAATATGGAACACTAGGAATGTCCCTTGTGTGGAGTTGAGGAAGAATCGATTGGGCATTTATTACAATGATGCATATTTGCCTTGGGGATATTAAGATAGATGCTATTCAAGTGGACTCTCCTTTACATCTAGTTAAAACTTTGATTATATGCCTGCTTGAGGAAGAAAGAATTTTCAAGTCTGGGAGAAAAATCTGCATCTTTGATTATATGCCTGCTTGGGATTACGAAGCAAATAAATTGAGAGCCTCATATCAACATATCAACACCTCCAATGCTGGTGCAGGTGAGGCTCTTGCAATCCACTGGGCTTTTGGTATTTGCCACAGATGTTTGGGGCAAAAAGTGTTGGATTCCTAAAACCAGATTGGCATAAGTTAACATTTCATTTTTCTTTTATATGTTATGCTGTCTGTGTACATAATTTTTACAATAGATACACGCATTTTGTTCGATATAAATATAAGTAAACATATGAGTGGCGGTATGTGGTTTAAATACGCAGGGACAAAAGGGGAACAAGGAAGGGATCCCTAGGAATAGTTGAAAATTTCTACTGATGATCTTAATTGCATGTACTTGGATTAAATGTGGCTTTTATAGTCTCAACAGCCAAAATACATCTTTTACCAAGTCCTTTTCTACAAAATATTATTAAACTCCCTAATTTCTTTGGACCCACTCAATGTTAAAACTTTTGGAGAAAACCAACCTCACTATAATGTAAAATGTCAACCACAGAACAAAGCAAGTCAAATGTGGAATCCATTTAAGGCATCTCAGACAAGTAAAATTGATGAACATGGTACTAATAAATAATAATTGGAAAAGATAATAAATTACTTGTGACATGAATTTAACATACAAACTGCATTACTCAAAAGAAAAATGATATACCTTGTCTTTGAGGTTTATCAAGTATTAAAAACCAATAATAAAGAAAAGCTCAGTGCTACCTAAGGAACAATCTCTCAATGCAAAATGGGCCTCATTCTCCAATATTTTGCTTAACTTAATGGGACTTCACATATTCCTGAACAATATTGTAACCCACCGACTCCTCTCCATAGTCCTGTAAAACAGTCGAATAAATAGGTTAGGTGAAAAGAATATAGAAGAATTATTGCATAGAAGAGTTAAGTAGTCAAAGAGAAGTTATTTAGTTTATTGGAAAAATAAATAAATTACACCACCATTCCTTGAGGTTTATCGGAATGACACCCCTCCCCCCCCCCCCCCCCCCCCAAAACAATCTTCTTTAGGTTTGTATAAATGCAAGAGTTGAGTCAAACATTCCATTTTTAAAATAGATTCTTACCCAAACTGTGGATGAAATGAGACTCCCCTCCCTTAAGGTTTGTGCATACATGACACTCCCCTCTTAAGTATGTATAATTTAATAGGAAACTCTTTAAAAATGGATTGTTTTGTTAGTGAAAACTTAACCGTTGCATTTAGACAAACCTCAAGAGGGGGAGTATCATTTCATGATACGTCGGGGGCGGGGGGGTGTCACTTCATGAAACCTTAAGGGTGTTGGTATAATTTACCCTAGTTTATTTATGGAAACCCCTTATTCCCACCCCCCACCCACTCCCAAAAAAATAAATATAAAAAGAGAAGAGAACCAATCAAGAGATAATATTATTCCATGGATGTGTCTTTACCTTCACTACAACACAGGAGCAACCCACAACCTTTCTAGCTTTTCCTTCAGAATCAATTTTACACAACTGAATCCACAGATGAAACAGAACAATTAAGCTAAAAGGTGATATCAGTTTTCAATGGACATATTAGCAAAAAAAAATATGTATACCAAAAGAACACAAGGCAAGCTTCCATTAAATTACTAGAATCGACCATGAGTAAGTACATGGCAAATGGCAGACCAATTCAATTATAAATTATGTTCAAATTATTTGCTCAAATACACACAAAAAAAAAAAAAAAAAAAAAAAAACGCATGAATACTAAAGAGTACAGCCGTGAAATGGTAGACAAATTAGATGAAAAAAAATATTCAAAAAAAAAACCATTGTCTATTTATTTAGGTGTCTAAAGCACTCATTTATTTTCCAAAATCTAACATATAACAACACAATACAACAATTAAGAGAGAAAGAGAGATAAATTCACCACATAATTGCAAGTGAAATCATTCTAAGTTACTGAAATTAACTAGCTAGTTAAACAAGTAAATTTCACTTACACCAGCCCACTCGCCAAGTGTTTTAGCACTAGGCACTGTCATTAATTTAACATCGTGATCAGCACAAAGGCCCTTGACCAATTTAACATAATCTGGCTGGTTGCAGTCCTCAGCTATCACACAGAGTTGTGCAGCATGCTTTTCAATCACCTTGGCACCTTCATGGAGTCCTCGTGCAAGCCCACCATGAGCAAGTGACTTCCTCAGCACAAGCTGCAAGGCAGTCATGATGTCCATGGCTTCACCCAGAGGTGCTTCAGTGGTCTCAATTGCAACAGGTGCAACAGGTGCTTCTTCTCTGTATTAGCCACAAAAGGAAAAAGGTAATAAAGAAATCCACCAACACAAACAGAGGAGGTTCCCATTTAGAATTAAGCATTGATCTCTGAAGGACATATCCAAGAACAAACTGGTAAAAAAACACATATTACAGAACAGAAGGAGCAATTATGTAACATGGTCCTTAAGGGACCACAGACTTCAATCCAAAGTCTCGAGTTTTTGCTCAAATCATACATTAAATACAAACATTGTGGTCAAGGAATGTAAACAGTTTACTACAGCTTTAGAAGTTTTCTCGATATCAATAAAACTATATGTTAAATGCCAATAAGCTCTGGTTCAAAAGACAATTCCTCCCCTAACTCACAAGAACAGGTGGAGGGTGAGGTCATGGATTCAAAACCCATTAAACATGCATGCATCTTATCAATCAGAAAAAAATATATTTCATCTAAAATCAAGATTGAAAGAAACAAAAGTAGTGTGCACAAGTATGACATCCATATTTATCACTCATGAGTCAGAGAAGTTGAGCTTTCATTGACTCTAGCTACAACAAACTCTTCTAGCAAACTAGGACTTAACCTAATCTACCACATGAAAAGCACTAATCCATATGCCAAAAAACACAGCCCACAAGACACTATTACACGTTCCCAGTATTTTAGCAATATCATATCTCCTCATTTCCAAACATAATAAGAGGGGCCAAAATCAACCAGCAATCCAACTGGCCCTGTATGAAATAGGAGAAACCACTATTGCCAAATTGGAATCTCTTGCTCAACAAATTCTACTGTACTTAAATTGCACTAAAAAAATGACAAGAGCAGGCCCAAGTAAGTTTATAGGCCCCTCACCCCTTTATTTTATTTTGTTTGCAAGAATTAAGAAGACAGAAAACAAGTGGAACGACATATATTCACGTACCCTGACATTTCTGGTTGATGATCAGATTACAAGTCACTTTCCTGGTTCCAAAAGAGAAACAAAAATGTCAACAAGATTGTAAAAGATTAAAAGAAAGTGTAAATTTAATTCAAAAGGTGATCGTTAGTTTAACATTCAAGTCCAACTCAAATTTTTCTCAGTCATCATATTAATGGACACATGCGACTTTATTTCACGAGTTCTTAAAAACACAACGGAACAGTGGATATCTAATATTTGGAGAAAAAATCCAAATAACTCTAATAAGAGTATCATCAATCAACAACCTCAAACTTGATGGAGATAGATCTAATCAATTGCATTGAATCAACTTGTAGAAAAACAAGTGAAATCACACCGAAAACCTTGACTACAATTTCATAATATTACGCACACCCGCTAAACATTTCCACACCCTTGTCTAAATTCCTTGGTTGCATTTTATAATGAATGATAGTGTTTGTAATTCTGAAGTACTTTTTATCAATTTTGATATAAGAAATCGACATTTTTTTTTTTCTCGGAAAACAACTCAAAGCATTTCATTTTAGCTCAAATCTTCTGTGCTGCTCTTAGTCCAACTGAACAATCATATCCAGAGTATTAGAAAATAGTAAAGCCCAACATTTTCAATTATCATTCCTAGATTTAGAAAATAGTCTGTCTGGTTCATTAAAATTTAGCATAAAACAATATTATATATCATCTGAAAAAATAATCTGATGGGTACATGGTATTTTGGTTTCTGGGGAAAACTAATGATTCACATAATCTAGAAGAGAAGTAATTGGGGAAGGAAAGTTGTACTATGGACCCAGATGACAATAAGCTAAAGGGTTTTTAAAAAAAAAAAAATTCGTTTCTTATGGTTTCCTACAATGAATCTCGGTAACCAAGCAGAATATTCAAATTCAAAAACTGAACCCATAATTTTAGAAAAGGGACATGACTGACCTTAAAGATTGTGGCGGTGTAGATCTAGGAGCTGCTTGCACTGATAATCTGCACGCGGAGAAGAGTTTTGTTGATTGGGAGGCGTTTTTATATGTCAACGATGAACGTACATCAAACCCTAAAACCCTAGCTAATTCCGTTTTTACTAAAATACCCATCTTCTCTCTTCTACCATTTTTTTAGGGCGAAAAGTCACTTTTAGTCCCTACATTTTCAGGCGATTCTCATTTTAGTATCTACCTTTTATTTTTACCGCTTTTAGTTCCTATTCTGAAAAACGCTTCCCATTTTGGTCCCTGCCGTTACATCAGAGACGGAAAAAATTGACGTGGCAAACGGCATGAATAAATAATACTTATTTAATATCCACGTGGCCTAAATTAATAATAAAAAATACCACGTCAGCATCTAAATTAAAAAAAAATTATTAATTTTAACTAAATAAAAAAATTAAAAACAGAATTAAAACTAAAAATCGTATGTGTGGGGGGGTAAAAGCCCAGATCTACCTATTGGGCCTGGTGCCCTGTTTTTTAGATTACTTTATATCCGAAGAGTAATAACGGGTTGGGGTCGGGTTCACCTGGGGGCAACAAACCCGGAGGTGGAGGAAGAGTACAATCCGAAGAGGTTACCCTTTATCCGAAGAGGTTTTACTCCTCGGATACGAATGGTCTTGATCAAATAAACGCACAGAAGGTCCGAATGCCCTTCCTGGCAATTTTAGTGACAAAGATAAGCTCTGGGCATACCTGGGGGTGACAAGGATGAAGAAATATCTCAATGAAAAGCTGCTACCACTGTATTTAATACCCTGCAGCAACTTTTCTAGCCACATTTATGTGGAGAATACCCCTGAACAGTGCAACCTCAGCTACCGCCACTCCCAAAAAGTTAGAGAAGATACTTGATGTGACCTATACTCAAACATGTACGCAGATGGAGGACAAGTGGACGACTGGGATGATGAGGAAAGAGGCTATATAAAGAAGAAGAGCCCCTGATGAAGGGGGAGAAAAAAAAGGAAAAAGGAAGGCAGGGGAAGAAGAAAACAGCTTTATCGTAGCTCTAAGACTTGTAACCTAACTTCATTCAATAAAATGCCTATTCGGACATTATGTCTGCCTTTGTTTTCACGTGATTGCATGTTAGTTTATTCGCAAATACCATAACCAACTCTTGTTTAATTCATATCCGGCCCAGTTCTTTCACCCACGCTCTACAAATTCATTGTCTTGGGTTCATAGGGCTCATACTCCATATCTCGTGGGCTTGGGCTACAAAAATTGACCCTACAATGGGCGCCGTCTGTGGGAAGAGCTTATGCAAGGGTGAAAACAACCGTTGGTGATGGCAGAACGAAGTCAACAACAAGTAGAATCTAGGGCATCCCAACATGCTGACCCTTTTCTTAACTTGGAGAGAAGGCAGGATCGTGAGGGTAGTGTGCACACTGTGCATACTGGCCAAAGCCAATCACATGGCGGAAGTCACGTGTCCCATGCAGAGAAGAACCGAGACTTGCAACTAGAAGTTGAAAAACTGAAAAGGGAGTTGCGCCATGCAAAGAGGAAACAGATTTCCTCGTATTCTGATGAAGATTCCGACGACGAGCAAGACGTCACTTATCAGCGAAAATCTCAGATACCGGCTAGTGAATCATTTTCTTATGAAGAAGAGCATCATCACAAGAAGCAATATAGAACCCATCACGTTGAGGCGTAGGGAATGATACTATAAGCAGGGCCTTGAATCAGATCTCTCGGTCACCTTTTACTCGCAGAATTGAGGAAGCGAGACTCCCCCGATGTTTTAACTAGCCAACTTTTACCATCTACAACGGTAAAACAAACCCGGTGGAACACGTGAGCCACTTTAACCAAAGGATGGCTGTCTACTCCAGAGACGAAGTCTTGATGTGTAAGGTTTTCCCCTCCAGTCTGGAGCTGGTGGCAATGAGGTGGTTTGACTGCTTGAAGGCAGACTCTATTAATTCCTTCGAAGAGCTCACCCAGGCATTTGGTTCACGCTTTGTCACATGCCGAAGAGTAGCCAGGCCCCTGTCTTCACTATTGTCCCTGAGCATGCAAGAAGGTGAGACTCTGAAGGCATATTCGGATAGGTACTGGGAGATGTTTAATGATATGGAGGGCAACTCCGATGCAATGGCCCTCAGCACATTCAAGCTCGGCCTCCTTACTGACCACGGTCTAAGGACCTCCTTATCTGGCAAACCAGTCACTAACATGCGTCAGCTCATGGACCGTATAGAAAAATTTAAAAGAGTTGAGGAAGATCAGCAACAAGGGAAAGGAAAGGATAAAGCTACCCCCCAAGAGAGGAGGGATTTCCGGTCGGATCGTTACAGTAGCGGTAAACCGCGTAGAGATTTCGTTGGGTAATCAGGATCGACCAATCCTCAAGCGGTCAATACTGTATTTAAAGAGCCGATGCACCAAGTTTTGGAAAAGATTAAAAACGAGCCATTCTTCAGGTGGCCGAATAAGATGGTAGGAAACCCTGAGAGGTGTAATCATAATCTCTATTGCCAGTATCATCAAGACCACGAGCATAGCACGGATGATTGCAGGAGCCTGTGTGATCATTTAGATCAGCTGGTCAGCGAGGGTAAACTAAGACACCTCCTGCACCATTCCAGCGGCCGAAGAGGGCATATGAGTTCAGGGCCCCGAAGAGATAATTCCTCAAAACCGCCATTGGGAACTATTAATGTCATTTTCACTGCACCAGGGAGAACATGGTCTTGGCCATCGAAGGTTATGTCAATAGTCCAATCACCGGCAGGGCATTTCGGCCATGGTCCGAAGAGATCTAAGTCGGATGCCCCATTGATTATAGGATTCTCGGACGAGGATAAGATAGGGATTGTTCAGCCCCATGATGATGCTTTAGTAATCACCCTCAGAATTGGAGGGTACGATGTAAAGAGGGTAATGGTGGACCAGGGTAGTGCTGTGGAGATAATGTACCCCGATCTCTACAAGGGGCTGGGCCTAAAACCTCAAGATTTAACATCATACAATTCCCCCATCGTGAGTTTTGAAGGAAGGGTTGTCACCCCAAAAGGCCAGATACGCTTGCCCGTGCAGACCGGCTCTGAAGTGGTAGAGGTGGATTTTATAGTTGTGGACGTGTACTCACCCTATACAGCAATCGTAGCCAGACCTTGGCTTCATACACTAGGGGCTGTTTCCTCTACTTTGCATCAGAAAGTCAAGTACCCAGCTGAAGGGCAGGTTTATGAGATCCGAGGAGATCAGTCCGTAGCTAGACAGTGCTTAGTGGCTGCCATCCAACACGAGCCCGAAGCCGAGCCTTCGTCCAGGGCCGAAAGGGGTTTATAACAATTAAAGTCTCGGATATTACCCATTGAAGATTCAAACGAGGGCGTTCGATGCCAAGATTTAGTGAAAGTCGCCATTGGGGACGATCCTGAAAAATTCTTCCAAGTCGGATTTCAGCTGCCTCCTCAGGAGAAAGAAGAGCTAATAGAGTTGCTCAATAGGAATCTTGACGTGTTTGCCTGGAATGCTTACGAAGCCCCAGGGGTGGATCCCCAATTCATTTGCCACCATCTCAAAGTCAACCCATTGATTATTCCTAAGAAGCAGCCTCCTCGGCGCCCATCTAGGGAGCATGCTGATGCAGTGAGAGAAGAGGTGGCCAAGCTCAAACAAACTGGAGCTATTAAAGAAGTTTTCTACCCGGAGTGGTTAGCGAATACTGTGGTAGTAAAGAAGAAAAACGGGAAATGGCGAGTCTGTGTAGACTTTACTGACTTGAATAAGGCTTGTCCCAAGGATCCATTCCCCATGTCAAAAATTGATCAGCTTGTGGATGCCACTGTCGGCCACCCTCGGATGAGCTTCTTAGACGCTTTTCAAGACTACCACCAGATACCACTAGCTCTGGATGACCAGGAGAAGACTGCTTTCGTCACCCCAGTTGGCAACTACCACTATAAAGTAATGCCGTTTGGATTGAAAAACGCGGGGTCTACTTATCAAAGAATGATGACGAGGATGTTTGAACCATATCTGGGCAAAAATATCGAGATCTATATAGACGATATGGTGGTGAAAAGCAAGATTTTTGCTGAGCATGTGAAGGAGCTTGAAAGTACCTTCGAAGTCCTTAGAAAGTACAAGCTTCGCCTAAACGCTTCCAAGTGCTCATTTGGCGTGGGGTCTGGCAAGTTTTTGGGATACATGATAACTCACCGGGGAATTGAATTTAACCCCAATCAGATAAAAGCCATCAACGATTTACAAGCTCTTCGGAACCCCAAGGAAGTTCAGAAACTGACTGGAATGACTGCTGCCCTGAATCGATTTATCTCTCGATCAGCAGATAGGTGTCGGCCCCTTTTCTCTCTGCTCAACAAGTGGAAGGGATTTAAGTGGATCGAAGAATGTGTATTGGCCTTTCAGCAACTTAAAGATTATCTAGCTCGGCTACCAATTATGTCCAGTCCTAAGCAAGATGAAGTATTATTTGCTTACATTGCTGTAGCTCCCTGCGTGGTTAGCTTGGTGCTGATACGATCAGATTGTGGTGTGCAAAGACCGGTTTATTACTTGAGTAAATCGCTGCATGAGGCCGAGATCCGTTATTTGCCACTGGAGAAGGCTATCCTAGCAGTGGTGCTTGGTACACGAAAGCTACCTCACTATTTCCAGGCTCATACGGTCATTGTTCTTACTCAGCTCCCACTCAGGGCTATACTCTGAAGTGCTGACTACACGGGGAGAATTGCTAAGTGAGGTACGATCTTGGGGGCTTTCGATATCAAATATATGCCCCGCACATCGGTCAAAGGCCAAGTTCTTGCGAATTTAGTGGCTGAGTTCACGGAGCCCCAACTAGAAGAAGTAATGCCTATGTCAGACATGGATGAAAAATCAGTTGGCATGATCTCTCGGCAAGACCCCTCCCATTGGGAAATGTACGTAGACGGCGCAGCAAATCAAAAAGGTTCTGGAGTGGGGCTAGTGTTGATATCCCCTGAAAGAATCATTATCGAAAAGTCGTTAAGGCTGGACTTCTCGGCAACGAACAATGAGGCAGAGTATGAGGCCCTACTGAAGGGAATGGCTATGGTCCAAAAAATGGGAGGAAAGTCTGTGGAGTTGTTCTCAGACTTAAGGTTAGTCGTGGGTCAAGTACAAGGAGAGTTCGAGGTGAAAGATGAAAGAATGCAGGGGTACCTGAGTCGAGTTAAATGTCTGCAATCGGAGTTCGACTCTTTTAGTTTGCTGCACATTCCCATAAATGGTAACGCACATGCTGACTCTTTGGCTACGCTTGCTACCTCCTCGGCGCAAAATTTGCCAAGAGTCATCCTCGTTGAGGACTTGCATGGGCCTACAGAGGCAAAAAGGGATGTAGTTCAAGTTCACCAAGTTAGGACCGGACCCTGCTGGATGGACCCTATAGTTAAATTCTTGAAAGATGACATCTTGCCTGAAGAAAGGGAGGAAGTTGACAAAATTTGGAGGAAGGCGACCAGATTCTGGCTATCCGAGGACCAGAGATTATATAAACGCTTCTATTCAGGACCATATTTATTATGCATGCATCCTGAAGCGGCCGAGTTACTGCTAGAGGAATTACATGAAGGAATATGTGGAAACCATACGGGAGGAAGGTCCTTGGCTCATCGGGCTATTACTCAAGGCTATTGGTGGTTGAACATGCAAAAAGAAGCCCTCGAGTATGTTAAAAAGTGCGATCAGTGTCAGAGATTCGCCCCAAACATTCATCAACCAGGGGGAACTCTTAATCCACTATCCAGCCCATGGCCTTTCGCCCAATGGGGTTTAGATATCGTAGGACCATTCCCTAAAGCTGCAGGAAACAGGAA
Organism: Quercus ilex subsp. ballota; assembly: GCA_032727855.1. Taxonomy (NCBI): domain Eukaryota; kingdom Viridiplantae; phylum Streptophyta; class Magnoliopsida; order Fagales; family Fagaceae; genus Quercus; species Quercus ilex. The sequence goes on along the minus strand of CM064909.1, from coordinate 93,547,260 downwards.
ATACCTCCTGGTCGGAACAGACTATTTTACCAAGTGGGTCGAAGCTGAACCTCTGGCCAATATCAGAGACGTGGATGTGCAAAAGTTTGTATGGAAAAATATTGTCACTCGGTTTGGGATTCCTCATACTCTAATCTCGGACAATGGCCTTCAGTTCGATAGCAAAGCATTCAGGAGCTATTGTAGTGAGCTAGGAATTATAAACAGATACTCCACCCCTGCTTATCCCCAGGGTAATGGGCAAACAAAAGCTGTCAACAAGGTCATAGTGAATGGCTTAAAGAAGAGGCTGGACGACGCGAAAGGCAAATGGGTGGAAGAATTACCACACGTACTGTAGGCTTACAAAACAACGCCTCGCAAATCTATCGGAGAGACCCCCTTCTCAATGACCTACGGAGCTAAAACTGTCATACCTTTGGAAACTGGATTCCCAACACTGAGGACCAGTTCATTCAGTCCGACCAGCAACAATGAGCAGCTAGAGAGGAGTTTAGACCTGATTGATGAAAGGAGGAAAAATGCAATGATCCGACTGGCCTATTACCAACAAAAGCTTAGGCAGGGTTACGACGCCAACGTAAAGCTGAGGCCCCTAGAACCTGGTGACTTGGTGCTGAGGAAAGTGGTTGGCACCGCAAAAAACCCAGCTTAGGGAAAGTTAGGACCCAATTGGGAAGGGTTATATCGTATTACTTCAGGGGCTGGCATTGGGGCGTATTTCTTAGAAGATCTGGATAGTCATGTAATACCACGCCCTTGGAATGTAAATAACCTCAAAAGGTACTATTATTAATCGAACGTTTTCTTCAATCAATATGCTGATTCTGTATATGAGTAGTTCTCTAAGTGTTTAAACTTAAATTCAATCATGCCTGTAGTCCTCAGACCAGATGATTTGAGTTATTTAACACTCGTTCCAAGTTCTCTAAGTGTTTAAACTTAAATTCAATCATGCATGTAGTCCTCGGACTAGATGATTTAGGTTAGTTAACACTCGTTCCAAGTTCTTTAAGTATTTAAACTTAAATTCAATCATGCCTGTAATCCTCGGACCAGATGATTTGAGTTAGTTAACACTCGTTCCAAGTTCTCTAAGTGTTTAAACTTAAATTCAATCATGTCTGTAGTCCTCGGATCAGATGATTTGGGTTAGTTAATACTCATTCCAAGTTCTGTAAGTGTTTAAATTTAAATCCAATCATGCCTGTAGTCCTCAGACTAGATGATTTGGGTTAGTTAACACTCCACTACAGTTCTCCAAGTGTTTAAACTTAAATCCAATCATGCCTGTAGTCCTCGGACCAGATGATTTGGGTTAGTTAACACTCCACTACAGTTCTCCAAGTGTTTAAACTTAAATCCAATCACGCCTATAGTCCTCGGACCAGATGATTTAGGTTAGTTAACACTCCACTACAGTTCTCCAAGTGTTTAAATTTAGACCCATTCATGCCTGGAGTTCTCAGACCAGATGATTTGGGTTAATCAACATCCCCTATACAGTTATTATTATTGAAATATGACTTTATAATGAGCCACGTTTGAAATTCTCGAATGTATTTAAATTAACTTTACCTTATACTGGAACTTTTTTGTACATGTTTGAAAAAACCTTTAAAACTTTTATAACACTCATTGCATTTATTATTCAGTAGTAGTTCTTATACAAATTGCTCTTTTCAGTGCCAATCTTAGTTATGTGTATTATTAGCATGACATGGTAGTTATATTTACCTACATTCTCATAATTACAAAGTACAGCTCTTCGTAGCAAAAGTAAGTTATGTGATATGCAATAGAGATACCCAAAGTAAAAGAGAAACTGTTTCATTGATTAAAAGAGGGTAGTTTACAATCCCTTACAAAAAAAAAAAAAAAAAAAAACCTTACATCAACAAAACCTTACCAAAAAAAAAAAAAAAAAAAAACCTTAAGTGTCTACGCTTCAGCCTGAGGAACCACAGGGTCAGCAGCCTGGCCTGTCTGAGGAGCAGCAGCTGGTTTACTCTTCTCACCTGACTGACCAGGCTCCGTGGAGGCCTCCAGAGGGGTTGGAGGAACCTGGCTGACCAAGGAACTTGGCTGACCAGCCTTTGGGTGCTATGTTGGAGGGAGGTCAGACTCTGGGAGCTCTCGGATATCTGGGTCGTAGTATATGCTCCCAGGCAGCCTCAATTCTGAGTTAGCAGGCACCCCAGCAGCGTCCAGTGCCTTGCCCCATGTTACGTCGCAGTAATCTCGGCTGACCGAGGCAAACTGCTCCGTTAGACCTTTTCGGTTACCTCCACTCCCAGCTGGTATGCTGCTTTCTTTTCAGCCTCGGTCGCCTCCTTGGCCAGCTGAGCATCCCTCTGGGCTAGCTTGGCAGCGTCCCTAGCCTTTTGGAGCTCGGCGCGAAGTTCCTTCACAAGCGCCTTCTCAGCTGACAAGTTGGTCTGAACCTCATTCAGCAACTTGCGTTGGGCTTCGACCTGGCTTTTAGCATTTTGCAGGCCCGCATTGAGGCTATTCCTTTCATTGGTCACCTCCTTGAGCTGCTCAGAGATTTAGGAAAACTGCTCCTTCAAGCTGCCCAAAGCTTTCTCAGCCTCAGACTGAGAGTGGGCCTCTGCTTGGACTTCAATGTAGGCATTTTTGCTCCACTCTTCAACCACGAAGACTTGCTGGGTGATCTGTATGATAAAGTAAAAGAGTTAGCATAAAACAAGCAAAAATTAACATGCCAAACCAAAAAGGTAGATTAATTTACTTACCATGGCCAGGTCCCTCTTCAGGGACATGTAGAGATCATACTGATTAAAACGCCTGTATGACTCCATGTCTCAGGGAAGGAGCAATGGTTGCTCCAAGGCTTCGGCCACTCGCCCTGCTTTTCCCCCGTCATAGTTCTTGAGGGAAGTCTCCCAAGAAATAGGAGCGTCGTCCTGCTCCAACTTAAGGGACCATGTGCGTTGCCCTCGGCGCACTTCGACAATGGGAGGCTCATCCCGGCTTTCAGTGGATGAGCCCCTTCTACTCCGATGGTCTTTCGTCACCTTCTGTTGCTTATTCGTCTTAGGTGGCACCACCACCACCTCCCTCTCCTCAGTTTCGAGGGGCCTTTTCTTCCTCAAGTTCGGTATGGGCTTTAGACTGGGGTCAGGAACCTGAGGTGGCGGCGGAGGCAGATTCGCCACTGGTTGAGAAATCCCAACGCCTTTCGGCTCGGCCTTCTTACCCCTGTTCCTCATCAGTGCCTTCAGGTTTGACATATCTTCCTCTTCCGAAGAGCCTTCCGGAAGAGCAGTTATCAGAAGGGGTGGATGGACGTTAGATTGCCTATCAATCCCCTCTTCGGAGTCCAAGGACTGTATAACTTGTACCCCTCCTGAAGCTTCTCCTCCGAATTGAAATTTATCTATCTGCTCCTCTAGTGAGGAGGTCGAATAGCTAACCCTTTCGCCTACAACCACTGGTTCAAGGGGGACTTGCGCAACCGGCTGGACGAGTGGTGGTACACCCTGTGGATTGGGGTGTGGCACGGGTGCAAGGTCGTATGGCGCTAGAAAGCCTTTCTGGGCAACGTCTATGCGATTGAGACGATAATCCCCTTGTGTTATCACGTTGCCGATCGGCTGAAAATCTTTCGGTTTCGCCTTGTACCTGAGAATAAGAGGAGCCGATCGGAGCTGCCTGTCCTCCCTTACAAAGATCTCTGATCTTAGTAGGTAGTTGAGTGCGGCAGTATTTGTAAGGCTAAGCCGAGGAGAAACGTGGTTCCTATCTGTTAACAATCACAGCAGAGCTTTATCAGAGACTCGAAACTAACAACACAAAGAGAATTAAAAATTGTTAAAAGGCGAGGATTCTAAGTCTACTGTTAGTGAACCTAAATCTAGCATGTCCTACCTAGCTCTCCTAGCTTGGTTGGGCAATGGGAACTGTCGTGCCATGCGCCCGAGACAATCACATAATCGTCTTTCATCCCATTGTTGGATTTGGGGAGGCAGGAAATGAGTCTAACCTCGTCAGACCAGGATTTGAGATAATATCCCGCCCCTTGTTGGCTGTGGCACTTATACATGTGCACCACATCAAGCCAGGTGAGGCCCAACCCTAAATGGCGGTTCAGATCCTCAACTGCTCCTAGGATCCTAAACATGTTGGGCGCGCATTGATCAGGGCTAAGCCTATGGTTCCTAAGATAATTACTGGTGATGGGACCCATAGGGATGGTCATCCCTCATTCTAGAAAGGCAATGAGGGGGATAACAACTTCGCCCGTCTTTCGATTCGTTAATATTTTTTCTGAAGAGCAATATCTCACACCCACATTTGGGGGTATGCGATATGCGGCCCTAAATTCCTCCAACTGATCAGGGCTATCCACCAAATACTGGAGTTTACCCATAGCGCTTAAACAGAAATACGGCTGGCCGAAGAGAAGACTAAAAGATCGAACAAATGACAACTTACAGGAACTAGACTAGAGAGTGATCTTCAAACTCGCAAAAGGATTCTCGAAAACTCTGGGGACGGCTGGGATCGGTGACTGAAAGAGTTTGATGGAGTCGTGTGCTTGTTCTTGCTGGATTGTCTGAGAGTTTGCAAAGTAAGGAAGAAGTAACCTCTTCTGAGACTTTATACCAGGTCAAACGAAAGGGCAGAGGTTATCTCACCCAAATTCTAGGGAAGAATCACGTCCGTTAGATCCACAACTCACCGTTGGATACAAAGGACAAGGCGCCACCTGGAACAATTAATGCAGCGCTTTGGAAATATGAAAACAGCAGCGGCAATGATGACGCGCTTATATCTATGCCTACACACGTGCCAGTTCAGATATGTGGCTGTTCTCAAGCTTTTTACTCCGTGACAAGTCAAAATCCCACTTTTTCTCTTCGGATGCAAGGGAAAAATTAAGATTTTGAGGGGCTATTGTGGGAGGGGTAAAAGCCCATATCTACCTATTGGGCCTGGGACCCTGTTTTTTAGATTACTTTATGTCCGAAGAGTAATAACGAGTTGGGGTCGAGTTCACCTAGGGGCAACAAACTCGGAGGTGGAGGAAGAGTACAATCCGAAGAAGTCACCCTTTATCCGAAGAGGTTTTACTCTTCGGATACGAATGGTCTTGATCAAATAAACGCACAGAAGGTCCGAATGCCCTTCCTAACAAATTTAGTGACAAAGATAAGCTCTGGGCATACCTGGGGGTGACAAGGATGAAGAAATATCTCAAGGAAAAGCTGCTACCACCGTATTTAATGCCCTATAACAACTTTTCTGGCCGCATTTATATGGAGAAGACCCCTGAACAGTGCAACCTCAGCTACCGCCACTCCCAAAAAGCTAGAGAAGATGCTTGATGTGACCTATACTCAAGTATGTACGCAGATGAAGGACAAGTGGACGATTGGGATGATGAGGAAATAGGCTATATAAAGAAGAAGAGCCCCTGATGAAGGGGGAGAAAAAAAGGAAAAAGGAAGGCAGGGGAAGAAGAAAACAGCTTTATCGTAGCTCTAAGACTTGTAACCTAACTTCATTCAATAAAATGCCTCTTCGGACATTATGTCTGCCTTTGTTTTCACGTGATTGCATGTTAGTTTATTCGCAAATACTATAACCAACTCTTGTTTAATTCATATCCGGCCCAGTTCTTTCACCCACGCTTTACAAATTCAATGTCTTGGGTTTATAGGGCTCATACTCCATATCTCGTGGGCTTGGGCTACAAAAATTGACCCTACAGTATGAATTGAGATCTAAGTGTGTCTTGAACAAGAACAACAAAAACACCAAATCCAGATTCAAGAACACAAACCCAAAAATTCCAAAAAAAAAAAAAAAAAAAACCAATAAATCAAAACCCAGCCAAATCAAAAACAAAACATCTAAATCATCCAACATCAACAACAAAACAACATAGCACCAATCAAACCACAGATCATCAAAAAGCCAATTTTCAATAAAAAAAAGTTACATTTTTTTGTTTGTTTAAGAAGACCCATTTCTAACAAAATTATATTCAAAGTTCAGTTTCAAATTTGACATAACTAAATCGAGCAAACAAGCAAACTCAACAATGGGGTGTCTTTATATTCTAAGATAGTTTACAAATGATAAAAAGAGTCTCTCTTTCTCTCACTCAAAAGACGACGCGGAACTGAGGGGCGTCGGAGGAACTGGCCGGGAGGATCTCCCAGCGGCATGGCTCAAGATCATTAGAAATAGGGCAGAATCCGGCAAGAGTGACCTTGTCGGCGGAGGCAGTAACCGACCCAAACTCGAAAACCGTAACGTCGGCGAGGCGGCGAGGGACCGCCACGGTGCCGTTCATCCCGGGCACTTCGGCAGGGCTTTGGGTGGTGGGTTGTTTTGGTTTGGATTCGGATTCGGATTCGGATACGGGTTTGGGTTGCTGTGGCTGTAGGCTGCCTTTGAACTAGGATTCGGAGAAGGTATCAGAGGTGTCGAAGATGGAGAAGGATGAGTTGCAGTGTAGGACTATGTTGGATAAGCTGAAGAGGAAGTACAAGAAAGAGAAGGCTAAAGTTGAGGACTTTGGATTGAGTTCTAGCAAATGGGTCTACTTTAAGAAGATGGATATGTTAATGGCTTCGTCGCCGTGGGTTGGCGTGTGGGATTGATTCTAGGGGGTATGTGTTTATGAATATCTGGGTTTATTTGGAGAGGTCTAATGGGTTTATTTAGATGTTTTGTTCTTGATTTGGCTGGGTTTTGATTTATTGGTTTTTTTTTTTTTTTTTGAATTTCTGGGTTTGTGTTCTTGAATCTGGATTTGTGTTCTTGTTGTTCTTGTTCAAGACACACTTAGATCTTAATTCATACGATTTTTAGTTTTAATTTTGTTTTTAATTTTTTTATTTAGTTAAAATTAATAAATTAATTTTTTTTAATTTAGATGCTGACGTGACATTTTTTATTATTAATTTAGGTCACGTGTGTAGACGACTAAATTTCTAATTTGAAATAAATCAAACAAGTAAAATAGTTTCACAAATGCGAATTTGTATTGATGATTGTGGTATAATTCTCTGTGATTACAAAAGAGTTATCCTCTGATTCAATCTCCTTGCAAGACTTATTGATTGGAGTTATGGTAATGTGATTTTGATTTAAACACAAAATATCCTTCAATTTGGTTGAGGGATGGATCGAAGATTGTTGAAACAGAATTACAATGAATCTCTGGCTATGAGCTTGTTAGAAATTCTTTGTTCTTCACGTTCTTCGTGTTCTTCGTGTGTTCTTGGTGCGTTTTTCGTCTTCGAAGGTTTATGGTGGAAGTTCTTCGGTGCTTTAGAGGCTTGAATCCGTAGAGCTTCGTTGATTTGTGATTTGTTGATGTTTTTCGGACACTTTAGGCTTGATTCCCGTAGACTTTTGGATCTAGGCGGATGATTTGGATGATTTCTATTCGAATGTTCTTCGTATTCGAAGTTGAAGTTCTTAAAGTTCTTGGAGGCTTTAGAGCTTGGTTCCGGCAGAGCTTCTGGACTTCTGAATCTTCTCTGATGCTGCTTGTGCTTCAGATGGCTTGATGTGTTTTTTCTAAATGTCTTAGGAAGGCTTCTATTTATAGGAGTTTTGGGGTGGATGAGCGACACGTGGCGGAGTTTGATTGGTGACACATGTCACAGTCTGATTGGTCCGCTTATGTCATCGCTTACACGTGCGAGGTTGCTTAGGTCATCGCTTACACGTGCGAGGTTGCTTAGGTCATCGCTTACACGTGCGAGGCTGATTGTGTCATCGCTTGCACGAGCGAGGCTGCTTGTGTCATCGCTTGCACGAGCCGATGCATGATTGGTTCTTGCATGACACTTGGCAAATTTCTGTTGGCTTCTGAATGGCAACAGTAAAACCTAGCAGCAGTATGTGGCGCTTTGTAATTGGCTGTATTTTGTGGTCTTGGTAGTGTGACGTGTCAGCTTGTGATAGGTCGGGAATTTTCCCTCTCTACAAATGCCCCCTCGAGACTCGTTTACGCACACGGTTTCAGAGTGTGGTGTGAGAATGAGTTTCGAAAACATATTTTTTTTTTTTTTTTTTTTTTACACTTGGTTTTTCAAATGAAGTAATTGAAGGTGGTGGAGCTTTTAGCAGGATGAAATAATTTCCGAAGAGTAGACCCACCCATATGAAAGGCTTTGATGAGACCGAAAAGAGGTCTGCGAGTATTTGAATGTACTTGCGTGACTGAGCCTTCTCAGGAGAGGTTAAGTTGAAATAACTTCAGAAGAGTACCTTTGGATCGTTGGTGGCGATCACATGGTGTAGAAGATGGGGAAGACGCGAGGATGGTGGCTGGGTATAACATGCAGAGCCATGGGGCCAGCCTCGTGTTTTTGAGAACTTCTGGTGAAGTTATATCGGAAGAGTATACTTCGGATTAAGGCTAGGCCATGTGGGAAAGTGGTTGAGTGCGCATGTGTCATCGTTTCACTCAGGTTAAGTTGAGGTAATTTCAGAAGCTTATGGATTCTGGGGATGATGGTGTTGGTGGTGAAGAAGACGGGGATGAAGCAAAGCGAATGGGTGAAACGCACACCACTACGGTGCTGGCCCTGTATGTTGCATGGGGTCTGACAGTAAGTCATCGAATGTGCGTGTGTAATGGGACCAAACCGACAGACATTATGTTGAAGTAATTTCAGAAGAGTACCTTCTAAAATACTTCAACCTAGATTTATGTTGGAGTAATTTCAGAAAATGTGTTTTGAGGTACCAGCAACGATGACCTTTGAGTCTCATAGTGGTGGGGACATGGAATAAGGCTCTGGTGACCATTTACCAGCCCCAAAGGCTGAACTCTGATGAGCTGGTGCCTTAAAGGTTGCCTCAAATGTTGGATGGAAGACAATTTGTAGGATACCCCAACACTTTTTACCATCTTCACTTACTGCTACTTGCTGGAAAAGCACAGAAAAATGAAAGATGGAGCTAACTTGTGATTCTGGTTTTAGAAACCAGCCAAGTTGCTGTTTGTTCCGAACCACTGCTTCTGCTGGAAGACCAAGCAATTGGAGAGAGACTACAGGAGACCTGAGATTAGGAACAGGAGTCTCTGCTGGACTTAGACTTCCTGGTCGACCAAATCCACAGAAGCATGGAAGGCTGATACAGACCTTGTTATGAGTAATTTTATGAACAAAGGTGGTCATTAAGTGGAGAAACAAAATTTGTTTGGATCTCAAAACTACAATGATGTTGTGAAGAGGGTTTCTATCGAACCATAAGAGGGTTGATTTCAAACTGACTATGAAGCAATATTGGTTGCTAAGTGTTGAGAATGATGAAGTCATAATGAGAAATGGCTGTGAGAAGGAGGACTTAAAAATTTGAAAGAAGCAAATCTTCATTTCATGACTCAGTGTTTTTTTTTTCTTGATGAGTTCTTGTTGAATCCGGCCCTTCTATTTATAATGGAGAGATGAAGAATGGTAGATGGATAGTTGAGAATGGCGGATGTGAATTTTTGGTGAGACCGGTGGATGAGAATGGTAGGTGAGAGACCGGTAGGGAACGAGAATGGTAGGTGAGAGAGATGAAGAATGGTAGGTGGGAATGTTTGGCACCGAAAGGGGAATTGTGGGTTGGACGGGTGACTCGATGTAATTTCAAGTTCAAGACACACTTGTGAGAGTTCATTTGTACTTTAGAAGGAAAGCCTTGATGAAGTCTGGGGAATAACCCTGAGGGGATCCAAACTAAATGGATGAATCTCAAATTTTGATATTGAGAACTTTAGTTTTGGATATTGTCAGTACTTCGGAGATGTGAGTTAGATTGATGATTTTCAAGTCACGAAAAACTATGCAAGACAAGTCTGGTTTGAAAATCTTGACTTTGGGTTGATTTCAACATAAAAGACAACTATCTTGGAATTGGGTTATTTGTGCAATTTTCGAGTTTCAAATGATGGAACGGACTCCAAATTTGGAATGTACGCGAAAAATTGAGTAAGATAGGTCCATCTTAAAAATTTTGACTTTTGGTCAACATTTACGCACAAGTCAACTTTTTGGAAATTGGACGTTTGCACAATTTCCGAGTTTCGAATGAAGAAACGGATCCCAAAATAAGAATGTACTCGAAAAACTGAGTGGGACAGGCTCCTTTTGAAAATTTTGACTTTTTGGTCAAAGTCAAAGGTCAAATTTGGTCAAGGTATTTCTTTATCTCTCTCCTTTTTTCTTTTTTTCTTTTTTTTTTTAAGGCGGTTCGGACCGGGTCAGATTTCCGGGTCAAACCGATCCGGTCTGGTCAAACGGGTCAGGTCGGTGGACTGTGACGTCACAGAGCAGCGTGTGGCACGTGTGGCGCGTGTACGCGCGTGAGAGAGAGCCGGCGCGTGTGAGCGCGTGAGCTGACGGCGGTTGCGCGTGTCGGCGCGTGAAACTGAGGCAATGAGAGCCGGACCTTCTAGCGGCGCGTGGATCATCGTTTGGGCCTAAAATTTTTGGGTTTTGCAGATTTGAGGCCGTAAAATCTGCTGGTATTGTCTGTTTTCTGAAATTGTGAACAGTTTTTCACAGTTTTGAGAAATTATACAGTTGGTTACCGCGAGCTTGTGGCGGCGCGTGGAAGCTCCTTTGACCCCAAAATTTTTGGGTTTTGTCGATCTAAGGCCGTAGATTACTCCTGTAGGGTCATTTTTGTGAAATTATGATCAGGTTTGCACAGATTTGAAGGACTAGGCCGTGGTTCGTTGTGAAATTGTGGCGGCGCGTGGTGGCGCGTGGCTGGATATCTGGGTCTGGTATTTTTAGGTTTGGTGAGTCGAAGGCCGTAGAAGTCTCCTGTGATGTCGGTTTGATGGATTTATGGTCTTGGGCGGCCCTGACAGTGCTTGACATTGGTTAATCTGCCATTGTTCTCTGCTTTCAAAGGTCGGCTTATACAAGGGGCTTTGAACAATCATGCGGCCTAGAACTTCATCCCAGATATAATGCAGTATTTTCTTGACATGTGTACTTCTTTTTGCAGGCCTATAGGTATTTTTCTGGGATCTAGTGCAGTATTCTTTGACAGTATGATGTATTTATGGGCACTTACCTTTTGCAGACCCATAGATTCTTCCTGAAGTTTGGTGTGAAAATTTTTTTTTCTGACAACACCGTCATTTTATGGAAATTTACTCGCAGTATTCTTTGACAATCTTTTTAACCATTTTCACACTTCTTTTCTTTTGTCTATTAGCTTCCAGGAATGCCTATATAAAGCCATGCGGAGTATGTACTAATTGTACAAGCACAACTCTCTGTGTAAAGAATCCATGCATTTTCGTTTTCCTCTCTTCTTTTTTTTTTTTTTTTTTTTAATTTAATTATTTCTTATTATTATAATATATATATATATATATATATATATATTACACAGCTTGGTTTGCACTAACCCCTTTTTTTTTTTTTTTTTTTTGACAGGCTAGAGATTAAAATTGAAGCTTTCTCTTTACCGATCTTTTTTTTTTTTTTCTCTTTTTTTTTTTTGTTTTGAGACGTGCTATGAGATTTTCTTCTGACAAGTTCTTTGTTGTTGCTTATTTTTGTCATGCAGCATGCTTTCCTTGGCAATTAAACCGCACCAACACTTGTCTTTTCAACACAGCCATCTCAAGAGTCTTTGCAACGTAGCCATCTCAAGAGTCTTTGCAACGTAGCCGCATCAAGAGTCTTTACCATGAAGATATGTCAACATTTGTCCTTGTACTGAAGCCATGCCAACATTTGTTTTTGCCATGAAGCAATATTTGCACTTACATATGTCATGAAGTCGCACCATCATTTGCACTGAAGCCGTGTCAACATTCATCTTTGCCATGAAGCCACGTCAACACTTTATTCACGTTGAAGCCGTGCCAACGCTCATCTTTGTCATGAAGTCACGACAACACTTCACTTGCATTGGAGTCATGCCAAGATTCGTCTTTGCGATGAAGCCACGTCAACACTTTACTTGCATTGGAGTCGTGCCAAGATTCGTCTTTGCGATGAAGCTACGTCAACACTTTACTTGCATTGGAGTCGTGCCAACATTCATCTTTGCCAGGAAGCTACGTCAACATTTCATTCATACTGAAGCCATGCCAACACTCGTACTTGCCATGAAACCATGTCAACACTTCATTCGCATCGAAGTTGTGCCAACGTTCATCTTTGTCATGAAGCCACGACAACACTCCACATTAGCACTTGCACCCGCATTGAAGTTGCACCAATATTGACCTTTATAATAAAGTTTGAAGATGTCAGAACATGTCACCAAGAATCCGACACTGCATGAACATGCCCATAGAGGAGAGATGATGCAACATCGACTTCGGATATATAATCTATCATCATTCTGGAGGAAGTTGACGTCATCCAAATTTCAGAGACATGATGTAAAACGACACCACTCAGAAGGGAGATGATGTGGTTCAAATTTCAGAACTATGAAGTGGCACAACCTAGAAGAGAGACGATGTAGCTTAGACTTGCAAGGTACAAGAAGATGCCCCCAGGAGATGCAAAGCATACTTCAGAAACGTAAGAGAATGTCCATAGAAAATGAGCAATGCCATGCCAACTAAAGGGACCTTAAAAGCATATTGACAACCGTTGCAAAACTCTTCAAGCCAGACTGACAATCCTTCTTCTTTTCATGTGACTGAACTTAGTGACAAGTACTAAGCTGCCTACGTACCCCGGAGAGGGATCAAGTCATCACGTAGTTCAACAGAAATTTTTTTTTTTTTTTTGATAATTTTTTTTTTGATGATGATTTTTTTTTTATATTTTTTTCTTTTTGGATGATTTCTTTGTTTTTTTTTTTTTTCTTTTGTTTTTTTTTTTCTTTTGTTTTTTTTTTTGCAAAAAGGGGGGCTCAGTGTGTAATAATGGGTATCACCACTGATCGAACCCGAGACCTTTCAAGGGCGGCTTGGGCGTCCAACCACTACGGCACACTAGCAATTGGTGACATAGAGTGGGATTAATTTCTCCTTATTGGTACGCTTTCAGAGGTAATGGGAAGACATCATGTACTCTTGCAGCGTTACAGTGGGTAGTTTAAGCTCTTGCCGAGGAGCATTTCCTCAACTTTCAGGCATAGAAGCGCTTGAGGAACTTCCCATTGATGGGGCCGATCCTTACACCATCATTATCAATCAACTTGTAAGCTCCATTGGTGTAGACTTCTTGCACAACATAAGGTCCATCCCATTTTGAAGTGAACTTATTACCCGTACGATGAGTTGTGATGATAGGTCTTCGAACAGCAAGGACTAAGTCACCAACTTGGAATGATCGTGGTTTAACTCTTTTATTAAAGACGCTTGAAAGACGAGCTTGATAGCACTCAAGGCGTTGTTGGGCCTCGAGCCTTTTCTCATCAAGTGCCTCTAATTCTTGCAATCTGAGCTTGGCATTTTCTTCTCCAGTCAATCCTTCTTGAATGGCAATCCGTAATGACGGGATTTGACGTTCCAAAGGAAGGACGGCTTCCACTCCATAGACAAGAGAATATGGTGTCGCTTGAGTAGGCGTTCGAAATGTTGTTCGATATGCCCATAATGCTTCTCCGATTCTTTCATGCCAGTCCCTCTTTGTTTTGGATACCACCTTCTTTAACAAACTGCCAAGCGTTTTGTTGAATGCTTCAGCTAGTCCATTTGCCGGGGCATTATACATGGAGGAGTTGTATTGTTTAAACTCAAACTTCTCGCATAATTCCGTCATCAACCTATTGTAGAACGGCTTTCCATTATCAGTTATGATATACTGCGGGACACCATACCGATAGATCAAATGAGTTCGAATGAAATTGACCACCGTCTCTTTTTTCACTTCCCTAAGGGGCACAGCTTCCGCCCATTTTGAAAAGTAATCAGTTGCAGCCAAGATGTACAAATGGCCACCGGATGACTTTGGTAATGGTCCTATTGCATCAAGCCCCCACGCATCAAAAGGCCAAGAAGCTATAGTTGGGTGTAGAGGTTCTAGCGGCTGGTGGATGAAGTTCGCATGATACTGACAAGCTTCACATTTCTTAGCGCACTCCATGGAATCTTGCACCATTGTAGGCCAATAGTAACCCATTTGTTTGATCCTATAATGTAACTTAGGACCCGACTGATGGGCGCCGCATATTCCTGAGTGAGCCTCCTCTAAGGCTTGTTTAGCCTCCTCCTCTCCTAAGCAACGAAGAAACAATCCATCAAATGAACGGCGGTAGAGAGTGTCTTTATAGTAAATGAATCGAGCAGCCCTTCGCCGAACTTCACTCCTGTGGCGTTTATCATCCGGGAGTCTTCCATGTTGAAGGTATTCAATGATCGCTTGTCGCCAATCTTCTTTTTCAACAAGGCATACCGAAATGATGTTGGCTTGCTCTTCCTCTTCTTCTTCAATCATGTGAGGTACCACCCACCTCTAAGAAATAGCAACTTTGGTGGTCTCTTCTTGGGATAATGCCAAGGCGGTAGCCAAATTAGCTAAAGCATCGGCCTGTCTATTCTCCTTCCTTGGTATATGCTCCAATGTGATGGCCTCAAAATTTGTTAGCAACTTCTTTGCATATTTGCAATAGGGGATAAGGTCTTCCTTCTTGACGTCATATTGCTCCAAGACTTGGTTGATAATTAATTTGGAATCCCCAAAGATCTCAAGTTGCGATATGCTCATCTCAATGGTCATTTGTAAACCAATAATCAATGCTTGATATTCGGCTACGTTGTTAGAGCAAAGTTCGCTTAATGAGAATGAGTACAGAAGTATTTGCCGTTGTGGAGAAACAAACACTACATCTGCCCCCGCTCCTTCTCGACGTGCAGCCCCATCGAAAAACATCATCCATGGTGGCATTACTTCAATGTAAAACACGTCTTCATCCGGGAAATCATCGGAGAACTCCCAATCAGATGGCACTGGGTGGTCAGCTAAGAAATCTGCCAATGCTTGTCCTTTGATAGCTTTTTGTGGGACATATGCGAGGTCATATTGTTGTAGCAAGACCGCCCATCGAGCTATACGACCCGCAACCACTGGCCTAGAAAGGACATACTTAATTGGGTCCGCTTTTGCTATCAAGCGAACCGTGTATGCTTGTATGTAGTGCTCCAGTTTATCTATAGCAAAGAAAAGAGCGAGACACATCTTTTCAATAGGAGAATAATTTAATTCAGCCCCATTGAGAGTTCGACTTAGGTAATAAAGGGCTCTTTCTTTCCCCTCTTCATTTTCCTGTGCCATAAGAGCACCCAGAGATTTTTCTTGTGCCGCAATGTACAACACTAGAGACTTTCCTGGAATAGGAGCACCCAAAACTGAAGGATTAAGTAAGTATCTTTTGATGCGCGCAAAAGCATTGCTACAAGCCTCATCCCATTCAAAGTTCACATCCTTCTTCATCAATCTGTTGAAAGGTTGACATCGACCAGCCAAGTTCGAGATAAATCGTCGTATGTAGGCTAGTTTTCCTTACAAGCCTCTAAGTTCTCGCAGATTCTTGGGCTCTGGCATTTTCTGGATGGCTTCAATTTTGGACTGGTCAATTTCAATACCACGGTGTCTCACAATGAAACCAAGAAATTTCCCAGATGTTACGCCAAAAGCACATTTGCGGGGGTTCATCTTAAGCTGATACTTTCTTAGGCGGTTGAACACAGATCGCAGATCTACCAGATGGTCTTCCCTCCTTTTTGTTTTAACCACGAGATCATCGACATAACACTCCACGTATTTGTGAAGTACATTATCAAAGATCTTTTGCATGGCCCGTTGATAAGTAGCACCAGCGTTCTTTAGTCCAAAAGGCATTACTTTGTAACAGTAAATGCCCTTAGGGGTACGAAAAGCTGTGAGCTCTTCATCCTTAGGATTCATTCGAATTTGGTTGTAACCTGAAGAACCATCCATGAAAGATAAAGCTTCATGACCAGTAGTGGCGTCAACCATGACCTCAATGATGGGTAATGGAAAATCATCCTTGGGACATGCATTGTTCAAATCATGGAAGTCAACGCACACCCAGATTTGTCCATTCTTCTTTTTGACAGGGACGATGTTAGCGATCCATTCCGGGTACTGTACTTCACGAATGAAACCTGCCTCAATTAGCTTATTGACCTCGGTTTCTATTTGAGGGATTAGCTCCGGCCGAAAGCGTCTTTGGGCTTGTTTAACTGGGCGCACGCCTTTCTTTACTGCCAAATGATGTAGAGCAATACTTGGATTAAGCCCGGGCATTTCCTTGTAAGTCCAAGCAAACACATCTTTGTATTCTACTAGGAGCTTGAGGTACCCTTCTTCTTCTTCAGGGGTGAGAAGCGCACTGATGAAAGTTGGCCGGGGTTCTTCAGTAGTTCCTAAATTGACCTCTTTAAGTTCATCAACTGTAGCTTGCCCTCCATCTTCCAAGGCTAGAGGAGCTTCATCAACCTCTTCAGCTTCAGCATCTGAAAGTGTATCCTCTTCTATTGTAATATGAAACGAGGATGATACCTCTTCAATTTGCTCGTCGTGGGCGAGTGACTGACTTGTGTGTACAATCGTTCGTCTTTTGACTTTGAGCGATCCTTCAGTGCTGATATCTAAGGTAAAGTTACGTTTCATGCGTGAAGGAATGCTACTGCGGATCTCATCATTAGCTTTCTTCTCCCTTTGAACCTCAAAGTTTATTGAATTTTGAGAATGACTATCAACAGGCCTTTTTGTTGCCCCCAATCTATCAAAGACTGATTTACAAGCAAGAGTGTCACGATTTTGTGTTAAGCAAGTTGTATTTAACCTGTCAAACACTGTAACTCGTGACGATGAGGCCTCGATGCGATCAAACACCGAGACACGCGATGAAGAGTGATCTTTTCTTTAGTTTGAACTTTCGCCAACCTTTACTGTTATGTATTGGGAACTTGAAGTATCGCCTCTCCTCTTGATCCATATCTGAGCTGGTTGTTTTGGAGTATAACCTAATCCGGTCTTTGGGATAGGAATTTTATGTCCTTCAAGCCGCATTTTTCTTTGGGTTTTGCTAAGGCCATGCATCTTTTCTCCGGTGGCTTCTGGAATTAGTTTCCCTAAGTCTCCTTGTTTTGAGAAATCGTAGCCTGCTTTGGCTAACAGCCTGTATGCTTTTGGATCAAACCATTCTTTTGTCTGCTCACTTGGTAGAATACCATGCTCCGTCAGACTTTGTGAAGACCTCACGAATCCATTTAGTGGTTTCGAGGGCAAAGGATTTGTGGACGAAGTCAGAGGCATGACATGATTTTCTTTCAATATGGCTACATCCTCCATTGTAAGCTTTGTAGGAAGCTTTCCCATGTCTTTTGTAGGTTGAAGGCATTCCGTGAATGGAGATTGTCCATTCTTACGGCGTGACAATGGTACATAACGGAGGAATGGAGGGTTATTGGAAGATGTTGAAATTTCCGCTCTCATTGAATTACTGGTAGATTCAATAGGATGATCATTCCCGCATTCTGGACCTTTCTTTGAGGAAGGATTATCCTTTTCAGTGATGAATCTAACATGCCTCTTCTCACTCTGCTTGCTTTCCATAGCCGGGATCTCAACTGGGAGAATTTCACTAGCAATGTTATCTTCTACATAAAATTTTGCGTCAGCAAAGTGAGCTTCAGTCTCAGCAAAAGGCTTTAAGTCGGCATTGACCTTCTTTATTCCACCTTGAAGATACTTGAAACATTGATGCAAAGTTGACGGCACTATTCCATTTCCATGGATCTATGGACATCCTAACAACATGTTGTAGGTTGTCTTAGCATCGATGACATGGAACAAAACGTTACTTATCAATTCTCCAATGATTAATTCCAAGTGTATCATGCCGATTGCGCGTTGTCCTCCTTGGTTAAAACCTTGAATGACCAAACGACTATGCAATAATTCCTCCATAGTAACACCAAGTCGTCTTATCGTCATTTTTGGTAGTATATTAATAGCTGAACCTCCGTCAATGAGAATACGATCGATCTTTTGTTCACGAGCATAACCAGAGACATAAAGTGGACGATTATGGGGCTTAGAGCCTAACAATAGATCCTCATCAGTGAAAGTTAAATCTGGAGAGCACGCGTAACATTCCTGGGTTTGTTGAAGCGTGTTGGTAGAAGGAGTGTACATCTCTGGCTTTTCAAGAGCTTGAGTGAGTGCTTCTTTTGGTGAGATGGAGGATTGCAAGGGTTCAACTTCATCAACTCGAGATTGGAGTTCTTCCAAAGATGACAAAGTCTCGTTTGGACCACCATGGTCAACATCCTCCTTTTCATCCTGAATTTCGCTACGAGTGACTGTGTGAACGGCCTCGGCTAAGTCATTTTGAAAGAATTTTCTGGGGAAGAATTCTTCCAATGTGATGAGATTTCGAAGTTTTTGGGTTTGTGCTGAATTGTCAGACATTTTTGTTCCCAGTCTTTCTTGCCTTTTATCACTCCTTCTTCTTGACCAAGGTTGAATCTGGTTTTGTGCTCTTTTAGACTCTTGGGTGATCAAATGAAGCGAAAATGTGCGTCTTTTCTTCCATCTCCTACGAGTAACCACCATCCATCCTTCTTCCTCATCCATTATTGACCTTTTATCATCATTTGAATTGTAATCAAGTGCCTTTTGTGAGAGCTGAACTTGAACAGGTTCTAGAGAACTAAACTGAACGAGAGTGGTATTTGCCCCCTGCTTAGTAGTTGGAGTCATGCAACTAGGTAACCCACAAGCAAAGGTTGCAAGGTTTGATTGAGCAACATCATTAAAATCTAAGTCGATTTTTCTTTCCTTGGCTAGCTTCATGATGAGTTCTTTAAGAACAAAGCATTTTTGGATTGGATGGCTTATGATGCGATGATACTTACAATAGTTTGGGTTATCAACTTTTCCCATCTCTTCCGGTCGTTTGCATTCTGGCAATTCAATTAATTTCAACTTGAGCAGTTGTTCTAGCATTTCTGGCATATCGGCATCTAGGAAAGGATACACCTTTTGTTCCCATTCTTTAAGTGATGAGTGTCGCGCCTCACGCTGTTGGCCTACCTCAGGCCTCTTCTTATTGGCCTTTACATTTCTTGTTGAAATTTTGATTGGGGCAAGGTTGACATTCATTGAGTCTTTGACATTACTTTTCGGATTCCTGTCATTTTTCCTTATTTCCCGTCTTTCTTTCCTTTCCTCAGGTACGGGAGGCTTTGTATTTCCATGGCTAGAGATACTTAATTCCATGTCATGCGCACGTGTTGCTAACTCCTCAAATGTTCGGGGCTTTATCCCTTGAAGGATGTAAAGAAGTCCCCAATGCATGCCTTGGATGCACATCTCTACAGTAGATATTTCAGAAAGTCTATCCTTGCAATCTAGACTCAAAGAACGCCACCGATTGATATAATCAACGACGGGCTCATCTTTCCATTGTTTGGTATTGGTAAGCTCCATCATGCTTACCGTGCGCCGTGTGCTATAGAATCGGTTGAGAAACTCTCTTTCAAGTTGTTCCCAGCTATCGATTGACTCGGGTTCTAAGTTTGTATACCAATCAAAGGCATTTCCTTTCAGTGAACGAACAAACTGCTTTACAAAGAGGCATCCTTGAGTCCCTGCATTCTCACACGTTTCTACAAAGTGAGCCACGTGTTGCTTAGGGTTTCCTTTGCCATCAAATTGTAAGAACTTGGGGGGTTGATACCCATTTGGCATCCTCATATTATCAATGCGCTTTGTATAGGGCTTCGAATATATGAGAGAACTTGTAGAAGAACCTCCATATTGTGCCCGAATGGTGTTCGTTATCATGTCCTGCAATTGTTGGACAGATATCGAAGCCATTGAGGTGGAATGTCCGTGTTGAGAAGTGCCTTCACCTCCTTTTCCCTTATCACCCTTAGCATTTTCTCCTTTCAAGGTAAAGCCTGGTGGGCGCTCAGGGCCATGACTTGATTCACCCGAATCTTCTACCTCCAGCTTGTTCATTAGGGTTGCAATTTTGACATCCTTTTCTTCAAGTGATTTTGTGAGAAGGGTGATCCTTTGTTCCATTTCAGCCATCTTTTCTTCCACGGTAGAGGTGTTAGTCATCATTACTGGCATGACTTCTAGATATGATGGAGAAAATGATGAAATAGGATGAGTCAAAGGTACTGTATTCCTTAAGTTTCTCATCAAAGGTGAAGAGTTGATAGAAAAGGTCTTTGTTGGGGATGATTTATTACTGCTCTCCAAATCTTTCGAGAGATATGAATCCTTAGTGGTAACTTTCCTATTTGCAAGAAAGTCTAGAGAGATGACAGTAGGAGGTTGGCTTTCTTTGGTTGGTTGGGGTTGAAGTTGATCAAGAGCTTTGGATCGACTGCGAGTGATTGGGCCAACGTAATCCTCAGCACTGGAAGCATCAACTACTGATTTTCGGGCATTCTTGCTAAAGGCCATTGAAGCTGGTAGCAAAATGATGTCGAATTTCTTTTCCTTTGAAGGAGAAAGAGATGAGAGGCAGAGAGGTCCCACCGGGCGTGCCAGAATATGTAGACGACTAAATTTCTAGTTTGAAATAAATCAAACAAGTAAAATAGTTTCACAAATGCGAATTTGTATTGATGATTGTGGTATAATTCTCTGTGATTACAAAAGAGTTATCCTCTGATTCAATCTCCTTGCAAGACTTATTGATTGGAGTTATGGTAATGTGATTTTGATTTAAACACAAAATATCCTTCAATTTGGTTGAGGGATGGATCGAAGATTGTTGAAACAGAATTACAATGAATCTCTGGCTATGAGCTTGTTAGAAATTCTTTGTTCTTCACGTTCTTCGTGTTCTTCGTGTGTTCTTGGTGCGTTCTTCGTCTTCGAAAGTTTATGGTGGAAGTTCTTCGGTGCTTTAGAGGCTTGAATCCGTAGAGCTTCGTTGATTTGTGATTTGTTGATGTTTTTCGGACACTTTAGGCTTGATTCCCGTAGACTTTTGGATCTAGGCGGATGATTTGGATGATTTCTGTTCGAATGTTCTTCGTATTCGAAGTTAAAGTTCTTGAAGTTCTTGGAGGCTTTAGAGCTTGGTTCCGGCAGAGCTTCTGGACTTCTGAATCTTCTCTGATGCTGCTTGTGCTTCAGATGGCTTGATGTGTTTTTTCTAAATGTCTTAGGAAGGCTTCTATTTATAGGAGTTTTGGGGTGGATGAGCGACACGTGGCGGAGTTTGATTGGTGACACATGTCACAGTCTGATTGGTCCGCTTATGTCATCGCTTACACGTGCGAGGTTGCTTAGGTCATCGCTTACACGTGCGAGGTTGCTTAGGTCATCGCTTACACGTGCGAGGCTGATTGTGTCATCGCTTGCACGAGCGAGGCTGCTTGTGTCATCGCTTGCACGAGCCGATGCATGATTGGTTCTTGCATGACACTTGGCAAATTTCTGTTGGCTTCTGAATGGTAACAGTAAAACCTAGCAGCAGTATGTGGCGCTTTGTAATTGGCTGTATTTTGTGGTCTTGGTAGTGTGACGTGTCAGCTTGTGATAGGTCGGGAATTTTCCCTCTCTACAACGTGGATATTAAATAAGTATTATTTATTCCTGCCGTTTGCCACGTCAGCTTTCTCCGTCTCTGATGTAACGGCAGGGACCAAAACGAGAAGCGTTTTTCAGAATAGGAACTAAAAGCGGTAACAATAAAATTTAAGGACTAAAATGAGAATTGTCTGTAGGGACTAAAAGTAACTTTTCGCCTTTTTTTAGCCGCGCAGCCGAAGGCCCGAAGTTATATTATATACGGGTCCAGCTCTTTTCCTTTGTTTTTATCTAGATGAGTGACACGTGGCAAATGCACATCCAAAGGTTAAAAACCACCCACTTAACTATGATTTTCTCTCAAATTTTTTGGGTCTTACTTTCTGTCATTCTTTCTATCTCTTTCTTTGCCCGTTCACACTCGCCTGAGAATCAAAGGCGCCAAGATCATTACTTTCTGGAAAAAAATAACAAAGGTAAAAGTAGGACAATAGATGAGAAAATCAAAGAAGAATAAAATATCTTTCTGCCAAAAGCCAAGGAAGCTCTATTGTGCAAGGTGGGTGGGTGTGCAGATTATTGTCCTCTGTTTGTAAAGCCATTTTTCATTCTGCTTGTAAAACTATCATCTCTGTTCTATCTCCATTCTTGTTTTAAATTTCTTTAATTTTGTTTTTATCATTTTTTTTTTCCTATTGTTTTGAGTAATTGTTTGACCGCATAATTTACTGTATATTTCTTGTCGATTTGGGCTATTGAAGACCCAACACGTTATCACCGAATGGCTAAATATATTCAACGTCAAATACTTCAATTGATTTTTATTCCTCCACGCTTTGCTTTTCTCAAGTTCAGTTGTATATTGAGATTGAAAATAAAGCAAACTTGGGTTTTGTCAACAAAAAAAAAAAAAACAATCTTGGGTTTTCTCTTAGCATTCAGTTCAGAATTCTCTTTTACTCAAGTTCTGATCTTGATGCCTTTGATTTTCAGGTAGCCGTGATAACGTTGGAGCGATAGCTAGAAAGACCCAAAAAATTGAGAGAAAAACCATAGTTGACGTGGGTGGGTTTTAACCTTTGGATGTGTCATTCGCCACGTGTCACCCATCTAGACAATAAGGGAGGGGAGCCGGACCCGTATATAATAGCTTCGGCTGCGCGGCTAACTGTTACATAGATAACTTCTTTCACACCCAGTTCGTCACCGACCCTGCGATCACCAATTCCCCCAAATTCCCAAACCCTAACAAATCCAATTTACCTCCAAATCTTCAAACCCTAATCTCCCATCTATACAATGACTCTCCAAATCTTCGTCCAATCCCTTGATCCCCAAATCCCCACAAAAACCCTAACCCTAACCCCAACCCCAAATCAAACCTTACACCAACTCAAGCTCTCTCTCCTCTCAACCCAATCCCTCTCTTCCTTCTACTTCACCCTCAATGGCAAAACCCTCCCTGACTCAACCCCTCTCCAAGTTCCCCAAATTGCCCCTCTCTCCACCCTTATTTTACACCCCAGACTCCCCGGCGGAGGTGGCGATGGCGGTGCAACTGGGGCCGAGTCCCGCGACTGCTATCTCCACATGTACGACGAGAAGAAGCCTGATAAGGTTGACCCGAATGAGCAGAGGCTCTCCAAGTGGTCCAATTGTGCTCTCTCCAATGAGCCCTTGAAGGAGCCTTGTGTTATTGATAAGCTCGGTAATGTGTTCAATAAGGAAGCTTTGGTTGAGGCTTTGTTGGGGAAGAAGTTGCCTAAGGCATTTGGGCATATTAAAGGGTTGAAGGATATGATTAAGGTTAAGCTGTCGATGATTCCCGGGGCGGAATTAGATGATAATGTGCATGATGGGACGCGGTTTGAATGCCCCATTACGGGTCTTGCGTTTAATGGGAAGTATAAGTTTTTCGCTTTGAGGAATTGTGGGCATGTTTTGAGTGCCAAGGCTTTGAAGGAGGTTAAGTCCTCGGCGTGCCTTGTGTGCCATGAGGAGTTTAAGGAATCAGATAAGCTTGTGATCAATGGGAGCGAAGAGGAGGTGGCGGTGTTGAGGGAGAGGATGGAGGAGGAGAAGGTGAAGACGAGAGAGAAAAAGACAAAGAAGGTGAAGATTGGGGAGATGGGTGTGAATGGAGAAGAGGGTATTGGATTGGAGGCGCCGCGGTTGAGTGGTAAGAAGCATGGGATTGATGTGAAGGCTGTGGAGAAGGTTTCAGGTAAAGTGGAGGGAAATGGGAAGGTTGTGAATGGTGAGGTTGGTGTTAAGGGAGTTGGTAATGGCGCAGTGAAGCGGTTTAAGGCAGTGGATTTGGCACCCGCTAATGCTACAAAGGAAGTGTATGCTTCGATATTTACATCGTCAAGGAAGTCCAATTTTAAGGAAACATATTCTTGTAGATCACTGCCGCTTGGTAGGAACTGATTGGTTGTATGGAGTATGATGGTGTCTTCCTTTTTATGGTAACTTTGGGTTTTTTTTTTAATGTTCTATTGTAATCTGGATGAAGAACTTCATCATTTGTAGAAATCATGGATTTCTTAAGTTTGTTATATCCTTGTATTCATGTCTTATTGGTTTGCTGTTCAATCAGACTTATTTGGTGTACAATGATACTTTTGATCAATTGTTTCACAATATTGTTCAATGACCTTTGCATTAGCAGATTACTCCTTATGAGGTTTGAGCGATTGGTCAGATCTCTGGTTTGAATTTAATTTCAATCGACTTAGTTGACAAAGTAAGGGGTACAGTTCACATCAAAATATCTATATTACATGCCCAGCATAAGCCATGTGCATGTAAATATATTAGGGAAAAATTTTTGTTATTATCTTGAAATATTATAAGAGTAATATTTTACACATCTTTTACGTTAATGATAATATTTCATCTTCAATTAGAAGGTCCATTGAAGCCATATTATATTACTGAATTGATTTTTAAATTAGATGTATTCTATCAGTTTATTATATATGTATGTTGATTACACATGTTATGGATGCACATGTTATGGATGCCTTAGTATATATTTATTGGTATGAAACCCCGGATTTTGAACCCAAGACCATGCCCAACAGCTATACTTTTAAAGTAATTTATCAATATTATTGTTGTTGTGATTAAAATTTTTACAGGATAAGTGAATAGATGCGACTTTTGTTACATAGCAATGCTTAAAGAAGAAATTCCATGTCTCAGAGTTGCCTGAGTTCTGCTTAGTTTCATTTATACAGTAGGTGGGAGTAAGGACTTCCTACCATTTACGATACAGCTTATAATTGTTATGACGGCAAAAACCCCCCTTTATGATATATGATGTGCATCTGCTTCTATGATGTTGGCAAGCAGGCATTCTTTAAGTTTAGTTGTGTGTGCATGAAATCACATGTTACAGAAAATTAACATTTCTCAGGTCATGACATAAAGTCATCAAGTCTTAGGGCTTTCCTCCTGAGCTTTAAGGCTCGATATTGTTTGGAGCATACAATATTCCATGTTTCATTCATCTTATAGCTTTTGGATGTGTTTATATTATTTAGGTTGTCTGTGGATAATAGCAGGAGATGTTTGTAATTGCATGTGAACACACGAGCAAAAATAACAGGGATATCTTTTTAGGTGGTTTCTTTCACAATGGTAGTAGAATCACTTCAGTATTCTGTAAATAAACTGTCTTTCTCTTGTTTGCAAATGATCCGTCACTCTTCAGCAAAGGAATCGTGCTGTTTGGTGGCTTGTATTGCAGCTTTTAAAATCAGAGCTCATTGTACAGAGAAAATTTCCTTTTTCACCACCCTTCATCAAACTAGATCGAATAAACTTCCTCAAATGGATGAGGACTGATTCAGTGATTCTCCTAGGTTCATTTGGATTATAGATGAGGGAGAGGAAAATTTATCATGAAATGCCAGTGCATCAATTACCATTGACTAAAGCAACATTTATTTAACACATCACCCTTCGTCCCCATCATGTTTATAAGACAATGGTTCCAGGCTATTAGTTTTTCATATATCACTTTGTCCAAATGTCCAATGTCCACTAGTTGGTGAAGTGGATATCCTCCTCACAAGTGAACCATATAATACAGATAAAGGAACAAGAAAAAGAAAGGACTTTGTAATTAAAGGAAGAATGAAAACACATCACCATGGGTTCCTTTGCATATTTGTTGGCACTAGTGCTTCGTGATTTATCCCTAGAAGAGGCTGATCTTTTCTGTGCTATTTACATGGAAAATCTAGAGCTCCCGAATTAATGATGCGATAAATTACAAAATCAGTGCTGCTTGGTAGGAACTGATTAGTCATATCGAATATGATGGTGTCTTCCTTTTTATGGTAACTTTGGGTTTTTTTTTAGTGTTCTATTGTAATCTGAACTTCATCATTTGTAGAAAGCGTGGACTTCTTAAGTTAGTTATATCCTTGTATTCGTGTCTTATTGGTTTGCTGATCAATCAGACTAATTTGATGTACTATGATACTTTTGATTAATTGTTTCATAATATTGTTCAATGACCTTTGCATTAGCAGATTACTACTTATGAGGTTTGCCTGATTGGTAGGATCTCTGGTTTGAATTTAATTCCGATCAGCTTAGTTAACAAAGTAAGGGGTATAGTTCACATCAAAATATCTATATTTACATGCCCAGCAAAAGCCATGGGCATGTAAATGTGTTAGGGAAAAAATTATGTTATTATCTTGAAATATTATAAGAGTAATATTTTACACATCTTTTTACGTTTATGATAATATTTCATCTTCAATAAGAAGGTCTATTGAAGCCATATTATATTACTGAATTGATTTTTAAATTAGCTGCATTCTGTCAGTTTATTATATATGTATGTTGATTAGATGAATTTGGCTGACCCTTTCTCACTGTTGTGTCTGTTATTACCTATCAAAAAAAAAGATACATCAAGGCGGTGGTTGCTGAACTTAATGGAATATGGATATCATCTTGAGTTTCTCTGGACCATTTCTTAGATACAAAAGACAACACAGGGAAAAGATTTTCCATAGAAGCTAATGCAAAAGATTTGGGTTTTCAAAAAAAATAAAAGGTTTGATGATAATTATTATTATTAATTTTTTTTTTTGAAGTTATTTTCTTCTTTCAATGGATTGAGTAGGACTTTGATGAAGGTTGTTGCCTAATGCCTGGGCTTTATCAGCTTTATGGAGGATATGACTTGTGATTCATTGCTGGTCCAGTAATGCGTTTTAGTGGCAAAAGTCCAGGGTTTGTAATTCAGATCATCATCTTGGGTAAGCCAAGAAGAGGCATCTGCACAGAATGCTTGGAGGAAAATGAACATGTAGTAGGACAAGATGATGAGATAGGTTTATGTTACTGTTGATACAGAGGAATTTGTCATTCTATGTCATAGGAGCCTTTCATTTCGCAGGGTGGAAGTTAGATTTCTTAGGTCCTGATGAAGCATTTGTAACAATGATGATATTTTGTATTTTTTCTTCTCTCCTTTTTCCTTGGCAGAGGTGCAGGCTGATCTATCTCTTGTATATGTATAGGTGAAGAAGTTATCAAGAAATGTAAGGATGATTAGGACAATCAGAAAGGATGAACAGAGACTCAATTTTAGTGTCTTTGAGGCTCAACCTTTGAAGCTCACACCTATGAGTTTAATGTGCATGTGGCGCAAAGGCCTATGTTGCCTTGCCTTAGGGTTTGAACCCATTCTTATATTATAAAGGTTTGTAGGGCAGGAGAGACAGGAGGGGGGAGTGGGGTGCATATTGACCATCAATAACTCCTCGGATATTTTCTTGGTGTAATGGTAGAAAACTAGAATGCTGAAATGAAATTCTGAGGCTAAGATATCAATAATGTTTGGTTTGTTTGTTAATATTGCATTCAGAAATTGAGATATTGAACTTCCACTCATTGTTCACATCACTTCGCAGTGTGGTATATTGTGGAAAGGGTGCAATTCATCACTTCTTTTCTTAATAGTCTCAGTTTTGTAATATCATTCTTTTCTAATGCAACAATATTCAGCAAGTGTTGAGCAACTGTTTGATAATTGGATGTTGAAAAGTTTGCATTTCAGGATTTATTAGTCAGAAGAACACTATTGTACTAAAAGTCTAAAAGTTGTTTCTACATTCATTGACTACAATTGAGAAGATAACCGAGTTGGTAGGCCAGAAAGCATGTAAAAAAGCTTTTCTAAAACACCATTCTTCGTTAGTTTGAAGGCCTGCCTGAAGAAACGAGCCCTAGATTTGTTGTTCTCTTAAAGATGATGGGGAGTTAAATATGAGTGATTGTAAAAAAAATCTAGAACACTTCCATGTTAATTGAATGGATCACTTAATGCGTGAGATTTTCTGGAATTAGCTACTTGAACAGATTTTCAATGCCTGAAATGTGAATCAAAAAGTATCACCCAGTACAAATTAAGACATTGAAATGGATTGGGTTAGCAGCAAGTGTATAATCCCCAAGACCAACTCTCTCCATTTTTTGACCGGTGACTCTTTGCCCCTCCCATTCGGAGCAAAGTTTTTACACCAAGCTATATAGGGGCAGGATTTCTCCCTTAATTAACATATAATCCCCAGTTTTCCCCCCCTTTTTGGGTAGAAAAGGATCATCCCCAGAAGTGTAAGGAGGACAAAGCCTCTCGTAATGCATTCCCATAGAGTCATAAAAATAATAACATAGGGATGTCACAAGAGGAATACTCTTTTGTTTTTTTCACAATAATATATATGAAATTTAATCAGGTCAGATGACGAACAAAAAGATATTTGTAACTGGATGGAAAATATGGGGGTCTGCCAAAGACAAGATTCTGTGATGCTTCACCTCTCTTGTAGTTGCAGTTTATTCTGATCTTAATGCAAAAAAACAAATGGCAAAACGTCAGAACTCAGAAGACTTTTTGGATGATTTTGCAAAACCTTCAAAAGTCCTCTAATAATAATGCTTTCATTGAGAGTCGAACTCAAGACCTCCCGCTTACTAAACGGGTGCTCTAACCAACTGAGCTATGAAAGCAGGTCGTGTTCAAAGCTTTTACTTATACCATTTACTCAAAACGAAATGGTTATTTGGTTTGGTTACCTTTTAACGAAAGATCTAGTCAATTCTAGATCCCCTGCCCACTTTCTTGAGTACATTCTTGATTCTCCAAATAAAAAAGGGCTCGGATCTTTTTTCCCTAAATTACACTTTACATTTTGGGGTAATTTTGTTTTTTTTCCACTTAAAGTTTCAAAATTTAATCATTACTTAGAATGTTATATAACATGGGGATCCAAATCATTTCGTCCATTTAATGACGTGGTCATTAAATATCACATAAGTTTATCATGTATGTTAATTGATCTAATCAAAGTATGTTACAAGTTTAGCATGTATATTAATTGATCTAATCAAAGTATATTATATCAATTTAATTTTTCCATATCAATTAATTAGTAGGTCAGAGATTAACTTTAAAAAAAATGTATTTAAAAAAAAATTACATATACTAAAAATATAAAATAAAATAAAATTTTAAGATTTTTTTTCGGCTTCAAACACCTACTAAGGTTGCATTTGGCATTGGCTTAAAAAGTCAGTTCTTTTTACTATTTGACTTAATTCCTATACTATTCAGTTTATTTTTGCTACTATTCATGGGTCTCATTGTATTTTTTGGTAATATTCATGAGTCTCACTATACAATTTCAACTACCTTTTAGCTTTATCTATAGTACTTTCAGCAAAAAGTTTTCATTTGTACCCAAACGGACTCTAAGACTCCTAATCGCTACCCGGGAAACCTCCATACCCAGTTTTTGCAGCAAAACAAAGTTGATAACAAGATAGTGCATTAATTGATAATTTTGTTTCAATAATTTGTTCCAATAAATAACAAATGGGAAGAATGACATAGCTCTAATTCCACAAGACAAATGATCTATGAGTAATGTTATAAACACTATTTTTTCCAACAATTAAGTTGGTAGGTGTTTGGTTGGTTCTTATTTGGGCTCAATACTTATGTTACTTTATCATTTACCATTAACAACTTGCCACATCAATAGTTGTAAAGTGTTTTGTGTTCCTAGAATTATATTGACGATCAATTTCACATATAATTTCAACTCCAAATATTCAAGCAAGTATGAAATGAGTTAGGTGCTGGCAAGTCAACAAGTAAAGGACAATCCTTATTGCCTCCTCTAGCAAGTTGGGTGAAATGAAATGCAATCTTGATGCAACTATTACATACAATAAGGTATCAAATGGGGGGTTTTGGGAATGAATGGCCAAAGCCAAGTGGTAATGGCATGGGCAAAACAGGTCGTCGCAAGGGATTCATTGTGCGAGGGAGAGAGTGTTTCTTTTGTTGCACTCAGGGCCGGCCCATGATAGTTTGAGGCCTAAGGCGGAAATTTTAAAGGGGCCTTTTACATCTAAATATCACTTAAATAATATTTATTTTTTTATTATATATATTTTTATTTCAAATCTATTATTAATTCATACTTATTAATATGACTAATTTACCCAAAGTGAGCTAATGATACTTACTATATAGGTTTTATAAACTATCATATCGCCAATTCAAAAAAAGTTATTCAAACATTCATTTATTATACTGTTTAAGTGACACTGATAATATTATTGTCATGTCAGTTTATAAGTTTTTTGTTGTAAAATTTGTATTAGCTTTAGCATTTTTCATTCACTTAATGGAGATTAGGTTGCATTTCTATTAATTCTTTTTTTTTTTTTTTTTTTGGAGAAAATGTTAAACTTACTATAAATTTTATTACAAAAGTTTACAAATTGATGCGGCAATAAGGTGACACTTCAACAAAAGAATAAATGAGTATTGAATTACTTTATGTGATTAGTGACATATCAATTTTTAAGACTTATGTAATACACTACCATAACTCTAATATTTTAGGCCTTAGGAAAAAAATTTACACCTAACTCACATTTTTTCTTCAATAAAAAAAAAAAAAAAAAAAAAAAACTTATTGCCCCCATATTTGGGGGCCTTTCCATGTTAAGGGGCCTTAGGCCATGGCCTAAATGGCCTAGGCCTAGAGCCGGCCTTGGTTGCACTAATACATGTCGTAGAATCGGGTTTTAAAAACGTGATTATGGAAAGAGGCGACCCTTGAATGCTACAAAACCTTTGGTGAAGTGGGAACTAGGAAGCTCTACACACTTGTCATGTGTGACTCTCGTGGAGGATGCCCTTAATAGAGCAAAAGAAATTTACAATTGTGAATTTTTTTTTTTATATTATTATCTTGAGATAGAAATCATATTCTAACCTAATTTAAATACATGTGTGTGAAACTCCCTTTTGAAAACTTAAAGTTCGACCCTTGCTCCTTGCTCATCTTACAAGAACTTGTACTTGTAAAGTGACCATCACATCAAGAGTGCGCGATAATGGTGAATTGTCTTTTATTAAAAAAGACAAAGGTTGTAATGTTCTTGCTCGTTGTATAGCTCGGTGGGTTTTTTTTCGTAATTAGATTAGACTTTCATCTTTAGTATTTCAATCTTGGTGGTCCCAGGTATAGAGAGAGATCGGTCTAGGCCCATTACTTGTTAGTTTTTTTGGTCAAGCCTAAATTAAATCATTTGTTTTTGAGAGAGAGAGAGAGAGAGAGAGATTTTGTCTAGTTGAAAATTTTCATTAAGGTTCAAGGCCATGTATTACTTCTTGAGATGATATCGATGATGCTATTTGATTTTGTTTTAAGGGGTTTTGGGTATATTGTATAGGAATACCTTAATAAAGAGGACTTTGTAAAGGTTTAATCAAAGAATTTCTATTTGACGATCATGATAATACACAGAACATGAAAATAAGTTATTTGAAGCTAATTTACTTTTAAACTAATTATTTTATACAAATAACGATTTTAAATTTAAAAAAAAATATATAACAATCAAACTAATACGTGACAGTGAACACTAGGGGTGTATACAAGTCGGTCAGGTTTAAGTTTAGTGTAAACCCATCGTCTAGCCCAATCGCATCAAGTTTGAGAAAACTCAAATCGCTGCCGACCGTTGACCCATGAATTGTCGACCTATCTGGTAAGCTAAAACCAACAGTAAGATTGGTCACACTAAGTTGGTCAGGTTTAAGTTTAGTGAAAAACTCATCGTCTAACCCAGTTGCATCAAGCCGACCGTTAACGCATGAATTGTCGACCTATCTGGTGAGCTAAAATCAACAATGAGATTGGTCACACTAGCAATTTTGCTAATTTGGGATTTGAAAGGGCTTGGGGTGTCACAATCTGGTGGAGATTTGATGAAGATCTCAAGATATTCGCTATATATAACAAAGATCTCGAGCCTAAAAACTCAAGATCGACGAGATCTTTCACAAAGAGGAGCGACATCATTCGAGCAAATGCTAATTAGGGGGGAAAGAGACTAACAAATTTTTTGCATAGGATACGGTATGTCGGATTTCCATGTGGGAAACTTGACACTCAACTCAATAAATTTAGATTTTGTTGGTTTTAACCTGTCAGTCAACCGTCACAAAATGTTGAAATCGACCAAAACTAATCGGTCGGGTAGGTAGCTGGGTCCTTTGATTGTTTGCTCACCCCCTAGGCCCCGATAATATATACCACAGAAGAAGTACAATAAAAATGGGAAAAAAAAATTGGAAGAGAGAGGGAAAAAAAAACTTGGGGATAAAATATGATTGAAGGAAAAGAAAAATGGGTTTTTAACTTTATATATATATATATATATATATATATAAAGGACCACATAACCAGAAGAAGCCAGCTTTGCCTCAAACATTCCATGCTGTTACTGTTACGATGTAAGCAAAGGAAGGCCTCGAAGCTCTTTATCCGTAGATAGCCATAGCCCCATTCCTTCATCTCCGATTTCTATATCTTCTTCTTCTTCTTCTCTCATTGCAAAACCAAAACCCCTCGCATTTTCTTAACGAAACCCTCGTTTGTTCAAAAAATACCCACGACTTTCCTGTGAATCCCCTAGAAAATCCCATCATTTTGCAGAGAAAATCCCCATTTAGAGTCTTCAGGTAAGATTTTCATTTCATGGTCTCTCTTTCTCATTTTCTTGTTTGTCTCTTATCTTTCGTTTAAGGTGTTCCTGGTATTGTATGCTTGTATTGCTTGGATTTTATGGCTTTTTCTTAGCTATTCAAGATGTGGGCTTTTCTTGTTTTGATTTGGGGTTTGTTTTATTGGGGATCTTTTTGCAGATTTACGGTTTTTGGTCTTGTTGGGTCTTTATTATTTGCTCCAAATTTTGTTGTCTCTGCAAAAGAATATGTCGATTTTGCCCAAAAGTGATTCCATTCACATCCGGGACGTTTGGAACGATAATCTTGATTATGAATTTGCTTTGATTCGTGGAATCGTAGACGATTACCCTTACATTGCAATGGATACTGAGTTTCCGGGTATTGTTCTTCGACCGATAGGGAATTTCAAGAACAGCTTTGACTATAATTACCAGACCCTTAAGGCCAATGTGGATCTATTGAAGTTAATTCAGTTGGGTCTTACTTTATCTGATGAGAAAGGGAACCTTCCTACTTGTGGGACTGACAAGTATTGTGTGTGGCAATTCAATTTCCGGGAGTTTAATCCCAATGAGGATGTGTATGCCAATGACTCTGTTGAGCTGTTATCCCAGAGTGGTATTGATTTCATGAAGAACAATGAGAAGGGTGTTGATGCTCGTCGGTTTAGTGAGTTGTTGATGTCGTCGGGGATTGTGTTAAATGATACCGTGCATTGGGTTACTTTCCATAGTGGGTATGATTTCGGGTACTTGCTCAAGTTGCTTACTTGCCAGAATCTTCCCGATACCCAGGTGGGGTTCTTTAATCTGATCAAGATTTATTTCCCTACACTTTATGATATCAAGCATCTGATGAAGTTCTGCAACAGTCTTCACGGTGGGTTGAACAAGCTTGCAGAGCTCTTGGAAGTGGAAAGAATCGGTATTTGTCACCAAGCTGGTTCGGATAGTTTGCTTACTTGCTGTACATTCATGAAACTGAAAGAGAGTTTCTTTAATGACTCAACCGAGAAATATGCTGGTGTTTTGTATGGTCTCGGTGTTGAGAATGGACAGAATACTCCTTAAAAAAAGAGAAAATATATATATTATGAAATGATAATAAAAATAAAATCTATCTGTTAGAGTACATGTTTGTGCCAGTTTCCACTTTCCATCTACATTTCCTTTGCTGCAATTCTTGTGCATTTTGTTTACAGTTTTCACAGTGAAAGTTCTTACCATAATTCATGACAAAAGATGAACTTTATTTAAGAACTTGCATTTCCTGCAAACCAGTAGCATCATTGTAAAGTCAGAAAAAATAAAAATAAAATGCAAATGTCTCTCTTTGTTAATTTATTGCTCTTTTGTCTTTTGGATCATGCAAGGGTGAGGGACAAAAAAATGCCTAAAATTCTGAAAAATTGCATAAGAAAGGAAGCCATTTTATGTTTCTTCATTTCTTTCTTGTCATACTTCCCAAGTAACAAAGGATCCTTGATGGCTTGGTCATAATATTGGGGTGTTCTAAATTTACAGTGGCTATTAGCATCATGCAACTCGTTTCTCTTTTACAACTTAGGATCACTAAGTTATAGAAGTAAATTGAAGGATAGATCGATGGTTCTAAAAGTACAGTTGCTACTCAAAGATGACTGATTTGTTTAGTTGTGGACAGTGGCTTAAGGTATTCGTAGTCTTTTATCTGTTTCTTTTACTAATTTTCCTGGTACCACACATACCTTCACTTGAAAAATTGTAAATTATTTCCTGGATGAATATTGTTTAGCAATTGTTGCGTTGTTTCCTTATTTCAGTTTGTTTATAGATGCAATCTCTCCTGGGGAATTCTGGCAATATAGGCATGATATACTCAGATTGCCCTATATTGGCATTTTGCTGGCATATTGTTTCTTGAAAGCAGTAATAGGCAGCATTTTTAGGTCATTGGCACAATTGCTTTAGATTTTTTTCCCAATTCGTTTAGCGCTACTTCAACCATCCTCTCTATCCTAAACTTGACTTTGTCTTCTTTTTGTTTTTCTCATGTTTAGTTCTCATCCTCACAGCTACTAGTGATGGTTCGTGTTGGTCCTTAGCACTATGGTCCAATCATCACTGCCAATGCCATGGTTCTTGACTTCTTTCAGGCTGTAGGCTGGGAGGGTTAAAGGTCTTGGATATTGGTGCAGTCTTAAGTGTGGTACATTGTACCAAAGAAACATATAAGCCTTATATTGCAAATTACCTTATTAAAAAAAGGTTTCTTTGGCAAGACGTGCATTATCTGGAGATGGATTAGCTATTGGTTGGAACAGCCAATATTAGTCTAGGTCTATGTCCAGATTACTGCCATTGTATTTGAGTATTTCCCTTCCATTTTTTGGTTCAATGAATGAATCTTTACTTGTTGAAAAAGAAACTAATATGTAACTTCGCAGGTGAATCAAAAGCCTAACAGGATATAGTTTGGTATTTACCAAATGATTCATAGCATGTCAAAAATATGATTTTAAGAAATTTAGTAAATGTGTGTAGTTTAGTTAGGGACCACACTAGGATCTGATTGAAGCAGAAGAATATGTGATCAAAGTGTAAGAGGTTTCAGGAGATAGGCACAGTAGCAAAAGGTGCATCTCTCAGTGGAGGAAGGTTTTAACCTAATTGAAATTCATGTAAAATTTTCATTATTAGCTTTGACTAAGCTTCAAGCAAAAGGTGTAAAATTTTAACCTAATGTGAGTAGTTTGAGGCGCTTTAATGAAGCATTAATGGGGAAGTGGCTGTGGAGGTTTGGGCTTGAGAGGGATGCGTCATGGTGGAGAGTGATAGAGGTGAGTATGGTTGTGAGTTTTTGGGGTGGGGGTGGGGTTGGGGTTGGAGGGGGGAGCTGGTGTTCCAACTTAGTGTTTGGTTCTTGTTTGGTTCTCATGGTTTATGGAAGTATATTAGAAGGGGTTGACCTACTCTGTCAAGCTATCTCCAATATGAGATAGGGGATGGATCTAGAGTGAAATCTTGGCAAGATCGATGGTGTGGGGAAAACTCTCATGCTTTGTACTTTCCTGAGTTATTTAGGATTTGTTGTAACAAGGATGCAAGTGTGGCAGATCTTATGCAACTTACTAATGGGGTCCTCCATTGGGATGTAAATTTCATGCGAGCTGTGCAAGATTAGGAGTTGGAGTCTTTGTTGAATTTCATGGATGTGATCTATGGGGCATCAGTAAAAGGAAATCGGGAGTATTCTCTTCTTTGCTCTCCAACTCATTTATTTTAGGTGAGTATTCTCTCATTGGTACAATAACGTTGTATTAAAGTTAGGGATGTTAATAACCCAAGTACCCACCCCACCCAGACCATTCTGATTTGCCTGGAACTCAGTCTGAATTGGGTTTTATAACTCAAAACCTGACTTGTTTCAGCCACTCTTTGGGTTCTCTTCCCCTCAACCAAGTGAACCTTACCCAACTGAGTCCTATTTGTTAGCCCCTTACCTTCACCACCATACCTCACCTTGTCGTCTGCCTCGCCTTCACCACCGTCCCTCACTCTCTTTGATCCTCATCGGCCTCAGCCTATTGACGTCACTCTTAGGAGATCCAGTAGATCCTTACCTCTAACCTGCTCAATCTCCACCTCATCACCTCCTTTGACATCCTTGGTGAGTGAAATTGATGGAACTGTGATCCAACTGTCAAATCCAACGCTGCACTTTGGTTGATAACCCCACCCTTTTTGGTTGGCACTGGTCAAACATGAGGTGATTGGATTGGTTGGGAGGTTGATCCTTAACCCAACAGAACCTGACCTATGACACCCTAACACTAACACATGCTTGAAAATTTGCTTTATAAACTTGATATCATACAAAATATATATCGTACATGAAGTGAAGCTAGTCTTACTGTCCATGTAGGAAGAGTCCCTCCCTTCTCTTTAACCACAAAAACTCAACTTTGCCCACCCTTAAGAAGACTAGGCCATGACCTGATACAATTAAAAAGCTTTTTATGCAGTTGTTTATGACCTAGTCGGTACTTTATCGGCTGCTTGTGGTGCAGTTTAATCCGACAACTACATCAGTGTAGGGAATAATTTTTTATGCAATAATTTATCCAGTTTTCAAGTAAAAATGTCCCTGTTCAGGTACCAAGACTCTCTAACAAACTCCCCACTTTTAACTCTCTTCATAGTTTGGTTCTCAAACCTATTTCCTTTGCTGCTAGCCCTTACATTGTCAACAATAAAACATAGATTGATTATAGGGTCTATTAGGGTATTAGATCGATTTTAGGGTCAATTAGTGTACTGTGAAAGAAGGGGTGGGCTCTGAAAAGTTTGACGCGAAAACCTGACTCCTAAGTCATCAGCGGAATCTCTGTTAGCAATTAAGCTTCATTCTGCGTGACAATTGGAAAGTTGTCTGTGCATACAATTGAAGACATTTCTGAATTAGCTTTATGCATTTAGTATGAGAAAAATTGTTGTTTATAAGCCTATTGGGAAATCCAAGGATTCTATCAGCTGCATTAAGCATAGAATTGATTTTACTTTGTTGTGTATAAAGCCATTTTGTCATTCTGGCAGGTTGATATTAAAATCTGGTGAATGTCGAATTGGTTTGCATTGGCAATAATTTTTTGGAATACTCTCATTATGATTTTGATAATTTCTTTTAGTGCTTGGATTTCTAACATTATTTGCATAACGTGGACAACACACCTACTTTTACGTTCAACTACAAAAATAAGTCCATTCTCATCAGCCAAGGGACAACTACGTTTATCTTCAAATGAAGGGCACAATTGGTGAAAAAATTTACTAACCACCAAACATTTAAAAGCATCCGTGCATTATTTTGTAGGATAAGGAATATCAATCATCTAAAAACAACTTATTTTGCATCTTTTGTAGCCTGCCTATTTTGCATCTTTGCATGTCTTTGATTCATTTCTTCATTACTCCCTTGGCATCTCCGTGCATTGCCTAGCATTGAAAATGTAGCAGCAATTAGTCTAGGTTTTTTGCTGCAATGCCATAATTTGAAATGCAAGTTGCATATATTCTAACCTTTGCCTGGTCACCTTCTTGGTTTCTTAGAAGTTCTCTCCAAAATATAAGCAATAACTTCTTTCAATGTGGCTTTACGTTGCTTTTTGAAGTTCCAGAGCTCAGGTATCACGTATCTCCCACTAGGGTTGTATTCATTCATCTCCTTCAGAGCTGTTACTACAGCCATATAGACCTCTTCTCCCCATTCTTTCCTTAGTTTACTCAACTTCTCATCTTCTTCATCTATTATTTCCTGCATAAAGAAAAACCATTTGTACAGAACTTCTTTCTTAGAACCAAAATGTATCTAAGATTTCTCTGTAACCTACACTTATTAAAAAAGATTTCTCTGTAACCTATGCAATGGTACTTTTATATTAGCATCTTTTGGTCAACACAATGTGGCATGCTCAGCGAGCAACATTTTCAGGCACCAAAATTCGGTTGTAATTGATTTTGTTTTGAAGTCAATATGTCAGACACAGGTTGTCAACTTTTTGACTCTAGTATGAATGCTACTCCAACTAGATAGGGACCTCAAATTTGGATAAATTGATTCGGCGTTTCAATTAAAACTATTTGTAAAATCTTTGGAAAGTTCATCCTTCTATAGTTCCAAACAACAATTTGCAGTCAAATATGACTAAAGATGACAACTCTAAAACTAGAAGCTATGCATATGCAAAAGTTATGATGAGAACCATTGCAAAAATTGAATTATAACTTTGAGAGAATGACAGAGATACTCATAAGAGATACCTTGGCTTTGTTCCCATCAATCTCTATAACTTTAAATGGATACCATTCCGGATTCTGAATATACTCTTGCCACTTGGAGCATAGAATCGCAGACTTATCCAATGCTCCATCTCCTGGATATCTTTTCTTACACACATTTTGGAAGGGCTTTACACTAATCTCTCCCAATCTCTTGATTCCAATCGTAGTGTAGCCACTCAGGAGCCCTGACAAACCCTAAGGTGAAGAAGTAGGCCTTCAATTAGTCACTTGCAAGTGCATGGTAACTGGTAAGACAGATTTTGGAATATGATAAGTCTGCAACCATATTGCTTAGTCCATGGCTTTACTCTCAGTACTTCAAAGATATTATTTATAATATGGGGAATACAAGGAAAAGAGATCATACTGCAATCATTTCTCTGCGAGCCTCTTGTAGTTGATCATTAATTTCACGTTCTTTTACAATAAGAGTTTGATTCAAGGCTTCCACGTCTTGGAGTTCTTCAACCTTTTCCTTCAATTCTTCCTCCATCTCTTCCATCTTTTTCTTTACTGCCTTGTCATTTTCACCTCCCATGCACTCCATGACCTTCAGTTGCCCTCTCAGTTCTTCAATGTCTAACTGCAGCTTCTGTTTAGAAGCCAGTTCTCTTTCTAAGTTAAGCATTGTGTCCAATGCAGCCTTTTTTTCTCTCTGCATATGTATTATTCCAGTCATTTTTGTTTTTGGGTATTTATAAAGCTGTTCAAACTTCAAAGATAAATAGCATTGCATACCTGTTGCTCGTCAAGCAGTCTCAAGACACTACTACTGGCCTCCACATGCGACAATGAAGCCAAGTGGAGCACCTCATTTTTCTTAACATTATAAAAGGCAACAAAGAAATCAGCATCTTTGTCTTACTAAAAAAAAGCATCTTTGAGCTTTGTGAATATAACTTAAATTTGTGAGAATTTTATAATTATGCCAACATATATTCAATTTTTAAAGTATGGCATGTGTGGGTGAATGGCACCCTTCATGATTTCCTAGTGTATTATAGAGTTTTTTTTTTTTTTTTTTTAAGACTGAAGGATATTACCCTTTTCTTCTCCTCCTCCAATTTTTGTCTCTCACTTATAGTTAAGGCTTCTTGCTCATTCAGTTGTTGGCTCCATTTATCAAGCTTCATTCTCTTACATTCTAGTTCATATTTTAACTTTTCAGTCTCCTCTATAATTCTACGAGCATTATCTTGTGCAAGACGCTGCATCCTCTCCATTTCTGATAAATGAATATGACACATAATGATCATAATATCATGTGTATTTCCATAAACTAGAGACTCATATATGCAGGCAATGCATCTTTGAATGCATGAGACCATGAAACATGTAAAAGGATTTTTTAAAATGTCCTACATACATTCTGACAGGATTGTGGCTTGAAGCTCAATTAGAGTCTTGAATAGCTAAGTTGAGCCTGGGGTCAATTAAGCTGATATCTTTCAATAGATATTATTCTTCCCTGCTATCATTCAATAGTTAGTAGTGTCTTTCTTATCTTTAAATTAACCAGAAAAAGAGATGTCAAACATTATCCTATAATTGAGGATGCATAGACTCAGAGAC
This sequence comes from Quercus ilex subsp. ballota, assembly GCA_032727855.1. Lineage (NCBI taxonomy): Eukaryota > Viridiplantae > Streptophyta > Magnoliopsida > Fagales > Fagaceae > Quercus > Quercus ilex. The sequence continues at coordinate 93,507,289 of CM064909.1, read as the reverse complement.
AGGCATTGGCGCATTGCAAAATAGGAGTCATGTTGCTGCCTCATATAATTAGGAAACTGGATACTATGCACATTCATCCTACACAAACCGAGCAGCTTCCACATGACTTAAAGTAAGTGGCAGGTTTTGAAGTTCTATGTGGTCTAAAGAGTAATTGATTATATTGCCCCCAATTAGTTAGTAAGACTCTAATAAAAAAAATTAGTTTGTATACGTAAAGATGATGATGAGATGTGATGATGACTCTTTAAAGGTAGGAATATTTCTACTCTTTACCATCAAAATCATGAATAAAGATTAGAGGCAGATACCTCCATTGTAAACCTGGTGAAGTCTGTCATTTTCTTCCATCATTTTACTTACGGACATGCTTGTTTCATTGTACTTCAGCTCCATCTCATTCAAATTTTCATTTGTGAGATCAAGTTCCTTAGCTAAATTCACCACTGTTGTGTTTGTTTCCTCTGTTGATTCTTTCATTACGTCAGCAACTGTTTTCAACTCGGCTTTCTCACGGAGATAATCTCCAACTGGCCCTTTTAAACGATAATCATCCGCACTTGCACACCATCCATATAAATCAGAACCGGGATACTCTTTCCAAGCATCCCAATCCTTTTTACCATGTTGAACAGCTTGAAAATCTTTATCAAATTTCCTTACATTACTAAGTCCACTCCACCCTTTTCCAAAATCTAATATGACATACCCTGAAATGTCCTGGTCACTGCATAAGACTTGGGCTTCTACAGGTTGATACTGAATGAACTTTCTCAGCCAATGCACACTTTCATTAACAACTTTTTCATGCTTTTGATGCCTTGGTATATTAGCAACAATTCCTTTCCAAGGCCAGACAAAGAGTTCATCCTGCTTGAGCTGTTCAATGACTTGTCCTGGCTCAGCCTTAGACAGTGTTGAATGTGAATCATCAACAAGGCTTTCTTTCAAGTACCTTGCCAATGCAAGGTGCTTTGCCTTGTTTTTTGCACTTCTTCTATTGGCTGAGCCTGCTCCTACTCCAGAGGCATGCTGAAGAAGTTCATGGTAACGATATTCCTGTTTTTTCTTCCCACAGAAAGGGCATCTAAAGGTGGCATTTGGATTCTGGATTATGTAATTTCCAGCTTTCAGCTGTTCATACGGCTTCTCTAAGTAGTACTCTATCTCAGAATCACTTACATCTGACTGTTCTGAACTGCTGCCCATCAAACCTGTCCATGAATATGAAAAGGAAAACTGAAAATTTGACAAACAGAAATTTTGAGATGGAATGAGATTTCATGTGATAGGATTATGGTTGGATAAGTGCGTGTTGTGTAGGCATGAGCTATATCAAGTCAAGTGTTTACTAGGTCTAATTGATTATATAAGTGACTAAGAGGAGTTCTAATTTCCTTTTAAAAAACAAAGAGGAGTTCTAATTGTAACCCCCTTTTTTTTTTTTTGATAATCAAGTTCTAATTGTAACTTGAATAGTTCTTTTGGGGTATTGCACAGATGTGACTAGTGTTTCCTCAAGTCATGGCATGTTATCTATGATCAGATAAATGCGCAATGGGTTTAGTCTTTCTCATGTTGGTGACATTGTAGAGAACATTTTTTTTTTCCTTTTAAATTTGGTAGTGTGCTTCGAATTGCCATGGTTAATGCATATTATGGCATGCTTTATCAAAATAGATCCAATCTATATCGTGTGCATTGTTCAGTTTATGCATTAGTTGAGCATTTTGAAAAGGTAAGGTTATGACGAAGAAAAAATATATTAATTTTTCTACTTAGCGAAGTAAAAATTCTTAACAACCAGACCTCTACAGTGAACTGCAATGTTTTTAGATGTCTGCACTTCAATCAGGACCATTCAAAAACTACAAACAGTACAATAAAATGCCTGGTTTCTCAACAAAACCTGTGATATTATCCTATCAAAGTGATGACAACAGACACAATATAATAAATTAAAAAAACCACACTTAAGCAATCAAGAATAGATGATTTACCTGATTACTTGTAAGCCTAAAATTCAGACCAATCAGTTATGCTTTTTTTTTTTTGGGGACCAATCAGTTATGCTGAATGCTCTGAGACAGTTTAGAATTATATGTGTGTGTACATATATACCAAACAAGGTAAAAAGGATCGCCTATTGGTTTATAGCTTATTATGCAAGGAATAAGACCTGCTATATAAGTTAGAAACTTATCTGAGAATTAGTATTAGAATTAAGAGATTCATTTCCTGTTATGGACACAAAGATATGGAAGGGCCATTAATCATAGAAGCTGGATAAAAATTAAGAGAGAAGGGGGAAGAAACGAAAAGACACATTACAGTTCAGCCGACCTATTTAGGTTGGAGAGATTTTTTGTTGTGTTTTTTTTCCTATATATAGTTCCAAGGGATTAAACTCCTGGTTCAAATCTAGTTGTTTATAAAGAGCTCAGGTTCGGCTTGGTAAAAATATCGTTTATGTTCGTTTATTTAATAAATGAACCAAGCTCATGGCTAAGTTAGCTCAAATATTTAACTTGCCAAGCTCAAACATAATAATGTTCTCATGAATAAAATCATGAGCATGAAGCTCAAATGATAATATATTATATTTTATGTTTATATGTATCAATGTTTAAATGTTTAAATACACAATATTCTTATATGGATGGGAGATTAGGTTGTATAAGTTTGGAAATAAGCTAATAAAATATCCAATTATTTTTTGTAAATTATTGGTAATAAAAATAATCCATTTCGTAATAATTCATATATAATTTATAACAATACAATGTTATTGAATATAATTTTATAAGCTCATAATAGGAAATCATTATATATAATTAACTCAAATAATAAAGTTCAAATATAATTTGGTTATTAATTATTAACATATATATGTAAAGGGGCAACAAATTTTAGTTGTAGTGTTTACTATATATGAGAAAATAATAAGTTAATTAAGTAGCTAGGCTCAGAAGCAAGGTCGAGCTTGAGATCTTAAATATATAATCTCATTTATTGATACACTCGAGCACAACTTGTGTTCAATATAAATTAAATTAACAATTTTAAACTTTCAATACTTGGGTCAACTTGTTTACTACGCTAAGCAAAGGTACCATTCACGCTTTAGGGCTTATTGGTATGATTTTGTTGTATCTTGTAAGTAAACATACGAGAGATGTTACGTCTACAACATTTTTACAACAAATTATAAGTGGTTAGTTGTTATTAATTCTAATTTGATCCTACCACTGAAATTACTTTTCTACCCCACCAATAATAACCTGTAACAACTTGCCACATATGATTTGTTGTGAAAATGTTGTAAACATATCTGTAGGGTCTGCTTTTGCGGCCCAGAGCCCAAAGGGTATGGGTCAAGGGCCCATCGAACCCACAACAATGAATTTGTAGAGAGTGGATCGAAGGTCTAGGCGCTGGCCGACGTTCACGAAACGTGAACCCCATTCTCTTTTATTGAAGAAATACTTAGAACATCTTTACAATTGGGGGGTACTCCTCGGCCCATGGCCGATGAGGCTTTCTTCCCTTTTTTCGCCTCTCCCCCCCCCCCCCCTTTTTTAAGGAGGGATTCCCTTACATTATATACTCTTTAGCTAACCAATTCTAGCCCTACACTTGTTGAGCGATCTGGACAATACTCAGGTGCTTGTCCCATCAGCCGCCTTCTCAGTCTTTTTGAGAGTCGCGGCGACCAAGACGACGCTGGTGCGGGGTCCTTTCCTCATTAATGCGGCCAGGGCGGTAGTCAGGTACATTTAATGTGGAGGTGACTGCTTGTCATGAGCTTGTCCCTCAAGTTCTCGGACGTCCGATGATGGGGTCATCCTCGGATTTAGGGTGCCTTCTCGGCTCGGGCCTTCGGCCCAGGAACGAAATGGGCTGGGCCGTAGGATTCTTTGGCCCCACAATAGCCCCTCAAAATCTTGCTGTCCGCATCCTCGGGCGGAGGGGAGGATTTTGATGTCCTCGGGCTTGCGACGCGTCCCATCGAGTTTGGCTCTCTGTTAGTATTGGAGTCTTTTCAACTGCCCCAGACGTGTTAATGGCGCCTCGAAGCGCGCAATGCGCCTTTCATTAAATCAAGACGGCTCTGTGCCCCCCACGTTCAACGAGAGGATGATAATCCAACAGTGGGGATTCGCCTAGCAGTTAGGGACAGGAAAACCCGCACGATTCCTTGATTTGAAGTATAAATACCCATTCGAAAAGCCGGTTCCTCTGTTCACTCGCACCCAAAAGTCTACATCTCCAGCATAAAAAGCCTGTCCGAGGAGCTTTTACTCATTTCTGTAAGTCACTCTATCTCTCTTCGAACTTTCTCCTTCTCCATCTCTGCCTCTTTTTCGTTTGCTCTCTCTTAGCTTGCTTAGGCATCATTTGGGATGGGTAGATTTAAGAAGTATGTCTTCACTGAGGAGGCGATGGAGAAATTCATCACCGATTATAAGATACCGGCCAATGTGGGCTTGAGGTATTGTGCGGAGGGCGAGTGGCGCTTCCGGAGGCAGGAGGGTGAGGTGGTGATTCCCATCGTTGCCTTCGTTGAAGGTGGCATGAGGATACCCATGGGGTCGGTGATGAGGGACTACCTGACGCACTTCCGGCTAGCCCCCACCCAGTGTGCCATCAACGTCTTTAGGATTCTGGGCTGTGTGGATGCCCTAAATGAGAAGATGGGACTGAGATTGACCCACCATGACGTCAACTGGTGTTATAACCTCCAGTGCCTGAAGGGCGAAACTTACTATCTGAAGACCAGGGATGACAGGGTCTGGCTCATTCAGTGCCTCCCTGAGTCCAGCAAAGGGCTAAACAAAGACTTCCTCATCGTGTTTGGGGAGTGGCACGATGGCCTTCACTACCCAACGACGGAGGGGACCTCAGGTGGGCAGTGGGAAAATGGAGGGAGGGCCCTAGGACCCTGACTAGTTCCATTCTTTACTTCGTCCATTTCTTTTTGCACCGTCTGGTTTCTAATGTGAATGTGTTTCCTCTTGCAGATCCGCACGCCTTCACGCGCCACTTCAGCCTGATCAACCGGGAAGACTTGCAAAAGGCGCTGAGGGCAGAGGTTTTCATGAACGAGGCCAACAATCAGGTTAGGACCGCTCACCAGATCTTGAAATACGACCCGACTCACAAGTCATTCGCGGCGCCGAAGTACGTGATCAGAGCAAAGGATCCTCGGCTTTGAAAAATAACTGTGACCGAGGACGGGTTCCGGTTCCCCGAGGTGCCCTCCACATTAGAAGGCGTAGTACCTGCGGGTCCCTCCTCCTCCCTTAGGTCCTTAAAGGCTGCCGAAGAAGGCCCAGAGAGGGAAGAGGAAGTTGCTGACTTTGGCCCTGCCGAGGACGAGTTTGACGTGTTTGAACAGGTCCATCAGTCTGAGGACCCTCCAGGAGATTTGGGTGACCCTTGTCTGACAGAAGCAGATTTCCAAACGCCTAAGTCTCCTCCTCGGCGCGAGATGGGTTACAAGAAGAGGCCCCAACCTAGCCTGTCGGATCTGATCGAAGGCCAATCGGGGAAATCCAAGCCGGAGCTTCCTCCTCCTCCTCCCAAGACTCGCTCTGCCCAGGGCAGGTCGACCACTTCCTAGTCAAGGCTTCCTCCTTCTCCGCCCAAGACGAGTCTGCCTCCTAGGCGCGAGCCCTCCGACCCCAAGCAGAAAAAGGATAAGGGCAAAAGGTCGGCTGAGGAGAAGTCCGGGTCCCCACGGGAGGAGGATGATACTCGGCGGCCATCCAAACAGCTGAAGATAGGCTCCCGAGGTCAGGATAAAAGGGTTGACGCCCAGCCCGAGTCTCAGGCCTGGCTTTCTGCCCCAATGCTCCATGGGGGGCCGCTGAGGGAAGACTCCTCCCTTAGGGATTTCAAAGAAGGCGAAGGCGCGTACGTGGCCGACGCGCTAGAAAGGTGCCTGCTACTCCCAGCTGACATGGCGGAGCTGGGAGCTATGAGGAGCAGGGAGGTCTTTCTCTGCCTCAAGCGGTACCTGGGAATGGTAAGTCCCTCAACACTTATGACTTTTCCAGTTTTAGCTTTCTCTATCCCTTTTCTGGCCTCGGCTAACCGTGTGCTTGTTTTGTTGGGCAGGCCATTCAGGCCACTTACAGGTTGGAGGACGTGGCCCGTGACCAGGGGAAAGCCGCGGACGTGGAGAGTGAGAAGCATCTGGAGGCCTCATGGATCCTTAAAAACTCCAAGGCTGATCTTGCCAAGGCTCGGGAGGAGCTGAGTGCGATGACCAGTGCTAGGGATACTGCCCTGTCAGGACTCGCCGGTTTCCAAAAGCAGGCCGAAGATCAGACAAAGCGCCTGGGCGAGGCGGAGGAGCAGCTGAAGATGGCAAAGGAGCTGCTTGCTGATCTGCCAAGGAAGGTGGCTGCTGCAGAGGAAGCCAAGAGGGTGGCCGAAGAGGCCAGGGACGAGGCCGTTAGGGCCAAGTTTGGGGCTGACCACGGCAGAGAGGACGCCCTGGCCACTAAGCAGGAAGTCGAGGAGGAGGCCTATGCTGCGGGGATGGCCGAGACCGAGGCAGCCTTTAAGGCTCAAGTCCCCGGGTTGTGCAGGCGTTACTCCGCTGAAGTTTGGATGGAGGCTCTCAGGCAGGCTGGGGTTGAGGCCTCGTCTGACTTGTGGAAGGAGGAAAGTGTGTACTACCCTCCTGCCATTCGCGAGGCAACTCCAAGTGGCGCTGAGGCCGGAGAGGCTGCAGAGGAAGCCGGTGCTGCTACGGGCGAGGACACCTCCATCGCTGAACCCATGGGCGAGCTCGTCCAAGTAAGTGACCTTCCCCAGGTAGCTGAATCAGGTGAGGGCCCTGCTGAGGAGGCGCCCCAGGAGGTTGCGAAGTCCAGCTCTGAAGTTGAAGTTCCTGCTGCTGAGGAAGCAGCTGTTCCTGCCACGCCTTCGCAGGCTGCCCTTTCTGGCCAAAGCTCAGAAGGTCCTGAAGCTGCTATGGTCCAGCCCCCTGCCGAGGGAGGAAAATAAGTGGGCAGGGCAGGCCCCTTGACGCCGTCGTTTCTCTTTCCTTTTGCATTTTTTTTTTAGATTGTAGTGTAATTCCTACCGTGTAACTTTTTCTGGACTTAATGAAATGTGAGCTTTGTTTCTTTTTCTGTTTGTTGTGGTAGTTTACTTACTTGCACGCTATCCGCTTTTTCTTTACTTATATGATTTTAATTTCAATTGCATCTCGACCAATCGCGGCATCAATTGTTATAACGAGGGCAGGTATGCTTGGGTAGACCCTCCGTTTCCTAAGGGCCAGGTAGAAAATTCTTTGAGTAGACACTTAGGATCCCCTTGAAGTAGTTGGCTTCCCCACAGGCTTGAGTCCGAGGACCATACAGTGCTTTTGGTTCTGTCTAACACTTAGAATCCTCTAAAGGAGTTAGTTTCCCCATAGGTCTGAGTCCTGGGATCATGCAGTGCTTTTGGTTCTGTCTAACACCTAGAATCCTCTAAAGGAGTTAGTTTCCCCATAGGCCTGAGTCTTGGGACCATGCAGTGCCTTGGTTCTGTCTAACACTTAGGATCATCTGAGGTGGTTAGTTTCCCCGTGAGCCTGAGGCGGAGGACCATGCAGAGCCTTGGTTCTGTCTAACACTTAGGATCATCTGAGGTGGTTAGTTTCCCCATAGGCCTGAGTTCGTGGACCATGCAGAGCCTTGGTTCTGTCTAACACTTGTTCGTCTGAAGTGGTTAGTTTCCCCATAGGCCTGAGTCCGAGGACCATGCAGAGCCTTGGTTCTGTCTAACATTTGGCTTCTGAAGTGGTTAGTTTCCCCATAGGCCTGAGTCCAAGGACCATGCAGAGCCTTGGTTCTATCTAACACTTGGCTTCTGAAGTGGTTAGTTTCCCCATAGGCCTGAGTCCGAGGACCATGCAGAGCCTTGGTTCTGTCTAACACTTGGGCTTCTAAAGTGGTTAGTTTCCCCATAGACCTGAGTCTGAGGACCATGCAGAGCCTTGGTTCTGTCTAACACTTAGCTTCTGAAGTGGTTAGTTTCCCCATAGGCCTGAGTCCAAGGACCATGCAGAGCCTTGGTTCTGTCTAACACCTGGCTTCTGAAGTGGTTAGTTTCCCCATAGGCATGAGTCCGAGGACCATGCAGAGCCTTGGTTCTGTCTAACACTTGGTCTTCTGAAGTGGTTAGTTTCCCCATAGGCCTGAGTCCGAGGACTATGCAGAACCTTGGTTCTGTCTAACACTTGGCTTCTGAAGTGGTTAGTTTCCCCATAGGCCTGAGTCCGAGGACCATGCAGAGCCTTGGTTCTGTCTAACACTTGGCTTCTGAAGTGGTTAGTTTCCCCATAGGCCTGAGTCCGAGGACCATGCAAAGCCTTGGTTTTGTCTAACACTTGGGCTTCTGAAGTGGTTAGTTTCCCCATAGGCCTGAGTCTGAGGACCATGCAGAGCCTTGGTTCTGTCTAACACTTTGATTTCTCTGTAAGTAGGGGTTTGTCCTTGGACTGCTTTACTGGAGACGATTCTTCCTTCGGACGGATCATGGTCTTACACGTGGCATTGATCTCGCCTCCATCTCAAGCCCCCATCTTTTTTATTTACAAAGCGTCCCTTGGCCGTTCGTGTTCCACGCCTGACGCTTCGGTGCGCGAGACGCGCCTTCATTAATAGCCTCGTAAATCAACATAAGTCCAACGGTCTGCGGCCCCCTTGGAATCTGGCAGCTTCATTATTATCCAACGCTTCGGTAACGCTCTTTTCGAATTCTGCGTGAATTAATTCTCACCGACCTTCATCCTCTATATAAGGCTTTCCGGGGGGATGGTTTCTCCATACTCCATGAACCTCCCAACACAAACAGAAAGAAAATATCCCTTCAGCTCCCCATGCCTCTTTAATAACCCCGCCGGAATTGTGACCGGAGTTAGGAGATATGGGGCGGCTTTGGACGGGTGTGAGGACATCCGTACCAAGAGCCGTTGTGGCCGCAGCCCCCACTGGGCTTCCGGCGCGGCAGAGTCTAGGCGTAACCCCGATGGCGCCATGCACGGTGGCTCGGAGGGATGTCGTTGAAGTACCTAACGTCCCTCCTCAGAGCGCACCCCCGACGGAGGAGACATGCGAACTCACATCATGGGCGGTGCTTGAGTGTTGCCGTCTCCAACGGCCAACGCTCGTGGGGGTTGAAGAAAATCAAGGGAACATCATGGGGGAGGGCGTCCCAGAGCCCCTGCATCTGCTCCTCGCTTTGTTCAAGCTCCGCCGCTTCGAGAAAGGAGTTGTTGGTGGCCTTGAAACAAGCCAGCCTCAGCCCCCTCCCGCCCGCTTACTGTCAAGTTCTCCCATTCTCTTGATGCCAGTAAGGGTACGGGTTGACACTTCCCTCTAGCTAGTTTTAGGACGGGTCCGCCTGGGCCTCTGATTGTAGGACTAGCTGGTAGGAACGGTTGTAAAACACGCCTGCCTAAGCCTCTGATTGTAATGTGTAACTTTTTCTTTTTATGAAATAATATCAAGTTTTTTTTTTTTTTGCTATTGAATCTTCTGTCTCGAGCTTCTGTCTTTCTGCAGTGTTTTTTTTTTTTTGGTAGTTCTTTCTTTTTTATTTTGCATCACCACCGATCTTCCATAGAACGGCTATTTAGAATAGTCGCCTGTTGCGCCGGCCGGCGCACTAATCCTCCCCACAGACGGCGCCAATTGTAGGGTCTGCTTTTGCGGCCCAGAGCCCAAAGGGTATGGGTCAAGGGCCCATCGAACCCACAACAATGAATTTGTAGAGAATGGATCGAAGGTCTAGGCGCTGGCCGGCGTTCACGAAACGTGAACCCCATTCTCTTTTATTGAAGAAATACTTAGAACATATTTACAATTGGGGGGTGCTCCTCGGCCCATGGCCGAGGAGGCTTTCTTCCCTTTTTTCGCCTCTCCCCCCCCCCCTTCTTCAGGAGGGATTCCCTTACATTATATACTCTTTACCTAACCAATTCTAGCCCTACACTTGTTGAGCGATCTAGACAATACTCAGGTGCTTGTCCCATCAGCCGCCTTCTCAGTCTCTTTGAGAGTCGCGGCGACCAAGGCGACGCTGGTGCTGGGTCCTTTCCTCATTAATGCGGCCAGGGCGGTAGTCAGGTACATTTAATGTGGAGGTGACTGCTTGTCATGAGCTTGTCCCTCAAGTTCTCGAACGTCCGATGATGGGGTCATCCTCGGATTTAGGGTGCCTTCTCGGCTCGGGCCTTCGGCCCAGGAACGAAATGGGCTGGGCCGTAGGATTCTTTGGCCCCACAATATCATTTCTCGTAAACATATTCTTCAATTATAAATTGTCTAATATGATCAAATTGAATTGGTTGGTGTAAACAAAAAATTTTCCCGCACTCAATAAACTTTAAATTATTTATTTTTACAAAGAAAGCAGTGATAAAAAGACAAGAACATGTAAAAAAAAAATTTTGAGAAGCAGGCCAGCTGGCCAATTTATTTTATTGATGAAAAATCAGATACATAAAGCTTATAAATGTTTGGAGGAACAAATTCCAACCAAATTGAATAGGAAAGGACAATCTTGCACTCTTGGCTAAAGCATGTGCCAAAGAACATGTAATTAATAGTGGTTATTTCGGTCTCAATTGTAATTGACACATGGTTAAGTAGGATATTTGAACTTAAATGGTTTTATTTTTGATAATTCAAGAAATGATCATAAAGGGTAGACCAAAAATGCACAACTTTTGAAGGGAAAGAGCTTTCTCTTGACAAAATTAAGGCTGGATCTGTCCGAATCTTCTTCTTTTTCTTTCCTTTTTTTAAAGGATTTTCTTCCCATTCAAGTCTCAAATAATTGATGGGCACACAACTGTAATTGATGGGCAATAAAATGATAGTAATAGTGATTTCACGTGGAGACTGATTGCATACCAATCACTGATAAGTTGCCAAATGCAAATTTTCAAACCCAACTTTTATGCGTTTGGTCTTTGGTGCCCAAGAGATTGACATGACCATGTAACATTTACACCATAAAAAGCTTTCAATGTTTCTTGATCTAATATTGGCAATCTAAAGGGGTAGTAATATATACTATTCTTTGTAATCTATGCTGAGGTGCCGACGCGGTTGTTCTTATGCTCATTGGAAAAATCTTTTATGCGCCACATGTCTCACTGACATGTGAGTCTACAGACATCTAGTATGGGAGATACTTTCTCCATGCTCCTCAGCCAACGTTCACCTAACAATTCCTTTGCTGACATTGTTGGCCGCAATTGCAGGTGGTTGATGAGCCAGATTCATCACTGTGGTTTGTGAAATTTGCCATATTTATCATAAAGCAATTAAATGTGTAGACACATTAGCAAGGGCTAAAATCTTCTAAAATTTTTGGAATAACTCTATCTCGGGCTTCTTAAAAATTGAAATCCTATTTACCTATTTTGAAATGAATAAATTAAATTTTACTGCATAATCAACATTATTAATTATCCTCTATTTCGTACATTTTTTTTTTGCCAAACGCATAGTATTTTTTGTATATATTTCGTATAATCAACATTATTAATTATCCTCTATTTCGTATATATTAAAATAATAATAGTATTATTGCATACCAATAATAGTTTTTTTTTTTTTTAATCTCATTTACGAAACAAATTCCTAAGTGCTACTACTGAATACCGATTATAAAAAATATAATGAAATCTGATAATTAGAAAAACCAATAACGGAAGCATGTATGTTCAAGGATGCTGTCTACCTAATTTGACTCCGACGCCTATAATAACAGAGTGCGCCATGAATTTATTGGTTTGATTTTGTCTTAGAAAAAACATGTAGATGAGCTAAAAGAAGAGAAATCTAGAGATGAATACTGATACTGATTCAACTTAAAACCTATTGCTTTTTTTAAACTACCGGTGCTATGCGTCTTGAGTAGGGCTGAGATTAGACTATGTTTTAATCTTTGAAAGGGGACAAAAGCCCACCATCCCTCTCATCTTCTCTTCTCTAAAATCTCCTTCATCTCTCTCCTTATCCCTGGATATCCAACATCAACCTATACAGTGGCTTTGATCATGTTCTCAAATTTCAGAGGCCCTTCAGGTTACAAGCTATTCATCTTTATGAATCTTCAACTTCAGTACATTTTAAGACTTTGTTTCAATCCGTATGTTAAATTGTGTACCAATACACCTCACCAAAGGGCACAACTATCTACTATTTTTGCATTTGCCAGAGAGCCCTTTAGCCTCTCTTGGAAGATTTTGCAAGGCAAATTCATCATTACAATATTTGATTGAAATTCACCAAAATCCTACGTCACATATGGTTACTAGCCGGAATAACTTATGCAGTAAAAATATATTTTCAAACAAAAATATTGAACATCCTACCAAGTTAAAGCCACCCATCCACTAAACTATTAACAAAATCCAAACTTCAATGGGAATGAAGCTGTGCTCTGCCATTGTTGCAACAATGCATACAAGAGTTCAAATATCCCATGCATGCGAACAAACATCCATCCACCCAGAGACATAGGCACACATACACAGATTTATAGTAAGACTATTTGTTGCTCACTTAACTACAAATCATAAAACAATTTCTCTCTGCTTAAAAAATCTGCTTGAGTTCATATAAACATTGAAATTAACAATTTTTTTTTTCATTTGTTCCTTTTCTACATCGACTAATCGATGGTAATTGCTAATTCTAGATCCACATAGTTACTGTGCCATGAAATAGAGTATACAGCAATACAAATCAATGATAGGAATTCAATTTGGCCCAAGCGACAGAATTGGCAGGTGAAAATCATAATTAATTTGACAAACCAGCTAAAAAATTCACCATCCTTCACCATGTTGTTGCAAAGCATTAACACATTCATCATGTTCTTGCTGAGCATCATAAACATTAAATGTAATAAGTCCTGGCACATATATCAACCTAACCTTGCTTCTCTTCGTAGTACCTAGATGAAAGGCCAAAAGCAGATGAGAAAAATTGTGTATATACTCACTAGTCAGAAAAAGAGCATGCTGCAATAAGCAGGTCTATAGACTCTATACACATTTTAAACCTAGATAGAAAACATTCTATTGTGTTCTACATATATAACCTATGCTTATAAAAGTTTATATAATCAAATATGCTGTATCAAACAAAATTTGGGGATGAAGTAAACACAAACCAAATTTTAATGTGAACTTTAAAGGCCTGTTTACAGCTCGGAAGCCCCTTGTAAAGAAGGAAAATGTCACCCAACAAAGAGATGTTAGAAATTTTAAGTGGCATGATGTGTAACGTAGTGGATATGCCCTTTTTCACTTCTACCTTCTAATCTTGACCAGCTTTACATTTTTGAATACCACTCAGGAGCTAAAGCCAGAAGAACAAAACCCAATTTACAGCCAAATAGTAACTCAAACATAAGCGCACACACTTCGAGCAGAATTCAGAGTGAACACATGCTGATCCCCTTACCTATTTAGCTACTTTTACAGATCTAGGCATGTTGTTCAATGTTATTAGAAACTATGCTAATGGCCATCATGCCATGCATTTCTTGTTCAGGTTGAATTGACATAGATTAAATATATCAGTAGACCAAGAGGAAAGTGGTAAATAATGTCAGAGAACACTATCTAGTTTCACAATGAAGGCCCCCGGCAAGCTATCATCATTTTCTAAATACATGTGGATGTACTCCAGCACATGCCAAACTTTACCACACTAAAAGTTGGTCTTTCTTCCTTTTTTTGGACATCCAGTTGCCTCTCCTGGCTCCAACAATGTGCTATCTTTGACCCAATTTAGTTTTGAACCAACCAAAATCACCCTATCCCAATTCATCCCAATCTTTAACCAAAGAAATGGCAGATTACGAAGATTAATGATAAGTGACCTATGCAGAAAGGTGAAAAAAGAGCATATCCATGAGTCCTTCAGTAAAAATAGAATAATCAAACAATTGTTATGGCACGTTCCTTTTCACAGTTCCATTTTTCTGGGGGTTGACTCTCAAATATTGATGATCTGGACCATTACACTCATTTTTTATATTTGTTACAAGAAGTGAGCAATGGGGGAGTCGAAACTAGTTCTCCTCATAATTCATAAGGGAGACCAGGCATCTACAAGGCTCTTATAGCTGAAACACGACACTCCTTAATCCAAATAACATGCGATATGATGAACCCTGAACAAGAGGATCAAGACTTCATTTTTCTTATAATTTTTCATGCATATCTAACTTTGGTAACTACAGTTGTTTGCCTCGAAAATATCACCCAAGGCATTCCTACGATGGAAAGGTGGCATCTATGAAACTGTCTTCATAACTTGGAAGCTGGAACTAGAATGAGATATAAAACAGAGTGAAAAGTGTCTGGAGAGTTTGTGGATATCTTTCTGGGTGGATAATATAAAGTTCTGGGCAACCGTAATCTCTTATGTATTAAAGGCAACCCTAAGCACATCATATGGCCCTTAGCAGCATTTAAAATCTCAAGGAAAGGTATGTGTACTCAATAATTTTGCAAGAAATTTTGAGACTCATTCATTCTTTAAAGTGACATAACTGCAAAAAATTGTTGGAAAACTAGAACTTGTATGCAACTAATGGTGGTTAGTATGGAAATTCAACGATCTTATGGTAGTCTAGTTGAGAAAGTAGCAAGGAATTTTCACTTTATAATTTCTTTTTCTTTTTTTAGAGATAATTACAACATGCTGCTAACCCCTCAGCTCGAACCCTTTCCCCCCTAGACCCCCAAGCACTTTGTGCACAGGGAGGTGCCAATTCAGCTATAATTTCTCAACATCTGCATGCAATTGCATAGTGTTCTTGAACTACAACACATCTTGCAAGCATTCATCATCTCCCAAATTTAGCGTATATATGTATGGGTTACATTAAGCGAACTGCAGTGGCGAACACATGCAAGTTTGAATCTTTTGGGACATCAAGGCTACTCCATGTTGAGATGAACAAGATGAGCCCAGGTATAAATTTGGGAAGAGAGCAGAAAAGGAAGATAAATGAGGAAGAGTAGGGGCAGGGAGTGTTTCAAGAGGATGACATCAGCTTTGTTTAGAAAGAAATGCATTATGAGTGTGGAAAACATTTTATCAAGGGGTTCTGGGGATACCCCAGTGGTTCCAACACCTTTTGTGGTATCTGGAAATTGAGGTACAAACCCCACCAATCCCCTCCCCCTATTTACCTATCAAAAAGAAAAAAACATTTTGTCAACTGCAAACAATTTTTCTTGTTTAAATTTGTTATACTATGCCTGTGATCACTGTAACTTAAAACCTCTGGGTCCTAACCAGGCCTTCTGCCAAGTCTTTTACAGCTTTACTTATGTAACTGCAAACAAATATATTTGAAAAGGAAATTAGTTGTCTTTACCTCCTCAGCAAATTTTATTAAAATGGTTGTTCGAGGCCTCTGCTGACCTTCCATGGGCACAAAATGAGCTGTTACAACAGCTGGAAAACCAGCACTATCCAAAACACCCTTCAAAGAAAAAGAAAAAGCCCATTAGAGCCTCCAACATCTAGACTGTCAATTAATAGGAACAAAGGGAATGAAGCACTTACTCTTACTATTCCAGCAACAAATGCCCCACAGTTAAATGTCCCCATGTCTTTTGGAATTGAAATAAATCTACAACCCAAATTGGTGTATTAGCTGGAAAATATTGTAAAAATCTACATTTTCAGCTAGTTGTAATATTAGCGATATAAAGTACAAGAGCCAGGAAATTTCTTACCTATTCACAAGGAGCTCCTTTTCGCTGATCATGTATTCATCTTCATGTTCGGTGCCTTTCTCAAGTGAGTCAGCCACCTAATATGACGACAAAAGATGAGATGGTAAGATTATCACTGAATTTGAGTATTTCATGGAGTTTAAGTTTTCTAGTCCAGACACAACAGAAATACACACCAGCATGAAGAATTTCTGGTCTGAATTGTGTATTTTAAATGAAGATGGACAGATATCCAACAGAAATACACCCCTGAATTTTCTGCTAAATCAATGACTAAGCAAAGCCCATATTTATATTGCTTCATGCAATATCATCATTTATATCATTCATGAAGTCTAACCAGTAACCTTCACTGTCTAAATGTTCCACAGTCTTGAAGTAAATTGTTCAACAACATTGAGTGCACCGGATCTTCAAACAATATAATTGGAATTGACCCGCAAACACAAGTAATGCTGATTTTTTTTAATGAATAAGAAATAATGATGATAAGTTGATAACAACAAGATTAACATCCATAAATATACCATCATACTATTGAAAATTGACTAGGAACAAAAATATTAAAAGTGATTATCTAGTGTAGTTCTGAATTCTCACAAGCATCATCCACAATTACTATAAAGGCTAAAAAAAGCTAACGCAAATACTTCATATACATAATTTTATAATCACGTGCAACTTTTTCCCCTTATTGTGGTAGCAAGATTAAAACCAAAATCCTACTTACCAAAGAAGACAAGTGTTAGAATTACATATGCTAAGACGAACTAAATGATAAAATAATTCATCCAAAAAAAAAAAAAAAGATAAAATAAAATAATCCTCACATTAGATGGAGAATTTGTCTAACTCATTGTTTGTACTACATAACCACATTTCACAGTAAATATACCACATATACTATCCCTACAATAAGGAACCTCATTAATACCAGCACTTTTGTTTTATAAGTAAAAAATCTTATTAGAAGAGGTTGGGCCTTGTGATGGCAGGTGCCTTCCAAAACATTGACAGGTCGCAGGTTCAAACCTGGGAATCAGCTTCTCCAAAAAAAAAAGGGTTAAGGCTGCCTACCAATCAACTTTCCTAGACCCCGCAAAAGTGGGAGCTTAGAGAATTAAATACAAAATTTATATATATATATATATATGTATATGTATATGTATATGTATATATTATTAGAAAAGGAAAAGAAAATACCACGTATATAGATGTGAACAGGCACTTTCCAAAGTATACAAATCACAAAGAGAGGAAATCAATAAATCTCCAAAAGATATTGAAGGAATGCCTCCTAGTGCATGCATTCAGTCAAACAAAGACCACAGGATATGCTCTATGATGACAAAAGTAGGACACCCAACTCCATAAAAAATCTTCTTATTTATTTCATACTGCGGAGTCTAACAAATAGAGACATGGCAACCACACCTTAGCTTCTCTATGGCACTGAAACCATTCTTAGATAGGAAAGCAATAAAATCTACAAGAGAAATTGAACGGATGCCTCCTAATGCACACATTCAATCAAACAAAGACTGCAAAATATGCTCTTTGAGGACAAAATTAGGACACTCAACTCCAGCTCTGTTTCAACTGGCTAGACCCATGGAGCTCTGGATTTAGGATGTTAAAGATAGGCACCTCTCACTTCATTTCAATCATTCTTAAAGGAGAAGGGAGTGTCATTGGAGCTATGAGTATTCATGGGCCGGGTTTTTGTTTAACCTACCACTTGAACTAAGCACATCATGTTCAAAAAATCAATGACCAATGTCGGACCTGCAATGACCAAGTTATCAACTAAATAGAATTTTCAAGTTATCAATCAAATATGACAGTTTAGTCAGTTTGGTGAGTCAACAACAACAATGAGGAAATTGATGGCAAGGGAGGGAGAGAAGGGGTTGGCCACTGGCAAATCCCAGCCTCCCACAACGAGATCTCGACATCCAACAACAGATTCTGGCCTCCCTCAGACAAAATTGGCATTATCTTACCTACAAATGGTGGTGTTATTAGAGAGAACCTTAGAGCTCAGTCATTTGGTTTTGTCACTTAAACCAATGACGATTGGACTTTGTCATAATGAAATAAGACTTCAACTGAAACAGCCAGCAAAATCTGGGGAGTGTGTATAAAATCTTGGCCAAGGTTTTGGCAAATCGATTGAGAGTGATCTACAAGGTTTTGGCAAATCGATTGAGAGTGGTTGTAGATTAGTTGATCTCTAAGACTCAGAATAGCTTTGTGGGTGGGAGACAAATTCTTGACTCGGTTCTTATTGCGAATGAATGCGTGGATAGCCGAGGGAAGAGTAGGGTTCCTGGAGTCATTTGTAAACTTGATATTGAGAAAGCCTATGATCATGTGAATTGGGAGGCTTTGCTGAATTTGTTGCATAGAATGGGCTTTGGAGTGAAGTGGTGTAAGTGGATCCGTACTTGTATATCCACAGTTCAGTTCTCTGTTTTGATTAATGGGTCTCCAGCTGATTTTTTTTGGTAGTTCGAGAGGTTTAAGACAAGGGGATCCGCTATCTCCTATGCTGTTTTTGATTATGATGGAGGTGTTTAGAAGGATGTTGAGAAGAGTGGAGGGAGCTGGCTTGATCCATGGTTTTAAAGTTGAGGGTAGGAGGGGTGGTGGGGAATGTGTTACACATCTACTATTTGCAGACAATACTATCCTTTTTTGTGATGTGGATGTGGAACAAATTCTTCATATTCGGTTGTTGTTACTTAGTTTTCAGGCGGTAACAGGTTTGAAGGTTAATGTGCATAAGAGTGAAATGGTTCCAATAGGGGAGGTTGATGATGTGCATGCCCTGGCTGAAATTTTGGGCTGCAGAGTTGGAAAGTTGCCTATGTCTTATCTTGGCATGCCGTTGGGGGCTTCACATAATTCCCTTTCAATTTGGAATCCTATTTTGGAAAAATTTGAGCGGAAATTAGCCAAGTGGAAGAAGCTGTATTTGTCTAAGGGGGGTCGATTGATGTTACTCAAGAGTACGCTATCTAGTCTTCCTACCTATTTTCTATCGTTATTCACAATTCCTACTCATGTTATTCACAATTCCTACTCATGTGGCTAATAAAATTGAAAAGTTGCAAAGGGACTTTCTATGGGGTGATAGCAAGACTCATATGGTAAGATGGGATAAAGTTTGTGCGCCAATAGCCAATGGTGGCTTGGGGATAAGGAAACTTACTACTTTTAATAAGGCCTTATTGGGGAAATGGTTGTGGCGATTTGGGAAGGAAGATATTCGGTTATGGAGGAGGGTGGTAGCTTCAAAATATGGAGAAGAATGGGGGGGATGGACCTCAATTTTGGGTAGGGGAGTTCATGGTTGTGGTTTGTAGAGAGGTATTCGCATGGGATGGGAGGAATTTAGCAAAAATTGTCAGTTTGTTGTTGGGTTGAGGAATAGAGTGAGGTTTTGGCAGGATGGGTGGTATGGGGATCAACCTTTTCAATTGGCTTTCCCAAGGCTGTATGGTATTGCCATTGATAAGGAGGTATCTGTAGAAGCTTCTTTGTCAAGGCAGGGGGCGGAGGATAGAAGAATTTGGGATGTTCATTTTATTCGAGAATTTAATGATTGGGAGATGGATGAAGGGCTGCATTTTCTTCGTATATTGGGAGCTAATACTCCTCCAATGGATGTGGGAGACCAGATAAGATGGAAATTGAAGCCTAATGGGGATTTTGATATCCGGTCATATTATAACAAATTAAAGGATTCTCCCTCAATTGTCTTTCCTTGGAAAGCTATATGGAAAGCAAAGGCCCCTAGGTGAGTATCCTTTTTTGTTTGGTGTGTAGCTTGGAATAAGATCTTAACGGGTGATAACCTGAGATTGAGGAGATTGTTTTTTGTGGATTGGTGTATTATGTGCCGACATTGTGGAGAGACAGTAGACCACTTACTTCTTCATTGTGAGATGGCTTATCGGTTATGGAGCTTTGTCTTTATAACTTTTGGCCTGTCTTGGGTTGTACCCAGATCGATCCCAGATTTGCTTTTTGGCTGGTGGAATTGGTTGGGGAAGTACTCGTCTGAGATTTGGAATTTAGTTCCGTTGTGCATCCTTTGGTGTATTTGGAAGGAACAGAATCGGCGGACTTTTGAGGATTTGGATAGTTCCGGTGATCAGATGCTTGCTTCTTTTAGTGGGACTCTTTTTGATTGGTCTCGGGCATGGAGACTCACAACTAGTGATTCTCTCCCTTCTTTCCTTAACTCTCTTTCTCTTTGTAATTAATCTGTTGATTGGTTTTGTTTTTTGTTTTTTCTTTGTTTTCTCCTTCTTGTATTTTCTAGGTTTGCTCTATGTTATTCATGCATAGAGTAGCCTTTCGTATACATAACAATCTTACTTATCAAAAAAAAAAAAAAATCTGTTTGGGTCAGGTTTCATGGGTTGTTGAATAGCCCTCATTTGAGCTATAGTTCATTGGCAAAATCTCTCTCTCTCTCTCTCTGACCTGTATAACCCACAAAAATTTCACAAGATACACCAATAACAAAACTTTTCAAAAACAATTGTGCCATGTCCAAATGAATTTTCATTCTATCACTACATTAAAACAGAACTGAGAAAATAAAAACAAGTAAACAGCCAACTTGTAAGTTTGGTGCCATGAAATATACTTCATATATCCACCACGTAAAGAAACATAACATTTTTAGATTTTATGACGATTAAAGGCAAAGCTTTCGAGTCAAGCAGGTAAAATGGACATAGTTTACGATAAGGCTCATATGATAATCTCATGTGTGCGCACACACTAATAATATTAAAGTAGCAAGTAATTCATGTAAAGAAGCGCCTATCTCTAAGAAAGAAAAGGCACTTCAAATTTCCTTAACTTTAGTTCATTCAAACACTTAGTAATCCAACTATCAGAACATCCACCTATCTTAATACAAGCTTGTAGCAGGACATACAGAGACTGAGTGACAAAAATATATTTGGAAAAAATAAAAATCAATGTTATTGAGAAAGCATTTAAGTGCTGACAAACAAAATGCACTTACATATATCTTTAACATTTAACCATTGAATTACGGAAAAAAAATATAAACAATAACAAAAACAACAGCATTCACCTTTCCAAATAACACCTTCCATACTGTGCTGTGTACAAAAGAAAGAATGCCCAACAATCGTGTTTCCCTTCTGTTTCCCTGTGGTATCAAGAAGAATATCACCATATTATTGATGCCAACCTCATCAAAGAAGACATACATATCATACATACACTAATGCATTATAAACCCCAACAATAATAGCCTACTTTGATTGATGATAAATCAATTCCAGTAAAATCAAAGTAATATACCAATAGAAATGCATTCAGAAAGACATCAATCCAAAGAAGAACTTTCAGTTGCATGCCATACCTTATCCCTATGGCAAAGGAGTTCCAAAACTCGAGCCCCAACAGCATAGCCTGCATCCTCCAGCCTGATCCATTTGAACAAGGCAAAATTTAATGAAAATTCAATGAAAGTAACTAGTATAAGGTTTTCCTAATCTTCCAATCATACAATTCCTACGGTTTTCCTTTCTTCTTTACACTCTCTTCTTTTTCTTTTCTTTATTAGTGATTTTTTCATTGAAATAGTACAAAAAGGGGTGCAACCCTAGCGCTAGGGAGGTATACAAAGGAAGAGCCAACAGAAAAGAAAAAATACTAAAAATTTCTAAAAAAATCCTTAACGCCGAAGAATTCAAGCAAATTTGAAGTATAAAATGAATTAGACGCTTATAAGTCCACTAATACATCTTCAAAAATAAAAATTTCAACTTCGTCAGAGGTAAGTTCTTCTTCCCCTCGAAACAAAGTGGGTTCCGTTCTCTCCATGTGCACCACAATAAGCATAACACGATAGCCTTCCTGTTATCCCAATTGAATTTATTCCCAAATTTTATAAAATTCTTCTGCTTGTGCTTGGTCGAGAAACGAACACATTTTTTTTTTCAACAATTCATCATTATCTAACCTAGTCGAATTGAGGAAATCTATATTTGCAACAAAAAATAAAACAAAACACCTTAGAAACTTTCATTTTCATCAATGTTTCTCAAAAACATGTTACAATGTAATAATGACTCTAAATCAAACTCAAAATGCAAAAGTAGTACAAAATTGGGCGATTGATTATAAAAATTAAGAATGAAACCTTCGTTCTAGCTCGGCAATATTGTCCACCTGCGTCTGATTGTATTGCACAAGCTCCGAAAACAAGAACGCAAACGCACTCAAACTCACCTGCAACCAAACAAGAAAAAACCTCAATCTATAAAAGTAAAAAATGAAAAATACAGATAATCAAAAGAATACGTCAGAATTCCAAATTCGCTGTCTCTGCTTCGCTATGTAAATACTTTGAAAGGTTTTGAGTGAGATCTAAGAGGAAATGGGAGTTGTAGAGCAGAGAAAGCAAAAACAAAGTGAAATTCTAAATTGGCTTCATTTTCGGAATTAATTAAATAAATTTAAAAAAAAAAAAAAAGAGCAAAGTTGGGGAGAGAGAGAGACCTCTTGCTTGCCCTTGCTGAGAGGCTTGTCGAGAACGTTCGAGTACTGCTTGATCTTTCCAACTCCGATCATCGTAATCTTCTCTTTCCTTGTGTGTGTGTGTGAAGAGAGCACGTACAGCAGATCGAGAAAAGAAGCCTGTTTAACTAGAGTTGTGTAATGGTCACTCTTTGTTTTTTATTTTATTTTAATTTTTTTTTTAATGCTGCAATATATATGTTTTAAAATTTAAATTGATTTTTTTTTTTTTTTTTTTTTTTGGTGAATTTGAAAATTGATAACATTTTTGAAGACTAGCAATATAATGTTCTAAAATTGGGGTCTAAAGTAAAGTATGTCATTAAAATTGAAAAGTCCCAAACTCCCAAATTTGTTTATGATTTAATATAGATTCTCAATAAATTAGTAATGGTTATTTTTTTTTTTTTTTTGAAAAGAATAGTCATGGTTAGTTAAGTGTATTTTTTTTCCATTGTTTTTTATTACATTCGAAGTTAGACTTTATGTTAATTAATAGATAGGTTTTTTTTTTTACTAGTTGTACTAATGTTATTCTTTGTCTTGGTCTATCTTTTTCGGCCACTTAACTTGAATCAACTTACTATTTTTTATGTGGATTCCAGTTAACTCAACTAGTAAAGTCTCTGATATCTTGGTTTGATGATAAAGTACTGTCATCAAGAGCGAACGTTATAGGTTGAAACTCTCTTTAAAAAATTATAAAAATAAAATAAAAACTTACTATTTTTCATTGGTACATTAATTGCCCCCTTTTAACATAACCAAATCATCTCAAGCTTACTTTCACTCAATTTTTCATCAATTGGAGCCACCATTATCTTCAAGCAATTTCGTCATTTTGAATCCTATATCTTTGTGTATTTTCACTTGTACACTACTTCTTTACAACCAAAAACTCAATACTATAGAGCATAGATAATCTAATGGGAATCTTATAAAATCCTCCAATTCACTTAATAGGTATCTACGATCACATAATACTCTTGATGTGTTTCTCCATTTCATCCACATTGCTCTTATCGTATAATTTACATCATTTTCAATTGGGATAATTACACTAAACCCACCTGTGGTTTGGGCAAAAATCACTTTGTCTACCCGTGGTTTGAAAAGTATCACTTAACCTACCTGAGGTATGTTCCGTTTGTTTTCCGTAGCCCACCTCTGTTAAAATCGGGAGTAAATAGGTATTTTTGCTCAAATTTTATGTCTCTCTCCTCCCAAAACAAAAAATAGCACAAAAATGTAAGAGAAACAAGATCAAAAAGTGGTATTGATCTCTCTAATTCACATAAATCTTGAACATGAAAAACATACCAAAAAAAATAAAACCCGTATCAACCTACACAAATAACCGAACAATACAATATCAAAACCAATGGTGGTGATATTCTATTCACTCATCCCTTTTCCTGAGTCTCTCTCTTCCTCTTCTGGTTTTCTTTAATTCGAATTAGAAGAAGATAAAAAAAAAAAAAAAAAAAATGAAGAACACGACTTTAGTCAGTGAAAAAAAAAATTGAATGAAACCCAATGACAAACGATCACCGACGACTGACAATCAATAAAATCCACGAACCCATAACCACCGTCCACAGACCACTGACCATCAACAAAAGCCACAAACCCAGCAACAAAACAATGGCATCGACATCAGTACACAAACCCAGAACTTTGTAACCATCTGCCACCAATAAACCCAGAATCAGTGATTCAAACCAAAACCCCTAGTGATTCAAACCAAAACCTAGAATCAATGATTCAAACCAAAACCTAAAACCAGTGATTCAAGCCAAAACCAAACCCAGAACTAGTGATTCAAAACAAAACCCACAGAACCAAAACCCATAAACCTCCAAAGCCGACCCACAACAAAACCGAAATCCTCTAACATTGATCCTAACTAAAACCCACAAACCACAGCGAACCCACCACTGCAAAGGCGAAGAGAGGAGAAATTTGCGTTGTTGTCGTTGCCTGAGGGAGGAAGAGAAGGGAAAGTGGGGATTGTTGGAGGAGCAATGGTAATGGATTTTCCTTTGGATGATAGTGGTGCGACGTCATTTTCATCCTCTTCTTCTTCTTCGCCCAAATTGCCTCGCAGGCTTCGCCGGAAACTTTTCGAGTCTAAGTCCCCGCAGAACTATACTGTTGAAGATATCGAAGCAAAGCTTCGCCACGCCGATCTTTGCCACCAGGTCTCTCTTCTCTCTCTTTTTGGGTTGGTTCTTGAATATAAAGACTCTCTCTTAACTTTACTCTTCTCAGTTGTTGTTGTTGTTGTGTTGTGTTTTTTTTTTTTTTTTTTTTTTTTAATTTGTTTAATTAATTACTATTATTACTAACAAAAAAAGGTTCGTGTTTGTTTACTGAGAAAATTAATGGAAATAGATTGAGAATTTTGAACCTTTCTTTTTTGGTCTAGTTCTTGAAATTGAAGACTCAACTCTACTATTCTTGAAATTGAAGATTTCGGTTTTGTTTTGGTCCCTCCCTTTTGATCTTGTTTCCCTTGCATTTTTGTGTTATTTTTTGTTTTGAGATGAGAGAGACATAAAATTTGAGCAAAAATACCTATTTACCCCTGATTTTAACAGAGGTGGGCTACGGAAAATAAACGGAACATACCTCAGGTATGTTAAATAATACTTTTCAAACCACGGATAGGTAAAATGATTTTCGCCCAAATCACAGGTGAGTTTAGTGTAATTATCCCTTTTCAATTTATTAATCTTTATAAATTATTGATCAAAGATATCGAAAGCTCTCACTTTTTGATATCTCTTGACCATCAAGTCTTGCTACCCTCTTCATCTATGTTTCTACTTTTACTAAACTTAGATTCCACATATTTTGTTTCAGTCATACTTGATCAAAAGCATTTAAATTCTAAAGTGTCTCGTTAAAATTCTAACTTTGCATTAACTCTACCTCTAACTTCATCCATTAAAATTATATCATTTGCAATAGACATACACCAACAGATTTTCTCTTAAATCAATTTAAATTGAGTTTAATACAATAAAAGAAAAAAAAAAAAAACCAAACTCAATCTTTCTAATTCTGACATGTTGCAACGTAAAAATAAAAAATAAAAAAAATGAAAACAAACCAGTTAGTGATGATTTCTTTTACATGGCTTACTCATGCTCAATTATTGAATCCATTTTGTTTGCTAAAATTATTGAATCCATCTAGAGAGAAAGCATAAGTTTAATTTAATACCTTATTAAAGAATCTAGTATTCTACATTTCTACTGATGAGATAGAAGCTAAAAATAGTATTTTATATAAAGTTTTTTTTTTCCCCTTCCTTAGAATGTGTGAAGAGTTTTATTTTAGTAGTATAGTTTTTTTTTTTTTTTTTTAAATAAATAACACTTGCCACAACGTGAGGATACACTCACGAAATCGTGTTTTTGAGGTCCGAACTTTTACTACAAGCCATATGATTTCCAAAAAATCAGTGCAAAAAAAAATATATGTACTCATTAATATTTTAAGAGCAATATTATTATGGCCCGAAGTTTGGAGAAATTATAAGATTCACATGGTGGACAAGTGATGTGGTCTACCATTTCACTAAAAAACTACTACTTGTTTAAAATTGTTAGTTAGAAAATTTTTTTAAACAGAAATTAATTACTAACTCAGCAATTTTAAACAAGTGGAAGTTTTTTAATAGAATGGTGGACAAGTGACGTAGTCCACCAGAGAATCCTATAATTTCTCCGAAGTTGGAGTGTACACTTGCCAAAACTATAATGAGCGCAATAACAAGACCACATGCCTTAGGTATGGATAGGGCTTTGATTTTGAAAGCCCGAATTCAACCGAGTGGTTGAACTAGGTTAACCTAAAATCAAGGGTAATTAAAAAATTTACAATAGTTTAGAAGTAATCACAACTCAAAAGTGCTCAAATCGTTTTGAAAACCATAATGAAAAATAATATTTACTCACTGTTTTGACCATAACTTTTGATCCACAAAGAATTTTTGAGTGAGACTTGTTTCATTGGAAAGTAGACATCCTGGGCTTCAATTAGAATACACAAATTTTGCCTAATTTGAATTTATATTAAGTGAGTTATGACCGTTTTAAGTTGGGTTATCAGAGTTGTCAGGAATTAGGGTATGTGTATGCATGAATTAAGTGTGCGTGCGCACACTCGAAAAATGCATATGCACACTTATTTTTTGGGCAGTGAAAATTCATTTTTAAGGGCCCAAAACATCATTCTATGATGTGGGCCTACCCCTAGACCCTTGGAAACGTCCAAAAGACCTCTAAAAAGCCTTGAAAACCCTAATTTTAACTTAT
Organism: Quercus ilex subsp. ballota; assembly: GCA_032727855.1. Classification (NCBI taxonomy): domain Eukaryota; kingdom Viridiplantae; phylum Streptophyta; class Magnoliopsida; order Fagales; family Fagaceae; genus Quercus; species Quercus ilex. The sequence goes on along the minus strand of CM064909.1, from coordinate 93,480,607 downwards.
AAATACTCACTTTATGTCTCTAATAAAAACCCTAGCTAGAAAGAGTTTATTTTTTGCCTCCATTTTCCCTAAAACCCTAGTTCATCTTTTCTAAACTCCCACACAAACTTGAGCACATTTTTTAAACATTCAAAACCTCTCTTTAGTTAGTTCTAAGGCAAAAATTAATGTTTTAATTTGATTTCTGACAACCTTTTCAAAACTTTTTGTTCTTGAGTTGTGATTCCTAAAAACTATTGTGTTCTTTAATTCCTTTGTTCTATCAATCTAATCTTTGTGTTATAGGCACTAAGGAGTTGGTTAGACAAACTCTAAACTCATAATCTTAAGCAAGGTGAGTGTTATAGGGTTCTAACATGCTTGTTTGATTTCTGTTTTAATGTATTTGAATGATTAAATCAATAAAAATGTGATTTTTCAATTGTGTTAAAAGATATGTACGTATCATCGAGTATGCGTGCGTATGGTTTTGACCATGCGAACGCATAGTTGAGTATGCGTACACACCCTGAATCCAGATTATGGCAAAATCTTGTTTTTATTGTTTTAATCATTTTTCATGTGTTATATGATTCTGTTTGACTCTGTTTAGGTTAATTATTGTGTTTAATTATTTTCCATGTTTGTTTGAGTCTTTTTTGCCATGTTTGGTTCATTTGATATTTTTTTCTTTGTGTGTTTTATTTATTTTTTATCTTTTCCATTTTTAATATATTTGTTTGATTGTGTTTTATTTGTTTCATTTTATATTGTGATATGTTTTTAACTTGTTGTATGTGTTATTTTATTTAAGTGATGATGTATGTTTAGGTTAAGGATTATGGCTCTTTTAATAGCTTTTTTATCTAAATATGGCCTAGCAACACATAATGGAGGCCAGCTCACAAGTCAAGCGGTCTTAGGTGTCTAACACCTTCCCAAGCTATACCTAAACTCTGGACTCATAATCTATTATGCAAACCTATGAATGTAAGTGATTGGCCCAAAAGGCTAAATATGGTTCTTAGACCTAATCTAGGTGGAGACTCCATTTTTCACTCTTCGCCAGGGTCCACTCCAAGGCCGAGGTGTATTCCCTTGCACCACAATAAGGGATGCAGAATGCGAAGAAAGATCTTAGCTAAACATGGGTGAAGCGATGCTTAATCTAAGGCCATGTTGAATTTGGATCTAGCAATGTGAGGTTGTTGTTTGTTGCAACTCAAATTAGTAGCCATGCTATTGATGTTGAGATCTTACCAAATTGATGTTGTGAGGCATTCAAGCCACAGTTGGACTAGCCAGTTTAGCAAACCACTTGCAAGCTCAAATAGTTCTAGTGATGCTATTGATGTTGAGATCTTGCCAAATATAAGGGATGCATAACGCGAAGAATAATCTTAGCTAAATATGGGCGACGCGATGCTTAATCTGAGGCCATGTTGAATTTGGATCCAAGTTGTCGTTTGTTGCAACTCAAGTCAGTAGCCACGCCATGAAGCTATAAGCTTGGTTATGCCGCCATGAGCCATCGTACGTCGCTATAGGCTCAAGCAACACCATATTTTTTTTATGTGCACTCATATGGTTACAAAGATTGTACTGTTTAGTCACAAGGATTGCCAAGGTGTACACACAATTTTCATTAAATAAGAATCACACGGTCACGAAATAGTGTAACAAATTATCAATTTATATTGATTTATATATATGTGAGTACAATCCCCTGTATGACTCTTTACAATGAAATAATATAATAAAACTCCTTTGATTCGATCTCTAAAGAACTTTACGATCCAAAGGGCTATGAAGCTTGATCTTGAATCATACTTTGATATCTCCACGTTGGATGTGTGATTGGATGTATTTGAGTTCTAATTTGAAGTTGAGGGCCATTGGCTTGATCTCAATTTAAATTGAAGGAAAATCCCTTCTTTGATTTGAAGAAGTAGAAATGAGCTTGATTTTTGAGGGAGCAAGGATGCTCTTTTGGATTTAGAGATGACTCTCTATTTTGATAGAATGTCAGTAGTGTTTTTCTCTCTAAATTTCTCCATTTTTCTCATATGAGAAGCCTCTATTTTTAGGCATCTCAATAGTATTTAATTTGGAATTTTCTCTCAGCATTTATTGAGAGTTAATTATGAATTTAATTTGGTATTTCATTTAATAAGAACTTTTCATATAGGTTTTTTCTTCTGACATTGCCATATAACTTTCTTCTTTTGATGCTGCCACCTAGTTTGATTTCTTTTGTTGGTCGTCCACGTCATCAATTGGAGGTTAATTTGATCACAAATATTTGATCATGAACAATCAGACGGTTGTAAATACGTCATAAAATTTTGATGTGTACACGAGGCTATTTGGGAATACAATTTTTTTCTTTCTTTTTTTCTTTTTTTTTTGTGTGGAGAAATGGGAATACAACTTTGTTCTTGGTTTTTCATCTACGTATTATGTATATTATTACTATTCTTTACATGTTTAAGTATTGTTTGTTTGCTTTATAAAAGTTGCAAAAATACATTTTGAATGGTGTTTAGATGTCTTTAGATTTTTTATTTAGTTGATTTTGCTACTTTTTACAAATTTAATCTATTTATTTGTATTTTATCAATTATTAAAGTAATTATGACATCATCATGGTTCGACTTTCGGTTGAACCCTAATCCAACCTTAAAACCTATGTCTCTACATTTTTCAATTCTTATAATGGTTTGATTTTTGAAACCATAAATATAACAACTGTCTTTTAAGAATTGACCTTAATATAGGGGAAAGCTTCGTACCCACATGAATTTTAGATGCTAACTTAGCTGATTTCTTGGTAAATCAAAACACGTTGACATGATATGAACATGATGTTGTCTAAATAATGCTATAAATAGTTGATCTCATCCTATGCACATAGTAAATTATTTAAAGAGTTAGGTAGCAATGGGAGGATATATTGTCAAGCATATGTTTCATGGTGTACAACCCTTTCTCCACACATAAATGAGTTCTAAAAACTTGTTTTAATAGATAGTAGACATTTTATTGCCTAACTTAAGATGGGAGACATCACATGGTCTTTACCTAAAACCGATAATAAAATTGATTAGACATTGGGTGTCCATTCACATTTAGAACACCCTGTGATTGGTGGTAACTTTACTCATCCATCCAAACTAAAGACCTTGCTATGGGGTTAATCTAGCTAGAATCTGATATTGACAAGTGCTTGCACGCAAACACATATGCATGGATGTATAAAAGTGTGAGTGTGTGTTTAATATGTTCTTCATTTTGCTAATCAGGTTGTTACATTAAGCCCCCACAAGGTTGGAAGCACCACTAGGCCAAAATACCATTATGTTATGATACTATATTTTCATAGTAATTAAAAAAAGAAATTTACAATTCAACCCCAAGCAAAATTTTATGATTTTGCATCGGTCCATTACTCCAAAAATCTTAATTCAAATCTTAATGTGGTGGTTCCAAAATGATCGATAATAGTTGCTTCAAAATGTCATAAAAAAGATGAGTTTCACTTAGAGTTTTAGTAATCTGATTAAATTGATCCACCTAATTGCCAAAGTTTGATTAGATGGAGGGGGATGAGATGAGAGTTGAGTGAATTGGAGGAGTATGATTTAATGAACCTTGCTTGGATGTATTTTAAGAGGGTAGAGGAAGGGGTTTGGAGGGGTATCTTATTCTTACCCCTCCCAATCCCCCATTTTCAATTCCCCAAAATTAGAAAGATTTGGAGAGGGAAGGGAGTGGAAGGGATTAAAAAAATTGAAATGTCAATTTATATTTATTTCTTTAAAAGTAATAAAATAAGGTCATAATTGTCAATTTTTTCTCTTCTCCTCTCACCTCCCTACTTAATTTTTAAAACATCCAAATAAATGGGATGAATATCTATACCCCTTCCCCTGACTTAATTGTTAAAACATCAAAACAAAGTGAATGAGTAACTATTTTCCTCTACTCTTATTTAAGATCTTGGACAATTTTGACTAGGTGGGTGGTCGAGTGACGGGTTTGTGCTTAAAAAAAAAAATTTAGTAAAACATGACAAATTTATTAATTGACTTGACGGAAAAAGTATCTCCTGTTAGAAATTGAGATAAGTTTGAAGTGCTAGATAGATTTTATTGCAATACATTTGAAGTGCTAACTGGACTTTACTGTAATACATTTTCTAATTTTAGCCTTCTCTTGTGTGACTCTCAGTAGCAAATATCAGCCCTTAGTGCCACATCAATTATCCAATGAGAGATGCTACGTCTACAACAATTTTACAACATTTTTACAACAAATCATAGGTGGTTAGTTGTTATTGGTTCAAATTTGAAACTAACACTAAGATTACTTTTTTGCCCCAACAATAACAACCAGTAACAACCTGCCACTTATGATTTGTTGTAAAAATATTGTAAAATTGTTGTAGACATATCATTTCTCTTATCCAATAGCATTCCATTTGCTTCAGTACATATCTTAAAACCAACCAACATACTAAAGGCTATACATATGAAAGCTTTGTTGTAAAGAAGTAGATATAACTTTTCAAAAGCAAAACTACTTATTGTATCTTTTGGCAATTACAAAAGAAAGTGGATGACCACTTATAAAAGTTTTATGTAAATATAATTACTCTTGGTTTTATTTGTTGTTTTTACTACTTCCTTTTATTTTATAACACCTCTGATTTTTTTTTTTAATTATTTTTTTAAAGCCCTTTTGGTAAACTATACCTACATTTATTAACCTTCACCTTCTCTCATTTGCTCTACATTTTATTCACACTACCTATTCCTTTCAATGCTACTGAATGGGATCAAGGACGAAGTCAAAACTTGAAATTAGGGGCAACTTTGCTACTGGTTGCGTGCGGCTGCTTCAATCTCTAGCTCTGTAGCTTAAATGATAAGTGTTTTTAAAAAAAAAAAAAAATTTATTTGTGTTTTTTATATGTGCTTTTGCTACTGGGTAAGGACAAAATTATTTTGTTTAAAATTTTTTAAATGGCTGAATTGTTTGTTTTGGGTAAAATTGGTTGATTGAGCTTAATTGTTTTTAAGATATTATTGGTAATTTTTGTTGTTGGGCTTGTATATTTTGTTTTAGATTTTAGGTTTATAAATTTTTTTATGCCCTTTAAAATGTGGAAAAAGCTAGAGTTACAAATGAGCCAGATGCAAATCAATAAAAATTTTCTATCACAGCAGTTTGTAAAAATGTTATAGAAAAGTTTATGGCTATAGCTATAATATATATATTTTTTTTTTAAATCGATAATATTGTTAAGGAGGGGTAAAGTGTAATTTTATAGAACAAAATCACTAAAATTTATACCTACATATATACTAATATTTTTTTTACAAAAACATTAGTGGGGCCATTGCCCCCAGGGTCAAAGTCTCCCTCCGCCCATGCCCATGGATGGGATCTACATCTACCATTGCTCTTTGTGGCATGATTCATCTAAATTCTCAATTGCCACTCATTTTTGCCAACTATACGGTTGCCACTAGTTTTGGCAAGCTCTTCAAATCACTCATTTGGGCCAAATTTGCAACTGTCTCCTTCTTCATTGCCAGTTTTAGCAAGATTTACAATTTTCGTCGTAATTTAGCTAGTTTAAACCAGTTTTTTTTTTTTTTTTGATAGGAAGTTTAAATAGTCTTGAGAAGTAGCTTTGAGCCACTTGGCAGGAAGATTCATTTTTCTGTACTTGACGTAGAAGGACTTATTGGCTATTTAACGGCCAACTCGCCGCAAACCCAAGCCTATTTGACCCGTGACCACTCCTAAATTTTTAAAAAGAAAAAAAAAAAAGGAAAAAAAAAGAAACAAATCCATTATACTTCTCAATATGTTTATGGAGACTATTTACAGAGTGTTTGCTTCTAATGCTCAACGCCTGAAGTAAATATCTCCTACTTTAATTAAAAAATTTATTAAGGCCATTACTTCTGTGCGTGAGTGAAGAGTGAGAACAAATATTCATCATCTAAAGAAAAAAAAAGTGTGCACAAATATATCATTTCATGCACCACAAAATCTCACCTTCATTATGGAGATTTACGCATGAAACTCTTGTGAACTGTAGAATCCATCTGTTACACACAAACCAACAGTAGAATTCAATTACTATTACTTAAAAACACTTTATTGCATTTCCATATGCACCGGATTTGCTATTAACATAACCAAAACAAGCACATTATTGTGTTTACCAACCAAGGTTCATATGTATCTCGGCGCAAGGTCCTCCCGATGACTATATAAATCTAATTTTTAAACAACTTCATAAATACTTGTCACACTTATGACTTACCCAAGCATATCATGCCTAGGCTTTAGAACATGATATTTTCATATCAATCGTATAAGGGGGCAAAATATTTCTCAAGACTTAAATTGCAATCTTCTCAAAAAGAAAAGAAAAGAAGAAGACATAAATTGCAAGCAATAGCGTCAATATTTCAATTATTTATTTACTTGTGCAAGTCATTGATATAGAAAACGTTTAGATGAAGAATCGTGTCATTTTGTTATCCAATGATATTTTATTAATATCAATTGTATAAGTGGGCAAAATTTGCAAAATAACACATTTTTTAATATTAATTATTTAAATTGATATCATTTAGAATTTATTTGGGGTATAGCATTTAAAAAAAAAATCATGTCTATTTTATCACTTAAATTTGTGTTTTCAAAAAATGATTTTAGCGGGATTTGATTGAATTTTAAGTGAGGTAGTGTTTTTGAAACACAACTTCAACACAATTTAAAAAAGAGAGGATAGATTTATAAATAATTGTTATTAAAATAATATTATTTTGTAAATTTTGTCCGTATAAGGATGTCAAAGGTTTTCACTTTTCATAAGTCATGGAATTGCTTTTGTTTATTTGTTCACGCTCTATTCGTTTCGATGTAAAAAATTTTACTGCAATATATTTTCATTGAAAACATTTTCAAGTGTTTAGCAAGATTAGACACTTGAAAATGTAAACAGCCACCCGCTTCCAAATACAAGCACCACCACCACTACTAACCACTCAAAATCCAAATTGGAAAAAGAAAAGAAAAAAAGAAAAAAAACAGCCACCACCGCCCCGCTGCCACCAAAATCTAGTGACTAAACACCACCACTCACACGGCCACACCACCACAACAACAACCACCAACAAGAAGCAACAATACCAAATGAAAACAAAAATTCCAAAATCATATATCAATGAAACCCACTCTTATTTAGCCACCATCAAAACCCATGAACCACCACAACTATAGCAGTTCTGGCCACTAACCTCAAAACCAAACCTAAAAACACCAAACCCAACCCACCAAAACCCAACACCAATGACCCAGCCCACTAAAACCCATCACTGAAAACCCACCAAACCACCGAGAGAGAGACACCGACACTCAGATCTAACGACGACCCATCCCACTACCGACCTTATCACCGATCTACACCACAAAAGAGGTAGTAGTTGTCGATCTATACTGTCCTTGCGCTCGACGTTCATGTTAGGAACATTGATGCCGAGAGTCAAAGTTCCAAGGGATTGCCGGAGAAGGTAAAGCCGGTGATGGGTGGGAGAGGAGTGAAGGTGGGCTAGGTTGTGGTCCTGTGGAGAGAAACTGAAAGCGTGAGAGAGTGAGAGAGGGGCTAATTGGGACTGAGAGAGACAGCAGCAAATGTAAAATATTTTACCAATTTTTAAAGTGTAAAACATTTTACATTTATTTGCTTTGGTTGTATTGTTTGACTGAAAATATTTTACTTTTGACTAAATATTTTACAGTAAAACAAACATGAAAATATTTTTTTGAAAATATTTTACATCAAAACAAATGGAGCGTCACTTACAACAAGTGGGCAAGGGGGGTTGAACCCAAATTCTTGTTGACTTGAGAATTGGATTGTGCCATATTAAATTACAATAGGCTCACAGTAGATAATTGAACATTTCATTATTTCTATAGACATTTTTTTTTAATAACTTAACAATAAAGTTAACAAGTTTGTTTTTTTAGGTAGACAACGAGAGAGGGAGAATGTGTGATCGATAGACCTTTTAGTTTTGAGTGTAAACAAATTTAGAACCTGAAGTACCTGAACTCTTGTTGGTTTTGTTTGGACTTTGCCACTTTGGGAGTGAATTAACACAAGTACAAATAGAAGTAGCACAACCCATAAGAAAAATTGAGAGGTTACTTTCATCTCTAGATTGTATCACCAACACTTTCTCAGTCCAAATTAGCAAATCCCAAATTGCCCAGATGCCCCCAATTTGATTTCCACACCAAACTAATACAACGCAAATTAGGGAAATCAAGTTTATCAACAAAAAAAAAAAAAAAATTAGGAAAATGAAATGACAAAATTTAAGTACATTATCTTAAATACTGTTTCTTAAATTTCATTTTTAAAATTCAGCAATATGATTTTTTTCTTCTATAAAACTAAAATATATTTTTAGTTAAATACTGTATCTAAGTTTGTCCGAAATGAAATAACAAAATTGTGTCCTAAAAGCAAATGGAGATAACAATAACAATGGGTCAATACACAATTGTGAAACGGAAACACAATTTATTAGGCGTAAACAAAAAAAAGAAAGAAAACAAAAAAGAAAGAAAGAATCGTAACATTGTTATTACTCACTCTTAACACAAACACATTGCTTCACACAACCTTTCACAAAAACTCAAAACCCTTTCTTCTGTTTCTCTCTCTAGAAAAAAAGAAGAAGGAAAGAAACACTCTCTCTCTCTCTCTCTCTAATGGAAGACGACGACGAGTTCGGAGATCTGTACACGGACGTGCTCAGACCTTTTGCTTCTTCGTCGTCGTTATCCTCTGCTTCGCAGCCTCACCAACCGTCGCCTGCGCCACCGTCTCTACACCGTCCGATCGATCTCAACCTAAAGAGCAGCAACGGCGACGATGGGATCGTTTTCGGAGCTCCTCACTCTAATTCCACTGCGCCTGATCAAACCCTAGCTCCTCAACCTAAGGAGCCTGTTCGCGAAGCCGTCAAGCTCGATTTGGCGCCGAATTCGATTGCTCTCGAGGATTCAGCTGGTGCTGCTAGGGTTTTGGAAGCCGGAGATGTTGAATTAACGAGAAGGACTGGTCCGGAGGCTGGTGTTGTTGAATCGGAGGCTTTGAGCCGTGGAGGAGGTGAAGGAGGTGTGGATTTGATGGATAAAGATGTGAATTTTGATATTGAGGAGGCTAATACTGGAATTGACGATATTGGCTCCGAGCCAATCATTCCAGGACTCTCCGGTGGTGGCGGAAGCGGCAGCGGCAGCGGCGGTGACGCGATGGTGCGTGGTTTGACGGTGAATCTGGAAGCTTCTACAAAGGACGATGCCAGCGGAGGCGGTGGTGGCAGCGGCGAGAATGATTGGGACAGTGATAGTGACGACGATTTGCAGATAGTGTTGAATGATAACAACCATGGGCCCATGGCAATGGAGAGAGGCGGAATTGGCGGCGAGGAAGATGATGACGATGAAGATGGGGACCCGCTGGTTATTGTGGCGGATGGGGAGCTGAACCAGGAGATGGAGGCGCAAGAATGGGGCGACGATGCAGCGCAGGTGGCGGATGGAGAGAAGAAGGAGACTGGGGATGCCGGGAAGGTTATTGGTGGCGGTGTCCACGTAGGCGCGGTGGTGGCGCCGAAAATTGGTTATAGCAATCATGGGTATCATCCATTTCATTCTCAGTTCAAGGTCAGTGAGTTATATGTTGTTGCTTGAAAATCGGGAACGCTTTTGTGTATATTGGGGTTGTGTGTTTTCCCCTTATTTGATGAGAATTAGAGTGTAGTTATGGATTGTAATTTTTGTAAAATGAAGTGGGAAATTGATGCATTGGATTTCGATTTGTGTTACAGTTATCAGTTTTTTATTTTTATTTTTGGTTTGTTGTGTTTGAAAAAGTAGAAAGGAGTGAGTGCCCAAAATGTATTTTTTTGTTCACCAATTCTGAGTAATGGAAATGAAAATTGGTTGCCTTAATAAGTGTTTGATGATTCTTACTGTTTGCTGAGATTTTATTTATACTTAAAGTAAAGGCAGCTGCTTTTAGCTGGCTGGTAAAATCATCTGGTTAAGAAAAGTTTCAGCCATGATTCATTTTTGGGATTTACGTTTAATGGAGGAGATCAAACTGATTTCTCTTCATTCCAATCACTTAATTTAAAGTGGTTTATCCTTGTCGTTTGGTTACTTTGGTAAAATCCTCTACCTGGGTTTTGATTTGAAAGTCAAATTTGAGGACGGTAAATGGGGCCCTCTTCAATCTATAAGATATATTTTGTGTTTAGTGTTTAAATCTGTAGAAGAGTTCTGTGCATTGTGGGTTTTACGTGTCATACTGTTTTTTTCCACATCTAGTGTTAGGATTTGACCCTGTTTATTAAGTAATTATGAAGAAATTTCACAATATTGTTCTGATGGCCCCCTTTTTCTTGAGCAATCCTTCCATGGCATTAATGTCGCAATAAAAAAAAATGCAACTGATCTATAGGGAACCTTTGAGATTAAACCTTATTAACGTTCAACACAATGTTGGCGTTATATGTTCCTATATTCGTCTCCATAAATGTCGTCGTTGTCACTACCATCTATCTCTTTCAATGCTGCTTCTCTGATATGAAAGAAGAAAGATATGCTGTTAACACAATTTGGAATTTTTTTTTTTTTTTTTTGAGAATCCTACGATTCGGAATTATGAGTGAGCAAACTTGTATTCTGGTTATGCCACAATGAATTTATATGTGGCATGCCTTCATTGATAATTGATCAATTGCATTTACCATTTACAGCAGTGTTGACATGATTTGGTTGGTGGAGAAGGGGCAGCTATTACTAGAGCAGTTTATTTACCTTCATATCATTTACTTTATGAGCAATTACAAATCCAGATGCATTTCAATTAAAAGTACATTTCTGGAACTGTGGACAGCAATACTATATTATGTATTTGAGAAAATGGATTCCTTGATATGTAAATTAAAGGGAAAAATTACTTAAAATTCCTTTTGAGGTGTGTTTCTTCCTAGTAATTTTTTTTTTGGGGAACTCTTGCCCGTGGTCTTCGCTTCAGTTGTTGTTATTTTGCAATGATTCATGGTTTGTATACCAAAGATTGTGTGCTTGATACACCTCATAGTCTCTAATCCTGGATGCATTGTACCCAACCTTTTTTGTCTGGAAGTGGAAAATATAATAATCAAGCTTTACTTTGTATTTTTCAGCCATAGTCTCCAGCCTGTGTTCTGACAAGTGGTTAATTCCATGTGGTGGTATGGTTATCTCAGGGGTTTTGTGTTTTGTGATGAGTATCATATGTACTTTCATGCCTATTAGAAACAAATAATTTTAAATCTACAGTTATTGCCATTTGCCTTGGCATTTGGCTTGAAAGACTAATTGTGATAATAAAGATTAAATTATATCTTCTTTGTATCTTTTTTCATCATTATCATTTCAAATTTTTAGAATTATGTCTTCTGTTTCTGACTTGAACTAAAATATAAACATGTTCTTAGAAAATTTTTCAATATTCATGCCTAGGAAGGTTGATCTTCTCCCTCTTAACTCTTCTCTTTATTGGTCAGCTTGTATCTTAATTCAACATAAGTAACAGTATGTGTCAATGATACTTTCAGAACTTCTCTTTTGGTTTATAAGGAAAAATTCTGCTGTAGCTGCAATTGTTCTCTTTGTATGGCTAAAGCATATTTTAACTGTTGTCTTATACCTGTTTGTTTTTCCTGTCTTTGCATGTAAAACCTTATGTTTATTTTTTGTTAACCTGCAGTATGTTAGACCTGGTGCGGTGCCAATGTCTGGGGCAGCTACCTCCATTCCTGGAGGAGGCCCTGGTCAAGTTCGTCCACTTGTCAACATGGGTCCTATGGCTGGTCGTGGTAGAGGTGAATGGAGACCAACAGGAATTAAAAATGCTTCTCCAATGCAGAAAGGTTTCCACTCGGGTTTTGGATTGCCTGCCTGGGGCAACAATATGGCGGGGCGAGGTTTTGGTGGTGGTGGTGGTGGACTGGAATTCACGCTTCCTTCTCACAAGTAATTTTTGATTGGCTGCGTATGCTGGTTGCTTGTTTTTCTTTCATGATCATCATATGTTATTTTAGTTGTCTTCTTGTTAGCTTTATGAAAGGCCTCGGCTAGAGGTGGTTTCATTAACATTGTGTTGTAGAGGAAGGTTTTGGGATAAAATCCTAGGACACACGAGTGTCAACCTTTGATGTGTATGCCATTATTGCCTCTGAACACAAACACACGCATATTGGAAGTTTGGGACTTCTTACGGAACTCTATAGTTCATCTAAATGGGATCTAACTGATGTAGGTTTGGCCAATGCACTTTATTTTGTTAAATATTATTGTCTAGCTTGTTTGTGTTTCTGTGGGTTTTATCAGCTGATAGTATATTAAAATAACTGTTGGATGATTTGCTAAGAAGCATGGACACGGCAAATGTCTCTGCATGTCCCACAAAAATATTATTATTAGGGTTTACTAACTTATTATTATTATTATTATTATTTAAAAAAAAAAAATTGGATGAGACATGGCCAAGCTTTAATTTGAAAATAAAATGTAAGGCCTGAAATTTTGGAAGAGCATGATGCATGATGGCCTACCATGAGATGTAGCCTGTTTTAATTCCAAGAGGAGGGAGCTGGTGAGGACCGTGAGGAAGTGACCATATCGGTGGAGATCAAAGAAGAAGAAGAAAAGATTTCAAGGCACAAGGCGAGGCAGCAGAGTTTAGAGGAACGGACTTTCTACCTGGCATCAGCAAGGAGTTCATCAGTCTCGGAGCTTTGGTGGTGAATGAGGCCTAGCTACCTCTGCTCTGTGTGTGTGTGTGAGTGGTGATTCTTGAGGAAAGGTTTTTTTTTTTTTGGTTTAAAGTAAGGAAAGTGAGAAAAAGTTATAATTGAGTAGAACATAAGAGTATTCTGAGCCTGAAAAGAAAAAGTAGTAGTAGTGGGTGGATTGAGCCAGTTGGCTCCATAAGATACTGGAACAAGGGCCTTATATATTGAAGGATGTGGGTTTCCTTAATATAGAAAAAAGGGATTCATATAGAGAAATTATATTTGCTAAATGGATTAATTAATTAGTAAATAAAGATTAACACACAAAATATATTGCATTTTAACCCTTAAATTATAATAAATTATACCTAAAAATATATTAATTAATGTTGTGTCCCTAGCTTATTGTGTCCTAGATTTTCAAGAATTGCACTGTTTGCAGTCCTTTCCTTTATATCGATGAGTCTGATTGCCATCTTCACACGTTGGATGATTAGAAAGAGATTTTGCTAAAATAACCAAGGAAACGACAGGCCTTCATTTGAGGGATAATTCCCTTTGATTCTCAAACCTTTACAGCTTGTGAACAACCAGAGTCCAGCTTTGAGCCCCATCAAATACTTTTTGGAAAAAAGAGGGTATTTGGTAGCAAGAATGGAAAGAACTTTTAAGCACCGTAAAGCTCTTTTGTAGTCTAACAGAAAAAGCTGAAATTTGGAGATTTTAGGAAAAAAAATTCTACTATTTAGTATTTACTTTTTAAGCTTTATAAATACAGAGATATAAAGCACTTTCAAGGGCATGGTGAAGACAGATACAGTTTAAACTTTTGGTGGTATACTGTAGTATTCTTAATCTTGAGGTGGACCACCAAACAAATGTCTGTCTGTGATAGGTGTTGACCTGTGTTCTTAAATATCCTTTAAGTAGATATGTTTAGCTAATTGAATCATATAATGTCACATTATTTGCAATAGGTAGGTGTCCCGCCTAATATGCTACTGTTCTAGTCAAAATAAGAGACAGCGAAAGTAATAACTAATAAATGGTTTTAAGTCTGACATCCTTAACCCTTTTAGGGATCATATTATAATCAGGTTTTTAGAATCCTTACTCTCTTTTATTGTTGTGAGATGCCAACAATCTTGTCAGTCAAGAGGGGGAAGAAATCTTTTGTTCATTGCTAGATTGTTTTGACTATTATGATGGAGTTTAGTGTTCATTATTAACATGCTAGTGTCACGCTTGTGTCTACTATATAAATTACATCTTGTTCCAGCAGTGCAGAAAGTGAAAAAAGAGCCAGTTTTTCTCTACAATTTTGGATGTAGTGGTCCATCTTTTATATTTCTGCATTCTAGGGTTCTGTTAAAGAATTGAGTTTCCAACTTTTTTTTTTTTTTTTTTGGTCATGATTTGCTCATGTAGCCCTCTTGAATATTTTCAGGACTATATTTGATGTTGACATTGAAAGTTTTGAGGAGAAACCATGGAAATACCCTGGCATTGATATATCAGACTTCTTCAATTTTGGTTTGAATGAGGAGAGCTGGAAAGATTATTGCAGGCAGCTGGTAATTTTATTAAAGCTTGAATCATAATGTTGACCATGTAAATGAAAACTAAGTCCCTGCATATTGATTTTTCAGGAACAACTCCGCCTAGAGTCTACCATGCAAAGCAAAATTCGTGTTTATGAAAGTGGGCGAACAGAGCAGGTAATGAGGTCGAGGTCTTTATGTATTTTGGGACTTGGGAAAGTTTATTGTGGTTTTCAATAGAATATTTGGCTTCTATTCTCAAGTTATTACCAGAAAAAATCTTTTATTGCTTTTATTTCCCCAGGAGTATGATCCAGATTTACCCCCAGAATTGGCAGCAGCCACTGGTGTTCACGATGTTCTGGCTGAAAATGCAAATTCTGGAAAGTTGGATGTTGGACAAAGTGATTTTGCAAAAGGATCTGCTCGTGTGCGGCCACCTATAGTACGTACAGCTGTTATGTTATTTTTTACATGAAGATTTGTAGACAACTATATTCTTTTTACTCTTTATTTTCATATAGCTCTCTTCTTTTTCTTTGCCTTTCTAACTGTCACAATATTTACACAGCTTTTAGCAATCATGGTAAAAAAAGCTGTATCTATGCGACAATTGCGTTTATTTGCTATATTAGTGTCCAGGCTCATCTATTTTTTTCCCCTCCAGCCAACTGGGAGAGCAATACAGGTTGAAGGTGGTTATGGTGAGCGTCTCCCCTCCATTGACACTCGACCTCCTCGCATGCGTGATTCAGATGCAATTATTGAGGTATGTATTAATATTTGTCTTTAAGTGCACTGAGCTAATTGTGGGATTGGATGCTTCATTTCATATGCGGTGTAGATAACCAGGGGTATTTCGGTGAACAGATTGTCTTGCAGGACTCTGTAGATGATGATTCCTCCACAGGAAATGCCCCAGAGCAACCAGACAATGAAACCCCCAGAGAGGATTTTAGAGGTGGCGATGTAGCTGAAGAAGACACGGAGCAGGTGGACAGTGAGTATTTTGATGGTTTTCCACAGGCTTACAATGTTCGAAAGAGAGATCTTGGAAGAAGAATGCCATCTGTGAATTCTGGTCAAGATAACTTGAACGATGGGGATGGAATATCATCCTTCCCTCCAGAAGCTCCAGTCCAGATTTCTGGTTCGAGGGGGCAGACTAGCGGGAAAGTTGGTACTCCTTATGATGAAAGGTATGAAATAAGTCTTGGAAATAGATGTAATGTCTGATACATGTTCATAGAAACCTATCTGTTATTCTGGTCAATTTGATATTTCTTTAATCTAACACATTCCTTTAAGTTAGGAAGAGAAGTCCACCTCAATGCAACAATCCTTAATTCCAAGTGCTTGGATTGGATTTGCAATCCTTGTCCCACCTTGTGCCTTTGCGTTGTGTTCTATCTTAAATTTTTACAGGCCATTTTTATACAAAAGCGTAGGATGTCATTGTCTGAACATGTGAATGCATGTAAATTGTAGAAGCAAATTAACTTGCATTTCACGTGTATTAGAGAATCATGGTAAAAGGATTCCAAACGATATATTGGATAACAAAGAATAAATGTAAAATTACTTATGATCTTCTTAGAAGGTGAGAAAAAAAATAGTTCCAAATTGATCATTCTTGCAGTTCTCAAAGTAATTGTCTGCTTTTTCTGTCCAATCAATAAAAGGGATCTGTCAGTATTCTCATTTGGAGGTTTTCAGTTGGCATATATACACTTTTGCCTTGTGTACTTCATCAGGTACAACTTATGATATTGTAGTTAGCTGTTACCCAGTTTTGTTCATATATTTAGCTGCATATAGTATTTATTGACTGAAACATCTTTAGCATGTCTTTATTAGCCTGATCTGGAATTATTCTTAACTTGAAAAATTGCATCAGACTCAACAAATGCATTTTAACTTGCGCCTTTTGAATACAGGCGTACACAGGAAAGAGCACGTGACCAATCCCCTCATATGGCTCCCAGTCGAAGTACACGTGATGGGAAATTTCATGATGATCAGAAGGAAGATTCAGTTGAAAGCTTGGATGGTAAACATAGTCCGCAGTTATCATCTCCTGTCACAGTTAGGGTTGCCCGAGAGTCAAGTGTTGAGCAGAAAGATGCTGAACATGATGAGCTCTTGCTAGCTGATGGGAGCCCTGTGATGGAAAAGGATGAAATGACTATAAATACAATAGGCAAAAATGACACCCTCAAGGATGGAGTGTTAAATAAGCAAAAATTGAGTTCTCGTGTCGAACAACCTGTGCTCCAAGAATTTGATGAGGGTGAGGACTCAAAGGCTGCAAGAAGTAGTGAAAACAGCAAAGCTAGGTCAGGAAGCAGCAGGGACTATCAGAAGTGGCGGGATGGGGCTGATGAGGAAGTCATTCAAGAAGGACGTTCAACACGCACAGAGAGCATGAAAAGGCACCTTGATGACAATGAACAGGGTCTCCGAAGAAAGAATCGTGATGGAAGACAAGATATAGAAAGAAGTCGCATGGCAGTAAAAGGAACGGAAGATTACCCCTATAGAGACTGGGATCCTAGCTCAGGTCATCAGATGCATATGAAAGCTGATGGATTTAATAGGCGAAAGGAGAGGGACAATCCTGAAATTCCTTGGCAACGGCGAGATGATGATCCTTACAACAGAAGGATTAGAACTGAAGAAACAAGGAAGAGGGAGCGTGGTGAGGAAATGGGATCCAGGCATAGGGGTAAGGTTCGAGATGGCGAGAGGAGTGACAAAGATGAATTTCTCCATTCAAGAAAACAGTTAGATAATGGAAACTATAGGATTCCTTATGATAAGGAGGCTGGATCACGCCACAGGGAAAGAGATGATGGTCTGAAGAGTAGGTATGAAAATGTGGATGATTACCATGGCAAGAGAAGGAAGGATGAGGAATATCTGAGGAGGGACCATGCTGACAAAGAAGAAATCTTGCATGGCCACAGGGAAAGTACCAGTCGTCGAAAACGAGAAAGGGATGAGGTTTTGGACCCACGGAAGAGAGATGACCAACTAAGACTTAGGGATAATCTTGAGGATCACCACTCTGTTAGGCACAAAGATGAGGGCTGGTTGCAGAGAGAAAGGGGTGAAAGGCAAAGAGAGAGGGAGGATTGGCATAGGTTAAAACAGTCTCATGAAGAAATTCTACCCAAGCGGGAAAGAGATGAAGGACGGGGTGCTCTAAGGGGTGGGCGTGGTCCAGAGGAAAAAGCATTGGCTGGCCATTCTAGGGCAAAGGAAGAGTACAAGGGATCTGATAAAGAATACCAATTCAAAGACACAGTGCGACACAGTGAACAGTCCAAGAGACGGGATCGAATTGAGGATGAAAATTCACATTATAGGGGACGCGAGGATGTTTACCCACGTGGAAATCAATTTAGTAATGATGAAAGAAGATCCAGGCAGGAGAGGTCAAGTACTCGTAATGATCGTGCTGTTAGTGCTTCTGATAACCAAAGAGTGCATGACAAAAAGCATAGAGAGAATACAAGGAAGAATAAAGAGTCTGAGGGTGGTGATCACAACGCTATAGGCCCTTCCAAGAGAAATCGAGAAGACCAAAGTGGTCAAATTAATGAGACGGTATGTTCCATGTTTAGACACAAGAATGTAGAATTCTGTCATGATAAGGAAAAAAAATTTCCTTCATAGAAGTTGAGTTATTGGACAATGCCTTCACAAGAAGAACAAGTAGGTCACAAGCTTGAATTCATACAATTAAAGCATTGTTTACAAAAAGAAATTAAAAAAAGAAAAAGAAAAAAGAGAGAATTCTGGCTCAATCCCTCTTCCAGCTTAGTTAAGCTCCTGTTTTCAGCTGGAATTCTAATCACGATATTTTTTTTGGTTGGGAGGGGTGGGGGGTGTTGGGTGGTGGGGATTGGAATTGGACCCATTAAACATCCTACTTCAAGGACCTGATTGTTGAAGCTCGTTATAATAACTGGTTACTGAATTTTCATTATTCAGGCATTGGACTAAGGTTGAAACCATGATTTCAGTGGAATAAAGAGTTGCTTCCAAAATTGAGTATTTTCTTTTAAAGATGCTAATTTCTGGGAAATGTACAGTTTAGCTTTCATTTAGGAATAATATAGGTCATCAGATGGGCTGACCGACGGTAGTTGTGTTGGTTAAGTGCTAATGTTATTGAAATAAATAAATATATAGACAAATAAACAGAAATGACACCATTCTGATAATCTTGCCTAGGCTAGTGTTTTGCAATATCGAGAATTGACTTTTTTCCCCATTAAATGGCGAGCGTTGTCAATCCTTGTTTACACTTTGAGGCCATTTTTCATGGATTGAGAAGTGACCTGGTTGTCTTAAGCTATTTACCTCCTGATGCAGGAGTCTAACGCAATAGATGGAAGATGTTGACATGGCATGGTGATGTGGCACAAGGGAGTGACATGGCACAAGGCAAGCCAAGCCTAAGGGCTGTCTTTCACATGTTCCATGTGATTATTGTAGCTAAATCCACATGTGCTAAGTTTGTTGTAGTATTTTAAAATTGGAGGGAAAATTAGTTAGAGGCACATACACATGCTAGATTTTAGAAGTTGTTAGGAAGTAGAAGTTATGTGCTTTATCAAATATTGCAAGTGATTATATATTACAAATGTAATATAGCACGTGGTAAATGTGAGTTGGTTATGGTTGATGTCATCACCAGTAACTAACCCCTAGGCTATAAATATCCATGTATAAGCATCATAATAGGGGTTTTTTTTAGTAAATGAAAATAATCCTTTGATAGCTTTTCCTCAAGAACTTACTGTTCTTTGCAGGGGTGTCTAATCACCTATCAATCTGTTCTAAGCAACTGTCCCATTTAGTTCTAAACCATATTACATCCCATCACATTCCTTGCACCACCTCTATAGTATTTTATTCATATATGCCTCTGCTTGTAATTAGAGTAATTCATTAGGGTAAAGAAAGGGAAGATGCATACAATTTTATTTCGTAAAGCTGACCCAAAACACATATATAGATTTTGATGTTTGGAATGAATTTGAGATCATTGAAGTAAGTTGTTGACATAAAATTTGATTTTGAGGCTTGCAGACTAATTTTTAAACTGCTTTGCTTGTCTTGGTCAGATTACCATCTCGTATTGGCATTTCCTATTATCATTTCATATTTTCTTTCTTCAATTCATCTGGGTTTTGATTGTGAATTTGAGATACTCTTTGTTGTTACTAATAAGAGAGAGAAATACAATTTGCTGAGTCCATTAAGGTGTTCTTTTTTTGGTTCACTACTTAATTCTCAATGTAGGAAGTATCCCCGCAGGCTCGTGGTCACTTCTCATTATTGTTTTTTGGCTTTTGTACTTAAATATGGTAGGAAATGTTCAAATCTGTTTTTCCTTCTTGTTCCTTTATATAGGGCTTGAAAGGCTCCGGGGATCAAGGAAATGGTGAGCGTGAGATTCCAGTGCAGCGTCATGTCTCCAGAAAACATAGGGAAGATGTTTCCTCAGAAGATGAACAACTAGACTCAAAAAGAGGGCGCTCCAAGTTGGAACGTTGGACTAGCCATGCTGAGAGGGATTTCAGTATCAACAGTAGGCCCTCATCTTCCTTGAAATTTAAGGAGAGTGATAGGAATATCAATGGTGCATCTTCAGAAGCCACCAAACCTCTGGATGAATCTGCTAACACAGTCGAGATTGTTGATAATCAACATCCATCAGCTGAAGAGAAAGATGCTGGTGATCTGGAAAGCAAGGATGCTGACACAAAACCTTTGGAGGAAAGGCACCTGGAGGATACAGTGGAGAAGTTGAAGAAGCGAAGTGAGCGGTTCAAGCTTCCACTGCCAAGTGAGAAAGAAGTCTTGGTGATTAAGAAGATAGAGAGTGAAGCACTGCCCTCTGCCAAAATTGAGACTCCTGTGGAGTCAGAGATCAAACCAGAGCGGCCTGCTAGGAAAAGAAGGTGGGTAAGTAATTAAATGTGAAATCAGGGGACCTGCATTATTTTGCTGAATTGCTCGTGATTTTGAGGGAAGTCTTGGCCTGATTCTGTAATTCTAGAACCCCGACGGTTGAGTCATGCCCTTAGTTTTCAAATGGCATCTGTAGGGTTTTAGAGACGGCCATCTACCTCTTCAATACTCGTATCATCTTTTGTAACCATCCTGCCACCCTATACTTCTGATGTTTTGTATATACTAGTGAATGTAACATTAAACTGGTCACTGATGGTGGCACAGGAATTATTTTTTAGTGTTAATTCATATTATGACTCAGAATAATCTGGGTTGCCAGACGTGGCAAGTCTGACCCTTGCAGAAGCCAATGCTATGGGAAGCCGGAACTAGTTTGATGCTGGCGTCTTCCAGTTGTGGCAGCTTTGATGTTTGAAGAAAAGAGCCGATGAGCAAAACAGGAGCAGCCAGATTTACTAGTGTTATAGACTTCTAGTTCTTACACTTGTATTTTGTATCTTGATTAGTTATCAATTTTTTTTAACCTTCTTTTTTCGGCCAGAAGCCTGAAGTAGAAGTTCCTTTTGTACTTAAGGAACAAGTGAGTTTTAAGAAATGCGAAATTTAAAGATAAAGAACAAGAAAAAAGAAAGATTTTTAGTCATCTTGCGAGTTATCTATCCATTTTCCAAGTGCTAAATGTTAAGTTCCACCAAATGAAATGGAATTTCATCATCCCAATGAGATACCGAGGGGAACAATTTTTCAACAACAATCTTTTATTTAAAAACAAAAGTTGACTGACCCAGCGATTTGGTAAATTGATAATTTCCAGCTTTGAAGCAAACTTCATCTGGTGTATTGGTTTTTATCATTTGATTAACTACGAAAAGAAAATTCAATATAATTAGCATCGCAAGTTTGTGCGTCTAGTAGGCTGGACAATTCAACTTTCATCACACTTTGTAACAATGTAGAGGTTTTCTTTAAGAGGTTGTTTGTTTATTTACACAACAAAATTCAGTTTATTTTCACCATCAAGTATTCAATTTATGCATAACCTCTTTGAGTCTTGTAAAATAAATCAATAAAAATAAACTCTTTCAAGCTCACACCAAGATCAAAAGACAAATAGTGGGATGGAAAACGGTTCACCATAACTCCATATGGCAAAAAAAAAAAAAAAACACACACACACACACACACACGCTCAACCTGGCTTCCATGTTTCATATCCATAACCAGTTTCGAATTTGTTAGTTTCACATCCCAAAGCTTAACCGCGTGATTGTATGACCCAGTAACACATGTTTGATGACTAATAGGCAACACAACACACATAATCCTTTTATGACCCTAAAGCTCTAAAAGTGAGGGTCTCATAAGCAACATCTCAGTACCTAACAATAGCATCATTGCCAGACCAAAGGGAGCTTATCAAAAAAAAAAAAATTGTATATATATATATATATATCTCAATCAAGGCGATACTATTAGATAGGACAATGCGAATAATATCGCCTATCATTCATGACTAAATTAAAATTGTTAAGATTCTTAAAAATAAAATAAATAAAAATTAAATGGTTTAAATTTAGTCCTTTAATTTTGACTATAATTATCAAATTAGTTATTCATGTTAAAATTATTATCAGTTTAGTCCATTATTTAAAAAAAAAAAAAAAGGGTCAATCTAATTCTTTGTTTAAATATTTTAGTTAGCAGACGATATCATTTAAATGTTTTTTTACTATTAAAAAATTAACTAAAAACATTCATATGATGCATTATTTAAAAGATCTTATTGTTTAGTATTAATTTAAAAAATACTTAAATGACTTCATGTACTAATAGATTTGGACAAAATAATTAAATTAACTCATCTAATTATTTACTAATAGATTCAACAATTGAATAATTATTTACTTCCTTTCCAACATACAACCTACACTAGTATAAAATATACTAGTGATATCATTCGATTGAATATAAAATATAATCAAAGTACACCCAACCCAAAACATATACCCAACTCCACCATTTCTAAATTGAATATAATTATTATAAAAAAATAGGGGATAATAAAAGAGGCAAAAGAGGCATGGACCAAATTGACCAAACTAGACTGAAGTGAACCCATTGGACCAAAGTAGACCAATTAAACCGAAATAGACCAATGGGACCAAAGTAGACTGAAGTGGACCCATTGAACTGAATTGGACTGGAATGGACTGAGTGAACCGATTGGACTAAATGGAACTAAGTGGACCGAAATGGAATGAAGTGGACCAATTGGACCAAATGGGCCGAAGTAGACGGAAATGGACCAATCGGACCAAGGGGAATGGGCTGAAATAGACCAAATGAACCGAAGTAGACACAATTAGATTGAAGTGGACCAAAAATACTACGCTAATGTGACTCAACAACAAGACTGTACAAAAAATATGCATGACCCACCAACAGACCTAACCCAATTCGTGTGGGTCCATTAAGTGAGGTGAATTGAGTTCGATAGTTTAGACAACTAAATAAGTAGGTTGGGCTGAATAGCGGGTTGAGATGCTTTTAACCTGCTACGACCCGACCTATCCACCTATATTATATCTATACAATATATATCCACTTTATTTCTCTTTTTATTTTTTTATTTTTTACATTTTAACCTTTCTCTTTTTAATTAGCTCTAACTGCTATCTCTAAGATTTTGTTATTGATCTTAGTGTATTTAAAATTCTGAGATATTTTTCATTTCAGTGTGATAAAAAATTTTAGTTAGTTTTATTAAAAAACAATGTAGTATTTATAATTATTATCAATAAAAATTGTGATTTTTTCTTTCCTTTTAAAAAAAAAAAATTATTTAAGGGAGTAAACAATATTTGCTTTAGTCAATTGCATTTGCCAACCCTCTCAACTTGCCGAATCGAAACCACTAAAATTTTCAATTAACTCAACATATTTAGAGATTGGTGAGTCGACATTTCAATTTTTCACTTGCCTAACTAGATCTGCACACACTTCTAACCAACAAGAGTGTAATAACAATAAATACTGAACTTCAACTTTTAGGTATTAATATAAATATATAAATATCTTAATTTTTTATTATTAATATTTAAGTAGCCACTAAAAAAAAAACAAAAAAACAACCAAACTCCATCTATTCTTCTTCCACACCACAGACCCACCAAAACCATTGTAAACAAACACCACATAGCCACCAGATAGGCACAAACCCGACCCACCAAAAACCATTTACAAAGGCACCGCCGGAGCCTAACCAACCTCGTTAGAGCGGCGGCGATAGTTAACAGCACAAGCAGTCGAGATTTTCATTTCCGTTGTAGAGTAAGAAGGAACTCTACCGTTCAAATCTCTCTCTCTCTCTCTTATTGCTTCGCTTTTTCTAAAACTTTAAGCTTCTCATAATCCATGCCTTTAAGCTCTAAGCCTCTAACACATCCCTTTAGAATTAAATAAAAGTACACTATGTATTTAGTAACTAAAAACCATTCATTCTTCACTGGCCTTTCTCATTTCTAAGAATTCACAATTTTCTTAAACTTCATACTTGCTTTGGCTATGGCTTTATTGTTTGCTTTACTTATCTTTTGTAGTAGAAATTCTCTATTGCTGGTTAAACTTCTTTGCTATTGCTACCAATTTTCCAAGTTCATGCTTTAGTTGGTGTTTGTTGTTACGTATTATCCACGCATAGTGTTACGCATGCCAACTGTTTGTAAAAATGCTCCGCACTTTTAGTCCACTTCTTAGTACAGCTTATTTTCCAGTTTTTTGAAAATGGGCAGTTCAAAAAAGATGGATGAAGGACGCCTTTGGTTCTTGCTAAGTCTAATTTTATCTAAGAAGAATGGACACAAAGGCGAACACTAACATAGACATGGGACATGACAATACAACAATTCATGAAAAAATTATGACATAGGACATGATGATACAACAATTCTTGAAAAAATATGACACAACACGGTGTGAATATGATAATATACCCTTAGGTACATTGTATTTATATATAGGCATATTTTTTTAAAATACTCTTGCCAACAATCTGGGTTTTTGGAGTGTCCGAGCTTCTTAGGGTTTTATTTGTGTTAGCGAAACTATGTACTCTTGTTATACCTTCACAGTTTACCTATACTGATTTTTTGTCTTTTGTTTGTTCCTCTTCTGCTGTAAGTTTTCATGCATTTGGATTAAAGGGTTTATCTCAAAATTTTATACTTCTTCAATGGAATTATCTTGCTGTCAATTTCATACAAGTCTGGCTTATACTAAGTACTGGGACTGGGTTTTGTTGGCTGCATTTTTTGCAGATAGCTAACACTCAAAAGGCTCTCCCCAACATTGAAAATCTTATTGTTGTAGCAGTAATTTTGCTGTTTCCTAAAACTTCAATGTCTCTCAGAAAACCACCTATCCCACGGCTCCTCCTCAACAATGTCTCTTGCATGAGAAATGCCCAACAAATACTGCGACATGTAAATGTATCCCTTCACGATGGTGGAGCACTTGTGCTTACAGGCACCAATGGTTCAGGCAAGACCACTTTTCTCCGTATGTTAGCTGGATTTTCTAAACCTTCTGCTGGTCAGATCCTATGGAATGGTCATGACATTACACAATCAGGAGTGTTCCACCAGTACAAGCTTCAGCTCAATTGGCTCTCCCTGAAAGATGCCATCAAAGAGAAGTTTACAGTCCTTGACAATGTTCAATGGTTTGAAGTTCTTGAAGGTAAGCAAGGGAACTCTATGCCTGCATTGGAGCTGATGGGTCTTGGACGGTTGGCAAAGGAGAAGGCAAGATTGCTGTCAATGGGCCAGCGGAAAAGGCTGCAGCTTGCAAGGCTTCTGGCACTGGATCGGCCAATTTGGTTGCTCGATGAGCCTTCAGTTGCATTAGATGATGATGGGGTGAAGTTACTTGAGTATATCATTTCTGAGCATAGAAAGAAGGGTGGCATTGTTATTGTGGCAACACATCTGCCAATTAAGATGGAAGATGCCATGTATCTGCGGCTGCCACCAAGATTCCCAAGAAGGATTACATTGGTAGATATGCTTGATCGTGCAGACTTCTAATACCATCCCAATTTTGTTTCACAAAGACCCATAGAAGACACTGGAATTGCAGATATGAAAATGTTATTTTTCTTCTTCTTCATTATTACATTTGTATCTTTTCAAAGGTTGTGGGACCAGCGTTGAGTTGTAGCACTCTGATGGTCTGAATAACAAGGAATGAAATTGACAACAAAATTATCAGCACTCTGGGACTGGATCCAGGTTGAATTTCAATTTACTAATACTACGAATTTAACAACCAAATTATTTATTTTTTTGGGTTGAATAACAATGAATGAAATTAATCAAATTACAAGCATGTTGGATGTTCTTCAACATATTTCCATAGTAAGTTGCAACCCTCACTTTGTAGGTGTTTTCAGTTTTGTTTCCCACACCTTTTTGCGGGTTCTGGGCAAACACATGACCTTTCTCTACAAGGAGGAGACCTTTCAGGATGCGCATGTACATCAAATAGAAAGTAAAGCACATCCAACCACACAAGACTACAGTTTTTTTTTTTTATATTATTATTTTTTTACCAGACTGCAGTCACTTTATTGGCACATACTAGATTCTGGAATTATATTGAGAAAATGGTAATAGTTACATGCTATATGTACAGTATGGATGACAATTTTTGCCCGACCCACGGGTATACGGCCCAGACCGGCCCGACACTAATGGGCTGGATTTTATCCAATCCGATAAAAAATAGGGTCGGGTAGTACAGGACACACAGTTAAGCTGAAATTGAGAACACATAGACTAGCTGAAATCGTGTTAAAGTTTATATGGAGGTGTGTAACTTAGCGGTGGATTTGAACCTTGAACCCTAGATGTCGCTGATAGAAATTTCATGAAGTTCAGTTAAGGTATAAGTTCTTCTTAGAGTAATTGCATCAGTTATTGCAAAATACAGAAAGTGCAAAAATTTACACAAGCACAAAAAACACATGCATCAATCTTTCTAAATATAACCTTTCTAAATATACAAAGATGCTAGAGTAACCGTGTAAATATACGTGGATACTATAGCATTGTATACATTATTTTATTAATTTCTCTCTTTCTCTCTCTCTTCTTTGTTTGTGTGTTTGGTGCAAATCCACCCAACACCGCCCAACCACTACTCAATCACCACCATCACCACAACCCATAGTATTCCAATCACAAAATCAACCAAAAACAAAGGAAAATCAAACCAAAAATCAATCCAAACCCAAAATCAAACCTTCAATGGAAAACTCAACAACTTAGAACTCAAAATTAAACTTTCAACTAAAAACCCATCAACCCAAACCCAAATTGAAGCCGCCGTCGTCACTACTGCCATGGAGAGCTTGCTGTTGCCATGAGAGAGGAGAGAAACAAGTTCTTGAGAGCTACGACAAAGGAAAAGATTAAAAAAAAATGAAGAGAAAAGACCATGAGAGGGGAAGTAGAAAAAAGAAGTGATTTTGTGAGATAAAAAAAGGAAAAAAAAACAAAAAACAAAAAGAAAAGAGAGTCAGATATTATGTGGTGGAGGTTAAAAGTGAGTGGGAAGGAAGATTCTTTTTTTTTTTTTTTTTTTTTTTAAAGAGAAAGTTTCAACCTATGGCGTCTGTTTCTGATAATAGCTCTTTATCATCAGACCAAGACACCAATCAGTTTTTGATGTAAGCGGAGATTGAACCTCATATCTCTTATACAGCCATCAGAGACTTTACTAGTTGAGCTAATTGGAATCCACGGAAAGAAAGCTTCCTTGAAGCTTCTTAGTTTGCAAATATCTCTACAATATGATTTACTTACAAGAGAATCATAATTAAGTTTTTTTTTTTTTTTTTTCCCAAACAAAGCTGATGATTTTAATTGGAATTTTATTAAAGTCTATATAAATTTTTTTAATTCAAATTAGTACTTTTTTTAACTCAAATTTTATATCATTCACCATACTAATAGTAAATAATATATATATATATATATATATATATCTAGTGCGTAACCCGAAAATGACACACCAAAATATTTTATTGATGGCGGTATGATAGTCAGAGACACTAATTTGTCGGCAGTTGCCATAGCCACTATTTTGGTAGTCTAGCCACTGGTGCTGGTAGTACGGTGGGTGAAGATATCGATCCGACGACGGTCGCCGAAACCACTATTTCGGCGGTTCAACCACCGGAACTCCGGCACAAGTGGCTCCAATGTCGAGCCACGAATTTTAGTAGTTTACTTGAAATATAAATTTAAATTAAAAAATATATATAATCATTAGAGAAAATAATAAAAAAATTAATGAAGAATGAATATTTTTTTGAAATATCTTCTAAAATAGATTAACTAATGTAGGTGTTTTAGAAAAGTAGTAGTGTAAAAAAAAAAAAAAAAAAAGTTCTTATACTAAAATAGACGGAAAATTTTACTTGGTAGATGTGAATGCTGTTAATGATGTACTTGGTATTAAAAAGAAAAAAAAGAAAAAAAAATGTAGGTCCCAATTTGTCGTTTCCATAAGTATTGTGAAAAGATAAAAAGATACAACTTACACGTGTCCATGTCGTATTGGCCCAGATATGAACAGAAGCTTCTCCCAAGATAAAAGGGGTGTGAGCATGGTTTTAAAAACCAGACTGACCAGTTCAACTAGGAACCGAACACTAATCTGGTTCGGTTATGATTAAAAACCGAAAAATCATAAAAAAAAACCCAAAATTAACCGAAAACCGGCCGGTTAACTGTGAAAACCAGAAACCCAAACGGCTCAATCGATTTTTGAATAGTTCTGTTAAAATGCCAAAATGATCCCAAAGTCACCATTGTTAAAGCAATTAGAGGCACTTTTGATCTTAGTTTTTGTTTTTTAATCTCTTGAAATAATTATAAATAGAAAGAAAAAGAACATTTAGTCGAAACACTCACAGCAAATCTACAGATTTTGACTTGCAAATCTTATCATAGTTTTGAACTTTCAACTCCCTTTTGGAGGCCCACCATAGATTTCATAGTGTGCCACAGTGTCAGTTCCGTCACTGCTGTGAGAGAGAGAACGAGAGAGAGAAATTTAGATTTGAAATCTAGAAATTTAAATCAATGAGAGAGCAAGTGGGCAGCTATGAAATCTGAGAAATTTAATAGATTTGCAAACTGTGAGAGGAAGAGAAATTTAGATGTTATTTGAGAGTAAGTGGGCGGCTGGGCTGCACTTAGTATTTATATGGGGCATTAGAGTTGTGGACTCTTTTTTTTTTTTCTTACCTTTTGTTTTATTTTTTTATTATTTAAGGAAATGATATTAGTTTGTGTGGTGGATAGTTTTGGTCCTTTTGCACATTTGGTAAAATAGCACAACTGCACAAGTAAGTCACGAGCACCATTTTTTTTTTTTTTTTAATGTTTGTTTGCTTTTCTTTTTTAGAAGGATTATTTTTGTTAATCAAATGAAATAACTTACAATTTACTACACTTCTCTTTAAAATGATTTCATAAAAAACCAATTACTATTTTCTTATATTAATAATTTTATAATATAACTTATGAGATCAACAACTACTATGTTTTGTTTTTTATTTTTATTTTTATAATCAACAATGACAATCTATGTCATAAAAGAAAATAAAGACTTCTATACAAGCTTTTAAAATTGAGTTCAACTTTTTTTTTATAGTGATGGCCGTCTATGCCCCTAATTATTTTTATTTGTTTTAAGGATGATATTGTAATGTTAATATGTTTAGTTACATTTTTATTTAATATAAAAGGTGAAAACTCACTTAATTTTTTTTTATAAACAATTTATTATATATTATAACAATATATATTATTAGTCATAAACTTATTATATATTTTTATAATTTTATAATTATTAATTAAATATTTATGACATCACCCATTCAACTACTAGTTGACCTCCATCAGACCACAAAACCAATAACCACCATTTTTTTGGGTTCTTTAACCGTACTAATTTTTAAAACCATGGGCGTAAGAAAACGGAAAAGCCATGGGAACTTAAGACATGTTGTAATGTCATGTCAAGTAGGAGTATAATACCGTCACCTTTGAACCTAGGACAGTCAAGAGAATGATGATGATAATTAGACGTGCTTAGAGGTTGTTTGGTTTAAGTGTTTTCGGGCTTGTTTGGTTTTAAAAAAATGGTCACTCATCACTCATCACTCAGTTTTCATCATCCATCATTTATCACTCATCACTCATCACTTAAAATACCCCAATTTCCTATCTCACCTGTTTCGCACATATTTTCAGTTTCTCATCACTCAATTTTTTCTACTTTTGTGGGACCCATGCCTGAGCACCATGTCATGAGTTCTGTTAGCCTACTCGCCTCACCCTCACTCTTTTCATTTCATTTTCTTCCCCTTCAGTCACCATTGCCCTGTTACTCTCACTGAAGCTGTCATCTTTCTCTTTCATTTCTCATTTACACACACATCAACAAGAACAATCCTATCCCAAACCTATGGCCAAACCATCATAAACATACAAACACAAATAAATACAAACATAAACTCATAGGTACCCACAGATGTTCAAATCAAAACCCACAAATACCCAAATAAAAAATCACAAATACAGACCTTATGCCCAAATCAAATCCGAACCCACACCACAAATCTGAACCCATAACAGCCACCCACATCTCATATCTAAACCCACCACAGCCACACCACAAATCTGAACCACACACACACACCCATGTCTCAAAAATCAAAACCCTATAACCAAATCTCAAATCCAAACTCTGCACCCACAAGATAGAAAGAGAAAAAAAAATTTGATTGCCTGGGTATTGTTATTCGCTTGGGTTTCGGGTTTCGGTTTCGGTCTTCGCTTAGGTTTTGGGTTTCGGTCTTCGCCTGGGTTTTAGTCTTCGCTTGGGTTTTGAGTTTCGGTTTCGTTCTTTGCCTGGGTTTTGGGTTTCGGTCTTTGCCTGGGTATTGTTCTTTTAGATGGAGATCTTCGCCGGGTATTGTTGTTCTTCAGATGCAAAGGGGAAAAGTACAGTTAGGACAAGAGAGAAAGGAGTAAAAAAATTTATGAAGAAATGTTGGTTTGTAGCTGGGAGAAGGAGAAAGGGGAAAGAAGAAAGAGAAAGGGGAAAGGGAGAAAGAGAAAGTCGTTGGTGCTGAGGACTTGAGGTACACATGTCCCTGACGCGGGTCCCACAAAGATGCATGTATTTACAATATTGCCATCGTTACTCGTTTTTCAGAAATTGAAAACAACTGAAAGTTGTTTTCAATTTTCGTGATTCAAACTCAATTTTTTGAGAATTGAGTTACGGAAATTGAGTTAGGAAACTCATCCAATTTCTGAATTTTGTGGGCCCCATAGTGAGTTGCTTTGTTTGGATGGGACGAAATGGGTAATTAGCCATAATTACCCAACTATATAGTTAGTTGGCCCGGTTTGGAAACTATATTAATTAGTAGCATCTCGAGTCTCAAAGACTCGAATTTTGCGCGCATACCTCAACTCTTTGAGGCTCGGTTTTTGTAGTTTGACGTGGCGTGATTCCACGTGGCGTCCACATGGAACTCGAGTTTTTGAGACTCGAGGTCCACGTAGACGCCATCTGGCGCTGACGTGGTCGTCCACGTGGTTATTGACACCACCTGGCTTTGAGCTGGTTGGTCATGGACCTCGACTCTCTGAAAGTCGATTTTTAATAGGGGTTTTTCAAATTTAACGCCTCTCGCACAGTCACTCTCCACTCTCACTCACCCTCTCTCGTCTTTTCTCACTCACCCTCTCTCAGTCGCACACTGAACCTCAGCCTCACCTCGGCCTCTCTCTCTCACTCACTCACTCACCGCCTTCTCTCCCTCATCGTCTTCTCTGGCTCACCGTCTTCTCTCGCTCACTCGCTCACCCTCTTACTCGCACCCTGAACCTCAACCTCTTTCACTGACTCACCCTCTCCACTCTCGCTCACTCACCGTCTTCTCTCACTGACCCTGTTCTCGTACTCACTGTTCTCTCACTCAAGTCTCCACGATTTTAGATTCATCGCCTTCGCCAAAAGATTTGATAAAGTCACAGCAACGTGTACAAAGCTTTGAGTTCCTTCACCGTCTCCTCTCCACTCTCGCTCACTCTACGCGGTCTCTCAAAACTAAACAAAAAGGTGAGTCGCTTTGTACAAAGTTTACATTTGGTTACCGAGAAACACTGGGGAAAATCAAATAAACTTTGGTTGACGAAATTGTTTCCTATTTTGGTTTCTATATTGAATTTCTAATAGAAGTGTTAAAAAAGATCGAAGCTTTATTGTTTTTTAAGTTTGAATTGGTTTGTGGGTTTGATGATTTTTGTTTTTTTTTGGGTTTTGTTTCTGCGCTGTGTTCTGAAGTTTATTGCATTGGGGATAACAATGCTCTTGGTTAAGCTTATTGCGCTTTGTTTTGAAGTTTATTGCGCTTTGTATCTTGCACATATGTTAAGCTTATTTGCAACTAGATATTAATTTATACAACCATTTGAAAATCTCAGTATGCCATATATATTATTGCTAAATTTTATTGGGGGCATCCTCTTGGTTGTCATAGATATTTGTAATGTCTCATCAGTATACTAGGCATGGTTGGTTAGCTGTATTTTAGTAAAGCTGGAAATGAAATAACTTGTTTTTTTGGCGGGTGTTAGATTTCTAAATCTTAATTAATGAAAATAGAATATTGACAATACTGGAGACTTGTTACATCATGTGTTGTGGGCCTCGTGCCATCTAACCTTTCACATTCTCAGTTCACAAAATAACATTAGAATTTGTCGCTTTATTCTTGCAAATGTACTTTATTGCATTTTTCTAAGTAGTTTTACTTCAAGATAACTTGGTAATGGGTTAGTTTAGACCCCATCTTCCTTATTTTGCATTATGCACATAATTACAAACTCAATTAACCTAGTTGTCAATTATCATTGAACCATGGTTATTTGTTATGTCTCAGCTCAATTCCTCTTCATTGAGGCATTACCAAACCTTAATCCTTCAAGCACGAAATCAGGTAAAATCCTTGAGGCAAGATCAGCACATAGCCTCGAGATCACCTCAAAACATAGTTTTCACATCGAACAAACAAATCTTTTGGTGGTCGAAGCCAAAGAACACATAATTAAGGAATTTCAAATAACAAAAATGTAAAAATTGGCATAAATAGATAAACTCAAAACATGTATATAGAGCTACATTTACGAAACACTGCTTGCACAGTAGTATATTCCTATCATTACAATTCAATCAATTACAACAAAGCAAACCTGGTGAGAAACCTAACATGATTTTTCACGAAAGTACAACTATTAACAGAGATTCAATTACCAAATCTTAGGGCAAAAAAGAAAAACTGGCGCTTATAAAGATTTCTATCATGTGTTGTGGGCCTCGTGCCATCTAACCTTTCACATTCTCAGTTCACAAAATAACATTAGAATTTGTCGCTTTATTCTTGAACTAGCTCTTATAAAGATTTTCTATTAATTCTTATATGTGTGGATCGCGTTGCTTAAACTGTAACATGGGTCAATATAGCTGGTCGCGTCGCGGTGCAGAGCTTTCAGAACTTTAATTGCATGTGAACAAGAGATCTTCAAGTTTTGCCACTTTCCGCAACCACATGTCCTAGCAAATACATGCACTTCATGACTGTGATTTCCCCCTCCACCTCTATGGTCGTTGTACGGGGTAACCACTTGATATACACCAGTTTCATGATTAAAATGCCTCAGAGTGTGTCCTGCAATTTTCTGCTCATTTTTGTTATAGATCTCCATTGCATAATCACTCCACTCCTTACCTTGAGAGAGATCAGAAGAAATTTGTTTATGTCGATCGTGGAAATATGCAACAAGTTTGGCCCAAGTGAACTCAGCCATTGCAGCAATGGGCAAACTGCGGGCACCTTTAAGTACCCCGTTAAAGCACTTAGAGATATTGGTTGTCATTGCCCCGTAACGTCTTCCACCATCATGTGACTGGGTCTATTTTTCCACATCCTCACTCATTAGATATGTGTGTGGCATATAGCGTGTAACATGGCGATCAGCAGGGTCTACACGCCTCAGTAAATTAATCTCGGCCTCCTTAATGGTTTGCATTATGGACTCAAATTTAGCTTCATGAGTCGCATATCCAACTTTCAGGGCCAATGCCTTTAGAGTCGGGTCATCAAAGTGTGTGTTGAAATTGCTAGCAACATGTCGAAGGCAATATTGATGAAATACCTGTTCTGTTCCGTCCTGACCTCTAGGCCACTCTCGAATGGCGCATTTGATACCTTTATGTCGGTCAGAAATAATGCAAATGCCCTGGTTAGGTATGACATGCTCTATCGAAGTCCTTAGACACTCTAAAAACCACCCCCAACTAACCCCTGACTCCTTGTCCACAACAGCAAAGGCGAGAGGTAAAACCTTTTGGTTAGCATCGGTTGTCATTGCAATCATTAATACCCCTTTGTATTTACCATACAAATGAGTCCCATCAATACTGATCATCGGCCTGCAATATTGGAATGCAGCATTGCATGGAGCGAATGCCCAATATACATAGCGCAGTAACGCAGTACCTTCGAGTGGCCTAGGTATGGTGTGATAGCTGTACTGGGTACCCGAATCCTGATCCAAGTATGCCAATAACAACTTTCGCAACTTTTGGTAAGACTCCTCCCAATCCCCAAATATCTTAGCAATTGCCTTTTGTTTTGCGTCCCATACTTTATAGTAAGAAAGCTCATGACGATATTTAGTACGTATGATCTCCTAGAGCTCATCAATACGAGCAGTGTGATTTTTTCGCAATTTTTCCACAATTTCTGATGCAACAAAATTAGAATCCATCATTCTACCATCTCTATGCAGGCCAAAGGGTATACAAGTGTGTGGACCCACATAAGACGTGATCATCCACAGAACATTAAGTTTAGCCTTCATAAATGCCCTAACGTACCACTTGCAGTTGTCGTCAACACATGCGGCGCACAA
Organism: Quercus ilex subsp. ballota; assembly: GCA_032727855.1. Lineage (NCBI taxonomy): Eukaryota > Viridiplantae > Streptophyta > Magnoliopsida > Fagales > Fagaceae > Quercus > Quercus ilex. Next base: position 93,446,152 of record CM064909.1, on the reverse strand, counting down.
TTTAGTTGGGGTCGACTTTCGGATTCTAAAATTTCTATTATTAGTTGCTGCGTATATTGTCAATGCACGCTTCACCGCCTGTTTATTTGCAAAAGTCAATCCTTTACAAAAATTCATCCCATCCTCCCAAGTAGAAACAAATGGTATCTGAAGACGTGAAGGATCAACCATATTTTCCCAAGTATTTGCGTAGAATGAGTCGGCAGGAGGTCTGTAGCCAGTGGTCGTATTTGTATCATGCTGGATGCCAATATCATCGTCTGCAGCACCTTCATCATGGTACTCCATATTTCTCTCTTCAAAATTGGGAATGATTTCGTGGTCATCTACATCGTTCTCAAAGTCGCCTCGCTCATCCATCTCTTCGAACTCATCCACACCATCACTATTTTCACCATCATTCGCAGCAGGATCTTCGTCTTCGTCTTCGTCTTCCTCCTCTAAATGTGTCTCTTGAGGATGGAGGGTTTCACCAGTATTGGCAACATGATCTTGAAATGAGAGCATATAACCTCCCACAGCATGATCTTCGTCTTCGTCTTCCTCCTCTAAATGTGTCTCTTGAGGATGGAGGGTTTCACCAGTATTGGTAACATGATCTTGAAATTGGAGCATATAACCTCCCATTGAAGAATCCATTGTATATCCTTCCATTGTATACCCTCCATTGAAGAGTCCATTGTATACCCTCCCATTGTATTCCCTCCCATTGTAGTGCATCCATCATCTAGGATTGTAAATTGTAAAGACGTAGTTGTTTCTTGCACCACCTTAGTATCAACTTCTGCACTTGCCTCCAAACTTACGTACAACTCAGCAGCATTTACTTGGGGCATTTTCTGAATCCTATTAAACATTATCTTTACATGTTTGTCTTCTTTGATCACCATATACCCGTAATTTATCCGTTCGTGAAGGACTTTTTGTGGGTAACGATAAATAATCTTGATATCATACCAAGCACGGTTCAAATTTAATTCGCCCATGATTTTGCTCTTCAAATCATTCAACGTCTTCAACTTACGACTTATCATCATGTAGTAGCATTGGATACCCAGCCCTCTAAACAGGATTCCGTCAATCTCTTCAGGATTGTCAAGGGGTCCACTGAAGTATACATTTATATCAATATTCTTCAAAGATTGTGAACCTATTAAAGAGTCAAGTATAGTATGTTAGTGACATATTTTATCTCTTTCATTTAACATCAATTACAAAACTTTTTCTATCTACTCAAAATACAAAAATTACAACGTCTCACGCCACAATTGCATATACTCACCCCACATCACATACAATTCTACTGGCGCAATCATTATCATTTCGTACTCAAACAATGAAAAAACTAAAGACAAAACTCACCCTTATTACAAAATTTTAACTCAGCTCTAACAAAAATATAAATAAAAATATCAAACCAAACAACAAAAGTAATGAGGATGTGCAAATGAATGAGTGCAATTATGTAACATCATTATTCCATATATAATTTCAATTTTTAGGTATATTACAGTCTAATTCTAATTGGGCCCAAGAAAAATACAACTCTAGCCCCCTCCATCAAATCTACCCAAATGAACAAGTTAATGATTATTTAGTTGTTAAAGAAATGTAATATTTTTTTTACTTATTAGAAATAGGACATGAAAGTTGCATTATGTCCATTTTCCTTTGATCAACTGAATAATTATTTAAAATATATCATTATTACTAATATTTTTGACTTTATTTTTCACATAAAGTAAAATCTTATGATCATCGATTCGATTCTATGATTTACTCAATGAGGACCTCTTATAGGTCCTGTTTAGGATCTCAATTTTAATAACCTTGGTTTTACTTGTAAATTACAAATATCTACTAGAAACATATTCATATAGATAATGTTTAATAGATCATGTTTAGGATCTCAATTCTTTTATAGATCATGTTTAATTTATTCATAAATGTTTTTTAATTATAAATATCTACTAGAAAGGTATTCATATAGCTATGAAAATATTTGAAAAAGATCCACACAAAAAAAAAAACATGACAAATTAATTGAATCTTAGAGGGATATTTTTTTGTCTTTAAAGTATTAAAATGGATATTTGGATAAAATTTTTTTTAGTAAATTAGTAATAAACAAAACATAGCAAAAATTTTAGATGAAAAAGATTTCAAAAATTAAATATTTAAGTACAAGAAAATGTCACATTCGCCTAAAGTCCCTTAATACATTGAGTTGAACCTGTTGTCCTGGTTCCAAAATTCAAAGCCACCCTACTTGGTAGCACATGGATGAAGCCTAAAGGTCTCAATAAGGTAATAAGCACCTTTGAATGAATATTTGAGTCAATACCATTATCCATATTACAGTGGTGAGCTTTTGCCAAATGGAACACTTGCAACCATAGGCCAGTTGATGCATTAAATCCAGTTTATAGAAAAATATTAATACATGAAAATGTTGATGTTTAATATAAATAATAAAAAATGGAACTAAAAATATTAATTTTAATAATTTCATTGCTAAATATAATAATATTATAACGTTTGACTAAAATAAACAAATAATTATACTATTTATAAAAGTATTGGATTTTAGTTAAGTTAAAATATTTTTGTATTAATGAAATAACATAGAGCAGAGGGGTTCATTAGAAACATTACCAAAAAAAAAAACAATTATATATATAAAGTGGTATATATATATATATATATATAAAGTGATATACATATATATAAACATATATATATATATATATATATTTAAGTGGTTACTACAAACAAATATTTTTATTAGGAAATGTCATGACAAATTCAATACAAGCAACACTTTCTAAAGCAGTTATATATACACTAAACAACCAACTAGAGAGTGAGGAGACCTTTACCTGACATAAGGATGTGCAAATGTACTACTGGGATTGTATGAGAGTGAGAGGGAGAGAGGAAGACTACAATGATCGGCTTGTATGAGAGTTAAGAGGGGAGTATTGTTCTGCTTTGTAGAATGAGTATGAGAGTTGAGAGAGGAGTAATGCAGAGGGAGAGAGGATGAGTTGAGAGAGAAGCAATTTCTGTTGGAGCTTCAGCCAAGTGACATAAAGAAGTTAGGGGATGTGACCAACAGGCAGAGAGTTAAAGTTAACAAAACGTGTTCAGGTAGGCCAGAAGTTAACAAAAAAACGTGACTGAGGACTGTCAGTGACATGACCAGATGAGACTAGACATGAATAGTGTACATACCAAAATCGAGTTTTTGAGACTCGGTTTCACTTTTAAAAAACCGAGTCTCTAATACTCGAGATCCATGGAACTCGAGTCTCAGAAACTCGATTTTCATGTGGATGCCACGTGGCATCGGGCCACGTCAAACCACAAAAACCGAGCCTCAAAGAGTCGAGGTATGAGCACAGAATTCGAGTCTCTGAGGCTCGAGACGTTACTAAATTATATAGTTTACAAACCGGGCCAACTAACTAGATAGTTAGAGAAAAAAAAAATAGTTACCTATTTTTGCCGTTTGGATGAGTTTCCGAAATCAATTTTTTTATAAAAATTTATTCAAAATAGATGGTTAACTTTCCCTTATTTTATTCGAATATGGCAACTTCAAAGTTCAAACTAGAATTGGAGCTCGTCATATTGATTATAATGCTCATTTCAGATTGGATGGACTTGTATTTACTATTTACCTTCGTTTACCAAAAAAAAACTATTTACCTTCACGTGTTCATATTAAAAGACAATGAAAACAGCTTGATGTTCATTTTAGAACCTAGCTCTCAGAAGTATATAAACAGCTTGATCTAGCAGTCATAAACCAATAACGTAAAGAACAGAGAATGTAGATAGATTAAAGATGAATAAGCCATCTTGTTTTTGTACTATTTTCACACAGGTGTCTCTTTGCTTTGCTCTCTACCTTGCTCTCAACTTGGGTCAGCCTATTTACAGCAAGAGAAGTGATAGTAGAGCTCTTGATCTTTACTTTATCAGTGTTAGAGGGGGTTTCAGACCTCTTAAGCAACAAACCCATCTTCTAAAACTGGTCAATCCCTCATTTTACCTCATTCAATTCTTCTGTTTCATGAATATATGTTATCTTATATGTCTTATGGTTTTTAAGGTTTTGTGGGGATGGTTTTTTGGGTCTTTGTTTGTGGGTATGGCTTATTTGGTCTTTATTTGTTGAATAGTCGTCAATTTTGAGTGAGCTTTTGGGTCCAAAATGATAAATAAATTAATGAGCACAAGTAAAAGTTTTGATTGTGCTTCTCTTGCTACTGACACTTAGCAATCAACCCTGACTATATTGGTTTCCTGTTTACTTTATGAAAGATTTCATATTCCAGAAATAATATTGTTTTCATTGTCTCTGGGGGAATGAATTTTGATTGTTTGTCAGTAGTGATTAAAGGGCCACTTTCTGTTATATGCTATAAGAATTCCTGTTTTCTCTGTCTATAGCCTTTGATTAGCTTTCTTACTTGAGTTGTAATGAAGCTACTTTGTTGATCCCATGATTAAGTTGATATTTTTCATCATCTATAAGTATATGTATGGTTTGATTCTGTTTATTGATCAATTTCTTGTTCTTTCTTTGTAAATCTGATTTCAATAGATTGCCGCTTCCTTCACTCTCTCTGTATTTCTCTAAGTTGACTGTTCTGAATGTGTTCTTGTTGTCTATGAAGATGGAGAAAGTGGCAAATGTTTACAATGTGAGTTTTGTGGTGAACACTAGTGAGCTGGGAGAAGACGATCCACTTATGCAGAATGTAAGATCTTTTTGTTTTTTTCACACTAATTCAAATTGGTGGATATTATGCATCATTTCTCCCTGAGCTGCATTGGTCTAGTTTGTTCATTCCCTGAATTAATTGGATGTATCGGCTTCAACTATTTACAATAATCTTACCTTAATTTTTTGCAGGGTACTATGCTTTTCCCATCACTGAAAGTTCCCTGGTATACCATTCTCTCTGCAATCAGTTCTCTGAACTGGGTACATTTGCATCACAAACAAATGTTTAAATTGCAATATTTTGGATTCTCATGTGATGTATGATAGTCACTGTTTTTAATTCAATCACTCTAGTCTTGTAATAAATAGTAACACTTGTAGGTTTACTACTAGAACATCTAAAGGACATGGAGAAAGTTACTTCCATGAGCAGATAAAGATACCTTTCGGGAATACTTTAGACATTATTGGTGTGGATACTGGGTCATTACAGGTACATGTTTGTTGAATATATAGAATCCTTTATTTGTTGACCGTTGAATTCTCTAATCTCGTCCATTGTATGCATCTCCCTCACACAGGTGCTAATATTTCAGTAATGCAGAATATATTTTACTTGCTAGCTGACTGTTCCCTGTATATATTGGGCCAATTTTTGTGTTGTTTACCTATTCAATTTCAAGGTACATGCAAACTATATTTCCCATAGGCTTTAGCTCTGGTGTTAAGGGGGTAAGATAGGGTTAGAGAGGTCATAGGATTTTATCTTAATTGTATTTTCCTCAGATTTCTACTGCTGCAGATACAATTTAAGCCTCTTTCAAAAGGTGTTCAAGCCTTATATTGTTGCTTTTCAGGCGAAGGGCCAACCTCTGTCTTTTTATTTCTTGAGAGAGAGAGAGAGAGAGAGAGAGAGAGAGAGAGGTGCAGGGGTGGAAGTGGGGGAATAAGTTTTTGCATATTGATGATTACTAATGTGTGAAATCTGAATTGATTCAGGACAAAACTAAAAAAAAAAAGGGGGCCCCGGTTCATGGGTAGTGTTCATGCAGTATTATAAAACCTTAGTTTATTTTGGGTTATTTAAGGTTATTTGGTCTTTTGATTTATTTTTATTATGTATGGCTAGGAGAAGTCTGAATTAATGGTCATGATTAATTGTTTCTAGGTTTTCCCTTCTTATAAATTGAAGATAATGAGGTTATTGTAACAGCTTTTCTTTTATGTTAAAAAAAAATTGAGTCTTTGGCTTAAAAATTCTCTTAAGTACATACATTTTTTTATTTATTAAAAAAAAAGAAAAAAAAAAAAGAGGTTCTCTAAAGAATTTAGGTTTGCTTAATTAAGCACCGAAGAAGAGGTTTTTCCTTTGTTTCTCTTTAAGAAACTTAGGCTTCTACAGAAGTAAATCATTGTCTCATATCGCTGCAAATTGTCTCTATCATTTGATACACGAACATGTACTTATTGCTTTTTTGGTACACATAATTGCAACTAGGTTCTATACGCCCATGGAGAGGTACATTACAATACTTGTATGCTTTGACCCAAAAATCCTATAAAAGTTTATTTGGATTGATTTGGCTCAATAGGGAATTATTGTCATGTGCTCATTCTATATTTGCTCCTTGTTTGATGATAGTAGGAACAATTCAAATAATTTACGCAACTTCAACATCTCCTGGTCAACATTTTTTCTTTTTTTAAAGCCTATTCCTCTGTATTGTATAAACTACAAATTTGTATATGTCTGTGTTGGAAGAAGCTTAACAAACTGTTGGAAAGTAAAAAATAAAAATTATTTTGGTATCTTATTTCACAATCTTCTCTTGTGTACTCATTCATCATTATTCTAGGTTCTGAATAAACCCACCCAAATTGTAGCCCAGGGTGCAACAGAGTTATGACTGAGACACAAAATTGAAGCCTGCAAACTAATAAAATTGGTTGTATCTAGCACTTTTTCGGGAAAAATCTGGCATTTTAATCTAAAAAAACATATTAATTTTTATACAAGCGTGAAGGTAGCTCATTCAATTCATCATGGATAAGAGATTCTGGAAACTTGTGGATATCTCTCTGAACTGATTACCAATTTGGTACTTTTAAATATAAGTTACATAGAACATATTCTTAAATTGCAATATTGATAAATTGAAGGTGAGACACAAGGAAAATTATATGGATAAACTTAAAGTTTATATGAAATTCTGAGGGAATAATAAATAGAAGTAAAATATGATGGTGTTTATGAATTTGCAAGCTCAAGATGGTGACATGCATGCAAAAAGTGTCACTTTCTGGGTGATAAAACATGAGGTAAGTATGAAGATTAGGTGTGGTATAGAGTGGATTATGGTGCTGCTGTGCAAGGATTTAAAGTGGACTTTAGAAGTTGGGAGTTTATGGGGTGTGTTACTTTTTTTGTTATCATTATTCAGTCAATCTTAATAAAGGAAATGATGTTGCTGTGTTGTCTATTCATTTGCTAATCCTTGTTTCTTATTATTTTCTTCATACTATTTCCTACCACTCATCCGGTAACTCCAATTCAATCTTTAGCTCTGCAAAATTTATTGTTGAGTGATTTTTTAAAATCAAACTTGTGGTATATAAACTATACTGTCAGCACACTTTGATTGTCTGAGTAGTACATTGGCAGTGTTGTCCAATAGATGATAAACTATAAATTGCACAGAATTTTCATTTTTTCTTCTCTTCTTTTCTCTGACGTTGGTGTGTGTGTGTGTGTGTTTTTTTTTCTGTTGAAAGGATTCAATGCTTACAGGACCATCAAGGGAAATTGGACAAAATCAGTTACATTGGCTGACAAAGACACTAGAAGCAACCAGTAGTAACTGGTAAGATTAATGTTTATTGTTTTGGCTGTTTATAGGCCTTGTGACCCTAAGAATTAGCAAGCTTTTGAATCAAAGCAGAAGCAATGAAATTTTGAAATGATTTTTCATTTTAAATCTTCTAAGATTAGCATTTTAAAAACAGTCGGCTTCCTCTTTCAAAAACAGCTTTTCATTATGATATTTACATAAAATTGGAATTTAGTGTAATAACATTTTGAAACCTTAAGAATTTTAGTTCTCCATATGTATTTCCTCTTTCAATCACTGAATGTCTCTTTTGCCCTTTGTGACTTTAGGCGTATGGTTGTTGGATTCCACCCGTTGGTTGTTTGTGAAGAGAACAAAGAGCAAGTGGAGGCAAAGCAATTTTATGAGCCTCTACGCCATATTTTTGTGAAATTTGGAGTTGTAAGTATTTGATCATTATATTTAATGTTTCTATGTGTAGTTCTCTCAGATCAAATGTCCTGAATTTTTGTATCTGCATAATTCTGAATGTGGTGGCATAGAACTGACTAGTAATTTATGTACTTTACTCTCCAGAATGTGTACTTAAGTGGGCAGGGTTGTTCTAAACATGTCAATCATGTTAATGTAGCTTACATTGGGAATCCAACCCCAAGAGAGAATGAATCATATTTTACATCTGTGAAGGGAAAGTCAGTCTTTAATGGGTACTTACCTCTTTCCTCAATTTCAATGTTGTTCTACATTTTACTCCGCAAATGCATACTTTTTCCTGACTTTTTCATTTTCTTCTGTTTCTCAGAGAATTGGCTAATGGGTTTCTTCTTCACAGAGTCAGCTCACTAGAGATTGTGGGTCTTCAATCTTTCCGCATTATGAATATATCTTTAAAAATTTGGGTAACTTTGGACAATTGGCAAGTCTGAATTAGTCTATTGTGTTCAAAATGGAATTTTGAACAACTAGTTGATAGTGTAACTTGCAAAAATGACAATAATCATTGAGCCACCTGTGGAATACAGTGGACTAAGAAAAAAGAAAAAAAAAAGGATGTAGTGGACTAATTGAACATCCATCAAATGTCTAAATGCCTAATAATCCCTTCTAAAGCTTGTCCAAAGCACCAAATGATACATTTTTATGTTGCAGGTAATCTACTTTATTAACTCGGCTGGGGAAGTTGTGCATAAAACTGTACTCCAACAGACGGGTAAGGAGGTGATGTAAAATTTTTATTTGAAGCCATGATGAATTTGCTTCAATGTTTTTCCCCCACATTTACTTGAATTTTCCTCCAATCCGCAAAAATATTTCCCATGTAGATGCCTTTTGTCTTCAATAGGCTTTCAACCCTTTGACATTATAGGTGTAAGTGATAATTCAGCTTGAATTTTTTTCCCTTCTTGGTGTAAACTTGCAATTTGTTTCTTATTATAAATAAATAGTACCATTAGCAAGATGTATGGAAAGAGTAAATGACCCACTTGAGGGGAATCATGTGTTTAAGAGAGGAACCAACCACATGAGGATTTGTAAACTTCTCTCATAAAAAAATGAGGTTCACACAACTAACAGGCATCCCTAATGAAAAATTTCAACTTTTCATGTTGACTAATACCAGCATAAACAAAGAAAAATTTTAGGAGAAGTTGTTTGGTTTAAGTTTGAAAGGTTTTTCGGAAATGGTACTTGTCATTTTTTATAAAACACTGGAATCAGCGGGGGATATTTGCTAAATGTAATGGTTAGAGAATGAGAAATGCTATTGGAGTAAGACAAAAGGAGTGAGCTATTTAGGATAGACTCGTGGGATTAGGGGTGGGAAGAAGATTATATTCATTCCAAATAAATTTATTTCATGATTCAAATTAGGGTAAATTCTATTTGCATCTTCTGAGGTTTGGGTTAATACTAACCAAGTTCAAGACTTTTCAAAATTAACCAATTTGGTCCCTAAAGCCAATTTAGTCCCTAAAACATTTGAGAAAAAATAACTAATTGTTTAGGGACTAAGTTGGCTTTAGGGACTAAATTGGTTAGTTTTGAAAAATCTTGGACCTAGTTGGCATTAGCCCAATCTTGAAGGTATGTTAGTGGAAATTACTGTTCAAATTAAATATTATATAATGCCTTGTAATACTATTAGATAAAAATTATAAATAAATAAATAAATAAACTAAAATCTTCAAGTGAAATAGAGAAGTTAACTATACAATTGCATATTGGAAAATAAGGTGAAAGTTAATAATGCTGTGAATGCTTGGTTTAGGAAATAATTTTAGAAACTTTTTATAAAAAAAAAAAAAAAAAATCACTTATTTTTTTATAACTTTTTATGAAAGTTTCTTAAAATGCTCGATTAACGAATATTCTAAAAACACTCATTAATCACGAATAAATTTTCATTCAACATCTTCTTCCACATTGTTCATCGAATTGATCATTTGACCAGCCTCGTACTCTACACGAGAAAAAAAAAAAATCTGAATTGTTTGGTTTGAGGCAGGAAAAAACTAAGTGAGATCGCGATTAAAAATTCGTATTAGTGGTTATTAAAGCCTCATGATATTAATGAGATCTTGAATTTAAAATCTCTTGCCAACATCTTGGAGTTACTCATAATAGATTTCTCACGTAATAACTCGATGCGTGAGACGGGGAACTGTACTAAAAAAGAAAGTATTAATTAACATTAGCTAAGTGCGAAACAACTAATACAAATGAGAATGATGCTGATTGGCAATTAGGCATGAGCGACATTTATTGGTGACTTCAAGCCTTCAACTTTCAAGAGAAAGAAAGAAGAAAAAGACGACAACACCCACCAATTTTTTTTACCCAAATTAACATTCGACCACAAAACGTTTGGAAGTCGAAACAAAGGCCAAAAATGGAAATGACTCAGTTCATGTCCCTAGTCTCTGTAAATAAATAACACACTGAGCCGCCAGTCAATGAATCTAAGGGCTTTGCTTCTCCCTCTTCTTCTTCACACTCTTAACAGTTTCAGAAAGAGGGTTCAGATTGTGAATGGTTGGGTGGTTGCCCCTCTCTGAACCCAATGATTTCTATCAACTTAGCCCTTCAAATCAACCACCCATGACCCTTCTCTTCTAAACCCTATACCCAAAGATCAATATCAAAAACAAAAATAAAAAAAAAATAAATATCATATCTCTCTCTCTCTCTCTCTCTCTCTCTCTGTTGCTGTGTTTGTGTTTGTGTTTGTATCTGTTTCTTTTTCTTCTTTCTTTTCAGATTCATGGCTCTCTCTTTCTCTCTCTCTCTCTCTCTCTCTCTGTGGACACTTATAATGAAAGAGGCTGTGACGATGGCTTTGTTGATGTTAAGAGTGTGGAAGATTCGGGTACAGTTGAAAGGGGTCCGTTTTATTTGGCGGGGCGACCCGGATGGCCTCTTTGTGAATTTTTTTTAATCACATCTAGGCAACCGGTTTTTGTTGCAGCCATGACGGTGTCTCTTTCGCTTGCCTGATCGGAGAGCCCAATCTGAGCCTCACCCATTTCCCCCATTTCTTTGTCTTTGCTTTTTTGTGCTTTTTTTTTTTTTGGGTGTAAAACCAGTAGATCTAGCTTCTTTTGTTTTTGTTCTTTTCTGTTTGGCTACTGAGAAAATGAGGGAAATTGATGAACATTTTCTCATTTTCAATGAAGTGGAGATGTATTATATATGTTTATGTCGATGTGCATGTTTGCTTCTACTTTTTTATGTTTTTGAATTTTTTCTGTTACCGTTCTTTACCCATTTTTTAGTGGTTTTTGCTTTTGAGCTCCTTTCTCTTTCATTTAGCTTTATTGATCAAACCAAAGGCAGCTATAGAGATTTGGAATTTTGGGATTGATGAAAGTAGCTCTTTATTTCGAGGATATAGGGTTAATTTTTAAGAGTTAATGTCGCACCCACATTGGTAGAGTAAAATTAATTTCATTTTACCTAAGTCTCTTCTCAAATCAAGAATTATTGAATTATGACCAAATTTTGAGAAGAAGATTTAAAAACCTGCATTTCTCTCTTCAAAACCTTAAAAGGAATTAATTGAACTACAACATCTTACCATTAGTATTTTGTAGGAAGTGGGTGGATTAGTGGATTTGGTAAACCATTGGAATTATGAAAAAAGCTTGAATGCTCAAAAAGTTGGTTTTATTTTTGGCTTGCCAAATGTACTAAAAATTGGTAAAGGGAGCCTTTAAGTTACAAGCATCTAAAAAGGCCCAATGATTTTTTTTTTGGCCTTTTTGTTTATATTGATGAGAAATGGAAAAGATTCATAACTTTTATGCCCTCTAAAACAAGAGTTAGTATTAGGTGTCCCGGGGATATGTAACTCTCCTCTTTTTTGGGGTAAAATTTTCTCCAACAATGGGATTATGGTTTATGAATAAGAGGAAGTGAATGTATACCTTCATATCATAATAGGCTAATTAAGTAATTCATTTGTAGTGATCTTTGTTTCTCTGAAAACATGTGAGGCTGATCAAAATTGGTATTTAGACAAGATTACCAAAACTTCTCTGATAAGATCCATTGAATGCATACTTTTCAATGCTGTTCTACATTTTACTCCGCAAATGCATACTTTTTTTACTTTTTCATTGTCTTATATTTCTCAGAGAATTGGTTAATGGGTTTCTTCTTTCACTAGAGATTGTGGGTCTTCAATTTTTCTGCATTATGAATATAGCTTTAAAAAATTGGGTATCTTTGGACAATTGGCAAGTTTGAATTAGTCTATCGTGTTCAACATGGAATTTTGAACAAATAGTTGATAGTGTAACTTAGAAAAGAGTGACAATAAATAATCACTGAGCCACTTTGTGGAATACAATGGACTAAGGAAAAAAGAAGAAGAAGGGAATATAGTGGACTAATTCAACTTCCATCAAATATCTAAATGCCCAATAATCCCGTCTAAAGCTTATCCGCACCAAATGATAGATTTTTATGTTGCAAATAATCTACTTTATTAACTCGGCTGGGGAAGTTGTGCATAAAACTGTACTCCAACGGAGGGGTCAGGAGGTGATGTAAAATTTTTATTTGAAGCCATGATGAATTTGATTCAATTTTTCCCTTCACATTTACTTGAATTTGTCCCCCAATCTGCAAAAATATTTCCCATGTAGATGCCTTTTGTCTTCAACAGGCCTTCAACCCTTTAACATTTATAGGTGTAAGTGATAATTCAGCTTGATTTTTTTTTTTTCTTTTTGGTGTAAACTTGCAATTTATTTCTTATTATAAATAGTACCTGTAAGCATGGTAGTCAAAATAGCGATTCGGATCGTAAAATCGCACGATTTTACGATCTCACCTCACCAAAAAGTTTAAAATCGTAGCAGGATCACAAAAATGGTAAGATCGTATGTAGGATTGTGTAGGATCATATAGGATCGTATGGGATCCTATTGATCCTACCATTTGGCATGATTTTTTTTTTTTTTTTTAAGTGGGATTCATTTGGGTAAGATAATCCACCTAAACCCACAAGCCCAACGGGTTATCAGAAGCCTAATAATGAATTGAAGTCCCAAATTTATCCCTATATTAATATAAAATCTCAAAAAAAACTTATAGTACTTAAGTTTAACGTTTTCAAAAACAATACCTAAAATATTTAGAAACACTAAGCTCTAGCACCTCTGTCCTACGCCTCCTCAGTCCTCTGTCAAAAACCCAGCGTCTCTCAGCCCTCTCAATGGTGAGTCATCGCTGCCTTTAAGCTTTCTTAAGTTTAACGTTTTAAAAAACAAAACCTAAAATATTTAGAAACATTCATGGATGTTGATACTAGGAAGGATATAGGTGATGAAATGGGATATTGATACTAACTGTGATTAGATTAGAAGGACGTTAGAATGTGAATTCTCTTTTGGATTTCATATTTGTAATTAGCTAGTTTACCTTAGATTGAGAATTCTCTTTTGGATTATATATTGTAAATTTGTAGTTAGCTAGTTTTTATATGCTAACTAGACTAACTTATTTTGGATTCAGAACTTAGAATTTGGAAAACATTTTCCATATGTGTAGATAATATTTTGGTACTTAGTTGCTAATTAAACATGTACTGAACTTTTTAGATATATTATGTCAAAAGTTAAATATATTTCGTTTCATTAGAATGACATAAAAACGATGTAGTGCGTGCAAATTACATTTTATGATGCAAATTTTTTTTTTTAATGGATGGATTTATATTTTAAGTGATTATATAACATACAAAGTCACTATCAATAGGTTTTTTGCTTAAAATCTGAAACTAGGTAGGATCTTACAATCTACAATCCGATCTTACGATCCACGATCTTACCTACCTCCCACGATCCTACATAGGATCCCGATTTTGACAACCTTACCTGTAAGGGCACAATTTGGTTCCTAAGCCCAAAAGATAATAGGATATAGGCTCAAACAGCCTAATATAATGAATTTGTAGAGAGTGAATTAGAAAACTCTGCTCTAATGAGTTGGATAACAATTATAATGGATCCAAATGACGAAAGAAAACAAAGAAAAACCAATTTTACCCAAAGAAATTCGTCATCGGCACAATCTGAGAAGATTAGTTCTTGTGTATATATTTCTTTTGGATTTGATTACAAGTCTAGTTTTTGTTGTTACAGTGTTTTTTCCTTAATTCTCTGATCCTTCTACCGTGAGGCTTCTTTCTCTATTATATACCCCTCTCTTCTCTATCTCCACCGTCCACGTGTAGGTCAAGTTGTTGGTTTTAGTTCTTGTCCCATCAGCACATTCCTGAAGTCTTTGGGAGTAGCTGTAAGACTTCTTGCCACTGTTCAAGTATCATCTCCACATTAATGCGGCCAGAGGGTTAACTGCAGAGCATTCAATGCGGTAGTAGCAACTTTCCCTTAGATATTTCTTAACTTCCCTTTGTCCTATGCTTCCCTAATGTTTATTCTTATTGGTAGAACCTTTCGAAGTGTTGCCCTTAAGGACGGAGCAATCCTTCTAACCTCTGCTTTACTTAGCCGAGGAGGCATTCCTCCTCGGACTACCTTCCCAAACCTTCACAATCATAGTTTGCTCGTGGCACGCTGATTCTTACGTCTTTCCTATCGTTTAGCTGTCCTCGGACCACTAACCGTCATTGGACAAGGTTCACAACCCAATACATACTCTTGGGCCTTTTATCCCTACAGTAGCTATAGTAAGATGTATGGAAAGATTGAATAAGCATCTTGAGGGGAATCAAGTGTTTAAGAGAGAAACCAACCACCTGAGGATTTTTAAACTTTTCCCATAAAATAAATGAGGTTCACACTTCACACAACTAACAAGTATCCCTAATGAAAATTTTCAACTTTTCATGTTGACTAATACCAGCATAAACAAAGAAAAATGTTAGGAGAAGTTGTTTAGTTTAAGTTTGAAAGGTTTTTCAGAAATTCTACTTTTCATTCTTTATAAAAAAAACTGGAATCTGCAGGGGATATTTTGCAAAAAATTTTGGGTAGAGAATGAGTAATGCTATTGGTAAGACAAAAGGAACAAGCTATTTAGGATAGGCTTGTGGGATTAAAAGTGGGAAGAAGATCATATTCATTCCAAATAAATTTATTTTACAATTCAAATTAAATATTAAATAGTGCCTATTTTATTAGATCCAAAAAACAAAAACACTAAAATCTTAATTGTCAAGTGAAATAGAAAAATTAAGTATGCAATTGCATATTGTAAAATAAGGGAAAAGTTAATGATGCCTAAAGGTTTGAATTAAAAAATAATTTTAGAAACTTTTTATGGAAAAAAAAGTAATTAATTTTTTTTATAACTTTTTGTATATATATATATATATATTCATGAAAGTGGTATCAAAACTTTCTAAAATACTCCATTAACAAATGTCCTAAGAGCACTCATTAATTACAAATAAATTTTTATTCAACATCTTCTTCAATATTGTTCATTGAATTGATAATTTGACTAGCCTCGCAATCCACTAAAAAAAATATGAATCGTTTGGTTTGAGGAAGAAAAAAAAATCAAGTAAAATCACAATGGGAAATTGTATTAGTGGTTCTTAAGGTTTCATGATTTTCATGAAATTTTGAGTTCGAAACTTTTTATTAACATCTTGAAGTCACCCCAAGGAAATTTCTTCATATAATTATCTGATATGTGTAGGTCGGGAAGGATTGCATAGACCCAAAAAAATATTCAGTTACTCGAAAATGTTGGATAACTTTGTTTGTAAGAAAAAAAAAAAAAAAAAAAATCGTATTAATTAACATTAGCATAAGTGCGAAACAACTAATACAAATGAATGATGCTGATTGGCAATTAGGCATTAGTAACATTTGTTGGTGGCTTCAACTTTCAGGTGAAGAAACACAAAAGACGACAACACCCACCTTTTTTTCCCAAATTAACATCCGACCACAAACGTTTGAAAGTCGAAACAAAGGCCAAAAACGGAAAGTACTGAGTTCATGTGCCTAGTCCCTGTAAATAAATAACACACCGAGGCGCTGAGTCAATGAATCAAAGGGCTTTGCTTTTCTCCTTATTGTTTCACACTCTCAACAGTTTCAGAAAGAGGGTTTAGAGTGTGTATGGTTGGGTGGTTGCCCCTCTCTGAACCCAATGATTTCTATCAACTTAGCCCTTCAAATCAACCACCCATGACCCTTCTCTCCTAAACCCTAAACCCAAAGATCAATATCAAAACAACAACAACAACAACAAATAATAATAATAATAAATAGCATCTCTCTCTCTCTCTCTCTCTCTCTCTCTGTTGCTGTGTTGGCGTTCGTGTTTGTATCTGTTTCTTTTTCTTTTTTCTTTTTTTTTCAGATTCATGACTCTCTCTTTCTCTCTCTCTCTGGACACATGTAATGAAAGAGGCTGTGACGATGGCTTTGTTGATGTTAAGAGTGTGGAAGATTCGGGTACTGTTGAAAGGATCCGTTTTGTTTGGCGGGGCGACCCGGATGGTCTCTTTGTGAATTTTTTTTATCACATCTAGGCAACCGGTTTTTGTTGCAGCCATGACGGTGTCTCTTTCGCTTGCCTGATCGGAGAGCCCAATCTGAGCCTCACCCATTTCCCCCATTTCTTTGTCTCTCTCTCTCTCTCTCTCTCTCTCTCTCTCTCTCTTTGTTTTTTTAGATCTAGCATCGTTTATTTTTTGTTCTTTCCTGTTTGGCTAGTGAGAAACTGAGGGAAAATGATGAACATTTTGAATTTAGTGTAGATTTTATTTATTATGTTTGTGCCTATGTGTGTTTTGCTTCTACATTTACTATTTTTCTTTACCGTTTTTTATGTGTATTTTTGGCATTTGAGTTTTGAATTGCAATTCGGAATTCCCTTTCTCTTTCATTTAGCTCAATCAAATCAAAGGCAGCAGGAGATTTGGAATTTTCGGATTGATGAAACTTGAAAGTAGCTCTTTATTACGAGGATATATGGGTTTTTTTTTTTTTTTTTTTTTTTTCAGAGTTATGTGCCTGTGTAGATTGTTTTCTCTGTTAATAAAATTTCTGGTTCATAAAAGAAAACATGGTTTTTTTTTTTTTTGGTATCAAGAGCTATATTTTTTTGATAATGTTTTTATTAAAAAAAACATTATTTTTATAAAGAATTATGTTGCACCCACATTGGCAGAGTAAAATTAATTTCATTTTACCCGGTCTCTTTTCAAATCAAGAATTATATGAGTTGTGACCAAATTTTGAGAATAGGATTTGAAACTACATTTCTCCCTTCAAAACATTAGAAGATTTTAGTATGGACAAAATTTATGTACAGTACCTTAAGTGTTGTTCTTTAAGTTCTCTTTTTAAAATTTAGCCATGTAACTATTTAATTAAAAAATACACTTCCATCCCATAAAAAAAAATTCACATGGCAAAATCTTAAAATGGGAACTTAAGGAACAGGACCTAAATATTGTATCTAAGTCTTGGTCTTTTAGTATAATGTATTTTGTAGGAAGTGAAAGGATTAGTGGAAGGGTAAACCATTGGAAATAAATTTTATTTTGAAACTTGAGTTAATTAACATTTTATTTGGTTCTTTAAAAATATTACTTTTTTATTTGTTTAGTAAAATGTCCATAACATTTTTACAATATGTTTACAACAAATCTTAAATGACATGTTGTTTTTGGTTGCTACTTGTGGACGAAAAAAAAAAAAAAGATGTAACTTGTGAGTTCAAATTAAAACTAGTAATAACTTACCACCTATGATTTATTATAAAAATGTTGTATACGTAATACTTCTCCTGTTCTTTATGAGACTGGTTGACCTCACTTTCCATAATTCGTATTTTGAATCAAAACGTTTCCTAAAAGTAAAAAGCTTCATATCGAATTTGGCAATAAATCTATGAGGTGGGTTTTTTATTTTTATTTTTGGAAAAATAGGCAAATAATTTCATTCAACCTAATTCAAGTCTCTCGGGAAAGTAGACTACACTTCAGATCTTGTGGTATAGCTCCTAGCCAAGAATCAAAATCATTAGCCATAAGAGCTCTTCTTGCAATCAAAATCACTATTAGTATTTGGTGGATTTTCAACTAAACAATAAGATTTATCTTATGAGAAAGTGTGACATTACCATCATGGTGGGGGCTAAAATCTCGCTCCACCCCCATCACCACTTATGTAAGGCGCGGAAAATCTACACGGGACAAAGTGAGAAGGGGCAGGTTAAGGCAAGGCGGGGCAAAATTGTCACCCTTACTTATATAGGATCAATAAGAGTGTTTCTTTAAATTAAATCATAGGGTTGAATTTAGAATCGACATTTTCATAAATAAAAAAAGTAAAAATTACATTTTACCTCCTTAAACTATACTAATTTTGCATACTTATCCTCCTAAACTATACCCCATCTTACACTTGCTCCCTTAAATGATAAAAATGCACACTTTACCCCCTTAATCACCATTTTACACTTCACTCCTAAACTATGAACATGTGCACTTACTTAATTCCCTAAACTATTATCCATGGAATGGAATGCGAAGTGTTACAAGGGAAATAATTTAGAGGGGGTAAGTGTGTTATCTCATAGTTTAAGAGGGTAAGTGTTACGCGGATAATCATTTAGAGGTAAGTGTAAAAGGGGGTAATAGTTTAGAGAGGTAATGTGCATTTTTATAATATAAGGAGGTAAAGTGTAATATTTTTGATAAAAAATATATATGGTAATAATAATGTATCTAGGGGGCAATAGTTGAGGGGAATTTTTTTTTTTCTTTTTTTCTTTTTCTATGTGGGACTACCAAAATAAGCTTAAATGCTCAAAAAGTAGGTGTTCTTTTTTGGCTTGACAAAAAATGGCAAAGGAGGTTTAAGTTACAAGTAGCTAAAAAGACCAATTATTTAATTATTTAATTAATTTATTTATATTGATGATAAATTGAAAAGATTTGTGACTTTTATGCCCTCCAAAGCAGGAGCTGGTATTAGGTGTCACGGGAATATGTAACCCACCTCTCATATGGGTTAGAATTTTCTTAGACAATAGAGTTATGAATATTAGGATATGAATAGATACCACTATATTATAACAAAAGGGCCATTTACCTATTCACTTGCAAGGATCTTTGCTTTTTTCTAAAAACATGTTAGGTTAATCAAAATTGGTATTTAGACAAGATTACCAAAACTTCTCTGATGGGATCTATTGACTAGTTAGGAGTAGATAAAGGTGAGACTAAGGGTTGGATTGCATTCTATGTGTCTCCTTTGATAATCATTTTTATCAAAACCTACCTTCGGTTGTGAGCTTAAACTTACTAGAAAAATTATTCAAGTTTATGTGAGGAATCCTCCCTCCCATGTGTGGGGTCTATTGTAAGGATTACACTCTTTATGAGAAGAGGGAACACTCTTTCTATAAAAGCGAATAATTTCTTAGTCCATAGAGGATCATATTCACCAAATATATAAGACCATATAAAAGGGATTAGATCCTCTTAGTATCTATATACTACCATCATGCAAGATTTTTATTTTCTTTAGTTGCTGTCAAGCAATTTTTTTTTTAAAATGAAATGAATTTACCTAAACTAAGGGTAGAATTGTTGAGAGGCTGTTTGGCACTACTTTTTTCATCACTCAATTTCCGTCACTCAATTTTCATCACTCATCACTCATCATTCATCACTCATCACTCTAAAATATCATGTTTGTTTGGCACCATCACTCATTTCCCATCACTCAATATTTTTCACACTATTTGTGGGCCCCATTTCTGTCACCCACTGCAGCTTTTTTTTTTCTTTTTTTTTTCACTGGGTTCGGTGAGTTTCCCAATGAAAAAAAAGAAGAAGGAAGAAACCCAGGGACGGTGAACCCAGGTGAAAAAAAAAAAAGAAAAAAAAAGGAAGAAAGAAGGACGGTGAACCCAGTGAAAGAAGAAAGAAAGGAAAAAAAAAAAAAAAAAAAACCCAGGAGGAGTGGAGAAGATAACCCAGGAAGAAAGGAAAAAAAAAAAAAGTGAAAAGGGAGTCAAAAGGTGCGGCTGAATTTATGACAGTGGGTCCCCCTTGTTTGTTTTATTACAAAAATGCCATTGAGTTATGAGAATTGAAAACTGAAAACAGCAAAAAATTGTTTTCAGTTTCCACAACTCATAACACAAAAAGTAGAGAATTGAGTGTTGGAAACAGAGTTATGAAAACAAAGAAATTGTGCAGGCAAACGATTATTTTACTATGGGCCCCACCATTTTTGAGAATTGAGTTATGGAAACAGAGAATTGAGTCATGAAAACTAGTGAACCAAACAGCCTCTGATTCTCCCCCCCCCCCCCCCCAAAAAAAAAAAAAAAAACATATAGAATTGTTTATTATGTTCCCAAACCATAATATGGTCATTTGGGGAATATATGATGATCCCACTTATTGTAATTAGACCATTGGAGTAATATCACTTATGTCTTTTTTATTTTTTTGGGTAAACTAATATATCTTTTCACTTTGATTTGTCATTAACATCATTTTTATGTAAAGGAAAAAGTTAATAAATGTCCTAAAGGTACTAGTTTATGAAATATTTTTAGAAACTTTTTTTTATGTAAAAGATAAAAATAATTGAAGACATAAAAATCAGAGAGGTTTATAATGGCAAAGCCAAACCGAGAGCTCTCTAGAGAGGAGGAGGCCGAGCTTTTCAGGAGTAAGAAAAAGGTCAAAGAGGGACATCATGCTGATTTTCATGATGGTTTAAGTGAGAGTGGACATTCTCAGGGAGGTCAGAGCTCCTGGGGGGCTGTTAAGAAAACATTCAAAGACAAGTTGGTGGGTGAGATTCCAGGAGCCTATGCTAAGGCATTTGATTTCTCGGATCTTTTGGATATGGAGGCAGAGTCAGACGAGGAGGTGGAAGAGCTTCGTGAGGGGCTAGCAACGATTAAACTCACGAGAGAAACTAAACTCCGAATCAAGAAACTGTGGTCCAAGGCGCTGATTATTAAGCTTTATGGTAGATCGATAGGTCTTAGTTTCCTTCAGAGTAAATTTATCTCACTGTGGAAGCCGTCTGGGACTTTAGTCTGTGTGGATCTTGGAGAAAATTTTTATTCAGTTCGGTTCTCGTTGAAAGAAGACCTGGAAGCAGTTCTTCGAAATGGGCCGTGGTTCATTGGGGGGCATTTTCTAGCCATTAGACCATGGGAGCCCTTCTTTAAGCCGGCTAGTGCTAGTGTTTCGTCAATTGCGGTCTGGGTTCAGTTGCATGGACTACCTATGGAGTTATATGAGTTGGAAGTTCTCCAACAAGTTGGTGAAGCTATAGGGAAAGTCCTTAGGATTGATTCCCATACTGCCATGGAGGCTAGAGGAAGATATACAAGAATGTGTATTCAGTTGGATGCCACCAAGCCACTTATTGACACCATGCTCATAAGTAGGTTCGAACAGCCCGTGGTTTATGAAGGGATTCACAAATTGTGTTTCTCGTGTGGGAGGTTGGGACATCGGAAGGAAGCATGTCCTCACACCTTTAAAAAACCAGAGGCACTGGCGGAGAGTGGTCCGACGAGCGTTGGAGAAGGTATGACATCGTACCAAGGAGGTTTGTCGCATGGGTTGCATGAGCCGTCCTGCACTGACACAATTAGTGGAATGATGAAGGACAAAGGTGCTGGCATGGAGAAGGACAAGTATGGTCCTTGGACTCTTGTGGCACGTAGGAAGCCTGGACAGAAGAAAACAAACCTTGCCATTACTCCTGGGGACCATCTAACCAACGGATTAGGCCAAGCTAATCATGGGCTTAGGAAGGAGTCAAAAGTGATACAAGGGGCTGAACCTTTTTTGATAAGGGAACTGAGAATTTTGGACCTTTAAAGGTGGGCCAAGATCCAATTTCTGAAGTTACATTGCCAGATAAACAAGTAGAGCGCCGTTTTAGCCCTTCAGTTAAAGGCAAAAGAGATTTAGCCAGGAGAAAAACAACGAAGTGGTTGTCTAAAGGGGATACAATGGGAGTGGGTAAACACATGCCAAACACAAAGGCGAATTGGGGATCTTGGGATACAAACGAAGATGGTGAGTGCTTCGGCGAGTCCTTCCAATTCTCCGCACGTGGTCGGACAGAGATGGCCAAGCAAGACTGTGTCTTCGGAGGTGGGTATGGCGGAGATCAGAGCGAAGCTAACGTTTGCGAAGCGATGGATCAGAGCGAAGCTAATGTTTGCGAAGCGATGGATCAGAGCGAATTTAATGTGCGTGATGGAGGTCAGCACAAGATTGGCGTCGCTGCCACTCACGGATCTAAGTGCTCGAGTGTTCCAGATATTCAGCAACCAAACCGTGGTGAGGGAGATGATGTTGGGTGTGTTGAACTTCCTATTGGTTCTGTGTTCAGTGATGGGAAGACTAAAGGAGATGATGGCTCTGATGGCATGGAGATGGAGGAGGAAAGCAGAGATTTTGCATCCTCCGGTTGATTGTGCTACTATTTTCTCTTTTACCAATAATTATGAATATTATAGTGTGGAACTGTAAGGGCGCTCTGAAGCCCAATTTTCAGAGTCACATTAGGGAATTGGCTAGAAATTATAGTCCAGCCATTCTGGTTGTTATGGAAACGCGGGTTGGGGGAGATAGAGCAAAAGAGATTGCTAATCGTCTTCCTTTTGATGGTGCTATTTTTGCGGATACGGTTGGATTTGCGGGTGGCATTTGGATTCTATGGAACTCAGATAGAGTGGAAGGGATGCAGCTTGCATGCACGGAGCAAGAAATACATGTCGAGGTCAAGGTATTACCCTCTAACCTTTCTTGGATTTTTACTGCTGTGTATGCTAGTCCTAGAATCATAGAGAGACAGATGTTGTGGGAAAATCTTTCTAAAGTTGCTGATTTACATGGTAAACCTTGGATAATTGCCGGTGATTTTAATGAGCCCCTTGCAGGGGAGGATAAGTTTGGGGGTAGGCCGGTCTAAATAAATAGGTCGCTGATGTTTAAGGAATGTCTTGATAAATGTAACATGGTGGATATAGGTTTCAGTGGGCCCAAATATATGTGGACGAATAGAAGGGAGATCCATAGCCTTATACAAGAGAGAATTGATAGATTTTTTATGAATCCTAGCTGGTGTTAACTCTATCCAGATGCTAAAGTGTCGCACTTAACCAGGTGTCACTCAGATCATTGTCCCGTGTTGATGGAAACCAATCCCAAGAGACAGCTACAGCTCACTCGGCCTTTTAGATTCCAATCTTTTTGGCTGTCGGACCCCTCTTTTCCGAGTGTGGTTAATCAGGCTTGGCAGCACCCAAGGAAGCTTATGGAAGCAATTGAAGCTTTTTCTAATTAGGCCAGTGTTTGGAATAAAAATCATTTTGGTAATATTTTTCATAAAAAGAAAAGAGTGTTGGCCCGGCTTGATGGGGTGCAAAGAGCTTTGGCCAACCATCCTTCTTCCTCACTAGTAGCTCTAGAGAACTAGCTTTTCAAGGAGCTGGATGTTGTGATAGAGCAAGAGAGGGACCTTTGGGCTCTTAAATCTAGAATTAATTGGATGATCTTGGGAGATAGGAACACAGCTTTTTATCACGTTTCAGCGTTGGCTCGCAGGAAACGGAATTTGATCACTGCAATTAAGAATGAGGTGAGGGAGTGGTTGACTGAGGAAAGAGAGGTTGCGAATCACTTCAGAGAAGGTTTTTTAAAAATCTACACTACTGCTCAGGAGGTAGCATTTTATGATTTTAGCTATAATATGCAATAGCAACCAAAGCTCTCGAGTGAAGAAAAGAATAGTATTAGTCACACGGTGACGGAGGAGGAAATTAGGGCTGCCCTATGCTCTTTAAAAGCTTTCAAAGCCCCTGGCCCTAATGGGCTTCATGCTGGCTTCTTTCAAAGATTTTGGCTTGTTATGGGAAGATCGGTGAGTGAGGAGGTTCATGCTGTTTTTAGAGAGAAAAAAGTTCCCGAGTACCTGAATAGAACAAACATTGTGCTCATTCCGAAAACCCAAAGCCCTGAATCCATTGGTAACTACCGCCCCATAAGTTTGTGTAACTCAGTTTATAAGATAGTGTCTAAGATTTTGGTTGGAAGAATTAGACCCTTGTTGGATCAACTTATTTCCCCTTGCCAAGTAGCGTTTGTGCCAGGTCGGAGGGGTGTTGATAATGTTATCATTGTGCAGGAGATTATTCACACCATGGGGAGAGCTAAGGGAAAATGTGGTTATATGGCTCTAAAAATTGACTTAGAGAAGGCTTACGACAAACTCGAATGGAGTTTCATTAGAAGTATGCTGATCAGATACAACTTCCCTGATAACCTTGTTGAGTTAATGATGAGTTGCATATCATTTGTTTTGACATCAGTGTTGTTTAATGGAGGAAGCCTCGAACCTTTTAGGCCGTCTAGAGGTATAAGGCAGGGTGATCCGTTATCCCCGTACATATTTATTCTATGTATGGAATTTTAGGGCAGCTCATCCAAGAAAAGTGTGAGGCTAAAGCTTGGTGCCCGATCAAGGCGTCTAGAAGTGGCCCGGCCTTCTCTCATCTTTTCTTTGCCGATGATCTTGTGCCATTCGCTAAGGCGAATGTAAAAAATTGCAATGCCATCAGAGAGGTCCTTGATACCTTTTGCAGGTGCTCTGGTCAAATAGTGAGTGATTCTAAATCTAGGGTCTATTTTTCTCCTAACATGGATCCATATGATAGGGAGGCTTTTAGTGATATCCTTGGCTTCCGTCAAACAGAGTGCTTGGAAAAATACTTAGGATTTCCAATTAAACACCAAGGAAGCAATAGCCAGGACCTCGGTTTTATTTTGGATAGAGTAAAATGTAAGCTTGCGGGTTGGAAGGCTAACCTCCTCTCTATGGCCGGAAGAGCCGTCTTGATTCAAGCCTCTTCCTCAGCTATACCGGCATATCTTATGCAATGTAATCTGCTGCCTGGGAAGGTGTTGGATGGTATTGATAGAGTGAACAGAAATTTTTTGTGGGGATCAACTGAAGATAAGGGGAAAATGCATTGGGTGGGCTGGAAGAAGGTTACAAGATCTAAAGAAGAAGGGGGTTTGGGGCTTCAAATAGCAAAGGGAAGGAATACAGCACTGTTGGCAAAGCTGAACTGGAGGTTTCATACTGAAGACAAGGCCCCGTGGACTAAGGTTTTGAGGATGAAGTACTGTAGTCCGCAAAGAATTAATTCGAGAAATGCTAGTAAGCTCCCTAGTTCTAGAATTTGGAAGGGAATGTTGCAAGGTGAAGAAATTTTTAAAAAAGGAACTAAGTGGCTGTCGGGCTTTGATAGTAATCTGGATTTTTGGAATGATAGTTGGACTAACCATGGTCCTTTAAGAAAGATCATACAGGGGCCTTTGTCTAGAGAGGCCGCAAATCTAAAGATTAAGGATGTGGTGGATTTTACTGGCAGATGGGATTGGTCTTCGACTCAAATGACCTTTCTGGAGGAAGTTTATAGAGATATTAAGGCCATCCCAATCCCCTTTCAACTAGAATAGAGGATAGGTTGACTTGGAAGTATTTAGCCAAGGGTGATTTTGAGCTTAAAAGTGCATATAGGCTTGCCATGGATCCATTGAGGGATGCTCCTTTCCAAGGGAAGTGGATTTGGAAATTAAAAACTATGCCAAAAATTCAAATTTTTGTCTAGAAATGTATGCACCAAAGCATTGGGGTCAAGCATTGTTTAGTGGCTAGAGGGTTGCAAGTTGATGGCCGCTGTCCTCAGTGTCTTGCTGAGGAAGAATCCATTTTACACATGTTGCGGGACTGCCCCTTAAGTAATAATGTGTGGCAGCAGCTGGGTGGGCGGGTAAACAATGTTAATTTCTTTTCTTTGAGCCTTCAGGAGTGGCTAAGCACTAATGCCACAGCTACCTCTTATCACCAATCGGGCCCTCTGCCTTGGAACCATGTTTTCTTATTTGGTATTTGGATGATTTGGAAAGACAGGAACCTAGGTATCTTCAAACAAAAAAATCCTAACCCCAATCTAGGCAAAGATGTAGTGGATTGTGCTTTGGAGTTCTTTTACTGTGCGAAAAATGGTCTGGTCACCAAAAGAAAAATCCTGAAAAGCATCAAATGGGAGAAGCCGTGGGCTGGTTGGATCACTTTGAACACTGATGGCTCGGCAACAGGCAGCACCGGTCAGGCAGGTGGAGGTGGGCTAATCAGAGATGATAAGGGTGATTGGGTGACGGGTTTTGCAAGAAGGATAAGGAATACAAACAGTTTCATGGCAGAATTATGGGCTCTCCACGATGGCTTGCAGCTGTGTCTGCAATTGAATGCCCAATCTGTTATCATTAAGTTAGATGCTAAAGTTATTGTGGATGCTCTTAACTCTCCCGCCTCTTCAAATTCAAATTCTATTGTATCCTCTATCTTGGAAGATTGTAGACATATGACTAATCAAATTCAGCAAAAAAGGTTCAAGCATATCTACAGGGAGGCAAACAAGTGTGCTGATTTTTTAGCTAGAATGAGTCTGCTGCTTGACAGTGATTTTATTGTGTTTCCTAGTCCGCCTGTGGACTTAACTAGTATTTTGGAGGCTGATGCCAATGGTTTGTATGTCAATAGGCTCTGTTTTGAGCCTTTGTTTGCTTTTTAGTTTCTAATGAAATTCCCTTCTACCAAAATAAAAAAAAAAAAAAATGATAAAAATAATTAATTATTGTAATAGTTTTTATTTATTTTTTTTATTAAAGTAATGTCAAAACTTTTATAGAATATTTTATTAACAATGGTCCTACTAACAACTTACAATTGGCTTTACTTAAATATAATTTAAAATACCAAAAAGTATATATTCTGAAAATTTCATGTCGAATAATACTTGCTTAGTCCAAAGGCTCTCACATAAGTGGGGTACATTCTTTATGTGAAAGCCCGAAGCAATACTCGAGGATTCATTCCTTAAGTATTTTCCTTCCATGGCCGCTATACAGCATTTTTCTTAATTGTTTTGTTTTTTTGGGAGCAAAATTTTCACCATTGTTTTTTGTTTTATTTTGGTTTTTTTTTTAGGGGATTCACCATTGTTTTATATGGAAAGTTTATTGGTGCACAAGGATCCAAGCACTAATACAAAATGAATGATGCGGATAGGCATGAGTGACATTTGTTGCCGGCGTGGCTTTTGAGAAAAAAAACACAAAGACGACAACACCCTCCTTTTTTCCCATTTAAACATTGTACAACAAACGTTTGAAATTTGAAACAAAGGCCAAAAACGGAAATTGGTCAGTGCCTGTTCCTACTCTCTGAAATGAAAGCAAATAAAAACACACACAGGAAAGTCAAAGAACCAAAGGGCTATTGCTTCTCCTTCTTCTTCCTCACACTCTTAACAGTTTCAGAAAGAGGGTTCGGATTGTGCATGGTTGGGTGGTTGCCCCTCTCTGAACCCAATGATTTCACCAACTTGGCCCTTCAAATCAACCACCCAAGACCCTTCTCTTCCAAAACCAAAACCCAAATAAAAAGAAAAAGAAAAGAATATCTCATATCTCTCTCTCTCTCTCTCTCTCTCGCTGTGTGTGTGTGTGTGTGTGTGTGTATGTATGTATATCTGTTTCCATTCTTCTTTTCTGATCTATGATTCTTTCTTTCTCTCTCTCTCTCTCTGTGGACACTTATAATGAAAGAGGCTGTGACGATGGCTTTGTTGATGTTAAGAGTGTGGAAGTTTCGGGTATAGTTGAAAGGGTCCGTTTTACTTGGCGGGGCGACCCGGATGGCCTCTTTGTGAAATTTTTTATCACATGATTCACATCTAGGCAACCGGTTTTTGTTGCAGCCATGGCGGTGTTTCCCTTTTTGCTTGCCTGATTGGAGAGCCCAATCTGAGCCTCACCCCCCTTTCCCCCCTTTCAGATCTCTCTCTCTCTTTTGTGTGTGTGCGTGTTTTTTTTTTTTTTTTTTTTGGTTTGAAACCCAGTGGATCTGGCTTTTATATTTTTGATCTTTCCTGTTTGGTTACTGAGAAAGTGAGGGAGAAGCTCCCGATGAACGTTTTGACTAAGAAAAGTACAATAGTTTCACTTTGCATTCAAGAAAATGACAAGCATTTTGACTGAAGTGGAGATTATATTATGTTTTGCTTTGCTTCTGCATTTTCTAATTTTCTTTGCCGTTTTATCCCAAGTGTTTTTTGCATGTGAGTTTTGGATTGGAATTCGGAATTCTCTTTATTATCTTAGCCTCATCAATCAGAGGCAACTGGAGATTAGGAATTGATGAAAGTAGCTCTTTTTACGAGGAAATAGGAAATGTACACATTATTCTTTATTTTGCTAATGTACACATTATTCATACATTGTGAGTGAGGGCTTATGTGCATCAGAAGAAATGTGCATAATATACTTTTTTTGGCTTGAGGTCCTCATTGCATCGTTAGTTTTTTTTTTTTTTGATACGATACGAACATCATTAGTTTTTATTCTTCGTTTATCGACATTTTATTTGGATTGTCACTAAAAATTTGTAATTTAAATTGAAAATTTTCCTTCAAGTTTCACATCACATTTGTCACAAAATCTATGTTGTGGATTTTCAACTAAAGAGTAGACCAGTCAGCTTGAATGCACTACATTGTATTGCACCCTAATTTGAGTAATGCTTCGCTACCCCAAAAAAAAAAAATTACAACATTTTTCATAATAATTAAATTTGTAACCAATTCTGATTTGAGTTTACCACTAATACGCATTGCTTTCTTTGGATGGGAATTGCCCTAATCCACTAGCCGGACAATTTAAAACGGTAGTGTTTTTTTTTTAACAATCAAACATGACATTGAGAACCGTATTTTCCATAAAAATTAATAAAGTGAAAATTATAGTAATAATAAAATATAAATAAGTTTTTAAAACTATACAACCTAATAGTAGCATCGAGATTTTGTTTTGAAAGCATGAGTTTGATTAAATAGATGTTAATTAATTTTTAAATTGTATCACTTTTATTTTTCTAGTCGAAGTATTATTTTAACAAACATGCTTATGCATTTTGATGTTCTTTGTTTTTTGTTGGTGAGTTTGATGTTCTTTGTTGATGCATATAAAATGACGATTTTTTTTTTTTTTTTTTTTTGGGTGGGGGCACCAAAATAAGCTCAAAGGCTCAAAGCCCTAAAAAGTTAGTTTTTTATTTTTTGGGCTTGCCAAACGCACTCAAATCAAATATGCCGAAAAAACAAAATGTTTAATTTGCAAGCAACTAAATGGATCCAATGACGTTTTGTTCATATTAATGATATAAAGGGGAAAAGATCCATGACCTTGAGCGCCCCAATCCCATGTATTTTCAATGGAAAATCGAAGTAGTGCGGTTTAAAGAGTAAATAATAGACCTATTTGAGATTAATTATGAACTTAAACTTGCACCCCCACAAAGTGAGCTTGGAACACTACATAAGTTGAAGGTCCATGATAAGGCCTATGCGATGGCCACAAACTCAAAACTAAACACTGAATAGAGATTTTGTATTTGCCACAAAATTTGGATGGTTAACCTAAGTTAAAACAAATAGGTTGGCTGCATCTAAGGCATCCTAACCACATTCAACAAATTCAACAGGTTTCTAAGGGGATTGTTTCCCTTCAGCAAAGTTCAAAATGTGGGATTGGTCAAATGTTTGCCCAAAATAACCATTAAAACAGTCAATCCTATTATCCAACTTAAAACAAAACTCAAAGTTGCCATTTTTCCCCCCCTAAAATCCAACAACCAAAAACCTTAGTTCTTATGGAAAGACGTATAATAAGAATTTCTTAATCCATTATAAACTCCCAAAGAATAAGGCAAGAATAGATCAACTTCCAACATCCAATTTTACACTATTTTGAATTGGGGTAAATCCAGCAGCTTGAAAATATAGTGTTTGTGTGTGTGTGTGTGTGGTGGCACTAGTAGAGTCCTTTTTAGGCCTCACAAAAAAAGTAGACCCTAATCGTATTTATATGCTATTGTCAAGCAAGACTTATAGTCTTTAGTTGTTTTTAGGCAAGGTTTTTACATACCAACCAACGAATTTATTTAAACTGCAGGTAGATAGAATTGCTTATTCTGTTCCCAAACTAGGATATAGTCATTTGGGGAATATATGATGCTATTGAAGGGGATCAAAAAAGAAGAAGAATAACGTCAGGACACACCAGTTTTTACATTTTTATTTTATTTTAAAATTCTTGATATAGTTTTAAATTTTTTTTTTTTATATAAGATAGAAATTCTACTCTACCCTAATTTAAGTGTATATGTGTGTGAAACTCCTTCCTAGAGGCTTAAATCCCGACCCTTATAATTGTTAGAGAAATGATATGTCCACAACATTTTTACAATAAATCTTAAGTTACAGGTTGTTATTGTTGGGTTAAAAAATTAATCTCAGTGCTAAATTCAAATTTGAACCAATAATAACTAACCACATATGATTTGTTGTAAAAATATTATGGACGTATCACTTCTCTAATTGTTAATATAGTTTGTTGTAAATAGATTAATACCACTCTTACTCAAGTCCAAATGGAAAATTATTGTGTACTTTCGGAGTACCATAAATAAGTATTCATTAATCACATGAATGATGGGTCCCGCTAATTAAATTTATTGTGAAACTTACTATTCATGTGAAAGAAGAGAATACGCATTTATAGTATTCCGAAAATACTTAATAATTTTTTGATCATTGATGCTAATTTTATTTTGCATTAATTACAATAGAGTTAGCATTGATTCTTTGCGAAAAGAGTAGTGAAACAAGTACAGGTATTGATTGTCAAAAAAAAAAAAAAAATGAGTACAGGTATTCCTTAACTTTTAGGACCCATTTGGTAGAGAAATTTGAGTAATGTTGTTTGTAATTTTTTGAAATACATGTGGGTAAAAAAGTGTTTGAAAATATGTGTAATATTATTTAAAAACTGAAAATAAGTTGTTTAACAACCCTACCAAACGGAACTTAAATGTTTATAAACTTAATATTAAGGAAAAAAAAAGGAAAAATATTTTTTTATTATTTATTTTTTATATTAAAAGTTTTTAAAAAAACTAGGAAAAACAGTAGTACAATACAACAAGTTTTTCAAAAATTACCATCATATCCCAGCTCAAAAGAATCCAAGGATACGCATTGACAAGAACACCCTCCTCTTTCACACCACGCCGGCCTCGAAGGATAAACAAGTAAGGGTAAAAATGGAATAAAAGTACAAAACCAAAGCAAATGGAAAAGGATAGGGGTACAAAGAAAAAAAAATATAAATAGAGGATGGAGGAAGAGAAGTAGGGTTCACCCTCATTAGTTTAAGAATGAGGCTCTGCTCTCAGAGAGGACGCGGCGTTTTGAGGGTGGTTGCCCTTCTCTGAATGCTGCCGGAGCCGATGATTATCTTATCTAGCCTCTGTTACCAAACCGCCCTCCTCTCACATACACACACACAAACAAACATATATACATATATATATTTATCTCTACTCTCTCTCTTTCTCTCTCTCTCTCTCTCTAATCTCTGTCTCTCTATCTCTCTATCTCTTTCATTATGAGGCGGTGATGATTTTTTCAACTTGATAACCAGGCGATGGGAAAAAATGGGTACACCCGTTTCTTGGCGGGGCGACTCCGAGTTCCAGCTACTGTGGGAAAATGACTTTTATGCCCTTTTCCCACAGAGCTTGTCTCTTTGTTGCAGCCATGGCGGTGTGCCTTCTTTTTTCTCTCTTGTCTGAGAAAAGGCGAATCTGAGCCTCCCTCCCCTCCCCCCCCCTCCACCCATTTTGATTTTTCTTAAAAATAGATTTAGTTTTTTTTTTTTTTTTGGCTGATCTCGTATTTTTCTCTTATGGGTTTTTTTTTTTTTTTTAAACTAATTAGGATATGTTTGTTTTAGCTTCAATTCAATAGTATTTTTGCTTTGGTTGTTGTGGAAAATGAATTCAATGGTGTTGAAGTCTTTACCGTTTTAGGAATTAGTCTGATTCGAAGTCCAAACACGCTCTTAAAATGGATCTGATGTGTAATGCAACAAGGGGCTGAATCCAATTGAAAAACCTAAAGAGCTGTACCTGAGTTGAATACAATTATATTTACTTTAAAAATGTAAGTTGATATACCAGAAAACTTGGGAGATTACAACATTTTTAGTGAACTTTTAGAAGGACTAGTAGACATTGATTTCACTCTCAGGAGTAAAATTTACCTAGTCAAATGCCAAGAGATTTATAGCTTAATTGGGTTGAAATTCCTCCTCCCCATTTCCAAATTATGATAAGAAATAAAATTATGGGTTGCTCATATAAAAGACAGATTAGGTTTGTGGAATGAGGCTGCATTTTGCAACATTCAAGCTAGGAGAATTGTCATGGCGAATGTGTCTATTAGTTTTGCTGCATGAAATGAGGAGAAAGGGTAAAGTAGTAGAGATGGCTTTGAAGGTAGATGCAGAGAAGGCATAATAAGATAAGGGATGGAGCTTTCTAAGAGATGTAATGGCTTTCAAATCCAAATGCATACATCAATGCATGTCTCTTTCTTTTTTAATTTTAATGTAATGAAATTGTAGACAAAAGCCACTGGTTTTTGTTGTTGTAAGATGTGGTTCCTTATCTATTATTATCGCCAAAGAGAGAAGCTATCAAATTGTAAAGATTTGGGTAAGATAGAAGTAATAAAATCTGATTCTTAGTGATAGAATTTGTTTGTAATTCAAATTCATCTTCTCATATTAATTCAAATGTTATAAATACTACCTTACCCTGTGACAAGCTTGACGTTCAATTTTTATTCTAGTTGTATACTTTTTCAACTTGGAGGTGACAAAGATAAGCATCCAAAGATGGCGGGTGATGAAGAAGAGCAGAGAGCTCCAGTTAACGGAGCTGTACCATGACTTTTGGTCTGGATCATGGTGATTTTATTAGGATTTCCAGTCATAATTTTGAACTTCTGTAATTGAACAGTGATAGTTTAATTATCTTGATTGATATGTAGGTGGAGATAAAGATTCTAAATAACAAAGATGAAGAAAGTAGGCAAGATCACCATTGAGCAATTGCGCACAATTGCTACTCTGAAAAGCCAGCAGATTTAAATTGCACAAGTATAGAATTAGCAATGAGAGTTATAGCAGGGATGACAGCTAACATGGGAATTGATATTGACCCTCCAGTTCTTGAACCCAAAATGAAGGAACTTGTGTAGATCCCTCTGTTTTTTATATATATTGGGGATGACAGAAGATGATTGCTTCACGGTTGCCCTTCCCAAAATAAAATTTCGACTGAAATTAACATGGAATAGGCCAACACTTTGAATCTCTTTTAAACATTTTCCTGAAGTCTATAATTAGTGATCTCATATTGAGGTTACTTAGTTGCTGATGGTCTGTGTTTGTGTCTGATTGTGTTTGTTGAGGCCTGAGTATGACTTGATCTGATTGTTTTTCATCTTGAAATTTCACAATATATCAGGAAATATTGGTACAAAAGAAAGAATAGAACCATGGATTTAGAGGGACCTGCAAGCTATCCTTCGGGACCTAGATTCATCTGTTCTTGCTCATGTAGCCCCCTCACATTTCATTGCAAACCTTGAAAAAAAGATCAATTTCCATTTTGATTCCATTGCTCTTTTGTGCTCTCTCTTGCATGACAGAACCAGTATGTTTTGGCATGTATTAAGGTACAAAATCTGGATACAATTGATAGCCTGCCTTAGAAGTTTCACTAATTTAGACAACCTTGGAAAACATTGTGTTTGGGAATATATATAGAGAATAATTCTTTTAGTTGGGAAAGAACTTTTGGCTTCCTTAAAGAGAAATTTAGTTGAACACGATGTTGGCATCTTTGCAAATCTGTGCAGCATTAGTTGAAACTTAAAAAGAGCTAGCAGTCTTGAGTATGGATTATGGAATCTAATGAAAAACGAGAAGTCCATCTTTTGGTACGTAATATTCAAATTGCATCTATGAGCAACGATCTACATTAGCACACTAGCAGTGTAGCGCTCCACTTACACTAATTGAAGTTAATTAAATTCCAATATTTCATTCTTTTAGTTATTGTTATAATAATCTTTTCCTTTATAGTGTATAGAAATGGAGTGACAGCATTGTCTTATCATATTGTCGTCTATAGTGACTTTTTTTAATTATAAAAAATTCCATTAAACATTGAGACATAAGATATGATTGTTAAATATGAGCAGCTGAGTTGAGTATGGAAAGACTTAATGAGTTCAACTTGGTTCTCATTCACCTTTTCCTCTACTGCTCCTGGATGTGTATGGTCTGGAAAGCACGGACACGACATTTGGGCTGTTGTGTCCATGTACAAACACATACGGGAACATTGGAAATGCGTTGGACACGGACACGGGAAATGTGTTGGACACAAACACCTTTATCTTTAAATGAACAACATAGTGGGGACATGGTTGGAAAACAGCTTGTACCAAAAAAAGAAAAGAAAAAAAGAAGCTGAAACGCACTACCTATCACGTCGATCTCTTCTCACTTCTTCCTCTCATGTTGATCTCTTCTTCTTCTTCTTCTTCTTTATTTCTCTGTGTCTTTTTCTTGTTTTGTGTCACACGTGAAGAGCTCTTTTATCTCCAGTCACCCACATGAATAAAAGAAGTGTAAACCAGGTAGTTAACTTTTCATAATTCCTTTTCATTATCTAGGTAGACAGTGGACACATGTATGTATTATTCGTGACTTGGCTTTAATATGATTCTAAAAGAATTTTTAACAATTATTTAAAAACAAATAATATTTTTTGCTATAAAACAAATTTTATAAGTTTTGAAAAATTTAATTAATTAACATACATATTCCTGCCCCACTAGTGTTATATTTTTTCAAAAATTGCCTTGTTGCCATATTGTATCCATGCTCATATTTGTGTCTATACTTCTTAGGTCATGGTGTAAATTGTAGCTACTAATTATTTTTAAAGTTGACTTTGGCAGAAATTGTAGCTACTGGTCATTTCTAAAATTGTAACTTAGTTTGATTACCGGAAGAAAAACCAAATTTGGAGTTGACTTTGCTAAAGTGCCTTCATTCCCTCCAAATGAATTCTGATTGCACGTTTCAATTATAATTATTTACATTGTGTAGCTCTACTCAATTTAGACAATTATATATTACTTTTGCTCATTTTTTTTTCTTTTGTTTTTTTTCTCTTGGTTTGGTTGCTAGGAAATTGTGCGAAAAAAGAAGAGGGATAGAATTGGGCAGACAGAA
This sequence comes from Quercus ilex subsp. ballota, assembly GCA_032727855.1. NCBI lineage: Eukaryota > Viridiplantae > Streptophyta > Magnoliopsida > Fagales > Fagaceae > Quercus > Quercus ilex. The sequence continues at coordinate 93,410,820 of CM064909.1, read as the reverse complement.
AATTGTGAGATAGAAGAAAGAGGGGATTGTGATTTTAGTATTTAAGGCTAATCAATATTCAAGTCATTCATTTTTGTAAATCTACACACAATTTGGTAAAATCCAATTACTAGATCATTAGATAGCTTATGTTAATTACTTTTAGTACGATTTATTTTCAGCTTAACAATCTTAATTTTTATTATTATTATTTTCAGTTGCGTTGGCACAATAGTGTGCCAAACAACATAAATTTAAGCTTCCCATCCCTACTTCCACTTTAAGCCTTATGGTCGAGAATTCTATGCAAGGTACCCCTAACTTTACTCAAATCTTCCCACGGATATATATATATATATATATATATTCTTTCTTATATGAGTGTTGTTTCAACTTTCAAATGAAAGATCAATTTATCAAGTGGAGGAGATGATGATTCTACTTAATTACAAAGATCTGATAATGCAAGCGATATTAATTCACAACATCTACAACTATAGAGGATAAAAAATACTATAGAATTGGATTTAATTACAGAATAGCAAAAGAAGAAGTAGCCAAAAAAAAAAAAAAAATTAATTACATTTTTTGATAGTTCAATAGATACAACATGGTAAGAGATTTGAATTTTGAATGTTTATGTATGTAAAAATACCAAGATGTGTAAGTTGAATTACAAGATTCTTGGTTTAAAAATTACACTTACAATAATGGTTTTGTAATATGAACAATATATTATGAAACATTCGCATACATTTAGAGAAACAAATTTGTTAAACATTGTAGTTCTTTATGGTATTTTTCTAGTATAATTGCCATATTGGTACTAACAAAACAAGAAGTAAGAGGGCCTTAGGCCCACATCTGTGTCAGATGAAAGCTTCACCAAGACCCATTCTTCGGGACTGTATTGGTTATTCTTTTGGGCCTATTTACTCGACACACACCTATATATCTCTGCTTCATTCAGTTTGTAGTGTTGTACCTATATTCCCATGATTGACTGGAAGAATCAGGACTCCACTGTTGAAGTTGATGAGCAAATTCTTTTTCTTTGATAAAACCACAAAGACCATGAATATCTTGGTGGAATTCAACCTTATTAATGGTCAGAATTGCTGAAGGAATGAGATGGATTGCAAGGTAGAGCAAGACCTTGAGATTCATGGTGGTCATGGTAAAGAGTGTACACTGCTTTAATCAAACTGGCAATAGCAGATCTTACGTGATATCTATTGTTCCTGCAAAGAGATTATAAGATTAGGGTCAGTTCAATATAGTTTGAGCCTAAGTCTAAAAAGTTATCCAAGGTCTTTTATATTTAGGATAAAACTTAAATTTTCCAAGAGCAATTAAATTCAATCCATTCAAGTATTTGAAATCAATTGAAAAATCTAATTTACTCCACCTAAAATATTGCACATAAGTTTTACTACCATGTTTACTAAATAAAGTAATAAACTTATTTAATACTAACCAGGATAATTGAATATATTACTTAATGAATTAACTAACCAAGCCAAGGATAATTTCACATATCAAATAGTTAGGAAAACAATTACATTGGAGGATAATATATAACTATGAGATGCATCTGGTGTAATCAATCTATTCAATGGTACTTGTACCCCCATCATTTTTCATGGGCCAAAATCCGAATGAGTTAGAAGAATGCACCAGAATTCAACATCAACCCAGAAATTAATGAGCTTGTGAGCTTTGGGGTCCGCCTTACAAAGAGTATTGTCAAGCCAATCTCTTTCAATTTATTTGAGAGCTTTTGTTTATTAGTTTTTGTTACTTTCTAATATAGGTGGAATCATTTTGAAGCCTCCTTAATGTGTGAATAAGAACATTTTTTAACATATTTCTTACTCCTTTTACACTACTACATATTCTCTTTGTTCTAAATTTTTAGTGCAATATTCCATTTTTGGATGTATCAAAAGGAATTTGAAAAGTAATTCAAAAAAAAAAAAAAAAAAATTCCTAATTCCATTTCATGAAAGTTTATATCCAGGAGACCATCAAAGGGTACCCAAGTGGTAAACACATTACATCCCAGGTTTAATCATCATTGTCATTTCTTGGGATTTTCATAGTGTCATATGAATACGGAGGAATGAAATTGTTTAGCCAAAAGTTAGGATATCACTTCTTTAATTATATTCAAAAGTAAATAAAAATATAAGGATGATAAATAAATAAAAAAAATTATACCTTAACATTTAAAAAATAATGCATTAAATGATGTTCCATTGAATTTTGCAAAGGTACTATAAGTGTATTGTCCTGATCCATCAAATTGTATGGCCCAACATGAATGATTAAGGGATAAACTTATACCTAATAATGCTTTTTCTTGCAATATTAACAAATCTGAAATAGATATAATTAACAAATTTAAATTATATTAATAATTCAACAGCAAATTTATGTTTTTCTAATTATTTGTTTGTTTCAATTTGTTCAAGTGATAAAGACTCCCTATTTTGTGTGATATAGGTTTAAAATCCGATTTCCTTTTTAGAATTTGCCTCATATTTCAAAGGGCCTGATTAACAAGTATCATTGGGGCATTTGTTAAAGGAAAATTTTGATATCAGTATTCCATATATTACTTTCATGAAAAATATAAAAAAGCTATGAAATAAAACAATTACTCTTTTCTTTTCCTATAAAAAATTTCCTAATCCATTACCATTAGAACATCCATTAACTAAAAATATTTTCTAAACTAACGCTTTTATGATATCTGTTAATTATTTCTTTTTTCCTTATAAGAAGTGATATGTTCACAATATTTTCATAGTAAATCGTAGGTGATATATGTAGGGACTGGATCTGAGCACTTCTTCTGCTGGACGAGTGGACTTAGATCCAACTAGCCCAATACAATAAATTTGTAGAGAGTGGGCCAAAGAACTAAACTTTAGTGCATGGACAACGGTCAATATGATGCTCATAACAATCGAATAGAGATGAACTGAAATTATCTAAGAAAGTTTGTCCTCGGCACAATCCGAGGAGCTTTGTTGTAATAACTATTGAATGAAATGGTTACATGAATTCTTCCCCTTCTCCATTCTAGGATATGTTTTTCCTCTTATATAGTCCCCTTTAAACGACCTTTGTCTTCCACTTGTTGATCATCTAAACCTATACCTGACTACCTGTCCCATCAACCACCTTACCAAACCTCTTGTGAGTTGCAGCAACCAAGACAGCATTGTTCAGAGGTCATTTCTCCATTAATGCGGTCAGAACGTTAGTTGTGCACATTTAATGTGGAGGTGATAGTGTCTCCTTGAATTGCTCCTCCACCATGCTTCCATGGATGACCTATCGTACTTGTCCTTTTCTTTGGGTGCTTAGGGAGGCTACCTTTGATGGCGTACTGCTCTTCCTTTTTATGATCTCGGTAAGCCGAGGGCAAGATCGTCCTCGGCGATGCTTCTTGGCAACTTAGACTTTCTTCGATCATCTTCGGATGTTTCTCCATCCTTGGCATGAGCCTTGGGCAAAGTATAAAGTGGGCTGGGGTTGCCAGATTCTTAGGCCCCACAATAGCCCCTCAAAATCCTATTGTCCGACTCCTCGAACGGGGAGGAGGATTTTGATGTCCTCGGGCCTTTGTCATGGCTTGTCCAGTCTTGTTCTATGCCAACGCTAGAGTCTTTTCACCTGTCCAATGCGTATTTCTGGAGCTTCGGTGTACGATGCGCACCCTTATTAAATTCTGGCAGCTCTGTACTCCCTACGTTCAACAGTGTGATGGTAATCTAACGGTGGGAATTTTTCGCCTTTATGGGGGGGAAACCGCGCACAGTTGTTTTTAATTGAAGGTATAAATACCCATTTGAATCGATTTGTCTCTTTACTTTTGCATTCAAGAGTTCGTGCGCACACATCCTGAATCTGGTCAAGTCTCCAACTAAACTCGCGTCTCCTTGCAGCATAAAAAGCCTATCCTAGGAGCTTTTCCTCATTTCTGTAAGTTTTCTTCTTACTCTTATCTTGTGTTTTCCCCCTTCTGATTTTCTTTTCCCCTTATTCCTCTCTTTCTTTTGCTCTTCCTTGAGTCTTTCAGCCTTTCTTTAGGATGGGTAGGTTTAAGAAGTTGGTTGAGTCTGAGGAGGAGATGGAGAAATTCATCGCCGATTATAGGATACCCAGTAATGTGGGTTTGATGTACTGTGAAGAAGGGAATGGGTACATTAGGAGGGAGGTGGGTGAAGTAGTGATTCCCATAATCGCCTTTCTAGAGGGTGGTATGAGAATCCTTATGGGGCCAGTGATGAGGGACTACCTTAGATACTTCCGATTAGCCCCTACCCAGTGCGCCACTAATGTGTTCAGGATCTTGGGCTGCGTGGATGCCTTAAACGAGAAGATGGAGTTAAGGTTAACCCATCATGCCGTAAATTGGTGTTACAACCTCCAACACCTAAAGGGTAAGTCCTACTACATGAAGACGAGGGAAGATAAGGTTCGGCTCATTCGGTGCCTCCCCGAGTCCAGTAAGGGGCTAAATAAGGACTTTCTCATAGTGTCTGGGGAATGACACGACGGCATTCACTGTCCAACTGAGGAGGGGACACCAGGTGGGATGCTTAGAGTAGGAGAGGACTTGATCTTTTGTGTTACTATAGTTTGCATTGTTTGGTTGCTAATATGAACGTGCTTTCTTTTTCGCAGATCCATACGCTTTCGGACGACACTTCCATTTGGTCAACAATGAAGACTTGAAAACCGTACTAAGGGCGGAGATCTTTGTGAACGAAGCCGACAATCAAGTTAGGGTTGCTCACAAGATCCTCGGATACGATCCAATCCAGAAGTCGTTCTCGGCTCTGAAGTATGTTGTCACGCCCCAAACCCCAAAGGGTCCAAGGCATGATAGAGACATCTCAAGTACCTGTAAATTTTTGTTCCTTTTTGACAATTCAATCCACATAATTCATATCAAGTACCAACATCAATAATTATCATAATAATTTCATTGGACATCCTCTCAAAGTAAGTCAGAGCTCTAAGTAATAATTACAAGGACCATTGGCCACAGAAGAATAGAGGTCTGAATAAGTAATTACATATCATCAGCTTGTCTCATCATTGGGAATAAATTCACAACCACTATCATAAACAAAAGAATGAGTCAAGCCTATTCTAAGATGTACATCATCGAATATCTTCATTACAAAAGTTCAGCCTCCATTAGTAGTTAGTCTAACTATTGTTAGCCACCAAAAAGCTGTCTCAAAAGATTGATGCCTACTTTGAAAAGTTTATAAAATAATGGAATGAGACAGAGCCCAGTAAGTAGCATAATTAATGGGGGTGGGGGAAATGCAAGTTTCATAACAATGAACATTTTACAGACATGCTAAAATTTGGGAATTTCCATTTAAATTCTGCAAAATAAATTTCATTAACATCATGACAAGAATGATAGACATATTGTACCACCAAGTTTCCTAAAGTACCTATGAAACTAAATATTATTCATTGTGAGCCATAAAATATCCAATACCATTTTAAATCCAAAAACCTCACCCAAGGCCACATGATAAGGTCGTCACACAGACGGGGTAATCATCAATATCATGGCACAATGACAAAACCATGTCAAAAGCTCACAAGTTAATGTATTTGAAATACACAATTCACTTCCAAGTAGTTTCATAAAATATTTCAATAACCAAATAGCCACAATATTCTCAAAGTCCACTAAACTATTCTTTGTCATAAATATTTTGCGTAAATTTCTCAAATATTACAAGTTAAGATAAAGCATCTTTAGGATTTGCAAATAATGCAATAAATTCATAAAATCCATTCCCAAGAATTTTATAAAAGATGTATATATTTTCCATGCTAACAAATCATGCAATTCCCCATATGCAATAACAATATGCACTTTCATATATCATCATATATAGTAGGGTCACAACACAATACTTTATAGAAAAACGTAGTTCCACCATTAATTTTCCAAAATGTGTTTGACCCAAAAACAAAGTTTATACAACATGATTATTTTCCAAAAATCACAATTAAAGCTACTTACCTCGCAACCCACAATAGCCTAATTTTCCAAGCTCCAAATGAAAATTTAGCTAGAACCTAAACAATATCAAGCAAACCTATCACAATAAGCATAAAGCTTGAAATTATATCTAGCTACATTTTAGGAATTTCCAAATAAGCACTAAATTAGGCAAGCCTAGGTTTAGCCTCACAAATAATATTTTCCCCTTCCAAAGTTTCTCAACTAGTTACTTTACAAGGCATAGACTCCCATTATACTCATGAATCATTCAAGGTATTATCTCTAACATCAAAACCTCAATAATTTATGAATAGTTTTCACAAGATTTTCACAGCATCATCAAGAGACCCATGACATCAAATCACAATATCCTTCCAAACAAACAATTTAAATCTTTAACTAGCTCCAAATAAACCATAAAAAATTATATTCACAATTTATACCTCAAAACCCCTAAATTTTCACCATTCATAAACCTTAGTTTGCCACCACTAGTAAAACCATAAACCCACTCATCAAATTAGTCCACCAAACAAAATCCATATACATAATTACAAGAATATCACCCAAGAAGCTCATAAATCTCATGAACATCATTATCAAAGCTTAGATTGAAATAACCTTAAGCAAAAGTATAAAACCCACTAATAGACTTGAAATTTTACCTTAAATCAAAAGAAATGAATATGCCTTAGAGGTTCCTAGAGAGCTTTGCGGTGATCATGCCGTGAAAAGATGGTAGAGATGGTGGAGGATGAGCACCAGTGAGAGAGGATGAGGGAAATTTTTGTGTTGTGTTGAGAGAAAATGAAAAAGAAGTGAGTAGAAGAGCTTAGTTAACCGGCCAAAGAGGGAGAGATATGAGTGATATTCGTGTGGTGAGGAAATGAGTGGGGGTAGGTGGGCACGTGTGAATGCAAATAAAATCTGACCAACACCCTTTTTTTTTTTTTTAACTAGGGCGTTACATACGTGATCAGAGCCCAAGATCTTTGGCTTCACAAAATCACTGTAGCGGAGCACGAGTTTTTACTCCCTGAAGGGTCTTCTATCCCAGAGGGCGTCCCATTGTCGAGCCCTTCTTCATCCCATCAGGTTGCAGAGGACGAGGGAGAAAGTGCAGTGAGAGAAGAAGAAGTTGCTGATTTGGGTCCGTCCAAGGACGAATTTGGCGCTTTCGACCAAGTAAATCCGTTTGGGGACATCTCTGGTGAACCAGGCGACCCCAACTTGACCGAAGCGGATATCTTGTCGGAGGGGATTTCTTCTCAGGCCGAAATGGGTTTCAAGAGGAAACCTCAAACCAGTCTACTCGATCTGATTGAAGGGCGCGTTGGGGAAGCAACAATCCAAGCTTCCTTCTCCTCCACCTAAGCCTTAGCCTGTGCAGACTAGGTCGTCCTCTGCTCAGCTGACCCTGACTCCTCAGCTTGAGTCCGCCGATCCAAAAAGGAAGAGGCCATCCAAAGGCAAAGAGCCGATGAACGGGGGGAGATCTCGCTCCTCCCAGGAGAAGGATGAAGCCCGATGACCCTCCAAGCAGTTGAGAATCGGGCACCAGGGCCAGGAAAAGGAGGTCACCCGGCAGTCCGAGCCCCAGGCCTGGCTGCCAGCCCCCATGCTCCATGGGGAGCCCTTGATGGATAAGGCCTCCCTCAGGGACTTCCGAGGGGGTGAAGGCACTCATGTAGCCGATGCCCTGGAGAGGTCCCTGCTACTCCCCACCGATATGGCTGAACTGGGGGACTTGAGGAGGCAGGAAGTTGTCCTTAGTCTCAAGAGGTACCTGGGTATGGTAAGACCTTTGACACTTGTGTCTTCGTTGAATTTTGTTTTTTAGTTCCCAACTTACTGTGTGCTTGTTTCAATTGGCAGGCTATCCATGCTACTTTTAGGCTGGAGGAAGAGGACAATAACCAGAGCAGGGCCCTGGATCAGGAGCACGACAAGCGCTTGGATGCCGTGAGGACCCTTAAGAACTCCGAGGCTAATCTCAAGAAGGTAAGGGAGGAGCTAAAGGAGATGACAAGGGCCAGAGATAGCGCGATATCCGGCCTAGCTGGCGCTCAAAAACAGGCCAAGGACCAGACAGGGCGCCTGCTAGAAGTTGAGGGTCAACTGCAGATTGCCAAGGAGCATATCGCCGATCTGAAGAAGAAACTGGCTGAGGCAGAGGGGGCCAGAAATGTCGCCAAGTGGGCCAAGGACGAGGCCTTGAAGGCTAAAGCAGAGGCTGAGTTTGCAAGGACAGAGGCTGAAAGCTCTAAGGAGCAAGTTAAGGAAGAGGCTTTTGATGGGGGAGTGGCTGAGACCGAGGCCAATCTTAAGGCTCAAGTACCTGAGGTATGCAGATGCTACTGCTCCCAGACTTGGAATGAAGCTCTCAACCAAGCTGGGGTTGAGGCTTCGTCCGAGCTTAGGAGGGCCGAGAGAATGTACTACCCCCCCGCCATTCGTGAGACTGCCTTTGCTAACTCTAAAGCTGACACCACCTCTAAAGCGACAGACGAAGACCAGACCAATGCTGTCAAGGATCCAATTTCAACTGATAAGCCTGCTGAGGAGACTGAGCACCAAAAGGCGTTGGAGAAATAAAAAACCAGTAACCAAGAAGCGTCCCAGGATGTGGTGAAGCCTCCTACTGACTCCCAAGCCACACCTGCTGACTTTCAGGCTCCTCCTGCAGAGAAAGAGCTCTCCGAAGTTGCCCCCCCTGAGCCAGGATCCTAAGGCATCAGACACAACTTCTCGGCAAAACCCCAAAGACAAGCTGTCTATCAAATTGAAGAAATAGGCCATTTTGGACGGGCTATCTTGTTTGGTTGACTTGTGTCATCCTAGTCTTCTTTTCTCTTCATTTATTTTATTTTATTTTATTTTAGTCTTTGTGACATTGCAATGAAACTATTTTTTGTAATGTATCCAGGCGCCTGTGTTTATTTCTTCGAATGACGTTTCCCTTCATTTATCATGCTTTAACGCTTTGCTCAATACTTGGTTAATCCTAGTGGTGTGCCAATAATACTTGGATAATTGAAAACGATGGACCCATGATGTAAATTTTGTTTCAGACTTTAACTGAAAACTGAACAGTCTTAACAATGCAATTTGTTTCCTCTTTAGATGAATCACAAGAGAATTCTGGTTTACAACGCATACTTTATACAAACATACACCTTTCATAAACTTGCTGAGCCTAAGAGAGCGTTTCAGCACTTGAAATGCTTTACGTGACGCTCTTGGGCCTGTTTTTGTTTCACATTTTTATCGAAGTAGGCTGGGGCAAGTGAGCCGAGGCACCAGACTCCCCTTTAGCTGCGTTTGTAACCTTAGGTGAATGCTCATACTCCGTTTTGTTGAAAGTAACTAGTTTCCCCACAGGTTGGGTTCGAGGACCATGCAAGACCTTGGTTCTGTCTAACACTTAGATTTTTCTTGAAGTTACTAGTTTCCCCATAGGTTTGAGTCCGAGGATCATGCAAGACCTTGGTTCTGTCTAGTACTTAGATCTTTCTTGAAGTCACTAGTTTTCCCATAGGTTTGAGTCCTAGGACCACGCAAGACCTTGGTTCTATCTAGTACTTAGATCTTACTTGAAGTCACTAGTTTCCCCATAGGTTTGAGTCCGAGGACCATGCAAGACCTTAGTTCTGTCTAGTACTTAGTCTTGTGAAGTAACTAGTTTCCCCACAGGTTTGAGTCTGAGGACCATGCAAGACCTTGGTTCTGTCTAGTACTTAGTCTTTCTTGAAGTCACTAGGTTCCCCATAGGTTTGAGTCCGAGGACCATGTAAGACATTGGTTCTGTCTAGTACTTAGTCTTGTGAAGTAACTAGTTTCCCTATAGGTTTGAGTCTGAGGACCATGCAAGACCTTGGTTCTGTCTAGTACTTAGATCTTGTGAAGTAACTAGTTTCCCCATAGGTTTGAGTCCGAGGACCATGCAAGACCTTGGTTCTATCTAGTACTTAGTCTTGTGAAGTAACTAGTTTCCCCATAGGTTTGAATCCGAGGACCATGTAAGACCTTGGTTCTGTCTAGTACTTAGATCTTTCTTGAAGTCATTAGTTTCCCCATAGGTTTGAGTCTGAGGACCATGCAAGACCTTGGTTCTGTCTAGTACTTAGTCTTGTGAAGTAACTAGTTTCCCCATAGGTTTGAGTCCGAGGACCATGCAAGACCTTGGTTCTGTCTAGTACTTAGTCTTGTGAAGTAACTAGTTTCCTTATAGGTTTGAGTTAGAGGACCATGTAAGACCTTGGTTCTGTCTAGTACTTAGATCTTGTGAAGTAACTAGTTTGCCCATAGGTTTGAGTCCGAGGACCATGCAAGACCTTGGTTTTGTCTAGTACTTAGCCTTTACTGCTTGGAGTGAAGGAACTTGTCCTCAGCGTTGGAAAGCCTGCTTCTAGGGTGGTAACAGTCTTAGCCTTGCTTTGCAGAGGAGGGGTTCTTCCTCAGACTAGGCCTTTGTCCCAGCACTGACCTAGTCATGGGCGGCCTGGCTTTACACCCTTACGAGTTATCGTAGCCCCATCGCGCCAATTTTTCGCCACTTTTGATTACGAGGCGTCTTTTGGCTATTCTAGTTGTGTACCTGACGTTTCGGTACGTGAGGCATGCCCTTATTAATATCTTTGTGGATTAACGCAGATCCAACGATTGGTGGTTTCTTTGGAAATTGGTCGGGGTTAACATCGCTTGTAATTCTTCCTTTGAATTCCGTGCGGATTAATTTCCACTAGCCTTCGCCTTCTATATAAGGCGCTTTGGGGGAATCGTTCTCTCACATTTTACACATCCTTAAGTTCAACAGGAACTTTAAGTTCTCAACCCTCTAGGCATTTCCAAGGACCTTGCCAAGATTGTGATCAAGGCCTAGGGAAATGGGATGGCCCTGGATAAGGGCAAGGGCAAGGAAGCCAAGCCCCTTCAGGAACCAAGAATGCTGCCCAGATCCTGGACGACGCAGTTGAGGCAAAGGAAGCAGAGGCCAAAGACGTTCCTACCTTTCAACCAAGCCAGGAAGAAGACCTTCCTTCTTCAACCGAAAGCCGAAGCGGGTGTAGATCGCATCAGACTTTTGGTGCGACAAAGTTTGGGTCTCACTTTGATGGTAGGACGTCTTGCAATTAGGAGAAAGGTTTGTGAGAAGGATAACGTTTTTCTCCAGTATGCGTCTTTGCCTGCCCTTCAAGCTGGTAGTGACTCGCGTCCAGTTTACTTACTGATGGAGGTTTGTAAGATTGCGGAACGGTTGATGCCCAGGTGTTGCCGCCTCCAATGCTTAATTATCATGAAACTGGGAGAGAATCAAGGGAATATCTTGGGATGGGACCATCAGGCGCTTCCGATTCTTCTCCTTTCTCATCGCCAGTACCAATCCAGACTGGCTTGATTGCTGTTGGTAGCCTTAAAACAAGCCTGTCTCAGCCTATCTTTTTATAGTTAGCTTTAGAACACGCCTAAGCCTCTGTTTTTATAGTTAGCTTTAGAACAAGTCTGCCTAAACCATTTGGTGTATGATGTACTTTTCCTTTATTTAATAAAAAGACTGCACTTTTTACTTGCTTTACTTTCTGAATCTTTCATTTCTCTGCAATAGTTATTTCATGAGTGAGTGTGTTGTTGTTTTTCCCTCTAATGGGACTTGGAATTGGTGTTGTTGACGGTAACGAAAAATTGTCTCCTCGATTTTAACGAAACCGACGGTAGCACTCAGTCGCTAACTTTAAATAAGCTAACAACGTAGGAACTATCAAGATCATAATCATGTGCTCTATACCGCTGGCTGCACAATTGTCAAAGAATGTGGCCAGTGCGCGTTGATCTTCCCGTAGCAGGAGGTCCGAGGACCCGGCCTGACTAAGGTTCCGTCTAACCGCATCAAGAGATTCCAGGATATCAATATATTCCTTTCGGCTACCAGACCCGCGAGAACTAGCCCCTTGTCAGAGGTACGGGGTATATACTTGATGTCAGAAGCCCCCAGGTCAGTACCTCGAAGCGTATACTTGAGGGGACTGCTAAAATGACCATCTTCAGGGACTCTTGCTGATGGGAGCTCGATCTTACCATGATTGACCGTTGCACTCACTAATGCACAAGTTCTCCCCACAGACGGCGCCAATTGTAGGGACTGTATCTAAGCACTTCTTTTGCTAGACGAGTGGACTCAGACCCAACTAGCCCAATACAATAAATTTGTAGAGAGTGGGCCAAAGAACTAGACTTTAGTTCATGGACAGCGGTCAATATGATTTTCATAACAATCGAATAGAGATGAACTGAGATTATCTAGGAAAGTTTGTCCTCGGCACAATTCGAGGAGCTTTGTTGTAATAACTATTGAATGAGAATGGTTATATGAATTCTTTCCCTTCTCCATTCTAGGATCTGTTTTTCCTCTTATATAGTCCCCTTTAAACGACCTTTGCCTTCCACTTGTTGATCATCCAAGTCTATACCTGACTACCCGTCCCATCAGCCACCTTACCAAACCTCCTGTGAGTTGCAACAACCAAGTCAGCACTGTTCAGAGGTCATTTCTCCATTAATGCAGCCAGAACGTTAGTCGTGCGCATTTAATGTGGATGTGACAGTTTCTCCTTGAATTGCTTCTCCACCATGCTTCCATGGATGACCCATCGTACTTGTCATTTTCTTGGGGTGCTTAGGGAGGCTACCTTTGATGGCGTGCTGCTTTTCCTTTTTATGATCTTGGCAAGACGATGGCAAGATCGTCTTCGGCGATGCTTTTTGGCAACTTGGACTTTCTTCGATCATCCTCGGACGTTTCTCCATCCTCGGCATAGGCCTTGGGCAAAGTATAAAGTGGGCCGGAGTTCTTAGATTCTTAAACCCCACAATATATTATTAGTTTTAATTTGAACCACTTCTTGAAACTACGTTTTTTGCAAACTTATGATTTTTTGTGTAAGTATGATAGATATATCAATATGAAAAATGTATAAAAAATACAATTAAGTTGGCATTGACTACACTAACCCCTTACCCATCAGCACTATCGCAGCTTAAAGGAGGGGTAATGATGGAAGATGGCCAACAAGAGAGGCTAGTGGCGGTGGGCAAATATAAATAAGGTCCAAAAAACAACCCAAGGGTCCTCAATGAGGTTCTGCTCTCAGAGGAAGGGAGAGAGTGGTGGAGGTCTCTCTGAAATCTGTAACCCCTCTTTTCTCTCTGAATGCATGTGGAGCCGATGATTTCTTTATGTTTCAATAATCTTCATCTTCTTCTTCATCTTCTTCATCATCATCATCATCTTCTCTCTTCTTTGTCAAAATAATAATAATAATAATAATAATGAGGCGGTGATGATATTTCAGGCGGTGTAATCGGACAACGAAAAAGGTCGGCCCGTTTCTTGGCTCGGCGACTCAGGAAGAAACTGTGTGGGTGTAAAATGACTGTTATGCCCTTTTCCTCACGCAGCTCCTCTCTCTTTGTCGCAGCCATGGCGGTCCCTCTTTTTCTTCTCCGAGAATACCCCTAACCCTGAGCCTCTCTCTCTCACACACCCACATTTTTTATTTATTTCTGGGCGTTGCTCTATTTTTTGCTATTATTTTCACTTATTATGAGTTATGACTCTCGGAAAACATAGAAAAATTAAGAAGGAAAATAAATAAACCCTCTTCCCCTAATTTTCAAATTAGTCCTAAATTTTTCTGGGCTGTTAAAAATGTAGGGTTTTCAAAATTTTATCCAATAAAAATTTATTAGGTGAGTACAATATTTTACAATATTTTCTATTTCATTGTTAACAAGAATCATGATTTTGGAAATTGGCAACGTTGGAATTGTTAAAATTTGATTTTGAATTGAATGATTAAATCCTGTTTAATTAGAGGACAATTACCCTTTTCCCATAGTGAGCCGGAGGTGTAATTAATTGAGGGTTTGAAGGTTAAGTAGAGGAAGTAAATAAATTAGGAACTATCAATATTAACAGCCAAAGTGACATGGATGATTTTACTGATTTGGTTCAGAAGTGAAATGAAAAAGGCTCAAATGCCTAACATTAATCACTCTCTCCAATATATTGGTATGGGTAAGTCTGCATATTAATCACCTCTCTCAAATTCGTGCAAAAGTGAAAGTTTGTGCACTTGGTACAACTTTTTATTGTCTTCTATATATGATGAACCCTAAAACCCAACACAGTTACTGGAGAAATTGTGGATCAAAAATTGATATAAATATTTTCCATTCAAATCAATCTCTCATCTTATGGTATGAGCTAAATGTCAGTCAATATTTACTACAGTATAGACTCAAGATAAAAAGTAAAAAAAAAACCCCAAAATAAGCTGGGAGAAACTGAAAGTTACAGGCACATGCCAGACTAAAAATTGATCATCATCTTTAGTTTAACATGGATAGTAAACTAAGCACCATGATTGCCATCAGAAAAAGATCCATCTTAGCAACATTGGCAAATGATATACTTGCACTTGGTGGAGGTGCCTCAGCAACAGGTGAAGTAGCAGTACTGATGTTGGCCACAGGAGGAAGAGGTGGGTCAACAACATCTGCAGAATCCAGCGGTGGAAGAGGTGCCGCTGCCGGTGGCTGTACTTCGGGGGGAGCCAAGCTTAACAGAGAACCAGCTTCAACTGGTAGGATGTTGTATTCGGGTTTATCTGTATTGGTACATGGGCTTCCTGCAATACCAAAAATGGTAATATGTTAAGCAATGCATGCACCATCAGAGGGATAATGTGCATCTCCAATGCATGAGATACCTTCATACTGCATATAGCCATAGGATTACATTATTTACTAGCACCCACTAGCCTCATGACCTAGTGGTATAAAGATGCATTTGTGAGAAACTCTAGATGTGTTACAGAAGCATAAGATTAAGAATCCCCCAGATGAAGGTGGTATGAATTGAATAGAATTTAAGGTTGTAGGAGCACATACTGATATAATTACTGGCAGTTCCTGGGAACTCAGTTATGATCCCATCAACTCCAATTCCAGTAACAAAAGTAGCAATCTCCACAATAGGATCTGAGAAATAGTCAAATGCGAGTGTGATGTACTCGTTCCTCAAAACATAGACATAGACCGAGATATTTGCTTTCTGAAACTCCTCAACAACACTTGTGAAATCCGTGGTGAAGTAATCTGTAACTTCGATGATGGTTGCTCTTGTTACGGCAACTGCATCAGCATACTTCTTGATTTCCTCCAGCGACTGTTTTGGTGCATCACCTACTTTCTCTTCGATATACAACACCCTTTGGTAAGTTGGAACACTTTTAAACTTGGACAACACTGAAGTGTCATCGGATTGGATCAGGACTGATTGGGTGGATTGCTTGTCAAAGGTGGCATTGCTCAAGGCAGTGGTAACAGAACCTACAATGTCAAGCCCCTTCTTTGATGCTAAGTAGGCAGCATTCTGAGAAAGACAGGTAGGTGTTGGTATAAAATATATAAATAGAACTATAGAGCTGAAACATGATAGGGAATAGGCTACATATATATATGGCTTTGGATTGAGGTGAAATAATGAACAATGATGCTTATGCAGAAGCCTATAGTTAGAGCAGAATAAAAAATTTCTCAAAAGGGAAAAAAAAAGCTTACCTGAATGTTGATCAAAATTCCAGAAGCTCCCTTTGCTTTAGCGAACTCCAGAAATTCAGCAAGGGTCACAAATTTACCAGAATTCTTATATGCTGGGTTTCTTGGGAAGTCCTTGAAAACAGTAGCTATTTGAGCTGCAATGTGAGAGTTTTAAAGTGTAAGTGGTATCAAAAGCTTATAAAACTTGAAATTTGAGAGAGTACTAAAAAGTTCAGAAGAAGTTTACGTTTCAAGGTTTGAATCTCGCTCCACGTGAGATCAAATGAAAAAACTCCAGCATTAGGTTGAATTTCTTGGACAACAGTCGATCTAGAAATGAAAGAACTTATCACAGTGGTTGATCCCATAAGGTCTGCCGAATCCAAGCAGAAGGCAACTCCATCTTTTGACATTTGAACTGAGCAGTCTATTATGTCCGCGCCATCATCCACTGCTTGTTGATAAGCAAGATCAGTGGCGCCAGGGTAAATCCCACTTGCTCCATTTTTAGTTATGATCAAAGGGTTTCCTGAAAAGGCACAAAATTGTTTTTGCACAATTAAAGCTTGTTCTTCCTTTAACTTATCTATAAACTTTTAAAGGTTGTCGCATGTGCTTAGAGAAAGATTTAAGATAAGTATCACACCTTTGGCAGGCTTAACCTGCTTGTTATTGGCAAAGCATCCTACAGCAGAAAGAGCAATGGCAGGGTCAGATCAGAACCGAAAAAACATTAGAATAACAATATATATCCTGCTCTAGTGATTTGAATTACCATCACTGGATTTTCAACTTTGATTAGTAAATATCTTCTAGAGATATATATATTATGTCTGTTTAGTAACAACATTTTCTTTTTAGCTTTTTAACTTATTTACTAATGTATAGGTTTTCAAAACCTTGCCTTTTCCAAGTATAATTATACTTTAACCAACTTCCAGCAAAAAGCTAAATTCAATCGCACTCTAGATTTAGTATTGGGTTTGTATAGCACTTTAAAGAAAATGGGGGAGAAAAATATAGTGATGGCATATGATAGTTGGTCCTCACCAATGGCTTCTGATGCTGTAGGTGGGAAATCAGTAAGCACCCCGTCAACAGAGAACTGAGAATTATCAATAAAATGCAGGTATTCCTGTGATGGATCATAGCTATAATTATAGCTTGAGATTAAATCATTTGCAAAACCAGAAGCATATACTTCTAGTCCTTGTTTATGAGCATCAGATACAAGGGTAGTAGGAGCCCCCAAATACTTGTCTGCCTTAACTGACAATATGTATTCTTTGGGGACAAGGATCCCAGATGCATATGACTTGATGGTGGCAAGATCCTCCAGCAGTGAACTGTACTTTTTGTTGGTTGTAGGTTCAATCTCATCTGCACCGAGGACCTGGAAGATGAGCTTTGTCTTGACTTTGTTCACTTTCCCAACCATGCCCTTCAAGAAACCAACCTCAGGAGATGAAATGTAATTGATACCCATAAATCTCAGTGCCTTTTGAACAAATGTTGCTGGGCTGTGTTTGTGTTGGGTGTAGAATGTATCATACTGCATACCAAACACCAAAGCTATTTTAGAACATAATGAATGATGCTTGTGGATTTCATGTTTGAATGAAAGAGAGAATTTTCATTCCCTAAAGGAAATAGGTTACCAATAATTAGTTTAGAGAGAGACCTGAACATTCAACCAAAACTGGGCCGGTTTAATTCCTGTGACATCTTCAACAGTAGATATAGGTGCTAGCAAATCGAACATACTTGATCGAGAGAGTACACTCTGAACCACTGTTAAAAAAGATCATTACAAAGCAAATATATAAATATATATATATATATATATGTATGTATGTATTTTTTTTAAAAGGTCACTTTTGAAGCTATAGATGAAGTTCTTTATTGCTACAAGCTTTTCATTTGATTCATTATGAAAGATATCATGTATTCTGTTTTTCTGTTGATTCTTCCTACTTCTGAAAAAGCCATCAATTGTAGTAATTGTGTTTCTGCATAGCGTGGACAGTGTGAAGTAGATTTGACTTGTTAGGAGGAATTGCAAAAAGTAATTGTAAATTTGAATTTCTTTTTCAATAAGTACAGGTGTTAAATTACTAATTATCTCAAAAACTTAAACTATTGAAAAATAGTATATTTAATTATTTAATCACATACTTCTAACAACAGGAACAAACATTTTTCACAACTTCTAACATGACATGCAATTGGTGCATAAAAAAAATGACGTTAGTGACAGACTTAGATGAAAATGATGTTATTTCAATGGTAAGGTTTCCTCCATTCTAAGCAGTTGTTCAAAAAGATTGATTAAAACTAAGATAATGTGATATGCATCATCTATATAACTATGTTACTAAAAAGGAAGTACCAGAAGCTAAACCCCTCATCATTATCATTATCATACAAGGAAATAGGAGAAAGACAAGGTGTTTGGAGGCTTACATGATACATTGCTGAAGAGCTGATCACTTGTATAATCCAAAGAAAACCACCCCGACACTTCCTTTCCATTGACAGTGTAGTTTTTTTTTCCTTTTGGGAATACAAGGTTTATATTTGTTGAATTATCAAGTGTGACACCCGAGAGGCATATACCAATGCCATCTTTTGTTAGTTGTAGATTGCAGAGCGTAGCCGTATCTGGCAAACTTAAAGTCTGTGTCATTTGATTCGCAAACGAGCTGGACTCAGGAAACATTCCTGTGAACCCGCCTCTCGCTATCACAAGGGGCCGTTTACCTGGTAAAAGAATCACAGAATGTATCACAAATTCAACCTGGTATGAACTATATAAATATGCATGATAGTGAACATAACCAATGAGTTTTAGATCAAATGACATTTTCTAGCGTTTCCAAGAGATATGTCTCGGTTCAAAGCCTGCTTCCTTAGAAACGTAACTTTGTCTAAAAGTCTTGGGGCTAAGTAACATAACTTTTGCCATTCTTCACAATAAAAACATACTGTTTTCAATTTAATTAGTATAGATTCCTTTTTCTTTTTTCAAATTTATGCAAGTTGCTACAGCCATTGATTAGTTTGAGCCTCAAAGATAAATTTTGCAATTACAAAGATCCTTCATTTTCTAGAAATACAGATCTTGGAACTTGCTACATTGATCCTATTTCCTATTAATGGATTGTACCTTTTCTTCTTTCTTAGATTGTAGCCTTTTTTTATTTTTTAAACATAGCACCAAAATCAAATAAGAGAATTCGTAAAAATCAAATCCTTACCACTTAAAGTCAGCCATTTCTTTGATGTAGAATTCTGCCCTAAAGCTGAATGTATCAACAAGGAAATGAAAAACAAGCACCTGATCATCTTGTTCTAGTTCTGTCATAGATCCAAAAGTTAGAGTTGATGAATGAACAAAATCATAAAGAAAGATAAAAAACAAGAATAGGAAAAAAAGAAGAAGAAATTGATATGGTAATGACTAACACATTACATTTTCACAAGTTGGGAGAGTAAATTTGTGTGTTAGAACACAAGGACGTTAATTTAGCATCCTTAATAGTAACGTTTAACGTTTATTACATATTAATGCAGTCAGTTTTAATTACTTCTGTTTAATTTTATTTATTTATTGGCTTCAGAAAATCCCCCACAAAGATTATGGTGGATAATATCACCTATGATAATTCAACTCCAATATTTATTTCATCTCAAAAATTCAACACCACAATGCATCAATATCTTACATGTTTCCCCTGTATTAGAATGGACTAAAAATATACTCAAAAAAAAAAATGTTTAGTATTTCTCACAAAAGATAACATTGAATATATCTGAATCCCATCATTCAAAAACACATTTACCCTTTTAATTTCTTTCTTGGTTTCCTTTTTTTTTTTAAGGCTTTAATCAAATTAGTAAACAATTTTTTTTTATAAGTACATTAATTAACAAAAATTAAATAAACGAAAGAAAGACAGACATGCAGACGGACAGACAAACAAAACAATGTAAAGCAAACCCAGTTGAACTTACTTGAATGCTGTAGATTATATGGAGAAAATAAACATTCCCTGTCAAGTTTCAAAGGAAAAACTCTCAAGGGAATGTAATAATTATGTAATAGAATTAGAAGAGAGGAGAGAAGGAGGTAAAAAATAACATGAATATTTAAGAGAATTTCTACTTCTCAAAGTAATTCTTGTTTCTAAAAACTCCCATACAGTTCCCGAATTAATAGCTTTTTTTGGCTAGGATTTGATCTTAAAAGGAGGTCGACCCGTTTTTACTCTGAAGTCCTTATTAATTTGCTATTCTTGTTCCTCCTTTTTAGAGACTAAGTTGTTTTTACGTGTTGTTTCGCGGGAAAAGAGACAGCTCAAAACCTTAACGGCTTAAACGGTTTTTTTTTATAAATATATTTATTAATAAAACCCCCTAAACATTGTGTAAATGTCTAAATGAGTCTATTGTCTGGTGCATGGTTAGGGCCTTTGCCGCAATTTCGTCATGGTTAAATGTGGATTTGTCTTTGCTAGTTTTTGAGTAACCAAGTGAAGATATATTCTATAAATGCTATAATTGCATGACAATAAATCTTAAGTAACAGGTTCTTACTTGTTATTATTGGTGGGTGAAAAAATAATTTCAATGATGGGTTCAAATTAGAACCAAGAAATGCTATGTTTACAACATTTTGACAACAAATCTTAAGTAACAAGTTGTTACTGACCGTTATTAGTGAGCAAAAAAGTAATTTAAGTTGTAAGTTTAAATTAAAACTATTAACAATTTACCACTAAAGATTTGATACGATGCTGCGAGGTTGATGTTTGGAGTTCAATTTTGTCCTAGTGATAGCTTATCTATTTTTTTAATAGATTAATTCCATGATTGTAAAAACCAAACTCCACAAAAAATTAAAAAAAAAAGGGGAAGAGTTTTCAGGTTGATATAATTAAGTAGAATAAATACATTGTTTTACATTTTATCTTGGGATGTCCTAACTCCTTAAATTTTTTTACAAAGATCCTTAGAAGAAATTTATAAAACTTACCTCTTATTGATTATCATGTAAATTCTAAACGTGGGACATTTGTGATTTGTTAAAGACAATCTTAATATCGTTTTATTTTTTAAATATGGTACTGGTTGTTCTGTGATAAAGATTTTTTAAGTCGTACATTAGAAAAAGGAAAGAGGATGTTAGACTACCTCCTCTTTCAATGTTAGACTCACTCCTTCAAGAATTTCAAGCATGAATGTACGGGTTAGCTTTTATATATGCCTACCATTCCTTAGTTCAATATTGTATTTCACCATTTTGTGTTTGACTATTTATTTAGTTATTTATTTTAATGTTAAGCTAAGGGTTTGTTTGAATACTGTTAATTGCTGAAAACTGAAAATTGAAAATATTATAGTAAAATAATTTTTAAATATGTGAATAGTGCCGTGGGACTCAATTTTAAAGTTTTTTTGCTGAAAAAAGTATATGCATGTCTCGTGAACAGTGCATGAAACCCACTAAAAACGCTAAACGTTAAAAGCAATATGTAGGGGGTGTGAGATAAAGTTACCTATCATCACAATCTCTCACAAATCACATAAAAGGACATGGCTTGTGTTTAGCATATTAATGCACTAGATACGTTGAGATATGAACATGTTTCTGCATCTTAATGTATCTAGTACAATTGATGCACTAAACACAATCTCAACCCACATAAAAGTGAAAGCTTTGTACATTGGGTCTTATTTTTTATTTTTATTTTTTAATTATATTTAGGCTAGCTTTTGTGTGGGGCTACCATTTTTTTTTTCTTTTAATTTTTTTGGGTTTGGTCTTGGATAAGTTCATAAAAATTAGAAATTAAAAGTGGGTTAACTCCGGAATTGGAATTGGTTTTGGTAATTGAAATTGAATTGTCAATTTGATCTATTTTGACTTAATTTAACCTTTTTTTTTTCTTTATTCTTTTTTTTCCTAATGTGGGCTGGACTAGACTACGTCTCGGTTTTGAATTAGCCTAACCGGTCGATCTAGTCAATTTGAACCCCTTAGTTTTTGAGGACAATCCTTGAGTCACAATTTGTAAAACATGCACTACCTAAATTCAAATATGCCTTACTACACTCAGAAGAAGACCGATCAAAAAAGCGGACTCTAGCTACCCTTAGATAGTATAAGCTGTCTCACAGATTTTCTCTATAAAAAAAAAGGGGGATTAAACTCTTCTTTTGTGCTTCTCATTTTTGTTTGTTTGTTTTTGTTTTCTCTTTTTCTAGTGGTTTGTGAAATGTTTATTATTTTTAAATATGTGAATAAGCTAGGGTTTTTTTCTTAATTTTACTAGACTTTAGATTGAAAATGACCATGTGACAATAATAAAAATGATCTTTGGATCAAACAATGTGGGTGTCTAATACATTCTCTATCCTTATTGAAGAGGAGAAATTATTCATTGAACGGCTTATATGACGGATCTACTGAAATCACCTATACTGGACGGATCCTACATCGACGGGTCAGACACCCATACTTGGTCCGAGTCAATCACCCTCTAGAAACCCTAGTTAAAGGAATCCTTGCGGCCCACGCTTAGTTATCTCAAAATCCTAGTGTAGTTGGAATTCTAAGGTGAAGAGGATTCTAGAAGATATGTAGATCTTCTCCATAAGGAAAGAGCCTTGTTCGCCACGTTAGGGATTGTTTAAGGAGACTCCTATAAGGAAAAGATCTCTGCTTCAAGGAAGGGAGGCTAATCTTCAATCACTATAAAAACCCCAATACCCTCACAAATCAAGGTACGCATAATTACGCCATTTCTAGCACTCTAGAGTTGTAAAAGGTTCTAACTTGACATTCAGAGGGTATTTGGCCGATGCCACACCGGTGCTCTCTATTAGGTCTTCCCTTTTCTTTGTGCAGGTGCCGTTTCGAGTGTGCAAGTATCGTGTGACTCATTGGTGATATTTTCGGCATCATCAGTTGGCGCCGTCTATGGGAACAGACGTTTTCTGGTTTGTAAGCCATAGCAAATGCTTTCCGGACAAAAGAGTTGCATGGTGCTGACTCGCTCGATGGCAACAACGAACAACGTTTAGGGAGATGAAACCTGCGTAGCGGCCCTGGAAAGGCAGTTGCAGACCTTGGCTGCTGCCGTAAAGCGCCTTACTAAGCAGAACCAAGATCTGGAGGAACAGTTACACCAGAAAAATGCAGGTCACGGCACTCAAGAGCAGGACCAAGAAGGAACCAGTGCCGATAGAAAAGAACGAGAAAGATAGGAGGGCAGTAATGCTCCGAGCAGACCAGAGCGTCAAAATTTGAGCATGCCATCCCTTACGGATGCAACTCAACCACACATTGCCACGGAGATACAGGCAATAAAGGAACAAATTGAGGTAATGATGAATGCCCTCAAAGGACGGGTATCCAGCGACCTTGACGATCTGGTAAATCGAACAGACTCGTCGTTCACTGCGGCCATCAACTCCTTCCCCCTACCACAGAAGTTTCGAATGCCACAAATCGACAGTTATGACGAAGTGAAAGACCCTCTAGACCACCTGGAGACGTTCAAAACCTTGATGCACCTTCAAGGGGTCGCAGATGAGATAATGTGCAGGGCGTTCCCCACCACGCTAAAGGGAGCTGCGAGGATCTGGTTCAATCGGTTGACACCAAATTCCATCAGCACTTTCAAAGAACTAAGCGCCCAGTTCACTTCACACTTTATCGGGGGACATAGGTACAAGAAGTTCACGGCATGCCTGATGAGCATCAGATAGCGAGAGGACGAGACGCTGAGATCCTACATAACCCGCTTCAATAAGGAAGTGCTTTCGATCAATGAGGCCGACGATAAGATATTGGTAACAGCCTTCACGAATGGGTTACGAAAGGGTAAATTTTTGTTCTCTCTATACAAAAACGACCCGAAAACCATGACGGAAGTGCTCTACAGGGCCACCAAGTACATGAATGCAGAAGATGCACTACTGGCTCGGGACAAAAAGCCAAGGAAGAGGGAGCGACAGGAAGACACACGGCAAAACCAAGAACGGAAGAGACCCAAAACAGGAGACAGAAGGGACGAAAGGCGCCCTAAGCCCCCAGGAAGAAGGTTTACAAGCTTCACCCCGTTGAATGCCCCAATAGACCAAGTCCTGATGCAGATCAAGGACGAGGGGGCTCTAACATTTCCAGGAAAACTCAAGAGTGATCCAAGTAAGCGGTCTAAAGACAGGTACTACCGTTTCCACCATGACCACGGTCATGACACGTCTGATTGCTACGACTTAAAGTAACAGATTGAGGCCCTCATCAGACAAGAAAAGTTGCAGAAGTTCGTCAGTAAGGAGAAGACGGACCTAAATCCCCAAAAGCACGCCCCCTGACGGGATAACGAGTTTCAAAGACAACCCGTTGGAGACATAAGGATAATTGTAGGGGGAACCGCTACTACAGGGTAGTCTAAAAAGGCTCGGAAGACCTATCTTAGGTCAGTCCATAACGTCCAGCTAACGGGCCTTATATCGAAGACAGCACGGAGGGAAAGCCCCATCATTGGGTTCTCAGAGGAAGATGCATGGCGTCTTCATCATCCTCATGATGACGCATTCGTTGTCAGCATACGTGTAGGAGACTACAACGTGCGTTGAGTGTTGGTCGACAATGGCAGCTCGACAGACATTCTGTACTACCCAGCGTTCCAGCAAATGAGAATAGATAGAGAAAGACTGATATCGACGAACTCCCCGTTAATAGGCTTTGGGGGAACAAGAATATTCCCATTGGGCGCGGTCACGCTTTTGGTAACAGTAGGCGACCATCTCCAGCAGATCACAAAGGAAGTGACATTCCTTGTGGTCGACTGTTCATCTGCTTACAATGCTATCCTCGGACGACCCACACTCAACTCGTGGAAGGCGGCAACATCGACATACCATCTAATGATCAAGTTCCCTATAGATTATGGGATTGGGGAGTTGCAAGGAGACTAGGTGGCCACCCGTGAATGCTACATTGTCATGCTAGAAATGGAAGATCACCAGCAGACCATGTGTATAGAAGAGCAACGGACCATAGCGGAGTCAGTTGAAGAATTAGAAGAGATAGCACTCGATGAATCAAGGCCTGAACAAACGACTAGAATGGGGACGTTGGCCAGCCAGCCAATACGTTAAGCCCTCGTAGCATTCCTCAGGATAAACCAAGACGTATTCGCGTGGAGTCACGAGGACATGCCCGGGATTGATCCATCAGTCATGGTTCACGAGCTCAACGTGAACCCTGCATCCGCACCCGTCCGACATAAAAAGCGAGTGTTCGCTCAGGAACGAGATAGAGCGATAGCGAAAGAGGTCAGGAAACTACTAGAAGCGGATTTCATTCGAGAAGTATATTACCCAGACTGGTTGGCGAACGTAGTCATGGTCAAGAAGGCTAACGGGAAGTGGTGAATGTGAGTCGATTTCACGGACCTCAACAGGGCTTGCCCAAAGGACAGCTACCCCCTCCCTCGGATAGATGCTCTGGTAGACTTAACGGCCAGACACCAGCTCCTAAGCTTCATGGACGCCTTTTCGGGCTACAATCAAATCAAGATGAAGGAAGCTGATCAAGAGAAAAGTTCCTTTGTCACCAGCCAAGGACTTTTTTGCTACAAGGTGATGCCATTTGGGCTCAAGAACGCGGGGGCGACGTACCAGAGACTAATGAACAAAATGTTCACGCACCAGATTGGAAGGAACGTACAAGTCTACGTTGATGACATGTTGGTAAAGAGCCTGCGCGAAAATGACCACCTAGGCAACCTCCAAGAGACGTTCGACACCCTTCGGTCATACAACATGAAGCTGAATCCAAGCAAGTGCATGTTCGGAGTAATGGCGGGAAAATTCCTGGGATTCATGGTATCCCAAAGAGGTATAGAGGTCAACCTAGAGAAGATACGAGCTAGCATGGAGTTAAAACCACCGAGGACGGTGAAAGAGGTGTAAAGCTTGAATGGCAAAATTGCAGCCTTAAACAGGTTTGTCTCTAAAGCGACGGACAAATGTCTACCATTCTTCCGCACCTTGAGAAAATCTTTTGAGTGGACGGACGAGTGCCAAAAAGCATTTGAAGACCTGAAGAAATACCTTGCCTCTCCCCCATTGCTTAGCCCGTCCAAACCAGGGGAAGAACTCTACCTCTACTTAACGGTTTCGCAAGTGGCGGTCAGCGCGGCCTTAGTAAGAGAAGAGGAAGGATCTCAACTACCCGTCTATTTCATAAGTAGGGGTTTTCGGGGGGCAGAAGAAAGGTACCCCCAGATGGAGAAGTTGGCCTTCGCACTGGTAACTGCAGCCCAAAAACTCAAGCCGTACTTCCACGCCCATGCCATCATAGTCTTAACAGATCAGCATCTAAAAAGAGCCATGAGCAGCCCTGAGGCTGCCGGACGAATGGCTCTATGGGCAATAGAGCTGAGCAAGTATGATATATAGAACCACCCGCAAACTACAATAAAGGGACAAGCTGTGGCAGACTTCATCGCTGAATATACTCCATTAGAAAGCAAGGGGGCAGACGCCCTCAGACAATGGAGCATCTACACGGACGGATCTTCAAACAGACAAGCTGGAGGTGCTGGTGTGGTGATCCAAACCCCTGACGGAGATAAAATCGAATGCATGATTCAACTAGACTTCCCGATGACCAACAACAAGGCCGAGTATGAAGCATTGGTGGCAAGATTGGACCTCGCAAAGGCAGCAGGTGCTGAAAACATGGTCATACATTACGATTCCCAGGTAATAACAAGTCAGATCAATGGCGTCTACGAATGCAAAAATGAAATGATGAAGAAGTACTTGGAAAAAGTCAAGAATCGGATCGGTAGCCTCGAAGTCAGATTTGTTCAAATCCTAAGGGAGGAGAACGAATGTGCCGACCGTCTGGCAAAAGCAGCC
The DNA here is from genome assembly GCA_032727855.1 of Quercus ilex subsp. ballota. Taxonomy (NCBI): domain Eukaryota; kingdom Viridiplantae; phylum Streptophyta; class Magnoliopsida; order Fagales; family Fagaceae; genus Quercus; species Quercus ilex. The sequence goes on along the minus strand of CM064909.1, from coordinate 93,384,248 downwards.
TCCGCAGAATTTATGCTAGTCCCCGATCAGGTATTGTCGTTTGTCCAAGTTTCCTCATTTATTTATACTTTATTTATATGGTTCCTCTTGTCATATATCGCTTCTTCATGGTCTATCTACTGCCAAATGTCTTGCCAATAACAAGGCTTGATAACCTCTCTTAACTGTTTGGAGGCAACTGTCGCCCGATTGCTTTTGATTACTTAGCACGTGTCTTCATATTTGATACTTTTAGTAACTACTTTAAGTAACTGTTTGCCACCTCTTCAAGATAACTACCTATTTTCTCTGCAATTACCAAGGAATTACATTTAAATTAGAGAAATGATATGTCTACAACATTTTTACAATATTTTTACAACAAGTTCTAAGTGACCGGTTGTTACTGGTTGTTATTGTTGGGGCAAAAAAGTAATCTTAGTGTTAGTTTCAAATTTGAACCAATAACAACTAACCACCTGTGATTTGTTGTAAAAATATTGTAAAATTGTTGTAGATGTAATATTTCTCTTTAAATTAACGCCACTTGTCATTTATTTGGCTTTAATCCCTAATTAAATTACTTATGACTTGGCAATTACACTAAAGCTCCCTGCATCACTTTCCCTTACTTTGTCAAGTGTCTTGTAAATAAATAAATAAATAAATTGGTCCAATAACCCAAAAGTATAGTAATAATATATATAAAAAATTGTCGAGATAAAAAAAAAAAAAGAAAGTAAAATTAAGTATTAATTAAAGTTAAACTCCCTTATTCCAGAAGCTGTCCTCCCAGAGTAACCTCACATTGTTTCCCTAAAATTGCCCCTTTTCCACTTTTTTTTTAGCGGTGGGGAATATGGAATAATAATATTTCATTACAATTAATTGGTTTCTTTGGAGAGTGACACAACATTCACTTAAAATGTACTGTATTTAGTTTTATTACTATCCAATGCAATGAATCAACCAAATACATACGCACAATTGAGCACTACCCTTCCCAAAATTATTATTATTATTTTTTTTTTTTTGGAGAAATTTAAAAAACAAAAAGGTTAAAACGAGGGGATGATGAGGGTGGGTGATGTCGGCAAGGCATATAGTACATAGTATAGTCTGAGTCGCAGCAGATCTAAACTTTAATAAAACTATTATTCTCCTTCCTTCCCACTTCGCTTTCCTTTTTCCTTTTCCTCTTTCGGCGATCCCATTCCCATTCTCATTCTCAACCAGAGAGAGAGAGAGAGAGAGAGAGAGAGAGTGTGTTACAAACAACTACACGCAATCAGAGACACAGAGAGAGAGAGAGAGAGAGAGAGAGAGAGAGAGATGAAGATCACGGCGCTATTGGTATTGAAGTGCAACCCGGAGGGCACAGATCCGGTGATATTAGCAAACGCCTTGGACGTCAGCCACTTCGGCTATTTCCAGAGGTCCAGCGTCAAAGAATTCATCGTCTTCGTCGCTCGCACCGTCGCTAGCCGTACCCCTCCCTCCCAACGCCAATCCGTCCAGCACGAAGGTCCCCCGATCTCTTCATTTTCTTTCTATTAGGTTTTTTTTCTTGGAATTGGAATTCCCGTGGGATTTTATTTGATTCTGATTTCGGATTTATTGGCATGCGGCGAAATTGGATTTCCAAGAATACCTTTCGATTCCAAATTTCTATGCTCCAATTCTATTATACCAAACACACACACACACCAGAAACCTGGTTCTTTTGAAATTGAATTATGGCAATGTTCTTATGCTTTGCGTGTTAGAAAGTAGCATGCATAATTTATCTTCATTTGTTTATCAAGATTTTTTGGGACATTCCTTTCCTTCTTGGTTTTTTTTTTTTTTTTTTTTTGTATTGTTATTGTTAATGACCATTTTCTTTGGTTTTCTGTATTTAATAGAATACAAGGTGCATGCTTACAACAGGAATGGCATTTGTGCTTTGGGTTTTATGGATGATCACTACCCGGTTCGGAGCGCCTTTTCTCTGCTCAACCAGGTACACACTATCTAATTTTTTCTTGTGTGTGTGTGTGTGTGTGTGTGTGTGTGTGTGTTTTTTCTTCAGGAGCTAAAAATTTGGACCTTATAAGTTTTAGATGTTGATTTTTCGTTTGGGCTTTTTGTAAGCCCTTTTTTTACTTATAAAAAATAAGGGTGTATCAATGTGTTAGATAATTGTTCGCCATGCTAAAGTTTGTTTTTTGTTTTGGTATAAGTTTACAGTGATTGAATTTTAGAGCTTGGCTGCTAATTTGATTTAATGTTCTATGAGATACAAATATATTGGCTTAAATATTAAAATTATTTAATTGGGAACTTCAATCTTGTTTTAATTTTTTTGTAATGTGAAGAACTCATTAGTATTTCAGAAATCAATAAGTAGTTCGAGTAGGATCAGTTTTGATTCTTATGAAGCAGAGGAAAAAAAAAGGCCATAGGCTTGATAGTTGTAATGAACTTATTTCTGTTGTATTGTTGTTGAGTATGCGTTCTGAAGTTTCCTTTACCGTTACTGTGTTACAAACACTATCTATGTACATGAACATTGTAGAAGACTAGGTAGTACATTTGCTGTCAAATTTTTAGAAGTTTCATGGTTTTTTAAAGTAGAAACATTTTATGCTATGCTTTAATATTGTCCTTAAGGTGGAAGGGAAAAGATTTGGAGATGGTCAGAGAAGTAAAAAAACTTGCATATTAGGATCATTATTCTTGTTGCCCTTGATGGCCACCTTCATAACCATGGTTGTTCTGAAGTGTCTGTTTGGATGTAAAGGCTTGACGATGTGTGTGCATGTGTGTGTGTGTGTGTGTGTGAGAGAGAGGGAGAGAGGGTCATATAGGACTGGTGAAATATTGATACTTGATTTCTGCTTGAGTTAACATATAGATGATGATTACAATGTTTTCCAGGTGCTAGATGAGTATCAGAAAAATTTTGGTGATACGTGGAAGACTCTGCAAGCAGATAGTACCCAACCATGGCCCTATCTGAATGAAGCTTTAATGAAATTCCAGGTATTATTATTTTCCATTTTTCCTTATTGTTTAAGATTGGGCCATTAGGCAGAAAATAGGTTGGGTTTTTCTTTTTCTTTTTCTTTTTCATTTCTGTTTTTGTTAAATGTTGAAGCTTCAAAAGTAATTAGTTACAACTAAAAGAACTTTTTTTTTTTCCACCTATTCTTATTTAACTCTTCAGGACCCTGCGGAGGCTGATAAGTTGTTGAAAATTCAGAGGGAGTTGGATGAAACTAAAATTATCCTTGTAAGTATAGAGTTATTGCTACAGTCGTTAGTTTACAGCTATATCTATGAACAATTGAATTATGTTCCTTTTATCGTCATGATTGTTGATTTTAGATAATCATTTTCTAGTTCGATATATCATTTTTTTTTTGGCAACCTTTAATGTTATCTTTTTATTAGCTTGCTAATTCTTGGTTCAGTGGTTTATGCTTAAGTTTTGGCAGACATATGGTGGTTTTAAAATTTAACAGGGTTTGATTCAATGATTTCTTCTCCTTATGTATTTTATTCAAAAAAAAAAAATGTTGAGTTGTAGTAAGTGCTGATCGAATATGGACAGAAGCGTGTCATTTTGGGGTTATAGTAAAAGAAGAATATATCAGACAAATTGTTGACTTATGGACCCATTCCTTCCATGTTTGGTAGAAAAGTGGGTGGTTAGCTTGCCCATGTTTATCAACTTCTACACATGAGATATCTCTTTAACTCTCCCCTTCCCCCTTTTTTTTCCTTTGCATGGGTGGTTTTCCTTTTATTGTAAAAGTTTTAATAGGTATGGATATGGGCCAGGGAAGGGCAGGTCGAATCAGGGGGATCCCATCCCTGCCCCGTCCTCTCTTGGGTGGGGAAAACCTGTGCGGGGTGGGTTGAAAGGATTTTGTCATCCCTAATAAGGTGGATTTGACATCAACAAGGTAGAAATGAAAAAAGAAAGGAGAGAGGCAATTGTGATTGTGTTAAAAGAGATAAAAATAAAGTATTTTGGGGTAGGGTAATGGATTATGTAAATAAATAAATTAAAAAAAAAAAAAAAAAAACTATGTATTAAATAAAAACGTATATCTATAGACATTTGGGGCAGGGTGAGCTAAAATCGTCCTCACCTCGTCACCTCTTTGGGGAGGGGAAAGCCTGTGCAGGGCAGGGTGGGCCAAGCGGGGTGGGAATTTTTCTTATCCCCAACTTTCTGTTCCTAGTTTTGCTACAAAGTTTCAACCAGAATACTTAGTGAAATTTTGAAGGAATATATCTTGTTTGACTTGGTTTTGGGTTTCTAATAACATGTTGATTTGATCCTTTTTTTTTTTTTTTTTTATGGCAAACTGTTTGCTATGTCAGAATCCTCTTTCTCTCTCTCTCTCTCATAAGTGTCTCTTTCTTTCATCCAGCATAAGACTATTGACAGTGTACTTGCACGAGGTGAGAAACTGGACAGTTTAGTTGAGAAGAGTTCAGATCTCAGTGCAGCATCGCAGGTATGTAGAGAAGATTTATGTTACCATTATGCATTTGCCACAATACTAATACACCCATGCACTAACACTTTTTTACTTAGCCAATTAGTTTAACTATATCTGTTACTTATACTGTTGCTAGAATTTAGTTTATCATCTAAGCCAAAGACTTAGCTTGTATGTTGAATGTCTGTGTTTGGACAAGAGCATCTTAATTCTTACCTATGGAGGATTTTTGAAACAAAGCTTGAGTTGGCATTGTAGAAAAATAATGGAAGACTCATGCTTGTGTGCACAAGCAGGTCTGGAAGTCTTGAGGAGTTTATCTATGGTAATTTAAAGGGATTTGGGTTGTAGTGGGGGGGTGGGTCTGTCAGGCTTCTTGGCTCTTGCATACACAAGGTAGTCAAAGGTGATGGGCGACCTTAAGGCGCCAAGGCCTTGTATCACCCAATTTGTGAGACTACAGAAAGGGGCTAGCCTGATCAAAGTGAGACACCAAATTCTAAATATAGCTATTATTCATATAGAGCTTAAATAATATGTATCTAGTGTAGTGAAATATTATAATCAAGTGTGTTGCGTGAAGTATTAGGTCTATTAATTGATTTTAAAAAAAATTGAAGCTCTCGCCTTACCACCTTCAACATGGTTTAAGGCACTTGTGTTGCTTGTCTAGCCTCTAAGGCAAGTGCCTCACTAAAGGCACCTAGGCAAGCACCCGGCCTGCCTTTGACCATCATTAACATACCATTTTCCTTTCTGTTTGCTCTTCTATTTATTTTGACTTATGAAGTATTAGAGTTTTTTCATTATGGAATCACAAATTATTATCATTTTAATCAGTGAGTTATATACGCACCCGATGAGTCTTGAACTCATGACCTCACCCTTCACATAGTGTTCATAAGGGGAGGAGGTGCCAGATCATTGGTCATTGGGGAAACACAAATTATCCAATTGGAAAATCATATGTCAACTGTATTAGAAGTCCATGTTCTTTTAATGGTCAATTCCATATATCTGAATTATGAAAGTAGTTGTATTCTTTATCCTTATTTTCTTCTTCCTTCCCTTTCAAGCAAGATGCTTTTCATTAAAGTACCCATGCATCTATTTGACAGTGGAATCAGTTGTATATTGTGACTTCACATCTTAGCGATACACATTTTGTCAAAGAGCATAATAAACTCTCTCTCTCTCTCTCTCTCTCTCTCTTATTACTATAGCACCAATTTGGTTCCATCTAATTTCATCTACCAACATGTATCAATATTTTGATCTTAATTGAGTTTGACAATTATTGGAAACTTAATATGATAATAAATTTATTATTATTATTATTTTAAAGCTTGAAGCCAAAATCTTTATAGCTCAACTAGTACCTATTGGTGTTTTTGATGGAGACATCTAAAGTTTAAATCCCCCTTGTTGGAACTATTGAATTATCAAAAAATTGTTTTAAAGCTTGAAAATTAAGTCTTTGGTTTGTTTCTAGTGTTTATGCCCCTATTCCCTTCCAGGACTTGGTTTTTGGGTTTTCCTTAAAAGCATCTACATCATGATCTACTTTCAATATGGTTTATTTGGAAGTTTGGAACTGCATAATGGTTTTCCTTTTTCCTCAAGTGCAATGGTTAATGGATGATCTACTCATCTTTTGTCTGTTTTAGTTTTGATATTTTAAACAAATTGGTTCTGTGAGACCCAAACATTGTTCCAACAACGTCAACAATATTCAAATGTTTGTATGCATGTTAATAAATCAGGGATCATGACATAATTTAATGAAGGTCCTATTTACTTGCACAAACCGGTATGTTTTGTTAAGAGTTCAAAAGAGATTCATTTTATCCTTTGGAAATTAACCATGGACTTAAACTTGTTGCTAATATGAGAACCTGTTGATGACGGTTGAAACAGATGTTCTACAAACAAGCAAAAAAGACAAATCAGTGTTGTACCATACTCTAAAGCTTCTGAGGCAAGTGGCTATCCTGTAATGTGCTTGACATTTTCAAATGTGGAAGCTGAAGAATGACAAAATAGTGATTGTAATATGTTTATATCGTTTATCAATTGTTTGCTTGGCAAAACTCTCTGGATTTTTCTCCATATTTTCTAGACTGAAGAAAGAAAGGAAATCGTGGATTGGCAGCAGATCTTTCTATTATAGTATTAATATGCATATTGACATGCTTAATTCATATGTTGTATTATGATTTATCCATTGTGATTACATATTTATGTATACAGGTTGGTTTGTTCCTTGAAAGCAATTCCATTCTCTGAAATTGGAGGTATATTCATACTATAACACGCGGCATTGAATTATTGATAGCTTGGAGAATGGGTGTTTTTACAATTTAAACACAGTATCATTGTGTAGCAGTGAACCCTCTTTCGCTTCTTCCTGAGTGTGTTTGGGCCATAAAATAGAAAGTCTCTTCTGAGTTGCTATTTTAGGAACAGATGCCATATTGAATTCCCACAATTGTCACAAAAAAAAAAAAAGGAACTTTCTGCGTTCAAGCACAAATGAATTACAGATTCGCATATCAATAAAATGGATTTACTCAAATTCTGTGTTGAGAAGTGCACAAGATAATGGAGGACCTACGATTTTGTTTTTGGGTGGTGCTATTTCATAGCGTTAAAAGCATTAGAATATTCCTACATGTTCTCAACTTTATTGTCTCCGAAAAAAGAAAAAGAATGTTCTGAAATTAATTGAAGACTGTTGAAGGCTTTGAGAAACTGGACCTTGTCATTAATACAGGAATGGTAGAAGTGCCAAGTTAGAGTACAAATGGGGGTATTACGTTTACAATAATTTTATAATAATTTTATAATAAATTATAAGTGATTAGTTATTATTAGTTCAAATTTAAAATTAATACTAAGATTATTTTTTTTACCTCAATAATAATAAACAGTAACAGCCTGTCATTTATGATTTGTTGTAAAAATATTGTAAATATATTATTTTTTTTACAAATTATGTAATTTCCACTCTATTAAAATATCTAAACTCGGGAGATGAGAGACAACAACTAGCGTCCAACAGCAACAGAGAAGTCACGATCAATTGAAAACGCCACCTACCGGATAAGTTCCAAGGACTCCAAGGGTCATACGCCTCGGATTCCCTCGTAGGAAGCATCTTTAAAATGGTTCAAAATATGAGTTATAATTCCAGTGAGTCTTAACGGCACATAAAATTTTAACAAGTTAAGTTGTTATAACATAAAATAAGATTTATGTCGTGACTCCTCATTTATTTATTTTTGTTATTCATTTTTTTTGGGTTAATAATTTGATATTTTTAGTTAATAATTTGATAGTTGGAAAATGAAATATTTGAATTTTAGATGTATTTTCTAAGAACACTAGGAAGTAACACTCAAGTTTCTTTAACAAAACTTATCACAATTCAAAACAAGGGTGTTGAAAAAATGTTATAAGATTTTATTATCCTTATTTAAGTGTTCAACAAAATATATGTATTTATTAATCTTTAACAAAAAATATTTAACTAAGAAACATTACTCTTTAACAAAATATTTAACAAAAAAAATCCTTAAATGAAATGCTAATATCTAATGTAAATAGTGTTAATTAATACCAGCTGTGGGGGCTGGGTTTTTCGGCCGCCCAGGCCCAATGGACCCGGGTCAAAAGCCCAACGAACCCCGCAATGAATTTGTAGAGAGTGGGTTGAAGGTCTAGGCACCCGCCGGCGCTCGAGTGGCGTGAACTCCGGCCTCTTTTATTTAAAGAACAAAGGACTTAGATAAAATTACATCTGGGATGGGCTCCTCGGCCATGGGCCGAGGAGGCTCTTACCCCTTTTTCTCTCTCCTTCTTTCTTTTTTATTGCTTCCCCCCTTTTTTCCAGGCCTCCCACTTTCAGGAGGATTCCTTTACATTATATATTCCCCCTACAATTGATCCTAGCCCTCCACTTGTTGAGCGATTAGCCCCCTTGGTTCAGGTGCTTGTCCCATCAGCCGCCTTCCCAGTCTCTTTGGGAGTCACGGCCTCCAAGGTGATACTGGTGAGGTCTTTTCCTTATCAAGGCGGCCTGGGTGATTGTCAGGTGTATTTAATGCTGAGGTGACCGTTCGGTTCGAGCTTATCCTTTAAACCCTCGGACGTCCGATGATGAGGTTGTCCTCGGACTTGGATTGTCTCCTCGGCTCGGGCCTTCGGTCCAGGAAAGCAGTGGGCTGGGCCACAGGATTATTTGGCCCCACACCAGCGACAACAATAATAGCAAGCTTTAATCTAAATTTTTGAGCTAGACTATAAATCCTCAATAATTTACTTAAATTAGTTATAATTAGATTATTGACCACAATTTTTTTACTTATTTGTTTACTTTTTCCTTTCAAATTTGAATGTTACTAATCATAACCTGCTACATATCCATTTTGTTTTCCTTAATCAAAGTCTAAAATGAACTTCTTGTTTCTAAAAAAAAAGTCTAAAATGAAAAAATCATAAAAGATTTCTATATTACTTTATTCTTTTCCTTTTTTTTTTTTTCTTCTTCATTACCTTTGCTCATATTTCTATATGTCAGCGTGTCTGGTGGCAATAATTTTGCAATCCCAACCAAAAAAACAAATTTGAGACAGTAAAAAATTAAAATGTAAGCTGTACAAAGTAGCGAAATCATCACTGAAATTTTTTTATCGAATTTTCACAATACATATAAAGACATTTCAGAACTTCAACTTCATAGTCTAGGCTTTACAGTCCAAAAAAAAACAAAAAATTCATAGTCTAGGGCCTAGGCACCCAACATACACCCATTCTTGCTCTACAAAAACTAAAATAGCCAGCAAAAAAATAACACAAATATATCCCTAATCTGGATGCTGAAATCAGGGGTGGTTTTAATATTTTATTTATGCATATACTGGAAACGGTCAAACCACAATATATATACTAACACTACTCTCCCTATTTTCCCAGAAGGGATTTAAAATACCAAAAGCCTTTGGTGTCCTTAGGGCCTTCCTCTCCCGATGGTGGAGGATCACTCTGTGGTGTCTTGTTGAGCTTGCTAACATCATAGCCCTCATCTATGGCCTTCTGAACTAGCTGATTATAAATCTCTTCATCTAGGTGGGTTTGCCTGCATAATATCTAAGGAAAAACCACCAAAAAGAGAAATAGAATTTATTGATTCTGATTTGTGATAACATTTATGTTACAGAAAAATTCTGAAGAAAACGCAATTTTAGAATATTTATGGAAAATATTGACAATTGGGTATCTTTTAAAATTGAGAAAATTTTCATATGCAAGAATAAACTTATAAGTTATAACAAGCCAACTATTGTAAGGAAAGATATATATAAGCCATTATTTTATTATCAAGGAGTCATCCAACTAAGTTACAACCCTTAACTCTTTCTCCAAAAAAAAAAAAATGTTTACTAACCCTTAACTCCCCTTATAAACAAGCATTCTTTTTTATTTTTTATGAATAAAATAATTAACAATGAAGAGAGAACGGAATTCATAGGCCTAATAGTAAGCCAACCTCAAAAAAAAAACAAATTAACAAGCAAAAAGTAGAAACAAATACTGAACAAATTTCACTACTATTGAATTGTGATTAGTGTAACATCATTTTCGCATTGAACATGGCCTAACTCAATTTTATTACCACCTCCATACATAATTTGTAATCGTAAAATATGTTGTGCAATCTATCGTAGCATCATACTATCAAGGAACAAGTAATTGAAATTGTGCAAAGCCAAAAGAAATCAAGCTTAAAAAAAAAAAAAAAAAAAAATCAAGAACAACATCAGTAATGAATCTGAAAGACCACAAATTGACATTAAAAAAATAGATGAAAAGGTTGAAAGGCATACCCAAAGATACTTCCGGCTGGGCTGGCCAATCAAGGCATACTGATAATCATCATCAAGGTACAAAACCCAGTAGTCCCCAACGACAGGGATGATGGGCAGGAATGGAGGGACATAGAATTTAACTTTGAGCTTAGCCTCATCACTGTTGGGATCAGCCTTGTATGCACTGCCCTCTATGTACCCTCTTTTCCCATCAGTCCAGGTCTCATTCAGCACATTCACAGTCCCATCCTCTCTCAGAGTGTATGTAGCCCTTGTGTTCACACCATTCTTGGGCTGAAACCTTGATGGGAATGAAGCTATCTCATACCACCGCCCCATGTACCTGTTTAGGTCCACACCCTTCACCACTTCCATCTCTTTGTTGGCCATAATTGCTTGTGTTGTCTGTCACAGTTGTTGCAGAAGAGAGACTCAGAGAGAGTGATGAGCCTTTTTGCTTTCTGGGATTATGAGGGTTTTTGATGTTGTAGGCTGGTCACCTTTTGATAAGGTCGAAGTGATCGATACGTGGAGGCCTATGAACCTTACGTCTGTGGCGTGTACTAATATGGGAGTTTCTAGTACATTTGGAGTCTTTTCCTTTCTTCTTCTTTTTATTTTTTTATTTTATTTATTTATTGGATAAGAGTTTTCTGAAAATTCGAGATTGTTTTTGACTTTTTTTTTTTTGGGTAATTTGAGAAAGAGTGCCAAACTTGGTGAGTAAGTTTCTGTTTGGCTAAGAAACAACAAACGAAAGACTTCCCATCAAGAAAAAAAAAAAAAAAAAAACAAACAAACGAAAGACTTGGTGATGAAGAAAAAACATGGGGCCGAATGTGTCAATATCCAGATCAAGACTTTGAAGGTATTTAGAAAACTTGAGATAGGGCGTATAAAGGTCCCACAGGGAATAGGATGGGAAAAGAGAGAAAATTTTGATGGTAACTTATTAAATGAGATTTTTTTTTTTGAAAAGTATTAAATGAGATTTTTGATACTATAAAAAGAGGATGATTAATATTATCCTATTCTAGACTATTCTTTGAACATTAATCAGGTTTGTCGGCAATATGATGTCTCACCTTTAATAATATTTTTTTCAATTTTTTTTTTATATGTATATGTGTGTGAAATTTTTTCCAAGACACTTAAACTTCGGTCCTTACCTCCCACACCCCACAAGTACTTATACTTGTGGAGTGACCATTGCACTAAGGGTGTGCTGTGGTATCATTTTTTCATTTACTAATAATCATTCACTACATCAGTAGTTTATAAATTTTTTTGTAAAATAATTTGTATTTCTAGTATTATTCCTAAGAGTAATGCTATAGGCCTACAACCACAAACTATTTTACAACATTTTTATAACTGTTGATGTAGCTAATTTCTTATTAGTTTTCATTTAGGCTCACCATTAACATTACTTTTTTATTTACCAATAATCACTCACTATATCAGCAGTTTGTAAAAAATTTTTGTAAAAAAGTTTGTATCTCTAGCATTACTCGCTTTGGTTTAGGAATAAGAGTAATGTAAGGGTCATCAAATAGCCCATGGCCCACAGCCCGACATAGAAACCCGACGGCCCAACGAGCTAATGGGCAGCCCGGCCCGTTGTTATTGAGGCCCATGGGTAGCCTACTAGCCCAGTGGGTCAGGCCATAGGCTAGTTTTTATGCCCATAGGTACCCGATGGGCTAGCCCAGTAGCCCAACCCGTTGTCCAGCCCATTGGCCTAACCCATTGGCCTAGCCTAATAACTCATAATTCATAACAAAAATATATAAGAAGTGTATGAAGGATTGATCTTGAGATATTATAGAGGAATTTCTTAAAAGAACTCCCTCAACCACTAAGATATCCAAAGTAATTGTGCTAAACTTAGTTTACTAAATATATATTTTTCTAGTAGTCTATCAAATTTGAATTAACCATTTGACATTTTTTTTTTATTAAAGATAAAAATTAAAAAAAAACTATTTAAAGCCTTAATAAATAAAAAATTAAATAGGTTTCCATCAACAAAACAAAAAATTAAATGGATTTGACTGTAAAAAAATTTGCAATTAAGTATTAAATTCTTTAATTCTTTCCTTTAAAAAAATAGATTGATTATTTTCTTATAAAAAATTGATTTTTTCCTTATAAAAATAATAAAATAATATGCTAACACAAGCCCATGGGTAATCGCTAAAGACAAAATGGGCATTGCCCATGGGCAGGGTTATGGGCTAAGGTTTCTTCTTTCGGCCCAGCCCAACCCGGCCCATTAACTAGTTAATAGCCCATTATGCCCATGGGCCAAGTTAAAATGGGCCGGGCCGGCCCGACCCAACCCATTGACGACCCTTAGAGTAATGCTAGAGATAAAATTTTTTTTTACAAACTGCAGATATGGTGAGTGATTTTTGGTAAATAAAAAAATAATGCTAATGGTAAGCCTAGATGAAAACCAATAAGAAATTAGCTACATCAATAGTTATAAAAATATTGTAAAATAGTTTATGACTGTAGCATTACTCAACCAATGCATGGAAATTGTGCTTACCTGTTTAATTTGCATTAACTTCAGGTTGTTTATTTCATTCTTTTTGCCCAAGTTTCATTAAAAAAAACCAAACCACCTCCCTCTCCCCAAACATAAAATATCATAACCTTATCCACCATATTGAGGGATAAGACTTACACACGCAACAAATTCGGTGGACCTTGTGACTAGTAAGGTGCCAACTACTAGACAAAACATGCACAATAGATGAAGACGTTCACAAATTATTGACGGTTGTAGATAGCCATGAAATTATAAATAAACATGTACTATAAGGACACTTAGAGATATAATACTAGTCTTCTCTCTTTTTCTTATAATTTCCATGCCACCTAATGTACTAGGTTTTTTTTGTGTGTGGAAAACCTGGTCTACTAGTTGATTCTTTATTATTTGTATTCATGCATCTCTCTTTAGATATATAAGAGACGTCATTCTTTGTAAAGAAGATCTACTCTTTTTTTTTTTTTTTCCTTTTGATCAAAGAAATACTTACCCCCATTGTTTTTTAGTTTTATGCCTAAAGCCTTAATCAACTCTTTTTATTAAAGGGAAAACATAATGCATTTCATTAAAAAAAAAAAAAAAAAAACTCTTTTTATTTATATGGACTATGTTCATGCCCCATTCAAATTCTAAGCCTTGCATCATTGGGCTTAGCAATGAATAATGCCTAGTTAACTTATGTTTTTGTTGATGCTTAGGCCCAAATAAATTGATTATATGGTTTTTTTCCAAGGCCTACTATTATTTAAGCCCAAGTTTTTTTTTTTTTAAATTTAATTTTCCCTTAGTTCCAATTTCCACTTATTGAAGCCCATTTATAATGTTTGCTCCCTTCCCTCATATGGACTTTGACCCTATTAAGTTTCATTCTTTTTTAGCTTAGTTCATTTACATGGCTCTCATCCTGCTCACTTGTGACAGGCTTAAGAAAAAAGGATTATGGACTCAAAATTTTTCTATACATATTTATTTAGTATTTACTTCATTGGGCTTCCTTAGTGGGCTTGCCCAAATTCTTGAGAGTGTTAGGGTTTCAAAAGTTTTTTTTTTTTTTTTTAAAGGGTTAGTGTTTCAAAAGTTCCCAAGGTATGGATAGGTACAGTTATTAATTAATAGTAGTATTTAATTAATTAGGTGAACACGTGACAAATATTTATTGGTGGAGTATAGAGTGAAACAGGAAAAGTGGGATAGAAGATTTGAACTCGTTTGACCCTACTTTTAAAAGAGATTTTGGATGTGCCTAAACTTATAGTATGACACAAACTTGTCGTTTGGTTTCTTATTGTCTTTTGCTTACAGCTGCAAGCTGAGCGTAGCAGTAGGCGATGCAAGAATTTCCATAATAAAGCAGAGAGAGAGAGAGAGAGAGAGAGAGAGAGAGATATGTAATTTGCAATCGAACCAATAAAGATGTAAAGAAAAATGCTCCTTCATCTCAGATTGGATACAACCATGAACCGCAACTTTTTACCTCGTGGTGTGCTTTATTGTGGCATTTTCTTGCATTGCTTCGCCTGCTGCTACTTTCAGCTGGCAACTCATAACCATTATGGTACAAAAGTTCTGAACCATATGACTATATCACAAGTCTAAAAAAAGCCAAGGATGTCTCTCCTTTCCGAAAGAAGAGACAGAAAAAGCAGAAACTAGAAAGTGAAAAGAAAGAAAAAAAGCTGCTCCTTTTTCTCTTCTATTATTTCCACTCTTCACCATACTTGTAACATCAACAAGTTCAATGCATACTTTTTTCCCAAGGGCAACGTATCAATTTACTGCACTAAGCCAAGCCAATTCCCCAAAGCCAAAGATCTCGTACAAGACCCAATACTTCCCTCAGCTACTAGCTCGACCACTTCACCTTCCAAGTTCCAACCAAATAGCTACAAAATCTTCTATTAAAAGTACCTCGATCATCAATAACCACTACTGGCAACATGGAGCGCCCATCGTTGCCTATACTGGCTGGACATTGCCCCCAAATTCCAAGCTCTCAGTTTTCATCGAAGTACTGTTTCTAAAAACACAAAAAGAACTTTCTGGGTGATTCTCACATATAATCTGGTTGTTAAATACGCGATCTTGGTTTTCTTTAAAGCAGAAATTAAACAACAGTCCTAGTACTTCTTAGTAATTAAAAAAACATGAAATTATTATTGTTAATAATGAAATACAAAAAGCACTCTTCTAGGTGTTACTCAAAGCACAAGAGTTTTTCAACAATTTTCTCTTCAATACGGTCAAGTTGTTGACCAATAATATGCAAAGATTCATTAGTAAAATTGTTTTGT
Organism: Quercus ilex subsp. ballota; assembly: GCA_032727855.1. Taxonomy (NCBI): domain Eukaryota; kingdom Viridiplantae; phylum Streptophyta; class Magnoliopsida; order Fagales; family Fagaceae; genus Quercus; species Quercus ilex. The sequence goes on along the minus strand of CM064909.1, from coordinate 93,369,055 downwards.
TCAATAATATTAATAATAGAAGTTTGATCATCAGCAATTTTGAAATGAGAGGCCTTTACTTCCGTCTTTTGACAGGTTATCAACACTGTCTCAAGAGGTGGATGACTAGACCTAACTATGATTTTATCTATTTTAACAAAATTTGATTTCTTTATAACATTCAAATGATTTTTTGAAACTTCATCCTTTGGAATATAATAGTTTTCAAGAAAATTGAAAAACAAAATATGTTTTTTCAATTGATTTATTTTTTTTCTTTCCATTTCCTTTTAACACGGTCTTTTTTAGACTAAGGAAAAGTACTTTGGTAGTATTTTTTTTTATCTATGTTTTTAGCAGAAATAAATTCATTATACAATGAGACCATATCTATTTCAAAGCTTTCATTTAAAACATTCAAAACTCTTAATTGATTAGGGTAATCAGGGGTTTCAATAGGGGGAAAATCAGAAATAGATGGAGACACAGATCTAGTCTCTTCTTCTTCTTCATTAACAGTTCTGCCATATGGAAAAGAAGTTTCAAGTTTAGTAGAATAGAAAACAATGCTAACTTGGGATTTATCACTTGAAACACCTTTTAGTTTTAAATCAGTGGGTTTTTCAAAACTCTTTTGCAAAAATTCATTGAGATCTTGATCTCTTTTTGAAATACTTTCAGATCCAACAAAGGAATGTCTTCCTTCGTTGATCTTCAAAGGTTGATTGTTTTGAAAACTTATTTTAATAGTACCATTAAGATATTGTTGAATATGGTGAGATCTAGCTCATCAAAAACAAGTTTAGCAAGAGGGGATTCTTGTTCCAACAACCATTCAGTGGGAAGCTTAACATCTTGCCATTGAATCATTTTTGGAACTTGAACTTTAGCATCATGGGTTGAACATTTGATTAACATGGTTTTAGCAAAAGGTTCTCTATTGATCTTAGCACCAAGATTCAATTGAGTACCCAACAGTCTATAATAAATTCGGTAAATCAAAGCAAAAGGCTTACTACCTTCTTCCATGTGATATCCAGATGAAGCAATATTCAAAGTAAAAGCTTTAACAATATTAGGATCATCCAAAGCGATAGTAATATCAAGATAACAGTTCAAATATACAGGATCATCATACAAAGAAGCAGTATTCATACCAAGAATGCTATCTTTAAAGTTCTTAAATCTAGCATCTCTTAAACACATGAGAACAGAAGCATTTATTCCTTTTCTAGTAAGTGGTTTAACAGCAACTTGAACCATACCAATATGCAAATAACTGAATTTTTTAACGATAAAATCATTAATATTTCTTTTAGAAAACAAACAACATTTTTCATGAGTTTTAGAAATAGAAATATCTGTTCAACAGTCCTAACTTTGTAAGTGGGATGAAAAGTACTTTCAGCCCAACTAGTCTTATAAATATTTTTAGTATCAATTTTGGGGATATTCCATTTTTGAAAATCAAGAAACTCATTTTCTTCAACAATGTGATCTTCTTCATTTACAATATCAGGAGGACAACTAGTCCTGGAGCTAACAGAGGAGTTGGATCTCCACAACCTATCCATACTATCCTAGGTTTAACACTCAATTATCATAATTTTCTTAACACCGTTGCATTTCGTAATACATACCCTAAGCAACCCTATACCTCTCATGCCCTACACGCCCTCTCTGGCTCAAACGGGCCTTAGTATTCGATTCTGTGAATTCACTTTACAACTAGGGTGGCGCCAACGACGGTAAGAAGGGAACACAACAAAGAAGTATCAAAGTTTCGGGTAGACACAAATAGAAAGACAGAGAACACAACAACACTATCACCGGCCAAAAAAGAGATGGCTTTGATACCATAAAGGGGAGGAGGAACACAGTGCTGAAGGCGAAAGCACAGTAATATTGAAAATAAAATAAACAAAGTAGAACCAGCCAAGAAGACAGTATTGCAAATGTAATTCAAAGTAATTTAAAACAATAAAACAATAATAAAGCAGTAGAACCAGCCAAGCAATATATATTAAGATAATTTAAAGTATAGAACTATCCAAGATGACGGTAGCAACAAATATATTAAACTGAAAGCTGAAAGTAGTTGTTATTGAAAATAGAACACAATACTTACAATAGTAGTAGTAGTTACAAGATCTCAACAGGTTAACAGTTACAAAACTTGGAACTAGTTCTAGTTACAAGATTTGTGAGGAAAGTAATAGGAAATCCTAAGGTGGAAACAAGGAACTCTCTCTCAAAGAAAGGCTCTAAAGAAAATTTTTGAAAGAAAAAGTTCTGAGTTTAACATAAAGGACAACCCCCCTTAAATAGGCAAAATTTTTGGAGTGAACGATACCATGAACAGTAATAGTGAATAGTGAACAGTAACTGTAAATAGTAAAAAGTGAATAATAATTTTCACTTTTTGTCTCAAATTTTCAGTAGCAAGAGTCTTGTCCGAAGCTTGCTGAAAGTGAGCTTGGAAAGACTAAAAGCATGGGGAATCAATAGTAATTTTCACTTTTTGTCTCAAATTTTCAATAGCAAGAGCCTTGTCCGAAGCTTGCCGAAAGTGAGCTTGGAAGACTAAAAGCATGGGGAATCATGGGGAATCTTCTTTTCAAAACATCATCATTTATCATCATTTGCATGGGATAGTGGTGTGAAACAATAGTAGGAACTTTACCGGGGGTAAATATTGTAGCATCTGGGTGTTCATCAAAATACCAAAAAAAAAAATTCTTAAAATTGTGATGTTATGATTCTAGCTGTAATGAGTTTGTTTCAATGTATTTTTTTTAACATAGATATTATATATGAGAATCAATGCCATTTGGAAAGGACTCTTACAAGTCAGAAGAGACATTGGGGTACTTAAATTCACAACAAGCATTGGTTGATTTTGCAAGTTTGATTTGGAGCTTGAAGCAAAATCTACCATATGAAGCATCCCCAGTTGTGGTCTTTGGTGGGTCTTATATATATATAGGGAGGAAGTAATAAGTTCAAACTTCCCCAGATTAGCAACCAAAAAAAAAAGTTCAGACTTCCCCACTTGGCTTTGGATGATTTTGTTTATAACTAATTTTATTTTAATCAAAGTGAAATGATGTGAAGTAGTGGGAGTTGCTTTCTTGATTTTGAAACATAGTATCCAGATGTCACTTTCAAAGGTTTCAACTAATTGGATGTGGATCACACTAGGTTTAGTAGTTTCAGCTTTCAGGTATTTTTGTCATTAATGGAACGACTATTAATACCTTTTGTCGGTAGATGTCAACTTGAAATTTTATCGAATGGTCCATTTGGTAAATTTGTTTTATTTCTTCGCATTAATGAATTACGACTCTCTTCCAGTGTTGACAACCCGGTTTAGATTGACATACCCGCAAATGGCTATTGTAGCTTTGGCATCTTCAGCCCCTATTTTGCATTTTGATGACAGTATTCCACTGGCAAGCTTTTATGATGCTGTTACCTAGGACTTCATCTCTCCCTTCATGTTTGTTTGTGTGTCACATATGTTTGCGTGTTTGAGGATGAGAATTTTTTTTTTCCCCTCCTCCTTTTGCTTATATTTACATTCTAATTGCACATGGCAAGATGCAAGCTTGAATTGCTTTGAAGTGATAAAAGGGAGCTGGGCAGAGTTGGAGGCACTGTCAGCTCAGAAAGAAGGCTTGGCTGAACTATGCAGAACTTTCAGAATTTGCAAGTTAAATTCATATTTCACCCACAATTTTGGGTTGAGAGTGGCGGTGCCACGTTCAGTCCAGGGTGGTCCCAAGACCACCCTGATTTGAAAAAAAAATTTATATATATAATAATTTAAATTTTTTTATTTGTTTACCCTTAAAAAAAAATTAGGAACACCCTTAAGCAAAATCAGAAACACCCTCAAATAAAATTAAAAAAAAAATTATTTGTTCTACTTTCAAGCCAAAAAAAGAAGCCCAAAAAATTTTTTTGAACTAAAATCTGAAAAAAAAAAAAAAAAAAATGGTGACAGAGCAAGCCCACTGCCCACCTAGGGAAAAAAAAGCCCAACATCAATCCTAAACAACAAATGGGAAAACAAACTCAATCTAAAGAAAAAAACAACATATGGCAAACCCAACAAATGGTAGCAAACCCATGGATTCTCCAAAAAAAAAAAAAAAAAAAAAAAACCAAAACCCAATAATATACGCGTCCGCCAATTCATCAAGTAAAGCAAAAACTAAAATTAAAAAGGGAGAAACCTAACTTAAAGAAAAAAAACCTCATTAGTCATCAATGACCAACAAACAGCGCCTCCGTCTCAAACTCGAGCAACAGAGCTCATCGCTAGTCGCCTCGCCGATCTGATCGGAGATTCCTTCCTCGCCAATTGCCTCGACATGCTACCCGACAACGTCGCCCCTCAGCCTGAGGCCTCCCTGCTCCCTCTTTGTCTATCTTACATATACGGGTTAATGGGTTTTCTCTCTTACTTCTCTCTGTCTCTCTCCCTCTTTTATCTGAAGACTGAAAGTGAAATGAGAGTCTCTCTCTCTTTAAGACTTTATCTGATTGACTGATTCTCTTTGAACTGTAATTGCTTAGCTTTATTGTAACTTTATTAATATTTGCCCATGTTTTGATTTTATTCGCTGATGTTGGTGTTGGTGTTGGTATTGGTGTTGGTGAGTTACTGAGTTTGTCTTTTAGTGTATTGTGATTTGTGATTGTGAATGTATCATCTGATTGAGTCTTGTGATTGGAGCCATGGGGCTTGTTTGTTGAGTGGGGGGTGGATGGGGCCGGGTGGGATATTTGAATTGGAGGAAGTAAAGGCATGAGAGGCAATTAGCCTAACTTACCAATAAAAGACAAAATTAAATTATTTGAGGACTTAGGCACTAGGCATGCAATGGGTTGGTTGTGGATAATGCACATGGGGTGTGTGCTAGTGCACAATGGAGTGTGTGCTAATAGTTAGTAAAGAAAAATAATGAAGCAACTAATAAACAATAATTAATAATTTAATTAACCAATATATTATAAAAGACAAACAAATTAAATTATGTTACGCTAAACAACAATTAATAATTTTATAATTAATGAAACAACAATATAACAAATTATAGTTTATAAAAGACAAAAAAATTAATGAAATACCCTGAGAAATTATGCTTCTTAAGGAACACCCTGAGAAAAATTCCTGGAGCCGCCACTGGTTGAGAACTATGTAAAGAGTTTGCTTTGAACTTATTGATGGTGAGAGAAAAAGCGCTAGTGTGCAACATGAACTGTCGAGGAGATTGACAATGACAAGAAATATAATGCAACTTTGAGGCATGTTGAAAACATATTTAACATGAATTGCACTGCTAGTCCTATAATTTGATTCATATAATAAAGGGGAAATTGCAATTTACCCACCTGTAGTTTGGCCCGTTTTAACAATGTCCATTCGTGGTTTGAAATTTGTCACTTAACCCACCTGAGGTGGTCTCCGTTAAACCCCCGTTACCCACCTCTACCCTTTCCGTTAGAAAATCTCATTTACTATATAAATCAAAATTAGAACCCAAATGGAACCCTAAAAAAAAAGAAAAAGGAATGAGCTCTCTCCCTCTCTCTAGCTTGGAACCCCAAACCCATTTCCTCTATATCAACTTGATCTTCGGCCATGGACTTAGAATCTAACTACAAAATTGCCCCCACTGCTGATTTCATCTACTCCCGCAACATCTACCCACAACTTCAACAGAAGCTTTTAGAGAGATTGCAGAAATTCGGTGTCTTTATTCTCTGATTAGTTGCTGAGAAAATGAAGGAAAGGAAAATAGAAAGTTAGTGTGTGTCAGTGAGAATTTAAGTTTGATTAGTTTGCTAGTTTCGGTCGCTTTCTTCAAAGTTTCAGGGGAGATTTTGGAAATTTTATTTCCTTATTCTCTGTTTGTTTCCTGAGAAAATGAAGAAAAAGGAATAAAAGGTTACTATGTCAGTGAAATTTAAATGTGATTAGTTTACTTGCTTTAGTTGATTTTGAACCTGGTTTGGTTTAGGAGGAGTTTTGTTGTGGCAGAGGATCTCGACGAGTGGGACCACGAAGGCTAGGGTTTTGCCAGAGCCGGTGGCGGCATCGACGGCGACGTCCTTGTAGCTACAGAGTAAGTGGACAGTGGCGGCTGGACCGGCATGTAGAACTTGAAGCCGGCTCGGGTTAGGGCTTTGAGAACTGGTTTGGAGAGTGAGGGGTTGAGATCTATTTCTTCATTCTCTGTTTGTTTGTTGAGAAACTGAAGAAAAGGAAAAAAGAAAAAAAAATTGTTGTTTCAGTGAATTTCTCTGTTTGTTTGCTGAGATCTGTTTCTTCATTCTCTGTTTCTTTATTCTCTTCGATTAATTTACTAGTTTCAGTGAATTTCTTTAATTTTTCATTCAGAAATTACGTTTAAATTCTATTCCTAAATTTCTATCTGTGATCAAAGAGAGAGGATTAGGGCTGACTTTCAATGTTCATTAGTCGAAATCCAACTGCATTTTGTTTGAATTTCAGTTTCCAGATGAGTTATTGAAGGATTCGATGAGAGTGGTGAGAGCTCTGCGCAAACAACTTCATTTTTTGTGGGGGGGGGGGGGGGTTTAGGGATCTTGATATAGAGCAAATGGGTTTGGGGTTCTAAGGTAGAGAGAGAGAGAGAGCTCATTCCTTTTTTTAGGTTCTATTTGAGTTCTAATTTTGGCTTATATAGTAAAGAGGATTTTCTAACAGAAATGTCAGAGGTGGGTAACGGGGGTCTAACGGAGGCCACCTCAGGTGGGTTAAGTGACAAATTTCAAACCACGGATGGTTATTGTTAAAACGGGCCAAACCACAGGTGGGTAAATTGCAATTTCCCCTATAATAAAAGTATTTGGACTTCTTTCATTCAATCTCGTGCATCATTTTGGTCATGGAGCTACAAAAGTTAAGAGAAGAGAATGCAAAACTTGATTAACTTTTGTTTTTCTGAAGGAGTCGTCATTTTCTGTCAGGAACACTATGTCATTTACAACCCCTGAGTATTTCGAATCTAGCAACGGTTGTGGGAGTAAGGATTTGTTGGCATAGTTGTTTACCTAAGCTAGTTTCTACTTGTGGAAATTTTTTTTTAGGCGAAAAGCACCTTTTAGTCCCTACATTTTCAGGCGATTCTCATTTTAGTCTCTATATTTTTATTTTTACCGCTTTTAGTCCCTATCCTGAAAAATGCATCCAATTTTGGTCTCTGCCGTTACATCAAAAATGAAGAAAGCTGACATGGCAAACGGTAGGAATAAATAATACTAAATTAAAGTTGACGTGGCCTAAATTAATAATAAAAAATGTTTTTTGGCATTAAAAAATGCCACGTCAACATTTAAATTTAAAAAAATTAATTTATTAATTTTAACTAAATAAAAAAAATTAAAAACAGAATTAAAAACTAAAAATCATATGAATTGAGATCTAAGTATGTCTTGAACAAGAACAACAAAAACACAAACTCAGAAATTAAAAAAAGAAAAAAGAAAAAAAGAAAGATACATACACATAGAAAAAACCAAACAGGCTAAACTCTAGTCTCTCCCTCTCTCTTTGCACCAATCTTTGTCGCCGTCGAGGACGCCGTCGCCGCTGTGAGGACCCAGTCGAGCTCGCCTCGTCGTCGAGCTCTGATTTTCGCCGTCGCTTTGCTCTCATCTCACCCTCACACGATGTGGCTTTTGCATCTTTGATACCCACATGGTCTAAAGCAACTTTCTTTTGTTTCTGTGATCCTCTTCAGTAAAAATTTAAAAAGAAAAAAAAAATCCCAGATTTCATTTTGACTTTTTTATTTATTCGTTTACTTGATTTTTACTTCGCATATGTTTGTCTTCTAGTAAGTACATGGTAATAATTTTTGTCTGTAAAAATGGGTTCTTTTTGTGTTTTAAGGATGGGAGTTTAGTGATCTGGTTTTGGGTATAGATTTGATTGAATCTATGTGCTGTTTTTCTTTAAAAATAGTAAAGGTAGTTAGAAATTAACCCTTTTGAGTTTTTATTTTTATTTTTGCAAATCTAGTGGTGTTTTTGGTGATTTTGGTTTGTTGGGAATCGAACAAGAGGTGGGCGGCTACTATGTCGTCGCTTAGTAGAGAGCTCGTGTTCTTGATCTTACAGTTTCTAGATGAGGAAAAGTTGAAAGAGACTGTTCACAAGTATGCTTCTAAGAGTTTAGCTTGTTTGGTTTTTTTTTATTTCAGTTTTTTTTGGTTTAATTTTTTTTTTCTTTTCAATTTTATGTTGTTGGATCTGAGTTTGTGTTCTTGTTGTTCTTGTTCAAGACACACTTAGATCTCAATTCATATGATATTTAGTTTTTAATTCTGTTTTTAATTTTTTTAATTTAGTTAAAATTAATAAATTAATTTTTTTTAATTTAAATGCTGACGTGGCATTTTTTAATGCCAAAAATATTTTTTATTATTAATTTGAGAAATGCTACGTCTACAACAATTCTAGAACATTTTTACAACATTGCTTATTTGTCACTGCCAAGTCACAAAACACAATTTAAATAATCTGACTAGGAAAACTTAAATAATCTGACTAGGAAAAAAAAATAAATAAAATGATTAAGAAAACAAAACAAACAATCTGATGAAATTCAAAACAGAGCATATTTAGGGGTTTTGTAGAAGGAACTCACACACCGGAGGCAGAGGCGGAGGCGGAGACGGAGGTAGAGGGCAGAGGGCCTAGGTTTTGTAGAAAGAAGAAGCTTGCTCTCACACACCGGAGGTGGAGGTGGAGGCAGGGGGCAGAGGGCAGAGGGCAGAGGGCAGAGGCAGAGGCAGAGACGCTCACTTCTTTCCCCTGCCATCGCACATTGTCGCTTCTCTTTCTTCCTCAAAACGGTGAGAGTGAGACCCACATATCTCTTTCTTATTGGAATTACTGAGTGGGGATTGTAATTTTGTTGTTTCTTACTCTGTAACATTTCATTCTCATTGAAAAAAATGCTGGACTTCTCTACATTCACAACAAAAAATAATAATAATTGAACTTCTCTATTTAATGTTATTAAAATTTTTATACTGTTTTTTTTTTTTTTTTAAAGAACATATTGAGGTATAAATGAGGCTCGCAAAGTGTTTGATACAATGCCTGAAAGAAATCTTGATGAAGCCTTGAATTGTTTCAGTTCAGTTCGTAATATTCATATAAATTTGTTGTTTTCCAATAGTGTTTTTTATAATCTTTGTCGATAGTAGGGATATGATATTAGACGAATCGAATCTAACATTAAAACCACACTCGTTACTAGGTTTGGGACAGGTTCTGTTGGCTTTTATGTGATTCAGTTGAAATTAGATGTCAGGCAATTGCTTTAATAATGTTAGTTAACATGCGAATTTGCCATACGATCTAAATTACATCATCATTATTGTGTTGTTGCTGTTGTTTATTCTTTTCAAAAAATATATAATTTAAATTCAAGAGAGAATATAATTGTTTTTGTGTGAAACAAATGCAGAATCCTAGTATGGTAGGTGAAATCACTTTGGAACAATCATAATGTCGACAGTATATATTATTATTTCAAAGTGCTGTGAACTCTAAGGAGGCTGAATGTCATCGTTCACAAAATGAAACTGAGATCCTTGACCATGGTATAAAAGGTGTAGGAAGGTCTCTTTCAGATTAAGGTTGTTAGGCTGCATCAATTCAAGCAACGTCGGGTTAAGTTTTTTTAGACCAAGTATTGTTAGTTTGTTACTACTACTGCTTCTAGGTTTGGACATGGCTGGTCCGTGTGGCTTATGCTTTCTTTGTGGGGGTAAAGTTGGCTTTTATGCCATGAGCAAGAGTTGAATGGCAAAGGTTGGGATGCAAGTGCATTCCCTTGTCATCAAGTGTGGACTCGACCTTTCTATTGAGGTGTAAATATAAGCAGCAGAAAATGCATTCCGCTATTAACAAAAACTTAAAAATCTTACTTAATTCTTCTGTTTGATTAGACTTTACTTCCTTTACTACATTAACTAATTATTATCATTGATCTCACTAATTTAACCATCATACAACATGGGGGACTTTTACATTTCTTGCGTTATATGCCCCCCATTTTTTGCGTTATATCTGGTTATGAGAATCTATTGACTTATTTCATCTTGAATGTTTCAGGTAATTGCTAAACTTGAAGATCCTGCTGTGAGTTAGTACTGTGCTTTACGCTTATTATAGGTAGAGACTAGTAGTAGTTTTTTTTTTTTTTTTTTTTTTTAAATCTTAATTCCATTTTCATACTTTGTTTTAAAATACTGTGCATTATATAATGTATATTGCAGACACATGGAAGAAGAAATAACAAGTGCTTCTAGGCTTGTAGAGTTGAATGAGCACAATAGTGATAATAAAATGAAGGATACAGTGGATCTGAAAAATAATGAGTTGAATGAAGATAATGTTGAGAATGAAAAAGAGGAAACAAGAAAGGTAGAAGATAAAGTGGAGGATCCTTGTGTAGGAATGTTGTTTGGTTCCATTGATAATATCATGGAATATTTTACATGGTATGGTAATAAAAAGGGTTTTGTAGTGGTTAAAAGAACATCTAGAAAGGGAAATGATGGGGAGGTGGAGTCTTTGACTATAGCTTGTAATCGTGCTGGAAAGCAACAGATTAAAGCTAGCAACTCACTTAAAGCACAGCCACAATCGAAAACAGGTTGCAAATCTCATTTTAATATGATTCGATGCTTAGATGGATGGATATTGAAATCCATGGAACTTGACCATAACCATGGATTAAGTCCAAGCAAAACCCGATTTTATAAATGCAACAGAGTATTAAAACCACATGTGAAAAGACAACTTGAGTTGAATGCTAAAGCTGATATTAAAATGAACAAGAGTTTCAATTCATTGGTGGTTGAGGCAGGAGGGCATGAAAACTTCCCATTTCTAGAGAAAGATTGTAGAAACCACATGGATAAAGTCAAGCGTTTAGAGCTTAGGGAAGGAGATGCTGTAGCAATGAATAAGTACTTTTTAAAAATGCAAGCCGACAATTCTAATTTCTTTTACATGATGGATTTTACTGAAGATGGTCGATTAAAGAATGTATTTTGGGCAAACGCAAGAAGTAGGGAAGCATTTAAAGAGTTTGGTGATGTGGTTACATTTGACACGACGTACTTGGTTAACAAATACAGCATGCCATTTGCTCCTTTTGTTGGGGTAAACCATCATGGACAATCGATATTGCTAGGATGTGGATTGATTTCAGGTGAAGATACAGATACATTTAGATGGCTATTTGAGTCTTGGCTTACATGTATGTCTGGAGTTCCTCCTAGTGCAATAATTACAGATCAAGACAAGGCCATGAAAAAGCCAATACAGATTGTTTTTCCAAAAGCACGACACCGATGGTGCTTGTGGCATATATTGAAAAAGATGCCTGAAAAATTTAAAGGATTCAAAGAATATAAATCAATCAAATTTTGTTTGAAAAATGTTGTTTATGATTCCTTAACAAAAGAAGAATTTGAAGAAAGGTGGGGCAAGTTCATTGAAAAATATAATCTTGAAAGCCATGAATGGTTACTTAAGTTGTATAATGAAAGGTATTATTGGGAATATGGGTATGTACATCATCAAACAACCTTGAAAGAATTTGTAGAACAATATGATAAGGCTTTGGCAAAAAATGTGGTAAATGAAAATACTGAAGATTTCAATTGATTTCAATCATCCATACCATGTTTTACTCATTATACTATGGAGAAACAATTTCAAAGTGTTTACACAACAGCAAAATACAAAGAGTTTCAAAAAGAGTTGCTAGGGAAGGTTTGTTGTAATTTTTCTTCATGTAAGGAAGATGGTGTCATTTCAGAATATGAAATACATGAAGATGGAGCATTTGGAGAAAATTCCCAACATGCAACCTTCCTTGTTTATTTTAACAAGGATACCAATGAAGTAAATTGTAATTGCCGGTTTTTTGAATTTAGGGGAATATTGTGTAGGCATCAAATTACGGTGCTCTTTCACATGAAGATTGATCAGGTACCAAACAAGTACATATTGAAAAGATGGTGCAAAAATATTAAGAGGAGTCACACCAAAGTTCGCATCAACTATGACAACCGGCTTGTCAAACCTGAAACACAACGCTTTGATAAAATGTACAAAGTCTTCAATGAGGTTGCAGACTTGGCAGTAGATTTTGAAGATAAGTGTGAGAAGGTGGTGGCACGAATTCTTGAATTAAAAGGAGAGTTCAAACAAGAAAAACTTGTTTGTGGAAGTAATGAACCCATTTCTGCAGGTATTAATTGTTAGTTGAATTTTTTTTTTTTCGTCTTATCATTTTATTTTGCATCATTTTTGTGCCTACTTATGTATTAGGATTGCACTTTTCTATTAATAAATTTATTTACTTAATCAAAATAAAATTTCTATAGGTATTCCTACAGATTCAACCTCATGTGGAGATGATCTTGCAATTTCTAAAGAGACTAAAAACATACTTGATCCAGAAGTGGTTAGACAAAAGGGACGACCGCCATCTAAAAGGAAGCAGTCAATAGTTGAAAAAGTTGTTAGAAAAAAGGAGGAAGGGAAAAAGAAAAAGAAAACCAAAGTAAGTGAGAGAAATGAATTCAAGAAAAATAAGGTTTTAGTATATTTCTTGTTGATTTTAAATTAATAATTGTTTATAGTATTTACTAACTATTATTGTTTACATTTTGTAGATAGCTACTAAGGTTGAGAATGTGTCTTGTACAACCCCTACTATGGGATTGAGGGTGCTTGGAGTACAAAAGAGTTTTAACTTAAATGTTGGAATCTTTATTTCATATCACAAGGAAATTAAGATTTGGTTTAATCGTTTAAGTATATTGAATTTTATATTGTACATAATGTAGGAGTCAGAACTGCAACAGTCACAACAGATTGGTAAAGAGAGTTATGAAGAATCCATCATGTGGCCAAACATTAATTGCCCTCCTAATATCATCAGGATGAGTCCATATTATGGGCTGCCAAATATGCTACAAGGAGGAAACTCACCATTTCAGTGAAGTATGATAAGACAAGTGATTGGAATGCAACCATTTAGTTACCATGAAAACACATCTCAGGCATGTACTTATTTACTTTGTTATTCTTATGTGTTTCTGAATTTTTTTTTTTTTTTTTTAGTATAGGGTTAACTGTTTGACTATCTATACCTAATTTCTAAATATTATAGTGTTCTCTTTACATTTAAAGAACTCATGAGACTCAATTTGAATTGTAACTTATCGTGTTGTAAAGCTTGGTATTACTAAGAATAATATCCTTTTAATATGTAATTGAATTTAAATAGATTAGGCAGTTTTTTTTCTTTATTCAATTGCTTCTTATATATGTAATTTTATTAAACTAAATGTTTTCATTTTGTTTTTTAGGATGATTCTCCACTCCAGAAGGCATGTTATGATTTGTCAAATCAGCATCCAAGCTATTCTATTGGGAAGTTTGGTACCAATGATGCGACAAAGGTTGGAAATCCAAAATTACACGAAGATGGCAGGGGCAATTAGTTTGTTTATGATATATAGGGTCATAAGATTAGTTTAAACATGGAAACTTGACAATTAATATTTTTGTCTCATAATGTAGCCCATTGGACAACCATTTGTAATAAGGTAGGAACCTTCTCTAACTCTAGAATATTAATGTAAAAGTTCTTTTTAAATGCAAAACAATTTTTATCATCATCTGTTTGTATGTACATAATTTCTTTCTCCTTTGCTAACATAAGTTGGCTAATATTAAGAAGCAATAAGTCTGTTACAAGATAATCTCTCTTTATTGAGGTGCAAAGATGATCCACCATAGGGGCAGATTTTGAAACCAAACAAAAGCATCATGGCTAGTATTGCCCATCGTTGACAATAGTTGTGGTAGTTAGTTATCATAGAAATGATATATATCATATCACAACAAAGGACAAAAGAAAAAAACAAAAACAAAAACAATCTTCTAGAACTTTATTAACCACAACTGGTTTTACAATATCCACTTAATATTATAACAACTAATTAACAAAAAAATCTAATAGAGTAATTTTGTGACTAATATGGACTCTTGTTACAAAGAAACGGTAAGTATACAACACAATAGGTGATCAAAATATACATCAACACCCAAAATAAACAAATACATCAAATGATTGCAAATAGCAGCTTTGGCTGCATTGCATTCCAATTTCCAAAGCCAGCACTTGAGCATCTATGCTTTATGATATCCACTAGAAGAAGTACATCTTGAACAAAACCCCACTTGAATTGGTACTAATAGTAGGAGCATTGCCTTCCAAAGCCAAAATTTGAGCTTCCATGCATTAAGAGATCTACAAAAAGAAGTACATTTTAGACAACACCTTAATAGAATTTCTTCACGCTCTAACCAATATTTTCCAACTAGTTTCCAACATATCTAACTGTACCATAGAGATAATTCTGCCAAATTGATTTCTGGCTTGCAATTTGATAAGAATGAAGCAGACTCTGAAACGGATGAAGATAATCTCATAATTAATGTGGTGAAAAGGAAAAACAATAGGATGGATTTGTTAGGTGTCCAGGAAAAGGAGCAAATTTCTGAAAATCAGGTAGATTTTTAAGGTTCCATTTGTAGAGTATAATTGTTTTTTCCATTTGACTTATACTGATGATCCCTATACTTTCTGCCTTTCTGGCCTAAATTTCTCTATCTGTATTGGACTCCCAGGACTCCAATGGCAAGCGAACTTCCAAGGATGGGCAAAATCAGAATGCGCTCAAAGAGCAGAAAAGGAATACCGTACCTCCTATCAAGAAGAGGAAATCACTCAATCAAGAAAATAATGAAAATGGATCTCTCTCTGCTATCACTAGAGGCAAGGGGAAGTTAAAAACCCATTCAGATGAATCAGCTGTATTGGGAGCTCAACTGGCTGAACCAGAATCTGGTATCCAACAATCAGCTCCTATTGTTTCTTGGTCTCATTAGTCTTCATGGAGAGCTTTTGTTGGTGATAAGAGCAACACTTCATTCAGCGTCTCACATATCTTGCTAGGCATTGCCTCTAGCAAGGAACAGCAACCAAAATTTGATGGTTCATCTGTGCCTGACTCCACTGTTAGCAAAAATGACAACTTAGTAAGGCATGGAGATCACTTGGAAAGTCATTCAAGTGAAACAATTAAAGAGGTCACAGAAACTCAGCCTGCCAAACCTAGTGTAGCTTCAAGTAATTCTGGTAGAGGTGCTGCTTGGCTCCAGAAATCCTATTGGACACAATTGATTAGTGAGAATAACAATAGTTCATTTAGCCTTGAACAACTTTTGCCTGTCCCAAACCTAGTAACGAGTGTGGTTTTAAGGTTAAGTTCGATTCGTCTAATATTATATCCCTACTATCGACAAAGATTATAAAAAACACTATTGGAAAACAACAAATTTATATGAATATTACGAACTGAACTAAAACAATTCAAGGCTTCATCAAGATTTCTTTCAAGCATTGTATCAAACACTTTGCGAGCATCATTTATACCTCAATATGTTCTTTAAAAAAAAAAAAACAGTATAAAAATTTTAATAACATTAAATAGAGAAGTCCAATTATTATTATTTTTTGTTGTGAGTGTAGAGAAGTCCAGCTTTTTTTTCAATGAGAATGAAATGTTACAGAGCAAGAAACAACAAAATTACAATCACAACTCGGTAATTCCAATAAGAAAGAGATATGTGGGTCTCACTCTCACCGTTTTGAGGAAGAAAGAGAAGCGACGATGTGCGACGGCAGGGGAAAGAAGTGAGCGTCTCTGCCTCTGCCTCTGCCCTCTACCCCCTGCCTCCATCTTTGCCTCCACCTCTGCCTCCGGTGTGTGAGAGCTAGGTTCTTCTTTCTACAAAACCCAGGCCCTCTACCCTCTGCCTCCGTCTCCGCCTCCACCTTTGCCTCTGGTGTGTGAGTTCCTTCTACAAAACCCCTAAACATGCTCTGTTTTGAATTTCATCAAATTGGTTGTTTTGTTTTCTTAATCATTTTATTTATTTTTCTTTTCCTAGTCAGATTATTTAAGTTTTCCTAGTCAGATTATTTAAATTGTTTTTTGTGACTTGGCAGTGACAAGTAAGCAATGTTATAAAAATGTTGTAGAATTATTCTAGACGTAGCATTTCTCTATTAATTTAGGCCACGTCAGCTTTAATTTAGTATTATTTATTCCTACCGTTTGCCACGTTAGCTTTTTCCGTTTCTGATGTAACGATAAAGACCAAAACGGGAAGCGTTTTTCAGGATAGAGACTAAAAGCGGTAAAAATAAAATGTAAGGACTAAAATGAGAATTCCTGAAAATATATGGACTAAAAGGTGATTTTCACTTTTTTTTTTTTTTTTTTTAATGTGTGTTATGTACTTACGTTGCAATTTCTCACGCTTACTCGATTTCATATTCACTCGATATACTCAGCTTGGGACTAGTTACTGTCAGCTTTCATTTATACGGCCATGGTGAATTACCCAACGGAAGCCAATTTTCTGAAGCCACTACCTACCGATCCTGGGACTAGTATGCATACAACTCAAATTTCAAAATTTTAAAATTCAAGGATCTATTGATGATTTTATTTTCCTTTCTTTTTTCTTTTGGCCATGAAGATGTGCAATATTCCTGTGCCTTGGTCAAAAGCATTAGCCCGATAATATATATAACTAGCATGTAGATACACATGATCTAGCGTTTTGACCAAAAAAATTATGATGAAAAAAAGAAAAATATTAAAATAATAATATATAGTCTTTTATTAGGCTGAAAGTAGTTTTTAGGAATTTTTCTTAAGATGGCCATTTAAAAACTTAAATAGAAAATTAGGAATTTTTTTAATTTTTGGGAATGAGTTAAAGCCTTGAAGGAATCATTGAATTATTAAAAGGGTTTTTTATTTTTTGTTTTTGAAAGGCTAAAAAAATGGCATTTTTATTAATTATTTTGTTGTTGTTCAACTTAATCTTGTTGGTGTTTAGAATATTTTTACTATTATTTGGACAAATTTTTGTTGTTGTTATTTGAGGTTTTTACTTTTATTTAAAGCGTTAGAGATTATATATGAAGGCCAAGTGGGCATCTTAAGTCAAGAAGTGTTCAATATTTTATTTGAGGATAGACAAAATAAGCAGTTTAAAAAGAATATATGAGGGCCAAGTGCGCATCTTAAGTCAAGAAGTGTTCAATATTTTATTTGAGGATGGACAAAATAAGACGTTTAAAAAGAATTATTTATCTTCCTCAAAAAAAAAGAAAAAAAAAAGAATTATTTATACTATATTTTAAGAAATCGTTCAATGTTAGAGCATTCGCAGCAGTGGAGCTAAAAATTTAGCTTTTTAGCTCCACAAAAAGTTACTTTATCTATTATACCTACACACCTGCTGCAGCAGTGAATTTATTTTAACTATCAACACAATATAATAATATAAACATCACAATAAAATAATATACTCTTACAATAAAATAATATATTTCACAACCCAAAAAACCTCCCAGCACCGACCACAACCTCCTCTACAATCAGCCACAGCCACCACTTCCACCACCACCACCAACACAGACACAACCAAACCCACAAATAAAATAAATCCCCAAACAACCATCATAGTCACCAATCCACCACCACAGCCACCAAGCCCACAGGAAAAAAAAAATCAAACACCGTACCACCAAACCATAGCCACAACAACCACCATCGCCACCACCACAGCCATCAAACCCACGGAAGAAAAAAAAAATCAAACATCATTCCACCACCACAGCCATTAAACCCATAGAAGAAAAAAAAATCAAACATCATCCCACAACTACAGCCATCAAACCCATAGAAGAAAAAAAAAATCAAACATCATTCCCGGTGGATCGACGGCGTGGATTGATGTGGATCGATGTGGATCGACGGCGTGGGTCTGGCGGCGAGGATCGACAGTGGCGTGAGTCTGGGTCTGGCGGCGAGGATCGACGGGGGCGTGAGATGAGATGAGATGAGATGATGCGATCGGCGGCGTGAGGCTGCGTGAGGCGATCGGCGGCGTGAGATGAGATGAGGCGATCGGCGGCGTGAGGCAATCGGCGATGAGAGAGTGACTGAGAGAGAGAGATGAGAGAGTTTTGAGAGAGAGATGAGAGAGTGACTGAGAGAGATGAGAGATGAGAGAGACTTTTTATTATTTTATTTAACCGGCCGAATAAAAAAATAATTTTTTTTTTTTTTTTGCTTCAGCTACAGTGCACATCTATATATAGATGTGTACTGTAGCTGAACATCTAAAATATTTAGATTTGCCACCACTGTTGCAGCGTGAGTTTTGTGTTTGTGGAGCTAAATTTTAGCAATATAGCAATATGGCTCCACTGCTGCAAGTGCTCTTTAACACCCCAGCAAACAAGCTGTGGCATTGCCCCTAACTTGGGTCCCACTTTGGTTTCGGGAAAATTTTCCATCATTAACAGTAAAAAAAACAACTTTAAAATATAAAATTTAATAAACGTAATTAAAAAAAGGGTACATAATCAAATAAACTAGAACAAATTAAAAAAAAGTTATATCAAACTGAAACATAATCTTATTCTTTCTTAAAACTAAAATAGAAATAATATTTCTACAATATTTTTCCACTAATTTTTAGTTGTAAGTTGTTACTTACAGTTATTGGTAGACTAAAATGTAATTTCAATAATAAATTTAAATTAGAATCAATAATAACTTGTTATTTATAATTTATTATAAAATTATTATAATATAAATTTTGTAAATAACTGGATATTGCTTAAAAAAAAAAAACCTCTGTCAAACACATCGGCTCAAATCTCTTAAACAAGAAACTTCTCAACAAAAACGAAGGGTAAGTCCAATGGTCAAAAAGAATAAACAGAAAAATTAACAAATATTTTAAGAGAATTTTTATGAAAAAATAAAAAAATAATTTATTTTTTTTATAAAAATAATATAAATACTTTCTTAAAATAGTATATTAAGTATTAACAAAGCTTAAATAACTGTTTGCTGGACCCAAGAATATATAAATTGGAATCCGTAGACGTACATAAATTGGGATCCAACAGATAACCCAATTGCGAAATCTACTTCACATTTTAGATCAGAATAACAGAAGAAAAACTGGTATGCTAAAATTTTACAGCTTCTCGATGTGAAGACACCGACTTCTTCAAATTTCAAGGAAAAAAAAAAAAAAAAAAGTACATATTAAAAACATGAAAACGAGTATGCATTCATAGAACTTAACCAGTACTGCATTTTTCTCTCACACACACAGACACACAGAGACAGAGACACACAAGTCACACACAGAGAGAGAAATGTCAAGGCGATCTACCGCATGCTTGCGGTGTTGTCTGGTTGTGTTCGCAGTAGTATCAGCTTTAGCAGTGTGTGGTCCGGCTCTGTATTGGAGATTGAAGGAGAGTTTAAAGCTCGGTGGCTCTTCCAAACCTTCCTGTCCTCTTTGCACGTGTGAATGCCCTCCTCCTCTCTCCCTTCTCAAGATAGCTCCTGGTATTAACACCCTTTCTCTTCTATTTCTATCTGGGTTTTCTTTTTTGATTGATTTGGGTGCTTGGATGCTGTAAATTTCTGATTTTGATTGATTATATGTTGATTCGAGTGAAATTAAGCTATACCCAGATCATGAATTTGTGTTTTTGATTCGATGTGGTGGCTGATTTAGTGAATTACTTTGAGAAACTGAAACCCAATTCAGGTTTGTATTTGTTTTCCTACTCTGTTTTGATTATGAGCTGAATTGTATGAGATTAAGGGGGTGCCCAATTCGTCGATTTGGAATCTGATCTTTCCTGCTTGGCCTTTTAGAACAGTTAAATTCCAGTTCAGGCTTAGATTTATAGTGAAACTAAGAGTTACTTTATATTTGCCATTTCGAGATTTTTTATTTGGAGTAATTACTAGTTTTGGATTCTAATTTGTGAACTTTTTATTTCTATTTGGGTTTAACTAACTTATTGAAATAAAAGGAAACCCATTTCAGTTTCTGGGTGTTATATGTATATTGAATGGAACTAAACGGAGCCCACTTTGTGTTTGAGAGATCTCCACTTGATGGATTTAAATTTCTTCTTTGATGCCATAGATGTGCCCATGCATCTGTAGGAAAGTCATGAAGATCTGACCTTGTCTTATTTTACATCCTCTATTCACATGACAGACTTTTTTCCCCCCTTGATTTTTTCCATAAAACTACTGCTATTTAGCATATCTTAAGAGAAACGGCAAGTCTGCAACCAAGCTTTATTTGGGCTCTATGAAGTCCTTTCTAGATCTGAGTTCACACATGATCATGCACTCAGTTTTGTGGCAGAAAGATTTATTATTGCCTTTATTAAGAAGCCTCTGGCCTTTAACTAGTGGTGACTTAAATAACCATCTTTTTAACTCCATGGGTTCTCAGAAATGTCTGAATATGGAATAGTTAATTGGCCAACCATAAGATGGCTAGTCAAACACCATACCAATATCGATGTTCACCCACCCCCAAGCCTAGAAAAGAGAAAAGAAAAAAGGTAAATGGAAATCTGCATGAAACTGTTTCTCTTAAACAACCCAAGTAGAATTTTGACACAGGACAAGACCAAAACTGATGCAACACCAAAATTGAAGAATAGAAAAATAAAAATAATATTGGAATCAAGGCGTAGGCTTGAATGGAATCGGCACCTAGTAAGAGAGAAGAAAAACCTAGGAATCTGCACCTAGGGTTGCTTGGAATCAGTACCAAGCTATTGAAGGAAAAACTCCAACAATAAGTTTCATTACTCAAGCAAACTGTAAAACAATACTTAACCCTGTTCTTTGAAATATATTACGAAAATTATAAAAAATCCTAAACCAAGTAAAAAAATTAACTAATTCTACGAACATATATTAAGAAAAGGAATTAAATTCCTAAACCAAGTAAGAAAAGAAAATAGTTTAAATTCCTAAACCAAGTACTTAGAAAGATAGAATCTCACCGCATGAACGTAACATTAAGTTACGAATGTGACTCCGGTGTTCCTATGAACAAAACTTCTCTGCCTTACTATATTTAGAATAGTGGTTGATAAAATAAATACTAGAAATTAATTGATTAGGCCTTAGGCCCAACTGAAAGCAAGCATTCTAAGGCCACTGATTAGGCTATCTTCTTCTTACATCTACATCTATAAGTACGAGTGATTGGGGACTTGTACCTTGTATACACCCAGAAGTTTTGCAAGTTGCATTATTTCGTTATATTTGTTTACACTAGTGGTGTGAATACGATACCTTAACAGATATTTGTCACGTTGTACTTAAGTATGGTGGTAAGTTGGTGTCTTTAATGAGGTACAAATTTCTATTGACTTGCCATTTGACATGGTGATTCAACCACTGTTGCACTTGATCCTAGAAACTCAAAAATGAATTTGAGAACGTAGGAAGCATTTCAAGTTAGAATGAAAATAGATGAGTCCTTATGTGTTTGTTATATCAGTGAGCAAAACTCTATTTTTATCATGAATAATTTGGGACTTGGTCAAATTAGGGCACATATGTGGCTTCACAATACTTGACAAATAAGCTGAATTTTGTTCTGGAGATCTACAATAAGTTGAGAAATGCTGTCCAGTGCTGTTGTACCAATGATCTTGCCTTTTGTTTGGTTCAAATTATGGCACTGCAGCTGGAGTATACAAGAACACCATTATAATGAGAGGGGAACCCAAAAACCCAATTCATGATATACAAATGAACCCTACCTTTCCACTGATATGGCTGCCATGCCCATCCTATGACTTTGACCTTAATGGTTGTGAGTCAGGGGGATACATTTTATAAGGATTTACTGTACGTATGTGTTTTGAAAAGTTTTGTTGACTGATTTGTGTCAACCAGTATTTTCCTGAACCATTTATATCATTCAGTAATTAAAACAATGTTCATAGTTATTTGGTTTGATTCAGACTATCCCATCCTTTCCTTCAAATTTTGGTATTTGTATGCTTTCATTTGTAAATAGTGGAATAGGGCTATTACCCAGATCTGGTCCCACCTAAGTGGATCCTACCTAGGTGCTTTCATAGTGAATAATTTATAAAATATGAAATGATCTGCCTGAAATACTTCACGTTTCAGCTGAACCCATATGTGATCTCATGATTTTGATGTTTCTTTTGACATATGACTGTGACTTGTATTTAGGCCTCTTTGTGCTTGGTGATGCTTCTTCATTGTTAAACTTAAAAAGAATTGACTGGCTATTTTTCTGGATGTTAAGGATATGTCATAGGGCAACCTGCCTATTACTGTCCGGCTATTATGATGATGGAAGCACAAGTGTGGGCTGAAAGAATTAAATAAAATCCAAATGTTTGCTATTAGAATATATGAAGATAACCATTTGTTTAGTAAAAGTTAATTATAGATTTTGTGCTTTCGCTTCTCATGGTTATTTCATGGGCTAATGGCAATTTAGTTTCTTGGGATGCTATCTTCACCTATAGTTTATCAGGAAGGTTTTCTACATGCTTCTATATGTCTTCTTTTACATCTGCTTTCATACATTAATTTGGATTTAGTCATATGCAACTTTCTTATTCCTGGTTTTGCACAAATGAATTTGGCTATTGAAATTGCATGTAGATCTGGGATGTCCATTCCTGATTTCCTTATCTTTTCTACTTTATTTCTTGTTACACAGACTCTCTTTTGAATTTCGAACTTCCAGTTTTTCCCTAATCTGAGATATTTTGTTGTATATATACTAATATTGGCCATCTCTGGGCTTTTTCAATTCTCTTGCAGGGCTAGCCAATCTCTCTGTCACAGGTTAGAATTCATCCTCCTGACTCAACTTGGTGAAGAAATTACTGTGTTAACATAGTTTACATTCATCTATATTCTGTTAATTTGGTAAAGAAATTCCTATGCTACTCAATATTCATTACGTTCATCTTTATTCTGTTGAAAATGAAGGATCAAAGTCCATCTTTTATCTTTCTCTCTCTGCTTCTTTCCTTTAAAAGGAATTGTGACTTGACTATTTTCTCTGGTTTTATAGACTTTTTGTGCATACGTTTGGACCATGCATATCTTTTCCACTGTCCATCCACAGATTAGATTGCATTTTTATTTTCTAGGTTGAAAATGTGGATATAACATAAGAACCATATTTTTTCTAAGTTTTGTCAACTCTGAGTTGGGTTGTACCGATAAAAGATTTTAACTAATATGTTCTTGTAAATTTGCATTTCTAGTACATTTAATATTTGTTAGGAACTAGTGTTGCCATAAAGTTGATTTTGCCAACTATGGAGCTCTAATTTTTTACCATGTCCATTTAGCTCTTTGTCAAATGGCCCTTTTGTCTGGGCTCTTACTCAATCGTTCCCTTTCATCAGTTGATTCATCATGCTATTTCTTTAAAAAGTATAAAATCTAAAGTACCTTTTTATAACATACCTTAAATTATGCCATAACCAGAATAAAATTTTGGGAATTCTTCTGGTTGTTGGCCTGTTGGGGCCTAATTTATAACCTTTGCATGAGGATCAATTTAGGTTTTGTCATGACATTCTCAGCCACCAAATGCTTCCTGCTTCTACCATCTGGAAAGCCTAAACTCTTGCTTTTCCCTATTCCTCACTGGTTATTTTTCTAGTTATTTGCTCATTTATGTGATGTTCATTATGCTGATGAACAGATTGTGGAGGTAATGACCCGGATCTCAAGCAGGAGATGGAGAAGCAATTTGTGGACCTTCTAACAGAGGAGTTGAAACTGCAAGAGGCTGTTTCTGAGGAGCGTGTTCGCCATATGAACATTACCTTTGCTGAAGCTAAAAGGGCGGCTTCCCAGTACCAGAGGGAGGCAGAAAAATGCAATGCTGCCACTGAAACCTGTGAGGAGGCCAGAGAGCGGTCTGAGGCACTGCTGATCAAGGAGAGAAAGGTGACTTCATTGTGGGAGCATAGAGCCCGTCAAATGGGCTGGGAAGGGGAATAGGACTGTAAAATTTGGTATTATCTTTTCATATGAAGCAGTGAATTGTTCTATCCGTGGTTATTATACAAGCAGGCAAGCAAAGTGCTAGTTGACACCTTGTTGAGGCAGAAACTCTCTCTCTCAGATGTCATGTATGCCAATCATTAAATTATAAATGATGTTGTAATGGATCTCTCAGCTGTACCATTTACTACTAAATGCAGATATGATGTATCTGGTAATGCATTACCTGTCACAAGCATTTCCTTGCTGGTTAGGAACACAATTTCAGACTGTTTGTCATGTGTATGTAATTTCAACTGATATTTAACCAGTTCAACCAAATTGGCTTCCACTTTGAGAACTTGATGTTTAAATATCAGATACATACAGAATTATGAGTCTTTTTATTACACAGAAGAATGATGACTTCCATCATCAATTAGGTAAACCATTTTTCTTTAAAATCCTTTATATTGAATTTGTGTGATATATTCATCACATCCATCATCCTGTCCATACCCATACGAAACTTTCACAGAAGTCTCATGAATATTTAAGTCTAAGAAGCCTTTAGATATTATTATCATTATACTTAAATGAATGTATATCAAATTAAGCTTTCTCAAATATTAATGCAGATGATTTGTGCTATGAGGCTCTAAGAGTGACATTGACCAATTTCTAGCACCATATGTTTAGTGTCTGTTTGGTATTGCTATTAGAAGTAGAGCTTTAATAGTAGAGATTCTGCAATATAGAGCTTTAACCGAAAAGCTCTTATTAGCGTTAATCACAGTGAACAATGTTTTTAAAATTCAGAATTTATAAAACATGAATATTGAATTGTAGAGTTTTTTCACATAAAGTTCTTAACTTCAGCTTTAGTAATCAGTATTTAAAGTTGTTTTTAGTTTGAACGACCTCTTCAAAACTATTTAGCTTTTTGGAAATTATGAAATGTTTGGCAATTCAAATTGTACTAAAAACAGAACAGTTTGAGGCTCTTAAAGCACTTTTGTGATCGGACCCAGACTAACATCCAAGGCCAATGGTACATTTTCAGACTACCCAAACAGGAACTGAACTATGATATCCTAAGCCAAACATTAACGTCAAGAAATCAGATACGTGGGGTCGTTACTGTCGGTTGGAACTCAACTAAACTGTCAGCCATTTGACTTTCTTTATAGGAAAAAGACAGTCAAAATATATCAAAGCAAATAGGTTCTTACATTACTCTCATGAGTCCCACAAAAAGAAACCAAAAAACGCGCTTTCAACTTTCAACGTAACATGCACTCACACGATGCAATACACACTAATACAGCTGTGATCTTCAATTATATACCCTCCATACACGCACATATATAATTTAAATATATATACTTCAATTTTTTTATAATAAAATAATGAGAAAAACCTTTGTTTAGATCTATCTTAATGGACTCAACCAATAGATCTTTCATTCACTACCCAGATTCAGAAATTCCCATAAAAAGCAGCTTTTTGTTTTTTGGGTTTGATATTTGAGGCTTAGAGTTGGTGTTGTTGCTTCTTCTGTGAAGCTTCTTGGTAACAAACTAACTAACAATCTTATTGGGTTTCTAAATTTGGAAATTATAGTAAAAGCATTGCTTGGATTGGATAAGTTTTCATATATGGAAAGTTCAAGAAGCAATCGAGTGGACAAGAGAGGGTATGAGCAGGATGTGGAGGATGATGCAGAGCACGTGCCTGGATCGAAGAAGCCAAAGTTGCCTGCTTTAGCGAGGTTTGTTTCGTATAATTTCTTCATTGAGTAATGAATATATTGGGTTTTTGTTGATGGGTGCTTTTGTTTTATTTTTAAAAATGGTTAAAATTTTCTTCTTTTGCTTTTGGATAGTCTTTGTGCACATAAGCTCTGGAATAGTTTTATGGATTTGAATCAGTTTCTTCATTAATACTAGTTTATAATCTGATGCCATTTTCACATTAGATAGTTTGTTGTGCACATAGTATTGTGTTACTTTATTGCGTTACTTTAGAATGTCTTTTCCCATAATAAAAATCCTTTATCCCAATCTATTATTCTACTTTATACTCCACCAATCATGATTAGTCTCTTGCCATTGCAATTTGAAATTACTCAAATATGAACTCAATCACATGATGGTATATAGGAAACATTGGATAGTTCTTCAAAAATATATACTATTTTTTTTTTTTTTTTTTTGAGAAACATATACTAAATACTTGATAAGCAAGAAAAGGATGGTTAAATTTACTACTGACCCTTGTTTCTTAGATAGTATGGAATTAATATATGGCTATTAATGAGAGGTGAGGCAAAGGGGGTATAACTTTGTATGTATGTACTAAAGGTTTTGATTTTACATTTTGATTTCCTTAAACTTCTCCAGAAATTTGATCAACAGTATAGTTCAATATCACATGGTATTTCTTTTATTTTTTATACATTTTTGCTTAACGTTCTCTATGCAAGTTTTCAGTTTCAGATTTGTGAGTCCACTTCAATGATTGTACAGTTCAATCTATGTGCAGTGTAATTGTGGAAGCTTTGAAGGTGGATAGTCTGCAAAGACTTTGCTCATCTTTGGAGCCTCTTCTTCGCAGAATTGTAAGTCGTACAGTTACTTTTCCCAAGTGAGTTACTGCAAAATTGGAGAATCATTCTTTTATTCTGACCAGCCCTCTTTCAGCTGATAACAATTGCTGAGTTTTGGATAATTTTCCTTGCACAACAATAGAATTTGCATATTGGTTCAGTTTCTGGAAGTGATTAAACTTCATTTTGTAATCTTAAAATGTTCATATCTTGAAAATTACTTTTACTTTTAAGTTTTGCAAATGACAATTCATAACAATAGATAACTAACGTGGCTCTTTTGCTACTTTTTGAAGTCCACCTACAAAATAGTGAAAGAAATGAATCATATTACTTTATTACTATCATCCGTTATGCATTCACATGTATAGAACATATTGCATCTTTTTTATAGGCTTTTGAAAGAGATATATATATATATATATATTAATCAGTAGCAAAGCATAAATTCATCGAGGTCTTCTATTGTTAATTCTGCCATTTTCATTAATAACAGGTCAGTGAAGAAGTGGAGCGTGCCTTGACAAAGTTAGGCCAATCTGATCTGCCTCGAAGGTGAGTTCCAACATTAATATTAGATGCTGGCAATCAGCATCCCTTTTTCATTTTCAGCCAGAGATCTTTATGATGCTGACAAAAGATTAAAGACAAATAACCATATTTTTGCAGCATTAAGTAATCCTTTTTGGTATGAGGCATACTGACTTGATTAGAGAGTCTGCTACTTCTAATGAGTCTCCTTAGGAATACATCATTAAGAAAAATTAAACATCAGAGTTAACATAATTCCCAAGCTGTTGTAGACTTATAGTTCATAGAATGTTTATCTATAAGGTTAAATGAGGTGGCAAAGTGAGATTCTAGATATGCCTTTTCAGGGAATGATTGATGAAGAACGTTATATTACATAAAAAAGGAGGATGTTGTACACCCCAGGGGAAATGTAATTTCAAAGGCAATAAAATTTTCTTGGTGCTTCTGTGGTTTAGCATATAAAGTAGTTATGCAAATAAAGCATAGAACATGCTTTAATCATTTTGTTCCTATAGTTATATCCTAGAAGATGATGTAAGCGGTCATGGTTGAGTTTCTATGCAAGAATGGTAACATATGAAGAAATTTATTATTCTGTCACACTAACAGACTTGTAGAGATGGAGGATGTCTATGGATAAAAGAGTGTCTCGTTCTTTTATTTCCTGTATGTGGACTTAATTGACCTTATTGTGGTCTTCATGAGTCTGGACACAGGTTTATGAAACACTAGTTCTTGTATGAACTTCTAAATGCATTCTAGCTAACCCTAGTAGGCAATGAGATGGAATTAATGCTTCCTTGATAAGTGCATGTGGCTTAATTAAAGCAGACATAATTAGGACTCAAATATGGATTTTGAGTTTCTTCATTGCATATATGAACCACCAGATTAAGAATAAATAGTAAAGTTGTAACAGATTGCTGCCTAGTTTCTGTCTTAATTATCATGATCAAGAGGTTATAGACTAACAATTAAATTTTCATCTATAATAGGTCTCCACCTCCAAGAATACAAGGCCCAGATGGAAAATGTCTGCAACTTCATTTCAAAACAAGAATGCCACCTCACCTATTCACAGGCGGAAAGGTTGAGGGAGAGCAAGGGGCAGCAATCCATGTTGTGTTGATAGATCTAAATACAGGCAGTGTTGTGCAAACTGGACTAGAATCAGCAGCCAAATTGAATGTTGTGGTGCTTGAAGGAGACTTCAATGAGGAAGCTGATGAAGATTGGACAAAAGAGCACTTTGAAAGCCATGAGGTTAAGGAACGTGAGGGGAAAAGACCACTTTTGACTGGGGATCTACAGGTGATCCTCAAGGAAGGAGTTGGAACTCTTGGAGATCTCAATTTCACTGACAACTCTAGCTGGATAAGGAGCAGGAAGTTCAGGCTTGGTGTTAAGGTTGCCCCTGGATATTGTGAGGAAATTCGTGTTCGTGAGGCTAAAACAGAAGCTTTTGCTGTAAAAGATCATAGGGGTGAATGTGAGTTTTCAGAATGTTGCCACTGTTTCTTATGATAGAACAATTTGCATTATAGTAGCAAGTAAGAATATTCAAGCAAAAAGAAAAAGTTGCTAGTAAGAATAGAGGGTAAGCCTTTTTTTTTTTCCTTCCTTTTCTTGAATAGGCATAGAAGTTTTTCCAATTGCATGAATGAGTGTAACTTTATATGAGTTGTTCTACGGTACTTTTTTCTACAATTATTACTATAATAGGTGCCAGGAAGCAATTCAGTCAAATTGCTCATGACCCTCACTCTGGTGAAAAAAGGCATTCTTTTCTGATATAATCTGGCAACGTGGCTGGTAAAGGCTTTTTATTATAGAAGCTTGAGATTCAAACATCACCTTATATTGTCATTTTCAAATGCAAATTACTATAGGATGACTTTGAGCGTATGCAGTTAAGAGTACAGAATTTCTTGGATACAGCATCCTTTTTTTTGGGTGTCTATTCAGCTCATTTTCTGTGAGTTGGATGGTGTTAGTCCTAGGTCAATTCATATGTATAGGTTCTTTAGATATAAAATTTTGTGAAATTCAAATTATTTTCTGTAATTGCAGTATACAAAAAACATTACCCTCCAGTGTTGCATGATGAAGTTTGGAGATTGGATAGAATAGCAAAGGATGGAGCACTGCACAAAAAGTTGATTAAAGCTGACATTGTGACTGTTGAAGATTTCCTCCGCATTCTTGTTAAGGATGCACAAAGATTAAGAAGTGTAAGGATTTCTTCTGTTTTAATTCATTCGCAAACACCTTTCTCTTTTCTATTTATTCATATTCTTTCCTTGAGTTCAATTTTTGACTATTTTCTGCTCTTAATTTGTTGTTCATGATGTAGATCCTTGGGAGTGGGATGTCCAACAGGATGTGGGAGAACACAGTGGAGCATGCAAAGACATGTGTCTTGGGCGGGAAGCTTTATGTTTACTATACCGATGAGACTCATGGCACTGGTGTTGTTTTCAACCATATTTATGAGCTCAGTGGCCTTATTGCTGAAGGACAGTTCCTCTCTCTGGAATCACTTTCCCATAGCCAAAAGGTTAGATACTCTTTATTACTTGGGAACGTTGTTCACCAAGACTAATCTATTAATCTAGCCAGATTTACTTTATGGTTCTAAAATTATCTGCACGCATAGTTTCTTGAATGGCAGTACTAAAATTATAGAACTAGATAATTACAAAACTACATTAAATGATTAAAATACTACTTGGACGTTTATGGACATCCTTTTAGTGCAACTTGACATCAAACCCTCACGAAAAAGGAAGGCATCAAATAGTTAAGAACAATTAAGGCACAGAATCTGCTAAGGTCACAGGAAGTGGCAAACAGCTGTAAATTTTTATTATAGATTGAGATTAATAATATATATATATATATATATATTTATTGATAAGTAAGATTAATAATATAATGAATTATAATGATTATTGATTTTCTCCACACTTGGTGTTCTGCGAATAGGACTAATTGTGCAGTCATAAATCATAGCTACTCCTCTGGCTTAAGGGATTGCACAAACTGAATAAGAGCAGCTTGACTGTTCTGCGTCTGTGCTTGATTTTTTGAAATATCTCTTTTGGTGGTTGAACTATTGCAGCCTTTGATGACAAAACATCTTTTTTTCTAGTTTGGTAAGCATTCATTTGATACTGTCTCTTTAGTAAATCTGCTCATTCATTTGAAACTTCATACAGGTTTCAGTGGATACCTTAGTGAAGAGAGCTTATGATAATTGGCATCATGTTATAGAATATGATAGCAAAGTCCTAAACACCCTTGCAAGTGCTAAGAAGGGGATGAGAGCCTCAGCTGCACCTATAGCTGACCACAACTACGCCACAGATCACATTATAACAAATGTTCAAAACAGGCAGCAGTATATCTCTGAACTGGGCACACAATGCCAATATAACCACCAATCAGTCCCTCAATTAATTGAATTTCCATTTGTGAGGTCTGATCAAATGGCAGCTATGACATTAAATAACCCACAAGCAGCATTATCAGCCAGCACAGATTACATGTCAGTTGGGACTCCTGCAGATATTTCAGGAGATTGGTCTCAACAAAGAATTGGGCAGGGATCAGGAGACCCTTTTGCTGAGGAAATCCGGCTGAGGAGTTCGGAGATGTTGGAGACTGATGATATGCAAAGACTGCTAAAGACATTTAGTATGGGAGTTGGTGTTGGAATGGGGGCTGGTTTTACTCATCCTGATGAGGCTTGTTTCTCTTACAGTGTTCAATATGAGCCTCAGATGGATAGGAAATTTGGACCCGAGCGTGGTCGAAGCTCAGGTAAAGCAGTTGTTGGATGGCTTAAACTTAAAGCTGCTTTAAGGTGGGGTATATTCATAAGGAAGAAAGCTGCAGAAAGGAGAGCTCAGCTTACTGAGTTAGATTGACTTAATTGCTTGGATCTATTTTAGTCTCAGGTTTTAGTGAAATCACATAAATTGATGCCTTGAAATTGAACCATATGATTGGCCAGAAGATGGAGATAATGAAATCAAAAACTGGAATTTAATGTATTAGGATTGCAGGGCTATGCATGCTTTCAGTTTTCCTGGTGACTTCCTTGACCCTCAAGAGTGCACATGAGAAGAGATGAGAATTAATAGTCATGTATCAAGTTTGCTATATTTTTCACCTCAATTTACTTGTTCCAAACATCTTTCTTTTCTTTTCCTTCCCTGATGAATTTCCACTTATGTCCTTTATTTCACGTGTATGTAATATTACTATTTCTTTTTTCCATTGTCATTCACGATGTAGATTTATTCAATCAGAATCTTCTTTGTGTATGCGCGTGCATAGATCTTAGATGAACTTTTTTTTTACAAGTCTCAAATTAAAAATTCAACATTAAGTTGTTATGTGGCTTCTAGTGTAAACTAATTGGTAAAGTCTATTATCCTTAAATAAGATAACTTGTGTCCAAATCATGCTTACACTAAAAAGAATTATAAGTCTCAAGTTTTTTTTTTTTTTTTAATTCTTAACCATTTAACTTCTAAATATTTGTGGTAAACAATTATGTTCTCTCTAACTAAACAAAATAGGCACACAAAATTTATTAGTATGAATCTTACAATGTAAGGATGTTTTTTATTTATGTTAATTAAGAAGTTTTTGTAGGTTTTAGTCGGATCAAATGGTAAGTCCCACTCCTTTGTCATCAAATAAAGGACATAAAATCAACTCCTGCTACACTAAAAGGAAATTTTTCAGTGTTCTGTTTTGATGGGAAAAAGTAATTATTATAGAACAAATGTCACTCATAGGTTCAAACTATGATGTATTTATCTAACTTTAATCATATTGAATTGTATTTTTTTTTTTTTTTTAAAAAAGGTAATTAGCCTTCCCCCAAAAAAATTATTAGGTGTAAAACTATCTACCAATTACCTCACTTAAACTCTGCAATATAAGTTTTATGCAGCAATACTATCGGGTTGTAGTTGTAAATAAAAATAAATAAATAGAGATGCTTTCTGACACAATATCAATAAAGTGAGGAACCACTTTTAGTAATTTATAATCACACATTAGTTGTGGCTTTTAGTATTATCAAAAAATTAAGCTATAGCTTTCATAATTGTTAAAGAAATTTTTAGGTTTTAGGGAGAAATATGTCGCTTTTAAAAGTCCAGTAATTGCCTTGACTAATAATTTCGTATCTTTTGGTTGTGCATTGGCGTTAAGAGTAGGTTTTGGACAAAAAGATCCATAGCTTAGAAACCACCATTGTGACTTGAAAACCTAATTGAGCCTGCTCTAAATTTCCCACCACCTAATGGACCCTCATTGTATGAGATCAGTTGACAATTAGCCACTGCCAAACTACAACAATATATGATTTCCAAGATACTTGTTTACTCTTCTTCATATTACTTGAAAAATAAGAATAAAGTGTGGGACTTCGTTCAACTTTAGAACTAACCAACCTGAATATATATGAGACTTGAACTTGGACAACACAGACAAAAGAACATGTCATGTTGCCAACAGGTTTTACAACCTCTCTAAGTAACAAAATCCTCAAAAGCTGGAAAATCCTACCAAATTACCAAGAATTTCAGTTGCAGTTGTAATAGAAAAAAAGCCAAGGCCTTATGGCTCATAGATCTGGATAAAATTAAGAAATTTCTATACATCTTACACACACTTTTTATTTATCATATAAAAATGAGAGACGTTTTGAAAGCCAAGAACTTCTCATGCCAATTATTCCATCGACAAAGAAAAGAAGATGAGTCAAAAGGAATTAAATAAGAAAAAAGTCTCATGTTAACAATTCCATACAGGGAATAAAATTTTGTAGCAAAGAGGGAAAAAAGAAGAAGTAAATACATAAAAGATTAAGAAAATAGATAATGATACAAGCTCCTCTAGGTAGAGTAAATTTGCCACTTCGATGCCGTTCAATTCTCTAGGAATGACAAGTCTCATATACATGATCCAAGAGAGTAAGCATTTATTCCAAATTCCCCATCGCTTAACACTGTCTGATTTTGTTCCTGCATCAGGATCCCATCAAAAAAAGCTCACGAGGTATAGAAACATAAGTTATCTTTATAAAAGACCATGAATACAACAGAGATTCATATTGCAATGAACAAAGATTATCTTATAAGAAATAAATAGACACCAGATTACTTAGCAGATACAAATGGTATGTATCAGTATTCGTGGTTCGTATGACAACTTAAAATCTTCCTTTCAACTTCCACTTGTAATGAAATAATTGTAAAACTACACTGGAATTCATTGTTTATCTGGTATTCAAATGACTATATGTCTCAGCAATAAAAGTAATATAATAATGGTATATCATGCCATAATCAGCCTTTTTAAGGTTTTTTAATTCATACATTTATTTTCTTTAATGTTTTTTTAGTTCTGTCATACAAATATTTAACTCATTTGAATTCAGCTAGTCTTAGCTGATAAGGATCAGGTACATGAATTCTTCATTACAAACTAATTGGGCTATGCTACATGGATTGTTTTTTCAACATTCAACCCTATCAACAACCACATTCCCTGCTAAATCTTCAATAAGCATATCTTCAATAACAACTGTGAATGATCATTTTCATCTCTGCTACATATTTATATACAAATATACCTACCAAAATAATAAAAGAATTCCCTACGACTAAACTAAAAAGGTTTTGCTTCATTTGAGTGATCTTTAAGATAAATTATCCCAACTAATTACGTTACATTTAAGTTACTTATATTACACATGTAATGCATATGGTCATCATTAATTTTCAAATACATGGCACGGGAGCTAGAACTTGAGTTGATTTTACGCATGTAATCTATATATCAAGTATTTATGTGCAAGATTATTGTGAATCAATTTCCAGCAGCATGGCATGATCAGTTCATATTTCAAGAGAATAATTCTTTCCACACAAATAAAATCCAACGATAACTGAACAGAGGGCAGAAAAACATAACAATTACAATTCCTTTGAAGGAACTTTGCTAGTGAAGTCAGAATTTTTTGTGAAGCAAGGAAACAGAAGACATTTTTTTTTTTTTGTCTTGGAATAACAAACCAGAATTATAAATAATTAGAATTTTACCCATACAATTCACTGAATCAGACAATTATCTTTAGAGAAAGACACCTATTTAAAATCAAATTTTGGACAGAAAATGCACTAATATGACATATCAAGAATTAAAAAGCCACAGAAAAAGCAGGATGTTTAATCATACCCGTTTCATCATTGCATTCATTATATCATCCAAAGACTCATAACCATTTTGAATGAAACCATCCTGTGACTTTGTTTGCCCCAAGAGGCAGTCCTCATTGGACTTTATTTTTGCATCCACAGCAGAATTTTCAAACTCACTGTGCTGAGCATTTGACAGAGCACCACCATTTAATTGGCCAATCAAAGACACATCAAAGCTTCTGCCGCAGATTGCACTATTTTGGTCCAAACTCCGGCCTAAGGTACTCACTATTCCATTGTTAGAAACCATAGAATTTATGTCACTGAAACTGTGATTCATGTTTGGATTGTAATCTTGTTTATATTCTTCCCATCTCTGCTTTGATGTGTAAGTCATATTATGAACAACATTACCAATCAAGCCTTCTTGACATACATCTCCTGAATCCTCAAGACGACCTGAAACTACATTTGTTGAAGGAAATTCAATAGGGCTGTTCCCAATATGAGGTCTGGTAGAAGATATACCCAAGTTATTAGAAGCCATTTGATCATGATTAAAAGGCTCACTCAATGGCAAAGCATTTGATGAAAATCTGGATAACTGAACCGCACCATGCCAGCTTTCATCACTTCGATTATGATTCACAAAATTAGATGAACCACCAATGCTTAGGTCAAAAGATTCTGGATTCAGTGAAGCCACTCCAAGAGAAGATTGATTTCCAAATGGTCCCCTATTATGTGTTTGTTGTGAGTTCCCTTGTAACATCAAAGGATTGCTTGAGGCCCTGGATAATAAACTACTTGAGCTACCAACAGTCACTCTATTGTCAGGGAAACTACCAGAGACAGTAAAACCTGTTGAATCCTTAATGGGATCAAAATCTCCAATGCCCGTAGCGCACTTGCTCTGTTGCAACTGGTTAAGCTCTAATGATGTTGGAATCCCTTGATACAAACCTGCACTTTGGTTTGAAGGCAATAAAGTTGGTTGGAGCTTCCCAAAAGTATTGATGGAGCTGGACAAGTTTTGACCGCCCGGTTGTATAAGTCCAGAAGAAGTAATTCCTCGAAGGTTCAAACCAGCAGGGGAGTTGAGTCTACCAAACATCCCACTTGGTGCATATGATGATAGAGTTGAGCTAGAGAGCCTTCCAGATCCTGCCAAGTTGCGAAACTCTCCGAATCCATCTAGTGAGGCCATGCGCAGGTAAGAAGAATCTTTACCCCCCAATGCAGCAACCATATTAGCTTGCTGAGTTGCCACACTACTGATTCTTTTCAGGTAGAGCCTATATTTCTGCAACATCAGATAAGACAGTAAGATTAAAAGATGCCACTGCAATGTATCATTATATTTTCTTAGATGTCCAAAATAAAGTGAGTTGTTTCCATTAGGGTATATGTAAACCAATTTTTGTATGTAAGCTGACCACCTCCCCAGCTATTTGGGACATCCAATCAATTACTAAATTCCCAAATTGCACAGACTACAGCTGATACGAAATTAATCGCTCTTATCTTTGATAAAGTAAGGAATTCCCTCAGTTACAAACTCAAACATCAAAATTCTCCTAATCCACCCATGTTTTGTACCACGCAAAAGAATCTAAACTGACTCTCCGACTCTTCAGTTAAAAAGGAGGGTTTTATTTTATCATAGCAGGGTTTAGGGGTTCCAAACAGCTGCTTATTGAAAATATTACAAATAATTTGAATAAGAATCAGTATAGCTTAACAGGAAACGTGTTCCTTTTTCAGATTCATTTTTGAAAGGTTTCCAAATGGTCAAATCTTTGACAATAGTAACAGCCTTCAAGTTAAACACAATACTAATTTATCTAACCAAAATCCAATGTCGCTCCTAAGCTCAAAAGGCTTTCTAAGTCAAGAACTTCTCAATGAAATTAGATTTGTTCTTAAACATGAGGAAGAAAAGAGAAAGATCTGTGCCTGCAGATGGCTTGCCACATTTTCCCTTGTAAGTCCTTCAACATCCATCAAGTCAAGAATTTTCTTAGGAACAGCCTCTGCATTAGAATTAAAAGACATCAGGCATGATTTGTTAGTCAGGAAATTTAAATTATTACTTTCTTGTAGCAGAGACTCACTTTCAAGTCCCAATTGATTTACAGCTGCCACAAACTTTCTGTGCAGCTCTACAGACCAAACTACCCGTGGCTTCTTCTGGCTCGATGGGTCTTCACTGTCATTTCCATTTTCATCACCTTCTTCTTCCTCGTCTTCAATTTGATCCTTCCGCTTCCTACTGTTTTTCCCATTCTGATCTGCGTTACCCAATGATGAGGCCCCTTGTCCACTCTCGCTGTTACCATGATGAGCCTTGTCTTCATTGGGGGACTTGTTTTGGTCCTTGGGGTCGATTTTTTTTCTCCGGATTACATGTTGCCATATGTTTTTGAGCTCTTCAATCCGAACAGGTTTCAACAAATAGTCAACAGCACCATGAGTAATTCCCTTCATCACAAGCTTGGTATCACTATGAGCTGACAACACTGGAACCACATGGAAAGGCAAAATTAAGCCAATTAACCAAAATTCTGAAACAACAAGTATCTATTTCTCACGTTGAGTACTAAATGATAACCAGGTCACAAGAAAAATCCTTCCACTTCAACTAGAAGCCTTTGACCTTACATTATTACAAAATTCAACACAGGTTTTGGGGACACAAAACCAATTTACTCTAGAGTTATATCTCAGAGAAAAAATAAGAAGATGATGCTTACTGATGACAGGAAGGTCCATTTCAAGGCCCACTAGCTCAAGGAGCTTGAAACCATCCATGTCTGGCATATTCACATCACTGATAACCAGGTCAAACTTGTCTCTATTCTCCCTCAACATTTCCAGTGCTATGACCGCTTGATTGGCCGTTGTAACTGCAAAAAACAAGACGTCAGATATAAAAGAAAGCACCCAAAAAAAAGAGGTGAAACCCAGATTCTATAATCAAACAAGACACATTGATATGCATCCTACAAGCAAAAACATAATCTGCATAACAGGAACAGTATACAACAGTAAATAACCGCCCAATAAAAACAAGGAGAAACCAGAATTATATTTAAATGCTCAAACTTCAAATAGGGAATTAAAATCGAGTAAATATTCAATACTTTGGAGCAATACTTCCTCCTCTCACGTAATAGTAGGTCCAAAGGGTTAAAAGCAATATGGGATCTACACTTTATGTTAGGCTCTACAACAATCCCATTAAACATAATCTCTTAAATATTCCTCCTCATAATGCAAAAATGGATTGTAACATAGTAGCAGATTAACAAAACTACTTAAAAATTGATACACACAGCACCTATATAGAATACTGGTCAACATAATTGCATTCAGTTTCACCTAAAAAAAAAAAAAAGAAGCAAACACACAAGTTTTGCAAAATTTCAAAAACAGCAAACGACTCCAGCAAGACCCACGTGTTGCAAAAAAACTCAAAATTCAAACCCAACTTCATAAAAATTGAAAACAATTAAAAGAGAATGGAAACAGACCCTGATATTGGCATTTTCGAAGCAGAGTCTCCAGCAATTTGAGGCAAATAGGGTCGTCATCTACAGCCAAAACACGCATACCCACTGGAAACTTGTCATAATGACTCACATCTTTACTCGCCACGCCACGCCTTTGGTCCTCCACAGTCATTGTGAACCAACAACTCTACGAAAAGACCCAGATGAGAAACAGAGCACCCAAAACAGAGATCACAAAACAAAGTTTCAATTTTGAATGTTGAGACTCGGTTTTCCAAGTCCTTTTCACCAAACCCAGTTCACAAAATACATAAGCAAGAGACTTTGAGAGAAAGAGAGAGAGAGAGAAATAGAGAGATCAAAAAGAGGCACTAAGAAAGTGGCTAGAGAGAGAGAGAGAGAGAGAGAGAGTGAGAAATAGAATGTGGAGGAGTAAGTAAAGGCTGTACAAAATGGACAATGATGGTGATGGCCAGAACAGAGTGAAAGGATTCAACCCAACAAAACAGAAATCTTTTTAGTATTTTAGTGAAAGACTTTCTCTCTTTCTCTCTCTCTCTCTTCTCTGTTGAATTGTTCTCTCTCTACTGTATATTTTGTCTTTAGCTTTTTTCTTCCCAACAGAACAGAAAAGCCTTTTCTTTTTTAAATTATTTTGATTGATGGATGGGTATTATTATTATAATACACCTCTCTCTCTCTCTCTCTCTCTCTCTCAAACCCTTTTTCAGTGTTTCTTTTTGGGTAAACTCTCTCTCTGTCTTTCTTTCTCTGGTCTCTATATGAAGTAAAACAGTGCAAGACCCTTTTGGTTTGATAATATACATCTCATGTCCACAACAAGTTGATAGACCCTTAACCCTCTACTTAAAAAAACAAAAATACTAAATACTAGTAATAGTGCTTTGTAGGTCAAATGTACTTTCTGAGTCTATTAAATAATAGTCAGGGAAAATCAATGGGTCCTCCCCCCATATAGCTAAAATTTTATAGCACCAATGATTTAATCATGTCTGTATCAAAAAAATGATTTAATCATGTCTATCATAAGTATGCTTTTCATGTAGAAATTATATGGTGATAAGGGTTATAAGGTTATTAAAGTTTATAAATATTACTAATAATTCCAAATAATGACTCATTTTAAAAAAAAAAAAAAAGATTTTAATGACTCCTTAATTTTTATTTTATTTTTATTTATTTCTTAATATTACCAGATTTGAAAAGAATTTTACATGTGTAAAAAATGTCATGGTCAACCATGGAACATTCTGCTAAGTTATTACTTGGCAAAAATGGTAATTATTTAGGCCTTAATTGCTAATGATCTTCGAATATCCCCATTCTGGAAATATATTTACTGCTCCTAACAAAAAAAATTCTTTTATTGAGTGTGAGGGACCCGTGACTTGAGGCCATCCTTAAATAATTTCGTCCCATTTCAACTAGTAACATTGGAAGAATAAGAAAAAAAAAAATAATAATAATAATAGTTTGAACTTTGGAAGACAATTTACTTTTATAAGGTGCATTATCGTCTTTTTATCTGTTTCTTTGCTGACATTGCTGTAAGCTTGATGTTTTTAGTTTTCACTAAAGAAGGAAAAAAGATCCATGATTAAAGAAAAAAAATCTTTAAAAAAAAAAAAATTATAACTCTTGAAAAATTTGTTATTAATGGTCTAAGCGTGTAGTCAAATTATATTTAGCTCATCTTTAAGAAGGTGGTCTAGTGTTGAATCATTCTGGAATATGAAACTGAAGGGAATTGATTGGATTAGAATTTTTTTGGAACCATTGCTTGTCCTCAGCTGGTTCTGGTGTTGTCATTCGCAATCATTTGGGATTGGTATTAGCTTCTATGACAAACATGGATACTCTACCTCCATTAATTGACACGGTGGAATGTATGGTGGCTGTTAGAGTTCTTCGTTTTGCTAGTGATTGTGGCTTCTCCTCTGTGATCTTGGAGAGAGATTCTGAGATCGTGTTTAAAGCCCTCAGTTGTGACAGTGTATCCCTTTTCTTGTTTAGTAATTTGGTAGATGAAATTATCAAATTAAGTCTCTTGCAAAGACCCTTAGGATGGTCACTTTTTCCCATACATGTAGACAAAGGAACTCTATAACTCACAACCTAACTAAGCATGCTAGGCATTTTAGCTGGTTTTCGTTTTGGTGTTGTCATTCGCAATCATTTGGGATTGGTATTAGCTTCTATGACAAACATGGATACTCTACCTCCATTAATTGACATGGTGAAATGTATGGTGGCTGTCAGAGTTCTTCGTTTTGCTAGTGATTGTGGCTTCTCCTCTGTGATCTTGGAGGGAGATTTTGAGATCGTGTTTAAAGCCCTCAGTTGTGACAATGTATCCCTTTCCTTGTTTAGTAATTTGGTAGATGAAATTATCAAATTAAGTCTCTTGCAAAGACCCTTAGGATGGTCACTTTTTCCCATACATGTAGACAAAGGAACTCTATAACTTACAACCTAACTAAGCATGCTAGACATTTTAGCGGTTTATAAGTATGAATGGAGAATGTTCCTCAACACCTAATCTTTGTAATAGTAGCCAATTTTGGCTGAGTCTATTTTCTTTTAATGGATGCAGTTTTCTTCTAAGAAAAAGATTTTTTTTTTTTTTTTAAAGAAAAAAAACTCACTTACATGGAAGTAATAATACCTAGCAAATTCTATAATATATATATATATATATATATATATAATACTTAGCAAAATAATTATGATGGTATTACTTTTCCTTATAATTAAAATTATATTTTAAAAATGTCAAGAGCCTTGTAATTTAATGATATTACTTGCTCTCATTAATTAGGATAATTAGTGTTTGAATCCTCCCTTCTCAAACTATCAAATTATTTGATGTTGTTGTATAGTGATATTAAGCTAAATTATGTAATTTCTTAAAAAAAAAAAGACAATTAACAAATGAATACATTTTTTTTTTAAGGAA
This sequence comes from Quercus ilex subsp. ballota, assembly GCA_032727855.1. NCBI lineage: Eukaryota > Viridiplantae > Streptophyta > Magnoliopsida > Fagales > Fagaceae > Quercus > Quercus ilex. Next base: position 93,328,163 of record CM064909.1, on the reverse strand, counting down.
AAAGAAATGAAATACCATAAATGTGCATAAACCATGGCAAGTTCACCCATCGTTCAATGGGGTGCATGTAAGTAATGTTTGGAACTCCATCATTCCAAATTTCAATCAATTTTCAAAATTGTGAGCTGTAACACACAATGCTTCCTCTTATGCAAAAAAACAAAACAAAACAAAACAAAAAAAAAAACAAATAAACCATGCTTGCTTTGGTTAAAAAATAAATATTAGAGGAAAGGGAACACAAAAAAAGAAAAAAATAATCTAATAGAAATTATTCCATATACAACACGCTTTGCTACATTTTCCTCTTATATAAATGATTCTTACATGCATATGTTTTAATTTTATTTTTTAGCTCAAGTTTCTCTTTCTCTTTTCTTTTGTATGTGTCTAAATTTCTTTCTCACCATAATCTTAATTCTTAATGCTAGATATAGTACACAGCGTGAAGCTGTGTACAGTGGCATAGATGGTAGGTTACAGCCAGAAAGAGAACGTTATGCTAGAAATATAGCCAATTGGCCATGCCAGCCAAAAATTCAACAAAACAGAAGCGTTTACAGAGAGATGAAATAGCATGGGTAGTTGTCCTTCATTACATTTAAAGCAATCTCTAAACTGCAAGCAATGTCATCCAAACTGATATAAAGACTTTCTCTCTTTTATTTTTTGTCTTCTACGTTGTCTATTTTTCCAAATTGTCACATTCTTGCCTTTTGAGTAATGGATGAGCTTTTACTTCAAAAAAAAAAAAAAAAGATGAGCTTCGTGTTAACTATTTTCCCAAATTGGGTACTCTACCCCTAATTTTGTCCCATTACGGGAAAGTAGTAACTACCATGACTTTTGTCATTTCATAACACCTCAATTTCTTAGTGTGTGTCTTACTTAAAGTACAATAATGCCAATTTTCTTTACAAAGTATAATTTTTATTGTTGATAATTGGATACTTACTATAAAGGGGAGGAATAATTATCTTGGTTTTATAATGAAGGAGAGCGAGTTATACCACTCAACTTCAAACTCTTGGCAAGGGTTGCATTATTTGACATGATCTATGAATATGACAAAAACTTAACATAGTCTTTTACAAGAAGTGTTTAGTTCAAATGAATTCATGTCTGAGCGGATTGACACACTTTAAATGAGTCAATTTTATGTTGACTTGCTTAACCTTCAATCAACTTGAAATGACTCCATTCATACTAATAAGTGTCATTTTTATATAGCTTAAATTTGAATTCTAAATATAATTTAGTAAGTAAAAAAATTATAATGGTTAATTGATAAAATCTTAATTGAAACTCTATAGTCCATAACCCTTTTAATCAAAATAAATAAGGGGAGAAAAAACTCTATTTTTGCTTTATTTTTCTTGGATTATGTATTAAACGCATTGAAATGGGTCATGTCATGTTAACCCACTATATAAACAGATTGTGTTAGGGTGAGCTATGTATTTGAATACTTTTGACACGACATGACACATCACAAATACAACTTGCTAACATGAATTGTCATCACTACTTGATATTTACAAGGCATAATTTTGAATCTAAGGGAAAATAAACCCGTTATAATTATTTCTAGCTTTTTAGCACCACAAAAAGTTATTTTATCTATTTTAACTTACCATTTTACAACACACCCAACATCAATGGATCTATTTTTTTTAACTACTTCATTTAAATATATATATTTTTAATTTTCTTTTACCACCTTTTCTCTTCCTTTTTTTTTCTTAACTTTCTACGTTTCTCTTCTCCTCCTTTTTTTCTTCTTTTTCTCCACACCTTCTTTGTTTCTCTCTTTTAGCTTCTCTGTTTCTCCTTTTTTTTTTCCTTTCCTCTCTTCTTCGTGGGTTATGTGGCTTTTGTGGGTCGGATTGTTGCTGGTGGGTCACTTATTGCAGGCGGCGACGGTGGTGGTGGGCGCTCTGTCATTGGTGGCAGTGGTGGGTCATTGGGATGGGTTTAATGATTTGTGGGTTTGGTGGATCGGCGTTGCTTCGATGGCAGTGGTCCGATCTGGTGTTACTTTGGTGGCTGGGTGTCTAATCCGGTTGGTTTTTATATGGATTGTATGAGCACAACCGCGATTAGCAAGCTGGCCGGCTAAGCAAAAAGGAGATGAAGGAGGCACCAGAGAGAAAAAAAAAATGAGAAGGAAAAAGAAGAAGAAAGAAGAGAAGCCGGAGAGAGAGAGAGAGAGAGAAAGAAAAAGAGAAAATATCTTTTTAATGAGAAAAGAGAGAGAAGTTTAATAAATATATATATATATATATATATATTAGCTTTTTACTACAGTATGACTGTGCACTATTGCAAGAAGCTAAAAAATTTTAGCTATGACACCACTACTATAGCATGCTTTTTAAGTATTAGTGGTGCTAAAAATAGCAATATAGCTATTTAGCACCACTATTGTGGATGCTCTAAGGAAGTAGTGTCCTAAACTTTATCTAAAATATTCCACTCCCTACCATTGAGACATCTTGAAAACCCCCATGAACCAATAATGTGATAGATTGAACATGAAACCTCTAAGTTTATATCACGACATAGACCAATGAGTCCACCACTCAGGTATCCTTGTGGGTTTTGATTTAGGTCAATGGTGATTATTTGCTAGAGTACTACCGATAGAACAAAAATTTACGAAAATTTTACAATATGCTCAAATTAACTTACCGTCTCGCACATAAACTATTAAAAAAATTAAGTTGATAATTATGGTGAGCTCATGTGTGAGTTGCTAGGCCAATATGAAAATGTTGTCAATTTTTATGGTGTCCCTAACTTTATTGTAATTGCAAAGTAATAATAAATGAAAGTTGTGGTGATTGCTCACTAGTTTAATCTAACTATTCTTCTTTAAAAAAAAAAAGTTTAATCTAACTAATGAGGGAAAACCCATTTGTGATTAATAGCATAAGAAAGAGGGGGGGGGGGGGGGGGAGTTGAACCATTATTAATTAGCCAAAAGAAAAAAGAAAATTTCTCTTTCAAAATTGGGGAGGCTTTTGGAAAATACTTAAAACGATTTTGAAATCATTCATCAAATATGCAGGCCTTGGCATATTGTTTCATCAAATTAAAATTGTTTGTTAATTCATTTTTGCCTCGTTATTCATAGTTTGTGACAAAATAAATGAACCATTCATCTAGATTCAAAAATTTACCGCAAATCCCAACACATAAAAAGCAAATATTTCATATCATTCCCAATAATATTGTACTGCAATTATAAGATATTATTCTTCTTAATAGGTATAGCTTCCTTTTCTATCTTTTTTCATTGTGTATCTGACATTGTTCCAAGTTCCAACTCACTAATCACTATATCATGTTCTGCCCAAAAGTTGTGCTTACATTATATCCACACACATAAAAAAGAAAGAAGAACCTGTTGATAACACAAATTATTATAGGAGGACTGTGTTTGTCACGCTCCTAAAGAAAGAGGAGGACGATTGTTATATGAATTAGGTCAGCTTGGCCATAACTATAAAAGTACCAAAAAAGTACAATTCTTCATGTGAACTGCTTTCCCACTAGCCCACGTATCGACCTCTTATTGGCTGCTCACTATTCCCAACGTATGCGGAAAGAGATGCAGCCTTTTCACTAATGACGCGTCTGTACTATGATACCACTGAAATGAGGATCTCTTCTATGTTTGGATGCAAGGAAAAAAAACAAAAAAAAAGGGAGGGAAAAGAAAATAAAAGGAATCTCCCTTGTATGTCCGGGTCCACTATTTTCTTTTCTTTTCTAGCATTGTGAGAAAAAATAAAAATAAAAATAAAAATGAAAAGAGAAAGACCAAGAGGGTATAACTATAATATTTAATTATTTGGATTACACTCCTAATTTTTTTTCCTCTAAAGAATATGATATTTCCTTTCTTTTTTCTTTTTCTTTTTGATAAGTATTTCCTTTCTTTTTATTAATACTATATTCTTTCAAGAAAATTAGAGAAGAAACACATGAATTTAATCATTTAATCAATATTTTTATAAAAGAATCATTTAATATTTTCTAATTTTCCTCCTTCATATGTGATTCTATTTAAATCTTTAAAAAATAAAAAAATGTGAACCTATTTAATAGCTCAACACTTGAGATTTTTATTTTATATATATTTTTTTCAAATGGGGAGATTGGAGGGAAACAATGTTCAATTTTATTATGCTAAGATAACACCTTATTTTTTTGGTACACAAAATGACATGATAAATATTTTATTTTCTTTCCATTCTCTCTCATTCATTTCCCTTACATTTTACCAAACATAGTAGTAGGGTAGGACTTGAAACTGGAGTGAAGGACATAGATGATAGAACATGCGTTGAGTTGCATCCGGCTCAAAAAGATAGTTATTCTACCTCTTTTCTTTTTTTCTTTTTTAGGAAAATCATATTATACAATAATCACAAATATATCAACATTTATTTAGCTAGCTAGTTGGGTTGTCTCTCAAAAAAAAGAAAAAAGAAAAAAAAAACACATGTTTTCATGTGTTTAAACACATATTTTCAGTTTTTAAACAACATTACACGTATTTATACACATTTTTTCACTCACATATATTTTCAAAAATACAAATAACGATACTAAAACAACGTTACCAAACGGCCTCTAAATATTTTAACACACACATACGGAGAAATAGGAGAAAGTCTTAAAAAAACTGATAGTAGTATATATTCAAAATAACCTAATTCTTATATATACAGCACAAATTTGTGTATATATTATTTATTAGTCTGTAAGTTTTACTTTATTTTATCTTGTTCACAAAATCAAAGAAGTAAATTATTTGTGGAATAATTCCCACAAAATTTTTCTAATGGTATCTGTTCCTCTAAGTCTGCCTAAGATTTGTTACAAAATCAAGTACAAAGAATTTCATTTGGAAATTTAATTTCCTCAAACAATATGACTTCCTATGTATATGGCCTGCTTTTCACGACAGATTTGCTAGAAAATTTTGTCATTCAGATACTTGGTAAAGATGCGGATTTTTGAAAGAGGATGCTTTTTCTATCACATGTACTCTTGAGACTCTTTCAAATCTAAACAAATCTGGAATAGTCTTGAGCTCAATCTTGATCATACTAGCTGCCCCCCCATGACACTTGGGTTTAGAGCTAATAGTCAAGATACCACTGACATATTTCTTTTCTCCATCACTCCTTTGGTGCCATATTTCAAAGCTATAAATACAATTCATCCATTAGGAAAACTAGGAATAAAGGGGCTTTGATTGTATATCCTTCCAACCATATGAAACATTAAATGTGGCTACTATAGATTTAGTAATGTACAGACTACAGTGTAGTTCTGTTTCATACTTCACATCACATGCAACCTTGGTACTTACTCCATTACTAGGTCCAAAATATGATTCTCAAAAAAAAAAAAAAAAAAAAAAAAAAAAAAAAAAAAAAAAAAAAAGGTAGGGTATCCCCGTTTACAAAGAAATTGTCATTGATTCAGACTCATTGACAATTCTCTCTCATCAAAGATGTTGGTTGATCTTATAAGGTTTTATCTGAATAGTATTCCCGTAAAAAATTGTAAGATATTCTTTGAGTTTTGACGGGACATGACTCATGATTATTCTCGAAGTTTAATTTTATTGTTACTAATTCTTCAGAGGAGTAAATTCCGGACAATTCTTATTTTGTCTCGGAACACATACTACTCTGGGCTCTCACAAGTGCTCCAACACTACCTAAGTATTTTCCTTAAACTCCTGGGTTGCAGCCCTTTGTTTGGGCATCCATTTGAACCAAAAAAAAATGATTTTTGTTTGTGTTTTTTGGTCTTTCTCTTTACCTCCTTAAGTCTCACCAAATCTACCCATGTTCGGCTTCTAATTCTAATTGACATGCATGTAACATTAAAAAAATTACATTTTCGTCTTAATCGGTTGTCTAACATGGCATAATTGTCACCATCATTGAAGAACTTTCGCCAATAGGGTCTCAATGTATAGGAAAATGAAAGATTTAACATAGTGAATAGTCTTTTTCTTTTTGGATGGTAGTGAATGAGTCCTTAGTTACAAGCAATGGATGAAAATCCTGTTTGTTGACTTCTTGCTCAAGCAATTACATTATCTTGATTATACTATTTTTATTTAATTTTTACCTCATGATTTTCAAGACAATAATGACCCTCTTTTGTTCGAACAAAAAAAAGAATAATGATCATTTTTCAGAAAGGTTGAATGAGAAGAGTTCTTCTCCACAGTGATTGCCTATGCCATATATTTCCTAATCTGGGGGTACCCAAAAAGCTATTGTAGAAAGTGACATTGTTTGTTCCATGCAGGTGACCACAACGATGGAAACGTGAAATGCTATTCATATTTATATATGCAATATATTGTTGCTTAGTTGTTTGGACTTTGGATAGAGTTTATCCATGTGACTATACATGAATTTTGTTAAAATGTTGGGCATAGAGAAATGAAAATCCAGAGTGGATATCACATGCAAAAATTATCTTTAAAAAATAAGAGGGACATTACTGAAATGACTTAGACAATTTGGCATTTATTTATAGATACTTTGTACCCCTTTCATGTAGAGTTGCACCCTCTTTGAAGGATTGTAACTCTAAGAATAAATTCAACTCCTTGCAACTTGCAAGAGTCACAAACATTATCTATTAGAAATAATCATCACTTTTCTAGGAGACAAAATAGGATATCTTGTGTGAGTGGGTCCACCATTATTACGGTGTGATCACCTCCTATAATATTAACATCTTCCACTCTTTAGGAAGATGATAAATTACACACACATGCACAAAAATATTGGTACCAATTAGCAAGTCACATCCTAACTCCCACCTATGACTCATTTTATTTAAGAAACACAAACACATATACGGTAAGGTATAATATAGTGAAACGACAATTTTTCAAAAAAAAAGGACACGAGCATAACGGGACATATTTGTTAAATAAATATTAAATATATTTTTATTTATTTTTTCTATATATTATTAAGCACTTATTTCTTATATAATATTCTGTATTAAATATAACCAAACTAAGAGTAATGATTAATAAAAAAGTAAATCTATGACCATTAAAGAATTTTTAAAAATTAGAATACAAACCAAAATAAAGATATTTTTTGATTTTCAAATGCACTATTACTATTCAAAGCATGAATGTTCTTTTTTATTTTGTGAAAAGGTTTTTGATTCTTCTTATTCTTGTGTCCCAATTGTGTCGTGCATTTTTTTGTTAAAGGACATAACTAGGACATGCATGCAAAATTCCAAGTATATCAAGTATCCGGCACAAATACGGCACCCAAATAAAGTGTCCTAACCTCCTAGCTCATTATATATCAACATCAATCAGTGATAGAGGCCATATATATGTGCTCACACTTCTATGTTCCATCACTTCAGCTTGCGCCCTTTCTAATTTACTATCTTTTCCAATAACATTCCTTGAATGTCTTACGATTCACTATCAAGTGCTCGACATCAGCTGTACTGACCAAACTATTTGTTAACCTGCACTGAAATTTTGTCAAGTACTTCCTCCAAAGCTTGGTCCTGAAGGTTTTCCTCCATCACCTTATTAGTGACTTTGGCACAGTTCAATCATAGATATAACCCAGTTTCATTGTAATGCTAGTAGTGGACTTCACATCCATGTGATCGGTGGCCTCTGTATGTCTTCAATGTGATTTTCCTCCAAACTAATTTAGAGAGAAAAAAAAACTACTATATGTATTCTTTCATTTATATTCCCTTTCATTTGTATTGTCACATTGAGTTTGTCGAATTGGATTGCACCCATTGTACATAATATGAAATACAAGGATATATAACTGATTATGCATCACTTGATGTCAAACATATATCATAGGAGAAAAATGTAGGGTGGAAATTAATGCTAAAGAAATTAATGGTAGTTGGCAAATGACAACTTTGTCAGCGACAAAACGTACGAAATTAGAAATATATTACTAACATGATAGATTAAGTTTCATAGTAATCAATTAATACATTTAAGTTAATATATTTAGATGCAAGACAGTGGCCAGCTCAGTTCATTGTGAGCCAGCTCAGTTCATTCCCAATGTGTTGAACATTTGGGACAATGTTGTCTGGAAAGATGTCCTATATTCGGTATCACATGTCATTCAAGTCTAGGAAAATTGATAAATACAAAACGCGTCTAAATGAGGGAATATGGTAATATTGAGAGACAAATGCAAGGGAGTTGAGAGACAAGTGCAAGCAGAAATCAATATTCAATATATATATATATATATATTATATTTATTTATATATAAAAGTAGAGACATTACGTGGGAGAGTATAAGATTTTGCCATGTGCTTTGTTCCTCAAAGATTTTTTGTATTTAGGATTCCATTTTAACAAAGTCCACATTTATATCAAAATAAAGTATTAATTCATTGAATTAGCAAAGTAAATATATTAATTATATATAGTTGTACATTAATTATTTATATTAAAGGAATTTATATGATTATTTCTAAAAAAAATTATATAAGAAACTATTTTATTTGGAATAATAATAATATTATTATTTTTTTGACCAATAATAATATTATTATTATTATTAATAGACTTAGAATATGACATTCTTTTTTATGTTTAGTTTTTTAATTTTAAAGAATTTTGACAACAATTGACATTTTTTTTTTTTTTGAGGGGAGACAACAATTGACATGAAAGCCATAAAAAAAAATTAAATATTTGTGAATTCATTAAATTAATCATAACCATTTAGATTTCCTAACTTTTAAGTGACATGTAAAATTAATATATATATATATATATAATCAACATCGTAATATTTATTCTATGTAATTAAAAAGATTACTAATACGATAAATACATTTATTTTGTTATATTAATTATTTAAGTATACTAAAATTTTGATGTCATTTTTCTAAAATTTATATGGGAAATAACTTATTTGAAATATGATATTCTTGCTCAAATTTAGTTGTTTTTGCAACAATTGAAACAAAGTCTAAGAAAAGGAAAAAAAAATAATATATTTATATATATATATATATATATGTATGTATATATATAATGCACAATCAAGAATGTTAAAAAATAATTGAAGAATATTTGCATTCTTAAAAATGCATGAAACATGTTTATCTATATTAGTCACTATATCATATTATTTTCAAATTTGTAAATACATATAGTATGATCAAATTACTACATGTCTTTTTTGTTGATAAAATAAAACACTAAAGACCAAAAATTTTTGCAAGTAAAATTATTAAAATATTGGAGGAAACTAAAAACAAGTTAGTGATATTTTGGTTAGTAACACGAAAAGTCTTTCGTAAAATGTTGCAGATCTTGCATTAGCACAATTAGTTATTATTAAAAGGGCAACAAGAGAATACATATTTTGAAATCTTCTGAGCTTTTGTTTCCTTCTAAGGGGAAAAAGTCTCATATCGATATTGTTTTCTAAGAGTTTAACAAAATGTTATTGGCTTTGTATCTAGAAATAGAGCCATCGGAGCTAAGTTAAGTTTGAGTTTGTAAACCCATTTACAACCCACCAAGTTCTTATTAGGAACCAAGTGCTTTCTCATTGAAGAGTTTCAAATTCAAAATCCTGGGCAGTACACCATTGAGGGCATTGAGAGCCAATGTGGGAGGTTCTGTAAATGTGTAGTTTAGAGTGGTCTTATAACAAAGTTTGGGTTTGCGGATACCACTTTTGGCTTTTGTTCGCATAAAATGGTGATTAGCAGGTAATATAGTAGTTGAAGACATAGGACCTAGACAAAGATAGGAAATTATGGGAGGTACAAGTTTTGTCGGTGCAGGTATTATAGAAACTGCTAATGCTGGAGATAGGATGGGGATGATGACACTAATGGTGTAGAACGTGAGACTAATAGTGTGGATTTCGATTTTGCAATAGCTCCCATCATTGGTGATGACTCCAACGGCCATTAGTTTATCTCTAACATCCTTGATCCTTTGAAAATATATATCAACTGATTCGGATCATTTCTTGAGATCTCACCGTTTAAGTTCATAATATGAGATTTAGATATTGAAGAAAAGCAATTCCTCAAGTGTTTCCTGATTTCTTTTGCAGAATTACATCAAAAAATAAGATTAAAAACCAGGGAGTAAGAGTAGAACTAATGAAGGTTAACAGAGTTTTCTCAATTGACTTCCATGTCTGCAATTCTTGGAATTGGGCCGAACTAGACTTCATGAATTTTATTATAATGGCATTAGAGTTTTGATTAAATTTACAGCACAAATGTTAGTATAATAAATAAATAAATAAAAAGTAAAGTTTTTTGAAATAAAAAATGCTATAAAGGTAATACCGATATCATTACAAACACCTAAATACCTAATAGATACAACAAATTTTATTACACTAACTTTAAATACCGATATCATTACAAACACCTAATAGATACAACAAATTTTATTACACTAACTTTAAATGAATGTGTCTAATTTTCAATCACAAGAAAATAAATTAGTTAGTAAATTTATATATTATATTGTTAATATGATATCAATTATAATTTTCAAACACAATATAATGTAGTGTTTGTTTTAGAACAGCTTATTTAGCTAAAATTAAATTTTTTTGCTGAAAGTACTTTAAATAAAACTAAAAAGTAGTTGAAATAGTACAGTAAGACGCATGAATAGTATCAAAAAGTGCAATAGAACCCATGAATAGTAGCAAAAATAAGCAAAATAGTAAAAAAAATTGGCTTTTAAGTAGTTTCAAACGCACACTTAGTGTGTGTTTGGCAAAAATTTAAAAGCTAACTTATTTCATTACTCAGCTTATTTTTTCTACTATTTATGAGCACCACTGCACTATTTGGTACTATTCATGAGTCACATTGTACTATTTTAGCTAACTTTTACCTTTATCTACAGTACTTTTAGTAAAAAAATTTCAGTTTTAGCAAAATAAACGAATCTCAAACAAACCCTTAGTTAATCATTTTTTTTATAAACTTTCAACTTATGATATCTCCTCCTATTGACATAGGCGGGATCGAACCTCCAAATCTCTTAATTATTACTATGCAAGTTTGTTAGTAGTTTGTAGAAAGATTCTTAATAGTTTTTTTTTTTTTTTTTTTTTTTTTTATGTTTAAATAGCTACATTTAGTTTATAAGGCTTATTTAATAAATCTTGTTATATCCTTAGTGTGGGGATAAAAACCCAAATTTATATATTGGGTATTGAGCCCTATTTGAAGATATGGGTGCGTTCGAGGAGGAGCAATTGATTGGGGAAGGCCTCGGACTGAAGAACCATGCAAGGAAGTGGTAGAGAAATATAGTCCGAGGAGTATATCCTTCTCGGATACGAAGAATACTAGTCTAGCAAGTACCTGGGTGGCTTGGGCAATCTTCCAGGAAGTTCCAACGATAAGGATGAACTTTATGCATATATAAAGATGATAAGAACAGAGAAATATCTAAGGGAAAAAACTGCTACCACTGCATTAAATGTACTACAGCAACTTTTCTGGAAGCATTTATTTGGAGAAGACCCCTGAACAGTGTAGCCTTAGCTACCACCACTCATGGAGAACTAAAGAAGATACCTGATGAGACATATACTCAAATGAATGCTTAGATGAAGAACAAGTATACGATCAAGATGGAGAAAAAGAAAACTATATAAATGTAAAGGACCTCTCATGGGGGGGGATCGAAAAATCAACAAAGGAAGAGAGAAGAAAGGTTTACTGTAGCTCTCAGAATTATATAAACAAAAGTTTATCTCCTCGGATAGCAATTTGTTCAAGTTTCAAGTTTGTTCTTGCAATTATTTATCTGTCGAACCTTTGTCAAACATTGTTTAGTTCACTATCAGCCCAGCTCTTTCACCCACTCTCTACAAATTTATTATATTGGGCTTGTTGGGCTCATATTCCATATCTCTTGGGTTTGGGCCACAAATATAGACCCTACAATTGGCGCGGTCTGTGGGAAGAGCTTGAGCGAGGGTGGAAGCAACCGTTGACGATGGCCGAACCAGGGCAACAACTAGCAGAATCCAGGGCATCCCAACACGTTGATCCTTTTCTCAACTTGGAGTAAAGACATGATCATGAAGGTAGTGTATATACTACGCGTACTGATCGAAGCTAGCCACAAGGTGGAAGTCACTGGCTCATGCAGAGAAGAACAAAAACATGCAACTAGAAATTGACCAATTGAAAAGGGAGTTGCGCCATGCAAAGAGGAGGCGGACTTCTTCATACTCTGATGATAATTCTGATGACGAACAAGACGTCACTTATAAACGGAGATCTTGAACACCAATTAGTGAGTCTTTTTCCTATGAAGAAGAACATTATCGTAAACGGCAACCTCGAAGCCCATCACATGGAGGCATAGGGAACGATGCTATAAGCAAGGCCTTGAACCAAATCTCCAGATCGCCATTCACACGTAGGATTGAAGAGACAAGACTTCCTCGTCGTTTTCATCAGCCGACGTTCACTATCTATAATGGTAGAACAGACCCCGTGGAGCATGTGGGCCACTTCAACCAAAGGATGGCTGTCCATTCTAAGGATGAAGTTTTGATGTGCAAAGTTTTCCCCTCCAGTTTGGGACAAGTTGTGATGAGATGGTTTGACAGCCTGAAAGCAGATTCCATTAGTTCCTTTAAAGAACTCATTCAAACATTTGGTTCCCGTTTTGTCACCCGCCGAAGAGTCGCTCGGCCCTTAGCTTCATTGCTATCCTTGAGCATGCAAGAAGGTGAGACCTTGAAAATGTACTCAGATAGGTACTGGGAGATGTTCAATGAGATGGAAGGCGATTTTGATGGAGTGGCCTTTAATACATTTAAGCTCGGCCTTCCGTCTAAGCATGGTTTAAGAAAATCCTTAACTGGTAAGCCTGTTACTAACATACGTCAGCTCGTGGACCGTATTGACAAGTATAAAAAAGTTGAGGAAGATCAGCAGTAAGGAAAGGGAAAGGACAAAGTTATCCCCCAAGAGAGGAGGGATTTCAGGTCGGACCGTTACAATAACAATAAATTGCGAAGAGATTTTGATGGACAGTCTGGATCGGCGAAGCCTCAAGCAATCAACGCAGTATTTCGAGAGCCAGTGCATCAAGTTTTGGAGAAGATTAAAAATGAACCATTCTTCAAACGACCGAACACGATGGTAGAAAATCCTGAGAGACGTAATCATAACCTCTACTGCCAGTATCACCAGGATCATGGGCATACCATAGAAGATTGTAAAAGTCTTTGGGATCATTTGGAACAGCTTGTCCATAAGGATAAGTTAAAGCAACTCTTGCATCACTCTAGTGGCCGAGGAAGTCAGGTGAACTCGGAGCCTCGAAGGGATGATTCTTCAAGGCCCCCTTTGGGAACTATCAATGTCATCTTCGCTGCACCAGGGAGAACAGGATCCTGGCCATCTAGGGTAATATTGGTAGCCCGTCTACCCACATGAGACGTTAATCACGATCCAAAAAGAACTAAAGCGAGTATTCCACCAGTTTTAGGATTCTCGGACGAAGACAAGATTGAAACTATCCAACCCCATGATGATGTTTTAGTAATCACCCTTAGAATTGGAGGGAATGATGTGAAGAGGGTAATGGTAGACCAGGGCAGCGCAGCAGAGATAATGTACCATGATCTCTATAAGGGGCTGAACTTAAAACCTGATGACTTAACTCCATATAGTTCTCCCCTGGTGAGTTTCGAAGGAAGAGTTGTTATCCCAAAGGGCCAAATACGATTACCTGTGCAGACTAGTACAAAGGTAGTAGAGGTAGATTTCATTGTTGTAGACCCGTATTCGCCCTATACTGCAATTGTGGCTAGACCTTGGCTTCATACGCTAGGGGCTGTTTCCTCTACTCTACATCAGAAGGTTAAGTATCCATCTGAAGGTCAAGTTAATGAAATCCTGGGAGATCAATCTATGGCGAGACAATACTTAGTGGCTGCCATCCAGCATAAACCCGAAGCTGAGTCCTCAGCCCATATTGGAAAGGATTTATAGCAATCAAAACCCCTGGCACTGCACATCAATGATTCAGCCAAGGGTGCGAGGTGTGAAGATAATAAAAGTTACTATTGGAGATGATCCAGAGAAGTTCTTTCAAGTTGGATCTCAATTACCTCTTGAGGAGAAGGAAGAGCTTATAGAATTCCTTAAGAGAAACATCGATGTATTTTCCTAGAATGCTTACGAAGCCCCGAGGGTAGATCCAGAATTCATATATCACCATCTGAAGGTCAACCCATTAATCACCCCTAAGAAACAGCCTCCTCGGCACCTATCCAAGGAACACGCTGACACAGTGCGAGAGGAAGTAACAAAGCTCAAACAAGCTGGAGTTATTAAAGAAGTTTTTAATCCTGAGTGGCTAGCGAATACTGTGGTGGTAAAGAAGAAGAATGGAAAATTGTGAGTATGCGTAGATTTCACTGACTTAAATAAGGTTTGCCCTAAATATCCATTCCCTATGCCTAAAATAGACCAACTAGTGGATGCAACTGTTAGCCATCCTCGGATGAGTTTTCTAGATACTTTTCAAGGTTATCACCAAATACCATTAGCCCTGGATGATCAGGAGAAGACTGCCTTTGTCACCCCTATTGGGAACTACCACTATAAAGTGATGTTATTTGGTTTGAAAAATGTAGGATCTACCTATAAAAAATGATGACGAGGATGTTTGAGCCGCAACTGGGTAAAAGTATTGAGATTTACATAGATGACATGGTGGTGAAGAGTAAGATTGTTTCTGAACATGTGAGAGATCTTGGAAACATTTTTGAAGTTCTCAGAAGATACAAGTTGCGTTTAAATGCATCCAAATGTTCGTTTGGTGTGGGATCAGGTAAATTCTTGGGTTACATGGTCACTCACAAGGGAATTGAGGCCAACCCAGATCAGACAAAGGCCATCAACAATTTACAACCTCCTCGGAATCCCAAAGAGGTCCAGAAGTTGACTGGAATGGCTACTGCTCTGAACCGATTTATCTCTCGATCAGCAGATAGGTGTAGGCCTTTCTTCTCTCTGATCAATAAGTGGAAGGGATTTCAGTGGACTGAAGAATATGCTATAGCTTTTCAGAACCTTAAAGACTATTTAGCTTGGCCACCAATCATGTCCAGTCCTGAGCCAGATGAAGTCTCGTTTGCCTACATTGCTGTGACCCCTTACGCTGTAAGCTTGGTGTTAGTACGAGTGGATTGTGGTGTGCAAAAGCCATTTTATTATGTAAGTAAGTCACTGCATGAAGCCGAGATTCGTTACCTGCCACTGGAGAAATCTATCCTGGTAGTAGTGCTTGGTAAACAGAAGCTGCCTCATTATTTCCAAGCACAACGGCTGTTGTTCTTACCCAACTCCCACTTAAAACCATACTTAGAAGTGTTGACTATACAGGGAGAATAGCCAAATAGGGCACTATCCTAGAGGCTTTTGACATCAAGTATATGCCTCGTACCTCTACAAAGGGACAGGTCCTCGCAGATCTAATAGCCGAGTTCACTGAGCCCTCGTTAGAAGAATTAACACCAGCACAGAACATGGATGAAAAATCGGTTGGCATAATCTCTCAGAAAGGCCCCTCATTATGGGAGGTATATGTAGACGGTGCAGCAAACTAAAAAGGGTCTGGAGCGGGGCTAGTGCTAATATCTCCAGAGAAGATCATTATTGAAAAGTCGCTAAGACTAGGCTTCACGGCTACAAATAATGAGGCAGAATATGAAGCTCTACTGATGGAAATGGCAATGGTCCAGAGAATGGGAGGAAAGTCAATGGAAATGTTCTCGGACTCAAGGCTAGTCGTCGGCCAGGTACAAGAGGAATTCGAGGCGAAAGATGAAAGAATACAAGGGTACTTGAACCAAGTCAAGTGTTTACAGTCAGAGTTCGAATCTTTTAATTTGCTACACATCCCCAGAAATGGTAATGCACATGCTGATTCTCTGGCCACGCTTGCAACCTCTTTGGCACAGAATCTGTCTCGAGTTATTCTTGTTGAGGACTTGTGTAAACCCACCAAGATAAGAAAAGAGGCAATCTGCGTTCATCAAATCAGAATTGAGCCAAGTTGGATGGACCCTATAATTCAATTCCTGAAAGAGGATACTTTGCTTGAAACACGGTTAGAAGCGGACAAAATTTGGAGGAAGGCTACTAGATTCTGGCTATCCGAGTACCAGAAATTGTACAAACGCTCCTATTCGGGGCCGTATTTATTGTGCATACATCCTGAGACAGCTGAATCACTCCTCGAGGAGTTACATGAAGGAATCTGTGGAAGCCATACTGGAGGTAGGTCTTTGGCACATAGAGCCATTACCCAAGGCTATTGGTGGCCAAATATGTAAAAGGAAGCCCATGAATATGTTAAAAAAGTGCGATCAATGTCAACGGTTTGCACCAAACATACATCAACCGGGTGGAGTCCTTAATCCATTATCTACCCCATGGCCATTCGCTCAGTGGGGCTTAGACATTGTGGGTCCGTTCCCTAAGGCAGTAGGAAACAAGAGGTATCTGCTAGTTGGCACAGATTATTTCACCAAATGGGTTGAAGCCGAACCTCTTGCTAACATCAGAGATGTGGACGCAAAGAAGTTTGTTTGGAAAAATATTGTCACACGGTTTGGGATTCCTCATACACTCATCTCGGACAATGGCCTTTAATTTGATAGCAAATCATTCAGAAGCTACTGTTGTGAATTGGGGATCACAAATAGATACTCCACCTCTGCTTACCCCCAGGGGAATGGGCAAGCAGAAGCTGTTAACAAGGTCATAGTAAATGGATTGAAGAAGAGGCTAGATGACACGAATGGTAAATGGGTGGAAGAACTACCACACGTACTCTGGACATACAGAACTACGCCTCGTAGGTCTACTGGAGAGACCCCCTTTTCAATGACTTATGGGGTTGAAGCTGTCATCCCTCTAGAGACTGGGTTCCCAACATTGAGAACCAGTTCATTCAGTCCGAATAGCAATAATGAACTGCTAAACAAGAGTCTGGATCTAATTGAGGAAATGAGGGAAAATGCAACGGTCCAATTGGCGTATTACCAACAAAAGCTCAGATAGGGTTATGATGCCAACGTAAAGCTAAGGCCTTTAACACTTGGTGATCTCATGCTCAAGAAAGTGGTGGGCACTGCAAGGAACCTGGCTTGGGGAAAATTAGGGCCCAATTGGGAAGGGTCATATCGTGTGACCTTGAGGGCTGGCATTGGGGCATATTTTTTGGAAGATTTAGACAGTCATGTAATACCACGCCCCTAGAATGTAAACAACCTTAAAAGGTACTATTATTAATCGAGTTTTTTCTTTGATCAATATGTTTATTTATTACATAAAGGTTTCAGTATAAGTGTTTAAACTTAAATCCAATCATGCCTGAAGTCCTCGGACCAGATGATGTGGGTTAGTTAACACTCCCTTACAAGTATAAGTGTTTAAACTTAAATCCAATCATGCCTGAAATCCTCGAACCAGATGATGTGGGTTAGTTAACACTCCCTCACAAGTATAAGTGTTTAAACTTAAATCCAATCATGCCTGAAGTCCTCGGACCAGATGATGTGGGTTAGTTAACACTCCCTTACAAGTATAAGTGTTTAAACTTAAATCCAATCATGCCTGAAGTCTTCCGACCAGATGATGTGGGTTAGTTAACACTTCTTTACAATTCTTGCAAGTGTTTAAACTTAAATCTAATCATGCCTGAAGTCGTCGGAGCAGATGATATGGGTTAGTTAACACTCCTTTGTAATTCTTGCAAATGTTTAAATTTAAATCCAATCAAGTCCGAAGTCCTCGGACCAGATGATGTGGATTAGTTAACACCTCATTGCAGTTCTTATTAATGTTTAAATTTAAATGCATTTGCACCTGAAGCCCTCGGGGATATTTAAATAGACTCTAGCTTATGATAAGCCTCTTCGGTCACGTACTTGGTTCAGAAGCAACGCTCAATAGTATTCTTTGTAAGTGTTGTGCAAAAGCCAATTCGAGTAAAACATCTAATTATTTAAGTACCAAAAAATATATAAAACCTTCATGTCATTCACTGTTTCTTATGTTCATTAACAATTCTTATACGATCTATTTTTTCCCAGTATTTGTATAAGTTATTTGTGTAACTAGCAGGATATCGTTGTTAAGTCTGCTCAGATTACAGTAATTATCGGTTAGCATCATTTGCAATAACAATGAATCTTATAATCTGTGTAATGAAGATATGGAAAATAAAAGAACAATTTCATCGATCAGAAAGAAAGTACTTTTCAATACCTTACAATGTTTAAAAATAAAATAAAATAAAATAATAACAATAATAATATGAGACTAATACAGATGAAATAAAAATCCTAAGCATCTAAGCCTTGTCGGACTGGGTGGCAGTAGCATCTTGGGTTTGGTCCTTAGGTTCAGAAGGGGTTGCCTTCTTACCCAAGTCCTTGCTCTTGTCTTGAGGATCCTCAGCTTACTTGCCTTGAGCACCAGTTTGCTTAGACTCTTTGGGAGCTTCAGGAAGGGCAGGAGGAACTTGGCTTACCAAAGGCTGTTCTGAAGCCTCTAGGAGCTGTTTGGGTGGAGAGGAGTCTGGATTTGGGAGTTCGCGAATTTCAGAGTCGTAATAGATGCTCCCAAGTCGCCTCAGGTCAGATTCTGCAGGGATTCTAGCAGCGTCAAGGGCTTTACCCCAGGTTATATCATAATAGTCTCTGCTAACTGTGGAGAACTCCTTTGTGAGTCTGACTTGGGTCTCCTCCACCCCCAAGCTTATATGCTGCCTGCTTTTCAGCCTCAACTGCCTTCTTTGCCAATTGGGCAATTTCCTTGGCTTTTCGAAGTTCAACTCGAAGACCTTTCACCAGTTATCTCTCTGTCTCCAGATTTATCTCCGTCATGTGCAACTGCTTGCGTTGCTCTTCGGCCTGCTTATCAGCACCTTTAAGGCCTGCATCAAGACTATTTCTTTGCTTGGTCACTTCTTTTAGCTGCTCGGACAGTTTATCGTAGTCCTCCTTGAGACTACCCATCTTCCTTTCAACCTCGGACCGGGAATAAGCCTCCGCCTGGGCTTCATTGCGAGCGTTTTTATTCCACTCCTCAGCCACATAAACTTGTTGGGTAATCTACATAGTAGAGTGGAAAATTTTAGTATAAAGTAAAAAAAAAAAAGGGACGAAAAGAATGACCAACATTTTAATTGAAGAAGTGGATTAATTCACTTACCATGGCTAAGTCCTTCTTAAGAGACAGAAATAGTTCCTGCTGATTGAAGCGCCTGTAAGCCTTCATATCCTTTGGCAGGAGAAGGGGCTGTTCTAGGGCCTCAGCAATGAGACCTGCCTTTCCCCCTTGATAATTTCTAATTGTGGTGTCCCAAGGGAAGGGAACACCATCCAATTCTAGTTTTGGGGACCAAGTGTGCTGCCCTCGACGCACATTGGCGATGAGAGTGTCATCTCGGCTCTCAACAGATGAACCTCTTTGCCCCCGATGGTCCTTGGTCACTCTCTGTTGCTTGATTCATTTTGGTGGCACCACCTGACCTTCTTCAATATCTGTAATGGGCCTTTTCTTCTTCGGATTAGGGATTGGCTTTAAGCCGAGGTCAGAAGGGATCTGAGGAGGTGGTGGAGGAAGGTTAACAACTAGTTGAGACGGACCGGTCTCTTTGGCCTCAGTTGCTTTTTTCCTGGCCTTCATTAAGTCCCTTAAGCTTGTCATGTCTTCTTCTTCCGAAGAATCGTCTGGACGGGCAGTTATTAGAATAGGAGCGTGGATGCTAGACTGTCTGTCAGTCTCCTCCTCGGCATCCGAAGTTGGAATCACCTTAACTTCTCTTGGTGCCTCTTCTTCAAATTGGAACTGATCAATCTGTTCTTCAAGTGAAGAGGCCGAGGAAGCAACTCTTTCCTTTGCTGTGACTGGTTCAAAGGGAACCTGTTGAACCGGTTGGATGAGTAGAGGCACACCCTGCAGGTTTGGATATGGCACGGGGGCAAGATCGAACGGAGATAAAAAATTTAGCCGAGAAACATCTATTCGATTTATGCGAAGGTCTCCCTGCCTTATCGCGTTGCCGACCGGTTGAAATGTGTCCGAGAGTGGCTTGAAATCGAGAATGAGATGTGCGGCCCGAAGTTGCCTGTCTTCACTTACGAAAATCTCTGATCTCAGTAAGTAGTTGAGCGCGACAACGTTGGTTAAACTGAGTCGAGGAGATACGTGCCTTTTATCTGTTAACACCACAACAAAATAAAGCAATCAACAAGTAAAATACGAATGTAAAAAGAAAAGGTACAATGCTAGTGATGAAGATCCTAAATCTATTTATAGGGAACCTAGATCTGGGATATCCCACCTGGCTCTCCTGGTTGGGTTGGGCAATGAAGACCATCATGCCACGATCCTGAGATGATCAGGTAGTTGTCTTTCATCCCTTTGTTAGATTTAGGAAGACAGGATATGAGTCTAACAATGTCGGACCGAGATTTAAGATAATATCTCGCCCCCTTTTGTCTATGACACTCGTACATATGTACTACATCGAGTCAGATGAGTCCCAAGCCTAGATGTTGGTTCAAAGTATCAACTGCTCCTAGGATCCTAAAGACGTTAGGTGCACACTGGTTGGGACTAAGTCTATGATTATGAAGGTAATCTCTTGTAATGGACCCCATAGGGAGAGTCATTCCCCCTTCTATGAAGGCTATGACTAGGATTATGACTTCTCCTACTTCTCGGTCAGTCAGTAGTCTCTCTGGGGGCCAATACCGCAAGTGTACGCCCTGTGGTATGTGATACGTTTCTTTGAATACCTCTATCTGGGCAGGACTATCCACCAAATACCTAAATCTACCCATTTCGGATAACAGAAAAGAAGGAAGCACTAAGAACAATAACAAGAAAATGAGAATTTGAAGGCCGAGGAAGATGGCCGAAGAGAAAAAGATAGGTGCGAAGAAACTGGAACTTACACAAACTAGGTTGGGGAGTGATCCTTAAGGCCCCAGTAAGATTCTTGTGAATTTATGAAGAAATAATACTGATGATTTGAAAAACTTTGTAAGTTTGAATGCTTGAGTTCACTGGAGAGTTTGAGAGATCGTGAAGTAAAGGAGAAATGATCTCCTTTGAGGCTTTATATAGGGGCCAGAAAATGAGTGGGAATTATCCCGCCTAAATTTTGAGGAAAAATATCGTCTGTTGGATCAATGGCTCACCATTGGATGCCAAAGACATAGTGCCGCCTGGAGCAATTAATAGCGCTTCGTAAATACTGAAGCGTCAGCAGCAATGATGAAGCGCCTAAATTTATGCTCCCACGCGTGTAAACTCAGGTTATTTTTACATTATTAGCCTTTATTTTTGCGGCAGATCAAAATCCTATTTTTTCTCCTCGGATGTGAGGGAAAAATTAAAATTTTGAGGGGCTATTGTGGGGATAAAAGCCCAAATTTATATATTGGGCCTTGGGCCCTATTTGAAGATATGTGTGCGTCCGAGGAGGAGCAATTGATTGGGGAAGGCCTCGGACTGGAGAACCATGCAAGGAAGTGGTAGAGGAATATAGTCCGAAGAGTATATCCTTCTCGGATACGAAGAATACTAGTCTAGCAAGTACCTGGGTGGCTTGGACAATCTTTTGGGAAGTTCCAACGATAAGGATGAACTTCATGCACGTATAAAGATGATAAGAACAGAGAAACATCTAAGGGAAAAAGTTGCTACCACCACATTAAATGTACTGCAGCAACTTTTCTGGCCGCATTTATGTGGAGAAGACCCCTGAACAGTGCAGCCTCAGCTACCACTACTCATGGAGAACTAAAGAAGATATCTTATAGGACATATACTCAAGTGAATGCTTAGATGAAGAACAAGTGTACGATCAAGATGGAGAAAAAGAAAACTATATAAATGTAAAGGACCTCTTATAGGGGGGGATCAGAAAACCAACAGAGGAAGAGAGAAGAATGGTTTACTGTAGCTCTTAGAATTATATAAACAAAAGTTTATCTCCTCGGACAGCAATTTGTTCAAGTTTCAAGTTTGTTCTTGCAATTATTTATCTGTCGAACTTTTGTCAAATGTTGTTTAGTTCACTATCAGCCCAACTCTTTCACCCACTCTCTACAAATTTATTGTATTGGGCTTGTTAGGCTCATATTCTTTATCTCTTAGGTTTGGGCCACAAATATTGACCGTACACTTAGCATTATTATTATTTTTTTAATTGCTTCTTAAGAATTTTTGAGCCAAGATACTCTTCATTTGGCCATGAGCATGATATGTGGAGTAGTACTAAAGTAGTGATATACTGCTACTAATAATAACATTATTATTACTATGATTTATACAATCAGTGACAACATTTAATCTATCAAATCACCGTCCAAAGACGTTGCAAATTGATTGTTATGTTGTCTTATTTTTCCACACATGAAAGGTTAGGATTTAAGAAGGGATACACCAAACCTAAAATTGTTTTCAAGTGCAGTAAATTTGAAACTTGAGCAGGCCCGGCCCATCAAGATGATTTGGTACAACCCGACATTCTTATAGCAAATAAAAGAAATGTGTACATTGAGAAGTAGCAAGCAAACCAAAACAATCTTGGTTTCACTTGCAGAGCCTTGAATTTCTTGTGTAATAAAAAGTCTTACAAAGCTTTATCCAGACTCTGGAATTTCTTGGATCTTCAAAAAGAAAACTTTATAAAAAAATTTAATACATTACAATAAATGATATGTATTGTTAATCATTCAAATTGAAAGTACAGATACCTTTCTCAAAGATGTTCATTTGTATACGTATCATATATATCACAAATATTGTAATAAAAAAAAATTCCAATCACATCTATTTGTAAAAGAGTAAAATGATTGAAAAACATAATGAATTTTAAACTGCTAATGAAACAAGTAATAGTAAGATACCCAAAATTTGAGGTATCTGGTTGCAACTTCAATTACATAAACACTATGAAAGAGGTATCTGGTTGGGATTCTCGGTAACCCATAAATTCCCCTTAAAGCTGCCATATGCTATATAAGTAGCTGAAAACTCAGGACTTTCTATTAACAAAAGTGGCTTTACAGTTCGAAGATGGGACTGTGCATATCAGACTTCAGAGGGAGAATATTAATCAACATTTTGCAACTGTCCAGACCGATATGCTACTATGCAGCAACATTTATTGAATATATAGCTAAGAGTACTAGAATGCCATCCAAGTTCAGAGGTTGTGCAATATTTTTTAGTTCTAGTGTGTATAATTTAGCTGAGTTTAGCAACAAAAAAATAAATAAAATAAATAAAAAATAAAAGTGAAAATAATGGAGATTACTCAGTCGTTGTTAACTCTATCCTAGAAGTTGAACCACACATTGCGCATGATCATATTTATTGGATAAACTTATTAAATTTATTTTTTGTAATTTAGACTAATTTAATAAATAGTAATGTGTTTTATAATCTTATTTTCATTTATTATAGGGACAATCACAAATGTAATATATATAATTTTTGTAGGACCAAAATGAAAACAATACAATTTTTTTTAGGAATTCAAAAGGTAAGTTAGTGAAAATATTAATTTTTAATAAAAGTTATTTATAACATTTTGTGTATCACAAAAAATTATATAAAATTTGGAAATTATTCTTTTAATTTTAAACAAACTTTCTCAAACCCAAAATTTTTTTACAGTACAATCAAAAACACGAGAAATGTATGTAAAAAAATAATAAAACTCATCAAACTACAATCCAAAATTTAAAAAAAAATAATAAAAAAAAGAAAGAGAAAAATAAAACTCGCATCAAGGGGGGAAAAAGTACATAAATTTTTTTGAAAAAAGAAGAAGTATTGTGTTAATACTATCATAATCTAATCTAACATCTAATCCAGCATGTGAAAAATGAATAGATAAATAAATAATTTTAAACACAAAATTGAATTTGTTTTCTTAAAAATCTCAAAGAATACACTAATGAGATAAGGAAAATGAAGAGTAACATAAAATATTCCTAAACACTTAAAACAAAAACTTAAGCATTTAAGAACATCATATAACAAAGACATAATAATTTATTGTTAATTTGTTAAAAAAAATTTAAAGTATGTTTGGTATGGTGTAATAGATCATATATTGGTGTAGTTATTCTTGTATAATAGCAATTTAGTCATTTGGTTGCATATTTATTACATAGATTAGTTATTACATAGGAATAACTATTCTTTAAATTAAAGAATAGTTATTCTTCTTTAAAATAGATGTAATAACTATTCCTTAGTGCATATAATAAGTTTTAAAATTAATATATTTCCAAAAATATAACTTTTTCTTATACATCATCTTTTACAAGCTTTTCATATGTAACAACCAAACTTATGAACAGTAATAATTATTGCATTACAATGTCTTCTATTCCCAGTAATAAAAATTATTATTCCTAATGTAATCTACATTCAATAATCCAAACGTGCCCTTACAAACAATGAAAGGAAACTGCACGAACACCATCTTCTTTAACTGCACTAACTATTCTTCATCATAATGCCCAAACTATCCTGTTATTTTCCAAATAAACTAAAACCTGACAACAATACAAAATATAGACATATTATAATATGTTTTTTTCCCGAAATCAAGTCAACAACAAACACCATTTATTAAAATAAAAAAATAGAGTTGTAAATAAAATGATAAAAAAAAAAATACTTTCATCAATGAACACATATGAATTAGTCAATAATGGGAAAATAGGGGTACAAACTACAGACCTCTGGTAGAAGATCATCCTATAGGGCAATTGTCAAGTTGTATCTTTTCTATCATCAATGATTAAGCAAGACCTGTGGATACCTTTTTATAGGCAATTAAAAAAAAAAAATTCTTCTACATTGATTTCATTTTTCAATTATAAACAACTAAGAGTAGAGTTCTAAAGAACACAAATATTCATCAATCTAAGGTAGAGATGCAAGAAAAAAAAAATCCAACAAAAAATGAAAAAAAAAATTAAGAGAGAGAGAGAGAAAGAGATAACCTTTTTGTATGGAAAAAATATGCATAGAAGAGGAGAGAGTGACAAATTTATAGTAAGAAGATGAAATAAGAACAACTAAAATAAAAGAAGATAAAAGGGCAAAATTATATAATAAGTTAAAACTGCTCAAGATGAATATATATAGACAATACTTTTGTTTTGATTTTTCATCGATTTATTATTTAATTATAACATCAAAATTAAATTAGATGAATATATAAAATTAAAATCAATTAAGATAAATTTGTAAAGCTAATATATTTATATATTTAACATTGTCAAAAAAATTAAAGGTAAAAAATAAATATGAAGATGAATAATGACGTGGGGGATGAATGCTACATCTAAGCTTTTAAATATATATAGATTTGTTGATCTTGGTTCTGTATCTTTTAGTTGGGTTTATCGTGAGGCGAATTTAGCGGCCTATGAACTAGCCCGATGGTTTTGTAGTCATTCTCATTTTTGTGGCGGTTTTGTCTTGGTCACTACCGTCCTGGTGTTGTAGATGTGATTGTAAAGGAGGCTAACCCTTTTGTGTAGTTTTCTTTTCTTCAATAAAGTCTTTTATTCAAAAAAGAAAGAGCAAGTGAAAATAAGATCATTGGGCCAACATGTAAACGAAACAAACCCATGTATTTCTTTTGTGGAACTAATGATAGTCTTTACATAACGCTCAACTTTGTTAATTATACATACATGAGATCCAGACCAAGAAGCACATTCTCTAAAATGAACTGATACAACTCTTTGCAACAGTGACGGCGCAGGAGATCCCTACCTCAAAAATGGTTATCTGAAAAGGATCTGGATCAAGCAGACTATATGATTCCTATCAATTTTCACTCTTGAGAAACTACCAAGCCAAATAACTTGGCAAGCAAGCACAACTATTCTTGTAGAAAGGCCAACCATTCAAAGGAACCTATATGTTCAGATTCTCTAATAATCAACTGATAAGAAAGAATTGGCTACCTTATTCCAAATCTCAAGCACTTGTTGTTTTTGACTTCTGTAATACTTGAGTTAGAAGAGAGTTGTTTTGCCTGTTTCGCGAGTGCGAGTTTCTCCATTGCGCTTATGAATTTGCGCAGGTGCTTAATGTACTCGGGAAAAGTTTCAAGGTTGCAGTGACCCCCACCCTTGACCCATAAGGGATCATATTTTTCCTTGGCAAGTTCCCACAAACGCTTTCCATGGGACCAATCAACAATATCATCATTTGTTCCCTGTATACCATCCATTAATGGATATGTCAACTCAATAGCAATAAGAATGAATCAATTCAGACATCAAATATCATAGTCATTGGCAAGACATAAACATGGGTAGAGAATACTATACCAAAGATACAATGCAGTTCTACAGACAAAGCAGAATAAAATAGAATTTCTTTTAAAAATGAGTTCTTTATTCATCCATAGCTTTATCAGAAACTCAACCCTAAACCAAGTAAAAAGAAGATTTTTTTTTTCCCCCCAATGAAAACCAGCCTACATGTGAAGCTCTATGAAAATGTACTAAAGAAACACCTGTGGTTCTTGGTAATTTAGCAACAACAGTAACATTGCTTGTAATTTGAAAGAGTCATAGACTTAAGACCAGAGGGGCGTAGAGGGCAATTCCACAAAAACAAATTAAACACTAATATTATCTTAGTAACTTTGCCCCCCTTCCCCAATGATTATTTGATTTTTTATTTTTGTTGGTGAATTCTTTTTCATCATTTTTGTTGATATATTAAATACTTATAATCAATATAGTACCACCTCATCAAAATTCATTCAAAAAAGAATGAAAATCTTTCCAATTTTAATAGCTAATGGGACCTTAAATTCTTTATTTAATAGTTTGTTCTCCTTCATAAAAATTTGTGTAATAAGCATTAAAACTTTGGAATAATTACATAATAGCATAAAATTACATACATTGTACTTGATGTCTATCTAACTATTAAAAATCTTTTCAATCATTAGTTGTACTTATGGGTTTTCTTACAATATAAATACCACTTAATATATACACGAATTGCTTTTTAAATCAAGTACTATATATGTTCGAGTGCATGTGTATTGCTCTCCTCCCTTGAAGTCAAATCTTGGCTCCTTCACTAACCTTACCACATAGTGAGTGATCTGTTGCACTGACCAATCTCTACATGTAGTATTCACCCCCTTCCATTAATTGATTGCCATTAGGTATATAACTTTCAGGACCTCAACTTTCATAAAAACTATTCTTTGAATGTCTAAAATTCATGCAAAATAACATTGATTCTTGCTATTACACTATACTTTAAAAAGAAAGTTTAGAGATCATCTTTAGCTCTCTCTCATCTTTGTCAAGGTGAGAAGTCCTTAAAAGGTTAATCAAATATTACTTCACTAGAAAAGAATGCAGTAGTGATTCACTGCATTTTTCAGTATCAAAGAGAAAACTTGAAAATGTTTAAATGGATTTGTTTAGTTTGATAGAAGAAGAAGATCTACAAAATCTTCTGCTGGATACTAGAAATCACAAATCATACTAGTTAAAAGACTCTGCCTTCATTGCAACAAATACAGAGACTCCTGACGCAAGAGAATCATTTTTTATTCTTCTATAATATCATAATAGAAAAGAATACTCTGATAAGATTCAAAAGACAGAAGGTTATTAAATAGACTACTCTCTTTAAGTCATAATGCAAATTAATATCTCTAAATGAGGGGAGAAATAAGGAAATCAAGGATTCAGAAGTTAAACATAGTTGATGACCTAAAACACAAAATATCAAGGTTGTTAAAGGTTTCATGGTGCCACCAGCCCAGAATCATGGACTTCAAATTCTTTGATGTGCAATAAAACATTCAGCTTAAAGCAAAAATACCAAATGAAAAATCTAGTGAGTAAAATGAATCTAGAAATTCAATGCATTCATGTCTCAAAAAATAATTTGCAAAAAGCACTACACTAATCAATCAACGATTTTATCATGAGCTTCACTGAGATGACATAAGAGCACAGAATGTGAAGTTCTGTGGATGCTAAAATGAATGTAATAGGACGAACTAATGAAAATTATTAGAGTAGAAAGAACTTACATGTATAACTAAAACCGGACAGTTGACACTCCGTATTTTATCTATATTCTGAAAAATTTCAAGGGTGCTTCCTCAATACAAAACCAAGTAATAAAGCATACAACAAGAAAAGAGCTCTAAAGAGTATTTGAGTGGACTTACTTTGAAAATGTCAAACCAAAATGTCATCTTGACAGGATACAAGACTCGAATGCCCGAAAGGATGGCACTATGAAGAACAACAGCTCTCAACCTATGTAACCGAGAAGCCAAGTGCAGTGTGGGCCCACTTCCAACAGATTGGCCATACAAAATTAAATCCTCTTGCTTAATTTCATATGTACTCTTCAAACAGTTGTACACAGCGTCTATGTCATAATATGTGTTGAACTCAGAAGGCTACAACAGTTACAGAGATAATCACTTATAAGCGTACAATTAGCTAGACAGGTAGATACATTGAAAAACAACAACCAAGCCTTAGTCCTAAAATTTTGGGGTCGGCTATGGATTCTCAAAAGACTAATCAGGATTAGCCACATGTATTATTTTATGATATTCTATTATGAATGAATCCACTATAGATACTAGTATATAAATTGATAGATAGACATTATTCTTTTGCTTCCATTTGTCTTTCCTTTTCTTTTTTCTTATTTCAATCTTATAAAATTTATTCAATAACAATTTCTAGGCCACTGGAATTAATTTAAACTTTTTAAAGATTTCCAAAACAAGGAAAAACTTTAAATGCACACTGGATTCAGAGATTACATACCTTACCAGTTGATGCTCCATATCCTGAATAATCATAGCTGCAATATATCAATAATTACCAATAAATAAACAAATGATCTTAGTTGAAACCACCTCTCCCCTCTCCCCCAAATAGAAAATCACAAGAACCAGGAAAATTGATGTGTCTTTCACATACATTAAATTGAAATTATCTATGATACGATATAGATAACGACACATTAGTAACATTACACAAGCAAATTTCCAACAAAATCAAGCCAAGAAGACTCAATCTATTGCCGTCATTTCTAAATAGGCCTTCTGTTAAATTTCAATCAGAATACGACTAAAATATTCTATTATATGCTTTTGGTGTGACTAAGACATAAAGCCGGACAAAACAATCGTGTAATAGTTATGATGAAGCAGAGTAGCATATGAATATCACATATGGTTCCATTAATCACCTTCCCATCCATAAAACTCACACAAATAATGCAAAGGCAAAACTTTGGGAGGAAGAATAAAAAATAATAAGAAAAATCATATAAGAAAAACACCACCATACACCAAAAGAAAAATTTTGGAAGCTTATTCACAAAAAAATAAATAAATAAATAAGAGAAGAAAAAAGAAAAAAAGATATTAGCATTGCAGAAAAGAAAAGCTTGGAAAATCACAATCAGAAAAAGTACCTCTCTTGGCAATTATACAAGCAGAACAATAAAAAATTAAGCAAAACAACCACAAACAAGGCTTTTGAAGAAAAAAAAAAAACCCGTGACACAACAATTAAGAAAGTTTACAACTTGGGAATTGAATTTATCATTATTCCAATAAGGCAACCAAATTTGTTAAAAAGAAAAGGGAAAAAAAAACCATAGAAGAATGACCACAAACACCCATTAAAACAAAGCAGAAACCAAAAAAAAAAAAAAAACCCGTGATACAACAATTAATAAGAAAGTTCGCAAATTCTTATATAAAAAAAAAGTTAGCAAATTTGGAATAGAAATCAATCAACACAACCAAAAAGTTTATTCCAATAAGCCAACCAAATTCATTAACAAAAAAAAAAAACGCAAGTCACAAACACCCACGAAGAATTTAAGCCTATGATCAAAAAGAGCAAAAGAACCAGACCTCATGATATTGACACGGAGGTGAGCTCTGAGCTCAGTGAAGAGGTCGTGCATCTGACCCAAGTCAGCAGCGTTGCCATGTGAGTATAACAATGTGAACCTCGCAAAAGGGTACCTCCAAAACGTGGCAACGATCTTGTTCCCACCTTTTGTGTCAAGCAAATGAACGTCCACATTCTTGTCTGCAGTCAAACCTGGGAACACAAGCCTCTCTTCCTCGTCTCTGAACACATCATACGTAGGAGGGTCTGGTGGGAAAAATGCGAATTTCGCTGCCACGCTTGATGTCACATTGCCCATTAACACTGACCCAAAAATGTAACTCACTAACAATAACTCAATTATCAATCCTCTAATGCTTTTATGATGCATAAGCTGTTTGTTTTTCACTTTTTTTTTCTGGTTTTCAGGAATTGTGGGTTTCTTTTTTCTTTCTTTTTCTTTTTTTTTTTCTTTTCTGTTTTTTTTTTTTTTTGGGGATGTGATTTTTTTTTTTGGGTTTGCTATTTTTTTTTTTTTACTGGGGATGATGGAAAAGCCAACCAAATGGCGTCAGATGAAACTAAAGAGAGCAAAAAAGTAGGGAAGGGTGGCAATGGCAGAAAATAGATCCGATCTAAGCGGGGTGAGCTGGAAATTGTGCTGGAGATGAGAGAGAGAGAGAGAGAGGAACAAGGACCCAGAAAAGAAAAAGGATTGGATATGTTTTTGAGAACATAGAAAGTTGGAAACCATTGGAGAGGACAATTCTTGTTAACGATGATCTGTACCAGTACAGCTCTGTTTTTTTTTTTTTTTTTTTTTAATTACGAAATTATGAAAGGACATTTTTGCCCTTCATTAGATTGTCCATTACCTTGAATTTTTGTGTTTTATTTTTACTTTTTATTAAAAATAAAAATAGAAAAACGATGGGATTTGAATGTCAACTCTATTATACTGTTATTCCCCACCCCCCAACACAGATTGTTGAGATGGAAAGTTGTAATTAGTGGGCAATAACTTTCATATGATTTCATCAATAACCAATTTTATATTTTACCATTTATCATTTATCATTTTAATGAGTAAAATTAATAGTGTTTTTGTATTAAGAGCACTCAGAGCAGTGGTGCTATATTGGTATATTGTTATATTTTAGCTCCTCAAACACCAAAATCATGCTCTAGCAGTGGAGCTAAATCATTTTTTTTTTAGCTCCATTGCTACAGTGCACTGTTCATGAGAGCTAAACAAAAAAATATATTATTTTATTCTGTCATGTGATTAAAATAATACCACTTGCTCTTTTTTTTTTCCATTCTTTTATCACACTGTGCCTCTCTCTCTCTCTCTCTCTCTCTCTCATCTCATCTCTGAAGCTCATCTCTCTCAAGTCTGGTGTCTCAAGCTCACTCTGTTTATCGTCGCCAACCCGACTCATCGTCAACGTTGTCGCCACTGAAACTTGACGTCACCTACCCACCAGCCGTCCCAAGTCGCCGATCAACCTCAGACCCACGCCGCCATCTGCCTCAGGCTCACGTTACCGATCGGAGTGCTTGCTCGTGGATATTGGGTACCTGACTGGGAAATCCTTGGAGCTCACCGACTCACCCTTTCTGCCGACCCAACTCGCCGACGTTATGCTTGTTTGTGATTGGTGATTTTGTTTGGACTGGGTTGAGAAAAAAGATTGGAGATTTGAGTTTTTTTTTTTTTTTTTTTGCTACTGTGGACTGCTGGTGCTGGTGGAGGTGGTGGTGGTGGTGGTGGTGGTTGTGGGTGTGGTTGATGGTAGAGGTGGTTGTGGTTGGTGCTGTGGATGTTTTTTAGGTAGTGGGATATATTATTTTATTGTAGAGGTTATATTATTTTATTGTGATGTTTATATTATTTTATTGTGTTGAAAACTAAAATAGATCCACTGCTGCAGCATATGTGTAGGTAAAATAGATAAAGTAACTTTTGGTAGAGCTAAATAGCTAAATTTTTAGCTCTATTTCCGTGGATGCTCTAATCCCTCTATAACAATAACAAAGTTTATTAGTTTTGTCCTAAAAAAATTTATTAGTGAGTTAATTAGAATTCACGTCAATTATAATTTATCATTTCAATAAGTAAAACCAATAAAATTTGAGGACTTATATTTTTGAATGTCTGATGTAATCCTCTATAACAATAACAAAGTTTAGTAGTTTTCTAACCAAAAAAAAAAAATTTACTAGTGGTTAATTAGAATTCATAGCAATTATATTGGATTTAATTTAATAATAATAATAAGGTATCAAAATTTTGACCATTTATTATAGAATTTTTCATGCCATGAATAATTTAGACAGGCCTCTTTACATGAATGATGTGCAGGTGTTTATTGTTTAGAGGCCCTTATCTTTTTAATAATTTTTTTTTTTTTTAATTTCAAGTTGTAACTAGAGTCTAGAGGTAATTATATAAAATGTGTGTCTTAATTTATCTTTAATCCTTAATTTTCCTTATTATCCTAATTTTAAGAAAAATGAATTTAAATTTAAATTTTTGTAATGTAACCTTTGTATTCTTAATTTGTTTTATTGTAACTCAATTCATTTTTTTGATTGGATAATCATTTTCAATTAGATAATCATAATATCATATGGAAAAGTGTACACTAAAAAGTTATATTCCAGTTATATATATTGTGGGGCCCGTGGGCCTGGTAACCTCGGCCCACTTGACGTCTGGCCCATGGCCCATTTCGAGGACGAAGGTTCGTCCGAGGAGGATGCGTGGGAGTGTACACTTTAAAAACCCCGCCGAGGATAACCCTGTCCTCGACGGACCGAGATTAGCTTCAGATGGGGAAGCGGGCCCAGGACAGGCTGTCACATCCGCATTAAATGCGTTCACCTAACCCTCTGGTCGCACTAATGAAGATGTGACTCTTAGACAGGGCGACCTTGATTACTGCGAATCACTTGAGTACTGATAGTGTTGCTGATGAGACTGACATTCAGAGGGAAAACGCATGGATGATCAACAGATGGAAGGGAGAGATGGAAAGATAGGACTATATAAGAAGGACCGATAAAGCGCCAAGAGGGGGGGAAGAAAGGGGGGAGAGGGAAGCTCCTCGGACCGAGGCCGAGGAGCAATTTTGAGAAGAAATTTAGGGGCATTGGCCTTCAAAGGTGATGGGTTCATGGTTGGGCTCCGTTTGCTTGCAAGGGCCAATTTCTTCAAATCCACTCTCTTGAAATGTATTGTTTGGGGCCCTACAAACTAGGTCCCTACATATATGATGTGATTTTTTTTTTTTTTTTTTTTGAAAACTATGATGTGATTAAATCTAAACTAATTATGTGACAAGGAAAGATTAATAATTTAAGGGCTAAAACTTATCGACAATACCAAGGGTTGGATCCCTTACTTTATTCTTTTTTTTAGGAAGTCTTAGGTTATTTGAAGGGTTGGCATTTCATCATAAACAAAATCTACTCATTAATAAATATCTCAATTAATTTTTTGATTTTATAATGTTTCTAATCCTTATGGTTTAAAATTAGTAACACCATCGCTTATTATTTCTATTATTTTCTATTCAAAGGCTTTTTTTTTTTTAATAAACAGTAATACTTATTAGAACACATACGAAAATAGTAATAATAGTGTTTTAAACTAGATTTATAATACATTACATCAATATATCATTTGAATATAAAATCATAATTTAAGGAAAGGCACCTCAATAAAGTTAAGATGGTAAGTTATTCTTAAAAAAAAAAAAAAAAAAAAAAAGGTTAAGATGGTAACTGGTAAGTTGATAAATCAGAGAAGTGCTATATTCACAACAAATCATAAGTGGTAAGTTGTTATTAGTTCTAATTTAAACCTACCACTGAAATTACTTTTTTACCCACCAATAACAACTCATAACAACCTGCTATCTATGATTTGTTGTGAAAACATTGTCAACATTTGTTATGTTCACAACAAATTATAAGTCGTAATTTGTTATTAGTTCTAATTTAAACCTACCATTAAAATTACTTTTTTATTCGTCAATAACAATTTATTATAATCTACTATTTATGATTTGTTGTGAAAATATTGACCCGTTACATTTCTGTATATACACCATTTCACAGTTTTACAATTAAAATTAGAGGATAAAGTGTATAGATGATATGATCACCATGAAGTTTGTGCGGGTTTAAGGGACACTTTAGACTATTCATAGAAAGATTGTGTGAAGGGAATGTCCCCATTATCCTAAACAGGAGGTGCTTTAGATTTCAAAAAAAATATTATACAACAAGAACAAAATAAAAAGGGTAGAGATAAATGCAAAAGTGTAAGATCAGAAGGGAGAAAATGAAGGGCTGAGATTTGGTCAAAGGGGGCTGGGATCTTCAGAAAGAGAGAGACAAAGGTATGGCAGATTGAGGGGTCAGAATGTCAGAGTCAGAGTCAGACATTCCTCATTTTGCTTTGCTCACCCAATGTTTTACTAAAGAAGACCGGTTGGGGTTTGCTTGCTTTGGAGATTGAGTCAATTTCACAACTGTCCTCCTTTGACTACACACTTTACCGTTTACCATGTTTTAATAAGGTTGGGAAAAGTTAAAATGTGCCTTAATTTATAAAATATTTTTATAAAAATAAAAAAGAAAAGTAATTAATTTTTTATCACTTTTATTTATATTTTTCATAAAACTGGTCTTTAAAATTTTAAAAATAGATTATTAACAATCGCCTATAATCACTCGTTAACATGAGAAAATTATTAGGTACTTTAAAAATATAATGAAATAATACTTTTTCATTTTATATTCATGATAGACCCCATAATAAATTTAATTAATGGACTCCATCGTAAATGTGAGAGAGGAGAGCACAATTTAATGTGTTTCAAGAATACCTAAAAATTACTTGTTAACATGACCCTTTAAGATTTATTACAAACCACCGCGCACCCTTGGTGCGGTGGTCACTCTGCAAGTATAAGTGTTTGTGGGGTGTGGGGGCAAAGGTCAGGGTTCAAGTCTCCATGAGGAAGCTTCACACACATATACATTTAAATTAGACTAGAGTATAAATTCTATCTTGTATCAAAAAAGATTTATTACAAATTTACCATTAAGAACTGGGGTACATTTGTACATTGAAAAATTATTCAATATTTCGATTTTTTTTATTACCTCACATAATATTATTGTATTTATTAAAAAAAGAAAAAAGAAAAGAGTAGAGTATAGTTTTGTAGCATTGAATAATTTTCCATGATTAGGGAAACTCATCTATTTAAGGTTTGTTTGGAATCCGCTTATTTTGCTGAAACTGAAATTTTTTTGCTAAAAGTACTGTAAATAAAAGGTAAATATTAGTTGAAATAGTACAGTGGGACTCATGAATAGTACCAAAAAGTGCAATGAGACCCATGAATTGTAGCAAAAATAAACTGAATAGTAAAATAAGTTGGCAAAAAATAAGCTAGCCAGATAATTTGGGATCCACTTATTTTGCTGAAACTGGAAACTTTTTGTTGAAAGTACTGTAGATAAAGGTAAAAATTAGCTGAAATAGTATAGTGAGACCCATGAATAGTACTAAAAAGTGCAGTGAGGCTCATAAATAGTAGCAAAAATAAGCTGAATAGTAAAATAAACTGGCATTTTAATTTGGAGACAAACGCACACTTAGTTGTCTCATAAATTTTGGAATTCACTTTTGAGTGCTTGAAGGAGAGAATAGGTCAAGTTAAATTGTGTAACTAATAATTAGTCAATGGACAAAATTTAGCTATAAAATTGGTTATAGCTTAAAGTTACAACCTTACTCAATATCATTAACATTACTACATATTTTGAAAATCTAACCGTTGGATTGCATGTTCTTTACGCTCTTAATACATATGTCAAATTTTGTGACAATCGGATATTATTTACTTTTTTTTTAGAATCAGGATATTATTTACTATATGATCTATAAGATTATATTTTATGTCTAATTTTGAACTACAAAAACTTGTAATTTAAACAATTTATTGATGACATAGCTATTGATCTATAATATTCTAGAAATTTTGCAAGCATGGAGGATATAAGAAGAAGATGTAATTTAATGGTAGATTTGTCAAAATTTACCCCTAATAAAAATATATTGAATAAAGTTGTAATTTTAGGTTACAACTAATTTTGTAGTTAAACTTTGTCTTTAGTCAATACCTGCATACACCTTATTTAATAAATGAAAATATGATTATTTATTTTGGTTCTAATACATTGATTGAGGTGGGATTGAAGAATGTCAATGGCTTGAATTTTCACTAAATATTTATAATGTATTGAAAACTATACAGAAAAGAATCTCATATTTTTGGTCCAAAAAAAAAAAAGAAAACTGCAATAGCCTGGATACCATTGAAGAGAAAACTATTTAAGGAAAAATGATTAGACGTAGAAAAATCACTTTCCAGTTGAAAAGAAATGTGAAATGGATTGGTGGTAGAAAATGGTTTGGTTTTTTATATGATAATTGTGTAGATGAAGTGTGAGTTTCGCATTGGTTTAAAAAGTTAACTTTTTATTATTATTATTATTTAGTTTATTTTTAGTACTATTTATAAGTTTTGTTACACTTTTTAGGATTATTTATGAATCATACTATACTATTTCAATTATCTTTTAACTTTATCTATAATACTTTTAACAAAAAAATTTTAATTTTAATTAAATAAATTATTCCTAGTACTCGAAAAAATAAAATTGACTCACTAGCTTTTAGAAGTAGAGGGCTTTGGGCTTAAAAAAGTAGGGGACGTAATAAAAGAACATAAAATCTGAATGGAATAAAGATAAATATTCTCCCTTTGTCAGATGAAAGATGTAAATCAAGCTTATTTTGGCTCATCTAAAACCAGACATTTTTTTTTTTAGTAAAAAAATTGACATCAAGGCATGGGATATTTTCCGGGTTTGTTAAGTAAGTATATGATTGGTGTATTAGCCAAGTGCTGTCCAAAGATTTACAAGTGGAAACCTTTTTTTGTAAAATAAGTTCAAACTGTATTTTAAAAAAAAAATTAGTAATAAAAAAAATTCACAAACAGCCCCCAGGGAACTATTTCAGTTACAGGCTTAAAGAGAAAAGTATGGAAATATGAAAAGAGACTTTCTATAATTCGTTGTTGATTACAAGTTTATAACTAAAAGACATCTATTAAATAGAAAGAGAATATGTAATATAGGACAAAATACAATATACATCTTTTCTACCCATAGGACAATACATGTCCTTCCTAATCAATGATTATTTCAGCTACAAGTACAATAAGTATCCTTTTTTTTTTTGGTAACCAATAAGTATCCTTATAGTCATATGTACTTACAACTTCATAACTTTCTACCAAAAAAAAAAAATTCATAACTATCTACAAAGAATAATAATCTATGAGCATTGCACGTTACTGTTTACAAGGTCTATCCACATCTTTTATGTTCTATCATCTTGTCCACAAATTAGGCCATGCCACTCATTTCAACAACTTAATAAATAAATTTCTTATTGTAAATTATTATTAAATTTACTATAATTTTTTTTATATAAATTAACACGTAATATAATTGATACCACATTAGCAATATAATAAAAAGATTTTTTTGTAACTTAAAATTAACAAATTGCATTTATATATTATATATGTGTGTATATATATTGTAAGGGCGCAATTCAGGTACCTAGCTCAAATGATAAATGAACTTAGGCCCAAACAAGCTCAATACAATAAATTTGTAGAGAGTGGGTTGGAAAACTGGGTTTTAATGAATTAGTCAACAAATAAAATGGATCTAGATGACAAGAAAATGTAGATAGACTAATTTAATCTAAAGAAAACTGTTCTCGGCACAGTCTGAGGAGATCAATTCTTGTATATTAATTCTCAAGTTTGATTACAAGTTCAGTTATTGATTGCTACAGTGTTTTTCTTTTTATTTCTCAATCCCTCTTTCCTCAAGAGTCTCATACGTTATATATCTCCTTTTGAATGATCTTGGCCCTCTATTTGTTGATCATCCAAGCCACTATTTGAGTGCTTGTCCTATCGGACACTCTTATAGGCTCTCTTTGAGTTGGGGTGACCAAGACAGCACTGTTCAGGGGTCTTCTCCTCATAAATGCGGCCAGAGAGTTAGCTACAGAGCATTCAATGCGGTGGTAGCAGTTTTTACTTAGATATTTCTTGGCTCCCATTTGTCTCTTACGTTCGCAGTGCATATCCTTATCAATAAAACTTCCTGGAACGTCATTTTGGACGACAGAACACACTTTCTGACCCCTTCTTCATTTAGTTGAGGAGATATTCCTCATCGGCCTACTTCTCTCAGCCCTTTACAGTCATAACTTGCTCATGAAACTCAAAGTCTTCTTCCTCACTATTGATCTATTCTCGGACCATTGTGCCTCCTCAGACAAGGCTCAAGACCCAATATATATATTTGGGTCTGCGTCCCCACACACACACACACACACACACACACATATATATATATTTATATATATATATATATATAAAATACAGTGGCAGCTCCACATGCAAAAAATATTATATTCTAAACTAATTTATTGTGACAACTCTAATAAAAATGTTGAACACCTTGACTTGAGAATTACAAAAACTTGTGCTACATTCACAACATTTTCATAACAAATCTAATGTGGTAAGCTATTTGGGTGCAATATTGATTTTATTTTTTTACTCACCAATAACAATTTTTTACATAAGATATATTGTAAAAATGTTGTGGACGTAGCATTACTTCAAAATTAATTATACCCCCAAACATAATTCTTAATCCTTTTTTTTAATTATTTTAAAAAAAACTTAAATAACAACAAAAAATATTAGCCCAAATAACAACAAATATAAATCAAACAAAAACAAAACAAGACAAACACAACAAGTGAACAAATTTTTCAACAAAAAACCTATTATGAAAAAAAGATAATAATTGTTAATCATTCAAATTTGTAGATTGTTCAACTTATTCAATAAAAATAATCTCTAATTTCATTTTTCTTAAAAAATAGTACCAAGAAAAATATTGTGGTTGTGAGTATATATATATATACATATATATAATTGAATTTAAAATTTATTTTATATTTAAAAAATTCATTAGAATCTTGACATATCATATATATATATATATATATATATATATATTTTAAACGATGAACGTATAGTTCCATATACAAATATGAACACAGTAAATACCTAATACTAAAATATATAGTTTCATATACAAACACAATTGTAATAAATGTCTAACGTTATAATATATAGTTTCATATACAAACACAAACACAACAAATACTTATTAATAATAATTACCATAATTGCTAAATTTCATATTTAGATATAAAAGAAGAGAAAAAATATTATATTAAAATTTTCCATGTATTGCGAGGATTAGTTTATAATGAAATATGTATTAATCCTTACATTAGTCAAACTTGTATGTCTGGCGTGGGTTCTAGTTAGCTCAACTGGTAAAGTCTTTAATGGTTGTATAAGAGATCTGGAGTTTAATCTTTACCTATATCAAAAATTGATTAGTGTCTTGGTTTAATGATAAAGAGTTATCATTAAGAGCGGACGCTATAAATTAAAACTTTCTCAAAAAAAAAAAAAAAAAAAAAAAACAGAACTTGCATGTCCGGCAGTGGTTGGTCTTGTGGCAGCCCAGACATTTATGATTTGGTTAACAGCCCTAAAATGATCTCGGGGGAAGTCCTAATTTTTTTTTTCTTCCCTTTCTTTCATGTGAGTGTGACCCGGAGGGTGGTAGTTAAGCTTTAATCCAAAGAAAATAATGGGTCAAAAAAGCCCATAGACTGCATGGAAGTTGGTGCACTAACCAAGAAAAGTGAAAATAGTAAAACAAGGACTAAAAGATGTTTAAAGACAGAAAGATGAGTTATACAACATTATATTGACCACTAAAACTCACCTAAAGGGGAAAAAAAGATAGAAGGAGAAATGTTAATTAATGCTCTTAGAATAATTGTCAACAAATTATTTTTAAAAAGTTTTTTATGAAAGAAAAGTAATTAATATTTTGACAATTTTTTTATTTTTTATAAAATTAGTGTTAATTTTTTTAAAAAAATTAATTTTTAACAATTACTTTAAAAACACCCATAAACACGACAAAAAAGAAACGATAAGAAAAGATAAGATGAACTAGAAACACAATTGCTATAAAATGTTAACAAATGTACAAAACAATTGTGTCCATAATGTCTATATCATATGGTCAATGGTTTACAGAGACTATGCATTATTTAAATGTATAATAGTTGAAGAAATCTAGGAAATGGAAACATCACTTCCATGTGGATTATACTTTTTCATAGCATATGGTAATTGATTAAAAGTTTGGTAGAGGAAAAAAGAAGGTTGCATTGCTGTTAGAAAAAGGTAGAATTGTGAGCATCAATCACATCATCAAAAGAAATTAAACAATGTTCAATCTTCCCTGATGCGCTAGCAGCCTTGGATGAGATTCTTTGAACCAAATTGATCCAATCCATTTTGAAATAGTAATAAACTAATTCGCATTTTTTTTCCAATTACACCAACCCCCCTTAAATATATTGAAATGACATTTCCAAATGTTTGTTTAAGATATTTTTTACTTTCTTATTAAAATATTTGTTAAAAAATTCATATTTATTTGTACAAACCTACTTAGAGGAGAGTGTTATAAAAATTAAGAGCAACCACATCAGTTCATTTATAATTTTCTAAAATAGAAAAAAGTATAAATTTTACACATTCTAACCCAAAAAACACCCATATTAGTTTTTATAAAAATGTGCAAATATGCACCATGGCCATGTAAATGAACAGTAATCGTGCATATATGCACTTATTGTTCACCATGTAAATGACTTTTTTATTCTTTTTTCTCTCTCCTCTCTCTACCTTTGACTCACCACACTCTCTTTTTCTCATTTCCTTTCTCACCTCACTCTCACCGATCAATTCTCTCTCAAAGCCGATCAGTCTCTCCGATCCAACAATCTAATTAGCCTCTTCGATCAAATACAGCGGTGATTCCGACGGACCATGAAAACGACAGACCATGATTCAGATCAGCCTTTCTCATCTCCGATCACATGAAAACAACCGGCTTTCTCGGCGGACCATGATCCGACGATCCAAGGCCTTGACTTAGTGAACGTCGGTGATTCCGACGAGTTTGTTCTATTTGATCGTTGATGGTGGCTGGTGGCTGGGTGTGGGTGATTTTGGGTTTGTGTTGGGTCTGTAGCTCGATGGAGAAGACGGTGGCTGGCTGGGTGTGGGTGATTTTGTTGAAGGATGGATGTGGGTCTGGCTCGACAGAGAAGACGAGTTTGTGAGTTTGTTCCAAAGGGAAGGAAATAATAAAAAATGTAAAAAGAATGAATATTTTATTAAATAAATGTGTAGAATAGATAAACTGATGTGAGTGTTTTATAAAAGTGGATGTGTAAGATAGAAAAAGTAGATTTTTTCTTGCAAAATAGATAGAAAACTTGCACGAACTAATATGGTTGCTTTAAGGGAGAGAATGTTATTCGGTCTATAATTTGGATAGGATTTTAAAAAAATATATTCATTCTGTCCTAATTTGATTATCCTGTTTCAAAAAACCAATTTTTTAAGAGAATATCATTTATTATCTTGTCTACTGTATAAAAATGTCTAAGTTTCCAAAACCACCCTTAAATAAATTTATCAAAAATAGTTTTGGAAATAAAGTAGAGACATAATAGGAATATTAGTAAATTAATGGTTTTTAATTTTAGGAATAGAACAATATTTTGAGACATCCCAAAATAGAATAGAGAACAAACAAATTATGACGTATATAATAATCAAATAAAAAATTAGGCATGGATTTTGTCACATTTATAGAATCTTTAAAGGGTAGCGTCATTTATACAAATCTTTTGGAGAATGCCATTGTGATAAATAAATATCAGGAAAGGTTATAATCCATTTTTTAATTTTTAATTACAGCACCTATCGGGCTCCACAATAGCAACGTAAGAAATACGAAACTTGATTAAGTATGGTATACACAAGTCATTGGTAAAAGAATGTCAAGCCTTTAGATGGGGCCTTGAATATATGACACATTGTTGCAACCCAGAATATTTAAATCAAGCCTTTTATTTATTCCAAGGACCATCATCACCATACAATCTCCAAGCTTTCAATCCTCATTATATAAATAATTATATAACAATACATTTGTGAATGTGTGGCAAACCACTACTAAAGCCGCCCAATTATCATACAGCCACAAATATTCTCCCAGATCTCATTGTGTATATTCATCTCCTGAAATCCGTTCAACTTGTATTTCTGGGGCATATTTTCTTCTCTTGGCAAGTAATTTATTCAACAACCAAAGAGAGATGCAATAAGTATAAGACATCACAAGGATGGTATATTTTGGCCTTTCCTAAAGACTACATTAGACAATGTATATTGTTCTTAGTACTTTAATATATAAGTGATTGAAACCGGAATCCGAATATCCCGATCATGAAAAAAGCTAACTGCCCCTTTTAAATAACAATTGCTCTTCTGCTAATGTGGTGTTATCTCCAACAACTGAAACCCAACTCTCTGTAATCTTTTCCACTCTTCCATCTAAGATCTCCACTAACGTGAAGGCTCGCATTGTACCTTCAGACTCCGGTGTCAATACAGGAGTTTCATCATTCATGAAGCTTCTGTTTCCAGTTCCTTGTTCATTATTCAGTCTTTTAACCCTAGGAACAATAGCCCCATTCAGGTATATAGTGTTGTCATCCCCAACCACAATCATTTTCCGGAGA
The DNA here is from genome assembly GCA_032727855.1 of Quercus ilex subsp. ballota. Lineage (NCBI taxonomy): Eukaryota > Viridiplantae > Streptophyta > Magnoliopsida > Fagales > Fagaceae > Quercus > Quercus ilex. The sequence goes on along the minus strand of CM064909.1, from coordinate 93,285,218 downwards.
CCCTTTCTATATGCCAGCTCCTTGTGCATGTGACCAAACACGACCAGTGGGACGCATGATTTGCCAGTCTCTTTTAGGAGGGATAATGCCTGTTCTAGATCTGGACCACAAGAGAATATTGTAAGGTAACAATATTATTCCATCTTAAAATAGATCAATACCTTGCAAGATGGAAACAGAAAATGAATACCAAATACAAGCTGAATTCTAAGTAATTACCTGGATCACCATGGTCACCACCCCCAAAAACCCAATCCTTTCCACAAATATCATTCAAATTAGAACCAAGCCCTGCCCATAAATTCTCTCTTAAAAATTATTGTCAGGAAAAGCTTAACTAAAATTGATTTTGGCAGACTGATATACCTGTGGGTCCATTATGTGCAAGCAATATGACAAAATGATCCTCCGGTGTGCCCAAAGCAGCATTATAGATCCTCCTAGCACTTTCATCCATGTCTTGGACACCATATCTAAGAGGAGTTTCCAAATTGATGAGTTGTGATGCAAGTCACAATGACAATAAGACGAGTGAAATTCCATAATGGAGAATCTCATCTACATGTTACAAGAAGCTGTTCAGTTCTTATTTTATAGTAGATGAATCTGATGCCCTAAGAAAAGATTGGTAGATTCAGATACCAATCATTCAAATACAATCTATTGATGTGATCACATCACTATTTGCATAGACAAGAGGAATATCATTTTTGCATGAAAACCAAGGGAAAATAGAAAGATGGAAGTGATGTAGATAAAGCAAATCAACACAGACCTTGTAAGTTGCATTCAGAAATTCTATAAATTCCACACTTGAAAGAGCTATTGTGAAGAAAACAAATGTGATCAAATTACATACTATCTAATTCTGTTGAAGTTGTACAATATACCTTGCAGATAGAAGCTTTTTTCGAAACAATTGCTCCCCTCCACTGGAAAATGGCCGTCCACCAACAATGCTTACTTTTATCAAGGGAAAGTCTAAATGTTGATAAGCTACATGCTCCCCACCAAGACTGATTATTACAAAGTAACAATTCAAGCATGACATGTGACCTTTTAAGAGAAAACTTAATCGATTTATTGAAAGATTTTTGAAAGTTAGTTTAAAGTAGTCATCAGAACTTTGTAGCTATTCCGCCATGTATTTTAATAAATGCTAGCAAATACTTTCACACAGTTGGAGAAAATGGAAAACACAAAAACAAAAAGGGGGGGAAAAACTGACATTGCCAACCATGACATGGTAATAAGCACTAACAAGTACTTTCAGGCATTTCAAGAAAATGAAAATCACAAATAAAATACAGAGAAAAAAAACCTGGCATTGCCAACCATAACATGAAATGAGCACTAACAAATACTTTCATGGGTATGAAAACATATATTAAAATAGGAAATGTCAAAATATTCTCATGGCTAGATTCATTGGTTTCAGGTCAAATATATAATCAAAGGGATTTCCAGAATATATGACAATCTCACCACTCAAGCTGAAGTTGAACTCCATCCTTCCTCCTGATAATCAAATCAAGGAATTAATTAAACTAATTATCAGAGTCTACATAATAGAGCTTACATGTTGAACTGGTCAAACATATAGTTTTCTAAACATGTGGCACATGTACACACACACAGTTCACATAGCTTATAAAGGGATCAAGTTCCCGGACCCGTTATGTTCCTTTAAAAGTTGCAGCAATGACACAAGAACGCTAATAAAGTCTAATAAAAATTAAGAAGAAAAGGAACCCTCTAGCAAGCAAATATAAATGATGATTGTACACTGGTATGGTGTAAACTTACTTTCCAGAAAACTGTTGAGTATACCAGGCATCATGATTTCCCAAAATAGCTGCTTTAGCAAATTCAAGACTGGCAGCACTTTGGACGAGTTCAACATTCTCGTCACCAAAATCACCTGAACAAAATCAATTGAAAGGATGAAGCCAAAAAAAAAGGGCAACAGAAGGGAAAGAAAGTTTCATATTTAAATCAATAAATAAAAATAGATCTTACTGGCTCTCTTGAGCAGATACAGATACAAAATACAGGCTCAGCATGACATGAATATGCTGAACGTTTCCCTGTTGACTAAGTGTCTGGAGTTTGTTCTATTTATTCCAAACTTGTGGACAAGTCAGTCCAGAGCATGTCAGGCACATAGAAGTGTCATCGACAAAACTCTTTATTCCAAGCCCCTTAGACCACCATATATACTAGGCCAAAAGAGAATAAATGCACATAAACTAGGTAGATGAACGGCGAGGAAGAATAGAACCTGCCTGTAAACAGCACCAGATCTGGCTGCAGTTCACCAGAAACCCACATTAGACTGTTAGAGTAGATATCCATACAAATTTTTACCATGTAAAGCTAAACAACTACCATAAATAAAGGCGGGAAAGAGAGCACAAAACAATTGGATGTATCAGAAACAAAGAGGTTATATGGGAAACCTGAGATTACCATTAATACAACAACAACAACAATCAAGCCTTAGCCCCAAATTTAATGGGGTCGCTTATTGATCCTCAACAAATTAGTAAGGGTCGGCCATACGTATTCTTGTCTACCATTCTATTCTATTTGAAGTCATACTTACTCCCTTAATTGACATGTCCTTTTTTTACCATTAATCCAGAGCACAAAATAATTGGGTTAACTAAAATTCCTCTCTCTCTCTCTCTCTCTCTCTCTCTCTAACTTTCTTTTTGGGTGTATTTATAAGTTAACATAAATCACTTCTTCACCATGTAATTGTAAACAACTAGTAGTTAATTAAATTTCATCTACATAGTTGCTCAGCAAGTTGTTCATGCAATTTTCAGTACTGAGATTATATATTAACAAAAAATAAAAAAATAAAAAAATGTTAACCCTATATAAAACTCTAACCAAGGTTTCAACGTTAACCCAATGTTTCTCAAAGCTTCCAATTTAGGTTTTCACAACATAAATCATAGTTCATGTTTATTGAAATTGTTCAAAGCTAGGATCTTTAATCCATTACTAAACATTACAAACCCAACAAATTAACAAATACTGTTTTTAGGTCGGTTTAATTTCAACAATATAAAAAAAAAAAAGAAAAAAAAAAAGCAAATTACAGAAAGAAAGAAATGCATTTTTCAAAGTAAAAAGAAAGCGGGAGAGAGATACCTGAAGAAATTGAAGTGCCTTCGTATCTTCTTGTAGATTCCAATCATTATGCTTCAAAAACCCCAAATTTTCATTCCAAAAAAAAAAAAAAAAACTGTTATTTCGCACGGAGCTAGGGTTTCTGAATTTACATAAAAAGAAATGAGAGAGAGAGAGAGAGAGCTCACGATGTCTCCGATGACTGCGATTCGAGCAGAAGTGGCCATGGGAGGGCGTGAAGGGTTGGAGGAAGTGGAATTGGAGGGAGAAGGACCGGAGAGACAGCACATAGTGGGCGCGTGTACCAACGTCCTTAACATAGGTAGCTTCTTTGGTTTTCTCTTACTGGCTCGCACGCGCTAATAATAGTTTCTATTTGCAACCAATTTGGTGCTTAGAGCATTCTCATCAAGGATTCTAAAATTTTTAGCATTTAACACTTTGAAAACCTATTTTATTTATTATACCATCCCACTTTAAAATTCATCAAATATCAAACCTTCTATATTTTTTACCATTTCATTTAAATAATATAAACTATTTATTAAAATAATAATAAAACAACTCCACCAAAATTTATAACAACCAGTCAATGCCCTCCTCCACCATCCCTACCACTGCTCCACTTGCCATAACCACCATTGTAGCAACCACAACCCACCACAGCCACTACCACCACAAGTCACAGCACCACCGTGGCAACCATAAAACAATTTTGAAGGTGAAAAGCATTATAGATAGAACAAAAACACTCTATATTTTCCTTTCCTCCATTTTCTCGGCAAGTAAACAGAGATTCAACGAAACTCTGAATGTGAAAAAGAACAAAAATTGAATGAACCCCATTATAATTGAACCCAAAAATCAATACATTAATATCTCAATTTCCAATTTTGATTTTTCTTTCCCTCCATTTTCTGGGAAACCAAACAAAAAGTAGTATTAACGAAAAAACAGAGTATGAAAGAAGAAACAATAGAACGAACCAGCGCCATTGGATCCAACAAGGAGGCAGTGATCACCGGAGTGAAGAGAGAGAGAAATCTTTGATTAAAGGAGTGGAACCCGGCGGAGGATGACCCACGAACAATCAGACCCATGCTCTGACCCATGAACAATCAGACCCACGCTCACGACTCCTTCGATCCACACTCCAAACCAAAAACCCACACTCCGACCCACGACTCCTTCGACCCACGCAAACCCACGAAGAGAGAACAAAGAATAGAGAATAGAGGGAGAGAACAGAGAACAGAGGGAGACCATCAGACCACATCGGACCCATGACTATCGGACCACCATTGCCGAACCAGAACCATTGTTGGACCAAAACCATCGCCGGATCACATCCATCGGGAGAGAGAAGAGAGAAGGGAGAGGAAAGAGAAAGAGAGAACTGAAAACGGAGAGAGAGTTGTGAGAATAAAAAACTATTTTTTTTTTACAATTCATGCTACAGTGGGCTTGTATTAATACCAGTCCACTGTAGCAGTATGCCAAAAATTTTACAATTTAAGAGCTTTGATGGAGTTGCTTTTTTAGTATTTTGATGCTAAAATTTAGCATATAGCCTTTTTAGCATTCTTAATGAGAATGCTCTTACATTTTAGTTAGGAAAATGCTAACGAGTGCCCTTAAGGCATTGGTTAATAATCTATTTTAGGAAAGTTTTGACATAATTTTTATGAGAAATGAAAAAAACTGTCAAAACATTAATTTTTTATAAAAACTTTCTTTAACTGGATTTTTAACCAATGTCCTTCGAGCACTCATTAGCATGACCCTTTTAGTTAAAGTCAATTTAGTTTATGTTATTTTTAACTTACAATCAAATCATAGCTTTCCATGCATTTTCTAGCACTTTATTGGCAACGGTACACAAAAACATAAATCAAATTTATCAATCTCTAACTTTAGTAGACATATATATCAACTCAACAATCAAAACAAATCTATAATTGTACCTAGAATGATTGTAATTTTGAAAAAAAAGTAACCAAATCGACTGTAAATTGAAAATAACATGAACCAATTTGACTGTTACAAAAATGTAATGACCAAATTGACTGCAAGCGAAAGTAACATAGACCAAATTGACTGCTACCAAAATACAGGGGCCAAATTAACAAAGAGTAGTGACCACAAAATGTAGGAACTAAAATAGTATTTTTGCCTAATATTTGTAAACAAAATACAAATCTCATATGTCATAAAATAAAGTAAAATACAGATGTCCATAGAAGGACTATGATAAACAACAAAACCATGGCTTAGGTTAGGTCTTTTCCTAGCCATGTCATATGCGCATTGGTTTGCCTCACGACTCGCACAACAGCAATGCTTTATCGTCACATGTACAGGATTTGATTGAGGAGGTTACCGCAATCCATAATAAGAGTGGTGTGATGTAAGTTACTAACATGAGTTCCGGCAACCCAATAAAAACTACCTTCACATCAATCCATTCTATTAGTGCGAAACCCTTCAAACGTCTCCTATATTTTTTTATTGGATGAGGATTTTGAAAATCTAACCATTGGATTGCATGTTCTTATTATATTCTTCATGCTTGCAAAATTTCAATAAGATCAATGATCGATAGCAATGCCATCAATGACATGTTTAAAATTTTAAGTTTTTATGATAAAAAAATATGTTATTGATTAGATAGTAAATAGCATCTGATGTAAACAAAATTTGACATGTATATTAAGAACATAAAGAATATGTAATCCAATTGTTGGATTTTCAAAATTTACGCTCAATAAAAAAAATACAAAACAAGTTTAGATAATTTCTATTTAAATTAATTTGAAGAGCAACCTTTAAGATAAGAGGATGAATCCTCAAAACTTACAGGCATAGTGATAGCAAATATAACAATAAGGGGCTATTTGGTTTTTTTGAAAACAATCACTCATCACTTCTCACTCAATTTTCGTTACTCATCACTTAAAATACCTCAATTTTCTATACCCCACCTGTTTGGCACATGTTTTCAGCTTCTCATCACTCAAAATTTTCTACTGTTTGTGGGACCCACTGCCTGAGCACCATGTCAGTGAGTATAGTTAGCCTACCTGCCTCATAAAGCATTCCCACTAAGCCATTATATGTACCTCTCAAAATGGTTGAAGCTTTTGTTCAATTACTTAGGCACAGATATACATAGAGAATTGTGTCTTAGACAGAAAAACAAAGAAGCAAAAGAGAAAATCTTCAAATTTGAAGAAGTGGGGTTCGAAGAAAAATAGGAACAGAAATAAAATGAAGTGGAAGAAGGAAGAGGGACCTAGTGGCGTGACCCAACCATGTGTCTTGTTGATTTTTTTTTTTAATGGGTTTGAGACTGAGATGATGGTGCCGATGGTGGAAATGGAGAAGAAAAACAGTAATACTCACACATAAACATCCTACCCGGTTTGTTTTTTGTGCAGTTGGAGTTGCGTTTGTTTTGGGTTGAGGTTTGTTTTGGAGATTGTTTGAATTGAAAAGTTTGTGGGTATTGTTTGAATTGAAAAGTTTGTTTCTTGATTTTGGAAGGATGGAGAAGATGGTGGGTCTGAGCTGATGGTGGTATAGTTTACCAAAAAAAAAGAAAAGAAGAAGAAGAAGAAGAAGAAGAGAATAGAGAAAGGTGATCCCCAGACCAAGCGTGAAAGACAAAATAAAGAAAAATAAAAAGAAGAAGACAACTGTAATGGAGAGAGCAAAAGGTTTGACCGTGGGTCCTTTAATGTGTGTGTATTTACAAAAATGTCATCATAACTTTGTTTCTATAATTTAAAAACACTTAAAATGTGTTATCAGTTTCCATAACTCATCACTCAAAAATAAAAAAGTTGAGTGATAGAAACAAAAACTGAAAACATCTCCAAACAAACTATTCAGCCATGAGACCCACATAGTTTGAGTTATGGGTGATAGAAATAGAGTAATGGGTGATGAAAACTGAAAATCCAAACAGCCCCTAAAGTTCTCATACAAGGCCATTCTTAATGCTCGATATCCAACCTCTTTAGTTGTTGAGTCCCACAAACAGGTCATCAGAATAATGCCTTTATTTATTTATTGGGGGTGGGGGGAGGGAAGCCTCGAAGCTGGAATTCATATATGTTTAATTGGTTTGGTTAATTAAGAGAATCTCATTTAGGTTGCTTAAAAAAGAAATCATCTCCAAAACATTCACAAAATTAGCAGACCTTAAAACCAACCTAATCAGCTCCAATGCACATCCACAATTCAAGATAGTGGATCAAATATATACAAAGTGGAAACAAATGAACCACATAAACTTAAGCCACCTTTAGCAAAACTGCTAGTAACAGTGGCACAATTAGGCTCCGCCCAAACTTACAAATGGCCTACTCATCTTGTCAGGACGTGCATTTACATGCTTGTATTGATGTCACATTAGACATGCCAGAGAAGCAACCAAATCCACAAAATGACACTTGGCTCAAATTCCAAAGGATTATAACACAATTTTGAAAAAGCAGCACTCACCTGAAAATATGAACCTTCCCTAGCAGCAAGCAATTTGAAGGAATTATGCTGGGGCACAATTTTATACCCAGCGAGTTGGGATTGGTAATGACGGTAGGCTGTGTGAAGATACACTCTTATTAATTATAACTAGTTATATAATGAGTTGTGATACAAAATTATATAAAAAATTGTCTCTAACATAAGATTGTTTGATATGATATTTTAAACAATATTTTTAATATTTAAATAATATCATACGTATTTTCATTAACTTTTTTACTTACATATATTTAAAAAAAATACAAATACGAATAACAGTAACCCTCAATTTGAAGAGCAACCTTTGATCAATGTGAAGTGACGGAAGTGGAAGATGTGTGGTGGAAAATGAAAGAGGTGGGTCATTTCATTAATGATGCTAGCTGCCTCGCATATTCACATTTGTTGAAGTCGGCTCATTTTTAAATTTTGAGTGGCAGCCACTAACAGTTAACGGAGCACGTGACTTTTGTTTTTCTTCTAATTATTGTTTTAGAGAATAATATATATGGATTTATATAACAAAAATTAAAAATATTATATTGTATAATGTCAGTATAATCTTTAATACACTTTTTTTTTCTTCTAAGTTTTTAATATTATAAAATCATGAAAACTCAATTAAAATTATTTATATGTTTTGGATTTTTTTAAGAAAAAAATGAATGAGTTATCATACATTTATGTTATTTATATTAAAAATTTTAAAACTATTTAATAAATTATTTATTATTTCATCGTTTCAACCATTTGTTCGACCCTGATTAGATCATAAAATGGGAAATCACTTTCTTTTCCATTTTTTGTCCTGTCTCATTTTTAAAACTATAGTTCAAATTAAAACAATCCTATTTTTGGGGGTTGCATTATAGTTTAGTACACGTTTTATAATATGTTGTGAAGAGTCAAAGATTGGATAAAGAGAAAATGATTGATTGTTATTGGAGGCTCAGCTCATGCTCTGGATCTATCTTCTTTTCTTTGGATTATATGAGTGAGTACACGTTTTATAATATGTTGTGAAGAGTCAAAGATTGGATAAAGAAAACATGATTGATTGTTACTGGAGGCTCAGCTCATGCTCTTGATCTATCTTCTTTCTTTGGATTATATGAGTGAAATGTTAACGCAGTTAAGAATGATTTATTGTGAGATTTACTTAATAAAAAATTAGTATAAATTGATGAGGTGATCGAAAATAGTACGGAGGTGCCTCTTAACGCCGCCCCTATATTAATAGCATCGGTTGAGCACACCGACACTGCATCATCAGCAAATTGAATTATTACCTTTCATTTTCGGACCTCTATAACCTGTGCGGCCCATCAACTATCTCATTGAGTCTTCATCGAAAGTTTCAAACAGTCGTTGAGCCTAAAAGTTCAACTTGAAAGTTCAAACACGCAATCTTATACATGATTTGCTTACCTAAAACATTTAATCCACGAAGCAATCATATAAAAAACTCTGAGAAATTAAAAGAGAAAAGGCTCCGTACTTGGACCTAACCAAATTGGACTCACATAAAAAATATATATATCTCCACGCTACCAAGCAATATTATCCAATCGGACCAGTACTACTAGCTCCATTCCTTCAATGGCTTCCAAATCCCTTCCCTATATTTTTTCCACTCTCCTTTTCCTTCTCCAACTACAATTCTCTGCCGGACAAACTGAAGTGAAAGCCGCATATTGGTTTCCTGGCTCAGGGTTGTCTGTTTCAGGCATAGATTCCACACTCTTCACCCATCTATTTTGTGCCTTTGCCGATCTTGACCCAACCACATACCAAGTTTCCATTTCTTCCTCAAACTTAGCCGAGTTCTCAACCTTCACCACCACTGTGCAACAAACAAACCCTTCAGTTCAAACCCTCTTATCCATTGGTGGAGGAGGCGCTAATGCCACAACTTTTGCTGCTATGGCTAGCCAAGCAAGTACTCGCGCATCATTCATAAATTCCTCTATACAGCTAGCAAGGTCTTACAACTTTTATGGCCTTGACCTTGACTGGGAGTACCCTTCTACAGCTACTGAATTTACCAACCTTGGTTTACTTCTAGACGAGTGGAGAGCTGCAGTGGCTAGTGAGGCCACAAGCTCTGGCAATACAACATTGCTTCTGGTTGCAGCTTTCTATTACTCTTCAAACTATTACGGTTTGACTTATCCAATTCAGGATATATCGAACAGCTTGGACTGGGTCAATGTTATGGCCTATGACTTTATTGCACCTGGTTGGTCACCAAATGTGACTGGACCTCCAGCTGCGTTGTACAATCCAACAAGCCAAGTTAGCGGAAACAGTGGCATCACAGCTTGGATTCAAGCTGGTGTTTCCGCCAGTAAATTGGTACTCGGTCTTCCATTTTATGGCTACGCATGGACTCTAGTAAGTGCTGATGACAATGGAATATTTGCTCCGGCTAATGGAGCTGCTATATCCTCAGATGGGTCAATAGCTTATAGCCAAATCGTGGATTTCATATCCCAGAATAGTGCCACAACAGTGTATAATTCCACGTTTGTTACAAACTATTGCTATTCTGGGACGACATGGATTGGTTACGATGATACGAATAGTACATCTACCAAGGTTACATATGCTAAGGGAACAGGATTGCTTGGCTACTTTGCGTGGCAGATTGGTCAGGACCCAAATTTCGTTCTTTCTGAAGCAGGTTCGTATGAGTTTAATCATTTTTATTTTGATAAATATGGGTTTAATCATTTATATATACTATATACTTCAACTCGTGCATTTAAATTTTGTCAAGACGCAAGCATATAAAAATCTGGCTGATTTCTGAGATGCAAGTTGCAACCATGTTGCTCTTTAATGTTTCAATCAATGAAAAAAGAAGTAAAAAAAGACTAGTGGGAACTTTATAATATTTGGTTTAAATAGTTTTGGGGGTCTAATTAGACAAGGGTGTGAGAAAGCTGAAGAATATAGTAGATAATAGCGACAATCAGCGTGGCGTTTGTTTGAACTCTTGAACTTTTATGCTTGTCTGCACGTTCACATACATGGCATCTTTGATTGATGATTATTAATATTCTTGTTTGTCTTGTTCATTTTTATCCTTTGATGTTCTTACTTCTAAAGTGTAATTCTTACTCTTGTCACAGCTTCAAGTGCATGGGGAGCGAGCTTAGAATTAAGAGATCAGATGTAAAAGGCTATAATATTCACAATAAGGCCAATACTATCCAGTATGTTAGCATGTTATATGCATAAAGGCTAATGAGCAATTTAAGCAATGATGTTTATGATGTCCATCCGAGGGACAGATTTTAGCAATTTTAGTTTAGTTTGGCCCATATTAAGGTGATTTTTTTAATGGTTTTCAATTGCACTTTTTTGAAGTACAAATTTTTAAATTTTTTTACCTAGATGTAAGTAGTGCACGGTGACCACAGGGTGAGCAGGCTCGGGTTGAGAATCAACCTGCCACTATATTTATATGTGTGTGTTAAGAGAATGATCTATAGTTGAGTACTAAGACTGTAGTGCGGCGATTGGAGATGGTCAATGGTTATGCTGTCAATGATTATTAATACTCTAACGAGTGAATTGAGGTCATTGAGGTCAAAATTGTACGTTTTTAGACCTTTTAAAACACAATCAGATTAACCTAATTGATTAGTTAAGTGATTACTTAGTCAAATTAAATAGATCTAGGTTAACACAAATATATCATATCAATGTAAAGTGTGGAAAGTAAAGAACACAAAGATATGATGACCTAAGAAAATCAAACCAGTAAAAAACCTGGGGAGGATTTAACCTAACTATCCTCAAGGTAAACTGAATCCATTATGAAAGAATTGAAGTTTACACAATAGCGACTTAGACCACTAACATCCTATTGCTATCTTGAGTAGGAAACTTACTACCACAACCACGTGATAGCTCTGAGTTTATGGACTACTTCTTTCTTGGATTCCCAGCAAGTACAAGCACTCTCGCTTGTGTATCTTTAAGCTCTTGAATCTATAACTGAATTGATCACCAAGTTCTTAACATAGTCTTGATTCTTGATAACCATAAGTATGTGTGAAGGCAAACACCTTTAGATCTCACAAAAGATTCACACACACAGCATAAAGAGCAACACCAAAATGTGGCTAGGGTTTTTCCTTTTATACCTAGGGCAAAACATAAAACCCTACACGTCAAACGAGCTTGGGTTGAGTTGGAAATTCTGCAAAAAAACAATCTGCATGACTTTCGATCGATCGAGCCAGGCAGATTTACACAGTAAATCTTGCAGTAACTCGATTTCAACTTTATATAAAAACACATACTTTGAGCAAATCTAAACACGACTAAAACGTTTTGATCATGGTTTGCCAACATTACAAAATGAAGTTCTAATACATTAATTTATAATTCCTTAGAACCTAACAAACACCCCATTTGGCAATTCGTGACTAAACACAAACTAAATAAAGTGCTCAAAGTTTCATAAAAACAACCCATTACAAAAATATTTCCCAACACAATAAATTCAACCTAACTACCATCTATCAGTTGCAAGTGTAGATAGCAGTACAACTGAATCAACCTATATATTTCCTGAAACACTCAACAAACGCATAAACATATGTGTGGAAAATACAAGTAAAACAAAATAACTTCTTGATTTCACAAAACACAAAATAAAGATATATATATATATATATATCATGAATAACCTCATAAATATAAATCAATAAGCAATGTGAAACAAGAAACATATACAATCAATGTATCTCCCCCTATCATAGACAACCCAAACAAAATACATCATGAGCCAAAAATGATAAACACAAAGTGAAGCACCTAGATACAATCTATAGCACTGTAGCTCCAAAATACAAAAATCTCCCCCTAACAACAAAAACCCTTTACAAATGTACTCCCCACTTTTGGTGACGAATTTCCAAAGGGCAATCAAAACTCATCATCAAAAGGAGGTGGTAGAGGCGACCGTCTAAAATGCTCCAAATCTACTTGCAAAGCACGAAACTCATCAAGCATGTCCACCAAAATCTGACCATGAGCCACCTAAACGGTCATAACAGTCTCCAACGTACGACGAATGTCTGAATCATCCAAAGTAGAAGGTGGGCGAATAGCAACAACAGTAGGATTGACAGATGCCTCAGCAGAAGTATCACCTGTAGAAAAGGGAGGAGGAGGTGCGACACCAGAATGCTTAACTCTTGGGCGTGTAGAGCTTGCTCTCATTTGAGCAGCCCTCTGCCTAAGAAAGGTGGCACCTATGGGAGCAATAATGTGAACAGGCTCAGACGCAGGAAAGTCCTCTAACCCTAAATGCAAAAGAATTCGATGAATGAAAATCGGAAAGAAAAGAGCATGAGCAGTAGAACTACTCCTATGAACCTCAATCAAAGAACGAATGAAAAGATAAGGAAAGCTCATAGAAGCATCAGAAATAAGGGCATACAAAAATGCACATCTCTCCAAAGGAATGGTGTGCAGATGAGAGATAGGCCAGATGGAATGGCAAGAAATCCGAAAGAAAAGATAATGAATCTTGGTCAGCTCATGAGAAGTGATCCGAGGATCAGAACCCCACTAGATAGTAGTACCAGTAATAAATGACATAATGTCATCAAGAGGCGGAGACTCATTATAAGGGTAGACAGGATGCTGGACAAGTGACACCCCAAGAGCATCAGCCACTACTGAAGGAGTAATGGTGAACTCTTCACCCCGTATCCAACTCCTCACAAGAGTGTTGGAATCATAGGTGTGGACTGGGAGGTTCGAGTAGAACTCTCTAATCAAGGTAGTTGGAGGAGGATGATCAACATCCAACAAAGGAAGCCAGCCCCTACGGTCAAAGTTCCTCCTAATCTCACCATCCAACTCATCTAACAAAACTTTTCTCTCAGCCTAAATATTCCTACGAAGGTTAAGCTTCTCATATGCTTCCTGGTTTTTCTCACTCAGGAACCTCTCATTATCAAAGGAAGGAGCAGAGGATGAAGAGGCTTTCCTATTAGCTCTAGTCTTCCTAGACAAGATTCTAAGGAAAAAAAAGAAAAAAGAAAAAAGAAAAAAAATCAAAGGCAGACTGCAAGTTAGCACAAAAACAAATATAGAAAATAACAATTCTATATGATGCATGAACAATATCAACATGCTCTAATGCGGTGAGAATAAGTTCAATTTTACTTTAAAATCGTAAAATTGGCTTGAGCATAGAGTTTATACTAAAAAACCCCAAATTTTGAAAACCCACTTTCAAAAATCCAACAAATTGACCAAATTGATCATTACACAAGATAGATAATATAAAATAATGATCAAATTAATCAATCTAACAAGCCAATTTCAACAAATTAAGCACAATTGAACAAAATCCCCAATTCGGGTAGTTTCAAGCCCTAGAAATTCAAAATTTTCCTAATTCATCAAATTGATCAAATTAATTCACATAGATAACATAAAATAATGATCAAATTAATCAATCTAACCCAATTTCAACATGTACGGCCCCCGCACCATGACCCATAGCGGGCCTTGGACCTTGACCTGGATATATGGCCCATGAGGCCCATCTCCCTCTGCCATGCGGCCCACCCCCGAGTCACGCTTGCTACGGGCCCAAACTTTTCCTTTTCATTGTTTCTCGGCGAACCCTTCCCGAGCAGTAATGAATATATGGCTCGCGGGACACCCCGCCCTGTACCTGCCCGGCCATGCCTCAGAGAGGCACCTCTGCCGAGAACTATCGTGGAGGTGGGAACCAAGTTCCAACGCCACCCTCACCGCTTCCCATGCCTACCTAACCATCCACTTACGATCGTTAATACTGGACCGCCGGTTGCACTTATTGGCAAATAATTATGGCCTCTCAGCGATTCTGTGAACTATAAATACCCGAAGTTTTGAGGAGACAAAGGTTGGAGATTTGGAAAAAGGAAGAGAAAATAGAGAGAAAACAGAGGAAGGAAGTGGTTCGGACCCCCGAGGAGAAGAAAGCGATTCCATTGGGCCTTGGCGCTTTGAACGACCCAGTGTGGGAAATCCAGACCCACTATACAAGTAAGTTGTGAGCCCAAGCGAGGCCCAGTCCAATCGGGCTTAGGTTTTTGGGTGCGCACAATTGGCACCGTCTGTGGGAAATCCTACTAAGCAGTAGTTCCGCCAAGGCTCGTGTACAGAAAAGATGTCCAGAGGTAGCGCCGAGAGTGGCTCGGAAGGGTCTTCCAGGGGCTCTACCTGGCGGGAACGGAGGCAGAAGAGACGCGAGGATCCGATTTACGAGCAATTGGAAGAGCGGTCCGGCCTCGAGGAAGGGTCGTATCAAACGGGGAGAACGGTGTCCCATGCTTCCCGGCATAGACAGCCCGACGTCAGGGATGAAGAGCTTGAGCGGCTGCGGAGGCTAGTACAAGACCTGGAGCTGGAAGCGCGAAACGAGCGCCGCCGAGCTGGTCAAGATGACCGAGATAGAAGGCCAGACGCCGAGGAAGAGAGACGCGGGACGGGATCGAATCGATCAGGATCACGCCACCGCAGGGAACGCTCGCACTCGAGGGAGTCCCGTCGCCGCCGGGACCGCTCCCATTCAGCTGAATCTCACCGGCAGCGAAATCGCTTTCGGTCGCGGGAATATGGGAATCGGGACTCGGATTCTCCGGAGGGGCGGCCAAGGAATGCAGCCATGGATGCTATGAGCCGTGCACTGCGCAGGGCGGCTCGGTCACCATTCTCAGCAGATATTGAGCGAGCAACGATGCCGGACAGATTTACGCGTCCGCCGTTCAATTGGTATGGTGGGAGAACGGACCCCGTGGAGCATGTCAGCCACTACATCCAGATGATGTCTTTGCATACCCGCAATGACGCTCTGATGTGCAAGATTTTTCCCTCAAGCCTTGGTCCCACAGCCTTGAGGTGGTTCAACGGGTTGCGCAAGGGCTCCATTCACAGTTTCGCCGAGCTAATACAGGAGTTCGGTTCCCGTTTCGTGACGTGCAGCCGGGAACAACAACCAGTGGACGCGCTGCTGTCTATGAAAATGAGGACAGGGGAAACCCTCCGTGATTACGCTAACCGATACTGGGAGCTCTACAATGAGATCGGCGGAGGGAATGAGAAGATCGCAGCGAGCACTTTCAGAATGGGGTTGCCTGACGAGTCGGGGTTGAGGGAATCATTAACCAAGAAACCTCCCGAGGATATGAGGCAGCTAATGAGGCGCATCGAGGAGTACAAGCGATTGGAAGATGATAGAATACAAAGCAAAGGCAAGGCACAGGTGACAGATCGTCCTCGGCTGAGCGGTTTTCAACAGAGGGCACGGGGAAATCTGAGGATTCAAGAGCCAGTAACGCCAGCAGGGGAAGTGAACATGACGTTCAAGGAACCCGTGCATAAAATTGTGGATAAGATCAAGCACGAGCCGTACTTCAGATGGCCGAACCGGATGGCTGGCGACCCCTTTAGGAGGAATCAGAACCTATACTGCACCTACCACAAAGACCGGGGGCATACTACCGAGCAGTGCCGAGTGTTAAAGGACCATCTCGGGCAGTTGGCTAAGGCGGGACACTTCAAGGATTTTGTGACGGATGCCGGGGATCGGGGAACGGGACATGGCGCCCCTGACGGAGGGAATCCCCTTCCGCCCCCTCTTGGGATAATTGACGTTATCCACGTCGCCCCGAGGGGAATCTCAACAGCAAAAGGGAAGGAGGTGTTGACAGTGATATCGGTAGAAGGGAGAACTGGCGTGCCGCCTACCGCGAAGAAGATCAGACCTACCCGAGAGTCGATCTCTTTCGACGACAGTGATCTGGAAGGAACCATTCAGCCGCACGACGACGCATTGATAGTCACGGCCAGGATTGGCGACTTCGTTATGAAGAGAATAATGATAGACCAAGGAAGCGGAGCGGACGTTATGTACCCGGACCTATTCAGGGGGCTCGGATTAAGGATTGAGGATCTGTCGAAGTACAACACTCCCCTGGTTGGATTTGATGGGAAGATGGTGGCGCCCGAGGGGCGAATCTGTATGCCCGTGAACATGGGAGGCAAGGAGGCGATGGTGAGTTTCTTTGTAGTTACCTCGTACTCCCCATACACGGCGATTCTAGGGAGGCCATGGATACATGCAATGGGGGCTGTCCCGTCTACTCTGCATATGAGGGTCAAGTTTCACACTGACTATGGTGTCACGGTGATACAAGGAAGTTAGCAGGCGGCCAGGCAATGTTTGATCGCAATGGTCGATTGGAAGGAGCAAACCGACCAGAAGGACCAGGCCGGCCCCAAATGTCTGTCGTCGGGGACGCCTTTATAGCAATTACAGGGCCCGCCAGAGGTTGCGCGCGCCGAGAGCATGATAAAGGTAAAGGTGTTGCCGGACACAGACAAATACTTCCAAATAGGGGAGAGCATGGAGGACCGGGAAAGAGTAGAGATGTTGCTACTCCTGATATAGAACGTGGACGTATTTGCATGGAGTCCATACGAGGTACCCGGGGTGGATCCCGACTTCATCATGCATAGACTCGGGGTTGACCCCTCGTTCGCCCCTAAAAAGCAGAGGCCGAGGAGATCAGCCTGGGAGCACTCCGAGGTAGTAAAAGCGGAAGTCCAGAGATTGAAAGAGGCAGGGGTGATTCGGGAAATCTTCTTCCCGGAGTGGTTGGCGAACACCGTGGTAGTAAAGAAGAAGAACGACAAGTGGAGAGTTTGCGTCGACTTCACCGACCTGAATAGAGCCTGCCCGAAAGACCCTTTTCCCGTGCCAAAGATTGATCAGCTGGTGGACGCCACGTGTGGGCACCCGAGGATGAGCTTTCTGGACGCCTTCCAAGGGTATCACCAGATTGCCCTGGCGCCCGAGGATCAAGAAAAAACGGCGTTCATTTCCCCGGAGGCAAATTACCACTACACGAGGATGCCCTTCAGACTGAAGAACGCCGGGGCCACCTACCAACGAATGATGACAAGAATGTTCCGAGACAAGATAGGGCACACGGTCGAGGTATACATCGACGACATGGTGATTAAAAGCAAACAGGAAGCCCTGCATATAGGGGACCTCCAGGCGGTCTTCGAGGTTCTCCGACGACACAAGTTGCGCCTTAATGCGGAGAAGTGCGCGTTTGGCGTCGGGGCCGGGAAGTTCTTGGGGTTCCTAATCAGTACACGGGGGATTGAGGTCAACCCCGACCAGATAGAAGCAGTGAAAAGACTGAAGCCACTGAGCAACCCGAAGGAAGTGCAAATACTAACCGGGATGCTGGCCGCCCTTAACCGGTTCATCTCAAAATTCGCAGATCGCTGCCGGCCATTCTACCAACTACTGAAGAAATGGACTGGATTTCGGTGGAGCGAGGAGTGCGAAGAGGCCTTTATGGATCTGAAGATTTATTTGGCACGGGCGCCCGTGCTCGCGGCGCCGGAGGCAGGTGAGGATCTGTTCATGTATCTGGCAGTATCCGAGCATGCCGTGAGTGCAGTGCTACTGAGGGACAAAGGGATCCAGCAACCCGTGTACTACATCAGCAAAACTCTTGTCGAGGCCGAGACGAGATACTTGCCGTTGGAGAAGCTCGTATTAGCCCTGATACACGCCACCAGGAAGTTGCCGCACTATTTCCAAGCTCATACCGTAAACGTCCTGACCGAGTACCCATTACAGTCGTTGTTGAAGAGGTCGGATTTTACGGGCCGTATAGCCAAATGGGGGACTCGGCTCGGTTCCTTCGACATACGGTACAGACCACGAAGCTCGGTAAAGGGCCAGATCCTGGCGGATTTTATCGCAGAGTTTTCGCCCAGAGAGAAGGGGGAGGTGGTTTTCCAACTGGAACCCCGACCGTGGAAGATATTCGTGGACGGCGCGTCGAGCTCCACGGGTGCCGGTTCAGGGGTCGTTGTGATCGCCCCCGAGGGGATACGACTAGAACACTCGTTTAGATTGGGATTCAGGGCATCCAACAACGAGGCAGAGTACGAGGCTTTTCTGGCCTGACTGAGGGTAGCTTCGAGCCTGGGGGCTCGGGAGATTGAGCTATACTCGGATTCGCGGCTGGTGGTTAATCAGGTGCGGGGCAGTTTTGAAGCCCGAGATCCCCGGATGAGAGCATACTTAGAACAAGCAAGGACAGTTATGACCAGCTTCAACGCGGTGAAAGTTTTCCACATAGCCCGAACACAGAACAGACACGCCGATTCCCTGGCCACGCTGGCGTCGTCAGTAACCGAGGACATACCACGGCAAATCAAAGTCGAGGTTATCTTGGAGCCGAGCGTCCGGGTAGTGAGCGACTCGGGAACTACAGGGATCAATGTCACGGCCATTGCGGCACCTGCACCGTGCTGGATCGACCTCATTACCAACTTTCTGGCTGACGACCAATTGCCGAGTGACGAAAAGGAGGGCATCAGGATCCGTAGGATGGCTTCTCGGTATTGGTTGGCAGAAGATCGGACTTTGTATCGACGGTCCTTCGGAGGGCCGTACCTATTGTGCTTACGCCCGGAGAAGGTGGGAGAGCTCTTGGCGGAGCTCCACTCTGGGGTGTGCGGCAGCCATGTCGGGGGACGTTCATTGGCGCACCGAGCAATGACTCAGGGGTTTTGGTGGCCTCAGATGCAGAGGGACGCCACCGAGTATGTGCTTAAGTGTGAGCAGTGTCAAAAGCACGCCCCTCTGATCCATCAGCCCGCGGGCCACTTGAACCCGATCAGCAGTCCTTGGCCTTTTGCACAATGGGGGCTGGACATCATCGGCCCGTTCCCTCGGGCAACAGGCGGCCGAAAGTTCGTTTTGGTGGCCGTCGACTATTTTACCAAATGGGCGGAGGCTGAAGCATTGGCCAACATACGAGATGTGGAAGTAAAGAAATTCGTTTGGAAAAATATCATCACCAGGTTCGGGGTGTCGAACATTATCATATCTGACAACGGGCTACAGTTTGACAGCCGGGCGTTCCGAGAATTTTGCAACGGTCTCGGCATCAAAAACAGGTACTCAATTCCGGCTTACCCGCAGGCCAACGGTCAGGCCGAGGCCGTGAATAAGGTGATTGTGAGTGGGCTGAAGAAAAGGTTGGAGGGAGCAAAGGGAAACTGGGCCGAGGAACTACCCAAAGTCCTGTGGGCATACCGCACCACTCCTAGACGGTCCACCGGGGAGACCCCTTTTTCTGTCACGTATGGAGCGGAAGCCGTAATACCTGCCGAGATGAATCTATGCAGTGCGCGAGTAGCAGGGTTCGATCACACCCAAAACGACGAAATGATGGTGGGATCTTTAGACAAGGTGGAAGAGTACCGCGAAATGGTGACAATACGGCTCGCGGAGTATCAGCAGAAGCTCGCCCAGAGATACAACCGAGGCGTGAGGACCAGGGAGTTTGTCCCCGGGGATCTGGTTCTCAGAAGGGCCGTGGGCAACATGCGGGACGCAAGTGCCGGGAAATTGGTGCAGACGTGGGAGGGACCCTATAGGGTCACGGTCGTAGCCGGCCCCGGGGCTTATTTCTTGGAAGACCTGGACGAGAGACAACTGCCCCGACCGTGGAACGTCCACAACCTCAAGAAATACTATCATTAATGGGCGATCCCCCGAGAATGGAATAAACCAAAACCTGTTGTATATGTTTTTTAGTTATACTAATGATGTTTTTCATGCAGATTCGCACTGTTCTAACCAAAAATCTCGGTTCCATCCCATACACCGGGCAATTTTTATTCTTGGCCGATCCTAAGGACAGAAACCTGACTCTCGGTTCGATCTACTCACCGAGCAGGTGGAAACCTTAGCGATTAACTCTAAGGACAGAAACCTGACTCTCGGTTCGATCCTAATCACCGAGCAGGTGGAAACCTTAACCTTTTTACTCTAAGGACAGAAACCTGACTCTCGGTTCGATCCTAATCACCGAGCAGGTGGAAACCTTAACCTTTTTACTCTAAGGACAGAAAACTGACTCTCGGTTCGATCCTAATCACTGAGCAGGTGGAAACCTTAACCTTTTTACTCTAAGGACAGAAACCTGACTCTCGGTTCGATCCTAATCACCGAGTAGGTGGAAACCTTAACCTTTTTACTCTAAGGACAGAAACCTGACTCTCGGTTCGATCTACTCACCGAGCAGGTGGAAACCATAGCGATTAACTCTATGGACAGAAACCTGACTCTCAGTTCGATCCTAATCACCGAGCAGGTGGAAACCGTAACCTTTTTATTCTAAGGACAGAAACCTGACCCTCGGTTCGACCTAATCACCGAGCAGGTGGAAACCCTAGCCTTTTTATTCTAAGGACAGAAACCTGACCCTCGGTTCGACCTAATCACCGAGCAGGTGGAAACCCTAGCCTTTTTATTCTAAAAGGACGGAAACCTGACCCTCGGTCCGACCTAATCACCGAGCAGGTGAAAACCTTAGCCTTTTTACTCCAAGAACGGAAACTATCCCTCGGTTTTAAACTAAACACCGAGCTGATGGAAACCTGACCTCGGTTAGATCACTATCTCCGAGCGTATTGAGGCCTTACCACGGTCGAACGCACCTCAATAAGGAGACAACCAATAAAAGTTCATTACTCGGTCAATACAAAAGAGCAACACGATAGAGTATTCATATTAAGGCGTACAACTCAAATTAACGTCTTCTTGCCAAAACCCGGCAACTCAAAATAAATGAGAAACATCATAAATAATGTATCTTGTCACCACAACCCGGTGACATAAGCAATTCCACTCATTAAAATTCTAAAAAACAAAGGAAAAGTAAGAAAGGATTGGTTTTCAACTTTAGATGTCCACGGCGTGAGCAGAAGATGCGTCCCCTTGGGAGTGCTGTTCGGCGTGAGGAGTTGGCGGCTGGATGTCCCCCCCGGTCTGGTCCCCCACATGGGGGTGGCTGGTCCCCTCCATGTCGGTTGGAACTGCGTGAGAGTCAATGGCGTTCACTAGTTCCCTCATGCTGGAAGTCTCTTCTTCGTCAATGATGAGGGGCGCGGGATTCTCGGTGTGAGGGATGCTCGGGAAAGGGATCTTGTTGCGATCCCTCAACGGAGAATCCTCGGGAATCCCCAATGCTTGAAGAGCGGCAAACCAACCCTCTTCAAACCCGAGCCTATGGGCCTGGCGAATGACCGGTTCCGCTGAGTTCTCGGCATCCGCGAACCCCTCGTTATACCACTTGTTTTCACAAGCTTCCAGGGCCGTTTTCGAATCGGCCAGCTGCCCTTCCAGCATGGTATTCAGGCTCTGAGCCTCCGCCAATTTTAGCTTGGTGCCACCCAGCTGCAGCTCCAGTTCCTCAGACTTCGTTTCGGCAAGGGCCTGGGCCTTCACGGCTGCAGCAATTTTACTCTCCGCCTCCGCGGCAATTTTCGACTTCTCCTTCGCCGTGGCCTCGGCAACGTCCTTCAGAGCCTTCTCCCGCTCAACATCCTCGGCTAGCTCCTTCATCCTCCCGTCCACAACGTACGACATTTGCGCGGCCTGACCACACGATATTCACTTCGTAAGGTAAAAATAGAAAATACACGTACATAAGCAGATGGGAGACCGATAACCGTAAAGAAAGAAGAAATAGTTACTGCTATGGTGTGCCACTGCAAACGCCTCCCCAAAGACTCATCCGTCGAATCCATGAAGGCGTGCAAGTCCTCGGGCAAGAGGATGCCGCGCGCCAGACTCTGCGCCACATGGCCACCTTGACCTTTGTCCCATACCCGGGCACTGGCCGTCGATGGAAGAGGCTCGCCGCCAATTTGGACGGAAGGTCGCCAAGCCGCCGGAGCTCGGGAAGTAGACGCCAGGTCTATCCTGGTTTGCGCTACCGGTTCTCGGATGACGATACCGGCCGAGGGTCGGAGGGGCACGTTGCCCGAGCCCGTCTGAGGCTGATCAGTTGTGCGCGGCCTTTTTCGAATTCGGGATGGTGGGGCAGCAGGGGGCGAAGCGTCACGGCCGGGGGTTTGTTGTTGCTGCACGGTAGGCCGGGCGCTCGGGACAAAGCGGTCTATCGTCATCTTCCTCCTGGCCACCATTGCGTTGCCTTGATCGGATCCTGTTTCGGAAGAGTCGGACAGTTCTGCGACAACAACCTCCCCGGTTCTCTCGGGCTCAGCGGCTCTCTCGGGCTGAGCGGAAGCTTGCTGGATTTGCTCGTGGGCACGTTTTCTACGCTCGGCAGACACGCGCTCGGCTGATTCGTCACGGATAGGCTGTCACTCGTCTGAACAGATGTACCGGGGACCGAGATCACGCGCCTCACCTACGGTTAGCTTAGGGGGGAGGAAGTTTGCGTGCCGGACGTCGATGTATGAGAGGAGGGGGCTGTCAACTAGCAGAGCTTGGCTGAACGCCTGCCAAGTTGAGTAGACGGGGTTGACACCGAGGATGAGGTGGGACGCTCGGAGTTGTCCGTCCGTATGTACGAAGATTTCCGACCTGAGCACGAAGTTCAGGTTCCGAACATGTACCACTCTGATGTCCGGCTTGAATCTTTTGGTATCTGCACAAAGGAAATAGGGGCTAACGATTACATAACCGAACCGAAGTCAAAAAAGAGACCAAAGTAAATAAAGGTTAGTCACCGACCAACATTGCGCGGCGAAAACGCGCAAGGGATCTCCTCGGCAAACCAATTGCCGCTCACCCGAACGAAATCTTTTGCCGAGTTACGATTTGAATCTGGTAGGCATGAAATAAGCCGTACCCTCACGTCCCTAGTCTTTATATAATAATCAGACTCAACATTGCCGCACAGGCTATACGTCTGGTTAATGTCGTGATGGTTTAGTTGCAACCCATATAACTGGTTCAACCTACTCACACAACTCACTACCCGGTAAAAGTTGGGAGGGAGTTGGTCGGGACAAAGGCCGTAAAATCTAAGGGTACTAAGGACTAGAGGGTCAACCGGGAACCTAAGCCCACCCTCTAAGATGGCCATGAAAGGAAAAAACACCGTGTTTTCACCACGACGCCTCTGGATGTCGATATCACCCATATTGCAGTAGGCAATATCTACATCACTAGGAACATTATATGCTTCCCTAAACCTAGCCAAAGCATGCTTGGAAGAAAGGAGGTAAGAGTAACTCATGTTTTTCCAAAACGAGTGTTTTTTGATAAAAGGGAAAAGAAGTGTTGTGATTACCAAAGAATAGACTAAAATGGCTGAACTGAAAAAGCAAGAAGAGGGAAAGGAACTTACTGAGGGCTCTAGGGAGGGAGTGTATTCTGGGCCAGTAGATGAACCACGAGAGAGGGATGCTCGGCAGAGTAGGATACTGAAATATGAAGGATGCAAAAGTGAGAACCAGTGACTAAAGGGGCTATTTATAAGCATAGGGGGAAGGTGGAAGGGGAGGCATTTAATGATCCACTGAAAGGAAAACACGCGAACCGTCGTTTCAAACGGCCACACGCGCGACGCCTCGGTTCACGAACCGTCAGACAATAATGACGGATAGGCCATCAATCAATTCCGAGTGCGACTTTTGAGATGCGCATTAATGCGCCCCTCAATGGCCGTGCACTGACCCTTTGACTTCCCAGACACGCATTTGCCCCTCGTGATCCTTGATTCATCCCCAGGAATGGGGAGCGAATCAAGGGGGGGCTAATGTACGGCCCCCGCACCATGACCCATAGCGGGCCTTGGACCTTGACCTGGATATATGGCCCATGAGGCCCATCTCCCTCTGCCATGCGGCCCACCCCCGAGTCACGCTTGCTACGGGCCCAAACTTTTCCTTTTCATTGTTTCTCGGCGAACCCTTCCCGAGCAGTAATGAATATATGGCTCGCGGGACACCCCGCCCTGTACCTGCCCGGCCGTGCCTCGGAGAGGCACCTCTGCCGAGAACTATCGTGGAGGTGGGAACCAAGTTCCAACGCCACCCTCACCGCTTCCCATGTCTACCTAACCATCCACTTACGATCGTTAATACTGGACCGCCGGTTGCACTTATTGGCAAATAATTATGGCCTCTCAGCGATTCTGTGAACTATAAATACCCGAAGTTTTGAGGAGACAAAGGTTGGAGATTTGGAAAAAGGAAGAGAAAATAGAGAGAAAACAGAGGAAGGAAGTGGTTCGGACCCCCGAGGAGAAGAAAGCGATTCCATTGGGCCTTGGCGCTTTGAACGACCCAGTGTGGGAAATCCAGACCCACTATACAAGTAAGTTGTGAGCCCAAGCGAGGCCCAGTCCAATCGGGCTTAGGTTTTTGGGTGCGCACACAACAAATTAAGCACAATTGAATAAAATCCCCAATTCGGGTAGTTTCAAGCTCTAGAAATTCAAAATTTTCCTAATTCATCAAATTGATCAAATTAATTCACACAGAACAGTTGTAAATCATCCCACAACAAAAACCCATTGACCAATTTCCATAGAAAATGCTTGAATCAACAAAAAACCAAATTCCCTTAGGTTCGAAAATATCCCCAAATGCATGACAAAAATGCATGAATACTGAAAATAAATGAAAAAGGAGGGGTAATAAGGTCTTACCGGCCTTAGATGAGAAAAACCTTGCAAAAAAATTCGAAGGAAAACGACAAAAAATTGCTTTGACTCCTTGACTGATCGAAGAGAGAGAGAATAGCTTTTGAAAAAGTTGAAAAAGTGATGAACATGTGAAAAGCTAAAGGTTTTTTAAAAAATCTTCATACAATTTTCGATTGATCCAACAGCGATCGAGCACCGATTGAAACAGATAGAACCAACCCAAAATTTTAATCGCAATTTCGATCGGTCGAGAAACAGGTTCGATCAATTGAAATTTAGGAAAAATCAATTTTTTGAAAAACAAAGCAATTTTATGTAGAAACTCCTCAAAGCATAGTATTTTGTGAATAAAATGCATGAGTATGAGATGAAATGCTTTTCAAAAACACTTGTTTTGAATCTAGTTTCCCTAAAAATAAGATTTTCAAACAATTCTCCTTAAATCCTCAAATAGCAAACATGTTTTGCATAAAACTCAAGGAGTTTTTCAAATTTGGTTGGCCAAACCAAAATCACACACAATAATATGTACAAAGTCTAGCAAAGAATAACTTGTGTAGTGTGTGAAACTAGCAAAAACTTGAGATACATGTGAGGTGATATGTGAATAGTAATCAACCACAATATCTACAAAATTCATCACATAAATTCGAAAGAGACTATCACCTAAAGAGTTACATCATATAACTCCCACATCTCCTAGAAAATAAGCTTGCAATCATGTAAGTTTCTTGATTTGCCTCATATTGTACACACTAATTTTATTTAATCAGAAACTTATTAAAGATAGTCGGGATAATGTACACATCATTTTATTTGATTTAAAGTTATTATAGCCCAATAATGTACACACCAATTTTAGCATTTAAACCAATGCTACACCTTATGTTCTTTTTGTGCATATGCTACACTTTCTCGAGCACAAAATCTTACGATATGCACTAAGGTATTCATGATTGGCTAGTAAATAGTGGTGAGATGGTTATTTATGCATTTCTCAAAAAATTCAAGTCCGACAATCAAAGACATGTAACTTCAAAATCAAGATCATGTAATCAAAAACTATAAATATCTTCCCACACAACATGCACTACAACGCTCAAACTAGTAAAATGCAAATAAGCTCATCAAAGTTAAACAAGGTACATAAACATGTTATGTAAAGATAAATTGGCCAACCTTGATTTCAAAACCAAGAAAAATAATGCAAAACACGTTTAGCTTCCTTTTCCCTTTTATTATTATTATTATTTTTTATTTATTTATTTTTTTAAAAACAAAAACAATCTTAGAATGAAATGCATGAATGTTATGCAATGCAAATCTTAGAAAGCAAAGAAAACAAAAACAACAAAGAACAAAGGTCACAAAGAGTAGAGCGAAGAAGCACAAGGACCATGTCAGAAAGACTTAATTAGATCGAGTTTTTTCCATCCAAAACTTTTTAGATGCAACTCTTGCATTGGAGTTATTATTCATATTAGAATTTTGAGCAACTCTAGGATTGAAATAAAGGTTTAAAGCCTTTACCAACTCACCAATAAGTACCATAGGATCTTGTGCTTGAGGCACAGGTACTTTTGGTTTATTTGCTCGCTTAGCAGCTTGCAACTTAAAATAGCTTGGACGAATGTATCCACACTTTTCACAAAAATGACAAACCCATGCAGGCTTATCATGCAACTTGCCTTTAGGAGGGTTAGGAGCCTTAGGTTTAGACTCTTGAAAATCAACCTTAATCTTCTTAGGAGGTGTAACTTCTATAGGTTTGACAATTTCACTCACAGGGGGCTTAGAAGAAGGAACAAAATTTGTGGAATTGGTTTCAGGCATAGAGATGCTTTCTACAGAACCTAAGCTAGTTTTGTCAGAGGGAGACTTTTGAACACTCAGCATGTGAACAAGTTTAGAACTTGCAGACTTATTAGATTGTTCTCTAGCAACAGGTAAATCAAGTTCCAAATTCTTAATTTTATCAAGTAAAAGCATGTTCTCAGTCTTCACATTATTCAACAATTCATTAGCATTAAACAGTTTCACAAGCAAATTTTTCTTTTCAAGTTCAAGAGATGCAATTTTCTTTAAGCCTAAATCAACACTCATAGCATAATTTGCAGTAACTTTGCAAAGTTTATTGTAGGCTTCTTGTAAATATGCACCCTCAGAGAGTTCCCCATCAGAAGGGTTCTCTTCAATAGCAACACTTTCATCAATTACAGCAGTAGCAATGAAAGTAATGAAATTTCCATCCTCATTACTACCAGACTCATTGTCAGAAACTTCATCATCACTAAGGGTTGCAGCCATAGTCTTACCCTTAGACCTCAAGAATGTTGGACGTTCAGATTTCACATGACCATACCCTTGATGCCCAAAATATTGTTGATCCATAGAATTATCAGAAGGCTGACCAACTTTTTCTTTAGGTTTTTCAGTGTTGTTCACCTTAGTGGGATCATTTCTCCTAAAGTTTCTAGGTTTAGCATTGTTCTTACCCCTCGCCCTTCTGTTGTTGTTCTTAAGAAAGTTTCTAAAGTTCTTGGCAAGATAGGCAATCTTTGTAGCAGAGAGCTCATCATCAAATCCATTCACATTAACATCATCAACAGACTTAAGAGCCATTGATTTGGATTTGCTAGTCTTAGGCAGGTCTAACTCATAGGACTGAAGAGATTCTACAAGTTCATCAATAGGGATGGAGTCCACATCCTTGCTTTCAGTGATGGTAGTCACTTTGGGTCTAAAATCCTCTGTCAAAGATCTAAGAATCTTCCTAACAATTTTAGGTTGATCATAGATTTCACCTAAATTATATGCAGAATTAATAATATCATTAAGCTTAGCATAGAATTCATCAAAATATTCATCATCATACATCCTAATGCTTTCAAATCTAGTTGTTAATTGCTGCAGCTTATTGATCTTAACTGCCTTTGTACCTTCATGCACAGTTTGGAGGATATTCCAAGCAGTATGAGTAACCTCAACATTAGAGATTCTCTTAAATTCTTCCATAGAAACAGCATTAAAGATAACATTCATAACTTTGCTATTAAAAACGACTGTTTTTTTCTAAGAAGTTTGCCACTCACTCACAGGAGTAGTGGGCTTCTCCCATTCGTATTCAACGAAGTTTCAAATTCTCTCATCAATAGATTTCAGGAATGATTTTATCCTTACTTTCCAATAAGCATAGTTATTCCCATCAAAGTGAGATGGGATAACAAGAGAGTGTCCGTGTTCCATGACAACAGGAGTCAAGGATCAATTCTTAGATCAAAAGATCTACAATAAGAGAGCTACCTGCTCTGATACCACTTGTACATTTTTAGACCCCTTAAAACACAACCAGATTAACCTAGTTAATTAGCCAAGTGATTACCTAGTCAAATTAAACAAATTTAGGTTAACACAAATATATAATATCAATGTAAAGTGCGGAAAGTAAAGAACACAAAGATATGATGACCCAGGAAAACCAAACTGGTAAAAAACCTGGGGAGGATTTAACCTAGCTAACCTCAAGGTAAACCGAATCCACTATGAAAGAATTGAAGTTTACACAATAGCGACTTAGAACACTAACATCCTATTACTACCTCGAGTAGGAAACTTACTACCACGACCACGTGACAGCTCTGAGTCCACGGACTACTTCTTTCTTGGATTCCCAGTAAATACAAGCACTCTCGCTTATGTATCTTTAAGCTCTTGAATCTGCAACTGAATTGATCACCAAGTTCTTGACATAGTCTTGATTCTTGATAACCCTAAGTATGTGTGAAGGCAAACACCTCTAGATCTCATAAAAAATTCACACACACAGCATAAAAAGCATCACCAAAACGTGGCTAGGGTTTTCCCTTTTATACCTAGGTAAAATATAAAACCCTACATGTCAAACGGGCTTGGGCTGAGTTGAAAATTCTGCAGAAAAATAATCTGCACGACTTTCGATCGATCGAGTCTAATTCTCAATCGATCGAGCCAGACAGATTTACACAGTAAATCCTGTAGTAACTCGATTCCAACTTTACATAAAAACACATACTTTGAGTAAGTCTAAACACGACTAAAACGTTTTGATCATGGTTTGCCAACATTACAAAGTGAAATTCTAATACATTAGTTCCTAATTCCTTAGAACTTAACAAAAACTATCTAGAGAGAGAGAGAGAGAGAGAGAGAGAGTGAGATAGAACCATAGAAAACCCGAAGGGCCAAGGCAAAGAGATAAGCTTCTTTAACTAGGAAAAAGTATTTTATATCAAATAATACCACGTTATTCATATCAAAACTTAATAATTGAGAGACATGTGTGTAAAAATAACTACACATCAACACATGTCTTCCATTTATTAGTGGGGTAGTTATTTTTTTGCTAACATGTCTTACATTTACTGGATTTTGATACCACTGACATGGTATCATTTGATACCAAATACCTTCTCCTTAACAAGGGGCATTTGACAACACATGAGAAGAAACAAAATGCAGCCAATAAGGAGTCGCCACATATACAAATGAGATATGGTAAATAAGCAATTCTTTGGTTCGTTTCTAAAAAACTCGACATGCAACTCGTATTTCAATAGGTACGTAATTGGCAAAATATCCATAGAAATTTACACCGTGTAAAGCTTAACAACTACCATAAACAAAGAGGTTATACGGGGAAATCTAAGTTTACCATTAATACAACAACAACAATCAAGTTTTAGTCCTGTAAAGTTATTATTTACAACTATTTGTTTTTGTTGGCTTATATTCTGTGCCAAATTTGATTGTAATTATATTCAATCTGTTGTACCCTGTATTTGTTGTGAGATTTCATTGTAAGGGTTGTGTGTTAGAGAGAGAGAGTGTGAAGACTTAAGCATTTGAAGAACTGAAGATTTCTCGCTGGTGTCTCCCGACTTAGCTTCCTGCGAAGTGATTCATGTGCCCTGCACATGCTAGAATGCGAAGAGTAAGGCCAGGTGAAGACAGCTGTGTCTCGCGAGTATCTCGCGGGTAAGGCCTTCCTGCGAGACACCCGCGAGGCATTTTGTTTTGCCAGCCTGTCAAGTCTGAATCACACTTTCTGTACCCACACTATATATACCCATATTACCCACAATTGAGAAGAGAGCCTCTGAGAGAAAACCCTAGCCAAACACCTTGAGAGTTAGAGATTGTCATACCCACAATCCTCTACACATTTGTTTTGGGAATTTCCTCATCTCCTACCTCTCCATTTCCATACCATTGAGAAGTTGATAGCCCAAACACTTACCATACCCTTTTAGTGTGTGAAGTGACGTTTTGGTGCTACTGGGAAGCATTGGAAGAAGCCGATGATGGCAGATGTAACATGGAGCTTGTTGCGGGATCCAGAGAACTAAGACAAGACACGGTTTCGAGAAGCCTTGTTGGAGTAGGAGCTTGGAGGGCTTAGGTACATCGGGTAGATTAGGCTTGGAGGGTTTCTTGCTAACCCATGTATCCCAACTGATTGTCTAGTGGATCGATTTCCGGTTGGAGGGCGGCGGAGAGGTTTTTCACCGAGTTCTTCGGTTTCCTCTTCGATAACACGTCTCGGTATTATCTGTGTTTGCATCTCTCTTACCTACTCTTGTTCATTTCATTTTTACTGCTGTGTTGCTTTAAATATGGATTAGAGTAGTTGTTGTGCTTATACGCTTGTGTTTACACTATTCCGCACTTAGTACTAAGTTAGTGTAAAATCAACCAAGCCGTAACTTTAATTTGGGGGTCTAAACTGCTCGTGTGTTTTCGACACATTTTCGAGCTTTCAAGTCTCAAATTTTATGGGGTCGTTTATTGACCATCAATAGATTAGTAAGGGTCAGCCATATGTATTTTTGTTTACCATTCTATTCTATTTGAGGTCATACTTTATTTTACTTCCTCGATTAACATATCCTTTTTTTACTATTAATCTAGAGCACAGAAGAATTGGGTTAACTAAAATCTCTCTCTCTCTCTCTGGGTGTATTTATAAGTTAATTAACATAATTCACTTCTTCACCATGTAATTATATACAATTAGCAGTAGTTAATTAAATTCCATCTACATATATAGTTGCTCAGCAAGTTGTTCATGTAATTCACTACTGAGATTATATATTAACAAAAATATGAGTTCAATACCATAAGTCCTTACTAAATTGCCACTCAATTTTTTCTCCCTATATAAAACTCTAACCAAGGTTTCAACACTAACCACCAGCTACTCAATGTTTCTCAAAGCTTCCAATTTAGGTTCACAACTTAAATCATGGTTCATGTTTATTGAAATTGTTCAAAGCTAAGAACTTTAATCCATTACTAAACATTACAAACCCCCCATTTTAATAAATACTATTTTTATGTCAGTTTAATTTCAACAGTATGAAATACTAAAAAAAAAAAGGAGCAAATTACAGAAAGAAATAAGTATATTTTTCAAAGTAGAAAGAGTGAGAGAGATATACCTGTAGAAATTGAAGTGTTTTTGTATCTTCTTGCAGATTCCAATCATTATGCTTCAAAACCCCCAAATTTTCATTCAAAAAAGGAAAAAAAAAAAAAGAAAAAAAAAAAAAAAAAACTGTCATTTTGCACGGAGCTAGGGTTTCTAAATTCATTTAAAAACAAATGACAAAGAGAGAACTAACGATGTCTCTGACGACTGCGATTCAATTAGAAGTGGCCATAGAAGGGTGTGAAAGGTTGGAGGAATTGGAATTGGAGGGAGAGGAACCGGAGAGACAGCACAAAGTAGGCGTGTAGCAACATCCTTAACATAGATGAGCTTCTTTGGATTTCTCTTACTCGCGCGCACATGCGCTTATAGTCTTAGTACTATTTGTAGTTGTAGGCTTGTAGCTCATTTTCATGATTTTACTCTTGTTTTTACTTTTTCTTTTGTTGGTAAAAAGAGAGATTTATATTTAGGCAAAAATATCATATTGGTTCTTACATTTTGGAATCAATTTGATCTTTATAGTTTGGTAGCAGTTAAATTAGTCTATGTTATTTTTATCATGCAATCAATTTGATCCTTACTATTAAATCACAACTTTCCTTGCATTTTCTTGGCAAGCAAACACAAGGACATAAATCAAAGTTACCAATTTCTAACTTTAATAGACATACATATCAACTTAGGAACTTAAAAACACATATTTGGACCCAGAATAACTGCAAATTAAAAATAACAAAAACCAAATTAACTGCAAGTTGAAAATAATATGAACCAATTTGATTTCTACCAAAATGTAAATGACTAAATTGACTACTTCCAAAATATAGGGATCAAATTGATAGTGTCTACACAATGTAGGGACTAAAATGGTTATTTTCACCTTACATTTATAAACTAAATACAAATCCCATCTGTCAAAATAAAGTAAAAATATAGATGTCCATAGAAGGACTATGATAAACAACAAAATCTTGGCTTAGGTCAAGTATTTTTCTAGCCATGTCATTTGCGCATTAGTCTGCCTCATGAAAATAGTGCTACATATTCACATTCGAGATTTGCTTAAGGAGATTCTTGCAATCCATAATAAGAATGAGGGATTAAATTGACAAAATCAATAGTTGAGGAAATAATTTAAACATTACCTTATGGTTGAAGGACTAAATCAATAATATGTTTTTAATTCATTTTTTTGGGTACTATCCCCATTTTTTTTATAAGAAAAAAGAAAAAAAAAGGAGATAGTACCCAAAAAAAAAAAAAAAATTTTAAAAAGAAAACCTAGATTACTGATTGGGTCCTTCAAGGGTACCGTCCCCATTGTTTTGCAACCTCCTACTGTAAATCTATCTCTATATCACATGCGTACTTTCTTTTAATGATCACATTATGAATATGCAACCTTCTATTGTAAATCTTTCTATCTCTATATCACATGCTTTCTTTTAATGATCACATTATGAATATGGGGCTGGCAAAAGTTCTTCTGCTATAATTATCATAATTTATTATCATTATTATATATAAAAGATTATCATAACTTTAAACAACGTTATACCACTTAATAAATTTTTATTACATCAATAATTTGGAAATCCTACAGTTGAATTGTATGTTTTCTATGTTTTTAACGTGTATACCAAGCAAATCGGATATTATTTATCATTTGATCCATAAACTCATTTTTTATGCATAATTTTAAATTATAAAAACTTGAATTTTAAAAGTTTGTTTGATGACATAGTCGTTGATTTTTTATTATCTTGAAATTTCACAAGTATAGAGAATATAAGAAGAAAATGTAATCTAACAGTGGATTATCAAAATTCGCATCCAATAAAAAAAATATTGAGTGATGTAATATTGCTTAAAGTTACATAATGTGTGTTTAGATGTGATTTTCCATGTTAGTTTTATTGGCTTTAATTTCATGCCAATTTGATTGTAATTCTTTCAATCATTTACCTGTATTCATGTGGGATTAATTGTAATGGGTTTAGTTTTCTTTTTGGTGAAGAACTGCTCAAGATAGGATATTTCGCAGCTTGCTTGCGATTGGCTCATGACTACTTCAACTTGTGAAAGGTCACGTGAGGAGCACATGGATGAAGTTCAAACATTTGTTGTGTCAGATATTCTCACGACTTAGCTAACTCGTGAGTGACTCACGCAATGGTCTCATAGCTGGATTTTGTGTGTCTCTTCCCTTCCTTCACCCACACACTATATATAGATACCTTCATTCCCACAAAATTGTAAGAAAAGTTTCAGAGAGAAAACCCTAGAAATCCATTTGAGAGTTAGAGATTGTCATTCATCAATTCTCTACATATTTCTCTTAGTTTTCTTCAATATTTTCCCTCTCAATTTTCATATCTTATGAAAGGAACATAGTTCAATCACAATCCACACATATTATTAGTGTAGAGAGCTATTTTGATGCATTTGAGAAGCACTGGGTTCATACCAATTCTTGGTAGGTGCAATTAGACATAATTGCAGGGTTTGGAAAGCTAGCGAAGACAAGACTCAGTGAAGTTCATTGGTAGCTAGAGCTCGGAGAGATCAAGTACTTTGGTTAGCTTAGGCTTGGAGAGACTTTATACATTCATGTACTCCAACTGATTTGCTAGTGGATTATTTTAGCTTGTCTGACTACAGAGAGGTTTTTCTGTTGAGTTCTTCGGTTTTCTTCTTCAATAACACATCACGTGTTATCTTGTGTTTGCACTCTCCTACTCCTTGTGCTTTTAATTGTTTGTCAATTATGTTATGTACGTACATGATGATAGCTTCGATTGATTAGTTTTCCTATCTTCTATATTCCACATAGTTTAAGTGTAGCTTAAAACTAATTAAGCCATATTTTAAAATTTGGGGGGTCTTAATTAGCTCTAGTAATTAGATGACTAGTGAGCTTTCAAGGTGTAATTTTAACCCATCCCATTTTTTCTCTTTATTTGGGCATAATTAAAGGATTTTATCTATTTGTGATAAGAGATTTACTTTTTTTTAGGCTAGGTGGTAAAAGGTAAGCAAATTATGATCCCATTTATTCTCATACTTGCTGTGAGAAATATATAAAAGAGGTAATCTAAACAGTTATGGTTGTAACTTGTATAATGGCTATAGACTGTATAACTCCGGACTCCCTTCGCCACAAGCTTCTCCCTAGTTCGGCCTACTTTCTCTTTTTTCTTCATGGTCGAGAGAGAGAGAGAGAGAGAGAGAGAGAGAGAGACTTGAGCTAAAACAAGATTTTAAGACTCGACACTTAAATTGATCGACTTAATTGGACACATCTGCATTGAGCATGGATGAACGAGTTTAGATTAGAGGTTCAAATTTGATTTTTTAAATATTATGAGTTAAAACTAAAATAATCCTAATTTTTGACGGTGTATTATAGTTTAGTACACGTTTTATAATTTCAAGTTGTTAAGAGTGAAAGATAACATAAAGAAAGCGATTGATTGTTACCAGAGGCTGAGCTAATACTCTTGATCCATCTTCTTGCCTTTGGATAATTAAGTTTAAGTAAGTTGAGTCTTGTTCTTGAAGTCTACTGATATCGTAATGAGTAAATCATATGCTGTAAGTTGTTATTGATTCTAATTTAAATCTATAACTTAAATTAAATTATAGATAGTTAGTTGCTATTAGTTCTAATTTGAATCTACAATTTAAATTACTTTTTTGTGCATTCATAGCAACCAATGTCAACTGACTGCTTAAGATTTGTTGGTGAAAATATTGTCGCATTTCCTAATATATGTTACTCATAATATATTCATAAGACTACACCGACATGGCATCATCAGTAAATTGAATTACCTTTGATTTTCGGACCTCTGCAATCTGTGTGCCCCCTCAACTGCCTCAGAAAGTTTCAAAGTCGTTGAGTCTAAAGTTTAAACACGCAATCACGTAATTTGCTTACATAAAACATTTCATCCATAAAGCAATCATATAAAAAACTCCGAGAAATAAAAAGAGAAAAAGCCACGTCCCACGTACGTACTTGGATCCAACCAAATTTTACTCATGTTACAAATACATATATATCTCCACGCTACCAAGCGATATTATCCAATAAGACCAGTACTACTAGTTAGCTACATTCCTTTCAATGGCTTCCAAAACTCTTCCCTATATTTTGTCCACTTTCCTTTTCCTTCTCCAACTACAATTCTCTGCAGGACAAACTGAAGTCAAAGCCGCATACTGATTTCCAGGCACAGGATTGTCTGTTTCCGGCATAGATTCCACACTCTTCACCCATCTATTTTGTGCCTTTGCCGATCTTGACCCAACCACATACCGAGTTTCCATTTCTTCCTCGAACTTAGCCCAGTTCTCAACCTTCACCTCCACTGTGCAACGAACAAACCCTTCAGTTCAAACCCTCTTATCCATCGGTACCGATGGATAAGAGGGTTTAAACTGAAGGTGGAGGTGGAGGAGATGTTATAGCCCAAAGTTTTGCTTCAATGGCTAGCCAAGCTAGTACCCGCAAATCATTCATAGATTCCTCTATACAACTAGCAAGGTCTTACAACTTTTATAGCCTTCACCTTGACTGGGAGTATCCTTCTACAGCTACTGAATTTACCAACCTTGGTTTACTTCTAGACGAGTGGAGAGCTGCAGTGGCTAGTGAGGCCACAAGCTCTGGCAATACACCATTGCTCCTGGTTGCAGCTTTCTATTACTCTTCAAACTATTATGGTTTGACTTATCCAATTCAGGATATATCAAACGGCTTGGACTGGGTCAATGTTATGGCCTATGACCTTATTGCACCTGGTTGGTCACCAAATGTGACTGGACCTCCTGCTGCATTGTACAATCCAACAAGCCAAGTTAATTAGCGGAGATAGTGGCATCACAGCTTGGATTCAAGCTGGTGTTTCAGCCAATAAGTTGGTACCCGGTGTTCCATTTTTTGGCTATGCATGGACTCTAGTAAATGCTGATGACAATGGAATATTTGCAACGGCTAATGGAGCTGCTATATCCTCAACTGGGGCAATAGCTTATAGCCAAATCAACAATTTCATATCCCAGAATAGTGCCACAACAGTGTATAATTCCACGTTTGTTACAGACTATTGCTATTCCGGGACGACATGGATTGGTTATGATGATACGCAGAGTATTTCTACCAAGGTCACATATGCTAAGGGAAATGGATTGCTTGGCTATTTTGCGTGGCAGCTTGGTCAGGACCCGAATTTCGTTCTTTCTCAAGCAGGTTCGTATTAATTTAATCATTTAATCATATATACATCAACTTGTGCATTTAAAGTTTGTTAAGACACAAGAATATAATAATCTGGCTGATTTCTGAGGTGCATGTATGTTAAGATATATCTATGTTGATTGCGACTTGCAATATATTGCTTTTTAATCAATTTAACAAAAAACAACACTAACATAGGGAACTTCATGCTAACTTATAATATTTGGTTTACATAGTTTGGGTTGAATTACACGAGGGTGTGAGAAATTAAGCTGAAGAATGCAGTAGAGTTCTATACAAATATAAATGATGTGGAGTTGTTTGAACTTTGGAACTTCTAGATGTCTGCACATTCACGTACATGGTGTCTTTGATTATTACTATTCTTGTTTGACTTTTTAATTTTTATCCTTTCATGTTCTCACTTCTAACGTATAATTCTTACTCTTGTCACAGCTCAAGTGCATGGTGTTTGTTTTTAGACCCCTTAAAATACAATTGGATCAACCTAGTTAACAAGCCAAGTTATTACTTAATCCAAATTCCAGATCTAGGTTATCACAATCAAACAATCATATTATGTATAGCAGCGGAAATATAAATAACACAAAGATATGATGACCCAGGAAACTACACCGGTAAAAATCTGGGGAGGATTTAACCTAACTATCCTCAAGGTAAACTTGAATCTACTATAAAAAGAATTAAACTTGAATCTACTATAGAAAGAATTGAAGTTTTATAATAGAATTTAGACCACTAACATTCTATTGCTACCCACCAGTAGAAACTTACTGACACGACCACGTGCAAGTTCTGAGACCACGGACTCCTTCTTTCTTGGATTCTACAGCAAGTACAAGCACTCTCGCTTCTGTATCTTTAAGTTTTTATGGCAGCAACTGAATGATCATCAAGTTCTTGAACGAATCTCCTTCTTGATAATCCTAAACTTGTGTAAAGGAAATATCTTCATAGATCTCACAAGAGATTTACATAAACCGCAATATGAACAACATCTAAAACGTGGCTAGGGTTTGCCTTATATACCTATAGCAAAACATAAAATCCTAAACGTTTTTAAATGAGATAGGGTTGAGTTGGAATTCTGCAGAAAAACGCAGTCTGCCCGATTTTTAATTGATCGAGCCTAAGCTTCGATCGATCAAGCCAGGCTGAAATGCATAGTAAGTTCTGCATTAGCTTGATTCCAACTTTACACAAAGGACACAACTTTGAGCAAGCCTAAACAAGACTAAACAACCTGTTTTGATCATGGTTTGCCAACATTACACATTAGAATTCTAAATACATAAATTCCTAAATCTTTAGAACCTAACAAACTCTCCCTTTGGCAATACGTGACAAAACACAAACTAAAAACTCAAAGTTTACAAATAAAAGCCCTTTACAAAAAATGCTCATCACAACAAATCCAATCCTAACTACTATCCACCAATTGCAAGTGTAGACAGCAGCTCAATTGAATCAACTTGTATATTTCCTGAAACACTAAACAAAACGCATAAACGCATGTGTGGAAAATACATGTAAACAAAATAAATTCTTGATTTCACAAAACACAAAATAAAGACATATATCAATGAAAAACTCATAAATATAAATCAATAAGCAGCGAAACAAGAAACAAAAATAAATGTATCTCCCCCTAACATGAATAGCCCAACAAAAATACATCAAGAGCCAAAAAAAATGTAAATAAAAAGTGCAGCTCCTAAATACAATTTAATCACCACATGCTCCAAACAGACAAAACTTTCCCCCTGAGATCAAAAACCCTCTACAAAAACCATATGTACTCCCCCTTTTTGTGACGGAATGCCAAAGGGCACTCAAAATCCATCATCAAAAGGAGGTGGCGTTGAGGATCGTCGAAATTGTGCCAACTCTGCTCGCAAAGCACAGATCTCATCGAGCACGTCCACCAAAACCTGTCCTTGAGCTGCCTGAACTGTCAAGACATGATCCAACGTACGTTGAATGTCAGAAGCATCCGAAATAGTCGATAGAGGAACATCAGCAGCAGTAGCAGCAGCACCAGATGTCTCAGCCTGTGCATCACCTGTAGAAGAGGGAGGAGGGGGTACAGCACTAGAAGGCTCAACACGAGGAGCTCTCATATGAGCAGCTCTCTACTTAAGGAAGGTGGCACCTATGAGAGCTATGACATGTACGGGTTCAGACGCGGGGAAACCATCTAAACCTAAAAACAACAAAATCCTATGAATGAAGATAGGATAAACAAAAGCGTGACCAACAACGCTACTCCTATGAATTTCGTTCAAAGAACGAAGAAACAGATTAGGGAAAGAAATAGAAGCACCAGAAACAAGGGCATACAGAAACACACATCGCTCAATAGGGATGGTGTGGAGATGAGAGATAGGCCATAAAGAATGACAAGCTATCCAAAGGAAGAGATAGGTAGTCTCAAGAAGCTTAGCAGACGTGATTCGAGGATCAGAACCCCACTGGATAGACGACCCAGTGAGGTATGACATGACGTCATCAAGGGATAGAGACTCCTCATAAGGATAGACGGGTTGCCTAACGACCGGAACCCCAAGAGCCTCAGCCACTACCGTAGGGGTAATGGTGAACTCAACACCTCGTATCCAACTCCTAACAAGGGTGTTGAAATCATAGATGTGGCAAGAGAGGTTTGAGTAGAACTCTCTAATCAGGGCGGTCGGGGGTGGATGATCTACCTCCAACAAAGTCAACCAGCCTCTATTCTCAAAGTTTGCCCTAATGGCATGATCTAGCTCATTTAACACAACAGATTGCTCAGCCCATATCTTTCTCTTACTATTCAACTTATCATATAACTCTTTACTTTTGTCATTCTTAAACAGCTCACTCCTAGAGGGAGACTTAAAAGAAGTTGAGGGAATCCTATGGGCTCTAGTCTTCCTAGGCATGGTGCTAAGGAAAGGACAAAGACACAAAGCAGAACCAAGAAGAACAAAAAAAGAAAAACCAAGGGCAGACTGCAAGTTAGCTCAAAAAAAATATAGAACAAAAATCTATATGATGCATGAATCAGTTAAATGTCATGATGCATGTTCTAATGCAGTGAAACTAAGTTCAATTTAAGTTCAAATTCACAAAATTGGCTTGAACATAGAGTTTCTAACAAAAACCCCAAAATTTGAAAAACCACTTGTTCGTTTTTATAAAAAATTGACTAATTGATTATCACACAAGATAGAATACAGTTTAGAATGATCAAAAACATCAATCCAACAAGCCAATTTCATCAATTAAACCCAATTTGAACAAAATCCCTAATTCGGGTTAATACAAGCTTTAGAATTTCCAATTTCTCACAAATCACAAAATCGATCAAATTAAACTATTAAGAACATGTTTATAACATCATAGGAACAAAATCCAATGATCAATTTCAGAAAATAAGTTTTGATTCATCAAAAACCCCAATTTTGAATAGGTCCGAAAATCCCAATCAAATGCATGAATTTATGCATGAAATCATGAAATGCAAAAGGAAGTGTAAAATGGACTTACCGGCTTAGAGAGAGGAAAACCTTGCAAAAATTTGGGAGGAAAACGACAAAAAAATGATTAGTGAGCTTGTCCGAGTCGGAGAGATAGAGAAAAGTTCGAAATTTTTTTGAAAAAGTACGTAGGTAGAACAAGTCAAGATCGGATTTTTAAAAACCTGATTCACGATTTTTGATTGATTGAAAATTAGTTTCGATTGATTGAAACAGACAGAAACTCATTCAAAATTTTAAAATCAATTTCGATTGATCGAAAAACAGATTGAATCAATCGAAACAGACAGAGGCTCACTAAATTTTTGAGAGAAAAACACAGTTCTGTAAAACAAAACACATTTTGGGCAATAACTCCTCAAAGCATTGAAATTGATGAACAAAATGCATGAGTATGAGATGAAATGTTTTTCAAAAACAACAGTTTTAAACCTAGTTTTTCCAAAATTAAGATTTTCACACATTTTCCTTTTGAATTCTCAAGCATCAAATATGTTTTGCATAAAAACTCAAGGTATTTTCAAACTTGGTTGGTCAAACAAAAAACACACACAATAATATGTACAAAATTTAGCAAAGAGTAACTTGTGTAGTGTGTGCAACTAGTAGAAGCTTGAGATACATGTGAAGTGATATGTGAATAGAAATCAAACACAAAGTCTACAAAATTCATCACATAGAATTTGAAAGAGACTATCACCTAAAGAATTACATCATATAACTTCCACATCTCCTAGATCATAAGTTTGCAAACATGTAAGTTTCTTGATTTTGCCTCATATTGTACACACCAATTTTAGTTGTTCAGAAACTTATTAAAATAGCCGGGATAATGTATACATTGATTTTATTTATTTGATTTAGCTTTAAGTCCAATAATGTACACACCAATTTTAAGCAATTAAACCGAGGCTACACATTATATTCTTTTTGTGCATGTGCTACACTTTCTCGGGTATAAAATCTTATGATATGCACTAAGGTGTTCATGATTGGCTAGTGAACAGTGGTGAGATGATTATTTATGTCTTTCTCAAAAGGTTCAAGTCCGACAGTCAAAGACATGTGACTTCAAGATCAAGACAAGGTGATCAAAAATCATAAACATCTTTCCTACACAACATGCACTACAAAGTTTTACTAGTAAAGTGCAATAAATAAGCTTATCAAAGTTAAACAAGGTACAAAAATATGTTATATGAAAATAAATTGACCAGCCTTATTTTCAAAAACCAAGAGAATAAATACAAAACACAATTTGCTTCTTTTTCCTTTATTTTTTTATTTTTTTTATTACTTTGAAAAGAAGAAAAAAAAAAAAAAGTAGTCCTATAATGAAATGCATGAATGTTATGCAATGCAAATCCTAGAAACAAAAAGAAAAAAAGAAAAAAAGAAAAAAAGAAAAAAGAACAATGGTCACAAAGAGTAGAGCAAAGAAGCACAAGGACTATGTCAGAAAGACTCAATTAGATCGAGCCTTTTGCATCCAAAAATTTTTAGATGCACTTCGAGCATTGGAGTTCTTATTCACATTAGAATGATTTCCAACTCCATGATTGGAATAAAGGTTGATAGCCTTTACCAATTCACCAATAAGTGCCATAGGATCTTGTGCTTGAGGCACAGACATTTTCGACTTATTTGCTCGCTTAGCAGCTTGCAGCTTGTAACAATTTTGGACAAATGTGTCCAGACTTTCCACAAAAATGACAAACCCAAGCAGGCTTATCATGCAACTTGTCCTTAGAAAGGGTAGACTCCTTAGGTTTAGACACTTTCAAATTAATCCTCATTTTTCTAGGAGGTGTGACATCTACAGGTTTAACAGTCCCACTCACAACCTCACTCACAGAGGGTTCAGAGGAAGAAGAAGGAACAAAGTTTGTGGAATGGGGTGCAGACACAGAGATACTTTCTACAAAACCTAATCCAGATTTGTCAGAAGGAGACTTTTGAACACTCACATACGAGCAAGTTTAGAACTAGCAGATCTAGCAACAGATAAATCAAGTTCTAATTTCTTAACTTTATCAAGCAAAAGCATATTCTCAGTTTTCACATTGTTTAAAAGTTCATTAGCATCAACCAATTTAACAAGCAAAATTTTCTTATCAAGCTCAAGAGATGCAATTTTCTTCAAGCCAAGTTCAACATTTATACCATCATTTGCAGCAACTTTGCAAAGTTTATTATAGACTTCTTGAAGATCTGCATCATTAGAGAGTTCCCCATCAGAAGGTTTCTCTTCAACATACACATTTTCATTGACTACAGCAGTAGCAGTGAAAGCAATGAAGTTTCCATTCTCGTCACATCCAGACTCATCATCAGAAACTTCATTATCACTAAGGGTTATAGCCATAGCCTTACCCTTAGACCTCAACTATGTAGGACATTCATATTTCATGTGACCATACCCTTGACATCCAAAACACTGAGAACCCATAGAATTATTAGAAGATTGACCAACTTTTTCTCTAGGTTTTTCATTGTTGTTAACCTTAGTGGAATCATTCTTCCTAAAGTTTTTAGGTTCAGCAGTGTTCATATCTCTTGCCCTTCTGTTACTATTCCTAAGAAATTTTCTAAAATTTTTGGCAAGGTAAGCAATCTCTGTAGCAGAGAGCTCATCATCAAATCCACCAACCTCAACATCATCAACTGACTTAAGATATATTGACTTGGATTTGCTAGTTTTGGGTAGGTCTAACTTATAGGGTTGAAGAGATCCTACAAGTCCATCAACATGGATGGAATCCACATCCTTACTTTCAGTTATGACAGTCACTTTGGGTCTAAAATTTTTAGTTAAAGATCTAAGAATCTTCCTAACAATTTTAGGTTGATCATAGATTTCACCCAAGTTGTATGCAGAATTAACAATGTCATTAAGTTTAGCGTAAAATTCATTAAAGGACTCATCATCAAACATCCTAATGCTCTCAAATCTAGAAGTTAATTGCTGCAACTTATTTATTTTGACAGCCTTTGTGCCTTCATGCATAGTCTAGAGGATTTTTCAAGCAGTGTGAGTAACCTTAATATTAGAGATTTTCTTAAATTCCTCCATAGAAACAGCGTTAAAGATAGCATTCATAGCTTTGCTATTGAACGCAGCTGCTTCTTTTTGAGAAATTTGCCACTCACTCACAGGAGTAGTGGGCTTCTCCCATCTGTACTCAACGGAGTTCTAGACTCTCTCATCAATAGATTTTAAGAATGCTTTCATCATTACTTTCCAATAAGTATAATTATTATCATCAAAGTAAGGAGGAATAACTAGAGAGTGTCTGTGTTCCATGACACTAGGGGTCAAGGATCAGCTTAGAGATCAAAAGATCTACAGATAAAGAGTTACTTGCTCTGATACCACTTGTTTGTTTTTAGACCCCTTAAAACACAATTGGATTAACCTAGTTAACAAACCAAGTTATTACTTAGTCCAAATTCCAGATCTAAGTTATCACAATCAAACAATCATATCATGTATAGCAGCGGAAATATAAATAACACAAAGATATGATGACCTAGGAAATCATACCGGTAAAAACCTGGGGATGATTTAACCTAGCTATCCTCAAGGTAAACTTGAATCCACTATAGAAAGAATTGAAGTTTTACAATAGAATTTAGACCATTAACATTCTATTGCTATCCACTAGTAGAAACTTACTGACACGACCACGTGCAAGCTTCGAGACTACATACTTCTTCTTTCTTGGATTCTACAGCAAGTACAAGCACTCCCGCTTGTATATCTTTAAGC
The DNA here is from genome assembly GCA_032727855.1 of Quercus ilex subsp. ballota. Classification (NCBI taxonomy): domain Eukaryota; kingdom Viridiplantae; phylum Streptophyta; class Magnoliopsida; order Fagales; family Fagaceae; genus Quercus; species Quercus ilex. Next base: position 93,241,006 of record CM064909.1, on the reverse strand, counting down.
TTTTATGGCAGCAACTGAATGATCATCAAGTTCTTGAACGAATCTCCTTCTTGATAATCCTAAGCTTGTGTAAAGGAAAGCTCCTCACAGATCTCACAACAGATTTACACAAACCGTAATATGAGCAACATCTAAAACGTGGCTAAGGTTTGCTTGATATACCTAGGGGAAAACATAAAACCCTAAACGTTTTTAAATGAGATAGGGCTGAGTTCGAATTCTGCAGAAAAACGCATTCTGCCCGATTTTCGATTGATTGAGCCTAAGCTTCGATCGATAGAGCCAGGCCGAAATGCATAGTAACTTCTGCATCAGCTTGATTCCAACTTTACATAAAGGACACAACTTTGAGCAAGCCTAAACAAGACTAAACAACCTGTTTTGATTATGGTTTGCCAACATTACACATTAGAGTTCTAAATACATAAATTTCTAAATCTTTAAAACCTAACACATGGGGAGCTTAGAATTTCGAGGATCCGATGTAAAAAGGCTATATTATTCAAAATAAGGCCAATAATCCGTTATGGTAGCAAGTTATGTGCAATAAGGTTGATGAGCAATTTAACCAGTGATGTGTGTATGTTGTATAATGTATATATTATGGAATACAATTTATTTTTGTGATTATGTAAACAAGAATACAAACAGATTGTATATTCAAGAAAGCAAACAAATGCTATTAACAAAAAAAAAAAAAAAAAAAAATTATATCTGCATGTAAATACAACAAATAGAAATCTGTAAAAATTAATTTTTTTTATGATAAAACTCATAGATTAGATGCGTATAAAAATGAACAATGATTTTGATCAAGATATGTGTTTTACACAATCTCCTAAGAAAAATTTCACCCCTCACAATTGATGTTTTGAGACTCTTGGATGCTTGTTTGACAAGATACAATGATCATAGCAATCGGAAGAAGCACATTAATTTGAATGCTATAGCATGCAAAACTGTGTCGCTTTCTCTCTCTTTGACTCTATGGACAAAAGATATTTTTTAGAAAAAAAACCAACTTTTATGAATGAGGGTCAAAATAAATATAAAACACACTGGTGAAGAGACATATTGTTCAGGTGTGATCACAAGTCAAGTGAGTTTGGGTTGAGAGTAAACCTGCCACTCGACTCGAGAGTATGTTGAGTGCAGATTGTTAGAACTCGTTGATAATTAATGGGTGGACAAGAAAATTTTCTCCGTCATGAAGGTAGGGCGAGAATGGGATAAGATAAAATCATGCGGAATGGGGTGAAAACCCCGTCCTTTAGACATTTCCCACCCAATTGCCCTCCCTATTTGTAATACTTGAGACTAGTCTATTCAACAAAATTCTGCAACTATTTGATTCTCAAAAAAAAAAAAAAAAAAAAAAAAAAAAAAAAAAAATGTATATTGGTCGAGCACGCGCCGAACACATTAAAAAAAGGTAATGGCTTCTCCCCTCAAGCTCAACTCATATAAGCCTTCTGGGAGTTTGAATTACACTTAAGTGGGTCACTTTATCTAAAGTTGGGCTGGGCTAATTTATGAGTTTAATAGTTTGCGATATATTGACCCAACCAAATCACCTGTACGAATATTTTTTTCATCTCATTATACACATTTTTTTTTGCGATTAAATTTTATAAGAATTAGGTATAAAATATTATGCCTACTCCACCTTCTACTAAAATACTGCCACTTTTTTTCTTTCGAAAAAAAGAAAGAAAGTAAAATAGCATGCAATAACAATTCTAATTAAAAAACACATTATAGTATACAACTATACATCATACTACTATTGCACTAGTTTAAGGAACGCAAGCATGTGCTCCTCCTATGCAGATTGTGATGACAAACTGTTAAAAGCTTGAAATGTGTCACTAATGGGGGTACTCACTGGTTTTGATCGTTCCGCGCCAAAGCATTCAAGCAATTTTCGAAGTAAAATTATTGTAAAAGAAAAAAAAAAAAAAATACAACTTGCCCTTTTGTCAGTTCCTCATGAACAGGGGCGGAGCCAAAAATTTTGGTTTGGGAGGGCCAAGTTGTGATATTAATATATTAGTTAAGACAAACCTCTACATACACACATGTATAAAAATTAATTTACTAAGAGAATTTATCATCTTCTAAATTTTAATGAGTATACAAAAGTCATGTATTTCTTCTATTAGACATGTACAAAAATTTATCATTTTTTACATAGTTTAATTTGTTGAACCTCTTAAATTATATGATTTTAATATAATTTCTCTTTCTTTTAAGAGCACCATTGAATTGACTCAAAATTTGGGGGGGGCCAACTTCAATTTTTACATGCTACATTTTTTAAAATGTAAATAATATAAATACTATAAAATAATTTTTTAAAACTTGGGGGGTGGGGGGGCCTTGGCCCCCCCCACCCTTGTGTGTGGCTCTGCCACTGCTCATGAATTTCCATGCCCAACATTTTCTTAGCTACAATATATAACTTATTCATTTCAAACTGAAGACTAATTAAGCTGAGACTTCAACCTATTTAGTATTGGTATGGATACAGAGTTTTCAATGTTGCGTTTTCTTGTGTTGCATTTTCAGTTTTATTTATTTATTTATTTTTTTTGCTTTCATGCATTTCAGGGAGACAGAAGTTACTGTGCAGGGACAAAAACCACTGTTTACGCACTGTTCTGGTACTGTTCACGCACTGTTCATGGGACTCAAAGCCACTTTATTCAGAAAAAAAATTAAAAATGGGTCCCGCGACACCATTCATACATTTAAAAATTATTTTGTTACAGTATTTTCAGCAACAATCAGTTTTCAGCAACAATAAATTGTATCCAAACGGACCCTTAATTTAATTAGGTTTTTAGTTACATTGATCAATCAACATAAAACAATGAGACAAAAGAGAACCATACAAGAGCCTCAAGTGATACACAACATAACAATCACTTTTCAAGTAACCATGCAAAATTATGAAAGCAACTGAAAATTTTTTGTTGAAAGTATTATAAATAAAGGTAAAAGTTATTTGAAATAGTACCGTGAGACTCATGAATAGTATCAAAAAGTGCAGTAGGACCAATAAAAAGTAGCAAAAATAAGTTGGTAAAAAATAAGCTATCCAAACGCAGCCTACATCACTAGCCATCATGGCCTTTACTTCAATTAATCCATTTCAAGATTTCTTTAATTAACAAACATGGTCTTTTTTTTCCTTGAACCACAAAAATTGTGTTAATTAAGATCAAGTTCTAGCTATAAGTCAAACAAAAAAAAACATAGCAATCAACACGTATACGTATTAATAGAGCCATGTTTTCGTAATAGGAGAGAACACTTATCTACATTCTGTACATTCTTTCTGACTATATTGCAAATAATCATGCCTTCAATGTTATGGGCTCATAATCTTGAAGACCTATTTGCAACCAACAATACCATGTGGTCAAACTCTTGATCCATCTGTTGGGTGCACGTAACACCCTTGGATTCCAGCCCACATGCTGGGGTCAAAACTCATTAAATGAGCTTGCTTCCTCAAGCTTCCAAAGTCAGCATGCCATTCATTGGGCAGTGACTTAGGCGTGTGGGACACGCTGAAACTAAAAAAAGGAGAAAAGAAAGAAAACAGAGGCCATTCGGCCTTGAGTGAAAAGCTGAAGCTAAACAGAGAGCCATTCGGCCATTTTGGTGTGACTTTCAGAGAGAGCAAAACACAGAAGAGAGAGCTTTAGCTTGAGAGGTGCAGTCCGAAAAGATAGAGAGAAACATAGGGGGTGTTTGGTTTGTGTTTTCATAAATAACAATTTTTAGTTTTTAAACATATATATCAAACGGGCTCATAGGGAGAGTGTGAGAGAGTGACAAAGAAAAATGAGATATTTTTCTTTGCTCAAGTTACACACAAGAAAGATAAATTAGTGGAGTTCTCATGAAATTTTTGAGGGCTACAACCATGGAGAGTTGGAGTATTCAAAGGAAGATTTTGCTACTGGTTTTATGGTGAGATTGTATTTACTCATTGAAATTTATTTGTTGTATATCCAATTTATTGTGGACTCAAGTTTAGTATAAACTTGATAGTTGTAATTTCTATTTCATAGTGGATATTTTTTGGAGCTGTCCCGTGATTTTTTCCTCTACATCGGAGGGTTTTTCACGTAAGATTTGGTGTTCTTGTGTGATTGTGTTTATGTGGTGCTTACTGAAATTTTTTGTTTCTATAATATTACCATCGCTTGGTAGTCATTAATTTTAATTCACACATAGACATTGAGGGGATTAGGATTATTCTCCAACGCCATCTTTTGGATAATCTGAATAGCTGACATTTTAGACCAAAACCGAGTTGTAGGCTACCACTTCCGTAAGTTATGAAACCATATTTCTAGACCACACCGACACAGCATCAGCAAATAGCCTTACTTAGCGATATAACCTTTGATTTTGTGGACCTCAAATCCGTATACCAATCAACTCCACAGAAATTCTTCATTGAAAATTCATTGAGTCTTCATTGAAAGTTCAAAGGGACAATATTATACGTAATTTGCACCCATAAAACATATCATCCATTAAAGCAATCATATAACAAATGTATATATACATACATATATATATATATATATATATCTCCAAGCTACCAAGCAAGATTATACCATACTATTATCCTTCCCGATTCAATGGCTTCCAAAACCCTTCCCTATATTTTTTCTACTCTTCTTTTCCTTCTCCAACTACAATTCTCTGCGGGACAAACTGAAGTGAAAGCTGCATACTGGTTTCCCGGCACAGGATTGTCTGTTTCCGGCATAGATTCCACACTCTTCACCCATCTATTTTGTGCCTTTGCCGATCTCGACCAAACCACATACCAAGTCACTATTTCCGCCTCAAACTCAGCTCAGTTCTCAACCTTCACTCAGACTGTGCAACAAAAAAACCCTTCAGTTAAAACCCTCTTATCCATCGGTGGAGGAGATGCTGTAGCCCCAACTTTTGCTTCAATGGCTAGCCAAGCTAGTACCCGCAAATCATTCATAGATTCGTCCATACAACTAGCAAGGGCTAACAACTTTCATGGCCTTGACCTTGACTGGGAGTACCCCTCCACAGCTACTGAATTTACCAACCTTGGTTTACTTCTCAACGAGTGGAGAGCTGCAGTGGCTAATGAGGCCACAAGCTCAGGCAATACGCCATTGATCCTAGTTGCAGCTTTCTTTTACTCTTCAAACTATTACAGCTTGAGTTATCCAATTCAGGCTATATCAAACAGCTTGGACTGGGTCAATGTTATGGCCTATGACTTTAGTTCACCATTCAGTTGGTCAACAGCACCAAATCTGACTGGTGCTCCTGCGGCCTTGTACAATCCAACAAGCCAAGTTAGTGGGGATAGCGGTATCGCAGCTTGGATTCAGGCAGGTGTGTCTGCCAAAAAATTGGTACTCGGTGTTCCATTTTATGGCTACGCATGGAGACTGGTGAATGCTAATGACAATGGAATATTTGCACCTGCTAATGGAGCTGCTTTATCAGATGCGATATCTTATAGCGAAATCAAGGATTTCATAGCCCAGAATAGTGCCACAACAACAGTGTATAATTCCACGTTTGTTACAAACTATTGCTATTCTGGGACGACATGGATTGGTTACGATGATTCAGAGAGTATTTCTACCAAGGTTACATACGCTAAGGGAAAGGGACTGCTTGGCTATTTTGCGTGGCAGGTTGGTCAGGACAAAGATTTTGTTCTTTCTCAAACAGGTAATTCGTATGATCAGTTTAATCGTTTATATATCCTATATACTTCAACTCGTGCATTTAAATTTCGTCATCGAGACCCGAGCATATAAAAATCTGGCTGATTTCTGAGGTGCATGTATAATGTTTCCCCTAAATCTAATGGCCTTATGGTAGCTATATCCATATTGGTTGCAACTTGCAATGTATTGCTCTTTAATGTTTCAATCAATTAAAAAAAAAAAACAAGCCGTGTTTGTTATATACACATATTTTAATAACATAAAAACGTAACTTTAAATCACGTTTTCAATTATAAATTGTGCAAAACAGGTTTTTGTATTGTTTTACATAGTTCTGGGTTTAATTACACAAGGGTGTGAGAAAGTTGAAGAATTTAGTAGAGATCTAGCCAAAGATAAATGACATGGAGTTGTTCGTACTCTGAAATTTTAGTTGTCTGTACAAAATTCACGTACATGGCGTCTTTGATTATTACTATTAATTCTTATTTGGCATTTTAATTTTTATCCTTTGATGTTCTCACTTCTAACGTTTAATTCTTACTCTTGTCGCAGCTTCGAGTGCATGGGGAGCTTAGAATTTGAGGATCTGATGTAAAAGGCTATATTATTCACAATAAGGCCAATAGTCTGTCATGTTAGCATGTTATGTCCAATAAGGCTAATGAGTGATTTTAGCGATGATGTTTATGTTGTTTATATATATTATGAAAATTTATTTATTTTGTGATTTTGTATCAAGAAAACAAACTAATGCTATTAATAAAAATAATAATATATTTGTATACAAATACAACAAATAGACATCTGTAAAAATTAATTAGTTTAAAACTCACCGATTGAATGCGCATAGAAATGAACAATGATTCTCATCAAGGCTTGTATTTGAGACAATTTCCTTAAGACGTATTTCACCCTTTACAATTGGTGTTTTAAGACACTTAGATGTTTGTCTCTTAAGATATAATGATTACAACAATCAGAAGAATCACAACAATCTGAATATTACTGTGATTAAATTGTCTCTTTCTCTCTTTTTGACTCTATGCACAAAATATATTTTTTAAGAAAAAAAAACTTTTATGATTGCGGGACAAAATAAATATAAAACACACACTGGTGGACAGATATTTTGTTTAGAAAAAAACTGTTAGTTGTGCACATACTAATTGACAGTTCCTTTGAATTTCTATGCCGAAGATTTTCTTAGCAAAAATATATAAATTTTTTGTCTCAAACTGAACACTAAGGTTAGTCTTCAACTTGTTTATATTTTAACTAGATTTTCGCTACATTGATCCATCAACATACAACAATGAGACAAAAGAAAACCTTACAAGAGACTCAAGTGATAAACAATATTACAATCACTTCTCGAGTAACCGTGCAGATTATGAAAGTGTTAAACTGCTTATATCATCGTTATGGCAAATACTCTAATTCTGTCGGATAGTGAGCTATGTCACTCTATCTTGAAATCAATTAGTGATGAGGAATACATATTCAAATTTTTTATGACATTTGACATTGTGTCTTGTGGGTCCATTTTTAGAGGGATTCAGATTCTCTAGATTTCCTAGGGTACTCTACCAAATAGACTTCCTTAAATCCTAACCACTCTTTAATGATTTAATGGTCAAGATTCTGCCATGTCAGCATTCCACTAACAATAATCTTAATTGTTTTGTTTGCAACATTATTTTATTATTTTAAGAATATTGTTAGCGGAATATTGACATGGCAAAATCTTGATCATTAAATTATTAAAGAGTTGTTAGGATTTAAGAAATCTACTCGTAGAGTACCCTAGGAAATTTAGAGGATCTGAATCCTTTTTAGAGTGGTTGTAAAAAGTCAAATTGTGGTCTCCCAATAAATTCATATAAAAATATTTTGGCGAAAACACCATTTTGGTCCCTAAATTTTAGGATCACAATTAATTTGGTCTCTACATTTTGGTAGCAGTTAATTTGGTCGTTGCTATTTTCAACTTGCAGTCGATTTGGTTCCTACCGTTAACTCACTGACGGAAAATGTTTACTTGGCAAATGGTGTGCACAGGTGGCATATGTGATGCTAACATGGAAAATAAAATAAAAAAAATATTGTTTAATAAATATATTAAAATGTCACGTAAGCATTTATTTTGAAAAAAAAAAAAAAATCTCAAATTTTAAAGATGGAAAACAAAATTAGAAATCCCAGATTTTCTTTGATTTTCATGGCAACCAAACACAAAATCACCTTGATTTTTCTATCTTAAATCCTTGAATTCATAAATACATTCCACAACATCTCACCTCTATACAATTGAGAAACACGTGGAATAGAAATAACCAATAGGAAATTGAAATTTTAGAGCACAAAAAATTCAACAAATTCCCCCCAGCAAACTTTCTCAGAAACCAAAAACCCCAAATGAAGAAGACCCTCTCATTTCAGGTTGGTGTCTTTGTGTTGAGTACAATCTAGGGGCTTTGATGGGGACAAATCCAACCAAATTTGTTTATACGAAACCCAAATAATTTGGTGGCCAAATTTCACCTTAAACCTCAAAAACCCAAATCAAAACACCAAACCCACGATTCTAAAATTAACCTCAAAACCCCATATTCCAAACCCAAGCAACCAAAAGAAAATCCATTACAAAGGAAACAACTTGCTCTGCGATGAGATATCCGTTCGGTGTTGAGGTTCGATGGCTGGTGATGGCGCAAGGCATGAACGGCGACGGAGGTGTGAGGCAGGAATATTGATCGAATCGTCCTAGGCTGGAGCATGTGTGGAGCTTTAGCTGGTGTAATGCATGCTCATCTCCTCCTTCCTTTGGGAAATTTTCTTCCATGTCAACACTGTATCCAATTTCTAATTGTTGGAGTTGAACCAAACTTCTCGCTATGGACAATGAAAAGACATTTTTCAAACGACTGCATTTGAATAGCCAAAGAGATCTGAGGTTGTTGAGACAAGCAAGCTGATGTTGTGCATCACCAAAGGATCTCTAGAAATTGGCCTATGATATATCTCTATTATTAAAATTATGATGGCTTATTAAAATTAGAAAAATACAGAGGTAACATATTAAAATATTTATTATATGATATTTTTATTATTTTATCTTCCATGTCAGCATCACATATGCCAACTATGCACACCATTTGCTATGTAAGTATTTTCCGTCAGTAAGTTAATAGTAGAGACTAAATTGATTGCAAGTTGAAATAGCATAGACTAAATTGACTACTACCAAAATGTAGGGACCAAATTGACTATAACATCAAAATGTAAGGACCAAAATAGTGTTTTCGCCAAATAGTTTTTCAATAAACCAGCATGGCCTCTGTTTTTCCTTGAATCACAAAATCCTTTTATTAATGTATATAATTTTTTTTTTCTCAAGCTCATCATGAAGAAAAATTGTCTTAAGATCAAGTCCTAGCTAGCTCCAAGTCAAACAAAAAATGAAAAAAACATAGCAATCAATACAAAAGTAGAGCCAAGTTTCATAATAGGAGAGAACAGTTATCTAAATTCTGTACATTCTTTCTCACTATATTGCAGATAATCATGACCTCAACCTTGGTGTTTTAGCCCCTGAAACTGAAGTTCTTCTTTCTTTTCTTTTTCTATTTTTTCTTGGAAGACCTATTTGCAGCTAACAATATTATGGCTTTAAGCTATTTCAACAGCTCATACTCTTTTGTCCATTTTCTTTCCTTTGGAGAATTTGAATAGCTGACATTTTAGACTAAAACCGAGTTGTAGACTACCGCTTCCGTAATTTACGAGACCACATATTTCAAAACCACATCGACACAGCATCAGCAAATAGCTTTAATTAGCAATAACCTTTCATTTATGGACCTCTGCAATAAAGTCCACATTGAAAACGTCATTGAGTCTTCGTTGAAAGTTCAAAGGAACAATATTATGCCTAATTTGCATTCATAAAACATATAATCTATGAAGCAATCACATAACAAATAGATATATATATCTCCAAGCTACCAAGCAAGATTATACTATACTACTAGCTCCTTCCCAATTCAATGGCTTCCAAAACCCTTTGCTATATTTTTTCTACCATCCTTTGCCTTCTCCAACTACACTTCTCTAACGGACAAACTGTCGTGAAATCTGCATATTGGTTTCCGGCTGTGGATTTTCGGCGTCGAGCATAGATTCCAGCCTCTTCACCCATCTATTTTGTGCCTTTGCCGATCTCAACCCAACAACATACCAAGTCACCATTTCTTCCTCAAACTCAGCCTTGTTCTCAACCTTCACCCGGACCGTGCAACAAAAAAACCCTTCAGTTAAAACCCTCTTATCCATCGGTGGAGGAAATGCTAATGCCTCAACCATTGCTTCAATGGCTAGCCAAGCCAGTACCCGCAAATCATCCAGTGATTCCTCCATAAATCTAGCCAGGTCTAACAACTTTCATGGCCTTGACCTTGACTGGGAGTACCCATCACCAGTCTCTCAAATGACCAACTTTGGCTTACTCATAAACAAGTGGAGAGCTGCAGTGGCAAACGAGGCTAAGAACTCTGGCAAGGCAGTGTTGCTTCTATCTGCAGCCGTGTTTCGCACTTCAAGCTATTATACGGAGGCTTCAATTATCCTTTTCAGGCTATTTCAAAAAGCTTGGACTGGATCAACGTCATGGCCTATGAATTTTATGGACCAAGTTGGTCACCGAAGGAGGCTGGACCTCCTGCTGCGTTGTACAATATTACAGCAAGCCAAATTAGCGTGGATACTGGCATCAAATCTTGGATTCAGGCTGTGTCACCCAAAAAAGGGGTACTCGGAGTTCCATTTTTTGGCTTCGCATGGCGTTTAGTAAATGCAAATAACCATGGATTATTTGCACCGGCAAATGGAGCTGCTATAACTTCAGATGGGCAATAGCTTATAGCAAAATCAAGGATTTCATAGCCCAAACAAATGCCACAACAGTGTTCAATTCCACAATTGTTACAAACTATTGCTATTCCGGGACGACATGGATTGGTTACGATGATACGCAAAGTATCTCTACCAAGGTTACAGATGCTAAGGGAAAGGGCTTGCTTGGCTTCTTTACATGGCAGCTTGCTCAGGACCCAAATTCTGTTCTTTCTAAAACAGGAATGTATGAGTCTAATTATTTATTTATTATTATTATTATTTTTATAATTATGTAGTTGGATATTGGAAGATTTGAAGACTAGGGTCTGTTTAGAATATGTTTATTTTGCTGAAATTGAAATTTTTTTGCTGAAAGTACTATAGATAAAGATAAAAGTTAGCTAAAATAGTATAGTGAGATCCATAGATAGTACCAAAAAGTGTAGTGGAACCAATGAATAGTAGTAAAAATAAGCTGAATAGTAAAATAAGTTGGCAAAAATAATATTTGCCAAATAGACAGTAGATATCCTAAATTTATTTGTTAGAAACATTAATAAGTATCTAACAGTTGAATTACAAGTTTGAAACTGCATTTAGGCTACCATGTCCATATCCTCTATCTTGAATGTATTAGACATGGATAGTTGGTTACTTGCGGGATACGCCAGTTGCGTCTCAATCAATTTTTATTTTTTTGAAAAATTGTCAGATGCGGGTGGGACACAACCCCAATAAGGCCCAACCTGAAAAAAGCACAAATATTTTTAGAAGAATGCAAAAATTACAAACTATTTTATAAACTATTAATGTGTTGAATGATTATTAATAAGTAAAAAAATAATGCTAATGGTGAATTCAGATAAAAATCAATAAAAATTTGCCATTGTAAAAATATTTTAATTACTCATATTTCTAACAAAAGGCAATCATTTTGCTAAAAAAAAAAAAAAACAATGTTAAAACCTAATTTTCGTTTTACCTTGGAGCCTACGAAGTAAAAATCGTATAATATACTAGCTGCCAGCTAGTATAGAATTTGAAAAATATTAGGACACAAAAAATTCTATAATTATTGCCATAACTTGGTGGAGGTCAATTGATGAGTTTACACATTCACCACTCATAACTTCTACATGACAAGTTATAATAAAAATTGTAAAATTTTTAAGTCCATAACATTGCTCATAAAATTTCGCACCCCTCTATCCCTTCCCATTTTTCCTTTTCCTATTTGGTCATTTCCCTTTCATTTGTTTTCCCAGTCAGACTAAAACTAACTTGGTCAAACTCTTTTTTTATTTTTATTTTATAAGAGTGTACTTTTTTGTTTTTTTGTTTTGGATGTGATGAGAGTGTACTTAAAGACTTAACAACAACACCAAACCCCCCACCCCCCTCCCCATACAATCATAAGGTATGCCGGTGTAATAGCACTTTGTTAGTTGAAAATGATATTCCCTCTATCATTTTTTGATGTTATGATGCATTTACCTGTTCACCTAGCTGGTGAGGCTATGATTGCTGGACTTGTCTAATATGGGTGGATGTACCCGATAGAAAGATACTTGCAAACACTAAAGAACTATGTTTGTAATCTTGCCTATCCAGAGGGTTCTATTGCAGAAGGGTATTTGATCGATTAATGCTTGACATTTTGCTCAAGATACTTTCATGGTATTGAGACTCGATTTAATCGAGTTGAATGAAATTGGGATGGAGATCATTTACAGCCATACGAAGGATTGCCCATTTTTTCTCCAATTGGTCGTGCTTTAGGTAGGGGATATGTCTCACGTCAACTTAGTCAAGAAGAGTGGATGCAAGCACATTTATATGTCTTGAAAAATTGCGATGAAGTGCTCCCATATATTGAGTAAGTTGAAATGTAGTTAATATTAATTTCTTATAGAGTTAGCTTTTTTCTTAAACTTCTAAGTTGTTTACAATGTAATTGCATCTTGTGTTATCTAGGGAGCATAAGTACATGATTCAACAAGCAAGTGTTAAGAATGTAGAGAATCAACATAAAAAACAGTTTCGAGAGTGGTTTGAAAGTCACGTAAGTTCTATCTATATGGAAATTATTATAATTGTTCTATATGCTTAATTTGAGTCAATTATAATGATGTATTGATTTTGAACTTGTTTTGAATAGATTACTCAATTATATGATGAAAGGAAAGTGAGCAAGCAACTCTTAGATCTGGCTCGTGGACCATTAGAAGAAGTTGTATGTTATAATGAGTACATTGTCAATGGTTTTAGATTTCGAAAAAATGAAGTCGATTGAAATAGAAGAACTCAAAGTTGTGGAGTCTTGGTAAAAGGAGATGCAAGTACGGACAATTTTGATTATTACGGTGTTTTAATTGATATCATTGAGTTACACTACATGGGAAGAAATAAGATTGCAATGTTTAAATGTGAATGGAGGGATGTTGACCATTGTGGTAGAGGAATTATGGTTGACAAGTTTGGTCGAACTCTTGTGAATGTAACACGTTTATTAAAGAGTAATGAACCTTTCGTGTTAGCATGTCAAGCCGAGCAAGTATTTTATGTGAAAAGCATAAGAAATCCTCAGTGGCATTTTATTATAAAAACAGAACCTCAAAATTATTACAATATGCCATCTCCAAAGGAGGAAAATGATGATGATGAAGAAGATGATGATCAAGAGCCATACCAACAGAATGATTCACATGGTCATCAAATGAGTTTCATAAGTACTGATGATCAAGATGATGCTATTATTTCATTAGATAGGGTTGACATACCTAGCAGACTTGTGGATATGGATGATGTTGATATGAATTAAGGAGATTAAACGTTTCAAAATGAATGTAATTTATTTACTTGAAAGTTATGTTCTTGACTTATCTAAATAGTTACATGTTCATTTGTTTTATATTGTATATTTATGTATATGTTTCATTTGTATAGTAACATGCATGTATTGACTAAACTAATTAAATATGCATACGATGAATAGTGCTAACATATATTGGATTGATCAAAGCAAGAGATTCTACTAATGGCAAACGGAGGTAGCAAAGGAGGAGTTGGCACAAGTGCTGCTAATGGAAGTAGAAATGATCTGGCCCATCAAGGTAAGTTTTAAATTATGTTTTCAAGTTTTTTAATACTGTATTGAAGATACTATTCTAGTAAGTTAAGGTGATCTTTATTTTTATTTTTCTCCCCATAGGGAAGAAGAAAGGGCGAGGGCCTACTTGAAATCTTGAATTGGCCAAAGAGTTCAAGGGAGGGGAAAGATATGAGATTGGTTGGTTGAATGGAAGACCTATAGGGCCTCATGCTCGTGATTTAATAAATGAATGTACAAAACTTGTTAGGGCACAACAAAATGTACCTATAAAGTTCACAGATTGGAAAAAAGTACCCTATATCAACAAAAGGAAGCTTTTTGATAAAGTATTGGTAAGTAGTATAATAAAATCTAGTAGCAGCTTCTATGATTTTTTTTAATTATATTCTTATTTGTGTATTTATGTTTCATTCTATTGTAGGAGTATTTCAAAGTTGAGGGTTGAGAGTAAGAGGTTTGGCGACAAATGGGTAGTTCTTACTCAAATTATTGTGACTCCCTAAAGAAAAAGTGGTTTAAGCCATGTGGTGAAGTAACAGAAGAGGCACGAGCAAATGTTCCACCCAGACTAGAGAAAGATGATTGGAATTGTCTCATGGATTTGTGGAGCAAGCAAGATTGGTACCATTACAAAGAATTTATTATCAAATTTATTCTTAACTATTGTCTTGTGAATTTGTTGGTTTATGGGACTGACTTATCATTCTTAAATGTAGGACATGTGTTTGAAAAACAAGAAAAATCGGGACAAAAACAATATTATCCACACTTTTGGTTCAAAAAGTTTCCAACAATCTAGTGCGGAAGAGGTATATGCCAATGACTACAATATCACTGCCAATGATATTGTAATCAACATGTTTCTTGATTTTGTTTTTCTATCTATTATTATCACTATTGGAATGCTTTCTATTTGTTGTTATTTGACTTTGTTTTGCTGAGTTATTGCATTATTCATCTTCAATACTTAATTACTATATGCTTTCTATTTGTTTTGTCAAATGGTAGAAAGAGAAGACAGGTCATAGCCCTAGTAGAATTGAATTATTTGACATCACCCATGTGCAAGCTAATGGGCAAGTAGTAAATGAACCAACACAAGATGAATTGATATGAAATCTTTTAATTATATTAATATAGATAGTATATTTTTATGTGGTTTTGTTGCAAGTTACTTTTCTTTTTAGGTGGCATTGAGGAATCTTACTACTTAAGTGAATGAGGGGGCATTGCAAATATCTCAAGATCAAATGTTTGTGGAGGTGTTTGGACCTGAGCGTCATGGACGAGTTTGTGGCTATGGGGCTGGAGTCACTCCTACCAAGTTATGGGGTTCCTCCTCATCTAGAATGTATGATCTTGAGAAGCGACTCCAAGAATCTAAGCAAAAACACTTAGAATTTGAACAAAAACACTTAGAATCTAAACACAAATGAATAGAGGCTGATGCAGAGTTGAAAGAAAAAGTAAAGCACCTCAAAAGCATGCTTGAACAACAAGCTATTCAAATGGCAGAACAAAGAAGACATTTTGAGGAACAACAAGCTAGTCAAATGGCAGAACAAAGAGCACATTATGACAATACGATGATGCAAATGTTGAGTTGTATCACCTCGTAATCAACCCAATCTAGTAGTGATCACTAAGGTATAAAGATCAACTCAAGCTAGTCACTGTTTTAGTACTATTAGATAAATTTGGAATGACTTGTTGAGTTGTTGGTACTAGTTTGCTTTTTCAATCCTTATCTTGAAAAATCTTTGAAAATATCCAACTGAAAAATGATAACTCAAATGTAACTGAAAAACTCAGTGTCTAGCAATGAAGAGTGATTTTCTTGGGAAGGGACACGCATATAAAGCTGTGCATGTAATCGATTTTTATTTCCTTTCATTACCTTTGGCCTTATATAGGATGTATTAGGATTTGTTCTGTTCACCTTCTACCATGTTATATTGTGCAAAGAACCTTGTTTTTACAATTTAAAACTCTTGCCCCTGTTGACTATTGAATTAGATCATATAAATATTGATCGGTTAATCTGACTTTTAGATGAGAGTTTATGTGAATAGGAGTTTCTCTTTTCATGTTAAAATTCTTTTCTATTGGGGTTTCTGTTGGGTGTGGGATTGGAATATCCTTTTCCATGAAGTATTGGTATTCTTCTCTTCCAAGTTTTCTTCTTTTTGGTGAATGACGTTTCTTTAATTAGCATGTTATATTTAGATATACAAACTCTGTTGTGCCTTTTTTGTTCTTTTTGAAATTGTGGGTATCTTGAATTTGATATTGTGGAAAGGTGTGTAGATATATTTGTTGGGAAATTAACAAACTTTTGGTATCATTCTCTCTTTTTCAGAAATGCCCATAATGGCTAAAATGTTCAATTGTACTAGCTGATAGCTTTTTGCTTTGGAGATGATGATGAAGAATAAAATGTATCAAAACTTTTAACTCTTGGACAGATTTGGTCTTTGTACAAAGTGTGGTTGTTGATATATTTTCTCTTAAACAATAATTGATATATCGGCAGTTTGTATGCGGTCTCTAATCTGTTAATTTGTAAGTTTGAGTTTAGAGAACAAAGAAAGTGTAATTGTAGCAATATACCACTTTTGCTATACATCAATGTCATAGCATATCATCTCAACAATTGTGAATTTTTATGTGTGTATATATATATATATATATATTTTTTTTTGTGTGCATGATTGTGGTTTTTTTTTTTAAAATAAAATAAAATCTTATTTTGAGGGTTAAGAGACCCCTTAAATAACCTTATTTATTAAGGGTTATAAATATAAATTTTTTAAACCTTGGTAAAAGGTTATTTAAGGGTCTCTTGACCCTCAAAATAAGATTAGAGCACTTGTTTTAAGGGCCACGAAAGCCTTTAAAATTTCTTTTTCGATGCTATATGTTTCGAAGGTTATCAAGGGTCAATTAGACTCTTAAAATAATTTTTTTAAAGGTTTTTTAATTCTTTTTTTAAGAGTTTTGACTCTTAAAAAAAATCAGATTTGTTGTAGTGCCATATGGACTACATGCAAAGAGCATAAATGTTATTATTATTATTTATTTCTGTTAGATAAAAAAGGCACCCCACATCTATGTTTGTGCTATCCAAGGACATTATAAATAAAACAAAGGGCTTTTTCTTTTTGTAATATATAAAAAATAATATAAAAAAAAATTTAACATTAATAAAAATAAAAAAATCATATTTACTAATTAATTAATATATGTATATATTTTCGCCATGCTATATTATAATTTTTTTAAAAAAAATTACTGTATTGCTATGTTGTACATATACTTGTATTCATATTCGTGCTTTCTATTTTTTAATGACCAACTAAAACTTTTAATTAAGAAACACAAAGCAGATACAACTAAAAAGTAAAAAGGAACAAAATGAGCTTGCTCCAACATATGCTATAAGACTCTTGATGTAGGTATGAATCTAATTATTTAAGTATATACTGTATAGTATCATATATGCTTCAATTGCATTTAAAGTTTGTCAAGACTCAATTGCATATAAAAATCTGGCTGATTGAGATGCAGGTAGACTGTTTCTCCTATAATGGCTTTTTATGCTAGCTATGTTTGGTTGCAACTTGCAAACATATTTCTCTTTAATTTCAATCAATTAATGATTTTTTTTTTAAACGCCAACATATTTGGTTTACGCAGGTTTTTTTTTTTTGTTCTTACTTCTAACGTGTAATTATCCCTACCCTTGTCGCAGCTTCAAGTGCATGGAGAGCATAAAATTAAGAGTAACGGATGTAAAGGGCTATATTATTCACAATAAGGCCAATATCAATTATGTTAGCATGTTATATGCAATAAAGGCGAATGAGTAGTTTAACGAATGATGCTTGGCCCATATTAGATCTATAAGCAAAACTTGGCTGCGTGCAAGCAAAATGAGATGAATAAGGGAAATAATAAATCCGTGTCAACTACCAGTACTACTATATCAACTGTTTTTTTATTTTTTATTTTTTTTGTTGCACTTACATGTTATATGACATGATATGCTGTTTTTTTGCTAATTTTTGCTTAATGCGAGACTTAATTTTATGTATTATTATAAGGAAAATGACAAGGTGAGGTAGAGTAAGACTTAAGTCTAGTGCTTTTATGCATTGGATTCAACATGATGCTAACAAGCACATGATATGTTTTTGATGCGTATTTACATCGTATCAGCTCCAGTTTCTGGACAATTAAAACCAAGTTGTATCCAATGAGGTATGGGGTTTTATTCTTATCATAAATTAAGGAAAACAAAAAAACAAATGAAGAACTAGAAGGAAAGCAATTTCAAAATTATTTTTCTTTAGAAAAAAATCATTAGTACTGATCTTGTATCCAAATTGGCACCAACTATAAGAGGCTTATAAGTTAATACCATTGCATTTTTCTCTTTATGAGAAGAATTTGGTACAAATTTCCCTATTCTTACTTATTGTAAGCAATATATATATATATATATATATATATTGTGCGATAATTATTGTAAACAATAAATATAGAACCAAATAAGAACCTAGGCGGCTAGCTAGGCGTCATCAATTATGTGATTTACGTTATTCAAAGTATTGGACCAGCTCCTGCCAATCACAGCCTGGTAAGCATTTCTATAAGGGAATGATTTCTGACTTCAAGTTCAACTTGTACTAGGTTTTTTGGGTTTGAAGTTTGAACTGCTCTTAATTAAGTGGGCCAATTTATCTTAAGTTGGGTAGGGCTAGTTTTGATTTTGGGTTAAATTACAACATAATTCCTGATAGTGGGTCACATGCATTGGACCAATTGGGTGGTCAAATGGTCATGGTATAAAAAATTTTTTAGAGGCTCGTAAAGATATATTTACAGGTGAGGGCCTTTATATCAAATCCAAAAAGAATATATATTTTTTCATCTAAAAAGGGGAAAACCTTACCATTTACTAAATCAGAAAAAAAGAAGGAGATAAAGTTTAGTTATAAAATTAGTTGTAACTTAAAACTACAACTTTATTTAATATCTTTTTATTGGAGGTGAATTTTGACAAATCTATCATTAGATTACATATTCTTATAAATTCCATATTTGCAAAATTTCTAGAAAATTAAAGATTAATAGTTATGTCATCAATAAATTATTTAAATTGCAAGTTTTTGTAGTTTAAAATTATGTATAAAATATAAATTTATAAATCATATAGTAAATAATATCCGATTGATATAAAATTTGACATGTGTATTAAGAGAGTAAAGAACATGTAATTTAATTATTAGATTTTCAAAATATGTAGTAATTTTTATTTTATTGAGTAAAGTTGTAGTTTAAAGTTACAACTAATTTTGTAACTAAATTTTATTAAAAAGAAAAGAAAAGAAGAACAAGACGATCTATGTGTACATCACTAAGAACCCAACAATGGGAGGTTGGACATGCAATCAGCCACTAAAGCTTACAAGTGGAACCCTATTAATTAGTTGGGCTATGTTTTGAATTTACCTCTTATTACTCGTTAAAGTGTGTGTGTTT
This sequence comes from Quercus ilex subsp. ballota, assembly GCA_032727855.1. Taxonomy (NCBI): domain Eukaryota; kingdom Viridiplantae; phylum Streptophyta; class Magnoliopsida; order Fagales; family Fagaceae; genus Quercus; species Quercus ilex. The sequence goes on along the minus strand of CM064909.1, from coordinate 93,221,704 downwards.
ATTACACACACCTTAATGCATACGCTTTTACACGCTTTAACATTTTTTCAATTAAGGTGTGTGTAACAATATTTATCATTTACTCAGTAAAGTCTCAATGTCTTGTGCTATAAACAAAATGGACCAGTTAGGCAGCTCATGACTGACTTATAATCTGTGCGATAATATTTCCCCATCTATTTTATTGGCTTGAATGGCTTCTACACCTAAGGTATGAGAGAAGCCTTAGCTTCTGTTCTGCACTCAAAGGTGTATTCAATTGGAGCCCTGACCTTGATAGCAGATAAGGCACGCAGTAGGGTTCTTTTATAGCCTCTCTGCAAATAGCAAATATCAGAAATTCAGATCGATATAGTACTGTCACATTAAAGTTACGGCATCCACTTTGTAGGAGGGCTGGTTGGGACCATATTGCACTTGTTGGGTAGGCATTGGCTTTATAGAATCCCATTCTTCAAAGTTGACTCTCTGTGCATGTGTTTAATTGGATCAGCCAATTTTGGAGCTCCACTCACTAGCGTGGTCACAACCAAAGTGGTACAAAACTGAAAATATCCTTGGTGTTATTGACTTATTTATTTATGAAGTAGATTGATTTCAAAATTATATGGACTTGATTGAGTTAAAGGTTTCTTGAGATCATATAGTTTGTGAATCAGATGAAATTTGATGTCTTGAAATTTCATATATATATATATATATATATATATATATATATCATAGGTGGAATGGACTATAGAATATATATGATGTATTCTAATTTCAAATTTTGGGTTCGGATCGATGAAAGATAAGATAAAGAAAACAAAATTGATACTCTTGGTCTATCTTTTTACAAATATGTACAATGTAATATATTCATACACATTTTTTTTTTTTTGGTTGAGAAAAAGTCCATTCGGAGTCTATAATGTAAATCTTAATTAGTATCTTACATTGATAGATAGTACAATATAAATATAAACATATAATTGTAGTTAGTCAAAAACTGAATTATATAGATTATATATTTAGATCACGCCGACACGGCATCATCAACTAGCTGCAATAACCTCTCTAAGAAGTTAGAGGTCTTCATTTAAACAGTTCATGCGGAATGTTCAAAGTTCAAACACACTATCTTGTACGCAATTTGCATATCATGATCCAAGAACCAATCAATCAAATACTCAGAATTAAAACAAACTAATAAGAGATAAAAAGAAAAGGCAAGGAAAAAGGCTATAAATACATGTTATTTCAAAGCTCAAAGCAATATCTCCTAGCTAGCTTGTAAGCAATATAACACTACCTATACTTTCCTTCAATGGCTTCCAAAACCCTTCCATATGCATTTTTCACTCTCCTTTTCTTTCACCAATTCCACTTCTCTTCAGCACAAACGACAACTGTGGTGAAAGCCGCATACTGGTTTCCCGAGAGTGGATACCTGGCTTCCAGCATTAATTCCACACTCTTCACCCATCTATTTTGTGCCTTTGCCGATCTCAACCCAACCACATACCAAGTCACAGTTTCTTCCTCACACTCAGCTCCTTTCGCAAACTTCACCGCCACTGTGCAACAGAAAAACCCTTCAGTTAAAACCCTCTTATCCATCGGTGGAGGAAATGCTAATGCCTCAACTTTTGCATCAATGGCTAGCCAAAACAGTACCCGTAAATCATTCATAGATTCCTCTATAAAGTTAGCCAGGTCTTACAACTTTTATGGCCTTGACCTTGACTGGGAGTACCCATCTTCAGCCACTGAAATGACCAACTTTGGCTATCTTCTCAACGAGTGGAGAGCTGCAGTGGCCAACGAGTCTAAGACCTCTAACAAGACAGCGTTGCTTTTATCTGCAGCTGTGTTTTACACTTCAAGCTACTATGGAGGCTTGAATTATCCTTTCCAAGCTATTTCAAACAGCTTGGATTGGATCAACATCATGGCCTATGATTTTTATGGACCCAGTTGGGCACCAAGTATGACTGGACCTCCTGCTGGGTTGTATAATATTACAAGAAGCCAAATTAGCGGAGATACTGGGATCAAAGCTTGGATTCAGGCTGTGGCAGCCAAAAAAGTGGTATATGGAATTCCATTTTATGGCTACGCATGGAGTTTAGTAAATGCTAATAATCATGGAATATTTGCACCTGCTAATGGGACAGCTACCGCTATATCCTCTGACGGGTCCATAACATATAGCCAAATCAAGGGTCTCAAAAATTTCACAGCAGTGTACAATTCCTCCATTGTTACAAACTATTGTTATTCTGGGACGACATGGATTGGTTATGATGATACGACTAGTACGTCTACCAAGGTTACATATGCTAAGGGAAAGGGATTGCTTGGTTACTTTGCATGGCACGTTGGTGCAGACCTAAATTCGATCCTTGCTCAAACAGGTTAGTATGAGTTTGTTTAATAATTTATATGAGTTTGTTTAATAATTTATATTTGCTTCAATTTGTGCAAAATTTAAAAAATGTCAAGGGCCGAAGGCAGATTTTTGTGATGCATGTATGTATGAGAATGTTTCCCCTAATTGATTTTCAATAGCTATATATGTAGGCTGCAATCATAGCTGATAGCTCTTTAGTGTTTCAAGGGAAAAACTTAGATAATCCCGGAGCAGTGCTCCAGGCTCTCACAAAGTGGGTGGGCCCTATGGTGGGACCCACGTGTGGGGCCCACCCACTTTGTGAGAGCCCGGAGCATTGCTCCGGGACTACCTAAGTTTTATCCGTGTTTCAATACATGCAAATCACAAAAAAAGAAAGGAAAGTCTTCTTTTTATTATATGATTACATGGTAGAAATATAAAAGTGACAAATATGTATAATACTTGCCTTTTTTACAAATATGTACAGTATTTACTATTTTTTATATGTCTAGTTTTACGTTATAAGAACAATATAAACATATAAATGTCGTTAAAAAAAGTAGTATTTAGTTAACATAGTTTTGGGCCATGAAGTGAGTTATAAGGCTGAAGGGCAGCTCAAAAAAAGAGGCTGTCACTGTTTTTGAAGTCTGAAATCTGAACTTCTTCTAATAAAAAAAAAAAAGTCTCAACTTATAGATCCATAATACTTTTAAGAAATTAAGGAAAACAGTAAACTTGTCAACAAAATTTATATGTTTCCATTTGTCACAAGCATGAATTATGCATAGACGAGACAATTACTTTCATTTCAATATGAAATTTGGATTGAACATAAAACCCAAACTTATATAATTGAAATTCAGATTGAGGCTGAACAAAAGGAATGAGAAAAAAGTTGGCATAACCTAAAAAGAGAAGAATGCCCACACCAAAAATTCACAGCCGGTGACACCATCATATACACACCAACAGGCTACCCCAATTCATAAAGTAAACAAAATCTCCCGATGACCAAAACACTAAAAATTGAAAAGGTTGAGCACTGCACATATCTACATAGACCACTAGCACATTTTCCCCAAAGAAACAGTAATAAACCAAATAAGCACATCTCAAAATTGCACACTTTCAATGGCCTTCATTTCCATTTAACTTAACATCAATCTTGCAAAATATTGTGACATAGTCAGTACACCAACTGTACTAATATCTTATGTCAATGCAAGGACAAGAAAATTAAAGCAAAAACATCATTTTTCTCAAGCAAACCAAACCAACCCAAAAACTCATTTTCAATTTCAAACCCATTATTCAACCAAGACCCATTTCAACCAAGACCTCAAACCCCACAATAATTCACAGTGCTCAACTTATAGTTGTCTGCGCGTTGACATGTCAACGTGCAAACAACTATAAGTTGAGACTTTTCTTTTGAAGTGATTCTTTCTTTTAGTTGATTATAATCAGATAATTGATTATCATCATTCAAACTTATATACTCAGTTCCAAAACCTCAAACACGTCCGATGGTGTTCTTTCTTTCTTCTTCATTTTTTTTTTTGGTAAAAGCATTCCTCGGCCGAGAGAAAAAAAAAATATGGGTGTTTTTTAATCCTTTACATACTGCCTATAGAAAAGGCACTAACACTTTTTTTTTTTTTTTTGGTGGAAAATAATGACTAAATTACTTTATTTGACAAGGAATAATTTTCTTTCCACCTAAATAAAAATACTTATTTAAGTAAAAATACTTATTTTTGTTTGGATTTCTATTGTTTAAACTTTAAATAGTAGTATTATGTTTGTGCAATACACTAATTAATCAAAACTCATATCTAAACATTTTTTTTTTTATAAATATGATTGAAATTAAATAATGAAAATTACTTTAAGTAATGTGGAAAAAAACATATTGTGAAAGACCAAAGTTTCATAAAAACAATAAAAACATAATACATTATTATATTAGATAATGCAACCCATTTTAAATTTCTTGAAATTGTGGTTAAGGGAATTTTATTTAGAGAAAACTATGTTAGCTAACTATGTATGACACTTAGGTTGGGCGACATAGTGCTAACACTATAAGGCCTTTTTTTTTTTGTTAAAAAAAAAATGATTATAATAAATAATAAAATTTGTTCTAAATTTGTATAGAATTTTTTGTTAATTGATGTAGTTTTCTAAACTTCTTGAAATGTTGGCATAACAGTTTCACTACAACCAAATTATGTTAATAAATTTAAAGTACTCACGGTGCTATATGGCAACACTTGTGTGTTGTACAATTTTAGTGCCCATTTGGTTCAACTTTTTGGACCAAAAGAACACATTTGCCAACCCAAAAAGCGAAATTGAGTGTTTGGTGAAAATTTTTAAATGCAGTGTTTAGCCTCTAAAACCATACTTTTCCGGATGCAACATTTATTATCTATTACTATAGGTACATACAGTGGAAAATTATTATCTATTACCATAATTTGCTTGATGTAACATTTATTATCTTAAAGTTTAAACGTGTTTTTTTAAAGGATTTTATGATCTAATTTGAACATAATACATGTAACTTAATTTTGAATATTGTAGAGATAATAACTAAACGATTTTTTTTTTACATAATTTCACAACTCTCAAATAGTGCACAAAAGTCTTATAATTTCATATGTAATGATTTAATTTTTTGGTTTAAGTAGATTTTAGCCACAACTCACAACTTATATGTTCTATTACTTCTAGTTGATAATAACTTCTGGAGGGTGCAAATTGAAACAATTTGAAAAGTTTAGGATTTTAATGATTTTTATTTTTTAAAATTAGGATTTAATTTAAAACCGCATCAAACTATAGAGGAATTATATAGTTTACTGAAGTCTTTGATAAGTGAAAGTTATTTGACGACAGGAGAAGGTAATAATTAGCCACAAAGAAAAGATATTCTAGGATCTAGAGTTTATTCTTAGAAAAAAAAAAAAAAAAAAGAAAAAAAGAAAAAGAAAAAGAAAAGGAAAAAGTATCTAGAGTATGTTATATAGTAAGTAGATGACAGGATGTTCTTACCTCTAACTTGTAATTCTTACTCTTGTCACAGCTTCAAGTGCATGGGGAGCATAGAATATAGAGGATCCGATGTAAAAGGCCATAACATCCTATCATATTATATAATATGATAGGATGTTATGTGTAACAATAAATTTGTAACAATAATAAGTTCAAGAACCTTGTAGCTCAACTAGTTGGCATACCGATTCTTAGGGGGGAAAAAAAAACTAGTTGACATATTCTGATGTTTTGAATACATTTAAGGTTCAAATAATATTCCTCCATTGTAATCTTTTTGAATTATCAAAATATAAGGGAAAAAAATAATGACCCAAAATTTGTCAAAATGTTTTTTTTTTTTTTTTCACAATTATTGATATATGTTGTGATTTGTACACAATAATTAGAGTTGTGTTAATGATGGTTCATATGAAAGTGATGTTACTCTAATAAAAATTTGTCAACTTAGAAAAATTTCAAAAAAAAGAAAAAAAAAGAAAAGAAAAAGAAATTTTTTGTGTATCTAACGTTACTTTATGTGTAAAAAGGCTAATGAATAATATTTCTGATCTCCACTAAGAAAGATTTTAGCTTAAAGATCAGATTGGTTCATATGAAGACTAAGCAACAAAACTTGGTTGAGTGCAAGTAAAGCGAAGTGAGGTGAATATGAAAGAGAGAGATAGTTTAGCCATTGAAGATCAGTTTGGTTCATATGAAGATGGAAGACCAAGCAACAAAACTTGGCTGAGTGCAAAGTAAAGTGGAGAGAGAGAGAGAGAGATTTTTTTTTTTCTTCTCTCTCTCTCTCTCACAAAGGGGTAATTTTGACAGTTCCAGACTTATAAGGGCCTATTGGACTATTGTTTTTTGTTGGAGCTAACTAGGCTTTGGGCAGCCCAAATTAAGAAAATTGGATTTTTAGGTGAGTTTTATAACTGGCATTTTGGACTCCAAACGATCTTGGAACAATCATGATCACGATTTTGATAGCCTTGGAAGGAGGGACTTCGCCCATCACTTTTCTCATAAAAAAAAATCTAAAAAGGAAAAGAGGAGATAGAGATAAACTCGTACCAATTACAAAAGATAGACCTTATATAGACAAAGTTATGAGCTAAACTATAGATAAATAGAAAATCCCAACAAGAGGGAGTTTAGAGGCAACTTTCCATTTACTAAGGTTTGATTATATAGACTAAGGGGACTCAGAAGAATTATGATTAGTTGCAACAAGAAGCTATATGCTGCATATATGAATTTTATATTTGCTATAAGATACGATACGTTTATTTGCTAAGTTTTACATAATTACGTAGAGAGAGACCCAATTTCATGCATTTAATATGCAAAACATAATTATATTTATCATACCCATTGTCAAGGACCTTGTAGTTCAACTGACACTTTCTACTGTTTTGAACTAACACATCATGTTGTTGCAAATAAAAGAAACACTATATACAATATAACAAGAGTAAACTAAATTAATTTTAAGGAGTAAAAAATAAAATAAAAACTGTAAGAGCTCAAATTAGAACCTAGGCCCACTCAGAATAGTGGAAGCTAGCCCAACAAGCCCAAAGTAATAAATTTGTTAGAGAGTGGATTTTATGAGCAAACTACTAAACTAAGTAAGTGTAGGCCTTAAGTACAATAGGATTTAACACACAAATGGTCAAAAATATCACTCATCGGTCTAGTCCGAGGATGAGTTGTTCTTATATTTGATCAAGTTTTTCTGTGTAGAAGGTGTTCTTCTCTCTTTTCTTTTCTCTCTCCATTCTAGATTGCATGCCCATTTTTTATGAAAGGCCATTTCCTTATATAGTCCATTCTCAATGCATCACAGTCTTCCACCTGTTCAATTTCTAGGAAATCCCTTGGATGCTTGTCCCATCAAGGCCCTCCTGGAGGTAATAAGAAGGGTTATGAGCTAGGATGACACTGTTCAGGTGTTATTTCTCCATAAATGCGGCCAGTTCAGTTGGTGCAGTGCATTTAACATGGTGGTGGCAATCTCCTTCCCAGATATTTCTTCCTTCCGTTGTTGATATGGCTCTGCTACTCCTCTTAAAGCTTATCTTTCCAAAATGGTTGACTTCCTAAAGCATTCTCAAGGTGCCTTTGCTCCTCGAAAACACCGGTTGCTTTGTCAGTTTCCTCTTTTCTCCTCGGCCTTCTGGCCTATGTATGCATGGACCCTTTAACCATCCTCATGTGCCTACTCATCCTTAGGTATGACCCATAACCAAAAAATGTGCTTGGATTACCTGTCGTCACAAAAATAATCAAAGGTATTATTACAACCTCAGTTAATAATAAAATATATTGTGTGAGAGATTGATTTACAAAGATTAAAACCTCAAGTTGTTAGGAAAAATTGACAATGATAGTTTGATACAAATACAATTTTTTTTCGGGAGAAAAAATTTAGGTTTATAATTGAGTTAAATTTCTATTGGTCCAACATTTTGTGGTCATCATAGAGATAGGAGAATCCCAAAATATTTTCCTATCTAATCTATATATATAATAATAGGTGAATCTGAGAGAAACTCAAATTAGAATTCTAAATTAGAGTTCTAATTTAGCGTCATATGTTCTAAATTATTTATTCTTAAAGAGTCTTATTTCTTAATTTTAAAATCAAATATGAGACCACATCATAAATATTCATCAAAGTGAGTTATTAAGTATAAAAACCAAAAAGTCTAGAATAAATGAATCGTTAAAAAAAGTACTTCACAATAATTTTTTTTAAAAAAGTATGGAAAATTTACATTTTATACCTAATAATATCCTTACAAATTTTTTTAAAGAGTTAACAAAATATAAAAATTACTATCAATAGTATTTAAATTGTATATAGGAATTATATTATGCATCTTATTATATAACTTTAAGTGTATCCATGCATATACATGAGGTTATAAGTTAGTATATATAAAGGACATGGGGAAAAAAATGCACAACCCATTTAGTAGTTAGTATATAATTCTCTATTTTTTTTCTTCATAATTTAATAGTTAGGGGGAGAGGGAATCTAAATTGTGGATGTTTCCGTTATAAACATCAGGAGATGCCAATTAGTTAAGTTATAAGGCAGATGAATTTTTTTTTTATTATCTCTTTTATTCATTGTCTAAAAATGTAATTTGATAGTCATGATAATTATTAATTGAAATTTGTTATTATTGTGCTTTTATATAGAACTATCTATTATACTATTTTTTTAAATGATGTGACAAAATTCTAATGGAAAGTTTATTTTTTATTTATTTGAAAACTATAGAAAGTTTAAATATAGAATAGAATTTAAAATTAGTTAAAATAAATATCATAAAAGAATAACGTGTGAAATGTATGTGAGATCACAAAAACCTATGTGACAAATATTATGAGATTAATAAAAAGTTAAACGTCTTTGCTTTTATATGCTTATATATATATATATATATATATAGCCTGTTCAATGTATGAGAAAATTTAACATAATATGATTTTTTTTCTCTCTCTTTTTTTTTTTTTGGTTGAAATATGAAATCTATTCATTATGATAGTTATTAATAAATATTTATTATGATTCTATTTGCATATGGAACTATATATTTTAGCATTAGACATTTATTATGATCATGTTTGTATATAAAATTATATATTCTACTATTTAAAAAATAATAATATGTCAAGATTCTAATAGAAGGTTTTATAGAATATAATTTAAATTCAATTAAAAATATATACATCAAAATAATGATGTGCAAAATTGTGACATAATATTGTAAGATCAACTAAAAGTAAAATGTTTTCAATTTTGTTTATATTATAAATGATAGATGCTCAGGATTTTGCCTTGGAAACATTGTTATTATATTTCTCTAATTATGGTCTAGACTTTGAAATGCCTCTGATTGTATTTCCCTATATATTAATCTATTCTACTAGATTATCAGGAAAAATTATCTACTCTGCAAATATATTGAAAGAACCCATTTGTGGACCTCCAATTTGTATACAGTTGATAATGGCCCAACACAATATATTTGTTAGAGAGTGGATTTTACAAGAAATAACGTTTCGGCAAATCAAATATGGGCCTTAATCGAAAGGGATTAAACTAGTTAGAAACAAAATGTGAGAATGGCACTCCTCGGTCAAGTCCGAGGATGAATTGTTCTTATATTTACTCAAGTTTTGTCTAAGTACAAGGTGTTCTTCCTTTGTTCTCCTTTTTCTCCAGAGATTACATACCCCATTTTTCACGGGGCCCATTTCCTTATATAGTATTGTTCTTTTCAATCCTAGCCTTCCACTTGTTGATCATGTAGGTGATCTCTTGGATGCTTGCCCCATCAAAAACCTCTTGAAACCTTTGTGAGTAGCTGTGAACTGAGATATCTTTACCCAGGGGTAATTTCCACATAAATGAGGTCAGTTGGTTAGGTACAGGATATTTAATATGGTGGTAGCAGTCTTCTTCTCAGATATTTCTTAGTTTACTGCTAGCTTCTTTTCTTGCAGCTTATCCTCAGAAGTATGGTTGCCCCTTGCACGGTATTCTCTAGTCATTCGAGTTCCAACCTTCGACAACGCTTTCCCGAGGAAGCTTGGCTCCTCAGGAAGCACCATCTATTCGTTATTATTTTTTCTTGTCCTTGACCCAGTGACCCCCACACTTATTTCATTGTCTAACCATCCTCGATTTCCTACATGTCCTTGGGCATGGCTCACGGTCCAACACTTTTACTCGGCTCACCTATCCCCCACATATATATTTATTATTATTTATATTTTATTATATATACTTATAAAATATTGAACTCCAAGTTAGAAAAGCCACACCTCCAAACCTTAAAAGCTATTATGTACCTGATTACAACAAGAGTACAAAAGAGCTTTTATAACATAAGCACAGAGTATAAAGTATATTATTTTGCACTTAAATGACTGAGAAATTTTTGTTTATTTTTTTTAAGGTAACCGATGAAATAAAACTTTCATTCAATGTCAAGTGCAATAATACAACTGTTGATACAAGTAGCTCAACCTGCAGACGAAACTACCAAAAAAAAAAAAAAAAAAAAATCAGTCTGCAGACCAATTAAACTACAAAAAAATAATCTAAGCAATCAGGACACATTAAACACAAATATAGAATTCTTAATCTTTGAGAACAACAAGCCTAATTTAATATCCATTTAAACAGCTTGAAGGAAGCTTTCTTGATTGTCTTGATCTGCCCTTTCTACATTAACTAAGCACAGCAACTAGGCCAAATTTTAACAGCTTGAAGGAAAGAACATAGTCTAATTCTATATAAATGGAGATGATAGATCATAGATAGCAACAGCGCCCAAGTAGGTTTACAAAGAATTAATAACCCTGAAATTCTGACCTTTCAAAGTATAAGATTTAGTTGGTTTACATTCATGGCGAATCTTCAGATATCTTTTTGTTTAATGGAATCTGTGGTTATACCAAAAGCAAAACTAAGACCTGCTAAAAGTCACTGTATGCCAACTCAACCGGAGTATTTTAGTATATTGAATTTTTGGTGGCTTTTCATGGCACCCTAGACACAATTGATGAACCTCTTTAGACCTACTGAATGGCATAATCCGTTTTTTATATAAACATACTGCCTTCTTTATTTTTGACCGTAACGACAGAAAAATATGTTGAAATCTTACAATACTACTGACTGATCGGGTGGAATGAAGCCAGAAAAAATGCATAAACGATGATTGATGATGTCCAAAAAATCACCAATGAATCACACGTTGCTCACACGTCCAAAAAGTCACCTACACAGCAAGAAAGAGAAAACCTGCAGAGAGCACCGGTGTGATGCCGGCCAAATACCCTCCGAAGGTCAAGTTAGAAGCTTTTACAACTCCAGAGTACTAGAGGGGTCAATTATGCGTACCTCGATTTGTGAGGGTATTAGGGTTTTTATAGTGGTCGAAGATTGACCTCTCTTCCTTGAAGTAGAAGTCTTTTCCTTATAGGAGTCTCCTTCTACAATCCCAAACGTGATGAACAAGACTTTTCCTTATGGAGAAGATCTCCATTAATGCGCATATCTTCTAGAATCCTCTTTGTCTTAGAATTTCATTTATACTAGGATTTTGAGATATCCAAGCGTGGGCCGCAAGAGTTTCTTTCCTAGGGCTTCTTAAAGATAATTGATTCGGACACAGCATAAGTGTTCGAACCGTCGATGTAGAGCCCGTTCGCAAGGGGTCTATCCTATACAGGTGATTTGAGTCGATCCGTCATATAGGTGTAGAATTTTTCCTCTTCAATGATGAATATATCAGTATAATACTTGTTGACTGAGGCTGATAGCTAGCTTAAAGCGAGTTGCATCTTTCTCTTCATACTCGGCCTCGTTGTTGGTCGTTAGGAAGTCCAGTCAAATCATACATTCGATTTTCTCTCCGTCAGGGGTTTGGATCACCACACCAGCACCTCCAGCTTGCTTGTTTGAAGATCCGTCCGTGTAGATGCTCCATTGTCTGAGGGTGTCTGCCCCTTTGCCTTCTAATGGAGTATATTCAGCTATGAAGTTTGCCACAGCTTGCCCCTTTATTGCAGTCCGCGGGCGATACTGTATATCAAACTCGCTTAGCTCTATTGCCCACAGAGCCATTCCTCCGGCCGCCTTAGGGCTGCTCATGGCTCTTTTTAGAGGCCGATCCGTCAAGACAATGATGGCATGGGCCTGGAAGTACGACTTGAGTTTTCGGGCTGCAATTACCAGTGCGAAGGCCAATTTCTCCATCTGGGGGTACCTCTCTTTTGCCCCCCGGAAACCCTTACTTATGAAATAGACGGGTAGTTGAGATCCTTCCTCTTCTCTTACTAAGGCCGCGCTGACTGCCACTTACAAAACCGCTAAGTAGAGGTAGAGTTCTTCCCCTGGTTTGGACGGGCTGTGCAATGGTGGAGAGGCAAGGTATTTCTCCAGGTCTTCAAATGCTTTCTGGCACTCGTTCGTCCACTTGAAAGATTTTCTCAAGGTGCGGAAGAATGGTAGACATTTGTCCGTCGCTTTAGAGATGAACTTGTTTAAGGCCGCAATTTTGCCATTCAAACTTTGCACCTCTTTCGCCGCCCTTGGTGGTTTTAACTCCATGATGGCCTGTATCTTCTCCGGGTTGACCTCTATACCTCTTTGGGATACCATGAATCCCAAGAATTTTCCCGCTGTTACTCCGAATACACACTTGCTTGGATTCAGCTTCATGTTGTATGACCGAAGGGTGTCGAATTTCTCTTGGAGGTTGTCTAGGTGGTCATTTTCGCGCAGGCTCTTTACCAACATGTCGTCAACGTAGACTTGTACGTTCCTTCCAATCTGGTGTGTGAACATTTTGTTCATTAGTCTCTGGTACGTCGCCCTTGCGTTCTTGAGCCCGAATGGCATCACCTTGTAGCAAAAAAGTCCTTGGCTGGTGACGAAGGAAGTTTTCTCTTGATTAGCTTCCTTCATCTTGATTTGATTGTAGTCCGAAAAGGCGTCCATGAAGTTTAGGAGCTGGTGTCTGGCGGTTGAGTCTACCAGAGTATCTATCCGAGGGAGGGGGTAGCTGTCCTTTGGGCATGCTCTATTGAGGTCCGTGAAGTCGACGCACATTCGCCACTTCTCGTTAGCCTTATTGACCATGACTACATTCGCCAACCAGTCTGGGTAATATACTTCTCGAATAAAATCCGCTTCTAGTAGTTTCTTGACCTCTTCCGCTATCGCTTTGTCTCGTTCCTGAGCGAACACTCGCTTTTTTTGTCGGACGGGCAAGGATGCGGGGTTCACGTTGAGCTTGTGAACCATAATGGAGGGATCAATCCCGGGCATGTCTTCGTGGCTCCATGCGAATACGTCTCGGTTTATCCTGAGAAATGCTGCGAGGGCTTGACGTGTTGGCTGGCTGGCCAACGTCCCCATCCTAGTCGTCTGTTCAGGCCTTAATTCATCGAGTGCTATCTCTTCTAATTCTTCAACTGGCTCCGCTATGGCCCGTTGCTCCTCTATACACATGGTTTGCTGTTGATCTTCCATTTCTAGCATGGCAATGTAGCATTCACGGGCGGCCACCTGGTCTCCTTGCAACTCCCCAATCCCATAATTTGTAGGGAACTTGACCATTAGGTGGTATGTCGATGTTGCTGCCTTCCACGAGTTGAGTGTGGGTCGTCTGAGGATGGCATTGTAAGCAGATGAATAATCGACCACAAGGAATGTTACTTCCTTTGTGATCTGCTGGGGATGGTTGCCTATTGTTATCGAAAGCGTGACTGCGCCCAATGGGAATATTTTTGTTCCCCCAAAGCCTACTAACGGGGAGTTCGTTGGTATCAGTCTTCCTCTGTTTATTCTCATTTGCTGGAATGTTGGGTAGTACAGAATGTCTGCCGAGCTGCCATTGTCAACCAACACTCGATGCATGTTGTAGTCTCCTACACGTATGCTGACAACGAGTGCATCGTCATGAGGATGATGAAGATGCCGCGCATCTTCTTCCGAGAACCTAATGATGGGGCTTTCCTTCCGTGCTATCTTCGATACGGGGCCCGTCAGCTGGACGTTATGGACTGTCCTAAGGTATGTTTTTCGAGCCTTTTTGGACTACCCTATAGTAGCGGTTCCTCTTACAATCATCCTTATGTCTCCTACGAGTGGTCTTTGACGCTCGTTATCCCGTCGGGGGGCGTGCTCTTGGGGATTTGGGTCCGTCTTCTCGTTACTGACGAACTTCTGCAACTTTCCTTATCTGATGAGGGCCTTAATCTGTTGCTTTAAGTCATAGCACTCAGACGTGTCATGACTGTGGTCACGGTGAAAACGGCAGTACCTGTTTATAGACCGCTTACTTGGATCACTCTTGTGTTTTCCTGGGAATGTTAGAGCCCCCTCGTCCTTGATCTGCATTAGGACTTGGTCTATTGGGGCATTCAACGGGGTGAAGCTTGTAAACCTTCTTCCTGGGGGCTTAGGGCGCCTTTCATCCCTTCGGTCTCCTGTTCTGGGTTTCTTCCGTTCTTGGTCCTGCCGTGTGTCTTCTTGTCGTTCTCTCTTCCTGGGCTTTTCGTCTAGGGCCAGCAGTGTGTCTTCCACATTCATATACTTAGTGGCCCTATAGAGCACTTTCGACATGGTTTTCGGGTCGTTTTTGTATAGAGAGAACAAAAATTTACCCTTTCGCAACCCATTGGTGAAGGCTGCTACCAATATCTTATCATCGGCTTCGTCGATCGAAAGCGCTTCCTTATTGAAGCGGGTTATGTAGGACCTCAACGTCTCGTCCTCTCGCTGTTTGATGCTCATCAGGCACGCCGTGGACTTCTTGTACCTATGTCCCTCGATGAAGTGTGAAGTAAACTGGGCGCTTAACTCCTTGAAAGTGCTGATAAAATTTGGCATCAACTGACTGAACCAAATCCTCACATCTCCCTTCAGCGTAGTGGGGAACGCCTTGCACATTATCTCATCCGCGACCCCTTAAAGGTGCATCAAGGTTTTGAACGTCTCCAGGTGGTCTAGAGGGTCTTTCACTCCGTCGTAACTGTCGATCTGTGGTATTCGAAACTTATGTGGTAGGGGGAAGGAGTTGACGGCTGCAGTGAACGGCGAGTCTGTTTGATTGACCAAATCATCAAGGTTGCTGGATACTCGTCCCTTCAGGGCGTTCATCATGACCTCCATTTGTTCCTTCATCGCCCGCATCTTCGCGATGATAGGAGGTGGAGCCACATCAATGAGGGATGGGAGGCTGATATTTTGCCGTTCTGGCCTGCTTGGGGCATTACTACCTTTAGGCCCCTCTCGACCTCCTCACACGACACTGGTACCTTTTTGTTCCCTCTGATTGTTTTGTGCCGCGTTTTTCTAGCGCAGCTGTTCTTCTAGGTCGCGATTTTGCTTAGTGAGGCACTCCACAGCTGCGGCGAGGGTTTGTACTTGTCTCTCGAGGGGTGTCATGGGTGGTTCCTTCTTTTGGATGTTATTGGTAGTAGCCATTGAGCGGGTTAGCACCATGTAACTCTTTTGTCAGGGAAGCGATAGTGTGGCTTTCGAATCACGAAAGAAACGCTACTTTCCCACAGACGGCACCAACTGATGATGTCTAAAAAATCACCAATGAATCACACGTTACTCACACGCCCAAAAAGTCACCTACACAGCAAGAAAGAGAAAACCTGCAGAGAGCACCGGTGCGATGCCGGCCAAATACCCTCCGAAGGTCAAGTTAGAAGCTTTTACAACTCTAGAGTACTAGAGAGGGTCAATTATGCGTACCTCGATTTGTGAGTGTATTGGGGCTTTTATAGTGGTCGAAGATTGACCTCTCTTCCTTGAAGTAGAAGTCTTTTCCTTATAGGAGTCTCCTTCTACAATCCCAAACGTGATGAACAAGACTTTTCCTTATGGAGAAGATCTCCATTAATGCGCATATCTTCTAGAATCTTCTTTGTGTTAGAATTCCATTTATACTAGGATTTTGAGATATTCAAGCGTGGGCCGCAAGAGTTCCTTTCCTAGGACTTCTTGAAGATAATTGATTCGGACACAACATAAGTGTTCGACCCGTCGATGTAGAGCCCGTCCGCAAGGGGTCCATCCTATACAGGTAATTTGAGTCGATCTGTCATAGAGGTGTAGAATTTTTCCTCTTCAATGATGAATATATCAGTATAATACTCGTTGACTGAGGCTGATAGCTAGCTTAAAGCCAGTTGCATCTTTCTTTCTTTCTTCTTCTTCTTCTTCTTCTTTTTTTTTTTTTAAATTTTAATTTTAATTTTATTTATTTATTTATTTTTAAGCCAACACTTTAGACATTGAGGAAAGGTGAGAATTGAGATGCTGCACTTTAGGTTCTGTCATTGAATTGTATTGATCAGTGCCTTATAAAAACAACGTTATTTTTTTTGAAGGAAATTAAATTCCAAATTTTAGTTGATTGGTTAATGAAATAATTATACGGTTGGATTTATTTAAAAACTTAAGAGGTAGAACCTAAAGAACTGTACATGTGTTCTACCTTTAAAAATAATTTAGTTATCCCAATAATTTTTCGTAAATGTTTATGCTACAATTCCAAGCTATTAAACCAATTTACCTGAATAAGGCTTCTGATTTTGGGTGATGAGTAAAACATTATCTTGTTTTTAGAGGTTTGAAACATGATGAAAACCTAACCTACTGATAAATCTCATCGGTAACAGCCATTCTCTTCCTCCCTCTCTGTTGCAATCTCAAATGCATTGGGATCCGATGAGATCTCATTGAGATCTGTCAAGATTTGGGTTAGATTCATTGAGATCTTATCAAGATCTGTTGGGATATGGACCAGACTCGGCGAGATCTTGTTTGCCACTACCTCCCTCAGTTTCAACTGAAAATGACTCAATCAAAACGAAGAATCTTCCAATTTGACCCTATGGTGCTCACAGTTGGTGGTGGGTCCACTGTCCTACCACTCGCAGAAATCATTTGAGCTCGAGTAGAGTTCAAACCAAGGAAGTCGATTCCGTACCGTACCGGCCGGTATATACCGTACCGGCAAGGATACCGGTACACATAACCCCCCCTGTTTCGTACCGGAAAAAATACCAGCCGTACCGGTCATGTACCGGCCGTACTGACCAATTTCGGGCAATTCCGGCCGGTACAGAAAAAAGTTTTTTTTTTTTTTTTTTTTTTAAGTTTTGTAATTTTTGAATTTTTGTTAGGACAGAATGGTAACTTATTTGCATTAACTTATTAGTATTATTTGTTTTCTTAGTATGCAATGGTAACTTTTAAGCTTTCTATTTTTATATTGTGTTTTTTTTTTTTTAATTGATACTAAAGTCTAAAACCATGAATAATTAGTTCTGAATTGAGGAAATGTTTTATGGTAAACTTTTATATTTATTATAATACACACACACACACACACACATACATACATACATACATATATATATATATATATATATATTTATAAATATAAAAAATAGCGGTAAACCCCAAACGGTACACCGGTATTGACCGGTATCCGAAATATATCGTACCCCTGGCCAAACCGGTACAGCCTCCGGTACGGTATTGACTCCCTTGGTTCAAACCCAACCTGAACCGTCACATGGACAACCCTACTAGCAATAGTATACTCTTGCATTGTGCTTTCAACATTATTTTTTGCCACAAGTCTATCTGCCAATCGCAAACCAATCTTTTGGTCAATCCAAATCTTCTTGAAAATTTGATCTAGTCTTATGTGGTTTCAACCTTCATTTCAAATTTATATTGAGCCAAATTTCTATCATTTTTGGAGCATTATATGTCAACTTTCCAATAAAACAAGTCTCACTCAAAAATTCATTTTGGAGCAAAAGAGTATAAACCCTTCCTCTTGGGCATATTGAAAATTTTTCATATTTGAGCAATTTCTAACTTAGATTCAACCCACTTTTGCAATAAATAAATTACATCAATAAACTTAAAATTAAATAAATGCAAGTGAAATGAAATGAACCAATACTAAAAAACCTAACAATTAATATATGACTGTTACAGACTCCCTTGATAGAGGTAATTGGTAGAGTAGCCGAAAAATGGCACAAGTAAAACAAGTCTTTGATCCATTTCATTGGACCAAGTAAAAATTAGTGTGTGTATACCGATTAACATTTTTTTTTTCTTTCTTTTTTTGCCTTTTATCTCAACTTTCTTTCAAATAATCGATTTTTTTTTTTAATAAGCTAGTTTTTAGCTTTTTATCTCATATTATGCAAATAGATAACAAAAAATAAAAAAAATTCCCAAATGGACACTAATGTAACCCCTAACAAAAATTATGAAGTTTGCAAATTTTATTTTATTTGAAATTTTTTATAGCAATATTAGAGATATTAAAAATATTACTATAGAAATTTTACATTCTGATGAGTCAATTTTTAAACACACACAAAAAAGAAAAAGAAAAAAATAATTATCATACTACTAATTTGGTAGCAATTACATCAATTTTCAAGTCAGTCTACAAACTTTTTGTAATAAATTACGTTAAAAGTCTAGATTTACTACAAAAAGCTTGCAAATTAATTTGTCAAGAATATGATTGGTGCTAGTTAAATAACATGAATGTTTAAATTATCTTTTTTATAATTAGTGACACATTGGTTTCTAAGATTTATATAGTAAAATTTGTAGTATTACTAACATCACTCTAAATTAAAATTTGTTTTTTCTTTCTGTTTTCGAGTGGCTGCTCGTCTCTAATTGTACTAGTTCAAGGAGAGTGCCCGAGGATTACAGCTAGCTGATGGAGCGGGCATGTACCTTCCATGGAGTGAAGGTGTTTCACACTAGAGTGAGGAGTGGTGATATATTAGCAAGATCTTAATTTGCATTAGTTATGACAGAGAGAGGGAGATGGTTAATTGAGAGTTTCCATTTATGGTTATCACAAGGATATGCATGATAAAACCTCAAAGATATGATCTCCACGTTGAAAACATTAGGTAGAGCCGTACATAGATATAGGCGTTATGGACAAACCGCACATATCTTGTTAACAAATCAGAAAAGAAATACAAAAATGTAGTCTTGTTAATTACTTGAAGTTGTTTTATTTTCTCCTCACATTTTAATATATAGTCATGGAATTGCCCTCTTGCAGAGATTTTTACCGAAAGATCAGTTGCTCAACAGTCTCAATCTCTAACATTATTTAAACCCAATATCTTACAACTCAGACAAACAAAAAAAAAAAAAAAATCACAATACCGTATAAGCAAATTGCGTAAATAATAAATCATTAAAAAAGATTAAGACTACGCTATGTAGTCGTTGATCAAGCTACAGTCTCATATTGAAATAAGAACACAGACTCATCCCTTCAATGGCTTTGAAAACCATTTCATTATTCACTTCCATCCTTCTTTTCCTTCTACAGGTCTGCTTCTCAGATGACGAGAAGGAGGTCGTTAAATCTTCGTATTGGTTTTTTGACAGTGCATATCCACTCTCCGACATAGACTCCACCTTGCCTCGCCATCTCCCTCTCCCTTTCTCCCTCAGCCCCTTAATTGTTTTCTCAGAAATCGGTGAGGCAAGGTATCGGTTGGGTGGGGCTGGGTTTTGTGTTTTTTTTTTTTTTTTTTTTTTTTTGTAATATCAGTTTTGGTTAGTAAACGGCAATAATTAACGGAAGGGTAACAAAAGAATTAATTGCCAAAATTTGAAATTTAAAGGATTCAAATGACAAAACTGAAACTTAAAGAACTGAAATGACAAAAGTTGAAATTTAGAGGGTCAATTTTGAATTTTTGCCAAATTTGTTTGTTATTGGAGGGCATTAAGGCCATTAACGTGAGTCTTTAGACTCATTTTTCAAAAATTCGTTTGTTTATGTTAATTTAACAAAAATAATAACAGCAAGGATAGAGTGCTTATTACAAAAGGAATTAGTAAATTCTAAATTAAACGGAGACATTACATTTTCCATGCATGTACTTATAGTTTAGGAGGAACAGTACAATTTATCTGTATATTAATAACTTTTTAATTAAGAAATAAAAACTTAGCAGAATGTTCCATTGTTGACCATGACATTTTTACAAATGTAATTCTTTTCAAATCCGGTAATATTAAGAAATAAATAAAATAAAAATTAAGGAATCATTATTATTATTATTTTTTTTGAAAAATGAGTCATTATTTGGAATTATTAGTAATATTTATAAACCTTAATAACCTTATAACCCTTATCACCATATAATTTCTACATGAAAAGCATACTTATGATAGAATCATTGGTGCTATAAAATTTTAGCTATATGGAGGGAGGATCCATTGATTTTGGCTGACTATTATTTAATAGATTCAGAAAGTACATTTGACTTACAAAGCACTATTATACTAGTACTAGTATTTAGTATTTTTGTTTTTTTAAGTAAATGGTTAAGGGTCTATCAACTTGTTGTGGACATGAGATGTGTATTATCAAACCAAAAGGGTCTTACACTGTTTTACTTCCATATAGAGACCAGAGAAAGAAAGATAGAAAGAGAGTTTACCCAAAAAGTAACGCTGAAAAAGAGTTTAAGAGCATTTTTAATAGAATATGCATAGCCAAAATATAGAGAATATATACTACTGTTCATGGTCTATATGTTATTGTTCATAGCCCATCAAGTCTGATGGGTTACTGTTCATTTTTCAAATCATTTTTTTCTATTATAATAATTTGGTGTTGAATAAAAAAATGTTGAAAGATGTGTAGTTGTTAAAAAAAGAATAAATAATGAATGAAGAAATAATATTTAAATGAGATAGAGAATCTGTTGGAAAGTATATTTGAAAAATTGGATAGATAAAGGTAAAAATTATTGTTCATTCTCCAAACAGTACAAAAATTTGATAAATTTGTTAGAGAAAGGTGTATAATAATAATAATAATAACACCCATCCATCAATCAAAATATAGAAAAGAAAAGGCTTTTCTGTTCTGTTGGGAAGAAAAAAGCTAAAGACAAAATAGACAGTAGAGAGAGAACAATTCAATAGAGAGGAGAGAGAGAGAGAGAGAGAGTCTTTCACCAAAATACTAAAAAGATTTCTGTTTTGTTGGGTTGAATCCCTTCAATCTGTTTTGGCAATCACCATCACTGTCTATTTTGTACCGCCTGTGCATCTAGTTAAAAAATTAGTTTATTTTACTATTTAATTTATTTGTAATATTATTTATATGTTTTATTGCACTTTTTAATATTATTTATAAATTTATTGTACAATTTTAACTATATTTTATTTTTATTTATAGTATTTTCAGTAACAAGTTTTCAATTTCAACAAAATAAACAGATCTCAAACAGGCCCTTACTCTCCGCATTCTATTTCTCTCTCTCTAGCCACTTTCTCAGTGCATTCTTTTGATCTCTCTCTCTTTTTTCTCAAAGTCTCTTGCTTATGTATTTTGTGAACTGGGTTTAGTGAAAAGGACTTGGAAAACTGAGTCTCAACATTCAAAATTGAAACTTTGTTCTGTGATCTCTGCTTCTCATTTGGGTCTTTTCCCAGAATTGTTGGCTCACAATGACTCTGGAGGACCAAAGGGTAAAGATGTGAGTCATTAGGATTTGGATCCGGGTGCAATAACACTACCCCACTCACATTAATTTTTACTACTTTCATTTTTTAACTTTTTTTTAATCAATAGTTAAGATTGAATTTTTTATTATTTAACTTTCAATTTCAACCGTTGCATGAGGTGAATCTTAGTCATTATGACAAGTTTCCAGTAGAGAGAGAACAATTCAACAGAGAAGGCAGAGAGAGAGAAAGGAGAAAGTATATAATGTTTCAGGATCTCCAAATCAGCATACAGTTGGTGTTTCTAAGCCCAATGAGAAATTGACACCTGGCCTAAAAAAAAAACGTAAGTGTATTGAGCCATTTAAACTAAAATGACTAAATTGTCCCTG
Source organism: Quercus ilex subsp. ballota (assembly GCA_032727855.1). Lineage (NCBI taxonomy): Eukaryota > Viridiplantae > Streptophyta > Magnoliopsida > Fagales > Fagaceae > Quercus > Quercus ilex. Next base: position 93,199,809 of record CM064909.1, on the reverse strand, counting down.
GAAAAATTTCAAACACCCGCCATTTACTCTCTGCAAAACCAAAAAATTTTCCTCTTTTCAAAATCAAATCTCATTCTCTCTCTGTAGTCCTCATGCCACCATAGCCCCAGCTCTCTCTCAAACCCCAACCCTGACAGCCACTGCCCAGCTGCAGCGTCTCCGACAACACAACACTGCCGAACATTGCAAGTTCCGACCAGACCAGCCTTTGTCTCATAAGAAAATCTCAATCTTCTTTTTCTAGCAAAACCATCCAATGCCAGAAGCTTTCTTGCCCCTTCCAACACCCGACAGCCACAAGAAGGTTTTTTTTTTTCTTTTCCCCTCTCTTTTTCTGTTTATTTTCTGTATTTTCACATCTTTTTTGCATGCTTTCTTCTTCACAAAATTATAGATTTAAAAAAAAAGAAACTCCAAATGAATGTTTGTGTAGAATGGAAATTTGTACCTACTTGATAAAATGTCTCAATGAATATGGATGCACTCCTTTGTTCTTAAACTATTATCAATCAATGGAATATACAGTATACAATAATGGGTTAATCTTTTTTTTTTTTCAAATGTTCTTTTGAATCATATTAAAGTTGGGTTTTTTTTTTTTTTTTTTTTTTTTGGGGGTTATAGTTTCATATGTAGTTTTTGAGGAGAACATAAATCAATAGTTTTTGGTGGTAATGAAATATGATAATTACTTGATCAATTTCTTTTTTGTTTATGCCAAGGTGCAAAGGTTGCTTATAGTATGAGAGACAATGATTGGATTCTACCTTGTGATGATGTTGCCTTCTGAAATGGTTAGATTTACATGATGATTAAGTTTGATGATACGGTGGTCTTGAACAAGTTCATTTGAAGTGTATGAATTCATTATAATATTTGGATTATAATATTCAGAGAAAAGCTCTTGAAGTGGGCTTTAGCATTCTCCTTAACATCAGTGCTAGATTTACATGATGTTAATTTTCGGGGCAATGTTGTTTCTCTTTTACTGTTCTAATTGCATTGTTGATAAGCACGAGTTATTTGCATATGTTAGCTGTAATATTGGCATGCCATTAAATTGTTCTTTGACGATTTGGAATGAATAATGAATTGCTTTTGTTAAAGACAGTAAAGAAATGGACTAGACTAATGGGTTTTCTTCCAAATACTTGATTGTTATTACTTATTAGTTGATGGTTATGATGTTCAGAAGCTTATTATTCTTAATTTACTCTTAGTGGTAATTTATCAAAAGCCTATGAGAAAGCTCTTTTTTTTTTCCCACTAAAGCTAATATTTAATGCAGAATAGAGTCAACAACAACATGGAGGAAGATGATTTAAATTTTGAGATTCACCATAGGAGAAGGCTTAGGAATCTTAATGGGTTAATTCATGTTCAGGAAGCTTAATGAGGCAAGGTTAGCTTTGTGCTCTTATGTTATTTTTATTTTTTAGGGGGGATTAATATTTTGATACTTATGTATTTATTGTTTTGTGTGTTATAATGTAGGATACATTGTCTACTAAGGGTCAGAAGACACCTACAAGGCTACAACAAGCACAGCAAGTGTTGGAGGTGGAATTACTACTACTACAATGGCTGTTTTTGTATCTGAAACTACTACAAGGGCTGGAGAAGCAAGGGTTGCTGCTACAAGTGCTAGAGATTCAACAGCTGCTGCTGTCGCAAGTGCTAGTGATGCTGGAGATTCAATAGCTGCTGCTGCAAGTGCTGGAAATTCAAATTCAAAGGATGTAGGCCAAGAAAAAGAACAAACCTTGGAGGATTTGAGAACATATAACAATAATCTGTTTTATGTAATCCACATACATTTGGTGGTGATAATTTTGGAGCTTTAGGCGATAGAGATTATGTAGCCGCAAATAATTTTGTAATTTTTTTTTTGTCCTTAATATAATTTTGCAGCTTTTGGTGATAATTCTCACCTATTTATCCTGAATAAAGCTACATTTTTACAAATTGCATATTTAGGTGATATACATGACTATGTTGCTACATCAATAGCGTGGGAAACTCTTATGGGAATACCTATTCTGTCATACTAGAAAACATGTCATTGCAAAATGAAATACTTCTGTAAAAGCTTGAGTAAGATTTTTTTTTTTTTTTCTAGACACAATTCTGGAATTTAGATTATATGTAGTGTGTCACTGTTGTTTGCCTCAATACCTATAATTTAGATTATATAAGATGCAACAATGTTGTTTACCTGCCTTAATTAGTGGTGTTGGTGTTGTCTATCTTTGGTACCCAATGATTATCAAAGTTAACAAAAAGCTAAACTTTCACTTAACTTCATAAACTCAACAAAAGGTAACATTAATCTACAATTGTCTAGTAAACCAAAAGCTAACATAAAGATACATTTTCTGATACACCACTATTACTGGCATCAATATTCAAAAAGTTACATTAAGGTAACAGCATATAGGTTGCTTTTGTTTTGACAGCATACATAAACACACCAAAACAAACTACAAAAAATAGCCTTGACCCTATTGATGCCTACTTCAACTTCTTCACAACTATTTTGTATTTATCCATCATTGATTGATACTTCAGAGCTTCAATTTATCCCACTGCTTCATATTGACATCTTCATTGCTTTAATGAAAAATCTTACATAATTGACGACCCCCTACAATAATCCAACAAGAAACAAAATTTAATAATTAGCATAGCCAACAACAATACTGGATTTTTTTTTTTTTTTTTGGATAGGTAAATAAATCTTCACTGCAATTATGATGAAAAAGTACAAAGAAAAAGACAAAGCAAGCAATGTGCTAAGTTCTTATTGCCATATGCACATGTAAGAAAATATATAAATAGTCAATGTGCCAATGTGCTAAGAACCATAAAAATAGAAAACTAATATATAAGAAAGTATAACCATCTAGCAAATCTGGTAAGGAATTAAAAGCAAAAATATTTGAAGTATGCTTAGGTCACTCTTCGTGCCTCAGTTCAGATTGCCATATGCACACGTACGTTGAAATGAAGAATAAAATAATAGTTGGGTAAGAAGATGCAGTTATAGATTTGGAATTTAGTTTAGTGATTTGTAAATCATGTAGAAAAATTTAATTTGCAGGAATCAGTGAGGGGTGTGAAGCGAGAGCATTCAGAAGAAAAATTAGGAATAAAAATGACCTGAGAAAATACAAAATCCTTTCTCCACTCGATCTGGAATTGAGGGAGAGACCAAATTCAATGTTTTCAATTTGGGGTAATTTTAGTCTTTGTGTTTTTTGGGACTAGGTATGGGACTGAGGCTAGCAACTAATCTGGGACAGAGTATGCAGCACAACTTCAAAGTACCTTCACCAGTAAACTCAACAAAAGCAATACAAAGTATGGGATTGGGGTCAACAACCTTCACACACGAAATCAACTTGTTCAAGACCAAAATTTCAACCACTGTATCAGCAAACAATTAATTAAAAAAAAAATAAAAAAATACATTCAACCGTCCCCAAATTGACAGGGCTGCAAGATTTTGTCAAACAAAGAAAGAGGCTTTATGTTTCTACATATGAAACTATAACCAAAAAAAGTGGGGGGGAAAAAAAAACCCCAATTTTAATCTGATTCAAAAGAAAATTAAAAATGAAAAAAAGATTAACCCATTACTGTATATTTTATATTCCATTGATTGATAATAGTTTAAGAACAAAGGAGTGCATCCATATTCATTGAGACATTTTATCAAACAGGTACAAATTTCCTTTCTACACAAACATTCATTTGGAGTTTCTTTTTTTAAATCTGTAATTTTGTGAAGAAGAAAGCATACAAAAAAGATGTGAAAATACAGAAAATAAACAGAAAAAGAGAGGGAAAAAAAAAACCTTCTTGTGGTTGTTGGGTGTTGGAAGGAGCAAGAAAGCTTCTGGCGTTGGATGGTTTTGCTAGAAAAAGAAGATTGAGATTTTCTTATGAGACAAAGGCTGGTCTGGTCGAAACTTGCAATGTTCGGCAGTGTTGTGCTGTCGGAGACGCTGCAGCTGGGCAGTGGCTGTTAGGGTTGGGGTTTGAGAGAAAGCTGGGGCTATGGTGGCGTGAGGACTAGAGAGAGAGAATGAGATTTGATTTTGAAAAGAGGAGAAGTTTTTGGTTTTTGGTTTTGCGGAGAGTAAATGGCAGGTGTTTGAAATTTTTTCAAGGACAATTTAGTCATTTTAGTTTAAATGGCTCAATACACTTACATTTCTTTTTAGGCCAGGTGTCAATTTTCTATTGGGCTTAGAAACACCAACTGTATGCTGATTTGGAGTTTCTGATACATCATATACTTTCTCGAGAGAAAGAGGAAGTCTTTCGCTAAAATACTAAAAAGATTTCTGTTTTCTTAGCTTGAATCCCTTCAATCTGTTCTGGCCATCTCATCATTGCCCATTTTGTACGGCCTTACTTACTTCTCAACGTTTATTTTTTTTTTTTGAGAAACTCTACGTTGTATTTACATGTATAATAATGTTGTATTCTAAATTTATTAATATTAATATTATTATCTTAAATAAAAATAGTTTTTATATAAATTTTTTAGAAATATTAATCATATAGATTTTTTTAATATAAATATTAATGTATAACTATATATAATTAATATAATTACTCCCTTGCTAATATAACAAATTAATATTTTACTTTGATATAAATGCAAACTTTGTTGAAATATAAGCATTAATAAAAAGAATATTTAAGGAGTAAAGTAAATGGCAAGATCTTATACTCTTTCAGTCTCTACTTTTATATATAAATATATAATTTATGAGTCTGAATTTAGTAAGGATGAGGGGTAAAACTCATGTTTTATACCATCCAATAAGAGATTGTGATATCATTATTTTATTTAAAATTCAATACATCCTATCACACATAATAATATATAAATAAACTCCCAATTTGGTTAGATTTATATATAGGTATTAGAATTGATTGAGTGTAGTTGTATTTATTTTTAAATATGTGATAAGATGATGTAAAATGTTAGAATTAGAAGAGTAAAACATTAGTTTTATACGTATCTTTATAGAATTTAATCTCATAATATATATATATATATATCGGATATTGATTTCTGCTTGCACTTGTCTCTCAACTCCCTTGCATTTGTCTCTCAATATCACCATATTCCTTCATTTAGACGCGTTTTGTATTTATCAATTTTCCTAGACTAGAATGACATGTGAGCTGAGACCCTGACCCACTCTTGTGCATCGGTTATATTAGGCCTCCACTCCACTACATGTGATGGATGACTCATGCGCTACATGCATTTCTCACCAGACTTGGATATTCAGTTATTCACAGCAGAGCAGCCTGAGCTAGACAGCTAGTCTTGCTTGTTATGCACTGAGTATCTCTCTCTCTCTCTCTCTCTTAATGGTGTTTATAACTTGGGAGACCCAAAATTCTTATTTTCATACAAATTTTCCTCTATGGTTTTAGGCACTTTTCGGTTTTTGAAATGAGAGAAAATGGATTTTTGAATGAATGAAACTTAACTAGTTCACTCCTTGCCCAGCTGAGGTCTCAATATGTTTTGATGTGGTTTTTGCTCTATCTGGTTCGTTGAAATCACTCTCATATTGTTAAGCATTTCGGACTTCTTTTTTTATTTTTTTATTTTTTTTAATTTATAATTATTTCCTCCCTCTCATATTTGTAATTCAATTTAATATGAAAGTCCTCTTTTTGTGAGTTTTTTTCCCTTTTTTTTTTTTTTTTTTTTTTTTTTTTTTTTTTTTTATAAATTTAAAAAATCTAATATGTAGAGGTGAACAAATTATTAAATAAGATTAAGATGATTTAGAGAATATTTAAGGTTAAGGGAAAAGGGTGATGGGAGTAGAGGTAATAATATCATATAGCTGGGACTAAAACCATAAGCTTAAGCTTTTAGGTGAAGCAGTCTCCCTAAGATGTTATATCCTCAACACAAAAGAATTTGATGCTTGATGGCACTGATTTTATTCACAAGTTTTTGGTCAATGTAAGCAAATAGTGAAATGGCCAACACATACAGATATCCAAAGAGTGTGCCAATGTATGACCACATTGATATAAATTTTTTTTTTTTGGTGTGGAAAAAGTATTTCTAGCGTAGTAGTCTGGTTATTTTAAGACTAAATGGTGTCTTAGAAATAGTCTGGCAAATCTTAAGTCTCTGTTTTGTTTCCCCATTTGAATATCTCCTGCAGTTCATGATGCAAGCATTATTTATATGAGTATCAAAAAATTTATGTGCAATCTCAATCTGGAAAATAAGACCCAGAAAGTGGACTCAGTTTTGGCTTCAATGGAAACTTAGCTTTCTGAATATTATTATTGAATCTTTAAGGAGTTTTCTCATATATGTGAAATGGATATGCTACTGAACCTGATGCATTGATATTTTTACTTCCTTGTTTTCTCTTGTTGAGAGAAACAAATGCATTGTGGTTTCTATTCCAGACCCTTCATTTATGTCTAGTTTTGATTTTATGCCTGTAGAACTTGTAAGCTTAGTTGGGTCTGCTGTATCAGCCCTCTTTCTGGAGCTGGAAATTGAATTTCTGCATATAGTACCTGTGCTTGAATTTCAATGTAATCTGTAACTTCCGGTGGCTAGTTGTGTTGTGTTGTAGGTAGATGTGATACATGTAAATTCTGCTTGGTATGGTTGTATCAAAGGCCATAAATCCTTACATTCATGTTTCCAATGTTTGGGTCTGGAAATTAGGGAATCCAACACACTGCATAATAGGGTGTCTTAAGCTATAAAAAGCATTCAAATGTCTTTAGCATACTAGAGAATTACACCCAGATCTGCATAATTATTTGCATGTCATTTATGCTTTCATTAGCCTTGTGAAAATTTTTAAAGATTTTAAGAGTTATCCTTTGTCCTTATTTATCTTTCCTTATAGTCTGATTTGTTAATGTCCTTGCAGGTTACCAAATTGAGTTGCAAAAATGGCAGATGGGCCACAACTTCCATCTGTAATCCAGAAGATAAGAGTGCAACCTTACCTCTCCATCAGGCACTTTCCTAACCATCAAGCCTGGACTTCAAGCTTACAAAACATTCCGAGTGCTGGTGGATATGCGATCGACAGATTGCACAAAACTTTGCTGCCAGCATATGCTAGCTCTGCCTCCTATCTTGCTTCACCTCTGCTACCAGTATTTGTAAGAGCTCCACTGGAAAACCGTAAGTCTGCTTCTCCATCTCGCATAATTGGGGTATCATTCCGTGTTCTTTTTGGGGTGCTAACTGCTCCAATTGGGAGAGTGAAACTCCTGATCCAGTGCCAAGATGAGATGATCAAGTCAGGTAGACTACCTAAGCCTTATAAAGGAATTGTGAACTGCTTCGCCAGAACAATCAGTAATGAAGACTTCATATCCCTTTGGAGAGGCTACATCCCTAGTGCCATCAGCGACGTTTCCTTTAGAGTAAATTTTCATCAATTTTTTCTTTTATAGCTTATTGTCCATTAACTGCGCTTCTTAAACTTGATTTTGATCTTTAGAAATTTGCAGATGTTTTTGTTGTTTATTTCTTCTTTGTCTCATCTTAATCTTGTATATTAAATCCACAGTATTTATATGTACAACAGGTAATAAACTTTGGCCTTTAACAACTATTTTCTGACTTCAACCAATTTCAAGAAAGACAAAGATGGCTACTGGATATGGTTACTCGGAAGCTTGGCAGGAGGAAATTTGGCTAATTTAGCAACTCATTTTTTTGTTTATCCCCTGGATTATGCCCAGACTCGCCTAGCCAATGATATCAAGATAAGCAATAAGATTGAAGAAAGGCAATTCAAAGGTTTGATTGATGTCTGCAAAAAAACTATAAGATCAGATGGCATTGCTGGACTGTACCGTGGATTTGCTATCTCATGTTGTAAAAACTTATTAAGTAATGGGGTCTACTTGGGCATACATGTTATCTTTATGTTACTCAGGCTCCGGTCGCAGGTCAGTGCAAACATGAGAACTTAGTGTCATTGGGGTTATTTCCTTGATGACATTGATAACCCGTATACCCAGCATGCATTGCTTTTTTACAAACAAGGTCACCCTTGATTTATTTTTCCCAAGTGTTTCTTGACAAATTCCTTTCGCTCTCTCTTTTGTTTTTGGTTACATTTGGCTTCCCCAATATTTTCAATTTTAATTCACAAGTGGCATCTTCATTTCATGTAATTCAGAGATTTTTTTTAAAGGTTTTGCTATTGCTGATAAGTGTGAAATAGCAATCCATTCATGATACAGAATTATGTTGAATTACACTTGCTGTTTTTGCAGGAAGACTTATTGGCATCACCAGTAATGGCAGTGGGAGTTGCAGTTTGTCAAAAGACGGCAACTTACCCATTGGACACTGTAAAAAGGAGGATGATGATGACCTCTGGAGAAGTTGTTAAGTATCGGAGTTCAATACATGCATTTGCAGAGATTATCAGGAATGAGGGTGTTAAGTCCCTTTATAAGGGTGGAGGTGCATGCATCCTCGAAACATTAACTTTAGCTGCTATTTTGATTGTTTGTTTCACAAGAGTGCAGGATTATTTGTCCACACAGAAGTCTAATTCTGCTGCTGATGGTGTGTCTGCAAAGAGGAATGGATCGGCTGGTGGTGGTCAATCTGCATCAACTCTCACCATTAAATGGACATATGGTAAGAAGGACTAGGGGCAACAGTGGTGGAGGCCCACGCAGAAATTTCTCTTCTGAGGGGAACAATGATTTAGATTTTCTTTACAATTAGAGTTCAGTTGACAGTCTGAGAAAGGTCTTCTGTAATATATATATTATAGGGAGTAAAACAATAGTTCTTAGGTTTATGAGTCTGGGCTTAACCTCTTCCCCGTACTAAACAAATGAGTTTGTATTGTGCTGACTTCTAAAAATTGGATATTCAAATTACCACCACTTGAAATCAATACATCTACTGGAAGCTTAATAGCATTAGATCGTCTAATACATTGTCTTTCATATCGAAATATTTTTCTTAGTCAATGATCTGTTACATCTTTTGAGTACTTGCATCTGAGTGGGTGAATGAGAATTGATGCTCACCTGAGAAACTTTTATCATGTGCATTCCCTCTATAGCAATATTATTTGTTATTAACTAAAATGTGTAGGATTTTATTTTTGATGAGTGCTCTTTCACTGATTTACACATTTAAACTCGGTGCAGAATGAGTCTTGAAGGAAGTATATTGAACTTTAAGACTAGTTTACTAGTTTTAAACTTCATTTGGGTCACTGGGTGCAGGATTTCATTACAAATGGCAACTTGAAGTGATTCACAACCTCTGTGAGGAATGATTTTGCCTGCAAGTGTTCTAGCCCTACCTAAATTTGTCAATTTTGAAAGTTTCTTCTTGATTGGGGTTAAGAGAAATGTGATATTGAAAATTGCAATGATTTCTTATTGGAGTGAGAATCTGCCATTGCATATGGCTCTGCTTAGGAGAGTTAGGACTAGTTCCACACTTCGACGATTAATTAATACTCAGATCATTAGAGAACTTTTATTGCTATAAAGCTTCTTTGGATCAAGCTGAATGTATTGTGCTTTGGGTCAAAAGAAGCAAAAGAAGACAGAAAGCCTATCAATTCAAGCATTAGATATTGAGCTTTGGATTAAGCTGAATGGTTAATATACAATTGAACTCACGTAACCAAGCCTGGATAGACAGGAGAAGGATTCAGTCATTTTGTTACACCCAATTTGGGATACGAATAAAAAATCAAAATAATTGAAAAAATAAAACTTACACAGCCACATTCCGACCCGCACAGCCACATTCCAACCCACACAGCCAACATCAAACTAACACAATTACATTCCGACCCACTCAACCAACACCACAGCCAAGACCCACACATCCACCACCACCACCAAACCACAACAACCCACAACCAAAATTCTGAACCACGCCAAACCCACACATCCCACAACCCACGCACATCAAACCCACGCTACCATGACCCACGCCACTACGACCAAGCCACCACCCCATGGGCCATGACTCATCGGCAATGGCGGCTTTAGGAATTTTTTTGAGAGTGATTATCAAGAAACTTAAATTATACAAAATCTAATAAAAAGAGAATTTTATACATTGACAAAACACACACACACACACACACACAAACACAGAAAATTTTACAATTTTCTTCTACAAAATTTTTTATTTTGAAATCGTTACATGATAATCTCATTATCAATATTGCAAGCTACGTCTCTTCAAAAGTTTAGTTAAATAAAGTTTTTCTTCAACTTTTTTCTTTTTATTTGTAAGGACCTAATATATTGTTAAGGGGACCAAAGTTTAAAAACAAAATTTGGCTACAAACTTAGTTGTATTCACTCTCATTAAATGAACTAACATTGTTACATATTTTGAAAATTTAATCGATGAATTGCATGTTCTCTATGTTCTTAAAACACTTCAAAATTTCATGCCAATCAGATGTTATTTATTATTCGATCCATGAAATTATTTTTTATGTATGATTTTAGACTACAAAAACTTGAAATTTAAATATTTGATTGACGACATAGCTATTAATCTTTTATCTTCTTGAAATTTCGCAAGTATGGAGGATTTAAGAAGAAAATGAAATTAAATGGTGGATTTGTTAAAATTCACATTCAATAAAAAAAAATATTGAAAAGAGTTGTAACCTTAGTCTACAACCAAGTTTGTTACCAAATTTTGTCCAAAATTTAATTATGTTGGACTTAAAAAGAATTTAGGGTGGTCACAAAGAAATTGGTTCAATTCATAGCGCAAAACAGTACCACAATAGCGTTTAATTCCATGCTTGTATCAGATTATTGCTACAATGGGACAACTTGTATTGGTTATGATGATGTCCAAAGTATTTATACAAAGGTCACATATGCTAAGGGAAAGGGGTTGCTTGGTTACTTTTCGTGGCAGATTGACCTTGATTACAATTGGACTCTCTCCAAATTAAACAGGTTAAAACTTATGAATTTATCATTTTCTAATATTTTTGTGGTAGTTTCTAGATTCTTAAATAGTTTGCTATAATGATAATTTTCAATTTGAAGCAAAAAAGAAATTATGATAAAAGAAAAAAAGTTAGGGTTTCAACCAATGTTTCTGTGGCAGGCCAAAATTGATAAGTAAGATTTCAATCTCATACAATTAATTTATAGAGATATGATGTCAATCAACCTTGTTTACCCTTTTTTAACAACTCTATGAAGTGATGTTGGAATGTATGTTTGATATATATAAGCCCGGCAAAATAAAACAACTTGTGTCTGGGATTAATACAACAATGCTTCTCGATTTTAGGCCGAGGTGTAGGTTAATGCTTGTTCTTGAACTACAATGCTCTTTCTCTCTCTTTTCTGCTTTTTTTCTTGATCCCCTTTCTTGTAGGGATCCCTTTCCTTTATATAATCATTCAAATTGGATCTTGGCCTTCCACTTGGGTGGCCAAGGGTTTTTTTTTTTTCAAGACACTTGTCCCATCATGGACTTACTAGAAGGTTTCTCTTTTAGATTGTGAGCTATGATGACACCATTCAGGGGTCATTCCACCATTAATGTGGCCAGCTAAGTAGGTGCAAAGTATTGAATGTGGAGGTGATGGATGCATTATCTGTATCCTTCCTTCACCCACTCAATGACAAACATTCCTTCCTTTCTTCGGACACGTGTCTGGTGGTCTTCATGGCTAGACCTTGGCCCTTCCTGGAATGTACCTGTATCCTCGAGTTCCTCGACCACGTTGATCTTCTCTGGTTTTGTGATTGTGTTATCATGTTTGCTCCGAGGCTTCCTTAACAAAACCTTCCAAGGTGTGCCCCTTTTTTCTTGACCTCTTCTCGTTTATTCTTGTCCTTGGTTTCCTGTCCTCCCACAATTTCTTAAGCTTTGTATTTGAAATTATTGATCTTGTGGATTTAATTTGGTGATTAATTATGAGACCCGTAACAAGAGTATAGCTTAATAATACATTCGACAGAATTGTTTGAACTTGTTTCTTTTTTATTTTTACTTTTATTTTAGCAAAAATATGTAAGAAATATATCTTCTTACATTTGTTTAACTTCACAATTTTACATTAATGTTCATTATTGATATGAGAATGTCTACATTTAAAAAAAAAAAAAAATTTACTATAAAATATAAGGATTACGTAGCGTTAAATGAATCTGATCTAACAACTATCTATATTACTGGACAAAATTGCAAAATGCCCATTTTGGACAAACTAAGTAGCGTTTTGCCCTCTTTCTCAAACTAATTAGGGAAATGCCCCGCTTTTGAAACTCGATTTTCTCAAAATCGAGTTATAAGAAAAAAAAGTTCTAGAGCCTTATAGCGGCGTTTTTAAAGACCTATAGTGACGTTTTCAGGACCTATAGTGACGTTTTGTAACTCGACTTCCAATAAATCGAGTTATAGGCAATTTTTTAAATTTTTTTTTACCTATAACTCGATTTTATATAAATTGAGTTACAAAACGCCACTATAGGTCCTGTAAACGTCACTATAGACTCCTTAAAAACGCCGCTATAGGGCCTAAATCGATTTTGAGAAACTTGATTTTCAAAAGAGGGGCATTTCCCTAATTAGTTTGAGAAAGAGGGCAAAACGCTGCTTAGTTTGCCAAAAAGGGGTATTTTGCAATTTTGTCCCTATATTACTATATATAAGTGCATCACAATGATAGGCCGACATATTCATTATTCTTTTCAAAAATATATTTTTTATTTATTTAAAAAAAAGTTGTCTTCTTGATTACTTGTGGTTGTACTTTTCGGGTTTTCCAAGGATTTTACCAAAAGATTATTCGTTTCTCAACAACCCCAAAATTGAAACTACTTTTGACTTTAAAACCCAATATATCCGAGTCTTTTGGTGCAATATTGTGAAAATTAAAGTTTATTGGATTTATGTGTATTGTGCAAAGTTTTTTAGCTAAATGAGGAAAGATGCAAATTTTGGTATTGGTGTTGCCAAAATACAAATAAAAAAGAGAGAGAAACTGACAAATCTGACAAAATTTTGATATTTCGGTAGAGGTGTTGCCGAAATTCAAGAAAAAATGGAGATAGAAACTAACATCAATTTCGTGAATTGGATTGCCGAAATTCAATTGCCATTTTGCTTTTGTTAGATTCTTTTTTTTCATTAGTTTTCCGTTTGGTTAGTTTCTTCATAGTTTATTTTTGTTTAAAAAATAAAGATAAGCAACCCAGGGGGATTGAACCCTTGAGCAAGGGTTATTCCATATAAGAAGCATCTAGCTGACTACCGCACAACATGTTTAATCTATATGGAATCTAAATCAGCTTATTCTAAAAATGTTAGACATTTCAAGTTTTCGAAAACACAAAAAAACACACTTTTTTTTGTTATATACTTTCCAAAAATTGATAGTTATGATAACAAGAATGGTAAATTCAAATTATAGTTCATTCACGATGATGTCAAAATTAATTAATATTAACTAAATAAAAAATAACAATTGAAACTAGTTTTTTTTTTCTTTTCTAAAGGTTAATGATTTACAATCATTATAATTCGGAATTTCTACATTTTCCAATTACAAAAATACCTAGGGTGTTTTGAGATTTAGGCATTCATGGGTAAAATAATTTGTGATTAGAAAATGTAGAAATTCCAAATTATAATGAATGTAAATCATTAGCCTTCAAGAAAAAAAAAATAGAAGGGTCTCTAAGTACACACGTGATAAGTATTAATAATCTCAACCATACAAAACTTGAGGATAGCACTATAAAAATGCCTAGAGATGTGATAAAAAAAAAATTATTTCACTCACAAACGCATAATATTCATCATATGTATTTTATGATTACAAAATGTAGTAATCTCTTAAAAAAAATAGAAAGCCTCTGAGAAGCGCGTGATAATTACAGAATAGTAGCCTTTGAGCATGTGCTCGTGCGCGTGCTCAGAGGTTTTTCTATTTTTTTGGTAAATATTAATAATTTACATCCATTATAATTTAGAATTACTACATTTTTCAATCACAAAAATACCTAGGGGTGTGATAAAAAAATTATTTCAACTACAAACGCATAACACTCATCATACCCCTATGTATTTTTTGTGAATGAAAAATGTAGTAATCCCGAATTATAATGGATGCAAATTAATACATATTAAAAAATATGTATTTTTTTTTTTAAATTTTTACTCTTGAAATAAAATATTATTTTCCAAAAATTTAAACTATATTACCAATTTTAATCTATTTATAACGAGCCATATGAATTTTCAAAAGAAAAAAAAAATGTCATGGAAAAATTATGCTATACAACTCAAGGCACATCATGCAAGTATGACTTGTATTGCCAACTTTGATTACTAAAAAAATTCTTATGATATACTATTAAAATAATATAAAATAAATAAAAAAATTTATCTTAATTGAAAAATATTAACAATATCATCTTCTTTTTAATTCATGTAATATGTTTGTAAAATATTCAAACTTTTTTTTGATAATTTTTTATTTGGACAAAGTTTAGTTACAAAATTGGTTGTAACCTTACTCAATAAAATAAATATTACTACATATTTGATAATCTAACCATTAAATTGTATGTCTTTTATGCTTTTAATACACATGTCAAATTTTGTATCAATCAAATATTATTTACTATATGATCTATAAGCTTATATTTTATGCATAATTTTAAACTACAAAAAATTTGCAATTTAAACAATTTATTGATGATATAACTATTGATCTTTAATTTTCTAAAATTTTTGCAAGCATGGAGGATATAAAAAAAAGATATAATCCATTGATGAATTTGTCAAAATTCACCTCCAATAAAAATTTATTGAGTAAGGTTATAACCTTACGCTATAACTCATTTTATAACTAAACTTTGTCCTTTTTAATTAAGGTTACTAGTTCTTACAGAATTGTTATTTTTATTTAGTTAATATTAATTAATTTTGACATCATCGTGGATGAACTATAATTTGAATTTACCAAGTATAAATGCTTGCGTGGTGTGGGGGGTAAGGGCTAGGGTTCAAGTTTCCGGAAAGAGTTCCACACACATATATATTTAGATTATGTTAGAGTAGAAATTCTATCTTGTATAAAAAAAAAAAAATTGAATTTACCATTCTTGTTATCATAACTATCAATTTTTGGAAAGTATATATAAAAAAAAGTGTGTTTTTTTGTGTTTTTGAAAACTTGAAATATCTATTAGTGTTTAGTTTCCATTTCCAAATAGATAAAACTTGTGTGCGGTAGTCTATTAACTGCTTCTTATGTGGAATAACCCTTGCTCAAGGGTTCAATCCCCCTAGGTTGCTTATCTTTATTTTTTGAACAAAAATAAACTATGAAGAAACTAACTAGAAAACTAACGAAAAAAAGAATCTAACAGAAGTAAAATGGCAAATTCATCCCCCTGGGTTGCTTATCTTATTTTTTAAACAAAAATAAACTATGAAGAAACTAACCAAACAGAAAACTAACGAAAAAAAGAATCTAACAGAAGCAAAATGGCAATTGAATTTCATCAATCCAATTGACGAAATTGATGTCAGTTTTTGTCTCCACTTTTTCTTGAATTTCGGCAACACCTCTATCGAAATACCAAAATTGTGTCAGATTTGTCAATTTCTCTCTCTTCTTTTATTTGTATTTTGGCAACATGAATACTGAAATTTGCATCTCTCCTCATTTAGCTAAAAAATTTTTGCATAGTACACATAAATCCAATAAACTCTAATTTTTACAATATTGAGCCAAAAGACTCCAATATATCCAATATGCAAGTTGCAAATACAAT
The DNA here is from genome assembly GCA_032727855.1 of Quercus ilex subsp. ballota. Taxonomy (NCBI): domain Eukaryota; kingdom Viridiplantae; phylum Streptophyta; class Magnoliopsida; order Fagales; family Fagaceae; genus Quercus; species Quercus ilex. Next base: position 93,183,957 of record CM064909.1, on the reverse strand, counting down.
ATTCCATCCAAGAAAGAATTAAATTTATTTATAAAAAAAAAACATAGTATATTGAAAGAGAAACGATGCTATTTGCCAATATATATCTGCTCCATTACCATAATCATAGAAAGGAGAACAACTCCCAAATTCTCTTAATGGCTTTGAAAAGTCTTGCTTTGTTCTCTTCCACGTTCCACCCTCCTGTTCCTTTTCCAACTTCGCTTCTCAGCTGGGAATAAGAATGTCGTCAAAGCTTCCTACTGGTTATCTGGCAGTGGATACCCATTGTCCAACATAGATTCAACCCTTTTCACACACCTCTTTTGCGCCTTTGCTTATCTTTGACCCCAACTCCTACCAAGTTAACATTTTCCTCCTCAGACATAATCCAATTCTCAGCCTTCGCCAAAACCGTGCAGCAAAAAAACCCATCTGTTAAAACCCTCTTATCCATCGGCGGAGGAGACTCAAATCCTTCAACTTTTTATTCCATGGCTAGCCAAGCCAGTTCCCGAAAAACATTCATTCATTCATTCCTCAATAACAATAGCTAGGTCTTATAACTTCTATGGCCTTGACTTTGACTGGGAATTCCCATCAACAGCCACAGACAACATGGATCGGTTTTGGGAGGACCAGTATCTTTAGCAAAACTCTAACGTGAGTTATTGCGTCTACCTATTCCATCTTTTCATAAACTATTTTTTATCAAAAAACTTTTCATACACCAT